>OX352314.1:5730294-8248089 GCA_947086415.1 Pammene aurita | reverse complement strand
CTCAAAAATCTCAAAAATCTCAAAAAATCACAAAAATCACAAAAACCACAATCACAAAAGTCACAAAAAATCTCAAAAAATTCAAAAACGACAAAAATTACGAAAAAGTCAATAATATTACTTCGTTCTAACCGAGTGTTCTACGACACTAACGTATTTTTTTTTACTCTTGTTTATTTTTGTTTTTTATTTTCGTCTGTATTTTGTCATTTTGTATTGATTCTGTTTTTATTCCGTTTATTTTGTTTTATTGTATTCTTATTTTATTTTTATTTTTTTATACCACAGCGTGGCAAACAAGCATACGGCCCGCCAGATGGTAAGCAGTAGCATATGGATGCCTGCAACACCAGAGGTGTCGCGTGTTACAAAAAGGAGGAACAAGTTCAGAGTCCATTACCTCGGCCATTTTTGGTTTTAGAGCAAAGTTTTTTAAATAAAACGCTTATTTTAGCGTATTCTATATGGAAAAATCATAAAAAAGTACATGTTATAATTACGTCCCGTCGATGGTTTTGTTTCGAAATGCAAATAATATATAAATTCAAAGTCCATTATCTCGGCCATTTTTGATTTTAGAGAAAAGTTTCTCAAATAAAACACGCTTATTTTAGCGTATTCTATATGGAAAAATCATAAAAAGTACATGTTATAATGACGTCCCGTCGATGGTTTTTTTTTTTCGAAATCCAAATAATATATTAGTTCAAAGTCTATTATCTCGGCCATTTTTGATATGAGAGAAAAGTTGTAATGGCGTCCCGTCGATGGTTTTTTTCGAAATCCAAATAATATACGAGTACAAGTTCAAAGTCCATATTATCTCGGCCATTTTTGATTTTAGAGAAAAGTTTCTTAAGTATAACACACTTATTTTAGCATACTCTATACGGAATAAGCATAAAAAGTACACGGTTTAATGAAGTCCCGTCGATGGTTTTTTTTCGAAGTCCAAATTATATACAAGTTCTAAGTCAATTATCTCGGCCATTTTTGATTATAAAGAAAAGTTGTTCAAATAAAACACGCTTATTTTAGCATATTCTATGCGGAATAATCACAAAAAGTACGCGTTATAATGACGTCCCGTCGGTGATTTTTTTTCGAGGTCCAAATTATGTACAAGTTCAAAGTCCATTATCTCGGCCATTTTTGATTTTAGGGAAAAGTTTTTCAAATAAAAGACGCTTATTTTAGCATATTCTATACGGAAAAAAATCATTAAAAGTACACGTTATAATGATACCCCGTCGCCATTTTATTTTTTAAGTCCAAATTAGTCCATGTAGTCAATCTTCAAATTCCGGTAACTTCGATGTTTTTGGGTAAAAATAAATGTTTCTTAGAAAACTTGCTTATTTTAACACATTCTACAAAATAAAGTATGTGTCATAATGACACCATTCCAAAAAACATAGTCCAAATTGTACTTAACCTTCAGGGCTCCATAACTTCGAAATTATTGAGTTAAAAAAAATGTGTTAAAGAAAAGTTGCTTATTTGTATGTGTTATATACGATAAGTTAATAAAAACATAGCCTTATTATGACATAACACTGATGAAAAAATTATTAAGTCCAGCCCGGCCCTTTGCTAGTCCAACCGAGAGGCAGATAACGATATTTCGATTTTCGTGTTTCACGATAGCCACTCTGTAAACACACCGCCTTGATGCATAAATTACATATTTATTAGTTACAAGTTCCAATTTGCCAAAATACTATTTAAATGGTAAACTAGGTTTACCGCGGCACACAGATCCGCCGTTGCAGTCCCTTATGGACTACGTTTATATTAATTATCCTTTACTTACTTAAGTTTTATATTATTGCTTTCTTTACTATGAAAAATAAAGAACAGCGACTGAAAAATCGCTGTTTGTCTTTGTCGCACTTATTACTACTATTACTATATGTATGTATAGAGTAATAATAGAAAACAAACAAGCCGCTAGGCAGCCTGGTCGGCACATGAACCCCGCCCGCGCCTTACCCTTCCCCGCGCATGCCCGTTACGCAAAACAAATTTTTATTCTGAAAAATAAAAATAATCCATTGATTATAATGACACAAATTTCAAATATTGTTTCGATACGCTTATATAAAAATATTGATGCAAACTTTAATAACTTTAATATTTAATTGTACTGTTAACAGGGGTCATACAAGAAAAAAAATTAAAGTAAATAAATATCATTGATTAATATGGCACAAATTTATTCAAATAATAGATACCGATATTTTAGAAAGCACAGTACCTAATCGATCAACTCTAATTTTATATAGGCTTGTAAAAGTCCACATATATGTGCTGATTGAACGTCAGTATTCCCATTGACGAAAGTGACACAAAACGCGTGCGTGCGTCAGTAACAACTTTGCTGTTACAGTGAAAAAACAATTTTGATCTCTAATTTTCTATTTAACGAATAATGTTTAAAAAAAGAAATGTCTATGTTTCTACCTACGCATCAACCTAGGATGACACAAATTATTATTATTAGCTAAGTTGAATGGCCTGAACTCTGTATGCGAATAATAAGCATCTTTAATATTATCGAAACTTCATAATTTGTCGGTACGGGTCTATATAACTTACACGTAAGTCAGTCAGATACACAATTACATTTACTTGCAGTAAACGTCAACTTCTTTTTTGAAATGAAGACCCATTGGTTTTCATATCCCGAGTCTCCTAAATAGTAATTCAAAACTTGGGTCTTGCTAGTGGCAATTAGTTATAATCATGAGGATTATGACTAGTACTACTGTGCACTGTATTTATTTACCTGATATGTTTATATTTCCATAACATCCTCAACTCTCAGGATTAGGAATACCTTTGTAATATAAGAGTCTTACATTAGATTAGAATCTATGAAGAATATGTGTAAAATTGTTTGAAGTGTCCAAAACCTTAATTAAGTTAGGAGGCAGTAGTACTCGTAGGAGCCAAGTTTGAACCCGCGATCCTTAGAGCGTAAGTCGGGCGTCTGGCCGCCAGGCTACCAGAGTTTGTTTTGATAATTACTATACTGTTGCTCCATTTTTCTACTATGTTTATCTGCGTGAAGTATCAAATGTCAAACAATCCTTTAAGGCACTGACTACCAGGCTACCGATAGAAATAACGGCCTCCTAGCCCAGTCGGTAGTGACCCTGCATACGAAGCAGGAGGTCCCGGGTTCGAATCCTGGTCAGGGAATTTGTTTGTGTGTTTATCACAGATATTTGTTCCCGAGTTATGGATGTTTTCTATGTATTTAAGTATTTATCCATATTTATCTAATATATATATATATATATATATATATCGTCTAGTACCCATAACACAAGCCTTACTGAACTTACTGTGGGCTTAGTTGGATTTGTGTAAGATTCATTTATTTCTTGAATTTAATTTCTTTTCTGATGTTTTTGAAATGCCTCAAACTTTCCATAGACGTTGACGTAACAAAGAAGACTGCAGCACTATAAGTAGGTATTAAAACAGACAAAAACATTGCAAAATTAAATAATTATATTATTAGTAGTTAGGTTTTCTTTTCTTATTAAAATTATTTTCTTGTGTATGAATGCTTTTTCACCACATCAGCACCACCATCAGCATCTTGATTTTTTTAAAGCGTTAGTAAAATTGTTTTTTTTTCACAAGGGAGAACAGTTATTACTTTACGTTATAGAACGATGATTTTGAACCATAAATATTTGGCAGAATTAATTTGTTTTGTTTTATGTATTTACCTAAGCTTGTATTTTTTTGCCGTGGCGTGGTGAAAAATGTTGTGATACTCTCGGCAGCAGTTTGTTGGCTTCTAGTGCCCCCCCCCCCCCCCCCCCCCAAATCTAAAAAATTGCTTGTAAGCCGTCTATGTAGACTACCCTAGTTCTAGCCTAGTATTGTAGCACGAAAATACACGTATGATTTACACACATACTCACACACGTATTTAGTTTCAGAAGACATTCAGAGATGTCGCTTTCAAATGAGTTTTCATAAAATGCTTCAAGGCTCTCTTTACCTACTAGAGGTAAACAAATGCCTTACGTGGGATTCCCATAATTTACTGACGTCAACGTCAAAACAATAAGATGGCGCCCATGCCAATAGAGAAATTCCTCTAGTGAGACCTGTTGATTTTGACGTAGTTGGTTAGATGAATCAACTGTCACAAAAGTGTGATATCATAGTTGTCTCGCATGCGACTGTCAGTTATGCCATGTCGAATAGACTCCCAGTATACGTGAGTACTAGGTCTTTGATAAACTGAGCCAACTACCACTTGATCCAGTATACGTAGTAAATTATGATTAGATGAATATGGTCATAATTTTATTAAACTAGATGTCTATTATGTGTCATGTACCATTAGATAACTAAACAAACTCAAAGCTCGTGCGCAGATAGATTATATCGGCTATTTTTCGTCTGATTTATCACTTGTACCAGTATACGCCTGAATGAATGCATTATGTACCAGTATACTGTTAAGATTATTTTGTTTGTTATGACCATTATAGGAAGTTTAGAAGTTTATTATATTTAGGATATTTAAGCAAGTTATATTTGTAATACAAAAAAAAACAAATTAACACTAAAATTTTGTTTATTATAAAAATTAATTAATCACAGCCCGCATTTAGGGA
This sequence comes from Pammene aurita, assembly GCA_947086415.1. Taxonomy (NCBI): domain Eukaryota; kingdom Metazoa; phylum Arthropoda; class Insecta; order Lepidoptera; family Tortricidae; genus Pammene; species Pammene aurita. Next base: position 8,243,443 of record OX352314.1, on the reverse strand, counting down.
ATGGTGTTTTTGTCGTTGCCACAAAGTGTTATTATCAACATAATACTGTTTTAATACTAATTATGGATTAATCATCTCACAGTCTTCATTCCCATTACTTCGAGAACGAAGTAATGGGAATGAAGACTGGGATTCTACAAAATCACAAAAAGCACTTTCTTTTAACTTTAACAATAAAAATCAAAATGATTAAGTCTAAGTTAAGCACGTTATAAATATAACAACGCAGATCAGTTTTTACTAATATTAGGAGTTTTAGGATATTTAAGCAAGTTATGTTTGTAATACAAAAAAAAAACAAATTAACACTAAAATTTTGTTTATTATAAAAATTAATTAATCACAGCCCGCATTTAGGGAATGGTGTTTTTGTCGTTGCCACAAAGTGTTATTATCAACATAATACTGTTTTAATACTAATTATGGATTAATCATCTCACAGTCTTCATTCCCATTACTTCGAGAACGAAGTAATGGGAATGAAGACTGGGATTCTACAAAATCACAAAAAGCACTTTCTTTTAACTTTAACAATAAAAATCAAAATGATTAAGTCTAAGTTAAGCACGTTATAAATATAACAACGCAGATCAGTTTTTACTAATACAAAATTAAAATAATATATTAACTCTCTCTGACACAAAAATTAAAATATAACTTCTTAAACATCAGGTTCTTCTTAAACACCTACTTATTTTAGGTTAAAATATATATATTTTTAAAACGATGGCACTTGCATGGGATCAATCATTAATCGCCTTCATTGACTATAATAGCTTCTAGTCATTGGCATAAAGAACACAACACAAATCAATTTAGTCTTAACATAAAAAACTTAATTCGGACAAACATCCTAGAACCCCAAAAACAAATGTGCTAACAAAATAGTTAACTTCTAAGAAATAATATTACTTATTTTAATTAGGCAAGTATTAATAATTACTTACTGATGGCACATGAAAATCAGCCAACAGGATGTTATTATAAGGTAATTAAAGTTTTGAAAAAGTCGTGGTATTGAGCTGGAATTATACTACTTTGACATAAATAATTAAGATCTTAACTTTTATCTTTGTCGATAGGTATTGGGCTATTATAGGCCAATTGAATGCTATTGAAGCCTTCCGTTAACTCATTTTGTCGGCTCCTAGTATTTTTATTTGCAGAACATTCAATTGACTGATAGTGATATGTACTTCAAAACTGTATTTTATTGTGAAAAGCTCTTCAGGTGAAACATGTACTTCACACAATTTACTCCACATTGCAGCTTGTCCGTTAGTGCCAGTTTTCCAATTATTAAAAAGAGGTAGGCATGCTTTAAAATCAAACACCGATTCTTGCAAATTTCTTGCACTTCATAGGGTTTATCAGTTTTTGCCATACGCATAGCCATGTACCATTGTTCAGGAGTATAAATGTTTATATTTTTTGTCTTTCTTTCCATTGACAACCAGAAAACATGCAGAAAACGATGTGTAATTATTATGTTATATTTCCAGCAAGCGTACATGAGAAATACGATCCGGTTCCTATTTTGTCCCTCACAGTTATCAGACCAAAACCTGAACTCTTTTACATCGTGTTGAAGCTTTAATTTAATTAAGTGTAATACATTGCTAGCAACTTAATCAGACCTTTTTTTAGCTAAATAGCTAATCAAATCAAATGATCATGCCAACAGAACAGTAGCCCTCTAGTGTTCCCAAATCAAATGCTGTGAAATTGTGCAAATTAAGTTTTCTTTTGTAATAAAACACGCTTATATTACCGTGCGATAATTAATCATAACCAACAGAGCCTAATTTTATACGTAGTAGGTAGAAAAGACGTATGCCGTATCGACTATTGCTCGCGTATAGTGGGACAGCGTCCACCCGCAACGACGACGAGCGAGCATACTGAGCCAACTGCCACTTGCGCTGCGCCCGCGCCGCCCTTCCTCGATAGGTGTCCCACGTATAGTGGTACAAGTGACTTAGCTCAGTATACGATGTTCTAATTCAAAAAACAGTGTTATAGTCTAAACAATTTGAACTGAGCTCATCCACTTAGTGTCTTATCTTTTGTGTGTAAACCGCAGGCGCACGTGCCACTATGAAAAAAAGGGTTTGGCTACCTGTTAGCGTTTATTGAATATCTGCTATATGGACCACGGAATAAGATTCAATATCAACTAATACGAAAAAACCTCTAAGTTCTATACGGTTGCACCCAGTACAAGCGATTCAAATGCTCTAGAACCAGCGTAACTCGACACCGAGATCCGAAACAAAAGTGCGTAATTGGAGATCGCGCTTGCACTGGTATTCCGAGCGCACGGCTAGTTAGCGATTAGGAAGCAATTGTAATTTTCCCGAACGGGCAGGTAAAACAGGGTTGGATTCTGATTAAATCATTTAGGTGGATGTACGATTTACAAATATCTAATATATGAAATATATATACATATATAATAGATTTTAATAAATATTGGGTATGTTAAAATTATTATCAGACATGTAAATAATCAACTATTTTAAAATTGCTTTCTTAATTTTACAGCTTAGACTTACTTTTACCTATAGCAAATTATGTACTGAGAATAACTCAATTCAAATATAAATAATATGAATCTACATTATAGTTCTGCTTGTTATCATAATTCGAATGTGTTGTAGAAAAATATAAAAATATATATATTTACAGTACATATTAGTCAACAAAAATAATCATATTAATCTTTTCATCATATTAATTTCATTTTTTTTTCTAGATTAATTAACGTGCCTACAACTATTCCTCGAATGAGGGTTTGTCATGTTTATTACATTTCTTATCAGATTTACAAACGTTTTAAAAGAAAATAAATAAATAACAGATTTTAATAAATATAGGCTGAGTATGTTACAATTATAATCAGTCCTTTAAATACTCAAAGTCAAAGTCAAAATTGTATTTATTCAAGTAGGCATAGCAACAAGCACTTTCGAATCGTCAGTAACGATTATTATCTTAAGCTATTATATAATTAATAGAAATATATTGATGCAATTATACAAAAAAAAATACGGGTCAAAATGTATCATAATAATTTCACAATAAAATCGACAAAACTTAAAAGATAAAAAAATGTATAATAAAATACTAGTTTAGAATGTTTCTAGAATAAAATGCAAATGTCAGAAGGAAAATTTAAATCATTATTTTTTAATAAATCTTCTATACTATACTATAGTAAAATAATCGTCTTCTATACTATAATAGGCTTTAGAAATTCATATTATTTATATTTGAATTGAGTTATTCTCAGTACATAATTTGCTATAGGTAAAAGTAAGTCTAAGCTGTAAAATTAAGAAAGCAATTTTAAAATAGTTAAGTATTTATATGCCTGATTATAATTTTAACATACCCAATATTTATTAAAATCTATTATATATGTATTTCATATATTAAATATTTGTAAATCGTACATCCACCCAAATGTTTTAATCAGAATCCAACCCTGTTTTACCTGCCCTTTCGCGAAAATTACAATTGCCTCCTAATCGCTAACTAGCCGTGCGCTCGGAATACCAGTGCAAGCGCGATCTCCAATTATGCACATTTGTTTCGGATCTCGGTGTCGAAATACGCTGGTTCTAGAGCATTTGAATCGCTTGTACTGGATGCAACCGTATAGAACATAGAGCTTTTTTCGTATTAGTTCATATTGAATCTTATTGCGTGGTCCATATAGTAGAAATTCAGTAAACGCTAACATGTGGCCAAACCATTTTTTCCATAGTGGCACGCGCGCCTGCGGTTTACACACAAAAGATAAGACACTAAGTGGATGAGCTCAGTTCAAATTGTTTAGACTATAGTTGGGTCAGTATACGTCACTTTATTTTGAAAACTAGCAGTAATTTCGCTACGAAATTTTTATAGCATGTAGATATAAGTATTTTGATTCTAAATATGCAAAAAAACGAAAATCGAAAAAAATGTCAGTTGGCTCAGTATACGTAGGAGGTATCGATATTTGATCGGCCGAAATGTATGAAACAGCCAAAAAGTTTTCGCGATTTCAGCTTACTTCATCACCTCGCTCAATATATCAGTCATATTAAAATTTGTATAACTATGTACTAAGTGTTCTTTAAGGATTTTTTAGTACTAAACCACTTAAAAGACTAAGATTTGCTAACACGTTAGTATTTTAAAATTATATTTTTCTTTATATCTCAAACATTATATTTTCTACCAATCAGGCGGCCGGGGCAGAATTCCGTCGTCAACTGGAGCTGTTCGGGCGCGTCCGTCACGAAGGTGTGGCGCGCCTCCTGGCTCTCTGCAGTGACGCCGACCCGCACCTCATGGTGCTAGAGCATACTGACTGGGTATGAGCTACTGTATTTATTTATTTATCGAACGATCGTAACATACTTCCGGTGGTCGATACGGACGATTTAGGATTAAAACTTCATGGCAGAATCGACTACAAGATAATTGATACCAAGTTATCTTTTACTTCAAGACGAAACAAACATGGTAAAAAAATCGCATTGACGCAGTTCGTAGGATTAAAAAAGTACTTACCTATCTGAAAATTATAAGCCAGTTGGTTTGTGTTGGTTCTGACATTGTTAATAGCCAGACTTCTTCGTAATGGGACCATTAACATTGTGATAAATTGATAAAACTAATAATCTTGGACAATCTTGTCTTGTTTGGGACTGCCGTTGTTACGTTAACTGTAAATCTACATATACAGCCTCCAATTCTTATTTGTTCGTATACAGGGTGACCTGAAGACGTTCCTCCAAGCCACTGCGGCCGAGCAAGCGGCACAGTTCGGCGCCACGGGCGCCACCGCGGCGCCCCTGTCGCCCCAGCACCAGGCGCTGCTGGCGAGCCAGCTGGCACACGCTGCAGCCGCACTGGCCAGCCAGCGGCTCACACACAGGTATTCTAAAACTTATGAAAAACTAACACCCATCCTTCAACACATCCTTCAACACACAACACACAAAATAAACTAACATTTATTAAGTAAGTAGGAAACACAGACACTTTTATACATCAAGTAACAACAACTGCCTCCTTAGCCCAGTCGGTAGTGACCCTGCCTACGAAGCAAGAGGTCCCGGGTTCGAATCCTGGTCAGGGCATTTATTTGTGTGTTTATCACAGATATTTGTTCCTGAGTTATGGATGTTTCCTATGTATTTAAATATTTATCCATATTTATCTGTTATATATATCGTCGTCTAGCCTTATTGAACTTACTTTGGGCCTAGGTCGATATGTGTAAGATTGTCCTATAATATATATTTATTTATTTAAGTAAACTAAATTTTAGTAAAAAAAACCGGCCAAGTGCGAGTCGGACTCGCGCACCGAGGGTTCCGTATAAACCTGTAGGTATATAGGGGCAATCATTTTAAAATTATTAAAAATATTTTTATTATATGATGTAACTAAAAAATTACGGTTTTCGCAATTTTTCCTTTATCTGTGCTATAAGACGTTGCTTCGTACCAAATTTTAAGATTCTGAGTTCACGGGAAGTACCCCGTAGGTTTTGATTCCCTTGCGAGGTACGAAAATTTGCGGCATAAACGGCTGTATCTTTTGATTTAGTTGGCTTAGAAGTCTGATTTTTTGACAGCTCCAAGGGACAATAGACCTGAGTATTTGATATAAATTTCAGCTCCACGCGTTCCTGAGAGAAATGGTCTTGACAGACAGACAGACAGACACACAGACAGACGGACAACAAAGTGATCCTATAAGGGTTCCGTTTTTTTCCTTTCGAGGTACGGAACCCTAGAAACCACCGTTGTGTAACCTTACAACTCTGGCCCGAGACGAAACATAACCATTAAGAAGCACGGCGGGCCCTTTCTTCTCAAAATAGTAGTATATAAAGTATATAAAGTAGTAAAGGTTGTCTGGAAGAAATCGCTCATTAGCGATAAGACCGCCTGTTGTTACCTCTACCTAAATTTATCTAATTGTAAAATTTGTGCTTGTAACTGTATGAGGTGTGCAATAAAGAGTATTTATTATTTATTATTATTATTATATACATCAAATCTTACCCTTCATCAATAGCTTGCATTATAACCCTACAACATATTTAGTGGAAACCCGGACAGTTGGAAATGTAAGTCAGAAATGAGTACACAGGACGCACTATGAGAAGAAACGTGTGTCTGAAGAGACTAGAAGGAGCATGGAAGACAGCACAGTAACTGCCATGTCAACTGTTGGTTAAATGCATCGTGATTTGAAGATGTTCCTGCAAGCTAGTACGGCCGAGTAAGTGGCAGGGGCGCCACTGCGGTGCCCCTGTCGCCACAACACCACTCCTGGCCAGCGGATCACACACAACTCGGTCAACCCACATTTCAATAATAAATAAATATTATAGGACAATCTTACACAAACCGACCTAGTCCCACAGTAAGCTCAATAAGGCTTGTGTTGTGGGTACTAGGCGACGATATATATAATAGATAGAATAAATACTTATATACATAGAAAACATCCATAACTCAGAAACAAATATCTATGATAAACACACAAATAAATGCCCTGACCAGGTTTCGAACCCGGGACCTCCTGCTTCGTAAGCGGGTCACTACCAACGGGGCTAGAAGGCCGTTACAAATTCTAAATTGACTGACCGAAATGTAAAAATAACCAATAAATTCTCGCGATTTCGAACTTGTTCCTATCGTAAAAGTTGTTCAGAATGCCCTAAGTAATCACCTCGCAGAATATGGTAAAGTTAGAAAAATCACCCTGTATAAAATATAATGTTTAATTGTTGCAGAGATATCGCGGCGCGCAACTGCGCCGTGTCGTCAGCGTTGCGGCTCAAACTAACTATGGCCGCCATGTCTCGAGGGCCCGATACCGCACACTACTACAAGCGGCATGACCAGGTATACTCTGAAAAACTGCACTAACAGTAGAAATAAGCTATACGCGTCCCTTTCTTAGTGGTGAGGGTACAGTCGCCATCATATATAGGAACGGCCAAGGTGGTCACAAATATCTGAACAACGCCTCTATTGAAAATAGATGTCATATACTTCAGAAAAAAGTGACCAAACCCTCCGGTGTTATATGACATCTATTTTCAGTTTATACGAGTACATAGTAGTGTAACTAATTAAAAATTGCAAATAAAAAATAAAAAAATATTTAACAAAATAATTTAATTTGCTTTAAGATTCAACGCCTCTATTGTCAAGGTGATAAAGTGCATGTTCAGATATTTTAGAGTACCTTGGCCGCTCCGATATATTTGATGGCGACTGTACTAGCGTAAGAAAAGGACAGTATGATTCTCTCTGTCTATGCTTGAAGTGAATCAGACCCTGGCCAAACTATAACAGAGACTATAAATAATGTAGACAGCCAACACATCTCGTAACGAGTAGCGTACCGTAGGAACGCTAGATGGCGCTGCAGCGCAATGTCATTTCCCCCTACTATTTTTGTATCTATAGGCACTGGTCCCACCGCGAGCGAGTAAGCTATAAGCTATAGTTAGCTTATAGTTCATCGCTGGCTGTTCACACTGCGATGAACTATAAAGATACATCTCTCTCTTTTATTTACACGGGAACGATTATCTTTTGTTCGTTTCTTGGGCTAGAAAATAGCCGATAGCTCATAGTTACTCGCCCGCGGTGGGACCAGTGCCTTAGGTTGCTCTCGTTCTGGTGGCCCTTCAGACTTAGGCCTCAAAAAGTTATTAAAAACTGGCTAGTCTATCTGTTATAGCCATCGACATATAATATCAAGACGAGTAAAGGCCAGCAAAGTTCATGTGAAAACACGACCCATTTTCATGTTTACAAAACTAAAATGTCTTATGTCTTGTTAACCAATCAAGTACTCATTCTTTAAGCATATTTTTTTGTGTTAACCTTAATTCTGCAAAGGTTTCATGCCATTTCACCAATAAGAAAAGTTGCCGTGTTGTGAGTGGTCAAAATCAATTTGACAATGAAGTTTAATTGGACAGGAGACACTCAAATCAAATGACTGAAAATGTCAAGTTAACGTATAATAAATACGCCTTAGTTTGACGTGGATGTGTTCACGTAATAAATAATACTTAATGCAATCAATTAACAATTTATTTTTAGTGCATTTTTCATGACTTATGTAATATACGTAAATTTAATCGTTCTTGGAATAAGGAATATGAAATCCTTCTATTCATCTTTCATTTATTTAATTAAAGTGCTTAATTACAATATAGGGACTTACATACTACAAAATAAGCATAAATTAACATATTTTTTTTACAATTTTATAAATCCGTTACATAGGGAGACCCTCTTGGTCTCAAGCAACATAATGTTAAGCAATTAAGGTTGATTATGGCAAAAGAAAAACGATTATTTTTTAATCAATCAACTACAAACACTGAAAGCATTGAAAAAAATAACCAACCCAGCAGGATTTGAACCTCGCATCGATACGCCTTACCGGGGCTCGATCGCTTTACCAATTAAGCTATGGGTTCAGTTACTGAGTTGACGAAATTCTCAATGCCTTCAATCATCTTTTTGCATTTATTTTTACATCGACTTTATAGCAGTCGTAAGCGACATCTAGGTGCTAACTACTAGAGTTAGATACCCTTTCCGCCGACCCTATTGCAAGTGTCACAACGGAAATAATAGATGGCGCTGCTATCAACTCATAATTATTTTACATGTTTTTTTAAAGTGGGGTATTCCACTCATACAATAGTATGTTATTCAATCAAATACAAACAATGAAAACATCGAAAAAATAATCAACCCAGCAAGATTTGTATTTGATCGAATAACATACTATTGTATGAGTGGAATGCCCCACTTTAAAAAAACATGTAAAATATTTATTAGGGTGCTTCAAAAAAATCAAAATGATATTTTTTAACGGGGCATAGACTTAAATGCTTCCAATCGTAATAAATATTAGTAATCGTAACACGTATTTTTTTATTTCTCCATTAAACAACATTTACGGGTCGCTACCAGCGATCAAATCTTTTAAAAAATCGCATATTTGTTTCTGCTCATGTCGCTACAATCATGTTACTAAATACCTCCTAAATAAGCCATTTGTGATTCTAATACGCTCTGTTATGCCATCAGTAGTTTTTTCAATCTATAGTTTGCATTTGTCGGCATTTAAACAAACATAAATAAATCTAGTAAATCTACCCTCAAATGACTTGTGAAGCTAATTGAGGGTATAATACATAAAATCACATTAGTCAAGTTCAGTGACATAGAAGTTCAGAGATTTGGTTAGTTAAGCAATTAATGTTATATTCTACGCTAAAACTCACAAATTGGTTGTTTGCGTTTATTTAAATACCTAAGAATACGGAGTACAAGTGTGTTAAACGTTCTGAGCGTGTTGACGTGTGTTTGGTATTGCAAGTCGATGTATAATACCATTATTTTCACTCCAACAAGTGACTACATACATACAGTGGCATACAATGGCGTCTAGTGCTGGTAAAAGTGATATTAGAACAAGAAAAAATACAGATATATGGCTAATTGGGCAGCTGACACCAACATTACCTCAATCAAAACTACCGTCTGTTAAAGAGGTAATGAGTTCATTTTTCTATTATAAAATTATAGAGAAATTAAATAATAAAGACTCCGCAACACACACTGCCTGCGATGTATTACAAATATGGGAAAAAGCAAGTATTCCCACCAGACTAAAAAAACATGTAATAGCCAAAATATTACAATATTTTTCTGAGTGGCAAAGATTAAAGAAAAATAAAGAAAACAAAGCAAAACGGTCACTTGTATTAGAAAACAAGGAAAAAACATGGAAGAAAAAATTGGAATGGCTTTTCGATATTGCCCATGCCGACGCGTTAACGACTATTGTTATCGAAGAAGACAAACAATTTCTTCTTGCTCAGAGAAAAAAGGGACGTATAGGACAAATTTGTGGCGTGGATAGAGATTTTCAAAAACAGCAAGCGAAGAAGTTAGAAGAAAACGAAAAGTTAGAGAACAGAAAAAAGAAACAATACGAAAGTATAAAACAGCTGACTGAAAAGTGTAAGTTAATGTCTTCATCTTCTAGTTCTTTAGACGATAGTGACAGAGAAGAGACAGACCACCAAAAACCTTCACCACCAGGACCATCTTCATCGATACCACAACAAAAACGACCACTAAGACGGAAACAATTAATTGACGATCGTTTAGCATCGAGCCTCGATGTGGCCAAATTAAGCGACCGAAAAGCTGCTATTGTTTTGACATCTACTCTTAGTAGCGTGGGTTGCGATGTTGCGAACTATAACGTCAGTTCATCTTCCATTCGACGTCAACGAAGCCAACGACGCCAAAAAATAGCAGAGTCGTTAAAAAACGAATTTAAGCCAGAAGTGCCACTTACTGTCCACTGGGATGGCAAAATGCTAGAAGATATAACAGGGCGAGAGATTGTCGAACGACTACCCATTCTTGTATCAGGTCAGGGAATAGATCAGCTTTTAGCCGTACCAAAATTACCAAATGGAACAGGGAAGGCAATGGCTTCTGCTATTTTCGAAACATTGATGTCATGGAGCTTGTGTGATAAAATTAAATCTATGGCTTTTGATACAACTGCTTCAAACACAGGACGTATTCAAGGAGCCTGCACCTTATTGGAGCAGAAATTGGAGAAAAATGTACTATGGCTTGCATGTAGACACCATATTTTTGAGATTGTTCTTGAAGCAGTTGTGGTTTTAGCTCTTGGTGTTTCTAGCGGGCCTGAAATCCAAATATTTAAAAGGTTTCAAAAACGTTGGGCTCAAATTAATCAAGAAGAGTTTAAGCCAGTTTTTACTGATCCTGAAACATCAAAGTTAGTTAAAGATCTAGACACAACAATGATTTCTTTTGCTACTCACCAATTACAACAATTTCAGCCCCGAGACGACTACAAAGAGCTGTTGTACCTCATTATATATTTCTTGGGAGGAACACATGATAAAGAAGTATCCTTTACAACACCCGCAGGACTACACCGGGCAAGATGGATGGCTAAAGCAATCTACTCTTTAAAAATGTATTTGTTCAGAGATCAATTCAAAATGACCAAAAAAGAACTGAAAGGCATTACAGATGTTTGCGTTTTTACTATTCGCATCTACGGAAAGTACTGGTTTCAAGCTCCTTGTGCTTGGTCTGCCCCAAATAATGATTTAGAGCTTTTGAAGGATTTGGTGGCGTACCAAAAAATAAACGCACCACTTGCAAAAGTTGCTATGAAAAAAATGTTAGGGCATCTCTGGTACTTATCCGAAGAGCTTGTGGCTTTTGCTTTCTTTGACGACGCAGTTTCATTTGAAACGAAACAAAAGATGGTCACTGCTCTCAAAAAACAAAGTCTAGGTGTTTCTCCAAAGCGAGCAACTCTTGATCAAGATCAAATTTTAGTAAAAAACTTGGAAGATTTTGTAACCAACCAAACACTGTCTTTTTTCGATACATTGGCCGTTTCATGTGATTTCTTGAAGAAAGATGTGAAGTCGTGGAAAAATGATGACAACTACAACAAATGTAAAGCTTATGTTTATTCAATGAAAGTTGTCAATGACTTAGCTGAAAGAGGAGTAGCTCTGATGGAGGAATATAATCGTCTTCACGCGACAAATGAGGAACAGAAGCAATTTTAACTTTTGACGGTTAAAGAATACCGACGTAAATTTCCTAATACAAAAAAGTCTACTTTAATGCAATAATTCGACATGTACCCATTGCCATGTTCAACGTTATATATGTTTTATTGTAATTATTTCATGTTTTACAGACCTTTATTAAGTAAAGTTATTCATAGTTTAGTATAAATACAATTAAAAAAATAATAATAAAAGATTATTTATAAATACGTATTTTTTTGTAAAAACCTAAAACTTTCACCTCGGGTAGCGACCCCTAAATCATTTAGAAAAAAATCCAAAAAAAATACTGTGTAAGTTTCTTAACAATCAAAAACATATGAGAGGGTGCCCCTAAAGAATAATAAAAAAAAATTTTTTTTCATACTTTTTGAAGCACCCTAATATTTATGGATTATTTTTTAACTCTATTTATGACTAGACTAGAAAATAATAGCATACCTTCAATATAAATAGTTAAAATTCTCTTTGCTTCCTCGTTTTTTAGAACTAAATAAATAACGGATGAGTTCGTTTATGTGTACTATTTATTTTAGCAGGCTTAGGGAAATACAAAGATAAATTTACATTTTGTATACATTTTTTAATACTACAACGGTATCAAACAGGCTTACGGGTCACCTGATGGTAAGCAGCTACCGTAGCCTATGGACGCCTGTAACTCCAGAGGTGTCTCATGTGCTTTGCCGACGCATTCATATAAAAGAGGATTCACTGTGTTGACAGCTAAAGGGACAAGAGGATCCCCCATCGTCAACACACTGCATCCTCTGAGCTCTCTGGCAACCTTACTCACCGGCAGGAACACAACACTATGAGTAGGGTTTCGTACTAATTGGCTGTGGTTTTCTGTAAGGTAGAGGTAGTTCCCTAGTCGGGCTCTGCTCTAGATTTGATAATTAAAGACTATGCTATGAAGTTATAGCATTCATTATTAATGAAAAACAAGAGTCATACCTATTAGCCAGTTGTACTAGAAATGGCACGGCCAGAATGGTATGATTTTACCAGAGTAAGTATAGTATTCGAAGGGTTTTGTTTTGTCGATTTATTACTACTAGGTAATACTAATAAATGAACATTCAGTATACTTTTCCTCAAATGAGTTATGTTTACTTTTCCAAAACTTATATTGCATAACATCGACCAAGTCCGTAATGTATGAGAATATCTATGCGTGATTTACTTACCGATGAAAAGAAATATCACCATCTTTGGCGCCTGTGTGGCTCCTGCACCAATTCACGGCACAAGCTGGCATTTTAATACCGATATATTATCGAAATTTCATGGACCGAAATAACTAATATTTTGACGACATGACAATTTCAAAATGTTTGACATGACATTAGGGCACCGCTGTCACAAGCTCCGCCCACTTTGGCACCAGGAAAGTGGAGCACATTTTGAGCGTTGATTACGCTTCCTTACTTATTATTCTTCCAAGGTTATAGCTTGACAAATTTACTTTATTTAGCGTATTTACCCGACTGCTGAAGGCCGAAGCCTAGGAGTGTTAATATGTCTATTTTTTTAGCACGCATCACAGACTACACCATTTGATAGATTACCACGTCTGAGGTGTTATTCGGTTGTGGGATAACTTAAAGAATATTGAGAAAAAAATGAACCGTCATTAACTAAATCGCTTGCGATTTTTTTAATCGACTCCATTTTGTCGATTTTTTAACGACTGACTTGCCTCACCAAGTATAAATCGACAATTATTTCATGCATATAACAAAGATACTGGTGACCCGTTTAAGGACATAATGGATATCGTATTGCGACAAAAAAAGTAGAAGAAAAATTTTTAAGCTAATTTTACTTTTTGTACACGGTCGGCCCAGCAGGCTAACCCTTCAACCAAAACAATTTTTTTTTTTGCGTCAAAATATTTTTCTTCTTGGTTTTTATAATTAGATTAGGATACCAATTACGCCCTTAAAAGCATCACCAGCATTTTTATTACACCTTGTATAAGAAGCCCTCTGAAACGAATTCTAAAAAAAGCCTCTTTTTACAGGTGATCCCGCTACGCTGGCTGCCAGCCGAGGCGGCTTTAGAAGGAGAATACTCTGCCAAATCCGACGCTTACATGTTCGCGGCCACTGTATGGGAGGTTAGTACCGCTACTCGATAACAGATGGCGCTAGTATATGGGAAACGTAATCTGGTGACGTTATTATGTATAATAGAATAAGAGTCCACGACACTGAACCTAGTTCGATAAGTCTCCTAGATGATATATATAATTAGTCACGTCTTTAATGGGGGAACACGAAATGCCGATGCAGCAATGCAAAACAAGTGGCGGCGTATTTAATTTAAAAAAAAAACGGTTGCCGGTATGATAAGTCTCCTACATTTCCTTTGTTCCTCGAAACAGGGGAGGGATAGGGCTACACGATAATGCGGTGCTGCAAGCCCCCGTGCATGGCCTTGTCAGTGGCAGAAGCATCAAAATATTGCAGATGTATGCCAAAACAAAGTACCTGTTCTTTTTCTAACAGTAACACGATGTTATGTAACCTAAACTGCAACAAGATTTTACGTTATTAAAATGATCTTGAAGCAAATCAAATTATTTGTGTTGAATATTTTTGATTTGCAATTTTTAAGTAGTTACACTACTATATATAAATTATAAACTGAAAATAGATGTCATATACTTCAGAAAAAGTTATTAAAATGATTAAAATTATTAAAATGATGTTAATATTTTTAAAGAAATAATTTTAATTTTAGTATATATCAGAAACCGGTGGATTGCAATTTCGGAGCAATTTGAGACAAAACATTGACGTTCGCGAAAATAAATAATTACTACTTCGCGCCATACAAATTTAGCTTTTCTAAGGACCAATGTTGGAGATGTCACTTTGACAGTTTGACTTTGCCTTCCCCATTTATTCCTCACGAAATATGTTTGAATTTCAGATTTACACAAAAGCCGAACTTCCATTCGTCAAACTGAATGACAACTCTGTGCTTGAGCGGCTAAAGAGCGGAACTCTGGAATGGACGGTGCCGGCGTCTATGCCTGAAGCGCTCGGAGGATTACTCGTAAGTTTCACTATTAACACTTGAGCGTCAATGACGGCCAGTCACGGCATCTGTAAATCCGGCTACCGACGTCAATAGACGTCCGTTAAAAACTATGAAATACGTAACGGCCTCCTAGTCGTTAGTGACCCTGCCTACGAAGCAGGAGGTCCCGGGTTCGAATCCTGGTCAGGGCATTTATCTGTGTGTTTATCACGGATATTTGTTCCCGAGTTATGGATGTTTTCTATGTATTTATATATATCTATCTATTATATATATCGTCGTCTAGTACCCACAACACAAGCCTTATTGAGCTTACTGTGGGACTAGGTTGATTTGTGTAAGATTGTCCCATATTTATTGAATATAATTTTCAGAAACGGTGTTGGAGCAACTCCCCATCCGAACGGCCGCAATTCGAAGCCATCTGTACCGAAGTAGACGCGGTGCTGCAAGCGGTAACGTCCGACGAAGCTCCGCAGGAAAACAAACCTTAACCACATTATTTTACGGTTCAGTTTCTAACGCTCGCTTCAGGCACTTAATGCCTTTTCGAAAACAATAGTAGGCCAAGTCTCAAAAAATAGCTTTAGCCTTAAGTCCTACAATAGTGAACCGAGTTTGTTTTAGTATACAGGATGGATTTTCCAAGTGATAGCAGCTAACAGATTCCATGATGATGCATACAGAGCTGAAGGTCCTGAGTTCAAATCCAGGTAAGGGTGTTTATTTGTGTATTTATTTAAAATATTATTCCAGAGTTATGGATGTTTTTTTTTAAATCTAAGTAGGACAGATGCCCTGGTTTTGGCCACTGTAACCGACTAAATTATGTAGGCTAGTTACGGTATGCTATCACCCATCTTGAAACGTGTTTTAAAATTAGTCGCGTTCCGTGTATTCTGTCCTTGGGCGAACGCGTGTTTCAATTCTAGAGATACTTGCTTTGAGGTCTATACCTTAGTAAAGTTGAAAATAGCCAAAACCGGCACTTTGGCCACAACCGGGGCATGTGCCCTATGTATTTACCTTTGTAATAGGAAGTGGAAGGCATTGGGCCTTCAGACTAGACATCAACTAGACTTTTTAAAAATTTTATATTAATTATAATAGGTTTTGATAAGAATGGCCTAGATTTTTTTTCATCGACCCAGCTTAAGTAATATTCAGATCAATGACGCGTAGTTTCAGTGACCGCGAGGCAACCGGATGGCTCGCGGTATTCAAGGTCCATACGTATTGTGGAACCAACCTGTGCAACCCGAACTGAGCCTCGTTGCACTTGGTTTTTCCATCCTCTCCCCCTCAATTTCCAGTATCTTTATGTGATGAAGAACGAGCATGCAAATTGCCATTCACACCGGCTGGTCGGTTATCGATCACTCAGAGTTGGAAGCCGGAAAAAAATTACTTGGGGGATGAAAAACAAAGTCCAACGTATGTCAGTTCAGGTTGCAATCCGGGTGCCTCGCGGACACTGTGACTACGCGCCATTGCTTTAAAACTTCAATCCCTATTCAAACTTAAAATTCTCGACTAAATACGATAATATCTAAAGTATTACTAAGCGTAGCTTTAGAAAATAGTTATGTCATTTTGATGCATTTACATTTTAAAATCCGTTTTTATTTCGGAATTATTTAAGTCATATTATAATTATGTTTAAGTAAGTTTAAGGAAAATGAAAATGAAGCTAAATTATACTGCCATTTTGTACATAATGAGATTAGTGTTAAGACTGATGATAGCCATATTAGATAAGGTTTAAATAATGCCATAGTCACAGATAAGATATTAATAATGATATATTATCTGTGCAGTGACAATCTTAAGGAACCATACACATTGTTTTGAAATCACTATTTAAAAATGACGATGTTATTGCAAATCTTTAGCTTAAACCGAATCAGAATGATTTCACTTTTATCGCTCGAATACAATATAGAATCTGTATACAACGTACGGTACCTTGTCCAAAAAAGTGTCACATATTTAGTTTATGAAAATTGAACCATAACTGTAGATCTAATAGCCATAATAGTCGAAGAGGTTATCTAGGGGACTGTGTCTCGTTTTGACTAAGGAGGTAATGATCAATTTTGTAACGAGTGCGAGTGAGACACCGCCCCCTACATTATGCTCTCTATTGGACCGTGTTTACTAGTCACCTATGAACGACTGTTTTACTCGGAAATAAGGTTCAACTGTGGTAAGTACAAAATTAGTAAAGTAGAATTAGATCCACTTCATATAAATCCATGGCACATACATGTTCAAAGTTCATGTATCTTGGAGAATTCAACCTGGATGGAGTAGCCATGTCTGTCATTTTCAATACATAAAAAAGGCTGCCGATTTTTGCGGGGGAGGGGAACGTCAAATGTATGGCTATTCGTATGTAACGTACAAATAGCTACGTCAGATAAACGTCTGTCCATACATGCGTATGGACCCACTGGTCATATGTTTTCGGCAGAGGGGAACGCCTGTCAATGGCGAATCCGGTTGGTTGAATTCTCTAAGATACGAATGCGATTCGCTTCAACGCCGCTTAGTATGCGGACTCCTTTGAACATGTACTATCCGGTTCATAATTGCATACCCAATTAATGAATAAATACATTGATAAATTGGGTATGCAATTATGAACCTCATACTACGCGCGTATCGTAAACGCTGACGCTGCGACGCCGTGTGTAGCTACAGTCGTTGTCAACAGTATGTATACAAATTTGGACCTTATTGTAATAGTATAAGGTGCAAAATTGTATACATATTTTTGGTGTTCACTGTTCTACATGAGATGTAATTTAGAGTAAAGGGATCAGAAAATAAAAACGAATCTGATTTAAGCAGACGGCAGTGTGTCAGCCAAGTTCGCTTATAATAGGGCTACACTCATCACTGTGACGTTTTCTCAATTTTATTTACGTTATTTATAAATGTATACTTTATTTTGTCTATTTTGCAAAGTATTTTGGAACTCTATCTAGTGCCAGATTAGTAAGTAATTTTAGTAAAGATGGCGGCGTAGTTTTATTTCGATTGATTAATTTATTAATTATTACTGAATCGACATCTGTAAAATTAGTAACTCAATTTTCACATCAATTCACATCTGTGATTTCTGTCTTGATTTGAATGTAGATTGATTTAGAATAAAAAAGACAGACGTCAGAGACCAAGTAAGAAATTGGATTTGATTTGAACTGTGGAAATGACGACATGATAAAATAGTAATATACACCTGTTTCCAATTTGTGGTAAATTATTTAAAGGGACTAATTCTCTCTTAGGATCAAGTCTCCCCAGGTTCCCCTATCTTTATATCCGCTGTCTAAAATTATGTATGATTTTATTATAACGAAATTATTTATAGCATCGTGTGATAATGACTCTCTTTTAACGTTTATTACTTAGTTATATTACTTTATACTTGTCTATGATTATTTTGTAATTGCATTTGGATTCAAATGTCCATTTTTATAAAACAATTAATTAAGAAAAATTATGCTATTCTAAACACATAACATAAATTACGTGAAACATTGAAGTAGTATGTACTTACCTACTTTGATATCACAAAACGATGTGGTCACCAGTCAAAAAACAATGTCGAATTGTATATTTATTATTGGTCATATCCAGGGCCGCGATTCGACATGCCAAACTGCGAAACGTGGCTCTCACACTTGTTTCGCTAGGTGATAGAGTGAAATCCATCTGTCCACACGTGTCCACACCTAACTGTCAATCTGTCAGTAGGTCTCGCTAGAGCGTTTTGTCTACGGCCACCATTTTAGATGTCACTCTTGAGTGATTCCACCCCAAATTTCAACTGTCACAAAAGTGTGATCTCATAGTTGTCTCGCTACCTACTGTCAGTTATGCCATGTCGAATAGAGGCCCAGTGATCCAGTTTTTTTTGTGGTGTTATTTTCATATTTAGTTTGCAGCTATTTAATTAATTAGGATAAGGTACTCTATTTTTTTTCAAAAGCAGGCTGCGGAGCCAACGTGCCAATCGTTAACGCTATGTAGCGAACGAAACGCATCTGTCACTGTCGCACTAATATGGAAGAGTGATAGAGAGGGGTGACTACGATACACTACGGAGCGTTAACGATTGGCATATGGATGGTATAGGAAGGATGGAACTCTCTTATAGGAAAACGGTCGAAAAAGTATCCAGCGGTAAGTACTAAACAATAGTTCCAAATATCTCCGGGTGGCGCTAGGTATAGTTCAGCACTTGAAATGAATTACCGATATTTAATACTTGTATGACTTTCTAAATAAAATTAATATTCAGAGTGTTTTTCATCTCCGCAAATAATTATTTTGAATTGATTTTATTTTAATTTCAAAATTAATTTAATCAAATTTAATATCATTGTGGCGCCATCAGTTTATCGCCTTTTGACGGACACTTTTGTAACATAGAGATTTATATCCTTCTTGTACCATCCATAGATTGGCACATTGGCTACGCACCTAATAATACTTAGGGCCAGTTGCACCAAACCGTATGTTAACGTCAACGTCTTCGCAAAAAAAATCTCGTATCAAAAGTTTGGCAGTTTTCTATGTTATTATATAATCGTACTCAATAGATATTGCATGTATTATGTATGACTTGCTAAATGTAACGTACTTTGTTACTTGGCCAAATAAATGAACTTGAACTTATGGGATGACAGCTCCGACGCCATGTTTAACGTTGATCAGTGCGTTTGTTATGTGTGGTGCAACCCATCCTTAGGGCCGGTTGCACCAAAGCGTCTGTTAACGTCAACGTCGTCGTTAAAAAAATCTTGTAAAAAAAAAAAAGATAAAAGATATTTATTCTGCAATTTAGGCACATTACAATGCACTTATGAACGTCAGAGAGAAAAAAAACTACCACCGGTTCTAACCCTACACCTCTGACCGGCGAAGTATTATGACCGGCAAGAAACTCGGCGGGGCTTATTTTTTCAAAACAGTAATATAGTAATATTATATCTTAAAGATACACAACAATGCGTAGTTCTATAAGAAGACATATCAAAACAGCTTGAGAGACATACAATGTACGTATTGTTAAAAACAAATAAAATAATTATAATAATAAAATCCAAATCTGGTTGCTTCACAAAACGTTTGATATGCTTTCCTATCTGAACTGTGTCCTCTAAATGTTAGATGACTTTGTAGTAGTTTCTGGTTTGGGCCATGCATCTTTGTCCGTCATATAGTCCTCGACCCTGTAATAACCCTTTGACATTATGAAAAATTTGTAATTTTTCTATAGGATGACAGCTCCGTCGCCATATTTAACGTTGATGAGTTCGTTAATTGTGCGTGGTGCAACCCACCCTAAACTTTTCATATAAGATTTTTTTAACGATAACGTTGACGTTAACAGACGGTTTGGTGCAACTGGCCCTTAGTATCGTAAACGACCTAGTAGGTATATTTGCTTTTCTATTACTAATAAATTTTCTAGCAAAGTATGTATAGAATGAATACGAAAATAATACCACTGTACACGAGTTTAATTTCAATTAGTACGTAAGAGTATAGGAAAATCAAGCATTTGCAATTCTTTTTAATAAAATGTAATTAACTGCTAGTAATGATTTTGTTTCATTTTGATAACACCTTAAGTACAGTCGCCATGAGGTATATCGGAGCGGCCAAGTTGATTACAAATATCTGAACAACGCCTCTATTGTCAAGGCGATAAGGTGCATGTTCAGATATTTTTGAGTACCTTGGCCGCTCCGATATTTGATATTTTGATAGTCGATATTTGATAGCGACTGTACTAAGCCCCTAAATCCTATACATAATGAAATGGATGAGCATGTTTCTGGCAGCAAGTCGCTGGCCCAATATTACAGGGGATCAATGTTACTCTGCGTCCGTCAGAAACACCTTAGACAACCCTACACGTGATCCCTGGGTGGTACTAAAAGAGTAACAAACTTGGCAGCTGCACTGTCCCATCAGGACCTCGCAGCACTCACTGGATTTTCTTCATCATCTGCTTTCCCACTACTACTACCCCAGATAAGAAATGCCTATCTATATCCAGTGCCATATTGCCATACGAGAAATAAATAATTACAGGGTTCTATCCATGTATCACTTTTATCGAATTGTTAACAAGGTTTTTTCTACTCGTCGACTATAATGCTTGAATTGAGACTTTAGACCTGTCTACTAGGGCATACTTTTCGATGGAGCTATTATGGTCGCAAATTTTAGCATCGTCGCGGATGCTGAAATGGATTTTCAAACAATATTATACAATGGTCGGGGAGGACCATCCTCCTCCCCGACCGTTGACGATCCACCGGGAGATCGAAGTTACTAAATTGTATAGAGGGTTGTGTAAGGCATTCGTCGAACTTAATTTTTACCGGCTTGCCTATTTTGAGCACTCGTAGAAAAAGTATTGTATACAATAGTGACATAATTAAGCTTTTCAATCTCGTACCTTACTAAGGCCACTCAGCAAGCTTCGTTATAGTTATGTATTATACAAGCGTGTTTTTACCCGATTGCTGAAAGAAAGGAGGGTCATTTACCCCTGGATTCATAAACATGATGAAGTGAAAGATTACTTGAAACTGTTATGTCCAGGGGCCGAATGCAGCGTAGAGGAGCTCAAATCCAGAGGAAGCTACAAGTCCTTCAAACTGGGTGTCCCGGCAATTCACTATGATAAGTGTATGTCGGCGGACGTGTGGCCTGAAAACGCGAGAGTCAAAGTATGGTTATTTCGAAAGCAAGGAACACAGGCCTCGAAACCAGGGCGACCTGGCCAACGTCCCCTTTATTAACATCGCTTATCAAAATGTTAGAGGCTTAAATACTGAGCTTAACTATTTTAGACAAACTGCTACCGCTCATGAATGTGACGTCATAGCAGTCGCTGAAACTTGGTTGTCAGAATCAGTTGAGGATGCTGAGCTAGTGGGACCAGGTTGGAGCTTGATACGCCGAGATCGCGAGGGCTGTCGTCGAGGAGGCGGTGTTTTAGTGGCTGCACGACCAGGTATCATCCTACGCCATAGACCCGACTTGGAGACAACAGGTTGCGAAGACCTATGGACCTCATTGGTGGTGGAAAACAAAACAATTTATCTGTGTGTTGTGTACATCCCGCCCAATGCCGTAGAAAATGACTACATGCGGTTTTTTCAGAAAGTCGAATCAATCATTGACTCTCTCGCGGGTATTGTAATAATTATGGGGGACCTTAATCTGAACCCTAAGTACACTCCTATTAGTATCTTAAGTTATTATTGCTATTTTACCACTGTTTGTGATTTGAATGAGATGAACGAAGTGTTAAATGCGTATGGCGGAGTGTTAGATGTTGTGCTGGTGCGTAAGCGTGAGCGCAATGTCTCTGTATCTGAAGTTCAAGAATCGGGTCTGGTTCCGCATCCCGATGCTTAACACCCCCCTTTAGAGATTACCATTCCACTCGTAGATTCCCCAAACGATACTGTAAAGATATGTCCAAGTAATATTGACGCAAACCTTGATTGGAACTTCTCCAAAGGTGATTACAAACTCTTTTATGAACGTATCTCTACAGTGTCTTGGAAAGAGGTCCTCGAGTGCCGCGATGTCAGTACTGCTGTGGAGCATTTCTATAAAATATTATATAACATTTTTGATGACTGCATACCTAGGAAAACAAGACATAAAAAGGCTTGCAGACGTTATCCAATCTGGTACTCCGGAGAAGTAATTGCTGATATCAAGCGAAAAGCGTTTCTCCATCGACTGTGGAAACGTACTGGGGATAAGGCAATATATGCTAACTTTTCGGCGCTTAGGTCAGGCATAAAGTTAAAAACTAAAATTAACTACGATAATTACGTGAATCATATTCAAACTAAAATTGCATGCGAACCTCGGGCTTTCTGGCAGCACGTAAATAGTCTCAAAACCAAGGGTGGATTTGAGACGCAGGTTAGCTATAAAGGAAAGGTGGCTGAGGGCGCTGAGGCTGCCCAAGCATTCGCGGATTTCTTCTCGAGCGTATTTCTGCCGTCACAACCCATTCTCGATTGCGAAAAGACGATTTCTGAAGACGTTACGTGTACAGCAAATTTCGTCCACATCAACAAAATATCCCCTAAAGATGTAGAAGTAGGCATAGCCCAATTAAAACCACATAGTTCGCCTGGTCCTGATGGCTTGCCTTCATTTATCCTTAAAGGCTGTAAGGAATGGTTAATCAGTCCGTTGGTTTATATCTTTAACCTAGCTCTTAGTACTGGACACTACCCATCTCAATCGCCCTATAGCTATCCTTTCCTCCGCGGCCAAACTGTTTGAATCAGTCGTGAACAAACTCCTCGCCCCTCAAACCATACCTCTGCGACTCTCAGCATGGTTTCAGGTCGAAGCGATCCGTAGAGACGAATCTTGTAACCCTGGTTGATTACATCTCTGAACATATGGATAAAGGAATACAGGTCGACGTGCTGTACTTTGATTTCAAATAAGCTTTTGATCGCGTAGATAACGACGTGCTGTTAAGTAAGCTGTGTACCATTGGCTTTTCGCCTAAGCTGCTTCGGTTTTTCGCCAGTTATCTGCGTGACAGACAGCAGTATGTACAGCACGGATGCTTTGTATCCGAACCATACCACACACGTTCGGGAGTCAGCCAGGGTTCGATTTTGGGTCCGTTTCTCTTCGGGATTATGGTGAATGACTTGGCCTCAGTACCTAAGTATGCAAGATGCCTACTCTATGCTGACGACTTGAAGCTTATTTATGGAGCGCAGCACTTATCGGACTGCGTATCTTTGCAAGAGGACTTGGATCGAGTTCATCTATGGAGCGTCAACAATAAGCTCATTTTCAACTCCTCTAAGTGCTCGGTAATGAGTTTTAGCCGTGCAACTTGTCCATTGCTAGCTGAATACCATCTGGGGTCGGAACTCATAGTTCGGGTCCAGTGCATCCGTGACCTAGGGGTAATTTTTGATCCGCATCTTAACTTTCATGAGCATATGAGAGGGCTAGCCAAAAACTGCTACCGGAGACTGGGGTTCGTAATCCGAAATGCGCGCGAATTTCATGACCCTATGGTTATTAAGCTTATTTACACTGCCTTGGTCAGGAGCAAACTGGAAACAGCATCTATCGTCTGGAATCCCCATGAGACCACTTACATATTGCTTCTGGAAAAAATTCAAAAGGCCTTTTTGCGATTTCTATATAAAAAGATGTACGGCTGCTACCCATATTTGTATCCCTCGAAATTTCTATATGGCTTTTTGGGATTTAATTCTCTGGAAGTAAGGCGTAACTTTGGACTTATGATTACTGCCTGTAGCATCTTGAGAGGAGCTTCGGACTGCCCAGAACTGGTGACGCAGCTGGTACGTTTACATAATATGTTCCGTCGATAGATAAGGCCAAATTTAATCTCCGACCACGAATGCCTCAGCTAATGGCTGTACCAGGAACACGCACTGTGTCCTATAGTGAGTCTCCTCTAGTCCGCGCTCTTCAACTGCTTAACGCGCTCCTCGCATCAGCACTGGAATGGGATGTTTTTGCAAGTGATTGGTCGGTTGTCTGTAGTGAGTGTATGAAGTTCTGTGAGGCGATGGATAAACGTGAGTCGACTGTTATATATTAGATTTGTATTTTATATGTCTCTGTTATATTATTGATTACATAATTGTATACACTTTTATATGAATTCCACAGTAAATTGGTTTAACTGTCATACTGTGTAATTTGTTGAACAATTAAAATAAAAATAAAAATAAATAAAAAAAAACATCCCTCAGACCTCAATTAGTTTAACATAACATAAATACTCTTTATCTATACCATGGATGTACTTAAAGGGGATCCGATATGTAAATCAAAACACATAAAAATATATTCGCCTCGTTTTAACTCCGCGCCATATTCATAAGCAAAAAGAAATGACGAGTATATACGTAAAAGCCCAATGCGGCCGAAAATCCGCCATATTAAGATCTGAGGACGTCAAAACCTATACACTATAACCGCCATGTTGATAGCTCCGATACTTCCAAATCAACACTCTTATTTCGTTAATGTGACACCAATATCATAAATCCTCTATTCCGCGTTCGGAAACCGTATGTAATTACTACCATTATTGCAACCCAGTAACGTAACATCAGTATATTATCTGTGTCAGTGTAATAAAAACGTATGAAAACTCATTACCTACGGTAACGTAATGAAAATCTGCCCTCCTCTGACCGCCGGCACGCGCCCGCCCGACCGCCGGCACAATCGAGTTGGTCATGGCGGTGAAATGGCTGTCATTTTAATGGTTTCCGAACACTTCATTTAGGATTTATAATATGTGTGTAGATAAAGCAGTGTATGCAACTGTACGTAATTAGGCCTTAAAACACTCGTGTGATCTTATTATAACCACGCTCGTATTTTAAGGACCCTTATTAAGTAACAATTTCATAAACTGCTATTAAGGTATTTCTTAAACACAGCAAGAGATGTAGCACGCCTTAAGTCTAAGGGTAAGTTGTTCCAGAGCCTAATAACAGTCTGAGAAGTGAAAGAGCTACTATAAAATTTATAGTTTATTAATGTTTTGTCTGTTTCTAACAAACACAACTGTCAAAGTGACAGATTAAGGACATAACTTAAATTAACAAATTCAGCCCTGAGAGACGTTTATGAAGAAGGGAGTTAGTAATTAATAATCGTTACTGCTGATTTGTATACTGATTAGATCTGCGTTGCGGCGAAGATTGAAACGTAACAATCCATGTTATTCACGGCTTCTTCGAGGTATAGGCGCTACATGCCATTTTGGTTTTTGGGTAATCAGTTTATTTAATTTTACCGCTACCCTCGCTTTCTGACCAGGGACCCTCACGTTAGGCTTGAACTCTTTGCTTACTTCTGGTATGTCGTTTTGGTTAGCCGACTTAATAGGTTCACTCACATAAACCTCTTCGTTCATTTTTCTAGGCTTAACAAATTTGCTCATTTTCTTTGTTTTCATATTCTGGCTCAGTTTATGCTGACCGATTGGCTTAATGAATTGGCTCAGTTTATTTGGATTTTTCCTTAGACCCAGTTTTTTCAGTCTTTTGTTATGGATCAATTCATGTGCCTTTACGAACTGGCTCAATTTATTCAGATCTAACTGTTGACTTAGTTTATGCAGGGTTTCTGGCTCATTGGTTTTGCCCGTACGTAAGGCGGAACTTCTCGTGTACTCTTGCAGCATAATTTTGTAAAGCTTCGCAATCTCCGCAGCGTTTCCGGGTTCCTTAGGGAATACACAAAATGTAACATTCAAAAATACAAGGTGTAACAAAAGTGCTTGGATCCTTTTAAGGGCATAATTGGTATCGTCTTCTAGTAATGAAAAACTAAGAAAAAAAATTTTTTTCGCAAAAAAAACTTTTTTTTTGTATGGAAGGTTGGCCAGTGTCCCATACTTGTCCCATACAAAAAAATCTTTTTTTCGCGTCCAAAAAAAATTTTCTCCTACTTTTTCTTACTCGCAATACATTACCAATTATGCTCTTCAACGGATCACCAGTAATTTTGTTACAATCTGTATGTAGTAACGTGTAAGCATACTGATATCATAATTAAAAAGCAAAATTATGAAAAATAGATGTCATATAGTTCAGAAAAAATCCAGAATCACGTATAAGAGATTCGGATAGGAGGTGCAAGCACGTACTGCGCATGCCCTTAGAGTATGGTCAACGGCGCCTAGCCGTTTCAAATTCTTAGATTGCATATACATGAGAAAATTTGTCAAGTTCCGCCGTGACCGGGTGGTCTAGTGGTCAGGACGTCAGCCGCGAAAACTGAAGACGCCAGTTCAAATCTGGCCTCGGACACCGGAGGGTTTGGTCACTTTTTCTGAAGTATATGACATCAATTTTTCAGTTTATATATAGTAGTGTAACACTTAAAAATTGCAAATCAAAAAATATTGAACAAAAATAATTTGATTTGCTTCAAGATTCAAGTAAAATCATATTTTAAATAGTGATATCAGTTTGATTTCAAACTTGCACGTCGTACTCGCGCTTATTATTACATAACTAAATCACCTAAATAAGTGATTGATCGAGCTTTGGACTGACATTGTATTGGCATCATATTGTATGTATCTGAATATGGCTATTGACAATTAAGAACCTATTTTACTAAGAAAAATAAGTGCCTTTAAATTCTAATCTCGTTTTGACTTCATCCGGAGTGGATCGGGCTCGCACGTGGCAATGGCAACGTTTGTGTAATTTGGAATTTGTTAATTTATTGAATCAGGCGTTACCTTCGCAAGTCCGTATTATTATTAACGACAATAATATTGCTTTACTATTCCGGGGTATTACTATTAAAACGGGGATCTAGCAGAGCTGGCCAGCGACGGCAAAGCGTCTTTCGCTAAATGGTACTTTACCGAAAAAGTGTCACAAATAGAAATAAAATTTACCTCAATCATCCTAACGCAGTTAGTTTCTCCAAAAGCAGTGATGCAGTAGCGGGACCGATGGTATTTCACCTGCAACATTCAGCGGCAGAAGTAGCTAAGCGGGCGTGGTGCTCAAAAATATATATACAGCTTTGTTAAGAAATTAAGGGCGAAAAGTCGCAATTTTTCGTAATTAAAACACAATACCAATTATGTAACGGATCACCAACATTTTTATTACACCTTGTATCTAGTGCTTTTCTCAAATATGCAATGGAATAAAGAATGAAACTTATAAAAAAAAAATTAAGTTCCGTTCATAAGGATTGATGTTTCTCTGTTTGGCCTAAAGGTTGACTGCTAGAGCCTTTTGTAACCGTATATTTGTTACTGTGCAATAAAGTTTAAATAAATAAATAAATAATAAGGCAAACTTTCCAAAAGTTGTACGAAAGCCCATTACAGCCCCCTCGAAAGCTGCGGTTGAAACAGGATACTTACAAACTTATTATAAGGACCGTAACGACAATATTTTATTGCATGTTTGAAGAAAAGTAATTTTATGCGAATTCTAAACTCTGACTATACATGTTAAGTAGCTGTACTTAATATATGTTCGTAAATGGACTTTTAAGTGAAGATTTTGATTGATGTTTGTCAAAATATTAACTTGAATTAAGTTTCAAAGGAATAGGTACATCTGCTTCGTATTCTTTTGGTGGAGCTGGCCCTGTAGCCAAGATGACAATCGTTTGCAGAAAACGAAACGCTACACGCTCTCGCTCACTCTTCCATATTAGTGCGATAGAGAAACGGATAGCGTTTCGATTCGTTTTCTGCAAACGATTGTCATCTTGGCTAAGCCCCTGTAAATGGTGATTCCTCCTTCGGAAGCAAGTTTTGTTCGCCATTCCTGAAGCCCTCGCAACGCTCAAGATTCCACTTTTTGAACCGACCGAACCGAAGTTTAAGACTAGCATGAGAGGTAGATAAACAACAATTTTGCTCCCTTGTATACCATACCAAAGTAGGGATGGAAAAAAATAATCGATTAAGGTGCGACCACACCGCTGCTTAAAATACGGTGACGTTACGGAATCGCAGTGACGCATCGTATCCACCACACCGTTTTAATCGCATGTCCCCACACCGCTGCTCAAAATACGCTGACGGTACGGAATCGCAATCGTCGCCATATTTTAAGCAGCGTTGTGGTCGCACCTTTATAGAAATAAATATATTAATTATTATAATAAATCTACACTATTCTAAACACATTAAGAAAAATAAAAGAAAATAATTTGTCTTTTACACTGCCGCTAAGTAAACTAGTACAGTCATCACAGGGGATGTTGAGCCACTTTCCATTGTTCGTAATTTAGCAGTGTTTTTTTTTTCTATACCACGACGGTGGCAAACAAGCATACGGCCCACCTGATAGTAAGCAGCTACCGTAACCTATGGACGCCTGCAACTCCAAAGGAGTCACATGCGCGTTGCCGACCCTTTACAAAAAGGAGGATTCACTGTGTTGACGGCTAAAGGAACAAGATGGCCCCTCATCGTCAACACACTGGGTCCTCTTTGTGCTCTTTGGCAACCTTACTCATCAGCAGGAACACAACACTATGTAATATGAATATGTTTGAAAATGTACCAAAGGATATTAGAAGTCAATTTATTAAATTTAAACTTTCGTGAGACATACTATCACTATAAAATATAACGGTTACACTCACGTCACTTTAGTCACTTCGCGCGACATGTTTATTTATCGTCGCTCATGTCGGATGAACCGAATGCGCTGCAAAGCACGGTAGCAGCGCCGGCGCAAGATCACCCTCAACAAGCTTTGTCAGAGCGGGCGACACGAGCTGCGCGGCGAGCGGGACGCAGGCCAGTCGGCAACGCGTCGTGCAACAGCGCGCTACGGACTGGTTCAAAATAGCACTCTTAGTGCTTGAAGATGGAGACCTAAGCTCTCCGAAACATGTCGCGCGAAGTGACTAAAGTGACGTGAGTGTAACCGTATATTTTAAAGGCAATTTATGTTAAATAAACGCTTACCTTAGCCTGTGCGAACGGAAACTCGGTCGCCACACTTGGATAGTCTTCGTCCCTTCTGGCTAATGCTATATTGAAACACTAGAGAAAAACCAAAAATTTAATAGTTTTAATGAAAACTTGTCAGGAAGTTTATTACTCCCGATGCAATGGAGATAGTACCTATACTATTGATCCGGGCAAATTACGTAATTTGACAAGCAAATGTACATATTGACTGGTTCAAATAGATAGGATAGAGGAATTCAGCTCAGATACCCGTGGATGAATTCCACTAAAATGCATTGCATCTTAGGGTTAGAGGCGTATACAAACGATTGGGGTGTTTTTCAAGCGACTTTGAAGGGCCGTTCTCAATTCTTCGGGATCTTTTTTTGTTATTCACCGATTATTCTAAGACGGCTGGACCGATTTGGAAAATTCTTTTTTGTTTAAAAGAGTATACTTTACAATCGGTCCCATTGTCATCAGATCAGGATCTGGTGATGGGATCCTGGAGAAATCGAGAGAAATCTATTAAAGGAACAGCTATTATAGTATTTTATGCAACAGTTGTATAAGAGAGGTCAAAAAAGGTGAGTGGCGTGGGTAACAATTTGAGCCGTAGGCGCAGCTGGAGGCGAAAATTGTTAAGAAAAACGCCACGAACATTTTTTGACCTACTTATACGACGTTGCATACAATACTTTTTCTACGACTACACATAGTTTTACAAAAAATGCGAAATTGAACACTTCATGGATATTGCAGTTATTTTGTCAACATAATCAACAATAATTTAAGTTTCACCTTTTAAATCACTGTATTTCAAGACTACTAACACAAACACACACCGTCGTTATTAAATCAATTATCAAAGAGCGACAGAGATTAGTAAAAATATATTATTTTCAAAGTTTGCAGTTTGCCATCACAAACGAATGGCAAACGTAAAAACTACAAAGTATGTCTGTGGTTCTTTTCATTTTTTCTTTTTTAAAGTTTTTTTTTCTATAAACGCTGCGTTTATTTAGGTTTCTCAGGTTGGCAGTAATGTATTTCTTCTAAAGTCCTGACTGCACGCGATTCTATTTTGGTGCTTTTATTACAAGTTGTTTTTTTTTTGGGAATAGACTAGATAGACTCTTCTTCGAGTATATTATCTATGTGTTTCTTCGAGTATATAGATGATTATGAATGTATAAATGATAGATAAACGGGAGTAGAAAAAAAAATATTTGTTGGGTTCACAGGGCACCTCTGTTAGCAGTTGCATTATATCACATAATAACCCTAGGGTCTTTATGAAGAATAGACTAGATAGACTTTTTTGAAATTGCATAAGACATGCTTTTATATTCGTTAGAAAAAAGTGATTTGAGTATTTGTTACAGTAGCTCGGGCATATGCTTTTGGAAAGGTGGAGGCTAAGTGAAGTCGGTTCTTTTTTGTTAAAAAATATTATTAACTTATAAAGGTGTTATTTCTCCATTAATGAAAATACTTACCGAACTTAGTTTTAAAATACTAATCAAAAAGAATGCTAGGACGGTCTTCATTTTCAAACCGATATTGAAAATGATTATTTTCCTCTAACGAGTTTTTTAAAAGCAAATAATTGATTTTTAGATTTTTAATGAAGTTATCACGATTATGGAAGACGTAACCGTAGCTAATCAGGTAGGTAATGAAAGATTTTAAGCGCGGAATATTTATGTGCGCTTAAGAATTTTTTAATTACATGATTGTAGCCAGGGGTGCCTACAGTGAAGATAAACTCGCAAGAATATGTCGCTTGAGTGTGCCAATAAATAACTTTAGCATAACAGTAGAATAACTAGTTATTAACTATCTCACCTGCAGGCAAAATGTGAAAACAGTATTGCAGGGCACTGTATAAATTAATGTAGACTTTTCGAATAATAAATCTATCTATCTATATATACATATATCTATCTACGCGCAGATGGCGTCCCAGTAGCAAAGAAATAAACATCTCATTGATTATGATTTGGAAATGTCAAATCAGTACAGAGTTTCTAGACCCCAGAAAATTATAGATTAACCTATAATCTGTGGGTTTTTATGATCGTTTCGAATTTATCTAAATAGCTAAGGTTACCAAGGGTCCGACCATATACCATTTTAGGGAATATCTTAAGAACTCAAAATTTTCTATTTTAGTTGAATAAGACCTTACTAATCCTGAATCTTTTATAAGTAGGTATATAATATAATACAAAAAAATCTTACCTACTGCTTATTGTTTTCTCTAGTCTCCACTACCCAAAGGTTGTCTGGAAGAAATCGCTCCTGAGCGATAATACCGCTTGTTGTTACCTCTACCTAAATTTATGTAATTGTAATTTTTTGTACTTAAACTGTGTGAGTTGTGCAATAAAGAGGATTTATTATTATTAATCTTACCTATACCGAAATTAAAAACCGGTTAGTAATATTATGGAAATACCGGTTTCCGACCTTTTAAGGTTATTATCGTGAGCACTATATTATACCTACACTATAGCCGAAAGAAATAACTAAATTCCGTCAAATACATAAAAATAACTTTAGCAAATCCTGATATGAACAATACTTAGTTTGTGAAAGTATAATTATTACAGACCGCAGCCTGTAATATGGTATTTTCCTTCGATAGCTTATGTTGTATATCCATCGGTTGCCGATCCTAACTCAGCCGTTACCCATGCGGAGCTGATTCAGCGAAGTACCCCGTCGACGAAAGCTCCGTAAGTAGATGTAGGACCACGTGACAGAGTCTCGAGGGCTCTGGCACGAACAGACGACACGCCGCACTGCCAGCCGACGCTCGATGAGTACCCCGTAGAAAATCTTCCTGTTGAAGGAGGGGAGCGGTTTTCCAAAAGTCCAGTTGGTTTTCTTCTAGTTTATTTTTTCTTCTTGCTGCTTGTCCGAATTACTGAATAATTTCACCGGTTTGTATGGATGTTTATAGCACGATTTGATTGACTAATAAGCGGATATACCTGCCTGGATTCTTATTGGAATTTCGTCCAATCAGAGCATTTTTCTCAGGTCCTCTCTGTCTAATTGTCCTATCCCTTCTAGGACCTAATTGGTCTTTTAATCGGCGATCTGATTGGCCGACCCTATTCCAAAATGAATTTTCTTAAGCTAGATTTTCATTATGTTTTATAAATTTTTCTTTCTTTCAGAGTTTCTATGACTGCCATTACGTCGTGAGTCCGAACAGTTACCTACGTAGTCTATGCGTTTAGCGATAGACCTTTCGGTTACCTCAATAAAGATCTCTTGAATCTCCGAGCATACACTATTGTTTTATTATAACTTTACCTTATCTTTTACCTATTGTAGGGACTCAGGGCGTAAGGTTAATGTTTATTGTTAGATAATGTACTTCAATTATCTATGCCTGACAATAATTTCCTACCTATCTATCCGCTCTCTAGATAAGGGATTTATTGGGGAATTCCTATCCATTCATCCATACAAACTTACAATGTTCACTTAAGCTATCCAAGTTAACTCTAATACACGTATTCAACTTAAATATTTCAAATCATAATAGTTTACATTCTAAGTTTGACTCTACCTACTTAATAATAAATCTCTTTATTTCGAATACAAACTTAACCATATTTACATAACATAACAAATCACATATCACGATAAGTCTTCAGTGACGGTCGTCAGCCTTCAGGACGGTCGCCAGCTTTCAGGACGCGGGGATAGTCGCTCGCCGCTCGTCGTCCTTCTCGCTCCCTCGGTGATGTCTCGCTCCGTCGTATGGGCTGGAGTCTCGTTCGTGTTGTGTTCAGTTGTGTCGCTAACATCGCGCCCCCTAGTTTTGACAAAAACTACCTGGTGCAAGGGCTGCGACACTATTACTGCTAGTTTACACGTAGGCCTACGTAGTACACCACAGGAGGTACGTACGTCAGCGGACCGGATCTTTCCATCAGGTCCCCGATGTGTGGCTACGACGACTCCCTTTGGCCAAGTGTTACGGGGTCCTGCTGGGTCCACGATGATCACCACGTCACCTTGCTGGATTTGGCGCCCTCCACTATCGGATGACCCTCTGGGCGCCAGCAATGGGTACACTTCTCTCACCCATCGCTTCCAAAAATGATCTGCTAACAATTGTGCTGCTTTCCATTTTCTTGTTTCGTCTTCGTTGTAAGGTCCGTAAATGGGTAAATTGGCCGATTTCACTAATAAAAAGTGATTTGGCGTTAACGTTTCAGGATCTTCCGGATCGACGGATACGTGAGTGAGGGGACGCTCGTTCACAACGTACTCTATTTCCGCGAGCACAGTAAGAAATATTTCCTCGCGCGGGGCTCGTGTGTTAAAGGTGTAGGCCATTGCCGACTTTACGGTGCGTACCATTCGTTCCCACGCGCCGCCGGCTGATGGGTTTCCCGGTGGAATGAATTTCCAATCCATTCGATGTTGTATACCGTATTCTTGCAATACAGGTATCCACTTTTTGTAGGCCGCTTGTAATTCCACTGCTGCGGCCCGAAAATTAGTACCATTGTCGCTCCACATTACTCGCGGCCATCCACGTCGTGCAGCGAATCTTCGAAGAGCGAGCAGCGCGCTGTCAGCCGATAAACTGTGTACACACTCCAAATGTACAGCTCTTGTGGTTAAACATGTGAACAGCGCGATCCATCTTTTTTCTTTTCTGCGACCTATTGTAACATATACAGGTCCGGCGTAATCCACTGCGGAGTATGTGAACGCTCGTTCGAAGGCCATCATTCGTTCCTTAGGTAAGTCACCCAGTGGTTGTGAACGAGGCATAGTTCGTCGCAATATACAGATAGCGCAGGATCTGACTACAGCTTTCACCGCTGGTCGCAAGTGTAGTATCCAATATTTCTGTCGTAACTCGTTCACCACGGCTTCATTATGGATATGCGCCGACTTTCTGTGTGTTTTATCAATTAAAAGCCGTGTAAATGCGTCCCGATCGTCTAGTATTATCGGATTTAACGTAGTATATTTAACGGGCGCATTTCCCATCCTTGTTTTCATACGCAGCACACCGTCGTCGCTTAATTCAGGCGCTAATTTATATATTCTTGATTTACGATCCAACTGTTTTCCTCCGTTCAACATCCGTATTTCTTCAGGGAAACTTCTCCTCTGGCTACTTTGATATAGTCGATGTTCAGCGTCATTCAGATGTCGTAACTGGAGCGTCAATCCTCTGTTCTTCAACCGACTTCAAGATTTCGAAGGAGGAGGTTATCAATTCGTCGGGATCTTTGTTTTTGCTATTTTTTTTATTTATTTTTTTATGTATGTTCACCGATTATTCGAAGACGGCTGGACCGATTTGGAAAATTCTTTTTTTGTTTGAAAGGGTATACTTTACAGGTGGTCCCATTGTAACCAGGTCAGGGTCTGATGATGGGATCTTAGAGAAATCGAGGGAACTCTTCAACTATTAAAGGCACAACTATAGTGATTTGAGTATTTTTTTCAGCAGCTCGAGCATTTGGTGTTGGAAAGGTGGATGCTAAGTGAAGTCGGTTCTTTTTTGTTTAAAATTATTGTTCGTAACTTTTCCACGAATAATAACACATATGCCGTACTTCGTATTAACCGATCATAATTGCTGAATCTTTGTACGTCGGGTAGCGCCGAGGCGGGTTCTCGCCCTTCCATCGTTGTATAAACTTCCAATTGTTGTTTTCTTTCTGGTAATTTGGTACGATCTATTGTGCTTTCTTCTAGCAGCGGTGGCCACTCCACTTCCGGCTGTCTTAGAAATGGTGGTCCCTGGTACCATCTATCGTCTATTTTCACTACTCGCTTAGGCTTCGTTCGCGTTGCGTCATCGGCCGGATTTAGTTTCGTAGGTATCCAGCGCCCAGCGTTACGATCCGTTAACTTGGCTATTTTGGCTATTCTATGACTTACGAATGGTTTATATTGGCGTGTGTCATCCCGTATCCATGACCACGTAGTTTTGCTATCAGTCCAATAAATAACGTCTTTCTCTTCGTATCGTTGTTCTCGTATTATGGACGCGGCTGACCTTGCGCCGGTCCACACGGCGCAAAGCTCAATTTTTGGTATACTTAGTAGTTTCAGCGGCGACACTCTCGCCTTTCCTGCTGCTAGACTGACCCGTATCCCGTTGTCTGTTTCACACCGCCAATACGCGACTGCGCAGTACGCCTCTGCGCTCGCGTCTACGAATACATGTAATGATCGTTTCACATCGATCCCATCTGGATTTAAATATCTTCGCGGTATTCGTAGCGCCGTTACGTGTTGGAGGGATTTCAACCAGTTAAAAAAATCGTCACTATCTTGATCGTCGAGTTCTTGATCCCATTTCGTTCCTTTTGCCCAAATTCGTTGGAGAATTATCTTCGCCGTAATCACGTAGTGTGAAAGTAAACCGAGCGGGTCGTAGATTGACATAACTGTAGATAGCACCTGTCGTTTCGTAGGTCGTTGCTTGAAGTTTTTGACTTGTTCGGGAACTCGTAATAATGACGTATTGAAGCCCAGACTGTCGGTGATTGGATCCCATATCATTCCCAATACCTTCTGTGACTTTTGCCCTAAAGCGGTAGGTTCTATAGCGTGTAGCTCGGGATCGATACTTTCCATAAGTCGCCGACTGTTACTAGCGAAACTCCGTAGATTGAAGCCGCCCTCGGCGTGTGATTCGCGTACCTGGTTTACAGTGTGTAACAGTTTCTCCTCGGACTCGTATGAACTCACGTAATCATCCATATAATGATTTGTTTTGATGTCATAGACAGCGTCTGGGTACTTCTCCTTATTGTCGTCTGCGTTACGATTTCTTACTGCATGTGCCAAACACGGACTGCTCACGCATCCGAACAAGACTCTTGTTAATTTGCACACACGCGGCGGTCCCTCCTCTTCCGGGTGACGCCATAAAAAAAGTTGGCTGGATTGATCCTTTTCTCGCATTTGAATTCGTAAAAACATGTCTTGTATATCGGCGGTAACGGCGAACTCGTTTTCCCTGAAACGTAGTAATATTCCCAGCAAATTTTGCAATGTCCCATGCTTTTAGCGGCGCAGTCAAAAACAGGTCGTATCTTATTCTTTTGAAGATTTATTACCGGGAAGTGAGGTAAATAAAACGCTAACTCGTCGCATGACGGAACCTTCACTGGTTCGGCGAATCCCTTATCAAATAAAGCCTGAATGTGCTTGCAGTATTCCGATGCGAATTGCTTATCCTTTCGCATTCGCGCCTCCAGGTTCATTAGGCGTGAATAAGCGTTTGCATAGCTCGAAGGTAGCTGCGGGTGTCCGTCGATCCACAGCTGCCCTACTTCATATCCGCTTTTTGTTTTCTTCACTGTAGATTCAAAAATATTCATAGCACGTTCATCCATTGGTTTTATGTTGTCCTGTCTCTTTATACCTAACGATTCGACGGCCCAATGTTGTTTCAGTTGCTCGTCAAGCTCTCGGTCGGCGTCCTGTTGACAACATTTTTTTTTTTTTTTAATACTACGACGGTGGCAAACAAGCATACGGCCTGCCTGATGGTAAGCAGCTACCGTAACCTATGGACGCCTGTAACTCGACAGGAGTCACATGCGCGTTGCCGACCCTTTACAAAAAGGAGGATTCACTGTGTTGACGGCTAAAGGAACAAGAGGGTCCCTCATCGTCAACACACTGGGTCCTCTTTGAGCTCTTTGGCAACCTTACTCACCAGCAGGAACACAACACTATGAGTAGGGTCTAGTGCTATTTGGCTGTGGTTTTCTGTAAGGTGGAGGTACTTCCCCAGTCGGGCTCTGCTCCAGATTTGAGCGAGATGACATTCACTGAACGTGCCCTACCACACTAAGCGAGATGCCATTCGCAGTGCCCATACCTCTCTTTTTGGCATAGTTTAAGGACATACCCAAGTCCGGACGTAGTTTAAGGACATACCCCGGGTCCATAAACATACTGTCTTCCGCGTTGTAAGTATCGGCGCCTCGTCCGCGGCGCCCTCCACGTTTCTGTCTTCATGTAATACCTAATTGGTGATGGCTCTGCGAACATCCGTCCTTGTCGCACCCTTTCGCCTTGCATTGATACTTCATATGCTTTGCATCCATGCACCTGAAGCACATCCTGTTCTGTCGCCAATCCCAGCGCGCTCCAACCGTTAAAGATGACAGCTTGCGGCAATCCGTAGTATTGTGAGCGCCTCCGCAGAATAGACACGTAGTTTTCACGTTCTTAACTTGCTGCGTCACGTAGGTCACTCTATTTGACAACGGTGTCACGGGAGCGCGGCGCGGTTGACCTCCGACCGTATAAGTTCTCGCGGCGCTCGTCGCGGGCTGTCTATCTGTTGGATATCGGGCGCGCCCGGCGGCGGTCGTCACCGTAGCTCGACGACTCGCGGTCGGCGCACGCGCATGTGAGTACAGGAGCTCTTGTTCACTTTCCTGCATTAGAAACTCTGCCAGCTGCATTATTTCCGGGTCCATATTGTGTCGATGGTTCTTCGCGTATTCACACCAACGACTGCGTAGATGAGGGCTCAATCGATCCGTGATTTCCCGAATTAACATTGGATTATCTGCGTAGTGACGATGATCCAAGTCCATAACTGTTGACACGATGTTCATAATCTTGATCGCGAAGTTATTAAGGTCGTGTGCACTCGGCCCTACCGGTGCCATTCGACGTAAATCTTCCAAAGCTTGATCTAGTAGTACTTCACTACGTCCGAATTGTTTCTTAAGTATCTTCATAATAAGGTCCCGTTGCGTTGCCGTCGCTAATATGTGTTGTACGCACTGCTTCACTTCGCCTTTCAGTGCTACGCGTAGGCGCGCTACGTTCTCGTATTCAGTAAACTTGTAGCGCGTCGACGTCTCTCGATACGTGTTGTAGAAACTTCTCCATTCACCCACATTGCCGTAGAACGGAGGTAACTCGTATATTTCTTTCGGTGCGGGTCTCGCTGCCATCTGCATTTTCTCGAAAACCTGCATCATGCTTGCCGCTGCACTCTCGGCGGCCGTCTTGTGTGTACGTCGTATACTGCGTCCTAGGTTCTGTGTCTTCCGGCGATGGCCTAGGCGCTCCGTCGTCCGGCGGTCGATAACGTGTCGTACAG
This sequence comes from Pammene aurita, assembly GCA_947086415.1. Taxonomy (NCBI): domain Eukaryota; kingdom Metazoa; phylum Arthropoda; class Insecta; order Lepidoptera; family Tortricidae; genus Pammene; species Pammene aurita. The sequence continues at coordinate 8,205,052 of OX352314.1, read as the reverse complement.
TGTGACTCGTGCCTCGGCGGGTTAGCTCCTCCTCGTTCAGGAACTCGCGCTGCAGGCTCGTAGTCACGGTGGGGACCGTCTCTTTGTCGGTCGCCCGTCGCTTGGGAAGATTCCAGCCAGTCCTTGACATAGCCGTCACCCGAATGTTCCGAAGCGCTGTCTCTCGCTGACTGTGCATCGATGTGTGATAAGCGTGTCTCCAGACGCTTGTTCACTAGCTCCTGGTTGAGACGAATTTCTTGTCGTTGTAGCTCCGCCAATTCCTCTTGCGCTTGTAGCTCGGCATCTTTTCGTAACGTCGCGGCGCGGCTGCTCGACGTTGACCGCGGTCAGCGCGGCGCGCGTTGCACGGGCTTCGGCTTGGCGAATAAAACTCGACTCGGGCTTGGTTCCGGTTGCTTCTGTTGTTGTGGTTTAGCTAGTCGCTCCGTTGCTCGCGTTCTAGCTTCTTCGTTGTTGGTGCCTTGTGTCTCCGTCGAAGGCGATAGTGGTGAGTCCCTGGCGTAGACGTTGCTGTCGGCCGGCGGCAGCTCTCCGCTCGGCGCGACACGGTTCCGCGACGCCTCGTTGTCCAGGCCATGTTCCGACTCGTTGGCAGGTAGGGGCGGGGACGTCTCGTTCCCCGTCGCTGTCCTGTCCTTGTTTTGTTCTTGATTCAGGTTCTGGTTTTGTTCCGCAGCACGTCGCGCCTCTTCCGCGGCCGCTGCTCCGGCCTCGAGGAAACGTCGTCGCTCTTCATCGTCCATTGTAGATGTGACTGATCGGGTAATTGCTCCCGCCTTGCGCTTGTGCATCGCGGCGTCGTACCAATTCACGACGCCTTTACCCGCGAATGCTCCAAACAATCTTCCACGGCGCCGTCGATCCTTTCCCGTCGACGACGAACACGGAGCCTCCGTCTATCTTCACTGAATTCCACACGTAGTAACAGCTATCCGGTTCGAAGGACCAAAATATTACAGACCGCAGCCTGTAATATGGTATTTTCCTTCGATAGCTTATGTTGTATATCCACGGTTGCCGATCCTAACTCAGCCGTTACCCGTGCGGAGCTGATTCAGCGAAGTACCCCGTCGACGAAAGCTCCGTAAGTAGATGTAGGACCACGTGACAGAGTCTCGAGGGCTCTGGTACGAACAGACGACACGCCGCACTGCCAGCCGACGCTCGATGAGTAGCCCGTAGAAAATCTTCCTGTTGAAGGAGGGGAGCGGTTTTCCAAAAGTCCAGTTGGTTTTCTTCTAGTTTATTTTTTCTTCTTGCTGCTTGTCTAAATTACTGAATAATTTCACCGGTTTGTATGGATGTTTATAGCACGATTTGAGTGACTAATAAGCGGATATACCTGCCTGGATTCTTATTGGAATTTCGTCCAATCAGAGCGTTTTTCTCAGGTCCTCTCTGTCTAATTGTCCTATCCCTTCTAGGACCTAATTGGTCTTTTAATCGGCGCTCTGATTGGCCGACCCTATTCCAAAATGTATTTTCTTAAGCTAGATTTTCACTATGTTTTATAAATTTTTCTTTCTTTCAGAGTTTCTATGACTGCCATTACGTCGTGAGTCCGAACAGTTACCTACGTAGTCTAATATGCGTTTAGCGATAGACCTTTCGGTTACCTCAATAAAGAGCTCTTGAATCTCCGAGCATACATTATTGTTTTATTATAACTTTACCTTATCTTTTACCTATTGTAGGGACTCAGGGCGTAAGGTTATGTTTAGGGTAAAACCCGGATAGATGCCCCACATTTTGAAATTGCCTCATAATCCCGAAAACTTTAACTATTCGTGAATAATTTTAATGAATTAAGCTAGTCTAATCTTTTTTCTTTCCCTATGACTTGTTACTGTTGTCCTAATAATTACAGTTTTTCCAGAGCATGTTTTTGAGGATAGACGCCTTGCAGGTATGGATAGATGCCTTAGAATCAAAATGCAAAGAAGGATAGATGCCTGGGGTATAGGATAGATGCCCTATGGAATAAAATAAGTTAAAATTTATAATAAAATGTTTATTTGGTCTCGTAATAATACTTTTTTAATCAAATCAACATCAATTTTAGCATATTTTTTGCATTTATTTAAAAATTTAAAACACTCAACATACGTTTATACAGGGTGAAAAGTATAAATGTGCACTTTTCAGGCAAGAGGTATCGAGGCCGATTGTCGATAAGGGTGATTTCCAATTATATCCTTAAGGTATCAATCCATACCAAAAAGGTGTGATACTTAATGTAAAACCGACAATAAGAAACCTTTTGCTTGAAAATGACACAAACAATTATAAAATTTAAATATCTTTTACGAAATAACTTTGCATATATTTTTTTTAATGAGATAACAATTACACAGAGTGGAATGTAAGTAAAAAAAATTAAATTCAGCGGTTTCGAGGAGTGACGGGATAGATGCCCCTAAGGGCAACTATACCTCGAAAAATCGGGGCGACTATCCTTTTCGATATGGATAGATGCCTTTTAATTTTTTTACCAAAATAAACACAATGGAGCGAGTACAGGCAGTTAGATATGTACTTAACATATCAGTGTGTTGATATAATAAAAACAGAATCAAAATTATAACTAGTTCAAAAGTTATGCTTCAACAAATACTTACGTTCCAAACTTGGCCAAATTTTTTTTGAGTCTCGCGGAGATATCTGTGCACACACGCTAGACGCATTCATACAGCGTGGCTGCTTGCGGGGGACTGAGGTGGGTGGCGCTGGCGCATCCTATATAACCTACTGTTTCAGTGCTGCGATATTGGGAAGTTGGGTTTTTAGGAATTGGGGCACCTATCCCAGTGGGGCATCTATCCGGGTTTTACCCTATTGTTAGACAATGTACTTCAATTATCTATGCCTGACAATAATTTCCTACCTATCTATCCGCTCTCTAGATAAGGGATTTATTGGGGAATTCCTATCCATTCATCCATACAAACTTACAATGTTCACTTAAGCTATCCAAGTTAACTCTAATACACGTATTTAACTTAAATATTTCAAATCATAATAGTTTACATTCTAAGTTTGACTCTACCTAATTAATAATAAATCTCTTTATTTCGAATACAAACTTAACCATATTTACATAACATAACAAATCACATATCACCATAAGTCTTCAGTGACGGTCGTCAGCCTTCAGGACGGTCGCCAGCTTTCAGGACGTGGGGATAGTCGCTCGCCGCTCGTCGTCCTTCTCGCTCCCTCGGTGATGTCTCGCTCCGTCGTATGGGCTGGAGTCTCGTTCGTGTTGTGTTCAGTTGTGTCGCTAACAATAATCATTTGCCAATTTCACACTTGTACTAGATATTTGTAATTGTCAAAGATAGTGGGGCAGTCAGACTAACATCCAATTATTCTGTGATAATTGAATACATAATGACAATTTTAATAAAGGAATAGCTTAAAAATGTATGGCTAGCGGGCGACTAGATGTCTAGGGCCATCCAGTATAACATTGATCTCTAGTCGGAGACGGGGAAGAAAGTATAGATTATAGAAAACTTTAGTTATATCGTCTGGCAAACCATTTCTGTCAGTAGAAACGAGCGGCAAATTCAAAATACGTACACGTGGGAACCCTTTGTGATGAAACACCGTATTTCATGACGAACATTCCAATTCACAATGAATTTGTTTCTAGTGCATTTCACTCTCTCATCTTAAGCGCGAGTGAGATAGAACTCCTGCAACGTTCCCAATTAAATTTAAATTCATTCTTAAGCCAATCAATTGCCTCAACCAGATTATTGTAGTTTATGTTGCAGCCAGATTATGTTGCAGTTGATGACATATCAGACGAAATATATCCGTTTCCTTTTTACCCACCGTAAATGTCACCTAATGAAAGGGGCGGAAATACCACCTAAAATTAAAAACATAAAATTTGATGAGCATTGCTGCTTTTTTCGCTGATTCTTAGTGTTGTCTTACTTTTGTTCGCTGTACATTGCTACTGCGTTCGTTGGCTGGCCTGGCCAGACTATATATTTATATCTATTATTTTTCATGATAAACCATTCCATTATTTAGAAAAGATGCAGATTAATGACGACTGCAGGGTCTGAATAATAAAAAAAATAACTAAAGTCAATTACCCGTATTAATTTTTTTTATAAAAAAAAAAAGTATAATCCATGAGTCGATTACTTATTAAAAAATTATTTTTCATGTTAAGAAATCCCATCCTTATTTAGTTATTATAGAACTTAAGTTCTCATTATAGTGGTCTTCCGTCAAGTCCACTCGTGCGCTCGCGCAGCTGAGAACTACGCTGTTTGCCAGCTCTATTTGCCTCTCAACTTTATATATTCGAGCGATAGAGATAGAGATAGCTAACTCTTCGATATTAGTAGCAGTTTCTTACCATTTGTCAGCTGTAGTTTTCAAGATGCGCACGATGTTCATTCTGTGTTTATTTTTGTTTTTGATTATTGGGATATTAGCCCAAGTAAGAATTTGCTATATTTAGTACCTACCCATATCATTTTTCATCATATCAGCCGAAAGACGTCCACTGCTTAACATAGGCCTCCCCCAAAGAGTGCCACAATGACCGGTCCTGCGCCACCAGCATACAGCTGACTCCCGCGACCTTTACCAGGTCATCAGTCCACCTTGTGGGGGGTCTACCCACGCTGCGCCTTCCGGTTCATGGTCGCTACTCGAGAACCTTTCCGCCCCAACGGCCATCGGTTCTAAGTGCAATGTGCCCCGCCCACTGCCACTTTAGTTTAGAGATCCGGACCGGACATATCAATATACAATACTATCACTAATGAAACTGAAACTTGTTTAATAATTATATCGATAATTGTAATCATGTCCTTTATAGAAATATTCGCATAAATTACTTTTTAAAATATTCGATTAAATATGGATTCGACCAAATGAATTTGTTGCTTATTTACAGCCTAAAAAATTACAGCAGGTAAGGTCTACTCTGAATTCTCTGATTATCACAAATTAGGTACTTAGGTACATTATAGGGATCTAGATTTGTTCCTGCAAGACACAACTATAAGTAAATGTATGAAAAATCTGACGGAGTTAAGTCTGACCGGATCATAAAAGAGAGATTATATAGAGATTTAGGTTTGCATCTTTCCTATGGACATGGAGAAACTTGAGGGTTTTACAGCTAAATATTTTTTTATTTGACTTAAAAACTCTCGCTTCCATATAAATATAAAGGGAGGCCTTTACTCGTAGATATATTCGCATAAAAATCTATGCGATAGCAACATAATTTACCTACTTACATACATAATGGATTTTCTTTTTAGATCAGGGAGCTGTGCTGCTACGCGAAACTGGTCTTAGGAAACCTTCCCTCAATTTTTAGGGTTCCTTACCTCAAAAGGAAAAACGGAACCCTTATAGTGTCAGGTAGATAAAATTTAGGCTAGGTTTTGATAACCTAGAACTATGCCACAGCTTATTTTTCCTGAACACAATTAAACAAATTATTATTAAATCACTAAATCAAATGTTGATGTCACAAGGGTCTTGCTCTATGTAGGGCTGGTGTGAAATTAAACAAGTGGATACTGTACTAAATCTTGATTACCTATTCTTGCTTTTGAAAATAACTTTTAAAATCTAAACACTGGATAAATCTCTCTTTTCGTTTAAGTTCGACACCAACTAAAATTTCTAGGAGCTCAGCGGTTAAGCTAGGTCGTTAACAAGGTTCAAAGGTTGAGATTTATTCAGGTTTCTATCTAAATTCTTAACTACTTAGGTTAGTCCCTATGGTTTTATATATCAGAGATTTCTAAATTTTAATACTTAATGTTGGTTCTCAAAACTAATGATATTTACTTTTCCACAGAATTCCTACTGCCATTTAAAATTAATAAAGGACTGAACCGACCTCAGAAGCTGTTCTTCGCCAGTCGCTGATGTGCAAGAAGCTTGCCACGTCGCAAAGCTACAGGACGCTGTCCGGAAACTGCTCACACAGACTTTGGAGCGGGGCACCGACTTCCGAGAAGCTCAGATCGCTTGGCCGGAACAAGGTGGTGATGAAACACATGGAGGAGCCGCTGCTCGATCCATAATGATATGAGAGTACAATTTAAGTCTTCACTATAACATTTGTACTACATTGTACAATGGTTGCAAAATACAACATATTGGTTGAAAAATACAACATCATTGTACGATGGTTGGAAAATACAACACCCGACTCCTGCAAGGAATAATATATTATCTGCATTAGTCGACTGAACTACAGCCCTGATAAATTGACAAAACTGAAGAAAGAAACCTTACCGGAGAATGGAAAATATTCCTATAACATCTCTACAGAGCACGCCCTCCCTCAGGCAAGTTCAAATCTGAAAACCAAAAGCATGGTCAAAATAGCTAGAACACGTTTCACGCCGTGATAGCCAAAAACCCTATTAATCTTTACTTACGATTCTCCTTTGCAGATAACCGAGGATTAGTGAACCGCCACCTTCGCTGCCACCAAGGGCAAAACTAAAGAAGGCTGCATGAGCCCGCCCTTCCACATGGCCGCGAATCAAATGACCGAGTCATGTCAGTGACTCCCAAGATGGAGGAACCAGAGGGCAGAGGACCCAATTCAGGGTGGCAATTAAATAAATATAAATCCCTCTAATTATTGTTGATTGATTTCAACCAAACAACTTTCCTATCAATAGGTCAAAGCCATGATATTAAATAACCAAATACTTCAGAACCCGCTTTGAGAATTTCCAGATACATTTCCTTTGACTACATTTCATTTACTAATTTTCCAAATATACCTATTTATGAAACGCCAATGTTATTAAAAATGACAAAAGAAAAACCCATAATTTAGGCTAAATTTATTATATGACAACCCCATACAGATAAACACAAGGTGCATTCGAACGGCGCTGTTTGAAGCATTGTTATAACCGATCGAATCGAAGGTGTTGAAATTGATTGATAAGAAACTATTCTAATTAGAACCAAAAGACAATGTAACAACGTTACAATACATCTCCCACCGATTTCAAGGTTCAACGTAGGTGAACCGCTCGCTGTCCTCAGCGACTCTCGTCAAATATTTAATGTGAAATTGATTTGAAGAATTTTTTCTCCAAAAGCAAGAAAAGTGGATTTAAAAATGGAATTAATGGGAAAGAAAAAGAAAACAAAATCTTGCATAAGTTCGAGATTGCAAACCAATAAAACTAATACTCGGAACTCTAATTCCTATTTTTAGAATACCTCTTCATCTACTTTTCGAAAGAACGAAAAATAAAATAATAAATATATAATCTCGAACCCACACAGACACCGAAGGTAAAATAAACTATGTGGCCTACATGCTGCACAACATAGTAACCCCTTCCATAAACTAACTATCTAGTACTCAGTCCGCTAGCGTTCCCAGGACAACGCGGAGTTGACCCCGTTATCCTGTGAACGCAAAAGCCAGCCGCCAGGTCTGTAATTCAGCATTCAACAATATATTCCCTCATAGACCGGGCAAAATCAACTTCCTTACAGTCGTCAAACTGTAAGCATTCAACCAAAACGAACCAAACAAAACAACAATTTGTCGCAACCCTACAGGTTGAGGACACCAAATTGTCTCAACCCTGATGTTGACAACAAAACAACAAACCAAACCAGCAAAAACCATTCCTCCAAATTCCAACATCAGCCAGTTGAATTGTAAACATACCGCTGTTCCAATTCTCCCGACTACAAAAAAACAGACGAATCAAAAAAAAACCAACACGGCCCTTTGAGTTGATGGGACCCACTTTTCCCCGCTCTACTCTCCGGTTAACCATACCAAAGACCAACTAAACCTCAACCGTGACCGGCTGATCAAAAACCCGTGTCACACGCCTAACCCGGCGGAGACACTATGAGCCATACCAACAACTTCATAATACCACTTATGAAGTTTAGTGTTGGATCATCAGCACCAAAACCAACGTGGTATCAAAACCACCACCATAAAACTTCAACCATTTCAGCCGAGAACTATGCCACAGCTTATTTTTCCTGAACACAATTAAATAAATTATTATTAAATCACTAAATCAAATGTTGATGTCGCAAGGGTCTTGCTCTATGCAGGGCTGGTGTGAAATTAAACAAGTGGATACTGTACTAAATCTTTATTACCTATTCTTGCTTTTGAAAATAACTTTTAAAATCTAAACACTGGATAAATCTCTCTTTTCGTTTAGGTTCGACACCAACTAAAATTTCTAGGAGCTCAGCGGTTAAGCTAGGTCGTTAACAAGGTTCAAAGGTTGAGATTTATTCAGGTTTCTATCTAAATTCTTAACTACTTAGGTTAGTCCCTATGGTTTTATATATCAGAGATTTCTAAATTTAAATACTTAATGTTGGTTATCAAAACTAATGATATTTACTTTTCCACAGAATCCCTACTGCCATTTAAAATTAATAAAGGACTGAACCGACCTCAGAAGCTGTTCTTCGCCAGTCGCTGATGTGCAAGAAGCTTGCCACGTCGCAAAGCTACAGGACGCTGTCCGGAAACTGCTCACACAGACATTGCAGCGGGGCACCGACTTCCGAGAAGCTCAGACCGCTTGGCCGGAACAAGGTGGTGATGAAACACATGGAGGAGCCGCTGCTCGATCCATAATGATATGAGAGTACAATTTAAGTCTTCACGATAACATTTGTACTACATTGTACAATGGTTGCAAAATACAACATATTGGTTGAAAAATACAACATCATTGTACGATGGTTGGAAAATACAACACCCGACTCCTGCAAGGAATAATATATTATCTGCATTAGTTGACTGAACTACAGCCCTGATAAATTGACAAAACTGAAGAAAGAAACCTTACCGGAGAATGGAAAATATTCCTATAACATCTCTACAGAGCACGCCCTCCCTCAGGCAAGTTCAAATCTGAAAACCAAAAGCATGGTCAAAATAGCTAGAACACGTTTCACGCCGTGATAGCCAAAAACCCTATTAATCTTTACTTACGATTCTCCTTTGCAGATAACCGAGGATTAGTGAACCGCCACCTTCGCTGCCACCAAGGGCAAAACTAAAGAAGGCTGCATGAGCCCGCCCTTCCACATGGCCGCGAATCAAATGACCGAGTCATGTCAGTGACTCCCAAGATGGAGGAACCAGAGGGCAGAGGACCCAATTCAGGGTGGCAATTAAATAAATATAAATCCCTCTAATTATTGTTGATTGATTTCAACCAAACAACTTTCCTATCAATAGGTCAAAGCCATGATATTAAATAACCAAATACTTTACTTCAGAACCCGCTTTGAGAATTTCCAGATACATTTCCTTTGACTACATTTCATTTACTAATTTTCCAAATATACCTATTTATGAAACGCCAATGTTATTAAAAATGACAAAAGAAAAACCCATAATTTAGGCTAAATTTATTAGATGACAACCCCATACAGATAAACACAAGGTGCATTCGAACGGCGCTGTTTGAAGCATTGTTATAACCGATCGAATCGAAGGTGTTGAAATTGATTGATAAGAAACTATTCTAATTAGAACCAAAAGACAATGTAACAACGTTACAATAGGATTACTTTGTTGTCCGTCTGTCAGTCTATCTGTCGGTCTGTCAAGACCCTTTTTCTCAAAAACGCGTGGAGCTATCAAAATGAAATTTACATCAAATACTGTCCCTTGTCTGCGGTCCCTTGAAGCTGTAAAAAATCTTCTAAGTCAATTCAATCCAAAGATACGGTCATTTAAGCATTATTTTCTAACACTTCGCAAATGGACCGTTAGCCAGGAACAAATTTCATGACCGATCGTGTCCCAGGCGATAACTTGTGAAGTGGTTAAGGGCGATGTATAATGAAGCCTCGTGAAGGTCAGCTGCCGCTCCGTTGGTGGGTTGAGGAATTGCTGCAGCTATTTAATCACTTAAAAAATCGGTCATCGCGTCACGATTGAAAATTTGTCAGACGATAGTTTATATGCTCATACAAACATGAAAAATCGTCAGCCGGCTGTATCTAGAATCATGAAAATTTACAAAAAGTTAGAGCATCAATAAAGGAAAAAGTCATAGTTTATTTGTTGTGCCATCGCAAAAAAATTTGACCCCCATTCCAATTTTTCTTTTCGTTACATACAGCAAAGTTGGATGAAAATTAAAATAGTGTGATATCGAAACCCTCAAGGCGCGAGTACGACTCGCACTTAGCCGATTTTTTAATTAATTAAATCTTTTATTTTTATTTTCATAGGAGACAAAGTCAGGAAGGAGGGTAACACTATTTAAATAATTTATTACATTTTTAATGTAAGTTGAGTGATCCAATTTAATGTTCATTATTGAAATTTAAACAAGTAATTTTTTTTGGCTAGAAGGTATTTAAAGGTGCAACAAAAATATTATCATAACCTAACTACATCACCTACTAACATGCGCAGCGAAACAAAAAACATCAATCACATCAAAACGTCAATTTGAATGACATTACTTATTTAAAGCCCTGTTACACTTTACTTTTTGAGTGTCCTAACTAGCATCCTAATTAGGATCATAACTTTTTTCAATAGTAAATTTACTTGCTAAATGCGGTTAGACTTGACTAAATTTAGAAACTAAATCATTTAGGAAGCTAACTAGGACAAGTATAACAGGCCTTTTATTTAAATTTTATCACATTCCACCAACTGACAAAACAAATAGAAAAAGTAATAAATAACTATAAACTACCTACAAATAAAACATATCCTCTAAATCGCTGCCAATGGGTAGGGTGCCCAAAAGGCTGGCCGTATTTTGATGAGCATTCAGATTTTTTTGCTGCGCAAGTCAGTATTATTTAATATGCGGAATAATATTACCCATTATTTTTTATAGACATCTTACACTACCTAAGGTGTTTTATGGTTTTTCAGGTTTGCAACAAATACATGTGTCCCGCTCTTTGGCGTCTATAATAGGTATTATTCTCATCATAGATGCTGATATAGTACGATTTTTTTAAGATGTCGGAATTGTCGGTAGAACTCCTAAATAAGATTCCGACATCTTTAAAAATTACTATTTAGTCTATTCCTCACGCCGCGCCAAAGACTTTTCTATTAGTCAGAGCAATATATGACGCGTAGTTTCAGTGTTGGCGAGGCAACCAGATGGCTCGCGGTATTTAAGCTCCCTACGTGTTGTGCAACCACCCTGTGCAACTCGAACTGACCCACGTTGGACTTGGTTTTTTATCCTCCCCCCCTCAATTTCCAGCATCTTTATGAGATGAAGAACAAGCATGCAAATAGCCATTCACATGCACCGGCTCGTTACTGCTCCGGTACACCGTTATCGATCCGCCAGAGTTGGAAGCCGGAAAAAAATGAGGGGGGGCGAGATGAAAAACAAAGTCCAACGTGGCTCAGTTCGGGCTGCATAGGATGGTTCCACAACGCGTAGGGAGCTTAAATACCGCGAGCCATCTGGTTGCCTCTCGGATACCTACTGTAACTACGCGTCATTGCTTTAACTATATCTCGTCGATGGCGAGTCTTGCCCACGATCTAACCTATATGTACTCCAGAGACACAGGGCGGACTACAAAATTCGTTTGATCGCCGTATGTGTGCACGGCACGTCTGTAGACAAATAAATGTGTTTCTGAGTTCTTAAAGCTTTGTCATGCTCTACTTTGATGCTTTCTTTCGAACTGTTTCCTCTGATCTCTTATGAACACCTGTTTTTTGTAATATTTAAGGTTGAATTTTGTATAGCGAAAAAAAGTAACAGTACCATCCGGTTGCCTCCCTGTAAATCAGTGGTAATAAAATTATATCTTCTATAAATTATATATATTCACTGGCGCGCGGCGCCTTGTAGTCAAAATATAGGCGTCACTACTAAGGTGTCTCAGAAATTTAAGTACTTGCTACGTTTTTTATAAGATTGTTTTTTTCGTTTTGACGTTCAAAAATAGGGAAGTGTATAATAAAAATAAAATAAAATGTTATTTTTCCAGATTTTTATTAATTCTTATCTCCCCTTTTTACAGATTCAATATCTGTTAAAAATGAAATAAAATCAATAAATTTTATTTCTTATTATTTACACTTTCCTTTCTAAATGCCACCATAGATATTATACCCAAGTAACACATCAAAGCAGTATAACGGCCGTCTTACAGCATATCTGTATGCTTTTAGCATTTTGAGTTCGTTTTATAGTAGCATTATAAACGTTTATAGTGCTGATGTAGGTCTTAAATGGGCACAAATTATCCAGCTTGAGATCCTATACAGGTCATTTAATAGCATTACAGGCGCATTATGTCTGCGCTATTAGCATTATCGTTGTCATGGAAAGTGCCAATCGCAATAAAGAAGCATTAGTACGCTCTATTAAGTTGCCAACCGCATTAAAGAAGTATTAATACGGCCAAAAAACTTGCTAATCGCAGTAAAGAAGCATTAGTACTCTCGATTACCTTGCCAATCGCAATACAAAAGCATTATTACTAGCATAAGAGTGTAGTAAAATAAACCTTACGTCAAAGCAAAAACGTCTCTAATACCGACGGAACAAATGTTATAATATAATGAACATTGTGATTTAACTACTTTGTCTCGCAATATAAAATGGACGAAGATGGTACTAAAAACTGAATGAGTGACACGTCATATTTGTTTGCATCGTAACAAAATTTATAAAAGTTTTTGACTCTTTTACGTTATTATATCCTTCAAATATTGCTGCGCAATGTAGTTTACTGTAAATGTGTATATAAGTTTCATTGAAATTTTTCACGCGCCTTTGGTTTATTGTGGTTTAGCTATAAAATATTATAAAAAGATATGCGTCAAATAAACAAAACAATTGTGTAATCCTCGTATAGAACGAGTTTCACATTATTAACATAATAGTGTTGGTTGAGCAGTCTTAAATTAAGTTATTTCATTATTATATAGGTATTTTCCTTGTATAAATAGGTCCGCATGATTTAATTTTTAGGTTATAAATTATTTACAAAATGGCGTTGGTCTATATAGACGGAGAGCTAGCCACATCAGATAGGACACAATAATGAGAGCAACCAAACCCCTCTAGTCAGTTTGGTATACTATGCTTATTTCTAGATCTGGACATCTGGCAGCTTTAAAGTCAAAGAATGCAAACCATTTCAAGAAAACAAATCCTAGAGATCTGGGTTTGATGCAATATTAGGAGAAACTATACAAATACTATACAATATTAAGAGAAATTATACAAAAGTTTATGTTGGGGGAAAGTAGTGACAAACAATGTGTTCATAGTTTGTCGCCTACTGTTTTTGTTTCCGTAATAATACACAATATTTTTTGGTCTAACGTTTTTTATCGATTTTTGACCAGTTTTGAGTCGATATTCCAACCTATTCCCTACAGATAGAATTATAAGGCAAACGACTATCGGTTCTTGAATCTTTTATCTCCATTCTATAGAGCCGGATCTTGAAATAAATGAGCAGTTATTTTTTTATGATATTTTTTAAATGTGGTCTAAAAAAACACTTTTATCGATATTCGAATGGTGTAAAGAATCTTACATTTACGTAATCTACATATTAGGGTTCCTCTTTGATGTCTCTAAAAACTGTAGAGAGATTTTAATTTTTAACTAATTGACACAAAATTTATGACCATAAAACCAATTTTTTTGCCTAAACCGGTTCGACTTTGATGTCAAATATCTCGAAGACAATGAATATTGAAGTAAATATAGGATACTATATTCACTTGTTTAAAGCCGTTACTGATAATATGATAAGCTATATAAATCATTAGAAAACTAAGGGAATCAGATCTAAGGTCGTTGGCTCCAGGGAGCCCCTTAAAATATAGGCCCTGTCCTTTATAACTGAGACAACTGCGGCAGTTTTTACCTAGTTTGGTATTACTATTTTCCAATTAAAACATTTTGCTAGTCTGTCACTGTGACCTCCACCCATTAAAAACTGCCAGATGCCAGGATCTAGCTATGAGAATAGTATAGCAATCTGACCAGACGGGTTTTGTTGCTCTCATTATTGTGTCATATCTGACGTGTCTAGCTCTTAGTCCAATAGCAGCTCAATGACCCTTAAAAAAAGGTTATTAATGCCTACAGCATTACACGTGAATAATTAGCTATTAAACAACATTAAGCATTTATTTATGCCATTGTAGAACCTAAGGCACTAAAACAGCTAAAAGCTGTAAAGGGGCTGTTCATAAATTACGTCATCAATTTTTGATAATTTTTACCCCCCCTTAAATAATCCAACCATCCCCAATAAAGTGACGTCATTTAAAAAAAATGCGTTTGTAGCTTAATTGTAAAATAAAAAACCATTAAGTAGAGAATATTTTATAGCATTAAAAGTTTATAGAAACACGACTTTCATTCCTTTTTTACACATTGAAACACTTTTTAAAGATGCGAGAGATGATGTGATCTACGGAATGATGCCCCCCCCCCCCCTCCTACGTCATGCTACCATCATCCGATGTCCAGACCCCCCCAATTTGAAATTACGTAATTTATGAACAGCCCCTTATAGTGAATTACTTGGCATTATAATGGTTTATATGATTGCTATTATACAGCATTAGGAATGTATTACCTACTTATAAATGCTATTGTACACCCTAAGGCATTAATAATAGCTAAAAGCTGTATAGCGAATTTACGTGGCATTATACTGGTTAATATTCATGCTCTTAAACAGCATTAAGCATTTATTTATGCCATTGTAGAACCTAAGGCACTAAACCACACCGAAGCATTAGTGTAGCAAACCAAAACGCAACTGTAAAGCTGAATGCTGTACAGTTGCATTTTGGTTCGCTGCACTAAAACTAATGGCTAAACAAAAGCATTTACATATGCCATTATACAACCGTTATACAGCGTAAAGCATCATATAATGCTATTGTAGAACCTAAAGCACTAAAACAGCTGAAAGCTGTATACTGGATTTACGTGGCATTATAATGGCTAATATTCATGCTCATAAACAGCATTAAGCATTTATTTATGCTATTGTAGAACCTAAGGCACTAAACCACACCGAAGCATTAGTGTAGCAAACCAAAACGCAACTGTACAGCATTCAGCTGTACAGTTGCATTTTGGTTCGCTGCACTAAAACTAAAGGCTTTAAAAAAGCATTCACATATGCCATTATACAACCGTTATACAGCTTAAAGCATTATATAATGCTATTGTAGAACCTAAAGCAATTAAGTGCTTTTAAACAGCTGAAAGCTGTACATTTGCGTTGTGGTTTGCTGCACTAAATCTAAAGGCTTTACAAAAGCATTTTGATATGCTATTATATAACCGTTATACAGCTCAAAGCATCATATAATGCGACAAATTGCTCGGTGAACGTATATAAGAGTTTATACGGTCCTTAAGTTCGAAATAAGTTAACTATTCATATGTTATAATGCTTCCTGTGTTACTTGGGTACGCCTCGACTAGTAGTTGAGGTGATCTGCACGTCTCAGGGAGTTCTAAAGCACCGCTGCAGAAAGCGATGTAAAATTTCCCTGAGGGTCTTTTAAACCTTTACCTTAAAAAAAGCATGTCATGACATCATTACTATGCATATTATCTACTACTATTACTATACGTCAGAGAGTTCTAAACCAAGAGAGGCCTTAGGTATCATTTCCCCTCTGTCAAAAGTATTGGCAGGAAAATCTAGTACATCTATAAAAACTATTTCAATAATCGATGTCACGCACTTTCGTCATCGCTGTCAATTGATAACAAGCTCCGTGAAAATGCCCTTATGCCCTTATCCTGTTTATAGAGCTTTATGGCACGTCTAGATCAGTACCTAGCGTATATTTCGACACAGTACTAAGAACATCTTTACCCGGGTAACGAACAACTTCTGCGATCTTCTTCCCGTTCTTCACGAGTATAAATCTTGGAACCTGCTTCACGTCAGTAACTGCATACTCCCAATACAATTTTTTTTATTGTATTAAATTATCCCAGACGATATGAAAGAAGAATAAACATTTAATCCAAAAGTAAGACTTTGATCTTACATTTATAAGAATTTTTCACGAAAGGGAAACGTTTGCCAGTCTACCTATGGTATCGCTTGCGAGTTTAACTATCATCTGTAACACGACATACTCAAGGAGAAAACGTTCAGTTTTCGTGGCAGGTTGCCGGATACGGTTACCGAATCAGGTCACCTGAAGGCGCATATATAGGTTGGAAAGATAAGTCGGGCCCTGGAGGAAAACTACCTTAAAACGTTGAGATAGCTCAATTCATTGAAAGGAAACATTCTTTAATTTTTCAAAGGGACATAACTGCATTTACAAATTTTTGGAAAAGAGTAAGAGTAAAAAGTATTTATTTTGTAATTTTTGCCATAAATAATTTTTATGACAATTGATGCCAATCGATCCTCTTTCCAACGAGGATAAAAACTTCTAAATACCAACCAAGTTTAGGGCACAAGAGAACCCATAAATAATAATAATAATATTTTTTATACAATTAGTATGGAAAAAAGTGAAAATTAAGAAAAAAACTGTGAATAAAAGATAAAATAAAAGAATGTTTCCTTTGAGCGAATTGAGCTATCTCAAGGTTTTAAGGTAGTTTACCTCCAGGGCCCGACTTATATTTCCACCCTGTATATAATACGAAATACCAGTCCTGCATACTCATGGTTCTACTCTTTGTTTGTAGCAAATTTGATGGGGTTTCATTTAATATCCCACATTTGTAAGTGCAACTCACAATTTGGGTCAAATTTGAACTGTTCCAAATAAGCGGAGAAAATTTTGATAACATCATTACTAGAGAGATTGTCCAGTTCAAGACCATTTGCAAATAGTCTTGGGGACCCAGTAATATAACTAACAACATAATAAAAGTCAGTGCTGGTAACTGTATGTTAACTGGATTTAATCTTATCTCATACACAACCCATTTAAAATACATATCGAAAAATACGTGCAACTTTGAAGAGTTGTTTCTCGAGGACTATGAGGTGTTTGTAAACTTAATTAGGCAAATGAAGTCTACTATAAAGTGTCTTTGGGAACTTTTGCCGTTACATGCGTCCTTTGTCAGAAAAAATGTTAGAAACTATAACTAAACCGAAAATGTTAGTGTTTTTTTTAAATTTGATATTGACCCGCTGTGATTCTGAAGTCGGAAACTCTTGTCTAACATAAGTATTAAATTTCATCACCATTAACATATAAAACAATCAGCCATACCTGATTTGATGTAAGGTAGAATAGATCATAAATAAAGAATGGACACATAGCTGCCAGATCTGAATCATTACGTCGTCCAGTCCAATGGCGTGGCGGTGCATCAAGTGTTCATTGAAAAGCCGGAGCTTATTGCCTTTTCTATTCTTGGTGATTGACGTGATTGTAGAAAAAGTGTTGAACTTTCTATGTAATATCAGGAAAGGCGGTGTAGGCCCGTGAAATTAAACAATCTAAGGTTATTTTCAATACTAGTTAAGGTTATTTTCAATACTTACTACAACTAGTTACTTGTGATGTGCTGGCTGACACACAAATCGAATAAAAGCGGGTTCATTCATCAAAATGCAGTACTTACAAGTTTATTTGTTTTTAGTGATTGTCGGTAGATAATTTGCAACAATTCTGATTATAAATATTCAATTTAGTTCGTATCGTACCACGACACGACGTAGCATTGTGTAAATTTTACTTATTGTTCATGCTGAGATGAGGCCAATTCGTGGCACTTTCTTGTTTTATATTCTGTCTTCTTTCTTTATTCATATACTTTGCTTATTATTTTCCTTGTTTTATGTTTTCTTATTACGAATAAACTATTTCTGTTCTAATTGTGTATTGATCCTTAGAATATTATTTTTATAGTTGACCGAGCGTTAGCGAAGGTCTCCGTTTCAGCTTGGGCCGAAATGCTTTCGTATGTCCGGATGTTCTCCTCTACAGGTCGCATTTCTTAACGGATTCCCGTGAGATTTTATAAGCGGATTCTTTAGTCACGTAAAATTTTTCAGACGTGGCGTTTTTTTGGAAATTGTCAAAGTGGTGGAAACAGAATAAAGGGCTTTAGCCATTACGATCCATGACGCTTAAGACCATTTTCGCTAAAATATAAAGAACTTAAGCGCCATGATGATCTACAGCGCTTAAGACCGTTGTGAGTTCACTGAGATAATGACATGTGAGTTCGCGAAAATCGTATGTCGAATACGTAGCCTAATTTTAAGCAACGATTTAAGCCTTACGTGGTGCAGTTGAATGACGGTTTGATAAACGGTAGCTATACATAACACGTCTCAGGTTCGATTCCTCGGACATGACATTATTTTTGTATTTTTTTTTAGTTTAAAGGAGACCGTCAATTCCAGGCCCACTAGCGATAATGGTCTCGTATAAGGTTTATTCTGCAATTTTAAGCAAATACCCATTTTATTACGAAACTAGACAAAATATTTCATGAAAATGAAACGGGAATTAGAAATACAAAATAAAAAGTAATTTCGTTGATCCTTCCGCGATCCAAATAGTGCTTCATAAGTTGTTAACGTCTTTACAGCATTGACATAAGGTTAACTTTACCTAAACAGACATTTTTAGAAAGGAGTTACGTTTACTTTGCTAATCTAGTTTATTATTCTAGTTTGACACTGTCAATGTATGACGTCACCGTCATCCAAGTCTGCCGCACGAAGTTATAATTTTAAACTGGAGTATACTCTTCGGCCACAAAGTGGGGCCGAAAGTAATGGAGCTGCGTCTCATTTTGACTTAGGGCTTTATGACGGCATTATATCATGCTCTTTCGATAACGAAACGCATTTTTTTTGTCAATTTAGTAATGTCTGATACTCGTATGGATTTATAAAAAGTGGATGTAATTGTTGCACTTTTTCCCTAACCACAGATGAACCTTATTACCGTGCAAAACAGTCGTTCATAGGTAATTAGAAAAAAAATGGTCCGATAGAGGGGATAATTATCCTTAGATTAAATATCAAATCAAAATCAAAAATCAAATATGTTTGTATGCATGTTGTTGTTGTCGCGAATAAATGTTTTCTATTTCGATTTCTATTTTTTTAATTATGGGGGCGGTGCCTCACTCGCACTCGTTACGAAATTGACACACATTGACATTTTGACTTGTTGTCATGCTGGCATTATTGTCTAATGACGACATAACTCCCTAAGTCAAAACGATACGCAACTCCCTGTATTACTCTCTCTCGGCCTCACTTTGTGGCCCAAGAGTATACTCCAGTTTAAAATTATAACTTCATGGATACTAGTAGTAGCGCACTAACAGAGCTAAACCTTATCACTTTGTAATAAGTTCTAAGATTGTTTAGTTAATAGTAGCAACGATGGTTTGACAGGCATTATCTTTGTTTACCCCAATACAAGAAATTAGCGGCTGGGTCAAAATATGACTTTTTATTATTTTATTATGGTTTCCGTTTCATTATCATGTCAGATTTTGTAGATATTCTTTAAAAAATCGGTAGTTATTTTGTGTTATACTGTAAATCATAAACATGTACGCTTTTAAATATTGTCCTTATCACATTTATGTTTTTTCATCACCGATTTCTCAATTTTCCCGTTAGATTTCATGATTATTTTATGACCGTCCTGATCTAGAAATTAAGGCGAATGTTTTGATACCTACTTCATAATTATACGCACCTTAATGGGCTGGGGCAAATCGCCTAACAAAAATTGATGATCTCCTTTCGTAATTATTAACAAGGCCATTTACATTAGTTGACTCACTCAAAACCTTAATGGCGCAGGGTGTTCCTGTTAATCTCGAATGCAGCTAATAGAGGGCGCTATAGTCAAAATAATGCTAACAGTGTTTTTGTAATTCCTAACTTTATTTTCTCCGTCTTATAAAAATTATCCTAAACAATTTCTAATATAAGTATTCCACTTTTTTTTTAATTTGATTACTTTTTAGGTGATTTTAACTCAGAATCACGAGATTCTTATGACTTATTATGACGGTAAGAGAATGGTACTAATGAAAAATATATGAAAAAAGGGAGACATTTTGTATCCTACTGGAATCGAAAGAGTTTGTAATTTTGAGTCGATATCATCAAAAATTCTCAAAAAAAATTGGAGGAAACCACATTAAATAAACGGTAACTATATTAAATTTTCTGCCACCGCAATTTAGATTTGCCACCAGCCATCTCAGGAATAAGATATAAATAGCTGTTATGGTGAAGAATACCATGTTTTTCAAACCAGGAAAAGTTGTGCATCGTAGGCAAAGTTGTAGCAGTTGACGGTATTTATATATATACTGAGTTCAAGTGACAAATCTAAGGTTGAATATTTAAAGGTGCGACCACACCGCTGCTTAAAAAACGGTGACGCTACGGAATCGCAGTGACGCATCGTATCCACACCGTTTTAATCGCATGCTCCCCACACCGCTGCTTAAAATACGCTGACGGTGCGGAATCGCAATGACGTGCCGTAAACGTCACGACTTTAACGCATGCTCTCCACACCGCTGCTCAAAATACGCAGACGCAGTGACGTGCCCCATACGAAATACTTTGACGCAGCTCAATTGTCTGCGTATTTTGAGCAGCGGTGTGGAGGGCATGCGATAAAAACGGTACGGATACGATGCGTCACTGCGATTCCGTAACGTAGCCGTATTTTAAGCAGCGGTGTGGTCGCACCTTAAGACGGGAGAAAAAGGAGCACACACTGAACGATTTTTTTTTATACAAAAAATTGTTAGGTTGAATGTTTAAGACGGGACAAAAAAAAGAGTATTTATAAAGTTAACACCATAATAAGGGTTAAAAGGCTCCACCTTCAGAGCCCCCTCTGGGGGTGGAGCCCCCCGCACTAAGAAAAAACACACTGAACTTTCTTTTTTCAAACCAAAAATGTTTACGTTGAATGTTTAAGACGGGAGAAAAAGAGTATTTATATATTTATAAAGTTAACGACGTAATAAAGGACAAAGGGGGGCTCAAAGAAAAATTACACTAACCGATTTATTTTCCATACCAAATTTAATTATAAGTTTGAATATTATTAAGACAAGAGGATAAAGGATATTTATAAAGTCAACCACGTGAAATGTGTGGAAGGGGGAACAAAGAAAAAACACACTGAACGAATTTCTTTGTAAACCAAAAATGATAAGGTTGAATATTTAAGATGGGAGAAAAAAGAGTATTTATATAGTTAACTGCTTACCATTAGGCGGGCCGCATGCATGTTTGCCACCGTCGTGGTATAAAAAAAAGTTAACGACGTAACAAGCGTGAAAGAGGGCTCGGGGGGCAGAGCCCCCCGTATAAAGAAAGAACATACTTGAATAACAGTTTCTGTTTATACCAAAAATAGTTAGACAGAATGTTTAAGACGGGAGCAAAAAGGGCACAGTTTCTTAATTAAAGCCATTAAAGGACAACGCTGCTGGTTGGTTTTTGCACGTTATCTCTCATATACGCCTCAATGAAAATGATACCTTATCGGGCTTTCGGCCTTCCGGCACAGGGCGGACACGCCATACTACAAAACTCTTTTGAGCGCCTATGTGTGCACGGGACGTCTGTACACCCTTCATTGTGTGCGTATATTCTCAGGGCTGTCATTCAATTATTTTTCTAGTTTCGGCTGTCGATGTTGTAAACTCGTAACGTTTAAAACTACGCAACGGAATTTGATGCGGTCCAGAGGAACGTTTATATGTATAATACATGCATAACATAGTAGAGAAACACTGATAATTTTAGAGGTTTCTAAAGTGATATCGTAAATAAACTCATTTTTTGCGCTTTCATTGCAAACGCTGGCTGAACCCTACGAGATAGATCAAAATAATATACTACAGTATTGTACTCCTTAAAATGATCTACAAAAAAGTCCGCGATGGTATATGTCTATCTCTTAGGGATAAACTTTGAACAACAAAAATATGCTTCATTCCATGTATTATATCCTCATGGATTAATGTGCGACTTGCGATAAAGCGTACTAGTTCGACCGAAAAAAACTTCTTTCCTTATTGTAATTACTATAAACACCCATTAACATTAACAGGGCCGCAATTCGAAAAATAAACACACACACTGGACAGACACAGCTCCAACCCCACTCAACCCAACTCAACTCAACGCTATAACGACATTGACATTTGCTATTCGAACAGATTTTCATTCAACATTGGTCTCACATTGGTCACACATTGTACCAATGTTGTAATCATAACATAAGAATTAAACCCTGGTTGTTCTTTAAAAGTGCTTGAATGCGAAACGATGAAGATAAATGGGTTTGCTTACATTATTTGAAATTTCTATCGACCCCGAATTTAATCAGTATAGCTAAAACTCGCGAGGTCTACAGCTCACAGAGCCACTAGTATTAAGTGGTTTGTCATTGTTGTGTCATGCTCCGTGACATCACTCACGTGTGTGGCCCGGGCGGAAGATCAGCGCTGGCCTCCCAGACAGCACCATGCTGAGTCGGGACCATTTCGTGGCAACCATATTCGTGCCTTAATTATAATTAGTTATTATTATAAGATTAAGTATGTTTGTTTGCATGTTGTTGTTGTCACGGCAAATGTTTTCTATTTGTATAATTGAAAGCAAAATTTAATGCGCATTATATTTTATTTTACTCCACGCTTGCTGTGGTTTCAGTCAACGGCTTGATGCGAAAAGTTAGAGGATAGTCCCGTCTGCAATAAAAGTAAAAGGCAAAATGCAAACACAAAACAAATTACAGACAAATTAATTATTATTACATTATAATTACAGTGATTCAAGAGATATGAGCAGAAAACACACGTAGTCGATGTTGTAGGCCGGTCCTTGCCTTAACTTTTTGTTTAGTGATTTCTGATTTTTTATTTTATTTATTTAAGATTTGCCAACAGGTGGTATACAATATACTTTTTAAAACTAGGCAAAAAATGAGCTTGCTTGAGTATCCACCCAATTACAGGCAAATACGGCATGCACATAAAAAAGAAGCTATTGCTTACATAATAGTTCTTAATCTAAGTAGGATTGAAACAAATTTTCAGAATAAGGTCTATAACACTTAAGTACTTAACCTAACAATATTTCTGTAAAGTTGCTTAGGAAGTGAAACATAACTTATAGCAAAGTGAAACATAACATAAAAAATGAATTTTAGAATTAGAGATAACTCTTGAGTTTACGTAAATATTTTTTGTATTGGTAATGTGACATTTTTAACATATCTAGTCTATTCTGTTTGTAAACTAAATTGTGCTCTTTACAAATTCGTGGTATTATACTATTGGGTCCAACATTGGTTCTATAAATTTTATATGAGAAAGGCCGAAAGTTGACTAAACGAGAGCGTTGGCGCGGCACTGTCCAGTTAATTGTTTGCAGAAGCTGTAGGCAGTCTAGCGTGATGGTGGTATTCGATTTTACACGTGTCATAAAGGAAGCAAAGAGTATCGGTATGACAACAGAAATATTCGAATTTTAGCGTGCATGTCGTAATTAATTATACCTGGCCCGGGAGTGCCAACAGACTGTGGCTGCAGATCTCCAGCCGGCTCCAATATTCTTCAAAACGCATTCCACCTGTAAACGTATTAGGATTTAGTTCAAGCAATGGCGCGTAGTTACAGTGTCCGCGAGGCAACCGGATGGCTCGCGGTATTTAAGCTGCCTACGTGTTGTGGAACCACCCTGTGCAACCCGAACTGACCCACGTTGTACTTTGTTTGTCATCCCCCCCCCCCCCCATAACTCATAGTCATAGTAGCTTTATTCTTCAACAATCAAAATTGAAAACAATGGAAAACTTAATACAGCATTAAGCGGTCCAAAATAAAATAGAAAAACCATAGACTTACATATATATACTATTGAATTACTCTACACATATAATTCTATGGTTAGTACGGTACGGTATAATTTATAGGTAGGTACATGTCATTATTCAAACTTAAGTAATTAGCAAGAAAAGTGCAAACCGGGTGTCAACTATTGGGCGTTTGAAATCGAGCTAGTGGACGATTATATTATGTGGTTACAATACTTACCAATTCTAGTTTTTCTTTAATTTCCACACCACGCAGTTGTTTCTGAAAAGGTTTATACCTTTTTCTTTATCAGGCCTCCACAAATAATTGAAATTAGTATAACCCAAGCCATCGCTGAAATTCAGCCTGATCTGTGCGGCAGAGTTATTGAAAATTTGACTTTAAGGATATGGGCTACCAGAAGAAGCTGAGGCGGACATTTTAACGATGTCATGTTTCCAAAAAAAATGGCACGTATGGGCCTTTCAAATAAAACTAAAAAGTAATTCATATCTTACACATAGCCTGTTTTATTGCATTTTAAAATCGACCCGCCCTTATTGGAAAACCCTATAACTACCCGAGAGAAGAAATGCCTTTCTACATCTAGTGACATATAGCCTACACTAACATAAAAAAAAATACTACATGAAATTATTTTCTAAATTGCTTTCTTGGGATTATAGGTAGATATCATTTGGATATTGTACAAAAAAAAAAAAACAGCCAAATCGTATCTGGAGAAGCCCAAACTTGGTACTTATATAAAAACCGGCCAAGAGCGTGTCGGGCCACGCTCAGTGTAGGGTTCCGTAGTTTTCCGTCTGTCACTGTAAGTGTCCCCACTTAAGAGTTAAAATAACACCGCCATGTAGGATATGATATGAGCGGTCCACGTACAGCGACATCTATCGGCAAATTAAGTAAACTATTGCGCGCGAGCTTAAAGTATGGAAGATGATTTTTATGGGATAATTATTTATTGCGTGAACCGATTTTCACCGTTTATACTTTGTTTGAAAGCGCGTCATTTCATTGTGATTTTGTAGAAATTACAGGTACAATAAATACCTGCTTATACGGTTAAATTACAAACTTAGTTCAAAAATTTATTTTTTTCAAACACTATTCAACCCATCAAGTTCAAAATAATTTTCCTAGAAAGTTTTTATAAAGTTCTACTTTTGAGATTTTTTCATATTTTAAAACTTATGGTTCAAAAGTTAGAGGGGGGGGGACACATTTTTTTTTACTTCTGGAGAGATTATTTCCGAAAATATTTACATTATCAAAAAAATATTTTAGTAAACCCCTATTATTCCGTTTTACTAGAAGGGAGAACGCCTAAGGCATGGAACAGAGGTGTGGTGGTATTGTTCTTCAAAAAGGATGATAAGATAACGCGTTACTGAAGAACTACCGACCCATTTCACTTCTGAGCCATGCCTATAAGCTGTTTTCAGGAGTCATTACGAACCGTCTCGCACGCAGGCTAGATGACTTCCAGCCTCCCGAACAAGCCGGTTTCCGAAGAGGCTTTAGTACCGTAGACCTCATCCATACGCTCCGTCAGGTTATACAGAAGACTGAGGAGTATAACCTGCCCCTCTGCTTATCGTTCGTGGACTACGAGAAAGCCTTCGACTCGATCGAAACCTGGGCTGTACTACAATCTCTCCAGAGGTGCCAAGTGGACTATCGCTATATCGAAGTGCTGAAGTGTTTGTACGAGAACGCCACTATGTCAGCCGGACTCCAGGACCAGAACTCGAAGCCTATTCCGTTGCAGCGGGGAGTCAGGCAAGGAGATGTTATTTCTCCTAAACTGTTTACCGCTGCTCTGGAGGATGTTTTCAAGACTCTGGACTGGAGAAGGCTAGGCATCAACATAAACGGCGAGTACATCACTCACCTTCGGTTTGCTGACGACATAGTAGTCTTGGCTGAGACCATGGAGGATTTGAGTACGATGCTCGATGACCTCAGTAAAGCCTCCGAGCGAGTTGGTCTAAAGATGAACATGGATAAGACGAAGATCATGTCAAATACCCATGTAGCACCAACTCCCGTTACAATCGGAGACTTTACACTCGAAGTTGTGGACGATTATATATACTTAGAACATACTGTCCAGTTAGGTAGATCCAACTTCGAGAAAGAGGTCAATCGACGAATCCGACTCGGTTGGGCAGCGTTCGGGAAGCTACGGCACATCTTTTTGTCCAATATTCCGCAGTGTCTCAAGACCAAAGTCTTTGACCAGTGTGTGTTGCCAGTGATGACATATGGTACTGAAACGTGGTCGCTTACAATGGGCCTCATAAGAAAGCTCAAAGTCACCCAATGGGCAATGGAGAGGGCTATGGTTGGAGTCTCTCTGCGTGATCGCATCAGAAATGAGGCCATCCGCAGCAGAACCAAAGTAACCGATATAGCCCTCCGAATCGCTAAACTAAAGTGGCAGTGGGCGGGGCACATTGCTCGTAGAACCGATGGCCGTTGGGGCGGAAAGGTTCTCGAGTGGCGACCACGAACCGTAAGGCGCAGCGTGGGTAGACCCCCCGCAAGGTGGACTGATGACCTGGTGAAGGTCGCGGGAGTCCGCTGGATGCGGGTGGCGCAGGACCGGTCATTGTGGCACTCTTTGGGGGAGGCCTATGTCCAGCAGTGGACGTCTTTCGGCTGATATGATGATGATGATGATGAAACCCCTATTCATTTTTAAATACCTATCCAACAATATATCACACGTTAGGGTTGAAATGAAAAAAAAATCACTCCCCACTTTACGTATAGGGGAGGTACCCCAATAAAACATTTTTTTCTACTTTTTATTTTACCACTTCGTCGGCGTGATTGATATACATATTAGTACCAAATTTCAGCTTTCTAGTGCTAACGATCACTGAGATTATCCGCGGACGGACGGACGGACGGGCAGACATGGCGAAACTATAAGGGTTCCTAGTTGACTACGGAACCCTAAAAATGGCTAAAATGTAACATTGTGGTATATTTTTAGAATCGTCTTGAAAATACCTTTCTTATGATACCACACGCGATAGGTTTCTGAAGAAAAAACATTTTTTTTCGCATACAAAAAAAAATATGACTCAGCACTCCCCTCCTAAGGTATTTTTTTTAGACTGCTGATCAAAAAATTTTTTTCGACCTCGTGTGTGTGTGTGTGTGGTTGTCTGGAAGAGATCGCTCTTTAGCGATAAGACCGCCCATTGTTTTGCCTCTGCTTTTTTGTTTGTGACTTGTGTATACTTTGTGTCTATTATTTGAGGTGTGCAATAAAGAGTATTAATGTTATGTTATGTTATGCTTGGGGTGTGCCAAACGGCTAAACTGTACATCGTTTTGCGGTTTTTTTTACGTACACCTTCCACTACAGCTGTTTTATCAGCCCTGTCTGGACGTTGGTTTTTGTTTCACCCTGTATGTAGCTAAAATGCACCAATCTTAATCATTACTTATACATTATTCTTGTCTTAAGACGTTATTAAGTCCGCCTTTTCACTCTAAGGTTTTGTTTTGTGCAATAAAGTCCGCCTCGAACTGAGAACTCGCGATTTCCTTGCAAACGAGTTGACCAATATACCAAGACCCTTCTGATGATAGTTTCCGGCCTTCTAGCTCCGTAACCCCTTGATCAATCCTGCTCATATACGAACTCACAAATTGTATAGATCTCTGCTACAACCCCAACAAATTTCATAAAGATCAGAAAAACATTACTAAAAGTTAAGGTATTCTAAATCACAAAGCCATCGAAATTCACAGACGTTTAGGTAGCCAGCTGACAGTTTAGTTGTTTTGTGTTGTGTCCGAAGTTTTCTATGAGAATTCACTTCGCTTACGCTCCGCTCGTTCGATAAAATAATGGAAGAAATATTGGAACGACTAAATTTTTTATGGGCACAGCGCCTGAAATAAATGATAATTTTATTTTATTAAACTGAAACTTTGGGGCCGTGGGGGCCGAACCCGCGCCGACTGTAGGTATATAAAGATCCGTCGGCACGCCTAATAGAGGCTTCTGGTGACCAGAGGGCTGGCTACTATTTCACACAGCAAATAAATATTGCCATTCAGCGAGGTAATACGGCCAGCCTTCTGGACACCCTGCCAGTTGACAGCTATCTGGACCAAATTTTCTATCTGTAGTTTTAAGTAGTTTTATTACAGTTTGATAATTATGTTTTTTTCTTTTCAACCGACTTCAAGATCTCGAAGGAGGAGGTTATCAATTCGTCGGGATCTTAGTTTTTTTTGCAATTTTTTTTATGTATGTTCACCGATTATTCGACGACGGCTGGACCTCTTTTTTTTGTTTGAAAGAGTATACTTCACAGTTGATCCCATTGCAACCAGGTCAGGATCCGATGATGGGATTCTGGAGAAATCGAGGGAACTCTTCAACTATTATAGGCACACCTATAGTGATTTGAGTATTTTTTACAGCAGCTCGAGCATTTGCTGTTAGAAAGGTGGAGGCTAAGTGAAGTCGGTTCTTTTTTGTTTAAGATTATTTGTTTCAATATTTCAATTTTTTTAACGAAAATTAATTAGGTAAAGTTGCCTTTTATATGGCCAGACTATATTTAAATATTTTTAGACCCGCCGCATCGTTTATGCATTGCAAATCCGGATTGCAAACCATTTCCAAATAATTATTTAGATGACTTTTAAAATAGATTTACGGTCCTTATGTATGGTGGGACAATATATCTGTATAGTACAGTATATCTGTATAGTGGTATTAATTTATAAATTATTATAAAATATACTCATAACGTACATGGTATATCATACAAACCTTCTGAATAGTGATGCAGTACTTCCTGCCGTAGTTGATCATACACAGCATCTTAGTCTCTGGGTCCTCTTTGACCTGATTCAAAGTCCCTGGCCTTGTAATATGATATCTTTTAAAAATTTTACTTAATTCAAAAAATTTAAAGGACTTCAGTTCAAAATTTTTTTATAATTCTAGCTAGCCCCCACCATTAATAATCCAATCATTGGGGAATCATCTCCATACATTGCCTTACAAAAGGTGGAGTAGAAAATGTTTTAATAGTTATTGGTAGGCTATAGGGTGGTAATTAAAATACTAGATTTGAGACCTTGGGGGGGGGGGGGGGGGCACAAAGTTACAGGAAGGAAAAAATTACTCATACTCATTGTCTTTATACTTCTCGTAGACATTTTGGTCATAAAGTCAACAAGTTTTTTTTGTATGAAAGCATATACCTATGTGTTTTGTCAAATCTAAATTCATTATACCCAAATTGATCGATAGCTATACCTGAAAACGCCTAGTAGTATTTTTATGATGAGTAATAGAACATTGATTTTGAGTGTGAGACTTACTACTTTCACCCCCTCTATAAGCGCTCTAGGGGTGAATTCAACTTTTGAATATCTTTGAAAAGGATCATTAAAAGATGACAAAACTGTGGTAGAGACTTCATTTCCTTATCTCGAAGCACAAAACTTTGAAGCTAATAAATCAAATTCTTATGGTTTAAAAAAATATACACTTTTTCACTCCCTGTATCTATATATCTATAAGACTTACAGATGTATTGTGTATGGAAATATTGTAGACAATTTTATCTTCTTTATACGTTCCATAGACATTTTAGGCATGCTGATAACCGTTTAAGCGCCAAGGTTCAAAAACGGACTTTTGGCACCTTTAAACCAAGATGGCGGCCGCGCCCCCCACCCCTCCCCCTCAAGGTATCAAATCTAGTATTTTACTTACCACCCTATAGCCTACCAATAACCAATAAAACATTTTCTACTCCATCTTTTGTAAGGCAAAATGCTCCAATGATCGATCTATAAATAATACTATACTTCGTTTTTTTTGAGATTAGAAATTGAGTAAACATAGAAACAGTTGTTGCCAACCTGTTCTACATGTTCACTTTAAACACACTGGAAGCACACCAACAGAGGATTAGTTAACATGATTAAGAGTTCACATTTGTGAATAAATAATAACAATTTGCAGATTAAATAATCCAACACAACAATAAAAACACAATTTCGTTTTAAATTTTGTATGCCAACGTTAGAGACACGTGAAAAATGAAAAACTGACCTGACAGTGACTCACGTACGTTCTAAAACGTAAACTTAAGATCCAGTTTTTTAAATCAGTATTCACGAAAATTATTTAATAGACAATCATAATATACACTTATTCATCAATTTTCGTAAATAAAAATGCGTCGTAAACATTATTTAATAGTTTTGTTATATAATACTAAATAATAAAGCAATTGTCTTAGGTGATGGTAAAAGATTTGGTGGACTACGAGGTGGTTTTCTTTGTTGTATGCCACTCGGCCCTGCCTCTGATTGCTCCATAACCCTCCAACTAAACGCACAACAATAGAGCAAACCTTTACTTAAATAAGAATCACAATAAGCTTTAAACATTAAAAACTATCCAGGTATGGCTGAGAGATACTAATGACAGATGACGCGAGAAAATGTTTAATAATCGAACCATCCGTTGCGAACCTCTTCTTCTCTAGGTATTTTATTATTTAACATTTAGAAGAACATTAACAATGATAAAAAATAAAATATTTAGTGCATATAACAACTACCAAAATATTGTTAAATACTCAATATAACATTTACAAATACGTAGGCATGGCTTTACTATAAATACAAATATATTTAAGTATGTTTAATGACGGCGTAGGCACTTTGACAGTTGTGACATGTATCGTGCCTAATAAAGAACCCTGTACATCGTTCTGTCAACATTTTTCTAATCTCAAAAAAAAACGAAGTATAGGGATACACAATCAGCCCAAAAAAATGGCCCTACAATAGTACCGCAAGAACGACTCGGGCGGTACTCTCTCTGACAGTATTATTACGGTATAAGACTGGCCGGTTACAAATTTTCAGGAGACATATTTTCAGTAAATCTTGTTTGAAACGTGACCTCCTTTATATTGTTGCTCAAAGCTAGCCCCGAAATGTGACACAATTTTGAGCAAAGAATCCCTTGGTAACTATAAAACCATCGTAAGACTCACATATTAAAAGTAGGTATATTCTGGTTGCTGCCTCGCTGCCGCCGCGGGAGGGTGCTCGTGATAATGATTATCGTAAATTGATCGAAACATGTCGAACAAAAATGGTCTTAATTTACTCTAGCTAGCTTTCATATTATCCTAATTACTACGGGGTTCTAGCAGCTATTCATCGGTGGAGGTCAGAACGACAGGTTAGCAAAAATTTTGAGTTCCAAAACGCGGAATTCCAAAGTGGCTACGTACAGTCAGCAGCAGAAGTACAGAAGCGAGTGATGTGGTCAAAATGTTCTTTATTGTTAAGAGAATAAGAACAAGTGCTCAATATAGGCAAGCCGGTAAGAATAGAGTTCGACGAAAGACCTGCTGCCTCTACACAATTGAGTAAGTTCTATCTCCCGGTGGATTGTGCCGGCGGTCGGGAAGAAGGACACGGACGGTCGGGAAGGACAACAGTGTTACAATATTGTATGAAAATCCTTTGTACCATCGTTGGCGATGTCACAATATGCGACCATAAAATCTCTATCGGAAAGTATGCGCTAGTAGTTCGGTCTACACAATTTCAATTCAAGCATTACAGTCGACGAGTAGAAAAAGGTAATTTTGAACACCCCAACCGCTAAAGCTACTTTTGATGCTGACTGTACCTATAGGTATCGTATTTATTACGATGTCTAATTAGTACCAGAGACTATAAATAATATAGACAGCCACAGTTTAAGAACTTTTCCTTTTCCCCAAGTCTGAAGCGCTATCTGGACGAAAGCAACCCAAAGGTACAAAAAAGTGGGGGAAATGAAATTGCGCTATTTGCGCAGCAGCGCCATCGCCATCTCGTAACGAGTAGCGTGCCGTAGTAACGCTAGATGGCGCTGCAGCGCAATGTCATTTCCCCGTACTATTTTTGTATCTTTGGGTTGCTCTCGTCCAGATGGCGCTTCAGACTTGGGCTTCAAAAAGTTCTTAAACTGTGGCTTTCTATATTATTTATAGTCTCTGTTAGTACGTACCTTGACTGTGTAATTATTTATTGCTTCATCTATGACGTCTTCAATTAGCACCTGTGGTAACATACAGGAAAAAACATATAAATATAGCGTTTAAATTAAGAGTAGGTATAGGCATACATTATTTATTTATTAAATACCGTGATACCGTGATACTCGTTGGTAAACATTAAACAAACCTATTAATAGCATTCCATCCTAATATTTTAAATACTTGTTTCTACTATTTTTAAATCTCCACTTGTGCTTTGACGCTAGTGCGGTGAAGTAATGTAAAAACACTTAAATAAACCACCATTATAAAATATTTGAATTAATTAAAATATCCATATAATAGATCACAAAGGAAAAAACACGTACCTCTTCTTTAGGATCCAAGGCTTTGAGCTAATCACAGAATTACAAAACAATTAATCAATTAAAATATTATTAGACCCTTAAAATATACATTTTTAGAGTCTGTTCGGAATGATAAGTGTCGTAAAATGTATGAGGTCTAAGGTAAACCATGATTTTTCTTTTTCAGAACAAACTCTATCGAAATGATCTATTTTAGATATCTTTATATTTTTTTTATCAATGGGTTACCAATTTCATGTTAAGCCGGCTACGGCGCGGCGTAGCAGTCCGTAGCTAAATCGCAATATTACCCCAACCAGGGGCCGTATTCTAACTTTAAAACACGTATAGACACGATCCAACTTCAATACAACTCCAATGCATTAACAACGCAATACAGCGTTATTTTGTGATACAGCTACGGCATAAACATCTGAATCAGAAATAGCTAAATTTGCTTGAGAAATATTCCAACGCAACTCCAATACAACTTCAATATTGGTTGAATGTTTGTTGTGTGTTGGAGTTATGTTTGAGATAGGTTGTATTTTTATTGTATAGTTAATGTAATAATGTAATGTAATTTTTAAATTATAATCCGGCACCAGTGCTAATCACGACACGTTGTCGTCACGCCTTTACAAAGCACGTTCGCTACAGAACGGGAAACCCATAAAGACTGTGTACGATAAAATCTGGACATGTATGATCTGGTATATCTTTTTTTCGGTACCATATATTCAAGCATTTTTTTATTTTAATAATCTGGAATTGTAGTAATATATACTAAAAATAGAATCTTATTACAATTGTATGGGCTTGTGTGAGTTTTTGCCAAATATATTCCATCATATCTTGAATTATTTGTCCAGCATTTTTTGATAAAGTGCACTCACTTCCTGCTATGCCACAATTGTATTTATATTTTCACAAGCTGTTTTATGCTCACTAGAATGTTATCTTACAAAAAAAACGATTTGAAACTCTTTTCTACTTGAGGCAGTCAGGAAGACTTTCTACTCCAAGCACTAAAACTAGTTTTTATATGGGAGGCATATTTTTGTAAAAAAGTCAAACTCACCAAAGCTAGAACACCTCAGAACTATTTACATCTTAGTACAATTAGAAAAATGTAACCTATTATTAAAAGAGAATGTAATAAGGTATAATTTGGTTTATCTAGTTAAAAATAAAAAACTATTTTTCACAGGAAAATTTGGTGAACACTGTCAGAACACCGTGGACAAAAACTATAGGCACTGTGGAATATATAGTGATCAAAGTCACAAATAACGTAACGTTATATTATGTTTGTAACTGTATTATGTAGCTTGATGACCACAAATTATTTAAAAGAAGTCTTGCTTGAATATGTGGTACCGAAAAAAAGATATACCAGATCATACAGGTCCAGATTTTATCGTACTTACACAGTCTTTATTATCGGCTACGGCGTAGCGCTACGCGCGTAGCATAATGAATGAGATACTTAAGTGGCTCCACACGTTTTTTATCGATTTTTGATCAGTTTTGAGTCGACATTCCAACACTTGGTTTTTGTATCTTTTTATATTCATCCCGTGGAGCCAGATTTTGAAATAAATGAGCACCTATTCTTTTAGGTTTTTTTTTAAATATGGTCTAAAAAACACGTATATCGATATTCGAATGATGTAGAAATAAACTTTATTAAAAACCGACAATGATGTACCTATGACTTGTAAACGTCACATATTCTCGAACGCACCCATAAGTTGATAAGCTATGTGCCAACCCTTCCCTCATCAGCCCTCACGGTGTCGTAAGCGCATCGGGGAAAACCAGTACAATGGAGAGAGACATAGTGAAACCCCCCTGCCTTAATGAGAAAAGCATCGATAGCTGAGTTTATCGATGTAGGAACTCCCTACCTATCATTAAATTTAGCCCCTATATTCCGATGTCTGCTAGACATGCAAAAGCTTGACTTATGTTTTTTACTACATCATAACGGAAAACATTTACTTATACCGGGTGTTTCCTGTAATAGGGGCAATAAATTAAACCGTAGTTTCTACTCCTCAAACTGGACAATATTAGTTCAGCAACTTTTAAAAATAACTCGTTATCTACGTTTTAATTTATTGCTCTTATTACAGGAAACACCCTGTATAATACTTACGTACCTTTTGTTTGATCAACTTTATCTGTAACGTAAAAATATAAAATTAAAGAGCAAAGTGGATGTTACAAACAGGCGTGGATACTGGGGGGGGGGCAACAAATAAGTTTCATATGCTACAGGAGCCATATGTGCGGACCGCGAGATTTTTTTGTGAAGGAAATTGCCCCCCCCCCCCCCGGGTGAAATCCTGGTTCCTCGCCTGGTTATATTTTATAACATTCCCGCCACCCACGCGAGGAAAATACACAGTTATAGTTATTAAGAGGCTGACAACACCCGATGACCTTTAAATTGACTTAAACAGTTTTTTAGCTAAAACTACTTGTCTTAGGAAAATAAAAAAAAATATATGTAAATATTCATTATATTTGGAAGAACTTTGTTATTTCCGATACACGATTGGACGAAATCGGCTCGATAGAAAATAATTCCAAAGTTACATCTTAAAATTAGCTTTAAACGGTTGTATGTCTTTAGTTATTATTATTATTATCTTTAGTGTGATTATCCAGTTTTTTTGTTTTTGATTTCACCCGGTATAAAAACTAGAAAATTGCTTTAACACTTACATGTTCATTACTGTCATCGTAATAATCTATTCCTCGCACCAGTACCAGGAGAGCAGACACCAGCAGGAACCACATCAATATCGTACGATCACGCACTGGGTACTATGGCTGGTTTTAGTGTCACGCTACCAACACCTGACGGGCCGTTGAGGGCCAATATGTATCGAGCACATAGACATAGGATAAAAGGTATAGACGGGTCATGGCAATAACAATACCAAGATCGAACGGGATGGTTTTTTATTACACTTTCAATAGGTACGACAGAGGTGCTATTATCGTTGGTCCTTGTCATAGACTCACATTTTTTTATTACCCTCCACGCCATTACTTATAGCAGTGGAGGATCACAAACAGATATAATTCGCGATTTCTCATAGAATTTCTGCGTTTACTACTAGAAAACCTGACATTTTTCTTAGAAAGTTGTGTCTGTTAAGGAAAACAATGGTAAATCGTTCTGTTTTGAGCTGTAGAAGTGATTTTACCGTCATCCGTGTCTATCCCTTACGGTAGTACGCGTGTGCGGTCTCAAGTTAAATTCTTGCTTTGAGATCGAGCACGAAGCACGGGTCAAAACTCTTCCTCAATAAGGTAAAGATGCATTCTCCATAATGTAAGTAGGTATACTCTTATTGGTGACATTCTATAACACTTTATAGAATAAGTATTGTAGTTGCCCTTGCAACAAACTTGTCCCTTGACCTTGACCTTGACCCGTGTCAATAATGCCCCAAATAGCTTTATCTACGCCCATATCATAACTTCTCTATAATATGTTCAGAAACGATAAGCTAATATGGCTATATTAATAAACCTGTATCTGTGGTGGATCGTGTTTACATTACAATATCGATGACCGTTACTTTTCAACGTCTTACAAATTTCGAACGTCTTCTGGTATACCGATTCGTTCCGGAATCGACGATTCCAAAAGACGTTCGAAATTTGAATGTAAATTAAAGTATGATAATGTAGTTAGTCATGGAGTTGCAATGACGGTCATTCTAATGAATCTCAACACGTTGAGGAGTTATAATATGTGTGTAGATAAAGTAATGTATGTAACTGCACATAATTAGGCATTACAACACTCGTACCAGATACTTTGTTTTATAAAACCACACTCGTACTTTAATGCCCTTCATTATCTAACAGTTATGTAAACTACTATTTTGCTCGACTCGGTATTGCCAGTAGTATTGGCCGTCACCGGGCCCGTCAGCGAGACACGACACCATAAAACGAGCATGTAGGTATTGTGATTGCTAATTCAATTCCTCAGCTCAGACGAAGTACGGAGTATTTGGACCGAACCGGACGACGTTACATACTCAGGGGCGTATTTTGATATTTGGCGCCCCGGGCCAAAAAGGCCTTATGGGCTGGTACCTGACTGACCGGCGCCCCGGGCCATAGCTCTCTTAGCCCTAGGGTAAATACGCCCCTGTACATACTTTCAATAGAGATAGTAAAGGTCGGTTGCACCAACAGTCTGATGGAAATGCCGTAGATGCACTAATACTTTCATACAGGGTGTAACAAGAATACTGGTGGTCCGTTTAAGGGCTTAATTGGTACACGGCGATCATCTTTAGTTTACGATTGACTCATGATTTTTATACATTTGATTTTCTACCTTGTTGTCCTGATCATAAAGTCAACATTACAAGCATGACACTATTTGGTGCCGTTAAATATCGACTTTATTTTGTTCGCGATAAGGTAGAATTTCAAACGGATAAAAACTATCTGTCAAGTTTTAACTAGCTTTAATCAAAGTGTATCGTATTGCGATGCGAGCGTATGCGAAAAAGTAAGAAAAAAATTTTTTGACGCAAAAAAAATTTTTTCGCGTGGGACCCGTGGTCCCAGCCGGCCGGACCCTCCATACAAAACCAAATTTTCGCGCGAAAAATTTTATTTCTTGGTTTTTCGTATTTAGAATACGATACCTACCAATTATGCCCTTAAAATTATCACCAGCATTTTTGTTACATATTGTATAAATTTGACATCTATACTGGCTCTCCATACTTTGTCGTTTTTACACGTGATTCATTGACTCATTGAATGATTGGGTCTTGACTAGGGATGTTACGGAGGTGGTTTTATCGGAATCGAAGCCGAAACCGGAGTTTTTAAATCTAGACACACGGTAGTGTGTCCGCCAAGTTCGAGCAAAAAAAAGCGACACACCGGCCGTGGGTTATATTACACGAACCATTTCGGGCCAATTTCGACCACCCTATAACTCAAAACATATTTTATCTACGCATATGAAATTTCGAGTGTCTGTTGACATCCCCTTAATTGTCTAGAATACAAAATTTCATTATTCTACCTATAGCAGTTCTTGAGATATTGACGTCAGAAAATCGCTATTTTTACTATACACTCACTGACTCACTGACTCACTGACTCATCAAAAACCTAGACCACTTCCAATGGTCGTACTGACTTGAAATTTGGCATGGAGATAGGTCTTAAGGTCAAAGTAAGGGGAAACATCTGAAAACGGCCAAGTGTGAGTCAGTTTTAAAAATAGCGAAGGTGTAACTTTGTTCTACTATGAAGTCATAATGAACTAAGTGGGTCTATCTTCCAATGGTCGTACCGACCTGAAATTTGGCTCGAAGGTTTGTCTTTAGGTCGAAATAAAGTAAAAATCTGAAAACGGCCAAGTGTGAGTCAGTTTCGAAAACAACGAATGTGTAATTTTGTTCTACTATAAGTAGGTATGGAGTGGAAATGAGATAAGACTTATTTAAATTTAGATACATACCAATTTAAGACAATACATGTTTGTCTTAAAGACAAGAACAATAAAATTGTTCACCACTCTGTGTGTGTCTGTTGCGGGAACCGAACCCACGATTTACGAAGTACAAAGCAGGTCACTAGGTACACTAGGTGCGCTAAATCAGTCAATCAAAAATGAAAAGACAATTTTTTCTCGCATAGTCTAAATAATTTCTAATTTTACAACTAATAAAATCGCAGATTCAAGAACATGGAAATCATATATACTCTAAGATGGAATTATACACCGTGGGCCCATAAAACTAGACAGATTTTAACAGTGTATTCCTGATCATATTTAGATACTAAAATATCCTATAAACTTTTTAGTTTCAGAGTTAATACCAATTTAAAAAAAATACACTTTTTATTATAACTCATCACAAAATGCCTTTCTAATGGCGTTGTTGCCACTATTGGACATAGTTTACACGTCCTTATTGACAGATATCACAGTGACAAGGAAAACTTTGCAGTAACTAATTTTTTTCAAAAAAAAATGTACCAATTTGTTTTAGGCGATAATTTTATTAATAACATTTGCTTTTCATGTGCAATAAACATTCAAAAAATGGAAAAAAAATGGAAAAAAAACGAAAAAAAAAATTTTTTTTTGGCGAAATTGACCTAAAGTCACTTAATATTTTTTCCTTCTTTTAGTCTTAGAAATTCGTGGTTAAGATCTGTCGGGTTATTCCAGCCCACGGTGTATATACTACTGCCCATCTCACCCTCCGATACGCCACGGGATGAGATGGGATGGTGCACTTCTAGGGCTACATAATAGGCCACCAATTATAATACCTACTGGTAGGTAGGTATTACCAAGTTATTAATTATCTATGTAGGTAGCGTACTTACAAACAGAATAAAGTACGTTATTGATGTATGTAATTATATGTAAGTAGGTACATTTTATACGTGTAGGGAGCCAGTTTATTTGTAAAAATCACCTATAAATAAATAGTAAAATAGAATTAGACGCTTAGTATAAAGGGTATAGTATAAAGTACATACATAAGTGGAATGAGACATTTCCTAAAGCAAAAGTGATAAAAAAATAATAAAGAACCTACACCTAACAAAAATAAATGAAATCCCATCAAAAACATAAATGTGAAAGGCTGCCAAGTTCGATACTATGGGAATGCTTCGCCTATAAAAGAAGTGAGATCTGAATAAGTACCAAGTTCCATAAAAATACCTCAAATCATAAATAGTTATAGGAATGCACACTTGATTTCCAGCAGTTTTTAAGGTACATTTTGAAAGTTTTAATAGAAAATTATATACTTGACACATTGCAGTCCAAAGGTGTCGATTCATTGCATTGAAAAGGTGTGTGGTGTGTGAAAACTTGCCAAGTAACATCATTAAAAAGTACTGGAAATAATAAATGTTATCAGGAAACTGCTAAAAAAACCGGTGTGCGTTTCTCTGACTATTATAATTTTAGGTATTTCTATGTAACGTGATACTTATTCAAAACGTACCTTAAAAACTGCTGGAAGTCAAGTGTGCATTCCTATAACTATTTATGATTTGAGGTATTTTTATGGAACTTGGTACTTATTCAGATCTCACTTCTTTTATAGGCGAAGCATTCCCATAGTATCGAACTTGGCAGCCTTTCACATTTATGTTTTTGATGGGATTTGTTTTAACGAAACCGAAAGCGAAACCGAATCCGAAACTGGAGCCGGAGGTGAACCAAAACAATAAACGAATGAGTAAACAATCGTCGTAAACCAGGTGGGGTGATTCCCGGGGAGACAAGTCGAAACCTGTTTGTACTCCTAGACGCCGCGCGCCGCGGCTGCTGACTTTCGGCCCCGTTAAAACCTCCGCTTAAAATTAGACGAAACCAAAGCCGGAGCCGGAGTCGCTTCAAATTAGACGAAACCGAAGCCGAAGCCGGAGGTGTGAATTCAGCCGAAAGTTTCGGTATATCAAAGCCGAAGCCGAACCTCCGTAACATCCCTCTTGACTCATTGTAAGCTATTTTAAAACACGTTATAATATAACACGTGCGTTAAATATACCTATTCATATTTGACACAAACTTAAAATGCTACAAAAATCCATCATCTTAATACATATTTCTTTATACAATTTTAATTGGTTTCTATCAACTTGCGATATAAAACCTTTAAAAATATTTATTATTAAATTACCGCAAGCATTTTCTGAAGTGTAAAATTACCATTACGCAATACGTTAGTAGAATTTTCGTAATTAACAATCACAATAAACACTAATGACTTCGTAATAAAATCGTAAAAGACTGGACACTTCAATGTATTAAATACGACTATCACTAACTGTGTTCCTTTAATAGGGTTCCTGTTAGGTTCCGCGTCATTGAAAATTACAAATCACAAACGGTTGATAGTGTAATTTGTAAGTGCTACATGTTCTTATAATTGCATGTTTACCGCGCTAAGTGGAGGTAGTGTTTTCTGTGTCTTAGATTTAACTGGAGCCTATCAACAGTTATTGTTAGAGGAGTCAATTTAATGTTTATTAATAAAAACCACTCTTATTTAGAAGTTATAATTATCTTTTACCAAAACTTGTAATTTACATATATCATGTCGGACACGCCTTAAACTCTCTTCGTTTGACAGTTGCCACAGAGTATATATATATATTGATTTTATACAGAGTATACAACATTCGTCCCTTTTAAAAAACTTAGTACTAAGTGTTTTAAGCAAAACAAAATAAAATAATAACAAAAACAAATAGTCTTCTAAGGAACAATTTGAAACATTTTTATGTTAATTAAGTACCAATTACGAGTATGTCACTAAAAATGATTTTAAATTTATCAGTCATGTACATCTAAACTTAAAAACATTAAGAAATCCTAACTTACAAGTCTAATCGTTCAGGAGCTTTTCTTACTCTAACTGACCTCCTCGAACGACAGACTGTCACCAATGGTTAGTAATTTTTTTATGAGTTGTTCCTTTAGTAGTCCACAGACTAATCTGTCCCTTAATGCCTCATCCAAAAAACTCCCAAAATTGCAAAAGGCTGCCTTTCTTTTAATTTCAACTATGAAATCGTTTACGTTTTGACCTTCTTTTTGTCTACACGCGTAAAATTCGTAACGACCGGCAACTGCAGACTTTTTTGTTACGTAATGCAGTGTAAGTACTTCAATCAACTTGCCATAATTTAAAGTCGATGGTTTGGCTGGAGACACTAAATTCTTTAGTACATTATACGTCTCCGGCCCGATCAATGTTATTAACATCGGAACTTTCATCGTTTCATCCACTTGATTGACTAGCAAAAATTGCTCCATTCTTTCACTATAGTCTAGAAACTCTTGTTTCTCTGGATCAAAATGTTCTATGTTCCCTATTAACGCCATTGTTCTCGTCGCCAATTTAATGTTTATTAATAAAAACCACTCTGATTTAGAAGTTATAATTATCTTTTACCAAAACTTGTAATTTACATATATCATGTCGGACACGCCTTAAACTCTCTTCGTTTGACAGTTGCCACAGAGTATATATATATTGATTTTATACAGAGTATACAACAGTTACGTTATCATGATACACGCTCGGAGTGCAGCATATTAAATTTAATGAGTCAAATAAATTAACCTTTTATTTATTTATTTATTTATTTATTTAATCTTTATTGCACAATACAAGATGGTACAAATGGCGGACTTAATGTCATAAGGCATTCTCTACCAGTCAACCAATGGGCTAAACAGAAAGGTTAAGTAGGTGCAGGGTCCATTAAATATGACAGAATTAAAAGAGAAAAAAAACTAACAATATATACATATTAAGCTATATTCATAGACTTACACAAATAAATATAATAATAAACATACATACATATTTTATATACCTTGTGTGAACCATCAGGAGGACGATGAAGAAAGCTTGTCAAGGAAATGCTTGCGCAACAAGCGCTTGAAAGTGAATTTAGTCTGAGCTTGCCTGAGAGAGAGCGGCAGAACATTCCAAAGTCGGATTGCCTGGATGGTGAAAGAATTAGACATAAAACCAGTTCCATGTCGGGGCACATTGTCAATGAGCTTTAGAGAACGAGAAGAACGAAGATGTGTGCCGGGGCGTGGGGAAACAAATTTAAATTTCGATCGAAGATAATTTGGGGCGGACGGGTCAAACAATATGGAATACAGAGTGCAAAGAATACGAAGTGACCTACGTTCTCGGATCTCGAAATTGGAAACATGGTCATACTTACGGAGACCGAACACGAAGCGTATGCAGTTATTAAGTAACCGGTCAAACTTGTTCAATGAGTCTTGGGTGAGATTGGTGTAACAAATATCAGCATAATCAAGGACAGGCAGGACAAGAGATTGGACAAGGAGAATTTTAGTGCTGACTGGGAGAAAATGTTTAAAACGATAAAGTGCTCTTAAAGTATTAGTTACTCTACGAGACACGTCGGCCACCTGAGGTTCCCATGTAAGCCCGCTGTCAATAATTAGCCCCAGGTTCTTCACTTGCGATACTAGAGGAATCACTTCCTGTTCGTAGAGGATTGGCGCCACTTCAGCAGTGTCTATTAAAGAAAGTAGACGGGTGCTACCAAGCAAAATGGCCTGGCATTTGGTAGGGTTGACCGTGATACCAAAGCAGCGTGACCAAGTGGAAATACGGTTTAGGTCTGAGTTAATTTCAGCGATTGCCTGATCCAGATCCTTTGCACTCGCTTGGGTATAAAGCTGTAAGTCATCAGAATACATATGGTAGGAGCATTTTAGTTTAGAGGTGATAAGATTAATAAATAGTGAGAACAGAAGAGGTGAGAGAATCCCGCCCTGTGGGACCCCAGAAGTAAGATCGCACCAGTCAGAAGAAGTACGATCAACACGAACCAACTGACGGCGGTCCTGAAGATAGGAAGCAAACCATCCAGCCGCAGATACCGAGATATTGAAGTGTCTGAGAGTGGCAAGTAACAAGTCATGGTTAACAGCATTGAATGCATTCGAGAAATCGATAAGCACCAACACCGTCAACAGCGTCGAGTCCATACCGAGCCTTACGTCGTCGACCACTTTTAGCAAAGCGGTGGACGTGCTGTGGCCACGACGGAAACCAGACTGATAAGGAGAAAGCAATTGATTGGAATAAACGTGTGAAGATAATTGTTTATGGACTATTGCTTCTAGTATTTTTGAAAGAAAGGGGAGGATAGAAATGGGTCGAAAGTCTTTAAGTGCACTGGGATTAGAAACTTTAGGTAGTGGAATGACATAGGCATGACGCCACAATGACGGAAAAACCCCAGAAGACATTGAAAAGTTAATAACATGTATTATAACTGGGAGAATACAATCTAAAATGTAAATAATCATCGTTCTACTTAACTCGTCATGGCCAACAGCATTAGATTTGACAGAAGTTATTGCTTTCCTTATCTCGTCATCTGTGGCTGGGGTAAGAGAAAAGGAGTTAGAGCATAAACAAGGCATGGCACAAATTTCAGCAATACTGAGAAGTTTAGTGGTGGTATCTAAAGAAGAGGGCTTAGCAAAGTGATAATTTAAGTCATTTGCAGAAAAAACGGAAGATGTTGTCTT
The DNA here is from genome assembly GCA_947086415.1 of Pammene aurita. Lineage (NCBI taxonomy): Eukaryota > Metazoa > Arthropoda > Insecta > Lepidoptera > Tortricidae > Pammene > Pammene aurita. Next base: position 8,161,641 of record OX352314.1, on the reverse strand, counting down.
AATTGAAGACTTAACTACACCAATAGATTTGAGAAACTTCCATGTCTCAGCTGGAGAGGCCACGGCGATGCTGTCATGGAAGTATTTACGTTTGGCAGCTCTTACCATGTGGTTACACTTGTTTCTGGCAGCCTTAAAGTGACGCCAATTCTCCTCGCAACGGTCGTGCTTAAATTTACGAAAAGCTCGATCCCGCTTTGTCATCGCCATACGGACTCCACGCGTGATCCACGGCGCCGGAGGCCGCTTCAGCCTTACTGTGCGGACAGGCGCATGTTTGTCGAAGAGCTGAAGGGCCGAAGAGTTAAGGGCCGCCACCGCCTCATCCACCGTCGGAGCTTGCAATGTCGACGACCAATCAACAGCGCGCGCGTCTCTTTGTAAGGCCTGAATATCTAGCCGAGCGAAACTGCGGAGTTGTATCGTCAGACGCTGCTGCTTAGGAGGACGAAGACGATAACTTAAAAATAAGAGATCGTGGTGAGAAAAACCAGGAGCGGGGAGTTGGCCAACCATGTTTACGCGATCCACAGAAGAGACAACGATAAGGTCCAACCAGGAGTCGGGCGAGTCAATGTTATGATGAGTGGGCATAAGAGGAAGAACAGAGAGATCGGCCGACTCAACAACGGCATTAAGTTTTTTCGTCCTGAGGTTATTCTTTAAAAGGTCAGTGTTAAAATCGCCCATGATTATTTGATGTTCGTAATCGGTGCTAAGAGGCGTGAGAACAGTTTCGAGATCCTTGAAGTAGTCAACATTAGCTGGACAATACACTACACTGAGTGCAGCCTTTGTACCTCCAATATTAATCTCAATTACTAAATACTCCATAGATCCCGAATACGGAGATGGAGAAGAAGAGATAATTTTAAAAGGGATATTGCCGCGAAGGTATATCGCAACACCACCGCCTCGCTTACCTATGCGGTCATTCCGCACTAATACAAAGCCGGGTAAGCTAAAAGAAGTTGAATCGAGGGTAGGTGTAGTGTATAGTTGTCTCGAGTACATATAGCAGTAGGCGCCCGACCGTGACAGAGGGCGGACGTGCGGTATGTATTGACGAGCCAACAGGAAATAAGAGGAAAAGTCAAGGACATTACAGGTGGCGACGAGGATCAAAATAAGTAGCACCAAAAGGAACGTGAATTCGAAAAAAGAAATTATAAAATCGAATAATAACGGGCCATGATACACCGTTCGTGTGTCAACCATTTTTTCGTTACGCGCCATTCAAAGGTGAAATAAGTATTTGGAGGCTTGAAAACAATTATTGGAATAGGTACGTAATTATAACTTTAACTTAACGTAGGCAAGTCATTAAGTACGACAAAGGAGAATGATTACACAAATAAATCGGGTCCGGCCGAGACAATAAGCAAAGACGAGGGTATTTCTCTTATCCGCTCGAATGTAAGACCAAATCCGATTAGGTATTTGTAATAACTATCTAGTATGCAAGTTTCTACATTAAGAATATTATACCTACGTTATTGTTGCATATAAGTCACAGTTAGGATTTTTTTACAATAAGTGTGACACAAAATCCGCGTTCCGGGGCAGACTAAAGGAAATAATATCTAATAGCAAGAAATTAAGTTTCTAGTTACCTTAGTACTGATGTCTGGTTCATATTGGTCACCCCGTAGCTATAGCTATGCATGTGAAAATATTTAATCGCATTAGACTCACGATTATTCAGACGAAACAGTAATTACCACAGTTTTGATAAGGATTAATCTACAAGACTATTCTACCTACCTACTTAAATGATAGGATAATTACAACTAATTACCCTATGGGGAGGGGGTGTTTTCTACCTTGCTCCAGGTTATACTGGTATCCATATTACTTACACATTAAGTACATACACCGACACATACCTATAAGCATGAACTTGGTATTTTACCAATGTTCGAGCGCAGGGTACTAAAGAAGTAAATAAACGTACCTACAACTACTTAGTGCTTATTTAAAGCAATTCCATCTGCATTAAACCACTTTTGTCGGTTAACTTGCCAATTTACTTGACACTTTTATGCATTTAACCCATTAAGTGCCTAGCGGGCACATTGCTCGTAGGTGCGTAGCCGATTACCTACATGCGTTTACACGTAGGTAGAAGAAACCTCTTATTATTGCGAAAATGGGTTGTAGGAAAAGTGTAGGTAAAGATGGCAGGAAGCGTCGGTGCACTCGGTACACAAAATTGTATTGTTAAGTACATACAGTACCTGATTGATGTAAATGGCACCTACTAAGGAACTTTACTCCATTTATGGTTGGAAATGCATTAAATTGCAAATAAGAGTAGATGATACTTACACATTAAATTGTATTATTTAGCATGGCCATTTAATTGGTATCTACTAGGGAACTTTATCCATTTATGGTTGGAAATGCATTAAATTGCAAATAATAGTAGATAATACATACACATTAAACTGTAGAGGTATTATTTAGCATGACCATTTAATTGGCATATACTAAGGAACTTTATCCATTTATGGTTGGAAATGCATTAAATTGCAAATAATAGTAGATAATACATACACATTAAATTGTAGAGGTATTATTTAGCATGACCATTTAATTGGCATCCACTAAGGAACTTTATCCATTTATGGTTGGAAATGCATTAAATTGAAAATAATAGTCGATAATACATACACATTAAATTGTAGAGGTATTATTTAGCATGACCATTTAAATGGCATCTCTTAAGGAACTTTATCCATTTATGGTTGGAAATGCATTAAATTGCAAATAAAAGTAGATAATACTTACACATTAAATTGTAATACTTAGCATTGACCATTTGATTGGCATCTACTACTGAGGCATTAAATTGTATTGTTTAGTATCGAAAAAAAACTTGAACGTGCGCGATTAAATCATATTCATATGATACGATCTGGACATTAAAAAGTGATAGGTGTAATGAACGAGCGAGATGGGAGATAACTGCCCACATGGTTGCTGGAGCTGCTGATGAATAAGTTATTGCTGTGCAGTTGGGGTTTCAGACTGTCTTATAATAACCTACATGTGAATGAATTTTCTGATCCGGAAACTATAAAGCAAATACTTGTAGTTGCAAAGACAAAGACCATATTTATTTAAATGTCTGTAATTTCACACCTTTAAAAACAATTGTTAAATGTGTCTGTTATTATCATTCATTAAACTCCTATTGAAAGAAAAATATAAGTTCATACGTAGCATATTGAATAGACTTGCAAAATAGGCACATGGTCCAAATAGGTATGAAATATAAAAGTGAAATAAATGGAGAATTTGGTACTAGTGAAATTAACAAAAAAAATAGAAAAAGTTGGCTACCATAAAAGAGGGTGGTTTAAATATAGGTAGAGACGTAATACACAAGAATGAAAGAAATATAATTGTTTGACTAAACAGATGAAGAAAGTTCAAAATGATGCACCTTATGTGCGTTGCATTGATTTATTATGTATTCTACTAGATGTGACATCTAGAACAAATTTTGTGCGCCATGTTTGGCGGTTAACAGCTGTGACTGAATCAAAGAGTAGTATAGACTTGTAGTGATTTTCACTACAACTTTTCGGACAAAAAAAATAATCTTAGGGATGTCATCTCCTGTTACTCAATGGTGTATTGTAGTGATGGTTCGGAATGCAACTATTTAAAATTATGTTGTCTGTGGTGGTTGTCACTTTGACAGCTCTCTTGCCCATCTCCTCGGATCACGAACGCATAGCTCTCACAGTTATAATATTATAATAAATATTAATATCTAAGATTTCCAAGAAACAAATATTATAAAACTTTCAACAAATCTTTGTGATCGAAACAATACAACAATACACTGTGACCGTTTTAAATTTATTAAAGTATCTAATTTACCATATTTCCTCAAGTCAACCCCTTCTTCGGCTAATTAAGTCTTAACTATAACTACTTCACACACAGTAAATACGGTTTCTATTTGCTTTATACTTTGAAAAACAGTTTCTAACGGTTTTTACCGTTCGAAATATAATTTTGAAGTTGCTGTCCCTAAGCAAATAGGAACCGATCCAAAATAGTGAAATGATAATATAATCAAGTAAATTAAAAGGATGCGCCTCATCGCGGCTATCCTATTCAATATATTATTAAAAATACAAATTTTGACATTTGATATATTTTCCGATTTTACAAGTAGAATTGCGTATCGCACTACTCTCAAGACGTGTTAATCCTTAAATTCCGGAAATTCATTAATTGAATTATGACATGGCTTTCATTGGTGTTATATACATAGATCGCGTTATTTACCGATACTTGTTTAAATATGGCAGGAAATGATATCAAATGTTTAAGTGTGAGGAACATACCCTCAATTTTATACTTGAAAAATATTTGAACTTGAGGATTGGGATATCAATACGCACATTACCGTTGAGGTTACAATTGTTACAAATATGTGGCCCAAAAATATTCACTTTTGTTAAAAAGTGGGGATACGCTAGAGAGTTGATAAAGCTCGCTTTAAAGGTCTTGTATTTCTACTCTCAGAGACACAAGCTAAGTAACAAATCTATAACGGTAAATTGTTGTCATTATATTGTGTTGAGAAAATAAATAAATAAATATTATGGGACAATCTTACACAAATCAACCTAGTCCCACGATAAGCTCAATAAGGCTTGTGTTATGGGTACTAGGCGACGATAGCCTAGTATGCTGAAATTGTTAAGAAAAGTTTACTCTTGTATGCAGTTGTAAATGTTATAATTACTATAATGTAAGTATTGATTTACAAGTAACCGTACTGTACGGTTTTATCCTTTAACATTTGATACGAGTTACTTACTTTCTTATTAACTTGATACATACTTGATACGCAACTGTATACAAGAGCGACCGTCCTTAAGTTTCGTTTAAAACGAGTATTTCTTATAAGTGCTATTGAAGTACAATATTCCCCTTTAGACAGTATTCTAGTAAAATTTTAATGATAAGATAGGCATGACGCCTGCGCAAGGATGACATGCTCATTTGGGAAAGCGTTCCACATTTTGACTGGCACATAAGACTTCTCAAACACTGCCTGCGCAAGGCTGACTATCCTTCTGAGCAAGGAGCCCACAACCGCGGCAACATTATTTATTAACTGCCTCTTGGGCATTAATTTTGATTTATATTAAAAGTGCAAATAAAATTGACTGTAACCACCTGCGCAAAGGTGTATAAAAATATGATAGTCATATCATTATTATATGGAATCTGCTTTCTAGTTATTGCGACAAACTGGTATAATATTCAGCCTTCGCAAGGCACATTATTAAATTTATAATTTGGTTGGGCAATGAGGATAAACGCGCACATTGGTTATGGTTTGGAAATTTCAAATCCATACAGTCTATGTTACCGAGTCTCTAGAGACTAGACCTCAGAAAAGCGTCAGAAATGGTTCCAAAATAACAGTTAATATGGACCATCTATAATCAAAGGGTTTTTATCCTCATTAGCCTCTAGCTAGAGAAATACTATTCACAAATTACTTTCGGGGTAATTGGCCCTCATTAACATTGAGAAGTATGTAAAAGGCAAAAGACCCTAACCTGCGTAAGGTGTATTGTTCAATCATTATTAATCTGCAGATAAGCAGTCTAAATTGGACCCATTATACGTCACAGTCGGAACTAACCGACGACCATATTTACAGCTTCAGATGAACGTTCATGCATCCTAGTAACATTTTCTTTTGCTTATCATATAATGTGGTCATAGTGGTGAAAAGGTTAAAGCCATTGTTCCGCCTCCCGAATATAACTGATTAAATTAAAGCATATAATGAATTGATATTTCAACCTGTCCTCGATGCAGGGAAACTATCATGCTGCTGCGTAGGCAAGCATGTTGAAAACCGAAATGTACAAAAATGCCCCTACAGGGGTTTGGCAACTTACTTGTAAATATTTTGAGACTCTACTTATAATATTTTGGTATTGAAAAAAAATTGCAAGTAGTATAACAGGTTTCTGTGATCTGTCCATGTACAAGTGTTGCCATTGCCATGAGCACACAAAGACTATTTAATCTGTTATTACTAAAAAAGACATATAATACCTCGTTTGAATGGTTAAGACATCATTATTACACATACTATGTAATGCTCTTAAAACTATCTTCTAATGGTTTGGGACGGGAGTTTCAGATCCTACAGGCAAACTCCCTCAAAAACCTGAAAACTAAACGGTCTTGCCCAGAACTGGAGCCTTCTTTGCTACAGCAAAGAGTGCCAACAAAGCAGTCTCTGGTTAACAAACACCTCATTCATCGAAGTTTTTAGTGCTTTTAAATCTAAGGTTTGCATAAAACCAGTATTGGGTTGTTTCTGATTAAATATAGTGAACAATTGGAAACATGAGTTGCAATAAATTAAGTACTTGAGACTCTTGGTCTTTCTTAAACCTTTTTTTAATAGTAGAGTATTTGCTACATCAGTACATTTACCTACTTCCCTGCGCAGGGAAAACACGAAAAATCGTGAAGCGACCCACATTTCACGTACTCGAATTTATCTACATTATTAAAATGAGGATGAGACGCTAAGCCCTACGAGTATGTTAGTTTGCCAGGTCAACACCTGGGCAATTGTGAATAAGCAAAATTAGGAGCAGCCAAGCTACCGAAATCCAGTGTTAATCTTAGTTGAAGGATAGTTTAACTTGTTGATATAAATACAAGTATCCTATATCACTGCTTAGCTTAATGGTATGTTTCCATTACCATTGCCAATATTGGTTGAAAATAACTATAGTAAAAATGGCAAGTGATTTCAAAGCAGTTTCTAAGGACGTAGTCCACTTAAAAAAAAAGAAAAAAAAAAAGATACACGGCACATGGAGTGTCGTAAACGGAGACGACGGTGATAAAAATGATGAAATGACAAGTGAAATCGATATGGAGAAGAATTAGAGAAATGGAGTATTTACACTGTGATGATTGTGTTAAGGAAAAGTAATCTGGATAATCCACAAAGTATGGAAATTGTATTTACGTTAATACATGTATCCAAATTAAAACTATGTTAATCTATTATTTAAATTTACAAATAAAAAAATAAAATAAAAAATAAAACAAGAAAGGGATGTAGTGTATAGTTGTCTCGAGTACATATAGCAGTAGGCGCCCGACCGTGACAGAGGGCGGACGTGCGGTATGTATTGACGAGCCAACAGGAAATAAGAGGAAAAGTCAAGGACATTACAGTAGGCTTGAGCCAGGTTTCCGAAATGAAAATAGCGTGGACATTGCATGAAGAAAAAGAGTCAAGAAAGTCGTTGTAGTGGCTAGGGATACTTTGTGCGTTGATATGACAAGTGTTAAAGTGTTTCGTAGCAGTTTCAAAAGTGCGTCCTAGGCAACTACCGAGAGTGTCAGGCTCCGACACTGAGCTATTGAAAGAGTGAAAGGAAGCAGAGAAGCTTTTAGTACCGCTCTTGCCCCTAACAAATTTACAAAATCTGGTCTCATCCGGAAGAAAGGATGAAACATTGCATTCACGTAGCTTGTATAGGTACAAAAAAAAATTGAAGTGGAAACGTCGTCAAATGATTGTTCCCCCCCTACACCCACTTTTGTGTCCCGATTTGCAGTTTTTTACACTTGAAAACGGTAAAACTTACAACAAAACTGCCAATTAACAAAACATTATCCATTAAATCCTCTACAATAATTGTCTTCTTCTTCTTCTTTGCACATTCCCACTTTAGGTGGGGTCGGCTTTCCTAATTTTCAACATTCTGTCAAGGGTTGTCGGGTCAGGAAGACTTCCTTTCTTTAAAAGGCTGTTCATACTGGTCCACCACGTTCCGGTTGCCGCTACCCCTTGCTTTTTCTGGTAAGCATAGTGCTTTCTTTACCACATACTCTTTATCCCTGTGCATGACGTATCCACCGCAAACGACTTTCTATTAGCTTTTCGGGGATAGAGGCTACTTTAAAGGTAAACGTATGTGTTCATTCCTGAACTTGTCAAGCCTTGTAACCCCTCCCGACCATCGAAGCATTTTCATTTCAGTAGTATGTAGCCGTTGTCCGTTGGTCTCCTTCACTGGCTAGCATTCAACTCCATACAATAATGCTGGCATGACAGCGGTTTTGTAGACTTTCCCTTTTGTGCGGATCGGCATTGGAGGATCACAAAGCCTAACCAGGGTGGGTTAGGCCACGCCAATTCTGCCAGCTGACATTAATTCTGTGGGCCACGTCCGCCTCAATTTCGCCGTCCCCGGATACAACCGAGCCAATATACTTAAATTGGGATGCCTTAGGTACCGGATTTTTGTCAGGGTAGCGAACTCTAGTCGGTAGGCTGTGCAGTAAAACACTTCGTAATTTGCATTAACACGTTTAATTTTGCAGATTAAGTAAATTATTTAAAATTATTAATTTGGTCCTTCGAGCCGGATAGAATGTAATTAAATTACAATGATCAGTATATTTAAAATTAGTACTTCACATAAAAATGACGATAACGATATCGATATAAAGATATTTCACATTCAATAATTTCCTTAGTGGATAGAATGTAATTAAATTACAATAATCAGATTATTTAAAATTAGCACTTTACATAAAAATGACGAGAACGATATCGATATAAAGATATTTCACATTCAATAATTTCCTTAGTATTGTAGACGTCTACTTTCCGCACGAAAGGAAAATAAAACGAGGGAGTACTAGCAAAACTAGTAAGTACAAATAAAAAAAAAACCGGCCAAGAGCGTGTCGGGCCACGCTCAGTGTAGGGTTCCGTAGTTTTCCGTCCGTCACAGTAAGTGTCCCCACTTAAGAGTTAATAACACCGCCATGTAGGATATGATATGAGAGTTCCACGTACAGCGACATCTATCGGCAAATTAAGTAAACTATTGCGCGCGAGCTTAAAGTATGGAAGATGATTTTTATGGAATAATTCTTTATTGCGTGAACCGATTTTCACCGTTTTTACTTTATTTGAAAGCACGTCATTTCATTGTAATTTTGTAGAAATTACAGGTACAATAAACACCTGCTTATACGGTTAAATTGCAAACTTAGTTCAGAAATTATTTTGTAATTTTTTTTTCAAAAACTATTCATCCTATCAAGTTCAAAATAATTTTCCTAGAAAGTTTTTATAAAGTTCTACTTTTGAGATTTTTTTTATATTTTTAAAACTTATGGTTCAAAAGTTAGAGGGGGGGGGACGCATATTTTTTTACTTCTGGAGCGATTATTTCCGAAAATATTTACATTATCGAAAAATGATTTTAGTAAACCCCTATTCATTTTTAAATACCTATCCAACAATATATCACACGTTAGGGTTGAAATGAAAAAAAAAATCACTCCCCACTTTACGTATAGGGGAGGTACCCTAATAAATAAAAAAAATCCACTTTTTATTTTACCACTTTGTCGGCGTGATTGATATACATATTAGTACCAAATTTCAGCATTCTAGTGCTAACGGTCACTGAGATTATCCGCGGACGGACGGACGGACGGACGGACGGGCAGACATGGCGAAACTATAAGGGTTCCTAGTTAACTACGGAACCCTAAAAACTCGGCTGGTAATTTGGCTGCGGGGAAAGTAATGGTTTAATGAGGCGAGTGATATGGGTGGTGACAGATGATTTACTGGATGAGAGTAGCCTAAATTCAAGAGCCAGGTCTTTGTACGCCCGTCAAATGAGGCAATTAGAATTTTCGGGATGGCGGGTTAATATAAAAATGCGGATCGCAGATATGTAAGAATGGTAACAACAATATAGAACTAAATAAAATGCGAAGTCCCCAATTAAACTCTAGAACACTTCACGGAGCGACACGCCGCTTTCACCTGGTGAACCATGCGTAATGCGGGCTCAAGTCCTTCGGAGGCGACCGGCAGCCGTATCCTAGACCGACACTCCGGTTTCACCTGGTGAGCCATGCGAAATGCGGGCTCGAGTCCTTCAGAGGTGACTGGCGGACGTATTCCAGGGCGATACGCCGGTTTCACCTGGTGAGCCACGCAGAATGAGGGCTCAAGTCCTTTGGAAGCGGCTGGCGGCTGTATCCCAACCGCGATAGGCGATATCCAATATCTGCGTTGGACAGTATCGCAGTTCCGGCCGCAAACGCTTGACGCCCCTCCGACGCGGTACACGCACACACTTGGCGTTGGATATCACAAAATACTAATTCCAATCACGCCCAAAAAAATCAAACTCAAATTAAAATAGGAAAAAAAGGAGGTCGAAAATGGATTATGCCATATAGTAGAAATTCAGTAAACGCTAACATGTGGCCAAACCATTTTTTCCATAGTGGCACGCGCGCCTGCGGTTTACACACAAAAGATAAGACACTAAGTGGATGAGCTCAGTTCAAATTGTTTAGACTATAACTACTGAAAATAGATGTCGCGGCTGACGTCCTGACCACTAGACCACCCGGTCCGGCGGAACTTGACAAATTTTCTCATGTATATGCAATCTCTGAATTTGAAACGGCTAGTTTATTACCACTAGGGTCAGGACGTCAGCCGCGAAAGCTGAAGACGCCAGTTCAAATCTGGCCTCGGACACCGGAGGGTTTGGTCACTTTTTCTGAAGTATATGTATATGACATCTATTTTCAGTTTATATATAGTAGTGTAACTACTTAAAAATTGCAAATCAAAAAAATATTGAACAAAATAATTTGATTTGCTTCAAGATTTACTTTTAACTAGTCATTTATGAACGACTGTTTTACTCGGTAATAAGGTTCAACTGTGGTTAGGGAAGCTCCCTTGGAGCTGTGAAAAAATCAAACTTCTAAGCCAACGCAATCAAGATACAGCCGTTATTACGGAACCCTCGGTGCGCGAGTCCGACACGCACTTGGCCGGGTTTTTTTTTACTTTGACCTGGATGCCCTTTAATTAAGCCAAATCTCATAGAACAAAACTAGTGACTTGTACAAGCTATGCTGGCGCCTGGCCAAACCGTTGACAGTTGCCAACCCGATTGGTTTTCTTTAATAATTATAACAATAAAATAACATCTTGTGTGATTTTATTTTAAAACTTTAATTCTTTAGACATGTAAAAGTAATGGAAGCTGGTTACTTAGATATGAATCCCTTCAAATCAATCCGTTTTAATTACTATTGAGTGTACAACGAGAATAACGTGATGCAACTACTAGCAATATTAGTTAAACATCAAAAAGGTATTCATATAAAAAATCAGCAAGCATAAGTCTTAAACAGTAATGTTTAAAGTACAAATACTGGGAAAAATCCGAAAATTGTATATTATAGTAGGTATAATGTTTTTTCAAGACAAAATCATATTTGCTGTGTTGATTTATTAAGTTTGAACCTACATATATCATAGCGGGTATTAGTATAGGTACCTATATGTACGTAACTTTCTGAAAGTGATACTTGTATTTATATTCGTAAAAAGACTATTCGTTGTTCATATAAGAAAACTCGCTCTTCGATTAAGCTCGGCCGCTCATGCCGTTAGGAGAATTAGACAATTAACGATTATTGACACAGCTCGCTTAGTTTATCACAGTTATTTTCATAGTGTAATGTCATATGGTATTCTGGTTTGGGGCAATGCAGCTGACACACAGACTATATTTGTTTTACAAAATACTAGTACAAAATCATCTAACATTTAGAGGACACAGTTCAGCATATCAAACGTTTTGTGAAGCAATCAGATTTGGATTTTATTATTATTATTTCATTTTATTTTATTTTAATTAAACAATAGGTACATTGTCTGTATCTCAAGCTATTTTGATATGTCCTTTAATAGAACTACGCATTATTGTGTATCTTTTAAGATCGAAGGTAACGTATTACTGTTTTGAAAAAATAAGTCCCGCCGAGTTTCTCGCCGGTCATAATACTTCTCGGGTCAGAGGTGTTAGAACATGTGGTAGTTTTTTTTCTCTGACGTTCATAAGTGCATTGTAATGTGCCTAAATTGAAGAATAAATATCTTATTTTGTTATCTTGAGAGTACAAGATTAAAAAATAATAATTATGTAATATGTACGTTAAAATAATTCGATTTATTTAGATTAAAAATCTTTAACGGGTTTAAAACGCATAAGTACAATTGGAAATGTCTTAAAACACTATATCTACGACGTCATTGTCAGTATTTATCTACCACTTAACCGGTTCATTGGCGCCCACTGGTAGAATACTGCTTTCCGAACAGCTATACAATATTTGTAATATTGTTATATGTCCTATTTATATATTATGAAGAATTTTATGTGTGTAGTTGTAGAGCATTTTATAGACGATTTGTATTTAGTTATAGTTTATAATTATAACACTCGCTGTATTTAGTTGGTTTAAATACTTATATAAATTGTAGAAATAAACTATCTTCAACATGAAGTTTAAAATAATCTAATATAAATAGACAGAAAGCGCCTTGTTTTTTTAATAGTTAACTGACCGTTTTTATTGTTTTTTAGTGCAGCTTCATTAGACGTATTGTCTTAATATAAAGTTTCCTTTAAAACACAAAGGTTAATTTCGGAATGTATTAAATTTAGTCCAAAGACCAGATGTCGATACCGTCCATTTTCAAAATTGTCACCATTTAAAATTTTTGTCTACCACCAGCACCACTTGTTATTTAACACAAATAAATTTAAAAAATGCTTGTTGATTAATATTGTGTCTAACAGCACAATCCTAAGCTTTCAAAATAACCGCACTGCTACCCCAAGCTTTTAAGCTACCACGAAAAAACTACCACAATGGTAACTTTTGGTAATTTTCACAGGGCAACACTACCGATGACCGCCGACGCAGCAGCTATGTCGCAGGCGGCCGGGCTCTCAGTCCACGATCAACATTTATCTCAATGTATCCAGTTAAAACAAAACTTCCTAAATAATTCCACTACAAACATATACCAGAATCTAGCTTCAAATTATCACACTCCTATAGGCACTTCAAGGGTATCCATAGACGATCCGCTTTGCAGACGAATGGGTGAAACGGACATTATGTTCGCAGACCAGCCTGGTAGCGAATCCATAGTAGAATCGCCACAGATAAGAAATTCTAACTGCGAATGTGGTCTATGCCCCAAACCGGAACCTAGAGACAATAACACATTGAGCGACTTACAAAGATCCGTCGCTTCCAAATGCTCTTGTGACGCTTGTAATTCAAACGCCGATATTTTAAGTTACTACAGAAACTGTTCGAATCACAACTCAGACTCCGGTATAGTTTACTGTGATGCTTGTAAGAAACAAAAGATATCCATATCTAACTTTAAAGCGCTTCAAATAGCTAATCGGCTACAAATAGCGGATAAAGTCGAAAATGGATCCACATCAGACGACGATCTATGTCGAAAAATCGATAGAAGCATGACAGACGACGCTCAGGAACACAGGAAAAGACATAACAGGCACAGTTCAGAAACCACAGTAGGCATAGACTTAAGTCAATTTTGTCAATGCGAACTGGAAAACACTAAGAGAAAGACGTCGTCGGTTGATGAGATTTTCAAGATGGCGGAAGGAGATGTGAAACAGGAAGTGGCGGAAGACGATAAGTACAGTCAGCGGCAGAGGAGCTTGTCGGACAGTCAGCGGGATAAAGCCAAGGTGGAGACGAAAGGTGAGATTTTTACTTTTTTCTCATTTTATAATTTAACCTTTTACAGGATAGGGGGGAAATATTTGTCTTAAGTTAAACAAAAAAGCATCTAATCTGTACTGCAAAAAATAGTTTCAAATTGCCAGAGCCAGAAGAATTAAAGGAAGCACAAACAATTTTATGTAAGTAGGACAGAGCATGTAAATTTTTATAATAGAGAAATCCATCATAAGCAGTAAAAAAAAATTTATACAAATATATTTTTTTACACTTTGGTGTAAATATAATGAGGATTAAAAAAGATTACCTTTGACACATGTTGTATTGAGATTGCACTGGTTCTTTTATTTTTATTCAATGCACGTACAGTCCACGTCAAAGATCTTCTTAGTTGTGCACTCTTGGCAGAGTGGTCGTGGTCATGTCTAGGTCGAGTCTTTCGCCACCATTTCCCTGGTGATGCGACGCCATGTAGCTCTATGTTTCGAGGAGTGAGACGTCAAAGATATCTTATTACAAATGAGTAAGGTGAAAAAGTGTAAACATATCTTTGACGTCGACGGTACACTTTTTTCTAGTCTTGCATACTCCATTAGCTTGATCTTTTAACTTCATTGTAATACATAATTAACATGGGTCTGACTGACAACAAGGTGGTATCAATGATATTTACTATGGATGGGTTATACACCAACAAAATGAGCAGAAAATATACTTCCAGAGTTATTTCATATAATCTAGCAACGATTCTGTTATGTTTATCTATTTTGACAATCATTACATCTTTGTCACTCTCATTGTTAGAGAATTACAGTTTGTCTCTTTCTCACGCGGGTGGCGGGAGCTCATTAGCACGTCCGCATCTCACGCTGGCCGGTGCGCGACAAGCGACAATTGTTTGAAATCACTCATTTTAAGTGCTTCACTTTTGGAGCGTGCATAACCCATCTGTCATTATTATTTTTATTATATATCAAATCATACACAATTTGGGTAGATTACCTTGATGTATGACATCAAAATCTTCGTGTTATGCTCAAAACTGAAAAATACGTTTAGGTTCAGGAGGAGATAGCTAAAGCACAGACTTGTAAGTCAACTAAATATAGGTTTTGCCTTAATCTTCTAATCATCTTTCATAAAAATAACAAATAGTAACTTCTGGACAACTACAACATGATCTTAACCAACTTTTGTGAACTATAAATTTCATAAATCATCGGTGTGTTTGGGTCTAACAACAATCTACAAGTTTACAAGGATCTATAATGGCTCGTGCTATAGGATCTATACGCGATCTTGATTTTAAGTTAATAATAGTATATTTTAATCTATATGAAATAAGCTTTCTAATAATGTCTACATTTTTTGAATAAAAACTTTGTATTATATTGTATCACTCAAAACTCTTGTAACAGAACAACTGAAGAACAAATCAAATTATTTTAATAAATATTTTGATTTGTTTATTTTAAGTAGACACACTACTATATAAATTATAAACTTATGCAGATGTCATATACAAAGGAAAAAGTGACCTAGGCCGGTGCCCAGGGCTGGGATCGAACCAGCGTCTTCTGCATTCGCGGCAGCCCTGCCCTGGGCACCGGAGGCCTAGGTCACTTTTTCCTTTGTATATGACATCTTGTAACAGAACTTATGAACCGACAAGTGTAGATATGCTAAATTTCAGCCCAATTGGACATTAGCAATTGGTTTAAATCTGGTTTGCAAGATTTTACCTGAACAACACTGCGAACTAGCTAATTGTCAAACACTATGAACTATGAGTTAAATAAAAGCTTGTAAAAAAGGGGTTTTTCATGTTGGAAAGGCAGCTTCGAGATCCCGTGCCGCTACGGGAACGTGATCTCAGAAGACCTTCCGTAACTTTATAATGATAATATGACAACTGCACCGCTCGAGGTTCACAATCTATCTGTCTTCTCGACTAAAACAAAAACTATTCCAAACTCCTACAAAATTTGAATTTAAAATTGATGCGAATATCCTCTTTTCTTAGTCGTCAGCTTCTTTCAAAATAAAAAAGGACACATGACATGGTGATCATATTTTGATATCGGCGCCACCTATCTATAAGTAGACGAACCACGATCTAATCTACCGTGACTCGCGCAAATTGGCCGGTAAACCAAACCAATCGCGCGAATAGTCCCGAGGGACGCCGCGAGATGTAGCTGGCGTTCTTTCGGCATGCTACAGCTGTCACGGCTAAATCGACATTCCAGATGTTTATTTGTTCAGTTAGTAGGTACTAACTTTAAGACCTGCATTTTCTAAGGTATCAACCCATAAGTGCAATGCGGCTTCCACATCCTTTGCTGTATTCGATATTAGGAGGATATCGTCCGCACAGAGAAGATTCCATGAGAGCGGGCCTTGGATGATCTTGGTAATTAGATCCATGACAAGGTTGAAGAGAAGTGGACTAAGGGCCGAACCCTGATGAACTCCGACGCCCACCCCAAATGCCTCGCTTAGACCAGCTGGGCGTTTGACTTTGTTGTACACACGATCATAAACAATCATATCTGCAATAATTGTCAAGGAAGTATATTGCTAAACCTTATAGTTTTTAAATTGTGAGACGCAAAAATTGTGGTGAGATGTGTTTTCTGCCATATAACACAGTGCGAACCGTATGAGCAACGTAGGGAACACTGGGCAATCCTAAATAAAATAAAAATAAAATAAAATAAATTGGTTTAGAAGTAAAGTTAATGACTAAAGACCAACCATTGGTGCTCTTTTATGTACATAGCCCGTCCATAGCCAATATTTTAACATTAAATGCCTTTCTTGCTAGGTTGATGTTTTCCTAGTTGCCCATACTATTTTGTATGACGGTGTAACATTGCTCGTCTTAATTTGCGCGAGATATGTGGTATTA
This sequence comes from Pammene aurita, assembly GCA_947086415.1. Lineage (NCBI taxonomy): Eukaryota > Metazoa > Arthropoda > Insecta > Lepidoptera > Tortricidae > Pammene > Pammene aurita. The sequence continues at coordinate 8,145,080 of OX352314.1, read as the reverse complement.
GGGATATAAAAACGAACGTTTATATAGTTTGCTGTTATAAAAGTCCGAAGGATAGTAACTTTGAAGTATTTCTTAATCACTTTGAACTTTTGTTAGATCACCTTTTTGACATAAAAAAACAATTTTTTGTGGTGACTTTAATGGTAATTTATTAATTGATAAAAAGCAACGGTCTGATTTCTTAAGTCTCCTAAAATGTTACAATTTCAGACACCTGATCAATGATATAACCTTTAAACGTAATGAGTCAACAGTCTTGCGTCGATAATTTTATAACTAATTTGCCATCTAACATAGATATAACAACAGGAGTCGACCACAATGGTTTGGCAGATGGTCACGCTGCTATATTCTGTAGACTAGCTGTAGAAACTGATGACATTAGAGAGTTAGTAGTAGAAAAAATATACATTACTGAAAGAAGTACACAGTTATTCAGAAGCAGATTAGCTGACGTATGTTGGGCGAATATAAGTATAAGCGAGTTTTTGAGCAAACTGTCTGAAGTGTTCGAATTAAGTTTCATGAAAAAGAAAAAGACAGTTAACCTTAAAGACCAGCGGAAAATAAAATGGATCACAAAAGGTATAAAGACAGGTAGTAAAATGAAAAGAGTTTAGAGTAATGTTAACAAATCTTTTTGTGTTAAGTCTGTTTTAGTTTACCGAGACAAATATATAAATATATTTAGAAAAGTTATGCGGCATGCAAAAAGAATGCCGGTTCAGGAGGAAATATGTAATGCTAAAGGATCTGCTAAAGGTAAAGGGATGTTGTAAATAGGCATAGGAATAAATCTAATGTTATTGACAAGAAAAAAACTAGTATTAAAAATTGACAATCAAATTATAGAGGCCAAATTGGAAAGGTTGCTAACATATTATCTAATCGGTTTGATCTTAGTAAAACTTTGGCTACGGGTAATTTGTCCTCTGCAGTTCATTGCTTAGAACATAACAACAACATTCACTACAAGGATATTACTTGGTTGCCGATTTCACTATTTGAGGTAAAAAAAACTGTGCAGTTGATGCAAAATAAAAAGTCGTTCGGATGTGATGAGATGCCTGTTAGAATTTTTAAGCTGTCTATTGATTTACTTGCAGCCCCTCTTGCAAATTTTTTTAACCAATGCTATGAACAAAGTACGTTTCCAGATCAGCTAAAATTAGCCAAAGTAGTGCCAGTGTATAAGAAAGGACATAAAACAGACCCAAATAACTATAGAACTATATCACTTCTACCCGTACTATCAAAAATATTTGAGAAACTTATAAAAACTCGTCCTCTTAAGCATCTTCAAGTGAACAATATAATAAACTCCAGTCAGTTTGGCTTCCAGAAAAATGTAGGTACCATAGATGCAATAAATTATTTGATTGATGATGTGGTTTCGATAATCCATAGTAAAAAGAGAGAGGACAATCTTACACAAACCGACCTAGTCCCACAGTAAGACTTACTGTTTACTGCGTAATTACCTACTAAACCGTACCCAATACGTTGAAATACGTGATACACATAACGGCTGTGAAAGATCGATCAAGTCTGGTCTGTTAAAGGTTAGCAGAGGTGTACCACAGGGGTCAATTTTAGGTCCAATTCTGTTTCTCATATTTACCAATGATATTATCAATTTCGTCTCCAATATGGTACCAAACTGCAAATTAATAATGTTTGCTGATGATACAAATACCGTTATTCATGCTGATAATATCGCAGAACTAAATGAAATAGTAAACTTTGCTTTATCCACCTTTCGTCATTGGTTCACTTTTAATAATCTTTACTTAAACACCGAAAAGACCAAAATTATGCTTTTTAAACAAAATTTGTAAGAAAACTGACAGGCTTCAGGTCATTATGAACGGATCCCCCATAGACACAGTCGACAGTGTTAAGTTTCTTGGCATATGTCTTAACTCGAAGTTAAAATGGGTACAGGAGCTGGATGCTATTGAAAATGTCATTAATTCAGCCTGTTACGCCTTGAGAAGCCTCAGGGACGAAATTAGCATAGATCAGCTAAAAATTGTATACCATGCCCTTATTGAATCTAAATTGCGGTATAGTATTATGTTTTGGGGTAGTAATTTCAAATATAACGTTAACCGAGCTCTAATCGCTCAAAAAAGGGCTGTGAGAATTATATTTCGAATCCCGCCATGGGACTCCTGTAGAGAATATTATCCTAAAGTCGGCATTCTTCCAGTGCCGAGAATTTTATGAAGAACATATTCTACATTGAAAGTTATGTGGCAACTTTTACCGTTTGTATTAAAAATATGAAAAACTGCAAATTGGGACACACCTACTAGACGATCTGTTCCCACTTTTTTTTTATTGTTATAAGTTACGTGCGTGCAATGTATCAGCAGTGTGCAATTTTATTCTAAGGTCTAAATTTACACATAAGGTGTATTTTGTATGCCGCTACTTAGTTATGTAGTTCAATTTGATAAAAAAAATATTTTTAGGGGGACGCTCCATACATGTAACTAAATTTAAAAAAAAATCTTTAACAAAATATCAACATGTGACACATCAATCGATAGATCTTTAAAAATAACATTGAGGTTTTTTTGACCGTTTTGTGATTAAGTGAATATTTTCTGAAAAAATCGCTTCGAAAGTCAGATAATTTGTGTCCTGTAACTTTTGAACCGTAAGTCCAAAAAATTTGGAAAAATTTGAGTAGATGCGCCTTATCATACTTTCTACGAAAATTGTTTTGAACACGATAAAAGTTTGTTTAATGAACTGATGTAGTTCCTTTAATAAACTTCAGTTAAACATATTTTACGTGGATAAAGTTACGGGCATGGAGTAAATAGTAGTTATTAAATAAAAAGCAAAACAAATGGTTCAAGGTTTATTGATTAGTTTGCTGATTTCTAGATAATCGTCGATTTCCTGTTCACTGACGAGACCTGCAAATAACAATGAAATTTTAATTTATAAAAGGTTTCTTTAGTTAATTTTTAGCAACATTATTATACAATGTTTGTTGTTTTTAGTCATAATTAGTAACTATACATATAACTAAACTTAGTTACAGTCTAAATAACGGAAAACTAAATGCATTTCAACTTGAAATTCCACCACTTACCAGACTATGCAGCAATCTAAGCTTTGCCAGTGCCCCTAAAAATAATATTTATTTATAAAAATTAGAACAGAATGGAGTTGAACACATATACTGATTTTCACATATTCGCGTTTGCTAGCTAAAACTAATACTACTACTACTTTTATTCTCGTCCGGTTTTTAAGAATGACTACAAACTACCTAAGTAGGTATCCCAATAAATGTGACGTTTGCAAGTCAAAGGTACCTACATCATTGTCAGTTGTTAATAGAGTTTAATTTTTAAATGATTTTTGAAGTGAAAACTTCTTTAGGTAGTCGCGACAGGTCACGTGACCGACAGATTCGTCAGATTGAAAATTAGTAAGATGGACACGTGACCTGATCGAATAAATAATTGTAATAGTTCCGAAGTGTTAAAATTTTAATGTAATATAAATTGTCATGTTTGTGTGCGATAGCGCAATAAATGAATATTGTATTTTACCACATAAATGATAGTACTTTTATACTGATAATTAAAGCAATTCGTGCAAAATTATTCCCTAATCATTCCAAAATATCAAAAATGCACAACGTTCATAAGTTTTCAATTCTGCCGGCACTCCTGGAGTGCATCCCGTTGTTTTTAGGGTTCCGTACCTCGAAAGGAAAAAACGGAACCCTTATAGGATCACTTTCTTGTCCGTCCATACGTCCGTCCGTCCGTCCGTCTGTCAAGACCCTTTTTCTCAGGAACGCGTGGAGGTATCAAGCTTCATATCAAATACTCAGGTCTACTGTCTGGCTTGGAGCTGTGAAAAAATCAAACTTCTCAGCCAACGCAATCAAAAGATACAGCCGTTAATGCCGCAAATTTCCGCAAATTTTCGAAACTCGCAAGGGAATCAAAACCTAGTGTTACTTCCCGTGAACTCAGAATCTTTAAAGGAGAATGGGCATTTTGTACCATGAGTGTATACGATTGAAATATATCTCATTTGAAAGGTCTTAACTAGTGCATTATTTAATTGTATGACGCCACCATTGGATAGCGTGCAGGGTCCGAGATATTTTAAAAAAAAGGTTGCGCATATAAACGGTTAATTTATAAAATATCCGCTCTATAACCAGTTATAGCGTATTTTATATGGAAGAATATGAGAAATGCTTCACACTTATTTACCACCACCATCGGCAAAATACGTACAGGGCTGGAATTAATAGATGAAACATTTGCTAATATATAAAAACACCTGTAGCATAGCGAAGCTAACGTGAATACAAAAGTCGTATATAACAGCTAAAATGTATTTTTATAAGCTAGTTTTCGTAAATGATACTTGCACTCTAACTTATGCAGAGACCAAAATAAAACGGTTTTATGCGTTAATTAACTGTAATTAACGACGGCCTCATTCTTCTATTGGACACTAGATGGAGCTTGGGCAACAAAATGGACAACTTTTGCCATTGGCGTATACAATTGAACCTTATCTCAAATGAAAGGTCTTAATCATAGCATTAAGTGGTGGTAGATGGCACCGAAGGCCGAAAGGGTGCACGGAAATCGGTATTCATTATTTTGTGTCTGCGCTGTGGCAAAGCTGTGGCGAAAACTGGAACTAATTAACCTATACTAAAAAGATTAACTTTTATACACATTTACATAGTATATTCGCCTGAAATTAATTGTAAAAATAAGTCATTCATTTTTTGTGACTAATTAATGTTAAATGACCGCAATTAACTACTTAAATAATTAAAATCTGTTACTAGCGACATCTTGTATGCAATAGAAGAACCGACTAAGAGTCGAGTAGTTAAACGACATAAACATTAAAAATGCTGGCTCCATATCGTTGCTTTTTAACGCTTAAAAATCTGTGGTCTAAGGCTTCACGTCGCGTAATTATAAGTTAGTTTCTGAACGTTGACTATAAACTAGCTGTTCTAAAGCTACCTCGAACATCAGAATTTGAAGATTCGTCTATTTGCCTTTCTCTGGTGGTTTCGCAAATTCGAGCGATAAAGAGGGAGATAGACTAAACTTCCTTTTCCGACTTAGCCCGGTCACAAAATAATACTGTATTTTTTTTATCACGACGGTGGCAAACAAGCATACGGCCGATATTATGGTGAGCGTACGTTGTCATGAGTCATGATTATTTTTTTATTTATAAAATTTAACTACACAGCATGACAGTTATTACACTAAAGCACTGTGAAATTACAATTTAAGGCTAAAGAACAAAATAATTTACAAAATCATATGACCTAAAATCAATAAACACATGAATATGACACAATATGTCAAACAGGCACAGTTGAGGGCCGAACATCCATCTTCTCGCTGAACCTCAGACATTCGTTGCGCACTACCTCCCATCTACTCGCAAACACGTCGCATACAGGAGCCGATGCTAGAAGTGCATTCAAGCTGTGTAAAGCACGAACCAACGGAGACTGCCTGCGTGACACAGTACGACAGACGGGCTCCGCTAAAAGACAGCGGTCACGAGACCGGAACTCAAATCTCGTGGGTGCAGGGACGAACAGACGCACCACTTGCTCGGTTAACTCAATACAGTCTGAGTCACCACGCAAGATTTTACAGACCGTAGTTGTAGAGAATTCGATAGGACTGTATGTATTTTAAATGTCAAAACAGCCGACCAGTTTGTGCAAAATTTTATTGACAACTGTAGAAAACAAAAGATATAAAAAATAGACAACAAAAGTAATCAAAGACAATATGGATGTATCAAAACCTATAACCTCGTCGACATCGTCCCCCCCGTGTAGCGAAGCTACACAACTTCGCCACTTAGTCGAGCTAGTTTTCTAGCGGGCCTTCGTAGCACCCCCCCTTTGGTGGCCACATCAGCCACCCTCACAACTCCGTCTCTGCCCGGATATACATTTTCAATACGGCCCATGGGCCACACACCTCTGGGCAAGCTAGGGTCAACGATCAGGACGACATCATCAATTTTTAAGTTGGTAAACTGAGATCCGGTCGTTTTTCTTGGTTTCAAATTTGGCAGGTATTCCTTGAGCCATCGAGTCCAAAAATGCTCAGAAAGGCGAAGCGCCTTTTGCCAATCTTTTCTCAATGAAAATACACGGTCATCTAAATTAGCCGGCAGCTGCTGATAAGAAGATGTACCAATTAGGAAATGGAAGGGCGTGAGGCTTTCAAACTCTTCATTGTCCGTGACGTAGGTCAGAGGTCGTGAGTTGACAAGGGCCTCCGCTTCTAGAAGAAGGGTGTGCAGTATCTCTGAGATCTCTCCCTCAATGTCGCGAGAAGTGCCGCTTTCACCGTCTTCACGAGTCTCTCCCAGCAACCACCCATGAACGGCGATGCAGGAGGAATGAAGCACCATTCTATGCATTTGTTGGCGACAAAATCTTGCACAGTGGCGTTATAGAAACGAACGATGTGCCATTATCGGAAAGTATTTTACTTGGAAGTCCTCGACGTGCAGCGAAACGGCGAATGCTCATAATGGCAGAATCTGCTGAGAGGCTTGAAACAATTTCAAGATGAACAGCTCGTGTCGTCAGGCAAGTAAAAAGGGCTACCCATCTCTTTTCATGTCGACGACCGATTGATACTTCAACTGGACCAAAATAATCTAAGCCAGTGTTCGTGAATGGGCGTTTATGGTGCTCTAGACGCACATCCGGCAAATCGCCTGTTGGAGGAATTTGAGGCATCGCCTTTTTCTTAATACAGTAAGTGCATCTCTTCGTAATCATCCGCACATTGTTACTTACGGCACCGGATTATCCAAAACTTTTGTTTAAGCTCGTTGATCACCATTTCGTTGAAGGCATGTGCGGCATGGACATGGTAATGTCGAATGAGAAGCCGAACCGCAGGGTGGCACCCATCGAGGATAATCGGAGTTTTGATGGCATCATCGATGTCTTTCATGTGTTTTATGCGACTGTCTAACCGCAGGAGACCATCTTCGTCGATTATCGGGCAGAGAGGATTCAATTTGCTAGATTTGGGTAATGGCTTGGCATTACGAATCAAAGTGAATTCTTCGCTGAACAAATCGATCTGTATTTGTCGAAAAATGGCAACTTCGGCTTTCTTCATTTCTGCGGCGGACAGCGGTGGGAGCTTGGGTGAAGAAATATTAGAATCTTTTTTGGAATTTGGATCATTACGTGCCAAAAGAGATCGAAACTTATTAACGCACTGAAATACACGTGCGGTTGTACGAACAAGGCGTAGCCATTCACTGAAACGTGAAGGGTCTGGTATAACCGATGAAGGTTTCTCCAGATTGATGACTCCTACATGCACCTTAGAGGGTTTTAACTCTTCCAAGGTGGATGTAGTTACAAGTGCCGATGGTTCTTTGGGCCATTCGCTATGCGGCAGCAATAAAAACTCGGGTCCGGAGAACCACCGCGACAAGTCGATATCGTGATCCTTTAGTCTCGTCGCGTCATCTGCTACATTCAAACCACCTGGTACAAACTTCCAGTTATTTCTGTTGGTTATTTCAGTGATTTCACCGACACGGTTTGCAACAAATGGCTTGAATGTCCGTGCGTCACTGCGGATCCAATTTAAAATCGTGGTTGAATCAGACCAAAAATAGGTCGAATCAGGGCTAATGTTATGACCAGAACAAACAGTATTGGCAAAACGAGCAGCAATCAGGCTTGCTTGGAGCTCAAGTCGTGGTATAGATGTGGGTTTCAGAGGGCTAAGACGCGCTTTTCCACCAATGAGAGACAGCTTCACGGAACCGTTCGTGAATGTAAAGCGCCAATATGCAACACACGCGTACACTTCCTCACTTGCATCGGCGAATGTGTGGAGCTGTATGTCTGTGATAGTAAACCACACCTGTACCAACGAGGAATTTTGACGTCTGTAATCATAGCTAGTTGTTGAGACCAAGCTTGCCACTTTCGAATAGCATCGGGTTGCAGCTCAGTGTCCCAATCAATACCAGTCCGCCATGTCTGCTGGAATAAAATACGTCCTTGAATGACAAGTGGAGTTAAAAGACCGAGAGGGTCATATACGCACATCAAATAGGACAATACTTTGCGCTTAGTTAACTTGTCTTTTTCAGAAAATTGAGACCCACTGCGGAAGGTAAAAGTGTCGCTTTTAGGATGCCAAATTAATCCTAAAGTCCTTACAAAAGCCTCAGGTCCTACGTGAACATTCTCAGGTAGAGGAGCTCGTAAGTCCTCCGGTACACAAGCGAGTGCAGCAGGAACGTTAGAAACCCAACCGCGCATCTCCATGCCTGCTCCTTTGTGTACCATTACTATGTCCGCTGCAAGTTGCGAAGCTTCGCGCACGTTGTCAAGGCTGCCTAAATAATCATCCATGTAGTGATCATGAACGATGGCCTTTGCAGCGGCGGGATGAGATTTCTGAAATTCTTGAGCATTACAATTTTTTATATATAGGGCAGTACACGGACTGCACACAGCACCGAAAATCACAGAAGTCATCCTATATTCTTTTAACTCAAAGCGAGGGTCATCCCTCCAAATGTAACGTAAAGCGTCACGGTCTTCCTGCTTAATCTTAATTTGTGGAAACATTTCTTTTACATCAGCTGTCATTGCAGCATAACCTTCACGAAAACGGAACAATATGTGTAATAATGACTGCAGAAGATCAGGCCCTGGGAGTAGTAGAGAGTTTAAACTGACTCCTGAAGTCTTTGCGGCCGCGTCATGGACTACGCGCAGTTTTCGTTTTTGAGGGTGTATAACGGGAAAATGAGGTAAATACCAACGTATAGATTTGTGTGTATCACTTGTGTTCATCACTGTATCGTGGTATGTTTCCTTTGAGCACTCTTCAGCGTAACCTTTTGACATCATGTTGTTAATGAAAGCACAGTAATCATTTTTAAAATTAGGATCTCGTGCCATGCGTCTTTCCAAACCGTGAAACCTCGAAAGCGCATGGGGATAGCTATCAGGTATGCTTGGAATATCTTTACGCCACAAAAGACCGACTTCGAACCTACCTGACGGTAAACGATTGGCCGTAGTTCCTAGAACCTCTAAAGCGTGTTTATCCTCCTTGGAGCACAAATCTTCAGCCTTAGAAATGCCTATGGCATCAAGGCGAAAATATTCCTTGACAAGTTTGTCTATGGTAAAGTCATCATCTTGGGTTGAAATATGATTTATAAAATATACAGGTTTCGTCGAAATGTCGGATTTTCCATGTAATACCCAACCTAAAGCAGTGCGTGTGGCAATTGGTTCAGTTTTGGTACCTACCCTAAGCTCACGAGAGACAGTTAGATACCAGTGTTCCGCACCAAGCAAGACTCTAGGTGTGGCATCTGATAGTGTAAGAACATCGACAAGATCAGTCAAATGTGAATATTTCGCAATGTCGCTCTGATTGACAGTTTGTGTAAATAGTGACAGTGATTCTATGGCCTTAGCGTTGTTCACATGGAATGTTTCAGAACATTGTTTACCTTTAATTGAAAAGCTTACATGTTGAACTGGTTTGTGTGTTGTCATTCCACAGGCTCCGTCAACCTTTATTGACTGCATGGGGCCAGTCGCTCCAATATGGCGGGCCATTCCCAGTCGATCAAAGTTGACATGGCTCCGTCATCAAGCAAGGCATATGTGTCATATTTTCCCTGAGGTCCACTTACTTCAACCGGAATAACTTTTAAAAACACCTGAGACTGCGAACTTGACATTTGATCATTCGAGTGTGATTCGGTAACGTTAGAAATTGTAACAGTTTTATATATGATTTGTATGCTCAGTTGTATTGTAAGAAGACGACGGATTCTCGCCGGCAGTTTTCAAAACCTGGGGCGGCGCCGCTGAATGCAGTAGCGGGTGATGGAAACGTACGCACCCGTCAACGCCACAAAGTCCGATCCTACATGACTTCCAACGATGTGTTACTTTTCAGACATTTATAGCATATTTTAGCTTTACGCAACCAAAGCCACTTATCGTCTAGTGTAAGTGTTTTAAATTGTTCACACTCGGTTAGTTTGTGTTTTTTGTCACAGTAACGACACAATTCAGCATTTATATTACGCACAGATGTCACGTGAATATTTTCACTTCGGATAGGTTTGTGTGTGAAGTTATTGTTGCTGACTGTACCAGAACGCCTACCTGACCCCTGGGCAAAGGCACCAGTTTCCCTACCTAAATCGGGCGTGAATGTGCCAGACCGTCTGGCGTAATCAGGTACCAAACCGAAACGGTTGTGTTTGAGGGCTTCAATATTAAGAAACTCTGACAATAATTGTATTTTTGGTACACCTGTATCACTTTTGTATGCAAAATCTTTCCACTGACTGTACAATATCGGTGTCAGTTTACTTAATACAGAGTGAAATAATTCGACAGAATAAATATGCTCTATCTGATCTAAGTTTCTAATTACCGCTATACAATTGCGTAATCTACAAGCAAAGTTACTAAGATCTTTTTGATCAAAGCTTATCTTTGGGAGATTCCGTACGAGAGCAATCTCGTGAAGCACGATCATTTCAGGAAGCGCAAACGTCTCTTCCAGCACGTCTAGAACTTGTTCGGGGCGCTCTGCCGTGTACAGCAACGACGACACACTTTCCAGCGCTTGGCCGCGCAGCGCGCCGCTTAAACGCACAAGATTCTCTGTGGGTGTAAACAAATGTTGAGTATCACGATAAATGCGCTTGAACATCAACCACTCTGTAGTCTTACCCGAGAAAGGAGTGAGTTGCAACTTATGTGAGCAACGCTGCGAATAAAAATACGGTTCGGGTTGTTTTGGCAGTGACGACTGACATTCTTTATTTTCGTTAGGCGATTGCGTAAATGACATCGCCTTATTAGACACAGAGGTTTGCAATACATTAGAATTGTCATTTATTGGCATTTGAAACGTCACTGGGTTTTTGAAAACATCACAATGACTTTTATGATTGTGATTGTGATTTTCGTGATTGCGATGTGATGCAATCAAAGTATTCGCATGAAAATCATGACGTATGGTATTTTTTTCTTGCGAGAAACATGGGTTGATTGGTTTGTTAATATTTTTCGCTTGAACATAACCAGTTTCTAAACGTAAACCCACATTTGTCTCTTGTACGGGAATCATAGTAGCCGCCACCTCTGTAGGCGGAATATTTACTACGTCCGTATCAACATTAATGTCAATCGGGTGGTGGCCGCTATGGTTCACGTCGTGAACCCACGATGCGGTACGCAAATAAGATTGACTCACAGTTAGAGTAGTGGATCGTCTGTCAGCTCCATGTGCTGCCAAACTTGCTTCTATTTCGAGTTCTTCCACTTGTTTAGTTTGCTCCAAAAGCTTACGTTCGAACTCGAGTCGCCGACGCGCGACCTCTTGTTCGCGTTGAAGTTGTGCGAGCTCCTGCTCACGTTGCAGTTGTACGAGCTCCTGCTCGCGTTCAAACAGCTGCTCCGCACGTTCCAGGCTGCGACGAGCCAACTGTGCCTCCGCGGTCAGTCTTAGTGCCTTTACCGTGGCTGACGACCGCGAAGACGACACTCGCGATCTGGTACTGGGAGAAACGGTATTAGGCTGCTCGGTGCTAGTTGTAGGATGCTGGCAAGGCGTTCCGGGACCCTCAGAAGCAGAGGCTGCGGGAGTTTCAGTGGCTTTGGTCGTGATAGTGCCTAACTTCGAGGCGCGACCAGGCCCTCCCGGACCCTCAGGGGCAGGGGCTGCGGGAGTTTCAGTGGCTCTGGTCGTGATAGTGCCTAACTTCGAGGCCCGACCAGGCCCTCCCGCAGCGAATGCGGCAGAGTCCGAGTTCGCTTTGCCAACACTTTTTGCTGGTGTGGTCAGCCGTTTTGCTTTTGATCGCGTAATCATCGTAGCTATTAACGGCGAGAATGGACCATAAAATGTAGAGAATTCGATAGGACTGTATGTATTTTAAATGTCAAAACAGCCGACCAGTTTGTGCAAAATTTTATTGACAACTGTAGAAAACAAAAGATATAAAAAATAGACAACAAAAGTAATCAAAGACAATATGGATGTATCAAAACCTATAACCTCGTCGACAGTAGTGAGAAGCGCAATACTACGCCTTACTTCCAGAGAGTTAAACCCGAGAACTCCCAGTAAGTATTTGGTAGGATAGAGAAATGGATAATATCCGTACATTTTTTTGTATAAAAAGCGTAAGAACGCTCTCTGTACTCTCTCCAGAATTAAGGCGTAAGTTGCTTCGTAGGGGCTCCAAACAACAGATGCCGTCTCTAACTTACACCTTACTAGGGCATTATAAAGCATTGTAATAGTTCTAGAATCTGAAAAATCCCTAGCATTTCGAATGACAAATCCTAATCTCTTGTAACAGCAGCAGGCCAATTCGTTCAAGTGCTCATGGAAATTGAGGCGGGAGTCAAGGATGACTCCTAAATCGCGGATGCTCTTAACGCGGACTATTGATTCCGAACCCAAAGTATATGTGTAGTTAAGGGGATTTTGTGCCCTGCTAAAACTTATAACAGCACATTTCGCAACATTGAACATGGATGGAGTAAGACCGACGCGCCGGCACGTTGTTTTTCTTAATATTAATTTAAAAATGTCATATAGAATTTTGGAAACTAGCTCCATCTAGTGACGAATAGAAAACTTAGAACTTCATTAAGCACAATTAATTAACATACAAAGTAGATAGATTTTAGTCCCTGCATGCATTGGAGCTAAAGTATATATTACGAAAAATAGTTTATAAAAATACCTTTGACATGTTATATACGCCTCCCGTATACACATTAGCTTAGCTCTAAACCAAGCGATATTCATATCAAGCTTAATTTAAATTAATTAATTCTAGCCCTGTAAGTATTCAAACGTGGGGTGTTGTACACAGAATTGAACCATTTGTCATATGCTTTCAGATAAAATATGCTACAATGGATTACATATCGTATCTTTAAAAAAATGCTCTTTATATGTTCGCTTTTTTTTAAAAATATCTCGGTCCCATACTTCGGTCCTATACTTTAAACCGAGATACGTCTCAACAGTATACATCCATGGTACACTCCCCATACAAAACTGCCCATTCTCCTTTGGTACGAAGCAACGTCTTATAGCACGGATTAAGGGAAAAATTGCGAAAACCGTTTTTTTTTTGTTAAATCAGACAATAAAAATATTTTTAATAATTTTAAAGTTACTACCCCTACCCCTGTATACCTACAGGTTTGTACGGAACCCTCGGTGCGCGAGTCCGACTGCGGTTTTTTTATAGCAGTACTTACCTACCTTACCTGTAACTTTGGCACAAATAAACTACATAGTAATGTTATCCACAGACTGATAGAGGACCCAATACCTTGACTTTTAGTAATTTTGAATAAATATACATAATTTATTTTACAAAGTTCATTTAAGGAAGGGTTTTTGGAAAGGGGCTAATAATTGTTTTGAATGTTAAAGGTTTTCGCGCCGACGAAATCGCGTAGCGGTGGTTAGTAAGTAACTAACGATAATATATTAATTAAATATTTAATTTGCGTATTTATCTAATTTACCATAAGCCTTCTTCCATTATTTTGGCGAGGGTGCACCTGTGAAAAATTACAATGTTTTATTTAAATATGTATCACTGGCTTGGGCTTCCCTGTATGATATTTGATATGAGTGTTCTAGAGATTATGTGTAACATACAGCCTTGGCCAGAAGTGTTGAGCACCCGAGATTTGATAATGCTGTTTTTCCAGATCAACTAAAAGTCGCTAGAGTTATCCCTGTTTACAAAAAAGGTGCAAAAACTGATCCAAAAAACTACCGGCCTATTGCACTTCTGCCAGTAGTCTCAAAAACCTTCGAGAAGTTGATTAAGAAACGACTTTTAAAGCACCTTGAAGAAAATAATATAATTAACCCACGTCAATTTGGTTTTCAGAAAACTCGAGGAACAGCAGATGCTGTCGATGCTCTGATTGATGATGTAATCACTAAATTACATAATCACAAAAGTGTTGCAGGTCTATTTCTGGACCTTAGCTCTGCGTTTGATACGGTGGATCATACGATTCTTATGGAAAAGCTTAAATTCTACGGGATTAGGGGAAGTGCGTATCTTCTCTTAAGAAACTATCTACAAAACAGAAATCAATATGTAGAAATAAATAATGTCGAATCAAGTGGTGAATTTAGAGTTGATATACCCGTTAAATCAAAACTAGTTAGAGTAAAGAGAGGTGTACCGCAGGGATCAATTCTGGGTCCTATACTTTTCGTCATATTTATCAATGACTTAGTAAACTATGTGCCTAGTGTTGTGCAAAACTGTTCCCTGATTGTGTTTGCGGATGATACAAACGCGGTCATATCTGCAAGTAACATGGCTGAGCTCAATAATATTACTGATAGTGCTATCTCGGCCTTTAAATATTGGTTTTCTTGTAACAATCTGCGCCTGAATTCGGACAAGACTCAAATCATGCTGTTCAAACAAAACACTAAAAAGACTGACAAACTTGCCGTTACTATGGACCAAGGTTGTTTGAATACTGTTGACCATGTAAAATTCTTGGGAATATACATCGACTCTAAACTTAATTGGAAACCAGAACTAAATGCTGTAGAAAACTCAATTCATTCTGCTTGCTATGCCCTGAGAAGCCTCAGGGATGTTTTAACATTAGGTCAACTCAAAACTGTCTATTATGCCCTAGTAGAGTCTAAAATACGATATAGCATAAGATTCTGGGGTAATAGTTTTTTGTATAACACCAATAGAGCTATAATAGCCCAGAAAAGAGCGGTCCGGACGATGGTGCGTATTCCTCCTTGGACCTCATGTAGAAAACATTTTTCTAAATTGGGTATTCTCACGGTCCCTAGCTTATACGCCCTTATACTTCTTACCCAGTTTATAAAAGATATTGCTAAGTATTGTACACTTGAAGAACAAGAGTCTCGCCTAGCCACACGGACGAAAAACCTAAAGTGCAGTTTCTTTCCGAAACTTCAGGTGATCAAACATTGTGCAAGACATCAAGCAGTGGTTCTATTTAATAAGCTCCCCACGGACTTAAAGGTCATTACGGATTGGTTATTGTTTAAACGTAGGTTAAAATCGCTACTATTGACGTAAGTGTTGCTATAGCATTGAAGAAATATTCACTGACTCACTCTGTACAAGTTGGTAGGTATAAGATAGTAGTAGGTATGTTAATTTGAATTGACTGTGTTTTTTTTTTGTAATATTTTTTAGGAATATTTTATGCATGTGCCTAGTTTTTAAGGAACCTTTTCTTTTTCTAACACAATTTAATATTGTTATAGAATAAATAAACCAAATAAACCAAACCCTTGCGATTTTCATACAAAACTCGAAAGTGTAGACCGGCGTTTCTATCTTTTTTTAAGTTATTTTATCAAATATTTCAAACTGAACAGCATGTTTTGTTGATCTATCTTTTTTTAAGTTATTTTATCAAATATTTCAAACTGAACAGCATGTTTTGTTGAAGTTAGTAGTAACTGCATAGAATATTTGCAATTTGTCGCACCGACCTAAATTCGCATTTTTGGGACCTCTACTTTTCATATTTTATAGGTACCTTGAAAGTGTTATTAAGTGAAGTTTTCTAGATATGTCAATAAAATATAACATTTTACGTCATCGTACATTGTTATGATAGGGAAATAATACTTAACATCAAAATTGTAAACAAAAAAGAGCTATGCTCAACACTTCTGGGCAAGGCTGTAGGTATACAGAATTCATCCTTACTCGTCTTTCAGAGAAAACTATTAGTATTAATTGAAAATCAGTGTTGTGGCTACCCTGTCACGATTCATGCTGAGTGGCAACCATTTTGGTGTACATAAATAATTTTTGCATTTTTTTAAAATTGCAATAGTTTATTATGAGATCAAATATTGAAAACATTAAAAAAATAATAAACCCAGCACTTGCACCTGCATCGATACGCCTTGCCGGGGCTCGATCGCTTTACCAATTAGGCAATGGGTAAGCAATAGGCAAGCCCCGGCAAGGCGTATCGATGCAGGTTCAAGTCCTGCAGGGTTGATTATTTTTTCAATGTTTTCAATGTTTGTATTTGATCTAATAAACTATTATTAACTATCTTTTTGTATATTTTATTTATGTTTATCTTTGCACCGAATAAATATCGTAATGTGTTATTCTTAAGATTATTCATTCATTACTTCGATTATTGAAGAACATTTTATTAAAAACGATAATTTTCAGTACTTGGTTGGTTGGTTTACTTGGTTGAAATATATGCTTTGTTAGTTTCATTAAGTTAAGTACCTATACAACAACATTTTAAGTGATAATCTCAGAGAAAAGTGTGATAATGTTTTTGAGAATGAATACACAGGCAATGCAGCTGGTGTATTTGGAACGTTTGAACCAGGTAGAAATCAGTTCGGGGCTTAGTTTTTATGTGGTAGATTAGATTAGGCTTGTTGTGTATTTGGGTTTTGTATTTTTTGACGAAGCATGTCGTGGATACTAATTTTGACTGTAGAAACTATGACGAAATCTGCGCTGTGGATATGATATGAGGTGTATGACAATTTTTACTGTGATTTAATAAAGCAAAATATTTGATACACAGGTACTTACACTTCCTAGTCTCTGATAGGACTCGTACTCATTGTCTCCGTACCGCAATGGTGACTACAGAAAAATAAGTAAAATACTGTTAACTAAAGTTTATATCCATACAAACTTTTGTCACCAATTTACTAACTAATCTATCATCTTGCCAGCGTTTAGTCCCGGATTTTTGCTACGGTTCAAATATAATTTGAGCCCGGGGTTCGCTTGGCAACCTAATCCCCAGAGTTGGAGTCGTTACGAAAGCGATGATTATCTGAACTTCGAACCCATGAGGAAACTTGGCCTTATTAAAAGACTTACCGCCATGTTACCTGCGTTTATTTTAAGTCATTTCTAATTTTCATTCAGAAGATTCTAAGCCCAACTACCTACTCCTCTGTTCAGCTAGCCTAATATGGTCGGATTCTTATCGCCTCGTCACTATAGCTGTCACGATCTAACAAGTTTGTAAGTGCGAAAGTTAGCCGTTTGCGCTCAAGATGGCCACGCCGTCTTTAGAATAGTTTTTTTGTTTTTTGCTCATTTACGTATTTCAGTGTGTAATATTGATAGCTTATTGTGCGGTGACCTAACGAACAAGTGTGCAGCTAATGAAAAATTAGTCCCAAAACGCGAGTAACCAACCACCCTTTAGTTGAACAAACGGTTATCCGGGGTCCCGGCCACCCACGTTTTTGTAAAGAGGCTATCACTTTACAATCAACAAGGCCTTAACCGAAAAACGATTTCGCAGCCACTCGTCAAATGCTTGATTCGTCAAGTAAGACACTCGTCAAATCCTTGATTCGTCAAGTAAGACACTCGTCAAATCCTTGATTCGTCAAGTAAGATACTTGTCAAATGCTTGATTCGTCAAGTAAGATACTTGTCAAATGCTTGATTCGTCAAATTAGTGACTCGCCAAATCCTTGATTCGTCAAGTTAGATACTTGTCAAATGCTTGATTCGTCAAATTAGTGACTCGCCAAATCCTGGATTCGTCAAAATAGTGACTCGCCAAACCATATCTTTGATCATATCCTGAGCCTTGCTTTTCTTTTGATTTTGATGTCCAACTTGTATTTGCCTTACGATACGATCACATCTAGAAGCTTGTTTTTTGAGTATATATACGAACTGGAGTAAAAATTTATTGTTTTAAATTTTACTATTTAGGCGTTTATGCCAACCTTCAACGGCGTTAGTTGTACGATGCCATTCAGTAATGCAGCACCACATATCGGCTTTTATCGCAGAAAACCATTGATCGTTAAAGTACTGCTTAAATTCTTCAACTTTAATATCAACTGAATTAATTATTTGTGCAAGTGTAGTTCTGAGAAAGTTGTGCCCATAAAAAACAGAATGTTTAAATTTACATTATACTACAATTTTGAGAGATTTGAACTGAACTTTTTCCCTACGTTTGCTGCAAAGTGATTTAACAAGTAATTAATACGCAATACGCACATTATTGCCATACGTAAACTGTTTTCAGCGACAGTACCTCAGGGTTAAATAAACTGTCGGGCTTTATAAGATTAAATGCGAAATTGCTTTATCAAATTTCGATAACAACTTAATGTCTTCGATGACCTCCAACCCTAAGTGATATAAATCTAATGTGGATGCAACCTCTTTTACTGTAATATATAATTTTCAAATGCAGTCTATTTAGAAGAACATTAGTTGAATGTCAATATCAGTCAATGTCAGTTTAATTATCTTATTTACTGTTGTGTGAAATTACTATTGATAAAATAATTGTAAATATATCAATTTGTTGTAATGGCTTTGCCATCTACAAAGTGCAATGGGACTACACAAAGTAACTTCGATTTTATTGAAACGGAAAGAGGACGTAAAAAATTGTTATATTATTTATTTATTTATTTAAACTTTATTGCACAAAAGAAAAACTTGATGTACAAAAGGCGGACTTAATGCCAGTAGGCATTCTCTACCAGTCAACCTTAAGGCAAAGCAGAGAAGTTGTGGGCGGTGCTTACAAGAACAAAAGGTGAAGAGTTAACTACAAGTAAACAATGAATAAAACAATATACAATACAATATATACATAATATACGATACATAACAAAAAAATACATACATACATATATTATTATATATACATACATATATCATTATATATACATACATATATATATATATTATATGATGGTTATCAGTTTTGTTTAAATGTAAAAAACTCAAATGGATCGACGATTTGGAGGTGTGTAAATAGAAGCATTTGCAGTGGTTCGTTGACGTTAAATAATAAAATGGATACTATACTTAGAGAGGGACAACATTTATGCAATCCCGATGATCGTAAAAACAAAGTTGACAATTGCATAAATTTGTGTAAGAAACGTGTTCGAACTGAATTCCAGCCAATCGGTAAAATTTATGCTGAATGCATGAATAGCTCAAATAGTGAGCTCGATACATCAGATTCTGAATCAAACCAAGAAATCCCTGATCTGCGTTCAAAAATTGATGCTTTATATAAATGTCGGAAGAAGGCGTTGCAAGTTCCAAGTGAACATTTTAAAAATGTCACGGACGTTGTATTCCCAACGATACTAACGACTAAATTCATGTTGTTCAAAGCTGATGATGAAAACCCATTTTTCATATTTGCTTCACCCACGTACCAGGACTACATTGAAGAGACAGACCTGTTCTTTGTAGACGGAACCTTTAAAAAAGTGCCAGATCCATTCGCTCAACTTTTTTCAATACATGTTGATTTACAAAGTACCAGGGAAACAACAACGATCATACCTGTGTTTTACTGTCTCTTGCCAGATAAAAAACAGGTAACGTATGAAAAATTGTTTTCAATTTTAAAAACAGAGTTCGGTTTAAAAATAAAAAATCTCAAATGCGATTATGAAATAGCAGTTATTAATGCAAGTAAGATTATCTTTCCAAATATCCGTGTAAAAGGCTGTTTTTTTCATTTTTCGCAAGCAATTTGGAATAAAGCAAGTGAATTAAAATTGGTTGAAAAAAAGGCGAAAAAAAAGGACAAGAAGAAGCTGAATGGAAAAAACAAAGAAAGAGCAGTCAAAACTTTTGGAAAAAATTGTTAGATTGACTTGCAATTTGGCACTTTTACCTGCTACCTACATATCAGAAGGCTGGCTAGATATCGTTAACATGATGCCCGAAAATGATATTAAAGTTGAAGAATTTAAGCAGTACTTTAACGATCAATGGTTTTCTGCGATAAAAGCCGATATGTGGTGCTGCGTTACTGAACGGCATCGTACAACTAACGCCGTTGAAGGTTGGCATAAACGCCTAAATAGTAAAATTGAAAACAATAAATTTTTATTCCAGTTCGTATATATACTCAAAAAAGAAGCTTCTAGATGTGATCGTATCGTAAGGCAAATACAAATTGGACATCAAAATCAAAAGAAACGGAAGACTCAGGATATGATCAAAGACGCAAAAGTTGAATTATTAATTGACAACCTTATAAAAGGAAAAATACAAGCTCTACAATGCCTAAAAAAACTAGCTTGGATTAAGCTGACGCATATTTCTATGCTATAAATATTTTGTTAGATGTGAAGTGGTTAGGACGTTGTTTTACTTATGTTTTAAGTTTAAAAAAATGTTAGACTGATTTATAGGAAGAGATTTATGTTTAAGTTTTCTTAAAGCGTTGAAGTAACGTTGCTTACGTTTTATTTTTTCAAATATAAGACATAAATAAATTCTATGACTATTTTTTATTATAATTTTGTTCTTGGTTTCCTAATCTATAATTTTATGAATATCTAAATTGACGAATCCAGGATTTGGCGAGTCACTATTTTGACGAATCCAGGATTTGGCGAGTCACTAATTTGACGAATCAAGCATTTGACAAGTATCTAACTTGACGAATCAAGGATTTGGCGAGTCACTAATTTGACGAATCAAGCATTTGACAAGTATCTTACTTGACGAATCAAGGATTTGACGAGTGTCTTACTTGACGAATCAAGCATTTGACAAGTATCTAACTTGACGAATCAAGGATTTGACGAGTGTCTTACTTGACGAATCAAGCATTTGACGAGTGGCTGCGAAATCCGAAAAACGTTGCTTTTATTTTATTTTAACCAAAATGAATAAAATCATAAGTACACCTTGACATTGGCAGAATTCACCTCGCTAAAATAGGCGAGGAGTAAAAGCCATTAATTAAAAAAATTGCGAAAGTGATGCATGACGTGATAGGCGATAGAATGACAACCATGATACGCGTTAATAGTAGGTACTGTTAAAAACTTAACAAGTCCTTTTATTAATTCCTTATTAGCCCTAGACGGAATAAATACTCTGTGACATACCGAAGTTGTTGAAAACACCTTCTGTAATATTTTAAACACTAAAATGAAATACTCGAAGGATAGAATTTATATTAAACTTACATTTAGTATTATAGGAGGCGTTCATTTATTACATTTAAGATTTAGGGCCAGATTTTATTTTACAACTTTGTCGACGTGATTAAAACACATACTCTTACGAAATTTCAATTTTCTAGTACTAACCACCAGTGAGCAGGGTTCCTACCATTATAGTTTCGTCATGTCCGCCTGTCGTCTGTCCGTCCGCGGCTTTGCTCAGTGATGATTAGTACTAGAGAACTCAAATTTTGTATGAATTTTAATCACGCCGACAAAGTTGTAAAACAAAATCTGATAAACATTATTTTTAGGGTACCTCCCATACACATGAAGTGGGGGGTGAATTATTTTTTTACTCCAACCCTAACGAGTTGGGTATCGTAGAATAGGACTAAAAAAAATAAGGCTACAATTTTGGACAAAACTAATACTGTCGTAAATAATAGCTCCGTAATATAAAAAAGTATCTTTTTAATTTCTTCGATATCTCATGAAAAAGCAAAAAAGTGTGCAGAAACTTTTTTGTAGAAAATTTTATGTGAATGAATTAAGTAGAAGAACATTTTATGTATGGGCCATCGTTTACGAGTTATTTACGAAAAACAAAAAAGGGACATTTAAACCCCCCCTCTCCGTCTGCTTCACCCCCACCAACCAGTACTTTTAGTAAGTTGTTAAAGAAAGACACCTATACCAAAATTCCTCTATACACGGATTATTCCCCCTATTAGCATTTAGTGGTTTTCGTTCGGTGAGCTAGACGTTATAACTTATAAGTTAATTTTTAACCCCTAACATACAAAATAACAATACCTCTCGACCGTCGACGCAATACTGCTTCGTATTCGTGAATATGCATAAAGCCTTTCCCGGGTTCTGATGCCGAAGTTGTTCTGGATGCTACGGGCATGTGCATGTAATGGGATTAAAAACTATAATCTCAACGCAAACCCGGAGCTTAGATGAGCGTTTGGCTCTCGAGTGGCTCATCAAGTATAATATAAGTAAGTATAAGTATTACTAACGTAGTATTTAATGCTTAAATGTTGCTAACTTTGCCAGGCTTACGCTGACGCATCACAGCCTCACATTATCTGAGAAGATAGCAACATTTTTATGACATAGGGGGTCTCTAAACTTATTGAACCGAGGGCTGCTGTAACGCTTCCACTTCGTTTTTGTGTTTCTGCCTGATTGGCAGGTTCGTAGTCCCGTTCCGTCTTCTGTTCGTGTTAAGGTTCCCTAATGACGTGAGAAGCCCAATGACATGGCGGTGGCGATGTTAATATAACAGGCGGGGCAGACACTGGCCGTTCGCAAATTTCATCTTGTTTGCGAATTTTGCGATGTCGTGCCGCAAACACATTGGGTGAATCAACTTTAGGACACCAATTATATTTCACGATATTAATAATTTATTTATTAATTAAATTTTGACATATTTAGTTAAATAATCTTATACAATATTTTGTAATTAATGCATGCTGCTGAGAGACAAAACATAGAGATCCCAATTAATTGTAAGACCTAATGTTACCTATGTTTAACAAATAAATAATTTGAAATTTGAAATTTAAATACAGCAAACGTCTTAAGGATGATACTCATTATGAAGCGTTAGGTATAATTAGACTTCCAAATTAACCGATCACACCTATTAGACACGTAAAATGTTCCTAACATTTTCAAATAAAACCGGTAACGTAGGAGAAAATGAATATTTTTTATACAAAACCTAGGGACAACGTGCTGTCCTTCGTTACCATACATAAATAATTACAAAATATATATTTTCATGAGCTTATACACTGAAGTGTTGGCTTGGTTGTCTGACTTAACAAAAATGTAAACAGAATTGTGTTTACAATTCTCAAGTCAGACAAGCAAACAAAAACTTCAGTGTATAATTATTAATCTATTCTTTTTTCCAAAGTTTTATATTTATCGGAGCATGTCGAAAAATGGCCCTTTTCTGTAATTTGATTCACACTGGGTCGAACTGGGTCTATTTTGTAGGCATTAGAGACTCTTAAAATTAAGCCTAGCCTAGTCGGTACTGACCCTGCCTATGAAGCAGGAGGTCCCAGGGTCGAATTCTGGTCAGGGCATTTATTTGTGTGTTTATCACGGATATTTGTTCCTGAGTTATGGATGTTTTCTATGTATTTAAGTATTTATATGTATATATCTATTACATATATCGTCGTCTAACTAATGTTTCGACGAAAATGATTTAGCAAATTCTTAACTCCCCAAACTACGTATCCCATATTTTAACTAAAAAAGTCGTTTTTAGGGTCATAACAAATTAGCCCTAACCTACTTATCTATGGGAGCAGATTCGTTTTTAGGGTCAGAAAAAAATAACTCTAACCTACCTATCTCTGGGAGCAGTTTCGTTTTTAGGGTCATAAAAAAATAACCCTAACCTACCTATCTCTGGGAGCAGTTTCGTTTTTAGGGTCATAAAAAAATAACCCTAACCTACCTATCTCTAGGAGCAGTTTCGTTTTAAGGGTCATAAAAAAATAACCCTAACCTACCTATCTCTGGGAGCAGTTTCGTTTTTAGGGCCATAAAAAAATAACCCTAACCTACCTATCTCTGGGAGCAGTTTCGTTTTTAGGGTCATAAAAAAAATAACCGTAACCTACCTATCTCTGGGAGCAGTTTCGTTTTTAGGTTCATAAACAAAATTAACCTTAACCTACCTATCTCTGGGAGCAGGTATGGCTTTTGATGAATCGTTATTTAACGAAGCAAATCATTTACTTCATAATTATTTGACCATATATTATTTGCCTTAGCAAATCATTTGCTACACAATTATTTACCACATACAATTTGATCTAATAAAATTTTGCAATATAAAGATGTTTCGAAATAAAAAAAATACGAAGTAAAATTATGCCAAAGATTGGCTTGCAAAATAAAATTTCGACGAAAAGTTGGTTGCTAATTAAAATTTGACGAAACATAATTCGGCAAAAAGGCAGTACACGTCGTCTAGTACCCACAACACAAGCCTTATTAAGCTTACTGTGGGACTAGGTTGATTTGTGTAAGATTGTCCCATGATATTTATTTATATTATTTATTTAAAATTGTACAGTGTTACTGTATAATTGTATATTGCGTCCAGCGTCCGGGGGCGACATCCTTAGCGAACCGTAGCAGAAATCGGGAGAAACGTAGGAACAAAATTGAAATCTTACCGCATCCCATGATACTTCACTTTCTGGCTTCAGTCCTAGGATAGTTATAGGAGCGAGCAGAAAAACTAGGAATAAGAACCGCATTGTACTGGAAACAAGTAAGAACAAGTAACATTAAATGAGACCGTTCATATTTATATGATTACATACAGGGTTACAGTTGTATACAGGGTGTTTTTCCAACAATTAGCCATATTGCATGAGGTGATAAGGTAGTCCTAACTTTAAAAAAGTCTGTTCTACTAACCTCAAAATCACAAAAAAAATAGGATTCTGCCAAAAATGATTATTTACTTCAGCGTTGGTCCCATAGAAAAAGTTGTTCAGTATGTCCTAGGCTTACCTAATCTCCTCACACAATACAACCAGTTATTAAAAAAACATTTTTTTTATACCACGACGGTGGCAAACAAGCATACGACCCGTCTGATGGTAAGCAGCTACCGTAGCCTATGGACGCCTGCAACTTCAGAGGTGTCACATGCGCGTTGCCGACCCTATACAAAAAGGAGTGTTCACCGTGTTGACGGCTAAAGGAACACGCGGGTCCCTCATCGTCAACACACTGGGTCCTCCTTGAGCTCTTTGGCAACCTTACTCACCAGCAGGAACACAACACTATTACAGAATAGTGTTGTACTTATACAGATACAGGACGACATCTAGACTCGTTATTCCTAAGATTATTGTCATCGTAATACCCGACGAAGAACATCCAATTCAGCAGTGCATGGGATATGGAAAAAGGCCTCTCCCAAGGACTTCCACATTGACCGGTCGTGCGCTCTCATACAGAATCCAATCTCTAGGTGTAGGTCGTAGCTCAGCAGTAGATGTTCAAATTCTAGCGTGTTTATGTTTCTGTTTAGAATATTTATGTTTAAGTCTTCGCATAAAATAATTTTCTTTTGTGAGTGGTTACATATCTTGTATAACAGGTCATCCAGTTCAGAGAAAAATATCTTAAGGTTAGATTGCGGGGTTCTATACAAACAAATAACAATAATATGATGATGCAGCAGCTCAATAGCACAGCATTCAATAGAGTATTTTATTGAGAAACGCTTAATCATATCCAGTTCCTTAAATTCATGGTGGTTTCTGACTAATATGCAGGCGCCTCCTCTTCTTTGGTCCCTAGAAAAACTGGTTGAAAGGGTGAAGTTCGGTATTGCGACTAAGTCTTCCGATCCTTATGGACTAAAGTTCTCTGTGACGCAAAGTAGGTACATCGACTGGCTGGAGTATGGTTTCCAGCTAGTTCATCTAACTGAACAGTTAAGGCATCCGATTTATTTATGCGAATATAGTTGTTAAAACGTTAAAATGTTATTGAAATGTATTTGATGTAACTAAAGTAAACAACGTGGGTACTAAAATCCCGAAGATTATCCATATTAGCATAATTTTTGAGGTAAAAAAACCGTGGTGCACCCATCGACATATTATTCTTCCAAGGGTGCACCCTAAAATCCGATCACTACTTATGTACCATCCTATATACTATACCTAAAGGTATACTCATAATCACCCGAAGCAAATCAATTAGACAACTTAAATGTTCGTCCATAAAGATATAAAAAAACACCGTCAATCATCCGTATATTATTGGAAGTTGTTATCTCAGTAATTGAACATGTTTCATTCGTTTTCAATTATTTTTCAATGGGTGGATCAATGTTACTTTGCATCCGTAGGAAACACCTTAGACAACCCTACACGTGATCCCTAGGTGATGCTTGATGCTAAAAGAGTAACAGAAGAGTAAAAGATTACTTGGCAACTGCACTGTCCCATCTGGACCTCGCAGCACTCACTGGATTTTCTTCATAGTCTGCTTTCCCACTACTACTACCCCAGGAAAGAAATGCCTATCTATATCCAGTGACATGCAGCCATACGATTTTATTTTTCAGTCACTTATTTATTACGTGACAACCTTTTTATTAGGGAGGATCCGAAGAGACCCCCACTTCCTCGATAAAATAGAAAGAAAGAAAAAAGCACACTACAATATTACTCAAAACTGACATATAATTTTAATGGCGTCACTAAAATTGTCTAAGATCACTTGATGTTAAAGTACCTTTAAAATGTCTTGACGATGGTCTCCCGAGGATACCTAACCAATATATTCAATAAACGGACATGCAGTCCTACTTACGGAAATCCACCAAAAGTACAAATGATCAAACATGTTTTGTGTTTACAATTATTTTACCGACTTGAATGATTTCCTTGATCAAAACTAGATACCCTATGTACTTCCCCTGGACTCATTTATAATGGGTACATACCACACACCTATTAGTTGAGATAATAATAACAGAAACTGTTTCGCAGAAATGAGTCAACAAACAACGAATGCGATACGTAGGCTATGATATATAATAATGACAGATGGGTTATGTATGCTCCAAAAGTGAAGCACTTAATATGAGTGAATTCAAACAACTGTCGCTAGTCGCGCACCGGCCAGCGTGAGATGCGGACGTGCCAATGAGCTCCTGCTACCCGCGTGAGAAAGAGACAAACTTTAATGTTCTAACAATTGACAAAGATGTAATGATTGTCAAAATAGATAAACATAACAGAATCGTTGCTAGGTTATGAAATAACTCTGGAAGTATTTTTTCTGCTCATTTTGTGAGAGTATAACCCATCCATAATAAATATCATTGTACGTAGGTAATTAGAGTACATGTACGTAAGTAATCTCAATAGAATATGAGTTTTAGAAGAACGTAATAAATGTCAGATTAGAATATCAACTATAAATTATGAATGATATACATAACTCCGCTGGATACAATATCTGTTTCACTACGCATAATGTTTCACCAAGTTCACAAAGCAAAGAGGGTGAAAGACCGTGGATAAGGGTCTCCCCTCATCTATCGACGGGGATTCGGCAAAATCCGGTGGGAAAAAGCTTTATGTCCACGCATTAAGAGCTAACAAGGCACGGTTCGGCTCGGATCGGATTGGCCGACGCCTGCCGACGCGTCGCCGTCTGTTTCGCTCTTATTGCGTGGACATAAAGCTTTTTTCCACCGGATTTTGCCGAATCCCCGTCGATAGATGAGGGGAGACCCTAACACAATTTTGACTCCCCAAAAATCTGCTAGAGAATGGCACAAAAATGCGATTTCTTTTACAAATGCCTGAATTTTAACAAAAAAAAACTATGACAATTCAGGAGATTTTAATTTCACAAAAATCACTATTAGATTTTTGAAATGAAAACTTCTTTAGCGGCGCTGTGCACTTTTTGTGATGGGAAAAATAATGTTAAACTCGCGACAGGTCACATGACCGACAGATTCGTCAAATTGAAAATTCGTAAGACGGACACGTGACCTGATCGAATAAATAATTGTAATAGTTCTGAAGTGTTATCTTTTTAATAATAAAACTTAAAATTAAACTTACTATAAATAAAACTACTTAAAAATAAAATAATTAATTAAAAATGCAACTCTAAATTTGGCCCTCTCGGCAAGGTGCCCATCACGCAGGCGGCATTCCCGCGCTGAATTGCGATAGCAATTCTTTGCGCAAGAAAGCCGCCTGCACGAGGGTCACCTGTAGCCTCTCTGAGGCGCTTGCTGAGCGCATTGTGGAGCCCTCGCGCCCCCCTCCCCCACGGACCAAGTGTCTCGACGCCAAAAGCTAAGAACTCGTAGTTGGCGCCGAGACAGCTATATTTATTAATTTTGATATTCTCTCGGGTGTCCGCCGCCGCCCCGGCCCGCCTGCTTGTCGCTGGAAGATAGGACGCCGCCAGCGTGTCGGCGCAGGTGGCATCCCACACCAGCGCGCGGCCCATCCTCCAGGGGATCAACGACATCCCGTCGGGGCGCTTGCCATCGTCCCGCACGATCTGGGGTTCCAAAGCGGCGGGGACGTTGGCGCTAACGAGCGCTCTCCTCAGGATGTCGTTGAGTGCTGCATGACGGGACAGGCGGCCGGCTCCCGAAGAACAACTAAGTCCGTGGTGGCCGAGGCCGTCTACGGGAGCCCCACATGAGGCACAGCTGTGGTCCACACATACATCAGCCCCAACCCGGAGACCAATAGCTATACGGAGGGTTCCTGGGTCAATGTAAGTGCCAGTGTTGGGTGATACGCGTGGAGCCAGTGTCCAGACTCTGGCCTGGAAACTGCCAGAAGCCTTGCGCGGTTTTTGCCTGAAGAGTTGTCCATAAGATATTTTAGAGCTGCAGTAGAAGCTATGGTATCCCAGGCCCTTTGCCTCTTGGGTCTGGATGGGAACTCTAGGCCCAAGTCGGTCAGCCAGGCATTTTTGGCTTCATTCAGGCACGCGATCTCGCAGTTTGTAGCCGATGGGGATTAAGGATTGTACCTGCGAGATCTGACGTGCCGTGAATTGAAGACAAAAATGCGGGCAGAGCCACACTTGAGATCTTGCGAATTCCCAGACCGCCAAATCTTATCGGCAGGGAAGCCTGGGACCATGCTTCCTCATTAAATCGGACATTTAGGATTGATTGTAATTGTGACTTGATAAGGTTATCTATGGGTTGGATTAGATGACTAAATTTCCAGACGGGGCAACAACGGAGTAAGTAAGTAAATTTGGGAACTAGTAAACAAAATTTTAAAATAAAAAGGGTGGAGTGGCTACTAATTTTGATTAAGCGTTCCGAGTTATCACGAAATTTGGAAATTGATTTTGCCAAAACAGAGGGGATAGCTTCATCAAAGATGGGTGAGCCGAGAAGATGCAAATTGTCCTTGGACAATATTTTAATAGTTAGGGCTACATTTTTAAAATTTTCTAGTATCTGGGATGCCAGAGATACTTCTAAATTTTTATTAATGTACAATTCGCATTTATCGAAATTGAGTTTTAATAATAATTTATAATTTATTTATTTATCAGATAACAAGAGATCCATTTTTTGTTAGTTTACCGATGAACTAAGATGTTAGTAATTATACTAATTATGAACTAACACAATTGCACAATTTATGATTATTAATTTTATTATTTATTCATTTTATTTATTTTATTTTTTTCTTTCCGTTCACTGAGTACGGTGCATGTAACCGCCTGCAGTGAAGCAAGTAGGGGCAGTCCAACCTGTGATGATAGGATGATAGGGGTATCATCCTCAGGATGGTGTTGGGGCTGGCACGCACCCGACGCACCAGGGATGCAGCCCTCTTGCGCATGGTTGCATAAAAGCAATCTACTCTAGCTTCTGCAAACATCCCTGATGCGCTGCAGAAGCGCGGCAGCCCCATCATCACCCGGAACGCGTTATTGAACTGGACGCGGAGGGCCCCGTAGACCCGTCTCGTGTAATCACGCCACAAGCTGCACGAGTACAGGGATGTACAGTAAGCTCGAAATAACGTAAGTTTCACCTCCCTGGTAGAGCGTGCAAACTTACGAGCTATCATATTGGCCCGGACCGACAGGGCCCTCCGCTCCCGTTCTATATCTTTATCGTCTTTGAGGTCCGACGTGACGACGTGCCCTAAATAATTAAAAGACTCCACCCTTTCAAGGATTGCTCCATTAAGTTTAATGGGTGTCACTTCAGCTGTTCTGCCACGTCCAACCTCAAACACCATATACTGGGTTTTAGTCGCATTGTACTTCAAACCATGGGTTTCGGCATAAGACTCGCATATTTTTAATAATTTGCGTAAGCCGCCCACGGATGCACTTAGAAGAACCATATCGTCCGCATAACTGATATTATTAAGACATACGTCGTCAATATGATAGCCGACATGCATTCTTCCAAGCCCATCCAAGAGCTCATTTATGTAAAGGTTGAATAGCGTAGGTGAGCTAAGACCCCCCTGTCTTACGCCACATTCCAGCCTATACGAATCTGAGAAGGCATCCGCCCATCTAACACTATTGACCTGGCTTCCATACCAGTACCTTAAGATGTTGATCAGCCCTGAGGGAAGTATAATGCTTTCAAGCTTCTTCCATAAAATCTCGTAGGAAACCAAGTCAAAAGCCCTAGATAGATCGAGAAAGCAGGCGTAAATCGGCGAATTCCTGTCCACATAATATTTGACCGTGTGCTTAAGACACAATATCGCACTTTCTGTGGATAGTCCTGGTCTAAATCCGAATTGATTATGACTTAAACGCACATAGTTGCTTAATCGTGTATTAAGCACACTGTCAAATACTTTGGCTATTATTGTAGCGAGTGATATCGGCCTATAGTTGTTTATATCGGATAGGTCCCCCGTCTTACTCTTAACTATGGGCACAACAATCGTTCGCATCGAATCATCAGGTAGATAAGAATGCGTCACACAAAGGTTGAAGAACATTGCTAACACTCTAGCTAAGTGGGGGCCGGCGTGCTGAAGATGTTCAATGCTGAGACCGTCGTGCCCCGGTGATTTACCGCGTGACATGGACTTGATAGCCTTATCCACCTCCCTGGCCGTGAACACCGGGCACGTTATATTAGTCTCAGCATTGCTCCTCTCCCCCGCCTGTAAGTGCAAATGCGGCTTAACAACAAAATGGTCTTTAAAAAGATTAGCAATGTCCCTCGCGTTGCTTATACCGTTAACACTGACTGGGAGACCAGCGCGAGATTTCAAACTGTTCGTAGCCTTCCAGAAAGTTCGGAAATCTTTCTTTGAGTGACAGGAGGCAATTATATCCATTTTGATCTGATGCTGGTGATCTTGGCACCATTTCAACCTTGATTTAAATATTTTTCGGCTCTCGCAGATCTCATCAAAGAAAATTCCGTTATTAGGCTTTCCATGTAAAATCCACTCGTGAAATTTCGCTCTTGCCACCCTATGCGCTTCACCGACATGCCTGTTCCATCCCACTACCCTGTTTCTGCTTTTGAGCTTTCTAGCTTGCCTAGTAACGGATGCAGCTCCTTTGAGAACAGACACTACGTCATTGTACATTGATTTAACAGTATCTTTATGGCTAGTTATGTTACAATAGCTATCGTCACAAATTCTAAATTCTAAAGGAAAATCAACAAATTTCAAACGTTTGTTACATTCGTCAGTGTAATCCAAAACTTGTTTTCCCGTTCTTTCACCCCATAGTACCGACTGATTCAAAGCACCAATTTTCGTATTTAATCTTGGCGTAATTAAATTTAAATCAAACGTGAGTACAATAGGGTAGTGGTCAGACCACGTGACATTGTAATCAACGTAAACAAGTCGCACAGTCTGTAATGCAGATTGAGTCACAATAAAGTGATCCAACCAGCGCCTACAACCGTGCGCCTCGCTAATATAGGTATAGGTATCCGATAGAACACCTAGCATCTTAACGTCGACACAGCACCAGTCCTGCTCTTCACAATAACTCATAAGTTCGATATAAAAAAGTTCACGTGGGTGTGCGTTAAAGTCACCCATCAAGTAAACAGATTCTAAGTCATAATCACTAATGATAGCACTTACTGCGCTGAGACAATCCGTAAATTCTGGAAGGTTTACTGCACAATCCGTTGGCATATAGACGTTTACTCACTAAAAAGGTCCTATTACTGGTCACTACTTTAATTGCACAAACGCGAGGATTCCTGCACTTCACTACACACACGTCAGTAAACATCGCGCTCCGCCATAGTATGCCTACACCGCCATACGGACGCCCGCGCACCATACCCGCCGTAGTGTCGATTGCCGACGTCCCAGTAGCCGAAAAATTGCCATCAATGCTGTTCAAATAAGATATCTCGTCGGGATATAGCCACGTCTCTTGTAAACCAATAATGTCCGATGCTTGACATAATTGGCGAATGCCGTCCACCGATCGTTTAACGTTTTTACAGTTAAAACTCGCTAGAGTACACTCATTATACACTGTATACGCGGACATTACCGTTTCTTTACTTTTGAATTAGTGCCGGCCTCAGAGGAACCTCCGATCGTTCATTTATACTTGAAATTGACAAATTTCCTGAATATAACATACTTAGGCCAAATGGTCCTATCTAGGAAAAGCGGTACTTTGTTTTCAGGCACAAAAAATTTGTAAGCTTTATAATTTTTATCCCCGCTAACTGAGATTTTTTCCAATATGACCGAAACATTAGTTTTTTCCCTGATATAGGTAGTAATTTCCTATTCTATCGCTTCTTCGTGTACATTCGTAATAAAAAGTGGAATTTTACGCTCTGCCGCTTTAAAACTGCAACTTATATTGCTTGCAGTGCCTACTTGACCCCTATAACGATAACTCTTCTTCTTCTCCTTCTTTTGGTAATTCACAGTTTCCCACTCTTGCTCCATCTCATTTTCATTCTTATTTACGTCAGCGTCAACAAGTTTTTTCACCGTACTATCGCTATCGGCTAGCGCGCGGGCTTGCGCCGGCGGCTCGATCAGCTGGTCGGCGCAATGAGTCACCTCGTTCGTAATAACTGCCGATGCGGGCGGTGATTTGTTTACTTGCGCGGTAGACTGTCTACCCGAAATTACAATATCACGGTACTGCGTATCACACGTATTTATTCTGTTATCAGATGGAGGAGAAGATGTAAATTTAGTATCGGTGTTCACTGTCGAGTTTTGGCCGTACGATAATCCAATTGGACCACTGTCCAAACACCAGGCTCCTCTTCTAGTGTTCACATTACAAATAGATAGTCGCGCCGGGGCTATACTATTCATGTCCCGTAATTCTCTCTTTAAATCTTCCAACTCACTAACCGTAACAAAAGTCGATTTCAGTTTATTTACCTCCTCTCTGAGTCGAACTAAGTCCTTGACTAATTTGCTGCAGTCTAGGTGATCTAACGTCAGAGGCGGTAATTTGTCAAGATCCCGCGCTACAAACACTGACAAAGCTTCGTCAATCGTTCTAAATATACGTATAATGTCCTTAAGATTCCGACCAGTTTTTCCTTCGCCTTTTCTCTGGATGTTCTGCTGTGTTGGAAGCGCATCGAACAGCAACGCTTTAGAAGTTTCAATCTCTTTTTCAGAAAAAGATGATTCACACGATATCACTAACGTGTCCTCGTCAACACACGTGACTTTGTTTTGGATAAACGATAACATTTCATCTATCACTATATTACACACGTTACACTTTAACGTATTCGACATATTTTCGGCCGTATTTGCCGATCGCGTTGCACCGTGCGTCATCGTTGAGCGCGCGCGCAAGACTCAAGCCAATATCGTTGAAACTTTGAATAATTTTAGATAGATCTGCCAGAACGGTTTGTGAATCTCCACCAATGGTTCCGTCGTCCAAGTACCACACGTTCAGCTTGGATGTAAGGCTGTGGATGATTGAGTTTATAGCCAGACTAAATAGAGCGTGACCTAGGGGATCGCCCTGCTGGCAACCCACGGCCGAGAGAATTTCGCTATTTTTGTGAATCAATTTGGACGGACTATGGTAACACTGTAAAAGGAAATTATAAATTTCTGGCACATGAATTTTGACTTCGTTAAGTAGGGTACCGTGTCTCTGTTAACGGCGTTGAAAGCGTTTTTTACGTCAATCTTTAGAAGTACCTCACATGCATCGGTTTGAACAAAGGTGCGTACGGCATGGACTGCCGCTTCACAGCCTCCGCGGGTGCCAAAACCGACCTGCACGGGCTCAAAGAGTTTTTGTAATTTAGCACGTGTGTACCGTACGCAGACTTTGGCTGCCAATCGCCGGAATGTGGAACCAACGGCAATAGGCCGCACGCCACCATCCTTCTTAGAGTGAGCTATAAGGTTGGCCCCGTATAGTAAAGGCGTCACGTCTTGGCTGACATCTCCAAAGAGCGTAAGGTTTATAAGTTTTACAATGCTTACCGTCAATTGCTCGCCAGCTACCCCAGAACCATCGAAAATATCAAAAATGCACAACATTAATATTCAAGTTTTCACTTCTGCCGGCACTCCCGGAGTGCACCTCATTGTTTTTTTACTATTGACCTACTTAATAGACTTTACTCACACATCAAATCGTTTCACTACTTCCGGGCAACCTAAAAAGTTGAATACTAACTGTTGATACTAACTGTTGTAACCAGTTTCACTAACTGTAAATATTAGGAAATCTCTGAAAACAGTAAATAATACATATTGTGGAACCGCCCTGTGCAACTCGAACTAACCCACGTTGGACCTTGTTATTTATCCTCCCCCCCCTCAATTTCCAGTATCTGTATGTGATGAAGAACGATTGCCATTCACACCGGCTGGTCGGTTATCGATCCGTCAGAGTTGGAAGCCTGAAAAAAATGAGGGGGAGGAGATGAAAAACAAAGTGAAACGTGGGTCAGTTCGGGCTGCACACATTTTGAATTGTCCATATATGTGGAACTATTAGTTACATCCGAAAACTTATTCATTGTTAAGAATAAGAATGTATGCCATGCCCATAGCGAAGTTATCAAGTACCACATTTTAACTGGTTTTCCAATTGGCATGCGGTTGTCATGCTTGGTAAGCATTGGCCATGTCTGCATAATATATCATCTTTCATTAGTTAAAATAAATTAATTGCTTATTGTATTTCAGATTTCAGTTGTATTAGTCCACTATCATTTGTTTGCCAGCATGCTATGCTTTTTAGTGTTTCTCGTAATATGTGTATTTACAGCCTTAACGCAAGACGAGGTGAGTTATTCGGTACAGTCGCCATCAGATATATCGGAGCGGCCAAGGTGGTCACAAATATCCGAACGCCTCTATTGTCAAGGCGAACGACGTGCATGTTCAAATATTTTTGGTTTCCTTGGCCGCTCCGACATATTTGATGTCGACTGGCTCTATAAAGTAGTGATTTGTACAGACGCCATCAGATATATCGGGCGGCCAAGATGGTCACAAATATCTGAACAACGCCTCGATTGTCCAGGCGATAAAGTGCATGTTCAAATATTATTGAGTACCTTGGCCGCTCCCACATACCGATTTGATGGCGACTGTACCTACCTCGTGACTATGTATATTTTACGTTTTCAACAGCCATTTTGACAATTCAATTTGTTGAATTAATGACATGTACATAATTACTAAACCTACTTACAGAATTCTACGGTAATCAGTTGAGAATTGCAATCTGTAGACGAGAAAACAAACAAACAAAAAAACAAACAGCTGAAATGAGAACTTCCTCCAAATTTTGAAGTTTTCTTCCTCCGAATTTTAGATATTTTATAATATGTTTAAAAAAGGATTACGGTGTCCGTAGGGCTGCTCTCACATTAGTAGCACATTTTTGCAGAGATCAGACGAAACATCAGAGAAATTTGCACCCAAGTTTAAACGAGCATTGATGAACAGTACAATAAAAACAGCCGGGAGCACAGTTCGGCTAAAATGTCTTGCGGAAGGTAAGTCCTTAAATCTTAAGTATTTGAGGGTCCCAGTGCTGGGCAAAGGCCTCTACCCGGATCTCCATAACTCCCGCTTTTCCGGTTAAGTTAAGGACGTTAAGGTGTTCGTCATCCCGTCTAAAATTGATTCCAATATTGTCATAAATGGGCGAATCAACTTTTTGACGGACACAAATCTGTCCTCAACTTTTAAATTTCATTGTAAAATTTCACGTTCAAATAATGGTTTTTCTATGTTTCAGTTTATGGTGTATGTTAAAATATTCGAGCCCCCAACTGTTAAACCTAATAAACAGAAACTATGTATATTAGAAGCCCGATTTATTGGTAACTCCAGATACATTTTGAGTAACGCAAGAGTCACTCAAAACTGACGGTCAAAAAGTTGATTGGCCCAATTAATGGGTTATTGTTAGAAATGTATAATGATGGGATTCATGAAGAATTGAGGGCACTGATTAAATCTAAAAGGAGCATGTATGTAGAATTTAGTTTTATTTGTAATCAAGAAATGACATTTGCATTTAAAAAAAATCTTAATTTCATAAAACCGAAACTTTAATACGTTCGATTATTTGTTTTATTTTATGAGTAACTTAAGTTGTTAAGTAACTTTTTTTCAATGTTGATCATTGATGTTAACTTACTCAAAACGTAATAAAAACTTAAACAGGTATGTAATAATTTTTTTTACAATTTTTTATTATTAATTTATATTTAGATTTTATTCGACCTTACAAACAAACTGTACTTCATAATATAGATTTCATTACACTACAAACAATTAAACAGTGAATCCTCCTTTTTGTAAAGGGTCGGCAACGCGCATGTGACTCCTTTGGAGTAGCAGGCGTCCATAGGTTACGGTAGCTGCTTACCATCAGGCGGGCCGTATGCTTGTTTGCCACCGTCGTGGTATAAAAAAAAAAAAAAAAAAACCAAAACAAAAAACTATAAGTAGAATATTTGACCCAAATCGCCGTCTATTGGCAGCGTGTCCAAAGGCTGGCAGCATTGCCACGTTGTATCACAATGCTGATCCGTTGTGGTAGATATGATCCAGTAGACATATTTCGTTAGGTGACAACTATAACTCACTAATTGCAAAAAAAAATTAAACGAAAATCAATCTTGTTAATATAATAGTGAGTTTGGGTTGATTTTTTGGGACGATTTATTTCCAGTAGACATATTTTATTTTCAGCAAAGGTTCAAAACTAACCTAAACCTTATACGAAAGAACATAATTTTACAACTTACAAAAAGGTGCTTTCCGCAATTTTGAAAATTTTACAAAAACTGAATCGAGAAAAGAGTTCCTTATAATTATCGAAGCAGCAAATAAAACCTCACTAAATTAGTGTTTTTAATTCAAGACAATCTGACAGCTCTCCTACCATACATTGCAAACCACTTTGTATGGCAAACGCTGTCAGATTACTGTCTTGAATTAAAAATACTACTTTAGAACTGCCATCCGGGTATTCGGTAATGTAAACTAACATATAATAATTTTTGCATAAGCTGAAATGGAGACTCTTCACTCGCTTCACTCTCGGTCAATTATCTATCTGCTTACAGGTAACCCACAGCCCAACATAACTTGGTCAAAAAATAATGGTCCTATAGAAAAACCTTATTTCCACCCTTCGTACGGGAAGTGGTCAGTGGTACTGGAAGAAGTAACGAGAAGTGATAATGGCAACTATACTTGCCAAGTTTGTAATGAACTAGACTGTATTAGTCATACGTTTCATTTAACAGTAACTGGTACGTACTGAGTAACCTTGAGGCTTATGAACTACATATTATATATGTAGTGTCCGAGCGGAAAGAAGTGCCGTATGTTACGTGATACAAAGATTCCCCATGGCACATGTTCATAAAAGCGATGCTGAGTTGAGAGAGAAAAGTGAGACCGAAAAAAGAGTTTAAAAGATTAGAATTGGCCGAAAGCACAAAAAAGTACCACTTCCGGTATAGAAACCTCATGCCATTTACCTATGTCATTTCATATAAAGATGACACTTGTGGCAACAAACAGCAATTTGTATGTAGATACAGAAAGACCCAGTCTGCCAGTTCCTGCATGGCCGGAAGTTCCCGGCAGACTGGTTCTAAAGTGACGTAAATTGGGGTCAAACTCGTTACTTTTTAACCAGTGTGCCGGGCACTTCCGGCCATGCAGGAACAGGCTGACTGGGTTTTTCTGTACCTATATACAAATTGATATTTGTTGCCACAAGTGTCATCTTTATACTTGTACTCTTTTGTGCTTTCGGCCAATTCTATTTTTTTTTACAATTCTTTCGGAACTCAGCATCACTTTTATGAACATGTGCCATATGGGGCTTATATTTGTATCACATAACGTAGCGGTCCCCGTCCGTATAGTAGCGCAGTTGGTTAGAGCAACGGGCATATATTTATTTATTCAAACTATATTGCACATAAAAATAGTACAAAAGGCGGACTTAATGCCTTTAGGCATTCTCTACCAGTCAACCATAGGGCCAAACAGAAATGCATTAAGTCACTTAAGTATATCCCAGAGTCGCGAGAAGTTCCCGACTGAAGCAATGGATTGTTCTACTTTTCTTTT
Organism: Pammene aurita; assembly: GCA_947086415.1. NCBI lineage: Eukaryota > Metazoa > Arthropoda > Insecta > Lepidoptera > Tortricidae > Pammene > Pammene aurita. Next base: position 8,106,832 of record OX352314.1, on the reverse strand, counting down.
ATTTCTAAACGTTATATCCCTTTTCCTAATTTTATTGTATAATATATGCCTAGTTATTATAATTAATAAAGTCCTTTTAACCCGTAGAACGCTATCCCTCAAGGCCCTACATTCAAGAAGGTCAGCCAGGGAACAGGACAGCCGTTGTAAATGAGACGATACATCTGACTTGCCCGACAACTTCAGATCTTGAACCATATCTGTATTGGGTAAAGGCATATGATAACTTTACAAACATGGACGTAGAATATCAGCCAGGATTGTCAGGATATGGAATACAGGTCGGTCAGTTAATTAAATACATTTTTTTATACCATGACGGTGGCAAACAAGCATACGGCCCGTCTGATGGTAAGCAACTACCGTAACCTATGTATGGACGCCTGCAACTCCAAAGGAATCACATGCGCGTCGCCGACCCTTTACAAAAAAGAGGATTCACTGTGTTGATGGCTAAAGGAACAAGAGGATAGGGATCCTCTGCGATGAGGGCATCGTCAACACACTGGGTCCTCTTTGGCCTCTTTATACATCAATTACGTACAGAGGTTTCAGAGTAAGATTTTCTTTAATGTAATTAAAATCTGTGGAGTTTGCAAATCCCTTTTTATGATCCAAGAAGAGGTTATTCACCACTGCGTGCATTGCCTGTTTCAGTTCAGTTCAGTTTTTTTTATTAAATTGCTTGTGTCATTGGAACAAATTTTGCCAGTGTCAAGGTAGCGTGACAAGAGTATACCTATAGTTAACATCAAGCGAACTTTTTTTTTAATCGCCCCTGTTGACTTAAACTGACAATACTCCAACGGAAACCGACCGGATATACTAGGTAAGCAAGCTCCGAGTTAGTTCATATGATTTTCAATATAATGTGTATAGGTTTGAGAGAAGGACGAAGGTGAAACAACCATACCGATAAGAATATTAATTAAAAATGATGCTATCGTCTTCAAGGGCTGTAGGTATATTACTATGACTATAATGTTATTTGTATGTATTTCACGTTTAAATACCTATACCATTTACTCGTTGACCTTACGTCTACCAACTAAATACATCTCTATCTCTCTTGATTATGTAGTTATTTTCTGTAGCCGGAATGAAGATCATTGGCTTCACAAGGATTGTCCGGGGCCGGAGAATTTGAGCTTGTACACTCTCTGTGGCGGCGATCTGATTAACAAATGCAAAGCAAGAGGTTTTATGTCTTGCTTGTGTATATTTTTTATGTTTTATTATCGAATATCCTTTGTGTTACGTCGGTAAAATATTATCTAAGTTGCATAGTATAGATAATGAATATGATGATACACAACGAGAAGTCTAAACTGTTTAGGGTAGGACCTTGAAGTTTAAAACTTATAATCTATGGATGTTTTGGAGGTCCATTAAGAGATAAGTTTTTCAAATTCAACATCTAACGGCGTGAAAAAGAGATTCAACTATTTTGTAATTTTTATATAATAATATTATAATATTAAGGTTAACATTAAAAGGACCTTTGTTTACTCCCAGAGATTGTAAAACCCTTAATGATTCTAGACTCTGATGAGGCGACATATTCGCATTTAGTTTTAGTGCAACCAAAAGTCACGTATTGACGGGTCATACCTACGGAGTATTATACAAGTGTATTCTCTTCTGAGTATTCTCTTACACCTTTCTATTCTTAAGTCTACAAATATATTACTTGAGTTGAGGATATGATTGTATTTTCTAATGCCTTCTTGTTTAACTTTAAAAGCAGCTGCATTTCAATCGTCCATATGTATAATAACCCTGACACGATACAATATACAATCATTTTTGGGATGCTCTCAGCTCTTTATTGGTTACGCTGCCAATATTGTTTACAGTATACCTTAGTATGCTAAACTAAGTCTGCTGCATCTTGCTCGCATTTATACAGAAATACAGAGTTTATTCATAAAAATTGTAAAAACACATTTTACACGTCATTAAAATTACATAGAATAAGTAAGTATACCATAACTTATTATACTTATTACATGTTACGAGTATATTACCTAGTAGGTAGAACCTGTTTTCGAACGCTGCTGGGTCAATGATTCACCTGCGCAACCATGAAGTCATCGATACGATAATATGCTGAAATTCAGTTTGGCCAATAAGCTTTACACTGGCGACACATAATTGTCGTCGATTTTAAGAAAATGTTGAATTCATTCTGGATCCTTATTCGACAAGCAATGACAAACTGTGACACGTGGATATCCTTGCGAGATCATAATGTACTCGTTTGATATATGTACTAGAATGTGTCAAAGTGATCTCACTATCGAATGTCTGTTTTCGGTTGTATAAAACTGGCGACCATATTGTAGTCTTATGTCACTCCGAAAGGTTGCTGAACTTGGTATCAAAGACACTGACTGGTCTTGATGTGCTTTTTATATCATATCATACATATTTAACAGCGTCCGTTGCTTGAAGGTGGTAGGGCCCTAGTGCCATTAAGCCTTCTCGCACAGGCTAATACACTTTCCTTTTTAAAACGTTTAAGCATGATCGACTGTACTCTTATTATGTACTTATGCAATCTTATTAAATAAACGTCTCTTATTATTATTATTATTATTATTTAAAACCTCGAAAGGAATCTTGAAGCAAATCAAATTATTTTGTTCAATATTTTTTGATTTGCAATTTTTAAGTAGTTACACTACTATATATAAACTGAAAATAGATGTCATATACTTCAGAAAAAGTGACCAAATCCTCCGGTGTCCGAGGCCAGATACCTGGTATCTGGCCTCGGACACCGGAGGATTTGGTCACTTTTTCTGAAGTATATGACATCTATTTTCAACCTCGAAAGGGTTAATGTATTTATATGAGTATTATTACCCTAACAGTGCGTTAGGTTTACCTACCAGTGACGACACGTCCAAAATATTCGTAGACAAGCCGTGGCAAATTTGGTTATCATTTTCTTCATAGCCCACAGAAAAGTCGCGAAATGAAATTAGGCAAGCCCATGGGCGCTTCGCCACCGCTACCTACTTGACTATCTGATGGCATGTTAGTGTTGAAGAATCTTTATATGGGTCCCCAAACGGGTAGCCCCTTGAAGTATGTTAACAATTTCACCAATTTTGCCTAAATCACCATGCTAATAAGTTGTGAATTTTTCCGTAAGCACTTAGTTGCTGAAATCCTTGGGGCGCCCTCATCTGACAAGCACTCGAATAGACAACCTATCTTCTTTCACAAACAGGCAACAATTCTTGTTTATACAAAGGCCACCTAGGTTTACGTCGTCGCTATTCACCTGATTTGCCCCGCAGTACAAATTTCTTTGAGTATTTTGAAGCGGGATCGTTACATTTGACTTGGGTCTGGAGTATGGTTAAAATCCCTCGAGATCCCATTTTTCATTCATTTATCACTTCCTTCTTTGTTGACTCTTACGCCTCAAAGGAGAATTCCGATCCTCTATAGAGAGCCCTAAGCCCTCCTACGTGTAAACCTGCAACGCGACTAGCAAGCTCTGCTGCTATAAGTATAGAGGAGTATTTAAAACCGAGTTAAGCCTAGCCAGTCATTTTAGGGGTCAGAATAACCAACTTCCATTAGGTTAGCTTTTAAGCTCGCTGGCATTGAAATCGATGAGGAGGACTATATATAATATATTTAGGAAAAAGTTTGGTAAGTTTCCACTGTTACTAAATATTTTAAGTTTGTTGTCATGCCTAAGTAGGAGTTAATTCTATCAAAATGGAATCTTGTAAACTTATCTTTATACCTAACCTGATCAACTATATTTCTAATGCCTCTGTTGTTATACTTATTACAAGTCTATTGAACCGCTGCTATTATAGTTTCGTGGCATGTGTCTATCGTACTTTGAAATCTTTCAAACTAGAGCTTGTTCTTCTAGTAGTCGTACTGAAAACTCACACGTTTTTACGTTTTGTGATGCGAATGAAGTGATATGAATGGAATGTTTTTGTCAGCACGGCTTGCTTAGTTAGTGGCATTATGTAAAGCATTTTGTTTACACAGCTACATACTTATTAGTGAGGACGTCTTAGTTTTATTTAATCAAAATTGTAGCTTTTTAGATTTCTTGGATATTCTATTTTTATTTCGGTGTTAATTTACTCGTTAAATAATTTGTTGCTTGACAAACAACAATCCTTCTTTGTGTCAAACGTTTATTTGGTAACTAATAATCGATGTTCGTGAGATGTTTCAGTATGCCTGAGGACACAATCAGAATTTGACTCATATGTGCCTCCAAGGAGCAGGCGTTTGCTGTTTCGATTGATATGAGATAATGCCGGTTATTCAGCTCAGCTAACAATTCTACGGCATTACTACAAAATTGTTTTTGATGTTATACGACAGAGACAAAATGGTTGTGCTATTCCTTTTCTAAATAATACCTACTGCGGTAAGCGGAGGAGAGAGTTCTAGACTTCCTACGTCTAAGGTTGTTTTTCCTTGCCTCCCCCTTTCTTTTAAAGTAAAGGATCTGGTTGCGTGCTTACCAAACCTTGTCGGTTTTGACTTATATATATAGCTTATTTTGCGTTTATTCGCATTGATTTGTAGTATAAACTGTATTTGGCAAGATTTTTAAATCATTATAGGCTTACGTGTACCTACTTCCTGGGTTAAATCAAAATTTCCCCACACCTATTTATTGGTGACTGTGGACAACTTTTATACAAGCAAGTCTACAAGAGACCACGTGTCTTCCATTCTTCCTAACAGATGTACCAGACAGTTATTTTACCCATGAACCATGCTTTAGCGATTGAAAGAATTTGCTTATTCTATTTTTCGTATCCGAGGTACGAGGACAGAGGAACGACATTTGAACTTCGTTTAATAAATCGATATATAATCGTTCAATTCGATATAATCGTTCAATATCGTGACCGATGTCAAAATAATTTTGACTGTGCAAACGTTGGCGTCATCTGTTAGAGGAGTAGATCGGCCAATAAAATGGCAGTTTTTTAAACTGTATCCATATAGATGTACATAGCCTGTGGAGCGACAGTTACAAAACGATGCATGGACATTACATGACGTCTCAAGGGACGACGCCATATCATGATACAGGTCGATGCAAGCCATCTGAGATGATACAATGTCATCTCCCAGAATGATAGACATGAGTACTCCGACATTGGCTACATTGTATCATGTCCAGGACGACACAATGTTGTCTTACAGGACGATGCATATCGCATCACGGGACGATGCTAGTCGTGTCCAGGGATGAAGTAGTGTAGTCTTACAGGCTGGCACAATGTCGTCGCAAGGGACGACGCAATGTCGTCACAAGAGACGACGCAATGTCGTCTCACAGGACAACGCAAACAAGACGGGATGATGCATGACGCACGTTTTCTCACAGAACGACACTATGTCGTCTTACAGGGCGACGCAATGTCGTCTTACAGGGCGACGCAATGTCGTCTCCCAGAACGACGCATGTCGGCTCACGGGACGACGCCTGTCGTCTCACGGGACGACGCCTGTCCTCTCGTGGGACGACGCCTGTCGTCTCACGGGACTACGCATGTCGTCTCACGGGACGACGCCTGTCGTCTCACGGGACGACGCATGTCGTCTCACGGGACGACGCCTGTCGTCTCACGGGACGACGCCTGTCGTCTCACGGGACGACGCCTGTCGTCTCACGGGACTACGCATGTCGTCTCACGGGACGACGCATGTCGTCTCCGGGACGACGCCTGTCGTCTCACGGGACGACGCCTGTCGTGTTACGGGACGACGCATGTCGTGGGACAACCCATTGTGTTTTGACGGTGCCTATTGGAGGTCACTGCGTCTCGTCGCTGGGCCACGGACACCGAGCGGAATGTCACAATATCTGAAGTAGCAATAATGTCGTCTCATGGGACAATGCATTGTGTTTTGACGGTGCCTATTAGAGGTCACTGCGTCTCGTCGCTGGGCCACGGGCACCGAGCGGAATGTCACAATGTCTGAAGTAGCAACAATCATTATAGAATTTGCTTTTATGTATTTATTTACATCTTTATGCAATTTGCACAAAATAAATTTCAAAGAAACTGTTCAATCAGTACACAATTTGTGTTTGCAATTTACTTTTCGATATTTTTTAAACTTGATTGAGCACGTGTTGCTCGGCTGAGTTACAAAAGCGTACTGAGGAGAAATCAGCCTGGCGCTGGCACCGGGCGACATTAGTACCTGAGTGGCGCGACAGATGACGCTACTAGTCGAGGAATTCACTCGATTAGGGCTGAGTTACAAGGGTGTAATCTCATAGTGGTTTAAGCGAAGGCAAGAATACCTAAATAAATGATTATTCTATCGACTTCTTAACTTCATAATATTATTGCTTATCGACTTCATAATATTTAATTATTAGGACTTTATCATCAAGTTTCAGTATTTCGAATAAGATATATCATAACAGTTAAAATTATTGAATAGTAATGGAGTTTGATATATCAATACAGCAAAGCTCAAAATAATAATTATTCTTCATAATATTTAATTAACATGACTTTATCATCAAGCTTAAGTAATACCAATAAGGTGTAACACAGTCATTAAAATGATTGAATAATGATAGTTTGATATATCAATAGCGCGAAGATCAAACGTAACATGATATTTAATTAAGATGACTTCATCATCAAGGTTAAATAATAACAATAGTGATTAAGTTTGATACATTTATATACAGCAGCAAAGATCAAACCAATAGTTAATTTGTAAGCGCAATTATTGTTTACGTTATTGAATAAAATATTATCAGACTCTTTAATGCATTTGAAAATTCAAATTAGAAGGAAACTTTATAACATAAAATACATACAAATAACATAATACTTATCACTTTCACATGAATATCGCACAACACCACATGTATAACGACATGATTGATTCAGACCAATTTTATTAACACTCACAACGTAGTTGAATATATAACGCCAGCGGAGAGTCGTGCAGAGTGGCGTAGCGTTCTAAACCATACCACTACACATGCCATGACGGCCATTATCATTCCTTCGAGAGCGTAGCGTCAGAGAAGATGTAGGTGAAGATGATGCCTTTCTTGAGGAAGAAGAATATCATAACCCTAGCCATCTCACTTTGGCGCTCCTGGGTCGGAAGTGTTCTGCACCCCGACCCTCTCACCTGGGCACTCCTGGGTGGTAAAGAAATACCAAACCCTGGCCCTTTCACCTGGACGCTCCTGGGTCATCAGTCTGAAACTTGTAACACTTTCTTTAGAAACGTGAATAATTTAGTCTTGTTATTTTCAACATATACACATTTCAACATGTGTGATTAGGTACCTAAATATTATAATGACAATTGAGTACATGCATGAATTAATTTTATTTTTTTATTTAACTGTTTACATTGTTTTAACACTAGGAAAAACAAAAATTCGTTCAAAAAGCTTTTCGTTATTTAATAAAAAAAGATTGAAAATCTTAAAAAAGTTTGAGCGGTTGAAACGCTCATAATTTTTGGCGCGAAAATGACAAATTGTGATGACGTCACATCTCACAAAATTTTATAGGTTAGTATCAAGTTAGTATGAGATTAGTTCCTACTTCAGTTGGTGTTTCAATTATTTCAAAGTTATATTCGCTTAAACCACGGATGAAACTAAAAAACCCTTATATACGGGTATTACCTAGTGCCAAAGTGCATGAACAATATAATAAGTGCACCCAATAAGGTGTTTTTTATCTGCCGAAAGACGTGAAAACTTGTAAACCATGGTGCAAAATGATGAGAAGACTACGACTTTTTATTGCTGTGAAGATCGCTTCAACGTAAGTAAATAACTATTTATCTTGTATTCAAATATATTTATACCTAGTTAGAGTAATGTTGTGTCTACAATTACATATACATATACCTTAATAACGTTACTTGCAAGTGTAGGTGCACTGGGAACGGTGCGTACCTTAAGAAATCATTATATAATGTCTGCTGCGAATGCAGAAGACGCTGGTTCGATCTCAGCCCTGGGTACCGGAGGCCTAGGTCACATTTTTCCTTTGTAAATTCGCCTTCAGGTATATCGGTGTGGTCACAAATATCTGAACAACCCCTATATTGTCAAGGCTATAAAGTGCATGAAGAATGATGGCGACTGTCTTTGATAATTAAACCAACCGCGACTGTATATGACATACCTATATAAGTTTATAATTTATATTCTATGTACTGCTGCATTTTTTTTAATACCTAGTTAAGGATTACCAACAATGGAGCCAATTTTGGAACAATGTAGGACCATATTATTATGATATTGTACCAACTACTAACATTAAGAAAGGTTTTCTTTTAGGACTCTTTAAGACTTATTTTCTTATACAGATTTGTAAAATAAAAATATGTATTCATTTCAGGTCGAAAAGGATACAGAAAATGACATTCAACATAAAATAATGAAGGAAAGTGTGGTAAAAGTTCCACTTCTATTAAAAAAAGGAGTTTTGCTATACTTAAATGCTAGGCTCCGAGAGCTCCACATGTTGAAGCCCCACGCTACAGTAGACCATAGTTTAATATCTGTATTAGACAAGGTAATAATGGTAGGCTGTGGATAAGTAAACATGCAGGTTGTGTTTAATAATAAAAAGATTTATATTTTACATATGTTTTATTTTTATTCAATAATAGGGGTAGTAGGTAGGTACATGAAAGCAGCTAGAAAGATAGTGTTAGAAATAGTAAGTACTGCACATAAATCTTAATTAACATTACTTGATACTAGCAGAGACTAGTCTCTGCTAGTATCTGCAAATAATTTATAAAACTAACAATGTCCATTCAATAACTTGCTTGCTCTTGCTTCAGACTTGGCACCTTGGAGCCTCAAAAATTTCTTAGACGTTGTATCTCTATTTAATACATATACTCTGTAATAGTACTTCATATATCCTTGACTTTAATCAATTTAAGGCTAGTACCAACGGATGATAGTTTGGATTTCTTGCAATAATATTTGATGCTAGTTGTTGGTTGGTCCGCTGCACTGGTGTAGCCATGCCATATTCCTAAAACAATATAATAAACTAATTAATATCTTTCTGTGGGGCTAGTCTTGGAAGAATAATAAGTAAGGAAGCGTAATCAACGCTCAAAATGTGCTCCACTTTCCTGGTGCCAAAGTGGGCGGAGCTTGTGACAGCGGTGCCCTAATGTCATGTCAAACATTTTGAATGTCATGTCGTCAAAATATTAGTTTTTTCGGCCCATGAAATTTCGGTAATATATCGGTTTTAAAATGCCGGCTTGTGCCGTGCATTGGTGCAGGAGCCACACAGGCGCCAAAGATGATGATATTTCTTTTCATCGGTAAGTAAATCAGGCATAGATATTCTCATACATTACGGACTTCGTCGATGTTATGCAATATAAGTTTTGGAAAAGTAAACATAACTCATTTGAGGAAAAGTATAATGAATGTTCATTTATAAGTATTACCTAGTAGTAATAGCAGTGAGAAAGAAAGAAGAAAGAAAGAAAGAAACATTTTATTCTAGATAGTTAGGTTTCCGTTGTTAACAAAAAATCTTTTCAGTTTGTTTTTTTCGATATACGAGTAGGGTCAGGGAGGGAACAGTCGCTAGGATTTTTTCAAGAGGCTGTAGCATGAAAAATATAAATCCCTGAACTAATTGTTGCAAGCACAGAGCACAGTGCATTATTAAACTTTCATATGTAGCAAATATATTTGCTGTTACTTTCACCAAAAAAGATATATCCATTCTTTTTTAGAAATTGGGAATCGAGCCACTGTGTACCCGTTGCTGTACACAGTGACTAGGACCCCCTAGTACACAGTGGTTCTAACAGTACACAGTGGCTCGAGTCACTGCGTACTACGCCCTGTACACAGTGGTTCTAACAGTACACAATGGCTACGTAAGAATCGAACCTAAATAAACTTTATAACAAAAAAATAATTTTGTTGAATAAAACGGTAATTAGAATAGGTAAGCCTACTTCCGGAATAATCGTTCCTGATTCATTCTTCATTTAAAATAGGTACTTACCTAATAAATGTCGCATGATTTATTCACTTTCATTTTGAAAATAGATGTCATATACTTCAGAAAAAGTGACCAAACCCTCCGGTGTCCGAGGCCAGATTTTTCCTGAAGTATATGACATCTATTTTCAGTTTATATATAGTAGTGTAACTACTTAAAAATTGCAAATCAAAAAATATTGAACAAAATAATTTGATTTGCTTCAGGATTCACTTTCATTTTATAAAAAAAAGAGTGCAAGAATGATTTTTAATAATAAAAGAACTTTTATTCTTATTCATAATCAAGTAAATTTTAGCCCAACTCTGTAAGGTGCACAGTGGTTCGCGAGCCACCGTGTACTTTTCTGAAACGAACGACTGTTGACCTTCGCGCCATTTTGTATTTTAGATAGAACTAAAAACAAATAGAAACATCGAGGGCCTTGAGTTATCAGCCAATACTAAGTAGATTAGGCACACTCTTGAATAAAAATATAAGTAATTAAAAATCTCGTTCGAGTTAAGAAAAAAGAGAAGTGAAACTTACCTGGAAATGTAATTTTGATAGCATTCAACACAAAAACGCACCATAATACATTCGCATGGCGCCGAAGCGGCTCACTAACTAGTTCGTACATGATAGGTTACGGAACGCTTCCGATTGATGTAGAGGATAGACATAAAGCTCTTTCCGTTTTCCGCACAGCACATCCGAGCCACTGTTCCCACCGAGCGACTGTACCCTCCCTGACCCTACAGTATGGGTCCTTGGAATAAATCTTTATCAATATTATACTACTTTGATAATATTGAAATATCTCCCTTATACTCATATCCCACCAAAAACATAAATGTAAAACAGGAGAGCCAAGTTCAATACAAAAATTATGCTTGGTTGTGGGCTTCGCTGCAACAATAATGGAGATCTAAATGAGTTCCAAGTTCTATGCAAAATCCAAATATGTATTTATAGGAACAAAATAACATTATGAACAAGTATTAAACTCTATTTCTTTGCTTTATTGGATACCTATAACAATTGCTGTTATTTAAAAATGTGAGATCTTAAAGTTAAAGATTTGACTTGGCCAGTTTTTATCAGAATAAAAAAATATATATATGTTGAATAACTTTATAAAATTACTGATGTAATGAAGACTGGCCAAGTCAAATCTAACCTACTTTAAGGTCTCACATTTTTAAATAACAGCAATTATTAGAGGTACCCAATAAAGCAAAGAAATAGAGTTACTTTCATTAAATAATGAAAGATGAATAGAAGGCTTTCATATTATTCCTTATTCCAAGAACAATTAAATTTACCTATCTAAATATATAAAAGAAGAAACTGACTGACTGACTGGCTGACTGACATATCAACGCACAGCCCAAACCGCTGTTTCTAGAGATTCCACTAGGGGGTGCACTAAGAAAGGATTTTTCAAAATTCACCCCCTAAGGGGGTAAAATGGGGGTCCAAAGTTTGTATGGCGAATCAAGATTTGTTAGATTATTTTATTCGAACCTTCACAGGAGTATTTCTAACGATAAATGAGTAAACACGTGTTTCAGGTTTTTTGAAAATTCAACCCCTAAAAGGGGCAAATGTGGTCACAAAGTCTGAAAATCAACATGGGTATCGTATCCTTTTTGAGTACTTATAGTACGCGGGCGAAGCCGCGGGAAAAGGCTAGTATTACATAAGTAATGAAAAATGCACTAAAAAATTAATTATTAATTGATTGCATTATTATTTATCACGTGAACCCATTCACGTCAAGCTTAGGCGTATTTATCATACGTTAACTTGACATTTCAGTTATTTCATTTGAGTATCTTCTGTCCAATTAAACTTCATTGTCAAATTGATTTTGACCACTCACAACACGGCAACTTTTCTTATTGGTGAAATGGCATGAAACCTTTGCGGAATTAAGGTTAACACAAAAAAATATGCTTAAAGAATGAGTACTTGATTGGTTAATAAGACATAAGACATTTTAGTTTTGTAAACGTGAAAATGGGTCGTGTTTTTACATGAACTTTGCTTGCCTTTACTCGTCTTGATATTATATGTCGATGGGGCTAGTATATAAAATTACCGATAACTTAAACTATATTGTTGTACAGTTATTATCAAATATACCAGAGCGACCAAGGTACTTAAAAATATCTTTTCATGGACTTAATCACCGTGAAAGGCGTTGTTCAGATATTTGTGACCATCTTGGGTGCTCCAATAAATCTGATACTGTACTAGAGTCATAGATTTATTATAAACACTGCCATATGTATGTATGTATATAGCATCAGTAATGCAGACATAAATGGGATTGGACATTTGGCATGTTCAAAACAATGGAATGGACACTAGCGCATAAGCAGCAGCGGTGGGTGACTCCATCAAAACTTAGATTTTAATTAATCTACCTCAGGTAACCTAACGACATTTGCTCACAACACTAAGCTGAACTCCTACTATAAGATGGCTCTAGCCAGTCAGTTACTCTCCTTACAGAAATGAAAATCAAATATGTATCCTTACCCAAGTGTGCTGCACAATGTTTTCACTGTTAACAGATTTAACTTTTCCTTCTGTGTTGTTACAGTACAATTTTTGATTTGGTAGCTCCGGGGTGATTCTAGCTTTTACATATCACCATCTCAGCATACTTGCACATAGCCAATGGTCATGTTATGTCTATTGTAACATTTGTAACATCATTTCAAGTACCTGTGATTCACAAAGAAAATAATGATTATAATTATGCAATAACTCTTCACATCTAAGATCACATCACATGCCTGTTACGGTTTTTGGAGTAGATAAGTAATTTATAGGTTATTGTTTTGGATTTCCAGTTTAAATCATTACACATAAGTAAGTAATAGATTAAAAATTATAATTACCTTGCAGTTCGCTCCTTTCATCTTGGCAGGCGTTAACATTGTTATTATTGGTGAAATACGACGACATCATAAATGCATTATATTCTTGTCCAGTTGCGCCTTTACAAATGCGCTATCCGTCATTGTATCTGGGTGACATAGTTGAGTTGAGGATAATGACATTGACTTGACATGAACTGAAACTGACTACAGCGAGCGAGCGTTCGTTCAGATACTAAGCTTTAATCTACTTATTACAGTGTATAATGCATATTCTAATCATCGGATTACATAATCTACCATTTACCAAACACATTAAAAAAGTATAGTATCATCTTACTAGGTTAGTTCTAAATAAAACTAGCTTGACGTATTTTTAAGGAACCAATGGAGGACATTTATTTAAGAGCAAACTTATTGAAACCCAATGGAAACCCAGCATAATGCTTACCTCAAATTCGTCTTTAAGTGCCGATATTTGAATTATAACCGCAAAAAGCTGCTAAATCACCACAGAAACAATTTGTAATCAGTTTTCGTCTAAATTCAGTGTCTGCCACGAACAAAATAACAAATATGTCAAGTATGTGACGTCACGAGTACGTTCGACCAATAGCGTTGCGTTTAGATTATTAGGTTTTTGCGCGAAATTTTTACACTTTTTAAGTATTATTTTAAGCAAATAAATGTTAACTAAATTCAAAAAATGTGTTTGTAGCATAATATTATGGCATATTTCGTTAAAATTTAAACTTCATGCATGTACCTAATTATGTAATTGTTTATTTACGTTTTAAAAGTATAAATTTAAGAATTAAATATTATTACCTATTTATTAAGTATTGCAAGAAATAAATGATTATGATTATGAAGTAAGTAACTTTTGTTCGATTAACGTTTGCTAATATATAACTTGACGCGTTAAGAAAAGAGTAACATTTTGGATTAAAATATATTTTATCCAAGCGCGGAGTTGTTTTAATTTATTTTAATTTGGTTTCATTTATTTTAAGTTGAACTTCGAAGTGTTCTACTGTGGTTAGTTATCTAATAAGTATAGTGATATACGTTTTAATGTTATCTTTTTTTTTTTTTTTTTTATACCACGACGGTGGCAAACAAGCATACGGCCCGCCTGATGGTAAGCAGCTACCGTAACCTATGGACGCCTGCAACTCCAAAGGCGTCACATGCGCGTTGCCGACCCTTTACAAAAAGGAGGATTCACTGTGTTGACGACTAAAGGAACAAGAAGGTCCCTCATCGTCAACACACTGGGTCCTCTTTGCGCTCTTTGGCAACCTTACTCACCAGCAGGAACACAACACTATGAGTAGGGTCTAGTGCTATTTGGCTGTGGTTTTCTGTAAGGTGGAGGTACTTCCCCAGTCGGGCTCTGCTCCAGATTTGAGCGATGACATTCGCTGAACGTGCCCTACCACACTTAGCGAGATGCCATTCGCAGTGCCCATACCTCTCTTTTTGGCGTAGTTTAAGGACATACCCAGGTCCGGACGTAGTTTAAGAACATACCCCGGGTCCAAAAATCTACCGTTAAGTTGAACTTCGAAGTGTTCCAATGTGGTTAGTATAGTGATATACGTTTTAATGTTATCTACCGATAATTGTCTAAAAGTACAATAAGGCAATGTTAATGTAACGCAAACTTATTTTTTTGTAAGTATAGTATTGACTTTGATTTTTAAAACATCTATAGGCATCAGCCGCGCTAAGATATATTTTTTTTACAAGTTTATTTATCATCATTTCATCAATCATAATTTATTTATCATATTTGTATCGATGTTTCAATTAATTGATTAATATGATCTTGTATTGCTGGATTCGTAACATTATCGAATGTGATAATAAATCAGTCTTAGTGGTCTGGTACTATGAACTTTGATATATTTTCAATTAATTAATTAAAATGATCTCGTATTGCTGGATTCCAAACATTATCCAATGTGATAATAAATCAGTCTTAGTGGTCTGGTACTATGAACTTAGATATATATGTGAAATACTTATATTATAATAATAAATAACTTGTTTAGTAGCGATGAAAGCAAGCTAAACACACTGTCGTCATTATCCTATTTTTACTAGCAAAATCAGGGCCTTAACCAATGAATCGAAAAATAAAATAATTACTGAACTAGTTTCACCAATAATTAACTATTAAGTTAAGTATGTGGTTTTGCAAAGTTTTTATTAGATAAAAAAGAAAGTTAAAACTGGATACATGAATTTAACAAACCTAATTTTGCCCTTTTGTCACTGACCTCAGGAGGACATAACATGATAACGAATAATATTAACTATAATGTTTAATTCCTTTATTTATTTCTCTTCTGTTTAATATTGTTACTATATTATTTTAACTAACTGTACGGATAATATTAAATATAATGTTTAATTCCTTTAATTTCTCTTCTTATGTTTATTATAGTTACTATATTCTTTTAACTATCTGTTTGTTTAGCTCAGTACACTAAATTCAAAAAGATTCCTAAAATGTACTTTTCTGAGATGCATTCACCCATTTAGTAAAAGGGATTTGCCTGTTACCCAGCTTTCATGTTAAATGTCGTCAAAGTTTACTATTAGGTTAAATGTAGGTAGATAATTCATAGAAATAGGTATTGCACTTCATTAAATTAAAATTCTCAAACTGCATAAACGATTAAATTAACGTCTGATATTTGTTAGGCATACATACAAAATATTACAATGATAATTGATGAGCTTTAATAATAAAATAGTAAATGTAATCAGAGACCACTGAAACCACTTTTTTAACGTCTTATTTGATTTGATTATCTGTGATTTATTTCATTTGAGTTGTCCATACTTTACATGACTGCAGATAAAAGTATTGGCGTTTTACGTACACGTACAAGAGCCAAGCTCTTAAACATATGATGATGTATATCGTACATTTTCATAATCGCATGATATTCAATGATATTCAAAGTTTTGATTACTTTCCCTAAAAGTGATAAAAATATTGCTAGGTATATTACGGTAAAACTGAATGAGAGTTTCGCACATTATTCACGTGCGTTGCGCAGGTACTTGATACATTTAAGTAGGTTTGATTCGAAGTACCGCACGTTCATCCACGTGCGTTTCATGGGTACTAGATTATTATGGTAGGTTTAAATAAAAGTCCCGCACGTTCATCCACGTGCTTCACATAAGTAGGTTATATAGGTAAATAGATCTATTTAGGTAGGCCTGAAAAAAAAGGTCTGACATGTTCGTTCACGTTTGTTGCATTAACCCCACCATATGCGTGGTCCACTTCATACGTGTCACCTCAAACATTTGGCTTTACATAAGAATCATATAAGTTTTTATTCTGCATTTGACTCTACATGTGATTTTTCGCCTCTACACGTTGAGTCTACATCGACTCCAAATGTGACTTTATATTTCGACACTATACGTGACTTTATATTTCGAAACTATACGTGACTTTATATTTCGACACTATACGTAACTTTATATTTCGACACTATACGTAACTTTATATTTCAACACTATACGTGACTACTGATCGACTCTACATATCGACTACATATCGACTCTACATATCGACTCTACATATCGACTCTACATATCGACTCTACATATCGACTCTACATATCGACTCTACATATCGACTCTACATATCGACTCTACATATCGACTCTACATATCGACTCTACATATCGACTCTACATATCGACTCTACATATCGACTCTACATATCGACTCTACATATCGACTCTACATATCGACTCTACATATCGACTCTACATATCGACTCTACATATCGACTCTACATATCGACTCTACATATCGACTCTACATATCGACTCTACATATCGACTCTACATATCGACTCTACATATCAACTCTACATATCGACTCTACATATCGACTCTACATATCGACTCTACATATCGACTACATATAGACTCTACATATAGACTCTACATATCGACTCTACATATCGACTCTACATATAGACTCTACATATCGACTCTACATATAGACTCTACATATCGACTCTACGTATAGACTCTACATATCGACTCTACATATCGACTCTACATATCGACTCTACATATCGACTCTACATACCGACTCTACATACCGACTCTACATATCGACTCTCACATGTAGAGTCGATGACTCTACACATCGAAACACAATCAAAACGTATTGTGAATTCAAGTACTCGTGGTCTCTATCTGTTAAATACAGGTATTGTTTGAATTAACGTTTAAATTAATTATCAAAAATTAATGTTATAAAGATTATACTCGACATACTAGTTATTATATTCAGGCAACTTCAGTTTTATTTATTCGCGTTTGACTATCATTGGCATTTATTCGCGTTTTGACTATCATTGGCGTATTCTTATCAGTGTCATAAAAGTTGATTTTAAATAACAGAACATATTTTTATGGATTGTGAAGTTATCTTCATTAGAAATGATGACAAAAATATCTGACTTACTAATCTCTCTGATAATTAATTATATTGATTATATAACAACATAACAAACATCTCCATCTAACATGTGCATATCCAAAAGAGCAACCTTTGGCAAAATGTCCATGTAAGACTAACCATATAAACCTCCGGACTTACTCCGTTACGGAAAATACAGTTTACCTTCAATTATCAATAAACATACCATCTAACATGTGCATATCCAAAAGAGTAACCTTTGGCAAAATGACCATGTTAAACTAACCATATAAACCTCCGGACTTACTCCGTTACGGAAAATATAGTTTCACCAACCAATCTAATTTATTATTTAAAAAAATGAAAACCTTACGTTTTTGTGCGGCGTGGCAAAAATCCTGTCGATTTTTGTTAGATCCCACTGCTGAGATGTAGGGGATATGACTAGGATTATAAAATAAACCAGTACTTTACCAGTATTTACACTTGTATTCGTTTGTTACAAGGTTTAAATATGAATAAATTACACTATGTGACAATAATATTTTCAAGACGTCTTTACAACAATCTGGTCAAGATCCGAATGGCGGCCGCATCGTGTTATATCTTTCATAACTCCCTTCTGGGGCATGAGTGGCCTTTCCATCAACAATGGTTGATTTTTGGCGGTATCTATACGCCCGCCCGTGACAACGGGCGGGGGCTTTTCGTGCCTTTAAAAAGGCGCGGCTTCTCTGCTTCAAAAACGTTCCGTTCTTCGGCTTGTCAGGTCTAGGTGTTTCTTGGTTTTACGCCCTCCTCCTCAGAGTCAGGCGTTGGTGGCGGCTGTCCGGCGGGCGCGCGTGGAGCGGTGCGTCGCTCCACCGATGTTGGGGCTCCCTGATGGTGGCAGGGAGGACTTCAATTTTCTCTAGTGCACCCAGCGGGTGCAGGCGAGGGCGGCGGCTGTCCGGGGGGCGTGTGTGGAGCGGCACGGCGCCCCTCCGGGATTTCTTTGTCCGCGCTGTGACCATTGGGGGCGGGCGCGGGCGGCTTCTTCTTCCTATACTTCTGTGCTCGTGGGCGGCGGGCCGCAGAGGTGCCGGGGGCTTCTTCCGCGGCGGACGTCGTCCGGCATCAGTTTGGGGGCAGTGGCTGTCCGGGGGGCGCGCGTGGAGCGGCACGGCGCTCCTCCGGGATTTCTTTTTCCGCGCTGACTCCCTAGGGAGCCGGCGCGAACGGCTTCTGCTTCTTGGCGCTCGGGCTGTGTCCGGGGCGCCGGCGGCCGTTGTTGTCGTCTTCGTGGGGGCGGCGGCGGGTTGCAGGGGAGCCTGGGGCTTCTGCTGCAGCGGGCGGCGTCCGGCTTCTGCCGGGGCGGGCTCCGCGTCCTCACCGCGGCCGACCTCCGTCCGTGTCACCAGTGGTGGCAACACGGGTCCCGCTTTACCCAGGCGGTCCACCAAGATACGATCACGATCTAGGTGTGCGCGTGGGGGCAGCAGGGATGGGTCAGCGGCAGGAAGGGGCGGGAGAGTCCGTCCCGGGACCGTTTCGGTCGGTTTGGCGGCTTCTTGTATGTCCGGTGTTGGTGTTGTGGTTGCAGGTGGCGGCACAAACTCACTTAACCGACTACCCGCCGGCCCCGCGGGGGCGGGGGGGCAGGCGGTCGGAAGCGAGTCTTGTCTGGGTACTTGGCAAAACCCATTTTTAGGAATACCCACTAGGTCCCAGGGAACGTAGGGGTTTTCTCTAATGGCTGCGAGTATTTGCTGCAATTGTTGACTCGACGGCGCGACGCTCGTGTCTACGTTAATGGCACGTAGATCGGCTTCTAGGTGTTCGGTGAAGCGCCGGCGGCGCTCCACGTCTTCCTGGCTTTCCCCGCCGACACAAGTTGTGTCGGGCGATGTCGACGGCATTTTTCGAAAGAAAAATGCTGGGCGAACATCTGGCTGCGATGGGTGCGTCCGTGCGCGCGGTCAGTGGCGATCCATGGCGGCCGCAGCTGTATATCCGTCATTTTATAACATCAAAATGGCGGGAACGAGCAACAAGGAATAGTCAATTGACAGTCTTTTAAGATGATGCTAAATAAAAAGTCCTTACAAGTTAAAGTATTTATCAATAATAATGCTTACACTACAAACAACACGTGGCGCGGCCGTGACCATGAACACTTGTTTAACCCAAACAGTAGTTATACGCGTTTTAAAACTAATTAGGATTGTTCATTTTTTTTTAAATGATGTATTTCGAAAACCATTTCGAGATATAAGGTTTTCAAGCAGTTTCCGACATTTGCTACTATATAATAATCAATGATTGAAGATATTTCCATAAATATATGAATGACCTTAGTTTGACCTTACTCGTGGCTGAATATGTAATGTCATCGAAAAATCTATAAAAAAAGTTACTGAACCATAGTTCTTATCCGTCACTCACGTAACTGTCAAAGTCATCATTGTCATAACATAAACCTCAATTTTTTCAGTTAAACTTAAATTGTTGGTTTGTTGCTATTTGAATGTTATAATTAATAAACAGTGTATTTCAACAGCATATCAAAACCAAGAAATGAAATGGTTTTGTTCCTACGTGTAGAAATGATTCCAATAATAGTACAAAAATAATAGTTCGAATCCGCAAAGACCTACGTGAAAAATGGTGTCGTGAAGTACATGTACCTAAGTATAATATTGATATGTTGGTAGGGTCACTACCTATTGTATTTATATGGTCATTGTATTTATAATGTATAGCCAGAGTATTTACAGGCTTACCGTTTACCAGGAATGAGTTGTACCTACTGCGAAGCGGGCACAACGAATTTGACGACGAATTTCTAGAAAAATATTTCCGAAAAGTTGCATGTACCATCAATCACGCTCCGCGGTTGTTGAGCAATTTAGGATCCTTGCTAAAAGGGACCGTGCGTGAACTATAGCCACACAGCAGCACACAAACTGACTAGAAACATCGTGTGGATGAACATGTTCTCAGTGTCAAGCTGTCCTTCAACTCATTTCGAAATGGAAAAATATGGAAAAACTATTAACAAAATTATTAAAGTGATAAAACGTTGTGTTGTTCCGGTGTAAAACGACCTCCGGCATGACCAACACAACATAAAAGGCCTAAAATGTTTCCAGGCAGCCCATTTTTCGAAAATGACCGAGATGGTAAACAACGATAAAATTTCGTAAATTAGTGGCGAAATTGTCGCCCAAACCTGCATTTCAAATATTTATGATGCCGTAAACATCGGTATCAACGTTCAAATTTCGTGGCACTTGGTAAGGGTCGCAAAAAAAGAAATACATAGGTATCATTGTTTTATTTATTACTTTTATTAGTAATAAATAACATTTAATTTATTTTTATTCTTAATCGTACTTTGGTAAACTGTACATATATTTAAAGAGGTTTATATTCTTAATACGTCATAGAACCTCAATACTCATTTCATTATCCATTTGTAAAAAAAATTCTAAATGCCAAATAGGCAACAAATGTCAATTTAATTGTCATGCAAAATAATATGTGGTAAAATCTTCAACGATAATAGTTCTTAAAAACACTTACAACTACAATTTAGCATTGATAAATCTTTACCCAACTCCCTATCAGACTTGAGAAAATGGATTTGACGCAGTATACTGATTTTATATTCACTAACGAAGGTGCTTGCTGTACTATTTGCGAAATGAATATAAAAAAGAAAAGGTACAATATAGAGAAACATTTGAAATCAAAATCTCATCAAGATAAATTATCTGATTCACGCTGCCATTTACAGGATATAATACGAGATAATGCTGATTTCGAAATTAAAGACGATATCGTATATTGCAAATTGTGTAATTCGAAATTATTTCCCTCTAAATCTAGTATCGACCGCCATTTAAAAACAGATTTACACAACAAAATTCATAAAAATAATGCACAAGAAAAATTTAATAAAGATTTAACAGAGTTTATGATTTGTTCGAATATACCGTGGTCAAAATTAGACAATCCTAAATTTAGAAATTTTGTAGAAAACCTTTTAAATCATAAATATGGAAACGATATTACTGTGCCGAGTGAAACAAAAATACGAGTAAAATGCTTACCTGAATTGTATGAAAAGAAAAAAAATGAATTGAAAGAGAAATTACAAAATAAAATGATTTACCTCAGTGTTGATGAAACATCAGATTCCGTGGGAAAAAAAGTGGCAAATATTTTGATCGGAGCTCTAGATGGAACTAGTACCCAGCCACATTTATTTGCTTCTAAGGTATTGGAGGCGACTAACCATTCGACAATAACCAAACTCGTTGAGGAAACCCTTGAAGATCTTTGGGGCGATGAATACAAAAAAAACATGGATAAATTATTATTTTTTATAACGGATGCCGGTTCCTACATGGTAAAAGCAGCTAAAAACCTTGTTCAGAAATATAAAAATATGACTCATGTAACATGCATAGCACATGGATGTAATCGAGTCGCAGAGATAATTAGAAGTCTTTACCCGACCATAAACAGTTTGATTGACTGTATCAAAAAAATATTTCGTAACGCTCCTTCAAGGACAAATTTATTTCATCAAATGTGTGTAAATATTCCTCTACCACCCCGACCCGTGATAACAAGATGGGGAACATGGTTAAATGCTGCCTCATATTATCACATGCATTATGATAAAATCAAATCTGTCATCGATGCCTTAAATCCGCGTGAAGCGAGTGCAATTTCTAAAGCAAAAAAAATTTTCCGTAACCGGAATTTAAAAACTGAGTTACTATTCGTCGATACACACTTTAGTATAATTGCTAAGTCAATAAAATTATTGGAGGATCCAAAACTGAGTCTAGCAGAATCATTAAACATTGTTCATGGTTTGCAAAAAAAAATATCAACGTTAAGGTTACATCAAAATGCCAGAAAAGTTTATTTTAAATTAAAAAGTGTATTAAAGAAAAATCCTGGTTATAAGACTGTACAAATAATTAACCAACTATCTAAAAACAACGAGGCTGAAATACCAGAAGTGTAAATAAAAACTGTGTGCAAAATTTTCAATGCTTGACATACCTTCCTATTACCTCAGTCAGCGTGGAAAGATCTTTTAGTCATTTAAAATGGATATATTCTTACAGACGTCAAAGATTGACAGCAAAATCTATGGAACAAATTTTAGTGATCTATTCTAACTCGTAAAATATTGTATGCCACACCTGGACATAAAGTGGCTTTTTCCGCACGCTACGCGTACGGATAGAGCCGCTTTCTGGCCAAATGTGCACATATTTTTCCAACACGGGAGGTAATAAAGAAAGCCCTCGATCGCATAATTACGTCCCTCGCTTGCAGCTTGGGCCGCAACAATTGCGATTGCGCGGCCTTTCTTTGTTTTACCACCCTAATTAGGAAATGTACTATTTAGGGGCTTTTTTATTTACATATACAAAATAAAGGTTAAAAATACTAAGTGATTTGTTTGTATTTATTTTTCTGCCAACCGTACATTGCCACGAAATTTGAACGTTGATACCGATGTTTAAGATGCCATAACTGCAGTAAGTATACTTTGAAACTAGTAGTCATCTGTCCCCGCGACTTCACTGGCGCTTTACAATATTAGTTATTATGATTAAGCTTACAATAATTTAACTTTGTATGATATAAATGAATATTGAATAGCTACGGGAGCTAGCCAGAAGACTTATCGCCATTCTTGTCTGTACAGTTTAGATACCTAGTCACTAAATAGTAGGCAATATAGTGGTTTATTACTAAAGATTTCTCATTCATTTCAGCTCCATCGAATAAATTAGAAGGCACGCATGTGAGAAAAAACATGATTTCTGAGAAAAATTTGAAAGATCTACAAATAAGCATAGTGTAGCAAACTGACTAGATGAGTGTCGTTGCTCTCATTATTGTGTCATATCTGACGTGGCTAGCTCTCCGTCTATTATTTTTGATGTTATGAGACTTTCACATTGTAGTGAATAAAATATTTTGTCTTTATAAGTAACTTATCATTATATTAACATGGTGCAATGAATGATATTATGATTATGTATGATCAAAAAATATTGCTACAGGTAAGCATATAAAAAAATTACAACATAATTAAATAAAATAGCTTTATTATTTTCAACAGTTATTTTAATTGAAGAAAACCTTTCAAACCTTTGTGTGTAAAGAAATTATTAGCATGACACTTTTTATTTACCATTTTCTCTGAAACCTCAAACATGTTTCTTTGTACATGTATGCAATTTTTACTACGCCAACCAAATCGCACAAAACATGAAGTAACAACTAGGTATCTGATTTTCAATTACAACTGCTACCCTGGTCTGCTGCTGGTCCATGAGATAGCGGTCTTGGACATGAACGTCTGGTGATTCTTGCTTGATGTTGAAGACAATGTTCACTGTTCACCTCTTGTGTTCTAAGCAGGACCACTCAAAGATGTTTGTTCCATTAGTTTTACCACCACTTCAATATCATTTTCATGTTTGAAATATTTTGTCAGAAAAAATGTAGGAACATAGTATAATGTAAAGGATTTTCGGGATTCTCGCTGCCTACAAAATGAGCGCTGCGTATTTTGGTCCTTTTATAGCTTCTGGAGGGAACTCAGGGACCTGAATTCTCGCTGAAAGTGGAAAAATATTAGGGTTATGTTTACTGTCAAGATGCATTGAAAAATATTGAATCTGTAACGGTTCTCCGACAGGCGATTCGACGACGGGCTGTTCGTCGACAGAACTTTTCATCATTTTTTTTTTCGACGACAGAACTTTTCTCCGACGCACGTTTCGCCGACAGAACTATTCATCCTTTGATTTTTCGTCGAAAGCACTTTTCTCCGACGAACGTTTCGCCGACAGTATATTTTAACGATTCATCGACAGATTATTTCTTCGACGAACGTTTCGACTACAGATAATTTCAACTAACGCGCATCACATATTTGAAAGGAATTTTGCGCGAAATATCATATACATCATAGAAAAAGTGGGAAATTTGTGTATCGTAGTGGAATTTTTGTATGGGACCACAGACAATTTGCAGCCGGATATCCGTCTTCTGGCAGATTTTTCTCTATGGTAGCTGGATTCCGAAGTGTGTGGAGCAACCATCGACATATAATATCAAGACGAGTAAAGGCAAGCAAAGTTAATGTGAAAACACGACCCATTTTCACGTTTACAAAACTAAAATGTCTTATGTCTTATTAACCAATCTAGTACTCATTCTTTAAGCATATTTTTTGTGTTAACCTTCATTCCGCAAAGGTTTCATGCCATTTCACCAATAAGAAAAGTTGCCGTGTTGTGAGTGGTCAAAATCAATTTGACAATGAAGTTTAATTGGACAGGAGATACTCAAATGAAATAACTGAAATGTCAAGTTAACGTATAATAAATACGCCTAAGTTTGACGTGAATGGGTTCACGTAATAAATAATACTGCAATCAATTAAAAAATTATTTTTTAGTGCATTCTTCATTACTTATGTAATATACGTAAATTTAATCGTTCTTGGAATAAGGAACAATATGAAAGCCTTCTATTCATCTTTCATTTATTTAATAAAAGTGCTTAATTACATTATAGGGACTTACATATATACTACAAAATAAGCATGAATTAAATAAAATAGTTTTTACTTTGAACTTTTTTACAATTTTATAAATCCGTTACATTAGGGAGACCCTTTTGGTCTCAAGCAACATAATGCAGACTAGAAAATAATACCTTCAATATAAATAGTTAAAATTCTCTTTGCTTCCTCGTTTTTTAGAACTAAAAAAATAACGGTTGAGTACTATTTATTTTAGCAGGTTAGGGAAATATACAAAGATAAATTTACATTTTGTATCCATTTTTTTATACTGCAACGGCTCACCTGATGTTAAGCAGCTACCGTAGCATGTAACTCCAGAGGTGTCTCATGTGCGTTGCCGACGCTTTCATATAAAAGAGGATTTACTGTGTTGACAGCTAAAGGGACAAGAGGATCCCCCGTCGTCAACACACTGCATCCTCTGAGCTCTCTGGCAACCTTACTCACCGGCAGGAACACAACACTATGAGTAGGGTCTAGTGCTAATTGGCTGTGGTTTTCTGTAAGGTAGAGGTAGTTCCCCAGTCGGGCTCTGCTCTAGATTTGATAATTAAAGACTATGCTATGAAGTTATAGCATTCATTATTAATGAAAAATAAGTGTCATACCTATTAGTCAGTTGTACTAGAAATGGCACGGCCAGAATGGTATGATTGTAGTAAGTATAGTAGGTACTAATTCGAATGGTTTTGTTTTGTCGATTTCGTTTGAAGTTTCGTTTCGAGTGATTTGAAAAAAAAATCAACCTTTACGAATTTACTTTGGACTTACTTATGGCTTTGAACATAGTCCGAATCCAAGAAATGAATACTGCAAATTCTGCAATGCTTGGTGGGCACCCCAGTTGGGTTTTGCCTTTCAATGCGAACCGCAGGAATCCATGCATGCCTTCTTACTTCGTTCTTGGGGAAACTTTAAACATACACATACTGTTGAAGTCATCATTATAACAGAATTTAAATTATATTTAGTAGGTAAGTAAAACCGACTGAGGTGGCATATTCAGATTGTTTATTAAGTACGTCTCTCTCATATTCCCAATATATGAGTACAAGGGAGACATTTCGATATTATCATAGTAGTATAATATTGATAAAGATTTATTCCAAGGACCCATACTGTATATCGAAAAAAACAAACTGAAATGATTCTTCGCTAACAACGGAAACCTAACTGCTATTACTACAAGGTAATACTTATTAAACATTCATTATACTTTTCCTCAAATGAGTTATGTTTACGTTTCCAAAACTTATATTGCATAACATCGACCAAGTCCGTAATGTATGAGAATATCTATGCGTGATTTACTTACCGATGAAAAGAAATATCACCATCTTTGGCGCCTGTGTGGCGCCTGCACCAATGCACGGCACAAGCCGGCATTTTAATACCGACATATTACCGAAATTTCATGGACCGAAAAAACTAATATTTTGACGACATGACAATTACAAAATGTTTGACATGACATTAGGGCACCGCTGTCACAAGCTCCGCCCACTTTGGCACCAGGAAAGTGGAGCACATTTTGAGCGTTGATTACGCTTCCTTACTTATTATTCTTCCAAGGGAGCAACAAAAACTGTGTTCAAAACGTCTGGCCACAGAATAATATAATAGTATTTCATACAGAAGGTCGTCTTCCCTACAAAATTAGCGTTTGACATGACTGAACTTTGACAGATGAACGGTGACAAATGACGTCTCCTTACAAGGGATTTTGACAACTCCGAAAACATATCCGATACCAAGGGTGTCCATCTCCACGATGTGACAGCTACTTGCCTTGGAACGTAAAGCATATCGGATAGGTTTTCGGGGTTGTCAAAATCCCTTGTATGGAGACGTCATTTGTCACCGTTCATCTGTCAAAGTTCAGTCATGTCAAACGCTGATTTTGTAGGGCAGACGACCTTCTGTATGAAATACTATTGTATTATTCTGTGGCCAGACGTTTTGAACACAGTTTTTGTTGCTCCACACACTTCGGAATCCAGCTACCATAGAGAAAAATCTGCCAGAAGACGGATATCCGGCTGCAAATTGTCTGTGGTCCCATACAAAAATTCCACTACGATACACAAATTTCCCACTTTTTCTATGATGTCTATGATATTTATTAATTGATATACGTAGTTATTATTAAAATACTTATAAAACGTTATCTCACGGCGATTATTCATAGTTTTCGTATATTAGCTAGCCAAAGCATATTAGTACTATTGGTAGGAAACTGTTAAAATAGTAGTTTATACAACTTACATGGTTGGTGGTACAGTCAAGTGCAAAAATACGTATCGAAAAAATCGTCTCATAAATATGGTACTATGCACTTATTACAACGGAATAAGATACTATGGGACATATTTTTGAGTAAGATGAGTACACCCATATTTTAACACTTGACTGTACTAGATAGATGTTTCCACTAGTTATCCTGTGGTGTATTGTAACACTAAGAGGTGCATCAATACCTTTTTAGCACAATAAAAGTTATTTTCAATGAAATTTTCTAAGTAATAACAATGTTTATGTTTATTTACATGAAGTTTCACTTGACATGGTAACACTTACAGATGACATCATGAAAATGACAACTATTTTTTTAATGAATTTGTATGCTTGTGCTTTATCAATTCAGCTTAGCCATGTAATTTACGCGACATCATATCTCATATTTTTAATAAATCATAAATAACTAACTAAGACACGAAATACAAAATCATCCAAATTAGTATCTTTAATTTAACCTATATTTTCACAAAATACAATAAAAATAAGGGTAAAAAAAAAATGAACAATCCTAATTGTCTACATTTCGAATATGCAAGAGCGATAGAGACGGATTTGCGGTAGGCCCGCAGGCGTCAGGCGATAAGCTTGTATTTGACAAGTGTTTAATTTTAATTACGTTTTCAGTACTAGTTAATTATATTTTTGCATCGTGTTACTCGTATAAATTCTCAGTTAATTTTATCAGATTATTATTAAAATTATGTATTTCGTTGTCTAGTTAGGAACATATCTATTTGTAACGACACCAATCATTGACAGTATAAAAGCACTATACTTATACTTCATTTTATTTGAGATTAGAAAAAAGTTGACAGAACGACGTACAGGGTTCTTTATCAGACAAGATACATATCACAACTGTCAAAGTGCCTACGCCGTCATTAAACATACTTAAATATATTTGTATTTATAGTAAAGCTATGCCTACGTATTTGTAAATGTTATATTGAGTATTTAACAATATTTTGATAGTAGTTATTTGCTCGAAATATTTTATTTTTAATGTTCTTGTAAATGTTACACAATAAAAAACCTATAGAAGAAGAGGTTCGAGACGGATGGTTAGATTTTTAAATATTTTCTCGCGTCATCTGTCATTCGTATCTCTCAGCCTTATCTGGATAGTTTTTAATATTTAAAGCTTTTTGTGATTCTTATTTAAGTAAAGATATTTGCTTGTTCTATTATTGTGCGATTGATTGGAGAGTTATGGAGCAAGCAGAGGCAGGCCCGAGAGGCATACAACAACAAAAACCACCTCGTAGTCCAACAAATCTTTTACCATCACCTAAGACTATTGTTTTATTATTTAGTATTATATAATAAAACGATTAAATATCGTCTAGAAGAAATTTAATTTACGAAATTTTATTAGTAAGTGCATATTATGATTGTAAATTAAATAATTTTCGTGAATACTGATAAAAAACTAGACGTTAAGTTTCCGTTTTAGAACGTACATGCGTCACTGTCAGTTTTTAAATTTTCACGTATCTCTAACGTGATAATCAAAACGAAATTGTATTTTTATTGTTGTCTTGGATTATTTAATCTGCAAATTGTTATTATTTATTCACAAATGTGAACTCTTAATCATGTTAACTAATCGTTTGTTGATGTGCTTGCAGTGTGTTTAAATCGAACATTTAGAACAGGTTGACAACTACTGTTTCTATGTTTACTCAATTTCTAATCTCAAAAAAAACGAAGTATAAGTATTTGTGCGTTTTTAAATATCCGATACCTGTAAAATTGTACCTACCGCAATTGTACTGCTTAATGTTCTATTCTTGACATTCTTGTTTTATATTTTCGAAATGTTGAATTATACTCATAAATCATAATGCATTCTGGTATTCGATGAGCATAATATAAATCAATGAAAAAAAATAACCTACGCTACCTAAAACAGTACCTAGCCTACCTAGTACCTACACACCTAGTTATACCAGTCTTGACTTGACAAAAATATGCAGTGCGCGAAGCGATCAAAACGAAAATTGCATGCAAGACAGAGTAAGTAGTGTTGGCAATTACTGCGAGAAAGAAAGATATGCCACTATTTTCTAGGTACCGTGCCGTGGCGGCCTTGTGGCGTGTTGTTTGTGGCCATTAAATTTTAGACACCTGGTTGAACCGTGTGGCGGTTCACATAGGTAAATTATCTATAGTTGACGATGACACCCTAATTCGTCTATGTGTTAGTGCGTTTTCAAGCGAGGAGATCAAGAAATCTAAGTGCTTGTTATTCGAATCCGTTTCAACGAATCAGCGAAATATTAATAGGAAGGATCATGGAAAGGAAGTACGCGATACTGAAGACATCGTATTCCTGTTTAGATCGGTTGATGCCGAAAAGGTGCCTGTTTTTGTTGCACGAAACCTAGGCCGCGATTCGAAAAATAAACACACACACTGGAAAGACACAGCTCCAACCCAACTCAACCCAACTCAACTCAACGCTATAACGACATTGACATTTGCTATTCGAACAGATATTCATTCAACATTGGTATCACATTGGTCTCACATTGGTCACACATTGGTCGCACATTGTAGCAATGTTGTACCAATGTGAGACCAATGTGAGACCAATATGAGACCAATGTGAGACCAATGTGATACCAATGTTGAATGAAAATCTGTTCGAATAGCAAATGTCAATGTCGTTATAGCGTTGAGTTGAGTTGGGTTGGAGCTGTGTCTGTCCAGTGTGTATGTTTATTTTTCGAATCGCGGCCCTAGAAAAATTGCCACCTTTATCTTTGGATCACCTAGATTGTACGAAAATCTTGAAGGACCTGGCGAAACTTCAAAGAGATATAGATACAGTTCGAAGAACGTATGTAACAAATCAACAATTTGAAGAACTGCGAGTCGATGTTAACAACATGAGATATGCGTCAGTGCCTTGATCGCCTTTTGGAGGCGTAAATGTAAGACGAGGGGCATGGATACATGACAGTGGACCCGTCGGACTATCTACGTTTACTCAGGAGTCGATGGAGGATAAAAATGTCAATTCTGATTCACATATATCGCTAAAATCAACGACAGAGCCAACGCAATTTTCTTCAAAAGAACCTTTAAAACCGCCGTCATTTGAACTAAACAATAGCGGTGACAAACAGACGGACAAGGCGACTGTGGAAAGTATACCAGCTACACAAGCGCAGTCCCAAAGACATATTAAAACTCCAGGCCACCAAAGTCCATCGTTATTAAATAATTTGAGTAATTCAAGTGATAAAATGACAAACGTTTTCACACCGATAACTGTGGCCGAGGCTGTGACGTCAGCGCCTGAGCCGGCCGGCTGCAAAACCGGCCCTAGTGACAATATGCAGGTGGGCGATCAGCTGGCTGTCTGTGCGAGTCGTTCAACAATGATTGCGGAATGCGACAATGATAATTTATTATTCGGTCAGCCATCCTTCGCTGAAACTTTCAAAGCGGGAGGAGAATGGAAAAGAGTCGAGCGACGACAGCCGAAATCAAACTCGCGTTATCGATTTCTAGGTAAGAAAGGTTGCGCGAGCATTAGTAACGGAAATTTCAGGGCTGCTGGAGCCGAAACTACCAATGTTTATTACTAAAATACACAAGGATACAACCGAACAAAACATAGAGGACTATGTGTATGAAAAGACCAAAGAAAGAATTACGCTAGAAAAACTTTTAATCAAGAAAGGAAAAGAACACAACGCGTATAAGTTTTGGGTGTCCAAAAGTAAATTGGATTTGTTTTTGAATGAATCATTGTGGCCTAAAGGCGTGATATATCGTCGGTTTGTGCATTTTAAGCAGAAAAATATGGAAGGGGCGCGAAATATAGCCTCTGGCGGTGCAACTTATCAATTAAATGGATGATAACGGCTCCATATATAATGTAGTATCCTTTAATTGTAAGGGCGTAAAACGGTCAATTGACAGCATACGACAATTATGTCAGTCTTCGGACATCATCGGACTACAGGAAACGTGGCTGATGCCAGCTGATATCCCTTTTCTTGGCACCATCGACAGTAATTTCGGGTACACCGGAACATCGGCGGTAGATGCAGAGGCCGGCATGTTGCAGGGCCGACCATACGGAGGAGTTGCGATACTGTGGAATAAAGCCGTGTTTCGAAACGTGTCTATTGTGGAATGCGGTAATCCGCGAGAATGTGGTATTTGTGTGTCGTTAGGTCAAAGGTCATTCTTAGTGTTAAATGTTTACATGCCAACGGACAAGCCGGACAATTTGACTAATTTTACGGACTGCCTTGCGCTGGTAAGTGCCATTGTTAATAGTAGCATCGCTGAGTCAGTTTACATACTTGGAGACTATAATGCCCACCCGGGTGAACGTTTTTATAACGAACTGGCTTCTTTTTGTGTCGAGCAAGAGTGGAGTTGTGCGGACGTGGAGGTGCTGGGCAAACAATCTGGAACTTACACATATATAAGTGAGGCGCATGGGTCGAAAAGGTGGTTAGACCACTGTGTGGCCACGAAATCAGCTGTGCGTTCTATTACAAATATGTATATTAAATTAGATGTTTTATGGTCAGACCATTTTCCATTAATTATTGAATGTAATTTTAATTTAATTAAACCTAAAAACATTATTTATAAAAACCTGTTCATTAATAAGGTCATTTGGGGCGATAGAAAACCCGAACAAATAAAATTGTACACAGCTCACTGTCATGAGACATTGAAGGAAGTAGATTTTCCAGAGGTTTTCCGGGACTGTTGTGGCCGTAATTGTAAAAATCCCAGACATCTTATTTTAATTGACAAGCTGTATAATGAAATTGTTACCGTCTTGAGCGATGCCGCAACTAGCAGCTATGGTATAAAGTTGGGTCGAAATAGGAAACCTGTAATAGGCTGGAACAAGTATGTAAGCGCGGCTTACAGAGAGGCAAGGTGTAAGTTTAATCTTTGGTTATGGTATGGTGAACCTAAATCGGGGCACGTTTTCAATGACATGCAGGAAAGTCGAAAGATTTTCAAGTCTCGCCTAAAGTGGTGTCAAAAGCACCAGGAACAGATAAGAATGGATATACTTGCGGGACACCATTCTAGGCGTGATTTCCGTAGTTTTTGGAAGTCCACCAATAGGTTGGACGACAAGCCGAGCCTGCCTGTGACAGTGGACGGGGTGAGCGAGAGCGGCGATATAGCGGAAGTTTTCAAAGAACACTTTGCAGTCAAATCACCTTTGGGGCCATCGCAGGTGACGTATGTGGTCGGTTCTGAGACTGGTGAACAAAATATGAGTACTCAATTTACAGTTAAGGAAGTAAAAAATGCACTAAGCTCCATCTCAAGAGGCAAATCTCCTGGTCACGACGGTCTCAGTGTGGAACATTTGCTTCATGCTGGCCCACACCTATGTCGAGTTCTAGCGATGTTTTACTCGTTATGTATAGGACACACATATCTGCCGGCTGACATGATGAAAACTGTAGTAGTCCCGATCGTAAAAAATAAAACCGGTGACGTAAGTGACAAATGCAACTATAGGCCCATCTCGCTCGTCACCATAGTGGCTAAGGTGCTTGACGGTCTACTAAATTTGGAACTTAACCGATGTCTAAAAATTCATGACAACCAGTTCGGATTTAGGCCGGGTCTATCAACCGAAACTGCGATCCTGGCATTAAAACAGACCGTCAGGTACTACACTGCGCGACGAACAGCTATTTATGCATGTTTCTTAGATCTATCCAAGGCATTTGACCTGGTGCACTATAACACCCTGTGGCAGAAAATTGACAGCATTAACTTGCCAGCTGACATTAGTAGTATTTTCAAGTTTTGGTACCACAACCAGGTAAATGTCGTCAGGTGGTCAGATTCGTATTCTCAGCCATATGGACTAGAATGCGGCGTACGACAAGGTGGGTAACTTCGCCTAGCTTATTCAATTTGTATTAACGCATAGAGGAGCTCAGCAGCACCCGTATTGGCTGCCATATTGATGGAGTTTGCGTAAATAACCTAAGCTACGCCGACGATATGGTGCTGCTGAGCGCCTCAGCCTGTGGGCTTACAAAGCTTATCTCGATATGTGAGAAGAATGCTGCTAGTCACGGTTTGATATATAATGTGAATAAGAGCGAATGCGTCGTCTTTAAGGCGAAAGGTAAAACTACGCCAATGTTTCCGACTGTCAAACAGAACGGCCATCCGTTACAGATAGTAGACCAATTTAAATATTTGGGACACATTGTAACGGTGGACCTTAAGGACGACGTTGATATTGAACGTGAACGCAGGGCGCTGTCCGTCAGAGCCAATATGATAGCCCGCAGGTTTGCTCACTGCTCCAAAGATGTAAAAGCCACCCTATTTAGGGCTTACTGCACAACCTTCTACAAAAGCAACCTGTGGGCTGATTATACGCAGAGACGGTACAGCGCTCTGCGAGTTCAATATAATAACGCGTTCAGGGTGCTGATGGGGCTCCCCAAATTCTGCAGTGCCTCAGGGATGTTCGCAGAGGCGCTTCTACGCCACAATGCGCAAGCGAGCGACATCCCTGGTGCGCAGAGTGCGGGCCAGCTCCAACAGCATACTGAGTATGTTAGCAAACCGACTGGACTCTCTGTACCTGAGTAACTGCTGCCTTATTCATGTGCGCAGTAATAAGAAATAATTTAATATGAATTAAATAGTTATGTACGTAGTTAATTACTAACACTTAAAATAAGTAAGATTTTTTTTAAGACTGTTACTAACACCATGATCCTTTGTTGGTCCTGAATAAAGACTTATTATTATTATTATAGGGATCGTCTATTGATGGACGCTAACAAACGTGAATAGCTCGGTAGCGTCAACAGACTTGATACGCAATGTTTTATTTTAAAAACGAGTTCAATGTAAAATATTTCAGTCGAACTATTACTTATTTTAATTGCTCATGCTTATTTTAATTGTCTAAAAAGCAGATTATTTCGATTTCGATCCAAATGTATGTATTATTGATAGAATTTGATAATATTCGCTATTGACTTATTGTAAATGTCTAAACGCGTGAGTCAATTTTTATACGGGTAAGCATGTGCCAATGACGTACGTACATAATTAAGTATGTAGGATGGTATATATGTTCGTATGCTTGTTTGTCTATATATCTTGGAAACTAGAAATTAATGTGTTTTAGAAAGTTTCAGTACTTTACCTTAATAATATACACTACAATGCTTCGCTTATAGAATTATTAGCAGGTAACTAAAATAACTCAATGTCATCAATTTTAAAGTTCTGATGCAAAGTTTGTCTACCGCCGTTCAATGTGGCAACGCGGCGAGCGTGATGGGCACCTTTGTGTCTGGGGGTCGTGGGGTGGGTTCCTGGAGTAGGTCTTTAACTAACGTTTAGTTGTATGTAATAGAACTTTTTTATATTTATTTGTGTAGGCTTACTTTAGTGTTTCGATTTGATTTAGTTGAATTTATTTGTTTTGAAATTGGTACTGTATTTAATTTAATGTTAAAAGAAATAACTAATTCACCATTAACTTAAAAAAAAATCAAGTCAGAAAAATAGTAGTAGGTAAATTTAATTATTGATGCTACTCCTGACATCGACGATGACATCGACATAAAAAAGGTATCGAGTTAAATATAATTGTTTGTATAATGTAATAAAGCCTGGCAAGATTATATTTGGCCAAATATTAGAGAGAAGATATTAGAGCTTGCTGACCATATTTACGCACGCGTTAGTGTGCGCATGTCGCAATCTTAAGGACGCACACATTTAAAAATTATACTAAATGTTTTCGCTTTGAGGGCGGCACATTTAACCTTTTGTATCGATGTTAATTGGATAACTAATGATTGCTAAATTATTTTTTATGTATATTCTAACTTCGTCATTCATTATTTTTACTTTTAGATGCGTATTTTATTGGTTCTTGTGCAGCGCCATCTATCGCGGCTTAGTCGTTTGCCATAGCTTAGTGTTTTGTGTTTGGCTGGTTTGGTGGCGCTGTTACTCGTAATTGTTATTTTTAGCTGTTTTTAGCAATCCGTTTATTTTTTAAATAAAGCACCTAATTTGTATTAAAGACAATGTTTGCATTCAAAGAATAATATTTATAAATGATTATTGTACATTTACTGCTAAAATTGAAGAATAAATTTTGCAATACTCTCTATCGATACACGTAGCGCCATCTATTGATATTTTGTGAACATTAATTATATAATGTTCCAAATGGGAGGGCATGTTATATTATAAGTTATAGTATTTTAATTTTTTTATACACTCTTGGTCTATTCTACGTGCAATTCTTTCAAATTAAAGCATAAATGAAAATTTTGCATCTTGCCTATTGGCTATATCCCTTTTATCCCCTTTTTAGGGTTCCGTAGTCAACTAGGAACCCTTATAGTTTCGCCATGTCTGCCCGTCCGTCCGTCCGTCCGTCCGCGGATAATCTCAGTGACCGTTAGCACTAGAAAGCTGAAATTTGGTACTAATATGTATATCAATCACGCCGACAAAGTGGTAAAATAAAAAGTGAATTTTTTTTTATTATTAGGGTACCTCCCCTATACGTAAAGTGGGGAGTGATTTTTTTTTTCATTTCAACCCTAACGTGTGATATATTATTGAATAGGTATTTAAAAATGAATTGGGGTTTCCTAAAATCATTTTTCGATAATGTAAATATTTTCGGAAATAATCGCTCCAGAAGTAAAAAAATATGCGTCCCCCCCCCCTCTAACTTTTGAACCATAAGTTTTAAAAAAATGAAAAAAATCTCAAAAGTAGAACTTTATAAAAACTTTCTTGGAAAATTATTTTGAACTTGATAGAATGAATAGTTTTTGAAAAAAAAATACAAAATAATTTCTGAACTAAGTTTGTAATTTAACCGTATAAGCAGGTGTTTATTGTACCTGTAATTTCTACAAAATTACAATGAAATGACGTGCTTTCAAATAAAGTAAAAACGGTGAAAATCGGTTCACGCAATAAAGAATTATCCCATAAAAATCATCTTCCATACTTTATGCTCGCGCGCAATAGTTTACTCAATTTGCCGATAGATGTCGCTGTACATGGAACTCTCATATCATATCCTACATGGCGGTATTATTAACTCTTAAGTGGGGACACTTACTGTGACGGACGGAAAACTACGGAACCCTACAGTGAGCGTGGCCCGACACGCTCTTGGCCGGTTTTTTGAACATCGGTCGGACAACAGTGGTTTTTAATTTATCGGGAAATACTCCATGTTCGATGCACATGTTCACAATACAGCTAATACTTAGGAGTTGCAATAATATTAGCAACTTCTTTAACTATCTTCGCGTTTATTCCGTCATATCCAGTGCTGTGGTATTGTTTAAAGAGTTTATTATTGTTCGAATATCATCTGGATTAGTTGGCTTCATAAAAATAGAATTGATAGAACTACATGTCATTGTTTTACCTCTGATTATTCTGTTTGTACGTTTCTTTTTTTGAGGTGTGCAATAATACGAGTAGTACGCCGCAGGCGAGGGTTGTAAATATGCGATAGAGGGCTTTCTTTTTTACTGCCCGTGGTGAGTACACAATTTTACGTCTCCAGGTGTGACGTAAAGAGTATTTATGTTATGTTTATGTCATTGTTGGTTTCTTAACTGTGCGATTATTATTATTGTTTGAAACATTATTTCCTTCGTTAAAATTTACATAGTCATATCAAAGTGGTGGTACGAAGCTAAATTGATGGCTAATTGAGAGAGCACTATAAATACGAACTTTTTCAATACGATGGAAAATTATTATGCATCTGTTGTCTATAGGATACGTTAACTTATGTGCAGGGCGCGGAGAGTTCGGCGAGGTGTGGCTGGCGCGCCTCGACGTGTCGGCGCTGAAGCGCGCGCGCTCGGTGCCCGCGAGCGCCGCGCCGCGCTTGCGCCCTGTGCTAGTCAAGGCTCTTCTAAGGACGAGGTAATTTTGCCGTTTTGATACAAATTTGATTAATTATTTTTTCGCTTAAGACAAATATGGATTACGAAAATTCTTTACCCTGACATTTCAGGAAACTTGCTTTTATATTCATAATTTTTATTTGTATTGATCATACATTGTCACAGGTATAGGTAATATACAAAAAGACACTTAACTTAAGACTTTCAGAAAAGTTTTTACCGTGATTTTGTATAACTTTTGAAATTTTAATCATCAGTCATAATGAACGAAGTGATTAGGTAGGCCATACTGAAAAACTTTGACTATGGGTTCAACCCTGAAATTCCAAATAAAAAATTTGACTTCCCATAGATATCGATACCTCCTAAGTATACTGAGCCAAGTGCAAAACCACGATTTTACAGGAGGGCTGTTCAAAGGTACAAAGTTCCATAACTAACTCATACGTTGAAATAATTTCATGAAAATTTCAAATATGTATAATAAATATACTTTGCTTAAATCTACATATTTACTTTTTCGAAATAAATAATCGTTTTTGAAAAAACGGTAGTTAGTCCAGGGCCCCTATTCGAGATGCCAAACTGTAAGACGTTGCTCTCACAGTTGTCTCACTAGGTGATAGAGTGATACACCTAACTGTCAAGCTGTCAGTAGGTCTCGCTAGAGCGTTTTGTCTATGGCTATGGCCACCATTTTAGATATGTTGACAGGACGTAGGGAATCCCATGGCAGAGAGTTTGGTGGTTTTTTTAGTAGGTATACGTAGGTATCGAACCATGGATGTATAAGAAGTGGATCTCATTCTTCGGTCACAAAGTGAGGCCGACAGAGAAGCTTATCTAAGGGAGTGTCTCGTTTTGACTAAGGAGGTAATGACGTCAGCAGACAATCAAAATGTGAATATGTGTCAAATGTGACAATTTTGTAACGAGTGCGAGTGAGGTACCGCCCCCCACTATTATGCTCTCTATCGGACCGTTTTTAGTACTTTTAAGGGTTCCGTAGCCAGAATGGCATAAACGGCATTATAGTTTCGTCATGTCCGTCTGTCTGTCCGTCAGTCCGTCTGTCCGTATGTCACAGCCATTTTACTCGGAAACTATAAGAAGTATAAAATAAAATTTAGACATAAGGTGTATTTTTCATGCCGCTATTTAATTATAGTCTGGCAAACCATTTTTTCAGTAGAAAAGCGCGGCAAATTCAAAATACGTACATGTGCCAACCCTTTGTGATGAGACACCGTGTTCGTGACGAACATTTCAATTCACATTTCTTTTACATTGAATTTGTTTCTAGTGCATTTCACTCTCTCGTCTTAAGCGCGAGTGAGATAGAACTCTTGCAACGTTCTACATTGAATTTAAATTCGTTTTTATGGCATATGTCAATTGCCTCAACCAGATTATTTGTTACAGTTGATGACAGATCAGACGAAATATATCCGTCTCCTTTTTACACACCGTGAATGTCACGTAATTAAAGGGGTGGAAATACCAACTAAAATTAAAAACATAGAATTTGATGATCATTGCTGCTTTTTTCACTGATTCTTAGTGTTGTCATACTTTTGGTCGCTGTACATTGCTACTGCGTTCGTTGGCTGGACAGACTATATCGATGGCAAAAAGCGGAACTGCTGTAACCGCCACTTGGTCAAAAAATTTTTTTTTACATATTTGAAATCAGTGATTTTTTCTGCGTTGAAACGTCTGGGTCCCATGGCTCTAAGACACTTGGAAAAAACTGGACAGCATTGCAAAACGAATGTGTTTTTTTGACCATGTCCCCTTCTAATTGTTGTAAACGCCCAAATATTAGCAAATTTTTAAACGAGTACACTTACGCCTATTTCGGATTTTCATGGCCCGATGAGCATGGTGTTTACACCGCTGCCGAAATTTTGTCCTGTGGCGTATACACCATTTATCCATGTAGTGAAAAAATGACTCCTAAGGATTACTGCAATTTAAGTAAAATAAATTATCTGTCATAGACGCATACTACGTTTAATTCGAATATAATATCTCATCAAGTCGCAGTTACGATATTTGAAAAATGGCGGGAATCAGGCGCAGCTCATCAATAATACCATTCAAATGTGCGCTCGCGGCGGTGTCGTTGGTGCCTACTGCCTGCGAATCAGTCGGTTGGCGATCGCTGGAACGATGGGCAGTGCGTAGTAGTAAAAGTTAATTCGAAAGTTAAGGATCAGTTGGCAGAAACTGACGAAGAAGACGTTGTTGATTATGAGGGTGATGAATAACTAGTTCGACTATTAATAACCTTCAATTTTTTTCTTAAATCAGTAGGATTTAGCTGTGTAATTGACTTTTAAAGTAAATATTTTATTTAGAAGTGCAATAAACAAAATCTAATTATTATAACGAAAATCTCAGCAGCTGTTGAGATTTTATAAAAACATTAATTTTTATGTAAGTGCAATTTCGTTCCTAAGTCAATTATTACGCTTCTAAATCTTTGATTTGACTGCAATTTTAATATTTTAAAGTATTAAGGCTCCTTATTCCCTAAAAGGTCGAAAAACTCTATTAATGAAAAAAGCCGCATAAAATGCTATTTATAAGATAGTTTGAAGTATTAGTAACACAAAAAAATAATTTTGAACCATGTTTATTATTATTAAGAACCCAAAAATACGATTCTTACTAAAAGTGTCCTGTGAAGTGTGATTTAAGTGTCATTTTTAAAAATTCATAGTAATTTGAAATGTACTGCTATAGTAATGTTTTTTTTTTATCGAGATAGAAATATAGTTTAACTTTGCAATGGTAATATTTTTAGGGCAAAATATTCATAGGGTTTTCGTGGAAAAAATGAAATGTAACCGTGTTTTCATCAAAAAACTGGCATATAATCAGAAGGTATTTTGTCGATTATCCAAGATGAATCTTCGATTTTTATTTCCATTGCCGTCTCGTACATGATATACTCAATTGAATTTAATTCAAATTTAATAAGAATTTTTACACTTTATTTGCGTAATCTGAAAATGAACGGTATACCTAACTGGAAAATCAGGAAAGGCCTTCCAAGACAACAATTTTTTTTCATATTTCACTCGTTAAAATGTAATATTTGCTAGGATGGCCGTCTAGATAAAGAAATGAACTATTATGTGCCTCAATAGTTGATTTAAAATAACTTAGTATTTTCGCCATAGCCTTCGAAGAAAATGAAGCATTTCGTGAAATTCGCGCGTTTTGTGAATAAGGCCTCTTAATAAGTGCAATTATTTAAGTTAGTAAGTTTATAATGATAAAAACCGATACTCAGTAGCTCTTATAAGTAAAATCATTAAGTTCCTATTTAAAATTTAAGTGAGATTATACTTAAGAAAATTACTCTTTGCGTTTTTAAAAGTCTTTAATACAGAATTCATGGTATAGTGTAGTTTCAAATAGTTGCTCAGTTTTATAGTGAGATTTTAGTCATTACAAGGTTGTAAAGGTGATTGTAATGTTAGTCAATTGTTAGGCCAGTTGAAATTAAGGTAAGTTTGGTTTTTAAGCAAATTTTTGTATGGTTTTTAGTAAGAGATATAAAGACTTGATAATTTTGCATGTTTGTAGACGGTAATTATTCTTATAAACCTTTTTATTAATTATGAAACTAAACTTAAACTTTGATAACATTTTAAAAAAAGTGTTAATAAAGGCTGATTGATACTTAAGTCGTATTAATTTCACAGTTTATTTTTATCTGTTGGCACTTACCTCAATTCAGTAAGTCGACTAACGAACGTATTTGGCATTAATGTCAAAATTATTTAATCTTAGAAATACGGTTACGGCATTTATGGTTTATGAAATGTCTACCCCTCTCACTATTTTAGTACATTTACCATTTGTACGCACAGCGTTTCCGCGTTACGAAAAAAAGAGTGCCATTGTCGTAAGTGACACTATACTGTAAACTATTCACTTATGTCAAACTTTCAATATGACATTTGATAGAAATGTATAAGTTATAAGCTAAATCCAGATTACAAGTATTTTTGTTAATAAACAAAGAAGTTATGATTTTTTTTTCAAAATCGAAAAGTATTTTGGCTCTGGTGTAAACTTTGCATTTTGGCGTTTACAGCAGTTCCGCTTTTTACCATCGATATGTAGTTAAATTGAAGGAGAAAATATTTTTATGGGGGGCGCTCCATGTAACTAAATTACAAAAAACAATTTTTCCCCTAATATCAACATGTTGCACATCAATCGATAGGTGTTTAAAAATAACATTGCGGTTTTTTTGAACATTTTGTGATTTAGTGAATATTTTCAGAAATAATCGCCTCGAAAGTCAGAAAAATTGAGTGAACTTCGACACGCACTTGGCCGGTTTTATGCTAGTCGCCTATGAACGACTCTTTTACTCGGTAATAATTTTCAACTGTGGCTAGGGCACCGAGTAAACAATAGTACTATACAGAGGTCCCTATTTGACGTTACGAATCATGTTGTCCCTTCTTCACGCATGGCAAGTTCTCTTTCTCACTTAGGCAAACGTATCGGATACTAGTTGTCAAATTCAATGACAGAAATGCACATCCTTGGTTAGGGACAAGGTTTAAGAAAAAGATCCACTTCATATAAATCCGTGATACGAACACAGATTAGATTACACCTTGTTAGCCCGCCCCACTGTAAATTTATCAAAAATCTTATCGGTTGGCTTCCATATAGCGATATAGAGCCCATCTTCGAGATCATGAAAAAATAAGTCTTACTAGGTCTTAAATGGGCGCTAGTATGTATAACACGATGTAAATTGTTCTTGAATAAATATCATATCATATCATATGGCGTCAAGTTGAAAATACAAGAAAATAACGTTAATTAATCAGTGGTTTTACCGCTCCAAATTTGTACTTACGGTAAAGTCTACTTCAAATAACCTACATACCAAATTCCGGTGGGAGCATACAATATAGGCATGGTGAATTTTTTTCATGTATGGTATCAATCGATTCGATATCTTTGAGCCACTTCAAAAGAATTTATAAATTTTTACTTAAGTTGGATATATTGATCATTTTGCATCCTATCAACTAAATTTTATTGCATAAATCAATATGTGTCATCATGCCTATTTTAAGATTGGAATCTAATCGCAATTTTTGCATTTGTATTATTTTTGAGCTAACACTCCAAATTTTTTGACCATTAGCTAGGCACTTCACCGCCTTATTTTAAATTTTAAACCGTAAAAGTTAACCTTGCGGGACAGTTTTGAAAAAAAAATACTTTAAACAGTTTCAAATATTTACTTAATTGGCACACGCATAACTGGATATCCATCTTTAAGTGGCTTATAGTTTAACATGCCGTTATAAAGTGTATAACAGGTATATGTTTTTTTTTCCTGTTTTTTATTGTTTTTTTTTTCTCGTGTTTTGATTAAGGTATTCTTACTTTGGGGATGTGATCGTGGCGTCATTGCGCCGTGTCGTCAAATGGTTGCAACGGAAGACCAGCGCTGGCCCTGCCGGCATTTAACGCTGAGTTGCGACGATTTCTTGGCAATTAATGTTTCGGGTTGTATATGTTATTGTTTATTATGTTTTTTGTAATTGTCATGAATAAATCTTTTATTCATTCATTCATTCATTCATGTTTCTAAAAGAATGCTTTAAATGTTCATCCTTATATTTTTTTATTTTTGAAAAAAAAAAAATGGTATTCAATATTTATATGACGTTCTAAATAAATCAATTTTTTTTAACGTCGTAGAATGCAATTTTTTTTATGGAAGTTACAAAAACTATTTAAAACGGGGTATTTACCGTGGGTATTTGTTTTGTCGAGGTTCCGATATATATTATATGTATCGACATGTTAGAAACTAGCAAACGAGGATGGTGGCAGCATTTCTCCGCTGTATCGCAAAACTTATGAGTTGAGCGAGGAAGCTGCCAGCTCTTTGGTCACCAATTGAGTCGACGAGCCTCTTTTTGCGTTCTTTAAAAAGTTACTGAGCACTGGGTCCCCACGCGCCAAGGGTCTTGACTACGTTTTTATGGGTCTTCAGTTTTTCAGCTTCTTTGGCCACCGCACCTGCTTGTTTATTGGTTCCGGTGAAGTGAGAAGCCGCCAGTGTGTCTACGCATATAGCATCCCACAGGCACGCATGTGGTATTTACTTAAGTACCGCAATAACACCTGTGTGGAGCACAAACACGGACTCAAAGCCGGAATCAGATTTCAATCAATCAGGTGCCGGTCCAGATACAATACGGTTTAAGACATTTATTTCTCAAAAAGATTTACATAAATCACTTACTGAGAAAACAATATTTATCTTAAAGCTAAATGGGTGAGGGTAGAATGCAAAAACTGGTGGACGAGTTAAGAACAAAGGCGCTCGGTAACACCAAGCGCGATGCAACAATGTAATGTTGTGCATAGGGACCAGTTAAACCGAACTACCCGGTGCGTTCACTGGTTAACTTACATATGATTTGTGTGTATTCATTAAGTGCATATTTTGTGGAAAAGCCTTAGAAGACGTTTTTATTTTAGTTTTTAACT
The DNA here is from genome assembly GCA_947086415.1 of Pammene aurita. Taxonomy (NCBI): domain Eukaryota; kingdom Metazoa; phylum Arthropoda; class Insecta; order Lepidoptera; family Tortricidae; genus Pammene; species Pammene aurita. The sequence continues at coordinate 8,063,043 of OX352314.1, read as the reverse complement.
TTTTTATGTTATAGATTTTTGTACATTTATATATTTTTTCTTTTTCTTTTTTTTAAAGTATTTTAATTATTTAATGTTATTATTATTTGACTTATTTCTATCCAGTAATAATGTCAATATTTCTGTACCCATCCTTTTCTATGTATATGAATGAAGGATGAGCAAGATGAGTAGAGAATTAATGTCATTATTACTGACAGTGTCTGGAAAAGCTGTCCACACTGTAAGCCGGTAGCCAGTGCTGCGGCTTAGGAGTGAGTGACTCATAAGAAATTTGGCACAATACGTCTTCCCAGCTCCATTGACAATTTGGATGGGTAAAAACATCCTGACCCGCCAACCACTTCACCAAGCTTTTTTGGCCTCCTCTAAGCCCACAGTTCCATGGTTTGGGGGTGGGGGTCCTGTAAGATTTTAGTGACTTTACCTACGAGGCTGGCTGAGCTGTAGACGGAGGAGTGTCTTACAGTTGATGTTATGAAGCCGACTATTTCTTAAAATGGTCTTAAATCTTTATGCGCCCACCGGTATGGTCTTAAATTTGGTATTTTCTTACTAAACGGGTCTTATAGCTTTTGTAAAAATTTCGAGCAGTAAGCTCAAAAATAAATTAAGGCTCAACAAATTGCGATTTCAACTGGTCTTAAAACCTTATACGCCCACCGTAATGGCCTTAAATTTGGTAAGTATGTAGAGTTTGTGGATGGTTAAGTAAGTGGGCTTCGCCGTGTGTCAAAATTTAAGCGTAACGATAAATTAACGTATTTTTTTGTATTTTCAACTTGACGCCACACATACTAGCGTCCATTTACGACCTTTAAGACTTATGTTTTCAATATCTCCGTTATGGGCTCTACAACGCTGTCAACGCTATATGGAAGCCGACCAGTAATTTTAGATTTTTGATAAATTTACAGTATAGCCGGCACCAGTATCTATAATGTTTAAGTAGTGAAGTATCAGATGTCAAACAATCCTTTAAGGCACTGACTACCAGGCTACCGATAGTAATGATGGAGGCGACCTCTAGTAATTGCCCCCACGAAACTTTTGCGCGAAGTTGATTTCTGACTATTCAAACTAGGTAAGATACCTCTAGAAGTAATTATAAAATTGATATGATTTTAAGACATTTTCACTGAGAGCACATTAATATTTATAATTTTTATGATTATTAATTGTAGGTATTTATTAAAAATATATAACTGTTAAAATATAATATGATTGGCATTACCTATTTAACCTAAAGTTCAATTAACATGCCATAAAAGAAATGTCGATATCTGGCCGAGGAGCGAATGGATAAACATCAAAAAGTGCGATGAGTTGTAGGTGTTCTTCCACCCTGCTGTTGGGAATATCTCTACAGTACCCTGCATTCACTGTGCTCTGCATTATTTTGTGTAATTTGGATGCTATGTTAGAGTAGATTTCCTCAGATTAAGCAAGCCACTAGCAATAAATCTCCTACAACGCCTTGACTGTATGCGGCTGTATAGCCATTCCCCATGCACATGTGCATGTGGGATACTACATGCGTAGACACACTGGCGGCTTCTCACCTCACCGGATCCAATAAACATACAGATGCGGTGGCGAAAGCAGCTGAAAAACTGAACACCCTTAAAAAAATCGATGTTTAAAGAAACAAGTATGTATAGTTTAAAGTGCCATGTGTAACCATATCAATTCATTATATAAGAAATATAATATGATATAATATTGGAATATTAGTCCCGTCTCGTTGGCAATATTTTGAGGGTTAAGTTTCAAAAATTCTAAAGTCACTTATTATTGAAGTTGGAAATACAGTGTGGACATGAGAATCTTTCAGTGCGTTTTGTGTCATATTCAATCGGAGCTTTTTTTGTAATTCAATAATTTAAGGTTAACTTTTTTAGCATGCCATAACTTGAGTAAAAGAATATTAGAGTTAGAAAATATAACTGTTTTGTATTTAGAACAGTTTTATTGTTGTACAAAACTAGTTTGTGTCATTTACGTCGAGTGCAATTTTATATAGTATGACAACGCTAAAAAACTACGTATAAAAAATTAGAGTTCATAAAATAAGGATTAACTATATAATCACCTCAAAATATGTCAATAAAATCAATATGTGTCAAATTAAGCAATGAAAATTTAAGTTTCTTGGTAATTTCGTTTTTTTATTCTGTTATCGTTTTAATAAATTATTAAAGTCATCAGAGTTCACATTCTAATAATCAAAAAGGGATTTTAAAGTAGATGTTTCAATTTGTGTCACTTTCATCAATGATATTCCGTCTAAAATTAAACAGAAACAATATTTGCGTTCAGAGGAAATCTTCTTAACTATAGCGCGTGACCTTGATGGCACGCCTGTTCGGCTTACTTCTGTAGTGACCACTAGAAGTAGACCCCGGGCTCGCTTCTTAACAAGCTAATCCATGGGTCAACCAGGCGCTGGCATCTTAGCTGTTACGATGTAGGTACTTGCTCACGGAGGCACGCGCGGGGTGATAAAGCTGACATACTCGACAAAACTGAGCGGAGGAGCGAGTCGCGGGAAGCCGGCGAGTAGGGCAATGAACTCGTGCGTGTCTGGGCAATACGTACCTTTTAAGCGGTAGCCGCTTTGTTTGTGTTTTGACTAGACTGTCGAGTACATTTTCGAAGATTTCAAGCATCGTGAATTATGGGAAGAAAACGCAACGTAAATTTTTTATTTAGTTGTTTTATTGGAACGAAGTTCCTTATCGGACGGTTCGCGGATGGGGGGGCTAGACGAAAAAAAGTCACGACCGTCACGAAAACGCATTGAGAAACATGTGAAATGGAATGAAATAAAAAAAATGAAAAATAGAATAAAGTGAAGTGAAGTGAAAGTGAGAAGTGACAAAGTGAAAAAAGTAAAGTTAAAAAATTTCAATAATTTCAATAATTTCAATAATTTCAATAATTTCAATAATTTCAATAATTTCAATAATTTCAATAATTTCAATAATTTCAAAAATCTCAAAAATCTCAAAAATCTCAAAAATCTCAAAAATCTCAAAATTCTCAAAATTCTCAAAATTCTCAAAATTCTCAAAATTCTCAAAATTCTGAAAAATTCTCAAAATTCTCAAAATTCTCAAAATTCTCAAAATTCTCAAAATTCTCAAAATTCTCAAAATTCTCAAAATTTTCAAAATTCTCAAAATTCTCAAAATTCTCAAAATTCTCAAAATTCTCAAAATTCTCAAAAATCTCAAAAAATCTCAAAAATCTCAAAAATCTCAAAAATCTCAAAAAATCTCAAAAAATCTCAAAAATCTCAAAAATCTCAAAAATCTCAAAAATCTCAAAAATCTCAAAAATCTCAAAAATCTCAAAAAATCACAAAAACCACAATCACAAAAGTCACAAAAAATCTCAAAAAATTCAAAAACGACAAAAATTACGAAAAAGTCAATAATATTACTTCGTTCTAACCGAGTGTTCTACGACACTAACGTATTTTTTTTTACTCTTGTTTATTTTTGTTTTTTATTTTCGTCTGTATTTTGTCATTTTGTATTGATTCTGTTTTTATTCCGTTTATTTTGTTTTATTGTATTCTTATTTTATTTTTATTTTTTTATACCACAGCGTGGCAAACAAGCATACGGCCCGCCAGATGGTAAGCAGTAGCATATGGATGCCTGCAACACCAGAGGTGTCGCGTGTTACAAAAAGGAGGAACAAGTTCAGAGTCCATTACCTCGGCCATTTTTGGTTTTAGAGCAAAGTTTTTTAAATAAAACGCTTATTTTAGCGTATTCTATATGGAAAAATCATAAAAAAGTACATGTTATAATTACGTCCCGTCGATGGTTTTGTTTCGAAATGCAAATAATATATAAATTCAAAGTCCATTATCTCGGCCATTTTTGATTTTAGAGAAAAGTTTCTCAAATAAAACACGCTTATTTTAGCGTATTCTATATGGAAAAATCATAAAAAGTACATGTTATAATGACGTCCCGTCGATGGTTTTTTTTTTTCGAAATCCAAATAATATATTAGTTCAAAGTCTATTATCTCGGCCATTTTTGATATGAGAGAAAAGTTGTAATGGCGTCCCGTCGATGGTTTTTTTCGAAATCCAAATAATATACGAGTACAAGTTCAAAGTCCATATTATCTCGGCCATTTTTGATTTTAGAGAAAAGTTTCTTAAGTATAACACACTTATTTTAGCATACTCTATACGGAATAAGCATAAAAAGTACACGGTTTAATGAAGTCCCGTCGATGGTTTTTTTTCGAAGTCCAAATTATATACAAGTTCTAAGTCAATTATCTCGGCCATTTTTGATTATAAAGAAAAGTTGTTCAAATAAAACACGCTTATTTTAGCATATTCTATGCGGAATAATCACAAAAAGTACGCGTTATAATGACGTCCCGTCGGTGATTTTTTTTCGAGGTCCAAATTATGTAAAAGTTCAAAGTCCATTATCTCGGCCATTTTTGATTTTAGGGAAAAGTTTTTCAAATAAAAGACGCTTATTTTAGCATATTCTATACGGAAAAAAATCATTAAAAGTACACGTTATAATGATACCCCGTCGCCATTTTATTTTTTAAGTCCAAATTAGTCCATGTAGTCAATCTTCAAATTCCGGTAACTTCGATGTTTTTGGGTAAAAATAAATGTTTCTTAGAAAACTTGCTTATTTTAACACATTCTACAAAATAAAGTATGTGTCATAATGACACCATTCCAAAAAACATAGTCCAAATTGTACTTAACCTTCAGGGCTCCATAACTTCGAAATTATTGAGTTAAAAAAAATGTGTTAAAGAAAAGTTGCTTATTTGTATGTGTTATATACGATAAGTTAATAAAAACATAGCCTTATTATGACATCACACTGATGAAAAAATTATTAAGTCCAGCCCGGCCCTTTGCTAGTCCAACCGAGAGGCAGATAACGATATTTCGATTTTCGTGTTTCACGATAGCCACTCTGTAAACACACCGCCTTGATGCATAAATTACATATTTATTAGTTACAAGTTCCAATTTGCCAAAATACTATTTAAATGGTAAACTAGGTTTACCGCGGCACACAGATCCGCCGTTGCAGTCCCTTATGGACTACGTTTATATTAATTATCCTTTACTTACTTAAGTTTTATATTATTGCTTTCTTTACTATGAAAAATAAAGAACAGCGACTGAAAAATCGCTGTTTGTCTTTGTCGCACTTATTACTACTATTACTATATGTATGTATAGAGTAATAATAGAAAACAAACAAGCCGCTAGGCAGCCTGGTCGGCACATGAACCCCGCCCGCGCCTTACCCTTCCCCGCGCATGCCCGTTACGCAAAACAAATTTTTATTCTGAAAAATAAAAATAATCCATTGATTATAATGACACAAATTTCAAATATTGTTTCGATACGCTTATATAAAAATATTGATGCAAACTTTAATAACTTTAATATTTAATTGTACTGTTAACAGGGGTCATACAAGAAAAAAAATTAAAGTAAATAAATATCATTGATTAATATGGCACAAATTTATTCAAATAATAGATACCGATATTTTAGAAAGCACAGTACCTAATCGATCAACTCTAATTTTATATAGGCTTGTAAAAGTCCACATATATGTGCTGATTGAACGTCAGTATTCCCATTGACGAAAGTGACACAAAACGCGTGCGTGCGTCAGTAACAACTTTGCTGTTACAGTGAAAAAACAATTTTGATCTCTAATTTTCTATTTAACGAATAATGTTTAAAAAAAGAAATGTCTATGTTTCTACCTACGCATCAACCTAGGATGACACAAATTATTATTATTAGCTAAGTTGAATGGCCTGAACTCTGTATGCGAATAATAAGCATCTTTAATATTATCGAAACTTCATAATTTGTCGGTACGGGTCTATATAACTTACACGTAAGTCAGTCAGATACACAATTACATTTACTTGCAGTAAACGTCAACTTCTTTTTTGAAATGAAGACCCATTGGTTTTCATATCCCGAGTCTCCTAAATAGTAATTCAAAACTTGGGTCTTGCTAGTGGCAATTAGTTATAATCATGAGGATTATGACTAGTACTACTGTGCACTGTATTTATTTACCTGATATGTTTATATTTCCATAACATCCTCAACTCTCAGGATTAGGAATACCTTTGTAATATAAGAGTCTTACATTAGATTAGAATCTATGAAGAATATGTGTAAAATTGTTTGAAGTGTCCAAAACCTTAATTAAGTTAGGAGGCAGTAGTACTCGTAGGAGCCAAGTTTGAACCCGCGATCCTTAGAGCGTAAGTCGGGCGTCTGGCCGCCAGGCTACCAGAGTTTGTTTTGATAATTACTATACTGTTGCTCCATTTTTCTACTATGTTTATCTGCGTGAAGTATCAAATGTCAAACAATCCTTTAAGGCACTGACTACCAGGCTACCGATAGAAATAACGGCCTCCTAGCCCAGTCGGTAGTGACCCTGCATACGAAGCAGGAGGTCCCGGGTTCGAATCCTGGTCAGGGAATTTGTTTGTGTGTTTATCACAGATATTTGTTCCCGAGTTATGGATGTTTTCTATGTATTTAAGTATTTATCCATATTTATCTAATATATATATATATATATATATATATCGTCTAGTACCCATAACACAAGCCTTACTGAACTTACTGTGGGCTTAGTTGGATTTGTGTAAGATTCATTTATTTCTTGAATTTAATTTCTTTTCTGATGTTTTTGAAATGCCTCAAACTTTCCATAGACGTTGACGTAACAAAGAAGACTGCAGCACTATAAGTAGGTATTAAAACAGACAAAAACATTGCAAAATTAAATAATTATATTATTAGTAGTTAGGTTTTCTTTTCTTATTAAAATTATTTTCTTGTGTATGAATGCTTTTTCACCACATCAGCACCACCATCAGCATCTTGATTTTTTTAAAGCGTTAGTAAAATTGTTTTTTTTTCACAAGGGAGAACAGTTATTACTTTACGTTATAGAACGATGATTTTGAACCATAAATATTTGGCAGAATTAATTTGTTTTGTTTTATGTATTTACCTAAGCTTGTATTTTTTTGCCGTGGCGTGGTGAAAAATGTTGTGATACTCTCGGCAGCAGTTTGTTGGCTTCTAGTGCCCCCCCCCCCCAAATCTAAAAAATTGCTTGTAAGCCGTCTATGTAGACTACCCTAGTTCTAGCCTAGTATTGTAGCACGAAAATACACGTATGATTTACACACATACTCACACACGTATTTAGTTTCAGAAGACATTCAGAGATGTCGCTTTCAAATGAGTTTTCATAAAATGCTTCAAGGCTCTCTTTACCTACTAGAGGTAAACAAATGCCTTACGTGGGATTCCCATAATTTACTGACGTCAACGTCAAAACAATAAGATGGCGCCCATGCCAATAGAGAAATTCCTCTAGTGAGACCTGTTGATTTTGACGTAGTTGGTTAGATGAATCAACTGTCACAAAAGTGTGATATCATAGTTGTCTCGCATGCGACTGTCAGTTATGCCATGTCGAATAGACTCCCAGTATACGTGAGTACTAGGTCTTTGATAAACTGAGCCAACTACCACTTGATCCAGTATACGTAGTAAATTATGATTAGATGAATATGGTCATAATTTTATTAAACTAGATGTCTATTATGTGTCATGTACCATTAGATAACTAAACAAACTCAAAGCTCGTGCGCAGATAGATTATATCGGCTATTTTTCGTCTGATTTATCACTTGTACCAGTATACGCCTGAATGAATGCATTATGTACCAGTATACTGTTAAGATTATTTTGTTTGTTATGACCATTATAGGAAGTTTAGAAGTTTATTATATTTAGGATATTTAAGCAAGTTATATTTGTAATACAAAAAAAAACAAATTAACACTAAAATTTTGTTTATTATAAAAATTAATTAATCACAGCCCGCATTTAGGGAATGGTGTTTTTGTCGTTGCCACAAAGTGTTATTATCAACATAATACTGTTTTAATACTAATTATGGATTAATCATCTCACAGTCTTCATTCCCATTACTTCGAGAACGAAGTAATGGGAATGAAGACTGGGATTCTACAAAATCACAAAAAGCACTTTCTTTTAACTTTAACAATAAAAATCAAAATGATTAAGTCTAAGTTAAGCACGTTATAAATATAACAACGCAGATCAGTTTTTACTAATATTAGGAGTTTTAGGATATTTAAGCAAGTTATGTTTGTAATACAAAAAAAAAACAAATTAACACTAAAATTTTGTTTATTATAAAAATTAATTAATCACAGCCCGCATTTAGGGAATGGTGTTTTTGTCGTTGCCACAAAGTGTTATTATCAACATAATACTGTTTTAATACTAATTATGGATTAATCATCTCACAGTCTTCATTCCCATTACTTCGAGAACGAAGTAATGGGAATGAAGACTGGGATTCTACAAAATCACAAAAAGCACTTTCTTTTAACTTTAACAATAAAAATCAAAATGATTAAGTCTAAGTTAAGCACGTTATAAATATAACAACGCAGATCAGTTTTTACTAATACAAAATTAAAATAATATATTAACTCTCTCTGACACAAAAATTAAAATATAACTTCTTAAACATCAGGTTCTTCTTAAACACCTACTTATTTTAGGTTAAAATATATATATTTTTAAAACGATGGCACTTGCATGGGATCAATCATTAATCGCCTTCATTGACTATAATAGCTTCTAGTCATTGGCATAAAGAACACAACACAAATCAATTTAGTCTTAACATAAAAAACTTAATTCGGACAAACATCCTAGAACCCCAAAAACAAATGTGCTAACAAAATAGTTAACTTCTAAGAAATAATATTACTTATTTTAATTAGGCAAGTATTAATAATTACTTACTGATGGCACATGAAAATCAGCCAACAGGATGTTATTATAAGGTAATTAAAGTTTTGAAAAAGTCGTGGTATTGAGCTGGAATTATACTACTTTGACATAAATAATTAAGATCTTAACTTTTATCTTTGTCGATAGGTATTGGGCTATTATAGGCCAATTGAATGCTATTGAAGCCTTCCGTTAACTCATTTTGTCGGCTCCTAGTATTTTTATTTGCAGAACATTCAATTGACTGATAGTGATATGTACTTCAAAACTGTATTTTATTGTGAAAAGCTCTTCAGGTGAAACATGTACTTCACACAATTTACTCCACATTGCAGCTTGTCCGTTAGTGCCAGTTTTCCAATTATTAAAAAGAGGTAGGCATGCTTTAAAATCAAACACCGATTCTTGCAAATTTCTTGCACTTCATAGGGTTTATCAGTTTTTGCCATACGCATAGCCATGTACCATTGTTCAGGAGTATAAATGTTTATATTTTTTGTCTTTCTTTCCATTGACAACCAGAAAACATGCAGAAAACGATGTGTAATTATTATGTTATATTTCCAGCAAGCGTACATGAGAAATACGATCCGGTTCCTATTTTGTCCCTCACAGTTATCAGACCAAAACCTGAACTCTTTTACATCGTGTTGAAGCTTTAATTTAATTAAGTGTAATACATTGCTAGCAACTTAATCAGACCTTTTTTTAGCTAAATAGCTAATCAAATCAAATGATCATGCCAACAGAACAGTAGCCCTCTAGTGTTCCCAAATCAAATGCTGTGAAATTGTGCAAATTAAGTTTTCTTTTGTAATAAAACACGCTTATATTACCGTGCGATAATTAATCATAACCAACAGAGCCTAATTTTATACGTAGTAGGTAGAAAAGACGTATGCCGTATCGACTATTGCTCGCGTATAGTGGGACAGCGTCCACCCGCAACGACGACGAGCGAGCATACTGAGCCAACTGCCACTTGCGCTGCGCCCGCGCCGCCCTTCCTCGATAGGTGTCCCACGTATAGTGGTACAAGTGACTTAGCTCAGTATACGATGTTCTAATTCAAAAAACAGTGTTATAGTCTAAACAATTTGAACTGAGCTCATCCACTTAGTGTCTTATCTTTTGTGTGTAAACCGCAGGCGCACGTGCCACTATGAAAAAAAGGGTTTGGCTACCTGTTAGCGTTTATTGAATATCTGCTATATGGACCACGGAATAAGATTCAATATCAACTAATACGAAAAAACCTCTAAGTTCTATACGGTTGCACCCAGTACAAGCGATTCAAATGCTCTAGAACCAGCGTAACTCGACACCGAGATCCGAAACAAAAGTGCGTAATTGGAGATCGCGCTTGCACTGGTATTCCGAGCGCACGGCTAGTTAGCGATTAGGAAGCAATTGTAATTTTCCCGAACGGGCAGGTAAAACAGGGTTGGATTCTGATTAAATCATTTAGGTGGATGTACGATTTACAAATATCTAATATATGAAATATATATACATATATAATAGATTTTAATAAATATTGGGTATGTTAAAATTATTATCAGACATGTAAATAATCAACTATTTTAAAATTGCTTTCTTAATTTTACAGCTTAGACTTACTTTTACCTATAGCAAATTATGTACTGAGAATAACTCAATTCAAATATAAATAATATGAATCTACATTATAGTTCTGCTTGTTATCATAATTCGAATGTGTTGTAGAAAAATATAAAAATATATATATTTACAGTACATATTAGTCAACAAAAATAATCATATTAATCTTTTCATCATATTAATTTCATTTTTTTTTCTAGATTAATTAACGTGCCTACAACTATTCCTCGAATGAGGGTTTGTCATGTTTATTACATTTCTTATCAGATTTACAAACGTTTTAAAAGAAAATAAATAAATAACAGATTTTAATAAATATAGGCTGAGTATGTTACAATTATAATCAGTCCTTTAAATACTCAAAGTCAAAGTCAAAATTGTATTTATTCAAGTAGGCATAGCAACAAGCACTTTCGAATCGTCAGTAACGATTATTATCTTAAGCTATTATATAATTAATAGAAATATATTGATGCAATTATACAAAAAAAAATACGGGTCAAAATGTATCATAATAATTTCACAATAAAATCGACAAAACTTAAAAGATAAAAAAATGTATAATAAAATACTAGTTTAGAATGTTTCTAGAATAAAATGCAAATGTCAGAAGGAAAATTTAAATCATTATTTTTTAATAAATCTTCTATACTATACTATAGTAAAATAATCGTCTTCTATACTATAATAGGCTTTAGAAATTCATATTATTTATATTTGAATTGAGTTATTCTCAGTACATAATTTGCTATAGGTAAAAGTAAGTCTAAGCTGTAAAATTAAGAAAGCAATTTTAAAATAGTTAAGTATTTATATGCCTGATTATAATTTTAACATACCCAATATTTATTAAAATCTATTATATATGTATTTCATATATTAAATATTTGTAAATCGTACATCCACCCAAATGTTTTAATCAGAATCCAACCCTGTTTTACCTGCCCTTTCGCGAAAATTACAATTGCCTCCTAATCGCTAACTAGCCGTGCGCTCGGAATACCAGTGCAAGCGCGATCTCCAATTATGCACATTTGTTTCGGATCTCGGTGTCGAAATACGCTGGTTCTAGAGCATTTGAATCGCTTGTACTGGATGCAACCGTATAGAACATAGAGCTTTTTTCGTATTAGTTCATATTGAATCTTATTGCGTGGTCCATATAGTAGAAATTCAGTAAACGCTAACATGTGGCCAAACCATTTTTTCCATAGTGGCACGCGCGCCTGCGGTTTACACACAAAAGATAAGACACTAAGTGGATGAGCTCAGTTCAAATTGTTTAGACTATAGTTGGGTCAGTATACGTCACTTTATTTTGAAAACTAGCAGTAATTTCGCTACGAAATTTTTATAGCATGTAGATATAAGTATTTTGATTCTAAATATGCAAAAAAACGAAAATCGAAAAAAATGTCAGTTGGCTCAGTATACGTAGGAGGTATCGATATTTGATCGGCCGAAATGTATGAAACAGCCAAAAAGTTTTCGCGATTTCAGCTTACTTCATCACCTCGCTCAATATATCAGTCATATTAAAATTTGTATAACTATGTACTAAGTGTTCTTTAAGGATTTTTTAGTACTAAACCACTTAAAAGACTAAGATTTGCTAACACGTTAGTATTTTAAAATTATATTTTTCTTTATATCTCAAACATTATATTTTCTACCAATCAGGCGGCCGGGGCAGAATTCCGTCGTCAACTGGAGCTGTTCGGGCGCGTCCGTCACGAAGGTGTGGCGCGCCTCCTGGCTCTCTGCAGTGACGCCGACCCGCACCTCATGGTGCTAGAGCATACTGACTGGGTATGAGCTACTGTATTTATTTATTTATCGAACGATCGTAACATACTTCCGGTGGTCGATACGGACGATTTAGGATTAAAACTTCATGGCAGAATCGACTACAAGATAATTGATACCAAGTTATCTTTTACTTCAAGACGAAACAAACATGGTAAAAAAATCGCATTGACGCAGTTCGTAGGATTAAAAAAGTACTTACCTATCTGAAAATTATAAGCCAGTTGGTTTGTGTTGGTTCTGACATTGTTAATAGCCAGACTTCTTCGTAATGGGACCATTAACATTGTGATAAATTGATAAAACTAATAATCTTGGACAATCTTGTCTTGTTTGGGACTGCCGTTGTTACGTTAACTGTAAATCTACATATACAGCCTCCAATTCTTATTTGTTCGTATACAGGGTGACCTGAAGACGTTCCTCCAAGCCACTGCGGCCGAGCAAGCGGCACAGTTCGGCGCCACGGGCGCCACCGCGGCGCCCCTGTCGCCCCAGCACCAGGCGCTGCTGGCGAGCCAGCTGGCACACGCTGCAGCCGCACTGGCCAGCCAGCGGCTCACACACAGGTATTCTAAAACTTATGAAAAACTAACACCCATCCTTCAACACATCCTTCAACACACAACACACAAAATAAACTAACATTTATTAAGTAAGTAGGAAACACAGACACTTTTATACATCAAGTAACAACAACTGCCTCCTTAGCCCAGTCGGTAGTGACCCTGCCTACGAAGCAAGAGGTCCCGGGTTCGAATCCTGGTCAGGGCATTTATTTGTGTGTTTATCACAGATATTTGTTCCTGAGTTATGGATGTTTTCTATGTATTTAAATATTTATCCATATTTATCTGTTATATATATCGTCGTCTAGCCTTATTGAACTTACTTTGGGCCTAGGTCGATATGTGTAAGATTGTCCTATAATATATATTTATTTATTTAAGTAAACTAAATTTTAGTAAAAAAAACCGGCCAAGTGCGAGTCGGACTCGCGCACCGAGGGTTCCGTATAAACCTGTAGGTATATAGGGGCAATCATTTTAAAATTATTAAAAATATTTTTATTATATGATGTAACTAAAAAATTACGGTTTTCGCAATTTTTCCTTTATCTGTGCTATAAGACGTTGCTTCGTACCAAATTTTAAGATTCTGAGTTCACGGGAAGTACCCCGTAGGTTTTGATTCCCTTGCGAGGTACGAAAATTTGCGGCATAAACGGCTGTATCTTTTGATTTAGTTGGCTTAGAAGTCTGATTTTTTGACAGCTCCAAGGGACAATAGACCTGAGTATTTGATATAAATTTCAGCTCCACGCGTTCCTGAGAGAAATGGTCTTGACAGACAGACAGACAGACACACAGACAGACGGACAACAAAGTGATCCTATAAGGGTTCCGTTTTTTTCCTTTCGAGGTACGGAACCCTAGAAACCACCGTTGTGTAACCTTACAACTCTGGCCCGAGACGAAACATAACCATTAAGAAGCACGGCGGGCCCTTTCTTCTCAAAATAGTAGTATATAAAGTATATAAAGTAGTAAAGGTTGTCTGGAAGAAATCGCTCATTAGCGATAAGACCGCCTGTTGTTACCTCTACCTAAATTTATCTAATTGTAAAATTTGTGCTTGTAACTGTATGAGGTGTGCAATAAAGAGTATTTATTATTTATTATTATTATTATATACATCAAATCTTACCCTTCATCAATAGCTTGCATTATAACCCTACAACATATTTAGTGGAAACCCGGACAGTTGGAAATGTAAGTCAGAAATGAGTACACAGGACGCACTATGAGAAGAAACGTGTGTCTGAAGAGACTAGAAGGAGCATGGAAGACAGCACAGTAACTGCCATGTCAACTGTTGGTTAAATGCATCGTGATTTGAAGATGTTCCTGCAAGCTAGTACGGCCGAGTAAGTGGCAGGGGCGCCACTGCGGTGCCCCTGTCGCCACAACACCACTCCTGGCCAGCGGATCACACACAACTCGGTCAACCCACATTTCAATAATAAATAAATATTATAGGACAATCTTACACAAACCGACCTAGTCCCACAGTAAGCTCAATAAGGCTTGTGTTGTGGGTACTAGGCGACGATATATATAATAGATAGAATAAATACTTATATACATAGAAAACATCCATAACTCAGAAACAAATATCTATGATAAACACACAAATAAATGCCCTGACCAGGTTTCGAACCCGGGACCTCCTGCTTCGTAAGCGGGTCACTACCAACGGGGCTAGAAGGCCGTTACAAATTCTAAATTGACTGACCGAAATGTAAAAATAACCAATAAATTCTCGCGATTTCGAACTTGTTCCTATCGTAAAAGTTGTTCAGAATGCCCTAAGTAATCACCTCGCAGAATATGGTAAAGTTAGAAAAATCACCCTGTATAAAATATAATGTTTAATTGTTGCAGAGATATCGCGGCGCGCAACTGCGCCGTGTCGTCAGCGTTGCGGCTCAAACTAACTATGGCCGCCATGTCTCGAGGGCCCGATACCGCACACTACTACAAGCGGCATGACCAGGTATACTCTGAAAAACTGCACTAACAGTAGAAATAAGCTATACGCGTCCCTTTCTTAGTGGTGAGGGTACAGTCGCCATCATATATAGGAACGGCCAAGGTGGTCACAAATATCTGAACAACGCCTCTATTGAAAATAGATGTCATATACTTCAGAAAAAAGTGACCAAACCCTCCGGTGTTATATGACATCTATTTTCAGTTTATACGAGTACATAGTAGTGTAACTAATTAAAAATTGCAAATAAAAAAAAAAAAAATATTTAACAAAATAATTTAATTTGCTTTAAGATTCAACGCCTCTATTGTCAAGGTGATAAAGTGCATGTTCAGATATTTTAGAGTACCTTGGCCGCTCCGATATATTTGATGGCGACTGTACTAGCGTAAGAAAAGGACAGTATGATTCTCTCTGTCTATGCTTGAAGTGAATCAGACCCTGGCCAAACTATAACAGAGACTATAAATAATGTAGACAGCCAACACATCTCGTAACGAGTAGCGTACCGTAGGAACGCTAGATGGCGCTGCAGCGCAATGTCATTTCCCCCTACTATTTTTGTATCTATAGGCACTGGTCCCACCGCGAGCGAGTAAGCTATAAGCTATAGTTAGCTTATAGTTCATCGCTGGCTGTTCACACTGCGATGAACTATAAAGATACATCTCTCTCTTTTATTTACACGGGAACGATTATCTTTTGTTCGTTTCTTGGGCTAGAAAATAGCCGATAGCTCATAGTTACTCGCCCGCGGTGGGACCAGTGCCTTAGGTTGCTCTCGTTCTGGTGGCCCTTCAGACTTAGGCCTCAAAAAGTTATTAAAAACTGGCTAGTCTATCTGTTATAGCCATCGACATATAATATCAAGACGAGTAAAGGCCAGCAAAGTTCATGTGAAAACACGACCCATTTTCATGTTTACAAAACTAAAATGTCTTATGTCTTGTTAACCAATCAAGTACTCATTCTTTAAGCATATTTTTTTGTGTTAACCTTAATTCTGCAAAGGTTTCATGCCATTTCACCAATAAGAAAAGTTGCCGTGTTGTGAGTGGTCAAAATCAATTTGACAATGAAGTTTAATTGGACAGGAGACACTCAAATCAAATGACTGAAAATGTCAAGTTAACGTATAATAAATACGCCTTAGTTTGACGTGGATGTGTTCACGTAATAAATAATACTTAATGCAATCAATTAACAATTTATTTTTAGTGCATTTTTCATGACTTATGTAATATACGTAAATTTAATCGTTCTTGGAATAAGGAATATGAAATCCTTCTATTCATCTTTCATTTATTTAATTAAAGTGCTTAATTACAATATAGGGACTTACATACTACAAAATAAGCATAAATTAACATATTTTTTTTACAATTTTATAAATCCGTTACATAGGGAGACCCTCTTGGTCTCAAGCAACATAATGTTAAGCAATTAAGGTTGATTATGGCAAAAGAAAAACGATTATTTTTTAATCAATCAACTACAAACACTGAAAGCATTGAAAAAAATAACCAACCCAGCAGGATTTGAACCTCGCATCGATACGCCTTACCGGGGCTCGATCGCTTTACCAATTAAGCTATGGGTTCAGTTACTGAGTTGACGAAATTCTCAATGCCTTCAATCATCTTTTTGCATTTATTTTTACATCGACTTTATAGCAGTCGTAAGCGACATCTAGGTGCTAACTACTAGAGTTAGATACCCTTTCCGCCGACCCTATTGCAAGTGTCACAACGGAAATAATAGATGGCGCTGCTATCAACTCATAATTATTTTACATGTTTTTTTAAAGTGGGGTATTCCACTCATACAATAGTATGTTATTCAATCAAATACAAACAATGAAAACATCGAAAAAATAATCAACCCAGCAAGATTTGTATTTGATCGAATAACATACTATTGTATGAGTGGAATGCCCCACTTTAAAAAAACATGTAAAATATTTATTAGGGTGCTTCAAAAAAATCAAAATGATATTTTTTAACGGGGCATAGACTTAAATGCTTCCAATCGTAATAAATATTAGTAATCGTAACACGTATTTTTTTATTTCTCCATTAAACAACATTTACGGGTCGCTACCAGCGATCAAATCTTTTAAAAAATCGCATATTTGTTTCTGCTCATGTCGCTACAATCATGTTACTAAATACCTCCTAAATAAGCCATTTGTGATTCTAATACGCTCTGTTATGCCATCAGTAGTTTTTTCAATCTATAGTTTGCATTTGTCGGCATTTAAACAAACATAAATAAATCTAGTAAATCTACCCTCAAATGACTTGTGAAGCTAATTGAGGGTATAATACATAAAATCACATTAGTCAAGTTCAGTGACATAGAAGTTCAGAGATTTGGTTAGTTAAGCAATTAATGTTATATTCTACGCTAAAACTCACAAATTGGTTGTTTGCGTTTATTTAAATACCTAAGAATACGGAGTACAAGTGTGTTAAACGTTCTGAGCGTGTTGACGTGTGTTTGGTATTGCAAGTCGATGTATAATACCATTATTTTCACTCCAACAAGTGACTACATACATACAGTGGCATACAATGGCGTCTAGTGCTGGTAAAAGTGATATTAGAACAAGAAAAAATACAGATATATGGCTAATTGGGCAGCTGACACCAACATTACCTCAATCAAAACTACCGTCTGTTAAAGAGGTAATGAGTTCATTTTTCTATTATAAAATTATAGAGAAATTAAATAATAAAGACTCCGCAACACACACTGCCTGCGATGTATTACAAATATGGGAAAAAGCAAGTATTCCCACCAGACTAAAAAAACATGTAATAGCCAAAATATTACAATATTTTTCTGAGTGGCAAAGATTAAAGAAAAATAAAGAAAACAAAGCAAAACGGTCACTTGTATTAGAAAACAAGGAAAAAACATGGAAGAAAAAATTGGAATGGCTTTTCGATATTGCCCATGCCGACGCGTTAACGACTATTGTTATCGAAGAAGACAAACAATTTCTTCTTGCTCAGAGAAAAAAGGGACGTATAGGACAAATTTGTGGCGTGGATAGAGATTTTCAAAAACAGCAAGCGAAGAAGTTAGAAGAAAACGAAAAGTTAGAGAACAGAAAAAAGAAACAATACGAAAGTATAAAACAGCTGACTGAAAAGTGTAAGTTAATGTCTTCATCTTCTAGTTCTTTAGACGATAGTGACAGAGAAGAGACAGACCACCAAAAACCTTCACCACCAGGACCATCTTCATCGATACCACAACAAAAACGACCACTAAGACGGAAACAATTAATTGACGATCGTTTAGCATCGAGCCTCGATGTGGCCAAATTAAGCGACCGAAAAGCTGCTATTGTTTTGACATCTACTCTTAGTAGCGTGGGTTGCGATGTTGCGAACTATAACGTCAGTTCATCTTCCATTCGACGTCAACGAAGCCAACGACGCCAAAAAATAGCAGAGTCGTTAAAAAACGAATTTAAGCCAGAAGTGCCACTTACTGTCCACTGGGATGGCAAAATGCTAGAAGATATAACAGGGCGAGAGATTGTCGAACGACTACCCATTCTTGTATCAGGTCAGGGAATAGATCAGCTTTTAGCCGTACCAAAATTACCAAATGGAACAGGGAAGGCAATGGCTTCTGCTATTTTCGAAACATTGATGTCATGGAGCTTGTGTGATAAAATTAAATCTATGGCTTTTGATACAACTGCTTCAAACACAGGACGTATTCAAGGAGCCTGCACCTTATTGGAGCAGAAATTGGAGAAAAATGTACTATGGCTTGCATGTAGACACCATATTTTTGAGATTGTTCTTGAAGCAGTTGTGGTTTTAGCTCTTGGTGTTTCTAGCGGGCCTGAAATCCAAATATTTAAAAGGTTTCAAAAACGTTGGGCTCAAATTAATCAAGAAGAGTTTAAGCCAGTTTTTACTGATCCTGAAACATCAAAGTTAGTTAAAGATCTAGACACAACAATGATTTCTTTTGCTACTCACCAATTACAACAATTTCAGCCCCGAGACGACTACAAAGAGCTGTTGTACCTCATTATATATTTCTTGGGAGGAACACATGATAAAGAAGTATCCTTTACAACACCCGCAGGACTACACCGGGCAAGATGGATGGCTAAAGCAATCTACTCTTTAAAAATGTATTTGTTCAGAGATCAATTCAAAATGACCAAAAAAGAACTGAAAGGCATTACAGATGTTTGCGTTTTTACTATTCGCATCTACGGAAAGTACTGGTTTCAAGCTCCTTGTGCTTGGTCTGCCCCAAATAATGATTTAGAGCTTTTGAAGGATTTGGTGGCGTACCAAAAAATAAACGCACCACTTGCAAAAGTTGCTATGAAAAAAATGTTAGGGCATCTCTGGTACTTATCCGAAGAGCTTGTGGCTTTTGCTTTCTTTGACGACGCAGTTTCATTTGAAACGAAACAAAAGATGGTCACTGCTCTCAAAAAACAAAGTCTAGGTGTTTCTCCAAAGCGAGCAACTCTTGATCAAGATCAAATTTTAGTAAAAAACTTGGAAGATTTTGTAACCAACCAAACACTGTCTTTTTTCGATACATTGGCCGTTTCATGTGATTTCTTGAAGAAAGATGTGAAGTCGTGGAAAAATGATGACAACTACAACAAATGTAAAGCTTATGTTTATTCAATGAAAGTTGTCAATGACTTAGCTGAAAGAGGAGTAGCTCTGATGGAGGAATATAATCGTCTTCACGCGACAAATGAGGAACAGAAGCAATTTTAACTTTTGACGGTTAAAGAATACCGACGTAAATTTCCTAATACAAAAAAGTCTACTTTAATGCAATAATTCGACATGTACCCATTGCCATGTTCAACGTTATATATGTTTTATTGTAATTATTTCATGTTTTACAGACCTTTATTAAGTAAAGTTATTCATAGTTTAGTATAAATACAATTAAAAAAATAATAATAAAAGATTATTTATAAATACGTATTTTTTTGTAAAAACCTAAAACTTTCACCTCGGGTAGCGACCCCTAAATCATTTAGAAAAAAATCCAAAAAAAATACTGTGTAAGTTTCTTAACAATCAAAAACATATGAGAGGGTGCCCCTAAAGAATAATAAAAAAAAATTTTTTTTCATACTTTTTGAAGCACCCTAATATTTATGGATTATTTTTTAACTCTATTTATGACTAGACTAGAAAATAATAGCATACCTTCAATATAAATAGTTAAAATTCTCTTTGCTTCCTCGTTTTTTAGAACTAAATAAATAACGGATGAGTTCGTTTATGTGTACTATTTATTTTAGCAGGCTTAGGGAAATACAAAGATAAATTTACATTTTGTATACATTTTTTAATACTACAACGGTATCAAACAGGCTTACGGGTCACCTGATGGTAAGCAGCTACCGTAGCCTATGGACGCCTGTAACTCCAGAGGTGTCTCATGTGCTTTGCCGACGCATTCATATAAAAGAGGATTCACTGTGTTGACAGCTAAAGGGACAAGAGGATCCCCCATCGTCAACACACTGCATCCTCTGAGCTCTCTGGCAACCTTACTCACCGGCAGGAACACAACACTATGAGTAGGGTTTCGTACTAATTGGCTGTGGTTTTCTGTAAGGTAGAGGTAGTTCCCTAGTCGGGCTCTGCTCTAGATTTGATAATTAAAGACTATGCTATGAAGTTATAGCATTCATTATTAATGAAAAACAAGAGTCATACCTATTAGCCAGTTGTACTAGAAATGGCACGGCCAGAATGGTATGATTTTACCAGAGTAAGTATAGTATTCGAAGGGTTTTGTTTTGTCGATTTATTACTACTAGGTAATACTAATAAATGAACATTCAGTATACTTTTCCTCAAATGAGTTATGTTTACTTTTCCAAAACTTATATTGCATAACATCGACCAAGTCCGTAATGTATGAGAATATCTATGCGTGATTTACTTACCGATGAAAAGAAATATCACCATCTTTGGCGCCTGTGTGGCTCCTGCACCAATTCACGGCACAAGCTGGCATTTTAATACCGATATATTATCGAAATTTCATGGACCGAAATAACTAATATTTTGACGACATGACAATTTCAAAATGTTTGACATGACATTAGGGCACCGCTGTCACAAGCTCCGCCCACTTTGGCACCAGGAAAGTGGAGCACATTTTGAGCGTTGATTACGCTTCCTTACTTATTATTCTTCCAAGGTTATAGCTTGACAAATTTACTTTATTTAGCGTATTTACCCGACTGCTGAAGGCCGAAGCCTAGGAGTGTTAATATGTCTATTTTTTTAGCACGCATCACAGACTACACCATTTGATAGATTACCACGTCTGAGGTGTTATTCGGTTGTGGGATAACTTAAAGAATATTGAGAAAAAAATGAACCGTCATTAACTAAATCGCTTGCGATTTTTTTAATCGACTCCATTTTGTCGATTTTTTAACGACTGACTTGCCTCACCAAGTATAAATCGACAATTATTTCATGCATATAACAAAGATACTGGTGACCCGTTTAAGGACATAATGGATATCGTATTGCGACAAAAAAAGTAGAAGAAAAATTTTTAAGCTAATTTTACTTTTTGTACACGGTCGGCCCAGCAGGCTAACCCTTCAACCAAAACAATTTTTTTTTTTGCGTCAAAATATTTTTCTTCTTGGTTTTTATAATTAGATTAGGATACCAATTACGCCCTTAAAAGCATCACCAGCATTTTTATTACACCTTGTATAAGAAGCCCTCTGAAACGAATTCTAAAAAAAGCCTCTTTTTACAGGTGATCCCGCTACGCTGGCTGCCAGCCGAGGCGGCTTTAGAAGGAGAATACTCTGCCAAATCCGACGCTTACATGTTCGCGGCCACTGTATGGGAGGTTAGTACCGCTACTCGATAACAGATGGCGCTAGTATATGGGAAACGTAATCTGGTGACGTTATTATGTATAATAGAATAAGAGTCCACGACACTGAACCTAGTTCGATAAGTCTCCTAGATGATATATATAATTAGTCACGTCTTTAATGGGGGAACACGAAATGCCGATGCAGCAATGCAAAACAAGTGGCGGCGTATTTAATTTAAAAAAAAAACGGTTGCCGGTATGATAAGTCTCCTACATTTCCTTTGTTCCTCGAAACAGGGGAGGGATAGGGCTACACGATAATGCGGTGCTGCAAGCCCCCGTGCATGGCCTTGTCAGTGGCAGAAGCATCAAAATATTGCAGATGTATGCCAAAACAAAGTACCTGTTCTTTTTCTAACAGTAACACGATGTTATGTAACCTAAACTGCAACAAGATTTTACGTTATTAAAATGATCTTGAAGCAAATCAAATTATTTGTGTTGAATATTTTTGATTTGCAATTTTTAAGTAGTTACACTACTATATATAAATTATAAACTGAAAATAGATGTCATATACTTCAGAAAAAGTTATTAAAATGATTAAAATTATTAAAATGATGTTAATATTTTTAAAGAAATAATTTTAATTTTAGTATATATCAGAAACCGGTGGATTGCAATTTCGGAGCAATTTGAGACAAAACATTGACGTTCGCGAAAATAAATAATTACTACTTCGCGCCATACAAATTTAGCTTTTCTAAGGACCAATGTTGGAGATGTCACTTTGACAGTTTGACTTTGCCTTCCCCATTTATTCCTCACGAAATATGTTTGAATTTCAGATTTACACAAAAGCCGAACTTCCATTCGTCAAACTGAATGACAACTCTGTGCTTGAGCGGCTAAAGAGCGGAACTCTGGAATGGACGGTGCCGGCGTCTATGCCTGAAGCGCTCGGAGGATTACTCGTAAGTTTCACTATTAACACTTGAGCGTCAATGACGGCCAGTCACGGCATCTGTAAATCCGGCTACCGACGTCAATAGACGTCCGTTAAAAACTATGAAATACGTAACGGCCTCCTAGTCGTTAGTGACCCTGCCTACGAAGCAGGAGGTCCCGGGTTCGAATCCTGGTCAGGGCATTTATCTGTGTGTTTATCACGGATATTTGTTCCCGAGTTATGGATGTTTTCTATGTATTTATATATATCTATCTATTATATATATCGTCGTCTAGTACCCACAACACAAGCCTTATTGAGCTTACTGTGGGACTAGGTTGATTTGTGTAAGATTGTCCCATATTTATTGAATATAATTTTCAGAAACGGTGTTGGAGCAACTCCCCATCCGAACGGCCGCAATTCGAAGCCATCTGTACCGAAGTAGACGCGGTGCTGCAAGCGGTAACGTCCGACGAAGCTCCGCAGGAAAACAAACCTTAACCACATTATTTTACGGTTCAGTTTCTAACGCTCGCTTCAGGCACTTAATGCCTTTTCGAAAACAATAGTAGGCCAAGTCTCAAAAAATAGCTTTAGCCTTAAGTCCTACAATAGTGAACCGAGTTTGTTTTAGTATACAGGATGGATTTTCCAAGTGATAGCAGCCAACAGATTCCATGATGATGCATACAGAGCTGAAGGTCCTGAGTTCAAATCCAGGTAAGGGTGTTTATTTGTGTATTTATTTAAAATATTATTCCAGAGTTATGGATGTTTTTTTTTAAATCTAAGTAGGACAGATGCCCTGGTTTTGGCCACTGTAACCGACTAAATTATGTAGGCTAGTTACGGTATGCTATCACCCATCTTGAAACGTGTTTTAAAATTAGTCGCGTTCCGTGTATTCTGTCCTTGGGCGAACGCGTGTTTCAACTCTAGAGATACTTGCTTTGAGGTCTATACCTTAGTAAAGTTGAAAATAGCCAAAACCGGCACTTTGGCCACAACCGGGGCATGTGCCCTATGTATTTACCTTTGTAATAGGAAGTGGAAGGCCTTCAGACTAGACAGATTGGGCCTTCAGACTAGACATCAACTAGACTTTTTAAAAATTTTATATTAATTATAGGTTTTGATAAGAATGGCCTAGATTTTTTTTCATCGACCCAGCTTAAGTAATATTCAGATCAATGACGCGTAGTTTCAGTGACCGCGAGGCAACCGGATGGCTCGCGGTATTCAAGGTCCATACGTATTGTGGAACCAACCTGTGCAACCCGAACTGAGCCTCGTTGCACTTGGTTTTTCCATCCTCTCCCCCTCAATTTCCAGTATCTTTATGTGATGAAGAACGAGCATGCAAATTGCCATTCACACCGGCTGGTCGGTTATCGATCACTCAGAGTTGGAAGCCGGAAAAAAATTACTTGGGGGATGAAAAACAAAGTCCAACGTATGTCAGTTCAGGTTGCAATCCGGGTGCCTCGCGGACACTGTGACTACGCGCCATTGCTTTAAAACTTCAATCCCTATTCAAACTTAAAATTCTCGACTAAATACGATAATATCTAAAGTATTACTAAGCGTAGCTTTAGAAAATAGTTATGTCATTTTGATGCATTTACATTTTAAAATCCGTTTTTATTTCGGAATTATTTAAGTCATATTATAATTATGTTTAAGTAAGTTTAAGGAAAATGAAAATGAAGCTAAATTATACTGCCATTTTGTACATAATGAGATTAGTGTTAAGACTGATGATAGCCATATTAGATAAGGTTTAAATAATGCCATAGTCACAGATAAGATATTAATAATGATATATTATCTGTGCAGTGACAATCTTAAGGAACCATACACATTGTTTTGAAATCACTATTTAAAAATGACGATGTTATTGCAAATCTTTAGCTTAAACCGAATCAGAATGATTTCACTTTTATCGCTCGAATACAATATAGAATCTGTATACAACGTACGG
The DNA here is from genome assembly GCA_947086415.1 of Pammene aurita. Lineage (NCBI taxonomy): Eukaryota > Metazoa > Arthropoda > Insecta > Lepidoptera > Tortricidae > Pammene > Pammene aurita. The sequence goes on along the minus strand of OX352314.1, from coordinate 8,038,368 downwards.
TACCTTGTCCAAAAAAGTGTCACATATTTAGTTTATGAAAATTGAACCATAACTGTAGATCTAATAGCCATAATAGTCGAAGAGGTTATCTAGGGGACTGTGTCTCGTTTTGACTAAGGAGGTAATGATCAATTTTGTAACGAGTGCGAGTGAGACACCGCCCCCTACATTATGCTCTCTATTGGACCGTGTTTACTAGTCACCTATGAACGACTGTTTTACTCGGAAATAAGGTTCAACTGTGGTAAGTACAAAATTAGTAAAGTAGAATTAGATCCACTTCATATAAATCCATGGCACATACATGTTCAAAGTTCATGTATCTTGGAGAATTCAACCTGGATGGAGTAGCCATGTCTGTCATTTTCAATACATAAAAAAGGCTGCCGATTTTTGCGGGGGAGGGGAACGTCAAATGTATGGCTATTCGTATGTAACGTACAAATAGCTACGTCAGATAAACGTCTGTCCATACATGCGTATGGACCCACTGGTCATATGTTTTCGGCAGAGGGGAACGCCTGTCAATGGCGAATCCGGTTGGTTGAATTCTCTAAGATACGAATGCGATTCGCTTCAACGCCGCTTAGTATGCGGACTCCTTTGAACATGTACTATCCGGTTCATAATTGCATACCCAATTAATGAATAAATACATTGATAAATTGGGTATGCAATTATGAACCTCATACTACGCGCGTATCGTAAACGCTGACGCTGCGACGCCGTGTGTAGCTACAGTCGTTGTCAACAGTATGTATACAAATTTGGACCTTATTGTAATAGTATAAGGTGCAAAATTGTATACATATTTTTGGTGTTCACTGTTCTACATGAGATGTAATTTAGAGTAAAGGGATCAGAAAATAAAAACGAATCTGATTTAAGCAGACGGCAGTGTGTCAGCCAAGTTCGCTTATAATAGGGCTACACTCATCACTGTGACGTTTTCTCAATTTTATTTACGTTATTTATAAATGTATACTTTATTTTGTCTATTTTGCAAAGTATTTTGGAACTCTATCTAGTGCCAGATTAGTAAGTAATTTTAGTAAAGATGGCGGCGTAGTTTTATTTCGATTGATTAATTTATTAATTATTACTGAATCGACATCTGTAAAATTAGTAACTCAATTTTCACATCAATTCACATCTGTGATTTCTGTCTTGATTTGAATGTAGATTGATTTAGAATAAAAAAGACAGACGTCAGAGACCAAGTAAGAAATTGGATTTGATTTGAACTGTGGAAATGACGACATGATAAAATAGTAATATACACCTGTTTCCAATTTGTGGTAAATTATTTAAAGGGACTAATTCTCTCTTAGGATCAAGTCTCCCCAGGTTCCCCTATCTTTATATCCGCTGTCTAAAATTATGTATGATTTTATTATAACGAAATTATTTATAGCATCGTGTGATAATGACTCTCTTTTAACGTTTATTACTTAGTTATATTACTTTATACTTGTCTATGATTATTTTGTAATTGCATTTGGATTCAAATGTCCATTTTTATAAAACAATTAATTAAGAAAAATTATGCTATTCTAAACACATAACATAAATTACGTGAAACATTGAAGTAGTATGTACTTACCTACTTTGATATCACAAAACGATGTGGTCACCAGTCAAAAAACAATGTCGAATTGTATATTTATTATTGCCTATTGGTCATATCCAGGGCCGCGATTCGACATGCCAAACTGCGAAACGTGGCTCTCACACTTGTTTCGCTAGGTGATAGAGTGAAATCCATCTGTCCACACGTGTCCACACCTAACTGTCAATCTGTCAGTAGGTCTCGCTAGAGCGTTTTGTCTACGGCCACCATTTTAGATGTCACTCTTGAGTGATTCCACCCCAAATTTCAACTGTCACAAAAGTGTGATCTCATAGTTGTCTCGCTACCTACTGTCAGTTATGCCATGTCGAATAGAGGCCCAGTGATCCAGTTTTTTTTGTGGTGTTATTTTCATATTTAGTTTGCAGCTATTTAATTAATTAGGATAAGGTACTCTATTTTTTTTCAAAAGCAGGCTGCGGAGCCAACGTGCCAATCGTTAACGCTATGTAGCGAACGAAACGCATCTGTCACTGTCGCACTAATATGGAAGAGTGATAGAGAGGGGTGACTACGATACACTACGGAGCGTTAACGATTGGCATATGGATGGTATAGGAAGGATGGAACTCTCTTATAGGAAAACGGTCGAAAAAGTATCCAGCGGTAAGTACTAAACAATAGTTCCAAATATCTCCGGGTGGCGCTAGGTATAGTTCAGCACTTGAAATGAATTACCGATATTTAATACTTGTATGACTTTCTAAATAAAATTAATATTCAGAGTGTTTTTCATCTCCGCAAATAATTATTTTGAATTGATTTTATTTTAATTTCAAAATTAATTTAATCAAATTTAATATCATTGTGGCGCCATCAGTTTATCGCCTTTTGACGGACACTTTTGTAACATAGAGATTTATATCCTTCTTGTACCATCCATAGATTGGCACATTGGCTACGCACCTAATAATACTTAGGGCCAGTTGCACCAAACCGTATGTTAACGTCAACGTCTTCGCAAAAAAAATCTCGTATGAAAAGTTTGGCAGTTTTCTATGTTATTATATAATCGTACTCAATAGATATTGCATGTATTATGTATGACTTGCTAAATGTAACGTACTTTGTTACTTGGCCAAATAAATGAACTTGAACTTATGGGATGACAGCTCCGACGCCATGTTTAACGTTGATCAGTGCGTTTGTTATGTGTGGTGCAACCCATCCTTAGGGCCGGTTGCACCAAAGCGTCTGTTAACGTCAACGTCGTCGTTAAAAAAATCTTGTAAAAAAAAAAAAGATAAAAGATATTTATTCTGCAATTTAGGCACATTACAATGCACTTATGAACGTCAGAGAGAAAAAAAACTACCACCGGTTCTAACCCTACACCTCTGACCGGCGAAGTATTATGACCGGCAAGAAACTCGGCGGGGCTTATTTTTTCAAAACAGTAATATAGTAATATTATATCTTAAAGATACACAACAATGCGTAGTTCTATAAGAAGACATATCAAAACAGCTTGAGAGACATACAATGTACGTATTGTTAAAAACAAATAAAATAATTATAATAATAAAATCCAAATCTGGTTGCTTCACAAAACGTTTGATATGCTTTCCTATCTGAACTGTGTCCTCTAAATGTTAGATGACTTTGTAGTAGTTTCTGGTTTGGGCCATGCATCTTTGTCCGTCATATAGTCCTCGACCCTGTAATAACCCTTTGACATTATGAAAAATTTGTAATTTTTCTATAGGATGACAGCTCCGTCGCCATATTTAACGTTGATGAGTTCGTTAATTGTGCGTGGTGCAACCCACCCTAAACTTTTCATATAAGATTTTTTTAACGATAACGTTGACGTTAACAGACGGTTTGGTGCAACTGGCCCTTAGTATCGTAAACGACCTAGTAGGTATATTTGCTTTTCTATTACTAATAAATTTTCTAGCAAAGTATGTATAGAATGAATACGAAAATAATACCACTGTACACGAGTTTAATTTCAATTAGTACGTAAGAGTATAGGAAAATCAAGCATTTGCAATTCTTTTTAATAAAATGTAATTAACTGCTAGTAATGATTTTGTTTCATTTTGATAACACCTTAAGTACAGTCGCCATGAGGTATATCGGAGCGGCCAAGTTGATTACAAATATCTGAACAACGCCTCTATTGTCAAGGCGATAAGGTGCATGTTCAGATATTTTTGAGTACCTTGGCCGCTCCGATATTTGATATTTTGATAGTCGATATTTGATAGCGACTGTACTAAGCCCCTAAATCCTATACATAATGAAATGGATGAGCATGTTTCTGGCAGCAAGTCGCTGGCCCAATATTACAGGGGATCAATGTTACTCTGCGTCCGTCAGAAACACCTTAGACAACCCTACACGTGATCCCTGGGTGGTACTAAAAGAGTAACAAACTTGGCAGCTGCACTGTCCCATCAGGACCTCGCAGCACTCACTGGATTTTCTTCATCATCTGCTTTCCCACTACTACTACCCCAGATAAGAAATGCCTATCTATATCCAGTGCCATATTGCCATACGAGAAATAAATAATTACAGGGTTCTATCCATGTATCACTTTTATCGAATTGTTAACAAGGTTTTTTCTACTCGTCGACTATAATGCTTGAATTGAGACTTTAGACCTGTCTACTAGGGCATACTTTTCGATGGAGCTATTATGGTCGCAAATTTTAGCATCGTCGCGGATGCTGAAATGGATTTTCAAACAATATTATACAATGGTCGGGGAGGACCATCCTCCTCCCCGACCGTTGACGATCCACCGGGAGATCGAAGTTACTAAATTGTATAGAGGGTTGTGTAAGGCATTCGTCGAACTTAATTTTTACCGGCTTGCCTATTTTGAGCACTCGTAGAAAAAGTATTGTATACAATAGTGACATAATTAAGCTTTTCAATCTCGTACCTTACTAAGGCCACTCAGCAAGCTTCGTTATAGTTATGTATTATACAAGCGTGTTTTTACCCGATTGCTGAAAGAAAGGAGGGTCATTTACCCCTGGATTCATAAACATGATGAAGTGAAAGATTACTTGAAACTGTTATGTCCAGGGGCCGAATGCAGCGTAGAGGAGCTCAAATCCAGAGGAAGCTACAAGTCCTTCAAACTGGGTGTCCCGGCAATTCACTATGATAAGTGTATGTCGGCGGACGTGTGGCCTGAAAACGCGAGAGTCAAAGTATGGTTATTTCGAAAGCAAGGAACACAGGCCTCGAAACCAGGGCGACCTGGCCAACGTCCCCTTTATTAACATCGCTTATCAAAATGTTAGAGGCTTAAATACTGAGCTTAACTATTTTAGACAAACTGTTACCGCTCATGAATGTGACGTCATAGCAGTCGCTGAAACTTGGTTGTCAGAATCAGTTGAGGATGCTGAGCTAGTGGGACCAGGTTGGAGCTTGATACGCCGAGATCGCGAGGGCTGTCGTCGAGGAGGCGGTGTTTTAGTGGCTGCACGACCAGGTATCATCCTACGCCATAGACCCGACTTGGAGACAACAGGTTGCGAAGACCTATGGACCTCATTGGTGGTGGAAAACAAAACAATTTATCTGTGTGTTGTGTACATCCCGCCCAATGCCGTAGAAAATGACTACATGCGGTTTTTTCAGAAAGTCGAATCAATCATTGACTCTCTCGCGGGTATTGTAATAATTATGGGGGACCTTAATCTGAACCCTAAGTACACTCCTATTAGTATCTTAAGTTATTATTGCTATTTTACCACTGTTTGTGATTTGAATGAGATGAACGAAGTGTTAAATGCGTATGGCGGAGTGTTAGATGTTGTGCTGGTGCGTAAGCGTGAGCGCAATGTCTCTGTATCTGAAGTTCAAGAATCGGGTCTGGTTCCGCATCCCGATGCTTAACACCCCCCTTTAGAGATTACCATTCCACTCGTAGATTCCCCAAACGATACTGTAAAGATATGTCCAAGTAATATTGACGCAAACCTTGATTGGAACTTCTCCAAAGGTGATTACAAACTCTTTTATGAACGTATCTCTACAGTGTCTTGGAAAGAGGTCCTCGAGTGCCGCGATGTCAGTACTGCTGTGGAGCATTTCTATAAAATATTATATAACATTTTTGATGACTGCATACCTAGGAAAACAAGACATAAAAAGGCTTGCAGACGTTATCCAATCTGGTACTCCGGAGAAGTAATTGCTGATATCAAGCGAAAAGCGTTTCTCCATCGACTGTGGAAACGTACTGGGGATAAGGCAATATATGCTAACTTTTCGGCGCTTAGGTCAGGCATAAAGTTAAAAACTAAAATTAACTACGATAATTACGTGAATCATATTCAAACTAAAATTGCATGCGAACCTCGGGCTTTCTGGCAGCACGTAAATAGTCTCAAAACCAAGGGTGGATTTGAGACGCAGGTTAGCTATAAAGGAAAGGTGGCTGAGGGCGCTGAGGCTGCCCAAGCATTCGCGGATTTCTTCTCGAGCGTATTTCTGCCGTCACAACCCATTCTCGATTGCGAAAAGACGATTTCTGAAGACGTTACGTGTACAGCAAATTTCGTCCACATCAACAAAATATCCCCTAAAGATGTAGAAGTAGGCATAGCCCAATTAAAACCACATAGTTCGCCTGGTCCTGATGGCTTGCCTTCATTTATCCTTAAAGGCTGTAAGGAATGGTTAATCAGTCCGTTGGTTTATATCTTTAACCTAGCTCTTAGTACTGGACACTACCCATCTCAATGGAAGGTTACGCGAGTGCGACCTATCCCGAAGTCAAATGAGACGTCTAGTGTTGAGAACAATCGCCCTATAGCTATCCTTTCCTCCGCGGCCAAACTGTTTGAATCAGTCGTGAACAAACTCCTCGCCCCTCAAACCATACCTCTGCGACTCTCAGCATGGTTTCAGGTCGAAGCGATCCGTAGAGACGAATCTTGTAACCCTGGTTGATTACATCTCTGAACATATGGATAAAGGAATACAGGTCGACGTGCTGTACTTTGATTTCAAATAAGCTTTTGATCGCGTAGATAACGACGTGCTGTTAAGTAAGCTGTGTACCATTGGCTTTTCGCCTAAGCTGCTTCGGTTTTTCGCCAGTTATCTGCGTGACAGACAGCAGTATGTACAGCACGGATGCTTTGTATCCGAACCATACCACACACGTTCGGGAGTCAGCCAGGGTTCGATTTTGGGTCCGTTTCTCTTCGGGATTATGGTGAATGACTTGGCCTCAGTACCTAAGTATGCAAGATGCCTACTCTATGCTGACGACTTGAAGCTTATTTATGGAGCGCAGCACTTATCGGACTGCGTATCTTTGCAAGAGGACTTGGATCGAGTTCATCTATGGAGCGTCAACAATAAGCTCATTTTCAACTCCTCTAAGTGCTCGGTAATGAGTTTTAGCCGTGCAACTTGTCCATTGCTAGCTGAATACCATCTGGGGTCGAAACTCATAGTTCGGGTCCAGTGCATCCGTGACCTAGGGGTAATTTTTGATCCGCATCTTAACTTTCATGAGCATATGAGAGGGCTAGCCAAAAACTGCTACCGGAGACTGGGGTTCGTAATCCGAAATGCGCGCGAATTTCATGACCCTATGGTTATTAAGCTTATTTACACTGCCTTGGTCAGGAGCAAACTGGAAACAGCATCTATCGTCTGGAATCCCCATGAGACCACTTACATATTGCTTCTGGAAAAAATTCAAAAGGCCTTTTTGCGATTTCTATATAAAAAGATGTACGGCTGCTACCCATATTTGTATCCCTCGAAATTTTTATATGGCTTTTTGGGATTTAATTCTCTGGAAGTAAGGCGTAACTTTGGACTTATGATTACTGCCTGTAGCATCTTGAGAGGAGCTTCGGACTGCCCAGAACTGGTGACGCAGCTGGTACGTTTACATAATATGTTCCGTCGATAGATAAGGCCAAATTTAATCTCCGACCACGAATGCCTCAGCTAATGGCTGTACCAGGAACACGCACTGTGTCCTATAGTGAGTCTCCTCTAGTCCGCGCTCTTCAACTGCTTAACGCGCTCCTCGCATCAGCACTGGAATGGGATGTTTTTGCAAGTGATTGGTCGGTTGTCTGTAGTGAGTGTATGAAGTTCTGTGAGGCGATGGATAAACGTGAGTCGACTGTTATATATTAGATTTGTATTTTATATGTCTCTGTTATATTATTGATTACATAATTGTATACACTTTTATATGAATTCCACAGTAAATTGGTTTAACTGTCATACTGTGTAATTTGTTGAACAATTAAAATAAAAATAAAAATAAATAAAAAAAACATCCCTCAGACCTCAATTAGTTTAACATAACATAAATACTCTTTATCTATACCATGGATGTACTTAAAGGGGATCCGATATGTAAATCAAAACACATAAAAATATATTCGCCTCGTTTTAACTCCGCGCCATATTCATAAGCAAAAAGAAATGACGAGTATATACGTAAAAGCCCAATGCGGCCGAAAATCCGCCATATTAAGATCTGAGGACGTCAAAACCTATACACTATAACCGCCATGTTGATAGCTCCGATACTTCCAAATCAACACTCTTATTTCGTTAATGTGACACCAATATCATAAATCCTCTATTCCGCGTTCGGAAACCGTATGTAATTACTACCATTATTGCAACCCAGTAACGTAACATCAGTATATTATCTGTGTCAGTGTAATAAAAACGTATGAAAACTCATTACCTACGGTAACGTAATGAAAATCTGCCCTCCTCTGACCGCCGGCACGCGCCCGCCCGACCGCCGGCACAATCGAGTTGGTCATGGCGGTGAAATGGCTGTTATTTTAATGGTTTCCGAACACTTCATTTAGGATTTATAATATGTGTGTAGATAAAGCAGTGTATGCAACTGTACGTAATTAGGCCTTAAAACACTCGTGTGATCTTATTATAACCACGCTCGTATTTTAAGGACCCTTATTAAGTAACAATTTCATAAACTGCTATTAAGGTATTTCTTAAACACAGCAAGAGATGTAGCACGCCTTAAGTCTAAGGGTAAGTTGTTCCAGAGCCTAATAACAGTCTGAGAAGTGAAAGAGCTACTATAAAATTTATAGTTTATTAATGTTTTGTCTGTTTCTAACAAACACAACTGTCAAAGTGACAGATTAAGGACATAACTTAAATTAACAAATTCAGCCCTGAGAGACGTTTATGAAGAAGGGAGTTAGTAATTAATAATCGTTACTGCTGATTTGTATACTGATTAGATCTGCGTTGCGGCGAAGATTGAAACGTAACAATCCATGTTATTCACGGCTTCTTCGAGGTATAGGCGCTACATGCCATTTTGGTTTTTGGGTAATCAGTTTATTTAATTTTACCGCTACCCTCGCTTTCTGACCAGGGACCCTCACGTTAGGCTTGAACTCTTTGCTTACTTCTGGTATGTCGTTTTGGTTAGCCGACTTAATAGGTTCACTCACATAAACCTCTTCGTTCATTTTTCTAGGCTTAACAAATTTGCTCATTTTCTTTGTTTTCATATTCTGGCTCAGTTTATGCTGACCGATTGGCTTAATGAATTGGCTCAGTTTATTTGGATTTTTCCTTAGACCCAGTTTTTTCAGTCTTTTGTTATGGATCAATTCATGTGCCTTTACGAACTGGCTCAATTTATTCAGATCTAACTGTTGACTTAGTTTATGCAGGGTTTCTGGCTCATTGGTTTTGCCCGTACGTAAGGCGGAACTTCTCGTGTACTCTTGCAGCATAATTTTGTAAAGCTTCGCAATCTCCGCAGCGTTTCCGGGTTCCTTAGGGAATACACAAAATGTAACATTCAAAAATACAAGGTGTAACAAAAGTGCTTGGATCCTTTTAAGGGCATAATTGGTATCGTCTTCTAGTAATGAAAAACTAAGAAAAAAAATTTTTTTCGCAAAAAAAACTTTTTTTTTGTATGGAAGGTTGGCCAGTGTCCCATACTTGTCCCATACAAGAAAATCTTTTTTTCGCGTCCAAAAAAAATTTTCTCCTACTTTTTCTTACTCGCAATACATTACCAATTATGCTCTTCAACGGATCACCAGTAATTTTGTTACAATCTGTATGTAGTAACGTGTAAGCATACTGATATCATAATTAAAAAGCAAAATTATGAAAAATAGATGTCATATACTTCAGAAAAAATCCAGAATCACGTATAAGAGATTCGGATAGGAGGTGCAAGCACGTACTGCGCATGCCCTTAGAGTATGGTCAACGGCGCCTAGCCGTTTCAAATTCTTAGATTGCATATACATGAGAAAATTTGTCAAGTTCCGCCGTGACCGGGTGGTCTAGTGGTCAGGACGTCAGCCGCGAAAACTGAAGACGCCAGTTCAAATCTGGCCTCGGACACCGGAGGGTTTGGTCACTTTTTCTGAAGTATATGACATCAATTTTTCAGTTTATATATAGTAGTGTAACACTTAAAAATTGCAAATCAAAAAATATTGAACAAAAATAATTTGATTTGCTTCAAGATTCAAGTAAAATCATATTTTAAATAGTGATATCAGTTTGATTTCAAACTTGCACGTCGTACTCGCGCTTATTATTACATAACTAAATCACCTAAATAAGTGATTGATCGAGCTTTGGACTGACATTGTATTGGCATCATATTGTATGTATCTGAATATGGCTATTGACAATTAAGAACCTATTTTACTAAGAAAAATAAGTGCCTTTAAATTCTAATCTCGTTTTGACTTCATCCGGAGTGGATCGGGCTCGCACGTGGCAATGGCAACGTTTGTGTAATTTGGAATTTGTTAATTTATTGAATCAGGCGTTACCTTCGCAAGTCCGTATTATTATTAACGACAATAATATTGCTTTACTATTCCGGGGTATTACTATTAAAACGGGGATCTAGCAGAGCTGGCCAGCGACGGCAAAGCGTCTTTCGCTAAATGGTACTTTACCGAAAAAGTGTCACAAATAGAAATAAAATTTACCTCAATCATCCTAACGCAGTTAGTTTCTCCAAAAGCAGTGATGCAGTAGCGGGACCGATGGTATTTCACCTGCAACATTCAGCGGCAGAAGTAGCTAAGCGGGCGTGGTGCTCAAAAATATATATACAGCTTTGTTAAGAAATTAAGGGCGAAAAGTCGCAATTTTTCGTAATTAAAACACAATACCAATTATGTAACGGATCACCAACATTTTTATTACACCTTGTATCTAGTGCTTTTCTCAAATATGCAATGGAATAAAGAATGAAACTTATAAAAAAAAAAATTAAGTTCCGTTCATAAGGATTGATGTTTCTCTGTTTGGCCTAAAGGTTGACTGCTAGAGCCTTTTGTAACCGTATATTTGTTACTGTGCAATAAAGTTTAAATAAATAAATAAATAATAAGGCAAACTTTCCAAAAGTTGTACGAAAGCCCATTACAGCCCCCTCGAAAGCTGCGGTTGAAACAGGATACTTACAAACTTATTATAAGGACCGTAACGACAATATTTTATTGCATGTTTGAAGAAAAGTAATTTTATGCGAATTCTAAACTCTGACTATACATGTTAAGTAGCTGTACTTAATATATGTTCGTAAATGGACTTTTAAGTGAAGATTTTGATTGATGTTTGTCAAAATATTAACTTGAATTAAGTTTCAAAGGAATAGGTACATCTGCTTCGTATTCTTTTGGTGGAGCTGGCCCTGTAGCCAAGATGACAATCGTTTGCAGAAAACGAAACGCTACACGCTCTCGCTCACTCTTCCATATTAGTGCGATAGAGAAACGGATAGCGTTTCGATTCGTTTTCTGCAAACGATTGTCATCTTGGCTAAGCCCCTGTAAATGGTGATTCCTCCTTCGGAAGCAAGTTTTGTTCGCCATTCCTGAAGCCCTCGCAACGCTCAAGATTCCACTTTTTGAACCGACCGAACCGAAGTTTAAGACTAGCATGAGAGGTAGATAAACAACAATTTTGCTCCCTTGTATACCATACCAAAGTAGGGATGGAAAAAAATAATCGATTAAGGTGCGACCACACCGCTGCTTAAAATACGGTGACGTTACGGAATCGCAGTGACGCATCGTATCCACCACACCGTTTTAATCGCATGTCCCCACACCGCTGCTCAAAATACGCTGACGGTACGGAATCGCAATCGTCGCCATATTTTAAGCAGCGTTGTGGTCGCACCTTTATAGAAATAAATATATTAATTATTATAATAAATCTACACTATTCTAAACACATTAAGAAAAATAAAAGAAAATAATTTGTCTTTTACACTGCCGCTAAGTAAACTAGTACAGTCATCACAGGGGATGTTGAGCCACTTTCCATTGTTCGTAATTTAGCAGTGTTTTTTTTTCTATACCACGACGGTGGCAAACAAGCATACGGCCCACCTGATAGTAAGCAGCTACCGTAACCTATGGACGCCTGCAACTCCAAAGGAGTCACATGCGCGTTGCCGACCCTTTACAAAAAGGAGGATTCACTGTGTTGACGGCTAAAGGAACAAGATGGCCCCTCATCGTCAACACACTGGGTCCTCTTTGTGCTCTTTGGCAACCTTACTCATCAGCAGGAACACAACACTATGTAATATGAATATGTTTGAAAATGTACCAAAGGATATTAGAAGTCAATTTATTAAATTTAAACTTTCGTGAGACATACTATCACTATAAAATATAACGGTTACACTCACGTCACTTTAGTCACTTCGCGCGACATGTTTATTTATCGTCGCTCATGTCGGATGAACCGAATGCGCTGCAAAGCACGGTAGCAGCGCCGGCGCAAGATCACCCTCAACAAGCTTTGTCAGAGCGGGCGACACGAGCTGCGCGGCGAGCGGGACGCAGGCCAGTCGGCAACGCGTCGTGCAACAGCGCGCTACGGACTGGTTCAAAATAGCACTCTTAGTGCTTGAAGATGGAGACCTAAGCTCTCCGAAACATGTCGCGCGAAGTGACTAAAGTGACGTGAGTGTAACCGTATATTTTAAAGGCAATTTATGTTAAATAAACGCTTACCTTAGCCTGTGCGAACGGAAACTCGGTCGCCACACTTGGATAGTCTTCGTCCCTTCTGGCTAATGCTATATTGAAACACTAGAGAAAAACCAAAAATTTAATAGTTTTAATGAAAACTTGTCAGGAAGTTTATTACTCCCGATGCAATGGAGATAGTACCTATACTATTGATCCGGGCAAATTACGTAATTTGACAAGCAAATGTACATATTGACTGGTTCAAATAGATAGGATAGAGGAATTCAGCTCAGATACCCGTGGATGAATTCCACTAAAATGCATTGCATCTTAGGGTTAGAGGCGTATACAAACGATTGGGGTGTTTTTCAAGCGACTTTGAAGGGCCGTTCTCAATTCTTCGGGATCTTTTTTTGTTATTCACCGATTATTCTAAGACGGCTGGACCGATTTGGAAAATTCTTTTTTGTTTAAAAGAGTATACTTTACAATCGGTCCCATTGTCATCAGATCAGGATCTGGTGATGGGATCCTGGAGAAATCGAGAGAAATCTATTAAAGGAACAGCTATTATAGTATTTTATGCAACAGTTGTATAAGAGAGGTCAAAAAAGGTGAGTGGCGTGGGTAACAATTTGAGCCGTAGGCGCAGCTGGAGGCGAAAATTGTTAAGAAAAACGCCACGAACATTTTTTGACCTACTTATACGACGTTGCATACAATACTTTTTCTACGACTATACTCTGAACAATTTGAACTGAACTCATCCACTTAATGTCTTATCTTTTGTGTGTAAACCGCAGGGGCGCGTGCCACTATGAAAAAAATGGTTTAGCCACGTGTTAGCGTTTATTGAATTTCTACTATATGGACCACGCAATAAGATTCAATATGAACTAATACGAAAAAAGCTCTAAGTTCTATACGGTTGCACCCAATACAAGCGATTCAAATGCTCTAGCACCAGCGTAACTCGACACCGAGATCCGAAACAAACGTGCGTAATTGGTGATCGCGCTTGCACTGGTATTCCGAGCGCACGGCTAGTTAGCGATAAGGAGGCAATTGTAATTTTCCCGAACGGGCAGGTAAAACAGGGTTGGATTCTGATTAAAACATTTGGGTGGATGTACGATTTACAAATATTTAATATATGAAATATATACCTATACATATATAATAGATTTTAATAAATATTGGGTATGTTAAAATTATAATCAGACATATAAATAATCAACTATTTTAAAATTGCTTTCTTAATTTTACAGCTATCAACTATTTTAAAATTGCTTTCTTAATCTACATTATAGTTGTGTTTTTTATCATAATTTGAGAGATATAAAGAGAATATAAAAATATATATATTTATAGTACATATTAGTCAACACAAATAATCATATTAATCTTTTCATCATATTAGCATATATAGCGGCAGAAACGTTTACTCGACCATGGTTTTGCTAGTTGGGTTATTATAAAACCTTAGAGTGGTGGGCACTGCCAGTTTATACTTATTTCTAGTATTAAAATTATGTATATCACAGTTCTTTCTAAAATTAACAATGTTTCTATGTACATACACAATATTTTCATAGATATATTGACTATGCACTGTCATTATATTAATGTCCTTAAACATATCTCTAACTGAGGCTCTATATTCTCTTAATAATAAATTATTTCAACATTGCTGTCTTAATTTTATACAATGTGATAGTAATAAAAATACTTTAAAGGAAAAAATAACACTTCACACGTCTTTCATTTAGACATAACAGATGTGTCGCCAGGGTCGTTCTCTCATTGTTGTAATTGATAAACACGTGGTATAAGTACCTGTTTATTTCTGAATGTTATCTACCGTAATTTTCCCTTACCTATACCTAACCTCAATCATGAAAGAGGGAGCGAGATACCAATAAAAAAATCTACCTGGTCTGTTATCAATTTCTGAGACACATTTGGTTATGACAGTTTTGAGTCTAGTGTTTGACTGGCTTTCGCTTGCTCAATACATGTTTTATTTCCCGATTCATGGTGCTCTTTTACGCAACTTGGCTACGTTTTACCGGATATTCCCTGCTTTCGATTGGATTTAGTACCTTGCGATTTAACGACCCCAGGCTGTGTCTATTGAATTATCATAACAAGCACAACTATAATGTAGATTCATATTATTTATATTTGAATTGAGTTAATCTCAGTACATAATTTGCTATAGGTAAAAGTAAGTCTAAGCTGTAAAGTTAAGAAAGCAATTTTAAAATAGTTGATTATTTATATGTCTGATTATAATTTTAACATACCCAATATTTATTAAAATCTATTATATATGTATATATTTCATATATTAAATATTTGTAAATCGTACATCCATCCAAATGTTTTAATCAGAATCCAACCCTGTTCTACCTACCCGTTTGGGAAAATTACAATTGCCTCCTAATCGCTAACTAGCCGTGCGCTCGGAATACCAGTGCAAGCGCGATCTCCAATTACGCACATTTGTTTCGGATCTCTGTGTTTAGTTACGCTGGTTCTAGAGCATTTGGATCGCTTGTACTGGGTGCAACCGTATAGAACTTAGAGCTTTTTTCGTATTAGTTCATATTGAATCTTATTGCGTGGTTCATATAGTAGAAATTCAATAAACGCTAATATGTGGCCAAACCATTTTTTTCATAGTGGCACGCGCGCCTGCGGTTTACACACAAAAGATAAGACACTAAGTGGATGAGTTCAGTTCATATTGTTTAGAGTATACACATAGTTTTACAAAAAATGCGAAATTGAACACTTCATGGATATTGCAGTTATTTTGTCAACATAATCAACAATAATTTAAGTTTCACCTTTTAAATCACTGTATTTCAAGACTACTAACACAAACACACACCGTCGTTATTAAATCAATTATCAAAGAGCGACAGAGATTAGTAAAAATATATTATTTTCAAAGTTTGCAGTTTGCCATCACAAACGAATGGCAAACGTAAAAACTACAAAGTATGTCTGTGGTTCTTTTCATTTTTTCTTTTTTAAAGTTTTTTTTTCTATAAACGCTGCGTTTATTTAGGTTTCTCAGGTTGGCAGTAATGTATTTTCTTCTAAAGTCCTGACTGCACGCGATTCTATTTTGGTGCTTTTATTACAAGTTGTTTTTTTTTTGGGAATAGACTAGATAGACTCTTCTTCGAGTATATTATCTATGTGTTTCTTCGAGTATATAGATGATTATGAATGTATAAATGATAGATAAACGGGAGTAGAAAAAAAAATATTTGTTGGGTTCACAGGGCACCTCTGTTAGCAGTTGCATTATATCACATAATAACCCTAGGGTCTTTATGAAGAATAGACTAGATAGACTTTTTTGAAATTGCATAAGACATGCTTTTATATTCGTTAGAAAAAAGTGATTTGAGTATTTGTTACAGTAGCTCGGGCATATGCTTTTGGAAAGGTGGAGGCTAAGTGAAGTCGGTTCTTTTTTGTTAAAAAATATTATTAACTTATAAAGGTGTTATTTCTCCATTAATGAAAATACTTACCGAACTTAGTTTTAAAATACTAATCAAAAAGAATGCTAGGACGGTCTTCATTTTCAAACCGATATTGAAAATGATTATTTTCCTCTAACGAGTTTTTTAAAAGCAAATAATTGATTTTTAGATTTTTAATGAAGTTATCACGATTATGGAAGACGTAACCGTAGCTAATCAGGTAGGTAATGAAAGATTTTAAGCGCGGAATATTTATGTGCGCTTAAGAATTTTTTAATTACATGATTGTAGCCAGGGGTGCCTACAGTGAAGATAAACTCGCAAGAATATGTCGCTTGAGTGTGCCAATAAATAACTTTAGCATAACAGTAGAATAACTAGTTATTAACTATCTCACCTGCAGGCAAAATGTGAAAACAGTATTGCAGGGCACTGTATAAATTAATGTAGACTTTTCGAATAATAAATCTATCTATCTATATATACATATATCTATCTACGCGCAGATGGCGTCCCAGTAGCAAAGAAATAAACATCTCATTGATTATGATTTGGAAATGTCAAATCAGTACAGAGTTTCTAGACCCCAGAAAATTATAGATTAACCTATAATCTGTGGGTTTTTATGATCGTTTCGAATTTATCTAAATAGCTAAGGTTACCAAGGGTCCGACCATATACCATTTTAGGGAATATCTTAAGAACTCAAAATTTTCTATTTTAGTTGAATAAGACCTTACTAATCCTGAATCTTTTATAAGTAGGTATATAATATAATACAAAAAAATCTTACCTACTGCTTATTGTTTTCTCTAGTCTCCACTACCCAAAGGTTGTCTGGAAGAAATCGCTCCTGAGCGATAATACCGCTTGTTGTTACCTCTACCTAAATTTATGTAATTGTAATTTTTTGTACTTAAACTGTGTGAGTTGTGCAATAAAGAGGATTTATTATTATTAATCTTACCTATACCGAAATTAAAAACCGGTTAGTAATATTATGGAAATACCGGTTTCCGACCTTTTAAGGTTATTATCGTGAGCACTATATTATACCTACACTATAGCCGAAAGAAATAACTAAATTCCGTCAAATACATAAAAATAACTTTAGCAAATCCTGATATGAACAATACTTAGTTTGTGAAAGTATAATTATTACAGACCGCAGCCTGTAATATGGTATTTTCCTTCGATAGCTTATGTTGTATATCCATCGGTTGCCGATCCTAACTCAGCCGTTACCCATGCGGAGCTGATTCAGCGAAGTACCCCGTCGACGAAAGCTCCGTAAGTAGATGTAGGACCACGTGACAGAGTCTCGAGGGCTCTGGCACGAACAGACGACACGCCGCACTGCCAGCCGACGCTCGATGAGTACCCCGTAGAAAATCTTCCTGTTGAAGGAGGGGAGCGGTTTTCCAAAAGTCCAGTTGGTTTTCTTCTAGTTTATTTTTTCTTCTTGCTGCTTGTCCGAATTACTGAATAATTTCACCGGTTTGTATGGATGTTTATAGCACGATTTGATTGACTAATAAGCGGATATACCTGCCTGGATTCTTATTGGAATTTCGTCCAATCAGAGCATTTTTCTCAGGTCCTCTCTGTCTAATTGTCCTATCCCTTCTAGGACCTAATTGGTCTTTTAATCGGCGATCTGATTGGCCGACCCTATTCCAAAATGAATTTTCTTAAGCTAGATTTTCATTATGTTTTATAAATTTTTCTTTCTTTCAGAGTTTCTATGACTGCCATTACGTCGTGAGTCCGAACAGTTACCTACGTAGTCTATGCGTTTAGCGATAGACCTTTCGGTTACCTCAATAAAGAGCTCTTGAATCTCCGAGCATACACTATTGTTTTATTATAACTTTACCTTATCTTTTACCTATTGTAGGGACTCAGGGCGTAAGGTTAATGTTTATTGTTAGATAATGTACTTCAATTATCTATGCCTGACAATAATTTCCTACCTATCTATCCGCTCTCTAGATAAGGGATTTATTGGGGAATTCCTATCCATTCATCCATACAAACTTACAATGTTCACTTAAGCTATCCAAGTTAACTCTAATACACGTATTCAACTTAAATATTTCAAATCATAATAGTTTACATTCTAAGTTTGACTCTACCTACTTAATAATAAATCTCTTTATTTCGAATACAAACTTAACCATATTTACATAACATAACAAATCACATATCACGATAAGTCTTCAGTGACGGTCGTCAGCCTTCAGGACGGTCGCCAGCTTACAGGACGCGGGGATAGTCGCTCGCCGCTCGTCGTCCTTCTCGCTCCCTCGGTGATGTCTCGCTCCGTCGTATGGGCTGGAGTCTCGTTCGTGTTGTGTTCAGTTGTGTCGCTAACATCGCGCCCCATAGTTTTGACAAAAACTACCTGGTGCAAGGGCTGCGACACTATTACTGCTAGTTTACACGTAGGCCTACGTAGTACACCACAGGAGGTACGTACGTCAGCGGACCGGATCTTTCCATCAGGTCCCCGATGTGTGGCTACGACGACTCCCTTTGGCCAAGTGTTACGGGGTCCTGCTGGGTCCACGATGATCACCACGTCACCTTGCTGGATTTGGCGCCCTCCACTATCGGATGACCCTCTGGGCGCCAGCAATGGGTACACTTCTCTCACCCATCGCTTCCAAAAATGATCTGCTAACAATTGTGCTGCTTTCCATTTTCTTGTTTCGTCTTCGTTGTAAGGTCCGTAAATGGGTAAATTGGCCGATTTCACTAATAAAAAGTGATTTGGCGTTAACGTTTCAGGATCTTCCGGATCGACGGATACGTGAGTGAGGGGACGCTTGTTCACAACGTACTCTATTTCCGCGAGCACAGTAAGAAATATTTCCTCGCGCGGGGCTCGTGTGTTAAAGGTGTAGGCCATTGCCGACTTTACGGTGCGTACCATTCGTTCCCACGCGCCGCCGGCTGATGGGTTTCCCGGTGGAATGAATTTCCAATCCATTCGATGTTGTATACCGTATTCTTGCAATACAGGTATCCACTTTTTGTAGGCCGCTTGTAATTCCACTGCTGCGGCCCGAAAATTAGTACCATTGTCGCTCCACATTACTCGCGGCCATCCACGTCGTGCAGCGAATCTTCGAAGAGCGAGCAGCGCGCTGTCAGCCGATAAACTGTGTACACACTCCAAATGTACAGCTCTTGTGGTTAAACATGTGAACAGCGCGATCCATCTTTTTTCTTTTCTGCGACCTATTGTAACATATACAGGTCCGGCGTAATCCACTGCGGAGTATGTGAACGCTCGTTCGAAGGCCATCATTCGTTCCTTAGGTAAGTCACCCAGTGGTTGTGAACGAGGCATAGTTCGTCGCAATATACAGATAGCGCAGGATCTGACTACAGCTTTCACCGCTGGTCGCAAGTGTAGTATCCAATATTTCTGTCGTAACTCGTTCACCACGGCTTCATTATGGATATGCGCCGACTTTCTGTGTGTTTTATCAATTAAAAGCCGTGTAAATGCGTCCCGATCGTCTAGTATTATCGGATTTAACGTAGTATATTTAACGGGCGCATTTCCCATCCTTGTTTTCATACGCAGCACACCGTCGTCGCTTAATTCAGGCGCTAATTTATATATTCTTGATTTACGATCCAACTGTTTTCCTCCGTTCAACATCCGTATTTCTTCAGGGAAACTTCTCCTCTGGCTACTTTGATATAGTCGATGTTCAGCGTCATTCAGATGTCGTAACTGGAGCGTCAATCCTCTGTTCTTCAACCGACTTCAAGATTTCGAAGGAGGAGGTTATCAATTCGTCGGGATCTTTGTTTTTGCTATTTTTTTTTTTTTTTTTTTATGTATGTTCACCGATTATTCGAAGACGGCTGGACCGATTTGGAAAATTCTTTTTTTGTTTGAAAGAGTATACTTTACAGGTGGTCCCATTGTAACCAGGTCAGGGTCTGATGATGGGATCTTAGAGAAATCGAGGGAACTCTTCAACTATTAAAGGCACAACTATAGTGATTTGAGTATTTTTTTCAGCAGCTCGAGCATTTGGTGTTGGAAAGGTGGATGCTAAGTGAACTTCGTATTAACCGATCATAATTGCTGAATCTTTGTACGTCGGGTAGCGCCGAGGCGGGTTCTCGCCCTTCCATCGTTGTATAAACTTCCAATTGTTGTTTTCTTTCTGGTAATTTGGTACGATCTATTGTGCTTTCTTCTAGCAGCGGTGGCCACTCCACTTCCGGCTGTCTTAGAAATGGTGGTCCCTGGTACCATCTATCGTCTATTTTCACTACTCGCTTAGGCTTCGTTCGCGTTGCGTCATCGGCCGGATTTAGTTTCGTAGGTATCCAGCGCCAAGCGTTACGATCCGTTAACTTGGCTATTTTGGCTATTCTATGACTTACGAATGGTTTATATTGGCGTGTGTCATCCCGTATCCATGACCACGTAGTTTTGCTATCAGTCCAATAAATAACGTCTTTCTCTTCGTATCGTTGTTCTCGTATTATGGACGCGGCTGACCTTGCGCCGGTCCACACGGCGCAAAGCTCAATTTTTGGTATACTTAGTAGTTTCAGCGGCGACACTCTCGCCTTTCCTGCTGCTAGACTGACCCGTATCCCGCTGTCTGTTTCACACCGCCAATACGCGACTGCGCAGTACGCCTCTGCGCTCGCGTCTACGAATACATGTAATGATCGTTTCACATCGATCCCATCTGGATTTAAATATCTTCGCGGTATTCGTAGCGCCGTTACGTGTTGGAGGGATTTCAACCAGTTAAAAAAATCGTCACTATCTTGATCGTCGAGTTCTTGATCCCATTTCGTTCCTTTTGCCCAAATTCGTTGGAGAATTATCTTCGCCGTAATCACGTAGTGTGAAAGTAAACCGAGCGGGTCGTAGATTGACATAACTGTAGATAGCACCTGTCGTTTCGTAGGTCGTTGCTTGAAGTTTTTGACTTGTTCGGGAACTCGTAATAATGACGTATTGAAGCCCAGACTGTCGGTGATTGGATCCCATATCATTCCCAATACCTTCTGTGACTTTTGCCCTAAAGCGGTAGGTTCTATAGCGTGTAGCTCGGGATCGATACTTTCCATAAGTCGCCGACTGTTACTAGCGAAACTCCGTAGATTGAAGCCGCCCTCGGCGTGTGATTCGCGTACCTGGTTTACAGTGTGTAACAGTTTCTCTTCGGACTCGTATGAACTCACGTAATCATCCATATAATGATTTGTTTTGATGTCATAGACAGCGTCTGGGTACTTCTCCTTATTGTCGTCTGCGTTACGATTTCTTACTGCATGTGCCAAACACGGACTGCTCACGCATCCGAACAAGACTCTTGTTAATTTGCACACACGCGGCGGTCCCTCCTCTTCCGGGTGACGCCATAAAAAAAGTTGGCTGGATTGATCCTTTTCTCGCATTTGAATTCGTAAAAACATGTCTTGTATATCGGCGGTAACGGCGAACTCGTTTTCCCTGAAACGTAGTAATATTCCCAGCAAATTTTGCAATGTCCCATGCTTTTAGCGGCGCAGTCAAAAACAGGTCGTATCTTATTCTTTTGAAGATTTATTACCGGGAAGTGAGGTAAATAAAACGCTAACTCGTCGCGTGACGGAACCTTCACTGGTTCGGCGAATCCCTTATCAAATAAAGCCTGAATGTGCTTGCAGTATTCCGATGCGAATTGCTTATCCTTTCGCATTCGCGCCTCCAGGTTCATTAGGCGTGAATAAGCGTTTGCATAGCTCGAAGGTAGCTGCGGGTGTCCGTCGATCCACAGCTGCCCTACTTCATATCCGCTTTTTGTTTTCTTCACTGTAGATTCAAAAATATTCATAGCACGTTCATCCATTGGTTTTATGTTGTCCTGTCTCTTTGATTAGGTTATACCTAACGATTCGACGGCCCAATGTTGTTTCAGTTGCTCGTCAAGCTCTCGGTCGGCGTCCTGTTGACAACATTTTTTTTTTTTTTTTTTTTAATACTACGACGGTGGCAAACAAGCATACGGCCTGCCTGATGGTAAGCAGCTACCGTAACCTATGGACGCCTGTAACTCGACAGGAGTCACATGCGCGTTGCCGACC
Organism: Pammene aurita; assembly: GCA_947086415.1. Taxonomy (NCBI): domain Eukaryota; kingdom Metazoa; phylum Arthropoda; class Insecta; order Lepidoptera; family Tortricidae; genus Pammene; species Pammene aurita. The sequence goes on along the minus strand of OX352314.1, from coordinate 8,016,151 downwards.
CTTTACAAAAAGGAGGATTCACTGTGTTGACGGCTAAAGGAACAAGAGGGTCCCTCATCGTCAACACACTGGGTCCTCTTTGAGCTCTTTGGCAACCTTACTCACCAGCAGGAACACAACACTATGAGTAGGGTCTAGTGCTATTTGGCTGTGGTTTTCTGTAAGGTGGAGGTACTTCCCCAGTCGGGCTCTGCTCCAGATTTGAGCGAGATGACATTCACTGAACGTGCCCTACCACACTAAGCGAGATGCCATTCGCAGTGCCCATACCTCTCTTTTTGGCATAGTTTAAGGACATACCCAAGTCCGGACGTAGTTTAAGGACATACCCCGGGTCCATAAACATACTGTCTTCCGCGTTGTAAGTATCGGCGCCTCGTCCGCGGCGCCCTCCACGTTTCTGTCTTCATGTAATACCTAATTGGTGATGGCTCTGCGAACATCCGTCCTTGTCGCACCCTTTCGCCTTGCATTGATACTTCATATGCTTTGCATCCATGCACCTGAAGCACATCCTGTTCTGTCGCCAATCCCAGCGCGCTCCAACCGTTAAAGATGACAGCTTGCGGCAATCCGTAGTATTGTGAGCGCCTCCGCAGAATAGACACGTAGTTTTCACGTTCTTAACTTGCTGCGTCACGTAGGTCACTCTATTTGACAACGGTGTCACGGGAGCGCGGCGCGGTTGACCTCCGACCGTATAAGTTCTCGCGGCGCTCGTCGCGGGCTGTCTATCTGTTGGATATCGGGCGCGCCCGGCGGCGGTCGTCACCGTAGCTCGACGACTCGCGGTCGGCGCACGCGCATGTGAGTACAAGAGCTCTTGTTCACTTTCCTGCATTAGAAACTCTGCCAGCTGCATTATTTCCGGGTCCATATTGTGTCGATGGTTCTTCGCGTATTCACACCACCGACTGCGTAGATGAGGGCTCAATCGATCCGTGATTTCCCGAATTAACATTGGATTATCTGCGTAGTGACGATGATCCAAGTCCATAACTGTTGACACGATGTTCATAATCTTGATCGCGAAGTTATTAAGGTCGTGTGCACTCGGCCCTACCGGTGCCATTCGACGTAAATCTTCCAAAGCTTGATCTAGTAGTACTTCACTACGTCCGAATTGTTTCTTAAGTATCTTCATAATAAGGTCCCGTTGCGTTGCCGTCGCTAATATGTGTTGTACGCACTGCTTCACTTCGCCTTTCAGTGCTACGCGTAGGCGCGCTACGTTCTCGTATTCAGTAAACTTGTAGCGCGTCGACGTCTCTCGATACGTGTTGTAGAAACTTCTCCATTCACCCACATTGCCGTAGAACGGAGGTAACTCGTATATTTCTTTCGGTGCGGGTCTCGCTGCCATCTGCATTTTCTCGAAAACCTGCATCATGCTTGCCGCTGCACTCTCGGCGGCCGTCTTGTGTGTACGTCGTATACTGCGTCCTAGGTTCTGTGTCTTCCGGCGATGGCCTAGGCGCTCCGTCGTCCGGCGGTCGATAACGTGTCGTACAGTGTGACTCGTGCCTCGGCGGGTTAGCTCCTCCTCGTTCAGGAACTCGCGCTGCAGGCTCGTAGTCACGGTGGGGACCGTCTCTTTGTCGGTCGCCCGTCGCTTGGGAAGATTCCAGCCAGTCCTTGACATAGCCGTCACCCGAATGTTCCGAAGCGCTGTCTCTCGCTGACTGTGCATCGATGTGTGATAAGCGTGTCTCCAGACGCTTGTTCACTAGCTCCCGGTTGAGACGAATTTCTTGTCGTTGTAGCTCCGCCAATTCCTCTTGCGCTTGTAGCTCGGCATCTTTTCGTAACGTCGCGGCGCGGCTGCTCGACGTTGACCGCGGTCGGCGCGGCGCGCGTTGCACGGGCTTCGGCTTGGCGAATAAAACTCGACTCGGGCTTGGTTCCGGTTGCTTCTGTTGTTGTGGTTTAGCTAGTCGCTCCGTTGCTCGCGTTCTAGCTTCTTCGTTGTTGGTGCCTTGTGTCTCCGTCGAAGGCGATAGTGGTGAGTCCCTGGCGTAGACGTTGCTGTCGGCCGGCGGCAGCTCTCCGCTCGGCGCGACACGGTTCCGCGACGCCTCGTTGTCCAGGCCATGTTCCGACTCGTTGGCAGGTAGGGGCGGGGACGTCTCGTTCCCCGTCGCTGTCCTGTCCTTGTTTTGTTCTTGATTCAGGTTCTGGTTTTGTTCCGCAGCACGTCGCGCCTCTTCCGCGGCCGCTGCTCCGGCCTCGAGGAAACGTCGTCGCTCTTCATCGTCCATTGTAGATGTGACTGATCGGGTAATTGCTCCCGCCTTGCGCTTGTGCATCGCGGCGTCGTACCAATTCACGACGCCTTTACCCGCGAATGCTCCAAACAATCTTCCACGGCGCCGTCGATCCTTTCCCGTCGACGACGAACACGGAGCCTCCGTCTATCTTCACTGAATTCCACACGTAGTAACAGCTATCCGGTTCGAAGGACCAAAATATTACAGACCGCAGCCTGTAATATGGTATTTTCCTTCGATAGCTTATGTTGTATATCCACGGTTGCCGATCCTAACTCAGCCGTTACCCGTGCGGAGCTGATTCAGCGAAGTACCCCGTCGACGAAAGCTCCGTAAGTAGATGTAGGACCACGTGACAGAGTCTCGAGGGCTCTGGTACGAACAGACGACACGCCGCACTGCCAGCCGACGCTCGATGAGTAGCCCGTAGAAAATCTTCCTGTTGAAGGAGGGGAGCGGTTTTCCAAAAGTCCAGTTGGTTTTCTTCTAGTTTATTTTTTCTTCTTGCTGCTTGTCTAAATTACTGAATAATTTCACCGGTTTGTATGGATGTTTATAGCACGATTTGAGTGACTAATAAGCGGATATACCTGCCTGGATTCTTATTGGAATTTCGTCCAATCAGAGCGTTTTTCTCAGGTCCTCTCTGTCTAATTGTCCTATCCCTTCTAGGACCTAATTGGTCTTTTAATCGGCGCTCTGATTGGCCGACCCTATTCCAAAATGTATTTTCTTAAGCTAGATTTTCACTATGTTTTATAAATTTTTCTTTCTTTCAGAGTTTCTATGACTGCCATTACGTCGTGAGTCCGAACAGTTACCTACGTAGTCTAATATGCGTTTAGCGATAGACCTTTCGGTTACCTCAATAAAGAGCTCTTGAATCTCCGAGCATACATTATTGTTTTATTATAACTTTACCTTATCTTTTACCTATTGTAGGGACTCAGGGCGTAAGGTTATGTTTAGGGTAAAACCCGGATAGATGCCCCACATTTTGAAATTGCCTCATAATCCCGAAAACTTTAACTATTCGTGAATAATTTTAATGAATTAAGCTAGTCTAATCTTTTTTCTTTCCCTATGACTTGTTACTGTTGTCCTAATAATTACAGTTTTTCCAGAGCATGTTTTTGAGGATAGACGCCTTGCAGGTATGGATAGATGCCTTAGAATCAAAATGCAAAGAAGGATAGATGCCTGGGGTATAGGATAGATGCCCTATGGAATAAAATAAGTTAAAATTTATAATAAAATGTTTATTTGGTCTCGTAATAATACTTTTTTAATCAAATCAACATCAATTTTAGCATATTTTTTGCATTTATTTAAAAATTTAAAACACTCAACATACGTTTATACAGGGTGAAAAGTATAAATGTGCACTTTTCAGGCAAGAGGTATCGAGGCCGATTGTCGATAAGGGTGATTTCCAATTATATCCTTAAGGTATCAATCCATACCAAAAAGGTGTGATACTTAATGTAAAACCGACAATAAGAAACCTTTTGCTTGAAAATGACACAAACAATTATAAAATTTAAATATCTTTTACGAAATAACTTTGCATATATTTTTTTTAATGAGATAACAATTACACAGAGTGGAATGTAAGTAAAAAAAAGTAAATTCAGCGGTTTCGAGGAGTGACGGGATAGATGCCCCTAAGGGCAACTATACCTCGAAAAATCGGGGCGACTATCCTTTTCGATATGGATAGATGCCTTTTAATTTTTTTACCAAAATAAACACAATGGAGCGAGTACAGGCAGTTAGATATGTACTTAACATATCAGTGTGTTGATATAATAAAAACAGAATCAAAATTATAACTAGTTCAAAAGTTATGCTTCAACAAATACTTACGTTCCAAACTTGGCCAAATTTTTTTTGAGTCTCGCGGAGATATCTGTGCACACACGCTAGACGCATTCATACAGCGTGGCTGCTTGCGGGGGACTGAGGTGGGTGGCGCTGGCGCATCCTATATAACCTACTGTTTCAGTGCTGCGATATTGGGAAGTTGGGTTTTTAGGAATTGGGGCACCTATCCCAGTGGGGCATCTATCCGGGTTTTACCCTATTGTTAGACAATGTACTTCAATTATCTATGCCTGACAATAATTTCCTACCTATCTATCCGCTCTCTAGATAAGGGATTTATTGGGGAATTCCTATCCATTCATCCATACAAACTTACAATGTTCACTTAAGCTATCCAAGTTAACTCTAATACACGTATTTAACTTAAATATTTCAAATCATAATAGTTTACATTCTAAGTTTGACTCTACCTAATTAATAATAAATCTCTTTATTTCGAATACAAACTTAACCATATTTACATAACATAACAAATCACATATCACCATAAGTCTTCAGTGACGGTCGTCAGCCTTCAGGACGGTCGCCAGCTTTCAGGACGCGGGGATAGTCGCTCGCCGCTCGTCGTCCTTCTCGCTCCCTCGGTGATGTCTCGCTCCGTCGTATGGGCTGGAGTCTCGTTCGTGTTGTGTTCAGTTGTGTCGCTAACAATAATCATTTGCCAATTTCACACTTGTACTAGATATTTGTAATTGTCAAAGATAGTGGGGCAGTCAGACTAACATCCAATTATTCTGTGATAATTGAATACATAATGACAATTTTAATAAAGGAATAGCTTAAAAATGTATGGCTAGCGGGCGACTAGATGTCTAGGGCCATCCAGTATAACATTGATCTCTAGTCGGAGACGGGGAAGAAAGTATAGATTATAGAAAACTTTAGTTATATCGTCTGGCAAACCATTTCTGTCAGTAGAAACGAGCGGCAAATTCAAAATACGTACACGTGGGAACCCTTTGTGATGAAACACCGTATTTCATGACGAACATTCCAATTCACAATGAATTTGTTTCTAGTGCATTTCACTCTCTCATCTTAAGCGCGAGTGAGATAGAACTCCTGCAACGTTCCCAATTAAATTTAAATTCATTCTTAAGCCAATCAATTGCCTCAACCAGATTATTGTAGTTTATGTTGCAGCCAGATTATGTTGCAGTTGATGACATATCAGACGAAATATATCCGTTTCCTTTTTACCCACCGTAAATGTCACCTAATGAAAGGGGCGGAAATACCACCTAAAATTAAAAACATAAAATTTGATGAGCATTGCTGCTTTTTTCGCTGATTCTTAGTGTTGTCTTACTTTTGTTCGCTGTACATTGCTACTGCGTTCGTTGGCTGGCCTGGCCAGACTATATATTTATATCTATTATTTTTCATGATAAACCATTCCATTATTTAGAAAAGATGCAGATTAATGACGACTGCAGGGTCTGAATAATAAAAAAAATAACTAAAGTCAATTACCCGTATTAATTTTTTTTATAAAAAAAAAAAGTATAATCCATGAGTCGATTACTTATTAAAAATTTATTTTTCATGTTAAGAAATCCCATCCTTATTTAGTTATTATAGAACTTAAGTTCTCATTATAGTGGTCTTCCGTCAAGTCCACTCGTGCGCTCGCGCAGCTGAGAACTACGCTGTTTGCCAGCTCTATTTGCCTCTCAACTTTATATATTCGAGCGATAGAGATAGAGATAGCTAACTCTTCGATATTAGTAGCAGTTTCTTACCATTTGTCAGCTGTAGTTTTCAAGATGCGCACGATGTTCATTCTGTGTTTATTTTTGTTTTTGATTATTGGGATATTAGCCCAAGTAAGAATTTGCTATATTTAGTACCTACCCATATCATTTTTCATCATATCAGCCGAAAGACGTCCACTGCTTAACATAGGCCTCCCCCAAAGAGTGCCACAATGACCGGTCCTGCGCCACCAGCATACAGCTGACTCCCGCGACCTTTACCAGGTCATCAGTCCACCTTGTGGGGGGTCTACCCACGCTGCGCCTTCCGGTTCATGGTCGCTACTCGAGAACCTTTCCGCCCCAACGGCCATCGGTTCTAAGTGCAATGTGCCCCGCCCACTGCCACTTTAGTTTAGAGATCCGGACCGGACATATCAATATACAATACTATCACTAATGAAACTGAAACTTGTTTAATAATTATATCGATAATTGTAATCATGTCCTTTATAGAAATATTCGCATAAATTACTTTTTAAAATATTCGATTAAATATGGATTCGACCAAATGAATTTGTTGCTTATTTACAGCCTAAAAAATTACAGCAGGTAAGGTCTACTCTGAATTCTCTGATTATCACAAATTAGGTACTTAGGTACATTATAGGGATCTAGATTTGTTCCTGCAAGACACAACTATAAGTAAATGTATGAAAAATCTGACGGAGTTAAGTCTGACCGGATCATAAAAGAGAGATTATATAGAGATTTAGGTTTGCATCTTTCCTATGGACATGGAGAAACTTGAGGGTTTTACAGCTAAATATTTTTTTATTTGACTTAAAAACTCTCGCTTCCATATAAATATAAAGGGAGGCCTTTACTCGTAGATATATTCGCATAAAAATCTATGCGATAGCAACATAATTTACCTACTTACATACATAATGGATTTTCTTTTTAGATCAGGGAGCTGTGCTGCTACGCGAAACTGGTCTTAGGAAACCTTCCCTCAATTTTTAGGGTTCCTTACCTCAAAAGGAAAAACGGAACCCTTATAGTGTCAGGTAGATAAAATTTAGGCTAGGTTTTGATAACCTAGAACTATGCCACAGCTTATTTTTCCTGAACACAATTAAACAAATTATTATTAAATCACTAAATCAAATGTTGATGTCACAAGGGTCTTGCTCTATGTAGGGCTGGTGTGAAATTAAACAAGTGGATACTGTACTAAATCTTGATTACCTATTCTTGCTTTTGAAAATAACTTTTAAAATCTAAACACTGGATAAATCTCTCTTTTCGTTTAAGTTCGACACCAACTAAAATTTCTAGGAGCTCAGCGGTTAAGCTAGGTCGTTAACAAGGTTCAAAGGTTGAGATTTATTCAGGTTTCTATCTAAATTCTTAACTACTTAGGTTAGTCCCTATGGTTTTATATATCAGAGATTTCTAAATTTTAATACTTAATGTTGGTTCTCAAAACTAATGATATTTACTTTTCCACAGAATTCCTACTGCCATTTAAAATTAATAAAGGACTGAACCGACCTCAGAAGCTGTTCTTCGCCAGTCGCTGATGTGCAAGAAGCTTGCCACGTCGCAAAGCTACAGGACGCTGTCCGGAAACTGCTCACACAGACTTTGGAGCGGGGCACCGACTTCCGAGAAGCTCAGATCGCTTGGCCGGAACAAGGTGGTGATGAAACACATGGAGGAGCCGCTGCTCGATCCATAATGATATGAGAGTACAATTTAAGTCTTCACTATAACATTTGTACTACATTGTACAATGGTTGCAAAATACAACATATTGGTTGAAAAATACAACATCATTGTACGATGGTTGGAAAATACAACACCCGACTCCTGCAAGGAATAATATATTATCTGCATTAGTCGACTGAACTACAGCCCTGATAAATTGACAAAACTGAAGAAAGAAACCTTACCGGAGAATGGAAAATATTCCTATAACATCTCTACAGAGCACGCCCTCCCTCAGGCAAGTTCAAATCTGAAAACCAAAAGCATGGTCAAAATAGCTAGAACACGTTTCACGCCGTGATAGCCAAAAACCCTATTAATCTTTACTTACGATTCTCCTTTGCAGATAACCGAGGATTAGTGAACCGCCACCTTCGCTGCCACCAAGGGCAAAACTAAAGAAGGCTGCATGAGCCCGCCCTTCCACATGGCCGCGAATCAAATGACCGAGTCATGTCAGTGACTCCCAAGATGGAGGAACCAGAGGGCAGAGGACCCAATTCAGGGTGGCAATTAAATAAATATAAATCCCTCTAATTATTGTTGATTGATTTCAACCAAACAACTTTCCTATCAATAGGTCAAAGCCATGATATTAAATAACCAAATACTTTACTTCAGAACCCGCTTTGAGAATTTCCAGATACATTTCCTTTGACTACATTTCATTTACTAATTTTCCAAATATACCTATTTATGAAACGCCAATGTTATTAAAAATGACAAAAGAAAAACCCATAATTTGGGCTAAATTTATTATATGACAACCCCATACAGATAAACACAAGGTGCATTCGAACGGCGCTGTTTGAAGCATTGTTATAACCGATCGAATCGAAGGTGTTGAAATTGATTGATAAGAAACTATTCTAATTAGAACCAAAAGACAATGTAACAACGTTACAATACATCTCCCACCGATTTCAAGGTTCAACGTAGGTGAACCGCTCGCTGTCCTCAGCGACTCTCGTCAAATATTTAATGTGAAATTGATTTGAAGAATTTTTTCTCCAAAAGCAAGAAAAGTGGATTTAAAAATGGAATTAATGGGAAAGAAAAAGAAAACAAAATCTTGCATAAGTTCGAGATTGCAAACCAATAAAACTAATACTCGGAACTCTAATTCCTATTTTTAGAATACCTCTTCATCTACTTTTCGAAAGAACGAAAAATAAAATAATAAATATATAATCTCGAACCCACACAGACACCGAAGGTAAAATAAACTATGTGGCCTACATGCTGCACAACATAGTAACCCCTTCCATAAACTAACTATCTAGTACTCAGTCCGCTAGCGTTCCCAGGACAACGCGGAGTTGACCCCGTTATCCTGTGAACGCAAAAGCCAGCCGCCAGGTCTGTAATTCAGCATTCAACAATATATTCCCTCATAGACCGGGCAAAATCAACTTCCTTACAGTCGTCAAACTGTAAGCATTCAACCAAAACGAACCAAACAAAACAACAATTTGTCGCAACCCTACAGGTTGAGGACACCAAATTGTCTCAACCCTGATGTTGACAACAAAACAACAAACCAAACCAGCAAAAACCATTCCTCCAAATTCCAACATCAGCCAGTTGAATTGTAAACATACCGCTGTTCCAATTCTCCCGACTACAAAAAAACAGACGAATCAAAAAAAAACCAACACGGCCCTTTGAGTTGATGGGACCCACTTTTCCCCGCTCTACTCTCCGGTTAACCATACCAAAAACCAACTAAACCTCAACCGTGACCGGCTGATCAAAAACCCGTGTCACACGCCTAACCCGGCGGAGACACTATGAGCCATACCAACAACTTCATAATACCACTTATGAAGTTTAGTTTTGGATCATCAGCACCAAAACCAACGTGGTATCAAAACCACCACCATAAAACTTCAACCATTTCAGCCGAGAACTATGCCACAGCTTATTTTTCCTGAACACAATTAAATAAATTATTATTAAATCACTAAATCAAATGTTGATGTCGCAAGGGTCTTGCTCTATGCAGGGCTGGTGTGAAATTAAACAAGTGGATACTGTACTAAATCTTTATTACCTATTCTTGCTTTTGAAAATAACTTTTAAAATCTAAACACTGGATAAATCTCTCTTTTCGTTTAGGTTCGACACCAACTAAAATTTCTAGGAGCTCAGCGGTTAAGCTAGGTCGTTAACAAGGTTCAAAGGTTGAGATTTATTCAGGTTTCTATCTAAATTCTTAACTACTTAGGTTAGTCCCTATGGTTTTATATATCAGAGATTTCTAAATTTAAATACTTAATGTTGGTTATCAAAACTAATGATATTTACTTTTCCACAGAATCCCTACTGCCATTTAAAATTAATAAAGGACTGAACCGACCTCAGAAGCTGTTCTTCGCCAGTCGCTGATGTGCAAGAAGCTTGCCACGTCGCAAAGCTACAGGACGCTGTCCGGAAACTGCTCACACAGACATTGCAGCGGGGCACCGACTTCCGAGAAGCTCAGACCGCTTGGCCGGAACAAGGTGGTGATGAAACACATGGAGGAGCCGCTGCTCGATCCATAATGATATGAGAGTACAATTTAAGTCTTCACGATAACATTTGTACTACATTGTACAATGGTTGCAAAATACAACATATTGGTTGAAAAATACAACATCATTGTACGATGGTTGGAAAATACAACACCCGACTCCTGCAAGGAATAATATATTATCTGCATTAGTTGACTGAACTACAGCCCTGATAAATTGACAAAACTGAAGAAAGAAACCTTACCGGAGAATGGAAAATATTCCTATAACATCTCTACAGAGCACGCCCTCCCTCAGGCAAGTTCAAATCTGAAAACCAAAAGCATGGTCAAAATAGCTAGAACACGTTTCACGCCGTGATAGCCAAAAACCCTATTAATCTTTACTTACGATTCTCCTTTGCAGATAACCGAGGATTAGTGAACCGCCACCTTCGCTGCCACCAAGGGCAAAACTAAAGAAGGCTGCATGAGCCCGCCCTTCCACATGGCCGCGAATCAAATGACCGAGTCATGTCAGTGACTCCCAAGATGGAGGAACCAGAGGGCAGAGGACCCAATTCAGGGTGGCAATTAAATAAATATAAATCCCTCTAATTATTGTTGATTGATTTCAACCAAACAACTTTCCTATCAATAGGTCAAAGCCATGATATTAAATAACCAAATACTTTACTTCAGAACCCGCTTTGAGAATTTCCAGATACATTTCCTTTGACTACATTTCATTTACTAATTTTCCAAATATACCTATTTATGAAACGCCAATGTTATTAAAAATGACAAAAGAAAAACCCATAATTTAGGCTAAATTTATTAGATGACAACCCCACACAGATACACACAAGGTGCATTCGAACGGCGCTGTTTGAAGCATTGTTATAACCGATCGAATCGAAGGTGTTGAAATTGATTGATAAGAAACTATTCTAATTAGAACCAAAAGACAATGTAACAACGTTACAATAGGATTACTTTGTTGTCCGTCTGTCAGTCTATCTGTCGGTCTGTCAAGACCCTTTTTCTCAAAAACGCGTGGAGCTATCAAAATGAAATTTACATCAAATACTGTCCCTTGTCTGCGGTCCCTTGAAGCTGTAAAAAATCTTCTAAGTCAATTCAATCCAAAGATACGGTCATTTAAGCATTATTTTCTAACACTTCGCAAATGGACCGTTAGCCAGGAACAAATTTCATGACCGATCGTGTCCCAGGCGATAACTTGTGAAGTGGTTAAGGGCGATGTATAATGAAGCCTCGTGAAGGTCAGCTGCCGCTCCGTTGGTGGGTTGAGGAATTGCTGCAGCTATTTAATCACTTAAAAAATCGGTCATCGCGTCACGATTGAAAATTTGTCAGACGATAGTTTATATGCTCATACAAACATGAAAAATCGTCAGCCGGCTGTATCTAGAATCATGAAAATTTACAAAAAGTTAGAGCATCAATAAAGGAAAAAGTCATAGTTTATTTGTTGTGCCATCGCAAAAAAATTTGACCCCCATTCCAATTTTTCTTTTCGTTACATACAGCAAAGTTGGATGAAAATTAAAATAGTGTGATATCGAAACCCTCAAGGCGCGAGTACGACTCGCACTTAGCCGATTTTTTAATTAATTAAATCTTTTATTTTTATTTTCATAGGAGACAAAGTCAGGAAGGAGGGTAACACTATTTAAATAATTTATTACATTTTTAATGTAAGTTGAGTGATCCAATTTAATGTTCATTATTGAAATTTAAACAAGTAATTTTTTTTGGCTAGAAGGTATTTAAAGGTGCAACAAAAATATTATCATAACCTAACTACATCACCTACTAACATGCGCAGCGAAACAAAAAACATCAATCACATCAAAACGTCAATTTGAATGACATTACTTATTTAAAGCCCTGTTACACTTTACTTTTTGAGTGTCCTAACTAGCATCCTAATTAGGATCATAACTTTTTTCAATAGTAAATTTACTTGCTAAATGCGGTTAGACTTGACTAAATTTAGAAACTAAATCATTTAGGAAGCTAACTAGGACAAGTATAACAGGCCTTTTATTTAAATTTTATCACATTCCACCAACTGACAAAACAAATAGAAAAAGTAATAAATAACTATAAACTACCTACAAATAAAACATATCCTCTAAATCGCTGCCAATGGGTAGGGTGCCCAAAAGGCTGGCCGTATTTTGATGAGCATTCAGATTTTTTTGCTGCGCAAGTCAGTATTATTTAATATGCGGAATAATATTACCCATTATTTTTTATAGACATCTTACACTACCTAAGGTGTTTTATGGTTTTTCAGGTTTGCAACAAATACATGTGTCCCGCTCTTTGGCGTCTATAATAGGTATTATTCTCATCATAGATGCTGATATAGTACGATTTTTTTAAGATGTCGGAATTGTCGGTAGAACTCCTAAATAAGATTCCGACATCTTTAAAAATTACTACTATATTTAGTCTATTCCTCACGCCGCGCCAAAGACTTTTCTATTAGTCAGAGCAATATATGACGCGTAGTTTCAGTGTTGGCGAGGCAACCAGATGGCTCGCGGTATTTAAGCTCCCTACGTGTTGTGCAACCACCCTGTGCAACTCGAACTGACCCACGTTGGACTTGGTTTTTTATCCTCCCCCCCTCAATTTCCAGCATCTTTATGAGATGAAGAACAAGCATGCAAATAGCCATTCACATGCACCGGCTCGTTACTGCTCCGGTACACCGTTATCGATCCGCCAGAGTTGGAAGCCGGAAAAAAATGAGGGGGGGCGAGATGAAAAACAAAGTCCAACGTGGCTCAGTTCGGGCTGCATAGGATGGTTCCACAACGCGTAGGGAGCTTAAATACCGCGAGCCATCTGGTTGCCTCTCGGATACCTACTGTAACTACGCGTCATTGCTTTAACTATATCTCGTCGATGGCGAGTCTTGCCCACGATCTAACCTATATGTACTCCAGAGACACAGGGCGGACTACAAAATTCGTTTGATCGCCGTATGTGTGCACGGCACGTCTGTAGACAAATAAATGTGTTTCTGAGTTCTTAAAGCTTTGTCATGCTCTACTTTGATGCTTTCTTTCGAACTGTTTCCTCTGATCTCTTATGAACACCTGTTTTTTGTAATATTTAAGGTTGAATTTTGTATAGCGAAAAAAAGTAACAGTACCATCCGGTTGCCTCCCTGTAAATCAGTGGTAATAAAATTATATCTTCTATAAATTATATATATTCACTGGCGCGCGGCGCCTTGTAGTCAAAATATAGGCGTCACTACTAAGGTGTCTCAGAAATTTAAGTACTTGCTACGTTTTTTATAAGATTGTTTTTTTCGTTTTGACGTTCAAAAATAGGGAAGTGTATAATAAAAATAAAATAAAATGTTATTTTTCCAGATTTTTATTAATTCTTATCTCCCCTTTTTACAGATTCAATATCTGTTAAAAATGAAATAAAATCAATAAATTTTATTTCTTATTATTTACACTTTCCTTTCTAAATGCCACCATAGATATTATACCCAAGTAACACATCAAAGCAGTATAACGGCCGTCTTACAGCATATCTGTATGCTTTTAGCATTTTGAGTTCGTTTTATAGTAGCATTATAAACGTTTATAGTGCTGATGTAGGTCTTAAATGGGCACAAATTATCCAGCTTGAGATCCTATACAGGTCATTTAATAGCATTACAGGCGCATTATGTCTGCGCTATTAGTATTATCGTTGTCATGGAAAGTGCCAATCGCATTAAAGAAGCATTAGTACGCTCTATTAAGTTGCCAACCGCATTAAAGAAGTATTAATACGGCCAAAAAACTTGCTAATCGCAGTAAAGAACCATTAGTACTCTCGATTACCTTGCCAATCGCAATACAAAAGCATTATTACTAGCATAAGAGTGTAGTAAAATAAACCTTACGTCAAAGCAAAAACGTCTCTAATACCGACGGAACAAATGTTATAATATAATGAACATTGTGATTTAACTACTTTGTCTCGCAATATAAAATGGACGAAGATGGTACTAAAAACTGAATGAGTGACACGTCATATTTGTTTGCATCGTAACAAAATTTATAAAAGTTTTTGACTCTTTTACGTTATTATATCCTTCAAATATTGCTGCGCAATGTAGTTTACTGTAAATGTGTATATAAGTTTCATTGAAATTTTTCACGCGCCTTTGGTTTATTGTGGTTTTGCTATAAAATATTATAAAAAGATATGCGTCAAATAAACAAAACAATTGTGTAATCCTCGTATAGAAGGAGTTTCACATTATTAACATAATAGTGTTGGTTGAGCAGTCTTAAATTAAGTTATTTCATTATTATATAGGTATTTTCCTTGTATAAATAGGTCCGCATGATTTAATTTTTAGGTTATAAATTATTTACAAAATGGCGTTGGTCTATATAGACGGAGAGCTAGCCACATCAGATAGGACACAATAATGAGAGCAACCAAACCCCTCTAGTCAGTTTGGTATACTATGCTTATTTCTAGATCTGGACATCTGGCAGCTTTAAAGTAGTGGAGGTCAAAGAATGCAAACCATTTCAAGAAAACAAATCCTAGAGATCTGGGTTTGATGCAATATTAGGAGAAACTATACAAATACTATACAATATTAAGAGAAATTATACAAAAGTTTATGTTGGGGGAAAGTAGTGACAAACAATGTGTTCATAATTTGTCGCCTACTGTTTTTGTTTCCGTAATAATACACAATATTTTTTGGTCTAACGTTTTTTATCGATTTTTGACCAGTTTTGAGTCGATATTCCAACCTATTCCCTACAGATAGAATTATAAGGCAAACGACTATCGGTTCTTGAATCTTTTATCTCCATTCTATAGAGCCGGATCTTGAAATAAATGAGCAGTTATTTTTTTATGATATTTTTTAAATGTGGTCTAAAAAAACACTTTTATCGATATTCGAATGGTGTAAAGAATCTTACATTTACGTAATCTACATATTAGGGTTCCTCTTTGATGTCTCTAAAAACTGTAGAGAGATTTTAATTTTTAACTAATTGACACAAAATTTATGACCATAAAACCAATTTTTTTGCCTAAACCGGTTCGACTTTGATGTCAAATATCTCGAAGACAATGAATATTGAAGTAAATATAGGATACTATATCACTTGTTTAAAGCCGTTACTGATAATATGATAAGCTATATAAATCATTAGAAAACTAAGGGAATCAGATCTAAGGTCGTTGGCTCCAGGGAGCCCCTTAAAATATAGGCCCTGTCCTTTATAACTGAGACAACTGCGGCAGTTTTTACCTAGTTTGGTATTACTATTTTCCAATTAAAACATTTTGCTAGTCTGTCACTGTGACCTCCACCCATTAAAAACTGCCAGATGCCAGGATCTAGCTATGAGAATAGTATAGCAATCTGACCAGACGGGTTTTGTTGCTCTCATTATTGTGTCATATCTGACGTGTCTAGCTCTTAGTCCAATAGCAGCTCAATGACCCTTAAAAAAAGGTTATTAATGCCTACAGCATTACACGTGAATAATTATGCTATTAAACAACATTAAGCATTTATTTATGCCATTGTAGAACCTAAGGCACTAAAACAGCTAAAAGCTGTAAAGGGGCTGTTCATAAATTACGTCATCAATTTTTGATAATTTTTACCCCCCCCCCCTCCCCCTTAAATAATCCAACCATCCCCAATAAAGTGACGTCATTTAAAAAAAATGCGTTTGTAGCTTAATTGTAAAATAAAAAACCATTAAGTAGAGAATATTTTATAGCATTAAAAGTTTATAGAAACACGACTTTCATTCCTTTTTTACACATTGAAACACTTTTTAAAGATGCGAGAGATGATGTGATCTTCGGAATGATGCCCCCCCCCCCCCCCTCCTACGTCATGCTACATCCGATGTCCAGACCCCCCCAATTTGAAATTACGTAATTTATGAACAGCCCCTTATAGTGAATTACTTGGCATTATAATGGTTTATATTATTGCTATTATACAGCATTAGGAATGTATTACCTACTTATAAATGCTATTGTACACCCTAAGGCATTAATAATAGCTAAAAGCTGTATAGCGAATTTACGTGGCATTATAATGGTTAATATTCATGCTCTTAAACAGCATTAAGCAATTTTGGTTCGCTGCACTAAAACTAATGGCTAAACAAAAGCATTTACATATGCCATTATACAACCGTTATACAGCGTAAAGCATCATATAATGCTATTGTAGAACCTAAAGCACTAAAACAGCTGAAAGCTGTATACTGGATTTACGTGGCATTATAATGGCTAATATTCATGCTCATAAACAGCATTAAGCATTTATTTATGCTATTGTAGAACCTAAGGCACTAAACCACACCGAAGCATTAGTGTAGCAAACCAAAACGCAACTGTACAGCATTCAGCTGTACAGTTGCATTTTGGTTCGCTGCACTAAAACTAAAGGCTTTAAAAAAGCATTCACATATGCCATTATACAACCGTTATACAGCTTAAAGCATTATATAATGCTATTGTAGAACCTAAAGCAATTAAGTGCTTTTAAACAGCTGAAAGCTGTACATTTGCGTTGTGGTTTGCTGCACTAAATCTAAAGGCTTTACAAAAGCATTTTGATATGCCATTATATAACCGTTATACAGCTCAAAGCATCATATAATGCGACAAATTGCTCGGTGAACGTATAAATATAAGAGTTTATACGGTCCTTAAGTTCGAAATAAGTTAACTATTCATATGTTATAATGCTTCCTGTGTTACTTGGGTACGCCTCGACTAGTAGTTGAGGTGATCTGCACGTCTCAGGGAGTTCTAAAGCACCGCTGCAGAAAGCGATGTAAAATTTCCCTGAGGGTCTTTTAAACCTTTACCTTAAAAAAAGCATGTCATGACATCATTACTATGCATATTATCTACTACTATTACTATACGTCAGAGAGTTCTAAACCAAGAGAGGCCTTAGGTATCATTTCCCCTCTGTCAAAAGTATTGGCAGGAAAATCTAGTACATCTATAAAAACTATTTCAATAATCGATGTCACGCACTTTCGTCATCGCTGTCAATGGATAACAAGCTCCGTGAAAATGCCCTTATGCCCTTATCCTGTTTATAGAGCTTTATGGCACGTCTAGATCAGTACCTAGCGTATATTTCGACACAGTACTAAGAACATCTTTACCCGGGTAACGAACAACTTCTGCGATCTTCTTCCCGTTCTTCACGAGTATAAATCTTGGAACCTGCTTCACGTCAGTAACTGCATACTCCCAATACAATTTTTTTTATTGTATTAAATTATCCCAGACGATATGAAAGAAGAATAAACATTTAATCCAAAAGTAAGACTTTGATCTTACATTTATACGAAATTTTCACGAAAGGGAAACGTTTGCCAGTCTACCTATGGTATCGCTTGCGAGTTTAACTATCATCTGTAACACGACATACTCAAGGAGAAAACGTTCAGTTTTCGTGGCAGGTTGCCGGATACGGTTACCGAATCAGGTCACCTGAAGGCGCATATATAGGTTGGAAAGATAAGTCGGGCCCTGGAGGAAAACTACCTTAAAACGTTGAGATAGCTCAATTCATTGAAAGGAAACATTCTTTAATTTTTCAAAGGGACATAACTGCATTTACAAATTTTTGGAAAAGAGTAAGAGTAAAAAGTATTTATTTTGTAATTTTTGCCATAAATAATTTTTATGACAATTGATGCCAATCGATCCTCTTTCCAACGAGGATAAAAACTTCTAAATACCAACCAAGTTTAGGGCACAAGAGAACCCATAAATAATAATAATAATATTTTTTAAACAATTAGTATGGAAAAAAGTGAAAATTAAGAAAAAAACTGTGAATAAAAGAAAAAATAAAAGAATGTTTCCTTTGAGCGAATTGAGCTATCTCAAGGTTTTAAGGTAGTTTCCCTCCAGGGCCCGACTTATCTTTCCACCCTGTATATAATACGAAATACCAGTCCTGCATACTCATGGTTCTACTCTTTGTTTGTAGCAAATTTGATGGGGTTTCATTTAATATCCCACATTTGTAAGTGCAACTCACAATTTGGGTCAAATTTGAACTATTCCAAATAAGCGGAGAAATGTCATTACAAGAGACACCTACATAAACACCTTTCTAAATAGTCTAACTCACTTAAGGACTAATTATCTGCATATTACTTATAAACATGGGTACTATATTTTTATTTATGTATGTATGTGTATGTTTATGTTATGTTTCTATATGTGTATGTGTATTTATCAATAAATAGTAATGTTGATTTGTGTTTCTAAATATATCTCGATTTCTATGATCCTGCACCAATTACAAGTTTCGGTTTGATCCAATGGTTGACTGGTAGAGAATGCCTTAAGGCATTAAGTCCGCCTCTTGTACACTTTTTATGTGTGCAATAAAGTTTAAATAAATAAATAAATAAATAAGAGAGATTGTCCAGTTCAAGACCATTTGCAAGCAGTCTTGGGGACCCAGTAATATAACTAACAACATAATAAAAGTCAGTGCTGGTAACTGTATGTTAACTGGATTTAATCTTATCTCATACACAACCCATTTAAAATACAAATCGAAAAATACGTGCAACTTTGAAGAGTTGTTTCTCGAGGACTATGAGGTGTTTGTAAACTTAATTAGGCTCATTATATTGCAAATGAAGTCTACTATAAAGTGTCTTTGGGAACTTTTGCCGTTACATGCGTCCTTTGTCAGAAAAAATGTTAGAAACTATAACTAAACCGAAAATGTTAGTGTTTTTTTTAAATTTGATATTGACCCGCTGTGATTCTGAAGTCGGAAACTCTTGTCTAACATAAGTATTAAATTTCATCACCATTAACATATAAAACAATCAGCCATACCTGATTTGATGTAAGGTAGAATAGATCATAATTATCATAAATAAAGAATGGACACATAGCTGCCAGATCTGAATCATTACGTCGTCCAGTCCAATGGCGTGGCGGTGCATCAAGTGTTCATTGAAAAGCCGGAGCTTATTTGCCTTTTCTATTCTTGGTGATTGACGTGATTGTAGAAAAAGTGTTGAACTTTCTATGTAATATCAGGAAAGGCGGTGTAGGCCCGTGAAATTAAACAATCTAAGGTTATTTTCAATACTAGTTAAGGTTATTTTCAATACTTACTACAACTAGTTACTTGTGATGTGCTGGCTGACACACAAATCGAATAAAAGCGGGTTCATTCATCAAAATGCAGTACTTACAAGTTTATTTGTTTTTAGTGATTGTCGGTAGATAATTTACAACAATTCTGATTATAAATATTCAATTTAGTTCGTATCGTACCACGACACGACGTAGCATTGTGTAAATTTTACTTATTGTTCATGCTGAGATGAGATGAGGCCAATTCGTGGCACTTTCTTGTTTTATATTCTGTCTTCTTTCTTTATTCATATACTTTGCTTATTATTTTCCTTGTTTTATGTTTTCTTATTACGAATAAACTATTTCTGTTCTAATTGTGTATTGATCCTTAGAATATTATTTTTATAGTTGACCGAGCGTTAGCGAAGGTCTCCGTTTCAGCTTGGGCCGAAATGCTTTCGTATGTCCGGATGTTCTCCTCTACAGGTCGCATTTCTTAACGGATTCCCGTGAGATTTTATAAGCGGAATCTTTAGTCACGTAAAATTTTTCAGACGTGGCGTTTTTTTGGAAATTGTCAAAGTGGTGGAAACAGAATAAAGGGCTTTAGCCATTACGATCCATGACGCTTAAGACCATTTTCGCTAAAATATAAAGAACTTAAGCGCCATGATGATCTACAGCGCTTAAGACCGTTGTGAGTTCACTGAGATAATGACATGTGAGTTCGCGAAAATCGTATGTCGAATACGTAGCCTAATTTTAAGCAACGATTTAAGCCTTACGTGGTGCAGTTGAATGACGGTTTGATAAACGGTAGCTATACATAACACGTCTCAGGTTCGATTCCTCGGACATGACATTATTTTTGTATTTTTTTTTAGTTTAAAGGAGACCGTCAATTCCAGGCCCACTAGCGATAATGGTCTCGTATAAGGTTTATTCTGCAATTTTAAGCAAATACCCATTTTATTACGAAACTAGACAAAATATTTCATGAAAATGAAACGGGAATTAGAAATACAAAATATAAAGTAATTTCGTTGATCCATCCGCGATCCAAATAGTGCTTCATAAGTTGTTAACGTCTTTACAGCATTGACATAAGGTTAACTTTACCTAAACAGACATTTTTAGAAAGGAGTTACGTTTACTTTGCTAATCTAGTTTATTATTCTAGTTTGACACTGTCAATGTATGACGTCACCGTCATCCAAGTCTGCCGCATGAAGTTATAATTTTAAACTGGAGTATACTCTTCGGCCACAAAGTGGGGCCGAAAGTAATGGAGCTGCGTCTCATTTTGACTTAGGGCTTTATGACGGCATTATATCATGCTCTTTCGATAACGAAACGCATTTTTTTTGTCAATTTAGTAATGTCTGATACTCGTATGGATTTATAAAAAGTGGATGTAATTGTTGCACTTTTTCCCTAACCACAGATGAACCTTATTACCGTGCAAAACAGTCGTTCATAGGTAATTAGAAAAAAAATGGTCCGATAGAGGGGATAATTATCCTTAGATTAAATATCAAATCAAAATCAAAAATCAAATATGTTTGTATGCATGTTGTTGTTGTCGCGAATAAATGTTTTCTATTTCGATTTCTATTTTTTTAATTATGGGGGCGGTGCCTCACTCGCACTCGTTACGAAATTGACACACATTGACATTTTGACTTGTTGTCATGCTGGCATTATTGTCTAATGACGACATAACTCCGATGTCCATAAGTCAAAACGATACGCAACTCCCTGTATTACTCTCTTTCGGCCTCACTTTGTGGCCCAAGAGTATACTCCAGTTTAAAATTATAACTTCATGGATACTAGTAGTAGCGCACTAACAGAGCTAAACCTTATCACTTTGTAATAAGTTCTAAGATTGTTTAGTTAATAGTAGCAACGGTGGTTTGACAGGCATTATCTTTGTTTACCCCAATACAAGAAATTAGCGGCTGGGTCAAAATATGACTTTTTATTATTTTATTATGGTTTCCGTTTCATTATCATGTCAGATTTTGTAGATATTCTTTAAAAAATCGGTAGTTATTTTGTGTTATACTGTAAATCATAAACATGTACGCTTTTAAATATTGTCCTTATCACATTTATGTTTTTTCATCACCGATTTCTCAATTTTCCCGTTAGATTTCATGATTATTTTATGACCGTCCTGATCTAGAAATTAAGGCGAATGTTTTGATACCTACTTCATAATTATACGCACCTTAATGAGCTGGGGCAAATCGCCTAACAAAAATTGACGATCTCCTTTCGTAATTATTAACAAGGCCATTTACATTAGTTGACTCACTCAAAACCTTAATGGCGCAGGGTGTTCCTGTTAATCTCGAATGCAGCTAATAGAGGGCGCTATAGTCAAAATAATGCTAACAGTGTTTTTGTAATTCCTAACTTTATTTTCTCCGTCTTATAAAAATTATCCTAAACAATTTCTAATATAAGTATTCCACTTTTTTTTAATTTGATTACTTTTTAGGTGATTTTAACTCAGAATCACGATATTCTTATGACTTATTATGACGGTAAGAGAATGGTACTAATGAAAAATATATGAAAAAAAGGGAGACATTTTGTATCCTACTGGAATCGAAAGAGTTTGTAATTTTGAGTCGATATCATCAAAAATTCCCAAAAAAAATTGGAGGAAACCACATTAAATAAACGGTAACTATATTAAATTTTCTGCCACCGCAATTTAGATTTGCCACCAGCCATCTCAGGAATAAGATATAAATAGCTGTTATGGTGAAGAATACCATGTTTTTCAAACCAGGAAAAGTTGTGCATCGTAGGCAAAGTTGTAGCAGTTGACGGTATTTATATATATACTGAGTTCAAGTGACAAATCTAAGGTTGAATATTTAAAGGTGCGACCACACCGCTGCTTAAAAAACGGTGACGCTACGGAATCGCAGTGACGCATCGTATCCACACCGTTTTAATCGCATGCTCCCCACACCGCTGCTTAAAATACGCTGACGGTGCGGAATCGCAATGACGTGCCGTAAACGTCACGACTTTAACGCATGCTCTCCACACCGCTGCTCAAAATACGCAGACGCAGTGACGTGCCCCATACGAAATACTTTGACGCAGCTCAATTGTCTGCGTATTTTGAGCAGCGGTGTGGAGGGCATGCGATAAAAACGGTACGGATACGATGCGTCACTGCGATTCCGTAACGTAGCCGTATTTTAAGCAGCGGTGTGGTCGCACCTTAAGACGGGAGAAAAAGGAGCACACACTGAACGATTTTTTTTTATACAAAAAATTGTTAGGTTGAATGTTTAAGACGGGACAAAAAAAAGAGTATTTATAAAGTTAACACCATAATAAGGGTTAAAAGGCTCCACCTTCAGAGCCCCCTCTGGGGGTGGAGCCCCCCGCACTAAGAAAAAACACACTGAACTTTCTTTTTTCAAACCAAAAATGTTTAGGTTGAATGTTTAAGACGGGAGAAAAAGAGTATTTATATATTTATAAAGTTAACGACGTAATAAAGGACAAAGGGGGGCTCAAAGAAAAATTACACTAACCGATTTATTTTCCATACCAAATTTAATTATAAGTTTGAATATTATTAAGACAAGAGGATAAAGGATATTTATAAAGTCAACCACGTGAAATGTGTGGAAGGGGGAACAAAGAAAAAACACACTGAACGAATTTCTTTGTAAACCAAAAATGATAAGGTTGAATATTTAAGATGGGAGAAAAAAGAGTATTTATATAGTTAACTGCTTACCATCAGGCGGGCCGCATGCTTGTTTGCCACCGTCGTGGTATAAAAAAAAGT
Source organism: Pammene aurita (assembly GCA_947086415.1). Taxonomy (NCBI): domain Eukaryota; kingdom Metazoa; phylum Arthropoda; class Insecta; order Lepidoptera; family Tortricidae; genus Pammene; species Pammene aurita. The sequence goes on along the minus strand of OX352314.1, from coordinate 7,993,036 downwards.
TAACGACGTAACAAGCGTGAAAGAGGGCTCGGGGGGCAGAGCCCCCCGTATAAAGAAAGAACATACTTGAATAACAGTTTCTGTTTATACCAAAAATAGTTAGACAGAATGTTTAAGACGGGAGCAAAAAGGGCACAGTTTCTTAATTAAAGCCATTAAAGGACAACGCTGCTGGTTGGTTTTTGCACGTTATCTCTCATATACGCCTCAATGAAAATGATACCTTATCGGGCTTTCGGCCTTCCGGCACAGGGCGGACACGCCATACTACAAAACTCTTTTGAGCGCCTATGTGTGCACGGGACGTCTGTACACGCTTCATTGTGTGCGTATATTCTCAGGGCTGTCATTCAATTATTTTTCTAGTTTCGGCTGTCGATGTTGTAAACTCGTAACGTTTAAAACTACGCAACGGAATTTGATGCGGTCCAGAGGAACGTTTATATGTATAATACATGCATAACATAGTAGAGAAACACTGATAATTTTAGAGGTTTCTAAAGTGATATCGTAAATATACTCATTTTTTGCGCTTTCATTGCAAACGCTGGCTGAACCCTACGAGATAGATCAAAATAATATACTACAGTATTGTACTCCTTAAAATGATCTACAAAAAAGTCCGCGATGGTATATGTCTATCTCTTAGGGATAAACTTTGAACAACAAAAATATGCTTCATTCCATGTATTATATCCTCATGGATTAATGTGCGACTTGCGATAAAGCGTACTAGTTCGACCGAAAAAAACTTCTTTCCTTATTGTAATTACTATAAACACCCATTAACATTAACAGGGCCGCAATTCGAAAAATAAACACACACACTGGACAGACACAGCTCCAACCCCACTCAACCCAACTCAACTCAACGCTATAACGACATTGACATTTGCTATTCGAACAGATTTTCATTCAACATTGGTCTCACATTGGTCACACATTGTACCAATGTTGTAATCATAACATAAGAATTAAACCCTGGTTGTTCTTTAAAAGTGCTTGAATGCGAAACGATGAAGATAAATGGGTTTGCTTACATTATTTGAAATTTCTATCGACCCCGAATTTAATCAGTATAGCTAAAACTCGCGAGGTCTACAGCTCACAGAGCCACTAGTATTAAGTGGTTTGTCATTGTTGTGTCATGCTCCGTGACATCACTCACGTGTGTGGCCCGGGCGGAAGATCAGCGCTGGCCTCCCAGACAGCACCATGCTGAGTCGGGACCATTTCGTGGCAACCATATTCGTGCCTTAATTATAATTAGTTATTATTATAAGATTAAGTATGTTTGTTTGCATGTTGTTGTTGTCACGGCAAATGTTTTCTATTTGTATAATTGAAAGCAAAATTTAATGCGCATTATATTTTATTTTACTCCACGCTTGCTGTGGTTTCAGTCAACGGCTTGATGCGAAAAGTTAGAGGATAGTCCCGTCTGCAATAAAAGTAAAAGGCAAAATGCAAACACAAAACAAATTATAGACAAATTGTAATTATTATTACATTATAATTACAGTGATTCAAGAGATATGAGCAGAAAACACACGTAGTCGATGTTGTAGGCCGGTCCTTGCCTTAACTTTTTGTTTAGTGACTTCTGATTTTTTATTTTATTTATTTAAGATTTGCCAACAGGTGGTATACAATATACTTTTTAAAACTAGGCAAAAAATGAGCTTGCTTGAGTATCCACCCAATTACAGACAAATACGGCATGCACATAAAAAAGAAGCTATTGCTTACATAATAGTTCTTAATCTAAGTAGGATTGAAACAAATTTTCAGAATAAGGTCTATAACACTTAAGTACTTAACCTAACAATATTTCTGTAAAGTTGCTTAGGAAGTGAAACATAACTTATAGCAAAGTGAAACATAACATAAAAAATGAATTTTAGAATTAGAGATAACTCTTGAGTTTACGTAAATATTTTTTGTATTGGTAATGTGACATTTTTAACATATCTAGTCTATTCTGTTTGTAAACTAAATTGTGCTCTTTACAAATTCGTGGTATTATACTATTGGGTCCAACATTGGTTCTATAAATTTTATATGAGAAAGGCCGAAAGTTGACTAAACGAGAGCGTTGGCGCGGCACTGTCCAGTTAATTGTTTGCAGAAGCTGTAGGCAGTCTAGCGTGATGGTGATATTCGATTTTACACGTGTCATAAAGGAAGCAAAGAGTATCGGTATGACAACAGAAATATTCGAATTTTAGCGTGCATGTCGTAATTAATTATACCTGGCCCGGGAGTGCCAACAGACTGTGGCTGCAGATCTCCAGCCGGCTCCAATATTCTTCAAAACGCATTCCACCTGTAAACGTATTAGGATTTAGTTCAAGCAATGGCGCGTAGTTACAGTGTCCGCGAGGCAACCGGATGGCTCGCGGTATTTAAGCTGCCTACGTGTTGTGGAACCACCCTGTGCAACCCGAACTGACCCACGTTGTACTTTGTTTGTCATCCCCTCCCCCCCCCCCCCATAACTCATAGTCATAGTAGCTTTATTCTTCAACAATCAAAATTGAAAACAATGGAAAACTTAATACAGCATTAAGCGGTCCAAAATAAAATAGAAAAACCATAGACTTACATATATATACTATTGAATTACTCTACACATATAATTCTATGGTTAGTACGGTACGGTATAATTTATAGGTAGGTACATGTCATTATTCAAACTTAAGTAATTAGCAAGAAAAGTGCAAACCGGGTGTCAACTATTGGGCGTTTGAAATCGAGCTAGTGGACGATTATATTATGTGGTTACAATACTTACCAATTCTAGTTTTTCTTTAATTTCCACACCACGCAGTTGTTTCTGAAAAGGTTAATACCTTTTTCTTTATCAGGCCTCCACAAATAATTGAAATCAGTATAACCCAAGCCATCGCTGAAATTCAGCCTGATCTGTGCGGCAGAGTTATTGAAAATTTGACTTTAAGGATATGGGCTACCAGAAGAAGCCGAGGCGGACATTTTAACGATGTCATGTTTCCAAAAAAAATGGCACGTATGGGCCTTTCAAATAAAACTAAAAAGTAATTCATATCTTACACATAGCCTGTTTTATTGCATTTTAAAATCGACCCGCCCTTATTGGAAAACCCTATAACTACCCGAGAGAAGAAATGCCTTTCTACATCTAGTGACATATAGCCTACACTAACATAAAAAAAAATACTACATGAAATTATTTTCTAAATTGCTTTCTTGGGATTATAGGTAGATATCATTTGGATATTGTACAAAAAAAAAAAAAACAGCCAAATCGTATCTGGAGAAGCCCAAACTTGGTACTTATATAAAAACCGGCCAAGAGCGTGTCGGGCCACGCTCAGTGTAGGGTTCCGTAGTTTTCCGTCTGTCACTGTAAGTGTCCCCACTTAAGAGTTAAAATAACACCGCCATGTAGGATATGATATGAGCGGTCCACGTACAGCGACATCTATCGGCAAATTAAGTAAACTATTGCGCGCGAGCTTAAAGTATGGAAGATGATTTTTATGGGATAATTATTTATTGCGTGAACCGATTTTCACCGTTTATACTTTGTTTGAAAGCGCGTCATTTCATTGTGATTTTGTAGAAATTACAGGTACAATAAATACCTGCTTATACGGTTAAATTACAAACTTAGTTCAAAAATTATTTTTTTTCAAACACTATTCAACCCATCAAGTTCAAAATAATTTTCCTAAAAAGTTTTTATAAAGTTCTACTTTTGAGATTTTTTCATATTTTTAAAACTTATGGTTCAAAAGTTAGAGGGGGGGGACACATTTTTTTTTACTTCTGGAGAGATTATTTCCGAAAATATTTACATTATCAAAAAAATATTTTAGTAAACCCCTATTATTCCGTTTTACTAGAAGGGAGAACGCCTAAGACATGGAACAGAGGTGTGGTGGTATTGTTCTTCAAAAAGGATGATAAGATAACGCGTTACTGAAGAACTACCGACCCATTTCACTTCTGAGCCATGTCTATAAGCTGTTTTCAGGAGTCATTACGAACCGTCTCGCACGCAGGCTAGATGACTTCCAGCCTCCCGAACAAGCCGGTTTCCGAAGAGGCTTTAGTACCGTAGACCTCATCCATACGCTCCGTCAGGTTATACAGAAGACTGAGGAGTATAACCTGCCCCTCTGCTTAGCGTTCGTGGACTACGAGAAAGCCTTCGACTCGATCGAAACCTGGGCTGTACTACAATCTCTCCAGAGGTGCCAAGTGGACTATCGCTATATCGAAGTGCTGAAGTGTTTGTACGAGAACGCCACTATGTCAGCCGGACTCCAGGACCAGAACTCGAAGCCTATTCCGTTGCAGCGGGGAGTCAGGCAAGGAGATGTTATTTCTCCTAAACTGTTTACCGCTGCTCTGGAGGATGTTTTCAAGACTCTGGACTGGAGAAGGCTAGGCATCAACATAAACGGCGAGTACATCACTCACCTTCGGTTTGCTGACGACATAGTAGTCTTGGCTGAGACCATGGAGGATTTGAGTACGATGCTCGATGACCTCAGTAAAGCCTCCGAGCGAGTTGGTCTAAAGATGAACATGGATAAGACGAAGATCATGTCAAATACCCATGTAGCACCAACTCCCGTTACAATCGGAGACTTTACACTCGAAGTTGTGGACGATTATATATACTTAGAACATACTGTCCAGTTAGGTAGATCCAACTTCGAGAAAGAGGTCAATCGACGAATCTGACTCGCTTGGGCAGCGTTCGGGAAGCTACGGCACATCTTTTTGTCCAATATTCCGCAGTGTCTCAAGACCAAAGTCTTTGACCAGTGTGTGTTGCCTGTGATGACATATGGTACTGAAACGTGGTCGCTTACAATGGGCCTCATAAGAAAGCTCAAAGTCACCCAATGGGCAATGGAGAGGGCTATGGTTGGAGTCTCTCTGCGTGATCGCTTCAGAAATGAGGCCATCCGCAGCAGAACCAAAGTAACCGATATAGCCCTCCGAATCGCTAAACTAAAGTGGCAGTGGGCGGGGCACATTGCTCGTAGAACCGATGGCCGTTGGGGCGGAAAGGTTCTCGAGTGGCGACCACGAACCGTAAGGCGCAGCGTGGGTAGACCCCCCGCAAGGTGGACTGATGACCTGGTGAAGGTCGCGGGAGTCCGCTGGATGCGGGTGGCGCAGGACCGGTCATTGTGGCACTCTTTGGGGGAGGCCTATGTCCAGCAGTGGACGTCTTTCGGCTGATATGATGATGATGATTATGAAACCCCTATTCATTTTTAAATACCTATCCAACAATATATCACACGTTAGGGTTGAAATGAAAAAAAAATCACTCCCCAATTTACGTATAGGGGAGGTACCCCAATAAAACATTTTTTTCCACTTTTTATTTTACCACTTCGTCGGCGTGATTGATATACATATTAGTACCAAATTTCAGCTTTCTAGTGCTAACGATCACTGAGATTATCCGCGGACGGACGGACGGACGGGCAGACATGGCGAAACTATAAGGGTTCCTAGTTGACTACGGAACCCTAAAAATGGCTAAAATGTAACATTGTGGTATATTTTTAGAATCGTCTTGAAAATACCTTTCTTATGATACCACACGCGATAGGTTTCTGAAGAAAAAACATTTTTTTTCGCATACAAAAAAAAATATGACTCAGCACTCCCCTCCTAAGGTATTTTTTTTAGACTGCTGATCAAAAAATTTTTTTCGACCTCGTGTGTGTGTGTGGTTGTCTGGAAGAGATCGCTCTTTAGCGATAAGACCGCCCATTGTTTTGCCTCTGCTTTTTTGTTTGTGACTTGTGTATACTTTGTGTCTATTATTTGAGGTGTGCAATAAAGAGTATTAATGTTATGTTATGTTATGCTTGGGGTGTGCCAAACGGCTAAACTGTACATCGTTTTGCGGTTTTTTTTACGTACACCTTCCACTACAGCTGTTTTATCAGCCCTGTCTGGACGTTGGTTTTTGTTTCACCCTGTATGTAGCTAAAATGCACCAATCTTAATCATTACTTATACATTATTCTTGTCTTAAGACGTTATTAAGTCCGCCTTTTCACTCTAAGGTTTTGTTTTGTGCAATAAAGTCCGCCTCGAACTGAGAACTCGCGATTTCCTTGCAAACGAGTTGACCAATATACCAAGACCCTTCTGATGATAGTTTCCGGCCTTCTAGCTCCGTAACCCCTTGATCAATCCTGCTCATATACGAACTCACAAATTGTATAGATCTCTGCTACAACCCCAACAAATTTCATAAAGATCAGAAAAACATTACTAAAAGTTAAGGTATTCTAAATCACAAAGCCATCGAAATTCACAGACGTTTAGGTAGCCAGCTGACAGTTTAGTTGTTTTGTGTTGTGTCCGAAGTTTTCTATGAGAATTCACTTCGCTTACGCTCCGCTCGTTCGATAAAATAATGGATGAAATATTGGAACGACTAAAATTTTTATGGGCACAGCGCCTGAAATAAATGATAATTTTATTTTATTAAACTGAAACTTTGGGGCCGTGGGGGCCGAACCCGCGCCGACTATAGGTATATAAAGATCCGTCGGCACGCCTAATAGAGGCTTCTGGTGACCAGAGGGCTGGCTACTATTTCACACAGCAAATAAATATTGCCATTCAGCGAGGTAATACGGCCAGCCTTCTGGACACCCTGCCAGTTGACAGCTATCTGGACCAAATTTTCTATCTGTAGTTTTAAGTAGTTTTATTATAGTCTGATAATTATGTTTTTTTCTTTTCAACCGACTTCAAGATCTCGAAGGAGGAGGTTATCAATTCGTCGGGATCTTAGTTTTTTTTGCAATTTTTTTTATGTATGTTCACCGATTATTCGACGACGGCTGGACCTCTTTTTTTTGTTTGAAAGAGTATACTTCACAGTTGATCCCATTGCAACCAGGTCAGGATCCGATGATGGGATTCTGGAGAAATCGAGGGAACTCTTCAACTATTATAGGCACACCTATAGTGATTTGAGTATTTTTTACAGCAGCTCGAGCATTTGCTGTTAGAAAGGTGGATGCTAAGTGAAGTCGGTTCTTTTTTGTTTAAGATTATTTGTTTCAATATTTCAATTTTTTTAACGAAAATTAATTTAGTAAAGTTGCCTTTTATATGGCCAGACTATATTTAAATATTTTTAGACCCGCCGCATCGTTTATGCATTGCAAATCCGGATTGCAAACCATTTCCAAATAATTATTTAGATGACTTTTAAAATAGATTTACGGTCCTTATGTATGGTGGGACAATATATCTGTATAGTACAGTATATCTGTATAGTGGTATTAATTTATAAATTATTATAAAATATACTCATAACGTACATGGTATATCATACAAACCTTCTGAATAGTGATGCAGTACTTCCTGCCGTAGTTGATCATACACAGCATCTTAGTCTCTGGGTCCTCTTTGACCTGATTCAAAGTCCCTGGCCTTGTAATATGATATCTTTTAAAAATTTTACTTAATTCAAAAATTTTAAAGGACTTCAGTTCAAAATTTTTTTATAATTCTAGCTAGCCCCCACCATTAATAATCCAATCATTGGGGAATCATCTCCATACATTGCCTTACAAAAGGTGGAGTAGAAATTTTTTTAATAGTTATTGGTAGGCTATAGGGTGGTAATTAAAATACTAGATTTGAGACCTTGGGGGGGGGGGGGGGCACAAAGTTACAGGAAGGAAAAAATTACTCATACTCATTGTCTTTATACTTCTCGTAGACATTTTGGTCATAAAGTCAACAAGTTTTTTTTTGTATGAAAGCATATACCTATGTGTTTTGTCAAATCTAAATTCATTATACCCAAATTGATCGATAGCTATACCTGAAAACGCCTAGTAGTATTTTTATGATGAGTAATAGAACATTGATTTTGAGTGTGAGACTTACTACTTTCACCCCCTCTATAAGCGCTCTAGGGGTGAATTCAACTTTAGAATATCTTTGAAAAGGATCATTAGAAGATGACAAAACTGTGGTAGAGACTTCATTTCCTTATCTCGAAGCACAAAACTTTGAAGCTAATAAATCAAATTCTTATGGTTTAAAAAAATATACACTTTTTCACTCCCTGTATCTATATATCTGTAAGACTTACAGATGTATTGTGTATGGAAATATTGTAGACAATTTTATCTTCTTTATACGTTCCATAGACATTTTAGGCATGCTGATAACCGTTTAAGCGCCAAGGTTCAAAAACGGACTTTTGGCACCTTTAAACCAAGATGGCGGCCGCGCCCCCCCCCCCCCCCCCTCCCCCTCAAAGTATCAAATCTAGTATTTTACTTACCACCCTATAGCCTACCAATAACCATTAAAACATTTTCTACTCCATCTTTTGTAAGGCAAAATGCTCCAATGATCGATCTATAAATAATACTATACTTCGTTTTTTTTGAGATTAGAAATTGAGTAAACATAGAAACAGTTGTTGCCAACCTGTTCTACATGTTCAATTTAAACACACTGGAAGCACACCAACAGAGGATTAGTTAACATGATTAAGAGTTCACATTTGTGAATAAATAATAACAATTTGCAGATTAAATAATCCAACACAACAATAAAAACACAATTTCGTTTTAAATTTTGTATGCCAACGTTAGAGACACGTGAAAAATGAAAAACTGACCTGACAGTGACTCACGTACGTTCTAAAACGAAAACTTAAGATCCAGTTTTTTAAATCAGTATTCACGAAAATTATTTAATAGACAATCATAATATACACTTATTCATCAATTTTCGTAAATAAAAATGCGTCGTAAACATTATTTAATAGTTTTGTTATATAATACTAAATAATAAAGCAATTGTCTTAGGTGATGGTAAAAGATTTGGTGGACTACGAGGTGGTTTTCTTTGTTGTATGCCACTCGGCCCTGCCTCTGATTGCTCCATAACCCTCCAACGAAACGCACAACAATAGAGCAAACCTTTACTTAAATAAGAATCACAATAAGCTTTAATCATTAAAACCTATCCAGGTATGGCTGAGAGATACTAATGACAGATGACGCGAGAAAATGTTTAATAATCGAACCATCCGTTGCGAACCTCTTCTTCTCTAGGTATTTTATTATTTAACATTTAGAAGAACATTAACAATGATAAAAAATAAAATATTTAGTGCATATAACAACTACCAAAATATTGTTAAATACTCAATATAACATTTACAAATACGTAGGCATGGCTTTACTATAAATACAAATATATTTAAGTATGTTTAATGACGGCGTAGGCACTTTGACAGTTGTGACATGTATCGTGCCTAATAAAGAACCCTGTACATCGTTCTGTCAACATTTTTCTAATCTAAAAAAAAAACGAAGTATAGGGATACACAATCAGCCCAAAAAAATGGCCCTACAATAGTACCGCAAGAACGACTCGGGCGGTACTCTCTCTGACAGTATTATTACGGTATAAGACTGGCCGGTTACAAATTTTCAGGAGACATATTTTCAGTAAATCTTGTTTGAAACGTGACCTCCTTTATATTGTTGCTCAAAGCTAGCCCCGAAATGTGACACAATTTTGAGCAAAGAATCCCTTAGTAACTATAAAACCATCGTAAGACTCACATATTAAAAGTAGGTATATTCTGGTTGCCGCCTCGCTGCCGCCGCGGGAGGGCGCTCGTGATAATGATTATCGTAAATTGATCGAAACATGTCGAACAAAAATGGTCTTAATTTACTCTAGCTAGCTTTCATATTATCCTAATTACTACGGGGTTCTAGCAGCTATTCATCGGTGGAGGTCAGAACGACAGGTTAGCAAAAATTTTGAGTTCCAAAACGCGGAATTCCAAAGTGGCTACGTACAGTCAGCAGCAGAAGTACAGAAGCGAGTGATGTGGTCAAAATGTTCTTTATTGTTAAGAGAATAAGAACGAGTGCTCAATATAGGCAAGCCGGTAAGAATAGAGTTCGACGAAAGACCTGCTGCCTTTACACAATTGAGTAAGTTCTATCTCCCGGTGGATTGTGCCGGCGGTCGGGAAGAAGGACACGGACGGTCGGGAAGGACAACAGTGTTACAATATTGTATGAAAATCCTTTGTACCATCGTTGGCGATGTCACAATATGCGACCATAAAATCTCTATCGGAAAGTATGCGCTAGTAGTTCGGTCTACACAATTTCAATTCAAGCATTACAGTCGACGAGTAGAAAAAGGTAATTTTGAACACCCCAACCGCTAAAGCTACTTTTGATGCTGACTGTACCTATAGGTATCGTATTTATTACGATGTCTAATTAGTACCAGAGACTATAAATAATATAGACAGCCACAGTTTAAGAACTTTTCCTTTTCCCCAAGTCTGAAGCGCTATCTGGACGAAAGCAACCCAAAGGTACAAAAAAGTGGGGGAAATGAAATTGCGCTATTTGCGCAGCAGCGCCATCGCCATCTCGTAACGAGTAGCGTGCCGTAGTAAGGCTAGATGGCGCTGCAGCGCAATGTCATTTCCCCGTACTATTTTTGTATCTTTGGGTTGCTCTCGTCCAGATGGCGCTTCAGACTTGGGCTTCAAAAAGTTCTTAAACTGTGGCTTTCTATATTATTTATAGTCTCTGTTAGTACGTACCTTGACTGTGTGATTATTTATTGCTTCATCTATGACGTCTTCAATTAGCACCTGTGGTAACATACAGGAAAAAACATATAAATATAGCGTTTAAATTAAAAGTAGGTATAGGCATACATTATTTATTTATTAAATACCGTGATACCGTGATACTCGTTGGTAAACATTAAACAAACCTATTAATAGCATTCCATCCTAATATGTTAAATACTTGTTTCTACTATTTTTAAATTTCCACTTGTGCTTTGACGCTAGTGCGGTGAAGTAATGTAAAAACACTTAAATAAACCACCATTATAAAATATTTGAATTAATTAAAATATCCATATAATAGTCTATTATATGGATATTTTAATTAATTCCTTTGTGATCTATTATTAATAGATCACAAAGGAAAAAACACGTACCTCTTCTTTAGGATCCAAGGCTTTGAGCTAATCACAGAATTACAAAACAATTAATCAATTAAAATATTATTAGACCCTTAAAATATACATTTTTAGAGTCTGTTCGGAATGATAAGTGTCGTAAAATGTATGAGGTCTAAGGTAAACCATGATTTTTCTTTTTCAGAACAAACTCTATCGAAATGATCTATTTTAGATATCTTTATATATTTTTTATCAATGGGTTACCAATTTCATGTTAAGCCGGCTACGGCGCGGCGTAGCAGTCCGTAGCTAAATCGCAATATTACCCCAACCAGGGGCCGTATTCTAACTTTAAAACACGTATAGACACGATCCAACTTCAATACAACTCCAATGCATTAACAACGCAATACAGCGTTATTCTGTGATACAGCTACGGCATAAACATCTGAATCAGAAATAGCTAAATTTGCTTGAGAAATATTCCAACGCAACTCCAATACAACTTCAATATTGGTTGAATGTTTGTTGTGTGTTGGAGTTATGTTTGAGATAGGTTGTATTTTTATTGTATAGTTAATGTAATAATGTAATGTAATTTTTAAATTATAATCCGGCACCAGTGCTAATCACGACACGTTGTCGTCACGCCTTTACAAAGCACGTTCGCTACAGAACGGGAAACCCATAAAGACTGTGTACGATAAAATCTGGACATGTACGATCTGGTATATCTTTTTTTCGGTACCATATATTCAAGCATTTTTTTATTTTAATAATCTGGAATTGTAGTAATATATACTAAAAATAGAATCTTATTACAATTGTATGGGCTTGTGTGAGTTTTTGCCAAATATATTCCATCATATCTTGAATTATTTGTCCAGCATTTTTTGATAAACTTCACTCACTTCCTGCTATGCCACAATTGTATTTATATTTTCACAAGCTGTTTTATGCTCACTAGAATGTTATCTTACAAAAAAAACGATTTGAAACTCTTTTCTACTTGAGGCAGTCAGGAAGACTTTCTACTCCAAGCACTAAAACTAGTTTTTATATGGGAGGCATATTTTTGTAAAAAAGTCAAACTCACCAAAGCTAGAACACCTCAGAACTATTTACATCTAAGTACAATTAGAAAAATGTAACCTATTATTAAAAGGGAATGTAATAAGGTATAATTTGGTTTATCTAGTTAAAAATAAAAAAACTATTTTTCACAGGAAAATTTGGTGAACACTGTCAGAACACCGTGGACAAAAACTATAGGCACTGTGGAATATATAGTGATCAAAGTCACAAATAACGTAACGTTATATTATGTTTGTAACTGTATTATGTAGCTTGATGACCACAAATTATTTAAAAGAAGTCTTGCTTGAATATGTGCTACCGAAAAAAAGATATACCAGATCATACAGGTCCAGATTTTATCGTACTTACACAGTCTTTATTATCGGCTACGGCGTAGCGCTACGTGCGTAGCATAATGAATGAGATACTTAAGTGGCTCCACACGTTTTTTATCGATTTTTGATCAGTTTTGAGTCGACATTCCAACACTTGCACTATAGATAGAATTATAAGCAGTGATCGGAATTGGTAGTGCCATTTCGCGGGACTTCGGTGCGTAAGCTTAGTATGAATATAGTTTTTAACCCCGGTATATGATATGAAAAGTTTGTGTTTGGTTTTAAAAATGTTTTAAAGAACCGCGGGCCTAACGTAAGTATGAAAAATGTGGTTTCAGTTAGATATCGGACGTCAAAAGAAATAGATTGACAGTAGAAAATATTGATAAAAAATATGGTTTGCTACCATAATTTCAAAGAAAGTAATTATTTAATTATGTTAATTTAATATAATGATGTTGATGTTTCGTGTTTTATTTTATGATTGTATTATTGTTAATTGTAACTTTTAAACGAAAGTAATTTTAAATGAATGATGTATTCATAATGACATTTTTTTTTTACTTTTGCGTTTTGAAGAAAATTTTCTGTGAGAAATACGAGTCGAAGAATCTCAAGTCTTATCCATGTTATTTACAATGTTTAAGGTCATTCACCCGAAATGGCACTACCTATTCCGATCACTGATTATAAGGCAAACGGCTATCGGTTTTTGTATCTTTTTATATTCATCCCGTGGAGCCAGATTTTGAAATAAATGAGCACCTATTCTTTTAGGTTTTTTTTTAAATATGGTCTAAAAAACACGTATATCGATATTCGAATGATGTAGAAATAAACTTTATTAAAAACCGACAATGATGTACCTATGACTTGTAAACGTCACATATTCTCGAACGCACCCATAAGTTGATAAGCTATGTGCCAACCCTTCCCTCATCAGCCCTCACGGTGTCGTAAGCGCATCGGGGAAAACCAGTACAATGGAGAGAGACATAGTGAAACCCCCCTGCCTTAATGAGAAAAGCATCGATAGCTGAGTTTATCGATGTAGGAACTCCCTACCTATCATTAAATTTAGCCCCTATATTCCGATGTCTGCTAGACATGCAAAAGCTTGACTTATGTTTTTTACTACATCATAACGGAAAACATTTACTTATACCGGGTGTTTCCTGTAATGGGGGCAATAAATTAAACCGTAGTTTCTACTCCTCAAACTGGACAATATTAGTTCAGCAACTTTTAAAAATAACTCATAATAATACGTTTTAATTTATTGCTCTTATTACAGGAAACACCCTGTATAATACTTACGAACCTTTTGTTTGATCAACTTTATCTGTAACGTAAAAATATAAAATTAAAGAGCAAAGTGGATGTTACAAACAGGCGTGGATACAGAGGGGGGGGGGGGGGGCAATAAATTGCCTCTGTTGCCCCCCCCCCTGACACACAAGTTTCATATGCTACAGGAGCCATATGTGCGGACCGCGAGATTTTTTTGTGAAGGAAATTGCCCCCCCCCCCCCCCCCCCCGGGTGAAATCCTGGTTCCTCGCCTGGTTATATTTTATAACATACCCGCCACCCACGCGAGGAAAATACACAGTTATAGTTATTAAGAGGCTGACAACACCCGATGACCTTTAAATTGACTTAAACAGTTTTTTAGCTAAAACTACTTGTCTTAGGAAAGTAAAAAAAAAAATATGTAAATATTCATTATATTTGGAAGAACTTTGTTATTTCCGATACACGATTGGACGAAATCGGCTCGATAGAAAATAATTCCAAAGTTACATCTTAAAATTAGCTTTAAACAGTTGTATGTCTTTAGTTATTATTATTATCTTTAGTGTGATTATCCAGTTTTTTTGTTTTTGATTTCACCCGGTATAAAAACTAGAAAATTGCTTTAACACTTACATGTTCATTACTGTCATCGTAATAATCTATTCCTCGCACCAGTACCAGGAGAGCAGACACCAGCAGGAACCGCATCAATATCGTACGATCACGCACTGGGTACTATGGCTGGTTTTAGTGTCACGCTACCAACACCTGACGGGCCGTTGAGGGCCAATATGTATCGAGCACATAGACATAGGATAAAAGGTATAGACGGGTCATGGCAATAACAATACCAAGATCGAACGGGATGGTTTTTTATTACACTTTCAATAGGTACGACAGAGGTGCTATTATCGTTGGCCCTTGTCATAGACTCACATTTTTTTATTACCCTCCACGCCATTACTTATAGCAGTGGAGGATCACAAACAGATATAATTCGCGATTTCTCATAGAATTTCTGCGTTTACTACTAGAAAACCTGACATTTTTCTTAGAAAGTTGTGTCTGTTAAGGAAAACAATGGTAAATCGTTCTGTTTTGAGCTGTAGAAGTGATTTTACCGTCATCCGTGTCTATCCCTTACGGTAGTACGCGTGTGCGGTTTCAAGTTAAATTCTTGCTTTGAGATCGAGCACGAAGCACGGGTCAAAACTCTTCCTCAATAAGGTAAAGATGCATTCTCCATAATGTAAGTAGGTATACTCTTATTGGTGTCATTCTATAACACTTTATAGAATAAGTATTGTAGTTGCCCTTGCAACAAACTTGTCCCTTGACCTTGACCCGTGTCAATAATGCCCCAAATAGCTTTATCTACGCCCATATCATAACTTCTCTATAATATGTTCAGAAACGATAAGCTAATATGGCTACATTAATAAACCTGTATCTGTGGTGGATCGTGTTTACATTACAATATCGATGACCGTTACTTTTCAACGTCTTACAAATTTCGAACGTCTTCTGGTATACCGATTCGTTCCGGAATCGACGATTCCAAAAGACGTTCGAAAGAATGTAAATTAAAGTATGATAATGTAGTTAGTCATGGAGTTGCAATGACGGTCATTCTAATGAATCTCAACACGTTGAGGAGTTATAATATGTGTGTAGATAAAGTAATGTATGTAACTGTACATAATTAGGCATTACAACACTCGTACCAGATACTTTGTTTTATAAAACCACACTCGTACTTTAATGCCCTTCATTATCTAACAGTTATGTAAACTACTATTTTGCTCGACTCGGTATTGCCAGTAGTATTGGCCGTCACCGGGCCCGTCAGCGAGACACGACACCATAAAACGAGCATGTAGGTATTGTGATTGCTAATTCAATTCCTCAGCTCAGACGAAGTACGGAGTATTTGGACCGAACCGGACGACGTTACATACTCAGGGGCGTATTTTGATATTTGGCGCCCCGGGCCAAAAAGGCCTTATGGGCTGGTACCATACTGACCGGCGCCCCGGGCCATAGCTCTCTTAGCCCTAGGGTAAATACGCCCCTGTACATACTTTCAATAGAGATAGTAAAGGTCGGTTGCACCAACAGTCTGATGGAAATGCCGTAGATGCACTAATACTTTCATACAGGGTGTAACAAGAATACTGGTGGTCCGTTTAAGGGCTTAATTGGTACACGGCGATCATCTTTAGTTTACGATTGACTCATGATTTTTATACATTTGATTTTCTACCTTGTTGTCCTGATCATAAAGTCAACATTACAAGCATGACACTACCTATATTTGGTGCCGTTAAATATCGACTTTATTTTGTTCGCGATAAGGTAGAATTTCAAACGGATAAAAACTATCTGTCAAGTTTTACTAGCTATAATCAAAGTGTATCGTATTGCGATGCGAGCGTATGCGAAAAAGTAAGAAAAAAATTTTTTGACGCAAAAAAAATTTTTTCGCGTGGGACCCGTGGTCCCAGCCGGCCGGGCCCTCCATACAAAACCAAATTTTCGCGCGAAAAATTTTATTTCTTGGTTTTTCGTATTTAGAATACGATACCTACCAATTATGCCCTTAAAATTATCACCAGCATTTTTGTTACATATTGTATAAATTTGACATCTATACTGGCTCTCCATACTTTGTCGTTTTTACACGTGATTCATTGACTCATTGAATGATTGGGTCTTGACTAGGGATGTTACGGAGGTGGTTTTATCGGAATCGAAGCCGAAACCGGAGTTTTTAAATCTAGACACACGGTAGTGTGTCCGCCAAGTTCGAGCAAAAAAAAGCGACACACCGGCCGTGGGTTATATTACACGAACCATTTCGGGCCAATTTCGACCACCCTATAACTCAAAACATATTTTATCTACGCATATGAAATTTCGAGTGTCTGTTGACATCCCCTTAATTGTCTAGAATACAAAATTTCATTATTCTACCTATAGCAGTTCTTGAGATATTGACGTCAGAAAATCGCTATTTTTACTATACACTCACTGACTCACTGACTCACTGACTCATCAAAAACCTAGACCACTTCCAATGGTCGTACTGACTTGAAATTTGGCATGGAGATAGGTCTTAAGGTCAAAGTAAGGGGAAACATCTGAAAACGGCCAAGTGTGAGTCAGTTTTAAAAATAGCGAAGGTGTAACTTTGTTCTACTATGAAGTCATAATGAACTAAGTGGGTCTATCTTCCAATGGTCGTACCGACCTGAAATTTGGCTCGAAGGTTTGTCTTTAGGTCGAAATAAAGTAAAAATCTGAAAACGGCCAAGTGTGAGTCAGTTTCGAAAACAACGAATGTGTAATTTTGTTCTACTATAAGTAGGTATGGAGTGGAAATGAGATAAGACTTATTTAAATTTAGATACATACCAATTTAAGACAATACATGTTTGTCTTAAAGACAAGAACAATAAAATTGTTCACCACTCTGTGTGTGTCTGTTGCGGGAACCGAACCCACGATTTACGAAGTACAAAGCAGGTCACTAGGTACACTAGGTGCGCTAAATCAGTCAATCAAAAATGAAAAGACTATTTTTTCTCGTATAGTCTAAATAATTTCTAATTTTACAACTAATAAAATCGCAGATTCAAGAACATGGAAATCATATATACTCTAAGATGGAATTATACACCGTGGGCCCATAAAACTAGACAGATTTTAACAGTGTATTCCTGATCATATTTAGATACTAAAATATCATATAAACTTTTTAGTTTCAGAGTTAATACCAATTTTAAAAAAATACACTTTTTATTATAACTCATCACAAAATGCCTTTCTAATGGCGTTGTTGCCACTATTGGACATAGTTTACACGTCCTTATTGACAGATATCACAGTGACAAGGAAAACTTTGCAGTAACTAATTTTTTTCAAAAAAAAATGTACCAATTTGTTTTAGGCGATAATTTTATTAATAACATTTGCTTTTCATGTGCAATAAACATTCAAAAAATGGAAAAAAAATGGAAAAAAAACGAAAAAAAAAATTTTTTTTTGGCGAAATTGACCTAAAGTCACTTAATATTTTTTCCTTCTTTTGGTCTTAGAAATTCGTGGTTAAGATCTGTCGGGTTATTCCAGCCCACGGTGTATATACTACTGCCCATCTCACCCTCCGATACGCCACGGGATGAGATGGGATGGTGCACTTCTAGGGCTACATAATAGGCCACCAATTATAATACCTACTGGTAGGTAGGTATTACCAAGTTATTAATTATCTATGTAGGTAGCGTACTTACAAACAGAATAAAGTACGTTATTGATGTATGTAATTATATGTAAGTAGGTACATTTTATACGTGTAGGGAGCCAGTTTATTTGTAAAAATCACCTATAAATAAATAGTAAAATAGAATTAGACGCTTAGTATAAAGGGTATAGTATAAAGTACATACCTAAGTGGAATGAGACATTTCCTAAAGCAAAAGTGATAAAAAAATAATAAAGAACCTACACCTAACAAAAATAAATGAAATCCCATCAAAAACATAAATGTGAAAGACTGCCAAGTTCGATACTATGGGAATGCTTCGCCTATAAAAGAAGTGAGATCTGAATAAGTACCAAGTTCCATAAAAATACCTCAAATCATAAATAGTTATAGGAATGCACACTTGATTTCCAGCAGTTTTCAAGGTACATTTTGAAAGTTTTAATAGAAAATTATATACTTGACACATTGCAGTCCAAAGGTGTCGATTCATTGCATTGAAAAGGTGTGTGGTGTGTGAAAACTTGCCAAGTAACATCATTAAAAAGTACTGGAAATAATAAATGTTATCAGGAAACTGCTAAAAAAACCGGTGTGCGTTTCTCTGACTATTATAATTTTAGGTATTTCTATGTAACGTGATACTTATTCAAAACGTACCTTAAAAACTGCTGGAAGTCAAGTGTGCATTCCTATAACTATTTATGATTTGAGGTATTTTTATGGAACTTGGTACTTATTCAGATCTCACTTCTTTTATAGGCGAAGCATTCCCATAGTATCGAACTTGGCAGCTTTTCACATTTATGTTTTTGATGGGATTTGTTTTAACGAAACCGAAAGCGAAACCGAATCCGAAACTGGAGCCGGAGGTGTGAATTCAGCCGAAAGTTTCGGTATATCAAAGCCGAAGCCGAACCTCCGTAACATCCCTCTTGACTCATTGTAAGCTATTTTAAAACACGTTATAATATAACACGTGCGTTAAATATACCTATTCATATTTGACACAAACTTAAAATGCTACAAAAATCCATCATCTTAATACATATTTCTTTATACAATTTTAATTGGTTTCTATCAACTTGCGATATAAAACCTTTAAAAATATTTATTATTAAATTACCGCAAGCATTTTCTGAAGTGTAAAATTACCATTACGCAATACGTTAGTAGAATTTTCGTAATTAACAATCACAATAAACACTAATGACTTCGTAATAAAATCGTAAAAGACTGGACACTTCAATGTATTAAATACGACTATCACTAACTGTTCCTTTAATAGGGTTCCTGTTAGGTTCCGCGTCATTGAAAATTACAAATCACAAACGGTTGATAGTGTAATTTGTAAGTGCTACATGTTCTTATAATTGCATGTTACGTTATCATGATACACGCTCGGAGTGCAGCATATTAAATTTAATGAGTCAAATAAATTAACCTTTTATTTATTTATTTATTTATTTATTTAATCTTTATTGCACAATACAAGATGGTACAAATGGCGGACTTAATGTCATAAGGCATTCTCTACCAGTCAACCAATGGGCTAAACAGAAAGGTTAAGTAGGTGCAGGGTCCATTAAATATGACAGAATTAAAAGAGAAAAAAAACTAACAATATATACATATTAAGCTATATTCATAGACTTACACAAATAAATATAATAATAAACATACATACATATTTTATATACCTTGTGTGAACCATCAGGAGGACGATGAAGAAAGCTTGTCAAGGAAATGCTTGCGCAACAAGCGCTTGAAAGTGAATTTAGTCTGAGCTTGCCTGAGAGAGAGCGGCAGAACATTCCAAAGTCGGATTGCCTGGATGGTGAAAGAATTAGACATAAAACCAGTTCCATGTCGGGGCACATTGTCAATGAGCTTTAGAGAACGAGAAGAACGAAGATGTGTGCCGGGGCGTGGGGAAACAAATTTAAATTTCGATCGAAGATAATTTGGGGCGGACGGGTCAAACAATATGGAATACAGAGTGCAAAGAATACGAAGTGACCTACGTTCTCGGATCTCGAAATTGGAAACATGGTCATACTTACGGAGACCGAACACGAAGCGTATGCAGTTATTAAGTAACCGGTCAAACTTGTTCAATGAGTCTTGGGTGAGATTGGTGTAACAAATATCAGCATAATCAAGGACAGGCAGGACAAGAGATTGGACAAGGAGAATTTTAGTGCTGACTGGGAGAAAATGTTTAAAACGATAAAGTGCTCTTAAAGTATTAGTTACTCTACGAGACACGTCGGCCACCTGAGGTTCCCATGTAAGCCCGCTGTCAATAATTAGCCCCAGGTTCTTCACTTGCGATACTAGAGGAATCACTTCCTGTTCGTAGAGGATTGGCGCCACTTCAGCAGTGTCTATTAAAGAAAGTAGACGGGTGCTACCAAGCAAAATGGCCTGGCATTTGGTAGGGTTGACCGTGATACCAAAGCAGCGTGACCAAGTGGAAATACGGTTTAGGTCTGAGTTAATTTCAGCGATTGCCTGATCCAGATCCTTTGCACTCGCTTGGGTATAAAGCTGTAAGTCATCAGAATACATATGGTAGGAGCATTTTAGTTTAGAGGTGATAAGATTAATAAAAAGTGAGAACAGAAGAGGTGAGAGAATCCCGCCCTGTGGGACCCCAGAAGTAAGATCGCACCAGTCAGAAGAAGTACGATCAACACGAACCAACTGACGGCGGTCCTGAAGATAGGAAGCAAACCATCCAGCCGCAGATACCGAGATATTGAAGTGTCTGAGAGTGGCAAGTAACAAGTCATGGTTAACAGCATTGAATGCATTCGAGAAATCGATAAGCACCAACACCGTCAACAGCGTCGAGTCCATACCGAGCCTTACGTCGTCGACCACTTTTAGCAAAGCGGTGGACGTGCTGTGGCCACGACGGAAACCAGACTGATAAGGAGAAAGCAATTGATTGGAATAAACGTGTGAAGATAATTGTTTATGGACTATTGCTTCTAGTATTTTTGAAAGAAAGGGGAGGATAGAAATGGGTCGAAAGTCTTTAAGTGCACTGGGATTAGAAACTTTAGGTAGTGGAATGACATAGGCATGACGCCACAATGACGGAAAAACCCCAGAAGACATTGAAAAGTTAATAACATGTATTATAACTGGGAGAATACAATCTAAAATGTAAATAATCATCGTTCTACTTAACTCGTCATGGCCAACAGCATTAGATTTGACAGAAGTTATTGCTTTCCTTATCTCGTCATCTGTGGCTGGGGTAAGAGAAAAGGAGTTAGAGCATAAACAAGGCATGGCACAAATTTCAGCAATACTGAGAAGTTTAGTGGTGGTATCTAAAGAAGAGGGCTTAGCAAAGTGATAATTTAAGTCATTTACAGAAAAAACGGAAGATGTTGTCTTAATTGAAGACTTAACTACACCAATAGATTTGAGAAACTTCCATGTCTCAGCTGGAGAGGCCACGGCGATGCTGTCATGGAAGTATTTACGTTTGGCAGCTCTTACCATGTGGTTACACTTGTTTCTGGCAGCCTTAAAGTGACGCCAATTCTCCTCGCAACGGTCGTGCTTAAATTTACGAAAAGCTCGATCCCGCTTTGTCATCGCCATACGGACTCCACGCGTGATCCACGGCGCCGGAGGCCGCTTCAGCCTTACTGTGCGGACAGGCGCATGTTTGTCGAAGAGCTGAAGGGCCGAAGAGTTAAGGGCCGCCACCGCCTCATCCACCGTCGGAGCTTGCAATGTCGACGACCAATCAACAGCGCGCGCGTCTCTTTGTAAGGCCTGAATATCTAGCCGAGCGAAACTGCGGAGTTGTATCGTCAGACGCTGCTGCTTAGGAGGACGAAGACGATAACTTAAAAATAAGAGATCGTGGTGAGAAAAACCAGGAGCGGGGAGTTGGCCAACCATGTTTACGCGATCCACAGAGGAGACAACGATAAGGTCCAACCAGGAGTCGGGCGAGTCAATGTTATGATGAGTGGGCATAAGAGGAAGAACAGAGAGATCGGCCGACTCAACAACGGCATCAAGTTTTTTCGTCCTGAGGTTATTCTTTAAAAGGTCAGTGTTAAAATCGCCCATGATTATTTGATGTTCGTAATCGGTGCTAAGAGGCGTGAGAACAGTTTCGAGATCCTTGAAGTAGTCAACATTAGCTGGACAATACACTACACTGAGTGCAGCCTTTGTACCTCCAATATTAATCTCAATTACTAAATACTCCATAGATCCCGAATACGGAGATGGAGAAGAAGAGATAATTTTAAAAGGGATATTGCCGCGAAGGTATATCGCAACACCACCGCCTCGCTTACCTATGCGGTCATTCCGCACTAATACAAAGCCGGGTAAGCTAAAAGAAGTTGAATCGAGGGTAGGTGTAGTGTATAGTTGTCTCGAGTACATATAGCAGTAGGCGCCCGACCGTGACAGAGGGCGGACGTGCGGTATGTATTGACGAGCCAACAGGAAATAAGAGGAAAAGTCAAGGACATTACAGGTGGCGACGAGGATCAAAATAAGTAGCACCAAAAGGAACGTGAATTCGAAAAAAGAAATTATAAAATCGAATAATAACGGGCCATGATACACCGTTCGTGTGTCAACCATTTTTTCGTTACGCGCCATTCAAAGGTGAAATAAGTATTTGGAGGCTTGAAAACAATTATTGGAATAGGTACGTAATTATAACTTTAACTTAACGTAGGCAAGTCATTAAGTACGACAAAGGAGAATGATTACACAAATAAATCGGGTCCGGCCGAGACAATAAGCAAAGACGAGGGTATTTCTCTTATCCGCTCGAATGTAAGACCAAATCCGATTAGGTATTTGTAATAACTCCTACTTAAGTAATAATCTGCACCTATCTAGTATGCAAGTTTCTACATTAAGAATATTATACCTACGTTATTGTTGCATATAAGTCACAGTTAGGATTTTTTTACAATAAGTGTGACACAAAATCCGCGTTCCGGGGCAGACTAAAGGAAATAATATCTAATAGCAAGAAATTAAGTTTCTAGTTACCTTAGTACTGATGTCTGGTTCATATTGGTCACCCCGTAGCTATAGCTATGCATGTGAAAATATTTAATCGCATTAGACTCACGATTATTCAGACGAAACAGTAATTACCACAGTTTTGATAAGGATTAATCTACAAGACTATTCTACCTACCTACTTAAATGATAGGATAATTACAACTAATTACCCTATGGGGAGGGGGTGTTTTCTACCTTGCTCCAGGTTATACTGGTATCCATATTACTTACACATTAAGTACATACACCGACACATACCTATAAGCATGAACTTGGTATTTTACCAATGTTCGAGCGCAGGGTACTAAAGAAGTAAATAAACGTACCTACAACTACTTAGTGCTTATTTAAAGCAATTCCATCTGCATTAAACCACTTTTGTCGGTTAACTTGCCAATTTACTTGACACTTTTATGCATTTAACCCATTAAGTGCCTAGCGGGCACATTGCTCGTAGGTGCGTAGCCGATTACCTACATGCGTTTACACGTAGGTAGAAGAAACCTCTTATTATTGCGAAAATGGGTTGTAGGAAAAGTGTAGGTAAAGATGGCAGGAAGCGTCGGTGCACTCGGTACACAAAATTGTATTGTTAAGTACATACAGTACCTATTGATTGATGTAAATGGCACCTACTAAGGAACTTTACTCCATTTATGGTTGGAAATGCATTAAATTGCAAATAAGAGTAGATGATACTTACACATTAAATTGTATTATTTAGCATGACCATTTAATTGGTATCTACTAGGGAACTTTATCCATTTATGGTTGGAAATGCATTAAATTGCAAATAATAGTAGATAATACATACACATTAAACTGTAGAGGTATTATTTAGCATGACCATTTAATTGGCATATACTAAGGAACTTTATCCATTTATGGTTGGAAATGCATTAAATTGCAAATAATAGTAGATAATACATACACATTAAATTGTAGAGGTATTATTTAGCATGACCATTTAATTGGCATCCACTAAGGAACTTTATCCATTTATGGTTGGAAATGCATTAAATTGAAAATAATAGTCGATAATACATACACATTAAATTGTAGAGGTATTATTTAGCATGACCATTTAAATGGCATCAAACTCAAACTCAAACTCAAACTCAAACATTTATTCAGTAAGTAGGCCACAAGGGCACTTTTACACGTCAAAGTAAAAGAGAGAGAAAAAAAATCAAACTACACCGGTTCTAACCCTACACCTCTGACCCGAGAAGAATTATGTCCGGCAAGAAACTCGGCGGGACTTATTTTTTCAAAACAACAGTACATCAAAACTAAACAATACATATAAGTGCGTTGTTCTATAAGAAAACATATCAAACCAAGGTTAGATTAACCAACAATAGGTTATAGTTTAAGAAAAATACCAAAGAAAAAAGATGAGTCCAAATCTGACTATTGAAAATAAATTACATACAAGTTTGATATACTTTCTTACCTGAACTGTGTCTTCTACATAAATTTCCAAATTATAATAATCCATCATCAACAGTTAGAAATAAACTTTGAATTTAAATAATATAAAAAAAAGTACTTAAGTGATTCTAGTATACAATAAACATACTATTTCTAAATTATACTTAGAGATGTATAAGGTCTCCAAGTGTCTTGATCTATATATTCTATATAATAAAAAATATGGATAATCAAGCACCGAATGTTGTGTCTAAAGCCAATTAAACTAAAATTAAATATGATTAATAAAAAGTATTAATTAATAAAAACTAGCCATGTTTAGTCTGGTGAGAAACAATATTCTGTGCTCGTATTTTACATGCGTGAACTAAATTACAATATAAAAGTGACATCTCTTAAGGAACTTTATCCATTTATGGTTGGAAATGCATTAAATTGCAAATAAAAGTAGATAATACTTACACATTAAATTGTAATACTTAGCATTGACCATTTGATTGGCATCTACTACTGAGGCATTAAATTGTATTGTTTAGTATCGAAAAAAAACTTGAACGTGCGCGATTAAATCATATTCATATGATACGATCTGGACATTAAAAAGTGATAGGTGTAATGAACGAGCGAGATGGGAGATAACTGCCCACATGGTTGCTGGAGCTGCTGATGAATAAGTTATTGCTGTGCAGTTGGGGTTTCAGACTGTCTTATAATAACCTACATGTGAATGAATTTTATGATCCGGAAACTATAAAGCAAATACTTGTAGTTGCAAAGACAAAGACCATATTTACTTAAATGTCTGTAATTTCACACCTTTAAAAACAATTGTTAAATGTGTCTGTTATTATCATTCATTAAACTCCTATTGAAAGAAAAATATAAGTTCATACGTAGCATATTGAATAGACTTGCAAAATAGGCACATGGTCCAATGTGTATGGTATAGGTATGAAATATAAAAGTGAAATAAATGGAGAATTTGGTACTAGTGAAATTAACAAAAAAAATAGAAAAAGTTGGCTACCATAAAAGAGGGTGGTTTAAATATAGGTAGAGACGTAATACACAAGAATGAAAGAAATATAATTGTTTGACTAAACAGATGAAGAAAGTTCAAAATGATGCACCTTATGTGCGTTGCATTGATTTATTATGTATTCTACTAGATGTGACATCTAGAACAAATTTTGTGCGCCATGTTTGGCGGTTAACAGCTGTGACTGAATCAAAGAGTAGTATAGACTTGTAGTGATTTTCACTACAACTTTTCGGACAAAAAAAAAATCTTAGGGATGTCATCTCCTGTTACTCAATGGTGTATTGTAGTGATGGTTCGGAATGCAACTATTTAAAATTATGTTGTCTGTGGTGGTTGTCACTTTGACAGCTCTCTTGCCCATCTCCTCGGATCACGAACGCATAGCTCTCACAGTTATAATATTATAATAAATATTAATATCTAAGATTTCCAAGAAACAAATATTATAAAACTTTCAACAAATCTTTGTGTTCGAAACAATACAACAATACACTGTGACCGTTTTAAATTTATTAAAGTATCTAATTTACCATATTTCCTCAAGTCAACCCCTTCTTCGGCTAATTAAGTCTTAACTATAACTACTTCACACACAGTAAATACGGTTTCTATTTGCCTGATACTTTGAAAAACAGTTTCTAACGGTTTTTACCGTTCGAAATATAATTTTGAAGTTGCTGTCCCTAAGCAAATAGGAACCGATCCAAAATAGTGAAATGATAATATAATCAAGTAAATTAAAAGGATGCGCCTCATCGCGGCTATCCTATTCAATATATTATTAAAAATACAAATTTTGACATTTGATATATTTTCCGATTTTACAAGTAGAATTGCGTATCGCACTACTCTCAAGACGTGTTAATCCTTAAATTCCGGAAATTCATTAATTGAATTATGACATGGCTTTCATTGGTGTTATATACATAGATCGCGTTATTTACCGATACTTGTTTAAATATGGCAGGAAATGATATCAAATGTTTAAGTGTGAGGAACATACCCTCAATTTTATACTTGAAAAATATTTGAACTTGAGGATTGGGATATCAATACGCACATTACCGTTGAGGTTACAATTGTTACAAATATGTGGCCCAAAAATATTCACTTTTGTTAAAAAGTGGGGATACGCTAGAGAGTTGATAAAGCTCGCTTTAAAGGTCTTGTATTTCTACTCTCAGAGACACAAGCTAAGTAACAAATCTATAACGGTAAATTGTTGTCATTATATTGTGTTGAGAAAATAAATAAATAAATATTATGGGACAATCTTACACAAATCAACCTAGTCCCACGATAAGCTCAATAAGGCTTGTGTTATGGGTACTAGGCGACGATAGCCTAGTATGCTGAAATTGTTAAGAAAAGTTTACTCTTGTATGCAGTTGTAAATGTTATAATTACTATAATGTAAGTATTGATTTACAAGTAACCGTACTGTACGGTTTTATCCTTTAACATTTGATACGAGTTACTTACTTTCTTATTAACTTGATACATACTTGACACGCAACTGTATACAAGAGCGACCGTCCTTAAGTTTCGTTTAAAACGAGTATTTCTTATAAGTGCTATTGAAGTACAATATTCCCCTTTAGACAGTATTCTAGTAAAATTTTAATGATAAGATAGGCATGACGCCTGCGCAAGGATGACATGCTCATTTGGGAAAGCGTTCCACATTTTGACTGGCACATAAGACTTCTCAAACACTGCCTGCGCAAGGCTGACTATCCTTCTGAGCAAGGAGCCCACAACCGCGGCAACATTATTTATTAACTGCCTCTTGGGCATTAATTTTGATTTATATTAAAAATGCAAATAAAATTGACTGTAACCACCTGCGCAAAGGTGTATAAAAATATGATAGTCATATCATTATTATATGGAATCTGCTTTCTAGTTATTGCGACAAACTGGTATAATATTCAGCCTTCGCAAGGCACATTATTAAATTTATAATTTGGTTGGGCAATGAGGATAAACGCGCACATTGGTTATGGTTTGGAAATTTCAAATCCATACAGTCTATGTTACCGAGTCTCTAGAGACTAGACCTCAGAAAAGCGTCAGAAATGGTTCCAAAATAACAGTTAATATGGACCATTTCTAATCAAAGGGTTTTTATCCTCATTAGCCTCTAGCTAGAGAAATACTATTCACAAATTACTTTCGGGGTAATTGGCCCTCATTAACATTGAGAAGTATGTAAAAGGCAAAAGACCCTAACCTGCGTAAGGTGTATTGTTCAATCATTATTAATCTGCAGATAAGCAGTCTAAATTGGACCCATTATACGTCACAGTCGGAACTAACCGACGACCATATTTACAGCTTCAGATGAACGTTCATGCATCCTAGTAACATTTTCTTTTGCTTATCATATAATGTGGTCATAGTGGTGAAAAGGTTAAAGTCATTGTTCCGCCTCCCGAATATAACTGATTAAATTAAAGCATATAATGAATTGATATTTCAACCTGTCCTCGATGCAGGGAAACTATCATGCTGCTGCGTAGGCAAGCATGTTGAAAACCGAAATGTACAAAAATGCCCCTACAGGGGTTTGGCAACTTACTTGTAAATATTTTGAGACTCTACTTATAATATTTTGGTATTGAAAAAAAATTGCAAGTAGTATAACAGGTTTCTGTGATCTGTCCATGTACAAGTGTTGCCATTGCCATGAGCACACAAAGACTATTTAATCTGTTATTACTAAAAAAGACATATAATACCTCGTTTGAATGGTTAAGACATCATTATTACACATAATATGTAATGCTCTTAAAACTATCTTCTAATGGTTTGGGACGGGAGTTTCAGATCCTACAGGCAAACTCCCTCAAAAACCTGAAAACTAAACGGTCTTGCCCAGAACTGGAGCCTTCTTTGCTACAGCAAAGAGTGCCAACAAAGCAGTCTCTGGTTAACAAACACCTCATTCATCGAAGTTTTTAGTGCTTTTAAATCTAAGGTTTGCATAAAACCAGTATTGGGTTGTTTCTGATTAAATATAGTGAACAATTGGAAACATGAGTTGCAATAAATTAAGTACTTGAGACTCTTGGTCTTTCTTAAACCTTTTTTTAATAGTAGAGTATTTGCTACATCAGTACATTTACCTACTTCCCTGCGCAGGGAAAACACGAAAAATCGTGAAGCGACCCACATTTCACGTACTCGAATTTATCTACATTATTAAAATGAGGATGAGACGCTAAGCCCTACGAGTATGTTAGTTTGCCAGGTCAACACCTGGGCAATTGTGAATAAGCAAAATTAGGAGCAGCCAAGCTACCGAAATCCAGTGTTAATCTTAGTTGAAGGATAGTTTAACTTGTTGATATAAATACAAGTATCCTATATCACTGCTTAGCTTAATGGTATATGTTTCCATTACCATTGCCAATATTGGTTGAAAATAACTATAGTAAAAATGGCAAGTGATTTCAAAGCAGTTTCTAAGGACGTAGTCCACTTAAAAAAAAAGAAAAAAAAAAAGATACACGGCACATGGAGTGTCGTAAACGGAGACGACGGTGATAAAAATGATGAAATGACAAGTGAAATCGATATGGAGAAGAATTAGAGAAATGGAGTATTTACACTGTGATGATTGTGTTAAGGAAAAGTAATCTGGATAATCCACAAAGTATGGGAATTGTATTTACGTTAATACATGTATCCAAATTAAAACTATGTTAATCTATTATTTAAATTTACAAATAAAAAAATAAAATAAAAAATAAAACAAGAAAGGGATGTAGTGTATAGTTGTCTCGAGTACATATAGCAGTAGGCGCCCGACCGTGACAGAGGGCGGACGTGCGGTATGTATTGACGAGCCAACAGGAAATAAGAGGAAAAGTCAAGGACATTACAGTAGGCTTGAGCCAGGTTTCCGAAATGAAAATAGCGTGGACATTGCATGAAGAAAAAGAGTCAAGAAAGTCGTTGTAGTGGCTAGGGATACTTTGTGCGTTGATATGACAAGTGTTAAAGTGTTTCGTAGCAGTTTCAAAAGTGCGTCCTAGGCAACTACCGAGAGTGTCAGGCTCCGACACTGAGCTATTGAAAGAGTGAAAGGAAGCAGAGAAGCTTTTAGTACCGCTCTTGCCCCTAACAAATTTACAAAATCTGGTCTCATCCGGAAGAAAGGATGAAACATTGCATTCACGTAGCTTGTATAGGTACAAAAAAAAATTGAAGTGGAAACGTCGTCAAATGATTGTACCCCCCCTACACCCACTTTTGTGTCCCGATTTGCAGTTTTTTACACTTGAAAACGGTAAAACTTACAACAAAACTGCCAATTAACAAAACATTATCCATTAAATCCTCTACAATAATTGTCTTCTTCTTCTTCTTTGCACATTCCCACTTTAGGTGGGGTCGGCTTTCCTAATTTTCAACATTCTGTCAAGGGTTGTCGGGTCAGGAAGACTTCCTTTCTTTAAAAGGCTGTTCATACTGGTCCACCACGTTCCGGTTGCCGCTACCCCTTGCTTTTTCTGGTAAGCATAGTGCTTTCTTTACCACATACTCTTTATCCCTGTGCATGACGTATCCACCGCAAACGACTTTCTATTAGCTTTTCGGGGATAGAGGCTACTTTAAAGGTAAACGTATGTGTTCATTCCTGAACTTGTCAAGCCTTGTAACCCCTCCCGACCATCGAAGCATTTTCATTTCAGTAGTATGTAGCCGTTGTCCGTTGGTCTCCTTCACTGGCTAGCATTCAACTCCATACAATAATGCTGGCATGACAGCGGTTTTGTAGACTTTCCCTTTTGTGCGGATCGGCATTGGAGGATCACAAAGCCTAACCAGGGTGGGTTAGGCCACGCCAATTCTGCCAGCTGACATTAATTCTGTGGGCCACGTCCGCCTCAATTTCGCCGTCCCCGGATACAACCGAGCCAATATACTTAAATTGGGATGCCTTAGGTACCGGATTTTTGTCAGGGTAGCGAACTCTAGTCGGTAGGCTGTGCAGTAAAACACTTCGTAATTTGCATTAACACGTTTAATTTTGCAGATTAAGTAAATTATTTAAAATTATTAATTTGGTCCTTCGAGCCGGATAGAATGTAATTAAATTACAATGATCAGTATATTTAAAATTAGTACTTCACATAAAAATGACGATAACGATATCGATATAAAGATATTTCACATTCAATAATTTACTTAGTGGATAGAATGTAATTAAATTACAATAATCAGATTATTTAAAATTAGCACTTTACATAAAAATGACGAGAACGATATCGATATAAAGATATTTCACATTCAATAATTTCCTTAGTATTGTAGACGTCTACTTTCCGCACGAAAGGAAAATAAAACGAGGGAGTACTAGCAAAACTAGTAAGTACAAATAAAAAAAACTCGGCTGGTAATTTGGCTGCGGGGAAAGTAATGGTTTAATGAGGCGAGTGATATGGGTGGTGACAGATGATTTACTGGATGAGAGTAGCCTAAATTCAAGAGCCAGGTCTTTGTACGCCCGTCAAATGAGGCAATTAGAATTTTGGGGATGGCGGGTTAATATAAAAATGCGGATCGCAGATATGTAAGAATGGTAACAACAATATAGAACTAAATAAAATGCGAAGTCCCCAATTAAACTCTAGAACACTTCACGGAGCGACACGCTGCTTTCACCTGGTGAACCATGCGTAATGCGGGCTCAAGTCCTTCGGAGGCGACCGGCAGCCGTATCCTAGACCGACACTCCGGTTTCACCTGGTGAGCCACGCGAAATGCGGGCTCGAGTCCTTTAGAGGTGACTGGCGGACGTATTCCAGGGCGATACGCCGGTTTCACCTGGTGAGCCACGCAGAATGAGGGCTCAAGTCCTTTGGAAGCGGCTGGCGGCTGTATCCCAACCGCGATAGGCGATATCCAATATCTGCGTTGGACAGTATCGCAGTTCCGGCCGCAAACGCTTGACGCCCCTCCGACGCGGTACACGCACACACTTGGCGTTGGATATCACAAAATACTAATTCCAATCACGCCCAAAAAAATCAAACTCAAATTAAAATAGGAAAAAAAGGAGGTCGAAAATGGATTATGACAACTGCACCGCTCGAGGTTCACAATCTATCTGTCTTCTCGACTAAAACAAAAACTATTCCAAACTCCTACAAAATTTGAATTTAAAATTGATGCGAATATCCTCTTTTCTTAGTCGTCAGCTTCTTTCAAAATAAAAAAGGACACATGACATGGTGATCATACTTTGATATCGGCGCCACCTATCTATAAGTAGACGAACCACGATCTAATCTACCGTGACTCGCGCAAATTGGCCGGTAAACCAAACCAATCGCGCGAATAGTCCCGAGGGACGCCGCGAGATGTAGCTGGCGTTCTTTCGGCATGCTACAGCTGTCACGGCTAAATCGACATTCCAGATGTTTATTTGTTCAGTTAGTAGGTACTAACTTTAAGACCTGCATTTTCTAAGGTATCAACCCATAAGTGCAATGCGGCTTCCACATCCTTTGCTGTATTCGATATTAGGAGGATATCGTCCGCACAGAGAAGATTCCATGAGAGCGGGCCTTGGATGATCTTGGTAATTAGATCCATGACAAGGTTGAAGAGAAGTGGACTAAGGGCCGAACCCTGATGAACTCCGACGCCCACCCCAAATGCCTCGCTTAGACCAGCTGGGCGTTTGACTTTGTTGTACACACGATCATAAACAATCATATCTGCAATAATTGTCAAGGAAGTATATTGCTAAACCTTATAGTTTTTAAATTGTGAGACGCAAAAATTGTGGTGAGATGTGTTTTCTGCCATATAACACAGTGCGAACCGTATGAGCAACGTAGGGAACACTGGGCAATCCTAAATAAAATAAAAATAAAATAAAATAAATTGGTTTAGAAGTAAAGTTAATGACTAAAGACCAACCATTGGTGCTCTTTTATGTACATAGCCCGTCCATAGCCAATATTTTAACATTAAATGCCTTTCTTGCTAGGTTGATGTTTTCCTAGTTGCCCATACTATTTTGTATGACGGTGTAACATTGCTCGTCTTAATTTGCGCGAGATATGTGGTATGAGGGATATAAAAACGAACGTTTATATAGTTTGCTGTTATAAAAGTCCGAAGGATAGTAACTTTGAAGTATTTCTTAATCACTTTGAACTTTTGTTAGATCACCTTTTTGACATAAAAAAACAATTTTTTGTGGTGACTTTAATGGTAATTTATTAATTGATAAAAAGCAACGGTCTGATTTCTTAAGTCTCCTAAAATGTTACAATTTCAGACACCTGATCAATGATATAACCTTTAAACGTAATGATTCAACAGTCTTGCGTCGATAATTTTATAACTAATTTGCCATCTAACATAGATATAACAACAGGAGTCGACCACAATGGTTTGGCAGATGGTCACGCTGCTATATTCTGTAGACTAGCTGTAGAAACTGATGACATTAGAGAGTTAGTAGTAGAAAAAATATACATTACTGAAAGAAGTACACAGTTATTCAGAAGCAGATTAGCTGACGTATGTTGGGCGAATATAAGTATAAGCGAGTTTTTGAGCAAACTGTCTGAAGTGTTCGAATTAAGTTTCATGAAAAGAAAAAGACAGTTAACCTTAAAGACCAGCGGAAAATAAAATGGATCACAAAAGGTATAAAGACAGGTAGTAAAATGAAAAGAGTTTAGAGTAATGTTAACAAATCTTTTTGTGTTAAGTCTGTTTTAGTTTACCGAGACAAATATATAAATATATTTAGAAAAGTTATGCGGCATGCAAAAAGAATGCCGGTTCAGGAGGAAATATGTAATGCTAAAGGATCTGCTAAAGGTAAAGGGATGTTGTAAATAGGCATAGGAATAAATCTAATGTTATTGACAAGAAAAAAACTAGTATTAAAAATTGACAATCAAATTATAGAGGCCAAATTGGAAAGGTTGCTAACATATTATCTAATCAGTTTGATCTTAGTAAAACTTTGGCTACGGGTAATTTGTCCTCTGCAGTTCATTGCTTAGAACATAACAACAACATTCACTACAAGGATATTACTTGGTTGCCGATTTCACTATTTGAGGTAAAAAAAACTGTGCAGTTGATGCAAAATAAAAAGTCGTTCGGATGTGATGAGATGCCTGTTAGAATTTTTAAGCTGTCTATTGATTTACTTGCAGCCCCTCTTGCAAATTTTTTTAACCAATGCTATGAACAAAGTACGTTTCCAGATCAGCTAAAATTAGCCAAAGTAGTGCCAGTGTATAAGAAAGGACATAAAACAGACCCAAATAACTATAGAACTATATCACTTCTACCCGTACTATCAAAAATATTTGAGAAACTTATAAAAACTCGTCCTCTTAAGCATCTTCAAGTGAACAATATAATAAACCCCAGTCAGTTTGGCTTCCAGAAAAATGTAGGTACCATAGATGCAATAAATTATTTGATTGATGATGTGGTTTCGATAATCCATAGTAAAAAGAGAGAGGACAATCTTACACAAACCGACCTAGTCCCACAGTAAGACTTACTGTTTACTGCGTAATTACCTACTAAACCGTACCCAATACGTTGAAATACGTGATACACATAACGGCTGTGAAAGATCGATCAAGTCTGGTCTGTTAAAGGTTAGCAGAGGTGTACCACAGGGGTCAATTTTAGGTCCAATTCTGTTTCTCATATTTACCAATGATATTATCAATTTCGTCTCCAATATGGTACCAAACTGCAAATTAATAATGTTTGCTGATGATACAAATACCGTTATTCATGCTGATAATATCGCAGAACTAAATGAAATAGTAAACTTTGCTTTATCCACCTTTCGTCATTGGTTCACTTTTAATAATCTTTACTTAAACACCGAAAAGACCAAAATTATGCTTTTTAAACAAAATTTGTAAGAAAACTGACAGGCTTCAGGTCATTATGAACGGATCCCCCATAGACACAGTCGACAGTGTTAAGTTTCTTGGCATATGTCTTAACTCGAAGTTAAAATGGGTACAGGAGCTGGATGCTATTGAAAATGTC
This sequence comes from Pammene aurita, assembly GCA_947086415.1. Classification (NCBI taxonomy): domain Eukaryota; kingdom Metazoa; phylum Arthropoda; class Insecta; order Lepidoptera; family Tortricidae; genus Pammene; species Pammene aurita. The sequence continues at coordinate 7,958,452 of OX352314.1, read as the reverse complement.
ATTAATTCAGCCTGTTACGCCTTGAGAGGCCTCAGGGACGAAATTAGCATAGATCAGCTAAAAATTGTATACCATGCCCTTATTGAATCTAAATTGCGGTATAGTATTAAGTTTTGGGGTAGTAATTTCAAATATAACGTTAACCGAGCTCTAATCGCTCAAAAAAGGGCTGTGAGAATTATATTTCGAATCCCGCCATGGGACTCCTGTAGAGAATATTATCCTAAAGTCGGCATTCTTCCAGTGCCGAGAATTTTATGAAGAACATATTCTACATTGAAAGTTATGTGGCAACTTTTACCGTTTGTATTAAAAATATGAAAAACTGCAAATTGGGACACACCTACTAGACGATCTGTTCCCACTTTTTTTTTATTGTTATAAGTTACGTGCGTGCAATGTATCAGCAGTGTGCAATTTTATTCTAAGGTCTAAATTTACACATAAGGTGTATTTTGTATGCCGCTACTTAGTTATGTAGTTCAATTTGATAAAAAAATATTTTTAGGGGGACGCTCCATACATGTAACTAAATTTAAAAAAAAATCTTTAACAAAATATCAACATGTGACACATCAATCGATAGATCTTTAAAAATAACATTGAGGTTTTTTTGACCATTTTGTGATTAAGTGAATATTTTCTGAAATAATCGCTTCGAAAGTCAGATAATTTGTGTCCTGTAACTTTTGAACCGTAAGTCCAAAAAATTTGGAAAAATTTGAGTAGATGCGCCTTATCATACTTTCTACGAAAATTGTTTTGAACACGATAAAAGTTTGTTTAATGAACTGATGTAGTTCCTTTAATAAACTTCAGTTAAACATATTTTACGTGGATAAAGTTACGGGCATGGAGTAAATAGTAGTTATTAAATAAAAAGCAAAACAAATGGTTCAAGGTTTATTGATTAGTTTGCTGATTTCTAGATAATCGTCGATTTCCTGTTCACTGACGAGACCTGCAAATAACAATGAAATTTTAATTTATAAAAGGTTTCTTTAGTTAATTTTTAGCAACATTATTATACAATGTTTGTTGTTTTTAGTCATAATTAGTAACTATACATATAACTAAACTTAGTTACAGTCTAAATAACGGAAAACTAAATGCATTTCAACTTGAAATTCCACCACTTACCAGACTATGCAGCAATCTAAGCTTTGCCAGTGCCCCTAAAAATAATATTTATTTATAAAAATTAGAACAGAATGGAGTTGAACACATATACTGGATTTCACATATTCGCGTTTGCTAGCTAAAACTAATACTACTACTACTTTTATTCTCGTCCGGTTTTTAAGAATGACTACAAACTACCTAAGTAGGTATCCCAATAAATGTGACGTTTGCAAGTCAAAGGTACCTACATCATTGTCAGTTGTTAATAGAGTTTAATTTTTAAATGATTTTTGAAGTGAAAACTTCTTTAGGTAGTCGCGACAGGTCACGTGACCGACAGATTCGTCAGATTGAAAATTAGTAAGATGGACACGTGACCTGATCGAATAAATAATTGTAATAGTTCCGAAGTGTTAAAATTTTAATGTAATATAAATTGTCATGTTTGTGTACGATAGCGCAATAAATGAATATTGTATTTTACCACATAAATGATAGTACTTTTATACTGATAATTAAAGCAATTCGTGCAAAATTATTCCCTAATCATTCCAAAATATCAAAAATGCACAACGTTCATAAGTTTTCAATTCTGCCGGCACTCCTGGAGTGCATCCCGTTGTTTTTAGGGTTCCGTACCTCGAAAGGAAAAAACGGAACCCTTATAGGATCACTTTCTTGTCCGTCCATACGTCCGTCCGTCCGTCCGTCTGTCAAGACCCTTTTTCTCAGGAACGCGTGGAGGTATCAAGCTTTATGTCAAATACTCAGGTCTACTGTCTGGCTTGGAGCTGTGAAAAAATCAAACTTCTCAGCCAACGCAATCAAAAGATACAGCCGTTAATGCCGCAAATTTCCGCAAATTTTCGAAACTCGCAAGGGAATCAAAACCTAGTGTTACTTCCCGTGAACTCAGAATCTTTAAAGGAGAATGGGCATTTTGTACCATGAGTGTATACGATTGAAATATATCTCATTTGAAAGGTCTTAACTAGTGCATTATTTAATTGTATGACGCCACCATTGGATAGCGTGCAGGGTCCGAGATATTTAAAAAAAAAGGTTGCGCATATAAACGGTTAATTTATAAAATATCCGCTCTATAACCAGTTATAGCGTATTTTATATGAAAGAATATGAGAAATGCTTCACACTTATTTACCACCACCATCGGCAAAATACGTACAGGGCTGGAATTAATAGATGAAACATTTGCTAATATATAAAAACACCTGTAGCATAGCGAAGCTAACGTGAATACAAAAGTCGTATATAACAGCTAAAATGTATTTTTATAAGCTATTTTTCGTAAATGATACTTGCACTCTAACTTATGCAGAGACCAAAATAAAACGGTTTTATGCGTTAATTAACTGTAATTAACGACGGCCTCATTCTTCTATTGGACACTAGATGGAGCTTGGGCAACAAAATGGACAACTTTTGCCATTGGCGTATACAATTGAACCTTATCTCAAATGAAAGGTCTTAATCATAGCATTAAGTGGTGGTAGATGGCACCGAAGGCCGAAAGGGTGCACGGAAATCGGTATTCATTATTTTGTGTCTGCGCTGTGGCAAAGCTGTGGCGAAAACTGGAACTAATTAACCTATACAAAAAAGATTAACTTTTATACACATTTACATAGTATATTCGCCTGAAATTAATTGTAAAAATAAGTCATTCATTTTTTGTGACTAATTAATGTTAAATGACCGCAATTAACTACTTAAATAATTAAAATCTGTTACTAGCGACATCTTGTATGCAATAGAAGAACCGACTAAGAGTCCAGTAGTTAAACTACATAAACATTAAAAATGCTGGCTCCATATCGTTGCTTTTTAACGCTTAAAAATCTGTGGTCTAAGGCTTCACGTCGCGTAATTATAAGTTAGTTTCTGAACGTTGACTATAAACTAGCTGTTCTAAAGCTACCTCGAACATCAGAATTTGAAGATTCGTCTATTTGCCTTTCTCTGGTGGTTTCGCAAATTCGAGCGATAAAGAGGGAGATAGACTAAACTTCCTTTTCCGACTTAGCCCGGTCACAAAATAATACTGTATTTTTTTTATCACGACGGTGGCAAACAAGCATACGGCCGATATTATGGTGAGCGTACGTTGTCATGAGTCATGATTATTTTTTTATTTATAAAATTTAACTACACAGCATGACAGTTATTACACTAAAGCACTGTGAAATTACAATTTAAGGCTAAAGAACAAAATAATTTACAAAATCATATGACCTAAAATCAATAAACACATGAATAAATATGACACAATATGTCAAACAGGCACAGTTGAGGGCCGAACATCCATCTTCTCGCTGAACCTCAGACATTCGTTGCGCACTACCTCCCATCTACTCGCAAACACGTCGCATACAGGAGCCGATGCTAGAAGTGCATTCAAGCTGTGTAAAGCACGAACCAACGGAGACTGCCTGCGTGACACAGTACGACAGACGGGCTCCGCTAAAAGACAGCGGTCACGAGACCGGAACTCAAATCTCGTGGGTGCAGGGACGAACAGACGCACCACTTGCTCGGTTAACTCAATACAGTCTGAGTCACCACGCAAGATTTTACAGACCGTAGTTGTAGAGAATTCGATAGGACTGTATGTATTTTAAATGTCAAAACAGCCGACCAGTTTGTGCAAAATTTTATTGACAACTGTAGAAAACAAAAGATATAAAAAATAGATTTGTATCAAAACCTATAACCTCGTCGACATCGTCCCCCCCGTGTAGCGAAGCTACACAACTTCGCCACTTAGTCGAGCTAGTTTTCTAGCGGGCCTTCGTAGCACCCCCCCTTTGGTGGCCACATCAGCCACCCTCACAACTCCGTCTCTGCCCGGATATACATTTTCAATACGGCCTATGGGCCACACACCTCTGGGCAAGCTAGGGTCAACGATCAGGACGACATCATCAATTTTTAAGTTGGTAAACTGAGATCCGGTCGTTTTTCTTGGTTTCAAATTTGGCAGGTACTCCTTGAGCCATCGAGTCCAAAAATGCTCAGAAAGGCGAAGCGCCTTTTGCCAATCTTTTCTCAATGAAAATACACGGTCATCTAAATTAGCCGGCAGCTGCTGATAAGAAGATGTACCAATTAGGAAATGGAAGGGCGTGAGGCTTTCAAACTCTTCATTGTCCGTGACGTAGGTCAGAGGTCGTGAGTTGACAAGGGCCTCCGCTTCTAGAAGAAGGGTGTGCAGTATCTCTGAGATCTCTCCCTCAATGTCGCGAGAAGTGCCGCTTTCACCGTCTTCACGAGTCTCTCCCAGCAACCACCCATGAACGGCGATGCAGGAGGAATGAAGCACCATTCTATGCATTTGTTGGCGACAAAATCTTGCACAGTGGCGTTATAGAAACGAACGATGTGCCATTATCGGAAAGTATTTTACTTGGAAGTCCTCGACGTGCAGCGAAACGGCGAATGCTCATAATGGCAGAATCTGCTGAGAGGCTTGAAACAATTTCAAGATGAACAGCTCGTGTCGTCAGGCAAGTAAAAAGGGCTACCCATTTCTTTTCATGTCGACGACCGATTGATACTTCAACTGGACCAAAATAATCTAAGCCAGTGTTCGTGAATGGGCGTTTATGGTGCTCTAGACGCACATCCGGCAAATCGCCTGTTGGAGGAATTTGAGGCATCGCCTTTTTCTTAATACAGTAAGTGCATCTCTTCGTAATCATCCGCACATTGTTACGGCACCGGATTATCCAAAACTTTTGTTTAAGCTCGTTGATCACCATTTCGTTGAAGGCATGTGCGGCATGGACATGGTAATGTCGAATGAGAAGCCGAACCGCAGGGTGGCACCCATCGAGGATAATCGGAGTTTTGATGGCATCATCGATGTCTTTCATGTGTTTTATGCGACTGTCTAACCGCAGGAGACCATCTTCGTCGATTATCGGGCAGAGAGGATTCAATTTGCTAGATTTGGGTAATGGCTTGGCATTACGAATCAAAGTGAATTCTTCGCTGAACAAATCGATCTGTATTTGTCGAAAAATGGCAACTTCGGCTTTCTTCATTTCTGCGGCGGACAGCGGTGGGAGCTTGGGTGAAGAAATATTAGAATCTTTTTTGGAATTTGGATCATTACGTGCCAAAAGAGATCGAAACTTATTAACGCACTGAAATACACGTGCGGTTGTACGAACAAGGCGTAGCCATTCACTGAAACGTGAAGGGTCTGGTATAACCGATGAAGGTTTCTCCAGATTGATGACTCCTACATGCACCTTAGAGGGTTTTAACTCTTCCAAGGTGGATGTAGTTACAAGTGCCGATGGTTCTTTGGGCCATTCGCTATGCGGCAGCAATAAAAACTCGGGTCCGGAGAACCACCGCGACAAGTCGATATCGTGATCCTTTAGTCTCGTCGCGTCATCTGCTACATTCAAACCACCTGGTACAAACTTCCAGTTATTTCTGTTGGTTATTTCAGTGATTTCACCGACACGGTTTGCAACAAATGGCTTGAATGTCCGTGCGTCACTGCGGATCCAATTTAAAATCGTGGTTGAATCAGACCAAAAATAGGTCGAATCAGGGCTAATGTTATGACCAGAACAAACAGTATTGGCAAAACGAGCAGCAATCAGGCTTGCTTGGAGCTCAAGTCGTGGTATAGATGTGGGTTTCAGAGGGCTAAGACGCGCTTTTCCACCAATGAGAGACAGCTTCACGGAACCGTTCGTGAATGTAAAGCGCCAATATGCAACACACGCGTACGCTTCCTCACTTGCATCGGCGAATGTGTGGAGCTGTATGTCTGTGATAGTATCGTCTTGGAAACCACACCTGTACCAACGAGGAATTTTGACGTCTGTAATCATAGCTAGTTGTTGAGACCAAGCTTGCCACTTTCGAATAGCATCGGGTTGCAGCTCAGTGTCCCAATCAATACCAGTCCGCCATGTCTGCTGGAATAAAATACGTCCTTGAATGACAAGTGGAGTTAAAAGACCGAGAGGGTCATATACGCACATCAAATAGGACAATACTTTGCGCTTAGTTAACTTGTCTTTTTCAGAAAATTGAGACCCACTGCGGAAGGTAAGTGTCGCTTTTAGGATGCCAAATTAATCCTAAAGTCCTTACAAAAGCCTCAGGTCCTACGTGAACATTCTCAGGTAGAGGAGCTCGTAAGTCCTCCGGTACACAAGCGAGTGCAGCAGGAATGTTAGAAACCCAACCGCGCATCTCCATGCCTGCTGCTTTGTGTACCATTACTATGTCCGCTGCAAGTTGCGAAGCTTCGCGCACGTTGTCAAGGCTGCCTAAATAATCATCCATGTAGTGATCATGAACGATGGCCTTTGCAGCGGCGGGATGAGATTTCTGAAATTCTTGAGCATTACAATTTTTTATATATAGGGCAGTACACGGACTGCACACAGCACCGAAAATCACAGAAGTCATCCTATATTCTTTTAACTCAAAGCGAGGGTCATCCCTCCAAATGTAACGTAAAGCGTCACGGTCTTCCTGCTTAATCTTAATTTGTGGAAACATTTCTTTTACATCAGCTGTCATTGCAGCATAACCTTCACGAAAACGGAACAATATGTGTAATAATGACTGCAGAAGATCAGGCCCTGGGAGTAGTAGAGAGTTTAAACTGACTCCTGAAGTCTTTGCGGCCGCGTCATGGACTACGCGCAGTTTTCGTTTTTGAGGGTGTATAACGGGAAAATGAGGTAAATACCAACGTATAGATTTGTGTGTATCACTTGTGTTCATCACTGTATCGTGGTATGTTTCCTTTGAGCACTCTTCAGCGTAACCTTTTGACATCATGTTGTTAATGAAAGCACAGTAATCATTTTTAAAATTAGGATCTCGTGCCATGCGTCTTTCCAAACCGTGAAACCTCGAAAGCGCATGGGGATAGCTATCAGGTATGCTTGGAATATCTTTACGCCACAAAAGACCGAGCCCTAGAACCTCTAAAGCGTGTTTATCCTCCTTGGAGCACAAATCTTCAGCCTTAGAAATGCCTATGGCATCAAGGCGAAAATATTCCTTGACAAGTTTGTCTATGGTAAAGTCATCATCTTGGGTTGAAATATGATTTATAAAATATACAGGTTTCGTCGAAATGCCGGATTTTCCATGTAATACCCAACCTAAAGCAGTGCGTGTGGCAATTGGTTCAGTTTTGGTACCTACCCTAAGCTCACGAGAGACAGTTAGATACCAGTGTTCCGCACCAAGCAAGACTCTAGGTGTGGCATCTGATAGTGTAAGAACATCGACAAGATCAGTCAAATGTGAATATTTCGCAATGTCGCTCTGATTGACAGTTTGTGTAAATAGTGACAGTGATTCTATGGCCTTAGCGTTGTTCACATGGAATGTTTCAGAACATTGTTTACCTTTAATTGAAAAGCTTACATGTTGAACTGGTTTGTGTGTTGTCATTCCACAGGCTCCGTCAACCTTTATTGACTGCATGGGGCCAGTCGCTCCAATATGGCGGGCCATTCCCAGTCGATCAAAGTTGACATGGCTCCGTCATCAAGCAAGGCATATGTGTCATATTTTCCCTGAGGTCCACTTACTTCAACCGGAATAACTTTTAAAAACACCTGAGACTGCGAACTTGACATTTGATCATTCGAGTGTGATTCGGTAACGTTAGAAATTGTAACAGTTTTATCAAGATTTGTATGCTCAGTTGTATTGTAAGAAGACGACGGATTCTCGCCGGCAGTTTTCAAAACCTGGGGCGGCGCCGCTGAATGCAGTAGCGGGTGATGGAAACGTACGCACCCGTCAACGCCACAAAGTCCGATCTTACATGACTTCCAACGATGTGTTTTACTTTTCAGACATTTATAGCATATTTTAGCTTTACGCAACCAAAGCCACTTATCGTCTAGTGTAAGTGTTTTAAATTGTTCACACTCGGTTAGTTTGTGTTTTTTGTCACAGTAACGACACAATTCAGCATTTATATTACGCACAGATGTCACGTGAATATTTTCACTTCGGATAGGTTTGTGTGTGAAGTTATTGTTGCTGACTGTACCAGAACGCCTACCTGACCCCTGGGCAAAGGCACCAGTTTCCCTACCTAAATCGGGCGTGAATGTGCCAGACCGTCTGGCGTAATCAGGTACCAAACCGAAACGGTTGTGTTTGAGGGCTTCAATATTAAGAAACTCTGACAATAATTGTATTTTTGGTACACCTGTATCACTTTTGTATGCAAAATCTTTCCACTGACTGTACAGTATCGGTGTCAGTTTACTTAATACAGAGTGAAATAATTCGACAGAATAAATATGCTCTATCTGATCTAAGTTTCTAATTACCGCTATACAATTGCGTAATCTACAAGCAAAGTTACTAAGATCTTTTTGATCAAAGCTTATCTTTGGGAGATTCCGTACGAGAGCAATCTCGTGAAGCACGATCATTTCAGGAAGCGCAAACGTCTCTTCCAGCACGTCTAGAACTTGTTCGGGGCGCTCTGCCGTGTACAGCAACGACGACACACTTTCCAGCGCTTGGCCGCGCAGCGCGCCGCTTAAACGCACAAGATTCTCTGTGGGTGTAAACAAATGTTGAGTATCACGATAAATGCGCTTGAACATCAACCACTCTGTAGTCTTACCCGAGAAAGGAGTGAGTTGCAACTTATGTGAGCAACGCTGCGAATAAAAATACGGTTCGGGTTGTTTTGGCAGTGACGACTGACATTCTTTATTTTCGTTAGGCGATTGCGTAAATGACATCGCCTTATTAGACACAGAGGTTTGCAATACATTAGAATTGTCATTTATTGGCATTTGAAACGTCACTGGGTTTTTGAAAACATCACAATGACTTTTATGATTGTGATTGTGATTTTCGTGATTGCGATGTGATGCAATCAAAGTATTCGCATGAAAATCATGACGTATGGTATTTTTTTCTTGCGAGAAACATGGGTTGATTGGTTTGTTAATATTTTTCGCTTGAACATAACCAGTTTGTAAATGTAAACCCACATTTGTCTCTTGTACGGGAATCATAGTAGCCGCCACCTCTGTAGGCGGAATATTTACTACGTCCGTATCAACATTATTGTCAATCGTGTGGTGGCCGCTATGGTTCACGTCGTGAACCCACGATGCGGTACGCAAATAAGATTGACTCACAGTTAGAGTAGTGGATCGTCTGTCAGCTCCATGTGCTGCCAAACTTGCTTCTATTTCGAGTTCTTCCACTTGTTTAGTTTGGTCCAAAAGCTTACGTTCGAACTCGAGTCGCCGACGCGCGACCTCTTGTTCGCGTTGAAGTTGTGCGAGCTCCTGCTCACGTTGCAGTTGTACGAGCTCCTGCTCGCGTTCAAACAGCTGCTGCGCACGTTCCAGGCTGCGACGAGCCAACTGTGCCTCCGCGGTCAGTCTCAGTGCCTTTACCGTGGCTGACGACCGCGAAGACGACACTCGCGATCTGGTACTGGGAGAAACGGTATTAGGCTGCTCGGTGCTAGTTGTAGGATGCTGGCAAGGCGTTCCGGGACCCTCAGAAGCAGAGGCTGCGGGAGTTTCAGTGGCTTTGGTCGTGATAGTGCCTAACTTCGAGGCGCGACCAGGCCCTCCCGGACCCTCAGGGGCAGGGGCTGCGGGAGTTTCAGTGGCTCTGGTCGTGATAGTGCCTAACTTCGAGGCCCGACCAGGCCCTCCCGCAGCGAATGCGGCAGAGTCCGAGTTCGCTTTGCCAACACTTTTTGCTGGTGTGGTCAGCCGTTTTGCTTTTGATCGCGTAATCATCGTAGCTATTAACGGCGAGAATGGACCATAAAATGTAGAGAATTCGATAGGACTGTATGTATTTTAAATGTCAAAACAGCCGACCAGGCTGTGCAAAATTTTATTGACAACTGTAGAAAACAAAAGATATAAAAAATAGACAACAAAAGTAATCAAAGACAATATGGATGTATCAAAACCTATAACCTCGTCGACAGTAGTGAGAAGCGCAATACTACGCCTTACTTCCAGAGAGTTAAACCCGAGAACTCCCAGTAAGTATTTGGTAGGATAGAGAAATGGATAATATCCGTACATTTTTTTGTATAAAAAGCGTAAGAACGCTCTCTGTACTCTCTCCAGAATTAAGGCGTAAGTTGCTTCGTAGGGGCTCCAAACAACAGATGCCGTCTCTAACTTACACCTTACTAGGGCATTATAAAGCATTGTAATAGTTCTAGAATCTGAAAAATCCCTAGCATTTCGAATGACAAATCCTAATCTCTTGTAACAGCAGCAGGCCAATTCGTTCAAGTGCTCATGGAAATTGAGGCGGGAGTCAAGGATGACTCCTAAATCGCGGATGCTCTTAACGCGGACTATTGATTCCGAACCCAAAGTATATGTGTAGTTAAGGGGATTTTGTGCCCTGCTAAAACTTATAACAGCACATTTCGCAACATTGAACATGGATGGAGTAAGACCGACGCGCCGGCACGTTGTTTTTCTTAATATTAATTTAAAAATGTCATATAGAATTTTGGAAACTAGCTCCATCTAGTGACGAATAGAAAACTTAGAACTTCATTAAGCACAATTAATTAACATACAAAGTAGATAGATTTTAGTCCCTGCATGCATTGGAGCTAAAGTATATATTACGAAAAATAGTTTATAAAAATACCTTTGACATGTTATATATGCCTCCCGTATACACATTAGCTTAGCTCTAAACCAAGCGATATTCATATCAAGCTTAATTTAAATTAATTAATTCTAGCCCTGTAAGTATTCAAACGTGGGGTGTTGTACACAGAATTGAACCATTTGTCATATGCTTTCAGATAAAATATGCTACAATGGATTACATATCGTATCTTTAAAAAAATGCTCTTTATATGTTCGCTTTTTTTTTTAAATATCTCGGTCCCTGCACGTTATCCAACAATGGTGCCATATAATAAAATAATCCTGTGATTACGAGCTTTAAACCGAGATACGTCTCAACAGTATACATCCATGGTACACTCCCCATACAAAACTGCCCATTCTCCTTTGGTACGAAGCAACGTCTTATAGAAAAATTGCGAAAACCGTTTTTTTTTTGTTAAATCATATAATAAAAATATTTTTAATAATTTTAAAGTTACTACCCCTACCCCTGTATACCTACAGGTTTGTACGGAACCCTCGGTGCGCGAGTCCGACTGCGGTTTTTTTATAGCAGTACTTACCTACCTTACCTGTAACTTTGGCACAAATAAACTACATAGTAATGTTATCCACAGACTGATAGAGGACCCAATACCTTGACTTTTAGTAATTTTGAATAAATATACATAATTTATTTTACAAAGTTCATTTAAGGAAGGGTTTTTGGAAAGGGGCTAATAATTGTTTTGAATTTTAAAGGTTTTCGCGCCGACGAAATCGCGTAGCGGTGGTTAGTAAGTAACTAACGATAATATATTAATTAAATATTTAATTTGCGTATTTATCTAATTTACCATAAGCCTTCTTCCATTATTTTGGCGAGGGTGCACCTGTGAAAAATTACAATGTTTTATTTAAATATGTATCACTGGCTTGGGCTTCCCTGTATGATATTTGATATGAGTGTTCTAGAGATTATGTGTAACATACAGCCTTGGCCAGAAGTGTTGAGCACCCGAGATTTGATAATGCTGTTTTTCCAGATCAACTAAAAGTCGCTAGAGTTATCCCTGTTTACAAAAAAGGTGCAAAAACTGATCCAAAAAACTACCGGCCTATTGCACTTCTGCCAGTAGTCTCAAAAACCTTCGAGAAGTTGATTAAGAAACGACTTTTAAAGCACCTTGAAGAAAATAATATAATTAACCCACGTCAATTTGGTTTTCAGAAAACTCGAGGAACAGCAGATGCTGTCGATGCTCTGATTGATGATGTAATCACTAAATTACATAATCACAAAAGAGTTGCAGGTCTATTTCTGGACCTTAGCTCTGCGTTTGATACGGTGGATCATACGATTCTTATGGAAAAGCTTAAATTCTACGGGATTAGGGGAAGTGCGTATCTTCTCTTAAGAAACTATCTACAAAACAGAAATCAATATGTAGAAATAAATAATGTCGAATCAAGTGGTGAATTTAGAGTTGATATACCCGTTAAATCAAAACTAGTTAGAGTAAAGAGAGGTGTACCGCAGGGATCAATTCTGGGTCCTATACTTTTCGTCATATTTATCAATGACTTAGTAAACTATGTGCCTATAGTGTTGTGAAAAACTGTTCCCTGATTGTGTTTGCGGATGATACAAACGCGGTCATATCTGCAAGTAACATGGCTGAGCTCAATAATATTACTGATAGTGCTATCTCGGCCTTTAAATATTGGTTTTCTTGTAACAATCTGCGCCTGAATTCGGACAAGACTCAAATCATGCTGTTCAAACAAAACACTAAAAAGACTGACAAACTTGCCGTTACTATGGACCAAGGTTGTTTGAATACTGTTGACCATGTAAAATTCTTGGGAATATACATCGACTCTAAACTTAATTGGAAACCAGAACTAAATGCTCTAGAAAACTCAATTCATTCTGCTTGCTATGCCCTGAGAAGCCTCAGGGATGTTTTAACATTAGGTCAACTCAAAACTGTCTATTATGCCCTAGTAGAGTCTAAAATACGATATAGCATAAGATTCTGGGGTAATAGTTTTTTGTATAACACCAATAGAGCTATAATAGCCCAGAAAAGAGCGGTCCGGACGATGGTGCGTATTCCTCCTTGGACCTCATGTAGAAAACATTTTTCTAAATTGGGTATTCTCACGGTCCCTAGCTTATACGCCCTTATACTTCTTACCCAGTTTATAAAAGATATTGCTAAGTATTGTACACTTGAAGAACAAGAGTCTCGCCTAGCCACACGGACGAAAAACCTAAAGTGCAGTTTCTTTCCGAAACTTCAGGTGATCAAACATTGTGCAAGACATCAAGCAGTGGTTCTATTTAATAAGCTCCCCACGGACTTAAAGGTCATTACGGATTGGTTATTGTTTAAACGTAGGTTAAAATCGCTACTATTGACGTAAGTGTTGCTATAGCATTGAAGAAATATTCACTGACTCACTCTGTACAAGTTGGTAGGTATAAGATAGTAGTAGGTATGTTAATTTGAATTGACTGTGTTTTTTTTTGTAATATTTTTTAGGAATATTTTATGCATGTGCCTAGTTTTTAAGGAACCTTTTCTTTTTCTAGCACAATTTAATATTGTTATAGAATAAATAAACCAAATAAACCAAACCCTTGCGATTTTCATACAAAACTCGAAAGTTTAGACCGGCGTTTCTATCTTTTTTTAAGTTATTTTATCAAATATTTCAAACTGAACAGCATGTTTTGTTGATCTATCTTTTTTTAAGTTATTTTATCAAATATTTCAAACTGAACAGCATGTTTTGTTGAAGTTAGTAGTAACTGCATAGAATATTTGCAATTTGTCGCACCGAACTAAATTCGCATTTTTGGGACCTCTACTTTTCATATTTTATAGGTACCTTGAAAGTGTTATTAAGTGAAGTTTTCTAGATATGTCAATAAAATATAACATTTTACGTCATCGTACATTGTTATGATAGGGAAATAATACTTAACATCAAAATTGTAAACAAAAAAGAGCTATGCTCAACACTTCTGGGCAAGGCTGTAGGTATACAGAATTCATCCTTACTCGTCTTTCAGAGAAAACTATTAGTATTAATTGAAAATCAGTGTTGTGGCTACCCTGTCACGATTCATGCTGAGTGGCAACCATTTTGGTGTACATAAATAATTTTTGCATTTTTTTTAAATTGCAATAGTTTATTATTAGATCAAATATTGAAAACATTAAAAAAATAATAAACCCAGCACTTGCACCTGCATCGATACGCCTTGCCGGGGCTCGATCGCTTTACCAATTAGGCAATGGGTAAGCAATGGGCAAGCCCCGGCAAGGCGTATCGATGCAGGTTCAAGTCCTGCAGGGTTGATTATTTTTTCAATGTTTTCAATGTTTGTATTTGATCTAATAAACTATTATTAACTATCTTTTTGTATATTTTATTTATGTTTATCTTTGCACCGAATAAATATCGTAATGTGTTATTCTTAAGATTATTCATTCATTACTTCGATTATTGAAGAACATTTTATTAAAAACGATAATTTTCAGTACTTGGTTGGTTGGTTTACTTGGTTGAAATATATGCTTTGTTAGTTTCATTAAGTTAAGTACCTATACAACAACATTTTAAGTGATAATCTCAGAGAAAAGTGTGATAATGTTTTTGAGAATGAATACACAGGCAATGCAGCTGGTGTATTTGGAACGTTTGGACCAGGTAGAAATCAGTTTCGGGGCTTAGTTTTTATGTGGTAGATTAGATTAGGCTTGTTGTGTATTTGGGTTTTGTATTTTTTGACGAAGCATGTCGTGGATACTAATTTTGACTGTAGAAACTATGACGAAACCTGCGCTGTGGATATGATATGAGGTGTATGACAATTTTTACAGTGATTTAATAAAGCAAAATATTTGATACACAGGTACTTACACTTCCTAGTCTCTGATAGGACTCGTACTCATTGTCTCCGTACCGCAATGGTGACTACAGAAAAATAAGTAAAATACTGTTAACTAAAGTTTATATCCATACAAACTTTTGTCACCAATTTACTAACTAATCTATCATCTTGCCAGCGTTTAGTCCCGGATTTTTGCTACGGTTCAAATATAATTTGAGCCCGGGGTTCGCTTGGCAACCTAATCCCCAGAGTTGGAGTCGTTACGAAAGCGATGATTATCTGAACTTCGAACCCATGGGGAAACTTGGCCTTATTTAAAGACTTACCGCCATGTTACCTGCGTTTATTTTAAGTCATTTCTAATTTTCATTCAGAAGATTCTAAGCCCAACTACCTACTCCTCTGTTCAGCTAGCCTAATATGGTCGGATTCTTATCGCCTCGTCACTATAGCTGTCACGATCTAACAAGTTTGTAAGTGCGAAAGTTAGCCGTTTGCGCTCAAGATGGCCACGCCGTCTTTAGAATAGTTTTTTTGTTTTTTGCTCATTTACGTATTTCAGTGTGTAATATTGATAGCTTATTGTGCGGTGACCTAACGAACAAGTGTGCAGCTAATGAAAAATTAGTCCCAAAACGCGAGTAACCAACCACCCTTTAGTTGAACAAACGGTTATCCGGGGTCCCGGCCACCCACGTTTTTGTAAAGAGGCTATCACTTTACAATCAACAAGGCCTTAACCGAAAAACGTTGCTTTTATTTTATTTTAACCAAAATGAATAAAATCATAAGTACACCTTGACATTGGCAGAATTCACCTCGCTAAAATAGGCTAGGAGTAAAAGCCATTAATTAAAAAAAGTGCGAAAGTGATGCATGACGTGATAGGCGATAGAATGACAACCATGATACGCGTTAATAGTAGGTACTGTTAAAAACTTAACAAGTCCTTTTATTAATTCCTTATTAGCCCTAGACGGAATAAATACTCTGTGACATACCGAAGTTGTTGAAAACACCTTCTGTAATATTTTAAACACTAAAATGAAATACTCGAAGGATAGAATTTATATTAAACTTACATTTAGTATTATAGGAGGCGTTCATTTATTACATTTAAGATTTAGGGCCAGATTTTATTTTACAACTTTGTCGACGTGATTAAAACACATACTCTTACGAAATTTCAATTTTCTAGTACTAACCACCAGTGAGCAGGGTTCCTACCATTATAGTTTCGTCATGTCCGCCTGTCGTCTGTCCGTCCGCGGCTTTGCTCAGTGATGATTTGTACTAGAGAACTCAAATTTTGTATGAATTTTAATCACGCCGACAAAGTTGTAAAACAAAATCTGATAAACATTATTTTTAGGGTACCTCCCATACACATGAAGTGGGGGGTGAATTATTTTTTTACTCCAACCCTAACGAGTTGGGTATCGTAGAATAGGACAAAAAAAAATAAGGCTACAATTTTGGACAAAACTAATACTGTCGTAAATAATAGCTCCGTAATATAAAAAAGTATCTTTTTAATTTCTTCGATATCTCATGAAAAAGCAAAAAAGTGTGCAGAAACTTTTTTATGGAAAATTTTATGTGAATGAATTCAGTAGAAGAACATTTTATGTATGGGCCATCGTTTACGAGTTATTTACGAAAAACAAAAAAGGGACATTTAAACCCCCCCTCTCCGTCTGCTTCACCCCCACCAACCAGTACTTTTAGTAAGTTGTTAAAGAAAGACACCTATACCAAAATTCCTCTATACACGGATTATTCCCCCTATTAGCATTTAGTGGTTTTCGTTCGGTGAGCTAGACGTTATAACTTATAAGTTAATTTTTAACCCCTAACATACAAAATAACAATTACCTCTCGACCGTCGACGCAATACTGCTTCGTATTCGTGAATATGCATAAAGCCTTTCCCGGGTTCTGATGCCGAAGTTGTTCTGGATGCTACGGGCATGTGCATGTAATGGGATTAAAAACTATAATCTCAACGCAAACCCGGAGCTTAGATGAGCGTTTGGCTCTCGAGTGGCTCATCAAGTATAATATAAGTAAGTATAAGTATTACTA
The DNA here is from genome assembly GCA_947086415.1 of Pammene aurita. Lineage (NCBI taxonomy): Eukaryota > Metazoa > Arthropoda > Insecta > Lepidoptera > Tortricidae > Pammene > Pammene aurita. Next base: position 7,941,688 of record OX352314.1, on the reverse strand, counting down.
ACGTAGTATTTAATGCTTAAATGTTACTAACTTTGCCAGGCTTACGCTGACGCATCACAGCCTCACATTATCTGAGAAGATAGCAACATTTTTATGACATAGGGGATCTCTAAACTTATTGAACCGAGGGCTGCTGTAACGCTTCCACTTCGTTTTTGTGTTTCTGCCTGATTGGCAGGTTCGTAGTCCCGTTCCGTCTTCTGTTCGTGTTAAGGTTCCCTAATGACGTGAGAAGCCCAATGACATGGCGGTGGCGATGTTAATATAACAGGCGGGGCAGACACTGGCCGTTCGCAAATTTCATCTTGTTTGCGAATTTTGCGATGTCGTGCCGCAAACACATTGGGTGAATCAACTTTAGGACACCAATTATATTTCACGATATTAATAATTTATTTATTAATTAAATTTTGACATATTTAGTTAAATAATCTTATACAATATTTTGTAATTAATGCATGCTGCTGAGAGGCAAAACATAGAGATCCCAATTAATTGTAAGACCTAATGTTACCTATGTTTAACAAATAAATAATTTGAAATTTGAAATTTAAATACAGCAAACGTCTTAAGGATGATACTCATTATGAAGCGTTAGGTATAATTAGACTTCCAAATTAACCGATCACACCTATTAGACACGTAAAATGTTCCTAACATTTTCAAATAAAACCGGTAACGTAGGAGAAAATGAATATTTTTTATACAAAACCTAGGGACAACGTGCTGTCCTTCGTTACCATACATAAATAATTACAAAATATATATTTTCATGAGCTTATACACTGAAGTGTTGGCTTGGTTGTCTGACTTAACAAAAATGTAAACAGAATTGTGTTTACAATTCTCAAGTCAGACAAGCAAACAAAAACTTCAGTGTATAATTATTAATCTATTCTTTTTTCCAAAGTTTTATATTTATCGGAGCATGTCGAAAAATGGCCCTTTTCTGTAATTTGATTCACACTGGGTCGAACTGGGTCTATTTTGTAGGCATTAGAGACTCTTAAAATTAAGCCTAGCCTAGTCGGTACTGACCCTGCCTATGAAGCAGGAGGTCCCAGGGTCGAATTCTGGTCAGGGCATTTATTTGTGTGTTTATCACGGATATTTGTTCCTGAGTTATGGATGTTTTCTATGTATTTAAGTATTTATATGTATATATCTATTACATATATCGTCGTCTAACTAATGTTTCGACGAAAATGATTTAGCAAATTCTTAACTCCCCAAACTACGTATCCCATATTTTAACTAAAAAAGTCGTTTTTAGGGTCATAACAAATTAGCCCTAACCTACTTATCTATGGGAGCAGATTCGTTTTTAGGGTCAGAAAAAAATAACTCTAACCTACCTATCTCTGGGAGCAGTTTCGTTTTTAGGGTCATAAAAAAATAACCCTAACCTACCTATCTCTAGGAGCAGTTTCGTTTTAAGGGTCATAAAAAAATAACCCTAACCTACCTATCTCTGGGAGCAGTTTCGTTTTTAGGGCCATAAAAAAATAACCCTAACCTACCTATCTCTGGGAGCAGTTTCGTTTTTAGGGTCATAAAAAAAATAACCGTAACCTACCTATCTCTGGGAGCAGTTTCGTTTTTAGGTTCATAAACAAAATTAACCTTAACCTACCTATCTCTGGGAGCAGGTATGGCTTTTGATGAATCGTTATTTAACGAAGCAAATCATTTACTTCATAATTATTTGACCATATATTATTTGCCTTAGCAAATCATTTGCTACACAATTATTTACCACATACAATTTGATCTAATAAAATTTTGCAATATAAAGATGTTTCGAAATAAAAAAAATACGAAGTAAAATTATGCCAAAGATTGGCTTGCAAAATAAAATTTCGGCGAAAAGTTGGTTGCTAATTAAAATTTGACGAAACATAATTCGGCAAAAAGGCAGTACACGTCGTCTAGTACCCACAACACAAGCCTTATTAAGCTTACTGTGGGACTAGGTTGATTTGTGTAAGATTGTCCCATGATATTTATTTATATTATTTATTTAAAATTGTACAGTGTTACTGTATAATTGTATATTGCGTCCAGCGTCCGGGGGCGACATCCTTAGCGAACCGTAGCAGAAATCGGGAGAAACGTAGGAACAAAATTGAACTCTTACCGCATCCCATGATACTTCACTTTCTGGCTTCAGTCCTAGGATAGTTATAGGAGCGAGCAGAAAAACTAGCAATAAGAACCGCATTGTACTGGAAACAAGTAAGAACAAGTAACATTAAATGAGACCGTTCATATTTATATGATTACATACAGGGTTACAGTTGTATACAGGGTGTTTTTCCAACAATTAGCCATATTGCATGAGGTGATAAGGTAGTCCTAGCTTTAAAAAAGTCTGTTCTACTAACCTCAAAATCACAAAAAAAATAGGATTCTGCCAAAAATGATTATTTACTTCAGCGTTGGTCCCATAGAAAAAGTTGTTCAGTATGTCCTAGGCTTACCTAATCTCCTCACACAATACAACCAGTTATTAAAAAAACATTTGTTTTATACCACGACGGTGGCAAAGAAGCATACGACCCGTCTGATGGTAAGCAGCTACCGTAGCCTATGGACGCCTGCAACTTCAGAGGTGTCACATGCGCGTTGCCGACCCTATACAAAAAGGAGTGTTCACCGTGTTGACGGCTAAAGGAACACGCGGGTCCCTCATCGTCAACCCACTGGGTCCTCCTTGAGCTCTTTGGCAACCTTACTCACCAGCAGGAACACAACACTATTACAGAATAGTGTTGTACTTATACAGATACAGGACGACATCTAGACTCGTTATTCCTAAGATTATTGTCATCGTACCCGACGAAGAACATCCAATTCAGCAGTGCATGGGATATGGAAAAAGCCTCTCCCAAGGACTTCCACATTGACCGGTCGTGCGCTCTCATACAGAATCCAATCTCTAGGTGTAGGTCGTAGCTCAGCAGTAGATGTTCAAATTCTAGCGTGTTTATGTTTCTGTTTAGAATATTTATGTTTAAGTCTTCGCATAAAATAATTTTCTTTTGTGAGTGGTTACATATCTTGTATAACAGGTCATCCAGTTCAGAGAAAAATATCTTAAGGTTAGATTGCGGGGTTCTATACAAACAAATAACAATTATATGATGATGCAGCAGCTCAATAGCACAGCATTCAATAGAGTATTTTATTGAGAAACGCTTAATCATATCCAGTTCCTTAAATTCATGGTGGTTTCTGACTAATATGCAGGCGCCTCCTCTTCTTTGGTCCCTAGAAAAACTGGTTGCAAGGGTGAAGTTCGGTATTGCGACTAAGTCTTCCGATCCTTATGGACTAAAGTGCTCTGTGACGCAAAGTAGGTACATCGACTGGCTGGAGTATGGTTTCTAGCTAGTTCATCTAACTGAACAGTTAAGGCATCCGATTTATTAATGCGAATATAGTTGTTAAAACGTTAAAATGTTATTGAAATGTATTTGATGTAACTAAAGTAAACAACGTGGGTACTAAAATCCCGAAGATTATCCATATTAGCATAATTTTTGAGGTAAAAAAACCGTGGTGCACCCATCGACATATTATTCTTCCAAGGGTGCACCCTAAAATCCGATCACTACTTATGTACCATCCTATATACTATACCTAAAGGTATACTCATAATCACCCGAAGCAAATCAATTAGACAACTTAAATGTTCGTCCATAAAGATATAAAAAAACACCGTCAATCATCCGTATATTATTGGAAGTTGTTATCTCAGTAATTGAACATGTTTCATTCGTTTTCAATGATTTTTCAATAGGTGGATCAATGTTACTTTGCATCCGTAGGAAACACCTTAGACAACCCTACACGTGATCCCTAGGTGATGCTTGATGCTAAAAGAGTAACAGAAGAGTAAAAGATTACTTGGCAACTGCACTGTCCCATCTGGACCTCGCAGCACTCACTGGATTTTCTTCATAGTCTGCTTTCCCACTACTACTACCCCAGGAAAGAAATGCCTATCTATATCCAGTGACATGCAGCCATACGATTTTATTTTTCAGTCACTTATTTATTACGTGACAACCTTTTTATTAGGGAGGATCCGAAGAGACCCCCACTTCCTCGATAAAATAGAAAGAAAGAAAAAAGCACACTACAATATTACTCAAAACTGACATATAATTTTAATGGCGTCACTAAAATTGTCTAAGATCACTTGATGTTAAAGTACCTTTAAAATGTCTTGACGATGGTCTCCCGAGAATACCTAACCAATATATTCAATAAACGGACATGCAGTCCTACTTACGGAAATCCACCAAAAGTACAAATGATCAAACATGTTTTGTGTTTACAATTATTTTACCGACTTGAATGATTTCCTTGATCAAAACTAGATACCCTATGTACTTCCCCTGGACTCATTTATAATGGGTACATACCACATACCTATTAGTTGAGATAATAATAACAGAAACTGTTTCGCAGAAATGAGTAAACAAACAACGAATGCGATACGTAGGCTATGCTTGGAAGAATAATAAGTAAGGAAGCGTAATCAACGCTCAAAATCTGCTCCACTTTCCTGGTGCCAAAGTGGGCGGAGCTTGTGACAGCGGTGCCCTAATGTCATGTCAAACATTTTGAAGTTGACATGTCGTCAAAATATTAGTTTTTTCGGTCCATGAAATTTCGGTAATATATCGGTATTAAAATGCCGGCTTGTGCCGTGCATTGGTGCAGGAGCCACACAGGCGCCAAAGATGGTGATATTTCTTTTCATCGGTAAGTAAATCACGCATAGATATTCTCATACATTACGGACTTGGTCGATGTTATGCAATATAAGTTTTGGAAAAGTAAACATAACTCATTTGAGGAAAAGTATAATGAATGTTCATTTATAAGTATTACCTAGTAGTAATAAATCGACAAAACAAAACCCTTCGAATTAGTACCTACTATACTTACTCTGAAAATCATACCATTCTGGCCGTGCCATTTCTAGTATAACTAACTAAAAGGTATGACTCTTATTTTTCATCAATAATGAATGCTATAACTTCATAGCATAGTCTTTAATTATCAAATCTAGAGCAGAGCCCGATTGGGGAACTACCTCTACCTTACAGAAAACCACAGCCAATTAGCACTAGCCCCTACTCATAGTGTTGTGTTCCTGCCGGTGAGTAAGGTTGCCAGAGAGCTCAGAGGATACAGTGTGTTGACGACGGAGGATCCTCTTGTCCCTTTAGCTGTCAACACAATGAATCCTCTTTTATATGAAAGCGTAGGCTACGGTAGCTGCTTACCATCAGGTGAGCCGTATGCCTGTTTTCTACCGCTGTAGTATAAAAAAATGGATACAAAATGTAAATTTATCTTTGTATTTCCCTAAGCCTGCTAAAATAAATAGTACACATAAACGAACTCATTCGTTATTTTTTTAGTTCTAAAAAACGAGAAAGCAAAGAGAATTTTAACTATTTATATTGAAGGTATGCTATTATTTTTTTAGTCTGGTCATAAATAAAGTTAAAAAATAATCGTTTTTTTTTGCCATAATCAACCTTAATTGTTTAACATTATGTTGCTTGAGCCCAATAGGGTCTCCCTAATGTAACGGATTTATAAAATTGTAAAAAAGTTCCAAATCTTTACTATTTTATGTTAATTTATGCTTATTTTGTAGTATGTAAGTGCCTATATTGTAAAAAAACACTTTCATTAAATAAATGAAAGATGAATAGAAGGCTTTCATATTATTCCTTATTCCAAGAACGATTAAATTTACGTATATTATATAAGTAATGAAAAATGCACTAAAAAATAAATTGTTAATTGATTGCATTATTATTTATTACGTGAATTCATCCACGTCAAACTTAGACGTATTTATTATACGTTAACTTGACATTTCAGTTATTTCATTTGATTATCTCCTGTCCAATTAAACTTCATTGTCAAATTGATTTTGACCACTCACAACACGGCAACTTTTCTTATTGGTGAAATGGCATGAAACCTTTGCGGAATTAAGGTTAACACAAAAAAATATGCTTAAAGAATGAGTACTTGATTGGTTAATAAGACATAAGACATTTTAGTTTTCTAAACGTGAAAATGGGTCGTGTTTTCACATGAACTTTGCTTGCCTTTACTCGTCTTGATATTATATGTCGATGAGCCTATGATATATAATAATGACAGATGGGTTATGTATGCTCCAAAAGTGAAGCACTTAATATGAGTGAATTCAAACAACGTGCCAATGAGCTCCTGCTACCCGCGTGAGAAAGAGACAAACTTTAATGTTCTAACAATTGACAAAGATGTAATGATTGTCAAAATAGATAAACATAACAGAATCGTTGCTAGGTTATGAAATAACTCTGGAAGTATTTTTTCTGCTCATTTTGTTAGAGTATAACCCATCCATAATAAATATCATTGTACGTAGGTAATTAGAGTACATGTACGTAAGTAATCTCAATAGAATATGAGTTTTAGAAGAACGTAATAAATGTCAGATTAGAATATCAACTATAAATTATGAATGATATACATAACTCCGCTGGATACAATATCTGTTTCACTACGCATAATGTTTCACCAAGTTCACAAAGCAAAGAGGGTGAAAGACCGTGGATAAGGGTCTCCCCTCATCTATCGACGGGGATTCGGCAAAATCCGGTGGGAAAAAGCTTTATGTCCACGCATTAAGAGCTAACAAGGCACGGTTCGGCTCGGATCGGATTGGCCGACGCCTGCCGACGCGTCGCCGTCTGTTTCGCTCTTATTGCGTGGACATAAAGCTTTTTTCCACCGGATTTTGCCGAATCCCCGTCGATAGATGAGGGGAGACCCTAACACAATTTTGACTCCCCAAAAATCTGCTAGAGAATGGCACAAAAATGCGATTTCTTTTACAAATGCCTGAATTTTAACAAAAAAAAACTATGACAATTCAGGAGATTTTAATTTCACAAAAATCACTATTAGATTTTTGAAATGAAAACTTCTTTAGCGGCGCTGTGCACTTTTTGTGATGGGAAAAATAATGTTAAACTCGCGACAGGTCACATGACCGACAGATTCGTCAAATTGAAAATTCGTAAGACGGACACGTGACCTGATCGAATAAATAGTTCTGAAGTGTTATCTTTTTAATAATAAAACTTAAAATTAAACTTACTATAAATAAAACTACTTAAAAATAAAATAATTAATTAAAAATGCAACTCTAAATTTGGCCCTCTCGGCAAGGTGCCCATCACGCAGGCGGCATTCCCGCGCTGAATTGCGATAGCAATTCTTTGCGCAAGAAAGCCGCCTGCACGAGGGTCACCTGTAGCCTCTCTGAGGCGCTTGCTGAGCGCATTGTGGAGCCCTCGCACCCCCCTCCCCCACGGACCAAGTGTCTCGACGCCAAAAGCTAAGAACTCGTAGTTGGCGCCGAGACAGCTATATTTATTAATTTTGATATTCTCTCGGGTGTCCGCCGCCGCCCCGGCCCGCCTGCTTGTCGCTGGAAGATAGGACGCCGCCAGCGTGTCGGCGCAGGTGGCATCCCACACCAGCGCGCGGCCCATCCTCCAGGGGATCAACGACATCCCGTCGGGGCGCTTGCCATCGTCCCGCACGATCTGGGGTTCCAAAGCGGCGGGGACGTTGGCGCTAACGAGCGCTCTCCTCAGGATGTCGTTGAGTGCTGCATGACGGGACAGGCGGCCGGCTCCCGAAGAACAACTAAGTCCGTGGTGGCCGAGGCCGTCTACGGGAGCCCCACATGAGGCACAGCTGTGGTCCACACATACATCAGCCCCAACCCGGAGACCAATAGCTATACGGAGGGTTCCTGGGTCAATGTAAGTGCCAGTGTTGGGTGATACGCGTGGAGCCAGTGGCCAGACTCTGGCCTGGAAACTGCCAGAAGCCTTGCGCGGTTTTCGCCTGAAGAGTTGTCCATAAGATATTTTAGAGCTGCAGTAGAAGCTATGGTATCCCAGGCCCTTTGCCTCTTGGGTCTGGATGGGAACTCTAGGCCCAAGTCGGTCAGCCAGGCATTTTTGGCTTCATTCAGGCACGCGATCTCGCAGTTTGTAGCCGATGGGGATTAAGGATTGTACCTGCGAGATCTGACGTGCAGTGAATTGAAGACAAAAATGCGGGCAGAACCACACTTGAGATCTTGCGAATTCCCAGACCGCCAAATCTTATCGGCAGGGAAGCCTGGGACCATGCTTCCTCATTAAATCGGACATTTAGGATTGATTGTAATTGTGACTTGATAAGGTTATCTATGGGTTGGATTAGATGACTAAATTTCCAGACGGGGCAACAACGGAGTAAGTAAGTAAATTTGGGAACTATAGTAAACAAAATTTTAAAATAAAAAGGGTGGAGTGGCTACTAATTTTGATTAAGCGTTCGGAGTTATCACGAAATTTGGAAATTGATTTTGCCAAAACAGAGGGGATAGCTTCATCAAAGATGGGTGAGCCGAGAAGATGCAAATTGTCCTTGGACAATATTTTAATATTTAGGGCTACATTTTTAAAATTTTCTAGTATCTGGGATGCCAGAGATACTTCTAAATTTTTATTAATGTACAATTCGCATTTATCGAAATTGAGTTTTAATAATAATTTATAATTTATTTATTTATCAGATAACAAGAGATCCATTTTTTGTTAGTTTACCTATGAACTAAGATGTTAGTAATTATACTAATTATGAACTAACACAATTGCACAATTTATGATTATTCATTTTATTATTTATTCATTTTATTTATTTATTTTTTTTCTTTCCGTTCACTGAGTACGGTGCATGTAACCGCCTGCAGTGAAGCAAGTAGGGGCAGTCCAACCTGTCCCCTATCATCCTCAGGATGGTGTTGGGGCTGGCACGCACCCGACGCACCAGGGATGCAGCCCTCTTACGCATGGTTGCATAAAAGCAATCTACTCTAGCTTCTGCAAACATCCCTGATGCGCTGCAGAAGCGCGGCAGCCCCATCATCACCCGGAACGCGTTATTGAACTGGACGCGGAGGGCCCCGTAGACCCGTTTCGTGTAATCACGCCACAAGCTGCACGAGTACAGGGATGTACAGTAAGCTCGAAATAACGTAAGTTTCACCTCCCTAGTAGAGCGTGCAAACTTACGAGCTATCATATTGGCCCGGACCGACAGGGCCCTCCGCTCCCGTTCTATATCTTTATCGTCTTTGAGGTCCGACGTGACGACGTGCCCTAAATATTTAAAAGACTCCACCCTTTCAAGGATTGCTCCATTAAGTTTAATGGGTGTCACTTCAGCTGTTCTGCCACGTCCAACCTCAAACACCATATACTGGGTTTTAGTCGCATTGTACTTCAAACCATGGGTTTCGGCATAAGACTCGCATATTTTTAATAATTTACGTAAGCCGCCCACGGATGCACTTAGAAGAACCATATCGTCCGCATAACTGATATTATTAAGACATACGTCGTCAATATGACAGCCGACATGCATTCTTCCAAGCCCATCCAAGAGCTCATTTATGTAAAGGTTGAATAGCGTAGGTGAGCTAAGACCCCCCTGTCTTACGCCACATTCCAGCCTATACGAATCTGAGAAGGCATCCGCCCATCTAACACTATTGACCTGGCTTCCATACCAGTACCTTAAGATGTTGATCAGCCCTGAGGGAAGTATAATGCTTTCAAGCTTCTTCCATAAAATCTCGTAGGAAACCAAGTCAAAAGCCCTAGATAGATCGAGAAAGCAGGCGTAAATCGGCGAATTCCTGTCCACATAATATTTGACCGTGTGCTTAAGACACAATATCGCACTTTCTGTGGATAGTCCTGGATTCTAAATCCGAATTGATTATGACTTAAACGCACATAGTTGCTTAATCGTGTATTAAGCACACTGTCAAATACTTTGGCTATTATTGTAGCGAGTGATATCGGCCTATAGTTGTTTACATCGGATAGGTCCCCCGTCTTACTCTTAACTATGGGCACAACAATCGTTCGCATCGAATCATCAGGTAGATAAGAATGCGTCACACAAAGGTTGAAGAACATTGCTAACACTCTAGCTAAGTGGGGGCCGGCGTGCTGAAGATGTTCAATGCTGAGACCGTCGTGCCCCGGTGATTTACCGCGTGACATGGACTTGATAGCCTTATCCACCTCCCTGGCCGTGAACACCGGGCACGTTATATTAGTCTCAGCATTGCTCCTCTCCCCCGCCTGTAAGTGCAAATGCGGCTTAACAACAAAATGGTCTTTAAAAAGATTGGCAATGTCCCTCGCGTTGCTTATACCGTTAACACTGACTGGGAGACCAGCGCGAGATTTCAAACTGTTCGTAGCCTTCCAGAAAGTTCGGAAATCTTTCTTTGAGTGACAGGAGGCAATTATATCCATTTTGATCTGATGCTGGTGATCTTGGCACCATTTCAACCTTGATTTAACTATTTTTCGGCTCTCGCACATCTCATCAAAGAAAATTCCGTTATTAGGCTTTCCATGTAAAATCCACTCGTGAAATTTCGCTCTTGCCACCCTATGCGCTTCACCGACATGCCTGTTCCATCCCACTACCCTGTTTCTGCTTTTGAGCTTTCTAGCTTGCCTAGTAACGGATGCAGCTCCTTTGAGAACAGACACTACGTCATTGTACATTGATTTAACAGTATCTTTATGGCTAGTTATGTTACAATAGCTATCGGCACAAATTCTAAATTCTAAAGGAAAATCAACAAATTTCAAACGTTTGTTACATTCGTCAGTGTAATCCAAAACTTGTTTTCCCGTTCTTTCACCCCATAGTACCGACTGATTCAAAGCACCAATTTTCGTATTTAATCTTGGCGTAATTAAATTTAAATCAAACGTGAGTACAATAGGGTAGTGGTCAGACCACGTGACATTGTAATCAACGTAAACAAGTCGCACAGTCTGTAATGCAGATTGAGTCACAATAAAGTGATCCAACCAGCGCCTACAACCGTGCGCCTCGCTAATATAGGTATAGGTATCCGATAGAACACCTAGCATCTTAACGTCGACACAGCACCAGTCCTGCTCTTCACAATAACTCATAAGTTCGATATAAAAAAGTTCACGTGGGTGTGCGTTAAAGTCACCCATCAAGTAAACAGATTCTAAGTCATAGTCACTAATGATAGCACTTACTGCGCTGAGACAATCCGTAAATTCTGGAAGGTTTACTGCACAATCCGTTGGCATATAGACGTTTACTCACTAAAAAGGTCCTATTACTGGTCACTACTTTAATTGCACAAACGCGAGGATTCCTGCACTTCACTACACACACGTCAGTAAATATCGCGCTCCGCCATAGTATGCCTACACCGCCATACGGACGCCCGCGCACCATACCCGCCGTAGTGTCGATTGCCGACGTCCCAGTAGCCGAAAAATTGCCATCAATGCTGTTCAAATAAGATATCTCGTCGGGATATAGCCACGTCTCTTGTAAACCAATAATGTCCGATGCTTGACATAATTGGCGAATGCCGTCCACCGATCGTTTAACGTTTTTACAGTTAAAACTCGCTAGAGTACACTCATTATACACTGTATACGCGGACATTACCGTTTCTTTACTTTTGAATTAGTGCCGGCCTCAGAGGAACCTCCGATCGTTCATTTATACTTGAAATTGACAAATTTCCTGAATATAACATACTTAGGCCAAATGGTCCTATCTAGGAAAAGCGGTACTTTGTTTTCAGGCGCAAAAAATTTGTAAGCTTTATAATTTTTATCCCCGCTAACTGAGATTTTTTCCAATATGACCGAAACATTAGTTTTTTCCCTGATATAGGTAGTAATTTCCTATTCTATCGCTTCTTCGTGTACATTCGTAATAAAAAGTGGAATTTTACGCTCTGCCGCTTTAAAACTGCAACTTATATTGCTTGCAGTGCCTACTTGACCCCTATAACGATAACTCTTCTTCTTCTCCTTCTTTTGGTAATTCACAGTTTCCCACTCTTGCTCCATCTCATTTTCATTCTTATTTACGTCAGCGTCAACAAGTTTTTTCACCGTACTATCGCTATCGGCTAGCGCGCGGGCTTGCGCCGGCGGCTCGATCAGCTGGTCGGCGCAATGAGTCACCTCGTTCGTATAATAACTGCCGATGCGGGCGGTGATTTGTTTACTTGCGCGGTAGACTGTCTACCCGAAATTACAATATCACGGTACTGCGTATCACACGTATTTATTCTGTTATCAGATGGAGGAGAAGATGTAAATTTAGTATCGGTGTTCACTGTCGAGTTTTGGCCGTACGATAATCCAATTGGACCACTGTCCAAACACCAGGCTCCTCTTCTAGTGTTCACATTACAAATAGATAGTCGCGCCGGGGCTATACTATTCATGTCCCGTAATTCTCTCTTTAAATCTTCCAACTCACTAACCGTAACAAAAGTCGATTTCAGTTTATTTACCTCCTCTCTGAGTCGAACTAAGTCCTTGACTAATTTGCTGCAGTCTAGGTGATCTAACGTCAGAGGCGGTAATTTGTCAAGATCCCGCGCTACAAACACTGACAAAGCTTCGTCAATCGTTCTAAATATACGTATAATGTCCTTAAGATTCCGACCAGTTTTTCCTTCGCCTTTTCTCTGGATGTTCTGCTGTGTTGGAAGCGCATCGAACAGCAACGCTTTAGAAGTTTCAATCTCTTTTTCAGAAAAAGATGATTCACACGATATCACTAACGTGTCCTCGTCAACACACGTGACTTTGTTTTGGATAAACGATAACATTTCATCTATCACTATATTACACACGTTACACTTTAACGTATTCGACATATTTTCGGCCGTATTTGCCGATCGCGTTGCACCGTGCGTCATCGTTGAGCGCGCGCGCAAGACTCAAGCCAATATCGTTGAAACTTTGAATAATTTTAGATAGATCTGCCAGAACGGTTTGTGAATCTCCACCAATGGTTCCGTCGTCCAAGTACCACACGTTCAGCTTGGATGTAAGGCTGTGGATGATTGAGTTTATAGCCAGACTAAATAGAGCGTGACCTAGGGGATCGCCCTGCTGGCAACCCACGGCCGACAGAATTTCGCTATTTTTGTGAATCAATTTGGACGGACTATGGTAACACTGTAAAAGGAAATTATAAATTTCTGGCACATGAATTTTGACTTCGTTAAGTAGGGTACCGTGTCTCTGTTAACGGCGTTGAAAGCGTTTTTTACGTCAATCTTTAGAAGTACCTCACATGCATCGGTTTGAACAAAGGTGCGTACGGCATGGACTGCCGCTTCACAGCCTCCGCGGGTGCCAAAACCGACCTGCACGGGCTCAAAGAGTTTTTGTAATTTAGCACGTGTGTACCGTACGCAGACTTTGGCTGCCAATCGCCGGAATGTGGAACCAACGGCAATAGGCCGCACGCCACCATCCTTCTTAGAGTGAGCTATAAGGTTGGCCCCGTATAGTAAAGGCGTCACGTCTTGGCTGACATCTCCAAAGAGCGTAAGGTTTATAAGTTTTACAATGCTTACCGTCAATTGCTCGCCAGCTACCCCAGAACCATCGAAAATATCAAAAATGCACAACATTAATATTCAAGTTTTCACTTCTGCCGGCACTCCCGGAGTGCACCTCATTGTTTTTTTACTATTGACCTACTTAATAGACTTACTCACACATCAAATCGTTTCACTACTTCCGGGCAACCTAAAAAGTTGAATTTTGATGAGGGTTTCCGCGATCGAGTTTTTCACTAGATGGCAGCACCGTGGCGAAAGGTCTAGCTGTCACAATCCACCAATCATGTTTAACCATAAATTTTTTGATTGGTGGATTTTGACAGCTACTGCCAAAAAGACCTGTCGTCACGGTGCTGCCATCTAGTGAAAATCTCAATCGCGGAAACCTTCATAATGTTGATACTAACTGTTGTAACCAGTTTCACTAACTGTAAATATTAGGAAATCTCTGAAAACAGTAAATAATACATATTGTGGAACCGCCCTGTGCAACTCGAACTAACCCACGTTGGACCTTGTTTTTCATCCTCCCCCCCCTCAATTTCCAGTATCTGTATGTGATGAAGAACGATTGCCATTCACACCGGGTGGATCCGTCAGAGTTGGAAGCCTGAAAAAAATGAGGGGGAGGAGATGAAAAACAAAGTGAAACGTGGGTCAGTTCGGGCTGCACACATTTTGAATTGTCCATATATGTGGAACTATTAGTTACATCCGAAAACTTATTCATTGTTAAGAATAAGAATGTATGCCATCCATGCCCATAGCGAAGTTATCAAGTACCACATTTTAACTGGTTTTCCAATTGGCATGCGGTTGTCATGCTTGGTAAGCATTGGCCATGTCTGCATAATATATCATCTTTCATTAGTTAAAATAAATTAATTGCTTATTGTATTTCAGATTTCAGTTGTATTAGTCCACTATCATTTGTTTGCCAGCATGCTATGCTTTTTAGTGTTTCTCGTAATATGTGTATTTACAGCCTTAACGCAAGACGAGGTGAGTTATTCGGTACAGTCGCCATCAGATATATCGGAGCGGCCAAGGTGGTCACAAATATCCGAACGCCTCTATTGTCAAGGCGAACGACGTGCATGTTCAAATATTTTTGGTTTCCTTGGCCGCTCCGACATATTTGATGGCGACTGGCTCTATAAAGTAGTGATTTGTACAGACGCCATCAGATATATCGGGCGGCCAAGATGGTCACAAATATCTGAACAACGCCTCGATTGTCCAGGCGATAAAGTGCATGTTCAAATATTATTGAGTACCTTGGCCGCTCCCACATACCGATTTGATGGCGACTGTACCTACCTCGTGACTATGTATATTTTACGTTTTCAACAGCCATTTTGACAATTCAATTTGTTGAATTAATGACATGTACATAATTACTAAACCTACTTACAGAATTCTACGGTAATCAGTTGAGAATTGCAATCTGTAGACGAGAAAACAAACAAACAAAAAAACAAACAGCTGAAATGAGAACTTCCTCCAAATTTTGAAGTTTTCTTCCTCCGAATTTTAGATATTTTGTAATATGTTTAAAAAAGGATTACGGTGTCCGTAGGGCTGCTCTCACATTAGTAGCACATTTTTGCAGAGATCAGACGAAACATCAGAGAAATTTGCACCCAAGTTTAAACGAGCATTGATGAACAGTACAATAAAAACAGCCGGGAGCACAGTTCGGCTAAAATGTCTTGCGGAAGGTAAGTCCTTAAATCTTAAGTATTTGAGGGTCCCAGTGCTGGGCAAAGGCCTCTACCCGGATCTCCATAACTCCCGCTTTTCCGGTTATGTTAAGGACGTTAAGGTGTTCGTCATCCCGTCTAAAATTGATTCCAATATTGTCATAAATGGGCGAATCAACTTTTTGACGGACACAAATCTGTCCTCAACTTTTAAATTTCATTGTAAAATTTCACGTTCAAATAATGGTTTTTCTATGTTTCAGTTTATGGTGTATGTTAAAATATTCGAGCCCCCAACTGTTAAACCTAATAAACAGAAACTATGTATATTAGAAGCCCGATTTATTGGTAACTCCAGATACATTTTGAGTAACGCAAGAGTCACTCAAAACTGACGGTCAAAAAGTTGATTGGCCCAATTAATGGGTTATTGTTAGAAATGTCTAATGATGGGATTCATGAAGAATTGAGGGCACTGATTAAATCTAAAAGGAGCATGTATGTAGAATTTAGTTTTATTTGTTTTTTTTTTTTTTTTTATACCACGACGGTGGCAAACAAGCATACGGCCCGCCTGGTGGTAAGCAGTTACCGTAGCCTATGGACGCCTGCAACCCCAGAGGATTACATGCGCGTTGCCTACCCTTTAGGAACCTATACACTCCTTTTTTGAAGAACCTCATACTGTAGCCCACTGGGAAAACCTCGGCAGGGAGTTCATTCCACAGCCGCAGCGTTCGTGGGAGGAAATTCCTCTTAAATCGTACTGTGCGCGACCCATTGGGCTCCAGGGTGTGGGGATGAACACCCTGCCGGCGGCGAGCGGTGCGGTGATAAAAAGCTGCCGTGGGCATCATATCAAACAGTTCTTCAGAGCACAACCCATTGTACAAGCGATAGAACACGCATAAGGAGGCAAAGTCCCTCCTAAGACTCAAAGGTTCAATATCGCTCGTGAGTTTGGGATCGTCGACGATCCGCACAGCGCGCCTTTGCACCGAGTCAAGAGTGTAATCAAGAAATGACATTTGCATTTAAAAAAAATCTTAATTTCATAAAACCGAAACTTTAATACGTTCGATTATTTGTTTTATTTTATGAGTAACTTAAGTTGTTAAGTAACTTTTTTTCAATGTTGATCATTGATGTTAACTTACTCAAAACGTAATAAAAACTTAAACAGGTATGTAATAAATCTTGAAGCAAATCAAATTATTTTGTTCAATATTTTTTGATTTGCAATTTTTTTTTTTTTTTTTTTTTTAAGTAGTTACACTACTATATATACTGACTACTATATACTTTTTCTGAAGTATATGACATCTATTTTCAGGTATGTAATAATTTTTTTTACAATTTTTTATTATTAATTTATATTTAGATTTTATTCGACCTTACAAACAAACTGTACTTCATAATATACATTTCATTACACTACAAACAATTAAACCAAAAAAAAATCTATAAGTAGAATATTTGACCCAAATCGCCGTCTATTGGCAGCGTGTCCAAAGGCTGGCAGCATTGCCACGTTGTATCACAATGCTGATCCGTTGTGGTAGATATGATCCAGTAGACATATTTCGTTAAGTGACAACTATAACTCACTAATTGCAAAAAAAAATTAAACGAAAATCAATCTTGTTAATATAGTAGTGAGTTTGGGTTGATTTTTTGGGACGATTTATTTCCAGTAGACATATTTTATTTTCAGCATAGGTTCAAAACTAACCTAAACCTTATACGAAAGAATCGCCGTCTATTGGCAGCGTGTCCAAAGGCTGGCAGCATTGCCACGTTGTATCACAATGCTGATCCGTTGTGGTAGATATGATCCAGTAGACATATTTCGTTAGGTGACAACTATAACTCACTAATTGCAAAAAAAAATTAAACGAAAATCAATCTTGTTAATATAGTAGTGAGTTTGGGTTGATTTTTTGGGACGATTTATTTCCAGTAGACATATTTTATTTTCAGCATAGGTTCAAAACTAACCTAAACCTTATACGAAAGAATCGCCGTCTATTGGCAGCGTGTCCAAAGGCTGGCAGCATTGCCACGTTGTATCACAATGCTGATCCGTTGTGGTAGATATGATCCAGTAGACATATTTCGTTAGGTGACAACTATAACTCACTAATTGCAAAAAAAAATTAAACGAAAATCAATCTTGTTAATATAGTAGTGAGTTTGGGTTGATTTTTTGGGACGATTTATTTCCAGTAGACATATTTTATTTTCAGCATAGGTTCAAAACTAACCTAAACCTTATACGAAAGAATCGCCGTCTATTGGCAGCGTGTCCAAAGGCTGGCAGCATTGCCACGTTGTATCACAATGCTGATCCGTTGTGGTAGATATGATCCAGTAGACATATTTCGTTAGGTGACAACTATAACTCACTAATTGCAAAAAAAAATTAAACGAAAATCAATCTTGTTAATATAGTAGTGAGTTTGGGTTGATTTTTTGGGACGATTTATTTCCAGTAGACATATTTTATTTTCAGCATAGGTTCAAAACTAACCTAAACCTTATACGAAAGAATCGCCGTCTATTGGCAGCGTGTCCAAAGGCTGGCAGCATTGCCACGTTGTATCACAATGCTGATCCGTTGTGGTAGATATGATCCAGTAGACATATTTCGTTAGGTGACAACTATAACTCACTAATTGCAAAAAAAAATTAAACGAAAATCAATCTTGTTAATATAGTAGTGAGTTTGGGTTGATTTTTTGGGACGATTTATTTCCAGTAGACATATTTTATTTTCAGCATAGGTTCAAAACTAACCTAAACCTTATACGAAAGAAAAAAGAGTTCCTTATAATTATCGAAGCAGCAAATAAAACCTCACTAAATTAGTGTTTTTAATTCAAGACAATCTGACAGCTCTCCTACCATACATTGCAAACCACTTTGTATGGCAAACGCTGTCAGATTACTGTCTTGAATTAAAAATACTACTTTAGAACTGCCATCCGGGTATTCGGTAATGTAAACTAACATATAATAATTTTTGCATAAGCTGAAATGGAGACTCTTCACTCGCTTCACTCTCGGTCAATTATCTATCTGCTTACAGGTAACCCACAGCCCAACATAACTTCGGTCAAAAAATAATGGTCCTATAGAAAAACCTTATTTCCACCCTTCGTACGGGAAGTGGTCAGTGGTACTGGAAGAAGTAACGAGAAGTGATAATGGCAACTATACTTGCCAAGTTTGTAATGAACTAGACTGTATTAGTCATACGTTTCATTTAACAGTAACTGGTACGTACTGAGTAACCTTGAGGCTTATGAACTACATATTATATATGTAGTGTCCGAGCGGAAAGAAGTGCCGTATGTTACGTGATACAAAGATTCCCCATGGCACATGTTCATAAAAGCGATGCTGAGTTGAGAGAGAAAAGTGAGACCGAAAAAATAGTTTAAAAGATTAGAATTGGCCGAAAGCACAAAAAAGTACCACTTCCTGTATAGAAACCTCATGCCATTTACCTATGTCATTTCATATAAAGATGACACTTGTGGCAACAAACAGCAATTTGTATGTAGATACAGAAAGACCCAGTCTGCCAGTTCCTGCATGGCCGGAAGTTCCTGGCAGACTGGTTCTAAAGTGACGTAAATTGGGGTCAAACTCGTTACTTTTTAACCAGTGTGCCGGGCACTTCCGGCCATGCAGGAACAGGCTGACTGGGTTTTTCTGTACCTATATACAAATTGCTATTTGTTGCCACAAGTGTCATCTTTATACTTGTACTCTTTTGTGCTTTCGGCCAATTCTATTTTTTTTACAATTTGTTGATTGTTCTACTTTTCTTTTATTTCTAAACGTTATATCCCTTTTCCTAATTTTATTGTATAATATATGCCTAGTTATTATAATTAATAAAGTCCTTTTAACCCGTAGAATGCTATCCCTCAAGGCCCTACATTCAAGAAGGTCAGCCAGGGAACAGGACAGCCGTTGTAAATGAGACGATACATCTGACTTGCCCGACAACTTCAGATCTTGAACCATATCTGTATTGGGTAAAGGCGTATGACAACTTTACAAACACGGATGTAGAATATCAGCCAGGGTTGTCAGGATATAGAATGCAGGTCGGTCAGTTAATTAAATACATTTTGTTACGCAACACAACGCAAACAAGCATACGGCCCGCCTGATGGTAAGCAACTACCGTAACCTATGTATGGACGCCTGCAACTCCAAAGGAATCACATACTCGTTGCAGACCCTTTACAAAAAAGAGGATTCACTGTGTTGATGGCTAAAGGAACAAGAGGGTCCCTCATCGTCAACACACTGGGTCCTCTTTGGGCTCTTTATAAATGAATTACGTACAGAGGTTTCAGATTAAGATTTTCTTTAATGTAATTAAAATCTGTGGAGTTTGGAAATCCCTTTTATTATCCAAGAAGAGGTTATTCACCACTGCGTGCTTTGCCTGTTTCAGTTTAGTTCAGTTTTTTTTATTAAATTGCTTCTGTCATTGGAACAATTTTGCCAGTGTCAAGGTAGCGTGACAAGATTAAATATACCTATAGTTAACATCAAGCGAACATTTTTTTTTTTAATTGCCCCTGTAAAAGGATAGTCATAGTTATCTTATTATATTTCAGAGTGACAACCCTGCAGACGAGCCTAAGACGCTGACCATAGCCAACGTGACCTTGGAGGAACAGGGATGGTACGCCTGCGTAGCCATGAACAGTCTTGGAACGGCTACGTCATTAGGCTACCTAACCGTCGTGGAAGGATATTGTAAATGCAGCGTCTAGTACTGCATGTTTATAGATAAGTTTAAGTTAAGTCGCTTTAAAGATTGCGTTAAGCGTGACCTCATCATCATCATCCCTTTATCGCCCACTGCTGACCATAGGCCTCTCTTCGTGTACGTTACTTGTCCCGGTCTTGTGACAATTTCATCCAGAAGTGACCCGCAACCTTCCGAACGTCGTCCACCCAACGAGCCAACGGACGCCAGGGGCTTCTTTCATCTGAATGAGGCCACCACTCCGTCAACATTTTAGTCCACCTGCCATCACTCTGCCCGGCAACGTGTCTTACCCATCCATTTAAGTTTGGTAACCGTGACCTGATCTCATTTAACATCAGGCATGGTGATTGGGACAAGCTGGCGGATAATAACTAGGACCAGTGGCGTAATGTCATCATTGTCATCAAGGAAGGCCAGAAACTGACGGGATCTGGTTCGACAAACTAGCTGATGAAGAGGGCGAGACGGCAGGGTTGTAACACCAGCACATCAATTGCAACATAACTGTGCAAAATGTGGGCACGGTTGCCAGTCCCGTATTTGTTTGTATAGCGAGCAAAGGAAGCGTGTTTAATTTCTAATCGTGTGCCATTGACGTCACAGGCCAATGATGATGATCGAATGATGATGATGATGAATCGAGTACGGATTCTATTATTGAAACTAAGACAGGGCAAACAAGCATGTTTGTATTAACACATTATTTTCTTATTACAAGTACATACACTCTCATATTCATATACACACATCAAAGTGCACCCGTACAGATCAGCTATAGTTCAAAATCTGTAAGAATGAACTTTTGACACTTCAGTATTGACGTCATTAGTGATGGGGCTAAGACGTATCGTTTGTCAAATTTAGCGATTATTTATGAATTGTTCGAATCGATTTTACTACAACCGATTTTTTCTTGTTATATGCCTATATATTTTGTATCACAAATCTTCTCAAATTATAACAATAGGAATAAGAGAATAAGAATAATGTTTATTGACTTAAACCTAATACAAGTGTAAGTAATATTTGCACAATACGCTAATAGCTTGAGAGAGACTTATGTATTAGGTTTGAAACAGTTTCACCGGAACTGAGCCTCTCCCGAACTAGGCGGATGCCTGCGACTCGGAAGTCAGTGATTCCACCGAGAATATGAGTTGAGATGAGTTGTATGCAGTTATGCCTAATATACAAAAATAAATTAAAAAAGGAAAACTTAACTATAACAAAGCAGAAAATAAAATTATTTAGGAAATGATCATTTAATAATTGTTATCTACTAATTATGTATGGCATTATAATAATTCCATAATTAATACAATATGATAAGAAACTCTTATATTGTCTATATTGATTACATAATCGATTTTATCGACTTACGGAAATGTTATATGAATTGGAACAGCAGACATGGTCACAACACTAAATTTAAAAAAAAGGAGGCGTAGACCGTAACTGTTTGCATGCTAAATTGTTATCGTAAAATATTCAATAACTAAGATATGAAAAAAATTAACTTTAATTAAGTTATGTTTATAAAAAGTGAAAATTGTGTTTACGTACATGACAAGCTGTAAAATCGTTATGGGATTTTGTTTATAATTTCAAAGTGTCTTGCGCGTTTACGTTCTACGGGCGTTGCGATGTGTCAAATGTTCATTCTTACAGATTTTGAACTATAGTTTTATATTTTGTTTAAAAAGTTCAATCTTTGGTGTGCTCATGGTATATATTCACTTATTACGAGTATTTCCACTTGTTATTGCATGTTAGTTATATTTTTGTGGTCATCTATTATTGGCTTTTTCTCTGTTATTTATGCTTTGTATTATTTGTTGTATTACTGTTGATGCCCCAAATAAAATAAATTGAAATAAATAAAATAGAAAAGAACCGTAAAACGGGGGGTGGCTATAATTAGGAGTTTGAAAAAAAAATATTTCTGATTAATTTATACGCCAAAGTACTGATTTTTGATCTCCATACTTATGCTAATACGCAAGTAAGGTGATTATATCCATGGCAGTTTAAAATATATCCAAGTAGCCCCAAATTTAATGAAAGTTACTGTTTGACTCTAAAATAAATATTGACGACAGGACAAATATTGTTTGATTACAGTTACGAACTTACGAATATTTGCAAATTTTGCATCAAATTATCAAATATTTTTTTGTATATTATGTACAGTCGCCATCAGATATATCGGAGCGGCCAAGGTGGTCAACAACATCTGAACAACGCCTTTATTGTCAAGGCGTTAAAGTGCATGTTCAGATATTTTTGGAATTTGGAAAAGGTATCATTTGGCGGTCCGGCTCGAAGGACCAAAATGTTTAGGGTTATACTTTAATTCCAATTTAATTGACTGTATATCGATTTTACGACATATACAATACACGAAAAGCTGTGGAACTTAGGATGGGCTAGAACAGTTAGTCGAAGTACTCAAAGTGGAACTTTACCTCAAATGCAATATTGAATCTGTTCTGTTGTGTGTACAGTCGCCATCAAATATGTCGGAGCGGCCAAGGTACTTAAAAAAATCTGAACATGCACTTTATCGCCTTGACAATACAGGCGTTGTTCAGATATTTGTGATCACCTTGGCCGCTCCGATATATTTGATGGCGACTGTACAGTCACGAACCGGAATTATTGAGCCACTTGCAATTGTTCGTAATTTAGCCGTGTAATAAATGACCGACGTAACTGACAGTTGACAGCTAGTCGGTAACGTCGGTCATTCATAACACGGCTAAATTACGAGAAATGGCAAGTGCTCAAAGCAAGTATTTAACTAGACACCGCACACGCGTACTACCGTAAGGGATATACATAGATAACGATAAATTCACTTCTACAGCACAAAACAGAACAATTTACCATTGTTTTCCTTAGCCGACACAACTTTCTAAGAAAAATATCAGGTTTTCTTGTAGTAAACACAAAAAATTTTGAAGGAATGGCGAATTATATCTGTTTGTGACCCTCCACTACTATAAGGAATGGCGTGGAGGGTAACAAAAAAAAGGTGAGACTATGACAAGGACCAACGATAATAGTACCTTCTCTGTCGTACCTATTGAAATTGTAATAAGACCATCCCGTTCGATCTTGGGCATTGTTATTACCATGACATGCCTATGGCTAGTATGTCTATGGGCAAGAGGCACAGCTGCGACAAGAATCCGCCCCGCCCCAGCATGTTGGCAACTCCAATATAAAAGTGTCATAGTTAGTCATTCAGTCATTCATTCACTCATTGGCCTAAAACCGGTATTAGACAATTTGGAGGGCCCAATCTGTCAGATTGGGAGGTGTAATAAGAGGTAGGGCCCTTAGGGAGCTGAAGGAGGGGCGGGAGAGGCAGGGTACACAACAGATTGGGCCCTACAAATTGCAATGTCTAATACCCGTTTTAACATGTAATTCCGTGTGCCTTACTTAAAATATAAATGTGACCACAAGAATGGACTATTTATGCTTCTCCCGCGACAAACCAGCCCCAAGATGCCCCGATCAACACTCAACATCCAGCTCTTACACGTCAGATTATCAAAAGAAAATAAAAAAACTACACCGGTTCTAACCCTACACCTCTGACCCGAGAAGAATTATGACCGGGAAGAAACTCGGCGGGATTTATATTAAAAATACATAGAAATGTAGCGTTGTTCTATAAGAAACCATATCATACCAAGGTTAGACAACCAACAATAGGTTATAGTTTAAGAGAAATACCAAAGAAAAAATAATGTTTATGAGTCCAAATCTGACTATTTGAAAACGATGTACACACAAGTTTGATATACTTTCTTACCTCAACTGTGTCCTCTGGTTAAATTCTCAAATTACAATAATACATCACAAAAGCTACCAAATATGGCAACATGACATAAATAAGCCAAAACATCAATGTCGTAACGAGTACTACTAAACCCTACCACTGAACCCTACTACTACCTCTAACTCGATACCCTTTCGGACCGTTTTCCCTAGTCTCCTATGACCATCATTTTTCTGTTTTTGTCCCATAAATATGCCAATTATAGTCTGGCCAGCCAACGAACGCAGTAGCAATGTACAGCGAACAAAAGTATGACAACACTAAGAATCAGTGAAAAAAGCAGCAATGATCATTAAATTTTATGTTTTTAATTTTAGGTGGTATTTCCGCCCCTTTCACTAGGTGTCATTTACGGTGTGTAAAAAGGAGACGGATATATTTCATCTGATCTGTCATCAACTGCAACAGATAATCTGGTTGAGGCCATATGTCAATATGGCTTAAAAATGAATTTAAATTTAATTGGGAACAGTGCAGGAGTTCTATCTCACTCGCGCTTAAGATGAGAGAGTGAAATGCACTAGAAACAAATTCAATGTGAATTGAAATGTTCGTCATGAAATACGGTGTCTCATCACAAAGGGTTGCCACATGTTCGTATTTTGAATTTGCCGCGCGTTTCTATTGACAGAAATGGTTTGCCAGACTATAGTTGACATATTATAAGATATTATTACTTATATGGAGTTGGATCAACGCAGAATAAGCTATCAATGTTACACACAACCACGAAAACGAACAAAAAACAAAAACAATTCTTAAAGCGTTTCCGCCATGATGAGCTCAACGCTCAACCCATCGGAAGACTATGAACATATATTTCTGGTCAGTCTTTACCTATTTACACAATTCTAATTAAACAGTCGTTCACAGCTGACTAGAATTTGTCTGGAAAGAGAAGTGTTGTGGTTTATATGGGAGCTCTTACATACGACACTTCTCATTCCGGACAGACTAAAAAAACGGTCCGATAGAGAGCAATATAGGGGGCGGTATCTCACTCGTACTCTTACAAAATTATCATTTAGATTTTTGACTTGTTGTCATGTTATGTTGTCATTATTGTCTGAGGACGTCATTACCTCCTTAGTCCAAAATTAAACTCCCTTACTCTCTTCCGGCCTCACTTTGTGCCGAAGAGTAGGTATCCTCCAAGTACCTATACTGCCTAGATAGATAGATAGTTTGCTTTATTATTCGAAAAGTATACATTGATTTATACAGTGCCCTGCAAAACTGTTACTATAATACAGTTTAAAATAATAACTTCAAGGTTGTTCTTCTCTTATAGACGTTAGTTTGCAATACATGCTTATTTCTAGATCCGGACATCTGGCAGCTGTAAAGTAAAGGTGGAGGTCAAAGAATGCAAACCACTTTAAGAATACAAATCCCAGAGTTCTGGTTTTGATGCAGTATTATGAAAAATTATATAAATTACTAGATCATATAATTGCCAAAAGTTTCTGATGGGGGAAAGTAGTCCAAAATGACGTATAATGTAATTCGTAGTTAGTCGCCTACTGTTTCTGTTTCCGAAATATTACGCAATGTTTTTTGTTCTAATGTTAAAATATAGGCCCCGTCCTCTATAAATAAGATAACTTCGGCCGTTTTTACCTATTTTGGTATTACTTTTTTCCAATAAGATTAGTATTATGAATATAAGCATAGCAAAGCCTAGCAATAAGAATAGTATTGCAATCTTACTAGATGCTGGGTTTCATTGCTCTCATTATTGTGTCATATCTGACGTGGCCTGCTCTTAGACCATTAGTGACTATGCTTAGTAAGTATTATATTATAATTCTATGTTCAAAAAATCTTCTAAGTAGTCTGTCTTGGTCTAGAAACTTCGTGGGTATGTAGCATAAACCATGCATAAACTTTTACCTATTGTCATTGTTGTCAATGTCCAATGTCAATTTTATACAAAATATAGAAGCGAAGCGCTTTTTATACCATAATAATAATGATTATACCCATATAACCGGATTTTAAATTTCAAAAACGTAAGTATACCTACATACTTAAAACGAAATTAAGAAACACATGTACATTTTACCAGTTGATTTTTCCCTGTAATTTAGGTCTTTTTATAAGAAACATACCCAATTATATCCTCAAAATATTTCAAACCAACATTTTCGTTAGTAACTAAGTATACGATATGGCTAAGGGTAGATCAGGAAGGTCTGTACAATATGTGACATCGAGTTCAGGCTTCATATTTTTTTTGTAGCTTCTACTCGCCAAAAGACAACTCCTCACCAAATTTTAAGTTGCGGAAACGCTTGGTTTGCGAAATAAAAAATAATCAAAGTTCCATATAAAATCCCGATTTTACACCGCCATGACACAATATTTTGCAGAGGAGAGGGGGGGAGAGTGTGATAGTGTTAGGTTCTGGCGCTTCGCCGGCCGCTGCCGCGGCACGCTCGCTTCGCTCGCTCGGCTCGCGCGCTGTAGGGTCGCAGTTCTACCTAACACTCCTCCTCGCTTCGCTCGTCGTCGTACCTACACCGACCTGCCTTAGAGTCTGTCTGAAACTACTTTGAACTAACCTAAAAAGTTCCTACAAAGTGTCATGTCTTATCCCCCGCCCACAGACCCCGCCAATTCTATTTGCGTTTTGTTTTACGCGTTTTAGTAAAATCGTACCATTTTTGATAATTATTTATCAACAAATTTCCACAAAATAATGCTTATAAATTAAAAGAATTGTTGAATAAATATCATGTAACTATTATTGTACACAAATAAGTCGAAAAAACTGTATTTATGTAAAAACTGAACATAAAACAAATCATCACGTTTTAGTTTTTCTCAACACGTTTAACGAAACGCAAATTATTGTGTCATGGCGGTGTAAAATTGGGATTTTATATGGAACTTTGATTATTTTTTATCTCGCCAACCAAGCGT
Organism: Pammene aurita; assembly: GCA_947086415.1. Lineage (NCBI taxonomy): Eukaryota > Metazoa > Arthropoda > Insecta > Lepidoptera > Tortricidae > Pammene > Pammene aurita. The sequence goes on along the minus strand of OX352314.1, from coordinate 7,914,875 downwards.
TTCCGCAACTTAAAATTTGGTGAGGAGTTGTCTTTTGGCGAGTAGAAGCTACAAAAAAAATATGAAGCCTGAACTCGATGTCACATATTGTACAGTTGAGCCGTAGATCATCCGGGTAGGTATTTAATACGAAAATCTACTTGTTTCAGGGATAATGCCACTGCTGGCGCGATGCTGTTACTCAATCAGTTTAGAAAATGGCAGTCTATTTATAGCGGGCATAAATATCCTAGTGCCGATACTGGTCTCAGTCTACCAACATTTGTTCGTCGGGGCCGGTAAGACGTTTGCCTTCAAAAATGGCAGAAAGAACCATTTAGATAGGTCCCTAGGCATAGACTCGCATAGCCGGGCGACCCCCGCTGCCACGCTCGAAGTAATTTCACTCTATAGTGAGACACTAATATTGGAAGTGACAGTAATGTCACTTCCAATATTAGAGCGTGGCAGCGGGGGTCGCCCGGCTATGCGAGTCTATGCCTAGGGACCTATCTATATTTACATATAGTACGTCTCCATGGCAACAATTAATGTCTGACTCTCTCTTACGCCCAACGGAAGAATCGCGCGTTCCCTGTCTAGCATTGCGAGTTCCCCTCCCCCGGCCCTTCATTTTGGCAGCTTAGGTTTCAAAGAAATAACGCGCTAACCGGAGTGTAGAGATATCTTGTATTGTATATGTCCCTATACCTTATCCACGATAACGAGCTAGTACTATAAAACTCAGACTGCACGTGATTGGTCAGCGATAAGGGCAATGCAGGTGCAACGGGTGAGTTTACATGACAGTCAACTCTGTTTCTTTTACGAGGCGGTCGTGTCTAATTGTTCTCCTTTGTATTGTTTCCCGTTTAAGTGATTTGTTACTCGGCCCGTTTACTGGATTATCTTCTGCTTACTTTGCGACTCGGCTTGTGTACTGCATGGATTTCCCTGCTTACTGTGTGACTCGGCTTGTGTATTATTGGACCACTGCCCTTTTTTGTCCTTATCATCTGCATTTAAAAGTGCAAAAGAGAGACCGCTATACTAGCTCGTTATCGTGGATAAGGTATAAGTAGGTTATGTTAAAGATTACTTGTACGAGTAGGAACTGTGAGAAAATGGCACATGTAAATAGATGGCAACTAAAATTACCATAGATATCAAAATTGGGTGTAAATAGAGTACCTATACCTACTTATTTATATTTCATGGTAAAACTTGTAGTTAAAGCAATGGCGCGTAGTTACAGTGTCCAAGGGGTAACCGGATGGCTCGTACTACGTAAAAGGCTAGGTGTACATATAAAAGGACGGTTACCCTTTTATATGTACAACTAGCCTTTTCCCGCGGCTTCGCCCGCGTACTATAAGTACTCAGAAAGGATACGATACCCATGTTGATTTTCAGACTTCTTGACCACATTTGCCCCTTTTAGGGGTTGAATTTTCAAATAACCTGAAACACATGTTTACTCATTTATCGTTAGGAATACTCCTGGGAAGTTTCGAATAAAATAGTCTAACAAATCTTGATTCGCCATACAAACTTTGGACCCCCATTTTACCCCCTTAGGGGGTGAATTTTGAAAAATCCTTTCTTAGTGCATCCTTAGACCTTATAAGCAGAGCTCGGATTTTTCACGGCAAAACAAAACACTAGCGTAATTTAGCCAGTGCTTGAAATATTATTTTATCGACACCTATCGAGTCTTACTAGAGTATATGACAGGTATTGCCTCAGTACATTTTTTCTTTTTTTATTCGATGGTACACCTATCAGTGTGAATGTCAAAATTTAAAAACTAACAAACGTGCGAAAATTTCGAAAAACAGGAGACTTACTAGAGCTCAAAATCAATATTTTTGACCAGTCTAAGGTGACCTACTGGGGGTTAGAAGGTTGTGCATTAATTACCGGACACCTGTATAAGTAATAAAATAACTTTTCATTTTAGCTTTGCCATAGTCGAGCAACAAAGAGGTAGGTCTGCATGTCCAACTTAGAACGAAGTAACTATACCACCTCATTTAAAATGATAGAAACGACTGCAAATTTCATCTCACATGACATATGACATTCACACTTTAACTGTCATTTCATTACGTATAAAACGTAAATTGCATCTAGGTATTATTTATTTCGCAACGCATTGAATCCGACGTGTTGGATATACGTATAATAACTTAATATTGCAAGGTATCAATTAATACAAAAATGAGTAATGTACAAGATCGGATCAAAACGTGGATTGAAAATCACCCTGAGTTAGTCTATAATGAAGTGACCTCCACTATATACTGCTCTATGTGCGATATGCATCTAAAACTGAAGAAATGCAATATTGAGAATCATGTGAAAAGCAACCGCCACAATTACCGTTCGGGGCAACCAAATAGGAAACATCAATTTTATTTCGATTTAATTATTTTTCTTATTTCATGCAACATACCATGGGCAACAGTCAACAACAATAATTTTCGTAATTTTTTTAACAAGTATTTATGTTGCGACTGCTCTATGACTTCTTTACCGGACGAATCGACCCTGCGAAAAATATATTTAAATCTCGTGTACAAAAAAACTATCCAGGGTATAAGAGAGGTAAACAAAACCAATTATTTGTGGATATCTATAGACGAAACACCAGATTTCATGGGAAAATGTGTGACAAACGTGGTGATTCGGTCTTTGCAAAAAAATTGTTCTAAGCAATTTTATCTTTTGGGGTCGAAGGTTTTAGAGAAGGTAAATGGGGAAACAATAGCAAACCTAATAATAAACCAATTAAAATTTTTGTTTCAAAATTCTTTCAATGATAACGTAAACAATTTGCTTTTACTTTGCACAGATAGTGCCGCATATATGCTTAAAGCCGGTCGTATTTTAAAAGCAACGTTTCCTCGTATGAAACACATTACGTGTTTAGCTCATGGTCTGCACCGGGTTGCCGAAGAAGTGCGAGATAATTTCAAAGGTGTGGATGGGTTGATATCGAATGTCAAAAAGATATTGCTAAAATCTCCAGAGCGTGTACGCCTTTTTAAGGCAAAATATCCGTCCATTCCCCTACCTCCCGAGCCAATTATCACCAGATGGGGAACTTGGATATCTGCTGCGGTATATTACGCTCAATACTATGAGCAAATACGTGATGTCGTCTCCATACTTGCTAATGACTCGGCAGCTATAAGAGCTGCAAAAAAATGTTTTCAAACACGCAAACTACGACCGGAGTTAAATTTCATTCGCGACAACTACGAAGTAATAGCCTCTTCAATAGAACAATTGCAATGTTCGACTTTATCCATTGCGGAATCCTTCCTCATTCTGGATACTGTTCGTTGCTACGTAAACTGGAGTAAACTTTTACCAGTGATACGTAAATTTGAAGCCGTGCTCGAACGAAATCCTGATTACGAAATTTTAAGAGACATATCTGAAAATATTACCCGAACTGATAATGAATTCTATAAATTTGCTCCCTTGACGTCAACTGAAGTTGAACGTACATTTAGTGTACATAAATGGATTTATAGTGATAAACGCAACTGTTTACTCCCAGAGAATGTTGAAAAGATAATGATCATCTACTCCTATCACTATTACCCAAATAAAATGTCTTGTGCTGCTGTGTGTACTGACGTAGATTTTGAAGAAGAAATTGCGTCTGTTTCTAATATATAGTAACTTTATACAAATGTTTTTATTAGTTTTATTACATATTAATTTTATTTGGTGACTTTTATTTCTTCTAGTTCTGAATTATCGATATCGATAAAATAATATTTCAAGCACTGGCTAAATTACGCTAGTGTTTTGTTTTGCCGTGAAAAATCCGAGCTCTGCTTATAAGGAACCTACGTGCCAAATTTTAATTCTCTAGAACCAGCGGTTTGGGCTGTGCGTTGATATGTCAGTCAGTCAGTCAGTCAGTCAATCAATCAATCAATCAGTCAGTCAGTCAGTCAGTCAGTCAGTCAGTCAGTCAGTCAGTCAGTCAGTCAGTCAGTCAGTCAGTCAGTCAGTTTCTTCTTTTATATATTTAGATTGTGATGAGCAGGATGAGTAGAGAAATAATGTCATTATTCCTGACAGTGTCAGGTGGCCTTATATTCGCCTCCTGGCGATTTCCAGTTGAGAGCAGTGCACGTGAAGCTGTCCAGACACTGTCAGTAATAATGTCATTATTACTGACAGTGACAGGTGGCCTTATGTTCGCCTCTTGGCAATTTTCAGTTGAGAGCAGTGCACGTGAAGCGGTCCAGACACTGTCAGTAATAATGTCATTATTACTGACAGTGTCAGGTGGCCTTATGTTCGCCTCTTGGCAATTTCCAGTTGAGAGCAGTGCACGTGAAGCGGTCCAGACACTGTCAGTCATAATGTCATTATTTCTGTACCCGTCCTTTTCTAGAATAATGTAATTAATTATTATTACTGACAGTGCCAGGTCAGCTTGATATTATCATCGCTCCGGCAGATTGTGTGCTCGATCCATCTCCACTTTCGCTTTGCCAAGAATATATTCCTTCTAGGTCACTTTTTCCTTTATATATGAATGACACCTATTAGGCATAAGTTTAATATATTTTGCGTTTTACAATTTACAGGTGGTTGGCGGTATATATTTGTACACGTGATTTTAGTATTTATAGCAGTCTGCAGCGGGCTGTTTATCTTTTGTGGAGTAATGCGGGTATTTCATTATTACTCACTTTTATACCCCCTTTTCTTGACCCCGTATATTTATATGCTTCTAATTTTGTACAGTCAGCAGCAGAAGTAGCTAAGCGGGTGAGGTGTCCAAAACGAGCTTGACACAACTTTATAGCTGACCAGACACTGTCAGTAATAATGTCATTACTCATTATTCCTGTGGCCGTCCTTTTCCATGTATACAGGGTGTAACAAAAAAACGGGTGGTCCGTTTAAGGGCATAATTGGTATCATATTGAGAGTAAGAAAAAGCAGGCGAAAAATTTTTTGGACGCGAAATTTTTTTTTTCGCGAGAATTTTTTTTTTCTTAGTATTTCATCATTAGAATACAATACCAATTATGCCCTTAAAAGGATCATTGTTACACCTTGTATGGAGAATGAGAAGGTTAAGTAGATAAATAAGGCATGTATTTAACCAGGCTGCTAAATAATTGAATTTGGGTAGCTATAAAAAATTTAAATGGGTACCAAAATTAATAGGTTGGCGACTAATTTGGGGCCGTACATTATTTCAATATGCGCTGTTTTTTAATGTCTTAATAGCCATTGTTTAACTATAGGTAGGTATCAAATAATTATATTGAAAACTGAATTTATAACTGGGAAGCATATTAAGAAGCCTTTTTTTAATCAAAAACGATTACCTATTAAATTAAAAATAAGGTACTTTTAAAAAATTTGGGAAGCAATTAAAGTGAACTACATATTCAATATAAGTACAATGGGCAACTTTACACGAGCTGTAATTATAAGATAAAATGGATTCTTAAAAAGTTACTAGGGTCTATGAATTGGTAGGTAAGTATCTATAGTCAGATATCTAGAACCAAAATTCATAATGCCACATATGATTTAGAAAAAATGAAAGGTGCCTTTTGTATAGTATTACCAAAATACCAACCTAGTTAATAGAGCATAATGAATGGTGCGTTTTGTGTAGGTATTACCTAAATATCTACCTATACTTCCTTTTTATAGATTAGAAAAATCGTGCGATTTTCGTAGTTTTCCCTCATAGGGCTGAAAAAAAGATACATAGGCGATGTGGATCGTTAATTTTCTATTGAGAAAAAAAAGAGGTATATTCGCCTACCTTAATTCTACACAGAAGTTTTAAAGGAAAAGAAAAAACATATTGCAGTTTATAATAATAATAATCATTACCTATTGTTTATTGACATTTAAAAAAAACAAGTTGTATAATGTATATGTAGTAGTGTTTTTACTAAGAAATAAATGACTAAAATATTCAATGAAATTATTTGATTATACCTATAAGATATATATATAATAGATAATAGTCATGTGCCTACCTTTTGGAAGTAGGTATTACCTAAAGCTCAAGTGCTCAATGTATACACTCAAAATACGTAATAAAGAGAGGGAAAATTGCATACTACGGGTTCCATACAGATCAAAATTTTTATTATATATTTTGTTAGCAATTTTTTAATGACAAATGTACTGCACTTTAACTTTTGATCATAGTTAAGCTCCTTGTTCCTTTCCTCGTCTTCGCACCTAAATCTTCCTAGGCTTATTTAAAAATACAAATTACTCAGAATTTTAATTTTTTTAAATATTTATTGCCATGGAAGATTCATGTGGAAAACGACCATTACCTAACCAACATGCATACCGGTCGCGCAGACAATTTTTTTTTATACCACGACGGTGGCAAACAAGCATACGGCCCGCCTGATGGTAACTAACAATGACCCTATGGCTTGCTAAATATTTTATTTTATTTTCTTAATTACCCCCTTAAAGCACCAGGGAACATACAACCTACAAAATTTCAGCTCAATCGATCTTGCAATTTCGGAGCAAATAGACATTGTGACAAGACAGAGTAGGTAGTACATGCTTCCTTTTAAACCATTTTGGTAAGGAGCCTTAAAAATATTTCAGTTTCCTGAAATTTGAGTGCTCCCGTAATTAAAATGATACCAGCAATTGATACCCAAAAAATGGTTAATTAGGTAGAAACAAATAGCTGGCAACAAATATTTAAACCAAGCCTGCTTTGAATAATAGATGCCAAATTAATATTTTTGTTGCCAACCTATTATTTCTAGTTCCCGGTTAATTTTTTGGTCAGCTATATATTGCTGCCGTTTTTCAATAATATGATGCCACATGTTTGAGGCTTATATTGTCGCTAAAATATTAATTAACGGCCAGTTTATATTATTAATATTGTGGCCTACTCCACATCTAAGAAATTAATTAAAATTATAGTAAAAATCAATGTACGACTTTCTTCGCTTCGATCCTAAATGTAAACAAACAGAACTGACAAAAACGCCGCGCGGACGCGCGTGCTCGAGCTGGCAACGTAGTACCGCCGCTCGCGCCGCGCCGGCCGCGCCATGTTTGTTATTCCCGACTGCGGACCGCCAGTGTTCTCTACGTCACGGGATAAGACGCATGCCCGTCAGCTGTTCGGAAACCTAACCGTATATTAACACTAGCGTTAATACCTAGACTAACCCGCTGCTGACTAACTTACGTGTGGTGCTGGGACTTGCTAAACTAAACAGTGTTTCCACCTTCGGTGTGTGTTTAGTGCCTTTAATGTATTTGTGCGAACTAAGAACTTATGAATAATATATTAGTAAACATTGCTAACTAATTTGTGTGTGTTGTCAATTGCCTATACCTAGTGTCAACACCCACACTGGTGACCAAGACGATAAGTAACATGGAAAATGGACAAAGTAATTTACCAAATATCCCACCCAAACAGGACGCCGAGTCCGGCAGAATCCCTGGAAATTTAAATGCCCAACTGCAAGCGGACGGCACGCCGCCCATCTCGCTCCCACCCACGCAAAAGGTGACATTACCCGTCCCACTCCCACCCGTGCAGCAGAACAATGTGGTCGTCTCGCTCCCGCACAACGCACACCCACCCGGCGTATCTACGGCCCAGACGCACAGTGCCGAAACTGAATTTTCTCAAATTACTCACGCGGGTTTATTTCGAGTTGGAATTAAGGTACCAGCATTTTGGGCAGGCAATCCTGCGGTGTGGCTTGCACAACTAGAGGCTCAATTCGATCTCGGACGTATCACAGCTGACACTACGAAATTCTACCATGCCATGGCACATCTGGAACGCGAAATTGCTGCAGAAGTAGAAGACATAATAATCAACCCGCCTAAAGAAAATAAGTACGAAACCTTAAAAGCCGAATTGATACGCAGACTGTCCGTGTCACAGCAACAGAAAGAGAAACAGCTTGTGATGCACGAGGAGTTGGGCAGTAGAAAACCATCTCAGTTTCTCCGACACCTGGTACACCTCGCTGGGCCAACTAAGTTACCAGACAGCTTTATACGTACAGTCTGGTCCAGCCGCCTACAACTCCACCTGCAGACCGTTGTTGCTCAACACTCCGATATATCTCTTTTAAAATTGGCAGAACTAGCGGATCACATTCATGAAATTGCGTCTCCCAGTCTACGCGTGGCGGAAGTATCGCCCACAGCTGCTAACACGCAAGCACACTCACCTGTTGCTTCGGCTACGCCCTCAACGTCGTCAGCGCCTTGCTCTACGTCACACCCAAACCCACCTCTAGAGACGATGTCTTTGCAGATCGCCGAGCTTACCCGACAGGTGGCAGCACTCAGCAGCCACGTGTTTGAAGATCGCTCTCGTTCCCAAATCAGATCGTCCCGTCGGAGCAACAGTCGTACGCGTTCCAAGTCCGGGGCACGTTCTCAATCGCATAACGGCGTATGTTGGTACCATCGTAGATTCGGTTCAGAGGCAACGCGATGCACCCACCCTTGCGATTACGAGACGGGAAACTAGCGAGGCAGCCTGAAGTGGCCGAAAACGACTGCCTCACGCGAACCGGCCGCCTGTTTGTAACAGATAAAAACAGCAAAGTACAATTTCTTATCGACACGGGAAGCGATCTTTGCGTTTACCCCCGATCAGATACTAGAGGTCGTCGATCCAAAACGGACTTCCAGCTGTATGCCGCAAACGGAACTATAATCGCAACATACGGCTACGCCCATCTAGAATTGGACCTAGGACTACGACGGTGTTATCGATGGCGGTTTATAATTGCAGACGTCACAAAGGCAATAATCGGCGTTGACTTTCTGTCTCACTATAACCTCCTTGTCGACTGTCATAATCATCGCCTCATAGACTGTCTAACATCACTGCATTCCCCAGCAGAACCCGTACCACCATCAAACACGATATCGTCGATCAAGACCCTCATAGGAGAATCAAGATACCACGATATTTTGCGCGACTTTCCAGATGTTACCCGTCCTGCTGGCACCCATCGTTTGATCAACCACAGCACCGTTCATCACATAAAAACAACACCTGGTCCCCCAGTCGTTAGCTCACCTCGTCGCCTGGCGCCAGATAAGCTAAAGATAGCGAAGGCTGAATTTCAATCGATGTTCGAAAACGGAACAGCTCGACCTTCCGAAAGTCCATGGTCTTCACCCTTACACCTCGCACCCAAAAAAGACAACGGATGGCGTCCCTGTGGCGACTACCGAATGCTCAATGCCCGCACTATACCGGACCGCTATCCCATCCGGCATATACATGACTTTACGCAGAGTATCACAGGCTGCAAAGTATTCTCTACCATCGATCTAGTGAAAGCCTATAACCAGATTCCAGTTAGTGAACAGGACATCCCGAAGACTGCATAACGACGCCCTTCGGTATGTACGAGTTCCCGTTCATGACTTTCGGCCTCCGAAACGCTGGCCAGACTTTCCAGAGGTACGTCGACGAGATGACGCGAGGACTAGACTTCTGCTACACATACCTGGACGATTTCCTGGTGTACTCTACATGCCACGAAGAGCATGAAGACCACCTTCGTCAGTTATTCTCCAGTGTACGCAGAACTAGCCCAGTCGCCGCGGTAGGCCGGTTAGGGACATCTCATACTTCTCTGGTAGCAGTCGAGTCGCTCCGGCACGGTGCTGTAGAGAGTTTTCCATGGGCCACCATCATCTGTCTCGTAGATGAGTACGCCGCCTCGCCTGCTGCGGTAACGACGGATGGGTTGCGAAGAGAAACAACGGGCACTCTTTACACGTATATTTCTCTTGCCTTAACCTAGATTACACTTTACACTTAAATTACGCCATGTTTATTTTAACAAATGGCTCGCGCACCGCGACAATGACAGCACGTCTAACCACTACGACGGCTAGCTGAACAGAGAGGGCAATATCAGACGGAGCGAATGAACAAAAGATCGTGCGCATTCACTCTATTAGACTTGAATACATTTGAACTAGATGGCGCTGATTTGCGTGAACATTCCTTCCCGGCCCAGGGAAAAGGTGAGCTGAAGACCTGAAGTTTACATCGCTACGATCTAGCATAAACAAGAGATATGAAAACAAACAATTATTAACACTAATAAATGTTACATGAGGTGTCTACAGCATAAGTAATCTGTGACCATCCAGTGCACTTGCACTCAATAACATTCCAGATAATATCAAAATATGAATCATGAAAGTGTAAAAACAACAAAGGTAAGCTACTTACTAAGTTAGTTACATGGTTTCCCGAGGAAACAGTGGTACATAGTTCACGATAATTAGTACTAATTGCTACAATTTAAACCAAGATTTATAATAGTTAACTTACAAGAGCTGCTCAAATAATTAAAGCTCCATAGGTAATTTACACAATTTGACAACGGGGCGTACAAGTTCGCCTATCTGTGTCTTCAACTTTACAGACCTGACGACTCCGTCGGAGCCTTTGAAAACTTGAATGACCCTACCTCGACGCCATTGTAGAGGCGGGGAATTTTCATCCTTTATCAAGACTAAATCGTTTAATGCTACATTAGGTACATGTCTGTTCCATTTGTTACGGGCTTGCAAATTATTTAAATATTCTAAGTGGTACCTAGCCCAAAACTTTTGAGTTACAGCTTGAATAAATTGAAAATGCGACAGCCGTGACATATTCGTGTCCTTCCAGGAAAGTTCAGGTAATGACACCAAAGGTTGACCTATCAAAAAATGACCTGGGCTGAGAACTTCCAGGTCACAAGGATCCTCGGACATTGGAACCAGCGCTCTAGAGTTGAGGATAGCTTCCGCCCTGCAGAATACCGTCTGCAGACCTTCAAAGGTCAGGATACGGTCCCCAATCTCTCGTTTAAGCAGGTTCTTGCTACTCTTGACCGCTGCTTCCACTAGACCAGACATGTGAGGGGCGCCGGGAGGATTGAACTCCCAGCGGACGCCTTGGCGACGAAACTCATCCTCTAGAATGGTTTCGTTGTCAAGCAAGAACTGGTTAACCTCTCGGAGGTATGAGCTAGCAGATTTAAAATTGGTACCTTGGTCACTCCGGACGAGGGCGGGCAGCCCACGTCGACTCACAAACCGTGTGAACGCAGCGATGAAAGCCTCGGTGCTCAGCGACGAGACGACCTCGAGGTGTACTGCCTTGGTACCTAGACATACAAAAACACACAGGTAAGCTTTAACAGATTTAGCATTCCTGAGCTGGCTACTTTTAACCAAGTAGGGGCCAGCGAAATCCGTCGCTACGCCGGAAAATGGACGCGTCGCCGTGACGCGGTCCGCGGGCAGATCAGCCATGAAAGGCGCCTGATCTGTCGCGTTGAATCTGAAACATGACATACAACCCCTGATGACACGTGACACCTGACGCCGCGCTGACGGAATCCAGTATCGTTGTCTAAGTATATTAATCAGGGCACTTGTCGAAGCATGACAATAGATCCGGTGATAGTGCTCCATCAATAATTGCGACCATCGATGGTCCTTAGGTATAAGCATTGGGTGCTTTGCATCATAAGGTAAGCTTGAATTACGTAGTCTGCCTCCGACTCGAATAAAATGATTATCGTCCACGAAGACGCTCAACTTCTGAAGTGATTTGCATACCAACTTTCCTCTTTTCAGTAAGATGACTTCATCTCGGTATGCATCCAACTGAACCTTCTTGACCCAGTGATCCGTTGCTTCACGATTTTCCTCGATAGTAAGGTTCTGTTTTAAATTTCGTTGCTGCTTCGGCAAACGAATATTCCTGCAAAATCTCAAAACGTACGACGTCACGTTTATGAGTTTACTATACGACCTGACTCTCGACAGTAATAAGTCCTCCCATGTCTGCTCGTCATTGGCGACATGAACCAGCTGCTTGAACCCTGGCAGCTCCGGTGACATGGTGACCGGCATCGTCGGCCACTGTGACTCCTCCTTGAGCAGCCACTCCGGCGACCACCACAACTTGCATTTGAGGAGCCCCTTCGCGGTAGCACCTCGGGACGCGACGTCGGCCGGGTTGGACTCACCTCGGACATAGCGCCATGTCATTGGTCGCTTCGACTGCTGAATATCCTGTACTCTGTTACATTCAAATGTCTGGAGCAGATGTGGTTTTGTGTTAAGCCAACACAACGTGATTTTGCTATCAGACCACGCATTTATGCTATCAATCTCGATTTCGTCTTCATAGGCCGCTGCGACATGATTCAGGAGTTTACAAACCATATGAGCTGCATTCAACTCATTCTTCGGAATGGTTTGTTTGACTTTCTTCGACGCCACTCGGGTCTTAGCTAGGACTAACCGTACCATGACGTTTCCAGACGTGTCCTCTGTCCGAAGGTACACGCACGCTCCATAGCCCTGCTCCGAGGCATCTCCAAACCCGTGAAGTGAGTAGGAGGCAGATCCTGGTAACGCGACGCAACGAGGGATCTGTAATTGAGACAAATGGTTTAAATCCTGAACCAACTCGTTCCACTGAACCTCCTGAGTGTCCAGGAGCGGTTCATCCCACGTCATTCCATCGGTAAACAATGACTGCATGAACAGCTTGAATCTATAGACAATCGGGGCGCAGTACCCGCACGGATCATAAAGCCTAGCTATAGTACTTAAAACGCTTCGCTTCGTTACCGCCTGCCCCAACGGTACATTGACCTGATACGACATGGTGTCGTGCACCGGGTTCCACTGTATTCCCAATACCTTTATGAGGCTCCTGTCTTCAGCGTCGAATTGATGAGGCAGCTCACAATACTCCTGTGGTAGGTCCCGGAGTAACTCGTGACAGTTAGACGACCATTTCCTGAGCTCGTAGCCGGCACTGCTCATGAGTTCTATGAGCTCCGATTGAAGCTGCCGAGCCTCTGTAATGGAGTTTGCTCCAACCAAAAGGACGTCGACGTAGCTCTGACGTCGTATGACGTCTGCAGCTGGAGACCCTGGATGCTGAGCTTGCCAATCCGCGGCTAGCTGCAACAGCGTCCGTATTGCGACAAAAGGGCTTGACCGTAGTCCGTAGGTATTAGTATTCAACTCGTAAACCTGTATGTCCTGCGACGGGTCCTCACGCCACAGGATCAGCTGATAGCGCCTATCACTGGGGTGTATCCACGTCTGCCGGAACATCATCCGGATGTCGGCCGTGAACACGAACTGGTGCCGTCTGAAATTCAAGAATATCTTTGTAATATCATTCTGAAGAGGCTTGCCTGAATGCAGGCATTCATTAAGAGCTATGCCATTGCTACTCTTCGATGCTCCATTAAAGACGACCCGAAGCTTATTTGAATCTTTTTTGAAAATCACATGATGCGGAACACAGTAGTGCTCCGAGTCAAACTGGTAACTGGATTTAGACATGTGTCCTAGAGACTCATATTCCCGCATGAACTCCTTATATTTCTCAGCCAAGACTGGATTCTTGGCTAGCTTCGCCTCTAACGAATGAAGCCTGCGTACAGCAATGGCTCTGGTCTCGCCTAGCGTGGGTCTGCCTGACAAGAAGGGCAGCCGCACCATGTATTTCCCGTCAGGCATACGTTTAGTAGTAGAAGTATACAACCTTTCACATTCCAAATGTTCCGGATGATCTGGTGGGTCTTCTGGAGGCTGCTCCACCTTCCAGAACTTCTCCAGCACCTCTTCAAGCTTGGTAGCGTGCACTCCGTAGTCTTCCACGGACGTTCCTCTCGACTGCTGCGCCGAGGTGTCAGCAGGGTGTGTCCAGATGGCTCCCATGAGGACATCTCCAAACCAGATACCGTAGGCCTCCACTCCTGTAATGTTCGTGAGCATCTTTGAACCAGTGAACATATAATTTAGCACATCCAGGCCGAAAATGATGTCTACATCTTGAGATTTGTCAAAATCTGGATCGGCCAGGCTGAGTTTAGACGTATCTAAGTGGGCCTTCAGGTAATGGTTACAGGCCGGAATATTTCCTGTAACGGTATACATGGCGGTTGCTACAACGCTAATTATAGGGACTAATTTTCCTACTGGCTTAAATACTATTTTAGCAATGGTACCGGGTACCTTGACCTGTTGGTTTCCGATCCCAACAATATTATTTCCTACATACTGCTGATGCAATCCTATTTCATCTGCAAATGATTTCTTAACTATCGAACACCCGGCTCCAGTGTCTAACAGTGCCCTTGCCATAATATAATTGCCTTGGCCTGACCTTACCATGACAATAGCAGTAGGGCTGACCCGGATAGATGGCATCATCATCCGAGGTTCTCGTGGTACATCAGCAGTAGCCTTATTTCAAGAACGGCGCTCAGGGCTGCCTCGAGTGCCGAAACGTAGGCTGTGGAAAGACTCCTGTGCCTGGCGGGCCCTCGTTCCCACCGGAGGGCGCGGGATGTGACCAGCAGTCATCAATTGAGCTGGCTGGACCTGCTGTGGAGGAGGCGACCTAGTCTCTTCTCTCCACCTTGGCGGGCTCGTACGGGGTTGTTGAGCTCGCTGCGCCCAAGACCCTTGTGGCGGGGTCGACACCCTGTGTCGTGGTGGGGACCTACGCTGTGGTGGTGTACTTACCCTTCTGGTGGGTGGGACCGGGGTTCGCTCATGGACCCTGTGCACTGCTTCCGCGGCTTCCGCTTCCTCCCTGCACAGCAACGGGCTATGCGACCCTGACTGGCACGCACCGCACCAATTACGAGCTATACACTCTCTCGCGTAATGAGAGCGAAGGCATTTAAAACATGCACCATTTTTCCTGACCCAGGTTTTCCTCTCCGAAACAGCCAGACTTGCGAAGAATGGACATTTGTATATAGAGTGTGCACTACTGGAACAGTACGTGCACAGCCCTTTAGACCGATTCACCTGATCAGCTTCTTCCAGCTTCGCAGCTAGGACACGTGGAGGGGACGCTCTACCGCGTCTTCCCTTGGTCGGTGACAGCCGTCCCACCGGTGCTCTTCCCGCTGCCGCAGTGGGAACCGCCTGCTGCACCCGACACTGCTCATCCAGCAGCGCCAGCAGCTGATTGAGCGTTGGCAGGACTTGAGGATCCGTGCCACAGCGTTCCTCAAATAGGGTTCTGATGCGAATAGGCAGCTTCTGTAACATCATGTAAACAACTAAATACGACCACTCAGAAACCGGCTGCTTCAACTTTTCTAGGGCCTGAATCGACTCGCGCAGAGGATCATAAAACTGTGTTCGCAAATTTATATTCGGGCCCCCGACATTGGGCAGATTGACTATCCGCGCAATGAAGGTGTCCACAAGCTGTCGGGAGTTATGGTACCTTTTCTTAAGAAGATCCAATGCCACAGAGTAGCTGGCGCCATCCACAGGTAAGTGTTGTACTACCGTCAAGGCCTCAGCATTCAAGGACGTTCGGAGGTAGCAGTGTTTCTCGGCATCAGACAATGGACCTGCATCCACTAATGCCATAAAAAGGTCATAGAATGACATCCATTCTGTCATATCCCCGCCATATGTTGGCAGTTGTACCAAAGGCAACTTAACCTTACTGTGATACTTAGCTGCACCAGCTGTCTGTTCTGACTCCTCACCTGATGCCTCATCCAGTTGGATAAGAAGTCGGTTGATCTCGGCGAACTGCTCCTGGTACTTGAGACGTTCCGCCTCTGTTAGTTCCGTATCGCTTGTCAATACCGCCTCATAGGCCGTGATATATGTTTTATATACCTCATCATAATGCCGCTTGGCCACCGCTATCGCTGAAGACCCGGACCTGGTAGCCACCGTGCCAGCGTAATCAATAAGCATTTGATACCTCGTACCCAACTGTACCTTAGCTTTGAGTGACATGTTGTGAATAGATATTTAACTTACCTGGTAAAACACAAATACTTCACCGCGCCGCGCGTATTTTCAATAAATCACCTATTTGTGAGTATTTACTAATCAATTCCAAGCTATATTCTATCCAATTAATCTAATCCTAAGTATTTTTCATGTAATATTAGTTGAGAAATCTATCACAAATAGCACACAACACAACTTGACTTTTGACACTGACGTTTGTCAAATGAAGTATGTCATAGATAATAAAGTCTCTAAGGTTGTCGCCACGACGCCCGACGTCGTTCCGGATCGACGCTACACGTTCCTACCATTCAGTTCGTTCACTCAGCACAAAACCGGTAAACGTCAACCGGATGTGGCACTTCACTATGGCGACCTCCAAATGTCCCCACAATGACACGTTTCACGTTGATCGAAATGTTTATGACGTAATCGCGCACTGAATTTACACAATGAATGCAAACAACTGCAAATTCCACTCGACGAATCCTTGATTGCCGTGGCGCGATTCTTGGCCCTGGATTGCTTCAATCTTGCCCCAATCACGGGATTTTATTTTATATTTTCCCAAATCACGGGTTTTGTTATTCGTGCGGTTGTTCCATCTCATGGGTCACACCAAAATATGTACGCAGAACTAGCCCAGTCGCCGCGGTAGGCCGGTTAGGTACATCTCATACTTCTCTGGTAGCAGTCGAGTCGCTCCGGCACGGTGCTGTAGAGAGTTTTCCATGGGCCACCATCATCTGTCTCGTAGATGAGTACGCCGCCTCGCCTGCTGCGGTAACGACGGATGGGTTGCGAAGAGAAACAACGGGCTCTCTTTACACGTATATTTCTCTTGCCTTAACCTAGATTACACTTTACACTTAAATTACGCCATGTTTATTTTAACAAATGGCTCGCGCACTGCGACAATGACAGCACGTCTAACCACTACGACGGCTAGCTGAACAGAGAGGGCAATATCAGACGGAGCGAATGAACAAAAGATCGTGCGCATTCACTCTATTAGACTTGAATACATTTGAACTAGATGGCGCTGATTTGCGTGAACATCCAGACTCCAGCAATATGGTATGGTTATTAATACATCAAAATGTGTCTTCGGAAAGTCACAAGTTACCTTTCTCGGCTACAGCATTTCAGCAGAAGGCATCAAACCTCTGGAAACAAAGGTCCAGGCCATAAACGATTACCCGGTGCCGAAGACAGTCAAGGAGCTCAGAAGATTTTTGGGCATGATAAATTTTTATCGTCGCTTCATCCCACAGGCAGCTAAGCTCCAAGCGCCCCTTAATGCATTCTTGGCTGGCTCCGTAAAAGGTTCACATCCTGTGGATATAACGGGCAATGCACTCAAAGCATTCGAAGACTGTAAGCAAAGTGTATGTAAAGCCGCCCTTTTAGCACATCCAGACTGCAACGTCCAGCTCTCCTTGGTTACAGACGCGTCGGATACATCAATTGGCGCCGCAATACACCAATATAAGAAAGGAGCATGGCAACCGCTGGCGTTCTTTTCACGCAAACTAACTGCAGCACAGCAAAAATATTCTCCTTACGACCGGAAGCTTCTGGCCATCTACGAATCAGTACGTCACTTTAGATACATGCTGGAGGCAAGAGACTTTGTCGTGTTTACCGACCATAAGCCTATCACCTTTGCTTTCACCACAAGACGCGACAACTGCTCACCACGACAGTACCGTTACCTAGATTACATCGCCCAGTTTACCACAGATATTCGTCACATCTCTGGCAGAGACAATTCTGTAGCCGACGCACTTTCACGCATAGAATCCATAGCAGTATCCATAGACTACAAGGCACTTGCAGACGACCAGGATTCAGATTCTGAACTGCAAGACCTGCTAAACAATGGTTCCTCTCTGCGACTGCAGAAAGTTGACACAGACGGTGCAAATATATACTGTGATCTCTCTCAAGGCACACCTAGACCTTACATAACACCGCCATTCCGTAAGCAAGTGTTCGACAGCCTTCACAAGCTGAGCCATCCAGGAGCTGCCACATCGGCAAAACTAATCGCTGATAGATATGTGTGGCCCGGCGTTCGTCGCGATTGCAAGACCTGGGCACAGAGTTGCCCAGACTGCCAACGCAGCAAAATTCATCGCCACACCTCTGCTCCCCTTTCTCCTATTCAAACTCCTTCCGATCGCTTTTCTCACGTCCACATGGACCTTATTGGCCCTCTTCCCGTCTCTTCTGGTTACAGATACTGCCTCACCGTCATCGACCGATTCACAAGGTGGCCTGAGGTGTACCCGCTACCAGACATGACGGCAGAGACGTGTGCCAAAGCCTTTGTTTTCGGCTGGGTGGCACGCTTCGGCTGCCCAAACAAAATAACGACCGATCGCGGAAGACAGTTTGAGTCGCAACTGTTCCAGAGCATCACAGATTTTCTCGGCTCCAGCCACTGCCCCACGACATCATACCACCCTGAGTGCAACGGAATGATTGAACGCTTACACCGCCAGCTGAAGACTGCGATCATGTGCCACAACAACCCTCAATGGTCTGAAATCTTACCACTCGTACTCCTGGGAATTAGGAGTGCCTGGAAAGATGATTTAAAAACTTCGGCAGCAGAACTGGTTTATGGCGAACCACTCAGATTACCAGGCGAGTTTTTCAACCCATCCACCAATAGAGATATCGATGTGACAGACTTTGCCTTGCGCCTGCGTAGACACATGGCCGACATCAGCCCAGTTCCAGCAGCGTGGCACACAGCGAAGACGTTCTATGTGCCAAAGGATCTGCTCTCTTCAGAATATGTCTATCTGCGCCAGGAACCATCCCGAAAATCTCTCGAACCTCCATATTCCGGCCCATATAAAGTCCTGGAGAGAAACCACAAAACCTTCAAGCTAGATGTACAAGGCAAGGAGCTAACAGTTACTATAGACAGACTAAAACCAGCTTACCTGCTCCGCAATTCTTGCAATCAACCACAACTGCCAGCCCAAGCCCCCGAAAAACAGACTAGAAGCGGCCGCGTAGTCCGATTTCCAGCTCACTTAACTCACTATCGCCCGTGAAACGGTCTCGGCGGGGGAGTATTTGTGGCCTACTCCACATCTAAGAAATTAATTAAAATTATAGTAAAAATCAATGTACGACTTTCTTCGCTTCGATCCTAAATGTAAACAAACAGAACTGACAAAAACGCCGCGCGGACGCGCGTGCTCGAGCTGGCAACGTAGTACCGCCGCTCGCGCCGCGCCGGCCGCGCCATGTTTGTTATTCCCGACCGCGGACCGCCAGTGTTCTCTACGTCACGGGATAAGACGCATGCCCGTCAGCTGTTCGGAAACCTAACCGTATATTAACACTAGCGTTTATACCTAGACTAACCCGCTGCTGACTAACTTACGTGTGGTGCTGGGACTTGCTAAACTAAACAGTGTTTCCACCTTCGGTGTGTGTTTAGTGCCTTTAATGTATTTGTGCGAACTAAGAACTTATGAATAATATATTAGTAAACATTGCTAACTAATTTGTGTGTGTTGTCAATTGCCTATACCTAGTGTCAACACCCACAATATTATTATATACCTTAGAAAAGTTGCCAATTCATGTTTTAGATGCCCGGAAAATTATAAGCCGATAAATAATGTCAATATTACTGACAGTGTCTGGTCAGCTTATTGTTAAGAGCGTGTGAAGGTCATTTTGAACACCTCACCCGTTAAGCTACTTCTGCTGCTGACTGTAAGGTAACAAACTGTTCCTGGTGTCTGATTGTGCTGAAATTTGGTATGATACCGTAATTTATATGATAATGCTGTCTATTAGGTATAGCCTGCAATAAAAGTGTGCACAAAAAATATTTTTGGGAGTTACTTGCTTTAAGTATAAAAAATTCAAAATAATTTATTTCGGAAGCAAGTCCATATTTGTTAGTATGATACGTAAGTCTAAAACATCTTAAGTCCTAATGTTAATAAAATACAATTAAAGTTTAATAAATTACCTAATGCTAAAAACTAACCTACCCTGGAGAGCAGTGCAGGTCATTCCAGTGCTGCTGGATACGACCTTGGAACCTGTCAACAATGGTATTTAGCAAGCCGTTGGTACTAGCCTCGATTCTCCGTATTATGGATGCAACCCTTTTGCGTATAATAGCTGCAAAACCATCGGTGTGCGCATCTGCAAACATCCCCGAAGCACTACAGATTCGTGGTAGCCCCAACAGCATCCTAAAACCATTGTTGTATTGGACTCTGAGGGCGTTGAGAGCCTTCCGCGTATAATTAACCCATAGGCTGCAAGTGTAGAATGACTGGCAATATGCTTTAAAAAGTGTCACTTTTACACTACCTGAACACTTTGCAAACCTACGGGCCACCATATTGCATCTGACTGCCAACGCCCTACGTTCCCTTTCTATGTCCAAGTCGTCACTTAAGGACTCGGAAACCCAGTGGCCTAAGTATTTAAATTTCGCGACTTGCCTAAGCGGTGCACCATTCAACGTTATCCGCGGGACAGTGTACGTTTTAGTGCCCGCCTTAAATAGGAGTAGCTCACTCTTCGTGACATTGTATTTCAGACCATGGGTTTCCGCGTACCTCTCACAAATGCGCAACAGTTTATCAAGGGCATTGACAGAGGGGGTGAGAAGCGCCATGTCGTCCGCATAGCTTATATTATTGACCATTTTACCGTCAATTGAGCATCCGACCATGGCACCACTGAGCTCCTCCATCAAGCTGTTCATGTACAGATTGAAGAGACTGGGAGAAGTCAGGCCGCCCTGCCTCACCCCGCACTCCAACCTGTACGTGCTAGAAAAAGAGCCTGCCCACCTAACGCAATTATTTTGCTTCTCGTACCAGTACCTAAATACACTAATTAGTTCCCTAGGAAGACTAGTCTCGTTTTCCAGTTTGTACCATAGCCTGTCGTACGATACAAGGTCGAAGGCTTTCGACAGATCTAGGAAGCATGCATATACAGGCGTTTCTCTCTCTGTGTAATACTGGACAGTATGCTTGAGACACAATATAGCGGTTTCTGTGGAGAGGCCAGCCCTGAAGCCGAACTGAGCATCATGAAGTTTAAGATGTGAATTTAATTGCTTCTCAAGCATACTATCCAGCACCTTTCCTATCGTCGTCCCCAAGGAGATGGGCCTGTAATTATTAATGTCCGAGGCATCGCCACCCTTATTCTTTATGACAGGAACTACCACTGTTTTCATTAGGTCATTAGGTAGATAAGAATGGCCATGCATAAAGAAAAGAACATGGCTATTATTCTCGGCATATGATCGCCTGCATATTTCAGGTGCTCCATACTAAGAGAATCGTGTCCAGGAGACCTTCCGCGACTCATATTCCTTATGACTGTGTCCACTTCTTTAGCCGTGAAGCGAAAGTGTTGCTTATGCACGTCAGATTGGTTCGGATAAGGATTACTCGTCGAGGCAGGCCCCAGTGGAGACTCAACTCTAAAGTGGTTCCTAAAAAGTTCCGCAATGCCCCCCGGGTCACTCACTCCCTCGACACTAACCGGAAGGCTCGTCCTAGGATTCACCTTATTAGTTTCCTTCCAGAAACGCGAAAACTCCTTGTTAGAATGGTGCGAAGCTATTAAATCCATTTTTATCTGTTCCCTATTGTCTTGGCACCATTTGAGTTTAGCTTTAAAAATATTTTTGTCTGAGCACATTTTTTGATAGATTGGCCCAGATTTCGGTTTTCCGTGTGAGACCCAACACTGAAAGCTAAGACGGGCCTGCCTATGAAAAATACTAACATGTTTATTCCATCCCGTAATGTAAGGTTTTTTAGGTCTCTTGTTTGTTATACAATTATTACTGATAAGGGACGCCTCAACCAAAATATCAACAATAGATCTGTACAAGTTATCTAATATTTTTCTACACACTGTCTTATTACACAACTTGTCAGCACACGCACGCAACCCCGAGGGAAAGTCAATGTATTTTAGCTTCTTATTACAATAATGGGTATATAAAGCTACTTGGTTGATATCCCTTTCTCCCCAAATTACATGACTGGGCCTGTTATCACTTAACAACATGTTTGGTCTTAGTACGTTAAGGTTACAATGTAATTGCAAAGGGAAATGGTCCGACCACTGCACGTCGTAAAGCACATTTACATCAGCTACAGATTGCCGTGCTGCCTGAGATACTACACAGTGGTCAAGCCATCTACCGGTGCCATGAGCATCACTTACAAAAGTAATTGTGTCCGAGTGTAGTCCCAAAAGTTCTATATCCGCACACACCCACTTCTGTTCATTACGAAAATTGGCTAACTCCAAACCAAAACGCGATCCGGGGTGAGCGTTGAAATCCCCTAAAATAAAAACCGCGGCCGCACCACAGTCCTCAGTAATTGCCCGCACTTCACTTAAACACTCAACAAAATCGACTAAGTTATCAGACGCATCTGTGGGCATGTAAACAGAAAAAACTAAGAAGGGTCTATTCTCGTGCATTATTTTAATTGCAACCAAACGTACGTTATTGCATTCGATCACCGTAACCGTTCTGAATACAGACTTCCGCCAAAGAATCGCCACTCCGCCGTACGGCCGACCCCGAAGAATACCGCTCGACGTATCCACAGCTGATTTACCCGTAAAAGCGAAATCGGTATCAATCGAGCCTAGGTAGTTATTGTCGTGAGGCAGTAGCCAGGTTTCTTGTAAACAAATGACGTCAGCCCGCTTACAGAGATCCCTTACACAATCTATCGATCTTGTTATCGATTTGCAATTAAAACTAATAAAAGTTGTATAGTATGGTTGTATAACAAACAACCATATAATATATATTTATAGCGGGTTACTCACGTAATAGGGAAGATGCAGCTATCATATTTACCATTATTTTGTAATCAAAATGTAAAAAAAACATAAAGTAATAGCTATTGAAACGGTTTTACATTAGTTTATACTAATTTCAAATAATAATTAGGATTTGAAGTAATGTGAAATGGAACGTGTTTTAATTCACCAATCAGCGTCTGGTGACATCACTCCTGTTATGACAACTAATGGGGTTGACAACTTTCTATGGGATTTGGCTAAAAGGCTAGCATCTAGGTCAAATAATTAAAAAAACAACAATAATTTGACACTGTGAACGAACAAATATGGTGTGACACACATGAGTGACGTCACAGAAACTGTAGATCCGTTTAGGCGCGAATATTTAAATTGTCAGTTTGTAACAGCAATTTTTGACTATAAATCATAGCATTTTCATTTTTTTATCACTTGTGGTCTATTCTACGTGCAATTCTTTCAAATGAAAGCATAAATGAAAATAGTGCATCTTGCCCATTTAGATCACCCCGCCGTCCCCGCGAGTATTAGAGAGGACGCCAGCGCGCAGGAACCGCAAATCTCCTTTAATTGATTAATCTTTTGGATAGGGTTGCCCTTAAAAGATTATTGAAATGAAACTCCCGACCTCCTCCCAGTATGCAAACAGTTTTGAGCTTCGATAACACAAATGTGCGATTTTCTTTTTTCATTGGAGAGTATAAGGGTCGGTTGCACCATTAAATCATTAAAACGTTCGCTTAATGTTATTGTATGGAATTTTTTATAGTACCCATCCGGATGACGCTGATGAGTCCGTCAAAAGTGGTTGGTGCAACCGGCTCTAATTTGAGTATCTACTAATAAATATAGATGGCGTTAGTACGTTATCCTCAATGAGGGTTTCCGCGATCAAGATTTTCACTAGATGGCAGCACCGTGGCGAGAGGTCTAGCTGTCATAATCCACCAATCATGTTTAATCTTTTTTTTATTGGTGGATTTTGACAGCTGCTGACAAAAAGACCTCACGATCACGATTTTGTGAAGAGATTGCAAGTCCAGGCATTTCATGGTTCTTGGCAGAGTCATTATTGATTTTTATTTGTTTTACAGAATAAGGAATGGCCGAAAAATTATTACTCAACACTACTCGGAATAAAAATCCTTACAGATTTATTAGTTTGTGCAGTACTTTTTATAAAAATACAGAATGGTAAATTGTTGCTGAATGCTGGTTATGTAATCGTCATAGGTTTTCCAATTCTCCTGACAAGTAAGATTTATTAGATAATATTAACTAAAATCATACAAGGCGCTTTACACACTTAGCGGAATTCAGCTACCATAGACAAAAATCTGCCGCAGAATGGAAATCCTCATATACCAGTTACCTATAAAGGGGTCACGAAACCAAAAACCACTAATGAGGTTTCTATATCGAGAATCCGATTAGGCTATTTTAATCCCTGTATAAGAATCTCTGTTGATAAGATATTCGATAGGAAACCACAGTGAATATGGATAAACTTGTGAAAACGGTTTCCGTAATGTTAAGCAAACCCTAACGATGGGGTAACCATATAGATTAATGAGGTCACCTTAAAGAAAAATCATATAAAGGGGTTTTCCTGTCCCTGCTTATAAATGACCCGTAAAAATCCGTTATCATGGTGATATCGAGCTGATTCTGATGACGGAAAGTGGCCATAGGTCCCTGTGATATAACAATTATGCAACTTGATTGTTTTGAATTATTAGTATCGGCTCGATGTAGTAGATGTAAAATGACTGTTGCAAGAAAAATGTACGGACTGCAATAAAAGCTTGTATCAATACGAGTACCTAATGATATTTTTAACAAACGCTTATTACTTACTGTCTCATTTTAACTATATTTTATGTCCTTTTCAGTTTACAACCTCTACTGTTTTTTGGTAGTTTACAGTTATTACCAGTGCAATGACTTTTATTGTTAATAAAATGAGACGACCCGGAGGACAAAAGAGAAGATTATTGTACAGAATAAAATATTGTTTTTTAACACTACGACGGTGGCAAAAAAGCATATGGTCCACCTGATGGTAAGAACCCACCGTAGTCTATGGATGCCTGCGATTCCAGAGGTGTAACATACGCATTACTGATAGTGTATGTGCGGTATCTTAGAATAAGAATGGCTAGACTTGCGGTTCCATAAACGCCGACTTGTTAATATATTATGTGCCTGCCGGGGATGGATGTGATATGTAATGGATTTTTTCTCAGGAACCATCACATTTATCATCACAATATATAAACAAAGACAGATAAGAGTACACGGGCCTATCGAAAATTTAAGTCAAACGTTTTTCCATATCTTTCTGTTATTTCTTAAAAAAGAGAAAGTGAAAAAGCGATACTAATGCTAATCTACATATCGACTGCGATATCTGCGTCTCGTTCGTACTCAATAAAGAGAGAACGAGACTTAGATATAATCAGCTGATTCGTCAAGCGATGTGTAGAGCTAGCATAAATGATAGACTCTACAACTCGCAAGGGTTTGTGTGTCAGCTGTAAGCGACAGGGTGGCACTCTCCGACGTTCAAGATCCCTCTAGAAGTCTAGATTTTTTATGCGGGTGCAGTATGTTAGCTAAACGCAGCTTGCTGGGTTAGGCGGTTATCACACTGCTGCGGTTTCCATATGTGGCGACGGGGTGCGATCGAGATAGCGATCGGCATGTGTATAGCGCTGTCTCTTTCACCGGAGCGGGTCGCAACGCCAGTGTGAGATCCGCCTTACAGTTGTCAGATTGTTGTGACTAAAACCGGTATTAGACATTGCAATTTGTAGGGTTTAATCTGTCAAATTGGAAGGTGTAATAAAAGTTAGGGCACTTAGGGAGGAGCGAAAGGGGCAGACAAATTGCAAATTAGGCCCTACAAATTGCAATGTCTAATACCGGTTTTAGCTAGGCTTTGCATGAAAATAATTTATTATAATGAAATTAAAGTTGCTTTAAACTGCAAATTAAACTTTATTTTTAAATTACTTTATGACCTGTATTTGTATATGTACATTTAAGAAATAAATGAGTATTAATATCAATATTTTAGGCAGACGCCAGGTTTCTTTCACGTGTCATACTTAATAGCAAAGCATATAAAGCCTGACCAGAAATATATGATTATTTTCAAGAGAGCGCTATTATTCTCATTTAAATGGCAACAGTTCAAACGGTCAAATAGTGTATTATTCTCTATGATATGGTGTCATCATGATTTGTTTACCTGTCAGCTATGATGTTAATTTGAAAATGTTTCGTAGCGAAATAGTTTCATTTCCCGACCGTTTTATTTCCTGCAGTTTATTATGTACATCATTCACAAGGTTTACTCGTGACTATGAATAATTTTCGCCATTTTTTGTCATTTATTATTTAATATTCAACGCGTTACTATTATTCAAGTAAACCGTCGCAATGACACTGACAACTGTGAAAACCTATCATTAAAATTATTGCCTTTGTAAGAAATTAGTTCTAATGAAATTCCGCAACATGGCGCATGATCATATATTTCTGGTCAGGCTTTACACGGTTATCGCATCAAAGCACCCGATAGACCGTAAGCCAGGAACAAATTTCGTTGCTCATCGCGTCCCAGGCGACAACTTGTAAAGTGGTTAAGAGAGAAGTGTAATGAAGCCTCGTGAAGGTCAGCTGCCCCTCCATTGGTGGGTTGAGGAACGGCAGACATTTAGTCGATTTAAAAAAAATGGTCATCGCGTCCCGATTGAAACTTTGTCAGATGATAGTTAATATCCTATTATAAATATAAAAAATCTTCAGTCAGCTATATCGCAGTGAAAAGACCGTCAGCTGGTCACGTGAACATACGATCTTCATGGCATCAGCTGACGGTCTTTCCACCGAGATACAGCTGGCTAACGATTTTACATGTTTGTAAGAGCATATAGACTATCATCTGAAAAAATTTCAATTGTGACGCGATGACAGTTTCTTTAAGTGATTAAATAGCTGCCGTTCCTCAACCCACCACTGGAGCGGCAGCTAACCATCACGAGGCTTCATTATACATCGCCCTTAACCACTTCACAAGTTATCGCCTGGGACGCGATTGGTCATAAAATTTGATCCTGGCTTACGGTCCATGAAGGCGTACCTAATAGTAGTTTATGTAACTGTTACGTAATAAGGCCTAATTACGTACAGTTGCATGCACTCCCTTATCTACACGCATATTATAAATCCTAAATAATGTGTTCGGAAACCATTAGAATGACCGCCACTGCACCGCCATGACCAACTCGATTGTGCCGGCGGTCGGGCGGGCACGTGCCAGCGGTCGGAGAGGAGGGCATATTTTCGTTACGTTACCGTAGGCAATGAATTTTCATACGTTTTTACCACACTGTCACATATAATACACTGATGTTACGTTACTGGTGGCAATAATGGTGGTAATTAGGTACATACGGTTTCCGAACGCGGAATAGGGGATTTATGATATTAGTGTAGATAAATATATATATGGAAGATCGTCATCTCTAATCCTATTGGTCGTTTTATACTTTATCGTGCCGTACCCATGGATTTATATGAAGTGGATCGAATACTTCGGTCACAAAGTGAGGCCGAAGGTTATGTGTGTCTTGTTTTGACTAAGGAGGTAATGACGTCATCAGACAATCAAAATGTCAATATGTGTCAAATGTGACAATTTTGTAACGAGTGCGAGTGAGACACCGCCCCCGACATTATGCTCTCTATCGGACCGTTTTTATTACTTTTTACTAGTGACCTATGAACGATTGTTTTGCTCGGTAATAAGGTTCAACTGTGGTTAGGGAAATATAGTACTCGTAAAAGTACTATCCGGATTGTCTTCTGATCCGTGGCCGTACCACGTCACGGTAAAACTTTATGGTTTCATCGTAAATAGACCATAGACTATAGACATTACACTATTTATGAATGAAACACCACCATAGAGTTTTTCGTGTTGTGGACGTCCATGGAAAAGTATAAAAGTGACCATTCTAATCGCGGTTTAGTAAAACTAAATACCACAATGTCGCACACATCTGATTCTACGATTCTACCCGTATGGTTTCAAAACCGAACGTCTGGTCAGAACCATGCAACCGGCCTTACAGGATTCAACTAACCGGAGTCGCCATTGACAGGCGTTCCCCTCTGCCGAAAACATATGACTAGTGGTCATACACATGTATGGATTGACGTTTATCTGCATGGCTATTTGTACGTTACGTACGAATAGCCATACATTTGACATTCCCCTCCCCCGCAAAAATCAGCAAACTTTTTTTGTATAGAAACTGACAGACATGGCTACTCCATCCGGGTTGAATTCTCTAAGATCTCAGGCACTCTCACCCTCAAATTTTATCGAAGAGCGCTCTGTGGAGTATAACTTCTTCGCTTGGCAATGGTTTGACATAAACTTTTAACTGTCATTCATAGATGAATATGTATAGAACCATAGATGAATATGTATAGAACTGAGACTGTCATTATCGAATATAAATTTATTATTATATTTTCCGACGGAGAGTATATTTATACTGCGATATTTATACAACAGGATAAGATTTCGGAAAAATAAGTAAAGCAAAAAACATGAATGACATTTACCTATATAAATAATTGAACTCGAAAGATAGGTAAAGTCAAACATTATGTACAATAATCAAACGTATTGTTGAAAAAGCACTAGTGGAAGGAGTGAGAGTTAGAATCCTAAGGCCGCGGGTTTGAATCCCCGCTCATACCAGGGAGCTAGTGATATTTCAGTCTCGTTCCGCCGCGGTGTATGGGGCATATTGTACCTAAAATATAATCCTATTTCTTATAGAATTAATAGAATAATCTGGTTTCAGTCACTATGTGCAAAATATATATAGACAAATGCTGTTACTCCTACAGCCTGCGATGCGGCAGTATTATAATCGCACTGATCAATCTAATGGCGCCAACTTTCATCTTCGGCTACCAAACGGTGCATGGATTCGGTACGACTAGAGGTTTGTTACAAACTTATTTTGTAAACAAACATTTAGTCCTTAGACCGAGGATCGAAAAACACTTTCGTTTGAATTATTTCAATAGGGTAACCCTATTAAACCCAGGTGATTTGGTAACCCTATCCATGGGTTAACTTATTATATTTACTTATTTATTGTTTATCGTTATGTAAACCGTTTTAAACAAAGTTGAACAAATTAATGTGGTTTCCGAGTCAAATAGAGTATAGATTTCTTCGATATTTAACACACACCATTTCCTCGGCTCTTTTATTCTACAAGGCGCGTGTAGACTATGCGGCGGCGGCGCGATGGCGGCGTGGTAGCAGCGCCATGGCAGGTGTTACGCTTCCCGTATACACAGCGCAGGCCGCAGAGGTACGGCGGCGGCGCGGTGACGGCGCGGCCGGGGCATCGTGTACACGAGACCCGCGGCAGTGGCGCAGCGGCGGCATCGTCTACACGCGCCCTGTTATACGGCGAGCTGGCCACGTCTGATATGACACAATAATAAAAGCAACGAAACCCCTCTAGGTCGTTTGCTATGCTATGCTTATTTCTATATCCGGACATCTAGCAGCTGTAAAGTGGTGGAGGTCAAGGATTGCAAATAACTTGAAGAAACCAAATCCTCGAGTTCTCGGTTTGATGCAAAATTATGGCAAATTATGTAATTAATTAATTATATATCTAGGCTATCCTAGCCTGAAGTTTCTGATGGGGGAAAGTAGTACCAAATGATGTATAATGCAATTTATAGTTAGTTGTCTACTTTTGTTTCCAAAATAATACGCAATGTTTTTTTTTCTAATGTTAAAATATAGGCCCTGTCCTCTATAAATGACACAACTTCTGCAGTTTTTACCTATTTTGGTATAACTTTTTTCCAACTGAAAAACTTTGTTGGTATGTCACTCTGAACGCGACCCATGAAAAGCTGCCAGATGCCCGGATCTAGCAATAAGGATGGTAAAGCAATCTAACTAGATAGGTTTCATTGCTCTCCTTATTGTATCATATCTGACGTGGCCAGCTCTTAGTCCATATAGTTAGAGCGTTGTAACACCTACTGGAAACGGGAGGTATTGTGCTATACCTCTGTATAGCCAGATTGTTCAAGGAACGTGAATTTGTATAGACATGGTCAGGTATAAAGATATACCTAGAGTTCTTAGCCAGAGGGCTTCTTACCTGGCGAAAATAAATCGCCATGAAGCGTGGCAACAGCCTTTTGGGAACCGTACCATCGGGTTCCAAGCTCGAGCCAATATTTTATTTAACTTGAAGATTTTTTGCAATTTCGTGTATACAATTAAAATGGTAATTTCAGATCGCTGGTTTGCTACTTGTGTATACTCGGTTGCTGGTGTTATAGCTATCTGCACCCTTCTTTTTTTGGTATTGGGAGCCGGATTTGTATTGGTAATGTATATCTACTAAGATTTGGTTCCCACTTGTCGGATGTATCCGGATTTTAATCGGCCCTTCCAGTGGCAGAACATTTTATATGTAACTATTGACACTCGTCCGACACCGACTTAGTGTGAACAGCTTTATATATAATTTTAAACAAAAAAGAACCGACTTCTCTTAGCAACCAACTTTTCAACAGCAAATGCACGAGCTGCTGTAAAAAATACTCAAATCACTATAGGTGTGCCTATAATTGATGAAGAGTTCCCTCGATTTCTCCAGGATCCCATCATCAGATCCTGACCTGGTTACAATGGGACCAACTGTGAAGTATCCTTGTTCAAACAAAAAGAAAAATTTTCCAAATCGGTGAACCGAATAATCGGTGAACATACATAAAAAAAAGCAAAAAAAAACCAAAGATCCCGACGAATTGATAACCTCCTCCTTCGAAATCTTGAAGTCGGTTGAAAATGTTCTGCCACTGGAACATCCGATTAAAATCCGGGCCCGACATCCGACAAGTGGGGACAGCTCTTAGGGTGTAATGAATATTCGCGTTCACGTCCGCGAATATCCACATGTTTCCTTTCATAGCTATGATATAAATAAATAAAATAAATATAAAATAAATATTATAGGACGATCTTACACAAACCGACCTAGTCCCACAGTAAGCTCAATAAGGCTTGTGTTGTGGGTACTAGACGACGATATATATAATAGATAAATATGAATAAATACTTAAATACATAGAAAACAGCCATAACTCAGGAACAAATAATATATAATAATGACAGATGGGTTACGCACGCTCCAAAAGTGAAGCACTTAAAATGAGTGAATTCAAACAATTGTCGCTAGTCGCGCACCGGCCAGCGCGAGATGCGGACGTGCGAACGAGCTCCCGTCACCCGCGTGAGAAAGAGACAAGCTGTAATTTCCTCACAATGAGAGTGACAAAGATGTAATGATTGTCAAAATAGATAAACACAATGATATTTACTCGTACTATGGATGGGTTATACTCCAACAAAATGAGCAGAAAAAATACTTTCAGAGTTATTTCATAACCTATCAACGATTCTGTTATGTTTATCTATTTTGACAATCATTACATCTTGGTCACTCTCATTGTTAGATAATTAAAGTTTGTCTCTTTCTCACGCGGGTGGCGGGAGCTCATTGGCACGTCCGCATCTCACGCTGGCCGGTGCGCGACTAGCGACAGTTGTTTGAATTCACTCATTTTAAGTGCTTAACTTTTGGAGCGTACATAACCCATCTGTCATTATTATATATCATAGGATAAACATAACAGAATCGTTGCTAGGTTATGAAATAACTCAGGAAGTATTTTTCTGGTCATTTTGTTACAGTGTAACCCATCCATAGTACTTAAATATCATTGTTTCATAGCCGATGACAAAATTAACTAATTATTATGGCGGTAATAAACTTTCAGGAGTTCAAAATCGAATATTATTTTAGTCAGCTGTGTAAGGGTTCGTAGTTCAAAGCGAATACAATGCGAATGTCACCTATATAAATCCACCTCGCATAATCATAAATAATCATAATTAATTAAATTATACTTTGTTTTACTTCCTTAGACCAGACAAAGTAATATACACGGTGAATCTGAGTAACCCGACAGATTTTAAACATAAATTCCTGATCATAATTGGAGACTAAAATGTCGTATAAACTTTTCTGGAATTGGCCTAGTTTCAGAGATACTACCAATTAAATAAAAAAACATTTTTTATTGTGACTCAGTGCAAAACGCTTTTTTGATGGCGATTTCACCCTTTATGGGGTCTAGTCTAGACATTCTTATTGACAGATACCAAAGTGTCAAGGAATACTTTACGTAAACTATTTTTTACGAAAAAAAATGTACTAATTTATTGTAATTGACCGTTTCACCAATAACATTTATGTTTTTATGTTAAACAAATCGAAAAAAATATATATATATTTTTGGCAAAATTGACCTAAATTCATATAACATTCATTACTCCTTATGACCTCAAGAATGTATGGTTAAAACCTGTCGGGTTACTCAGATTCACCGTGTATATTTTTATATCCTTTATTTACAGGACTGGAAATGGGTGAAAATAGCGTATTCATATTTACTAAGGATTAAAATTTACATAGATTTTATAGCTTGCATAATACTTCTAATTATAACAAGGTATGCAGAGGCGGTTATTGTGTGGTCGGCTATATTTATTACGTTTCTTGTGGCTGGTAAGTTGTTTTCTTCTCAAACTTGATGGAGATGAAGATGGCAGCACTGTGGCGAGAGATCTAGCTGTCATAATCCACCAATCATGTTTAATCTTTTTTTTTATTTGTGGATTGTGACAGCAGCTGTCAAAAAGACCTCTTATAAACGTTTGAGCTCAAGATGGTTGCGGCGTCTTCAGAATTGTTTTTTTTTTTGCTCATTTACGTAGTTGTCTGTAAATATTGATAGCGTATTGTGCGGTGACCTAACGAACAAGTAT
This sequence comes from Pammene aurita, assembly GCA_947086415.1. Taxonomy (NCBI): domain Eukaryota; kingdom Metazoa; phylum Arthropoda; class Insecta; order Lepidoptera; family Tortricidae; genus Pammene; species Pammene aurita. Next base: position 7,882,234 of record OX352314.1, on the reverse strand, counting down.
GCACCCTTTAGTTGTACAAACGGTTATCCGAGGTCTCGGCCACATACGTGTTTGTATGGAGGCTATCACCTTACAATCAGCAAGGCCTCAACCGAACAACGTTGCTACATTAAAAATAAAACAAAAAGTTACAGCGACATTAGCAGGATTCACCTCGCTAAAACCGGCGAGGAGTAAAAAGCCATTAAATAAAAATAATTAAAAAGTCCTCTCGTCACGGTGCTGCTAAAAAAAAACCAGCCAAGTGCGAGTCGGACTCGCGCACCGAGGGTTCCGTACAAACCTATAACAAGCAAAAGTTGTAGTATATTTATTACTTACTCGTATTTCAATTTAATACCTCTACGCGTTTACGAGGAAAAAGGTAGTAAGTTTAAAATTTCAAAAAATATTTTTTGTATGATTTTACTAAAAATGTCTACTTTTCGTAATTTTTCCTTTGTCTGTGCTATATGAAGTTTCTTCGTGCCAAGTTTCAAGTTTCTGAGTTTACGGGAAATACTTACCCTTTAGGTTTTGAGTTTCTTGCGAGTACTCAGTTTCAAAATAAGCGACTTAAATTGCAATTTCTTTTGATTGCGTTGACATAAAAGTTTGGTTTTGCTACATTTGAAAGGTCTTATAGCGCTGAGTATTTGACATGAATTTCAATTTAATACCTCCACGCGTTTACGAGGAAAAAGGTAGTAAGTTTAAAATTAAAAAAATATTTTTTTGTATGATTTTACTAAAAATGTCTACTTTTTGTAATGTTTCCATTGTCTATGCTATATGACGTTGCTTCGTGCCAAATTTCAAGTTTCTGAGTTCACGGGAAGTACCCCGTAAGTTTTGCAAATGCCGAAAAACTCTATAATTTGCAGCATAAACGACTGTATCTTTTGATTGCGTTGGCTTTTAAGTTTAATTTTTTCACAGCTTCAAGGGACAATAGACCTAAGTATTTGATATAAATTTCAGCTTGATACCTCTACGCGTTCCTGAGAAAAATGGTCTTGACAGACAGACAGACAGACAGACAGACAGACAGACAGACAGACGGACAACAAAGTGATCCTATAAGGGTTCCGTTTTTTCCTTTCGAGGTACGGAACCCTAAAAAGACCTCTCGTCACCGTGCTGCCATCTCCTGAAAATCTTGATCTCGGAAATTATCATTTCTGGATGTAGCTTTTTAGCAATGATGATATGGACATGGATGGACAATATCCATAAAAAATCGCGTTCCCTTATCAGGTTAAAGCACTAGCGTCATCTATCGGTCACACCAGACACTAATTCCTAGTTTCTAATTCTTTGTTCAGCGCTTTACGCTGACAGAATAACTCGACTCCAGACTCGACAGATGGCACTGTGGCACTTGGTACCGAAAACAGACGTATAGCCTGAACGCGATTTTGTATAGGCATTGTCAATCCATGTCTTAATCATCCTCGATGCCTATACAAAATCGCGTTCCTCGAACCTTCAGGCTATACGTCTGTTTTCGGTACTAAGTGCTTTGGCGCCATCTGTCAAGTCTGGAGTCGAGTTATTCTGTCAGCGTTAAGCGCTGAACAAAGTATTAGAAACTAGGATTTATTTCGTATGGATATTGTCCATCCATGCCTATATCATCCTTGCCTTTTAGCGTGTTCTAGATTGTAATAAGGCCATAGTTTTTTTTTTCAGTTTACAACATCTACAGTTATTATGTGGTGTTCAATTATGCCACATGCGAAGATTATGACAATACAAGTAAAAAATAGTCTGTAGCCTGTTGGAAATGTATTGCACAGAATCTGGACCAGCCGAACTGTAGTAGTACGTCCACCCTCAATACCCTATTAGACATAGAAGATAAAAGACAATCAGATTCAAATAAAATTCACTTTTATTATAACAAAACCTATGGACCCTACCCTATATCCTACCACAAGCATGTGACTCGTATAATTTGACCTTCATATTCATAGGTCATATATACCTAGGTCACTCTTATTCAATAGTTTTGTTCCTTAATTGGCTACTTTCCTAAAAAAATATATTTAGTCCGTCAGTTAGATTATCAAAAAATATTGGACACGTATTTTTTATTTCGTCAATCAAACAAAAAGTTCCGCGTGACGTCACATTTCAGTACTCTTTTTAGCATAATGTGACGTCACGCGGAACTTTAACGAGCTATATCTTCACCAATTTTTGTTTGATTCACAAAATAAAAAATATGTGTCCGATATTTTTTGATTAAGGTCAATATGGGTAAGTGTGACATACTTTTGTAAAAGTTAACTTTGAACAGATAAATAAAGATCATAAAGTTTGATTTCGAACTGTGCCCTAAGGTACAATACGGTAAGGTTCAACTTTAGCTGGAAACCATGTGTTTTATGTTATTTTTATGATAAAGAGATGGTATTTAATGTCTTAAATGAAAGTAGCGTCAGAGTCACACTTCCCCTGCAAAATGAGGTAAGTGTAACTGCATTGTCAGTGCAGAATAGACAGCAATATTAATTTTAAAACGTATTAACCATGATACTAAGCGATGATAATTCATAAATTTGTAGCTATATGATATACATAGTTAGTTATTATTATTTATAATTAAATAAAATGCGGGGTAACTGTGGCATATGTGTTCCTAACTGGGGTGGAAAACCTTTTTTTAATAAAAATGCATTATCATGCATAATACTATTGTAATATAAGCACTCTTCCTAGCGTTTCTCCCAGGTTTCTGTCACGGCTTAGGAGTCTGGGACTCGCTGTGCTATCTAATCCCAAGAATTAGCGGGAAGGACTAGTTTTTACGAAAGTGATCTCCATCTGGCTATACAAAAAAACTAGGCCAAATTGGGGTTGGTTCGATTTCCTCACGATGTTATTCTAATACTGGTTCTGTTGCATAATAGGTGCTATTGTTATGTAGGTATTGTGATGCTCAGGGATGCACGTTTGCACGATGGGTTGGTAAGTCAATGATAGATCTTGTTAGAACTTTAAAAATATAAAAGTTAAACCAATAAAAGAACAAAGACTTACGATTTTATCAAGTATACATCATATCATTATCCAATTATCATACAATACAAGAAGGTGTAACAAGAGTAGTGGGGATCCTTTTAAGAGCATAATTGGCATCGATTATTCATTATGGAAAACTAAGAAAAAAAAGTTTTCACGCGAAAAAAATTATGGTTGTATGGATGGTTGGCCGGCTGAGATGACGTGTCCTATACAAAAAATGTTTTTTTTTCACGTCCAAAATTTTTTTTCTCCTACTTTTTCTTAGTCGCAATATGATACCAAGTATGCCCTTAAACGGATCACCATTATTTTTATCACACCTTGTCTAAGAAATAATTGTTTACGATCCCTGACACGGGACAAGTGTGTCATACAGTCACACTTGCCTCAAGTGAAATAGACACACTTTCCCAATCACTCACTTTCTGGGTTACATTTTTAAATGCATGTACATCTCTTATTTTTCATAATTTTAGAGAAATAATAAAAATAACTTGAAGAAAAACAAGCATAATTGTTACTTACCTATTCACAATAAACGGATTAGACGAATTTACTTAGTTTTTTACAGACCGAAGTTCATCGTGTTAACTGCAACTCGTATTATAGTAGTTTATGCAACTGATACATTAAGGGGCCTTAAAACACGATTGGGGTTTAATGAAACGAGCGCAGCGAGTTTCATTATAGGATCACACGAGTGTTTTAAGGCCTAATTATGTACAGTTGCATACATTACTTTATCTACACACATATTGCAAGTACTCAAAGATGGGTTCAGAAGCCGAAGGCAATTGACCTGCATTACTAGGTAGATAGATACAAGTGCTGAAACATACCCACAGGTGTAAGCTTAATAAAAATGAATAAATTAGAACTGATAAGGAAAGTATATTTATTTATTATATTATAATATAGTTAATAGTAAACATTAACATTTTCGCAATTAAAAATGTTTCGACAAACAATAACTGACAGTTTATAGTAATAACTGACAAGTTGATAACAGAAATGGCGGCCGTACAAACTTCTGTCGCGAGTTTTTTTTTAATATTAGCCAACGAACGAAGTCCTTATTCTCATGTCATCCGAGATCAAATGTCGTGCGGTTTATGTCAAAAAATATATCGTACTGACGTTTCGTATCGACAACATTTTAAAATCTATGGATACTAGAATAGAAACCCATTGAAATTGTGTTGGTTTTGACAGCTGTTCCAAATTTGAAACTCATAACTTAACAATATTTGAGCATGTAAAGTTAAAATTACATTACGGCCACAGATAAGAAACTTATCATAGTGAAATCGTTTGTTGTAATGCTGGTCATTGCCTACGGTTTTTGAACGCATTTTAGAGAACTTACAATATGAGTGTAGATAAAAAAAATTACACATTTAAAAATGACGATAGTCTCAAAATTGCTTGACCACGTCACCTACAGTTCTTAATTTGAATTGATCGTTTATTTACTTATGACAACAGATCATACCAGTATCAAAATTCCAATTAGTTTACGTAACATGAAGGTCAGTTACACTTACCCCGTAGCTACACTTACCTTATCTAACTGACGGACTCACAGTGTTTTATGGAAGCCAAAAAAGTGACATCCCCATTTTATTACAAATTACTATAGTTTAGAGCATTACGAATGCGAGACTAAAACTCCCATGTTTCTAATATGTGTAGTTTTTGAGACAAAAATTTTTGAAAATCTTGTTTCTGACGCTCGGAAATTACGAAAAATAGAAATAATTTATAAGATATTGCATGGACTGTTTGTTTCGCCAAAGTGTTCGACAAAACATTCAAAGACATACATTTAAGAGCAATCACTACCTTCCTAGATACATTTGTTACAAAGATATTAATTGTTTTATTAATTTTGGTTTTTATTTTTTTCCTTCCATGTCCCGCCGTAGTAGGTCGCAATATTGGTATGAGAGCTTCATTATTATGTCTTCTATCTATTCTATTTTTTACAAGACCTAATTCCGTGGAACATTGAATTAATCACCTAAACACTTATATCCGGGTTACCCGGCCTCTAGGGCCACTTCGGTATTTTTAATTTTATACGCCGTTGTTTCCGGGATATCTATAATTCTTGGTTTTGATAATAGTTTTGAGTACATACAAAGAACTAGGCAAAAAATATGTTAAAAATTTCGAATGGTGTCTTACGACAGTGACTATACATAAACTTTTGGTCCATGGAGCTGCGATAATACGAAACTCGTCTGTTCCAATTGGAATGCTCTCCGAGCAATCATCAGAATCTCGTAATAAATATTGGCGTCACGATAGAGAACACCATACCCGCAAATCAGATCGAACGAAAACCATGTCTGATTTGTTTCATAGAGCATTAGTCTCATCAGACCCAATAATTTCGGAACAACGGATGTCGCAACGACAAAAAATATTAAAAACCGGCCAAGAGCGTGTCGGGCCACGCTCAGTGTAGGGTTCCGTAGTTTTCCGTCCGTCACAGTAAGTGTCCCCACTTAAGAGTTAAAATAACACCGCCATGTAGGATATGATATGAGCGTTCCACGTACAGCGACATCTATCGGCAAATTAAGTAAACTATTGCGCGCGAGCTTAAAGTACGAAAGATTATTTTTATGGGATAATTCTTTAATGCGTGAACCGATTTTTACCGTTTTTACTTTATTTGAAAGCACGTCATTTCATTGTGATTTTGTAGAAATTACAGGTACAATAAACACCTGCTTATACGGTTAAATTACAAACATAGTTCAGAAATTATTTTGTAATTTTTTTTCAAAAACTATTCAACCTATCAAGTTTAAAATAATTTTCCTAGAAAGTTTTTATAAAGTTCTACTTTTGTGATTTTTTTCATATTTTTAAAACTTATGGTTCAAAAGTTAGAGGGGGGGGGACACATATTTTTTTATTTCTGGAGCGATTATTTCCGAAAATATTTACATTATCAAAAAATGATTTTAGTAAACCCCTATTCATTTTTAAATACCTATCCAACAATATATCACACGTTAGGGTTGAAATGAAAAAAAAAATCACTCCCCACTTTACGTATAGGGGAGGTACCCTAATAAAACATTTTTTTCCACTTTTTATTTTAGCACTTTGTCGGCGTGATTGATATACATATTAGTACCAAATTTCAGCTTTCTAGTGCTAACGGTCATTGAGATTATCCGCGGACGGACGGACGGACGGACGGACGGGCAGACATGGCGAAACTATAAGGGTTCCTAGTTGACTACGGAACCCTAAAAACGTCTCCTACCATCTGCCGCAATAGCATTATTGAAAGCACCACAGGATGCTTTTATATCGCCATCGGATGAAAACATAACACCATCATCAGAGTTATGGACATAACTCTCTGGCTGGAATAGCTGTCGTCTGGACAGACGACAGCTATTCTGAGGTGCAAGATGGGGAGAGAGCCTGGAAGTAGAATATTGTTGCCTGGAAGTTGATAATTTTGTAGTAATTATGTTTTAGAAAAAATATTTGCTAAATTGGCGACGCATAATAGATATTTTAGCCGTTTCTTCCAAAAAAAATCACTTAATTGTAGTATACGGCTTTAACCGGTTATTTTTCGACCATAACCGATCGAATACCCGTCTTTGAAAATTTACCTGTTATTGCATTCCCTATACAGGTTGTAACAAAAATACTGGTGATCCGTTTAAGGGCATAATGGTATCGTATTACGACTAAGAAAAAAATTAAGAAATTTTTTTACACTAACAAAAATGTTTTTTTTTTGTATGGGACACGTAGTCCCAGCCGGCCAACCCTCCATACAAAAGATTTTTTTTTTAAGTTTTTCATAATTAGAATACGATACCAATTATGCCCTTAAAAGAATCACCAGTATTTTTGTTACATCCTGTATACTGTGTTTATTTTATATCCAGGTAAATCCGGATACTGGTAGTGGCAGCCCCGACTGCAAATTTTAATCGACTGTAGATTAAATCTTCCAGGGAATTAGATCTTGTAAAAAATAGGGTAGATAGAAGACATAACAATGAAGCTGTCTTACAAATATCGCGATCTAATACGGTGGAATATGGAAGAAAAAAATTAAAAACCAAAATCATTAAAATAATTAATATCATTGTAACAAATGTACCTAGAAAGGTTGTAATTATTACCTCTAAATGTACTTTTTTGAAAGGTTTATCCAACACTTTAGTCAACAGAAAGGTTTGTTACTTAATTTGCAATAGATAATTATTTTTCGTAATATCCGGGTGTCAGAATCAAGATTTTCAAAAATTTATTTCTCAAAAACTACACATATTAGAAACGCGGGAGTTTTAGTCTCGCATTCGTAATGCTTTAAACTATAGTAATTTGTAATAAAATTGGGATGTCACTTTTTTGGCTTCCATAAAACACTGTGGGACTGAATAGAATAATATATTTTTTACCCAGGAAAGTACCCAATTGTGACTAGCAACGTCCTAAGAATGATCAAGTATCTTCGGCAAAAACCATCGTAACTCTTTTTATCATGTGAAAACTTTTTACTTTTATGCCGCATTTTGCGTGCGAATTGTGATTCGCAGTATTAGACTAGGGTTACACGATCAGTTTGGCGTCAGTTCAGTCCATCATTCTGGTCAAGAATGATAAGAGAATGATCCGGACTGATGAAAATTCAATACAAATAGAAAATATTCGTCAGTCCATCCATCCAGAATGATGGACTGAACTGACGCCAAACTGATCGTGTAACCCTAGTCTTATACAACGGCCTCCTAGCCCAGTCGGTAGTGACCCTGCCTACGAAGCAGGAGGTCCCGGGCTCGAATCCTGGTCAGGGCATTTATCTGTGTGTTTATTTATTTATTTAAACTTTATTGCACAAAGAAAAAGTGTACAAGAGCCGGACTTAATGCCTTAAAGCATTCTCTACCAGTCAACCATTGGATCAAACCGAAACTTGTAATTGGTGCAGGATCATAGAAATCGAGGTATATTTAGAAACACAAATCAACATTACTATTTATTGATAAATACACATACACATATAGAAACATAACTTAAACATACATACATAAATAAAAATATAGTACCCATGTTTATAAGTAATATGCAGATAATTAGTCTTTAAGTGAGTTAGACTATTTAGAAAGGTGTTTACGTAACATACGTTTAAACGAAAATTTGCTCTGTGCTTGTCTTAAGGGGAGAGGGAAATCGTTCCAAAGACGAATAGCCTGTAGGGCGAAGGAGTTGGATATAAAGCCGGTGCGGTGAAGAGGGATAGAAAGTTTAAGACTAGGAGAGGAGCGCAACTCGCAACCGGGACGCGGCGCTATAAAGTGGAATTTTGATTTGAGATAGTCGGGAGCTGCTGGATCAAAAAGGATAGTATAAAGTGAGCAAAGCATTCTGAGAGACCTACGTTCACGAATTGGAAGCCAATTTAATTTGCGGCGTAAGGCCGGGACATGATCGTATTTACGGAGTCCGAAAATAAACCTAATGCAATTATTAAGTAACCTATCTAATTTATTTAGTAAATCTTGGCTAATACTAGAGTAACACACATCCGCATAATCGATGACAGGTAACACCAACGACTGAATGAGAAGATTTTTCGTGCTGACTGGTAGGAAGTGCTTAAACCTGTACAGAGATCTCAATATGTTGGTCACTTTACGACAAACGTCCGACACCTGAGGAATCCAAGTAAGGCCGCTGTCCACGATTAACCCAAGATTTTTGATGTGAGGAATAAACGGCACTACATTGTTTTCAAAAGAAATCGGAACAAGTTGTGAGAGGTCAAGTAGTGACAGCAAACGCGGGCTACCCAGTATAATGGCCTGGCACTTTTTAGGGTTCACAGATATCCCAAAACTATGAGACCAAGCAGAGATGCTTTCCAGGTCACTATTTACTTTCTGGATTGCATGATTGTGTGTTCCTGATGGATGTTTTCTATGTATTTAAGTATTTATCAATATTTATCTATTATAATACTAGCCTTTTCCCGCGGCTTCGCCCGCGTACTGTAAGTACTCAAAAAGGATACGATACCCATGTTGATTTTCAAACTTTGTGACCACATTTGCCCCTTTTAGGGGTTGAATTTTCAAAAAACCTGAAACACGTGTTTACTCATTTATCGTTAGGAATACTCCTGTGAAGTTTCGAATAAAATAGTCTAACAAATCTTGATTCGCCATACAAACTTTGGACCCCCATTTTACCCCCTTAGGGGGTGAATTTTGAAAAATCCTTTCTTAGTGCACCCCTAGACCTTATAAGGAACCTACGTGCCAAATTTCGAATCTCTAGAACCAGGGGTTTGGGCTGTGCGTTGATATGTCAGTCAGTCAATCAGTCAGTCAGTCAGTCAGTCAGTTTCTTCTTTTATATATGTATTTAGATATCGTCGTCTCGTGGTGATCCGTTTGAGGGGATAATTAGTATCTTATTAGACTAAGAAAATAATTTTTTTTGTGAAGCGTCAAAAATCATTTTTTTGTATGGGACTAGTCATCCCAGCCGGCCGACCCTCCATACAAAACCATTATTTTTTTCGGTATGCTGCCTTTTCGCTGAATAACGTTTCCCAAACTGTTTAATTTGCCAACTGTGTCATTTGGAATGCTGCATTTTTTTCTGAAACTGTAAACTTTTCGTTTGCTTTACAATCATCGTGTCGAACCATATAGGTTAAGTTAGGTTTCTGTTAGGTCACTGCTGGGGACCTAAAAATACCTACACTGAAGACCAATCCACCAGTAATTATAAAACGGTAATAATTTGATTTGTGTTCAACGACAAGTTGAGCACAAATTAAATTATTTTAAGTAATAAATATTTTATAAGTATTTTTAGAGTGTGTCTGTCGTGAATGAAGAAGACGCTGCTTCGATTCCAGCCCAGGGGCACAGGAGATTTAAACCTACCTACACGTCTTACTTTTTCGTCTTTCTTTTATAAACGATTTTAGCAACGTAACACATTCGTACGTTAATATTTTTTTTTATGGCTAATAGTGTTAAATAATCTGTCCATTATTATGAAAAGTCACGAACCCGGATTGTTAAGCCTTTTGTCATTGTTCGTAATTAAGTGCAAGTCAGACTCGCGCACCGAGGGTCCCGTACAAACCTGTAGGTATATAAGTAAAAGTTCACCCATTGCGTTGACATAGAAGTTTGATTTTGTTACAGCTTAAAGGTATTATAGACCTGAGTATTTGATATGAATTTCAATTTAATTCCTCTAGGCGTTCATGACGAAAGGGGTAGTAACATTAAAATTATTAAAAATATTTTTATTATGTGATGTAACAAAAAATTTACGGTTTTCGCAATTTTTCCTTTATCTGTGCTATAAGACGTTGCTTCGTACCAAATTTCAAGATTCTGAGTTCACGGGAAGTACTCTGTAGGTTTTGATTCCCTTGCGAGTTTCGAAAATTTGCGGCATAAACGGCTGTATCTTTTTATTGCGTTGGCTTAGAAGTTTAACTTTTTCACAGATCCAAGGGACAGTAGACATGAGTATTTAATATAAATTTCAGCTTGATACCTCCACGCGTTCCTGAGAAAAGGGGTCTTGACAGACGGACGGACGGACGGACAACAGAGTGATCCTATAAGGGTTCCGTTTTTTCCTTTCGAGGTACGGAACCCTAAAAAGTATCTTATAAATCAAGAGTAGCAGAATTCGGCTTGTGGCACGGGAAAAAATTATGTAAGTATTTTAGTACTCGGTAGCCTAGGATAAACTTGGAGCAATTTCTACAGTCGGCAAAAAATGACCCTATTTTTTGACAAAAACTACTTCAACGACTAGTAAGTGGGAACTTTCGATAGGCCTTGTAGTGTATAGTTGTCTCGAGTACATATGGCAGTAGGCGCCCGACCGTGACAGAGGGCGGACGTGCGGTATGTATTGACGAGCCAACAGGAAATAAGATGAAAAGTCAAGGACATTACAGGTGGCGACGAGGATCAAAGTGAGTAGCACCGAAAGAAACGTGTATTCGAAAAAAAGAAATTATAAAATCGAATAATAACGGGCCATGATACACCGATAGTGTGTCAACAAGTTTTTCGTTACGCGCCATTCAAAGGTGAAATACATAAGTATTTGGAGGCTAGAAAATAATTATTGGAATAGGTACGTCATTGTAACTTTAACTTAACGTAGGCAAGTCATTAAGTACGACAAATGAGAATGATTACACAAATAAATCGGGTCCGGTCAAGACAATAAGCAAAGACGAGGGTATTTCCCTTATCCGCTCGAATGTAAGACCAAATCCGATGAGGTATTTGTAATAACTCCTACTTAAGTAATAATCTGCACCTATCTAGTATGCAAGTTTCTACATTAAATATATTATACCTACCTACGTTATTGTTGCATAAAAGTCACAGTTAGGATTTTTTTACAATAAGTGTGACACAAAATCCGCGTTCCGGGGCAGACTAAAGAAAATAATATCTAATAGCAAGTAATTAAGTTTCTAGTTACCTTAGTACTGATTGCCTGGTTCATATTGGTTACCCCGTAGCTATAGCAATGCATGTGAAAATATTTGATCGCATTAGACTCACGATTATTCAGACGAAACAGTCATTACCACAGTTTTGATAAGGATTATTCTACAAGACTATTCTACCTACCTACTTAAATGATAGGATAATTACAACTAAATACCCTATGGGGAGAGGGTGTTTTCTATCTTGCTCCAGGTTATACTGGTATCCATATTACTTACACATTAAGTACATGCACCGACACATACCTTTAAGCATGAACTTGGTATTTTACCAATGTTCGAGCGCAGGGTGCTAAAGAAGTAAATAAACGTACCTACAACTACTTAGTGCTTATTTAAAGCAATTCCATCTGCATTAAACCACTTTTGTCGGTTAACTTGCCAATTTACTTGACACTTTTATGCATTTAACCCATTAAGTGCCTAGCGGGCGCTTTGCTCGTAGGTGCGTAGCCGGTTACCTACATGCGTTTACACGTAGGTAGAAGAAACCTCTTATTATTGCGAAAATGGGTTGTAGGTAAAGTGTAGGTAAAGATGGCAGGAAGCATCGGTGCACTCGGTACACAAAAATGTATTGTTAAGTACATACAGTACCTATTGACCATGTAAATGGCACCTACTAAGGAACTTTACTCCATTTATGGTTGGAAAGGAAATGCATTAAATTACAAATAATAGTAGATAATACATACACATTAAATTTTAGAGGTATTATTTAGCATGACCATTTAATTGGCATCTATTAAGGAACTTTATCCATTTATGGTTGGAAATGCATTAAATTGCAAATAATAGTAGATAATACATACACAATAAATTGTAGAGGTATTATTTAGCATGAAAATTTAATTGATATCTACTAAGGAACTTTATCCATCTATGGTTGGAAATGCATTAAATTGCAAATAATAGTAGATAATACATACACATTAAATTGTAGAGGTATTATTTAGCATGACCATTTAATTGGCATCTACTAAGGAACTTTATCCATTTATGGTTGGAAATGCATTAAATTGCAAATAATAGTAGATAATACATACACAATAAATTGTAGAGGTATTATTTAGCATGAAAATTTAATTGATATCTACTAAGGAACTTTATCCATTTATGGTTGGAAATGCATTAAATTGCAAATAATAGTAGATAATACATACACATTAAATTGTAGAGGTATTATTTAGCATGACCATTTAATTGGCATCTACTAAGGAACTTTATCCATTTATGGTTGGAAATGCATTAAATTGCAAATAATAGTAGATAATACATACACGTTAAATTTTAGAGGTATTATTTAGCTTGACCATTTAATTGGCATCTATTAAGGAACTTTATCCATTTATGGTTGGAAATGCATTAAATTGCAAATAATAGTAGATAATACATACACATTAAATTGTAAAAGCATTTGGTATTGACCATTTAATTGGCATCTACTACTGAGGCATTAAATTGCGAATTTGAAAAGCAGTCGATAATACTGAACATTTCGACATTAAATTGTATTGTTTAGTATCTAAAAAAAAAAAAAACTTGAACGTGCGCGATTAAATCATATGATATGATCTGGGCATTAAAAAGTGATAGATGTAATGAACGAGCGAGATGGGAGATAACTGCCCACATGGTTGCTTGAGCTGCTAATGAATAAGTTATTGCTATGCAGTTGGGGTTTCAGACTGTCTTATAATAACCTTCATGTGAATGAATTTTATGATCCGGAAACTATAAAGCAAATACTTGTAGTTGCAAAGACAAAGACCACCATATTTACTTAAATGTCTGTATAATAATTTACACTTTTAAAAACAATGGTTAAATGTGTCTATTATTATCATTAAACTCCTATTGAAAGAAAAATATAAGTTCATACGTAGCATATTGAATAGACTTGCAAAATAGGCACATGGTCCAAATAGGTATGAAATATAAAAGTGAAATAAATGGAGAATTTGGTACTAGTGAAATTAACAAAAAATTTAAAAAGTTGGCTACCGTAAAAGAGGGTGGTTTAAATGGAGACTATGGATAATATGGAGACGTTTTTTACACCAATTTGTCCTTTTCCTCCGTTATAAAATACTTTTTCTCGCCGCACTTTACGTAACACACAAGAATGAAAGAAATATAATTGTTTAACTAAACAGATGAAGAAAGTTCAAAATGATGCAGCTTATGTGTGTTGCATTGATTTATTATGTATTCTACTAGATGTGACATCTAGAACAAATTTTGTGCGCCATGTTTGGCGGTTGACAGCTGTACCTGAATCAAAGAGTAGTATAGACTTGTAATGGCTATACGTCTGTTTTCGGTACGAAGTGCCACAGCGCCATCTGTCGAGACGGAGTCGAGTTATTCTGTCAGCGTTAAGCGACGAACAAAGTATTAGAAACTAGGATTTAGTGTCTGGTGTAACCGATAGATGACGCTAGTGCTTTAACCTGAAATAAAAGGAACGCGATTTTGTATGGATATTATCCATCCATGTCTATATCATCCTTGGCAAATAAGAACCGACCCAAAATAGTGAAGTGATAATAAAATCAAGTAAATTAAAAGGATGCGCCTCATCGCGGCTACCCTATTCAATATATTATTAAAAATACAAATTTTAATATTTGATATATTTGCCGATTTTACAAGTAGAATTGCGTATTGCACTACTCTCAAGACGTGTTAACCTTAAATTCCGAAAATTAATTAATTGAATTATGACAAGACTTTCATTGGTGTAATAATACATACATAGATCGCGTTATTTACCCATACTTGTTTAAATATGGCAAGAAATTATATCAAATGTTTAAGTGTGAGGAACATACCCTCAATTTTATACTTGAAAAATGTTTGAACTTGAGGATCGGGATATCAATACGCACATTACCGTTGAGGTTACAATTGTTACAAATATGTGGCAAAAAAAATATATATTCACTTTTGTTGAAAAGTGTGGATACGCTAGAGAGTTGATAAAGCTCCCTTTAAAGGTCTTGTATTTCTACTCTCAGAGACACAAGCTAAGTAACAAATCTATAACGGTAAATTGGTGTCATTATATTTTGTTGAGAAAATAAATAAATAAATATTCTGGGACAATCTTACACAAATCAACCTAGTCCCACGGTAAGCTCAATAAGGCTTGTGTTGTGGGTACTAGGCGACGATAGCCTTGTATGCTGAAATGGTTAAGAAAAGTATACTCTTGTATGCAGTTGTAAATGTTATAATTACTATAACGTAAGTATTAATTTACAAGTAACCGTACTGTATTAAACTTATAGTGGCGGAAAGACGAATTCTCGGAAAGATCTTGGGTCCAGTGAGTATGGAAGACGGTATATAGTGTCCGAGTCCGTAAAAATTCTGAAATTGAGGAGATAGTGGCTGCACCCAATATTATCGGCGAGACGAAGGCACACCGGCTCCGTTGGCTCGGCCACGTTGTCAGAATGGAGGAGGATCGCGGTGCTAAGTTGGCTTACATGGGTCGCATAGCAGGACGAAGGCCAATAGGTCGTCCCAGGTATCGCTGGGGCGATGCTGTGGAATCGGACCTGCGCGATCTCCAAGCCGTTAACTGGGGGGAGATTGCGCGAGACCGAGACAACTGGCGTAAACTTGTGTCGGAGGCCAGGACTCATTTTGAGTCGGTGCGCCATTAAGTTAGTTACTGTACGGTTTTATCCTTTAACATTTGATACGAGTTACTTACTTTCTTATTAACTTGATACATGCTTGATACGCAACTGTATACAAGCGCACAGTTCTTAAGTTTCGTTTAAAACGAGTATTTCTTATAAGTGCTATTGAAGTACAATATTTCCCTTTAGACAGTATTCTAGTAAAATTTTAATGATAAGATAGGCATGACGCCTGCGCAAGGATGACATGCTCATTTGGGAAAGCGTTCCACATTTTGACTGGCACATAAGACTTCTCAAACACTGCCTGCGCAAGGCTGACTATCCTTTTGAGTAAGGAGCCCACAATCGCGGCAACATTATTTATTAACTGCCTCCTGGGCATTAATTTTGATTTATAATAAAATTCACTGTGACCACCTGCGCAAAGGTGTATAAAAATATGATAGTCATATCATTATTATTTTGAATCTGCTTTCTAGTTATTGCGACAAACTGGTATAATATTCAGCCTTCGCAAGGCACATTATTAAATTTATAATTTGGTTGGGCAATGAGGATAAACGCGCACATTGGTTATGGTTTGGAAATTTCTAATCCATACAGTCTATGTTACTGTTACCGAGTCTCTAGAGACTAGACCTCAGAAAAGCGTCAGAAATGGTTCCAATATAACAGTTAATATGGACCATTTATAATCTAAGGGTTTTTATCCTTATTAGCCTATAGCTAGAGAAATACTATTCACAAATTACTTTCGGGGTAATTGGACCTCATCAACACTGAGAAGTATGTAAAAGGCAAAAGACCCTAACCTGCGTAAGGTGTATTGTTTAATCAATATTAATCTGCAGATAAGCAGTCTAAAGCGGACAAATTCATTATACGTCACAGTCGGAACTAACCGACGACCATATTTACAGCTTCAGATGAACGTTCATGCGTCCTAGTAACATTTTCTTTTGCTTATCATATAATGTGGTCATGGTGGTGAAAAGGTTAAAGCCATTGTTCCGCCTCCCAAATATAACTGATTAAATTAAAGCATATAATGAATTGATATTTCAACCTGTCCTCGATGCAGGGAAACTATCATGCTGCTGCGTAGGCAAGCATGTTGAAAACCGAAATGTACAAAAATGCCCCTACAAGGGTTTGGCAACTTACTTGCAAATATTTTGAGACTCTACTTATAATATTTTGGTATTGTAAAAAAACAAAAAATTGCAAGTAGTTAACAGGTTTCTGTGATCCGTCAATGTACAAGTGTTTCCATTGCCATGAGCACACACGGACTTTATTTAATCTGTTATTACTAAAAAAGACATATAATACCTCGTTTGAATGGTTAAGACATCATGAGTACACATACTATGTAATGCTCTTAAAACTAACTTGTAATGGTTTGGGACGGGAGTTTCAGATCCTACAGGCAAACTCCCTCAAAAATCTGAAAACTAAACGGTCTTGCCCAGAACTGGAGCCTTCTTTTCTACAGCAAAGAGTGCCAACAAAGCAGTCTCTGGTTAACAAACACCTCATTCAACGAAGTTTTTAGTGCTTTTAAATCTAAGGTTTGCATAAAACCAGTATTGGGTTGTTTCTGATTAAATATAGTGATCAATTGGAAACATGAGTTGCAATAATTTAAGTACTTGAGACTCTTGGTCTTTCTTAACCATTTTTTAATAGTAACAACAACCTGGGCAATTGTGAATAAACAAAATTAGGAGCAGTCAAGCTACCGAAATCCAGTGTTAATCTTAGCTGAAGGATAGTTTAACTTGTTGATATAAATACAAGTATCCTATATCACTGCTTAGCTTAATGCTATATGTTTCCATTACCATTACCAATATTGTTTGAAAATAACTATCGTAAAAATCGCAAGTGATTTCAAAGCAGCAGACGTAGTCCACCAAAAAAAAAAAAAAAAGAAAAAAAGAAAAAAGATACACGGCACATGGAGTGTCGTAAGCGGAGACGACGGTTATGAAAACTATGAAATGACAAGTGACATCGATATGGAGAAGAATTAGAGAAATGGATTATTTACACTGTGATAATTGTGTTAAGGAAAAGTAATCTGGATAATCCACAAATTATGGGAATTGTATTTACGTTAATACATGTATCCAAATTAAAACAATATTAATCTATTATTTAAATCTACAAATAAAAAAATAAAATAAAAAAATAAAACAAGAAAGGGATGTAGTGTATAGTTGTCTCGAGTACATATGGCAGTAGGCGCCCGACCGTGACAGAGGGCGGACGTGCGGTATGTATTGACGAGCCAACAGGAAATAAGATGAAAAGTCAAGGACATTACAGGCCTCATCGAAAAGTGCCAAAAAATGGTGTTAAAGCCTTGTTACATTTGTCCTAGTTAGCTTCCTAAATAGTTTCTAAATTTAGTCAAGTGTAACCGCATATAGCAAGTAAGTTTACTATGAAAACTAGTAAGGATCCTAATTAGGATGATAGTTAGGACACTAAAAAAAGTAAAGTGTAACAGGGCCTTTAGCCACACGCAGACCTGGCTATTTAGGATTTTTTATCTTTAATAGTTGATGAGTTCTTTTGAATGGCACAAGTTTTATCTTCTACCTATGATATATAATAATGACAGATGGGTTATGCACGCTCCAAAAGTGAAGCACTTAATATGAGTGAATTCAAACAACTGTCGCTAGTCGCGCACCGGCCAGCGTGAGATGCGGACGTGCCAATGAGCTCCCGCCACCCGTGTGAGAAAGAGACAAACTGTAATTTTCTTACAATGAGAGTGTCAAAGATGTAATGATTGTCAAAATAGATAAACATAACAGAATCGTTGCTAGGTTATGAAATAACTCTGGAAGTATTTTCTCTGCTCATTTTGTTAGAGTATAACCCATCCATAGTAAATATCATTGTCTTCTACTAGTTTAATTATTTCAATTATTTTTGATAAAGTAGAATCATGAAGTTGCCCGTTGAAATACATAAATAAAATATTTACCATGCATTTACCTTCATAAGCCGAATTCTGCTAGTCGAAGGTAGGGTTCCCTACGGCCTACTCATGATCGTTTTTTGACTCACTTATGTCGTAATTTTTTTTATTTTACTACTTGACTAGCTTGAATTGAAACTTTGTGGACCGAACTACAGGCGCATAAGTACTTATCGATGGCGATTTCGTCGTCTAAACTAAAATGGATTTTCATACAATAAGTATTATACAATGACCGTCCTCCTCCCTGACCACCGGTACGGTACGATCCATCGGGAGATCGAAGTTACAAAATTAGCCAAATATTAATCTAAAATTGATTGATAAACTTTAATCTCGAAACGGTTTTGGAATTATACCTTTTCAAAATAAATAAACAATCCCATTTAAGTTTTTCAATCACGTACCTTAGTTAGGCCACTCAGCAATACAATTAAACGTCTAATGATGAAAAACGACATTATTATGTAGTACTTAAATAAACGCGTTTTATTGTTCATTCATTCACCTTCTCTAACTTAGTAAGTTTAGAAAAAAAACAATCAAAAGCCATAAATTTTGACACATTTTTATTTTTTTCTCTATTATATAAAATAAGTGTATCTGTAAAAAACATAAGATAATTTAACAATTGTAGTTTCATGCTTACTAAGGTGGAATTAAATTAAGCTATCATAACAAAAATCTGCGACGAACGAAAACGGATATTTGCCTATATATTTTGTACGGAATCCATAAACAAAATTCAGCCTGATGTTGGATTTTCCGCTATTTTGTTAATGACAGCTGAATTTAGCGCTGAATTCCGCTCAAGTATGTGTTGCCCATAAGTAAATTAACAAGAAAAATAAAAATAAAATTTCTATAAGTACCACACTGTTCTGCCCATTGGTGAACCTTATGCTTTTTGTAATAAGGTCCACCGATGTACAGCAACACAGCAACACAGTTTAAACATGATTAAAAAAATATACAAATATACCGTGTATTAATTGTCGTCATCATCCCTTGTTCCGAATCTGAAATCAAATTCATGCTTCTACTTGTCTAATTCAGAATTTTTGATAATATTTTTTTTCCAAAATTTTCCCGTTTTTTTATCACGTTGCCTTTGTAACCTGATCAAAAAACGAATCCGTAAGTACGTACCCATTTCCAGAAGTCCGACTGAAATTAAAAAAATATATTATTTATTACTTTTTTATTATTAGGGTTCCGTAGCCAAATGGCAAAAAACGGAACCCTTATGGATTCGTCATGTCTGTCTGTCTGTTCGTCCGTATGTCACAGGCATTTTACTCGGAAACTACGAGTATACGATATATCTGAATAAAATTTACACATAAGGTGTATTTTGTATGCAGCTACTTAGTTATGTAGTTAAATTTGAAAAAAAAATATTTTTAGGGGGGCGCTCCATACAGGTAACTAAATTTAAAAAAAAAAAAATTTACCAAATTTCAACATGTGACACATCAATCGATAGGTCTTTCAAAATAACATTAATTGTTTTGAACATTATCGGTTCAGCCATTTTTGAGTTATCTCCAAAAAACTTCTTCCATAGGCATCAGATACGACCTTTTGGTATTAGTTTGGTTCTTATTCCATTGAAGGTACGGAACCCTCCTATGCGTGGTCCGACACGCACTTGGCCGGTTTTTTTTGTTTAGGGTAGGGAAAATAAAAATAAACTAAAATGGACGAACGAGCTAACGGAAAAAAATTTCATAAGTAATCAATGTCTATAGTAAATAGTAAAGGGATATAAATATTTTTCCAATGTTGGAACTTCCACGGAAAGTACCTAACCCCATGATTATGTAACCCCATGGGAACCCCATGAACCATATAAATGTGCCAATAAGCTTGACTTACATTACGACAATTACAATAACAATTACTTACCGATACGATGCTCACCAAGTCAGCAATAAACTAAAAAAAAAACACTATATCAAAATATGATGAATAGATTTTATCACGTAAATTATATCTTAAGGAGGTGGCGAGAGAGGTGGAATGATGTGTCCAGTTACGGCGCAGAAAGGTAATTGTCAAAAAAAAATTGCCAGATAGCACCACAATAGGTCATACCTGTCACTATAGTATTGTTCTATGGGATTTGGCTTAAGGAGCTATCCAGGTTGCAATTGCACCATTGCACCGACATTGCAATCTTGAGCTTTACAAGGATTTCCAATAAATTTTCCATCTGATTTGTACATTATGATACCATATTATGGTCATTAGAAATTAAGCTATTAACCTTTTGAACGCTTTCATATTTGAATGAAGTGATTACTCACACGCCTGCGTTATTTATCAAAAAAGACGAATCTCGTAGTGCTGTGCAAAACAATTCATAATAGATTTTATTCATGATAAAAGTACACCTTCACTCCGACCACTTTATGGGTTGTTGGCGTGGTGGGCACGACGACACAACACCTCTTTTACGGGTTCTTGGCGTTCAAAGGGTTAAATAATTACTTAACTTTTTTATTCAAAATTTCATTTTATATTTTATCATTCAGTAACCTGGTAACAGAACTTAGTAACCAACTAAGTAGGCACTAAGTATATTTAGGCGCGTTACGAACTCACGAGCAAAACGTGGTAACTATACTTACCTGAATCCCTTTAGCGACTCCAGCCAAATTGAATTTCAATTTTTTCCTTTTTTGCTTAGTATTTGTCTGGCTATTTTTTGGCTTCTTTAGTTTAAATACTCTTGATTTATTAACTTGTCGTTGGTATAGAACACGCGAAAATTCTTCTGTTAGCTTCTTTTCTTTTATTAGTCTTTCTTCTTCACGTTTCTGTGTGTTTATTTGCATATTTATTACTTTGTTGTATTTTCTTAAAACATTATCGTGTCTTGCAACATCGTCCTATAAAATAAAATGATTTGTGTCATTATTAGTGATCGACCGACCGTGCAACACCGCGGGATTCCTGTAATTTTAATATGGGCATAATCCGCATAATTATATTCACGATTTTGTTCGAATATTTATTAATTTCGATTATATTGGGTGTAATACATAAAATATTATTAGTATCAAATGAAATAATATGGTCATGTCCGTCTATTTTTTCTACGCGAAATACAGCGTTTTTACACGGTCGGTGTCTGATCATTATTTTGGAAAAGGTATCATTTGGCGGTCCAGCTCGAAGGACCAAAATGTTTAGGGTTATACTTTAATTTCAATTTAATTGACTGTATATCGATTTTACGACATATACAATACACGAAAAGCTGTGGAACTTAGGATGGACTAGAACAGTTATAGTCGAAGTACTCGAAGTGGAACTTTACCTCAAATGCAACATTGAATCTGTTCTGTTGTGTGTACAGTCCCCATCAAATATGTCGGAGCGGCCAAGGTACTCAAAAAAATCTGAACATGCACTTGATCGCCTTGACAATACAGGCGTTGTTCAGATATTTGTGACCACCTTGGCTGATCCGATATATTTGATGGCCACTGTATAGTCACGAACCCGGATTCTTGAGCCACTTGCCATGGTTCGTAATTTAGCCGTGTAATAATTGACCGATGTAACTGACAGTTGACAGCTAGTCGGTAACATCGGTCATTCATAACACGGCTAAATTGCGAACAATGGCAAGTGGCTCAACAATCCGGGTTCGTGACTGTACCTATGACGTAAGCGCCGGGTGCCAAATGGTACATTTTAACCCCCGACGCCCCGAAAAGAGAATGCTATTTGTTTGACCGTTATGTGTTATGTGTCTGTCTGTGTATCTGTCTGTGGCACCGGTAGCGATTTAAACGTTTGAACCAATTTGATTGTCTTTTCAGGGTTCCGTAGTCAACTAGGAACCCTTATAGTTTCGCCATGTCTGCCCGTCCGTCCGTCCGTCCGTCCGTCCGCGGATAATCTCAGTGACCAAGACCATTAGCACTAGAACGCTGAAATTTGGTACTAATATGTATATCAATCACGCCGACAAAGTGGTAAAATAAAAAGTGGAAAAAAATGTTTTATTAGGGTACCTCCCCTATACGTAAAGTGGGGAGTGATTTTTTTTTTCATTTCAACCCTAACGTGTGATATATTGTTGGATAGGTATTTAAAAATGAATAGGGGTTTACTAAAATAATATTTTGATAATGTAAATATTTTCGGAAATAATCGCTCCAGAAGTAAAAAAAAATGTGTCCCCCCCCTCTAACTTTTTAACCATAAGTTTTAAAAATATGAAAAAAATCTGAAAGTAAACCTTTATAAAAACTTTCTAGGAAAATTATTTTGAACTTGATAGGTTGAATAGTTTTTGAAAAAAAAATACAAAATAATTTCTGAACTAAGTTTGTAATTTAACCGTATAAGCAGGTGTGTATTGTACCTGTAATTTCTACAAAATTACAGTGAAAAGACTTGCTTTCAAATAAAGTAAAAACGGTGAAAATCGGTTCACGCAATAAAGAATTATCCCATAAAAATCATCTTCCATACTTTAAGCTCGCGCGCAATAGTTTACTTAATTTGCCGATAGATGTCGCTGTACGTAGAACGCTCATATCATATCCTACATGGCGGTGTTATTTTAACTCTTAAGTGGGGACACTTACTGTGACGGACGAAAAACTACGGAACCCTACACTGAGCGTGGCCCGACACGCTCTTGGCCGGTTTTATTTTATATTTGATAGCAGGTTTTCTAACGATTGATTTAAAAAACTTAAAAAGATAAACTAAAAGATTCTTCAATTTAGGCACATTACAATGCACTTATGAATGTCAGAGAGAAAAAAACTACCACCGGTTCTACCCTACCCGAGAAGTATTAAAACCGGCAAGAAACTCGGCAGGACGTATTTATTCAAAACATTAATCTTATACATTACATTAGATCTAAGGATACACAATACTGCGTAGTTCTTCAAGATAGGAGTCTTCAAAATTTCAAAATTTTACGATTTTTTTAAAGTACTAAATTTAAAAAAACAATTACACTATTTGATTTCTCATATTTTACTGTAAAATATATCATATGGCAACCAATACATAAACGCAATATTACACTGTTAAAATAGCAATTTCATAATTTTTCACTCACTTCACGTCATTGTTGCATATCATTTTGTTAGGAGCGTTTTGAAAAACAAAAGCGAGTGTCAGATTTTGAATCTCATTTCTGACTTTTGTGTTTCTTTAACGCAATTGGCTGCAGGCAGATGCTGGATGCGGCAAACCGAAGACAGGTCGCTATGGCACTCATTAGGGGAGGCTTATGTCCAGTGCAGCTTATGAGCAGTGGACTAATATAGGTTGATGATGATAATGATGATGATGAATTGGCTCTATATTAGAAGGAGAGCTAGCCACGTCAGATATGACAAAATAATGAGAGCGACGAAGCCACTCTCGTTAGTTTGCTATACTATGTTTTTTTCTAGATCCGGACATCTGGCAACTGTAAAGTGGTGGAGGTCAAAGAATGCAAACCACTTTAAGAATAGAAATCGTAGAGTTCTGATGCAGTTCTGATGCGGTTTTGATGCAGTATTATGAGAAATTATATAAATAATTGGATATTATCATTGCCAAAACTTTGTGATGGGGGAAAGTACTCCGAAACGACGTATAATGTAATTCATAGTTTGTGGCCTACTGTTTCTGTTTGCCAAAATAATACGCAATGTTTTTTGTTTTAATGTTAAAATATAGGCCCTGTCCTTTATAACTGAGACAATTAATGTGTCAGTGTCAGCGTCAGTTGCTGTAGCTAATTGTTTATTGAATTATAAATTAAATATTTAAAAGTTCGGACAATTACGCTATCCAAATTAATAGACGTTACCTAATTATCCAGTGAAAGTGTTTGCCTAATATAATACCAAATATAAAACCAGAAAACTAAATAATAAAATAAGAAAATTTTTGACATTGCCATATTTGACATTTTATATGTAAAAATTTTGGAATGAAGTGTTTACATATCGTTATTTGAGCTATTTTTATTAAATCAGTGTTCGTTATCTATACATATAATAAAGCTGAAGAGGGTCGAAAGTCTGTACATGGAAGATAATCGAAAAAAAGTTGGCTGGGGATACTTAGAATCGATAACAGAACACGTTCCAACAATTTTTAGAATTTTTGTCTGTTTATCTGTTTGTCTGTTTATCTGTTTATCTGTTTATCTGTTTATCTGTTTATCTGTTTATCTGTTTGTCTGTTTATTTGACCGCGCATCACGTGAAAACGGCAAAATGGATTTTGATGAAATTTTGTATAGAGATAGTTTGAGTCCCAGGAAAGGATAATATATACTTTTAATTCCGAAAATCAACCCTGGTGGGGGTGAAAATGGGGTTGAAAATTTGTATGGAAAAATTTTAACCGCTAAAACGATTTAGATAGAATTGAGTATGGAGATAATTTGAGTCTTGAGAAACGTCATAGGATAGTTTTCAAACCCTTGTGGGGGTGAAAAGGGGGTTGGAAGTTGGTATGAGTAATTTTTTACCGCTGAACTGATTTAGATGAAAATTTGTATAGAGATAGTATGGGTCTCGAGAAAGGACAAAGGATAGTTTCATTTTCAAAAAAGCCCCCCCCCCCCCCTCCATCTTACTTTAGAACCGTAGGTCCAAAAAATGTTTTAAAAATAATGGAAGTGAAGCCTGAAAGGTAATTTCAAAAAAACTATCTATAAATAATCTATACATATAATAAAGCTGAAGAGGCTCGAAAGTCTGTACATGGAAGATAATTGAAAAAAAGTTGGCTGGGGATACTTAGAGTCGATAACAGAACACGTTCCAACAATTTTTAGAATTTTTGTCTATTTATCTGTTTGTCTTTTTATTTGACCGTGCATCACGTGAAAACGGCTGAACGGATTTTGATGAAATTTTGTGTAGAGATAGTTTGAGTCCCGGGAAAGGACAAAGAATAGTTTTCATCCCCAAAAATCAACCCTGGAGGGGTTGAAAAGGGGGTTTGTATGGAGAATTTTTAATAGAAATTAGTATGGAGATAATTTGAGCTCTGGAAAAGGAAATAAAATAGTTTTATCTCGGAAATTATCCCTTAAGCGGATGCAAAAGGGGTGGACGTTTACATGGGGAAGAAACAACCAATAACCGCTGTACGTATTTAGATGAAATTTGGTGTTGAAATAATTTGTAATTTTTGGTTAAGGTGTTCATATTTATAACATGTTACCCGTCGATGCTTTAAATTTACCTTTACCCGCTCTTAAGAAATATTTGAAAATGTCATGAATGTCAAAGGGTTATTGCAGGTTCGAGGACTATACATGACGGACAAAGATGCATGGCCCAAACCAAAAAACTACTACAAAATCATCTAACATTTATAGGACACCGTTTAGGTAGGAAAACATATCAAACGTTTTGTGAAGCAGTCAGATTAGGATTTATTTTTCTTTAAAAATAAATAATGGGTACATTATCTGTCTCTCAAGCTGTTTTGATATGTCTTCTTGAAGAAGTACGCATTATTTTGTATCTTTAAGATCATAAAGAAATAATTTCAAATAATTTACAAATTAAAATAATTGCACACGCCCTAGGGGACTTTATGAAAATAAATATTAATAATGTCAACTAAAATCCTTACAAATGAAATAACAATAGTGTCCACACTGTCCAACATTATGGTCTCACAGTCCTATGTCTAGCTTGCTCCTTAACTAAATGAATAACTGGATCCCAAGCTGGTGGTACCGAAAAACCATCCTCTCTGTTGAAATTTGGATATTTTTTAATCTCGATCGCCTCTCGCAACATCCGGGGAATGTATCGTTTCTCCTTGACGAGGATTTGCGGTTTGTCAAATTTAACTGAGTGATTGGCCCTATACATATTAGACTGCTGACCTTGGTCGACGGTGCTTTACATCGGTAAACGACCGATGATGACGATGATGATATGATGATATCCAAATTTCAACACAGAGGATGGTTTTTCGGTACCACCAGCTTGGGATCCAGTTATTCATTTGATTAAGGAGCAAGCTAGATATAGGACTGTGAGACCATAATGTTGGACAGTGTGGACACTATTGTTATTTCATTTGTAAGGATTTTAGTTGACATTATTAATATTTATTTTCATAAAGGCCCCTACGGCGTGTGCAATAATTTTAATTTGTAAATTATTTGAAATTATTTATTTGACCGTATTAACATTCTTTATATTTTTTTTGTATTTTAAAATTATTTGACACTAGCTTTTGCCCGCGGCTTCGCTCGCGTTAAATTCGGGGTAACACGGTTCCCCTTTGTCCCCCGGAATGCTCCATACAAACTTCCACCCCCCATTTTAGGGAAGTGGGGGGTTAGAAAGAGACAAAAAGTAGCCTATGTCACTCTCCATCCCTTCAACTATCTCCACTTAAAAAATCACGTCAATTCGTCGCCCCGTTTTGCCGTGAAAGATGGACAAACAAACAAACAAACAAACAAACAAACAAACAAACAAACAAACAAACAAACACATACGCTTTCCCATTTATAATATTAGTATGGATTGTAAATTAGTTATTTGACATTATTAGCATTCAGATCAGATTCAGATTCAGATCATTTATTTCTCAATAGTATTACAATGTTTTCATAAATATAATCCATGCATACATACTGAGATCGTCAAGGTAGGTACACTAGGTACAGATTTTACACGTTTCACAAAAATAAATATTCATTAAATCAATTTTCCAATAAATAAAAAAATTATAAATAATAATTCAATGTCCAATATTTTTTCCTTTATAATATAATAGT
Organism: Pammene aurita; assembly: GCA_947086415.1. NCBI lineage: Eukaryota > Metazoa > Arthropoda > Insecta > Lepidoptera > Tortricidae > Pammene > Pammene aurita. The sequence continues at coordinate 7,855,235 of OX352314.1, read as the reverse complement.
CAATACAAATTTATTCTTAATCTCTCTCACTCCATTGGAACTCACTATTCATGTACTCTTTTACGCTATATATTGTCTTATTTAGTAGTAGCAGTTTAACTTTGCGACGGAATGCATTTATGTTAGTCTCAGTTTTTATTATCTTTGGCAGTTTGTTATAAAGTCTTTGCCCCATTATTTTGGGACGTTTCTTTGCCATTTCTGGTTTACATTGATCTTGCCTTAAGTTATCAGGGTATCTTGTTGGACGATTACTTATATCACCAATACGTCTAAATTCACTCGGATTATTTCTTACGTACATTAAAACTTCTAAGATATATGTCGACACCATAGTTAAAATGCCTAGTCTTTTAAAAAGTTCCCTGCAAGGAGCGTCATACTTAGCATTAGCCAGGACTCTAATAGCGCGTTTTTGCAACTTTAGGACACGTTCGAAATCCGTTGAGTTTCCCCATAATATGATCCCATATGACAAAATAGAATGCACATATGAGTAATAGGTTTCTTTCAGGTTATCATTTGAGATAAGTGGTTTCAATTGCTTTAAAACATACACGCCTTTGGTCAATTTTGCACAGACTGAATTTACGTGGAATTTCCATGACAATGTTGGGTCTAAGTCAAAACCAAGCAACATGACATGTTGTACACTTTCAATAGTAGTACCATTAGACAAAAGTATTCTTATTTCTTTACGATTTAAGTGTCGACTTGAAAATTTCACTATATTCGTTTTTTCAGAGTTAAGTTTAAGTCCATTCATTCTAAACCATCGCTCCAATGTCTGTAGGGTCATGCTTACTTTATGAGTTAAGTTATCGTCACATTCATCACTTACTACAATAGTTGTGTCATCTGCATATAATATAATTTCTCCATCTATGTCAAGTTTATCTATGTCATTTAAGAATAAGGAAAATAATATGTTGCCTAAGGATGATCCTTGTGGTACGCCTATAGTCGTTAATTGTGGTTGTGATCTATAGTGCTTTCCATTTACTTTTATTTCTACAGTCTGTTTTCTTTCTGATAGAAAAGACTCTATCAATTGTGCAGCGTTGTCTCTTATGCCATATGTATACAGTTTAGCCAGCAGCAAGGAATGATTCACAGAGTCGAAGGCCTTTGATAGGTCTAAGAAGATTCCAACAACTTTTTGCTTATTTTTTAAATGTTCTAGTACACTCTCTACAAACTTATGTGTCGCTCCGGTGGTGGAACGTCCTTTTCTATAGGCATACTGTGCATTTGATAGTACATTGTTCCGTTCGACGTGTCTTAAGATGTCATTTGACATAATAGATTCTATCAACTTCGATATCGTTGGGACAATTGTTATTGGTCTATAGTTTTCCACATCAGTTTTGTCACCTTTGCCTTTGTAAATGGGGCACAGACGAGTTTTCTTAAGAGATAAGGGGTAGCTACTGGGGCGTAAAATGTTATTTATAAGAAATGTTATTTGATTTGGTAGAATAGAAATGATATCAAATAGAGTCTTTCCAGAGATATCGTATATGTCATTTGTTTGAGATTTTGATATTTTTAGTTTTGCTAGTTTTATGAGGTCTGTCGTGTTAATTTGGGAGAACGAGAGTACATTTACCACTTCAGAGCAATTTAAATTAAGATGTGCTACTGCTTTATATATATTCGGACTGTTGTTGACAGCAAGGTCATTCCCGACATGAATTAGAAAGTTGTTCAGGTAATCAGGTACTTCAGTATAGTGAATAGGCATTTTAGTGTATTTGTCTTTTAGATTCCAGTTATATTCTTGTACAGTCTTGTTTGTTTCTTCTTTTATTATTTGCCATACTTCCCTTTTTGGGTTCTTTGACTTTACGATTCGTTCCTCTGTATGTTTCCGTTTCATATTTACTAGTGTGCTTTGTATTTGTTGCTGCTTCCTAGATATATCCTCTCTGATGTCAATTTGTGGGTACTGTTCATGGAATAAGAGTAAATCGTCTATATCACGTTGTAGGTTATAAGTAGATGATAACCATGGGATATGATTTTTATTTTTCTTTACAATGATTGTTTTTGGCATATGCATATTCATATTGTGTGTTATTTTATTTATGAAGTTATCAACAATAGTGCTGTTGTATGCCTCGAGTATTTTTTCCCAATCGTATGAGAGCATGGCTTCACAGATATTCATAATACTATTTATATTTTGCCGACGCCCTTCGGAGTATACATATTTTGGTTTGTAATCTTCTTGTACATGCAACTTGGCTAGTTGGGCATCATGATCAGATATGTCAGATTGTAGTGATTTTACGCTTATCAATTCTGTCTGAATGTTTGTAACCAGGCTGTCAATTGATGTCTTAGAGTCACCGTCTACCCTAGTTGGGAAGTCAATGATGTTTTTAAAGTTATATGAAGCCATTAAGTCGATTAATTCTCGTTTATTTTTCGACTCCGCACAAAAGTTTACGTTCCAGTCACCTAGGATCATTATTGAGCATTTTTTATAGTCGCTACAGAGTAACTCAAATAGTGCTTCCAATGTTTCTATCATTTTGTTATAGTCCCCCATGCCAGTTCTATACATTCCAATGACAATTAAGTTTACAGGTTTTAATTCAATTTCGATTGCACATATTTCACAATGGTATTCTACAGCAAGACGATCTATATTCTTACAATTTACAAATTTAAGGTTTCTGTCAGTAAAAATAGATACTCCACCATGAATGCGTTCTCTTCGGACAAAGTGATTGGCATGAGTATAACCCGGGATGACTACACTGTCTACATCATTAATACTTAACCATGACTCCGAGATAACAAGTATATCAGGACTGTATTCCTTAACGAGTTTATGTACCAGCAGCAGCTTATTTCTTATACTACGACAATTCTGGTGGATGATACATAATTCAAGATTACCTACTTTGGTTTTTTGTTCGGTGACACGCTCTCTAAAAAAGGCGTTGCAGGGTCTGGTGGCATAGACTTTGAGGTGGTCTCTACTGGTGAATCCTCAGTGAGATAGATCAGATTACCGTTTTTGTATGTAAATTCATTATCAGACTTATATGTAATGTTTGATAAGAGGAACCATGCAAAATTAGTACACAGTCTTCTTTTACGATTAAAATTATTTTTTGTGTACTTATTTACATCAATAAGTGATGTACCCTGGGACCTTAGAATTAATCTATATAGTTGACTGTTAATTTCATAAACTCTATTATCTGTTTGTCTATGATTTATGTATGGTAATGTCGTTACTTGGAGTTTTAACTGTTTTGAGTTACAATAGTTGATGGCATGCATTATGTACGATATTTTATAGTTAGTTACATTTGAGGATATGATTACAACATCGTCACCTGCTCTCATATGTTTCGTCAAATTTACAATATTTATGGTAATGTCTCTCAATTGTGCACCTGGTTTGCATATCGATATAATTGATGTGTATTTTGTACATTTTTGTTTCATGAACTCAGCTAATGATTTTCCGTGTTCGTCACATAGGATTAACATGTTCTTCTTGTATTCATCACTGACATTAGTGGTGTGGAATTCTTCTATCTTGCTACATGTCGAGGATAGTGGGGATGGATCCAAACTTTCCTGTTCCTGCTCTGGCGTGTCGTTTTTTGTGTTCGTAGATGGCAGTGTGCTGATGCATTGTTCTTCTTTGTGATTTTCCTGCTCTGGTGTAACTTCTTCAGTTCTCTTACTTGACGGGGTTGTTTGGTTGATATTCTTTCCGTCTGTGAGTACTGGTACCAATTTTGGTGATCCTTGGATTTCTGATTGTGGGCATGTTTTTTTAATATCTTTGTTCGATTTTGTCTCTATGCTAGCTTTATTAGAGTCTTGTGATGCTGTGGCAATGTCTTCAATAGGCACTTTTTTGTATTTGCCTGTTTTAGTAATTTTATCATTTTTTGGTAGACATGGTGATTTTATAGGATTATTTACATTTCTTCTTGTTTTTGTGGGGTCTGTATTCAAATTAGTTGAGGTGTTTTTTTTTAAAGTGTTAGTTTTATTTTTTGTGGTAATTTCAGTACTCAGGCTGGTTTGTTGAAGTTCAATTTGTCTGTATCCTGTAGGTGGGGTCGAAATATCACCGTACTGGGTTTGGGTACTGATATCATGAGGTACTTGAGTGGATATTTTTTTTATTTTTGCTGACGGAGGTGTTCTGGGGTGGTCCAAATTAAGTTTTTTCAGGACTTCAATTTGCTTTTCTTGTTTTTGCAAGCACTCCTTGAGTATTCTGGTTTCAGAGTTTAAGTTATCAATTTCAGAATGAGCAGAGTCTAGTTCAATTTGGAGAGATTTTAGTTTGTTCTTCATTTCTTTCATGTTCTCATCATTTTCAATTTCTGGTAGACTGATCATACTCGAGTCATATATTGTGGCATTCAACAAAGAGTTATTTAATGACTCGCCAGTCAATGAGTTGGCTCTGGCTCTCCGCGGTCGTATGTTCACATTATCCATTGTTTATTTATTTTTATTTATTGTTTATCGATTTCCACTTAATCGATTTAACCTATTCTCGATTATTTTAGTATGAGTTTTCTGAACGCATTTTGTAGGTGGCAACACTCACAACTGTCAACGTCAGTGGTAACCAATCAGCTGTTTGCAGGATCGTGATGTGTTGTTCTCGTGTATATTCGTGGTGTATTTTGGTGTTTTTAAATGTACATAGATGCTTAACGGTTATTCTAAGTCTCTTACCGGTGTGATATTTCCGTTATTTCTTCCTTATTAGTGCAGTTTTATGGAGATTAGTATGAGACGTAAGTATTTCCGTTCAATGTCACTCGCACGATTAACCTCAACAATAATTTTCCTAATTTTTCACAAAATAATGTTAGGAGCTCTCTTTATCACTGTTTATCTGGCTAGGGTTGCCATACGGAAATTGCATTTGTTTTTTATAAAGGCTCCTCTGGCATGTGCAATTACGATTTGGTTTAATATTTAATATGTGGGTAGGTTTGCATGTCGTGATAGTTTTTGAACGGAGGTAATTGTATATTTTTCCTCAGTCGACCCGTTGACCACGAACGCTGTAAAGTGTTCGAAACGTCGGGATGTAATTTAAGCTCAGTACACGATCCTCTATTCCGCGTTCGGAACCGTATATAATTACCACCATTATTGCAACCAGTAACGTATTATCTGTGACAGTGTGGTAAAAACGTATGAAAGTTCATTACCTACGGTAACGTAATAAAAATCTGTTCCCCCGACCGCCGGCGCAATAAGGTTGGTCAAGGCGGTGTAATGGCGGTCATGCTAATGGTTTCAATGGATTTTTAATATGTGTGTAGGTAAAGCAGTGTATGCTTCTGTACATAATTAGGCCTTATTACGTAACAGTTACATAAACTACTATTTATCTCTTTTTAGGGTTCCGTAATCAACTAGGAACCCTTATAGTTTCGCCATGTCCGTCCGTCTGTCCGCGGTCTAGCTCAGTTACCGTTCGCACTAGAAAGCTGAAATTTGGTGAGGCCTGATAAGAACTTATTATTAAAATAAAAACTTTATTGAATAAAATCGGTTCAGCCGTTTTTGAATTATCAGTCAACGCATAGTGAAAGGAAGTGCCGAATAGTAAAATAACGTAAGCGCCGCCAAATATGCCGGAATAAACGACCTTTTGAACGGATGTTTTGTAACAGGGCGGCATCTACGAAACTCTACACTGAGCGTCGCCCGACATGCTCTTGGCTGTTTTTTTTTTGCATTGTTATCCCGGAAATCACTCCTTAAGGATTACTTATTCCAATTCAAGAAAATCCCCAGCCAGGTTATACGTAGCCTATAAAACTTCAACGTCTAAAAGGGCGGGGTAGCCACTACACTCGATTGAGTTAAATTTGCATGGGTAATGGACCCCCCCCCCCCCTCCAAGTGCACCTCAAATAGAACATGCTGAGACTGATTTGACGGGAGGATCGATTTGGATGATATTTGCCGTGGACATGAACGTATAAATACAAAAGTGGTCGTGTATCGTCCGATATACACCTACTACTCTATGTCGTTTAAATCATGCCAAAAAAATATGATAAAAAAAAGTATTCATTTTTGAGTGTAGTTTCATTTGGTGGTCATTGTAAAATATTTTATTAGGCCTACTGTCCTCTAGCGTATCCATCTGTCAACTTTACTTCAAGTCCCGCCTCCAGGGTAGCGCGAGAGAAATTAGGGTGAATTAGACGCTTACTGACACAGACCGAATTCCACGCGGGCGGAGCCGCGGGCACAGCTAGTTTCTAATATTTATATACCTACTTATCTTCATAATCATGATGAACGTGCAAAAATAAAGTGGGTACGATGGACATTACACCTAACATCCCACTAAGTCAAGATGAAAACACAGACATAGTATCATGCTTAATCTGCTCGAAACCCTATAAAAGGAAAGGTCTGCAACGTCACATACGTGCCGCTCACGGCAGTGAACACTCTACTTCGCAACCACCACCACAACGCTCAGTTCAAGCATCCCCCCAAGAAGAAGCTTTTGGGTCACCATTCCTCAACAATACAGGTTCGATGGCCGGCATTTGGCAATCACGTTGGAATAAAGTATGTACCCTACAAGGCAAAATTTATGATCTGCCCTCCTCCAATATCACAAGCAGGAAATTCATTCACACGCTTGCCGATGAAGTCGATATGCTAACAAAATCCCAATATCCGTCCGAACGATTACTAATATTCACCGCCGTCCTGTTACAAAGAGATAAAAATGTTAAACAAGCGAAAGATATAAGTCGACTTATCGATCGCCGCTTTAAAGTTGTGGTCAGATGATCATATAGACATCTTGATAACCGAGGCAATAAAATCAAACATCTCTCTTTGTAATTTTAAAAACCGAAAGAAACACAATGACAACATAACGCAAACTTTCACACGCCTAATCTTAAGAGGAAAAATACGTGAAGCTCTAAACTGGTTGCTGACGAAAGATTCTAGCAAAATTCTCAACACGAATGACGAAATCGATGACACCGGGAAAACCGTAGGTGATGCCCTAAAAGAAAAACACCTACCTCCTAAAACACCAAATCCTGACCTTTTTACCCATGCCCGAAGATCTCCCCAATATACCCCCACTACTAGAAGTTGACATAACAAGCAACCATGTTGAGCAGGTGGCTAGAAAACTACATGGCGGCGGCGGCCCTACAGGTACAACCTCTGAAAATTGGAAAGATTTCCTCTTAAGATTCGGGGAAGCGAGCCTACATTTGAAAGAAAGAAAGAAAGAAAGAAAGAAAAAACATTTATTGCGAATAAACTACAAACAGCACCACATCAATTTAAGCTTAAATGCTAAGTACTTAAATCATTAAAATAGGTCACATATTGATGCTGTTGTAGTGGATGCAAAAGGACGCCACTCAGCATATGCCCTGGCATGTGGGATGCCACAGCGCTGGTCTTCCGTGGAGCCCAGAGACGGAAGGTAGTGCGAAACAGAAAACATAGAGGACAAACATATACGATAGGTGAAATAGGAGGAACTCCTAGATACAGTACTAAATAAATATAAAACTATTCATATGGTAGGTACTTATAAAATATATAGTGTTAGAATAAGAAAGAATAAATATACATATATTATATTGTCACGTCATATATTAGGTGTCACGACCAAGATCACGGCAATTGAAGACGAAAGAGATATGTCTTAAATTTGCGTTTGAAAGTAAACAGAGTTTTCGAGTTTCGTATAGGAGGGGGTATGTTATTCCAGCATTTCGTGGCAGAATAGCGAAAACTACCACGAAATGCTGCTGATTTGCCGTGTCTCGGACAAATAAGACGGATGGCTTCTCTAATTGGCCGTGTGGAGAATGTGAGTCTGTCAAAAAGGTACGGAGGTTGTTGACGATGCACCACACCGAATAGCAATGAAGCAAAATGCCACAAGCGACGCGCCTCCATTTTTAGCATGCGCCCGCTGTTTAGGTAAGGGGTGACGTGAGTGCGTGGAGGGATAGGAAAACAAAAGCGAGCACAAGCATTCTGTATTCGTTGTAGGACTGCCCTGGAGCGAGCCAGTAAACAACCGTTGATTACTGTGTCGACGTAGTTAAGTTTAGATAGGATTAACGTGTCACATAATTTGATTCTAAGGTCCACACTGAGAAACTTACGAACCTGATACAAAACTTTTAGTCTGTAGTAGCAACTTTTAGCGGTATTAAGCACATGCTGTTCGAAGTGCAACTGCTCGTCGAACAGTAGACCCAGATTACGAGTCAACGTGACCATTTAAGGAAGTCCATCGCCGAACTAACTATGAAACTCAATAACGAATATGTTCCATGGAATCAGATACAAGCACTGATGTCAAGCCGCCTTGTAGCCCTAGACAAATGTCCAGGTGTAAGACCGATTGGCATAGGTGAATGCCTGCGGAGAATCATATCCAAATGCATGATATTAGCCACCGGCTCCGAAGTAACTGAAGCATGCGGCCAATCACAACTCTGCAGTGGCCTTAGTAGCGGCATTGAAGGCGGAATACATGCCATGAACGATATTTTTCAAAATAAATGTCTTCCTAGCTCAAATTGGGGAATGCTTCTCGTTGACGCAGTCAACGCATTCAACTCCGTTAATAGACAATTAGCACTTTGGCAAGCCAGAATATATTGGCCACATTGCGCTCGCTTTCTATATAACACTTATAACGGCCACGCAGAACTTGTCATCCGTGACTCCGACATGAGGTTATGCAGCAAAGAAGGTGTTACTCAGGGAGACCCGCTAGCAATGCCACTCTATGCCCTTGCAACTATACCAATAATAAACAAAATGAAAGAAGAAAAGAACACAATACAATCCTGGTATGCAGATGATTCCTCAGCCCAAGGCGATTTGAAAAGTATCCGTAATTGGTGGGACAAAATCAACTTAATAGGTCCGTCCTTTGGATACTACCCACAAGCCAAAAAAACTTTGCTCATAGTATCAGAGGATGACAAAAATATTGCCGACCGGATCTTCAAGGACACCAACGTAACCATTGTAACTGGTTCTCGTTATCTAGGAAGCTACATAGGTGAAGGAAAAGAAGACTTCATTAAAAATAAAATAACCAAATTTATTTCCACTATTGAAAAAATATCGCAAATCTGCAAAGACTCACCCCAAGCTGCCTATACCACCCTCACCAAAGCTGTACAATTTCAATGGGCCTTTCTTCTACGTGTGCTAAAAAATTCAAATGAATACTTTGAACCACTAACGCAAGCAATACGCACGATCTTCTTACCAACACTGTTCGGTGGTGACGTATCTTCAATAGAAGCCGACCTTTTTTCTTTACCCGTGAATAAAGGTGGCCTTGCAATCTCTAACCCTTTCAATTCTACCAACTTAAACTACGACATCTCTAGGAAAGGTTGTACTGCATTGACTATCGCTTTAACAGAGAAAAAAGACATCGACTTATCTCAACACACTACATACTTACAAGATGCACGGAAAGAAGGTCGCAAAGAAAAAGAAGTCCTTGATGACAATTTTTTGGAATCAACCCTGGCAAAATTTACTCCCAACAAGAGAAGGGCAATTGAAAGATCCATCGCAGCGAAAATGAAAATAAAGTCATCTAACTGGCTGTCCGTGATTCCTACAAGAAAAGATCACTTTGACCCATCTCCTTTAGAGTTCAGAGATGCGCTAGCAATACGCTACCACCGCATACCGATCTCCATGCCACAATCTTGCGACGGCTGTGGAAATGACAACTTCGACATTGATCACGCACTCTGTTGTAAAACAGGTGGCCTAATAACGAGACGCCACAACGAAATCAGAGACCTTTTCTGCGAACTTTGTCAACAAGCGTGGGGCAATGTAACAAAAGAACCACTAATTTCTGAAACCGAAGGCGGACTGCGAGCAGACTTATCCTGCTGCGGCGTGTGGGACGCTCAGAGGGAGGCGTTGTTTGATATCCGTGTCGTTGACACCGACGCTCCTTCTTACGTCTCGCGACCCGTAGCATCTGTTTTAAAGTCAGCCGAAGATGAAAAGAAGAGAAAATACGCAATAGCCTGTGAAATACAACACGCTACCTTCACACCAATAGTAACCTCAGTAGATGGCGTCTTCGCTCCCCAAATGTCATCCTTCATAAAACACATGGGAGAAGCCATTGCCGACCGTTGGAACAGATCCCTGAGTACTGTCCTAGGATGGCTTAGAGCCCGAATAAGCGTCGCCATTATACGCGCCACAAGCATGTGTATTCGTGGCACACGCCACAAATTTAAACCAAGATGGCTCGGTTTTGACGACGGTGCCGCCCTGCCCCACATAGACTGATATTTCTTATGTGTATTTATGTCTTTATTTGTACTCGCTTTTATATTTATTTGTTCTTATAACTGAGACAACTTCGGCAGGTTTTACCGATATAGGTATTTCTATCGTTCAATTTAAAAATTTTGCTAGTCTGTTACTCTGACCTCCACCCATTAAAAGCTGCCAGATGCCTGGATCTAGCAATAAGGATAGTATAGCAATCTAACCAGACAGGTTTTGTTGCTCTCATTATTGTGTCATATCTGACGTGGCCAGCTCTTAGTCCAATACACATTTGATCTTCACAACAAAACGAATCGATTGATACCATACATTTAAAAAATTCATCATACTTATTCTAGGGCTTACCTTTTGGTCGACAGAGTCACAGGAGACCCACCCCTGATGTCCTAGAGCTAGAAAATAGAGTAAAAGAGCTCCCCTCATGATGACAAACACAAAGCCTATTGCTAAACTATTTGGTCTATTGCTAAACTGAATCTGACGCGGAATAGTTGAAGACTTGACTAGAAAGCATTATAATTTGCTTATGCAAGTCATAACATAATGTAACATCAAAACTAGTTATAGCAAATGGTATATTTTACTCAATAATCATCCCGTTCAACGTCTATACTGAAAAACGATAGACGTATAATCGATTAGGTGCACGACAATTGATTATGCCCTAACGTATAGTAATCAGCTGTTCTTTAATTGGTTTTTTGATCAAATTTCTGCTCTTAGGTACTAACCTGCTTCTATTGTATTTAAGTTTTTTTTACACCATGATTATAATCTGTGAATAAAATGGCTGACAGGTAGGTATATTAAAAAGATATACTTTATAACATTGTTCAATAAGAACATAGCTAACCATTGTCATGGATTTCCATATAATTATGTTATAGCACGTTGAGAGATTGAGGTTACTAAATTATATAGACGCAGCAGATTGTAAGGCAGTCGTCGAACTCAATTCTTACCGGCTTGCCTATTTTGAGCACTCGTAGAAAAAGTATTGTAAGTATACAATAGTGACATAATTGAAGCTTTTCAATCTCGGACCTTACTAAGGCCATTCAGCATGCTTCGTGGCCTATTCACTACTATTGCCCTATAGGATTTGGCGTAGGGCTAAAGAGCCGAGTCAACAAATTCCCAAAACGCAAATTGTCACTACCTATTGGTAGGATTGATAGTGACTTGGTACAACTTATGCTGGCTCCATATGTAAAATCTTTGAACGCGGCTAACCCCATTGCTTTGGTATAATTTTTTTCTTTTCTTCATCGAATAGCGCCCTCTCGGAGCAAACGTGTGAAATTCCAAGTGAGAGTTTATAGTTCTAAGCGCTCATTTTATGACCTGTTTACCGAAAAAGTTGTAGCAGTGACCGCTAGATGGCATTCTTCTACAAAATCGCATGACAACATAAATTCCTCGAGAGTGCATAGATCAAGAATAGGCCGAAGGCAACCCTACCTCATCGAGTAGCAGAATTAGGCAAATTAAGGGCAATCCATGGTGAAAAGTTAAGTATAGTACTTAGTAGCCTGAGCTAAACTTGGAGCATTTAGTACAGTCAGCAAAAACATCATTATAAAATCTACCTCATCGAGTAGCAAATTGAACCTTATGCCATTCGAAAGTACTACTCAACCTGGTAAACAAAAAATGGTAGCCAAACATAAACCTGGAGCTTTTGTTATCCAGCCAAGTTTTATGTGTTAGGGTAAAAATCGACTAATGCAAGTACGACGTGCAAATGAGTTCACGGGATGGTTTAAATGCAGTTTAACGCAATACATAAGCCACTATTAATCAACAAGTGCCAAAAAATAAGAGGTTGCATTAATTGCCAAAACAACCTGAATTGTCAAACTTCATTATTGTAGCTAATTAAAACATATTGAAATAATTAACCTAGTAGAAGATAAAACTTGTGCCATTCAAAAGAACACATAAATAAAAAAAGAGAAAATGTCTGGTTTGATTTTTTGCCACTTCTCGATGAGGACTACCGAAAAGGCAACGTGCCCACTTGCTAGTCATTGAAGGATTTTTTTTCAAAAATAGGGTCATATTTTGCTGACTGTACAAAATGCTCCGACTTTGGCTCAGGCTACCAGGTACTAAAATACAAAACATTTTACCGTGAATGTGAATGAACCTGCTACTCCATGAGGATGGGTTGCCTACGGTCTACTCTTTGTCTATCAGTGAATGTGACGTGTTCAAGTCAAAGGACAACATTGTCGGTTTTTAATAGTTCATATCTAAATATTTTTTATGGCATAAGTTAGTGCCATAAAAAATATTTAGTGCCAATAACGCCTTATTGACAACTGACAATGATGTACCTACCTTTGATTTGAAAACGTCACATATAGGTAATTAATCCTAGTTCAAAGATTGACGTTGGATATAGTGGATATAGAAGGCAACTTACGCTACCTTAATTGGTTTTAATAATAGCAAAGAGTTATTTATAACTCTCTTCGATAATAGCATTTTCAACCGATTTCGAAGGAGGAGGATCTCAATTCGTCGGGATCTTTGTTTTAGCTTGTTTTTTTTTTACGTGTGTTCACCGATTATTCGAACGCGGCTGGACGGATTTGGATAATCCTTTTTTTGTTTCAAATTGTATACTTGACAGTTGGTTCCGTTTGTCATCAGGTCGGGATCTTATGATCGGATCCTGGAGAAATCGATGGGACTCTTCAACTATATCTCGTGTTTCTGTAGTTATTTGTTATTTTTATTAAACGGGACATTCGCAATTTAAAAAAATAACGTTTTAACTATAAGACTTTCATGAGACTCTAAAATATTTAAGTATAACGGGTTACTCACGTTATGATCATCGTAAATTGATCGAAACATATCGAGCAAAAATCGACTTAAATTACGTGAGTAACCCGTTATAAATATTTTTAAATAACGTTTTGTTTAAATTAATGATACAAAAATGTGTGAAATAAAACGACAATATAATTAAAAACACACGTTTGTTTAAAAATGCTACTTAACTACTAATAAATAAACTACAAACATGCGAGGTCCTTAAATTAAAATTATTTATACAGTACAAGAGACACGCAGTTTCCTAAATAAATTATTTTACCAAATAGATTTAGATTTAAATAATAAATAAAACTATGTATAATGTTAACAGTTTTGGGCTGATATGCCCAAATTTAAATTAATAGCAACCAAATCAACATATAATATATGTACTTGTACAGTCGCCATCAGTAATATCGGAACGGCCAAGGTGGTCACAAATATCTGAACAACGCCTCTATTGTCAAGGCGATAAAGTGCATGTTCAGATACTTTTGAGTGCCCTGGCCGCTCCGATATATTTGATGGCGACTGTACGTACGGTCACGTCTGAAAATATGGTTACATTTAATGTGACAAAAACATGTATACAAGACTTGACGCCTTGTTACTTAATAGAGTCGTGGCTATATATTTTTGACACATTAGATGTATCCATATTATATGCAATTTAGATTTTGTTGCTATTTATTCAAATAACTTAGACTAAATTCAATTAAAATTAACTATTTACTGCAAATATTACTTAAAATAATACAAATTTAATTGTAGAGTCAAAATAATTTGACAAGAAATATGTTTACAATGTTGTACAAGTGCTTATATTTTAATTTCTGTGCTTTTTTTGAGTATCCACATAATTTATTAAGGAAGATTTACATTTCAGCTATACTCGTACCATAATAATTAGTAGGTACACATAGTGTAAGTTTTTATTAAAACCTTTACAACTTTTTTTACTTTCTTAATTATATATTTTTTACTTTAAGTAAATTATTATTTTGAATTGAAATAAGCACAGTAAGAAATGTTGGTTTTATTCATATATGTATATTATTAACTCAGATATGAAATATACATTTTAAAAGGAAGCCATGATTGTCATTTTTTACTATATATTAATAAAACTAAGAAATAAAAGCCAGAATGGGCATAATCGTTCAGCAAACAAATTATTTACAATCTCATTTTAGAAACATATAGGTGTTATAAGTAGGCTTAGGACTTTTCGTAGCATACCGTGGTTCTAAAATCCTTTGAGCCGCCATATGTGATATTTTCGAAGTCAAAGTCAAAAAGTATGAAGTTATTTTAAAGGCTTTAGGACTTTTTGAAGCATACCGTGATTCTAGATTCTATGGAATTTTTAGTTGTAAAATAAGTTGTAAATAAAGTAAAAAAAGGACATTTCATATAAATAGTATAATGTAATATATTAATTTACAATGCATTTTATAACGGTGATTTAAAAAAAACCTAGAAAATATAACGTTAATTTCAGCCGACGAAACGCGATCTGTCGAAACAAAAGCTATAATATGACTCGCTAAGCTTTACTCAACAAATCAAACGAATTTAGTTTTGTAACAACATTCTTTATATCCTCCAAATATGTGCTATAATAGAATGCTGCATTCAGCCAAGTTCCCCATCTGGTTATGACGGGTTCGGGCGGTAGAGGTACGTTAGGACACATCTGTTTAAATAACCTAATTCTTTTTGGCGATTTTAAAAATATTTTCTTTACATTCGAAATCAATGTATCTACTAGTTTATGCTCGGACCTAATTTGCTCAGCACTTCGATGGAAGGCATGAGCTAAACATATAACGTGCTTCAAATTTAAATGAGTCTTCTTCAAAATCTTTCCAGCGGCGATCATATAAGCAGCTGTATCAGTACAAAACACAGCAAATTTATTAATTTTGTTTTGATATTCATCTTCCCATAAAAAACGTAAGCTCTGTTCAACCAAATTGGCAATTGTTTCACCATTTACTCGACACATTATCAAATAAGGTCTACGCGAATAGCCATCCAAAGACCTTGCTACTATATTCACAATAGAGTTCCCCATTTTATCCAGAGTTTCGTCCATTGAGAGCCATAAAATACTATCTAAACAAAAAACTCCGTATCTTCGTAATAGTGCTTTTATATACCTTTTGCAAATACACATTTCTTAGGATGCTTTGTTCAGGCAATCTTCTAGTACCACAATTACAGCAAATGTATTTGTTAAAAACTTTCTAAACTCTGGATGGTTTACTTTGTTCCAAGCAATATTGCAGTTGATGAGAAACAAGCATAGGTCTAGATAAAGATCGTCTCTACTGCCATTTTTTTTTTTGTGACTTTGGCTTTTCACGTGCTTTTCTACGTTAAACTTTTTTAATTTCAAATTAGTATCACACGCCGAACAATATTTGTGTGATTTATCTTCGCTTACCGTTAGTTCTTCGTAAGGTTTTATTAACTTAGGATTATACTATTCTCATCACTGTTATTTTGATGAAATATCCTATTGCTATGGTTCACAACAAACATTTTTTTGTCACTGTAAAATAAGGAATTTGTCACATAAGGAACAATGAACACTATATTTTTCTTCATTATATTTTAATTCCTTATATGGCTCTATCCAGTATTTATCGCGGAAGTTGTAATATTATTCATTTTAAATAAAATCAATAACCAATTTGAAGGTCTCTTATCAAAAGTGTCAATTAATTATGTCAATATTTTTTAAATTTTAAATTGCGAATGAATTTGCACTACTGACTAAACACGGGCATTAAAGAGGATGTATAACTAGATAAATAATATTGTAGCATCACATATGATCAGTAATTAGTATTATTTTATTATATAGGTTTATGATAAAATTAATTACGTTCGATTAATATGAACTCAGTAACGATGTGACAGTATGTATAAATCATTATATTTAACATCATACTTTTTGACTTTGACTTCGAAAATTTCACATATGGCGGCTCCAAGGATTTTAGAGCCACGGTATGCTACGAAAAGTCCTAAGCCTAATTATAAGTGAAGGGTACACGGAAAGAACATGTCTAGTCTCATTGACAACATTTTGAGTTATAGCGCTTTTAAAATTTGGAACGATTCAATTAACCATAATATTTTCGTAACAAGATGGTTTTTATGAGTTAAGAAGTGGATATACGTTAAAATTTACACCTGTAACAGGAGTTGTTACTAATAGTTCATTATAAGCTCTACATTTTTATATAATAATCTCATTTTACAAAAAAAGTGTCTAGACATGTTCTTTCCGTGTACCCTTCAAGTGGTTTCACTGTTTTAAAATTAAGTATACAGTCATAGCAACCAAGTTAGCCGAATATATCGGTACAGATCTTTATTTGTATGGCAATAAGGATGTGTTACGATATATTTGGTGACGTGGACTGTTGCGAACTATATGATTCTGACTGTCCAGTCGCCATCAAATATATCGAAGCAGCCAAGGTACTCAAAAATATCTGAACATGCACTTTATCGCCTTGACAATAGAGGCGTTGTTCAGATATTTGTGACCACCTTGGCCGCTCCGATATATCTGATGGCGACTATACAAGCGCCCAATCTCGACAGATTTCTGTCACTAAATTGAACCCAGGTTTAGTCAATTACTCTTTTCATATTTTCTAATTAATCATAAGGAATAAAATAACAATAAAATTATATTACAAATATTTGGCAACTAGTTTTGTTTACCTTTGTAACAACATAAAAGAAATCTTGCTTGCTGGGTTTCAATCTGTAAATTGCTTGTTGACCGGTGATAGTGCATATGTACTCAGTTAACAGGGTCAGAATTATTACAAGTAAGTAGTGTCTAGAGCTACGAAGACTGTTTACCATAGACTGTAAATATTTGATATATTCAAGGCATAACCAAGAAGATGATTTTTGACGGATGGTGCGTCATCTAATACGCGTTAATTTGCGAGTTTATTTATAGTCATAGACAAAGTTAGCGAGGTCAAAATTTATAGAGCTCACGCGGTCATGGTATAGGACAGTGCGGTCACAAGTGTTAAAGCAGGTTTAGAGTAGAGCAGGTTTAATAGAGCGCGGTCTACACATACCTACAGCTTGTTGGCAGAGTTAATACGGTCACGCAGCAGAGTACGGTCGCTAGTACTATAGGTAGAGCTAGCACGGTCATGACAGAGCTACTGCGATTACGAATGGTGATAGTGCGTGAGGGGGCATTGGCTGGTAGAGCATGCGTGGGAGCATCGCTTTCGTAGTCTGATGAGTCTAACTGCTAGCTAGTTATGGTAGAGCTAGTATACTTGTAGCAGCCGCTAGTATAGTCATATTAAAAGAAGCTAGCACCGTCAGGTTTCGTAATTATATTGCCATCCGCCGGATAACTTGTGGTCGTATCATAGTGCATTTCTGAAATCTGGAGCAGAGCCCGCCTAGGCAAGTACCTCCACCTTACAGAAAACCACAGCCAAATAGCACTAGACCCTACTCATAGTGTTGTGTTCCTGGTGGTGAGTAAGGTTGCCAAAGAGCTTAAAGAGGACTCAGTGTGTTGACGATGAGGGACCCTCTTGTTCCTTTAGCCATCAACACTGTGAATCCTCTCTGTAAAGGGTCGGCAACGCGCATGTGACACCTCTGGAGTTGCAGACGTCCATAGGCTATGGTAGCTGCTTACCATCAGGCGGGCCGTATGCTTGTTTGCCACCGTCGTGGTATTAAAAAAAAAACAGTTTGTTGGTAGAGCTAACGCGGTCACGGTTGCTAGTGCGGTCACGAATGGTGGTAGTGTAGATGTAGCGGGTGGTCGTAGAGTGGATAGAGCGGCTGCGGAGCGTGTGCTGGTAGAGCGTGCGTGGGAGCATCGCTGTCGTCGTCTGATGAGGAGTCTAACTGCTTCTCGTTAGGGTTGCCACTGTAATAAAAAAAAGGTAAGAATTAAAAAAAAAGGAATTGTTGTTTTGGTAGTAGAAACTTAAATAAAGGTCAAAACATTTATTTATATAACCCAACGATTTAGATCTATGATGTAGACCTATAACGGGTAAGACCTTAATAAATATAGTTTTAGACTAATTATATCAAGTATTTCGAAAACGAAATAACATAACATAAAAGTTGATGGAACTTCCTGTTGCCATGGTTACATATCTGGTGACTATTTATATTCATGTGTTTTTTTATATGTATTTCTAGTACATAATGTATTTCTAGCCACCTATAAATAAATTATAATATATCGATGTTTCTAGCAATTATAAAACCATTCTATTTATAATGTATCGGTGTTTCTAGCAATTATACAACCATTCTATTATTGTTAGTCGAGAATGTTATTTTTTTAAACTGTTACAGTTGTCTCTTAGCTGGCAAAATAATATAGGGTAGGCAACGCGCATGTGAACCCTCTGGAGTTGCAGGAGTACATAGGCTACGGCAACTGCTTACCATCAGGGGGGCCATATGATTATTTGCCAACGTCGTGGTATAAAAAAAACAACAAATTATTTGGTCGATCCACACACAACAGCGTAAAATCACAAGCATACGGCCCGCCTGATGGTAAGCAGTTACTGTAGCCTATGGATGCCTGTAATTCCCCCACCAAAGGATTCACATGCGCGTTGCCTACCCTTTAAGAACCTATACGTCAAATGTCTAAATGAATCGTGCCGACGACTGGTTCCAACGCACGGACATGTGTACATGTCTATTGCCTAAGTTAACCGAAGATCGAGAACACTAAATAAAATAGTATTTTATACAATCGTGACATAATTAAGAGCTTTTCAGTCGAGTACCGTGTCTAAGTAAGGTCTATCTATCTATTTAGCCCTTTATTCTGGATTAGAGTATGTCTCTAATTTCAGTGTGCCGCTTGGCAAAGGCCTCCTCTAGCTCTTTCCAGTGAACTCTGTCCTGGGCCGCTCTCCTCCAACGAGGGCCCGCTGTGAGTACAAGTTCGTCCTCCCATCGTCTTAAAGGTTTTCCCTGACTTCGTTTGGAATCTCTGGGGTACCAATCAGTCACTATTTTGCTCCATTTATCTTGTTTCTCCCTTTGCATGTGGCCAGTCCACCTCCACTTCTGCTGGTCTATTTTAGTCACTATGTCGGTCACTTTAGTTTTCTGTCTTAGGTGTTCGTTCCGTACTCTGTCTTTTTTTCTTGTGCCTGTCATACTGCGTTCCATTGACCTTTGTCAATACTGAAGTGTGTTCTTTGTTGAGGGCCCAAGTTTCGCAGCCGTATGTGATACACGGCAGAATGCATGTGTTGAATACTTTCCTTTTTACTGAGATGCTCAGGTCGTTTGATTTCATGACTTCTTTTAGAGACCAAAACTTCTTCCAGCCGCTAGCTATTCTAGTGTTAATCTCTTTGCTTGATTGGTCCTCAGGGGAGATCAGCTGTCCCAAGTATGTATATTCGTCAACGTAGTCGAGCAGTTGTAAGCCGACACTTATGTCTTGACCGAGTTAGTCATAAGTTTTGTTTTTGAAATGTTCATTGTCAAACCAACTTTTCCACTTTCCTCACTTAGTGCTCTTATCATTCCCCCTAGTTTCACGGGGTATTCTTCAAACAGAACAATGTCATCCGCAAATCTAAGGTGGTTAAGTTTCTTTCCATCAATGTTGAGGCCTAGGTGTGTCCAGTCTAATTTGCGAAAGATGTTCTCAAGTACAGCGGAGAATAGCTTGGGAGACATTGGGTCGCCTTGTCTGACTCCTCTTCTTACTCTGAACTCAGGACCAATTTTCTCCAGCTGTACTCTCGCCTTGCTGTTTAAGTAAATGGATTTGATAGTGTTAATGTATATAGCAGGGATTCCTTGGGCCACCAAGCTTTCCCACATTGCTTCGTGTTTAGCCATATATAGTGTTTTATTATATTCGTTATACTTCTCCTTCTAGTGGAGAAGTATAAGGTCTAAGTAAGGTACGAGATTGAAAAGCTTGATTATGTCACTATTGTATACAATATTTTTTCTACGAGTGCTCAATCTAGGCAAGCCGGTAAGAATAGAGTTCGGCGAAAGACCTGCTGCCTCTATACAATAAAATTGAGTAAGTTCTATCTCCCGGTGGATTGTGCCGGCGGTCGGGAAGAAGGACACGGACGGTCGGGAAGGACAACAGTGTTACAATATTGTATGAAAATCCTTTGATCGTTGGCGATGTCACAATATGCGACCATAAAAGCTCTATCGGAAAGTATGCGCTAGTAGTTCGGTCTACACAATCACCTTGTTTGTAAAAAGCAAACCTTGGTCAATTTAAATAGTTTTGTATTTCAAAATACAAAATTATATACATTCACATAAAAATTATACTTATAAAAACCATTTCATAAACAAGAGCAGATATAAAAGGACTTAATTATAAACCTAAAATAGATTATAAATGCTACATTTATTTGGCAGCATTTCGCTATGCTACCTCAAAGATTAGATTCGTAATAGGCATGGTGAATTTTTTTCATGTATGGTATCAATCGATTCGTTTTGTTGCGAGGATCAAATGTCTATATGCGGCCAATTGCGTTAAAGCAACACAAAAGTCAGAAATTAGACTTAAAGTCTGAGATTTGCATTTGTTTCTCGAAACGCTCCTAACAGTAACGTCACGATTACATATTCGCCCTGTTTAAAGTATGGAAAAATTATGAACTGCTATTTTTACAGTGAAATGTTGCGTTTATGTATATGGTTACCATACAATTTATTTAACAGTAAAATGTTAAAAATCCAATGGTATTATTGTTTTTTTTAATTTCGTACTTTAAAAAATGATATAAGCATGATATCTTTGAACCATTTCAATAGATTTTTTAATTTTCACTTTATTTGGATATATTGGATAAATTTTATTGCATAATTCAACATGTGTCATCATCCCTATTCTCTTATTTCCGTGAACACAGTCTACCCCCGTCTAACGTTAACTCACTGAGGCACTGACAGCCCCTGCGTGTAACGTGATATGGCGCGCTCTGCCGAACAGGCTTTTTTTATTAAGTACAATAGTTTCAAAAAAAAAGTCTGGAAGTAACCTGTATGGTCCATTTAGAAGGTAACCTATGTACGCCTCAGTCTAGCTAGATCTGTCTTTTTTAAAATACCACATGGCAAACAAACATTTGGTCCGCCTGATGGTAAGCAGCTACCGTAGCCTAACGATGCCTGCAACTCCAGAGGTGTAACATGCGCGTTGCCGACCCTTTACAAAAAGGAGGATTCACTGTGTTGACGGCTAAAGGAACAAGAGGGTCCCTCATCGACAACAAACATAGGTCCTCTTTGAGCTCCTTTGCAACTACCAACAGGACCACAACACTGTGAGTAGGGTCTAGTGCTATTTGGCTGTGGTTTTCTGTAAGGTGGAGGTACTTCCCCAGTCGGGCCCTGCTCCAGATTTGAGCGAGATGACATTCACTGTGCTGTGCCCTACCACACATAGCGAGATGACGTTCGCAGTACTCATACCTCTCTTTTGGACGTAGTTTAATGACATACCCTGATCCTGGTTTGTGGTAGTTTTTTAAGCGTTACAATCTGTCCTCGCTAAGTTGACACCGACATGATTGCGCCATACTAGATTCAGCACTTGTTTAGCATGGTCAGTTTAGTTAATGTATTTTATTATTTCGATAGGTTAGGTAGTCTACTCCCTCTATAGAGTCTGAGCAACAAAATCTGGAACTACCGTTTTAAACGTCATATTTTCATATAAATTTCTAAATTATTTTTATGGCAGTAACGTCTCATTGGATTGGCGACCGACAATGATGTACCTCTTTGACTTGAAAACGTCACATATGACGTATATGCTGACGTCCACGCAATGCGCCAGGATGCGAAAGTCGATGCTGAGTTAACGTGGTCTAACTTTAACAAACGTTAGATCAGGGGTCGCCAAATGGCGGACCGCGGTCCGCATCCGGACCGCCGACCCATTTTGTGCGGACCGCGAGAACACAGCAACTTTTGCACTACAGAGTACGTAATTTATAAAAATTTATCCCCCGCATTATCTTTGTTGACGTCAATTCGAAAACGGCCGGGCGAGTTCGATTGCAAAAGCGTTGATCGTCGCGAAGGAGAAATCCTTAGCAGCATTTACTCTCTGCATCCTGATGGTGAATGGAGCAACGACACTGCAATTGTTTTCGGGAGTGATAAAGCTACTCTGCAGATGGAAATGATCGATTTCTAAGCAAACACAGTTTTAAAACACAAACATGCGGAAGTTTCCAGTGAAGAGTTCTGTATACAATTTGTGTGTGGTAATAAATATCCAGAACTACAAAAATTAGCGTTGAAACTTCTTACTTTGTTTGGATCAACAAATATTTGTGAAGCAGCATTGAACAGGATTTAATGTCAATAGTTTGCACGAATTTTACTCCAAACTTCAGACAGATAGTCCGCAACATAAAATGAAATTTTTCTCATTGATATGTAAAAAAATACCTTTGTTATTTCTGTAATTACATTTGTTTGATAAATATTTTTTCTATAAAATGTTGTGCGGACCGCGACGGTCATTTTATTTCTTAAAACAGACCCCGAGCGAAACTAATTGGTGATCCCTGCGTTAGATCATTGAAGAGCTCTGACAGACCCTACCGACCGAAGTAACTTGATATGGCGCGCTCGGCCGACCAGCCGTTTTTTACGAGAATAGAGTTTATGCTCCATCGGTTGGTGAGCTGTTAGGTTAGTTTTGTTTTCATATACATACAAGGTGTAACAAGGATACTGGAGATGCTTTTAAGGGCATAATTGGTATCGTATTCTCATTATGAAAAAGTAAAAAAAAAATACATACAAAGTCAATTTATGTTTTCGCGCAAAAAGTTTTTTTTACTTGTTCTATACAAAAATTTTTTTTCGCGTCCAAAAATGTTTTTCTCCTACTTTTTCTTAGTCGCAATACGATACCAATTATGCCCCTAAACGGATCTCTAGTATTTTTGTTACATCCTGTATAGCTTGGACTGATAGAAAATTAAAATTATCATTATCACAGGCCTTTTTAATTACTTAATGACCAGAGATCGGAAACTCGGGAGCTATTATACCTAAACTTCGGGCTCAGTACCTACGCCGCGTCGATGTTGACTAGTATGGAGGCGGACTCAATTTAATTTTACTAATAAATTTCCCGGGATTTCCCGAAATACCGAAAATTAGAATAACAGCCATAGAAATGTATTAAAGTATTTAAATAGACTATTTTAGTTGTTCCTATGATCAAAATACCTATAATTAATTTAGCCCTTAAACGGACTAACACGTGTCTTTTTGATACATTCTGTATGTCGTTAAAACGGCTTGTATGTTGAAGAAATTCGCTAAAAAAGGCATAACCCAACGACAATTGATACGTATTA
This sequence comes from Pammene aurita, assembly GCA_947086415.1. Taxonomy (NCBI): domain Eukaryota; kingdom Metazoa; phylum Arthropoda; class Insecta; order Lepidoptera; family Tortricidae; genus Pammene; species Pammene aurita. The sequence continues at coordinate 7,831,629 of OX352314.1, read as the reverse complement.
ACCATTTTTTGATGTTGCATACAATCCCGGGATCCCGGGATTTAAATAATAAAAAATATTATTTTTAAGAAGCCGACTCCATACTTGGAATTTTGCTAGTTGTAGGTATAATAGTTCCCGAGTTTCCGATCCCTCTTAATGACTTTTACGTGGTTAAAAACTTTAAAAGCAAAAGAACGGTGGTAAAAATGCGACATTCACGGTGACGCGTAAGGTAAAAGTAACAAGAATAACGTCGAAAAATATGACTTTACTTCATTACCATTTGATGAATAGGTATTCGGAGTCAATAGAAAAGTAAAATAATGTAAATAAACGCAGTTATCTTCGTTGCTTCGCAATCACGCACTTTTAAAGAACAACCATGGTTTAATTGTCAGCTTAGGTATACACGAAAACTTGTTATTTATGTTCATTGTTAGTAAAAGTATCCGTTAATTACTTATATTTGTATGAAAACGAATTTCTTTACATTTAGGTACTTGCTTGTGACAAATGTTTTTTTTTGCCTACAAACGCAGCCATACCTATTTGTTTATCTAACTTTATTTTTCTGTTGTGGTCGACTATAATTAAAACGATTATTTTTACGGAAATATGTATGGGTCACAGATGAATAAAATGAATAAAAATTGAAGGTTTATACGTCAATTTATTAATAATAACTTTGTTCTTAAAAAGTGCGACAATGTGAACTAATTTTATTTAATATCCTACGGAAGACCAGCGCTGGTTTTTAAGCTGCATTATGCTGAGTTGGGTCCATTTTGTGATGCACGTTCATTGTTTGTTTTCATTGTTTTTGTGTCTCAATGTTCATGTATTAACATAACTATAAGCGTCACAAATAATAGTATTTTATACAATCGTGACATAATTAAGAGCTTTTCAGTCGAGTACCGTGTTTAGGCCACGAATCTTGCTGAGTGGCCTAAGTAAGGTACGAGATTGAAAAGCTTGATTATGTCACTATTGTATACAATATTTTTTCTACGAGTGCTCAATCTAGGCAAGCTGGTAAGAATAGAGTTCGACGAAAGCCCTATTGCCTCTACACAATTGAGTAAGTTCTATCTCGCGGTGGATTGTGCCGGCGGTCGGGAAGAAGGACACGGACGGTCGGGAAGGACAACAGTGTTACAATATTGTATGAAAATCCTTTGTACCATCGTTGGCGATGTCACAATATGCGACCATAAAAGCTCTATCGGAAAGTATGCGCTAGTAGTTCGGTCTACACAATCTCAATTCAAGCATTACAGTCGACGAGTCGAAAAATGTTTTTATTCTTATTCTCAATATTAAATTTCTATTAGTCATAAACAATTAACGATAAAAGTCGACAGCAAACCGCAAAAATGGAACGAAATATTTCGTAGCATCTTGATGTTGATAATATCAAAAATATGATCACATTTGTGTTCAACCGTCTTCAAGATTTCGAAGGAGGAGCTTCTCAATTCGTCGGGATCTTTATTTTTTTAATGTATGTTCACCGATTATTCGAAGACTGGAAAATTATTTTTTTTGGAAAGAGTTTACTTCACAGTTGTCCCATTGTCATCAGGTCATGATCTGACGATGGGATCCTGGAGAAATCGAGGGAACTCTTCAAATACTATAGCATATCTATAGTGATTTCAGTATTTTTTACACTAGCTCGGGGTAGCTTTTGGAAGGGTGGAGGTAAGTGAAGTCGGATCTTTTTTTGTTTAAAATTACAGCTGTTATATCTGAAACTTACTCGAAGTTTAAACATTTTTTTACATTCACATTATTATTACATTCAAAGTAAACGGATTTTATTGCATTTAGAATGCAAACTAATAAAGAGTTGCATAGTAATTACCAGTAAATTATTAATTACCTACCTACTGGTAATTATCATAAAAATTTTACTGCTTGCATTTCCTAAGTACCAGGCATAGAACTTTAAGTGGCATGAATAAAACTGCGCTAGGGACTTTCCATCGATTTATTAATTTATCGATAAATTTTCCATATGATAGATTCGGCATACGTAAAATATGAATATACAAGTTGCATATTTTGCAGTAAGTTAACTGTAATGTAAGGTTATTCAAATTGATAAATATTAAAAAAACCTAAAACTACATAATTACGCGATTAAATTCACTGTGACTGATTTTCTTTATCAATCACAGTGACAATCTTAATCGTCTGGTGTGATTGAAACACGTAGGACCGGCAATCCGAAGGACGCGGGTTCGAATCCCGTGATGTTCCAGAGTTCATTACAGTTGATTTTTTTTATTGTAATAACATATATCGTTATCAACTTGTTGTATTTTCCACTAAATTCACATCAATATATTAAATCCCTCAAACAAATATACTAATATATTATATTATCATTATACAGCCTTGGCCAGAAGTGTTGAGCATAGCAGTTTTTTGTTTACAGTTTTGATGTTAAGTATTATTTCCCAATAATAATAATCTACGGTGACGTAAAATGTTATATTTTATTTATATATCCAGAAAACTTCACTTAATAACTATTTCAAGGTACCTATAAAACATGAAAACTTAAGGTCACAAAAATGCGCCTTTAGGTCGGTGCGACAAATTGCAAATATTCTATGCAGTTACTACTAACTTCAACAAAACATGCCTGTTCAGTTTGAATTAATTAATAAAATCACTTCAAAAAAGATAGAAACGCTGGACTAAAGTTTCGAGTTTTGTATGAAAATCGCAAGGGTGCTCGACACTTCTGGCCAAGGCTGTATAACATCGACAGATATTTAATGAACAGAAAACATGATGATTCTACATTACTCGGTGAACTTACCCCTAAAACGTCATTTCTAAATTAGTATTTCAAAGAGTTATCGATAACTGAAGAACAAATCAAATTATTTTTAATAAATATTTTGATTTGTTTATTTTTAAGTAGACACACTACTATATAAATCATAAACTTATATAGATGTCATATACAAAAGAAAAAATATACATAATAAATAAATAAATAATATCGATAAATTTAATAAAGGAAAGAAATCCCTAGTTAACTGACAAATTTGCCACATAATCTTCGTCTATTAAGTAAACTCGATTCGTCGCCGTCGAATAGATATAAACAACTTGTTAAAATCACTTCCCATAAGTATAAACTGTGATATATAACAACGAAAGATTCGTACCTGTCCCTTTAATTTAAGCTATATACATACCTCAGTACTATGATGATAAAGAATGCTTGACAATGATTAAAAGGCTGACCAATAAAATCAATGGCGTTAAGCGTTATTTGAAGTATTAATTTCGGAATTAATATGTGATCTCGTGAATTATTTTTATTATAGGTAACTTAGAGCTCAAAAGTCACGCTTTTGGAGTTTTTTCTGCCTCTTCGCACTAATGAAATATTGATATGAGTGGTGGCCTCTCTTTTGCACACTTGAACTATTTAAGCGTTAGCGCACATAGATCTGTGACAGGGGTAAGTAATAGAACGTATACAAATTTATGCTATATTGATAGTAACATATAAATTCAATTTATATAATTTCAATTTGTATAACGTGCATGAAGTATAATGTACAAATTGAATAATAACAAAATATATAATTGACTAATGTATAATGAACTTCACAAATAATATCGTTTACGATAATGATAATGTAGTATAATGTTGAAATAATCTAATGTTCAAAACAGATATCATACATAAATTATAAACGCCTACAACTTTTAATTGTTTTCTTTTTCTACCTAACCACACAGTTCTAACCTAACCTAACCTACTTTCTGGGTAGTATTTTTTTGTGGGGGGTCACAGTTCCAACCTAACCTAACCCACTTTCCTGGTAGCAGTTTTCTTTTTGTGGGGGTCGCAGTTCTAACCTAATTCTAACCTAACCTATCCTACTTTCCTGGTAGCAGTTTTCTCTTTGTGGGGGTCGCAGTTCTAACCTAACCTAACCTAACCTACTTTCCTGGTAGCACTTATTTTTTTGTGGGGGTCACAGTTCTAACCTAACCTAACCCACTTTCCTGGTAGCAGTTTTCTTTTTGTGGGGGGTCGCAGTTCTAACCTAACCTAACCTACTTTCCTGGTAGCAGTTTTCTTTTTGTGGGGGTCGCAGTTCTAACCTAACCTAACCTACTGTCCTGGTAGCAGTTTCCTTTTTGTGGGGGTCACAGTTCTAACCTAACCTAACCCACTTTTCTGGTTGCAGTTTTCTTTTTGTGGGGGTCGCAGTTCTAACCTAACCTAACCTACTGTCCTGGTAGCAGTTTTATTTTTGTGGGGGTCACAGTTCTAACCTAACCTAACCCACTTTTCTGGTAACAGTTTTCTTTTTGTGGGGGTCGCAGTTCTAACCTAACCTAATCTAGATTGTTATTTCAGATGTTAGTCGATATTTTAACTATTATACGTAACTATTATTATGCAAAACGGAATTCGTCTATATGTACGTTAGACTAAACAACGGTATGTATAATGTACGTTATATTATTTTTGAATTATACTAACTGAAAATAGACATTTAATACATTATACCTAACGTTAGTATACTTTTTGAACGTTTGTAAACTGAAATTATACCAAAAGTGCGTATTCATTATGTTACGCACCCCTGTGACAGATACTATAATAAAATATAGTTTGCAAATTATACTAACTCTGCATTTGCAAACTATATCCCCTAAAATACTGTTAATAAACGAGCTCACTCGATCGTTGCCAAAAAAATCCGTTGCCTCCCAACATAAACCTATTCTGACACCGACAAAAGATCCTTCCTTTCACATGATCGGACGTCCCGGGATTAGGACATAAAGAAAACAGAAAAAAAAACAAAACCTCGCCTTTAATGAAACGTCAATAACTGACACGCGATACTTTGTAGTGAAACTCGATATTTGCAGTTTTTTTTCTAATTCGAAGTTTTGTTAAAGTGTAATGAAGGGTAAATAGGAGAGACTGTTGATTATCGATGTTTTTTTGTATCGACGATGGCAAATAAGCATACGGCCGTATGGTTAGCAGCTACCGTATGGACGCCTGCGACCCCAGAGGTGTCACATGCGCGTTGCCGAGTTTGCCGACCCTATGCTATAAAGGAGGATTCACTGTGCCGACGGCTTAAGGGACAAGAGAGGCCCCCGTAGTAAACACACTGCACCCTCTTTGAGTTATGGGAGACCTTACTCTCCGACAGGAACACAACACTGAGTAGGGTCTAGTGCTATTTTGCTGTGGTTGTCTGCTCAAGATTTGGGCGAGATGACATTTGCTGAGCTGTGCCCTACCATTAGCGAGATGACCTTCGCAGTGCACAATGTCTGACGTCTGACGAACAATGAAACCAATTGTTAACATTTTTGCAAAATTAAGTGTGCTTGCAGCAGTGCTTCTGCTCAAAATTTTGCAAAGTGTTCTTATAGAGTTTTGATTGTGTTCCTCTAAAGCATTATTCCAACGTACCGTCCTTTTTAATATCCAAAGAAATTTTTCGATTGCACATACCTTTTTTGGACGTATTTTAACGACTTACCCGGGTCTAAAACCCGGAATCCGGGTGAATGTATTAATGCTTTAACATATGTACTCCTAAAAGAAAAAAAAACCTACGATAGTAAGTAGTAGATTTAGAACAGAACGTTTATGTCGACTCAAATAATAGTCTATTATCGATTTTGCTATAAAAATTTAATAAGAAATCGCACTTTACAACCAACAACAACTATAACATTATAGTCAAACCATGATAACTGCACCGACGTGTCAAGTGTTAAAGTGTGGAGGGGCGTCATAAACGTCAAATCACAGATTATATGTCAAATCATAATTTGACCACTTTAAATGAGAAGAGATATAACTTTTAAAATAAGTTACTGTATTTCATAGAGTTAGAGTTCATATCAAAATACAACGATATCATTAATTACCATTTAATACAAACGCCATAAAAAAATGAATCAATTCAAAAATATTATAACATCATCTCGAATGCGGCCCTGTTCACTTTTACAAACGCAGATGTGACGGTGTCAGGTTACATACGGCCGTCTCGCTCGGCCGCGTAGCTCTCTCCCGCTCGAGCGCGCGAAACTGTAGCTCAAGGGACTCTGATACGTATTTTGATAATATTTTTTGGTAATTAAAATCAAATTAAATATTACTATTAAAACTTGTGGCTAATACGCCAATAATCAACCCAGCAGGACTTGAACCTGCATCGATACGCCTTGCCGGGGCTCGATCACTTTAGCTATGGGTCAAGTTACTAAGTTGACGAAATTTTCAATGCCTTCAATCATCTTTTTTTCAACAATAATTAACAACAACTAAAATAATTATAAGTATTTTATTGTAAAAGATAATTGGTGTCCTAAAAGTTGTTTCACCCTCTTTGCAATTCGGTACAGACTTAGCTTGTTCTGTTCTGACTATAGGTACGCAAAAATTCGTACGTAATCAATGGCCATATTTTGACCGTTAAATGTCAATGGTCAAATTCTATATTTAAAATCGCCTACAGAAAAGGAACACTCGCAAACAATATCAAACCGTTCCACATCTCAATAATTACTACCTCGTTTACCAAGAAACAAAAGGTTAAAACACACATTAAAAACTAGACTTTATCCGCATGTCATAAAAGCGAAATTCCATTAGCAACAAAATATATTGTTGTGAGTATTATTCTGCGTTTGATTTTGATCTTTACTTTATACGGGATAGAGTTGAATTTCGTTTCGAGACGGATGTAGGATATCAGGTTACTTGAAGCCAGCCAAATGGATAGACAAACGTAGCCCCTTTATATACATAAATAGTATGTATAATGTGGAGTTAGCAGCTATGCTGTTATCTTTATATTGATTCTTAGTATTAAACTACTTACGTATCTTTTGTTTATCCTAAAGTGAAGGACTTTAAATAAGCAACATTCAAAATGTCATATCGTACTACTTATACCAACGGTACCTAGGACAAATTCGACCTAGGTCAAATTCGTTAGAAATGTTTTTTTCGTTTTAAAGAGAATTATGAACTGAATCGCTTTTTATAAAGCCAAGATTTAGCTGTTTGCCTCTCTTTTTAACAATCATTAGTTTATTTGTTGTAAGTTCATAATAGGTAACGTGTAGCTTTATAAAATGCAAACCCGATCTTGATCCATATTAGAGGTGAATAGTTATAATAACTACTAATAGGTGATGGTAAAAGATTCGGTGGACTACGAGTCTGCTTTTGTTGTTGTATGCCACTCGGGCCTGCTTCTGATTGCTCCACTACCTACCCTACAAACGCACAATAATACAGCAAGCAAATACCTTTAGGTATTGAACAGCGAATTACTTTTACCAAAATCAAGCTGACCCACGTTGGACTTTGTTTTTCATCTAACGTGTCCTTGAATATATAGTATAAGAGCCCACGACACCGAACCTTAGTTTCTTAGGCGCTTTGTTTTGGCATACATCTACAATCTTTTGATGCTGCTGCCACTGACAAGGCCACGCACGGTGGCTTGCATGCAGCACCGCATTATCGTGTAGCCCTACCCCTCCCCTGCTTACTATACTAGAAACCTGTTTTTTTTTTAATTAAAAAAAAATCGCCGCCATTTTTTTTTGCATTGCAGCATTTCGTGTTCCCCCATTAAAGACGTGACTAATTATACATATCTCATCTAGGATATTTATCGAACTAGGTTCAGTGTCGTGTTCTAGTTCAATACATTAGGGAAAACAAATTAACAGTGACATTGTAATATGATGCTCTTAGGCTGAAATTATACTTATTTATTTTACTTATTTATTTTCAGATCTAATAATAACGAATAGCTAGATATTCGTCAAAATGGCATTATAACATTTAAACTTCGGTGTAATGATAATTAGATGAAACAACATTGTACTAAATGGATAGTATACGAAGTGAAATTCGACTCAATGAAAATTAGACAAAACGTATAAGTATGAGAAGTGAATTTAGACGAACTGAAATTATACAAACCGAAGTTAGGTGAAAAGATGTTAGACGAAACGTAGGTAAACCAAATAAAACAAAGTCGTGTAGTATTTATAAATCTAGAACGGCTGACTGAACCAATTTTCATGGTCTTTGATTTTTGTGTGATTATGATAGTGACAATAGGCATGGTGAATTTTTTTCATGTATGGTATCAATCGATTCGTTATGTTGTGAGGATCAAATGTCTATATGCGGCCAATTGCGTTAAAGCAACACAAAAGTCAGAAATTAGACTTGAAGTCCGAGATTTGCATTTGTTTCTCAAAACTCTCCTAACAAAATGACGTGCAAAAGTGACGTCACGACCACATAGTCGCCCTGTTAAAAGTATGGACAAAAATGGAAATGTTGCGTTTATGTATATGATTGCTATACAATTTATTTTACAGTAAAATGTTAAAAGTCGAATGGTATCATTGCTTTTTTTAAATTTGGCACTTTAAAAAATCGTAAAATAGAAATTTTGCAGCTTGATATCTTTGAGCCATTTCAATAGAATTTATAAATTTTCACGTTAGTTGGATATATGTATTGATAATTTTGCATCCTATCAACTAAATTTGATTGCATAATTCAACATGTGTCATCATGCCTATTGTCGAGTAAAAAGACAGATCTGACGTATAATCAATCATGGTTGCCATTTTATCGCCTATCACGTCATGCGTCACTTTCGCACTAACATACATGTTAGAACGTGACCGCTATGGTGATAGACGAAAAAAACCCGACAATATTAGGCTAGCAGAAACTAAGTTATTAACAAGTAGGCTACATTACTACACGTACTTATCTTTTGTTAGTCGAACACGACTTAAAAATTAAGTAAGTTCATGCCTCCCTGAGCACACTGTTTTTTTTTATTCTCGGGACCCGGGACTTCCGCGCCATTGAGCCGAAACAGATGCGGATCGTCCAGATAAGATGCGATTTGATTTTAAAGATAGGCCGGTTTTGGGAGCTGTTGGGTACCTATTATCAGTATGGCAGTTTAATTGATTTTCAATTTGAATAGTTGTAGCTAAACTCGATCGAAAGATTAAAGAATAATCTAATCATTATCGAGGGTAACATATAAGTAGGAAATAGGTTTATTAAGTAATATTATTAAGTATTCGAAACTAAAAATAAAACTATAATTTTAAACAAAAAAGAACCGACTTCACTTAGACTCCACATTTCTAAAAGCAAATGACCGAGCTACTTTAGGTGTGCCTCTGTGTCTATAATATTTGAAGAGTTCCCTCGATTTCTCCAGGATCCCATAATCATCATCTTGACCTAGTGACAATGGGACCAACTATCTAGTATTTTAAGGTAGGGCCTTAGCTATGGTACTACTTAGGTACGGCCCTGCCTATAACTAATTAATTGTATATAGATTTTATATAAATATTATAAAATAATGACTTACCTGTCTTTGTGTTCTGCCTGCCTGTCCCTTTGTCGTCTGTTTTTGAACCAATTTGAGACCTGAAAATTAATACATTAATTATATTAAATAGGTTAGATATACAGATAATAAATTAACATATTAAGTTATTGTATTTTTTTGTATTTGTTCAATGGTTTTTCACTGTTTCTTTTGCCTTGCACCTACTCATACGATTATTTTCCACTAGATTTCCGCCACCCTACGCTTGTCTGGAAGAGATCGCTCTCTAGCGATAAGACCGCCTGTGGACTGCCTGTACTGTACTGTGCCACAGCTGTATTAAAATATTGGACTGGGCAAATAAAAAGTGTAGCGCAATTCGAAGTGTAGAATTTTATGTAAATTTTATATAATCGATATTAAATTAAATTATTAAGACTAACACAAGATTAAGATTTTTGTTTGTTTGTTACTAATCTACTCTATGGATACCTGTTTGTCCGAAATAAGGAAATTTTATTTAATTTTATTTATTTATTTACTGATCTATGTTATTGAGGTGTACAATGAAGAATATTTGTATTATATTGTACCATCGCCAACACAATTATATTCCCTATTGTAACGGCATAAGGTCTATCGATTGTATGTTTGTAACATAATTATTTACGTTAGTTGTACATATATCTACAATTTGCTCGCTTCATGCTAAATCATGCTACATGTTTAATGGCCCCCTAGCCCAGCCGTTTGTGACCCTGCCTAACGAAGCAAGAGGTCCCGGGTTCAGATCCTGGGAAGGGCATTTATTTGTGTGTTTATCACAGATATTTGTTGCGATGCTCGTGCGGAAATGTCACTGTTCACTCGTCGCGAGTCTTGCCACTCGGATGTAGCTCGTGGCAAGATATCTCGGGACTTGTGAAGTAATGACACACTTTCCGCCCTTGCATCGAAATTTACTCCTTAGCTGTATTTAAAAGTGAACTCGTACATTTTTTTTATACCGTGACGGTTGGCAAACAAGCATACAGCCCGCCTGGTGGTAAGCAGCTACCGTAGCGTATGGACGCCTTCAAATCCAGATGCGTCACATGCGCGTTGCCGACCCTTTATAAAAAGGGGGATTCAATGTGTTGACGGCTAAAGGAACAAGAGGGTCCTTCGTCGTCAACACACTGAATGTACGTATTATATATACAAGGTGCTCGCGAGGAAACCGCATAATTTTAACAGCGTACTCCTTAGGCCAAAATAAGTAAAAAATATCATATGACTTTTGGACAATTCCGCCAAAAAAAAGTTTTTTTTTGTTTTTTTTTTCTTGTTTTCTGAACGTATTCTTAAATTAAAAATAAATGTTAATGACAAAACTATGTCTAAAAACAAATAAAACTACTTTTTTTTTCTTAAAATCAAAGTTAAAGCAAAGTGTTTCCTGTCACTTTGATGTCTGTCAACAGGGATGCCTATAATGAGTTTCATAGTGGTAAAATTGCCGTTAAGAAAGCGTTCAGTCCTGAGTTATAATCAAAATATTTTATTTTTTTAATTGGTTATATAGAGTTAGGAATTTTGGTGGTATTGGGTGAACAAAGAGCAATGGAGTCGTTATTTTTTTTTTATTGAATGAATGAATGAATAAATGATTGATAAATGATAAATCAATAATGCATAATAAAATTTATTAGTTACATACAAGTAAATTGATTCATTAAATTAAAACATAACATATGTTTTGTTAAAATGTGTAATTTTGTCTGGTATAATAATAATATATAATATATATAATAATATTTATTTTCTATGGTTTCGATTTTTCGCCTCGGTTATGGGCCACAGGCAGTGTTGGCCGAATGTTAGTGTAATTGAAAATTAAAAATTGAAGATTGAAACACGTTAGTTAAAATTGAACACTAATAGTTTAGTGCAAATTGATTTCAATTAGAATTGAAATTAATTGTAACTAACGTGTTAATCCTTTGCGAATAACTAATAATTGAAGATATTTAATTTTTAGTCTTTCTCAAAAATTTAAACATTAATTTAATTTTTAGTGTAAATTGAATTGGTAATTAGGTACATGCATGAAGTTTAAATTTTAACGAAATATTTTTTATTACGATGGTTATTGCCATAATATTATGCTACAAACACATTTCTTTAATTTAGTTAACATTTATTTGCTTAAAATAATACTTAAAAAGTGTAAAAATTTCGCGCAAAAATCTAATAATCTAAACGCAACGCTATTGGTCGAACGTACTCGTGACGTCACATACTTGACAGATTTGATATTTTGTTCGTGGCAGACACTGAATTTAGACGAAAACTGATTAAAAATTGTTTCTGTGGTGATTTAGCAGCTTTTTGCGGTTATAATTCAAATATCGGCACTTAAAGACGAATTTGAGGTAAGAATTATGCTGGGTTTCCATTGGGTTTCAATAAGTTTGCTCCTAAATAAAATGTCCTCCATTGGTTCCTTACAAATACGTCAAGCTAGTTTTATTTAGAACTAACCTAGTTTGCATAAGTAAGATGATACTATACTTTTTAATGTGTTTGGTAAATGGTATATTTTAAGTTATCCGATGATTAGAATATGCATTATACACAGTAATAAGTAGGCTCGCTCGCTCTGCTCTGCTCTAGTCAGTTTCAGTTGTGCTGAGCTGATGTCAACTTGTCAAGTTAATGTCATTATCCTCAACTCAACTATGTCACCCAGATACTGCAGGCTACAACAACGCAGGTACAATGACGGATAGCGGATTTGTAAAGACGCAACTGGACAATTTGCCGAATAAAATGCATTTATGATGTCGTCCTATTTCACCAATAATAACAATGTCAATGCCTGCCAAGATGAAAGGAGCGAAAACTGCAAGGTAATTATAACTTTTAATGTATTACTTACTTATGTGTAATGATTTAAACTGGAAATCCAAAATAATAACCTATAAGTAACCTTGTCATTATTTTGAAACTGCTACTTAAACTGTTGTCCTACGTTTACATAAATTACTTACCTACTCCAAAAACCGTAACAGGCATGTGATGTGATCTTAGATGTGAAGAGTTATTGCATAAGTATAATCATTATTTTCTTTGTGAATCACAGGAAATGATGTTACAATAGACATAACATGACCATTGGCCATTGGCATAGCATACTAGCATGCTGAGATGGTGATATGTAAAAGCTAGAATCACCCCGGAGCTACCAAATCAAATATTGTACTGTAACAACACAGAAGGAAAAGTTACATCTGTTAACAGTGAAAACATTGTGCAGCACACTTGGGTAAGGATACATAATTGATTTTCATTTCTGTAAGGAGAGTAACTGACTGGCTAGAGCCATCTTATAGTAGGAGTTCGGCTTAGTGTTGTGAGCAAATGTGGTTAGGTTACCCGAGATAGATTAATTAAAATCTAAATTTTGATGGAGACACCCACCGCTGCTGCTTAATGCGCTTGTGTCCATTCCAGCCTCAGACATAACAAGGATATATGAATGGTCTAATTATTAGAGCTATTATACATATAATTGTCATGTGAACTGATTTGCCAGGGCATAATTGATTTTTTTGTTTTAAACATGCCAAATGTCCAATCCCATTTATGTCTGCATGACTGATGCTATATACATACATATGGCAGTGTTTATAATAAATCTATGACTACAGTACAGTATCAGATTTATTGGAGCACCCAAGATGGTCACAAATATCTGAACAACGCCTGTCACGGTGATAAAGTCCATGATAAGATATTTTTGAGTACCTTGGTCGCTCTGGTATATTTGATAATAACTGTACAACAATATAGTTTAAGCTATCGGAAATTTTGTACACTAGCCCCACAGAAAGATATTAATTAGTTTATTACATTGTTTTAGGAAGATGGCATGACTACACTAGTGCAGCGGACCAACCAACAACTAGCATCAAATATTAATGCAAGAAACCCAAACTATCATCAGTTGGTACTAGCCTTAAATTGATTAAGGTCAAGGATATATGTAGTACTATTACAGAGTATATGTATTAAATAGAGATGCAATGTCTAAGAAATTTTTGAGGCTCCAAGTTGCCAAGTCTGAAGCAAGAGCAAGCAAGTTATTGAATGGAATGGACATTGTTAGTTTTATAAATTATTTGCAGAGACTAGTCTCTGCTAGTATCAAGTAATGTTAATTAAGATTTATGTGCAGTACCTAACCTATTAACTATTAACACCTAGTAACTATTTCTAACACTATCTTTCTAGCTGCTTACATGTACCTACCTACTACCCCTATTATTGAATAAAAATAAAACATATGTAAAATAGAAATATTTTTATTATTAAACACAACCTGCATGTTTACTTATCCACAGCCTACCATTATTACCTTGTCTAATACAGATATTAAACTATGGTCTACTGTAGCGTGGGGCTTCAACATGTGGAGCTCTCGGAGCCTATAGCAAAACTCCTTTCTTTAATCAAAGTGGGACTTTTACCACACTTTCCTTCATTATTTTATGTTTAATGTCATTTTCTGTATCCTCTTCGACCTGAAATGAATACATATTTTTATTTTACAAATCTGTACAAGAAAATAAGTCTTAAAAGAAAACCTTTCTTAATGTTAGTAGTTGGTACAATATCGTAATAATATGGTCCTATTGTTGGTAGGTAATCCTTAACTAGGTATAAAAAAATGCAGCAGTACATAGAATATAAATTATAAACTTATATAGGTATGTCATATACAGTCGCCATCATTCTACATGCACTTTATCGCCTTGACAATATAGGCGTTTTTCAGATATTTGTGACCACCTTGACCACACCGATATACCTGATGGCGAATTTACAAAGGAAAAATGTAACCTAGGCCTCCGGTACCCAGGGCTGAGATCGAACCAGCGTCTTCTGCATTCGCAGCAGACATTATATAATGATTTCTTAAGGTACGCACCGTTCCCAGTGCACCTACACTTGCAAGTAACGTTATTAAGGTATATGTATATGTAATTGTAGACACAACATTACTCTAACTAGGTATAAATATATTTGAATACAAGATAAATAGTTATTTACTTACGTTGAAGCGATCTTCACAGCAATAAAAAGTCGTAGTCTTCTCATCATTTTGCACCATGGTTTACAAGTTTTCACGTCTTTCGGCAGATAAAAAACACCTTATTGGGTGCACTTATTATATTGTTCATGCACTTTGGCACTAGGTAATACCCGTATATAAGGGTTTTTTAGTTTCATCCATGGTTTAAGCGAATATAACTTTGAAATATTTGAAACACCAACTGAAGTAGGAACTAATCTCATAGTAACTTGATACTAACCTATAAAATTTTGTGAGATGTGACGTCATCGCAATCTGTCATTTTCGCGCCAAAAATTATGAGCGTTTCAACCGCTCAAACTTTTTTAAGATTTTCAATATTTTTTTATTAAATAACGAAAAGCTTTTTGAACGAATTTTTGTTTTTACTAGTGTTAAAACAATGCAAACAGTTAAATAAAAAAATAAAATTAATTCATGCATGTACTCAATTGACATTAATAATTTACCTAACTAAACGCGAATTTAGGTTAAGCTACGAGGTTTTGATTTTTGTTTCGATTTTGACTCTGGACTCGGGGGCTTGTATTAATAAGCAATGGGACCGGTATCCTAAGATGGAAGTCATGCTGGACCCTGGGGATCCCTACTGGATCTCGGGTTTGGTGCATCATAGACTCATGCTGTTTGGGCTCATTCGACTCGTACTGATGAGCAGATGGTACCGGGATCAAAATCTGGAGCTCATGCTGGACCCTGGGGATCCCTACTGGATCTCGGGTTTGGCGCATCATAGACTCATGCTGTTTGGGCTCATTCGACTTGTACTGATGAGCATATGGTACCGGTATCAAAATCTGGAGCTCATGCTGGACCCTGGGGATCCCTACTGGATCTCGGGTTTGGCGCATCATAAACTCATGCTGTTTGGGCTCATTCGACTTGTACTGATGAGTAGATGGTACCGGGATCAAAATCTGGAGCTCATGCTGGACCCTGGGGATTCCTACTGGATCTCGGGTTTGGCGCATCATAGACTCATGCTGTTTGGGCTCATTCGACTTGTACTGATGAGCAGATGGTACCGGGATCAAAATCTGGAGCTCATGCTGGACCCTGGGGATCCCTACTGGATCTCGGGTTTGGCGCATCATAGACTCATGCTGTTTGGGCTCATTCGACTTGTACTGATGACCAGATGGTACCGGTATCAAAATCTGGAGCTCATGCTGGACCCTGGGGATCCCTACTGGATCTCGGGTTTGGCGCATCATAGACTCAAGCTGTTTGGGCTCATTCGACTTGTACTGATGAGCAGATGGTACCGGTATCAAAATCTGGAGCTCATGCTGGACCCTGGGGATCCCTACTGGATCTCGGGTTTGGCGCATCATAGACTCATGCTGTTTGGGCTCATTCGACTTGTACTGATGAGCAGATGGTCATCATCATCATCATCATCAGCCTATTTTAGTCCACTGCTGGACATAGGCCTCCCCCAATGAGCGCCATAGCGCCCTGTCTTCAGCTTGCCGCATCCAGCATCTGCCTGCAGTCTTTCGCAGATCGTCATCCCACCTTGCCAGAGGGCGTCCTACACTACGTTTGCCGAGTCGCGGTCTCCACTCAAGAACACGTTTACCCCAGCGGTTGTCGGTTCTTCGCGAGATATGGCCGGCCCACTGCCACTTCAGCTTGCTAATTCTTTGAGCTATGTCGATAACTTTGGTTCTCTGTCGGATGTATTCGTTACGAATCTTATCCTTCAGAGAAACTCCGAGCATAGCTCTTTCCATAGCTCGCTGAGCGACTTTGAACTGGTGGACCAGCCCTACCGTGAGTGTCCACGTCTCAGCTCCGTAGGTCATTACGGGTAGGACGCACTGATTAAAAACTTTCGTTTTCAAGCATTGCGGTATGGATGACGAGAAGACTCGGCGCAGTTTCCCAAATGCTGCCCAGCCTAGCTGGATCCTCCTTTTGGCCTCCTTCTCGAAATTGTTTTTACCTAACTGCAGGATCTGCCCAAGGTAGGTGTACTCAGAAACAATTTCAAGAAGGTGGCCATGTACGACGACCGGTCCTGGATCAATGTGGCCATTGATCATGACTTTGGTTTTATCCAAATTCATGCCAAGACCGATGCGCCGCGAGGCTGAAGCTAGGCCGTCCAGCATCCGGGTCAGCTCCTCTAGCGACTCCGCCATTACGACTATGTCATCAGCGAATCGCAGGTGTGAGATGTAATCGCCGTTTATGTTTATGCCCTTACCTTTCCAGTCCAGCGTCTTAAACATGTCTTCCAATGCGCTTGTGAACAGTTTCGGGGATATGACATCCCCCTGTCTCACCCCTCTGCGCAATTGGATGGGTTTAGACTGTTGGCCCTGTACTTGGACACTCATAGTGGCGGCTTCGGAGAGACATCTCAGCACCTCGATATAACGATAGTCTACTTGGCATCGCTGTAAGGATTCCAGAACAGCCCAAGTTTCCACGGAGTCAAAGGCCTTCTCATAGTCCACAAAAGCGAGACACAGGGGCTGATTATACTCTTCGAACTTCTGTATAATCTGCCTCACTGTGTGAATGTGGTCTATGGTGCCATATCCTCCGCGGAATCCAGCCTGTTCCGGTGGCTGGAACTCGTCGAGTCTTCTGGCGAGACGATTCGTAACCACTCGTGAGAAAAGCTTATAGACGTGGCTCAGAAGTGTGATGGGTCTGTAGTTTTTAAGGAGGGTTTTATCACCCTTCTTAAAAAAGAGCACCACCAAACTCCCGCTCCACGCCTTAGGAGTTCTCCCACTGTGAAGGACGGTATTGAAGAGGTTCTGCAGCTCCTGTATAACAGGAGCTCCTCCTGCCTTCAGAAGCTCTGAAGTAATACCATCCTCACCGGGGGCTTTTCCATTTTTAAGCTGCCTCAGAGCTAACACGATCTCGTCTTGACTGATGTCTGGCAGTTCGTCGGTATAGTGGCGTGTCAGGGTGGCTCTTGAATCATGGTCGTCTCGTCGGGAGTGGGGGGCATGTGCAGAGTACAGCCGGCCATAAAAATCCTCTATCTCGGCGGAGATCTCCGGCTTCGACAACACGGTCCTCCCGTCGTGCGTTTTTAGCTTCGTCAGGTGGCTCCTGCTAAGCTGCTGAGTGAATACTTTGGACCCTCGGTTTCGCTCTATCGCCTCTTCAATAAGGCGTGTGTTGGAGCTCCGAAGGTCGCGCCGTACCATCTTCGCAATTCGCTTATTCAGGTCTGACCTCTCTGACGAAGTCGCTTGGGTAATCTCCCGTCTTCTTGTCATCAGCCCCAGAGTCTCATCCGAGAGTTTGGACTTCTTGCCAGTACGCTGTTTTCTGCAGAACTTGATACCCTCGTCCCTCAGTGTTTCGACCAGATTGTGTAGGGTCTCGTTGGCGTCATCAGTGGGTTCCAAGGCAACAAATCTATTCCCGAGAAGCTGCTGAAACTCCTCGGTGCCCGCGACGATTTGGATTTGGTTAGGCCGGAGCGTGGACTTCATCAGACGGTTTCTTTCAAGCTTCAAGTTGATATTCAGAGAGCCTCGGAGCAGTCGGTGATCAGATCCGGTATTGAACCTGTTGATCACTGAGACATCTCTGAATATGTGCTTGCTATCCGTCAAGATGAAGTCGATCTCATTTTTTGTCACAGTGTCGGGGCTCTGCCATGTCCACTTCCTTTGAGGCTGTTTCTTAAAGAAGGAGTTCATTAAGAATAGCTCCTCTTTCTCAAGGAAGTTGACAAGCATTTGCCCCCTGTGATTCCTAACTCCATAACCATGCGGGCCTATTCGGGATTCGTTGCCAGTCCGGATTCCCACCTTGCCGTTAAAGTCCCCCATAACAACGTTGAAGTGAGCCTTTGTGGTGTTGTGCAAGGCTTTGGATATGTCTTCATACATATCCTCCACTTCATCATCCGAGTGTGCCGAGGTCGGTGCGTAAACCTGAACTACCTTCACGCTATACCGCTTGGAAAGCCGAAGGATCAGGTACGCTACCCTGTTCGACACACTGGAGATTTCTTGAACGTTGCTAGAGAGGGCCTTATTGACGAGAAAACCTACGCCACCCTGGGATGTTTTATCACCCTCGCGAAAGTAGAGAAGATGGCCTGAGTCTAGGGTTACGGTGTCCTCCCCCTCTCTACGGACTTCACATAACCCAAGAACATGCCATTTAATGTTCTCTAACTCCACTTCCAACTGCGCTAGATGATGGTCAAGCCTCAGAGTGCGTCCGTTGAACGTAGCCAGGGTCAATTTAGGAAGTGTGTGGTAGCCTGTTGTAGCCCGGGGATTCCTAGCACCCCCTGCCCCGCCGTTACCGTGGCCGCTACCATGGCCAGGAATAGCGAGGCGGCCGGGAACTGGGGGCCATTTCTTGGCTGAACTTATCATAAAGGGGTAATGCCCATAATCCCCACGCTGGGCATGCGGGTTGGGGATCGCAGTTTGGTGGTGGGATTGTTCTGCAGGGGCGCTGCTGCCCGCCCCCCGGTATGTCCCTTAGTCGCCTCTTACGACACCCACGGGAAGAGTTGGGGTGGAGCAATTCTAAGCCGGCACCACACGGCATCAAAATGCAGCGGAGCAGATGGTACCGGTATCAAAATCTGGAGCTCATGCTGGACCCTGGGGATCCTTACTGGATCTCGGGTTTGGCGCATCATAGACTCATGCTATTTGGGGTCATTCGACCTGTACTGATGAGCAGGTGGTATGGTAATGCGGTTAAATAGTAGGGATGCTATAGCAATCAGAGAGGTTCAAGCTTTATTTGGCCATAGAAATTTAAAAAACAAGTTGGATTTTATAAAAAACTGCTATAGCATTATACCAGAATCAATTAATCAATTAGAGTGTACACATATTCCAATCCATGAATCGTTCCTAATAACTGACATCGTAAGGAGTACATTGGCATCGCATGGAACTGAAACTGTACGAAATAAGTTAGAACTTGTATTAAATAGAAGTCCGGACTTTGACGTCACTACGTCATCCACCATGTCTCTCACTAGAGACATGGTTGATTTTGGCAATCATGCTCAAATTCTGAGGAATGCTACGTTAACATCGGTGGATGTAGAGAGATCTTTCTCGACACACAAATGGATTTTTCACAAGTTGAGAAATCGTATAACGCCAGTGAATATGGAACAAATTGCCATAGTGTATGCTTTTCATAATCTTGACCATTTAACATCAGATGAAGATAACATGCAAGATTTTGAAACTTTAATTCCAGTTGCAAGTTGTTCAAGGTCTTGAATACATAATCATTTTAGTTAAATAGTAAAATTTATTTACATGTAATATTTTGAAATCTACATAATATATGGCTTTATCATTCAGTTATTCATTTATTCAAATAAAAAAAATACAATGGCGACTCCGCTGCACTACTTGTGCTAAAAAAGCCACCAGAATCCTAACCCTACTTATAACTCCGAAACAAGATGAATTTCAGAAAAGTTTATTTGACATTTTAGTCTCTAAATAAGGTCGGGATAACGCTGTTAAAATTGAGCACAGTGTATATATCTGTAAGTATTTGTATGTATTTACTGAAATATGTATAATATATGTTTGTACTTTTATTTATGTATGTCTGATTAGTATTTCAATGTTCGTGTTTTCAAAATAAGTTTTTGCACCTGCTATTGACTTTTTCTGCATTATCTTCTCCGCTACCCAAAGGTTGTCTGGATGGGATCGCTCATTAGCGATAAGACCGCCTATTGTTTGCCTCTTTTTATCATGTATTTTTTTTCTACTGTGCTGTTTTTTTTGAAGTGTGCAATAAAGCATTTATTCATTCACACTGGGTCCTCTTTGAGCTCTTTGGGTACATACTCGGTTAGCTGTGTTTTTACCTACCTAATCTCTCATATAAACTCCCGTTTACCCAGGCTAATGTCCTCACTAGTCAATCATACTGATGTCAATATTGAACGTACCGACAGAGAGTATTATATTTAATAGAGCGGAACAGTCTAAGAACTTTTTGAAACTCCAAGTCTGAAGCGCCATCTGAACGAGAGCTACCCAAAGTTACTGTAGTAACGGAGATCAATATTACTCTGCGTCCGTAGGAAACACCTTAGACAACCCTACACGTGATCCCTGGGTGGTGCTCAAAGAGTAACAAACTTGGCAGCTGTACTGTCCCAACCAGACCTCGCAGCACTCACTGGATTTTCTTTATCATCTGCTTTCCCACTACTACTACCCCAGGGAAGAAATGCCTATCTATATCCAGTGACATGTAGCCATACGATATAGTAGATTGTTAACCAAGGGTTGAAAGTGACCCATTTCACCTGAGATATTTCTGGTGCTCGAACGAAGTGAGAGCGCCAATAGTTCGAGGGTGAAATGGGTAATTTCACCCGAGTTAAACACTCTGCTTTTCATTTCGACTGTGAGGAAAGTACAATACTAAACGCACATTTTATAAAACGGGTATATAAAGAATAATCTATAAAAATGTTAAGTAAAATTTGAACAATTTGAAAAAGACAAATTCAATGTTTTGCCGGTGGTCGGGGAGCAGGGCATCCGGGTGGGCACCGGCTCAATCTACAATCAATTACTTTCCACCCTAGGGATGGAAAAACAGTTTTCCACCCGGGTATCTACCCAGGAAAATAAAACTTTCCGAACAGGAGAGATGAAAAATAAATAAAAACACTGGGTCCTCTTTGAGCTCTTTGGCAACCTTTATTGCTGAACACAACACTATGACTAGGGTCTAGTGCTATTTGGCTGTGGTTTTCTGTAAGGTGGAGGTACTTCCCCAGTCGGGCTCTGCTCCAGAATTAAACGAGATGATATTCGCTGTGCTGTGCCCTACCACACATAGCGAGATGACATTCGCAGTACCCATACCTCTCTTTTGGACGTAGATTAAGGACATACCTGGGTCTGGGTTTCATAATTTACAAACGCAAAGAGAAAAGATAAAACACCTAGTTACATCGTCGATTCAAAAGTAACAGATTTGAAGCTCGTCTTCCCACCGCTGGGCTGCGGTGGCCCCTACACCGGGTGTCCGGTTACCGGTACGATCAATATTGACATTATTTCGAGGAGCAACGTAATCTTGACCTCGATGCTATACGCGACGAGCTAAAAACACGCCAACCTGCTACCATTCACTACCACTACCTGGCTGGTGTCCTCACATGCCCTCAGTGTGCACGGGGGTTCATATCGAAGATCGGCTACGTCAGCCATCTTTGGGCGTACGAGCGCCGAACAAATAACTAGGAGTTGAAGTGGTCGCCATGGTCGAAATCGGCCGGAAGGATCATCATCATCATCATCAATATTGACATCAGTACGATTATTAGATGGCGCTGAGGGGCAGAGAGTAGGTACTCTGCCCTACTTTAGACGTTAGCTTTGGTTGGTCTCGTTCAGATGCGCGTAAGACTTGGAGCCTCAATAAATTCTTAGACTGTGGCTGTCTATATATGTATAGTCTCTGGTACCGGTAACCGAACACCCGGTGTCCGAAAAAAATTTTTTTTTTTTCGTTAAATACTGCGTTCACGTATGTAGGTGCCTATACTGCCTATGCCTACTCGTTGTTGGTAGCAGTAGTACAGTCATATCTCAAAATATGGAAATTAGACATATGGAATGTGACAAAAGTATGTAGCCACGACTATATAGACGGAGAGCTGGCCACGTCAGATATGATACAATAATGAGAGCAACGAAACTCCTCTGGTTAGTTTGCCATACTATGCTTATTTCTAGATCCGGACATCTGGCAGCTGTAAAGTGGTGGAGATCAAAGAATGCAAATAACTTGAAGAAAACAAATCCTAGAGTTCTGGGTTTGATGCAATATTATGGGAAATTATGTAATTAATTAGATCATGTCATATCCAGAAGTTTCTATTGGGGGAAAGTAGTGCCAAATTATGTATATTGCAATTTTTTGTTAGTCACCTACTGTTTTTGTGTCCGCAATAAAAGACAATGGTTTTTAATCTAATGTTAAAATATAGCCTCTGTCCTCTATAAATGACACAACTTTGGCAGTTTTTATCTATTTCGGTATTACTTTTTTCCAACATAAAAACTTTGTTGGTCTGTCACCCCGACCTCCACCCGTTAAAAGCTGCCAGATACCCGGATCTAGAAATAAGGATGGTAAAGCAGTCTAACTAGACAGGTTTCATTGCTCTCATTATTGTGTCATATCTGACGTGGTCAGCTCTTTGACCAATATTACCAAAGCGTATGTACTCTTGGATTAAATGTATCCAATATTTTCAGACATGGTTGTAGTAGTAGTAGTAAAACACTTTATTGCACAAAACAAGTACATGACCAACAAAAATATAGTGAGTGTGTACAAAGGCGAACTTATCCCTTTAAGGGATCTCTTCCAGCTAACCTTTCTGTCCTTACCTAATCTTATATATTAACTACTGTTTACCCAGGCTAATGCCCTCAATCATACTGATGTCAATATTGATCGTACTGGTAACCGGACACCCGGTGTAGGGGCCACCGCAGCCCAGCGGTGGGAAGACGGGCTTCAAATCTGTTACTTTTAACCGACGACGTAAAGGATGTTTTATCTTTTCTCTTTGCGTTTGTAAATTATGAAACCCGGATCCGGGTATGTAATTAATCTACGTCCAAAAGACAGGTATGGGTACTGCGAATGTCATCTCGCTATGTGTGGTAGGGCTAAAGACTAATTAACCCAAGACTCTGCATAGCTGGGCGACCCCCGCTGCCAGGCTCGAAGTAATTTCACTCTATAGTGAGATACTAATTATTGGAAGTGACAGTATAGTATGTCTCCATGGCAACCATTAATGTCTCTCACTTACGCCCCACGGAAGAATCGCGCGTTCCCTGTCTAGGATTGCGAGTTCCCCTCCCGCGCCCCTTCTTTTCGGCAGCTTAGGTTTCAAAGAAATAACTTGCTAAGCGGAGTATATCTTGTATATGAGTAGGGCACAGCACAGCGAACTTCATCTCGCTCAAATCTGGAGCAGAGCCCGACTGGGGAAGTACCTTACAGAAAACCACAGCCAAATAGCACTAGACCCTACTCATTGTGTCATTGTGTTCCTACTGGTGAGTATGGTTGCCAAAGTGCTCAAAGAAGAACCAGTGTGTTGACGACGAGGGACCCTCTTGTTCCTTTACCCGTCAACACAATTTATCCTCCTTTTTTAGTGTCGGTAACGCACATGTGACACCTTTGGAGTTGCAGGCGTCCATAGGCTGCTTACCATCAGGCATGATTGTCTTACACCGTCGTGGTATTAAAAAAAATTAAACTGCAAACATTTGATGTTCCATTTACACGTTTATCTCTGAGTTTGATAAAACAGTGTCGTATGACGTTATTAATAATAGCAAACCAAAATCCGCAGTAATAGTAGGTATAATCTATATCCATTCCTTTTTTGGTGTTGGTGACACTGCCATTAAAATAAAATAAAAAAATAAAATAATTAATTGTGCAACTAAAGTTTTTTACAGTAGCTGTGCTAGTACCTCTTTTTAAGTATTTTTGATACTTGTTGCTCTTCCACAGGTGGTAGGTTACAATGATAATGTACTTAATATAAAACAGTTTCATGACTTGCAAAACTAAAACAATAGATAGAATAAATTAAATTAAATTTACTAATTCTAACATTCAAATTTGTATGCTAAATAAAACTAAAACTAAACAAATCATTAGAATCTACAGATTACAATATAAAGCTGAATTACTTTCATCACAGTAGCCCAAGGACTAATGTACGAAATAATTAATAAATAATTATAATTAACATTAAATTTATGTGTGTGTGTGTGTGTGTATGTTCTAGTAAAAACGTTGCGATTAAGTTTTTGATACTATTTTCTCGATGTCATTATAACTTTTTGATTTTAATCATTCAATTACTTTACTTTTACATTCAAATTTTGTACAGGAATAAATATCAAGATCTTTATTTATGAAATTGTATAAATACGCAGATTGTGAGGCTTGTTGCCTCCTACCATATGCTGTTTTGACTATCCCAGTGCTAATGACCTCTGTCTTTTTCCTACGTGAGATTAATGTGGTTGGTTTATAGATGTTGTTTTATGTGTTTTAAGGATTAGGTGTAATATGTAGAGTTTTCTTACAGATAGTTGATCGCAGGTGATATATAAATCGCTGGTTGGATAAGTGTATGGCTTAAACAACATAACCTTCAGCAAAGCTCTTTGAGCCCTTTCGAGTTCTAGGAACTTTACTTTTGTTGCACCCCCCAGACGGAAATACAATAGGAGAGGACTGATTGTACCAATGATATATAGATCTGATTTAAAAGCATTGTCGTAGCTACATGTCTAAGATTTTTAAAAATCCAGATAAGTTTACGAGTTCTTGTCATGATGCTTTCCGTGTGTGCATGCCATGTTAAGCGTTGGTCAACTATAACACTCAGGTATTTGGTACATTCTACTTTCGTTATGGTTGGGCATGAGCATGTGGTTTGTGCTAGATTTTGGCAAGTGTGAATCCTGATCGAAAAATGGTTGTCTGGTTGTGTTCGAGTATAATTTGTGAATGTTATGTAATTAGTCTTTGACGTGTTAAGAGTGAGTAGGTTGTTATGTAGCAATCCTGCAATTTTAGTCAGTCCTAGTTCTGTGGATTTCCGTACCTCCTCCCATGTATTCCTTGAAAATACTATGGCAGTGTCATCAGCATATGTAAATATACTGCCTGCCTCAATATGCATGTCACACAACTGGTTAATATAAACTAGGAAGAGGGTAGGGCCCAACACACTACCTTGTGGCACACCGTATGTAATTAAAGATTCATCACTAAGGTAGTTCCCCAGTTTGACTCTTTGCTTTCTATTTTTAAGATAGCTGATCAGAAGAGACAGAGCAGTTCCCCTTATACCAGCTCTCTTCAATGTGCTTGTAAGAATGGGAACAGAGAGAGTGTCAAACGCTTTTTTGAGATCTAGAAATACTGTTAAGCATTTTTTGTTTTTATCTACGTTATCAACAATTAATGAAGAAAGCGCAGTAATGGCATCTTCAGTCGAAAGTCCCTGTCTAAACCCATATTGGGATTTTGATAAAATATTAAATTTTTTAAAGAAATTAATGAGCCTGACGTTAATGAGCTTTTCTAAAATTTTCGATAAACATGATAGCACTGATATAGGTTTGTAGTTTGATACGTCATCTCTTTTCCCGCCCTCATATACCGGAGTGACTATGGCTTGTTTCAGAACATCAGGAAAGACTCCTTGCTGAAAGCATAGGTTTGTCAAGCGCGTTATTATTGGGACCACGATAGGACTTGCTAGCTTTAAAAACTCTGTAGGTATATTATCCCATCCAGGGGCACTGTCCGATTTTAATTGCGATAGTATAATAAGAACCTCTCCAGGATCTGTCTCAAAAAGAACGAGAGAATTAACGGCCTCCTAGCCTAGTCGGTAGTGACTCTGCCTACGAAGCAGGAGGTCCCAGGTTCGAATCCTGGTCAGGGCATCTATTTGTGTGTTTACGAGGCTTGCACTGAAAGTGTCGGGAATCGAATACTTATTAATTTATTTTTAACATGTATTATACCTTTTCATAATCTCTGAAGTTTCCTTATCTCAACACACTGGCCACTTAGAAAAAAAAATCTATGGTTCGGTTTCAATTGTTTATTGAAGTCGTCGAGTCGCTGCTTTAAATGGAATTGAGCCGTGATAATTTTAAAGCTATGATTTATTATGACTTTAAAAGTGGACTAACACAAAAACAATGTGAAGAGCGGATGGTTGCTGCTTTTAATGATGAAGCACCTTCAATGACTACAATATACAGGTGGTACTCAGAATTTCAACGTGGCCGTGTATCCCTCACCGACGAAGTGCGTGAAGGTAGGCCAAAATCGGCAGTCACGCAAGAAAACGTCGATGTGGATACCTCACCTATTGTCTGACGAGCAGAAAATAGTCCGTGTCAATTGGAGCCGCAAAACTTTGAAAAAATTTAACAAGGGACGCTCAAATGCAGTTTTTAGCATAGTATCAGGTGAAGAGTCGTGGATATACGCTTATGAGCCTGAAACTAAAAACCAATCCCGAGTATGGGTCTTCGAAGACCAGCTCAAACCGACAAAAGTTGTTCGTTCTCGCAGCACGGTTAAGAAGATAGTGGCTACGTTTATCTCTAAATCTGGTCACGTAGCTACTGTTGCTCTTGAGGATCGTAGAACAGTCAATGCTGATTGGTACACCACTATTTGTTTGCCGAACGTGTTTGCTGAACTCCGAAAAACAAACCCTAGTCGTCACATCATCCTTCACCACGACAACGCCAGCCCACACACCGCTCGGACAACAACTGAGTACCTGGACTTAAGTCCCAACGACTTTTTTACATTCCCCAGAATCAAGGACAAACTGCGTCAGCGGTTTCAGACGCCAGAAGAAGCAGTGGAGGCCTATAAAATAGCCATTTTGTCGACCCCTACTTCAGAGTTCAAAAAGTGCTTTACGGACTGGTTTGAACGCATGCATAAGTGCATGAAATACAAAGGAGAATATTTTGAAAAACAATAAAAACAAATAAACTCACTTATACTGCATATTTTTTTCTATTCCCGAAACTTTCAGTTTTACCGTATCACAGATATTTGTTCCTGAGTTATGGATGTTTTCTATGTATTTAAGTATTTATCCATATTTATCTATTATATATATCGTCGTCTAGTACCCATAACACAAGCCTTATTGAGCTTACCGTGGGCCTAGGTCGATCCGGTAAAATTGTCCTATAATATATATATATATATTTTTTTTTATTAACATTTGTTTTTGCTGTGTCACTAAGAATTGATTTGATTGATTCCAGCCCTGTCCTCCTGCGTTGCCAGGCGTACGATAATTGTCGTACATGTACGATAATTTGCACCTCCGTACGATGTACGTTCCAATGTTGATTATCGTACGCAAAAGTACGATAATTTTAAGGTTTCAGTGTAGTGTACTACACTTTAAAAAAAACTATCCTATCTATGGCATCGTGTACCAGGCGGATATGCTATTGGTCCATTCTGACATTTAGCGTCAACTAAGAAAATGACGGACTAGAGCAAAAATGACATTTGCATGTCCCAACTGCCCTCTTTTTTGAATGACCCTGAGGAAAGGGACAGCATGGGGCTTTTTAGGCCTTAAGAAAAACTGAGTTTTGCCATTCATGCCATTGATTGTCAGAAAAAAAATCCCAGTCATTCGCAAATTTTAAGTTAAAACCTTGTAGTATGTAAAGTGCGCGTCTTCTTTTCATATTTCAGCTCATTTCCAATGAAAAATAAGCGATAGTGTCACTTTTATAGATGTACGATAATTTTACGTCTGGTACGATAATTTTTAAAGGTTGGTACGATAATCCACTTGGACGCACCTGGCAACACTGCTGTCCTCTGCCAGAATAACTTCAGCTAGGGATTTGCCTACATCAGAGAAATAATTATTTATGACATTTGCCGATTCAGTAGGTAGTAGAAGAAAGACAATATGATTCACTTTGTCTACGCTCGAAGTATGAAAATCCCTGGCCTAACTACAACTATAGTACTCTAAGTATTAGCTTAGTCAACATTTTAGTATGCCTTATGGGCTAACTTTAACTCTTATTTTACCTTAGCTTTTATTTTGGAAAATAAGAATGGCTAGAAAACTGACACATACTTACGACAATTTTACGAAAAAGACTTTTTTTTAAAGCCCGCAAGTACGATTTATTATGAAATATTAACTAGACTATAAATAAGCAGTTGTATGAAATATGCATTTAAGTTAGGGTATACTTCAAGATTTGTTAACTATAAAACTTTCGTGAGACTCTAACATATTAAAAATATTTATAACGGGTTACTCACGTAATTTAAGTCGATTTTTGCTCGACATGTTTCGATCAATTTACGATGATCAATTTTATTGATCATTTTCACGAGCGGCCTTCCGGGCTTAAATTACGTGAGTAACCCGTTATAAATATCTTTAATATATTTTTTTTGCATCACAAAACTGTCAAAATCGCACGTGTGGAACAAAAGTGAAAACTAATATGTAATAACCCTCTATGTCGTACCTGTACAGTAGTGAGACCGGTGGTCTCCGCTAATTCTCTCTTCTCGCGCGGAGATGGGTACGGATTGTGTATGTACCAGTCTCGAAGGACAGACCGCGACTTCTCCTGCAAGAAATAAAACAGTTTAGACTACAGAAAGACTAATAAATAGGTACTACGAGTAACACCTGTCCGACACCGTCAGTAATGATGTCATTAATTTTGTACCCGTCCTTTTCTATTTATAGATGGAGAGCTAGCCACGTCATATATGACATAATAATGAGAGCAACGAAACCCCTTTAGTCAGATTGCTATACTATGCATATTTCTAGATCTGGACATCTGGCAGCTGTAAAGTGGTGGAGATCAAAAAATGCAAACCACTACAAGAAAACAAATCCTAGAGTTTCTGTCTGTCTGCCAATAGTTTTTGTTGGGGGAAAGTAGTTCCAAACGACGTATGATGTAATTCATAGTTTGTCGCCTATTGCTTTAGTTTCCGTAGTAAGACGCAAAGTTTTTTGTTCTAATGTTAAAATATAGGCCCTGTCCTTTATAACTGACAAAACTTTGGCAGTTTTCACCTATTTTGGTATTACTATTATCCAATTCAAAAATTTTGCTACTCTGTCACTCTAACCTCCACCCATTAAAAGCTTCCAGATGCCCGGATCTAGCAATAAGGATAATATAGCAATCTAACCAGACGGGTTTCGTCGCTCTCATTATTGTGTCATATATGACGTGGCCAGCTCTCAGTCCATTAATAGTATATGAAGGATGAAGAGGATGAGTATAGAGAAATAATGTTATTATTACTGACAGTGTCAGGTGGCCTAAAATTAGAAGCAGACGTCCATTTCTATTAAATTTTAAACATAAAAGAACCGGCTTCACTTAAACTCATCCTTTCCAAAAGGAAATGCCCGAGCTGCTGTAAAAAATACTCGAATCACTAAGTATAGGTGTGCCCATAACAGTTGAAGAGTTCCTTCAATTTCTCCAGGATCCTATCATCAGATCCTGACCTGGTTACAATGGGACCAACTGTGAAGTACTCTTTCAAACAAAAAGAATATATTCCAAATCTGTCCAGCCGTCTTCGAATAATAGATAAGTGAATATATTTATATAAAAACAAAGATCCCGACGAATTGAGAACTTCCTCCTTCGAAGTCGGTTGAAAATCAACTGTGTAGAACACTGGAGCATCATGGGACCGGAGCGTAGGTTACATACTTACAAGTATTAGTATATTATATAGTCTGTGTTACAGGCAACCGCTGTTTTAATCGGCATCCTCACGACAAAATGAGGTTTTTCGGCCCTCCTACCCCGGGTGTGTCGTACAAGATATCCATGAAATCTTATAATTATAACAAGAGATTTAACTAATCAACATACATAGAAATGTTTTAAAAATCTGTAAACGCAGTTACATTTCTTTTTAAAATTAAAAGAATGTTTCCATTAAGTAAAACAAGCTATTTTAAAGATTAACGTAGTTCCACTGCATGCAGGGTCCATATATTTTCCTCACATATATATACGAGTTTTATAGAATGACAAAATTCCTAACCTTAAAGCAGTAGCTGGTCTCCTCCCCATCCCATATCGTCCTGGGTAGCGGGAACTTGCGTCTAACTCGGTATTTGCCGACGGCGCCGAGCGGCCGCCCGCGCAGCCTCTCGGCTTCCATATAGTGTGCTGGAACAAAGAGATAGTCAGGCCACCCATGATAATTCATTTCTGCATTAGTGACCCTCTCCAAAATTTCAGGCTACGACCGCACCTGCAAATGGCTATTTGGATTGGAATACCTACAGGTTCACAATAAGCAGTGACTCACCCTCACTACCAAGAAAATCTAAATCTTGAACACGCACATTGAACCTGAGGGGTCAACAACAGTGATACTATTACAGTAAACCCGGATGTGGTCCAATAATGTATGGTCTTACCTTTAAGCCCCAAAGTCTGTAGCTTCGCATGGTTATGTGGACTAAACATGTGCGACTCTAAAAGCTTATACAACTTCTTGAAGTTCCCTTAATGCAAGGCCACCATAGTTTTAACCTTGATCCGGATCCTAGGGCGTTATATTTGGCCTTACCTTTGAGCCACAAACTCTGGAACTTCGCATGGTTGCGTGGACTAAAATAGTCTTTGACTAAACGTATGTTACTCCAACAGCTTGTACAGTCCTTTGAAATTCCCTCGATGGAAGGCCCCATGGCTTTGACCTTGAACAAGTTGTTCAAGGTTAAGCCATAGGATATGAACTTATTTGGAAATCTTCAGATTTATGGCCTTACCTTTAAGTCACAATGTTTGTAGCTTCGTATGGTTATGAGGACTAACCGTGTGTGACTCTAAAAGCCTAAAAGCCTGTACAACTTCTTGAAGTTCACTCGACGGAAGGCCACTATAGTTTTAACCTTAAACACCTTTTCTTGGGTTACATATACCTTCAGATTTATGACCTTACCTTTAAGCCACAAGGTCTGGAGCTTCGCATGGTTGTGTGGACTGAACGTATGTGATTCCAAGAGCCTATACAACTCCTTGAAGTTCCCTCGATGGAAGGCCACCATGGCCTTGGCCTTGAGCACGGACTCATGGGCGTGGAGTCGCTCACAGGCCGGGAGCGACCAGAGGAAGCGGCCGAGACGCTCGATGTTGCCGGCTTGCTGGAGGACCTGCGCGATGGAGAAGACGGTAAGTCCTAATCATAACAAGACTGTAAGGTAAAAGTAAAACCCGCATAAAAATTATAGCTTCATCTATAAATACAGAATTTTGACTCATTGTGGGACTTAATCGCGTACACTTACTTTTATTATTTTCTTGACCCTCGCAGACAGAATCTTAAAGGAAGTGCACGCGATTATGTCCAGTTTTTATCCATCTATAACATTGAGTTAGTAGATATATAGTAGAGGTACAGTCTCCAACAAGATTTACCGAAAATATGGGTCGTGAAAATTTGCAATCAGTTTGTTGTCAGAGAAACTGCTGTACGAGTCGTTTTTACAGCACTATTGTGGGGCCATTTTTTTCGGCTGGTTGTGTATCTCTTTCCTTATTACATATCGGTGATATAGTCAAAACCTCCTGTAAAACGCCCTAACTATTAACTATAGTCCAGTCCACCCAACCATGTAGTTAAAGCAATGGTGCGTATGCGTAGTTTCAGTGACCGCGAGGCAACCGGATGGCTCGCGGTATTTAACCCTAGAGTGCTCGCGCTATGAGCATTTCGCCGCCCACGTGACAATATTCGTATTATTTTGTACACGATGCATCTGTCAAGGTCAAGTGTCCTAGTAGCTGCCCCCCCGTACCTCACCTACTTGTTTTAGAAATTAGAGTAAAATCGGTGCGCGGGTGACCGCAGGAGATAAAGATTGTTGCAGGTGTGTCGCGTTTGGCGGCAAATTGCTCATTGCGCGACTATTCACGTAAGTAAAATTTGTCGATTTGGTTTTTACTGTAGTTGAAATATTATTAGTTTGTATTGCTTATGGTATTGTTTTAATGTAAACATCGTATTATCATGGGTTTTTGGTCAATTCTGAACATTGTAGGCATAAAGAGTCAGGTAATATACAAAGAAAATACTGGCCAGTTACTATAACGACGAATATTTCTAAAAGAAATTGCCCTGGCGATGACTCGACCACATATAATTAGAAGATCTAATGTAAACACGTTGAAAAAGCAACTCCGAAACCAAATCGCCCGCTTTAATGTACCCTCAGGTAGGGAAGGTATATGCCCGTCCAAGAAAAATAGAAGGACGAAAAAAGGGTGCAGTAGATGTGCAAAGTTACTGTGCAACGAACATTGTATGTACATGTGCGAATATTGTTTTGCTGGAATACATGCTATAGATGCTATATATTTTTTATTCAAATGATTGTGAAGAGATTGCAAAAAAACAAAAAAAAATTACCTAATATTTCCCAAAGCCTTTATTTCTAAATTTTAATGATAAAACTTTAATAAATGTTGATTATTCTTATCCTTGAAACATAAATATAAATTCATTTAACTCGTATTTTCTAGAAACAATCGTATAAAGTAAGGGCCGCAAAATGCTCCCCACGCGATCACTCGCGTTTCACGGAAAGGCGCGATCACTCTAGGGTTAAGACCCAACTTGGACTGGGGCGGAAATAGAGGGGTGGTGCAAAAAAATAAAATTATCGCGAGGCAACCGATTGAAACAGCGGTTGCCTGAAAGAGTGTACACTGATTATATAACAAAATTGTATTGCCATCCCCCCTGGTTGGACTGGCGCCCTGTATAAGAGCAAGGAAAAAAAATTGTCAGGCAACCGTTTGAAAATTAGCATGCTTGTTCTTCATCACATACAGACACCGGAAACAAATTGCCATCCGCCCAGGCCGGACAGTTACCGAACCATCAGAGTTGGAAGCCGGGCGCAAGGTGAATTTTTCTATCGGTGGAGGAGAGCTTAGAAAAAACGCACTTACAATCATTGAAATCGGATGGCATTTGTTTTTTAAGTTTTGTATGATGTGGCAAACGATATGCCCACATGCCATCCCTCTCCTATGAAATTTTTTCACTCTGTGGCCACCCCTACAAACTTCGAAATTCGTCAAATTTGAATACGCGTAATAAAATGTTTTGCAACCAATTAGGAACATGCATGATTTTTTTGGAAGACGTCATTCGATTCTATTTACCTGTAGTGTCAAATGACTCTAATAAATCTATCTATGATAGCCCTGAAACGTCAAAAATATGAAAATACGTTAGTTGTCTGCGCCGCGCGTCAAAACGCTCCATACAAAAAGTGTGAGGTTTGTGACGTCACCGACCTCAAAGTTGCAGAAAACTGTTTGGAAGGAACAAGTTTTTGGAAGATTTTTGTAATTTTAGGCACGATAAAACGCGTTTAGCTACATAGTTGTCATACATTTTTTTTTCTTGTTAAAACATAAGCAATCGAACTGAGGTTTCGAAAATACATTTGAGGTATAAATAAAAATGCCTAAAATTTTACGTTTTTAAACCGCAATAACTTTAAAAAAACTGTTAAAAATTATTACTATATTTTTTTTAATACGGATTTCCACTTATTTATATTAATTTGGGGTCCTTGAACATGTTTATTGAACAAATTCAATTAAATATTTTTCACGCATATTCTCCATTGCCACATAAATGTTGAATGGAGCGCCCTTAAATATTTTTTCTGCAATTTAACTAGATAACTAAATAGCGGCATGCAAAATACACCTTATCACTAAATTTTTAGTTTCCGAGTAAAATGGCTGTGACATACCGACTGACGGACATGACGAAACTATAAGGGTTCCGGTTTTGTCATTTTGGCTATGAAACCCTAAAAACCATCGCTGATGTATCTACTAACCGTTTCCGAAAACCGCAACCGAATCAGACAAGCCGTTTCGAAGACATACGTACAAGGGAACATACGTACACGTCAAAAAAAATTTTGGTAAAATTCGCACGTCATCCATTATTACATCAGCACTCTATGTGTCCAAGTTCATAATAATAATTATTACAAGCCAACCCTTCAAATCCTCGGATCGGTTTACCGACCATCAAAAATTAGAGGGTTCGCAAAATAATGGCTTCACTCAGGCTGTTATTCTCACTTATAAAATCTGACGTACTATTATAAGCTAACCTATAGTAAGCGACAATTATGTCTATTCGGAGATCACATTATATTGGGTGATAGCTACAGTACAGGTGGATTAAAGGCCAAATTAATGCATCGATAGTTATGTTGGGAATAATTAAATGCACGTGTACGGTACGTACGCATAAAATGATGATTATTATTTAAGATATTTCCTCAAATGTTATGGGCAGTATGTACAGTCGCCATCAAATATATCGGAGCGGCCAACGTACTCAAAAATATCTGAACATGCACTTTATCTCCTTGACAATAGAGGCGTTGTTCAGATATTTGTAACCACCTTGGGCACTCAGATATATCTGATGGCGACTGTACTGTAATAGGCTAAGCAAATAAGATTTTTTCGATGAATTCAGCATGCTGGAAATCGTTTTAATTCCTTCATTTGGTCCTAAATGCCTGTAATCCAAGTTTGCCCAATCCCAGGAGGTGTACAGGGAGACGCAGCTGTCGGAAAGTAGGTATGAACCTCAAACCAAGAATTTAAGTAGAGATCGCACATGCGTACACCCGGGATAGACATTGATGACGATTAAATCACTTCTACAGCACAAAACAAAACAATTTACCATTGTTTATAAATATCAGGTTTTCTCGTAGTAAACACAGAAATTCTTGAAGAAATCGCGAATTATATCTGTTTGTGACCTTCCACTGCTATAAGTAATGGCGTGGAGGGTAATAAAAAAATGTGAGACTAGGTATGATAAGGACCAACTATAA
Source organism: Pammene aurita (assembly GCA_947086415.1). Classification (NCBI taxonomy): domain Eukaryota; kingdom Metazoa; phylum Arthropoda; class Insecta; order Lepidoptera; family Tortricidae; genus Pammene; species Pammene aurita. Next base: position 7,796,582 of record OX352314.1, on the reverse strand, counting down.
CAGCACCTTAATTCTCTGTCTTACCTATTGAAAGTGTTATAAGACCATCCGTTCGATCTTGGTATTGTTATTACCATACCCCGTCTATACCTTTTATCCTATGTTTATGGTATGATCTGTTCAAATATATGCCTCAACGCCACGGCCAGTCCTGCTCGAATTCAGCATCGTTCGAGGATGAGCGTATGTCCCACATGCCGATCGCCGTAGGGGCAGAAATAGAGGAGGACAGTCCCTTTGGAGATAATCCAAATGAAAGGGGGCTCAACATGCCACCTCAGCTTGTGAACTTCGTAGATGAAGGACCATGAACAACTAAGAAAAATGCGAGCATCAAGACTGTTTTGATTTCAGCTTAGACTTAAATAACAGTAATCCACTCCCCTTTTTACCCCTTAAGGGATGACTTCTGAGATAACAACTGTAGGGTACACGGAAAGAACATGTCTAGTCACTTTTTTTGTAAAATGAGATTTTTATATCAAAATGGAGAGCTTGCAATGAACTTAGTAACAACTTCTGTTACAGCTATAAATCTTAACGTATATCCACTTCTTAAATAACTCATAAATACCATCTAGTTACGAAAATAGTATGGTTAATTGGATCGTTCCAAATTTTAGAAGCGCTATAAGTTATAACTCAAAATGTTGTCAATGTGACTAGACATGTTCTTTCCGTGTACCCTTCAACTATTCTATATCATTTTCCAGAACTTAAACTATCTCCATACCTTTCATCTATGGGCATAAGTCGGTTCAGATTCCCCATACAAAAAACTTCCGCCCTCTTCACACCCTTCAGGGATGATTTCTGGGATAAAAACTCCACAGAACTCAAACTATTTTCATACCAAATTTCATCTAAATCGGTTTAGCTGTTAATAATTCTCCATACGATTAGCAGTAAAAGCACCGAGTCTTGGATATTCGATTTATTTCTAAGTTAAGTACACAACAATGCTTAGAGCGACGAGCGACGCTAAAGCTGGCGCGGGAATCTTTCTTGACAGTTCGGTTAATTTTCAAACGTTTTCAGTTTCCAAAACCTGGCTAACAATACTAACTTCTAACCCAATTTTCAGCCCCTTAAAGGTTGGTTTTTGGGATACAAACTACTTTTTCCGGACTCAAACTATCTCTATACCACATCTAAATAGGTTCAGCAGATATTGATTGAAACCCCAATCGGTTCCTAATATAAATAGGGCATTAAGGTAGTATAATTAACTCAATCAAACAATTATGACATGTAAATGTAATTTCGAACATTACAGTCCGAGATACAAAGGAAGCATATTGCATTGAGCCCATTGAGGTTACACACAGGTGCATCATTTTGTAACGGTTTCTCAGAAAATAATAATTTAATGTATTAGGCACCGATCAAATAATACTAAGGAGACACAATCAACCCAAAAAAATGACACCATAATAGTACTGCAAGAACGACTCGGGCGGTACTTTCTTTGACAGTCTTATTACGGTATAAGACTGGCCGGTTACAAATTTACAGTAGCCATAATTTCAGTAAATCTTGTTTGAAACTGTACAGCCAAGTGTAAAAATATGGGTGTACTCATCTTACTCAAAAATATGTCCCATAGTATCTTATTACGTTGTAATAAGTGCGTAGTACCATATTTATGAAACGATTTTTTCGATACGTATTTTTGCACTTGACTGTACCTCCTTTACATTCTTGCTTGAAGAATGCAGGTTAACACGCCAGACAAAAATCAACTCTCTCAGAACTGGAGATAATTAGGACACTGGCGTCTTTGAAAATACTAGGTGGTCCAAACCTAGACGCGCCGCTTGTAAAGGATTATGTTACAAAAAGATTCAAAAAAGTTCAATTGTTATTTTTTATAAATTAATTTTAATTACTTCACCACGGAATTTATTAACAAAAGTTTAAAAAATCATAACTCGAAAACTACGAAAAATCGAAAAATTGGGTAACATATATGGGGTATATTCTGATAGCCCACGACCTGAGGAATCTAAAAAAAATTCGAACGTCGAGGTTTGGACCTATACTTAAGTTCAGCTCAGTGAATTAACAGAATTAAAAAAACACGGTGTAAATAATTTTCTGATTGGGTACGTTTAAGCAATTTGCACTAAAATATTCTACACGATGCATTAAATGCATTAAATGTCACGAGGCCTCACACCTCATATTTATGGATAATATGCAACTTAGAAGGATTTAGAAACAACGATTTTGAATTAATGCCAAATTTAGTCTTTCAAAGTGACAGAATTTGAAAATGTAGGTGTCTATATAACGTGAAATTTTATTCTCTACAACTTTTATTTATAGGTTTTTCAAAAGGAGTAATCTGTTTCAAAGATATGTGCTATGGAAGTAAAAATATGATTTTACAATTAAATGAGACATTTTCCCGATTCGTAACTTTTCATTTCGGCTGTACCACTGAATCGAATTAGAAGTCTCATTCGACGCAGAATTTGGCCTTCTTTAATATTGAAACAAATGACATTTTCCGTCGGACGTACAGTTTTCGGGCTATTGGATTGGGCAAACTCGGATAACAAGGCATTAAAACGATTCCAGCCTGCTGGAAATTAATTTTTAAAACGCATTTTATAGATCTTATTTGCTTACCTGTAATTGCTATCCTAACAATATAGTAAATTAACGTTTGACAATGATATCTAATAGGGACAGTCAGAAAAATAAGTGACACGCTTCTTTAGCCCTATAAATAAGAGCGTGTCACATATTTTTGTGGCCTTCGTATAGAAATATACTACTTTCGAACTTGACACATGCCACTGTCACCCTCTGTTTTGAAAATCCAAATACATTTCTTTCAAATAATTCACATCTCTGCAATATACAACACAAAAACACTCTTAAAATACACCAGAATATCTAAATATATAGTGAAAGTGTTTACTCCATTCGAAATTACCGTAAAACAAAAATATCAACATTCATACCTGATGACAACATGTTGAAAGCCCCCAACAAAATTGTGTTTTGAAGAAATAAATACGACCGCAGTCAATACAAGCAATCAAGAAACCTGTCCGACCTGTTCCAAAACCTTTAAAAGAAACGGCCTGCAACGTCACATACGTGCCGCCCATGGTGAGCAGTCCTCTTCGCATCAACAAGCCTCCACTCAACACTTGCCTTTTGCATCACCACTAGAAGAAGCATATGGGTCGCCCTACCTTAACAACACAGGATCGAAGACAGGTATATGGCAAAAAAGATGGAACGACATATGCTCACTTCATGGAAAACTTTACGATCTCCCTTTTGGCACAGCAAGCAGAAAATTCGTTCATACACTTGCCGATGAAATAGAACACCTAACCAAGCTAAATTATCCCTCAGAACGATTACTAATTTACACTGCCGTATTGCTACAAAGGGACAAAAACATTAAACAGGCCAAAGATATCAGCAGATTACTTGACCGCCGCCTCAAACTGTGGGCCGATGAGCAGTTTGATATTTTAATCTCAGAATCGATAAAATCTGATAAAACTCTTTAAAATACATATAGTCGAAAATACCACAATAACGACGAAACAACACAAACATTCACAAGACTAATTCAACGTGGCAAAGTCCGCGAGGCCCTAAGCTGGCTATTAACCAAAGATACAAGCAAAGTCCTGAATAGTAATGACGAAATCGATTATACCGGTAAAACCGTCAGCGACGTACTAAGAGAAAAACATCCACCTCCCGCAAACCCCAACCCTGACTTATTTACCCTGCCCGAGGATTTCCCCGAAATGCCACCATTATTAGATGTCGACATAACTAGTAACCACGTCGAGCAAGTAGCAAGAAAACTATATGGTGGTGGGGGTCCAACTGGCTCAACGTCCGAAAATTGGAAGGACTTTCTCTTCCGTTTCGGCGATGCGAGCCTGCACCTAAGAAATGCCATAGCTCAACTTACTATGAAATTGAATAACGAACACGTACCTTGGACACAAATACAATCCCTTATGTCGAGCCGTCTGGTAGCTCTGGATAAATGCCCAGGCGTGAGACCCATTGGAATCGGGGAATGCCTTAGAAGAATCCTCTCTAAATGTATGATCTTGGCAACAGGATCTGAAGTCACCGAAGCATGTGGACAATGGCAACTTTGCAGTGGCCTCAACTCTGGTATCGAAGGAGCCATACATGCAATGAATGACACTTTTGAAGAGAAATGTCACCCAAGCTCAGAATGGGGAATGCTCCTCGTTGATGCTAACAACACATTCAACAGTGTAAAAAGGCAGCTTGCTTTGTGGCAGGCCCGAATATATTGGCCACATTGTGCCCGTTTCCTGTACAACACATATAACGGCCATGCCGAGCTTGTTATTCGAAACTCAGACACAAGAATGTATAGCAAAGAAGGCGTTACCCAAGGCGATCCACTCGCTATGCCACTATATGCTCTTGCAACATTACCCATAATCAATAAACTAAAAAAAGAACAGAATACACTCCAGACATGGTACGCTGATGACTCATCGGTCCAGGGAAACTTCAAAAGCCTTCGTAAATGGTGGGAACAGATCTGCAACATAGGACCGGCATATGGATACCTCCCTCAACCTAAAAAGACAATCCTTATTGTATCTGAAACAGACAAAAATAAAGCACAGCAGATTTTTAAAGGAACTTATATGATTAAACGAACTTACCTTAAGTGAAGTTCTATCATAATTATACGAAGCTCCTTGACCGAGACGGATTTAACTAGTAGTACGGCTCATCTTGCAGCACAGATCACTGTTTCAAAGCAAAAGTAAAAAATAAAAAACGCCTCTCATTTGACAGCTAATTGACAAGTCATATAGTTTGAAGATAGTTATTATTTATTTATGAACAACCCCTATTTCCTTCTAAGGGAGAAAATACATAAGGAATTTTTCGGGGGGGTTTTGGGACTGCCGTCTCGGACAAGGAGCTTCGTATAATTATGATAGAACTTCACTTAAGGTAAGTTCGTTTAATCATATAATTATACTCCACTCCTTGTCCGAGACGGATTTAACTAGTAGATGTTCAAAGGTAGGGTTGTGAATAAACATCCAGTGTACATATAAAAAATTAAAAACATTTATTTTACTTTTTTAAAACACAGGCATTGTGTTACACAACAAAGAAACAAAACATTATAAACCTTCTAAATAATTATAACAATTATCATTAACATCTGTTAAACTTAACATCTCTAACACAATTAAGTAACCCAAATTAACATACAGGTTTATATTATAAGATAATTTGTACATTTAGGATTCATTATTTTATTTAACTGGCTACCCTAAATTATACATGGGTAGAGTTTAGTACTGCTTGACAGAAATTTAAGGTCTGTCTGACAGGTCTGTTATAGTGTCTAGCAACGGTAGCTGAGCTTTCAGACCATTCTGCGGTTTTTTGAATTTGGTCGATATTTAAACCGGATCTCAATGCCGCAGAAGTAGACGAATGTCTTGTGGAATGCGCTGTAAATATATTTACATCAACACCAGCTTCTTGTAATGTCTTTTTAATCCATCGGCTTATACTTTGTGTTGATGCTGGGAGATACGGCCTTTTAAAAGTCAATATTAATTTTTCCTGATTATTTCTTAACGCTTTTGTAAATTCAATGTATGAGTTCAATGTTCTTACAGGGCAGATTTCTATTTTTGTTTCATAAATTGGGAGTTGTAACAATGGCTGAAGAGTACCTTTTTTGGACGTTTTTATTATGGCTGGTATATATGAATATGGAAACCGATTCATCAGAGAAGTTTATATTGTTAAGGAATATTAGGGATAGAGTTTGAACTCTGTGACCAGTAGCCAAGGCCAAAAGGGTTACTAGTTTTCTTGTTAACATTTCTAAGTTAATATCTATTAAAGGTAAGGTAGATAGGTAATTTAGTACTATTGCAGGGTTCCAAGTAATATTATATTTAGGTTTAGGAGGCTTTGATCTGTAAATGCCTTTCATTAGTCTCTTAATTCTATCGTCCACACCTATTTTAGGACCTAGCACTAGAGATAGTACTGATCTTGCCGAATTTAGTGTGCCATAAGACGCACCCGCTTCAAATTGTTCACTTAAAAATTTTAGTTTGTAAGGAATGGATGTCTGATATGGATCTAGTTTTAATTGATTACAAAATTTCCACCACAGTTTTAGAGGACTGTCATACTGTCTCATGGTATTATGTGACAGTGAATTTAGCATAATGTTTAGTGCAGAAGCTGGGGTTCCTCTCCTCACGTATGCTTGGCTGACAGCAGCCCTGCAGCCAGGGTAAGCTGGTGGTGGAGAGGGTGAGTCTCTCTGTAAGGAGATGATAATAATTTTTTATTAGGGTCAAAATATAAAATATCTCCTATTACTATTAGTTTTATTAACGGGAACCACGGCTGTGAAGGCCAATATGGAAATACTAATATACCAGTAGCTTTGTCATTCATAATTTTTTGAATACATTTTAAAACTAAAGAAAATGGTGGGAACGCATAAAAGAAAATATTTTTCCAACTGATGGTAAAAGCATCTACTGCAAAGGCTTCCGGGTCACATTTCCAAGAGACAAATTTATTACATTTATTATTGATTCTTGAAGCAAACAAATCTATCTCAGGTTTACCAAATTTATCTTTTATTTTATTGTATGCCTTTTGACAGAGTTCCCATTCAATATTTATTCTTCTAGACTCGGTGTCAGCTTCAACATTATCTTTAGTATTAATGTAAGAAGCAAAAATCCATATATTTTTTCCTTCACAATATTGCCAAATTTCTCTAGTGATCTTATTTAGATGCGGATACTGTATCCCACCAAATTTATTTATATAGGACACCGCTGTAGTATTGTCAATTCTTAGTAGAATTTCACAATTTTTTAAGTGTTTAGTAAAACATTTAAGACCCATTAAAGCTGCTTTTAATTCAAGGAAATTTATGTGATTTTCTTTTTCAACTTGTGACCAGGACCCCGATGCTTTTTTGCCCTCTGATACAGCGCCCCAACCTGTGAGTGACGAATCTGAATGGATTTCTAGGACAAAGTGATTTTGTTTTATTGAGTTAGGTTTATGCATATTTTTGTACCACCAATATAATTCCGGATAAATATTTTGTGAAAGCGTCATTATGGCATCATAGTTATCATTATGTTTTAATAATGCTAAGAATTTTTCTCGTTCAAGTATTTTCGTATATACCCAACCATAGGGAACAGCTGGAGCAATAGAATTTAGTGATCCTAACAATTGAGAGAAGTCTCTGATACTAAAATATGATTTATGTTGAAATGATTCAATTTTTTCCAATAATGTTATTTGTTTTTGATATAAATGCTATTAATTACACTTGAATTTAAGAAACACTCGATTTAAACACTAAAAAGAGAAAAAACAATACGAGAGGTAGCAGCGATCCGTGCGCGCACTAAGCACAATATGGCTTGTCAATTAGCTGTCAAATGAGAGGCGTTTTTTATTTTTTACTTTTGCTTTGAAACAGTGATCTGTGCTGCAAGATGAGCCGTACTACTAGTTAAATCCGTCTCGGACAAGGAGTGGAGTATAATAACATTACTATCGCAACAGGTTCACCCTTCCTTGGTAGTTACATAGGCAAGGGAAAAGAAGACTTTATAAGAAACAAAGTGAAGCAATTTATTTCAATAATCGAGAAACTAACACATGTCAGTAAGGACTCCCCCCAAGCAGCTTACACAGCACTTACCAAAGCTGCCCAATTCAAATGGTCATTCCTACAACGTGTAATCGCTGATTCTAACGAACTTTTTGAACCACTGACACTTGCACTACGGGCTAATTTCATGCCAACTATGATGGGTAGCGACATCACTGCCGACGAAGCCGCTCTGTTTTCCCTACCCGTACATAAAGGTGGCTTGGCAATATCCAACCCATTCACCGAGAATAATTTGAGCTACAAAACCTCTAAAAAAGGCTGTTCAATCCTCTCATCAGCTTTGATCGGGACACAACATGTAGACCTAGCCCAACACAATAAATCCCTGATTGACGCACGCAAAGAAAGCCGAACAATGAAAGAAGCTCGCGATAACGAACTTTTAGACACTATATTGGCCAAATTACCCCCTAACAAAAGAAGAGCTATAGAAAGATCAATCGTATTGAAAATGAAAACAAAGTCTTCCACCTGGCTGTCTACTATACCAACGAAGAAAGATAACCTCGACTTGTCCCCTCAAGAATTCAGAGACGCCCTGGCAATACGCTATCACAGAACCCCAAACTCAATGCCACCCTCATGCTCCATGCTCTCTGCTGCAAGACTGGGGGGCTAATTTCAAGACGACACAACGAAGTTCGTGATCTATTTGCTGAACTATGTCACCAAGCATGGAGCAACGTCACAATAGAACCCATAATCACAGAAGGTGACCTTGGATTACGCGGCGACTTATCTTGCCGTGGCGTATGGAATGCTCAGAGAGAGGCTCTTTTTGATATCCGTGTCGTAGACACTGACGCTCCCTCTTATATTACACGCCATGTCACTTCTGTCCTAAAATCTGCTGAGACTGAAAAACAAAGAAAATACTCCGCTGCCTGCGAAGCGAAACACGCTACCTTCACCCCTCTCGTGACTTCCGTCGATGGCGTATTCGCACCACAGATGACCTCCTTTGTCAAACACATAGGCGAAGCCCTCGCGGACCGCTGGAATAAATCGCTGAGTACGATACTGGGTTGGTTTAGAACAAGGATATGCATTACTATAATTCGAGCCACCAATATGTGCATACGAGGCACACGTCACAAATTCAAACCTGCAGCGAAACTATTGGGGTTCGACGACGGAGCAGGCATTCCCAGCTCTAACTAAACTGTCACCTGCCTGACCGTGCATTGCAGAGATGTGAATTATTACTATTATTTTATATACATTATTATTAGCTATTTCCTTAAGATCATAAGTATCATAACTTAAACAAATAAATTTTCATCATAATAAAAAAAAAAAAAGAAATATTGCCGGTGACCGTACTTACAAAAAAAAAATTTGGGGTTTAAATACTTGTTTGTTTTACAAAACAATATCATGATTTCATAGCTACCTTCATTTGTATTCCTACAATAGACATCCCCACATAAAACAACTACAATAACAAATCTACATTATTAAATAACACTCTTTATCACTCCCAATATCCACGTTATATTTCACCCCGGCAAACCCCATTATTTCGGTTTCAACCCTCCAATTATGGAAGTAACTGATACCATCCATTAGGGGTTCAATACAATCGTTATGGGATTTCCTAGCTCTTACGCCTAGCAACACTGACAGGGCAACTTTAGAACTTAAAAAACTGTGTGGTGTGTCAGAGAAACAAAAATTTTACCACGTCGCGCGTCGGTGGCAATTAAGTCTGATGGTGGGTGGAATCAAAGGAAAATAAGACAATCATTTTTTTTAGCCCACCTTTAGACACAAATATAAATATGTACAGTTAAAATCTAACTAAACCAAGGCGATTTAGTTACAATAATAATTATGTGTAAGTGTATACGAGGACGCAGACATATTTTTTTTTGTTGTCACTAATTTTCAGTACACTACAAAATTTCCGACAATTTTTTAGGTAGTTTTTAAATAGTTTTAGGTCATATTACATTCATTATATTGTAACTTTGTTAGTTAAGTTGTTTTTCTGTTTTTAATAAACGGTAATATTTGTAACATACAATAAGTTATAAGTTTTATAAAATAAATAAAATAAAATAAATAAGTTAGGTACAGTCACCAACAATAGTAACTCCCTATACGAAGGCCGCAAAAATATGTGACACGCTCTTATTTGCAGGGCCAAAAGACGTGTCACATTTTTGCGTTTTTTGCGTTTTTATATAGGAAGATACTTTTGCCGGTGACTCTACGTGTTTTGAAATAAAGAAGATATAGCTTATTTTAAATAATATTATACGTGTACGATACAATTCTGGCACGCATGATATGGTAAATCTTTTTATTGAATGTGCATATTCTAGTAACACTTCTTTTTAATAACTCGTGGTTATCAAGCTACATAATAAAATTACAAACATAATATAACGTTACGTTGTCTGTGACTTTGATCAATGATCACACACAACCACAGGTTCTATATTCCACAGGGCCTTTATTTTTTTGTACGCGGTGTTCTGACAGTGTTTATCAAATTTTCCTGTTAAAATTATTTTTATTCTTATTACATTATTTTTCCACAATAGCTAACATTTTTCTAATTGTATATACCTAGATTGAAATAGTTCTGAGGTGTTCTGACTTTGGTGAGTTTGACTTTTTGACAAAAAAATGCCTCCCGTAAGTATCACTACATAGTATAAAACAAAGTCGCTTTCCGCTGTCTGTCCCTATGTATGCTTAGATCTTTAAAACTACGAAACTGATTTAGATCCGGCTTTTTAAATAGATACAATGATTCAAGAGGAAGGTCTATATGTATAGTACATGCATAGTATAGTAGAGAAACACTGAATTTTAGAGGTTTCTAATGTGATGTCGTAAATAAACACATTTTTTGTGCTTACATTGCAAACGCTGGCTGACCCTACGAGAGTGATCAAAATAATGTACTACAGTATTGTACACCTTAAAAAGGTCTACAAAAAAAGTCCGCGATGGTATATGTCTATCTCTTAGGGATAACCTACAATAACCATGTTTTATCCCGTGCGAAGCCGGGGCAGGTCGCTAGTAAAGGTATAAACTACTTTCAGTAGACAGTATAAAGTCTTCCTGAATACCTCAAGTAGAAAAGAGTTTCAAAACGTATTTTTTGGTAAGATTAACATTCTAATAAGCATAAAACAGCTTGTGAAAATATAAATACAATTGTGGCATTGTAGCAGGAAGTGAGTGAAGATTATCAAAAAACGCTGTACAAAAAATTCAAGATATGATTGAATATATTTGGCAAAAACTCACACAAACCCATACAATTGTTATATGAAGTTCACTATTGTCTTGCAGAAACTTTTTTGACATATATTTGTTTTGCATAATGATATTAATGATACTTGGCAGAAGTAACGTTTGGCAGAAACACTTTACGCAGAGTATGCTTTGGCATAAATCATTTCGCAGAATTTTATAATGTCGAATCTTATATTGGCATAATGTTGATGAGCATAACTGTCTTCTAAACGAATAGTACTTTCGCAGATTTTTTTTTTTGCATAATATTCAGGCGGCATAAAGTTGTGAAGCCGATATTTTTTTGATTACAAGATAATCTTCGTTGTCTTATCTTATCATATTGTACAAGACATATGCGGGATTTGATGTTTTGCTCATAAGAACATGCAGGCGCTGTAATAATGAGCATATTTGTGTCGGTACTCCGGTAAATGAAATTGTTATCTGCCAATTGTGTCTGTGGTATTTTGTTGTGTCTTTCCAGGGCGGGCTCCCGGCCAGGCTGCTACGTGCGAGTTATCGCGGTATGCCCGAGCCACCCTGAGAGTAATGGCCCGTTGCGGCCGCCACAAATACTTTTACCCGACCTAACCTAACCCACTTTTCTGGCAACAGTTTGTTTCTACGGGGGTCACAGTTCTAACCTAACCTAACCCAATTTTCTGGCAACAGTTTGTTCCTGTGGGGGTAACAGTTCTAACCTAACCTAACCCACTTTTCTGGCAACAGATTGATTCCGCGGGGGTCGCAGTTCTAACCTAACCTAACCTACTTTTCTGGCGACAGTTGTTTCCGCGAAGGTCGCAACTCAAACCTAACCTAATCCATTTTTCTGGCACCAGTTTGTTTCCGCGGGGGTCGCAGTTCTTACCTAACCTAAATAAATCTAAATTGGGTTCCTTATATTCTACTACGTAAAATTTACCTAACCCACTTTTCTGCTAGCAGAAAATAATTATGCTATTGTAATAGTATGCTATATGATTATTATGGTACATAAAATAATGCTAAACCAAAATCGGCCAAAGTAGTGTTCTGCAAAACGTGTCGTATGCATAGTAGTAGTTATGCCAACTATACCTTTATGCAAAATTACCATTCGACCGAAAGTGTTTCTGCGAAACATGTTATGCCAAGTGTATTTCTCACCAATATTTTTCTGCCAGATCTGATTTCCGATTAAGCAATAATTTTGCACGCTAATGATCGCGTGACATTGCAATGTTTAAGAGAAAAATCTAGGGTTTGTTATTAAATAGTTAGTCAAATGTAAGTTAGTGATAGCACAAGTATATTAAATTTAACTCAATATGTAGGTATCTGCAGTGAAGACGGGTTACTAAGTACCTAAGGAAGTGTCCATACAAAGTGACCCGTTTTCATAGTGCTTGGATGTAAGTAGTAGTTAAGTTGATAATGTAAGGAAATATATGTACGGGTGTATTCCATTCGCCAACAAACTGTTTCGCAGTTTGGCGAAGTTTTGTAGTAGTTGTATTTTTATTACTGAGCAATAAATTAAAAATATATATGACATGGAGCTGACCTGATGATGGAGCTGGAAGGTAGCCATGGGAACTCTTCAATCTTCAACTACTTAACATTATCCCGTCGTGAATGGGCTCGTTGAATTCGTCTTGGTGAGTAAAGTACAGTTAGTAATTAAAGCTTGTCTCTAAAAATAAATTAAAAAAATAAACTTGTTGCTAGTGTTCCTACCCACGCCCTGTTCGTGGCTATTTTGGCGAATCTCTGAGGTGGTCACAAACATTCGCCCATCTCAACCCACATGTTACGTCCGGTCCTAAGTCAACATTGTCTAGCACTTTAACTGCAAGCTGTGTTGCCAATCTTGGAGCATTATTGTTTACATTAACATCACAGCAACGACCATATAGTACGTGGACGGATAATATATACAGGGTGTAACAAAAATGCAGGTGAACCGTTTAAGGGCATAATTGGTATTCTAAATATGAAGGACTGAAAAAAAATTTTTTCGCGCGAAAATAAAAATTGGTTTTGTATGCAGGGCTGGCCGGCTAGAACAAAAAAAAAATATTTTCCTTTCTCTTAGTCACCAGTATTTTTGTTTTATCCTGTATGGAGCGGGATTTTGTATAGACATTATATTATACATGGTCCTTAATGAAAAAACTACTGTACAGATTTCAATGAAATAAGGCACACACATTTTATAAGTTTAACTAGAAATCCTTTTCAACCAACTCGACTTCAGGATTTCGAAGGAGGAGGTTCTCAATTTAATGTATGTTCACCGATTATTCGAAGACGGCTGGACCGATTTAGAGAATTCTTGTTTGAAAGAGTATACTTCACAGTTGGTCCCATTGTAACCAGGTCAGGATCTGATGATGGGATCCTGGAGAAATCGAGGGATCTCTTCAACTATTATAGGCACACCTATAGTGATTTAAGTATTTGTAAAGGTGGTGGCTAAGTGAAGTCGGTTCTTTTTTGTTTCAAACTATTATCATTGAAGTCATCCCCTAAGAGGGTGCAATAGCTAGGTGCTAGGGTTAGGTGTTAAACTGATTTTTACAATTCCTAAGCGGACATACTTAGTCGAAGGCAGGGGCTAACTAGACCCTACTATCATTGTAAAAGTCTTTATTCTTAAACCGACCGATTGAAATGACGTTTTATTTTTATTAAGTACGACATTTTCACATTTAAATTTTATTGTAAATTTTATGTTATATATGTAAGGATTAATTAATTTCAGTCTGTTTACAATGTATCTCTTAGATTATGGCCGACATTTATTTATTTATATTTATTACTAGCCTTTTCCCGCGGCTTCGCCCGCGTAATATAAGTACTCAAAAAGGATACGATACCCATGTTGATTTTTAGAATTTGTGACCACATTTGCCCCTTTTAGGGGTTGAATTTTCAAAAAGCCTGAAACACGTGTTTACTCATTTATCGTTAGGAATACTCCTGTGAAGTTTCGAATAAAATAATCTAACAAATCTTGATTCGCCATACAAACTTTGAACCCCCATTTTACCCCCTTAGGGGGTGAATTTTGAAAAATCCTTTCTTAGTACACCCCTAGACCTTATAAGGAACCTACGTGCCAAATTTGGAATCTCTAGAACCAGCGGTTTGGGCTGTGCGTTGATATGTCAGTCAGTCAGTCAGTCAGTCAGTCAGTCAGTTTCTTCTTTTATATATTTAGATACATTAATTTGTAAATACTATACATTTATTTTAAGTATTCGTACTAACAATAATGATCCAAATTTAGAGACCAATAAATGAAATTAAAATTAAACCACTGGACTGATTTGGATGAAATTAGTATGGAGATAGTTTGAACCCCGAAGGACATAGGATAGTTTTTGTCACAGAAATCATCCCTTAAGAGGTTGAAGAGGGAAAATCTACGGAAGTGCTATTATTGATCTAATTGAACGTTTGCCATCACATTTTATTTCAGCGTTTCATAAAAAAACGGCATCCCGAGATACTCATTCTATGCAGGCCAAGAAACTAATGTAGAATTTTTAATTTAATGAAGCAATTTGACAGCACTTTACATACATTTACAAACCATAAAACCATTTTGTATATGCCAGGAGCTGTCAGATTACTTCAGTCAATTAAAATTTCTACTTTATAAAAGAATAAATGTTCATAAAAATATTAAGTACCTTTTTAAAAACGCCTCACGGATTCTCTAGCGAACCCTGAACCCCCGACACCCGGATCCATTACCAATTTATCCGGACCCCTCAAAACAAACAGTGGCCATGGCAACCCGGATATCCGGTTACTGGGCGGGGCGGGGCCACGCCTACTTTTTAATGGAACCTTTCAAAATATTATCAGGTTTAACGTTAAAAAACTGTAACTTCGGATTTTCTATAACCTTTTTTTTTACTTACATTAAAAAAACTGGCAAAGGTTAAAGTATATTTCTTATGGCATGTATTTCCACTATTTCCAGGCATTTAACTAAGTTCGGGTAGCTTAAAAAATAGGAACGGATGACTACCTTAATCAATAGATTGGTATTTCCTAATATTACACCTTTGGTTTGCTAACTAGATCATATTTTCCTACTGTCTTAAAAAATAACAAATATTTAGACTACAAGATGCCAAGCAGTGTTGCAAATTTTCTTACTACATATATATATGAATACAAAAGCGACTTAAACTTCATTTCAACTCCGTCAATTTTAAACCCTATAAACGCAACATGGAGTCCTTTTTTCAACGTTGAAGAAATTAACGATTCTGTCGATGGTCGGTGTATATTCTTTATTTATAACGTTAATAATATTAGATCAATCTAAACCTTATTTCAAAGGGATACGGTCTACTATAAGTCTACATTATTTGGTACAGTCGACTTCGTTTATTATTTTCTTAGCAAAGAAATAAGACGCACAGTTTATGAGCTCAACACGTTGCTTAAAAAAAAACTTGCAAAATTTTTGTTTTGATTTATGGTACCATATTTATTATCATATTATAAATTTTTGAGCAAGTCGGTTTTTGATTTTAATGTTTCTAGAGGTTCAACTTTGCATGATAAAAAAATTTAAGACTGAATAAAACATGTTTGAATACCATTCTTACGCATAAAGCCTTTACTTACCCAACTTTAATAAATTTATATCAAATCAAAAGATAACGAACGCCCATTTATCCTTAAAAAGGGAATCTATTTGTCTTTGCTTTATCGTTGCGTATGACCAACATCAAAACAATAAATCTAAAAATAAAAGAACGAATAAAGGTTACCACACACGAACTCACCTCGCATACGCAAGCAACCTGCTCCTGTGTGAAGCCAAAACTCGGCAGGGGAGCGTCTCTGGGGGGGGTGGCCTCCCGCTGCCCCCACTCGGGGCCCCCCAACATATCCAAATGCTCGTCTCCTGCCACTTTGACACCACAATATGACACTACAAATTAGCACCACTTAACGGCATCCACAATAAAATCCACATCAAAGTTAAAGAAGCACGCGATTTGAATTTGGAATTCGATTTTGACGCGCACTAAAATGCATTTGTTTGAGGCGTTTTTTATTTGTCTTAAATGCGAACGTGTTTGTTTCACTGTTTTGTTTTTTAAAAGCCTTTAAAGGCAGCTATATAAACAGGGAAAGGCAGCAGTCCCAAAAATGTTTAAACAAAACCGAGCACCTTGAAGCGGCAATTATTTGTTTTCGGATTTCGAAAAGCGCCGAAGTTTGTATTGAATCCGTTGGTTTTCTTTGTACCGGTAAATAAAATCAATATTTGTTCACTTCAAATGTTTTTTTTTTATCTCATTAGTACCCAGTCTCTGTCTGGCTTGACATTCACTTACACAATTAATAAATAGATATTTAAATGCGTTCTGTTTTACTTATATTAAACACGCGTTGATCTATTTTTTCTCTTCTTTCTCATTTTAATCACGAAGTGTCGAAAACCTGAAACAAAAAAGTCATTGTTAATATGTGTTATTTGATTATTGAAAATGCAACTCATAATTTAAAAAAAATGCCATAATTAATTTTAAATATAATAATTTGTATCATAATTCCAGCTAATCTGGCTAATCTTAACTTAAGAGACTTCCTATTCTACTAATAGGTATTATCTATTTGTACTTCGTAAAAGTAGAATTTATTTTTAAGTATTTTTGAGTTATGTATTATTCTATTATTAAGTTTGTTTTAAATTATTATTATAAAAAATAGAAGAAATCTGTATTTTTGTAAGAACTCTTTTTCTCTGTCGAGAACAAAACTGAACCCAAGAAAATAATATAAATAATATAAAATTCTCGGTAAGTAAAGAAAGTTCATTCAAATACTTATATGTATATAAAACATCTCAAATGAGCACGTCCTCATGTTCTAAAAATCCAGCACTCATGGTTATAATTGTAGCCATTTTTAGGTATCATTATTCGAAATGTGTATCTTTTAAGTTTCACAAAAATCCTCCTATTTGTAAAGGGTCGGCAACGCGCTTGTGACACCTCTGGAGTTGCAGGCGTCCATAGGCTACGGTAGCATCAGGCGGGCCGTATGCTTGTTTGTCATCGTCGTGGCGTAAATAAAATAAAATAAATAAATCAAATAACTCCCTATTGAAGCAAAATGGGTGATCGAATACTATCAATAGTAGTACGATAAACAAGTTGTGCGTGGACAAAATGGCGGAAGTAACTTGTATTTTTTTAATACTGTTATCAAAGAAACTAGCCGTTTGTCTTAATATTGTTTTTAATATTCAGTTGGTATAAATTAATGTTAAGCGCTTATTAATGCTGGTCGTTTGACGTCATTAATTTATTATGAAATATGGCGCCCACGTGTCTCCTCTGTATATTTTTGTCTCGGACATTTCACTGTTTCTCGCATTTTGGCACGGAAAATAAAGACGGCCGTATATTGTTTGGAAATATCTATAAAATTGGAGTAAATCAGTAAAAAAAAATGTATTTTTTTTTACTTAAACCCTAAACTGGTTCTTTTTCTGTCCAGTCATTTAATTACGTCTGTGCACCGCCGGGAATCGTTAGTTAAATTCATTACAATTTTATTTCAGCCAAGATTTCTATGTGATTGCTGGTCAAAAATATCTGAACATGTATATTAAAATCTTGATAACTGAGGCAAGATGGTGACTCTACAATAACTATCATACAGTCACGTCTGAAAATATGGATGTAGCCACGACTCTATTACGAAGGCGTAAAGTCTTGGATACTTACATGTTTTTGTCACATTAAATCTATCCATATTTTCAAACGTGACCGCACAGAATCGGTAATGTGCAAGTAAAAACCGCTTATAGAGTTGGAAGCCTATCATTAGCTTGTTACCACCATATTAGTAGGAAGAACGTTAGTCGGATAATTTACAAGTTCACGGCACGGCACTAATGTTTCCATTTTATTTACTACTAGAGTCTGGCTATAGAAATATTACACAACTTTTTGGCGGGAAATTCGAAAAATCTTTGGCTAGTCACACCTTGTGCAGTAGGAATTATAGTTTTGATACTAGAAAATATTTTCTATTTTCTGTGCACAGGTAAGGTACCTAAACCATTTAATGAAACTAGACGTGTGCGCCGCGCCGGCGTGGCGTAGCCGCGCCGTGGGACCCACGCCGCCGCCGCCGCCGCGAATTTGAAAATCCACGCCGTTGGCCAAAATTTCAGAATTCGACAAAAATTTGCCAATGACAATTACCGATGAAGGAAAGTCAGTTGAAAATTTAACAACGTGTATTGACGAATTAAACCATGAAAACATCTACACATTGAAATAGTCTTTTTACAACCCGATTTATTCCGGCTGACGATTGAACGGTTTTTTTCACCTCTATTTGTTTAGCTGTTCGGAATCTTCATGTTTAACTTTCTCGTTTATTTTGAAATAAATATACTAGCCAGTACAGTCACTGACGTTGATTGCTTGGGTTCAAGCTATTTTCTTTTGTTTACTCTGGGAAATGTCCAATATAAAGTGAACCCTAAATGCCTCAACAATTAAAGTCCATGGCCATTTGTACCTAGTGCCGATCTAATAGGCATGATGATATTTTTCTTTTTCATTTGATACCAAACGATTCGTTTTGACGTGACGATCAAATGTCTATATAGGTCCAAATTCGTTAAAGCAACCCAAATGTCAGAAATGAGATTCAAAATTTAGCACTCGCATTTGTTTCTCAAAACGCTCCTAACAAAATTATATGGAAGAGTGAATTCACGGTTGCATAGTCGGCTTGTAAGTAAGGAAAAATTATGAAATTTAAATTTTGACAGTGAAATATTGCTTTTATGTATATGGTTGCCGTACAATTGATTTTGCAGTAATATGTGAGAAATCGAATACTATAATTGTTTTATTTAATTTCGTACTTTAAAAAAAGCGACTAATTTGGAAATTTTGGAGCCTGATATCTTTGAACCATTTCAATAGATTTTTAATCTTCACTTTATTAGGATATATTCACCATTTTACAACCATTTAACTTAAATGTATTACAAAATTCAACATGTGTCATCATCCCTATTGAAGTACCTTCGGTGTTTGGATATTTTTTTTGGCACATAAAAACATAGCTACCCAAAGATTGTCTGGAAGAGATCGCTCATTAATAAGACCGCCTCTTTTTATCATGTTGCTTTTCACGTGAAATTTTTTTTCCTTAGTTTTGAATGATTAGAATACGATTCCAATTATGCCCTTAAACGGATCAGCAGAATTTTTGATACACCTTATATAAACAACACTCGACGCGTATGAGCGTTAGCTATAACGACGTAAATGTTGATCAGGTCCCCTAGTTACATATCAACATTGCGCAGTCCGCGTAAACTGACAGAAGTCAAAGAAGTAAACAAGCCTCACAGAGTGTTAGAAAGATCATTAACCGACTGCAACAAGAGAAATTCAAACAGAAATTAAATTCCCCAAAACATGTTCAGTCAGAACAAAGTAAAAACAATTTAATAGCAATGTACTCGAGTTCCCTATTCATTAGTTTTAAGGGATGGTTTTGGTTGGTTTACATACAGTATAGACATGTTTCGCCAAGATATTTTTATTTATCCACTCCACTCCACCCATTACTCTACAGATTTCTTTTAAATATTGGTTTTCAGTATGTAAATTCTTACGTTGCAATGTTTTGATTGTATTGATATTTTCCAGAACTTCTAGTTTATCCGTTTCTTTACACACTTGTCCTGTTTATGAGATTCAGGTATTAATAAATTCACGTACTTAATGAAAGTTATCGGCAAATGATAGAACTAGTCCTACTAATAGAGCACCAACCTACAAAATTGTTGACGATTTGTAAACATTGCAGTTTTGCGTTATACAACACTCTTCACATCAACTTCGTACATTGTCGTAATTATTTACGAGCTTAAATAATAGTTTGCGGACTTCATTCGGTATAGTCATTTATAATATTATTTAAAATAACCCCTTATAAACCGTGGACAATTTGAATGAATGACATACATTGACAACTGACTTTTAACTTTTTTTTTAATCATAGATGGAATCATAGGTGATACAACAAGGAAATATCTGTCAACAATATTTGGCTAGCCAAACTCTACTATATATACACGGTGGGGCCTGTAACTAAAACAAAAAATTAAAATGTACATTCTTCTCCTCAAACTACGCAACGTTTGTTTGACGACTTTGAAAAAAAAACTTGCGGTTTGAATTTTATTACATTTTAAAGTTAATTCGAACACGCAATGTACTATGAAATTGATTATGTCTGTAGATTGACTAGACTGACAGGCGATGTCAATTAGACGGAGTTTTAAGTACATTGAAAATACTATTTACTTTGTTTGAAAAAATAACAATCTAAAAACTTTATGATTTTAAAAAGTTGCTAAACAAAAGTTGTCTAGTTTGAGGACTAGAATCTACGTTTTAATTTGTTGCTTTAGTTACAGGCCCCACCCTATATAGTATAACTACTATATGTAAGTATAGACTAACCTCCTTAATCGTAAACGTCTTACCAACCATATTTAACTAATAATCCTTAGTCATTACTGTCACTGATAAATAGTTGTTTGTTAGAAATAGACAAAACGTAAATTAACTAAAGAGGCTTGTAAAACTTTTATCACTTATCAGTAAGGGGGTAATTGTAGAGACTGAAGAGGTTGAGTAGACAATATACTAGACTAGGACGAAATAGACCTACGGTACCTAATAGTTTTCATTTTTCTATATTTAAACTAAGCAAACTTATTGGGTTGGCTGGAAGAGATCCCTATCAGGGATAAGCTCGCCTTTGTGCATATCTTTTATATATGTTACTGTTGTTTTTTATGTTATACCTACTTGTTTATGTGCAATAAAGTGATACATACATACATACATACTTATCGGGATTCGTGCGTTCATATGAGAACATTACATATGAACGCACCACTATATCGTGACGGTAATTTGATTAGGCCAAGTGTAAAAGCGACCAACAACAACCAGAGCTGGATATATAAAAATTTAGAGTAGAGTCATTATGATAGACAAAACGATTATTTCGAAGACTCTTCTATTTTTCATCCTTATTTACTATTTTAGTCTAGCAAGAGACAGACAAAGTAAACCGAGTGATTGTAATGTCATGACAGTTAAAACAAACCTACATTAATCAGATCCTAACACAATCACACCTAAAATCTCTAAAGGGGTCGCCATCAATTCAATATTTAACAAACATACCATCACGTACTTTGAATCATTACTAAGATGCACTGACAAGACAACAAAGATTTACTATAAAACTTTGTAAAACAAAAACCACAAACACTCTTTGTTTTTTTTTTTCAACTACAAGCTCATTCGATTTTAAACTCAGTAAAACGCCCTTAAAATTCAAATTCGAATGTTCTTTTTCACGCCTTGTAACGTTTTATTTTTGTAAACACAATTTGTATTATAGCTATGTCTCTTTCCGTATCACAGTTAGTGTGGATGAGTGAATAAGAAGGAAGGGCGAGATGTTAAATGTTTGGCGTTTTAAGTAATTTTTATCATCGACACGATCAAGGGGCTGATGTATGGAGTTGACGGGTTACGAGTGATGTAACTGAATCGATAATTATCCTGTTTACATTTTTTCGTTTAGGATTAACATTTTTTTTAAGATAAGCATTTTGTAATTTTGTTTGCTTTCGAACGTTATATATATGTTATGCATGCCAGACGCCCACCATATTCCTGAATTTGCTATTTTTAACATTGGATTGGTAATGTTTATAAAACTCGATTTCATAATGGCGACAGGTGGCTTTTCGATCGTCTACGCATTGTAACATTATTACCTATGTCTATTTATAACTGAAAGAAATTGAACAAAAATAATGTCTTAGTGGTTTGATGTAAAATTTAAAATATTACACATTTTAAAGATAGTATAGAAAATCAGCTGACTTGTTTAGAGATACTTAAAAATATTGAACACATTGTCATCATGTCGTTTTTATTTCGTATTGTATTTCGTGGTTGATCCCAATTATTAATTTATTTTGTTTTATTTATTATTCAAAAAATAAAAAGTAAAAAGTTGTTCAATACCTAATCACCTCGTACAATATGGCTTATTGTAATACCTACTATGAATACTAGGCGATGATGTACATAGTACATACCTCCCTACTTATATGGGTAAGAAGTACATATTTACAAACATAGGAAACATCCAATAACTCGTAACAGTCGTAACTCAATTTAATGTGATGATAATGATGATAATTTTAATGTAACAAATAAATGGCCTTGTCTAGTTTTGAACTCAACGACCATGAGATTTGTAGACAAGCCACTACATGGCTAAAAAGTTTGTATGTCGAACGATACGTTTGCCAATGAAATAATGTCTAACTATCCTTTGAAAAAAACAACTATTTGGTATAATCAATTTTCATACGTATCTGTTTATACTAAGCCATTACATTGCCGTACAAAATATGAAACACAGTGTTTAACGATCATAACACCCATAAGCTTATAAAATAACATACACCATTTTACGAACTGACATCGCCATAAAAATATGTTTAAATACCTCGATATCAACAGCACATCACTATTACCCCACGTGGCGCGATCCCTATCTGGCGGGCCAGCTGTAAAACACAAGATTTATCGACAGATTACCGATTCACGATACGGTACAAATCGCCTCACTATTAGCGATTTGGTTTTCGAAGGCATTCGAATTATTCGAAACATGCTGGTGGGTGCGAACGTTATTACTTATTACGTTTTAGTTCGATTTTTCGTGGTACTTTACGTTGATTGTGACTTCTTTCAAAATTTGAATCTTTATTATTGTATTTATTGTATATAACCTGCGGCATGGGCACAATTAGGTAGGTATAGTATTAGTATAAAATTTTAATATGAATATAACATGTTTTTTTACTCACTAGTTTAGCTACCCACTAACTAATATTATGTTATGTATAAGAAAGTTTGTGAAGATGTAGGTATTTATATTTTTTACACATTACACATTAACGAAACAACGACCTAACTGATTTGGATACTTTTTACCGGTGTAACTTGTCCTGTGTTTTTTTAAAGTCTATAATAAAAAATACTTGATGAAAAATCAAAAACTATGTAAATTAAATTTAGGTACCAATCTAATGTATACTTTTCGAATAATAAAGCAATCTATCTATCTATAAAATCTATCTATCTATCTATCAATCGTTTTTAAATTAATTGTAGATAGCGTATTAAGTTGTAGCCATATATTTTCTTGAGTAATGTTTAAGTTTTTTGTTGTCTTTATATTTTAATGTAGGGTCAGGGAGGGAACAGTCGCTCGGTGGGAACAGTGACTCGAATGTGCTGTGCGAGAAACAGAAAGAGCTTTATGTCTGTCCTCTACATCAATCGGAACCGTTCCGTACCCGACCACGTACGAACTAGTTAGTGAGGCGCTCCGGCACCATGCGAATGTGTTATGGTGCGTTTTTGTGTTTAATGCTATCAAAATTACATTTCCAGATCAGTTTCACTCCTCTTTTTTCTTAACTCGTACGAGATTTTCAATTACTTATGTTATTATCGAAGGGTGTGTCTAATCTACTTAGTATTGGCTGATAATTCAAGGCCCTAGGGTGTTTGTTTGTGTTTTTAATTTGAACTAAAATACAAATTGACGCCAAGGTCAACAGATGTTCGTTTTGGAAACGTACACGGTGGCTCGCGAACCACTGTGCACCTTACAGAGTTGGACTAAAATTTACTTGAATATGAATAAGAATAAAATTTCTGTGATTATTAAAAGTAATTCATGCACTCTTTTTTTTAAATAAAATGAAAGTGAATAAATCATGCGACATTTAGGTAGGTACCTATTTTAAATCAAGAATGAAATCAGGAACGATTATTCCGGGGGTTGTGCTTACCTATTCTAATTACCGTTTTATTCAACAAAAATGTTATTTGTTATATAATTTAGGTTCGATTCCTACGTACCTAGCAATTGTGTACTGTTAGAACTACTGTTTACAGGGCGTAGTATACAGTGACTCGAGCCACTGTGTACTGTTAGAACCACTGTGTACTAGCGGGTCCTAGTCACTGTGTACAGCAACGGGTACACAGCGGCTCGATTCCCAATTTCTAAAAAAGAATGGATATATATTTTTTGGTGAAAGTAACAGAAAATATATTTGCTACATATGAAAGTGTAATAATGCACGGTGCTCTGTGCTTGCAACAATTGGTTCAGGGATTTATATTTTTCATGCAACAGCCTGTTGAAAAAATCCTAGCGACTGTTCCCTCCCTGACCCTAGGTATGTTTTTTTTAAATTCATATATTTAGTTTTAATTTTATCTAGTTTTAGTTTAGTCCATTTCTCATGTTTTTATCTGAATATTTATGTTTTTTTAAGGAGTATTATTAAATATTAGGCTATTATTAAACTAAAATTAAAGATATTTAGGTGTAATAAAATTAAACAAAAATATAACTTAAAAAAAACTAAATAATTTAGGGTTAGACGTACGACAAAGATCTATAGTTCAAAGTATACGAAAGAAATGGAAGTAATTAAAATAATTAAATAATTAATTAATAATAATTAATTTTAGTTAATAATTTACGCTTTTAATCTTCATGGATAACAAAATTATAAGTTAAGTGACGGTCAATATTTTTGAACAATAATATACCGTCGGAATGAGGTCGGTTGCCTCTCTCCGGATTCTTTCTGTTTCTTCCTGTATTTTTGACAAAACGTTTGTGACAATTACAAAAACATTTTAGTAAGTCCCATTCCCATGTCGGAATCTCAGCATCGTTGAGAAACATTTTTAAAATTAGGAAATTAAATTAAGACTTTTATAGAAGGTGGAGTAAATTAGTGGGAGATGTAATCTTATTAATAGATGCAACGAACGTTTGTTTTCTATCTCTCACACGACATTTAATATTTATATGAATATTAATATTTTTTCTTTCCATTCGAATTCTGCATGATAAATAAAATATAATGGTTCCGTTAATTAAATAACAAGTCATTAAATATCAAAAAGTTCAAAATCCAATCTCGATAGTAAAAATAGCCGTTTATTAGATAAGATCAACGATTAAGAAAACAAAATCTTGAATCCAGCTATTTTAAAAAGTCGTATAAAGTTTACAAACGTCCGTAAAGATACGCTTTTTAAATCTAGTAAGGCAACATAGGCCTAAGTTCGAAATCTTGATGCTATCTGTGGTCCATAAAAAGGGTCTTTTATGGTCGCCACTCGGGGGGTTAATTAATAGTGTTGTACCGTCATTTTACACCAGAGTTACGGTTGTCAGGTCTAATAAACTTAGTTGCATTTGAGACATGTGTTTTGTGATAATTTTATTGGTTTTGGAACGCTCGTTAAATTTGATCGGGTTACTTTTTTATTGATTTGCTGCGGCTGCGTGTGAGGCCAGGATTCTGATAGGATACGAATGGAAGAAAACGGACAATGTCAGTAAATGCTAGCAAGTCTATCTGCACTGACTTTGCAAAATAAGAGTGTGGATAAACCAGCATAAACATCAATTTTATATGAAAGTATAACGTCTGTTGTGGCTGTTGGGGCTGTTCCACATTATGCCGCTTCAAATTCTATGCAGCGTGGGTGATCTAACTTTATATGGGAGGTTGTAGGTTATAAGGTGCTTAGTCACTTATAACTCGGTCGTTTTTAATTGATGACTTCGTGGGTACCGGGAATAAAGTATTGTTTTTAAAGTTAATGACAAGAGTAACATTCTGAGTGATTTTTGTGAGCTTACGGTTGTCAACACTATATTTTAACGTGGTCCCACAATTTTAGATTTATATAAATTTAGCGGCATATTTTTATTAAGCTCCAATTTACAGGTGGCCCCGAGCGGCAGACTCTAGACGGAAAATACGCTACGTTGCCTACGTTGCTGTCTAAATATATGTACCTATAGGTAATATTTCATCATCACTGTCAAAAACAAATGACAAAATTCTTAAATATACATTAATACGTAGAACCTACATACTTACATCTACGTAATAGCAACACGAACAGATGGCTCTGTACTGCACAGTTTAGGAGCCATATGGTTATCATTCATGCATTTTGCGTGAGTTTGACACATCATTAATTTATTTGTGGAATGAAAAAAGAGCAACCTTATATAGATGTCAAAAAATGGCCTAGGCCTCCAGTGCCCAGGGCTGGCATGGAACCAGCGTCTTCTGCATTCGCGGCAAAAATATTTATTAAAATAATTAGATTTGTTCTTTAGAAAAAAGAGCATTTACAATATATGGAGTGAGTCTGAAATTTAATTATCTATAGTTTGAATGAACTGTTTGACTTCAGTTATTCAATACAAGAACAATAAATATACAAAATAAACATTAACTATTAACTAAAGGCCCGTGTATATAAAACTAAACTAAGAAACTATAACTATTGGTCCCCTTCGGCGTGGTGCCCAGGATGGTCGGCAGCATTTCACCGCTGTATTTGTAAATACTAAAACGTTGCGCGAGGAAGCTGCCAGCTCTTTGATCATCCGTGGTGTTAGTTTGTGTGTTTGTGCATACAACCAAATGTTCCAATTTATTTCCAAAACGGGTGGTCCGATTTGCTTACGGTTTTCAGCAAAAGCGACACCAGCGATGGTTCTTAGATAGGTTTTAACTACATAGATGGCAATGTCTTTTATATTCGAGGGTTTTTAAATTTTAAATTTAATTTGTTCGCTGCTACAGTGCTTTCGTAGCCAAACTTTAACCTTGATGGTATTTTTTTAAGAGCTTTAGTTAATAGCTCTTTATAACAATGAGAAATCTTATAAAAATCGAACTAGGTATAATATGAAGAAGCAAAGAGAGGATATTCAAATATTTAGAAGAAAACAAGGAAAACAAAAACGGTACGGATTTCGCAACACTGATTTACGAAAACTGGCATGATCCGCAACAATGTTACACAATAGGTCCTTGGCTAGCGTTAGATGTAAACAATGTGCATATCTAGTTTTAGTTAAATTAAATTTGTGATAAAATACGCAAAATAATAAACTTTAGTTACTAACACGAAGTAGAAACCAAAAGAAAAAACATATTCCTCGCTTAGAAATATATACTCAACAGCATAGACAAAGGAATGAGAGGACGAAAAGGTCACGCATTTTCATTGGTCCGTCGATCCGGTTCGAAGGACCAATTTATCAACTAGCAAAAAATACTCCATAAAATGTATGTTGTACACTGAATCCATGTAAGACTCTCATGAACTGATTGTCTTTGGTTTTTTTTTCTGGTGGGGACTGGTTTTTACTCTTAGAGAAATGGCAAGGGGGCGTAAAAAAAGCTCGAACTTAGAAAGAAAGAAAACCCGCCAAACTTAAAAGAGGGCCCGAATTTTTTTTGTCACCTTGAGCTTGAGGAACTCAACGCTCTCCCCCCCCCCCCCCCCCCCCCCATGTAACCGCGTTTAGCAAGTAACTAGTAAGTAAAATAAGAAGCCTAAGGGTGTTACCACACCAATCATCGGAATCGGTCAATTGACAATCAATCGACCGTCGATCGATGGTAGACTGGATTGGTGTGATAACACCCTAAAGTGTAAGGGCTCTTATTCTTATATAGTTGATCATCAGATCAGTGATAGGAACCTAACTGCTCTACCATTTTGAGGCTAGACTACTAATAGTGTTGTGTTCTTGCCGGTGAATAAGGTTGCCAGAGAGCTCAAAGAGATTGCAGTGTGATGACGATGGAGGACCATCTTGTTCCTTTGGCCATCAACGCAGTGAATCCTCTTCATTTTAAAGGGTCGGCAACGCGCATGTCCACCAGTAACCCAAGGGTTGTAGGTACACATGTAGTTGTAGGTACGGTACGGTAGCTGCTTACCATCAGGTGGGTCGTATGATTGTTTGCCACCGTCGTGATACATAAAAAGACAGTCGTGAAGTTATGCAGTCTTCCCCAGTGAATGCTCGATACAGACAGGCCAGTCAGTGACAGGAAATCGACAAAAATATTCAGAGCAGCTTTTTTTAGCGTCAAACAAAGTTCAGTCGTCGCCTGCGAGCGAAAATAAGGAAGGCACGGATGGTATACTCACACAAATGCGCACAGCTATATTAAGATCCGTCTCACGCCAACAACAGCTTAACAAGCTAAATGCTAAAAATATCCTTGCAGTGACGAAACACAACCCAATTGAAACAATAACCGTAAAAACCGGTCAAATCCGACAACGACACTATAAAGCACTTTTCAAAAAACAAACACTCAAAGGCGATAGAAAATTCGAAATTTAAATGCCAATGTTCCAAATTTGAAACGCGTGCGCGCGCCGTCGGAGCTAAAATGGAACTGGTTTGACTCGAACTTCCTCTAAGCCTCCTGATTGGTCAGGACCCACTGTGGGTTTTAAATGAACCAATAGGGAGCTTTTCGACGGTCGTGCGGCACCGCCTTCTATTGGCTCCGCGTGGGATCGCCATTTTTCAGTTTGTGAAACAATTGGAACTATTATTTGTAGGCGTATTCGTTCCATCCGCAGTAACGGTTTCAGAAATTGTGTAAGGTATTTTCGTGCGTCCTACTCAGGGTAATGGGCCACAGCTGACTTGATTAAATCATCCGATCATGTAATGAATGTCTGAGTGAGTTTTAGTCGTTTTTAGCTGTTCATGTTAAAGGAAATGGTGTTTCTTGAATTTATGGCAATTTTATGCTTTCTGTGAAATCGTGAAATGGACATCTAAAATCTGTACTTATCTGGAAATGCAGTCCTGTATAAATAAATTCAATTATAAGTTTGTACTACGTACTAATTTCAAGCATTCTCATTTTGATAATTATATATTTGGCACCAACCAAGTGATAACAAGGAAAGGACAATCTGAATAGGTAAAACGTCACTTCAGTCAGGTCAAATAATGTTCAATATCAAATAAAAATCTAATCAATGACAAATTATATTTTTCGAATACGCCTCCAGAGAGAAGTCCAGTAACCTTCACAGATTACCGGAGGTTAAGCGGAATAATACTGTCCCATAAGTATTCACGTATATTGAAGTAATGTACGATGGGGCTGATCATATTTGATTAAAGTCTTTAAATAATAAATGAAAAAGAAAAGATTACCGGAGAGACATTTTTTTAGTCTATGTAGGTAAGTAAGTAGGTTGTGCTAGTTTCCCGTCCAGGTCTAGTTTACCGTCCACTTGATTAAACTGCTGCAAATAAATGGGAAAAACTTTTTAAGGTCAACATAGTTTATATTTATAGTCTATTCTTTAGTAGATTTTTTACTTTTAAGCTTTTACTTTGGAAAAAACTTGAAGATAAACATGTAAATAAGTATGGACGAAAAACTGACAAGAGTGGACGAAAACTAGCACAATCACCCTACTTACTAGTACACTGCTACTTTGCCAAAATGATACGTTTAAATAATTTACTACAAATGTCAAGACGGAAGCAAATTGGTGGCAAAAAAATAGAGTCAATTTTACCAAACTCGTATATTTCAACAAACTATTGAAAATCGTAAATCTTTCTCAAACTAATTGTATTGAAAAGAGATAACAAGAGCATAACAATGGCATAACATTATCTCAAGATCAGTGGATTAATATTACCTATAAAAAAAACAGCGTAACCGACACTGTTTTCTATGAAAAAACCGTCATTTCTACATCACTATGTGAACTAAAAAGGTCGTAAGAACGGTGTTTGTGTAAAGGCTTGTAACCGTTTTTAAAATAAAAAAACGTATTGTCGATGGGTAGAGAATAATGGTGGATTGGTCTATTGAAGCAGTGCTTGACTGCCGGCACTACTGTTTGTAAAGCTAGAAATCAGAATAAACGAGAGGTTCCTTACATTTTAATGTATAATATTATGGCTGGTAGAGAAGTTAATCCTTTTGTACGTTAAGATTTTCTTGTACAAAAAGGTTTGATAAATATTTAATTAACTCATAATATATGGTTGATAAATAGCACTTATATACCTATCTAATAAAAGTAAAATTTTAGTGATTCTGGCTCAGGTTATTTTTGACGTAGCTTCCGAGTTAATAGATTAATAAATAATCGTTTAACACTTTAGTCTAAATAAATCTTAGATCAAGAGAGAAAGAAAAAATATATTAAAAGCATATTTTATATTTACTTAACCAAATCCTAGAATGTGACCACGCTTAAGTTTGTATGGCCAGCTATTATATTTCATATATAAAACTTGCTGGGTGACTTAACGCGGCATGACTCTAGTAATATTGCAATTACATACAGCCTTGGCCAGAAGTGTTGAGCACCCTTGCGATTTTCATACAAAACTGGAAAGTTTAGACCGGCGTTTCTATCTTTTTTGAAGTTATTTTATCAATTAATTCAAACTGAACAGGCATGTTTTGTTGAAGTGAGTGGTAACTGCATAGAATATTTGCAATTTTTCGCACCGACCTAAATTCGCATTTTTGGGCCCTCCACTTTTCATATTTTATAGGTACCTTGAAAGTGTTATTAAGTGAATTTTCTAGATATATCAATAAAATATAACATTTTACGTCATCGTACATTGTTATAAGCCCATCTCGCTTCTGAGCCATGTTTACAAGTTGTTTTCGAGAGTCATTACTAACCGTCTCGCTAGCAAGTTCGACGACTTCCAGCCTCCCGAACAAGCCGGTTTCCGCAAGGCCTTCAGTACTATAGACCACATCCATACGCTGCGGCAGGTTATACAAAAGAATGAAGAGTATAACCAGCCACTATGCTTAGCGTTTGTGGACTATGAGCAGGCTTTCGATTCTATCGAGACTTGGGCTGTGCTGCAGTCTTTTCAGCGGTGCCAAATAGACTATCGGTATATTGAGGTATTGCGGTGTTTGTATGAGAACGCCACAATGACAGTTCGTCTCCAGGATCGGGATTCAAGGCCTATCCAATTGCAGCGAGGTGTGAGGTAAGGGGATGTCATATCCCCCAAATTGTTTACCGCTGCTTTGGAAGATGCTTTCAAGCTCCTGGAATGGGACGGACTGGGCATCAATATTAACGGCGAATACATCACCAACCTCCGCTTCGCCGACGATATCGTAGTTATGGCTGAGACCCTGGAAGACCTCGGCAAAATGCTGAACGACCTCAGTAGAGTCTCTCAACAAGTGGGTCTAAGGATGAACATGGAGAAGACGAAAATTATGTCGAACTCCCCTGTTGTACCCATTCCCTTGAAAGTTGGAGACTCTACGCTTGAAGTTGTTGACGACTATGTATACCTGGGACAAACAGTCCAGTTAGGTAGGTCCAACTTTAAGAAAGAGGTCTCTCGTCGAATCCGACTTGGATGGGCAGCGTTTGGGAAGCTACGTAGCATCTTCTCGTCCAAAATACCGCAGTGTCTTAAGACGAAGGTTTTCAATCAGTGTGTGTTGCCAGTGATGACATACGGAACCGAAACGTGGTCGCTCACAATGGGCCTTATAAGAAGGCTTAAGGTCACTCAAAGAGCAATGGAGCGAGCTATGCTTGGTGTTTCCCTGCGTGATCGCATCAGAAACGAAGAGATCCGCAGGAGAACCAAGGTTGTCGACATAGCTCAGAGAGTTGCCAGGCTTAAGTGGCAGTGGGCGGGCCACATTGCTCGCAGAACCGATGGCCGATGGGGCAGAAAGGTTCTTGAGTGGCGACCGCGTACCGGAAGACGCAGTGTGGGAAGGCCCCAGACTAGGTGGACCGACGATCTGGTTAGAGTCGCGGGAAAAAGCTGGTTAAGGGCGGCGAGTGACCGATCGTTGTGGAGATCCTTGGGGGAGGCTTTTGTCCAGCAGTGGACGTCTTTCGGCTGAAATGATGAATGATGACATTGTTATGATAGGGAATTAATACTTAACATCAAAATTGTAAACAAAAAAGAGCTATGCTCAACACTTCTGGCCAAGGCTGTATATATCAATGTTATATTTGAATTTTATCTGAGTTTCTAAGCACAAAAATATTATACCATTTATTTTCTTCAACGATTTTTGTATGGTCCCATTCATCCCTAAATCGGCACCCCTATATCTGTCATTAAAAACAAGATGTCTACCGCTAAACTCCACAAAAGCTCTTGAAAGCACAAAAGGCGGCAAATAAGCGTATAATCACCTATATTCAATGCTTTACAGTCACTACCAACATAACAATGCAGCCCTACCAACCTTACGCACATAACCACAGAGCATATTTCACTTTTTATTTTACTCTATGGTGATTCTTTTTTTAAAGGTGTTTTTTTAAGGTAAAGAATAGGCTGAAATGAGCAAACAGACTGCCGCCTCTTTTATGTCCTATTTGTTTTTAGGTAGTTCAAATTCCTTTTTAAATAGTGTGACAAATATTTGAACATGTGGTTATTTGAAACTTCTTAATGAGCGCGTCTTAATTAAACTAAACGGTTGGAGTTATTTCCGTGATCGTTTTGATTTCAGACTGACTTTATTTTGACCCTTCTAATAATAATATCAGCAGCATAGGTACTGTATTTTCCGAAATTAAGATTTGTGTCTAGAAGGAAACCGTTTTTTTACGACCCCCTGTGGGATTCCTCCTACGAAAATAGAATTTTTTTTTGCTAATATTTAAGTTTTGCTAAGAATTCGACATTGATTTTTTTCAAGAGATCTTATTTCGTAAACCGTTTCGGTAAATAAGTACTACCTATGTGTTAGGAACACAAACTTTAATTTAATTTTTTTTCTTTGCAAATTTTGGAAAAACTCAAATTACGAGTAGTGGTAGTACAAACCGGAAGTTACTTACCAAACGCAATCGAGGGAGACCTTATCAAAAATGTAATTTCAAGAAAATTTCTTGAAAACGAACTACATACTAACTAAGTGGACTTAAAAGACAAAACAAGAATATAATTTAATTGAGATTATATCGATGATGTCAAATATCATTTATTTAGTTTTAGTTTTTAATTAAGTTTTACTTTAATTAGCATTTTTTTATATTAGTTTTAATTTATAGGTAAAGCTTAGTTTTATTTTGATTGGCAATACGTTTTCTTTTTTCATTTATGGATTCTTGTTTGGGAAAGTGACGTCACTTTTCTACACAGGGTTTTTTAGAGAATAAATATTACAAAAAAAATCAAATAATGAACCTTTTTTAACTTAAAAATGAAATATCGTCAATTCTTACATAGAGTTTAAATAAACTGAACGATTAAAAACTTCATTCACAATATCCGACCACAAAAGACCTACGTGTAAATCAATGAACTTTAGAACGAATGGATCATTCATTCATTCACATCTTTAGACCATTAGTCAGCGTATTGTTAGCGACCCTCATTTAATGGGACACCAATTTGTTAACCCCTGTTTGGTTCAAAATTATTTTAAATTATCAAACGTTTTTGCAATTTGAATCCTCCGGCATTCATAATACGGGTGCTAATTGAATGGTTATATTTTTACAATTTCGCGGTCTGTTTTTTATGGGTAGATATGATTTAACCGATCAGCAAATAAATACGAAGGAGATGACCTAATTAATAAGATGGCTACTAGAATAATACCAAAATTGTAAGTTACACCAAATAATATGAAAACGATTACCAAAATAAAAACCGGCCAAGTGCGAGTCGGACTCGCGCACCGAGGGTTCCGGACAAACCTGTAGGTATGTATATAGGGGTAGTAACTTTAAAAATATTTTTATTATGTAATGTAACTAAAAATTTACGGTTTTCGCAATTTTTCCTTTATCTGTGCTATAAGACGTTGCTTCGTACCAAATTTCAGATTCTGAGTTCACGGGAAGTACCCTGTAGGTTTTGATTCCCTTGCGAGTTTCGAAAATTTGCGGAAATTTGCGTCATAAACGGCTGTATCTTTTGATTGCATTGGCTTAGAAGTTTGATTTTTTCACAGCTCTAAGGGACAGTAGACCTGAGTATTTGATATAAATTTCAGCTTGATACCTCCACGCGTTCCTGAGAAAAAGGGTATTGACAGACAGACAGACGGACGGACAACAAACTGATCCAATAAGGGTTCCGTTTTTTCCTTTCGAGGTACGGAACCCTAAAATAATATATCCGATACCAAAATCGGATCTACAAACAATATGTAAACGATTACCTAAAATATATTGGTCACTAAAAACAAAAATTTGCTACATCTTTACGAGTAGAAGTCGGTTCTGGCGCTTGCCGGCCGCTAACACGGCACGCTCGCTTCGCTCGCTCGGCTTCGCGCACTGTTAGTTTGCAGTTCACCTAACACACTCCTCCTCGCTTCGCTCGTCGTCGAACCTATCTTGACTACGTAATTTTTTTTTTGTTTTTTTATATGCGTTATTTTATAAATATTTGGTGGTAGATTTACTATTTTGGTAATATTTTTTTATATTGGGTACAAATATCCTTTATTTTGGTGTTTAAAAGTTGGTTAGTGACCGTTTCGATTAAAATGGTCACTGATATATTTGTTGGAGGCAAATATTATAATTAAGGGGAATGCTAACAAATTAGGTGGCAAATCTAAATTTTGGTGACAGAAAATATAGTTGCATTTTTGTATTAGTAATAAATACTTAACTAATTTGGATACTCAAAAACAATCAAAACAGTTATTTTGTGTGGAATTCAATAGATAGGGCACTAGGTCGACAAACTTTTTTGACAAAGAGCCTGGTGGCGGAAAATGTGGAATTTATGGTAGCTTATAGAGCCACAGTTTTCTGTTTTTCACTATAATATATATTTTCTTTTTAATTGTGGAACTTGAAGAGCGGTTTACCGACCCCTGGCCTAGTGCACGGGTCGGCAAACCGCATGCGGCTCTTTAAAGAGTCAGTTGTGGCTCTTCAAGTTCCACAAAATTAAAAAAAAATCAAATATTACAATGAAAACCAGAAAACTGTGGCTCTATGAGCTTCCAAAAATTCCATATTTTCCGCCATCAGGCTCTTTGTCAAAAAAGTTAGTTGACCCCTGCACTAGGCTAACGCGCTGGACGACTTAAAACAATGCTTAAAACTATACATTTGATGATACTGTAATAAAATAACGTACTTATAGTTATCGGTGTATTTTTATTTCATTTGAGTTGAGTTCGTGACGAAGTGCGGTGTCGGGTGTCGGCGCGGTGGGCCCGTCTATCCGACGGCACAACATCGAGAAAGTACCGAACACTGTATTTACGACGAAAATGAAGATTATGCATTATACAGGATGTAACAAAAATACTTGTGATCCGTTTAAGGGCATAATTGGTATCGTATTTCGAGTAAGAAAAAGTAGAAGAAAATTTTTTTCCCAGTCAGGTCCCAGCCGGCCGACCCTCCATACAAAACCAATTTTTTTTTCGCGAGACATTATTTTTTTCTCAATTACAATACGATATTAATTATGCCCTTACAAGTATCACCAGCATCTTTGTTACATCTTGTAGACAAAGTTCTCAGTACACTCCAAAATATCTGAACATGCACTTTATCGCCTTGACAATAGCGGCGCTGTTCAGATATTTGCTACCACCTTGGCCGCTCCGATATATCTGACGGCGACTGTACAAACATGGCTCTCAAAACGGTCCTGTTAGCTTTGAATATGACCCAATACGCAATTTCCTTCTATTTAAAAAAAGTTTTTTTCAATTTTTTTATTGTCATGCGCGGTTAAACTAAAATATACCTACGGCTTGCTATCATTGCTTGTGCGGTCACGTCTGAAAATATGGATACATTTAATGTGACAAAAACATGTATCCAAGACTTTGCGCCTTGGTAATAGAGTCGGAGTGGCTAACATATTCATGTCACATTATACCGACCGACG
This sequence comes from Pammene aurita, assembly GCA_947086415.1. NCBI lineage: Eukaryota > Metazoa > Arthropoda > Insecta > Lepidoptera > Tortricidae > Pammene > Pammene aurita. The sequence goes on along the minus strand of OX352314.1, from coordinate 7,760,704 downwards.
ATCAGGTTATATAGAGTCGCGGAAAAACAGCTGGTTAAGAGCGGCGAATGACCGTTCGTTGTGGAGATCCTTGCGGGAGGCTTTTATCCAGTACTGGACGTCTTCCGGCTGAAATGATAATGATGATGATGATATGTATCCATATTTCCAGACTTGACTCTATGTCCCGGCTCCGATGCCATATGTACACCCTCAAAAATATGGGGTAATTTTTCAGAACTGGTACCTACAAATTCCATGCTTATTTTAAATGAACATACACCTAAAATGTCAAACAACTATGAAACAAAAGGGAGATTCCTGGGTCGTGCTCCAGAACCACTTTTTCTGACTCTGTGGCTGATCAGCAATATCATATCAAAACAGAATTTACTTATTAATTCTTATTTTTAAGTTCAATTAATCTTAAACTAAATAAATCATGGTCACCCTATGAATTTTAAGATACGCTATATGGGAAGTGAGAAGCGACAAGACGTGGGGAGGTGACCAAATTGTGTGCAAGTATGCCTTTTTCTACTTATCATCTCCAAAATAATACCATTGGTGATAAGATAAAAAATACCAACATATTAAAGTAGAATTTTTAATTTATTGGAATAATTTGAAAGGTAAACTTATATACAATGTCATATACAAAGAAAAGTTGACCTAGGCCTGAGGTGCCCAGGGCTGGGATCGAACCAGCGTCTTCTGCATTCGCGGCAGACGCCTTTACCACTTGGCCACCCGGGTCACAGCAGCACCGGTCGAATTTTGCCGTGTATATGCAATCTTTGTAAATGCTAAGGCGCATTTCAGCCAATCATCTAAGGTATAACATTATGAGTCCGTACCTCCAATCCGAACTGAAAAAAAAAACAAAGGAAAAAATTACCTATGCCTCCGGTGTCCAGGGCGGGGGATTTTTTCCTTTGTATATGACATCTATATAAGTTTATAATTTAAATAGTAGTGTGTCTACTTAAAATAAACAAATCAAAATATATATTAAAAATAATTTGATTTGTTCTTCAGTTGAATCTGAAAGGTCCTGATATACAAAGCTGTTTATATATTTATGTAAAGTGCTATCCATTTACTCCACTCAATCAAAAATTCTACTTTAGGTTAATCTTACATTTCTGTTTCAGGCCTTGTTCTCTCCGCGACCCTGAAATTACCCTGTATATCGTGGCTGTACTTCCTCCCACCGTACCTCCAAGGAGAATTAACTCGACAGCAGTTTATTTAATGTTACAAGCCCCGGGAATCCCGGGAATCCCGCTAACGACACCAGAGACAAACCCGCGAGTTTACGACCATAGAGCGCGATTCAATCTTTTAGGCGCAAAACAGTCATTTTATACACATAAACTTGTTATTTACATTATTTTTCAACCGACTTCAAGATTTCGAAGGAGGAGATTCGCAATTCGTCGGGATCTTTGTATTTGCTATTTTGTTATGTATGTTCACCGATTATTTGAAGACGGCTGGACTGATTTGGAAAACTTATTTTTGTTTAAAAAGTATACTTCACATTTGGTCCCATTGTCACCAGGTCAGGGTCTGGTGATGGGATCTTGGTGATTTCAGTATTTTTTTACAGCAGCTCGAGCATTTGCTTTTGGAAAGGTGCTAAGTGAAGTCGGTTCTTTTTTGTTTAAAATTATTATTAATAATAATATCTGTTAATTACTTATATTTTAGTGAAAATACATTTTTTAATGATATTTTATCATGTGTCAAATGCCAGTGGCGGTGCGTAAATTCTCGTAGGGAAACCGAAGCTGGTTTAGCTGTCCCTTCCGTCACGTCGTTGTCCATCAGTCGGTCCCAAATCAAATAATACTAGGGATAAACAATCAGCACAAAAATTGCCACAATAGTGCCGCAAGAACTATTCGTGCGGTACTTTCTCTGACAGTCTTATTACGGCATAAGACTGGCCGGTTACAAATTTTCACGAGACATATTTTTAGTAAATCTGTTTGAATCTGTGCCTCCTTTACATTGTTGCTCGAAAAAGCCGGTTGGAATTGAGTTCTATGGTTGCTCCGCTACTGGTTCTATATCATATCGTGCAATACCTTCAGTGGCGGTAAATTCTAATCAAAATTTTAACCAAGCCCAACCAGAATCACCTCAGAATTCAAAGCAATAAAACTACTAAGCCAAGTATTCAAACTTCATTAGAACGAGTGTGAACGAGATAGGTAATGAAACAGCGCATAAGGCTTTCAAGGTGGGCGGGGCGCCCCGCCCACACGCCTCGCGGTCATGGAAATCATTTCCATTGTTTTGTGGTTTAGGGGTCTACTACAAATTTTACCGGTTATGGCACAACACGCACTTGAGCGAAATTCGGTATTTTGTCTATGGTAGCCTTTTGTATGGAGCCCATTAGACGAAATTCAGAAGGAAAGTGGGATTTTTTCCGGCTGATAGTTGTCTATTACCTATAGCTGAATTCTGCGTGGAATTCAGGTCGAATGTGTTTGTGTCTTTTGCATGCAAATTTGGGATACATTGCGGTATTTGATTGATTGATTGAATTCGTTGTAACTCAGTAGTCGGCAATGTATCGAATACTCTTGCGATTATGTCACAGAATAAGTAATGTTACGTTTTTGGAACAATAGGGATGATGACACATGTTGAATTATGAAATAAAATTTAGTTGACAGGATGTAAAATAATCAATAAGTATATTCAAATAAAGTGAAAATTAAAAAAATCTATTGAAATGGTTCAAAGATATCAGGTTTCAAAATTTCAAAATTTTACGATTTTTTAAAGTTAGTCGAATGTTTTATTACAGTATAACTTACCATTAAAAATAAAACTACATATAAACTAAACTAATACTAAAATCTAAAGGGTGCCGGGTGGGTGGTAAAATAAATTGTATGGCAACCATATACATAAACGCAACATTTCACTGTAAAAATAGCAATTTCATAATTTTTCCATACTTTGAACAGGGCGACTATGTAATCGCGACGTCACTTTTACATATCATTTTGTTAGGGGCGTTTTGAAAAACAAATGCAAATCTCAGACTTTAAGTCTCATTTCTGACTTTTGTGTTGCTTTAACGCAATTGGCCCCATATAGACATGTGATCCTCACAACTAAACGAATCGATTGATACCATACATTGAAAAAAATCATCAAGCGTATTACCTAGTTTGAAATTTTTACCCAGATATGATATAAACGATTGAGAAAATAAGTATAAAGGTAATTTGATATTAATATTCAGAAAGGTGTTTTTAAGATATTATATTATATTATATATAAAATAAACACTCATTGCTCTTTCCATTTTATTTCAAATACTTAATTAGCGCCAACGCCTGCTGGGAACGATTCACGGGTATCTCGGATCATCTCTATCTCTATATGTTCCTACCCGTGAATGGGTTCTATAGCAGGTGTATTATAAGGTATCATTGGGTTCATACTTGCATGCACGGGGGTTCATCCGTCTCTATCGCTCTTGCATATTCGAAAGAGAGTGATGCAAATAGGCGATTCGACGAAGTGGTTCGCGGTTATAAGCGGGTCAGACACTGTCAGTAATAGCACAGATTATATAATAGTTCTTACGAACAGATATGAATCACTCATAGAAAAAGCAAATACCTACGGTTTACGTACCTACGCAATAATACAATGGAGCGGCCTTCAACGCGCGGCACTCCGCACCTCCCGCGCACCCGCACAATCGCTAGGGTTGCATATGCTTGGATATGTTCTATAGTTAAGGAAATAGGTATTTTGCATTGATTCAGTGTTTAAGTGCAGGTTCGCATGGGGCATTACAATTATAGTTACATTACATGAGCAATATTGATTGATATTTTGTTGCCGCGATGAGAGTACCTATGATTAATGGGCCTACGACCATTCTCATAATTGATACCCGCATTTAAAAAAAAGACGCGGTAGAGCAATGGCGGCCGCCGCGGCACTCGCGAGTCGACTACGAGTGAGAGTTTTGTTTGGACAAAATAAAATGAAATACATAGGTAATATCGTGTTAACACAGATCTCATTGTATAATTACTGGACTTGGTGAATTAGAGAATGGAATGACAATGTTAGTTTAATTCCGAACCGGCTGTCCCAATTGATGTAAGTTAGTGCATACTGCATAGTGCATAGCACGGCATGGCACTGAAATTGCTTGCACAAATTGACTGCATCATGCATGATTTGCATTTAGATTGGGACTGCAATTTGTGAGGGTGAACAAAAGCTATTATGGTAAAGTTGTTGGCCCAACATTAGGGGTTTGCTGCATCTTGTAATAGACAGAGCTGGCCTCGTCATATTTATATATGATGACTCAATAATGAGAGCAACATAACCCGTCTGGTTAGATTGCTATACTATTCTAAGTGGTAGATCCGAGTATCTGGCAGCTTTTAATGGGTGGAGGTTAGAGACAGACTAGCAAATTTTTTTTATTGGATTTTCCAATTACTATTTAGTAATACCAAATAGGTAAAAACTGCGGAAGTTGCCTCAGTTGTAAAGAAAGGACAGGGCCTATATTTTAACATTAGAACAAAAAACATGGCATATTATTACGGAAACAAAAACAGTAGGTGACAAACTATCAATTACATTATACTTCATGTCAGTCATGTGGCACTACTTTCCCCCAACAGAAACTTTTGGCAATGATATACTTAATCTACAAATACGCAATATTAAAGAACATAATCTAAGGCAAAATTGAGGGAAAAAGAGGTAGAGGAAGACCCAGAACATCATGGTGCAATAATATAAGGGTTTGGACTGGTGTTGCTGACACTGCCACTCTGGGTAGAGTGGCGAAATACAGAGAGGACTTTCGCAGAGTGAACGCCGACATCCGTTAGGATATGGCACGATGAAGAAGAAGAAGAATAAGTACTTAATCTAATTATCATTGGCCTGTAACGTCTAGTCTATGGCAGACGATTAGACGCAATATCCCAAATCAACTTAGACTTTGGTGGCTGTACAAACCAATACGGGACTGGAAGCGCGCCCACATTTTGCACAGCTATATGTTGCAACTGATGTGCTGGTGTTACAACCTTGCCGTCTCGACCTCTTATTGGCTAGTTTGTGGAACCAGATCCCGTCATGCAGTTTCTGGCCTTCCTTGAGGATACTACGCCACTGATCCCTGTCATCAGCAAGCTTCTACCAATCGCCATGCCCGATGTTAAATGAGATCAGGTCACGCTTAAGTATCTTTAAAGCGAAGCAGTGGTCGGCCAATACTTTTCTTCGCACCCGCCACTGCGCCAAGCATGGCCTGCCTAGGAAGGCGTTTAGAATCCATGCGATGCACATTCCCCAGCCACCGCAGACGTCGCTGTTTAAGCAGGGCGGTGAAACTGGGAAGCTTAGCTCTAGCAAGAACTGCCTCATTTGTGACTCTATCCCTCCATGTGAGGCCCAGTAAGATGCGAACGCAGCACATATGGAAGGAGTTAAGTCGACTTTCCAGTTTTACATACCAGGTCCTGGTCTCCGCTCCGTACAAGAGTATACTGAGTATGCATGATTGGTACACCAATACTTTGGTCCTCACAGTGAGATGATTATTGTTCCATACTCTTGTACGAAGCTTCCCGAACATGGTCGCCGCTTTGCCGGTGAAATGTCGATCTCTGCGTTTAGCGAGAGATTGCTCGTCACGGTCGACCCCAGGTAGCAAAATTTATCGACTACTTCCAATGGGGAGCCATACGGCAGGACAACTGGTCTTACTGAACACCCTTGGGCAAGTAACACGGTTTTTTTGCCGTATATCGACACGCCAAAGTCCATTGAGGTCCCTCTTTTCATAGGCATGGAGGCGGCGACACAGACATCCTGCCGGGCGTACATACATACCCCGGCGCGCCTCAAGAACTTATCTTCAAGCATATAGCCGGGGTATAACAGATATGATGTATCGGCCGGACAGGATATCTGCGTCTCCGTCAGGAACAGAAGGGTCGGCTACGCAAATTCGAGGTGGTGGTGTACTAAGTTCAGGTTGGAATGCAGTCCCCTAATATTACAGAAGTCTACTGGCGTGGAAGGGGATTCCGCTGAAATAAGTTTTCTTCTATTTTTCTTTGCCATTTTAGAGTGTGAGTTGGAAAGGAGGATGCACTGCGTCGACGGCTGAAGGGACAAGAGGACATAAACAATCCACCGATGATCGATGTATTTATATAGGTAGTGCAGTTTGCAGGCACAGAGTACGGAAGGGCCCCTGGTCCCCCATGTTGTAGTAGCCGGGTCCACTCCGGTCTCCTTCTCTGGCACGACTACTATGGGGATTTTTCGCAGGTTGGCTTTTCAGCCTCAGGGCGGAGATTAAGTGACCCCTGGGTTCGGGAACCCTACTGACCTGCGGATGGCCAGCGGACATCCGTTTCGCCGGGTCTCAATAACCGGGTAGCAACGTCTGCACTCAGCGCCCACAAAGACCAAAGGCCGTATTAGTGGTTCCGTAGGTCCCCCATCAAATTGTACTAATTAGATCTAATAAATTACCCCACATTTTTTGGTGTTCATATGGCATCGGAGCCGGGGAATATAAGCAACGACTGCAAGCCGTTTATTTTAGTGTAACCGCGCATGACAATGGAAATTTTGATTGACTCAACTTTTTTTAAATAGCGGGAAATTTCGTATTGGGGTATATGCAAATCCGGGGATGGAGTGAAGCTTAGAGTGAAGGGATAACTAATAGGTCCGTTTATGGGAGCCATGTTTGTACTGAGGACTTTGTCCATAATCTTTATTTGTGATATAATGCAACCCAATTACCGGGTTTTCGGGTACTACCCGGGTTTTATCATACTAAAAAAGTTGTGATGTTTCCAAGTCAAGGGTAACATCGTTGTAGGTAACAACCTAACAAATAGATATTATTTCTAAATGTTTTTTATGGCAGTAATACCTTATTGACAGTACCAACTAGTTACTCTTTACCGACTCTATCGTCGGCAAAGAGTAACTAGTTAACTATACATTAACCTAGCCTATGCTAGGAGGCAGTTAAATATACATTTATCGTTGGTCCTTGTCATAGACCTTGTTACTAACCTTCCACGCCATTACTTATTATAGCAGTGGATGGTCACAAATATTTATAATTCGCGATTTCCTCAAGAATGTCTGTGTTTACTACAAGAAAACCTGATATTTTTCTTAGAAAGTTGTGTCGGCTAAGGAAAACAATACTAAATTGTTTTGTTTTGTGCTGTAGAAGTGATTTTATCGTCATCTATGTCTATCCCTTACGGTAGTACGCGTGTGCGGTCTCTAGTTAAATTATTGCTTTTAGTAAATATATGACTGCTAGCGACATCTAGTAAAATGGGGAATCTAAGACATACAGGGGCGCCAGTGGCAGTTAATAGAGGGCGTTCTACGGTGCACGTTACAGTATTTGTTGTGAAATATAATCGATAAATTATTAAAATAAAACATCCATTCATTGTGCAACATTCTAAAATGCATTTTTCAATACCAAATAAAAGTTTCGATTAATTTTATTGCCAGGCATAGACAATTCGATCAAAAACCGGTAACTTCCTACATGCTTTGACATTGAAGTGGGTAACATTGCTCGCTCCTAGTCTATGGCCAAGCGCAGCAAACGGGACGGAGTGGAGATGCAAAGAAATTAGATAAATTAATACGTCATCTACGTTAATATTAAAGAGTGATATTCTATTATATTGTTAGTTCAACGTTTGTAACAAACTAAAACACAGTAAGTAAAACGAGTGCTGAATCGCTTCGTTCTCACGCCACTGACGCGTTGTTTGGTTCGCGGTATCTATATACTAATGCATAATATAACCTATTCTCGTTTTGCATCAATCTGTTAGCCTTGTAATTGATGCAAATGCAGTGTAAGTGGTAATAGCGTAATGCGATTATAGGCGTAGTGAGCACGTCATAGGTGAGCCATACTTTTGTGATCGTTGGCGCGTTTCGACCTCCACTGATACTGACGCGTCTGATGTATTGCAGGCAGAATGCCGGCCGGGCGGGGCGTAAAACGCACCGCGACGAAGACTGTCTCCGCTGCGTCAGCCAGCGTCGCCAAGAATAAGAAGAAACGCGCAGGTATGTGCTTAAAGTGTTCACTTACAGTTGTTTTCTTTTACCTACAACGTCAATGACCTGTCAAACTATGATGGCGGGAAATGCGTTAATCTTCGCCTCTTATATTTGTCAGCTTTATGTTCTCTAATTAACAACTCAAAAGCTATAAATCAAATATACGTTACACTTAACTGTATGAATTAAAGTTGTGGTGGAACCATATTAGATTTTGAGGTTATAACTTAAAATGAAATTAATGTAAACAGTAAAATACAATGAAGTATTTAAATAGCATAAGTAGTTGCTTATTGGGTTATTAGCCATTGTTTCTACTAAAATAAAAGTACTCCTTGCCAAATGTAGATCCATTGCCATTTTTGTCTTGATTATAAAAAAATACTGATAAGTAGACCATAGATAAAGTCATGGAAAAGTTTACATGCAGTCCATTACTCAACGTAATAATAATAATAAGCTATAAACACATTCAAGGTTATGCAATGTTTACTCAACGTGTTTCTATGACTCATAGGCTTTGAAATCAAATTAATAGTTCAAGTTTTAAAAAAACTCATAAATGTTTACTTACAAACTTTTGTACTGAGGTACATTTTTTATTATGTTGCTACAGATTAATATGAAAATACAGTATAGCTCTGTATTCTTTTGCCTTTTTCTTTATTTTCCTTATTCAATAACAGCACTAGTTCCTATTTAATTTATATTTTAATAAGTATAAATTAAGTTAGAAAATTATGCTTTGATATCGTTTGATACCAAAAATTGTTTAATATTTTTATTTTACTGTAGGATGATTGTGCTAGTTTTCGTCCACTCTTGTCACTTTTCCGTCCATACTTATTTATGTTTATTTTCAAGTTTATCCCAAAATAAAAGCTTAAAATTAAAAAAATCTACTAACGAATAAACTATAAATATAAACTATGTTGACCTTGAAAAGTTTTTCCCATTTATTTGCAGCAGTTTAATCAAGTGGATGGTAAACTGGATATGGACGGGAAACTAGCACAATTACCCTATTCACTTCTACCTTTCTTATTTTTCAGCACAATTTGGCATTATTTACTCCAAATTTTTTCCAACCCAAATGGTACACATCGGAACAGTATTGACAATGTTACAGTATTATTTTTTACAGCATTGCTTGAAATACCAAGTGCACCAAAGAAGAGGGGTTGCGTGTTCACTTGCGGGACGGGGGACGTAGGACAACTTGGCCTCGGAGAAGATGTCTCTGAGACTAACACGTAAGCCCTTCTACGTATATATGAGATCATACACAAATTTAGGGCCAGGGTTCAAAAGGATAATTATCAATTATAGTTATCTTGATAATTATCGTGATTTTCATGTCTGATAATTATCAATTTGATAATAACCCAAAATCTGTAAAGGCGGAAGGCACAAAAAAAATATTGCACGTGAATTTCAACATTAGTAGTTGAAGTGAAGTTTGATAGAAAAAAATCCACACTTAACGATAGATATCGCGATAAATATCAGAGATCATAATTATCTTGATAATTTCGAACCCTGTTTAGGGCTAGCTAAACCGATCATTGATGGACTGATCAACATACTCACCAAAAAACTACAAAATCCTGCACAATAAATTTTTTACCTAAGGTTTAACGGATTGTTTTGTGCAACCCGTAGCTATTCATAAAACTTAGCATATTTTTGTTTATACAGAATTCATTATTACTCGTCTTATTATGTAAGCAAACACTCCTCAAATACATTGGCACATTCCCTGGAATTATCATGTAAAATATTGTTATACATGTACTTAACGAAACATACAAATAGAAAAGTATTTAAATCAACCAAGTAACTACAAAAAAATATTATTTCGAATAAAATTTTCTTCAATAATTGAAGCAACTATAAATATAAACTAAAAAAAAGTCAATTAAGCCAACAGTGTTGATGAAAATCAAAACAACATTAATATACAGTAAAACCCGTTTATAACGATTTCTCGCATAATACGCAAGTTTATATCAGCAACTTACGTAATATTAAATAGTTTATAAGTTGCATGCACTTTATACTCCAAAAGCTGCCTCGTTTTTTTGGTAACATTCATATGTTTCTGACTTCCACGACACAGGCCTAGCCTAGTGTGGGAGTCACTGATGATCTGCAAATGTTATATAAAAAGTATTTATGGTCAATAAAATATTTTTACTTTTTTTTTTTACTTGAGGTTCAGCGGGGCAGTCCCGCATAATACGCTTTCTCGATTAGGTGGGTGCACACCTGACGCACCGCCTATTGAGACACGTTTTGACTGGGTCGCATAAAATCGTTTTAAGCCAGTTTTACTGTGTGTACTTTCTGTTTAAAACGTGACATTTAATGTGTTAATAAAAAAACACTGCTGCAGTATGTATATTTTAAATTGAAACATTTATTTCAGATTTAGCTATGTGTCGGGTCTTGGTGACAAAATTGTAGATGTGTGTGCCGGTGGCATGCACACTATTACTTTGGACGCCGATGGAAAGGTAAGATCTACGGTTGAAAAAGAAGTTAATAATAATCTATTTCCAATAGGAGTCACTGGTCTACAATTTTACATATGTTTTTCTAGACGGGTATTTTCAAGTAGTAATATTAATATTACATGATAACTATTATTTGTAACGGTATTTACCATGTATATTAGAAGTAGACAGAGAAACTGATACTCCATGATGATGGTGCATGAAACTGTGCCCAAATATCGAGTGCTCAAAACTAATATACATGGTAAATAATAAATAAATAAGCCTTTATTACTGCTTTTTTTTTACAATAACAAAAAATCTCTTAACATTTAATTTACAATCTAAATAATTTTGTTCCTGACATCCGAGATGTTTTCATTCTTCAGTCTGCCCTTTGGCAAAGGCCTCGCCTAGAATACATGGTAACATGTTACAAATAATAGTTATAATGTGAATGACCATGTGAGCTTGAAATCGTGTAATATTAAAAAAAAAACATTTTTGTGATAACCTTTTATTGCTAATTATACTTTTCTTTGTATAATCCCTAACTGCTCATCAAGACAAATGCAACAAGCCCAAACATGACTGATCATGTGCAGTAGTTGAGGAGTTACTATGGCCACATTCCAGCTCCACAGATCAGCTCTATGTCATAATAATATTGCATTGTCATCCGTTTATCACATGCAAAATTTCAACTCAATTGGTAAACTGGAAGTCGGTTAAATTTAACTTGTAAGATTTGATTACAAACAGTCAATGGGACAAGGGAAAGTAAATAAAAACTTGTGATAATAAAATTATAAATTGTAAACTACATAAAAAAAAAAACAACTAATAATTTTAAACAAAAAAGAACCGACTTCACTTAGCCACCTTCCCAAAAGCAAATGTCCAAGCTACTGTAAAAAATACTCAAATCACTATAGCACGTCTTGCAAGAGCGACTAAAGCCGCGAGTAGGGAAAACCTTCTCGCGCCTGTCAAAAATCTCGCTTTCCGGTAGCATAACATGCACCCGCGGCTGCAACTGACGCGAAGAGAACTCAAAGGATTTTAGTTCATTTTATGACAGTGGCATTTTGATCGCCAGTCTGTCGCTCCAAGTTCTTCACGCGCAAGTTGTGCTGCCAACTAGCGACAACACATGAAGTCGCGCAGATCTATCTCTTGCGCGCCAATCGCGCGTAAGACGTGCTAGGCGTGTAGATGTACCTATAATATTTGTAGAGTTCCCTCGATTTCTCCAGGATCCCATCATCAGATCATGACCTGGTGACAGTGGGAACAACTGTCAAGTACACTCTTTCAAACAAAAAAAAATTTCCAAATCGATCCAGCCATCTTCGAATACACAAAAAAAAAAGGAGCAAAAACAGATCCGACGACTTGAGAACCTCCTCCTTGGAAATCTTGAAGTCGGTTGAAATAAGACCCTAAATCTTAAAATTTGTTATCAGGTATGGACGTTTGGTTGCAACGATGAAGGCGCGCTCGGGAGGCCGACGTCCGACGAGACCGAAGAGGGCACAGCCACAGCGGTCAAGTTACCAGCCAAGGCTGTGGCCATCTCGGCCGGGGACTCCCACTCTGCAGCGCTGCTGGAAGACGGACAGGTGTACGCCTGGGGTGCATTTAGAGTAAGTTAGATTTCATATGTGGATGTGCGGTTGTAATTTTTTTTTTTTCGTACGGCTACATGTCACTGGATATAGATAGGTATTTCTTCCCTAGGGTAGTAGTAATGGGAAAGCAGATGATAATGAAAATCGAGTGAGTGCTGCGAGGTCCAGATGGGACAGTGCAGCTGCCAAGTTTGTTACTCTTAGCACCACCCAGGGATCACGTGTAGGGTTGTCTAAGGTGTTTCCTACGGACGCAGAGTAACATTGATCCCCAATAAGCTTAAGCCTTATAAACGGTACACATGTACTTAATTAATAAGACTAAAAGTGGTACACTTGTCATGAAATGGTCCCGACTCAGCGTGGTGGTAGCCTGAACTTGCACTTGATTTTGGAGTTCATTTTTTTGTGATAAAATATTTAAAATATTGTCAGAATTATAATTTTCCAATTATAATTGCGAAGATAACTAAACAGAGAACTACGTGTTTATACATAGCTCGTGCTAGGCCTATGCCGTATGGCAAACTGAACTCAGAGATGTCCTATAAATATACTGTTAGCAAACAATACTCAAAGTTCAAAATAAATGGCTTATGGATTAATTGATTTTACATAGCTCGTGGAATCGGGAAACCGAGGTGAAGTAAGGCCAACAAGGTACCTAAAAAAATGTCAATAGGCGGGACATCTGACGCACCTCCTCGTGAGGAAATTGCCGCGTGAGGCGGCTCAACTGACGTGCAGAACGCACGCGCGGCCGCAATGCCTCTGGCGAGGCACGTCCACCCTAGCCTCGCCTCGCGCGGCAATTTCCTCGCGTGTGGACCATTGATTTATTATGTATTTTACTAGATGTGACATCTAGAACACGTTTTGTACGCCATGTTTGGCGGTTGACAGCTGTGACTGACTCAACTGATTTTGACTACAACTTTTTGGACAAAAAAATTGGCTAATGCACGTGTTGGTGTCGGTGGGCAGGACTCGCACGGCAGCATGGGGCTGGTGGTGCGCGGGCGCGAGGGCAAGGCGTGCCGCGAGCCCGTGCGCATCCACGTGGGCGAGCCCGCCGCCGCGCTGGCCTCCGGGGGCGACCATCTGGTCATCCTCTCTGTGAGTACAATGGTGTGGGACACGGCTCATGCACGTGTCGGTGGGCAGGCCTCGCACAGCATGGGGCTGGTGGTGCGCGGGCGCGAGGGCAAGGCGTGCCGCGAGCCCGTGCGCATCCACGTGGGCGAGCCCGCCGCCGCGCTGGCCTCCGGGGGCGACCATCTGGTCATCCTCTCTGTGAGTACAATGGTGTGGGACACGGCTCATGCACGTGTCGGTGGGCAGGCCTCGCACAGCATGGGGCTGGTGGTGCGCGGGCGCGAGGGCAAGGCGTGCCGCGAGCCCGTGCGCATCCACGTGGGCGAGCCCGCCGCCGCGCTGGCCTCCGGGGGCGACCATCTGGTCATCCTCTCTGTGAGTACAATGGTGTGGGACACGGCTCATGCACGTGTCGGTGGGCAGGCCTCGCACAGCATGGGGCTGGTGGTGCGCGGGCGCGAGGGCAAGGCGTGCCGCGAGCCCGTGCGCATCCACGTGGGCGAGCCCGCCGCCGCGCTGGCCTCCGGGGGCGACCATCTGGTCATCCTCTCTGTGAGTACAATGGTGTGGGACACGGCTCATGCACGTGTCGGTGGGCAGGCCTCGCACAGCATGGGGCTGGTGGTGCGCGGGCGCGAGGGCAAGGCGTGCCGCGAGCCCGTGCGCATCCACGTGGGCGAGCCCGCCGCCGCGCTGGCCTCCGGGGGCGACCATCTGGTCATCCTCTCTGTGAGTACAATGGTGTGGGACACGGCTCATGCACGTGTCGGTGGGCAGGCCTCGCACAGCATGGGGCTGGTGGTGCGCGGGCGCGAGGGCAAGGCGTGCCGCGAGCCCGTGCGCATCCACGTGGGCGAGCCCGCCGCCGCGCTGGCCTCCGGGGGCGACCATCTGGTCATCCTCTCTGTGAGTACAATGGTGTGGGACACGGCTCATGCACGTGTCGGTGGGCAGGCCTCGCACAGCATGGGGCTGGTGGTGCGCGGGCGCGAGGGCAAGGCGTGCCGCGAGCCCGTGCGCATCCACGTGGGCGAGCCCGCCGCCGCGCTGGCCTCCGGGGGCGACCATCTGGTCATCCTCTCTGTGAGTACAATGGTGTGGGACACGGCTCATGCACGTGTCGGTGGGCAGGCCTCGCACAGCATGGGGCTGGTGGTGCGCGGGCGCGAGGGCAAGGCGTGCCGCGAGCCCGTGCGCATCCACGTGGGCGAGCCCGCCGCCGCGCTGGCCTCCGGGGGCGACCATCTGGTCATCCTCTCTGTGAGTACAATGGTGTGGGACACGGCTCATGCACGTGTCGGTGGGCAGGCCTCGCACAGCATGGGGCTGGTGGTGCGCGGGCGCGAGGGCAAGGCGTGCCGCGAGCCCGTGCGCATCCACGTGGGCGAGCCCGCCGCCGCGCTGGCCTCCGGGGGCGACCATCTGGTCATCCTCTCTGTGAGTACAATGGTGTGGGACACGGCTCATGCACGTGTCGGTGGGCAGGCCTCGCACAGCATGGGGCTGGTGGTGCGCGGGCGCGAGGGCAAGGCGTGCCGCGAGCCCGTGCGCATCCACGTGGGCGAGCCCGCCGCCGCGCTGGCCTCCGGGGGCGACCATCTGGTCATCCTCTCTGTGAGTACAATGGTGTGGGACACGGCTCATGCACGTGTCGGTGGGCAGGCCTCGCACAGCATGGGGCTGGTGGTGCGCGGGCGCGAGGGCAAGGCGTGCCGCGAGCCCGTGCGCATCCACGTGGGCGAGCCCGCCGCCGCGCTGGCCTCCGGGGGCGACCATCTGGTCATCCTCTCTGTGAGTACAATGGTGTGGGACACGGCTCATGCACGTGTCGGTGGGCAGGCCTCGCACAGCATGGGGCTGGTGGTGCGCGGGCGCGAGGGCAAGGCGTGCCGCGAGCCCGTGCGCATCCACGTGGGCGAGCCCGCCGCCGCGCTGGCCTCCGGGGGCGACCATCTGGTCATCCTCTCTGTGAGTACAATGGTGTGGGACACGGCTCATGCACGTGTCGGTGGGCAGGCCTCGCACAGCATGGGGCTGGTGGTGCGCGGGCGCGAGGGCAAGGCGTGCCGCGAGCCCGTGCGCATCCACGTGGGCGAGCCCGCCGCCGCGCTGGCCTCCGGGGGCGACCATCTGGTCATCCTCTCTGTGAGTACAATGGTGTGGGACACGGCTCATGCACGTGTCGGTGGGCAGGCCTCGCACAGCATGGGGCTGGTGGTGCGCGGGCGCGAGGGCAAGGCGTGCCGCGAGCCCGTGCGCATCCACGTGGGCGAGCCCGCCGCCGCGCTGGCCTCCGGGGGCGACCATCTGGTCATCCTCTCTGTGAGTACAATGGTGTGGGACACGGCTCATGCACGTGTCGGTGGGCAGGCCTCGCACAGCATGGGGCTGGTGGTGCGCGGGCGCGAGGGCAAGGCGTGCCGCGAGCCCGTGCGCATCCACGTGGGCGAGCCCGCCGCCGCGCTGGCCTCCGGGGGCGACCATCTGGTCATCCTCTCTGTGAGTACAATGGTGTGGGACACGGCTCATGCACGTGTCGGTGGGCAGGCCTCGCACAGCATGGGGCTGGTGGTGCGCGGGCGCGAGGGCAAGGCGTGCCGCGAGCCCGTGCGCATCCACGTGGGCGAGCCCGCCGCCGCGCTGGCCTCCGGGGGCGACCATCTGGTCATCCTCTCTGTGAGTACAATGGTGTGGGACACGGCTCATGCACGTGTCGGTGGGCAGGCCTCGCACAGCATGGGGCTGGTGGTGCGCGGGCGCGAGGGCAAGGCGTGCCGCGAGCCCGTGCGCATCCACGTGGGCGAGCCCGCCGCCGCGCTGGCCTCCGGGGGCGACCATCTGGTCATCCTCTCTGTGAGTACATACATAGCTCGACTTATTACTCTTACCCCCATATTCATTAACGTCTCTCAACCCTCAATTACTTCATTTAAAGATAAAGATAAATAGTAGTTTATGTAACTGTTACGTTTTAAGGCCTAATTACGTACAGTTGCATACACTGCTTTATCTACACACATATTATAAATCCTAAATGATGTGTTCGGAAACCAGTAGAAAGACCGCCATTGCACCGCCATGACCAACTCGATTGTGTCGGCGGTCGCGCGGGCGCGTGCCGGCGGTCGGGGAGAGCGCGGATCTTCGTTACGTTACTGGTTGCAATAATGGTGGTAATTACATACGGTGTTCGAACGCGGAATAGAGGATTTATGATATTGGTGTAGATAAAAGATATTTATTCTTCAATTTAGGCACATTATGCACTTGTGAACGTCAAAGAAAAAAAACTACCACCAGTTCGAACCCTACACCTCTTTACCACCTTATGTTCACTATAGGTGTGCCTATAATATTTGAAGAGTTCCCTCGATTTCTCCAGGATCCCATCATCAGATCCAGGCCTGATGGCAATGGGACCGAATGTGAAACGAAAGAAGAATTTTCCGAATAGATCCGACCATCCTCGAATAATTGGTGAACAAACATAAAAAAAATACAAAAAGAAAGATCTCAAGGAATTGAGAATCTCCTTCTTCAAAATCTTTAAAAAATTCTGACAATTATCCACTTACCTCCCTAGCTGAATATTTCAAAAGCAATTGTGATTGATTCAATCAAAGTTATCTTTTCCTTTGAGATCTCGAAGTCGGTTGAAAACATAGATTTATACAAAAAGGGAGATATGGTACCAGGCGCTCGATTCTGTCAATTCTGTGCCATCAAATATAGGTTCCGGCACCTATATTGAATTAGTCGTGCGGCAGTGTCTTTCAGTCACACTTTGTGCAATGCGCAAAATATGGAGGTCTCCCTTGCATACCCGTCTTAATTATTTAGATTTATCTCTTTTGCCCATGATGCACATAAATTATAGCGGTGTGTAGCATTTTACAAGTGTGTAGGTGCTGGAACACATTTCAGTTTTGTTACTATGAACGTCACTCATCTTCCTTTTTGTTTATGTCTATGGTTGAAAATGATTAGAAACATATTTCTAATAGTATGTTATCTGCAGACGACCGGTGGCGTCTACACGATGGGTTGCGCCGAGCAGGGCCAGCTCGGGCGCCTTCCGCAGCGCTCCGCCACCCGCGAGTCGAGGCAAGGATTCAGTGAGTACATCCTGTATACCTGAATAAAACTATATGTATCCCCTGCGTACATTAAATAAAAGAATAATTTATTGCCATATAACTTAAAACAAACAATAAAACTTACATCTTAAGAAAACACAACGATTAATTATTAACTAAAAATGAGAATTAAAATTACACATGATAATAGGCAAAGGGTACCCGTTTCAGCTTGTGCTGGGCATGCCCGGCGCTGGTTTTCAGACCGGTCCCAGACTAGGTTTGTGGGAGGGTAACGTAATACTACATGATTGGTAACATTAAAAAAAAATCGGTACTTAATTACTTAAGCAATTTAAATTTAGGTTCGTGTATCATTGTCCGTTAACAAAATGATAGTCATAAGAATTACAAAAACAACTCGACAGATAATTTTATAATAGATAAGTGTAGGTTAAGATATGCGTACGATGGATGGGTGTAATGTGTTTTGATATTTGTTTATATAATATGGTGCTGCAAAATACTCTTTTTCGGCTCCAGTCAATTAAATGACTGACAGATATATAATATAATTTTAAACAAAAAAGAACCGACTTCACTTAGCATCCACCTTTCCAAAAGCAAATGCTCGAGCTGCTGTAAAAAATACTCAAATCACTATAGGTGTGCCTATAATAGTTGAAGAGTTCCCTCGATTTCTCCAGGATCCCAATATCACATCCTGATCTAGTTACAATGGGACCAACTGAAGTATACTCTTTCAAACAAAAAAATAATTTTCCAAATGTGTCCACCCGTCTTTGAATAATCGGTAAACATCAACAACAAAACAAAGATCCCAACGACTTGATAACCTCCTCCTTCGAAATCTTGAAGTCGGTTGAAAACATAATTTTTAAGAAAAAAAAACCGACTTCAATGGGGGTAGCCGGTGAAGGATTATTGTAGATGGTGCACTTAGATTCCATACAATGAAATAACTGGCTTAATAAACGCAGCGGAGAGGACAAATCGCCAAACGTGAACTATGCGTCGTTGAACAGTTCCGTTCTGATCATCAGTAGCAGTTCCACTTCATCAAATGTCACTCTTTTGAATGAAAATGCTTGATTTGTTGATAAAAAGACAAAAAAATTTGAAATCTTGAAGTTGGTTAAAAATGCACGGTTTTAGAGATTGTGTGATCTGTCTCCTCAGGTCCCCTGCTGGTCCCCGCGAAGGTGAGCCTGAAGTGGAGCGCGGCCCACGTGTGGGCGGGCTACCATGCCACCTTCGCGTACGATGCCGCCGCAGACAAGATGTTCGCCTGGGGACTCAACAACTACAAGCAACTCGGTAACTCACACCACTCACTCGAGCGACATCCATTCCATGTTATCCAACAAGCAACGTAAAATATGTGTAACTAGAGTTCATTATAAAATAGTCTACTATAGTTAAGTGTAATAGAACTTGTTATCTCCATTAGTCATCAGTAAACATCGGTATCAACGTTCAAATTTCGTGGCACTTGGTAAGGGTCGCAAAAAAAGAAATACATAGGTATCATTGTTTTATTTATTAGTAATAAATAACATTTAATTTATTTTTATTCTTAATCGTACTTTGGTAAACTGTACATATATTTAAAGAGGTTTATATTCTTAATACGTCATAGAACCTCAATACTCATTTCATTATCCATTTGTAAAAAAAATTCTAAATGCCAAATAGGCAACAAATGTCAATTTAATTGTCATGCAAAATAATATGTGGTAAAATCTTCAACGATAATAGTTCTTAAAAACACTTACAACTACAATTTAGCATTGATAAATCTTTACCCAACTCCCTATCAGACTTGAGAAAATGGATTTGACGCAGTATACTGATTTTATATTCACTAACGAAGGTGCTTGCTGTACTATTTGCGAAATGAATATAAAAAAGAAAAGGTACAATATAGAGAAACATTTGAAATCAAAATCTCATCAAGATAAATTATCTGATTCACGCTGCCATTTACAGGATATAATACGAGATAATGCTGATTTCGAAATTAAAGACGATATCGTATATTGCAAATTGTGTAATTCGAAATTATTTCCCTCTAAATCTAGTATCGACCGCCATTTAAAAACAGATTTACACAACAAAATTCATAAAAATAATGCACAAGAAAAATTTAATAAAGATTTAACAGAGTTTATGATTTGTTCGAATATACCGTGGTCAAAATTAGACAATCCTAAATTTAGAAATTTTGTAGAAAACCTTTTAAATCATAAATATGGAAACGATATTACTGTGCCGAGTGAAACAAAAATACGAGTAAAATGCTTACCTGAATTGTATGAAAAGAAAAAAAATGAATTGAAAGAGAAATTACAAAATAAAATGATTTACCTCAGTGTTGATGAAACATCAGATTCCGTGGGAAAAAAAGTGGCAAATATTTTGATCGGAGCTCTAGATGGAACTAGTACCCAGCCACATTTATTTGCTTCTAAGGTATTGGAGGCGACTAACCATTCGACAATAACCAAACTCGTTGAGGAAACCCTTGAAGATCTTTGGGGCGATGAATACAAAAAAAACATGGATAAATTATTATTTTTTATAACGGATGCCGGTTCCTACATGGTAAAAGCAGCTAAAAACCTTGTTCAGAAATATAAAAATATGACTCATGTAACATGCATAGCACATGGATGTAATCGAGTCGCAGAGATAATTAGAAGTCTTTACCCGACCATAAACAGTTTGATTGACTGTATCAAAAAAATATTTCGTAACGCTCCTTCAAGGACAAATTTATTTCATCAAATGTGTGTAAATATTCCTCTACCACCCCGACCCGTGATAACAAGATGGGGAACATGGTTAAATGCTGCCTCATATTATCACATGCATTATGATAAAATCAAATCTGTCATCGATGCCTTAAATCCGCGTGAAGCGAGTGCAATTTCTAAAGCAAAAAAAATTTTCCGTAACCGGAATTTAAAAACTGAGTTACTATTCGTCGATACACACTTTAGTATAATTGCTAAGTCAATAAAATTATTGGAGGATCCAAAACTGAGTCTAGCAGAATCATTAAACATTGTTCATGGTTTGCAAAAAAAAATATCAACGTTAAGGTTACATCAA
The DNA here is from genome assembly GCA_947086415.1 of Pammene aurita. Lineage (NCBI taxonomy): Eukaryota > Metazoa > Arthropoda > Insecta > Lepidoptera > Tortricidae > Pammene > Pammene aurita. The sequence continues at coordinate 7,740,157 of OX352314.1, read as the reverse complement.
AATGCCAGAAAAGTTTATTTTAAATTAAAAAGTGTATTAAAGAAAAATCCTGGTTATAAGACTGTACAAATAATTAACCAACTATCTAAAAACAACGAGGCTGAAATACCAGAAAGTGTAAATAAAAACTGTGTGCAAAATTTTCAATGCTTGACATACCTTCCTATTACCTCAGTCAGCGTGGAAAGATCTTTTAGTCATTTAAAATGGATATATTCTTACAGACGTCAAAGATTGACAGCAAAATCTATGGAACAAATTTTAGTGATCTATTCTAACTCGTAAAATATTGTATGCCACACCTGGACATAAAGTGGCTTTTTCCGCACGCTACGCGTACGGATAGAGCCGCTTTCTGGCCAAATGTGCACATAATTTTCCAACACGGGAGGTAATAAAGAAAGCCCTCGATCGCATAATTACGTCCCTCGCTTGCAGCTTGGGCCGCAACAATTGCGATTGCGCGGCCTTTCTTTGTTTTACCACCCTAATTAGGAAATGTACTATTTAGGGGCTTTTTTATTTACATATACAAAATAAAGGTTAAAAATACTAAGTGATTTGTTTGTATTTATTTTTCTGCCAACCGTACATTGCCACGAAATTTGAACGTTGATACCGATGTTTAGTCATCAGTCTGTTACCTAGGTATCTACAACTGTATATTACCTCTAGTGTGTGTAAATGTAAAATGTTATTACCAATGCCTAACATAAGAAAAACATAGCGGCCGCACGGCGAGTGCCTGCTTACTCTGTTTGCAAATACCTACCTGTTATTGCAAATTGAGTAAACAGACACTCCCACAGCCACATAAGTACGTACCTAAATTAATAGTACAATAGTGTAGGGTAATAGTACATTATTGTCGAGGAGGTGAAGTAGCACATTGATGGCTGAGTATTACGTTTAAACGGACGACTTTAGGAGTCCGTTTAATTTAATACGAAGCCAGCAATGGCCCTTCACGCGGAGTCCAATATAGTGCTTTATTCAAAAACAATGGAAAACAGTCAACGTTGATGAACAACAAACAATATTGACACAAATAATATATTCAGGATAACTTCTAGATTAAAAGAATGACCTCTACCGCGAGCATCGAATTTCGATTCGAATCCTATAATTATCTCCATCTCCATCGCTTCTCATTTTGAGTGAGAGAGACAGATTTATTCGAAACTACAATTTTTTATGTTCGCGGTACACGCTCAGCTTTGCCGCCTTTGTATCTTTTTATTAAAAAGTTTGAAGTGTATTTTTCTTCTGAATTTACCGTAAGCTATTTGAGATAACTAAAAAATCGCGGTACCAACATTATAAATAACAAATACCGAGGTTGTGTTTTGGCTGTTTAGGACCTTTGCCTTTCTTTTTGTATGACTGTTGAACTTTTTAAAAAGTTTGTACCTCGACAAAAATGGAATTTGTATGCAATATTTATGTCGCGAAATCGAGCCTGCAATTTCCGTAACTTTTTATTTTTTATTTGACCATAAACTAGGCACTTCGTCGCCTAATTTTTAACCGTAAAAGTCAACCTTGCCGGACATTTTTGAATAAAATAAGTTTTCTGCCAATAAACTGCTGTGCAGTTTGGCAGATAGGTGAAATTGATTAAATGTATCTCATTTTGTGAAAAAAAAAAACTAAAACAAGTCTAATTTAACAAAATACACAGTAAAATTTTAATAGGGATGATGGCACCTGTTGAATTACGCAATAATATACAGGGTGTAACAAAGATGCTGATGATCCGTTTAAGGGTGTAATTGGTATCGTGTTCTAAGTACAATTAAGAAAAAAAATTTTTTCACGTGAAAAAAAAAGGTTTTGTACGGAGGGTTGGCTGGCTGGGACGACGGGCCCCATACAAAAAAAAATATTTTTCGCGCTTGAAATTTTTTCTCCTACTTTTTCATAATTGCAATACGATATCAACCCTTAAACGGATGACCAGTATTTGTGTTACACCCTGTATAGTTAATATAATGCATAATGATAAACATGTCCAAATAAAGAAAATAAAAAAATCTATTGAAATTGTTCAAAAGATAGGCTTTAAGGTATCCAAATTTTACGATTTTTTAAAGTACGAAATTGAAAAAAAAACAATGATATCATTCGATTTTAACATGTTATTGTAAGATATATTATATGGCAAACCATATACGTAAACGCAACAATGTTATGTAAAAATAGCAATTCCATTATTTTTCCATACTTTAAACAGAGCAACTATGTAATCGTGACATCACTTTGTTAGGAGCGTTATGAGAAACAAATGCCAATCTCAGACTTTAAGTCTCATTTCCGACTTTTGTGTTGTTTTAACGCAATCGGCCCCATATAGACATTTGATCCTCACAACAAAACGAATCGATTGATACCATACATGAAAAAAAATCATCATGCTTATTGTCAGCCATATTGAGCTAGAGGGGCTCCCAAACTGGGCGCCTAGATAACTTTTTAAACGTGCAAGTGCGCCGTGGACTAACTATAATATTAATTTGTTTAACAGGTATAACAGGAGAAGAACGCAAGACAGCTTTATATGCGCCAACGGAATGCGACGCCTTCACCCAAGGCAGCGGGTGGCAGCGAGTGGCGTGCGGACAACATCATTCTTTGGCTTTGGACTACAAGGGACAAGTGTTTGCTGTCGGACGGTGCGAGTACGGACGGTACGTGACGTAGTGGAAAAGTCAGATAATGTAACATAGTGGTAGCAACACAGGTTAATGCTCCAATGGAATGCGAAGCCTTCACTCAAGGCAGCGGGTAGCGTGCTGACAACATAAGTCTTTTCTGTCGGACGGTACGTAACGTTGTGTAAAGTCAGATAAAGTAACGTACTGCTAGCAAGACAGATAAACGTTCCAATGGAATGAGTTACCTTCACTTCAGGCAGCGGGTAGCGTGTCGACAACATAAGTATAAGTATTTGTTGTAGGACGGTACGTAGCGTTGTATTAAATTCAGATAAAGTAACGTAGTGGTAGCAAGACAGATAAACGCTCCAATGGAATGCGACGCCTTCATTCAAGGCAGCTGGTAGTTTGCTGTGGGCCGGTGTGAGTACGGACGGTACAGTCGACTACAAAGAAATGTATCCACTTTTTCACCTTATTACAACGCGATAAGGTGAAAAAGTGGACATGTCTTTGTAGTCGACTGTACATAACGTAGTGGTAAATTCAGATAAAGTAACATAGTGGTAGTAAGACTCCACTGTGCTGGCAGCGCGTATCATATCACGTGGACATTGCTAGTACGGAAGTTACGGGCTGTACTGGTAAAATGTTTGTATTTTATTGATTGTGTGGACAAAATCATCCATTAGTTTTAGATTCAAATGCTCTCTGTACAGATGCGAGCATGGTCGGTACATAACATAGTGGTAAAATAAGATAACGTAACATAGTGGACATGCATTGTTCGGGCAACAGCATTCGTTAGCTTTGGTCTTAAAGGCACAAGTGTTCGTGGGCTAGTGCAAATAAGGACATTACGTAACATAGTGGTAAAATCAGATAAGATGACATAGTGGTTATGAATTGTGCTGACCGAATATTTGAACCGAACATTTGGCCTACTATTCGAATTCGGCCCACCTCTAATTTAGAAATTACTATTGTCGTTAAAATGTATGTAATAATGATGAATAATGGTTATTCTACAGGTTAGGACTAGGTGACCGGCAAGGCGACGCGGAAAAGTTGGAGCCCGTACCGGCGCTCGCTGGCAAAAAGTGCATCAGCATCGCCGCGGGCACTTCCAACAGTTTCGCCGTCACTGATACAGGTATGTAGTTTACTATTTGTCTCGTCCGTGATACTTTCTCTTTACACCCGGCACTGTATATGGTTATTTATTTATTTATTAGGATACTAGCGTTTGCCCGCAACTTCGCTCGCGTACTAAAAGGAAGTTCTCAGTTATACTCGTATGTTTGTATGTAGGAATGTATGTTTGTCCGCGATTATCTCGCGTTCGGATGAACCGATTTAGCCAGATAGTAATTTTCTCACTGCACCCACCTTAACGCATTTCTGTTTGGCCCTATGGCTGACTGGTAGAGAGACCGCCCTTTGTACTTTTTATATGTGTAATAAAGTTTAAATAAAAAAAGTATTTGTTACTTTCTGGAGGTTTCGGAATGCCACGTTTTGGTGAAGGCGGTTCCCTTATTTTTTTTTAAAGAAATTAATTCAATAATTGTTGAATTGTTATGCCAGCAACAACTTACTACTCCTAAGGGATTATGATTAATGCAGATTTCTACCCTTGAATAGAAGCTTTTCCCTGTGACTTCGTCTGCGTGGAATTAGTAATCCACCCTCCATTTTACCCGCTTAAGGAATGACTTCTGGGATAACAACTATGATATATATATCCTTCCCCAGAACTCAAACTATCTCCACACCAAATCATCTAAATAGGTTCAGCGGTTATTAATTTCCCATACAAACCTCCAATCCCCAATTCACCCCTTAACCTTAAGGGTTGATTTTCGCGATAAATACTATTTTATGTTCCTTCCCTGGACTCACACTATCTGTATACCAAGTTTCATCTAAATCGGTTCAGCTGTTAACCATATAAACAATACCCATGTTGATTTTTAGACATTTCTCCCTTTTAGGGGTTGAATTTTCAAAAATCCTGAAACACGTGTTTACTCATTGAAAATAGTCTAACTAATCTTTATTTGCCATACAAACTTTGGACCCCCATTTCATCCCCTTGAGGGGTGAACTTTGAAAAATCCTTTCTTACTACACCCCTAGACCTTATAAGGAACCTACGTGCCAAATTTGGAATCTGTCAGTTTCTTCTTTTATATATTTAGATTGTTTTGTGGTATTGAGTTTTTTCTTTCCGCTTTTCTTCACTGTTTTGCAACACCTACTGACTTAGTTTATTTTATGCAATTCTACTACCTAAAGTACTACGGTCAGTAAAGGTCTGGGAGAAATCGCTTTTAGCGATAAGACCGCCTGTTGTTTACCTCTAATCTGACTTTTTGCATTTTCTGTATTGATTTTCTTTTTGAGGTGTTCATTAAAGAGTATTTGTATTGTATGCACTGAAAAATGTAAGTTTTCGTTTAAGAAGACGTGTTAGTGGATGGTAAACTTTGAATGTAAGTCTCCAAAAAGAGGAGGAACTATTTATAATCTGTGGATTTTTATCTTCTCTCTGTGGATCTTTTCTTTATTGACTTAGGGCCTATCCATTAATTATGTCTCACGTTAAGGGGGAGCTGTGTGACAAGTTGTGACAGAGCGTAAGCTCAATTCTTGTGACTAACGAGCAAAATTGTCGTATAAGTCTAGTCTTATACGACTTTAAGTTATGTAACAGTTATTTATTGGTATTTAGCTGACTATCGCGTTGTATAGACGTTTACCATACGACTTTTTAGGCGCATGACGTTAATGTCGTATTATATAGATAGGTGAAATAAACGCCTTTACAACTATATTCGGTAACGTTACTTAAACGTGTCAGTGTGCAGGTTAAATAAACGTCTTTGCAACTACATAATGTAACATATAAACGTGTCGGTGTGCAGGTTGAATAAACGTCTTCACAACTATATTGTGTAACGTTATATAAACGTGTTAGTGTTAAGGTTGAATGAACGTCATCACAACTATATTATGTATCGTTATATAAACGTGTCAGTGTTCAGTTTGAATAGACGTCTTCACAACTATATTATGTAACGTTTTATAAACGTGTCTGTGTACAGGTTGAATAAACGTCTTTACAACTATTTTATGTAACGTTATACAATAGTATCAGTGCATAGGTTGAATAAACGTTATGACGAACTATATATTAGGAGTCAGGCTTAACGTTTATTTGACAATGTAATAATCGTATAAACGTTTTGGGTAAAGAAAAATTTATTGCAAAAAAATATTCGTCGTGTGCACCTTAACATTACTTTAATATAATTGATGTCGCTTAAACATTTGTGAATCACATTTATTTTTGTCGTATTCTAGACGTTTAAGAACCTCTATGCAACTTAAACATCACATTACGGTGGTTACGTAACTCTGATTGGACTTTTAAAGCTTGTAAAGGTACACGCCATTGTATTTTGTTTTAATATAAATAGACTCGGAGTCGGCCGTTGACAACCCTACCTTATAGAGAGTAGCAGAATTTGGCCTATATAGGGCAATGCCCGGTATAAAGTTACGTATTTTTTATCTGGTAGCCTGAGCCAAACTAGAATTTGTACAGTGAGCAAAAACATGACTCTTTTGTTCGGCAAATTTACCTCATCGAGTAGCAAGTGGGCAGGTAACACATTTAATAGAGCTCATCGATAAACAAAACTTGGCTGAATAACGAAAGCTACAGGCTACCATTTTACTATTTTTTTTATTGACTGGTTGATTAGTGCTTTCGAATGTCATAAAGCTACTTGCTATAATATTTGAATATTTTTAGACACTCTTATTAGGCGGAGTTCCCAGAGTGGCAGGTTTACGTCAGGCTACCACCATTTTTTCGCTTCTCGATGAGCAATATCGAATCTGACATTGGCAAAAACGGTAGTTTTTTTTTTTTTCATAAAACTGTCATGTTTTTGCTTACTGTATACTGATACTAAAATGCATAACTTTTTACCGTGCATTGCCCTGTACAGGCCAGATCCTGCTCCTCGAGGAAGTAGGGTTGCCAACGGCCTACTCTTAGTCTATAAAGTCAAATGTGGATCACAAAATGTCAAAATATGGCAGACTCAAAAAAAAAAAACATTTATACTACTTTTTTGTTATCTAAGTGTTATATAGAAGTCACCGTGTAACGTTAAATGGATGGATGGACTTTTGAAATTAATAATATCATAAATTATTTACTACAACAATAGGCATGGTAATTTTTTTTCATGTATGGTATCAATCGATTCGTTTTGTTGTGAGGATCAAATCTCTATATGGGGCCAATTGCGTTAAAGCAACACAAAAGTCAGAAATTAGACTTAAAGTCTGAGATTTGCATTTGTTTCTCGAAACGCTCCTAACAAAATGACGTGCTAAAGTGACGTCACGATCATATAGTCGCCCTGCTTAAAGTATGGAAAAATTATGAAATTGTTATTTTAACAGTGAAATGTTGCGTTTATGTATATGGTTACCATACAATTAAATTAACAGTAAAATGTTAAAAATCGAATGGCATCGTTTTTTTTTAACTGTCGTACTTTAAAAAATTCAAAATTTTTGAAATTTTGAAGCATGATATCTTTGACCCATTTCAGTAGATTTTTTTAATTTTCACTTTATTTGGATATATTGGTAATTCTGCATCTTATCAACTAAATTGTATTGCATAATTCCACATGTGTCATCATCCCTATTGAAATACAAAGACATTTTCTTAAAAACATACATAAAATATAGTTCCCCTAAAGCACATGTGCTCTGTTTCACTACAACTTACAATAACATTATCAATATTTTGTTATCATGGACATTTAACTTCACTTTACGTAGGTGCCTTTCCTTTATTCTGTTTATTACTTAATTGAAAGACTCACATTACTTCAAAATTGTCACAACCAAAACGCCAAAACAATTGTCATATTGGAGTCATTGACGATTACTAATACAGTTTTGTAAGAATAAGAATCATTTATTTGCTAAACATCAGGTACATGTGGTTGTAGCGTTACAAATAAGTTCCAATAATGTTTGTTACCTTATAGAAGTAGGCATGCCAATATTTACCTTAAAACTAATCTTACAATATAATCTTAGCTTAATATGCAATTAGTGTCTGACACTAAAAAACTCATTTATTGAGTAAGTTTTTTTCACTTAACCATTTGACGAGTTCTGTTTTAAATTTCTTTGTTGGTAAATCTAACAATGCCACAGGAAGGTTATTTTAAATTTTAGGTGCCTAGTTTAGTCATTCAACGACGTCATTATAACTCGTATGTGGCTAAAAAGGTCACATTATGGTCTTACCATAACCAGTATCTGACCGTAATGTCGGCTGTTCAACTTTTATATAACGATATGCAGTAATTGACTGACGTTTATACAACTACTATACGCTAAATTTCGTATAATATGCGCCAAAACCGCGTTTAATAAACTTTAGTATTCCGTTTTCGCGACCAACTCTATAAAACAACATTAAATTGTTAATTAAACATAGCGGTATCGCAAGTCTATAATGGTACCGTACCGCTTATACCGTAACGAAATCAATCCCTGAATTAAACATATTACTCAGTCAGCAATGTGCTACTTCGCCTCCTCGACAATAATGTACTATTACCGTCCTGGGTGCGTTATGTATTATTAGACCCTTATTCTGAATGTTGTGTGGCAGGCGAAGTGCTGGTGTGGGGCATGGGCAGCGAGGGGCAGCTGGGCACGGGCGCGGCGCTGGACGCGGCCGCCCCCACCCCCGCGCTCGCGGCAGTGTTCCAGGCGCGCCGCCCCGTCAAGGTGGCCGCCGGCGGGCAGCACACGGTCCTACTCACGGTCAGTACTGGGCACCGGTAACTTGTGTGGCAGGTGAAATGCTGGTGTGGGGCGGCTGGGCACGGGCGCGGCCGCCCCCACCCCCACCCCCGCGCTCGCGGCAGTGTTCCAGGCGCGCCGCCCCGTCAAGGTGGCCGCCGGCGGGCAGCACACGGTCCTACTCACGGTCAGTACTGGGCACCGGTAACTTGTGTGGCAGGTGAAATGCTGGTGTGGGGCGGCTGGGCACGGGCGCGGCCGCCCCCACCCCCACCCCCGCGCTCGCGGCAGTGTTCCAGGCGCGCCGCCCCGTCAAGGTGGCCGCCGGCGGGCAGCACACGGTCCTACTCACGGTCAGTACTGGGCACCGGTAACTTGTGTGGCAGGTGAAGTGCTGGTGTGGGGCGGCTGGGCACGGGCGCGGCCGCCCCCACCCCCACCCCCACCCCCGCGCTCGCGGCAGTGTTCCAGGCGCGCCGCCCCGTCAAGGTGGCCGCCGGCGGGCAGCACACGGTCCTACTCACGGTCAGTACTGGGCACCGGTAACTTGTGTGGCAGGTGAAGTGCTGGTGTGGGGCGGCTGGGCACGGGCGCGGCCGCCCCCACCCCCACCCCCGCGCTCGCGGCAGTGTTCCAGGCGCGCCGCCCCGTCAAGGTGGCCGCCGGCGGGCAGCACACGGTTCTACTCACGGTCAGTACTGGGCACCGGTAACTTGTGTGGCAGGTGAAGTGCTGGTGTGGGGCGGCTGGGCACGGGCGCGGCCGCCCCCACCCCCACCCCCACCCCCGCGCTCGCGGCAGTGTTCCAGGCGCGCCGCCCCGTCAAGGTGGCCGCCGGCGGGCAGCACACGGTTCTACTCACGGTCAGTGCTGGGCACCGGTAACTTGTGTGGCAGGTGAAGTGCTGGTGTGGGGCGGCTGGGCACGGGCGCGGCCGCCCCCACCCCCGCGCTCGCGGCAGTGTTCCAGGCGCGCCGCCCCGTCAAGGTGGCCGCCGGCGGGCAGCACACGGTCCTACTCACGGTCAGTACTGGGCACCGGTAACTTGTGTGGCAGGTGAAGTGCTGGTGTGGGGCGGCTGGGCACGGGCGCGGCCGCCCCCACCCCCACCCCCGCGCTCGCGGCAGTGTTCCAGGCGCGCCGCCCCGTCAAGGTGGCCGCCGGCGGGCAGCACACGGTCCTACTCACGGTCAGTACTGGGCACCGGTAACTTGTGTGGCAGGTGAAGTGCTGGTGTGGGGCGGCTGGGCACGGGCGCGGCCGCCCCCACCCCCACCCCCACCCCCGCGCTCGCGGCAGTGTTCCAGGCGCGCCGCCCCGTCAAGGTGGCCGCCGGCGGGCAGCACACGGTCCTACTCACGGTCAGTACTGGGCACCGGTAACTTGTGTGGCAGGTGAAGTGCTGGTGTGGGGCGGCTGGGCACGGGCGCGGCCGCCCCCACCCCCACCCCCACCCCCGCGCTCGCGGCAGTGTTCCAGGCGCGCCGCCCCGTCAAGGTGGCCGCCGGCGGGCAGCACACGGTCCTACTCACGGTCAGTACTTGTGTGGCAGGTGAAGTGCTGGTGTGGGGCGGCTGGGCACGGGCGCGGCCGCCCCCACCCCCACCCCCGCGCTCGCGGCAGTGTTCCAGGCGCGCCGCCCCGTCAAGGTGGCCGCCGGCGGGCAGCACACGGTCCTACTCACGGTCAGTACTGGGCACCGGTAACTTGTGTGGCAGGTGAAGTGCTGGTGTGGGGCGGCTGGGCACGGGCGCGGCCGCCCCACACCAGCACCCCCACCCCCGCGCTCGCGGCAGTGTTCCAGGCGCGCCGCCCCGTCAAGGTGGCCGCCGGCGGGCAGCACACGGTTCTACTCACGGTCAGTACTGGGCACCGGTAACTTGTGTGGCAGGTGAAGTGCTGGTGTGGGGCGGCTGGGCACGGGCGCGGCCGCCCCCACCCCCACCCCCGCGCTCGCGGCAGTGTTCCAGGCGCGCCGCCCCGTCAAGGTGGCCGCCGGCGGGCAGCACACGGTCCTACTCACGGTCAGTACTGGGCACCGGTAACTTGTGTGGCAGGTGAAGTGCTGGTGTGGGGCGGCTGGGCACGGGCGCGGCCGCCCCCACCCCCACCCCCACCCCCGCGCTCGCGGCAGTGTTCCAGGCGCGCCGCCCCGTCAAGGTGGCCGCCGGCGGGCAGCACACGGTCCTACTCACGGTCAGTACTGGGCACCGGTAACTTGTGTGGCAGGTGAAGTGCTGGTGTGGGGCGGCTGGGCACGGGCGCGGCCGCCCCCACCCCCACCCCCACCCCCGCGCTCGCGGCAGTGTTCCAGGCGCGCCGCCCCGTCAAGGTGGCCGCCGGCGGGCAGCACACGGTCCTACTCACGGTCAGTACTGGGCACCGGTAACTTGTGTGGCAGGTGAAGTGCTGGTGTGGGGCGGCTGGGCACGGGCGCGGCCGCCCCCACCCCCGCGCTCGCGGCAGTGTTCCAGGCGCGCCGCCCCGTCAAGGTGGCCGCCGGCGGGCAGCACACGGTCCTACTCACGGTCAGTACTGGGCACCGGTAACTTGTGTGGCAGGTGAAGTGCTGGTGTGGGGCGGCTGGGCACGGCCGCGGCCGCCCCCACCCCCACCCCCACCCCCGCGCTCGCGGCAGTGTTCCAGGCGCGCCGCCCCGTCAAGGTGGCCGCCGGCGGGCAGCACACGGTTCTACTCACGGTCAGTACTGGGCACCGGTAACTTGTGTGGCAGGTGAAGTGCTGGTGTGGGGCGGCTGGGCACGGGCGCGGCCGCCCCCACCCCCACCCCCACCCCCGCGCTCGCGGCAGTGTTCCAGGCGCGCCGCCCCGTCAAGGTGGCCGCCGGCGGGCAGCACACGGTCCTACTCACGGTCAGTACTGGGCACCGGTAACTTGTGTGGCAGGTGAAGTGCTGGTGTGGGGCGGCTGGGCACGGGCGCGGCCGCCCCCACCCCCACCCCCACCCCCGCGCTCGCGGCAGTGTTCCAGGCGCGCCGCCCCGTCAAGGTGGCCGCCGGCGGGCAGCACACGGTTCTACTCACGGTCAGTACTGGGCACCGGTAACTTGTGTGGCAGGTGAAGTGCTGGTGTGGGGCGGCTGGGCACGGGCGCGGCCGCCCCCACCCCCACCCCCACCCCCGCGCTCGCGGCAGTGTTCCAGGCGCGCCGCCCCGTCAAGGTGGCCGCCGGCGGGCAGCACACGGTCCTACTCACGGTCAGTACTGGGCACCGGTAACTTGTGTGGCAGGTGAAGTGCTGGTGTGGGGCGGCTGGGCACGGGCGCGGCCGCCCCCACCCCCCGCGCTCGCGGCAGTGTTCCAGGCGCGCCGCCCCGTCAAGGTGGCCGCCGGCGGGCAGCACACGGTCCTACTCACGGTCAGTACTGGGCACCGGTAACTTGTGTGGCAGGTGAAGTGCTGGTGTGGGGCGGCTGGGCACGGGCGCGGCCGCCCCCACCCCCACCCCCGCGCTCGCGGCAGTGTTCCAGGCGCGCCGCCCCGTCAAGGTGGCCGCCGGCGGGCAGCACACGGTCCTACTCACGGTCAGTACTGGGCACCGGTAACTTGTGTGGCAGGTGAAGTGCTGGTGTGGGGCGGCTGGGCACGGCCGCGGCCGCCCCCACCCCCACCCCCACCCCCGCGCTCGCGGCAGTGTTCCAGGCGCGCCGCCCCGTCAAGGTGGCCGCCGGCGGGCAGCACACGGTCCTACTCACGGTCAGTACTGGGCACCGGTAACTTGTGTGGCAGGTGAAGTGCTGGTGTGGGGCGGCTGGGCACGGGCGCGGCCGCCCCCACCCCCACCCCCACCCCCGCGCTCGCGGCAGTGTTCCAGGCGCGCCGCCCCGTCAAGGTGGCCGCCGGTGGGCAGCACACGGTCCTACTCACGGTCAGTACTGGGCACCGGTAACTTGTGTGGCAGGTGAAGTGCTGGTGTGGGGCGGCTGGGCACGGGCGCGGCCGCCCCCACCCCCACCCCCACCCCCGCGCTCGCGGCAGTGTTCCAGGCGCGCCGCCCCGTCAAGGTGGCCGCCGGCGGGCAGCACACGGTTCTACTCACGGTCAGTACTGGGCACCGGTAACTTGTGTGGCAGGTGAAGTGCTGGTGTGGGGCGGCTGGGCACGGGCGCGGCCGCCCCCACCCCCACCCCCACCCCCGCGCTCGCGGCAGTGTTCCAGGCGCGCCGCCCCGTCAAGGTGGCCGCCGGCGGGCAGCACACGGTCCTACTCACGGTCAGTACTGGGCACCGGTAACTTGTGTGGCAGGTGAAGTGCTGGTGTGGGGCGGCTGGGCACGGGCGCGGCCGCCCCCACCCCCGCGCTCGCGGCAGTGTTCCAGGCGCGCCGCCCCGTCAAGGTGGCCGCCGGCGGGCAGCACACGGTCCTACTCACGGTCAGTACTGGGCACCGGTAACTTGTGTGGCAGGTGAAGTGCTGGTGTGGGGCGGCTGGGCACGGGCGCGGCCGCCCCCACCCCCACCCCCGCGCTCGCGGCAGTGTTCCAGGCGCGCCGCCCCGTCAAGGTGGCCGCCGGCGGGCAGCACACGGTCCTACTCACGGTCAGTACTGGGCACCGGTAACTTGTGTGGCAGGTGAAGTGCTGGTGTGGGGCGGCTGGGCACGGCCGCGGCCGCCCCCACCCCCACCCCCACCCCCGCGCTCGCGGCAGTGTTCCAGGCGCGCCGCCCCGTCAAGGTGGCCGCCGGCGGGCAGCACACGGTCCTACTCACGGTCAGTACTGGGCACCGGTAACTTGTGTGGCAGGTGAAGTGCTGGTGTGGGGCGGCTGGGCACGGGCGCGGCCGCCCCCACCCCCACCCCCACCCCCGCGCTCGCGGCAGTGTTCCAGGCGCGCCGCCCCGTCAAGGTGGCCGCCGGTGGGCAGCACACGGTCCTACTCACGGTCAGTACTGGGCACCGGTAACTTGTGTGGCAGGTGAAGTGCTGGTGTGGGGCGGCTGGGCACGGGCGCGGCCGCCCCCACCCCCACCCCCACCCCCGCGCTCGCGGCAGTGTTCCAGGCGCGCCGCCCCGTCAAGGTGGCCGCCGGCGGGCAGCACACGGTCCTACTCACGGTCAGTACTGGGCACCGGTAACTTGTGTGGCAGGTGAAGTGCTGGTGTGGGGCGGCTGGGCACGGGCGCGGCCGCCCCCACCCCCACCCCCACCCCCGCGCTCGCGGCAGTGTTCCAGGCGCGCCGCCCCGTCAAGGTGGCCGCCGGCGGGCAGCACACGGTTCTACTCACGGTCAGTACTGGGCACCGGTAACTTGTGTGGCAGGTGAAGTGCTGGTGTGGGGCGGCTGGGCACGGGCGCGGCCGCCCCCACCCCCACCCCCACCCCCGCGCTCGCGGCAGTGTTCCAGGCGCGCCGCCCCGTCAAGGTGGCCGCCGGCGGGCAGCACACGGTCCTACTCACGGTCAGTACTGGGCACCGGTAACTTGTGTGGCAGGTGAAGTGCTGGTGTGGGGCGGCTGGGCACGGGCGCGGCCGCCCCCACCCCCACCCCCGCGCTCGCGGCAGTGTTCCAGGCGCGCCGCCCCGTCAAGGTGGCCGCCGGCGGGCAGCACACGGTCCTACTCACGGTCAGTACTGGGCACCGGTAACTTGTGTGGCAGGTGAAGTGCTGGTGTGGGGCGGCTGGGCACGGGCGCGGCCGCCCCCACCCCCACCCCCACCCCCGCGCTCGCGGCAGTGTTCCAGGCGCGCCGCCCCGTCAAGGTGGCCGCCGGCGGGCAGCACACGGTCCTACTCACGGTCAGAACTGGGCACCGGTAACTTGTGTGGCAGGTGACATCACTGGCGCTTGGGTGCGTCCCTAGTGCGTGACAGCGTGAGAACCGAGACATCGCTTGCGCACCTACGGCCTCCTAGCCCATTCGGTAGTGACCCTGCCTACGAAGCAGGAGGTCCCGGGTTCGAGTCCTGGTCGGGGCATTTATTTGTGTGTTTATCACGGATATTTGTTCCTGAGTTATGGATGTTTTCTATGTATTTAAGTATTTATCCATATTTATCTATTATATATATCGTCGTCTAGTACCCATAACACAAGCCTTATAGAGCTTACTGTGGGCCTAGGTCGATATGTGTAGGATTGTCCTATAATATTTATTATTTATTATCGCTTGCGCACGTAAAATAGGGTCGGTTGCGGTTTGAAGTAAGTTCCTAGTACGCTTGTTATTGAATGACACGGCACGAAAACATTACGATAAAAAAATGTAATTTAAATTTAACACTCTGTCACCTTACTGTGAGTAAAGCTGTCTAGCAAATCCGTAAGATGAGAAAGCTGGTTCTTAAAAAAAATTTTGTTTCGTACAGACTGATTACAATAAAAATCGTCTTTACTGTGGATAATAATTAAAGTAAAAATGACCCACCCTGTCCCACAGTAAGCTCAAAAACGCTTGTGTTGTGGGTACTAGACGACGATATTTACATTATAGATTGATATAGATAATTTTATCACTTAAATAAATAGAATACATCCATAACTCAGATAGAAATGTCTGTTATAAACACCAAATAAATGCCCTTACCAGAACTCGAACCCTCCTTCATAGGCAGGGTCACTACCGACACCAACTAGGCTAGGAGGCCGTTAAAATATTACTAAAGAAACCATTTCTCCTAACAGCTAGACACATCCGTCAAAGAGACCTCAAATAAGACCCGAGAGTCTCCAACAGCCGAAATTGAGATGGAAGAACAGCCAGCAGAAGGGGCTAAAGAGAAGGAGAAGCCCAAGCCGAAGGGCAGACAGAACAAGAAGCAGAAGAAAGGAGAGCAAGAGGATGAGGTGACTTCCACGAGTGGGAGGTCCGAGGTTCCCGAGGAGAGCGAGCCGCAGGTACGTCACTTTATATCACTTTAAATAAAATAAAAAGTTCACAGCTACTGTAAAACATACTCAAATTTCGTTCCCTCGATTTCTTCAGGATTCCATCGTCATTTATTTCAGACATATTTTTTAAGTGTATAGTCATTTATTTCAGTGTCGATTTCTGTAATAACATTTTATCATACTCTATTCATCCTTACCTGTGCTATCATGTAAACAAACAGTTCTGAAAATAATTATCACACTTTTCACTGGGATTATCACTTAACACTTTCAGGGCCTAGAACCCGACTTTCAGGTTCTCTGTTCGTAGCTACTACGCGCAACATACGACGAATACGTGGCCACGGGCTACGAGCGTAGCACGTAGCACTAGGTGGCACTGAATGTGTTAAAATGTTTTTGTATACCGTTAAAGAAACGGATAAGTATTGAATTCAATCAAGTAACAACCGAAAAATATCATTTATGACAAAAAAAATCTTCAATAATAGAAGTAACAAACAAACCATATCCGCCAAAATTACTATGTCTACTTTCAACCCTATTTTCAGTGTTTTAGAGGTTTAATTTCAAGAAATTTAATTACTCAGTGAAGGTTTGAAGAAATATTTCAAGGCTGTGCGTTGTCTGTCATACACCGTCCCACGAGGAACCCAAAAGGTTATAACAGGGTTATAATTCTAGATTAGGGCTTGCAATTATCCGGATAATATGTCTACTATCCTCATAATTCCATACAAATTATTATTCGAAATATCTGGATTGCAAGCAATTCCTGATCAAATTGTGAAACTGAAAAGTCCTATGAACTCTCCTGGACTATCGAATAGTTACGAGTTAATTTAATACCAAAATTAAAAAAATTGTGACTTCGTGCAAAACGCCTTTTTGATAGCAATGTCGCCAATATGGGACGTAGCCTACACATTCTTGTTGACAGATATCAAAGTGACAAAGACAACTTTGCAATTTGTATAAACTAGTTTTTACGAATACATGTACCATTTTAAGCTATAGTTAAATAAATAATATTAAATAAAAAATATTTTAATTCCTCATCAATTACAATTTTTAGAGACTGCTTCCTAAATAGGTGAGTCCTGTGCTTTAGGATAAGCTGTGCTCCTCATAACCAATTGAATGTTATACTATTAAAAGTTAAAAAAATATATTTCTTTTTGGCAAAATTGACCTGAACTCACATAATGTATTTTCCTTCTTTTGGCATCAGAAATACGTGATTAAAATCTTTCTGGTTCCTCTTGGGCACCTTGTAAAACACCAATTTTATATATATCTAGAGATATATCTTTAGAAAATCCTTCATCATGGGAGTCCGCAGCATTCTTTTTTTTTTTTAATTTTCTTTAACACATTTAGGTAAAAAAGCGGAGAAAATCTACGTCATCTTCAGTTCGGGGACGCAACCCAAAATAGCAGCCGGCTTGAATAGGACAAGACATACTTATATATAGGCACGATTTCACATTTGTTAACGCCAGAGTTCGGAATATTGGTGGCAGTTATACAAGGTGTAACAAAAACAGTAGTGATCCGTTTAAGGCCATAATTGGTATCGTTTTACGACTAAGAAAAAATTTTAGACGCAATAATTTTTTTTTTTTTCTATGGGACTCGTCATCCCAGCCAGCCTACCCTCAATACAAATCCATTTTTTTTTTCTAAGTTTTTCATAATTATAATATGATATTAAATTATGCCCTTTCTGCCGAGGGGCGCGCATACTATACTCTGTATCTTTAGGTATTTAAATAAAAGTAAATAAGATCTACCCTCAAATGGCTCCTTAAGCCAGTTGAGGGTAGATGAAAACATTACACGATCAAATAATATTGGTTAAAGCCAGGTCGTTAAGTGACAGATCCAGGCAGTTTTGTATTTGATTGGTTAACCAATAAAAGTTATAACTATACACGGTGCCCGTGAGCATTGCGAGAGACTTTAACAGTGTATTCATTATCATATTTAGAGAACAAAATGTCCTTTAAACTTTTTCGAAATTCGCCATAGTTTCAGAGTAAATACTACTTACAAAAAATTGCATTTTGAATTGTTTCTCAGTGTAAAATGATTTTTTGATGGCGATCTCACCGGTATGGGGCATAGTCTAGACATCTCTTATGAATTGTTTCTCAGTGTAAAATGATTTTTTGATGGCGATCTCACCGGTATGAGGCATAGTCTAGACATCTCTTATTGACTGATATCAAAGACCTAAGAAACACTTTGCATGGACTAGTTTTTACGAGAAAAAATGTAGCAATTTACTTTTTCCGTTACTTTTTTCTAATGACATTTACTTTTTATGTAGAACAGCATTCAAAAAAAGTGAAAAAAAAAGTAAAAAAAAAATTTTTTTTTTGGCGTTTTACAATAAAAGTCGTATAATGTTTTTTCATTCTTTCGACCTCAGAAATGCGTGGTTAAAATCTCTCGCAAAGCTCACGGGCACCGTGTATATACCCGAAAATGTAAAAATTATTTGTTTACTTTTATTTAAATACCTAACGACATAGAGTATAGTCTTGCCAATAAATAATGTAACTTTTTTTACACTATAACTCAGATATTCTAGTTACCTATGTTAAAAATCTAAAAATAGCGATTTCTTGTAAACAAAAGTGTGAACAAGGCATCTACGAGCTATGTCAAGGGGTCCATGAAGAAAAAAAATTTTGAGCAACTTTATTTTTTACTTAAAATAAGGTCGACGTCAAGAGATTATAAGGGGCAAAAGTATAAACATAAATCTTTGGCGTCGCCTGTACACATCTTTATAATACATAAATCATTGGTTTGTGCACTAAGAGGTCACTGTCATTTGACATTAATTGCCACCAATATACCCGGCATCTGGTTTTAGACTAATTGGGTCAAAATTCTTTTTTATCAACAATTGTCTCGTTTTCCCGGTTTTTCTAACATCATTAAAATTAATGAAAATGCTGTAAGAGTATTTTAGAGGACTAATCAATGTTTCTTATTCAATTCAATAATATTTAATTCAGAATACAAATTCTATTTGGTTACTAACACACAAAAACTAATAAAAAAATTATAATGTTAGTCCTTATATATTATACAATACAATACAAATACTCTTTATTGAACACCTCAAAAAGAAAACCATTACAGAAAATGCATAAAGTCAAAATAGAGGTAAACAACAGGCGGTCTTATCGCTAAAAAGCGATTTCTCCCAGACAACATTTAGGTAGTGGAATTGTGTATATTATAATGTTATGTATGCTCTTATTCCCTTTTAAAAATGACTTTTGACGTCTTCGTTTGCGTAGTTACTTTGTTGCTGACTGTACTTGCTAAAAATTTATCAACATTATTATTATTACGTGATTTTGATTTGCACTGGTTTTTCAGAAAATATTACCACTAGTCCTTTTCAGCGGAGACACCACGTTTCACCACTATGTAACTGCTTTTTTTGTGAAAAAAGGTCTATGTATTTTTAGAATATACTAGCCAGGGATTTCCCTGATGATATAGATAGATTGCTTTTTATGGATTAGGTAACCCTAATTCTGGACATGTTTTTTCTATAAAAAAACTTATTTATAATTTCCAAACCGAGGACACATATCGGGGGATCATTGTCGCTAAAAAGAATGATGACCCAATCAATCACAAGATAGTTACAGTACATTTGGTAAATTAATTCTTATGCAGGGTTTGGTAACATCATAACATGTACCTATACATTGTGACCTTTTGAAATCAAAGGTACATTATTGTCGGTTGTTAATAGTTTATTTCTAAATACATTTTTATGGCAGTAACGCCTTATATTAGGGGAGCCTAAGAGGAGATTTTTAGTTACTCGAGCGCGTCAGATTAGATACAGTGATATCTTGCAACCCGTGGAGATGTCCCTCAACCACTTTCAGTCGGCGCCTTAGGTGGGGCGCTGGTGGGCAGTTAAAGAATTGATTGCCTGATTGGTGGATTCGGTCATTTTGTTCAAAGTTGATGATTTGATTGTGCTAATACATAATCTGACATTTATCAGATTTTTCATCTGACGGATTCAATTTTAATTTTAAGGTTTTTCTTAAATATCTATCCCATCATCCATTTCGTCAGATTATCATACTGCGTCATCAGGGACACCTCGGAAGCCTCCAGTTTCAATATCTGACGCGCTCGAGCAAGTACCTACATGTGCCCTTTTGTTTGTTTAAAATATTTAGATATTATTATAGAAGCTACCCCCACCGATGAAAGTATATAATATATGTTATATAAACTTTTTTCTTTTTACAATGTAGTTTTAAAAATGGTTTAGGTCCTGACGACGCTCGAGTGACTCCATATATAGTATCATGGGCTCCCCTAATATTATTGATAACTAACTATGATGTTCTTTTGACTTGAAAACGTCACATTTGGACTGTTTATGTTTTGTGAAAAGTTACGGGAATCGGTTTTATATATCTATAATTGATAGCAGTTATCGAAAGTAACAATAATCATGTATTGTTTGAGGTCATATGGAGTTAGTTATATAGTAATAACTGGGCCATTTTATTTAAATTTGTACCCAGCACTTTTTTTATATATTTAGAAAGTTTTAAATGATTTTGACTCAGAATCACGAGCTCTTTCGATCTTAGTAGGACACAAAAAGTGTCCCAAAATTTCATACATTTTTTGTTACTTCCATTCCGTTACCGCCATAAGAAGTATATGGAAAAATGGTAACGGAATGGGAAAAATCTTGACCACACATTTTTTGTCCTAATAAAATCGAAAGAGCTCGTCTTGGAGCTCGTTCTGAGTGGAAGTCACCTAAAATTTCCAAATAAAAACAAAAGTGGAATGTACAACTTTAACACTTTCGCAACCGGGCAAAATTTTGGACAATACCCCAGAAACCGACAGAACTCGCCAAGCGGGTTACGACGTGCAACGCAATGCCGCACGCCGCGTGCCCGGCATCTGAGCAAACATTACGAGTGCCTACCAGGCGGGTCCTCGGTAGTCAAAGTGTTAAATAAAATGGCCCAGGTAAATTTTGTTTAGGTTAGGTAGCAGGTACAGTCGCCGTCAGATATATCGGAGCGGCCAAGGTGGTCACAAATATCTAAACAACGCCGCTATTGTAAAGGCGATAAAGTGCATGTACAGATATTTTTGAGTACCCTGGCCGCTACGATATATTCGATGGCGACTGTACTAGAATAATTTAATGTTTTAATATTCGCGTTGGTGTTAAGTTGGGGAGCTCGCGGTAGTTGGTAGCTAGTTGTGACGTCCTGTGTTGTCCATTTTGTAATTCTGTAGATGTTATATTACCTATTTACTTGAGAGTAATATTTAATTTGTTTTCTAGAAGGTGAATGGCGATGAGAAGAAGGAAACTGCAATGGAAGTAGACGAATCGGGTGAGAATTCATTCTTTTTTTTTGGCTAATAGAAACTTTTTTCTGACATGTGATAATCTAAATCAAAAGGGACCTTATGACACGATAATAACTGTAAAGCGTTAGCGCCTGCCGCCTTAAGGTCCCTTTTAGTGTTCGACCGAAGTTTCGGTTTCGGCCAAAAAACGTGTTTCGGCCCAAGGTTCTTTTCGGCCAAAAAACGGCCGAACCTTTCGGCCGCGCCGAAACTTTCAACATTGTAGGGTAAACCATATAGCTATTGCCCACTTAAGGATTTCAAACACATTAACATGCAATAAAAAAGAAAATATGATAGTTACCAACTTTTTATTACTATTTTCTTATGACCTAATAAACTCTCCTATAGAATATCAACAGTTTTTAATTAAAACTTACATAACATAGGAAATCATGCAACGAATTTAAAATCATCTAAAAAGTACAGTCATTGCCCATAGCCTACAGTAATTGCCAACATCACAGCACAGTAATTGCCCAATACCTTAAAATCATAAAACAAAGTCTTTGTCGACGTCAGTCGTCTGAATTGATTTTAAACATAAATAAACATTAAACTCAAACCTAACGGGATAGTTTTCAATAAATTAAAAAGGGTTGCGTTTAGCTTTCATAACAGCATCAAATAATTCTTTCGCTGATGATGATGAGTCAGAATCACCAGAGTCAGAATCATCTACCATAAAACAATTATTGGCATAAAAATAAAGTCAAATCGGTGCTGTCGGGTATTTGTTCCTTATGGTTTCGGGGAATGCAACGCACATAAAAGATTTTTGAACAAGCACTGCAAGTCAGTTGACTTTTTTTTTACATTAGTATGACAAACTCCGCAAAGACTATTATTACCAGGCTTTATTGCAACGTCACTTAAAAACAGTTATCTTTTTAGACGCTGGTAATTGCTCAATTTCTTTCTTGTCCTTAATTTTTACGTTTACTTCTTTTTTTAATCTCTTTGGTATGGGTTCGGGTTGTTGCTTAAAATGTTCAGTTTGTTGGTGGTCATTATTTCCTTTAATTGTATCTGTGTCCTTAGTGTTTACGGTCTCACCATTGGCGTTTATTATAGAATCTTCATTTTCGGGCATTTTGTTCGAATTTTTATTTAGGTATTTTTAATAGGTGATGTTCGCAACACTTTGACCAAAAATCTACCACGACAGCTATTGACCGGGCAATAACTATAGACATTACCACATGGCAATTACTAAAAAAAGGGTGGGCAATAACTAAAAATATTCAAATTTTGGTTCAGTGATTGCCCACAGCTAAAATGACCGTTAGGATTCAAAATTGAACACATATTTACATCAAAAACGATGTAAATACATTTAATTTTAACACATTCATGCAATAGAAGCTGAATATCAAATAATCAACACACAAAAATAACCTTTAAGAAAGTAAGTTCTTAAGAAAACTGTTAAAATGTTTACCTGTTTGAGTAACACTTTCACCCATCTAGACAAAATCCTCCATTGCTGTTTTTTTTAGAGTGTTGCCAGTTGTCAATTTTAAATCTTCTAAACATCAAATTACAGCACCATCTAGCGAATTCTAATCCAACTAGAACGATCCAAAGCTAACATTCGATAATGTTTTTTTTTAAAGCGGGCAATCACTGTCAGTGGGCAATTACACCCTGGTTTACCCTACTTAATCTGACCATAAGTTCTGTCACAAAGTTCTTAACTGATAAAATCGCCGTTGTACAGTCACCATCAAATATATCAGAGCGGCCACGGTACACAAAAATATCTGAACATGTACTTTATCGCCGTGACAATAGGGGCGTTGATCAGATATTTGTGACCACCTTAGCCGCTCCGATATATCTGATGGTGACTACAACGGCTGACATGTAACTGAAATAAATATGTACTATTTAACACGTCTATCAAAGTTTCGGTTTCGGCCGAAACTGGACCCAGAGCCGAACCTTCTGTTTCGGTTTCGGCAAAAAAACGTGTTTCGGTCGGACACTAGTCCCGTTTGATTTTTAGTTGGCTCTACTATTCGAGTTTTCTAAAGGAATCCAGTCTAACGTGTAGTTTTATTTACAGACAACTCGCAAGACAAAAAAGAAGACAAGCAACCGGAAACGGTAGCGGTCGAGCCCCCAAAAACGGAACCAGAGACAGCGCCGGAACCAGCAACCGAACCTGAACCGGAAACCAAACCCGAACCGGAAACCAAACCCGAACCGGAAACAAAACCCGAACCAGAAACCAAACCGGAACTCTCCGACAGCCAAGACTCCACACCAACAGACGTTGAAATGAAAGATGAGAAGGTTAACGGAGCCCCGGAGGAGACGACTAAAGTGGAAGCTAAGAAAGTTGAAGCGATACCAAACGATACAGCTGTGGCCACTACTGCGTGATAGAGTTTGGTGCGTGTTTGTGACGAGTGTTCCATTACATTGACTGTGAAAAGCTATATACTTACATTCTTGTATTGCATTGCCACGGACCCTTGTACTTGAATCGTTGCTATGGTTACGTCCCTTGAACCACCAAACTTTCATCAGCAGAATGGAGTTGGACAACGGATAAAGTAAACAATATTAAAAAGATTGCCGTCTGCTTGCGATAATGTCTTCAACAATTTAAGTCGCTAAAATATGTGACGCTGCTAAGGCTCTACAGATAAGTCATGTTTAGATATTACTAGCTTTTGCCTGCGACTTCGTCTGCGTGGGATTAACATTCGCCATAAGGTATTAATGAAACGCCTTAGTAAAATCTCAAAGCAAATATTAATTTAGCACACATGCTATTTTACGTCTACAGTGAGCAACAATTCCATACAAACTTCCACCCCCCTTTCCATCCCCTTAAGTAATAATTTCTGGGATAAAAACTATCCTGTCCTTCCCCGGGACTCAAAACTTCATATCAAATTTAACGGATTTTCAACAGTAGGCCTTTAAAGCAATAACTCTAGTTTTTGATCGATGTTACTCGGGTGGCCTAAGGGCTATGGCGTCTGCCGTAAACGCAGAAGGCGCGTCGATTCAGTAATATTGAGCGCGTAAGAAATGCGGCTTCAAACATACAATATAAGTATTTTGTAGATTTCTAGTGTGAACTAATCTACTGATTAGTTCACACTATATTAGGCTTTCATCAGTCCATATACAGTCGCCATCAGATATATCGGAGCGGCCAAGGTGGTCACAAGTATCTGAACAACTCTATTGTCATGTTCAGATATTTTTAAGTACCGTGGCAGCTCATATATATTTGATGGTGACTGTACAATAAAAATGAGACACTCTTGTCACAAATACTAAAATGCGGTTAATGTAAGGCTGTTCGCACACTGCCAATAATAGATAATATTTAAAAAGCAACGGTTTATTTTTGTAAAACTTTCGATGTAATAACTTTATATGTAACTTCAATACATTATTGTGTAAGGAATTTGGATTTCCGTGTGCGGGCAGCCTTTATTCGAAGTGTTTCATATCAAACAGTAATATTTAATAATATACATTCAATAGTTCAATTCTCTCAATAGTAAATTAGTAAATACCATACTTCGAACAGTAGATTTATAAAACCGGTTTTTCCGCTCAAATAGTATCTATGGTAATTGGTTTTGATTATAGATAAAGCATTGTTTTAGTATACCGGTTAGGACCAAACCAGTTTTTCTGCTCAAATGTTTTATCCATGGTAACCGGTTTTGATTATAGATAAAGCACTGTTTTATTATACCGGTTAGGACAAAACCGGTTTTTCCGCTCAAATGTTTTATCCATGGTAACCTGTTTTGATTGTAGATAAAGCATTGTACTATCCGGTTAGGACAAAACCGGGTTTTTCCTACGCATTAGCCGTTGTTCATTGTCACGTGTAATAAAATTGTTGTATATTTCATAAATTTATGACGAGATTTAAATATAAGAGAGTTCCGGTGTGGGACGTCTGTTCTTTGAACTGTATTTAAGATATAATTTGTGTATTTCCGTTTTTGACATAATAATGTGATTATGGTCGTAAGTTTAATGAAGTTGTTGCTTTGCATCATCCTTGTTTCGCCGCTACCTTGATTATTTAATTAACAGTTATAGGTTCGGCAAGAGAAGTGTCGTAGAATGTATGAGCTACCATATAAACCACGACTTCTCTTTTCGATCAAACTCTAGTAAACTTATTGTTACATTTTTTATTTTATTTTTCGTGCATGTTTCTAAGGTACAAGAGTACAATATCACGACGCTAATGGTTACTTGTTACGATAAAATGAACTAAGTATAGTTATAAGGATTGTGTTTTAATAATAAAAACGTAGTGGAATATTTGGATTTTATTGGTGATACCCTAGGGATCAGTGACAGACAGGGTTTTGTTATCTATAGAGTTCGACCAAGATAACTCCGAGCAATATGAAAACGATTACCTAAAAAACACATTGGTCATCAACTGAGCCCGGGTACCTGAGGTAATTCAGGCTTGAAAAACTCTCCAATGGGTAGGCAAAAGGTGTGATCGAAAACAGAAAAATGTTATTTATTTATGATATGGTTTATTTTGAAGGTTTCTTGAACCAGAATTATTTGGATTACAAATACTACGGACTTTGAGCGTTTACAAAATGTCAATCGTTTCGTTAGTTGAACGCACACATTCAGATACAAAATTCATATATCAACAAACATTCATTCTCTTTATAAGAATTGCTAATTAAAACAGAATACGTCTTATAAATATTTAGTATTGATAAAATCGGTAATTTTTATCCATTTAACCGGTTTGCATCAGGGGCGTAGTGATGTAAAACGGCGCCTAGGGCAAGCATCCAAAATGCGCCCTTTTGTTATTCCTTTTATAGGATATTCTACAAATTGACTGTATGTAATGGACCGTCATAAGTCAGGAACAAATTTCATAACCAATCACGTCCCCGTCCTAAGCGAACGAACTTGTGAAGTGTGTTAAGGTCGATGTAAAATGAAGCCCCGTGAAAGTCGGCTGTCGCTCCGTTGGTGGGTGAGGAACGGAACCTATTTAATCACTTAAAAAATTGTCGTCGCATCCCAATGGAACATTTGTCAGTTTATATGCTATCATAAAAATGAAAAATTGTCAACCGGCTGTATCGAGGTGGAAAGACCTTGAACGCCGTATGTTCACGTGACCAGCTGATGGTATTTTCACCACGATACAGTCGGTTGATGATTTTTAGGGTTCCGTACTAAAATGGTAAAAAAGAACCTGTCCGTCCGTGTGTCTGTCTATCTGTCACAAATTAAATTTGCTCATAAGCTACGGGACCGGTTTAGCAAAAATGTTGTACACATATTTAATCAATATCCCCGGGTGTACGTTAATAAATTAGGTTTATATATGGAGCCACTTTTGAGTGGTTAATTAGAATAAACGAATAAAAAGTTTTTCAAAATATACCGTGTAATTTATCAGATGAAAGCACTTATTACCAGAATAACAAAAATATTTATTATCGCGTAAACTTTTGGGTAAAAAAAATTGTTCTTTATTCTTAATTAATAATAATAATAATTGTTTAATTGTTCTTTAGGATTACAGAAAAAAAAATTTGAAGTCAACTGTGGTGGTTCTTTTTTAACATTTTTTTTTATGTTTTGTGGGGCACCCTCTCAGTATATTATTTGGCCTTAAAGATGCTGGCTGTTTTTTTTTTGTTTTAGAGGTCGACCGCTTAGAAAAATATATATATTGTAATTCTCCTATTAAGAGTTTAGAAAAACTGTTTTTAGTTTTATTTAGTGCTAGCAGACGTAATAGCATCTGTCTTTGTAATGTATGATGATAAAAAGTATGTCATTAGTGTCATTACTGAAGATTTTTTATTCGGATTTTATGTGGCACATTTCCAAGGAATTTCTGCAATTAAATTTTCCTCAGAACAGTTAAAAATTACTAATTTCATTTATTGACATACAGTCGTGGCCAGATAATTAAGGACAAGATTATTTTTGCCATACAACTGCATACAAATATGACATTTTAAATTTGATAAAAATATAAATTTTGCTTATGCTATTTATATTTTAAAAAATACTGACGTATCCGTGTTTAAACAAGACTTAATATGGGCCATAAACATCTTCCATAAAATTTGAACTTTAAAAAATACAGACGGTCAAATCAACACTTTTTATAAGTTCATACTATAATTAGGAACGATGTATGAAAATCGTTCCTAATTACAAAAAGTATTATAGTAGTATTATAGTAAAAGTAATCTTGTTCTTAATTATCTGGCCACGACTGTATGTCAAAAGCAGACGCTAGTAAAACAAAAGTTAACGCAAACATTTTTTTAAATCTTAATCGATGAACGACAAATTTTCGCAAGCGGTAGTGACCTCTAAAACTTGTGTAATAAATAATACTGAAAAACAAAATACATCCATCATCTTTAATCTTAAATAATCATGACATTACCAACACTACGACAATCGCGGATGGATTGTAATTAAGAATATTGAGATCATGGATGTACAACATTTTACTGTTTCTTTCACGAATAGGCTTAGCGTTCAACAATACCTAATTAATGTAAAAAATTCAAAGTCAATATATTATAGTTAAAAAGAAAATAAAAATATAGACAACATTTACTTATTTTAAATGTACTTAATTAGGCTCCTTGTGTTCTAACTACAAAAAAAGTTTATTAAAACTTTAACACATTTTTTCATGCCTCAAATAACATAAATGGCCTTAAAACATATTTCTTCCATAAAATTTTTGTAAGAGCCGTTTCAACTCGCGAAGCAAGACGCCTGTGGTAGATAGTAGATTCCTCAGAGATATTGGAAATTTGAATGTCACGGGAAATATAATCGATTGATGTCTTAAAAAAATTATGTAGGTACTTATGTATGTAAAAGTACACATGTTGCTATTTTTTGATAGATGTGTCATTTTAACAACTAACATTACTCACGAAATTAATCGCATAAATTTTAGTTTCATTTTACAAGATAATAAGAATCAAAATTTTACGTCTAAATATTTAGGTCTACATATTTTGCTAATTGTGTAATGTAATAATACAAAGTAGTTATTATACATTACTTCGCAGTATATTCAGGAATAAGTGTATTTATAAGAATGAAATCAATGAAATTATTTAAATAATTCTTTTTTGCCTTGTTTGCCGATTTGGATTGAATTATTTTTTAATAGGCAGTTAGCAAACTTGGTTTTTTGCGCCCCCCCTCTTGATTGCGCCCAGGGCACGTGCCCTGGCTGCCCCACTACTCACTACGCCACTGGTTTGCATTCCGGACGCTTAAGGCGATCACAATCGAGCGGAATACACCAACTTCCGGCTGAATTTTGTCTATGGCCTCTATACAAAATTTCTTGATTTTTGTCTATGATACAAAATTTCGTCATACAAATAAAATTAATATTTTATTCGCCCAAATATTTATAATTACTTTTACCTTTGTGTTTACATAAACGTGGACGAGTTTAGTAAAAGGGCCCACTTTGTCGGTTTACAAGAACACTTCATTCTTTGACTAATAGCAGAGACAAAACATATATAAACAGCAACTTTTTGACGCTCCAACTCTCCAACAAAAGATAACCAAAACGTAAGAGGAAATGACATTGCACTGCAGCGCCATCTGGTAACGAGTAGCGAACCGTAGTAAAGTTCTTAGACTATCTCGCTCTGTTAAATATATACTATCTGCTAATAGATAGCGTACATTGTGCTGTTTTAGGAAGTACTAATAACTCCATATCGACAAATTGGAACCTTTTTCCCTGGACTGCACAAAAGATCAACTTTACAAAAATACATAAACCAGACGAAAACATGCTGTATCATAATCATAAAGGAATATAAATATAGCAGACATACTAATGTAATGTGGCATATTTCGTTAACATTGCAAGCAATTAGGTCAAAATATGACCTGGTATTTAATAATACCTATTAAAATGACGGAGTTTATTAAATTTCAACAGTATTTTATTTAAAAAATATATAATTATTTGACCGTACATATGGGAATGATGCATCAGCTCTAAACAAATATGTATAACACCTTCACTCTCATCTACTTCATTGTTTTAAGATTAGAAAACTACAAGCGATTCGTCCTAGTTTATTTCAGCCATCTCTGGGAAATAATAACATTAGAAATAGGCATAATAGCCAGTTACAAAAATCTCCTTCATAGAAATCGCACGAAGAAATACGCATGACATTCCTTTCCTAACCTATAAAAATATCGATTGGCAACGATTGTATTTTTATGCCTCATGCTGCAACCACACTTCGCCTATGCGGACGAATATTCGTGTTGCGTCTCTTTCTTATTGTATAGAATAAGAAAGAGACGCAGCACGAATATTTGTCCGCATAGGCGAAGTGTGGTACCACCATCATACTTAAAACCAGTATTAGACATTCTGTTGTGTAGTACCCTGCCCCTCCTTCAGCTCCCTAAGGACCCTAACTCTTATCACACCTCCCAACCTGACAGATTGGGCCCTACAATTGCAATGTCTAATACCGGTTTTAATGTAGATTAGTTCACCATACAACTTTGAGAATTCAACAAACCCGAGTCGCCATTGACAGGCGTTCCCCTCTGCCGAAAACATATATGTTTGGACTGACGTTTATCTGACGTACATATGTGTACGTTACGTACGAATAATCATACATTTGACGTTCCCCTCACCCACAAATATCGGCAGACTTTTTTTGTATCGGAAATGGCAGACAGGCTACGCCATCCGGGTTAAATTCTCTAAGCCATACAAACATAAATCTTTATAATACATAGTGTTCTCTATGGTACAGTACAGTGAACATAATAAGGCGGATCACACATTTAATGCTAGGGTTTACTATAAAATAAGAAAGAGATGCAACACGAAAATTCGTCCGAATGCGCGAACTGTGACCCCAGAGTGAGCGGAATTCTTAAGCCGGATTTTTGTCTATAGTAGCAGTTTTTTTTATGGTGTCCATAAACAATATTCCACCGGAAGTTGCATTTTTTTGCGCCTTCCGGGCGATTTTTATCTATGACAGCTGAATTACGCTAAGTAAGTATTGTCCAGAAAGAGAAGTCTCATAGTTCTAATGGGAACTTATACATTCTACCTAGTCGGTTAACCAGTTCTGTTACTAGAGTTATCGCTAAATAAATAGGAATAGGTAGCAACAATTAATTATTCATGTACATCATTTAAAAGCTTATTTAATAGTCAATATATTACAATATATTTAATTGAAAATTATTGTCGCAGTTTTTCAGAATTCGTTATAACACTCGGAAAAAGGCGTGAAAAATATACGTCAAAATTACACTCCTTGTTCATATTGATTTTAAATCCTATTTATTTTTAATCACGTTTAAGACGCATCAGTCTTGGACAATTCGGTAGCTATATTCTTTAGCTTCAATTTGGTATATGTATAGTTCACGTGGGTCTATCCAATAAAATACTAGACTATACGTTGCAAGTCTGCTTGTTCCATAGCAGTCTAAATCTATGTCTTTTGTGCAAAACTTAAAAATAGGCAATGTTTCAAATGGGAATATCTGTGGGATAAAATCGCAAGAAAATTAAATGGTGGTCACGCAATTACCTCTAATAAACAGGTTTCTTACAAACAAGCAATGGAACCTTCTAAACAAAGGTGCAATATTTATTTCATGCACTTTTGTAAAGTGTAATTTTCTTAAATTTACCGCGTGTTTGCGTCTTCAGGCAATCTTGTCCTTTACAAGGATTTTCAATAAATTTCCCATTTGATTTGCATATTATTATACCATATTATGTTCATTAGAAATTAGGCTATTAAATAATTACTTAATTTTTTTATTTAAAACTTTATTTTATATTTTATTAGTCAGAAATCTGGTAACAGAACTTAGTAACTAACTAGGTACTGACTTAAGGAGCTGGCCACTTCAGCACGGCTAGCACAACTTACGCGTGACAGGCGTGAAAGAGACAGATCGGTGCGACTTCATGCGTTGTCGCTAGTTGGCAGCACAACTTGCGCGTGAAAGGAGCGACAGATCCGCGATCGAATGCCACTGTCATAAAATGACAGTGACTCGCGACTTTGAACTAAAATCCTTAGCACAACTGGCACAACTGCCGATTTTGACACAACGCATCAAGACCGCGACTCGCTCGCGCGGGTGGTTTTTTGGAGCTCGTGTGCCAATTTCACTAGAAAATTCTTACTTTAAATAAGTAATTAACCTGTTTTACAAGTATTCTAAAGCCAAAAATATTTTGGTACCCTATATCACAAAGCTTCATTAGAAGTTAGCTTCTTAAAACGGAAGGAACACATGTTTAAATTACGCACGGCACAACACTGAAGGTCATGCACGATGTTTGAGTGCACAAAATGGTACTTTTCCTGTATAAATATATATCATATAACTTACGAATAAAATAACTCTTCTTTAATTTGGTAAAAAGCATGCTTTGAACCCATGTTTTCAGTCTTGGTGTTAAAAACGCATATACGAGATAATTTGCAGTACCTATATACGAGTATGTACCTATACATTAACAAATTATAACTTCCGGTAGACATACTAACAAATCACTATCAATAGCAGCTCACTATGGGAGCTAGAATCGAAATGTCTTAATTCGACTTATCCGACAGACTGGTGCCGCCGTTGGATGGTGAGCCTACAGACAGATGCACACCTAGTGCATCATTTAGGCCTATATGTAACCATGCAAAAGTAGAAGCCACATGTGCAGTGCCAATCTACCACCATATTCATAGCCATTCAGCGCCATTCTTGTGAATTTACCTGTACCTCCTGTTTTTATATTTTAAGTAAAAAAAATCGCAAATCGAGGAAAATAAACAATAAAGAATATTGTTTTAATATTTTATTTTATTTATAATTACTATTATTAGAACCAGTATATAAACATGTGCGGTTCGGCACCGCGACGAGCGTTGCTTCGAGCTTCTGAGGATTTGAGTTACGTTCCTGCATTTGTTAACTATTTATTGCCCGGAGCTAACCGCCGCCGCCATCGCCACCGCTACAGTTTGCACCCTTTCTTTTTTCTGTGATAAGCGACCATTGTAAAACAATTGGGTAATGCCTGAAATTAAATTAATTTTGTTAATAAATAAGGAACTAAAAAGATTGTGTCCTCATGAGGCTACTATACCTAATGAATGAGATACACCGAGAAAATATTACAAAATATTACAGGTCCCTTGGCACATTCACGTTGTAACAGTAAATTTTACGTTAGGTGTTTTGATATTTGGGAATGTGATGAGGGACTTATTCTGAAAAATAATATATTTTCAATTTACGATTTCATGTAATTAAACTCATAATGTATTCTTTATGAGATTTAATTACATGAAAAGTGGAAGTTTAGAAACTACTACGTGCATATTTATTATGGAGCGAGTGTGAAAAACATAAAACGGGAGAAGTTATTAAATTACCGAAAGGCGTAAATAAATAAAACTCAAATACTTACAAATATTCTTGCTGTGAAATGTTAACAAAATTTGAAAGTTCATGACATTGACAGAAAAAAAACTAAACCATTGAGAATAATTTGTTTTTTTACCATCAAAGAACGAATGGAATTGCACCACTCTATTACCGATTCAGTGTTGTCCCACGTGAAAACATTTTTTTTCAACACTTTGATTTCATTAGGGAACACTGAAGACTCGCGCCGCGACTTTGAGTACTCTTCGTGTCAATTGCTGTCACGAGTGCAAGTTATGCTACCGGAAAGCGAGATTTTTGACAGGCGCGGGAAGGTTTTCCCTACTCGCGACTTAAGTCGCGCTTGTAACATGTGCTAGCCGTGCTGATACGTTGGCGCGGTAGTGGGAGCAGAGAACTACTCTAATTAGTTTACTATTTTAAACTTCGACGTCAGAGTGACAGACCAGCAAAATATTTCAGTTAATAGGTAAAAACTGTCGAAGCCTATCGCTAATATAATAATAAAAAAGTAAAAACATTGAGTATCGATACGGAAAAAAACAGTCGGTAGGCGACAAACAATACATTAACGTAACGTCATTTTGCACTATTTTCCCCCAACAGAAACTCCTGAAAATGATATAATCTTATTAATTACATGATACTGCACTGCATCCAACCTAGAGCTGTAAGATATTTATTTCTTACAACTCGTTTGCATAACACCGATGAACAATTGCCAGATGTCCGCGTCTTAAAATAGGGGATAGTTAGTGTAGCAAACTAAAACTAAGTAAGTACAGGGGGTTCGTGGCTCTCACTATTGCGTCATGTCTGATGTGGACAGTTCTCCGACTTTAATATACTTAAAGGTAAATAAAGAAAACATCAATAACATCGAACTGCTTAATGGTTGACTGGAAGAGATCTCTTCCATGTACAAATATTGTATATTCTTCCTGTTGTATTTTTCTTTGTTGTACAAATGTTGTACAATAAAGTATATTTTAACGGCCTCCTAGCCTAGTCGGTAGTGACCCTGCCTATGAAGCAGGTCCCGGGTTCGAATCCTGGTCAGGGCATTTATTTGTGTCTTTATCACGGATATTTGTTCCTGAGTTATGGATGTTTTCTATGTATTTAAGTATTTATATGTATATATCTATTACATATATCGTCGTCTAGTACCCACAACACAAGCCTTATTGAGCTTACCGTGGGACTAGGTTGATTTATGTAAGATTGTCCCATAATATTTATTATACTGCCACTACTACAATTTTTTGTATGGCCTTGTGCCATTTTACGACCATTTCGAAAGGGCCTAAAAAGACCCGCGGGCCACTCCTGTCCTGTGTAAGTAATACTTAGGAACAGACCATGTACTTATGTACATTTCTGTAAAAACAACAAAACCGACCCGTAGCTTGCCGACATCATAGTCACCCTATTGTTTGACAATCTTAACTTGTTGTTAAATCGTAAAATTGAATGATTGTGGATTACCGGTGAAAGGAAAGTCTACTTTATTGTTAAGTCTCACTCCTGCACCCTTTTACGCAACATATCTTGACCATTTTTACTTAAAAATGTTGTTACGAAATGTTGTTGAGCTGAGCGGCGTCATTTGAAATAATACCAGTGACATATTATGTCAGTGATGGGACTGATGGGATGGGGATACCAGACCGTATTTTAAATATTACAAAACTTACTACTGTCTGCAATATTAAATGCAATTCTTTAATTTAATGAATAAATAATATTTACGTCGTAAAAAAATTCAAAGCAGCTAAAAGGGATCAAAGTATTAATTCAAATCTTGCAATAAATTATTATAAGTAGGAAGTAACTTCTAGTGTGTTACTAAAATAAATGTATATAAATAAAACCACATTGGTAAGTTTCGTAAGTTGGCAGCATTGTGCGAGTGAGACACCGCCCCCTACATTATGCTCTCTATCGGACCGTTTTTATTACTTTTTACTAGTGACCTATGAACGACTGTTTTGCTCGGTAATAAGGTTCAACTGTGGTTAGGGAAATATAGTAAAAATACTATCCGGATTGTCTTATGATCCGTGATTACGAGTCACTGGATTATGTCAATGTCATTGACCTGTTATTTTCATTCAGTATCATCCATTATTTTCTTTTTCTTACACTAAAATACGATCAGAAAACAAAGATACAAAAACACAAAGAAATAAATTGGGTCTTTATTATGCAATAATCATACATATTCATTCAATTAGTTTATCAATGGAATCAACTTCCATTAAAATATCCTTGTAAGGCCTAATGTACAGTCTGTTACAAAAATGCTGGTAATCCGATAAAGGTATAATTGGTATCGTATTTCGTGTAAGAAAAAGTAGGAGTAAAATTTTTTGGACGCGAAAAAAATTTTTTTTTTTGTATGGGACACGTCGCCCCAACCGGCCAACCCTCCATA
Organism: Pammene aurita; assembly: GCA_947086415.1. Lineage (NCBI taxonomy): Eukaryota > Metazoa > Arthropoda > Insecta > Lepidoptera > Tortricidae > Pammene > Pammene aurita. The sequence goes on along the minus strand of OX352314.1, from coordinate 7,705,436 downwards.
CAAAACCAATTCTTTTTTTGCGATTTTTAGGGTTCCGTACCTCGAAAGGAAGAAACGGAACCCTTATAGGATCACTTTGTTGTCCGTCTGTCTGTCTGTCTGTCTGTCAAGACCATTTTTCTCAGGAACGCGTGGAGGTATCAAGCTGAAATTTATATCAAATACTCAGGTCTACTGTCCCTTGGAGCTGTGAAAAAATCAGACTTCTAAACCAACGCAATCAAAAGATACAGCCGTTTATGCCGCAAATTTTCGCTCGCAAGGGAATCAAAACCTACAGGGTACTTCCCGTGAACTCAGAATCTTGAAATTTGGTACGAAGCAACGTCTTATACCACAGATAAAGGAAAAATTGCGAAAACTGTAAATTTTTAGTTACATCATATAATAAAAATATTTTAAAGTTACTACCCCTATATACCTACAGGTTTGTACGGAACCCTCGGTGCGCGAGTCCGACTCGCACTTGGCCGGTTTTTTTTTTTTTTCATTTAAGTTCACTATAATACGATACTAATTATGCCCTTAATATGATTTGTTACACCTTGTATTATTACAGGACATGTCCTACAATTAGTATATTAAATTTGAATTTTTAGCCCCTGGTACAGCCACCGGCAATAGTATCTTCCTACACGAAGGCCGCAAAAATATGTGACACGCTCTTATTTGTAGGGACATAAGAGCGTGTCTCATATTTTTGCGGTCGTCGTGTAGGAAGATACTATTGCCGGTGACTGTACAAGGTCTAATAACGTTCGAAAAGTTGACCTTGTTATAAATCCCAGTCCCAAAATTAGGACATTGAGCCCATTGAGGATATGACAGGAAAAGTGGTAAATCACAAGTATTACAAACCTTGCGATTGTATTACAACTGTCGCAGTCCAAGAAACCATAAAAAAAAGAGTAGCCTTTTTTAACAAAACATCTAAGTATTCTTAGAATAAAGCAAATCATTCTCCATACATTATTAAAATGCTTTCAATTAACAATAAATATACGCTTAAATTGACGTAAAACATAAAACAAGCTAAACATACTTCTCGGTTTTCAAAACCTTTGACAGAAAACCACTTTTATATTATATACCGAAGTTTCAAAAAATACTCCGGATTCGAGCAATCTCCTACATTCCTTGTAGTTTCTAAGCTAATCAGAATTAATAATGTAAAAAAATAACGCTCGTAACGCGCTCAAAAATAAATGTCTTGGACACAGACTTCTACAGAGTCTAAACAATTTAGTCAGTAGGAATAGTATACCCATCCCTTTTTTGTAGTGATAATACTAGCGTAAGAAAGAGCCAGTATGCTTCTGTGTGTATGGCAGTGACAAGTGACACATGTCAAAATATAGCAATTATTTTGCATGGATTTATATGAAGTGGATCTAATCTAATTCTTCCACTCTTTCCCTAACCACAGTTGAACCTTATTAACGAGTAAAACAGTCGTTCATTGGTGACTAGTTAAAAGTATTAAAAACGGTCCGATAGAGACCATAATAGTAGGTGGTGTCTCACTCGCACTCGTTACGAGACACAGTCCCCTAGATAACCTCTTTCGGCCTCACTTTGTAACCAAAGAATTAGATCCACTTCATATAAATCCATGTTATTTTGGTACAGTCAAGTGTAAAAATATGGGTGTACTCATCTTACTCAAAAATATGTCCCATAGTATCTTATTCCGTTGTAATAAGTGCGTAGCACCATATTTATGAGACGATTTTTGCGATACGTATTTTTGCACTTGACTGTACCAAGCTTTGAACGTTTTTAAAGCGTTTGACAATATTTTTGTGATTCCGAATATTACTATTTAAAAAACCGCGTGACTCGATAGTTCGACCAATGACATCATTCCACAGATACAAAATATTGTATGTACAGTCACCGGTAATAGTATCTTCATACACGAAGGCCGCAAAAATATGTGACACGCTCTCTTATTTGTAGCGCCATAAGAGCGTGTCACATATTTTTGCGGCCTTCGTGTAGAAAGATACTATTACCGGTGACTGTACTTCATTGGCAGAACGACCTATCCACGTTTTTGGACTGTAGAGTGATTAATTTTGAACGGATTTTCATGTTTTTCAGCCAATAAATGACCTCGTTAGAATTAGAATGTTTAGTTACTGGCACCTACATCATTTAACATTACATTGAAAAATTAAAAAAGCTAAATTCCTTCCCCGGTTCACTCGTCCACTATTTCATCTTCGGCTTCTGAAAAAAAAATATCGTTATTAATTTTTTTCTAATAAAAAATTGTAAAAACAAAGATCCCAATGAATTCAGAACCTCCTTCGAACTCTTGAACTCGGCTGAAAATACCCAACTACAATATAAACTATAAAATATAACGGATACACTCACGTCACTTTAGTCACTTCGCGCGACATGTTTCGGAGAGCTTAGGTGACTAAAGTGACGTGAGTGTAACCGTTATATTTTATAGTGATAGTATGTCTCACGAAAGTTTAAATTTTACAATATAAACATGAATTTGTTACCCTCCACCGCTTTTTGAAGGGCAACAAAGAAACCGACTAAATTATGTAGTCTAGTCACGTTATGCTATCAGCCATCTTGAAACGTGTTTTAAAATTAGTCGCGTTGCGTGTATTCTGTCTTTCTTGGGCATACGAGTGTTTCAACTCTAAAGATAGGTACAGTCACCGGCAATAGTATCTTCCTACACGAAGGCCGCAAAACTATGTGACACGCTCTTATGGCCCTACAAATAAGAGCGTGTCACATATTTTTCTTATTTTATACTATTATATAGTCCGCCTCGAACTGAGAACTCGCGATTTACTTGCAAACGAGACGACCAATATAACAAGACCCTTCTGAAGAAATTTTTTCGCCTCCTAGCTCCACAACCCCTTGATCGATCCTGCTCATATACGAACTCTCAAATTATATGTATCTCTGCTACAAACCAAACAAATTTCATAAAAATCAGATAAACGTTACTAAAGTTATCGCGGAACAAACCCTCAAAATCAAAAAACCATCGTAATGCAGAGACGTTCCAGTAGCCGAAGTTTGTAAGAACTTCACTTCGCTTACGCTCCGCTCGTTCGATAAGATACTGTTGCCGGTGACGGTACTTGCTTTGAATATGCAGAGTATTTGTATTTATGTGTACTTACCATCGGCGTGTGTCCCATTAGCATGCTCGAGACGTAGGGAACGGAGTCGCGCTGCAGCATCCTCAGGAGACGCGTTGCTCTCCTCGGCGTCTTCGAACTCTTCATCTCCTGAGAATAGTTTTTTTATATACTGGATTTAATATGTATTTTAAACGAATCTCACCAAAGATATCGCGTGACTGTCAATTCGCCAACGAGGTCCCTTAATCATGCATGGAATGTCATTGGCAAAACGTCCATGTCACTAATTTTTGGATTACTTTCTTTAAAAAATCATATTGGATACACTATAGAAAAACAAACACACAATATAAAGTTACAAGTGACAATGTACGAGCGGAAGCCTCTATCTAACCCTAAGTGTTAAAATGAGACTTTACTAACCCACTCTTCTAACCCTAAGTGTTAAAACGAGACTTTACTAACCCTCTCTTCTAACCCTAAGTGTTAAAAAGAGACTTTACTAACCCTCTCTTCTGACCTTAAGTGTTAAAAATAGACTTTACTAACCCTCTCTTCTAACCCTAAGTGTTAAAACGAGACTTTACTAGCCCTCTCTTCTAACCCTAAGTGTTAAAAAGAGACTTTACTAACCCTCTCTTCTGACCCTAAGTGTTAAAAAGAGACTTTACTAACCCTCTCTTCTAACCCTAAGTGTTAAAAAGAGACTTTACTAACCCTCTCTTCTAACCCTAAGTGTTAAAAAGAGACTTTACTAACCCTCTCTTCTGACCCTAAGTGTTAAAAAGAGACTTTACTAACCCTCTCTTCTAACCCTAAGTGTTAAAGAGAGACTTTACTAACCCTCTCTTCTGACCCTAAGTGTTAAAAAGAGACTTTACTAACCCTCTCTTCTTACCCTAAGTGTGAAAACGAGACTTTACTAACCCTCTCTTCTAACCCTAAGTGTTAAAAAGAGACTTTACTAACCCTCTCTTCTAACCCTAAGTGTTAAAAAGAAACTTTACTAACCCTCTCTTCTAACCCTAAGTATGACCCCTCCCGAAATCGTATACGTAAAATTGAAAAATGCATTACTGGCCCCCTCAAAATTGTTGACCATGGGTAACCATGGGTACCATGTATCTGTTTTTTCTTATTTAACTAAAAAAAAATAAAAAAATTGTCTTCACTATGGACTTCACGGCACCGTTCTTATATTATATGTCTTTGAGTATGACCTACCTAATCACCTCGCATAACTTGGCTAAGTGTTGAACATACACTCTGTATATCAGGGGTCGGTAACAGCCTCCTATTAGAAGCCATTGACAACCGACGATGTGGTACCTTTTGTCTAATAAAGTCAGAAATATTAATAAGGTGCGGCCCGCGTCAATTTCGTTACCTACCATGTGACCCTTGGCTGCTGAAAGGTTGCTGTATATGTGGTGGAACATTTTTAACTCCATCCCAACAAAAATATCTCAGAAATTGACAAATCAAAGTGTTTTTTTTTTTTTTCAAATATAAAATATGATCCTATATCCAAATCGTTAGCAATACCTTCATCGAATTCCTCTCCATCCATGTATGGATCCTCATCCAGGTCATCCTCAGGGTCCGGATGCAGGGTCTGACCTTGAATCATGGCCTGGTACATTGGCTGGAGTTCTGTCTCGTTCTGTGGGACGAACCTGGATAGGTTAATAAGGGGTCAGATAGGACATTATTGCATAAAATCACCATAACATGATACTTTTAGGGTTCCGTACCTCGAAAGGAAAAAACGGAACCCTTATAGGATCACTTTCTTGTCCGTCCGTCCGTCCGTCCGTCAGTCAGTCAAGACCCTTTTTCTCAAGAACGCGTGGAGGTATCGAGCTGAAATTTATATCAAATACTCAGGTCTACTGTCCCTTGGAGCTGTGAAAAAATCAAACTTCTAAGCCAACGCAATCAAAAGATACCGCCGTTTATGCCGCAAATTTCCGCGAGTTTTCGAAACTCGCAAGGGAATCAAAACCTACAGGGTACTTCCCGTGAACTCAGAATCTTGAAATTTGGTACGAAGCAAAGTCTTATAGCACAGATAAAGGAAAAATTGCGAAAACCGTAATTTTTTTGTTACATCATATAATATAAATATTTTTAATAAGTTTAAAGTTACTACCCCTATATACCTATAGGTTTGTACGGAACCCTCGGTGCGCGAGTCCGACTCGCATTTGCCCGGTTTTTTTTGTTCAGCTTGGCAAAAACGAAGAAATACAGAGACAAGTGAAACTTAACTTAACACTTTTATTGCCTCGCCGAAACCATTGCCGAAAGCCAGCGTAAAGACAAATAGCTAAATAGGACTCGCTAAGGGAGTCCAAAGGCCAAGGTCCAAAGGTAATAGTATTTTACAATTGTGACATAATAAAGAGCTTTTCCTTCGAGTAGCGTGTTTAGGCCACGAAGTTTGCTGACAAGATTGAAAAGCTTAATCATGTCACTATTGTATACAATACTTTTTCTACGAGTGCTCAAAGTAGGCAAGCCGGTAAGAATTAAGTTCGACGAATGCCTTGCAACATTACAACCTGTTCCCTCTATCTATACAATTTAGTAACCATTCTCCCTGGATCGTACCAGCGGTCGGGGAGGTGGACGGTCCTCCTCCCCGACCATTTTATAATATAGCATGAAAACCCATTTTAGTTTAGACGACGATGCTGAAATTTGCGACCATAAAAGCTCCATCGAAAAGTATGCGCTAGTAGTTCGGTCTACCAAGTCTCAATTCAAGCATTATAGTCGACGAGTAGAAATACAACGTTGCACGCCAAGAACTCCCCTGGGGAATTCATTTAATTGTATGCTCCGAATGTACTCGCTAGGGGAGTTGGTTGGCGTGGCCTCTCGTCGTCTATAGCTATTATAGACTGGACTCCCCTCGGGAGTCGAGCGGCATGTGAGCAAAGTTGCTGTGAACTCTGTAGTGGAGTTCTGGGCACTGACAGTGTTAATAGTACAACTTGTTGCAGTCTTTCGTTTTGTGGTACAGTCACCATCAAATACATCGGGGCGGCCAAGCTGGTCACAAATATCTGAACAACGCCTGAATTGGCTACTTTCCTAAAATAAAATATTTAGTCCGTCAGTTAGATTATCAAAAAATATTGGACACGTATTTTTTATTTTGTCAATCAAACAAAAATTGGTGAAGATTAAAGTTCCCGTTAAAGTTCCGCGTGACGTCACATTATACTAAAAATTGTACTGAAATGTGACGTCACGCGGAACTTTAACGGGCTATATCTTCACCAATTTTTGTTTGATTGGCAAAATAAAAAATACGTGTCCAATATTTTTTGATAATCTAACTGACGGACTAAATAGAATTATATTTTTTTTACCCAGGAAAGTACCCAATTGTCGAGGCGATAAAGTGCATATCCAGTTATTTTGGAGTACCCTGGCCGCTCAGATATATTTGATGGCGACTGTACTTAAATGATTTGTCAAATGTGATGCAACCTAATCCTAGCGCTTATCCTGGCTTTTTGCCATGGCTCAATTGAGCCTTGGGTCCGCTTGGCAATCTAATCCAATGAATTGGCATGAGCAGTTGGGCACTAGTTTTTGCGAAAGCAAAGCAAAGGCCTTATTAGGATTAGATCCGGTTTCCTCACGATGTCTTGCTTTACTGAAGGGCGACTGGTAGATATCAAATGATATGTCACATATAAGTTCCTAAAAACTCAGTGGTACGAGCCGGGGTTCAAACTCAAGACTGAAAGTAAGACGTCTTTCCACCAGGCTACCAGCACTTTTTTTCAAGTTATGCAACAAACAAATAATATCGAAAACAATTTGTCAAAATATAAGTGACCTTGAATTCTAAACGAAGTACAAATGGCTAAGACGACATACCTCTTGACAAAACCGTTATAAAATGTGAATTTATGTTGCAATAGTAAAAAAGTAGTGGAGAAAAATAAAACTTACATAATCTTTTTTATGTGTAGCAAACAAATACATGTATTATACCTAGCGCAATGCTAACAGTTGTTAGAAAATATTTTTTATTATTAGTACTTAACGTATTCTAACTGGTTACAAAATAAAATCGGACTTGTGATTTATGTCGTTTTTATAGGTTAAAAACCGGCCAAGAGCGTGTCGGGCCACGCTCAGTGTAGGGTTCCGTAGTTTTCCGTCCGTCACAGTAAGTGTCCCCACTTAAGAGTTAATAACACCGCCATGTAGGATATGATATGAGAGTTCCACGTACAGCGACATCTATCGGCAAATGAAGTAAACTATTGCGCGCGAGCTTAAAGTATGGAAGATGATTTTTATGGAATAATTCTTTATTGCGTGAACCGATTTTCACCGTTTTTACTTTATTTGAAAGCACGTCATTTCATTGTAATTTTGTAGAAATTACAGGTACAATAAACACCTGCTTATACGGTTAAATTACAAACTTAGTTCAGAAATAATTTTGTAATTTTTTTTCAAAAACTATTCATCCTATCAAGTTCAAAATAATTTTCCTAGAAAGTTTTTATAAAGTTCTACTTTTGAGATTTTTTTCATATTTTTAAAACTTATGGTTCAAAAGTTAGAGGGGGGGGGACGCATATTTTTTTACTTCTGGAGCGATTATTTCCGAAAATATTTACATTATCGAAAAATGATTTTAGTAAACCCCTATTCATTTTTAAATACCTATCCAACAATATATCACACGTTAGGGTTGAAATGAAAAAAAAATCACTCCCCACTTTACGTATAGGGGAGGTACCCTAATAAAATAAAAAAATCCACTTTTTATTTTACCACTTTGTCGGCGTGATTGATATACATATTAGTACCAAATTTCAGCTTTCTAGTGCTAACGGTCACTGAGATTATCCGCGGACGGATAATCTCAGTGACCGGCCAGGGCGCTCAGATATATTTGATGGCGACTGTACTTAAATGATTTGTCAAATGTGATGCAACATAATCCTAGCGCTTATCCTGGCTTTTTGCCATGGCTCAATTGAGCCTTGGGTCCGCTTGGCAATCTAATCCGAATTGGCATGAGCAGTTGGGCACTAGTTTTTGCGAAAGCAAAGCAAAGGCCTTATTAGGATTAGATCCGGTTTCCTCACGATGTCTTGCTTTACTGAAGGGCGACTGGTAGATATCAAATGATATGTCACATATAAGTTCCTAAAAACTCAGTGGTACGAGCCGGGGTTCAAACTCAAGACTGAAAGTAAGACGTCTTTCCACCAGGCTACCAGCACTTTTTTTCAAGTTATGCAACAAACAAATAATATCGAAAACAATTTGTCAAAATATAAGTGACCTTGAATTCTAAACGAAGTACAAATGGCTAAGACGACATACCTCTTGACAAAACCGTTATAAAATGTGAATTTATGTTGCAATAGTAAAAAAGTAGTGGAGAAAAATAAAACTTACATAATCTTTTTTATGTGTAGCAAACAAATACATGTATTATACCTAGCGCAATGCTAACAGTTGTTAGAAAATATTTTTTATTATTAGTACTTAACGTATTCTAACTGGTTACAAAATAAAATCGGACTTGTGATTTATGTCGTTTTTATAGGTTAAAAACCGGCCAAGAGCGTGTCGGGCCACGCTCAGTGTAGGGTTCCGTAGTTTTCCGTCCGTCACAGTAAGTGTCCCCACTTAAGAGTTAATAACACCGCCATGTAGGATATGATATGAGAGTTCCACGTACAGCGACATCTATCGGCAAATGAAGTAAACTATTGCGCGCGAGCTTAAAGTATGGAAGATGATTTTTATGGAATAATTCTTTATTGCGTGAACCGATTTTCACCGTTTTTACTTTATTTGAAAGCACGTCATTTCATTGTAATTTTGTAGAAATTACAGGTACAATAAACACCTGCTTATACGGTTAAATTACAAACTTAGTTCAGAAATAATTTTGTAATTTTTTTTCAAAAACTATTCATCCTATCAAGTTCAAAATAATTTTCCTAGAAAGTTTTTATAAAGTTCTACTTTTGAGATTTTTTTCATATTTTTAAAACTTATGGTTCAAAAGTTAGAGGGGGGGGGACGCATATTTTTTTACTTCTGGAGCGATTATTTCCGAAAATATTTACATTATCGAAAAATGATTTTAGTAAACCCCTATTCATTTTTAAATACCTATCCAACAATATATCACACGTTAGGGTTGAAATGAAAAAAAAATCACTCCCCACTTTACGTATAGGGGAGGTACCCTAATAAAATAAAAAAATCCACTTTTTATTTTACCACTTTGTCGGCGTGATTGATATACATATTAGTACCAAATTTCAGCTTTCTAGTGCTAACGGTCACTGAGATTATCCGCGGACGGACGGACGGACGGACGGGCAGACATGGCGAAACTATAAGGGTTCCTAGTTGACTACGGAACCCTAAAAAGGCGTTCCCGTACTCCACTATAGCTATTATGGTGGTCTAGGAATAGAGTGTACACTCACAGCAGATTTGTAGAAGGTGGGTCATCAGCGTCAAACTCATCATCATCATCCTCCTCGTTGGCATCGCCCGCTGCCTGGTTTAGCTCTGGAAGCCTGCAAAATGTATCAGCAATTCATCAACTCTACAAAACTTATTTATATCATCAGTCGTTCCCCCAGAGCTGAGGATCGTGACATCTTGTTCTTCTGTTAAAGACCAGGTTCCTCCATAGGCTTCTATCCCTCGCTATGTGCATGGCTTCATACAGGTTTAATTGGATGGGTGCAGTAATTTGGGTACACCATCTTGCAGGGGGAGGGCCTCTCAGTCTAGTTAACTTTTCGCGTCATAATAATTCTATCAGACTGAGGTGTCCGAAGTATGTGAGTATGTGACCCTGGCACGATGTCGACAACCGGCGTTTTATTTATGTAATAAGGCAGGTCTAAACCTGACGCACCGCCTAACGAGGAAATTGCCATGCGAGGCGGCTCGGCTAGTGTGGCGTGCCTCGGCCGAGGCAAACGCACGCGCGGCCGCAATGCGTCGGCCAAGCACGTCCAAACTAGCCGGTGCGTGAGGTGTGGACCCGCCTATACAAGCAAATTTTAACTATGATCTGAAAAGACTGTTGCAACAGGCCCTAAGAAGTTTCATTACGCTAGCTATAACCGCGTAGTGAAAGTGTGGAACGGTTTGCCGGAATCAGTGATCAGTGCGCCCTCAGTGAACTCATTTAAAAATAGACTAGACAAACGTTTTCAACTGGACTAAACTCAAGTGGACATTGATATGCACGTATCAGGTATAAACTGCCTGTGATTAATAATAATAATAATGTCGCTTTTTACGGGGGCCTATCTTGCGGCGGGCGAGTCACCGTCTGTCGGAAATAAAATTGGATACCGTTTTATTAGGCAGGCGTCCGGTTCTTCATCCAATAGCCCAGTAGTTAGTCCAAACTTTTCACCCAATAACCTAGTACATTTTAGACTCTCAATAGTCTTTACACCATGGCGGGTGCTGTCTCTGCGAGCGTCCCATGACACGGGTAGGGACAGCATCCCCTTAGTGTAACCCTCACTTTTCATTAAATTGTCGAAAGGGCCTCTACGCGTTGGCTTCGGCTCCGCATATGCCTCCCATAAGTCCGGAACCCAATTGTTCCGTGGTTGGGAAAGACATAGAAATAATAATAATAATAAATCCTGTAATACTTTACCTCAGTTCATGTCCAAGCACTACAAACAGCGCAGGCACAGGCTCCCGCTGTATAGCATGCAGTGAGATGTTGGGGTACAGCAGGGAGATGGTGGCGGAGGCTCCGCCGTTGACACCGACACCGCCGCCCCAAACTACATTACTAAAAAGATACAAATTTTATTACTGCAACTTGTAACATAAATATTTAGAAGCAGTCAAGGATCAGAAACCAATATTTTCTATGGTATGAACAACACATATGGTATGATATGAAGCCAAGAGGTTTGGCAAAAAATAATGCTAAATTAATATACACATATAAATATGAACATAGATAAAAGGACCATGGGCAAAATGTCCCCACCCACCAACAGAAACGAAACATGTCTCATTTAGTAGATCGTGTCAACCGGATGATTTTTTACTATGACGAGGATCACCATATGTATGGGGTTTTCTTGGAAAACCGTATTTTGTTTTCATATATATTTTGTTAAATTCTTTGAAAGTTACAAGTAGAAGGTTACAGACACATTATATTACTAGCAATAATAAACAACAACATTTCTTTAAAAAAAATACAGACGATTTGAGAACCTCCTCTTATTTTTGAAGTTGGTTAAAAAAAAGGAAAACAAAAATTCGCTTATAGAGCTATATATTATTAGATCTACAATACTACTTAACATATGATACATATTATCAGTGTTAACTTAAAATTATTAATATTTTTAGCCAAAACTCTTAAAGAAAATTGAAGATGTCTGTCCTAAGTATATGTATGTGACGTATATATATATAAACAAAATATGGTTTTCCAAGAAAACCCCATACAAAGGGCAATCCTCGTCATAATAACAAATCATCAGGTTGCCAAGATCTATTAAATGAGACATGTTTCGTTTCTGTTGGTGGGTGGGGACAGTGCCCATACAAATTTGCCCATTGTCCTTTAGAACATCTTTTTGGAAATGATGAAGAACAATGCCATTGTTATTTTCGGATTAAAGGACAATAACAACCTGGTTAAATTGCTTTCAGTTATTTATTTTTTTATGAATTGGTATTATGTATTCTTCCACTCTATCGAAGAAATTTTTGTCAGAATGTAATGCCTGACTGAGTTAAAATCCTTTTATTATCAAATATTATGTGTATAAATCCTGTTTATTTAACCTTTATGCCATTTACTTATTTAAGAACTTATTTGTGTATAATCATGTTATAATTGTAAATAACCGCAAAATGTATTATTAAGATTGATCCTTATTTTGTAAGAAATTTAAACTTATATTATTTTATTTCATACATCATCATCTTGTATTGTTTTTTAATAAAAATTTTAGAATGTCTGGCATGGCTAAATAATGCCATTTTTATTTTTTGGGTAGAGGAGGCTGTATATAGTGTATTTTTGATATCAAAAAAGTGCGGAAATGCGTCAAAAATTTTTTTAGGGATGTTTCGTTTTTCGTTTTTAGGGTCAAAAAAAAAATCCAGATCCGCCTAAAGCAAAGGGGGCGCAATTTATAACACCTATTTTTTATGATGTTATCCTTGAGAATACGCTAAAATAAGCATGTTTTGTAGAAAAAACTTTTTCTCTAAAATCAAAAATGGCCGAGATAATTGACTTCAAAGTTGGCAAGTTTCTAGCACTTGTAAAATTTTTAATGTCAAGTCAATAGTGACTTTCCGTATCTCCGGCGCTGCGGGAACAGCAGCCCTTCCGCCCTTGCATGACGGCGCACGGTCACTTCGCTCGGCTCCGCAGCTTCAGGCGACCAGCCTTAGCCGTTCGCCTCACTCGTTCCCGCGCTTCGTCATGGCGGGCGAGGGCTGCTCTCCCTCCGCGCCTCCGGCTCTATAAAAACACTCTAGGGCGCGCTGTGTCGGCACGCGTCCTAACCAGCGAGAGCCCTAGATTCGGACTTTCGCGGGCTAATATCGTATACATAATATTCCATTATTGAAAATTTTACATTTTACAATCTATCATTTATCTTGGTAATTATCAAGTTTTGAGAAAAGTTGCCCATACAAAACATGCTTATTTTAGCGTATTCTATACGATAGCATCATAAAAAATAGGTGTCATAATGATACCACCCCCATCGAAAATTTTCAAATGAGATTTTTTTACATTTTTTTTCTCGGAAACCAAGCGTTTCCGCAACTAGAAACTTGGCAAAGGATCGTCTTTTAGCGAGTACTATCTATATAAAAAAAATGAACCACGTACTGCGTGCCAGACAATCTAAAGCTGAGCCCAACATTAAATTATAATAAAATAATAAACTGTATAAGGATATAAATAAGGATGTTCATATTTATCTCCGTTAAGGTTAAAAAAAACAAATCGGTACCTATATAAAAGAAAACAACGTGGGACACCCAGTCAAAACGCATATCGTAAGCCTATGAATTCAACTTACTTTTCTGTGATGTACAATGTAGCAGTCCCAAGTTCTTGACCATCTACAAGGAGTTTTGTGCCCGGGGTTTGAGACAGTATACCATCGACAGGAGCCGAAAAGGTGGAGGAAACCACAACCATTTCCAATTATTTTCACTATACCGGGGGCAATATCGATACGGCAAACTTAAGCGATTATAGGACAATAGGTGGAAAAGGGCTAGAACAGTAGAACAATTAGTGAAACTTTCACGAATTCGTGGGAACACGTTTTTTTCTCAACGATTCGCGTTTTGCATCGCACAATCGTTTTTGTTAATAATAGTAAGAATGTTTTCTATTACGGTAGACTACAGTTTATTTTATTTTATTTCTTTGTCTTCAATACGTTTTGTTCAACGAGATATCAATTCAATAATTGGCATTTTTTTTATAACTATATAAGCATAATAAATAAATAAACGCAATTATAAATAAAATAGGCAATATTGCCTTATTTGATTAAAAACTTACAAGAGGATTGTAAGAAAAATAATATAATATGTGTTTTTATTCCTGGGACTATGCACTTACATAGCATTAATTAAACGTAAAAATAACTTACCAATCAAAATAACCCAATAATAATGATGGATATCATCAACAAGTAGAACGCACTTCCGCCCTTTTGTTGCCAGAATTTAAAACATTCCTCGAATTTGCTGAAAAAGTGGTATCGATAATTAACGTTGATTTAATTTATGTAGAAGCATAGACAGCGGGGTTTCACTATATATCTCTCCATTGTACCCGTCTTCAAGTTAGAGAATTAAATTCGGATGGAGTAGCCATGTCTGTAATTTTCTGTACAAAAAAGTCTGCCGATTTTTGCGAGGGAGGAGCACGTGAAATATATGACTATTCCTACGTAATGAACAAATAGCTACGTCAGATAAACGTCAGTCCATACATGTGTATGACCACTGGTCATATGTTTTCGGCAGAGGGGAACGCCTGTCAATGGCGTTTCCAGTTGGTTGAATTCTTTAAGGTTTTACCCGATGCGCTTACCGCATGTGAGCAGGGCCGGATTAACCGTACCCGGGGCCCCTAGGCAATGCAATTAATGGGCCCCTTTAGAACAAAAAAATATTCAGTATTTTTTTTTAAATACCACGACGGTGACAAACAGGCATACGGACCGCCTGGTGGTAAGCAATTACCGTAGCTAGGGCATGCAATACCGGTATTGCTTGTATGGGCTAATACCGGAATTCCGGGATTGCCCATACAAGCAATACCGGTATTGCATGCTCTAACCGTAGCCTATGAACGCCTGTAACTCCGGAGGATTCACATGAGCGTTGCCTACCCCAAAACTTAACTTTTTTATTTACGCTCTTTATCTCTTTTCTCTTTCTTTTCTTTTATTTTACTCTTATATTAACTTTTTAGGGTATAGTACTCAACGTAGTGCTTTTTGTTTCGTCATGTCCTTGTCCACCTGTCTGTTTTTGGCTTAGCTTAGCGCTTGAGGGACCGAAATAATGGAAAAAATATCGCAAAATATATCCCGTCTTATACGGCGTTTACACCTTCATGTTCGTACTCGCGTCAGTGCTAGTCGATTCATTCGCGTACGAGTGCCAACATGAATGTCCGTTCACATATTCGTCTCCCCGTGCAACCCCCCGATTCGAAACGCGCGCGAATATGCGCGCAAAACTGAAACCCATAATATGTAATCAGTCCGCACGCTATTCGCCTCGTCATTCGGCTCGTCACTCGCGCGCAAGTGTAATCGCAACATTAGTTAAAGTACTTTTAGGTGTGTGTATTTATGTATTAAGCAGGGCCTAAAATGCTCTTAGTCGATTTTTTGGATACAGAATCGTTCATAACATCTTGAAATTTGCACTATTTACCGAGTCCCATAAGATAATCGACATAGCAATTGAAAAAATATTAAAAGTTAGGTTAGCTGGATAATTTTGTCGTCGCTTTTCAGATGGCAGCTTCTAGTCAACGTCTCGTTCTTTTTTTACCGACACCGATTAGTGAGAGTGGTAAAACTTAACGCTGTCCCCACTAAAGTCTCTTGCCACAAGGTTTTCTGAAAAACTACTGCATATGCTTGTCCTCTAAAAACATTCTTGTAGTTTTAATGTATTTTTTACCATTATTATTTAACTGACGCTAGAAAAACCGAAGATATCATCTGATCTGATTCTTGTTTTTTTTTTGTAACTTTAAATGCATTTTTCTTAGGAAAAAGTGATCATGAAATGGGCCCAAAAGTGGTAAATCATTTATTTTTTTACAAGCTTGATTAATTTAACAATCATTCCACCCTTGTACACCCTTGCCGATAAATACAGATTTTCCAACTAATAATTAACTCTACGAAACAATTTAATTTGACCCGTACTTAGCCGACATTTGCATATACAAATTTCCTAATTTAATTTTCACTTTAAGATTTTAATTTTTTTCTGTGTACGCGGGGCCCCTGGCCGATGCGGGGCCCCTAGGCAGTCTGCCTAAAGGCTAATCCGGCTCTGCATGTGAGGGCTAAAACCGGTATTAGACAATGCAATTTGTCGGGCCCAATCTTTCAGATCTTTCTTAATGACAACCGACAATGATGTGTACTTTTGATTGTAAACGTCACATATTATCATTTCAGCCAGTGTTTATGACATGTCTCAAACCTGCACGGATATATAAAGCACGTTGAAAGCCCTATTTTATATTTATAATAGCGCATCATTCATGATTATGACAGCTAACGTTTTCATCTCTGTAGCTAAATGTCAAATTCAGAAAGGAGAATCTTCTGTACTTGTACTATTCTATTATAAGTAATAGAATAGTACAAGTCCACCACGGAATAAGTTCCGTGGTATAGATTTAATTTATGTTGTTTCTGTAAGTTATGTTTTCAGTTTTGTTCTGTTTTGTACATACTAACACTTTCATGGGCTTTGCCTGAAATAAATGATGGTTGACTGATTGATAGATTGAAAGGATTCTCTGAGCAGAGAAACTATGTATAAGGAGGCTTAGGGCTTAGATGTAGCTAGCGAGACTAGATTAGAAGAGACGGTTAATAACTATTCTTTAAGAAAATTTTATTAATATAGTGGTAACATTCATTTTAAATTGTCAATATTGTCATTGTCAGTCAAGCAAGCAAGTCAAGCAAGTGTTGTCAAGTCAATCAATCAAGCTATTAACAATAAACAATTTAACATTCTTCGATTGAATTTCCAAATTTATTTAATTACATATATAAATTCCATATTTATATTATTTTCTGTATTAAATAAAATATATACTGCTCTTAAGACAAAAATGAAGGACTCAAGTTATCATTTTGTGAATGTTGAGGAGACTTTAATTGAAAACTACAACAGTGGCTCTGAAAATCATAGCGAAACTGAAGACGTAAGTTTCCAGCGATGAAATTGCCAGCAAAATCCATACTAAATCTGTGTTATTATTTGTTTGATTTCGTCACAACCATTATTGTTCTCATTATTTAATTAGGTTCTGAAGGTATCAACTTTTGAGAAGGATTCTAGCTATACTGAAAATGCTGGGGATGTCTCCGAAACTAAATATTACCGGCTAGACGAAGTAGTATTTGCCGAGTCTATAAATCATGGAGAAAATACTACAGAAGTATCAGGTACATAAATTTTACACCAAGTTATGATAAAAAAGTTCTTGAATGAAAAAAGAATAACAAAACTAACCAAAAACACTTTAATCACCTGTATAATTTTTATTGTGTTTTTAATATGCAGTGGAATTCGCGAATGACATTGAAGGGAAGTGCAAAAAATGCCCCACAGTACCTTAGTGATTAATATATTTGATATACCAGTAAAACATTTTCTAATTAGAAATTTCTTTAACAGGTGAAGGAGAAATAGTGTTTTTTGACAATGTTATGGTGAAAAAAAGACCCGGGAAAAGAAATAGATATCTTATTAATATCAAAGATGACTGCCTGAAGTGTCCTTTAGTAAGTTATTCTAAAAGCAAATAAACTTCTGATTAAATACACACATACACACACACATACATATACACACTTTCTTGTTCTTTGCATAAGTCAAGTATATCATGGCATGGGCTAGATGTTAGATATGTTCTATAGACTTTGTCTGTGTGGAATTAGTAATCCACCCCACTTTTTACCCTAGGGGATGATTTCTTGGATAAAATCTCTCCTATGTATCCTGCTAAAAAAATGTCCAAAATTTCAAATTTCTCATAAACACAAGTTTTGCAGCAAGTCTTTTTATTTTTATATAAAATCACTCTTGTACAGTCACCGGCAATATTATCTTCCTACACGAAGGCCACAAAAATATGTGACACACTCTTACTTGTAGGCCATAAGAGCATGTCACATATTTTTGCAGCCTTGGTGCTGTGAGATTCAATATTGCATGGCCACATTATGAATAAATTCATTCATAAATTCCCCTTCCCTTCCCTTCCCTGGGACTTAAGCTATCTTTAGACCAAATTCCTTATTAATCGGTTCAGCGGTTTAAGCATGAAGAGGTAACAGACAGACACACTTTCGCGTTTATAAATTAGTATGGATTATAGACATATAAAGTAGGAAGATGTGGTCACACGGAGATAAAACTGTGATTCCATAATAAGCGGCGGTCTCGTGCACACACACACTCATTTTTGACGTTTGAACCAATCACCGCTCGTCTACGAGTTGTATGTGTGCGTGTCGCGCGTAAACACGAAGAAATCAGCTTATTATGGATCACAATTTTGTCATCACTATGGTCTTCATGGCACCGCGTCTTCTTATTTTATATGTCTATGGTAAAGATAATAAATTCAGTGATTATTTCTTATTATCTTACAGTCAAAGTGCTCACAAAACTTCAACACCAAAACTCTCCTGAAGGCCCATATACGCAAAGTGCACTGCGCAACCAACAAGTACATGTGTGAGGAGTGCGGTGCCGGCTTCACCGCACCATATCTCTTGAAGAGGCACTCCGCTGTTCACTCTGGGAGACAAGTTCAGTGTCTGGTTTGTGAGAAATGGCTCAGCCAGCGTACTGAGTAAGTATAATACGGCCTCCTTTAGACGACCTCCTAGCCCCGTTGGTAGTGACCCTGCTTACGAAGCAGGAGGTCCCGGTTTCAAATCCTGGTAAGGACAATAATTTATGTGTTTATCACAGATATTTATTCCTGAGTTATGGATGTTTTCGTATGTATTTAAGTATTTATCTATGTCAATATATTATATACTAGCGACCCGCCCCGGCTTCGCACGGGATAAAAAATGGTTATTGTGGGTTATCCCTAAGAGATAGACATATAATTATTTTACATGTTTTTAAAGTGGGTCATTCCACTCATACAATAGTATGTTATTCAATCAAATACAAACATTGAAAAAATAATCAACCCAGCAGGATCCTGCTGTTTTCAATGTTTGTATTTGATTGAATAACATAGATAGACATATACCATTGCGGACTTTTTGTAGACCTTTTTTAGATGTACAATACTGTAGTACATACGCAAAAAAATGCATTGTATTTTATTTTTTGAATGTTTTCTTATATAATAACCTGTTTTTGTTATCTGTAGCGTTCGAAGTAAACGATTTATTTACGTTTTCATATGGCTACTTTATTACGTGAACATGCCTTAAGGGTCGGTCCGACACCCAGCGTGACGCTGCGCTGCGTCCGCGCCGCGTGACGTCGACGCGATGACTGTTCAAACAGGGCGCGCGCGGATCGCGCTCTCAACACGCCCTCATCGCGCGCGCGATGCGGGCGTGACTCCCGCCCGATACAGCATGCGCGCGCTTAGGGTCGCTCATTCCTTCCGAAGCCAAGATTTAATTTTTCTATATCCATAATCACAATCACAGTATATTGCTACGCTCGCACGGCGCACCGCGCTGCCTAACGTCCGACTGATGTGACCCAGCGTGCCGCCGCGTCCAGCCGCGCAGCGCTGCGCTCGCGCCGCGTGGACGCGCGGGGCCGCGCGGCGCGGGGCGCGACAGAAGCGGGGCGCGGCGCCGGCGGGACGCATTCTGTTAGACGTCGCTAACCTGATAACATGTGCGGCGGTCGCGCCGCGCGACCGCAGCGCAGCGCCACGCTGGGTGTTTGACCAACCCTTTATGTAGTGATATCGTCGTCTAGTACCCACAACACAAGCCTTATTGAGCTTACTGTGGGCCTAGGTCGATTTGTGTAAGATTGTTCCATAATATTTTTTTATTTAATACTCATCCTCCTAGCGTTGTGGCCTTTATGGAGCCTGGGGTCCGCTGCGACCTAACCTCAATTGGCGTAGGTACTAGTTTTACGAATGCAACCGTTGTTAGACCTTCCAGCCCTACGGGTAACTAGGCCTTGTTGGGATTAGGTCCGGTTTCCTCACGATATTTTCGTTACATTTGGTTTTTGCAAGTGTCCCCTTAGAATCTGGACCTGGGGTATGTCCTTAAACTACGTCCGGACTTGGGTATGTCCTTAAACTATGCCAAAAAGAGAGGTATGGGCACTGCGAATGGCATCTCGCTTAGTGTGGTAGGGCACGTTCAGTGAATGTCATCTCGCTCAAATCTGGAGCAGAGCCCGACTGGGGAAGTACCTCCACCTTACAGAAAACCACAGCCAAATAGCACTAGACCCTACTCATAGTGTTGTGTTCCTGCTGGTGAGTAAGGTTGCCAAAGAGCTCAAAGAGGACCCAGTGTGTTGACGATGAGGGACCCTATTGTTCCTTTAGCCGTCAACACAGTGAATCCTCCTTTTTGTAAAGGGTCGGCAACGCGCATGTGACTCCTGTGGAGTTACAGGCGTCCATAGGTTACGGTAGCTGCTTACCATCAGGCAGGCCGTATGCTTGTTTGCCACCGTCGTAGTATAAAAAAAAAAAAAAAGAATTAGAACCGATTTTAAAGACTTGACATCGAAATGAAATTTCTCGTAAAATATTACGTTATACAATACAATACAAATATTCTTTATTGCACACCTCAATAACATATAACAGTACAGTACACAGATTAAAAGTAGAGGCAGTCAACAGGCGGTCTTATCGCTAGAGAGCGATCTCTTCCAGACAACCTTATTATTATTATTACCTTAACCTTATTGTTATTTTATTTTTGAATTAGAAACAGAATATATTCATGAGTTTATTAGATATTCATACCTTAATTATAATTAGTTATTATCTATAGATTAAGTATATTTGTTTGCATGTTGTTGTTGTCACGAATAAATGTTTTCTATTTCTATTTTTTATAAGAGAATTTGGGTTATATGCGAATATAAATGTTTTGTTTTTGTACATTTCTAGAGGAATTGATCATTATAAGCGGGCTCTCTGTTCGTAGGCGCTTTCCGCTACGTATGAGGAATACGCTAGGATCGGTTACGAGCGTAGTGCGTAGCGAAGTGTGGTACGGAAAGTGCTAATCTAGCTCATATAAATACATTTCAACTAAAACTCATGTGAGTTTTGAGGGGGAAAGAGTCGAGCAACATTAGAGGAAAAGATCTCTTAAAGGACTAAGTTGACCTTTGTCTTTTTTAGGGTTCCGTACCTCGAAAGGAAAAAACGGAACCTTTATAGGATCACTTTGTTGTCCGTCCGTCCGTCCGTCTGTCAAGACCCTTTTTCTCAGGAACGCGTGGAGGTATCAAGCTAAAATTTATAGCAAATACTCACTATACTCAGGTCTACTGTCCCTTGGATCTGTGAAAAAATCAAACTTCTAAGCCAACGCAATCAAAAGATACAGCCGTTTATACCGCAAATTTTCGAAACTCGCAAGGGAATCAAAACCTACAGGGTACTTCCCGTGAACTCAGAATCTTGAAATTTGGTACGAAGCAACGTTTTATAGCACAGATAAAGGAAAAATTGCGAAAGCGGTAAATTTTTAGTTACATCATATAATTTTTTTTTAAATAATTTTAAAGTTACTACCCCGATATACCTACAGGTTTGTACGGAACCCTCGGTGCGCGAGTCCGACTCGCACTTGGACGGTTTTTGTTATTTACATTACTGTTTGTTACACATACTTATTTGAAATAAATAATAACAAGACGAAGGTCGAATGCTGCAGTTTTCCAGAGTTTTTTTTTAAAAGACACATGTTTCCAATTTGTAAAATAAGCTTGGTAAAAAAAACACCTAAAATCGATGACGTACCTAATTAATGGACGTTCCTAATTTATTTGCCACCAGTCTATCAGTCCACATGCGAACTCACGGTGCGACACGGCAACACGCATGTGCGGCATGCGGCAAGCGTTTCCTGCGGCTTGCGTCATTGCGGCGTCACGAGAAATTTGTACATCGGGACGGGGACTTAGCGTGCGAGCATTGTGATGCCAGGTACCTTTTAATTTTTACTAAAATTTGAAGTCACACCCTAAACTAGGGGTTCCCAACCTTTTACACTGCCTCACTCAGCGTTATGCTAAAATACTACGCATTACTAGGGGCTGAAATTGGGAGTCAAAACAGGGCACCGTTCGCGGCCCCGGTATAGGCCTTATACCTCAAAGCAAGAATTTAACTAGAGACCGCACACGCATACGGTGTAAGGGATAGACATAGATGACGATAAAACCACTTCTACAGCACAAAACAAAACAATTTTCCATTGTTTTCCTTAGCCGACACGACTTTCTAAGAAAAATATCAGGTTTTCTCGTAGTAAGCACGGAATTCTTGAAGAAATCGCGAATTATATCTGTTTGTCACCCTCTACTGCTATAAGTAATGGCGGGGAGGGTAATAAAAAAGGTGCGACCATGCAAAGACCAACGATAATAGCACCGTCTCTGTCGTCCCGTCCGTCCCGTTCGATCTTGGTATTGTTATTACTAGTGATCAGAATTAGGTGAGCTAAAATACTTATTCTTCGCGAGAGGACATAATATAGAGTGGTTACAACCGGATAAAATATATATATTTTTGATTTCGGGTATTCGATATTTATTCGGGTATTATATTTATTAATTGTCGTAATATTGACTCATTAACAAGCAATGAATGGGAAAACCCATATTATTCGTCTTACAACTACTCCTTAGACATCTTGTACAGTCACCGGCAATAGTATCTTTCTACACGAAGACCGCAAAAATATGTGACACGCTCCTATAGCCCTACAAATAAGACGTGGCACATATTTTTGCGGTTTTCGTGTAGGAAGTGCAGTAAAATACTTCTATAATTGCATTAACACGTTTAATTTTGAAGACAAAGTAAGAATATTTAAGATTAGCAAAAATAGTCAATTATTTAAAATTTAGCATTTCACGTAAAAATTACAATAACGGTATCTATATAAGGATATTTCACATTCAATAACTTCCCTAGTGGTCAGAATGTAATTAAATTACAATAATAAAAATATTTAAAATTAGCACTTCACTTAAAAATGAAGACAACTGTACCTATATAAGGATATTTCACAATCAATAACTTCCCTAGTGGTCAGAATGTAATTAAATTACAATAATAAAAATATTTAAAATTAGCACTTCACTTAAAAATGAAGACAACTGTACCTATATAAGGATATTTCACATTCAATAGTTAGCAAAACTGGTAAGTAAATATAAAGACTCGGCTGGTAATAATTTGGCTGCAGGAAAATAATGGGTTAATGAGGCGGGTGATATGGATGGTGACAGATGATTCGCTGGCTGAACGTAGCTTAAATTAAAGAGCCAGGTCTTTATACGCCCGTAAAACGAAGCAATTGAAATTTTGGGAATTTAGCAAAACAACAAAAAAAAACTATTATGGCACAAAAATACTGGATACAAAGAAAAGGAATCGGATTTATAACGTTTTTAAAAAAATGTAAATAATATGATATTCTCGAAAGCAGGATGGCTAAAGCTGTAGTTTTTGAATTGAAAAGAGTTCGTGGGCAAGTGTCCGCTTTGATTTAGGCGGACCCAATAGCTCGCTGAACTCCTTTTCTCACTTGGAGAGCCCGCTGGATGCGGACTCTAATTGTCCGACGATGGTGGAGAAACCCGCGGAAAACGCGGCAGTTGCAGACCGTCTCGCCGGTCCGGCACCCACAAGTGCCTTCCGGAATCCTTCCGGCTCAGGCGGTCCCTCTGGTTGCCTTTTTGTCCGGCGACGTATTTGGTTTTTAAAAATTTGTATTTAATAATGTATTAGCACTTGCTATATAATGTTTGAGCGCAAAGATCTACAGAAATAGATCGCACTTCAACTCGATGCAACTAAGCAAATTACAGCAAAACTCTCAGACAAAACCAGAATATCTGTTTTTCTTTAAAAATCTCCCGTCGCTCTGACACACTCAATCAAAAATCAACTTTTTTCTTTTTGACAATCTGGAATACCTCAAAAATTTACATTCAAAACTAGCGCGAGTATTATCTAAATTTTATAACTGCCAGACGTATTACAAAATGCGGACTGATATAAGCGCCATCTACCTGTAATGCCGTGGATCACAATGTACGTTTTTTATATATCAACCGTGACCTAGCCTTAGACCTCCCTTAGACACAGAAGTTCAGAAGTTCTAAAGAAAGTCGACAGATGTCGTACGATACGTAGCGTCATGCTACAGAAGATACTATTGCCGGCGACTTCCTTCACTTGTCTAGCCCTTTTTACGAAAAACTAACATTAAACATCCCGCACTGTTAACAAAACATGTCATTTTTAATATTACGACAATTACCCGAATAGAATCGAATACCCGGAATAAAAAATATAAAGAAAATTATCCGGTTGTAACCACTTTATATTATGTATTTATGTCCTCTCGCGAAGAATAGGTATTTTTAGCTCACCTAATTCCGACCACTGTTATTACCATGTCCCATCTATACCTTTTATCCTATGTCAATGCCTTATATAGTTTAAATCTGGAGCCGCTCGCTTAGATCACAACGCCCGCGAGTGGGGCTCGTTCTACGGGTTGGGAAACCGTGCCCTACACTGATTCCCGGTTAAAAATGTATACTTTGACTGACTTTCACACTTGCAAAAGTGGATAGATGGCTATCTTATCAGAGTCTTCATAATACGATATGTTCCAAAAAATGTGAATACTACTTATGTTAAAAAGCCCCCCCCCCCCCAATCGTACACGTCAAATTATATGTGACATCGAACCCACGACTTATAGATTGGAAAAAAAAACACTAACATCGCCGCAAATAACATTTTTTTTTTAGATTTGCATCCCGTACACTATGGAGTCGACACCGTAAAACCCACAAGAAATAAGGTAAGTCCGTAGAATTAAAGATAATAAAAAAATGGACACAAACAAAATGTCACCGAAAATATGGCATAACAAAATTGCCCTTGTTGCCCCCCATCCCTCCCTGTATCCGAGCTTGACTGAACCAATTCTGAAAATATATCACATCATTGTAATTATATTATTGTGATACATTTTAGTCGCTTAATAAAAATAACTTTCAAATATGATACCGTTGAATATTTATTTGTAAAATATCTAAACCCAGGAATGCAATTTTGAAAATATTTACATTTAGTTTTTTTCACTGATTTAAACTTTCACGGTTTTTACACATATCTATTTCGAAGGTAATTTTTAGAAATATAAACGCGGTTAAGTCCCGTTATTACAAATAGATATTTAGTATTTTTTCCAATTTTTCATTTGTAGACTTAGTATTTGTAGATTTATATAGTTCATTTGTTCAGATTTCTTATATTTATTTTTTATGCCGAATTATTAAATTTAAGTTTAATGTTTAAATATTTCTACCTAGTTGGTTACTAAGTTCTGTTACCAGATTTCTGACTGATAAAATAAAAAATAAAGTTTGCCTAATTTCTAATGAATATAATATGGTATAATAATATACTAATCAGATGGGAAATTAATTGAAAATCCTTGTAAAGCACAAGATTGCCTGAAGACGCAAACACGCGGTAAATTTAAGAAAATTACGCTTTACAAAAGTGCATCAAATAAATATTGCACTTGACTGCCATGGCACAAACAGACTTACAACGTATAGTCTAGTATTTTATCGGATAGCCCCACGTGAACTATACATATACCAAATTGAAGCTAAAAAATATAGCTACCGAATTGTGTAAGACTGATGCGTCTTAAAAGTGATTAAAAATAAATAGGATATAAAATCAACATGATCAAGGAGCGTAATTTTGACGTATATTTTTCACGCTTTTTTTCGAGTGTTATAAAGAATTCTGAAAAACTGCGACAATAATTTTCAATTCAATATATTGTAATTTATTGACTATTAAATAAGCTTTTAAATTATGTACGTGAATAATTAAAATGTTGCTACCTATTCCTATTTATTTAGTGAAAACTCTAGTAACAGAACTTAGTAACCGACTAGGTACTATAAGCTTATTTGTAGTTTAATCAATAAAATAATAAATAAAATAAATATTAGAATCGGTTCAGAAAGCCCTTTCATTTATTTATATGGAGAGTCCAATAGGCAATAAAATTAAAACAGGATTTTATATTATAAGGCAACATTTGCACAGCGTCGGGCGTCACTTCCATCAGGTCCTCTGGGCTTTCTGGGTATGCGCGGAGTGGACACCGCTGGATGATGTGCTCCATAGTCTGGGGGCCGATTTTTGACTTTCGAGCGCTCTAATTCGAAGAAATTAAGCACGAATATAATCGCACAGAAGAGTTTATCGCCATTATTTTTGCATGAAATTAATAGTTAAAATAATCGTGATTTTAAATTCCTATCGCTGTTACAGTTAGTTGCACAACTGAGTCAATATTAGTACCTTAGTAATATGTAAATAATTTGATAACAATCAAATTTACATAAAAGTTCTAAACGCAAAATATTAATCCTTGGGTACCGATACCGCTACAAAACTGCTTCACAAATTATTTTCTTCCGACTTATACATTTTTCTCCATTTCATACCGAAAACTGTAAAATTTCACCTAATTTATTTTTCCCATTATTTAATTTTTTCTTAGGCATTCCCAATTCAGTAACTCATTTAAAGTAAGGAATTCTACGACCATTATTTTAGTTATCAATCATTTAAACCAGGCTTATTTTTGTAATTAGTTTCTAGCTCCTGGTATCAAAATTATAAATAAAGAATCACTTCACCTCCTTGGCTGTCCCGTCTTGGACCAGTCATTTGAAATCTTTGTAGATTCTAAAATTCAAAATTTCAAAGCAACATCACATCGTTTATCAAAAATTAACATTCACTCCGCTTATTCAATCATAAAACATTGCCTATTTGTGCCAAAATTTACATACATTCTCCGCGGATCCCATCTTTGGAAATACCCTGATTTGGTTTCAAAATTAGATACATTAGTCGTAGAAACAGTGACATCCATTTTCAACATATCTTTTGACGACAGAACTTGGACCCAGGCTAGCTTACCTATTAGGTTCGGTGGCCTGGGTATCCGAAAAATCTCCTGCGTGGCGTTACCTGCGTTCTTGTCCTCGGTGCATGGTGCTCAAAGCCTTATAGGAAAAATACTGGCCCCTTCCATTGGGTCCCTGGAGGCTGCACACTGCTCCGAGGCCAAGAACGTTTGGTCTATAACCTGCCCGAACACCGACTCACCTGACCATCCCTGCTCGCAGAGGCAATGGCACGAGCCGCTCTGTCGACTAGTACGGAAAAATCTCTTAGATACGTCACCTAGTCCGACAGACCGCGCTCGTCTCCTCGCTACTGCAGAGTGGGAGTCTGGTCTCTGGTTAACAGCTCTACCGTCTCCCAATATTGGAACACTGTTAGATAACACCACCTTTCGCCTCGCAACCTGCTTACGTTTGGGGGCACCAACAAACCAACCTCATCGCTGTCAATGCGGCGTCATGGTGGACAGTCTAGGCCACCACGGTCTTTCTTGCGTCCGAAGTGCTGGGAGGATCCCCCGCCACGCCAGCATTAACGACGTCATCCGAGGGGCCCTTGTCAGCGCCAAACTGCCGGCAGTCCTGTAACCTAGCGGTTTGGCCAGGGACGACGGCAAGAGGCCCGACGGCATGACACTGGTGCCTTGGAGTATGGGAGGGCCGCTAGTTTCGGACGCTACTTGCGTTGATACCTTGGCACCGTCCCGTATTTCAGGCACCAAAATCAATGCTGGCGCCGCGGCATCCTCGGCCGAAGGCCTCAAGCGCCGCAAGTATGTTGCTAGGAAGTAGCTACATATTTGCGGCGTTTTGGGGTTGAAACTTTGGGGCCGTGGGGGCCAAGCGCGCGCCGACTATACAAAGATCTATCGGCGCGCCTACTAGAGGCCTCATGGTGACCAGAGGGCTGGCTACTATTTTGCACAACGTATAGCTATCGCCATTCAACGTGGCAATACGGCCAGCCTTCTGGGCACCCTGCCCGTTGACAGCGATCTGGGCCAAAATTTTTATCTCTAGTTTTAAGTTGTTTAGTGTTTATTATATGTTTACTGTTATGTGTTGTTGTATTGAAATAAAAACATACGTTACTGGCGATGTATAGTCAGGTGCAAAACTGAGTCAAGGCAAATGGCCGAACAAATTTCTCGTTAGTTAATTTTTGTAGCGACCTCATTCTGAGATAACTATAAAAATACGTGAGTGATATAAAAGTCATACACCTCATTTTAAAGGGTGTTACTTATACGACTACGATAATTTCGAAAAAACAAGCGGACTGTAGGAAAAAATGGTTTCCGCGCAAGCCACGTGATCCTGTAGCTACTTTTAATGATCTCAAACTTAAGGATTGCGAGTACGGCTCACCTGGGTCTCCTTTCGGCGAAGCTCAGCATCCGATGGAGGCAGTTCCTCCAAGTTTCACGCAGCGGTAGGCCTACATACGTTTCACTCCTTGGTTCTACCACGCCAAGATGCACACACAGGTTATACAGCCGAACCGCAATCGTAGCGAATATTTAGATCAAATAGAAGCGGGGCACTTGTTCCACTGCCTTGGCCAAGCGAGACTCAATATTAACTTAACTTTTTAATATTCAACTAGGAGCGTTCCTTGTGTGTTCGCTCGACAAATTCCAACTCAACTCATACACTACTGCCAACATAACGAACGTCAGAATTTACAGCAGTGTAGCTATACGGAAAAACTATACTAAAATTAGGGTAAAACTAACATTTCCGCTCACCTAAATACGGAGGCAGGCTTAGGGATGCTGCAGGATTTAACACCGCAACGATATTTAAACTTAGAACTACGAAAAGATGCTGTCGTGAAGCAGTATGCTAAGAACAAGAACGACTTGCGAAAACTATAATTATTAACTAACACTAGGTGCGATAATAATACGATGAAACAATTAAGCAGGTAAGGGACACAGTTTGACCACGGGTCGCCTATACACTCCAGTGGCTGTGCGCACGGTGACTACACGACAGATCCCATCGGATCCGGGGTGTGTCTCGACAACGCGGCTTTAATCCCAGCCTCAGCAAGACCCGAGAAATGGGGGCTGCCTGGTGGGTTAAATTCGAATCGGATTGATTCATGCGTAGCAGCATCCTTTACCAGTCGCTGGAGGATGTTGCTCGCGCCAACGAAATTTTTACCCTGGTCGGAGACCAGCCGATTGCATCGGCCACGACGCGCAACGAAGCGTCGAAGCGCGGCTAGAAAGGCGTCCGAGGACAGCTCGGTCGCAAGCTCCGTGTGAATGGCCTTGGTCGACGTGCAGACGAAGACACAAATGTAGGCCTTGTACGTCTTATTACCACGACCGCGGCCTAGAGCAATGTCAAAAGGTCCTCCGAAATCGACAGCAGCGCTTGAAAACGCTTTGAGTTGGGTTATTCGATAAGAGGGTAAGTCACCCATAAAGGGCGCAGGAGCGCCGAGAGGTCGTGCACGGAAGCATTTCATGCATTTCGATGTAACGGCGTGGATGGCCCGCTTTGGAGACAGAATCCAGCAATGCTGCGACAAGAGGTTGTGGAGTGTCTGGACACCGGGGTGCATGAAACGTCTGTGATATTCATCGATAAGTAGGGAGGTGAGGCGATCGTCGCGAGGCAGAAGCAACGGATGCTTTACATCAAAGTCGAGAGAAGCTCGCGACAGGCGTCCGCCCACCCTCAAGAAACCCGCGTCATCCAGGAACGGTGACAATTTTCTGAAAGCTTTTGGGAGTGAATTCGACAGATTATTTTTAATTTTCTCCATCTCCTGAGCGAAAATGCGTTGTTGCGTAAACTGCACGAGAAACATAAGCGCTTGCTTTATTTCCACAGGGGTTAAAGGACCGCTTAACAAACTGCTGAGCGTTCTTTTACTTTTCACGTTGTGCACGAATCGACGACAATATGCCAAGACACGTTGAAGTGTCCTCAATGACGAGAATTTTTTCATTAAGCTTTCGACTAGTGTATCATTGTTAGATACGACAAGAACAGTAATCTTTTGTTCTTTGTGAAGAACATCTTTATCTATAGACAACGATGACTTAGGCCAATTTTCGGCGGGAAGCCGGAGCCAATCAGGTCCGTTCCACCAGCAAGTGTGATTAACCAGATCTTGAGGGAGTAGCCCGCGCGATCCACAATCCGCCGGGTTATCAGTAGTCCTGACATGATGCCAGGAGTCGGGAGGAATGATGTCTTGGACATGGCTGACACGGTTGGCCACGAATGTTTTCCATTTCGATGGACACGATTTAATCCAGGTTAACGCAACACTGGAATCAGACCATGCCCCATGCCAATCTTGCCTACAGAGTGGAAAGGCTTCAGAGCCTCCACAACGGACGCCATCAGATCCGATAACAGGACCGCTGCGACCAACTCGAGACGTGGTATCGACAATTTGCGCAGCGGTGCGACTTTGGACTTACCACAAACCAATTTGATGTCTATGTCGCCTTCACTATTTACTGTGCGGCAGTAAATTACGGCACAGAAGCCGCGTTCTGACGCATCACAAAAGCCGTGAAGGTGTAGAGTTTCGAATTCACCGACAAGACGACGAGGAACAGTCACAGAACTCAGCGACGAAAGTTGAGTCTTGAGTTCCTGCCACTCATAACCAATGTTTTCCGGAACATCATCATCCCAGGATACACCGGAAACCCAGAGCAACTGCATCAGGTACTTGGCGAGGAACGATACAGGCGAGAGGAAACCCAATGGATCATAAATCCTAGCTATTTCTGAAAGGATTGTGCGCTTTGTGCACCGACCATTATGAGTATCTGTGACACGAAAACTAAAGGAGTCGGATTGAGGCCGCCACAGCAGCCCTAAAATTTTGAGAGAAATGTCAGACATTTCTTCGAAATGTTTAAAATCTTCCGAGTACAGATCCGAGGATGGAAGGCTTTCCAAGAAATCACTATTATTAGAGGTCCACTTCCTCAGATGAAAACCACCCGACGACAATATTTTTGTGAGTTCCACCTGAAGTGAGCGGGCCTGCTCGACAGAAGCTGCTCCCGTGACGACATCGTCGATATAGATATCGCGAGCTAGAACAGTTGCACCAGCTGGATATGAGTCTGAGGCATCTTTGGCAAGCTGAGCCATTGTACGGAGAGCTTGGAAAGGCGCAGCAGAGACTCCATAAGTCACAGTCTTAAGACGATAGTCACGTACAGGACCGACGGCTGAAGGTCGCCATAGAATACGCTGGAATTCAGCGTCTTCTTCCGAAACGAGAATCTGCCTGTACATCTGCCTGACGTCTCCAGTGAAGACGACAGCGTGCCAGCGAAAACGAGTGAGCAGATCGAAAATGTTAGTCTGGAGTTTTGGTCCAGGGAGGAGAGTGGCGTTCAAGGAAACCCCTTTGGCGTCCTTAGCAGCTGCATTAAAGACGACGCGAAGAGGAGTAGTCACGGAATCGCGCAATATTGCATGATGAGGTATGTAGTAAAACCGACCTTCGCTGGTGGAGGGAGGGTTCACCTCTTCCAAATGGCCTAGAGATTCATAGTCTTCCATAAATACGACATAAGACCTTTTGAACTCAAGGTTGCAATTCAATTTGCGTTCCAACGATAGGAATCGCTTCAGAGCGATTTCTCGAGAATTGACAAAGACAGGTTTGTTCGCAGGATCGACAAAGGGTAAAGGTACTACGAACCTACCTTCTTCATTTCGAAAGTATTTAGTACGAAAATAGTCTTCGCGGCGTTGGTCCTCCTCTGATACGAAAGGTTTGGTCGGAGAACTAACGTTTTCTAATTCCCAAAATTTTTTAATGGAATCATCAATCGACAAAATCTGCGAAGGGCTCGACACGAAAAAACAATGTTTATTATTGTTACGACACGAAACGAGAGCACTTGGTATGAATTGACTTTCGTCAGATTCACCCATGACCACCCACCCAAAGATGGTTTTCAACAAAGTAGGCTGGCCAGATTCTCCTCGCCGTATCCCACCTAACAATGACGAGACGAAAAGTTGTGCGTTAAGCAGAAGGTCCACCGGCGCTGGGTGAGCAAAATCTGGGTCAGCAAGCGACAAATTGTTTATGTGTGACCACCCCGACGCATCGACAGGTTGTGGGGGTTGGTCGGCACATATTGGCGACAAAACAAAAGCTTTAAGCTTTATACACGACGAAAAATGTTTATTATCAAGAGGCTTGATTTCACATGACAGGGAGCCAAACGTTTTTTGAGAAGAATTCCCTATACCATACACTGTGTGTTGGCCACTGACATCATACCCCAGCATTTCAGCACAAGATTTAGAAATAAAGTTGCATGCACTAGCGCCATCTAGTAGCGCACGCACTTTTCTGAAGTTACCGGCACTATCACGAATTAGCATATTTGCAGTAGCAAAGAAAATAGTATTTTCTTCATCGACAACAGTTAAGACAGTGTGGCTGCCACCACTGCTTGTGTTATTATTCGACGGTGTGACATCAGTACCAACCTCAGTGCTTGTAGGTACTTGTGTATTTTTGATAAAATGTAATAGAGTGTGGTGAGAACGATTACACACATTACAACGAGAGGCTCGACAAGTTTTTACTCTATGAGTATTCGAAAAGCATAAAATACACAACCCTTTTTCTTTCACAAAGCTGAAACGACTCTCATTGTCCAAATCTAAAAATTTGTTACATTTTGCAAGACTATGTTGACCAGTACAGAAGGTACAAGTCGGACTGGAGGGACTCGAAACAACTAATGCAGTTTTACTTTTAGTCAGCGGCTTAACAACCGGAGTTTTAATGCTTGAGTTTTCTAAGGCCTTACTCCTTTTCTCAATGAAACTTTTTAATTCATTAAAATCGGGTATGTCGACATTGGACGTGAGCTGCAATTCGAAGGCTTCACGAGTCTGGACATCTAACTTCGACCAAAGCAAATAATACAGCATGAAGTTGCTGTCCGGAAGGTCATACTTTGACAGTATATTTAAATTCTCATTAAACGTTCTATAAACTCTCTCCAAATCGTTCTTGCCCTTAACGGCCTCGCACTTAAGCATCCTCTCGTAGTACATCACACAAATCTGACGTTTTCTATCATAATAACTACAAAGAGTGTCATAAGCTTTAACATAGTTTTCATTGGACAAAGGAAAACTTCGTATCAATTCATAAGCGGAACCCTGCACGCTCGACAACAGGTAATGTAATTTTTCTACATTGCTAACAGTGTCCCTATTATGAATTAATGAATCAAATAATTCTTTAAAAGACACCCAGTTTTCAAGTTTACCATCGAAAGGCTATATAGATATTTTAGGAAGCTTCGCTAATTGATTTTCAAATGTCACAGGTTTTACCTCGGTTTTATCACTTACTTGACTTTGAGGATTTTGCCTCAACCTAAACTTAACGGATTTTAAACAGTTCTCAAACTCGTTGGTAACCTCCAACTCTTCATCGCGCTGCGCTGGCGTAAGCGGCCTTAAGATGCTGAGCTGGGCCTCATGAAAAGCCTTCTCCACATCCTTGAGGTCTGATTCATTGTAGCCCTGCAAGTCCGATCGCTCCATATTCTCTAGTCTAAAAATGGCATACGACCGCGCGATACGATAAGCTTGTACAGTCAGAGGTTCCATTTCACTACTATGTTCATTGTCACTCATATTGTATTAATCCCGATACGAACAAACGATAAAATGATTTGCTTATACAAATGCAAGTTCAAAACAGTCAATAAATAATTAAATTTAAGTAATTGAACCGGTATAGGTAGTAAACAAAACAAATTCTTATGACACTTGACGTTTGACGTCTTACAGATAAACTATTCCTACTTTTATAAAACGTTTCGTTTCACGCGAATATATTTGACAAGTAATAGACTTAATTAAGTTACGTTTCGCTACTTGTTAATGTAACGTCTATGGTAATGGAAAGGAAGGTGTACTGCCAACCAAACGAAAGAAACGAAAGCGACAGAAGATGGCGTACACCTCACACGATAAAACAATGGCCAATGCAATTTCTCAAGTACCTACGAAAAGTAAAAAAAAAACAAATAATTTTACAAAATCACGAAAAATTGCTTGGAAACTTACGACAAAAGGTACTTTTCAACAAAATCCGGTCGACGGACCAAAAATGTTACTTATACGACTACGATAATTTCGAAAAAACAAGCGGACTGTAGGAAAAAATGGTTTCCGCGCAAGCCACGTGATCCTGTAGCTACTTTTAATGATCTCAAACTTAAGGATTGCGAGTACGGCTCACCTGGGTCTCCTTTCGGCGAAGCTCAGCATCCGATGGAGGCAGTTCCTCCAAGTTTCACGCAGCGGTAGGCCTACATACGTTTCACTCCTTGGTTCTACCACGCCAAGATGCACACACAGGTTATACAGCCGAACCGCAATCGTAGCGAATATTTAGATCAAATAGAAGCGGGGCACTGGTTCCACTGCCTTGGCCAAGCGAGACTCAATATTAACTTAACTTTTTAATATTCAACTAGGAGCGTTCCTTGTGTGTTCGCTCGACAAATTCCAACTCAACTCATAAACTACTGCCAACATAACGAACGTCAGAATTTACAGCAGTGTAGCTATACGGAAAAACTATACTAAAATTAGGGTAAAACTAACAAAGGGCATATAATGTACTATTTCAAATAATTGTCTTATCCGGTTGTGTAAAAGAAAAATATAAATATTGGGTTAAATAAAAAAAAAAGTAGTTTAACAGTTTTTGGTTCAAAATCATGGATGAATAAAAAAATCAAGATTGTGAATGCAATGAATCGAAATTGGAATATGGATACATAGCTGACACCGAGACGAACATATATAACCTGAAAGTTTTTATTTTTTCCGTAATTGATCAGACTTATCTTCATTTAACGATGTCGGTGCAAAACTGAGTCAGTACCAAATATTATCTAATAGAGAAAATGTTTATTTTTATCTACAATAACATAATAGGTCAGGAAGTTTATTAGCGTTGTTACCAATTAATAATAAAATAGTAACTTAATAACTAGCCTCTTCTGAAATAATGAAAGAAGCATGTCAAAGTGATGCACATTGGTTCAGTTATGCAGCTAACTGTATTTTTAAAACATCATTTCATCATTTTATTCAGAGTTTAAAATGTCAGATTCGAGCGCTCGGATCTCAAAAATCGCCCCACTGGTCCTCGATTCCGCAGTCACAGAGCGCGGAATCTTGCCAACCCCTTAGGTTTCAGAACGAATCAATTTTTTTTCCATTAAAAAAAAAGTTCGAGCCTGATGCGATTCGGGACGGGTCCTTTAGTTTTAGTGAATACGTATGTCGAAGCATATTACGGATGTCATGTATCTCACCAAGTATCTTAAGATTCACATGCCTAATGGCAGAATTTAGTGTATAAGTGCATGCCCTGTGTGGATTGTATGTTATGTTCATGTGAATAAATCGTTCATTCATTCATTCATTCATCATTGGTTTGTATGAGACGAAGCCTGTTGCGGATTTGCATTTGTAGCCACCTGACGAAGCTTGTGATGCGGATATTTATTATTTGTTCAATGGTTTTTAGAAATTTGACATATTTGTTATTCTTGATGAAGATAGTTAAGAGGCTGACAACACCTGATGACCTTCAAATTGACTTTACTTAATCAATCTTGGAGCAAATCAAATTATTTTGTTCAATATTTTTTTGATTTGCAATTTTTAAGTAGTGACACTACTATATATAAACTGAAAATAGATGTCATATACTTCAGAAAAAGTGACCAAACCCTCCGGTGTCGGTGGCCTCGGACACCGGAGGGTTTGGTCACTTTTTCTGAAGTATGACATCTATTTTCAGTTTACTTAATCAGTTTTATTTAGCTATAACTACTTGTTTTGGGAAAGTAAAAAAATATTTATGTTAATATTCATTACTAGCTCTTGCCCGCGGCTTCGCTCGCGTTAAATTCGGGGTAACAAACCATACAAACTTCCACCCCCCCTTTTAGGGAAGTGGGGGGGGGGGGTTAGAAAGAGACAAAAAGTAGCTATGTCACTCTCCTTCCCTTCAACTATCTCCACTTAAAAAATCACGTCAATTCGTCTCCCCGTTTTGCCGTGAAAGACAGACAAACAAACGTATGGATATTTGGGAGAACTTTGTTAATTCCGATAAACGATTGTACGAAATCGGCGCGATAGAAAATAAATACAAAGTTACATCTTAAAATTAGCTTTAAACAATTGTATGTCTTTAGTTTCTTGACTTATACGTCTGTCATTAAGGACAAAAATCCACCATACTAAATAGCTTCATTGTTTTATATTTTTCAATTAATGCGTAGTTTTTTTATAATTCATCATTTTGCAAAATTTGCAATGAGCTCCCATACTAATTGTAACACGGTGTTTCTCTTTCACTCGCGCTGAAAAACATAGGGATGAAATTTAGCTGTTGTCATCCCCTTTTAAATGGTGTTAAGAATACGTTTTTTCTACTCGCCGATTGTAATGCTGGAATTGAGATTGTGTACACCGAACTACTAGAGCATACTTTTCGATAGAGCTTTTATGGTCGCATATTGTAGCATCGCCAACGAGTATACAATAGTGACATAATCAAGCTTTTCAATCTCGTACCTTACTTGGCCACTCAGCAAGCTTCGTGGCCTAAACACGGTACTCGACTGAAAAGCTCTTAATTATGTCACGATTGTATAAAATATTATTATGTCACGAGATATTTTAACAGTTTCAAAATGGGCCCAGCTCCATACAACGTGTAGATAGCACTATCTTCACATGGGACGGGATTGTTCGTATCTACCGTGATTACTATAGATAACCACTCCGACGACAGAATAAGCGAATATTATTACGTTTGAAAGATTAACTGACTCAAAAAATAACAGTTAAAAGTAATTATTCATATTTATTTTATTAAATCAAACAAGCAAAAACTAATAAAAACCGCTAATATTAAGCACCTATTAAATAATTAAATAATTAAATAATAATAAAAAACGTATAAAAAAGTATTTATGACTATTATTTAAAAAAATAGGAATCCATAGAAAGGCTGAGCTGATTTAGATAAATCATGTCTTAGAACTCTTAGACCAATCGCTAAAAAAAACGTGCTTTCAAATAAATAAATAAACCGCATTGAAATCGGTTCGATCGATTTAGCTTTAACTAAATTTTGAAATGAAAGTGATTCGCTAATCTCGGTCGGATCTCACTACATGTTCTTAAATTGAAAATTAAATTGCTCTCACTACAAATTGCCATGTCTAATAGCTGTTTATGCGTTGACTTCGGCTCCGCGTACGCCTCTCAAATTTTACACCATTTTGCAGGTATTACGGGAAAAACTAAGTCATTTTTCTCCGGCGTCTTTTTTTACGCAATAGCGCACCGTTTTTGGCGAATTGTGGTCCCAAATATATGTGTCCGTAATATGTATGTACTTTTTTATTTATCTATCGTATGGCTTACAATATGTTATCTATATACTTAAATTTTTAATATAATCAAGGTATGCAATTGCATCCGTTGAAAGTTAAAATTGTTATGAAATGTTTTTCTTTTTAACATACCTACTTAAATGATATCGCGATATTTACCAAATGTGAAGTTTTAAAGGTCGGTATTTTTTTTTGTATTGTCTAAATTTCACGTATAAATATCCCAAGTAACACATCAAAGCAGTATAACGGCCGTCTTACAGCATATCTGTATGCTTTTAGCTTTTCAGTTCGTTTTATAGCAGCATTATAAACTTTTATAGTGGTGATATAGGTCTTAAATGGGCACGAATTACCCAGCTTGAGATCCTATACAGATCATTTAATAGCATTACAGGCGCAATATGTCTGCGCTATTAGCATTATCGTTGTCATGGAAAGTGCCAATCGCATTAAAGAATCATTAGTACGCTCTATTAAGTTGCCAACTGCATTAAAGAAGCATTAATACGGCCAAAAAACTTGCTAATCGCAGTAAAGAAGCATAAGTACTCTCGATTAACTTGCCAATCGCAATACAAAAGCATTATACTAGCATAACAGTGTAGTAAAATAAACCTTACGTCAATGCAAAAACGTCTCTAACACCGACGGAACAAATGTTATAATACAATGAACGTTGTGATTTAACTACTTTGTCTCGCAATATAAAATGGACGAAGACGGTACAAAAAACTGAATGAGTGACACGTCATATTTGTTTGCATCCTAACAAAATTTATAAAAGTATTTGACTCTTTTACGTTATTATATCCTTCAAATATTACTGCTCAATGTAGTTTACTGTAAATGTGTATATAAGTTTCATTGAAAATTTTCACGCGCCTTTGATTTATTGTGGTTTTGCTATAAAATATTATAAAAAGATATGCGTCAAATAAACAAAACAATTGTGTAATCCTCGTATAGAACGAGTTTTGCATTATTAACATAATAGTGTTGGTTGAGCAGTCTTAAATTAAGTTATTTCATTATTATATAGGTATTTTCCTTGTATAAATAGGTCCGCATGATTTTATTTTTAGGTTATAAATTATTTACAAAATGGCGTTGGTCTATATAGACGGAGAGCTAGCCACGTCGGATATGACACAATAATGAGAGCAACCAAACCCCTCTAGTCAGTTTGGTATACTATGCTTATTTCTAGATCTGGACATCTGGCAGCTTTAAAGTGGTGGAGGTCAAAGAATGCAAACCATTTCAAGAAAATAAATCCTAGAGATCTGGGTTTGATGCAATATTATGAGAAACTATACAAATACTATACAATATTAAGAGAAATTATACAAAAGTTTATGTTGGGAGAAAGTAGTGCCAAACGATGTATAGTAAAATATAGTTCATAGTTTGTCGCCTACTGTTTTTGTTTCCGTAATAATCATACATCGGGGTTTTCGGTGCGGGAACGATTTGAGAAAGAGTAGAGATAAACAGATAGGTTGAGAGTTAGTCTGAGACAATATCATATCATGCCTAATGAATAACTACCTCTGTGCTTACACACTATGATACGAGCTTTTTTTCTTAGAGGCATGTTTGTATTGACTATTATATACTTAGTATTTTAAAAATGCAATTGCATATCCGAAATTTATTAACTAGATCTACCTAAGACAAAGACACGGTATAATAAGTGTCAAATATTAATCTTGACGTCCGATATTTATGAACTATTTGATTAACTGAAGAGGTTGACAATGATCAGTCATTACATGAATTAATAAAAAAATACTTGAAAAAATCATAAGTATATGTACCTACAATATATACAGGGTGGAATTTTGTAATGCCACCTGAAGGGGAAGTACTCTTAATACTGTAGATAGAAAATTTTACTCAAATTAAACATTCCTTTATTTTTTAAAAGAAAGAAAACTGCATTCAAAGATTTTTAAAAATTCGCTTGTCGCACCCGGTAATCGAACCGACTAAAATCTTAAAAGTTGCACCCTGTACTTTTATTGCATCGATCGTTAGGGTCAATTATAAGGATGAAACCTCTCTAACAAACTTCATAAATTAAATGAAAGGAAAACAATGAAATCTTAAATTATTTTAATTATTTACAAAAATTGCTAAACTAACTAATTAATTGTTCGAAATGGGCTCCTCCTTTTTGGTTACACAAATTTATTCTTCTAAGGAATTCATTTCTAGTGACCTTTAATAACGTGTTGTGGTGAATGTTATAAATCGTATTCTAAACTTCAACTCTCAACTCGTTTACATTCTCATAGGATTTAATGTAAATTTGATTTTTTACATATCCCCACAAAAAAAAATCTAAAGGGGTGAGATCTGGTGATCTCGCAGGCCATTTGATTGTGCCGTTTGTACCAATCCAGGTATTAAAATGGTTATTAATGTAGGCAGTAGTGATTCTGCTGTTATGGGCTGGAGCACCATCTTGCTGTAGAATTATTTGGTTTCGCTCTTCCTCGGGAAAACCATTTAACTCATTTCTTAATAAATCCAGTATTTCTAAATACTTGACGGTGTTTAAGTGACCTTCGTACACATGGACTAACACAACCATATTTCTCATAATTCCGCATCAAACGTTGAAAGAAAATCTTACTTGACTGTTAGTTTATGGTTTTCCTTTCATTTAATTTATGAAGTTTGTTAGAGAGATTTCATCCTTATAATTGACCCTAACGATCGATGCAATAAAAGTACAGGATGCAACTTTTAAGATTTTAGTCGGTTCGATTACCGGGTGCGACAAGCGAATTTTTAAATATCTTTGAATGCAGTTTTCTTTCTTTTAAAAAATAAAGGAATGTTTTCTTTGAGTAAAATTTTCTATCTACAGTATTAAGAGTAGTTCCCCTTCAGGTGGCATTACAAAATTCCACCCTGTATACATAATAGTCAGCTATTACATATAAATTGTATATACGTATGATTTTTTCGATCAATTATTCATTAGGTAGAAACGTGCTAGAGTACATTCTGTTTTTTAAGTTAATGCCTACTCTTTGGCTAATGTCAAACATTCCCGCACCGAAAACCCCGATGTATGGTAATAATACACAATATTTTTTGGGTTAACGTTTTTTTTATCGATTTTTGACCAGTTTTGAGTCGATATTCCAACATATTCACTATAGATAGAATTATAAGGCAAACGACTATCGGTTTTTGAATCTTTTATCTCCATTCTGTTGAGCCGGATCTTGAAATAAATGAGCCGTTATTTTTTTATGATATTTTTAAAATATGGTCTAAAAAAACACTTTTATCGATATTCGAATGGTGTAAAGAATCTTACATATACGTAATCTACATATTAGGGTTCCTCTTTGATGTCTCTAAAAATTGTAGAGATTTTAATTTTTAACTAATTAAAACAAAATTTATGACCATAAAACAACTTTTTTAGCCTAAACCGGTTCGACTTTGATATCAAATATCTCGAAGACAATGAATATTGAAGTAAATATAGGATACTATATTGTTTAAAGCCGTTACTGATAATATGATAAGCTATATAAATCATTAAAAAACTAAGGGAATCAGATCTAAGGTCGTTGGCGCCAGGGAGCCCCTTAAAATATAGGCCCTGTCCTTTATAACTGAGACAAATTCGGCAATTTTTACCTAGTTTGTTATTACTATTTTCCAATTAAAACATTTTGCTAGTCTGTCACTGTGACCTCCACCCATTAAAAGCTGCCAGATGCCAGGATCTAGCAACAAGAATAGTATAGCAATCTAACCAGACGGGTTTTGTTGCTCTCATTATTGTGTCATATCTGACGTGGCTAGCTCTTAGTCCAATAGCAGCTCAGTGACCCTTAAAAAATGCCTTATTTATGCCTACAGCATTACACGTGAATAATTACGCTATTAAACAACATTAAGCATTTATTTATGCTATTGTAGAACTTAAGGCACTAAAACCCTAAAAGCTGGATAGGGGCTGTTCATAAATTACGTCATCAATTTTTGATGATTTTTACCCCCCCCCCCCCTAAAATCATCCAACCTCCCCTGCCAAAAAAAGTGACGACATTAAAAAAAATGCGTTTTAAGCTTAATTGTCATCCGTGCCATCATCCGATGTCCAGACCCCCCCCATTAGAAATGACGTAATTTATGAACAGCCCCTTATAGTGAATTACTTGGCTTTATAATGGTTTATATTATTGCTATTATACTGCATTAGGAACGTATTACCTACTTATAAATGCTATTGTACACCCTAAGGTATTAAAAATAGCTGAAAGCTGTATAGCGAATTTACGTGGCATTATAATGGCTAATATTCATGCTCTTAAACAGCATTAAGCATTTATTTATGCTATTGTAGAACCTAAGGCACTAAACCAAACCGAAGCATTAGTGAAGCAAACCAAAACGCAACTGTACAGCATTCAGCTGTACAGTTGCATGTTGTTCGCTGCACTAAAACTAATGGCTAAACAAAAGCATTTACATATGCCATTATACAACCGTTATACAGCGTAAAGCATCATAAAATGCTATTGTAGAACCTAAAGCACTAAAAACAGCTGAAAGCTATATACCGGATTTACGTGGCATTATAATGGCTAATATTCATGCTCATAAACAGCATTAAGCATTTATTTATGCTATTGTAGAACCTAAGGCACTAAACCACACCGAAGCATTAGTGTAGCAAACCAAAACGCAACTGTACAGTCGCATTTTGGTTCGCTGCACTAAAACTAAAGGCTTTAAAAAAGCATTTATACATGCCATTATACAACAGTTATACAGCTTAAAGCATTATATAATGCTATTGTAGAACCTAAAGCACTTAAGTGCTTTTAAACAGTCGAAAGCTGTACAGTTGCGTTGTGGTTTGCTGCACTAAAGCTAAAGGCTTTACAAAAGCATTTAGATATGCCCTTATACAACCGTTATACAGCTCAAAGCATCATATAATGCGACAAGTTGCTCGGTGAACGTATATAAGAGTTTATACGGTCCTTAAGTTCGAAATAAGTTAACTATTCATATGTTATAATGCTTCCTGTCTTACTTGGGATATGTCAGCGACTCGAAGACGGACATAAATATAACGTGACATGTGTGTGATCATAAACTTGCATACCTCGAAATAAAAAACACATAAAATACAAGTTACAAACAGTAGAAGCAGAGGTAAAACAATTGGCGGTCTTATTGGTAAAAAGTGATCTCTTCCAGACAACCTTTGGGAAGCGGAAACCATTGAAAATAATCAGAAATGCGTAGGTTTTGCAAATGCAAATCAACTACACAATAAACTTACTTAAATAAAAATTATAAAATAAACTTACATAAACCATACATATACAGTGTGGAAAGATAAGTCGGGCCCTGGAGGGAAACTACCTTATAAACGTTGAGATAGCTCAATTCACTGGAAGGAAACATTCTTTATTTTTTTTAAAAGAGCATAACTGCATTTACAATTATTTGGAAAATAGTACAGTTTACAAAAAAACTATTTATTTTGTAATTTTTGCCATAAATATTTTTTATGACAATTGATGCCAATCGATCCTATTTCCAACAAGGATAAAAACTTCTTAATACCAACCAAGTTTAGGGCACAAGAGAACCCATAAATAATAATAATAATATTTTTCATACAATTAGTATGAAAAAAAGTGAAAATTAAGAAAAAAACTGTGAATGCAGTTTTAGTTTTTAGGAAAAATAAAAGAATGTTTCCTTTCAGCGAATTGAGCTATCTCAACGTTTTAAGGTAGTTTCCCTCCAGGGCCCGACTTATCTTTCCACACTGTATATAAGTAAAAATACTAAAATAAGCGTAGATATTTACTTAATAAAATTTTATAATTTAGACCTGAGAGTCACTTCTGGGATGTAAATGTAAATTATCTCTCTCTTTGGTCGTTCCCTCATGTCTGAGGATCGTGGTCAGCATCAGGGTTGCATCTGGAGCGGATGATTTGCCTCCACCGGTTTCTGTCCAGCGCG
The DNA here is from genome assembly GCA_947086415.1 of Pammene aurita. NCBI lineage: Eukaryota > Metazoa > Arthropoda > Insecta > Lepidoptera > Tortricidae > Pammene > Pammene aurita. The sequence goes on along the minus strand of OX352314.1, from coordinate 7,662,292 downwards.
TCGCTTACGACCGTGTAGAATTGCGCAGACGACGAATATTTCACTTGATCGGCCCATCTGGTTGGTGAACGAGAATATAGTATAAAAAGTTTTATAAACTTTATCGTGATTTGATTACATATTAAGTAACACTTTTATTTATGTTATTGTTATTAGAATTTCATATATATATACACATATACACCGTGGGCCCATATAACTAGACAGATTTTAACAGTGTATTCCTGATCTTATTTAAGATACTAAAATGTCCTATAAACTTTTCTGGAATACGCCTAGTTTCAGAGTTAATACCAATTTAAAAAAAATACACTTTTTATTATAACTCATCACAAAACGCTTTTCTAATGGCGTTGTGGTTGTCCAATAGTGGCAACTATTGGACATAGTTTACACGTCCTTATTGACAGATATCAAAGTGACAAGGAAAACTTTGCAAAAACTAAATTTTTACAAAAAAATGTACCAATTTGTGTTAGGCGATAATTTTATTAATAACATTTGCTTTTCATGTGCAATTAAACATTCAAAAACTGGAAAAAAAAAACGACAAAAAATTTATTTTTTTGGCAAAATTGACCTAAAGACACATAATATTTTTTCCTTCTTTTGGTCTTAGAAATTCGTGGTTAAAATCTGTCGGGTTATTGCAGCCCACGGTGTATGTTAATAAAGCAGTTTGAAGTTACTTTTTACCACATTTCTTCGGCTAAAAACTGTACTTGTAATTGTGATGAATACATGCATTAGGTACATAAGTATCTATTGTGTTGGCAAACAAGACGGGGGGGGGGGGGATTTTTATCTATGTTACCTAGCTCAATCTCTTTAAAAACTTAGTCATGTACCAGGGTTCGAGGATATATGTCAATGGATATATATCATGATATATATCCAATGATTTTTTATGATATATATCAATGCAGAAATGTTAAAAATATCGGCCTCCTAGCCTAGCCCAGTCGGTAGTGACGCTGCCTATGAAGCAGGAGGTCCCGGGTTCGAATCCTGGTCAGGGCATTTATTTATGTGTTCACCACGGATATCTTTCGTTCTGAGTAATGGATGTTTCCGACGTATTTAAGTATTTATCTGACTATTATATATTTCGTTGCCTAGTATCGTGCCATAGTACCCACAACACAAGCCTTATTGAGCTTACTGTGGGACTAGGTTGATTTGTGTAAGATTGTCCCATAATATTTATTTATTTATTATATTATATTCAGAAATGTAAAAAAAAAATATTTTTTATTTTATGGTTTTTAGTTGCTTTTGCCCGAGTTAGAAGATTTTATGTTTTGGTTTAATTTGTCGGATTTTAAGATTTTTATGTACCCAAAATAAATAAAACATTAAAAACATTTTGGATCTTTTTAAAATAATCTATTATGTTTATGTAACACATATGCATATAGTATACATAAATAATACAATAAAATAATAATATGGGTTTCATACAAAATGGATAAATCGAACTTTTGATATATATCGGATATATATCATAAATATCCGATATTTTGATATTTATAATAAATATCGGATATTTTCGAACTTAGTCATGTACGTAATTCTTACAATTCAATAGTTTATTGTAAGAGCTTTTTTTTTTACTTTATTAAAAAATACACATTATATTATAGTTATACGAATACACCGTGGAATTCATAATAATAACAATAAAAAGCTACTATTACAAAATGAAGGTGTTTTGGGGGAGATTTTTAGGTAATTTTTATTTCTTTTTAATATTTAGTATAGGGTGACTATTCATGAAATTGTAACTGTATAATTATTTTTGTGAATTTAAAAATATATACGTAAATTGGTTAAACCACTTAAATATGTATGTAACAGCTAATTCACGTTTGTTATTGCCTCGCAAAACTTCATTGGATGTTTATGTAATTATATACGACCTTCTGTTTGAATAGTGTTTGCCTTAGTAGGCACTATAATAACAATAATTTGTTTTTAATTTTATTTACTAACTTATTATATAACTTATGCTGTGTTACTAATAAAATAGTTCAGGTGAATAACCAATTATAACCCTGATAATTGTATAAGTACTTATATGTTTGCATGTCACAAATGCCCAGTAACCGCGCATTTAAACTAAAATATACGGTGCGAACGGTGCGATAGGAAACTCGATTATTAACCTGCGAATTGATCAAGGCCAGAAACATCGTTTCATAACACCTCCATTTTGTTTTTAACTTCTTAGACATGTACACAAAATTGGACTTAATTCCATTGTGATACGGCGAAATTAGTATACATGTTTTTGATGTTGATTTCACAAAACGTTAACATTTTCTTTAAGTAATTACTAATTACGCACACTAAGGAGAGTTACGCACACTAAGGAGAGTATTATTATATTTATTGCTAACATTATTTAAGTTATACGTGTATTTGATTAAATATGTGTCATTTACGTTAAATTTAACCAATTTCGACTTGGCATATTACAATGGAAATAAAAATTGAATTTGTCCGTACGTGTTATTTATTTATTAACAGGATGGTATCGCAACGAACTCTGAGCTCGCACCTATTCCTACTTTTTAAGTAAAAATGTCGTATCCGCCAATAAGTATTATAGAAAGTTAGGACATTTTGGTATATTGCGGTAGTATTTGTTTCGTCCCAGGCGCGGCCATGTTGAGACCGATGCGCTGGGACGATTTCCAATCGCTTAACAAGCTAATCTATTTTTAAAATCCAGTATAAGTGTGAGCCCCGAGTTGTTACTGATATGTAGGTTATATTTACACTGGCAGGTTTGAAGACGAAGGCTCACGTGCGCTGTGCATACGATAAGAATAGCTGCCGCTACTTGCTAGTCCCGCCAGTTTAACGCGGGCGCTCGGACGTTACCGCTGTGCCTGCGCGAACGAAACGCACGCAATTCGAAATTCGAACGCGCGTGAAAATTGGAACTTCCGAAATTTAAATTACTAAAATGGTGAAAACTAAGGACGGGGACGGGATAAAAAGCAACCTGATTATTACGGAAGTGCAGAAACGGCCTTGCCTGTTTGATTCCAACCATCCTAATAATGGTGACAGGGCTGAGAAGGCAAGGTGCTGGGATGAGGTGTACACGAGCGTGGTTCCTGGGTACGCAGCTCTCGGGCTCACGGAGAAGTTTGCGGCTGGTATGTTCACGCTCGTTTTCCGCGTCAAATCTATGGACACATTTTTGCGCCTTATTGCGTTGTGATAAGGCGAAATATGTGTACATGTTTATGGAATTTGATCGCATGCGGGCGCGGCGTTCCGCAACCGGTCGACTTCAACTGACGCTGCGTGTTCTTTGTTTGAACCGTAGTTTAGTACGGACGCTTTCGAAATAACGCTCCGTGTCCGATTGTACCGGCACGTGGTGTATCTTTTGCGCTATTATTATGAAAATGTTATCACATCGCCATTTTGTATAATTTTAAATTACGATTCAATAGAACCATTTTGTTTTTCGCTGCCTCCTAGATGTTCGAGAAATCGAGTCATTTGTTTTTAGAGTTTTGTTTTTGCTTGTTTTTTACGATACGCACCGCACCTTAGTTGCGGCAGTTTTAGAGTAGTATTTCGTTATAATCTCAACGATAATGTAGCAACGTACGTAAGTGGTATAACTATGTATTATCACGGGGCGTCAACTCAACTTGCGTGACTTGCCTGGCGTAGCAATATAATATAACTTATACTCGTAAACAAAATTGCAGTACGAGTTGTATGGACAAGCTATTTATAGATTGAGTATACATATTACATAGTGTATACTGTATATTATATACATAGGTAAGGCTTTTCTAGATTAATTATGGATATTGGAGAACGTTATTACCTACCTGGAGTTACGTCATCATTTTATATAACTAATAAGTAGGTACGTACCTACCCCTCTCGTGAGGAAAATGCAGGCACACGTATGAAGTTGGTTTTAAGTAAATGCGTATTAAGTTTAAAGAATGTTTTACTTACTGATTATTAATATTATTAGAGGTAGGTCGGTAGTTACCTAATTAGGTAACTGTCATTAGTTAATGATAAGTTTTTAAATACATAATTATAGCCTTTATTTAAGTATCTTTTTTTAAATAAATTACTTAGTTAATAATAATAAAAAAGGTTTTCTCCGTTTTTGGTGTACCTAAGTTAAAATTGGCTGCTACAAGTTAAATCGCATGTAGTCTTAAGGAGAATAATGACGTAAGCGCCATTGCCTTGGGTCCCTTATTATTAGGAACGACACAAAAACGGATAGTTATGTAATTACTTATTAATAAATAAGTAATTATATTAGGTAGGTGTTTATATAAAAAAAGTGTAATAATATGCTTCTCAAAGTATATATAAACTTTATATTCCTATCTTAGTTCACTTATTTTCTTGATGCATGGTAGATATACACGGTGTAACATGAGGAAACCGAATAATTTTAACAGCGTATTCCTGATCATAATTGGAGACTAAAATGTCGTATAAACTTTTCTGAAATTCGCCTAGTTTCAGAGTTACTACCACTTAAATAAAAAAATATTTTTTAATGTGACTGCAAAACGCTTTTTTGATGGCGATTTTACCCTTTATAGGGTCTAGTCTAGACATTCTTATTGACAGATATCAAAGTGCCAAAGGAATACTTTACGTAAACTATTTTTTGGAAAAAAATGTACTAATTTATTTTAATCGACATCTTTACCAATAACGTTTTTATGTTCAAAAGCATTTAAAAAAATCGAAAAAAAGCAAAAAAAAAAACATTTTTTTTTGGCGAAATCCAATTATGATCAGGAATACGCTGTTAAAATTATTCGGTTTCCTCATGTACACCGTGTACATACCTATAGATACATTTACTTATAAATAAAATATTTAATTGAAATAACGATGCAATATTTTTTGGATATCTTAGAAAAGGTGCTTTACAAATAAAAATAAATCATAAAGGGATTTTACTTCTAGTTATTAAATTTTAATTACTTACGAATTATTGCATTATTTTTTAAATAACTTACATAGTAAATTATACCTGTTTTGCGCCTCACTGACCTCAACAGGCCTAATCCAACCCGAAATTGTTAAGCAATTCACACGAGTACCCAGGTACTTTTACATTATTTGTTTTGTTATGAACTATGAGGATTACAATGTGATATTATATACCTTCAAATAATAAAGTTATTAAAAAAGCCTCACTCTCGATAGCTATTTAAAAACAAATAAATTTAACAACATAAATCGTACTGTGGTTTTAAGCTATATTGCTATTACACGACTTATATGTATATGCGGCTTTTTTGCTTAGTAAGGCAGCATAGGCACTCGTCTCGTTAACTTGTTACTAACAGGAAGTAAGCTGAACGTCGAACGACCGTGGTTTCTGTCGACTTGAATTACAATGGAAATTACTGATTGTATCAAATTTACATGCATAACTCATATTAGAGCACAAATCGGACGAAATTGCAAGATATTTCATCAACACTTGAGTTGTTACTCATCAATGCATGCAGTACAAGTATAAAATAATCTAAAACTCAGCGTTCGAAAAAAAAAGACAACCGTCAACGTGTCACCATGAACCATCATCATTGAGCAATCATAAAACCCACCTTAATTACATTGCGCGCTATGTAAGCAAATTTCAACATCCTTAGCCTTTGTAGACAAGCAATGTATAAAATACACAGGGATGTAACGGTCAACTGAATTATCAAGATAGCTGCATTGGTGCGCGGTGCGGTGTTCGTGACTCAATAGACGCAAGGGGCCGGCCCGCCCGTCTCTCATATCGAACAAATACTATCGAAACCTCGCATCTATCTTTATCGTACCATTGTTAAATACACCTTTTGTTGATGTGTATAAAGCACAATTTTACTAATAATTTAATAGATATAGATATGTGAGTGTGAACTAAGAAGTGTATAATATAACACGTAACGTAGTACGTGTCAACGCTAATCTAATACAATGCTCGTTTTACACGACCTTTATTAGAGAACCGGTAAGGAAGCTCGTCGATGAAAATTTTAATTGTAAAATACGAGCAATAATCCAATTTAGAACCACAAACGCGTAAGCATTTATTTCAAATATTTGCAAGCGTTCGTTTCATATTTAAAGATTTTTAAGTTTTAATTAATGTATCTATGCGAATATTCAAATATAAAATAGGTATGGTTTAACTTGTACAAATACATTTTACAATTACAATTCTACTAGGGTTGATAACTATATGTTACAAGTAATTATTTAATAGGTCCATTGATCATTACAACAATAAAATAATATTTAGTGAATTTATACACTTTTCGCGGCTTATTAGGTGGACAAATTTTACGACTTGCAGGCGTGTCTTTCCCGTAATAACATAAAGAGATAGTAATTCATCCATAAATTATTTACGCTACTTAAATTTAATGGTTTAATTTAAAAAAAAATTAACATACTTAGATCAGCTCACCTAAAACATAATATACTTATTGTGACACTTTTTCATACCACAGTTTTAATAAATAAGCTTATGTGTATTTTCCAGTACAAAAGTTTGATGACCAATAATTCCAATTGCATTATTAAATCAATAAAAGTAAGATGACGAATCGGGCACAAGTTCACAACACAAAATGGCTGAATTGACCGCCAAGCGGACAATCATGCTACAAAAAATATTAAACATTCACACAGTAATCGACACTATGTTAATTCGAATAGAGTTCAAATTAAAATATCACTTGATTAAATTATTAGCGTGCTACTAATTCAAAATAGGTGTCGCAAGGAAAAAAATTGCACATACGCACTTTACTCCTGTTATAGTTTAAGCGTCGTTGTTTAGTAAAAAAAAATCTCGGTCTTCTCGGTCTCGTAAAAAAAAAGGGCAAAAAACCTCGATCCAAACCTGCCTGACACAGAAGTCACGATATACGCTTTACCATCGCTTTACGTATGTTATGCCATATATATAGTATATGTATGTTTGCCCAGTTACATATGCGTATTTACAAAAACTGCCTCTTTTTGTGTTACGTAAAGGGCGTAAGTGCCATGAAGATATATACGTACTTTTATTAAATAAATAAATAAATAAATATTATGAGGCAATTTAACACAAATCAACCTAGTCCCACAGTAAGCTCAATAAGGCTTGTGTTGTGGGTACTAGACGACGATAGATATAATAGATAGATATAGATAAATACTTAAATACATAGAAAACATCCATAACTCAGGAACAAATATCTGTGATAAACACACAAATAAATGTCCTGACCAGGATTCGAACCCGGGACCTCCTGCTTCATAGGCAGGATCACTACCAACTAGGCTAGGAGGCCGTTGAACGTTTATTACGTATTAATATGTCGATGTATTTTTTTGCTTCAGCACCCAACTCTCAATTTACTGGTACTATCCAATAGATAAACTTAATTGCATCCATGAAATCAAAATTTCAAAAATACACGGGAAAATTCAGGTGTAACATGTGTTCTGTAAATAAATTTTCGTTTGTTTGTTTGTTTGTTCGCTTTCAATGATACTACATATAATGGTTTAAACTTTGAGAACGTGTAACAAATATGCTGGTTCCCTTTTAAGGGCATAATTGGTATCGTGTTTTAATAATGAATAACTAAAAAAAAAATTTTTTTTGCGAAAAAATAAATTGGTTTAAATCTATTTAATCTATAAACCGTAAGTTTATTTATTGGCCACGACGACTTGTCCCATACAAAAAAAAATTTTTTTCGCAAAAAAAATTTTTTCTCCTAATTTTTCTTACTCGCAATACGAGACCATTTATGCCCTTAAACGGATTTCTAGTATTTTTATTACACCTTGTATAAAGGAGATGTATTTAACATATAGTATTGTGACGTCACAATCTCCCAAGACTAATCTCCCATATAAAGTACACCGTTCAAGGTTCAAGTACAAATCGTTTTGACGGTTCCTAAAGAGTAGCTGATTTGACTGCATAGGAAAGTAGCCTATCGTGCGGGGTACAGGACGATAATAATTTGATATTTAATTGGATACATAACATAAGGTTTAAAATTTAGAGATGTTTCTAGAAGCTTATACATCTTACGAGTAATGTATCTGCCATAATGGTAATGTAAATAGAGAGGCAGATAACGAAATTTCGATTTTCGATGTTTCCCCAGGCTTTTGAGGAAATACAGATGAGACAGGTTTGCGTATTTCCCTTAAATATAAATGAGATCAGTGTCGTCTCGTTGTATTAAGGAAATTGTTGCGGTATTTTCTGTTTTTATAATACTGCGGATAGGTTTTTACAGAAAAAAATGTTTTTATTAAATAATAAATATTAAAATTAAAAAGTTGACGTAAGGATTTTATGATCTCTTTTACTTTATTGGGAAAACTAAGTAAGTATTGGTACGTTTCTCCAGTGACTTGTATTTTTTTTGTTTTCTATGTGCTTACAGTACATTTTTATTTATTTAAATTTTTTCGTAATTTTATTTAGCCGTAAAATTAATTTACTTTATATTTTTCTTTTTACTTTTTTTTTCATTAGTATTTAATTTATTATTTAATAACAAAAGCTTTACTATATGGAGGGAGAGAGAGAGCGAGTATTGTATTTTATACAATCGTGACATACAATAGAATTAATATATTTCTATAGTAAATAATTTGAACTTCTATGGAAGCCATTCTCAAAGTGTGTCAAAGTCTTCTTCTTCTATCTCCGTCACACATGGGATCATAAAAAGAATTAAAAATCGTGAAAAAAATATGATGAAATTATAAATATATTTCTGTTATTTGAGCATCGGTTGAAAAAGTAAACCGGAAACTGGTGTCCGACCGAAACATGTTTTTTTGCCGAAACCGAAACAGAAGGTTCGGCTCTGGGTCCAGTTTCGGCCGAAACCGAAACCGAAACTTTAATAGACGTGTTAAAATAGTACATATTTATTATAGTTAACATGTCAGTAAGCCGTTGTACAGTCACCATCAGATATATCGGAGCGGCTAAGGTGGTCACAAATATCTGAACAACGTCCCTATTGTCAAGGCGATAAAGTGCATGTTCAGATATTTTTGACTACCGTGGCCGGTCTGATATATTTAACGGCGATTTTATCTGTTAAAAACGTTGTGACAGAACTTATGGTCAGATTAAGTACAATGTTAAAAGTTTCGGCGCGGCCGAAAGGTTCGGTCGTTTTTTGGGCGAAACTCAACCTTGGGCCGAAACACGTTTTTTGTCCGAAACTGGCCGAAACCGGAACTTCGGTCGGACACTAGCCGAAACTAATACTTATGTAAAAAATCTCGTTCCCAACTAGACATTATAACGCGTTGTCTCTGTTATTTGATTATTTACTCATAGAATTAACAAAGGACATGACGGGTCACTTTGACTCGGACGATACAGCCTCTAGTTCAAAATGGCGTAAACGCCATAGTGTCACAAAGGCGGTTATAACGTTTTGTTGGTAATTTATTTTATTTACGCACTTGTTGTGTAGCTTGTGAAATTGACATGCAACGTAGTAGGAAGATAATGTAAGCTCGGAGCGTAATTCTTATTTTGACGGGTTACATATGTGCGAGCAAAATAAATACGTATATAGGTAGCTATAGAGATATAGTAACTTATCATTATAATATAATCCTTATAAATAACACTAGATTTTGCCCGCGACTTCGTCTACGTGGGATTAACATTCACCATAAGGAATTAATCAAAAGCCTTAGTAAAATCTAATAGCAAATATTAATTAAGCGCATATGCTATTATAATATAACTCCACAAGGCAGGGACCGGAACCGGTAACCATTAAAGGGGTATTAGATTGGGTATTTGATAGAGTTGTTTTTAAAAACCCTATCAATTCGGTAAGCGTATCGTTTGACTTACCCGAACGAAAGGCTAACCATGTCAATACAGTTAATTCGGGTAAGTGGTTACAACCCAGCATATGGTTTCCCTATCAGATAGGGTTTTTCAAATGCGATTAAGCTATTTTAAACTCTGTGACCAATACATTTGGCTTATTTATTATTCGAGCACCCTACGACCTAAGCGCTGCCGGGCGGCACGAGCGAGCCTACAGACAAACAAGAATCTTTTTGCGTATGTTTTCGTACTTACGCCTTTGATCTAGACGCTATTATTGCTTGTTAGTGCGCTAAAAGATCGTTGTGTGGTGCCGGTGTTTTTGTTCTTGCCATTCGAGCGTGACGGCTCGTGTCGATTGAATCTTAGACCCAGGCTTATAGGAATCAAAATCAAATGCATATTGTGTAGTGTTAAAATATATAATTTTGTGTTATTCTAGTTATAGGTAGTACTTTGTTTCAATGGCTCCAGCAAAATGTGACGCCGTTCACCGATACTTCTAGTATAATGAAACGATCAATATCAGTCATTGTTGGACACTCAAGAATAAAATGATTATTTGAAAAAAATATCGTAAGAATAAACTTATGTTGATTGTATTCCCGTTAAAATGATTCAAAATAATTTCGTCGGGACTAATTCATATACGAGAAAATGTAATAAAAATAATTGATTCTTAACAGAATTATTTAATCATGCTTTTTATTTTAAATAATGTTCCGCGTATAAGAATGTATTCTGGGTTTTTCGGTGTAAGAAAACATCGTGTGGAAACTGGACCTAATCCCAATAAGGCGTAGTTTCCCTTATGCCCAGCAAAAATTATATCTGTTTTAAAATCCACGGTAGGCAGATATACTCTTTTCACTTCTCATGCTCGTAAAGTTCGACTTTAAATCGTGCGTGGACGATATAAAATCGCATTTTAAGCTCTAGGGCATAAAGTAAAATTTTCTTCTAAGACCAAGAATGTGGCTCAACAGCCAAACAGAGTCAAAATATATTGCACAATTTAATTGAACAGTAAAATTTCAAAATCTGTTTAGAGGATCGTCCGCAATGTGAAAAAAATTATCCAGTGTAAGTTGACCTTTGTATAAGAATAATTACTAGGGCAGAAGAGGTCAGCTAAACATGGTTATTTAATTTTAAGAGAAATTAAGCATTATTGCAAATGGCACCTAAAATATAAGAATAACAGAATTAAAATACTTAAGTATAGTTTAAGTTAATTATTAATTTTTTTAGGTGCCATTTGTAATAATGCTTCATTTCTCTGAAAATTACGTAACCAAGTTTAGCTGACCTCTTCTGCCCTAGTAATTATTCTTATACAAAGGTCAACTTACACTGGTTAAACACGTTTTTTTTTGCAAATATTGTAAATTCAATAACTCGCGTTCCGAAAGTTCTGGAGAGCTGAAATTTGAATATGATGTCGGTTTTGTGGTCCTTTAACTACAGTTAAATGTTCAAATGAAAATGTTGTAAACTTTTTGCAAACCGTCGAATTTTGCAAAAAGTGACCTTTTTTAAATCGACTGGGAGGGTATTTTAATTTTCGAAAACTGTTATAATTTCGATTTCTATGCATTAAGGAGGAGTTGAACTACAAATTTCCAAGTTTACAAATCATTTGACAAAGAATAAAGTTGTTTAAATAATCTATGAAGTTCAGGTACTTTTTGCGCGCGCGGCGGCGACGCACTATGGCCCAAACGCCCGATCTAGCTGGACAAAATTATTTTACACTCATAGACTAAAATTGACTATTTTTATTATTATTTTGCTATAATTCATGTGAAAAAAAAATTATCAGTGTAAGTTGACCTATGTATAAGAATAATTACTAGGGCAGAAGAGGTCAGCTAAACTTGGTTGTGTAATTTTAAGAGAAATGAAGCATTATTACAAATGGCACCTAAAAAAATTAATAATTAACTTAAACTATATTTAAGTATTTTAATTCTGCTACTCTTATTCTTATATTTTAGGTGCCATTTGCAATAATGCTCCATTTCTCTTAAAATTAAATAACCATGTTTAGCTGATCTCCTCTGCCCTAGTAATTATTCTTATACAAAGGTCAACTTACACTGGTTAATTTTTTTAACATTAATTATACCAAAATAATAATAAAAATAGTCAATTTTAGTCTATGAGTGTAAAATAATTTTGTCCAGCTAGATCGGGCGTTTGGGCCATAGTGCGCCGCTGCCGCGCGCGCAAAAAAGTGTCTGATCTTCATAGATTATTTAAACAAGTTTATTCCTTGTCAAATGATCTGTAAATTTGGAAATTTGTAGTTCAACTCCTCCTTAATGCATAGAAACCGAAATTATAACGTTTTTCGAAACAACATTTTTACAACATTTTCATTTGAACATTTAACTGTAGTTAGAGGACCACAAAACTGACATCATATTCAAATTTCAGCTCTCCAGCACTTCCGGAACGCGAGTTATTGAATTTACAATATTTGCAAAAAAAATGTATTTTTTTGCGAATTGCGGACGATCCTCTGGACCGATTTTGCTCTACCGGAGCTCATTCTCTTTGTTTTATAATTGCGCACATTTATACATTTAACTATTCTTGGTCCGACCCGTAGTTTTTCCTCTAGAAGCGAAAAACTGGTTTTTACCATTTTTTTGGCACCTTAGCGCCCAATATTGATCACTTATAAATTTTATTGATATGAATTCCTGACACTTTGATCTATACAAACAAATTTTTTCCCGTCCAATAGGAATTGACTGTACTTTTTATGATTTTTCCGCTAATTCTATCTGAGTTGCTATAATTATTTGAATTGCGTGTTTTCTATAATTAAATAAATGAAATGAAATAAAATAGGAGTTGATAATAGTTTAGAAATGCCCCGAAATGTTTTGATGACTTGGCAGAAAATTTCTAAATTCACATGTTAAAAATTCAAAAAAATATATTAAAAAATTAATTGGTTGGAACCATATTTGTTTTCATTGTAATATTTTTATTACAACTTGAAATTGTTTTACGATTACCGATAAATAATTTCCTCGCAAATGAAGTGAAAATTTGAGTGTAACCCTCGTCCATAAAACCCATTTTACACTCGACTTTTAAACGCCTCGCGTAAAATCGTACGTTTTATGCACTTGTTACTACTATAATAAAAATAAAATAAAATAAAAATGGATATAAAATGAACATAAAATGAAAATAAAATGAAAATAAAATGAAAATAAAATGAATATAAAATGAAAATAAAATGAAAATAAAATGAAAATAAAATGAAAATAAAATGAAAATAAAATGAAAATAAAATGAAAATAAAATGAAAATAAAATGAAAATAAAATGAAAATAAAATGAAAATAAAATGAAAATAAAATGAAAATAAAATGAAAATAAAATGAAAGTAAAATGAAAATAAAATGAAAATAAAAACAAAAATAAAAACGAAAATAAAATGAAAATAAAAACGAAAAAAAACAACGAAAAAAAAACGAAACGAAACGAAAACGAAACGAAAACGAAACGAAAACGAAAACGAAACGAAAACGAAGCGAAAACGAAACGAAAACGAAACGAAAACAAAACGAAATCGAAACGAAAACGAAACGAAAACGAAACGAAAACGAAACGAAAACGAAACGAAACCGAAACGAAAACGAAACGAAAACGAAACGAAAACGAAACGAAAACGAAACGAAAACGAAACGAAACGAAAACGAAACGAAAACGAAACGAAAACGAAACGAAAACGAAACGAAACGAAAACGAAACGAAAACGAAACGAAAACGAAACGAAAACGGAACGAAAACGGAACGAAAACGAAACGAAAACGAAACGAAAACGAAACGAAAACGAAACGAAAACGAAACGAAAACGAAACGAAAACGAAACGAAAACGAAACGAAAACGAAACGAAAACGAAACGAAAACGAAACGAAAACGAAACGAAACGAAAACGAAACGAAAACGGAACGAAAACGGAACGAAAACGGAACGAAAACGGAACGAAAACGGAACGAAAACGGAACGAAAACGGAACGAAAACGGAACGAAAACGAAACGAAAACGAAACGAAAACGAAACGAAAACGAAACGAAAACGAAACGAAAACGAAACGAAAACGAAACGAAAACGAAACGAAAACGAAACGAAAACGAAACGAAAACGAAACGAAAACGAAACGAAAACGAAACAAAAACAAAACAAAAACAAACGAAAACGAAACGAAAACGAAAAAAAAAATTATATACACGGTGAATCTGAGTATCCCGACAGATTTTAACCATAAATTCCTGATAATTGACTGATAAATAACTGACTGAGACTAAAATGTCGTATAAACTTTTCTGGAATTAGCCTAGTTTCAGAGTTCTTCTTCTTTGTCGTTACACTCTTTACAGAGTGGTCGTGGCCAAAATGTACTAATTTATTTTAATTGACAGTTTTACCAATAACATTTATGTTTTTATGTTCAAAAGCATTTTAAAAATCGGAATAATGAAAAAATTTTTTTTTTTGCGAAATCGAACTAAATTCGTAAAACATTTATTACTCCTTATGACCTCAGGAATTTATGGTTGAAATCTTTCGGGTTACTCAGATTCACGGTGTATAATAATAATAATAAAAAAACCAGTCTATCTTGAATTTTAAAACAGATATAATTTATACACCCCGAATAATTAACCGAAAATAACTACCATGACTATTTTTCAGTAAAAAGTATATAACCGCCATCTTGGATTATAAAACAGAAATAATTTTCCAAATTACATCCCCTAATTATAAATATTAATTATTTGTAACGGGGTATTTATTTACCTCGTACCCGAAATATCGGGTGCCCAATAGGCAATAACGCTAATATACATGGTAAATACCCCGTTTCAAATAATATTTATAATGTGAATCACCATGTGAGCTTAAAAAATCGTATATCCCATAATTAGCTGAAAACGACTACCAATCCCTACGCCAATTCATGGGATTAGGTTGCCAAGCGGACCACAGGCTCAACTGAGCCGTGGCAAAAGCCGGGACAAACAGGACAAAAGGAGGATGAATATTGGTTTGTGTCAAATCGATTTGAATATGAATAAAAATTGTGTTTTTATTCTTATTCAAAATAATTATTGCCCATCTCATCAGTACGTGCGAACTATGCAAAAATAAACTGAACGTAAGACACATTTCTTTAACAGAAATTCTTTAATGGAAAGTTGTGTACGTGAGCAGAGGACTGGACTGTGAGTGTGACTTTTCCAGAATGAATAAACGACAGCAAATCTGATATTTACTCAATTTGTTCCGCCGCCACCTCTCCTGTTCCATTTCAAATGAGAAAGATAGAACCGCCTGCCTGCGTGGAAAAGAGACAGGAAAAGGGTAGCCCTATGATAGGGTAAGCGGTAAATATTAAAGCTATCTTTACCCCATTCGACTCGGAAACCACATTGAAAAGGGTTAAGCCTATTCAAAATGATTTCCATATCGATAGGGTAACCCAATGATAGGGTAACCCTATCATTAGGGTAAGACTTTAATAGGGTTACCCTATCGAAACGATTAATCAAATGAAGGGGTTTTCCGGTCCCTGCCACAAGGGCACTTTTACACGTCAGATAGTTCAAAGTAATCAAAGTAAAAGAGAAAAAAAACAACCTACACCGGTTCTAACCCTACACCTCTGACCCGAGAAGAATTATGACCGGCAAGAAACTCGGCGGGACTTATTTTTTCAAAACAATGGTACATAAAACTTAAAAAATACATATAAATGCGTTGTTCTATAAGAGAACATATCAAACCAAGATGAGATTAACCAAATAGGAAAAATACCAAAGAAAAAAGAAGATTATGAGTCCAAATCTGACTATTTGAAACTGAATTACACACAAGTTTGATATACTTTCTTACCTGAACTGTGTCTTCTACTTAAATTATATAATTATAATAATCCATCATCAACAGTTAGAAACATATTTTGAAATTAAATAATAAAAAATTACAATTTGTAACTGTAATAGAATAAGTGTAACTGGTCATAGCGAAATTATTTTGATACTTACATCACAACCTTTTTACCATTTTTCTTGATTGATTTAATTAATTTTAATATTTATTAATTCTTAAATATAAGTATTTTTTTTAAATTAAACATTTTACCCTACATATAAATTTGTATACCTATTGAACTTCAAATAAATATAGTATACAGGGTGTAACAAAAATACCTGTGATCCGTTGTAGGGCATAATTGGTATCGCGATCGTATTGCGACTAAGAAAAAATAGGAGCTAAAATTTTTGGACGCGAAAAAAAAAATTTTTTTTGTATGTGATCCCGTCAACCCTCTATATACAAACAAAACCAATATTTTTTTCGCGTGATTTTTTTATATATTTTCGTAAAGAATACGATACCAATTATGCCCTTAATAGGATGACCAGCATTTTTGTTACAGATTGTATTTATTATATGTATAATTGAAATATTAAATGAATCAGGGAATCTCTAGGATAATTGGAAATAGTATGATTATTGTATACTGGGATCACTTACTTTTTTTTATTTAAATTCAAAATTTGTTTCTAACTGTTGATGATGGATTATTATAATTTGGAAATTTATGTAGAAGACACAGTTCAGGTAAGAAAGTATATCAAATTTGTATGTAATGCATTTTCTAATAGTCAGATTTGGACTCATCTTTTTTCTTTGGTATTTTTCTTAAACTATAACCTATCGTTGGTTAATCTAACTTGGTTTGATATGTTTTCTTATAGAACAACGCACTTATATGTATTGTTTAGTTTTGATGTACTGTTGTTTTGAAAAAATAAGTCCCGCCGAGTTTCTTGCCGGACATAATTCTTCTCGGGTCAGAGGTGTAGGGTTAGAACCGGTGTAGTTTGATTTTTTTCTCTCTTTTATTTTGACGTGTAAAACTGCCCTTGTGGCCTGCTTACTGAATAAATGTTTGAGTTTGAGTTCCGCAATAATACCAAAACCCGAAGATATTCTTCAAATGAATTAAACAGCGGACGCTGCAGTCGTGACCCGGTTCCACGTACACAAGCCTTGCTTCACAAACCACCCAGGCACCCACTCCATAGCATTGTCCTTGACTTATTGTAAACCTTATTTCAACGAGATAAGAACTAGTATTGGTCAGTTACTTTAGTAGGTACAACGTAACCAGTTTAAAATCGACCTGCGTTTACAAAGAGTTTATGATTGAGGAGTTCAATTTATACTGGATAGATTTACAGTCGAGTAAACGTATTTAGGTTACTTATCACTGTGGCGTTTTGCTACGTAATGTATTTCTAGTTTTATCTAATTAAGAGCTATTAAAATTAAGGTAGCATCTTAAATCTGATCGTGTCGGTTGCACTTGCAACATTTATAACTGAACCGCTGAACCAATTTTAGTGATATTTGAATATATCTCTGCCCAAAATAGCAGAATAACTATTTAAATATTGGGAAATTAAAAAAAAATGTTGGTGACACTAAGTTCGCTGGGTCAGCTAGTTTCTAATCTAATAAACTAGAAACCTGTTACATCGTGTTGGGGGTTAAAATTTATGATGAACCACCAAGCCGGCGATACTGGATCGCACTATACAGTGTGGAAAAATAAGTCGGGCCCTGGAGGGAAACTACCTTAAAACGTTGAGATAGCTCAATCCACTGAAAAGAAATATTCTTTAATTTTTTTAAAGGGACATAACTGCATTTACAATTTTTTGGGAAAAAGTAGAGTTCACAAAAAAACTATTTATTTTGTAAAATTTTGCAATAAATAATTTATATGACAATTGATACCAATCGATCATATTTCTAACAAAGATAAAACTTATTAATACCAACCAAGGGCACAAAAGAACCCATAAATAATAAAAAAATATTTTTCATACAATTAGTATGGGAAAAAGTGAAAATTAAGAAAAAAAAACTGTGAATGCACTTTTAGTTTTTAGGTAAAATAAAAAAATGTTTCCTTTCAGCGAATTGAGCTATCTCAACGTTTGAAGGTAGTTTCTCTCCAGGGCCCGACTTATTTTTCCACACTGTATACTATGAAAGTAGAATCTTCTGTTGATTGATTATCTTTACGTCAAAAAACAAGTAAAACCTTAGGCTTCAACATATTATCCTAAGTTTTAAGAAGAAATTATATTTTGAATTGTTATATTTTTTATGTTGTTATAAATACATTTCAGGACTGACCCATGAACTTGGTACCCATTTAGATCTCACTTATTTTGTCGTTGAAGTCAATAACCAAGGCAATTATTAGTAGATTGTGTAACAAGGGAGCAAAATGAAATATTTACGGCGAGGGCGTATATTGATTCCCAAACGAAGCGATGGAGTCTATAATAGAATCCAGAGCGTAGCGAGGAATTCTAAAGTAGACTCCTGAGCGTAGTGAGGGATTCAAGTGTTAACGCCCAAGTTGAAAATAGTTTTGCTCCTATGTGACACATACTGCTTTTCACACCACCTTAGAGGAAAATATTTTTTTTTATTGTTGAATCATATTTATTTTAACTTTATATGTGCTTAGTGTGCTTCTTGATTATAATGAATCTATTAATTTAATAAGAAATTTGATTGTGATGACGGACTGGCTGAAAAAAATACGAATGTCCTAGAACAGAAAAGTGCCACTTTGTTCCCTCCTAGCAGGGAAGAAAAAGCCCGTATACGACTAGGTGGTGTGAAAAATATATTGAACTTGGCTCTCATTTCACAATTATGTTTATAATGGGATATGAAACTTCTGAAGAGTACTTATATTTCATCGCATCATCAATGGTCGAAAAAAGCCAACCGGGTGTGTAAATCATAAATGAATACACTAATTAAAAATATTACTTCCTGATATTGTCTTCGGTTGCCGCGATAGTTATTCATGAAATAAAACCCCACCCTGACTGTATAGTTGACCACGAACGCTGTAAAGTGTTCGAAACGTCGGGATGTAATTTGAGCTCGGTACACGCGATATAATCCGTTTTTAGTTGTTTTATTTAATGAATATTACTTCCTGTTATCAAGCAGTAAAATGAGAAATTAAAAGGCCATATATTTAAAATAAAGCTTATCCTCCTATTGTCAGCTCACTCTGGAACATGAAAATGGAACGGAAATAGGAACAATAATTCCTAGTTAATCTCAAACCAAAAAAAATTTCAATATCTATACAAACTTTCAACCTTTTTAGCCCCGTTCTAGGTTGAATTTTAAAAACGCTGCAAATGTGTTTATTATTTTTTAATTATTAGTAAACGTACGAAGTTTCAAATCTCTAACTCTAAATTCTAAACCCCACCGATACAACTTTTAAACCCCATTTTACCCCCCTTCGGGGTTGAATTTTTCAAAATCGCTTCTTATTAGTTCTGTTGTACAGATTGTAAATGTAACCAGTCCTGTAAATTACAACTTTCTACATTAGTAGTAAAGGCCTCCCTTTCATACAAAATTTTCAATCCCGTTTCAACTCCTCTGGGGTGAAATTTTGAAAAACGCTGAAATTAGTTTTTTGCCTTGAAGTTAGTAGCTAACAAACGAATTTTCAAGTTTGTCACAAAAAAAAACTTAATCTCAATACAAACTTTCAACCCCTTTTTTACCCTGTTAGAGGTTGAATTTTGAAAAACGCTGAAATAACTTTTATTGTTTTTAAATTATTAGTAAACGTACGAAGTTTCAAATCTCTAACTCAAAATTTTAAACCCCATCCATACAAACTTTCAACCACCTTTTTACCCCCTTAGGGGATGAATTTTGAAAAACCCCTTCTTAGTGGATACTAACGTTATAAAAAATACCTATTGTGAAAAAATCAGCTCTGCAGGTCCAACGGTTTTGGCTGCGCGTTGATTTAAGTGAGTCAGTCAGTCAGGACTTTTACGTTTATGTATATTTTTAATTTTTAAATAAAGAGTTCGTGGTTCGCAATGACAGTTCTATAAGTAGTTTGTTAAAAATATTGATAGTTTGAGGCCTACCACTCACTATGCTTAGCTACTAGTATTTTAGGACAGAAAGTAGGCCTTATTCTTTTTGTGCGTGTTTTAAAGCGCAAATCCCGCTTCGCATCGGAATTAAACGTAGTCAAATTCTTTACGAAGTCAGTTAACAAGACGAGTACGTATAATGATGGAACTGTCAAAATTCCCATTTTTAGAAAAAGATTTCCACAAGGTGTCCATTGTGGCAATCCTAAAATGGTTCTAACTGCTCTTTTTTGTACAATTAGAGCTCGGTTGCAGTTATATTTGAAGCTATTTCCCCAAAATTTGATGCTATACCTTAGCTTGGACTCTACTAGGGCATAGTACACCATCTTCAGCTGCTCGATTGTGAGTTCGTCCCTTAGGCTTCTGAGCGCGTAACATGCTGAGTAGATAGTGTTTTCAATATCTTCCACCTCTGATCTCCAGTTTAGTGCAGCGCTAATGCGGATTCCCAGAAATTTAACCACATTGACTACGTCTAACAATACTCCATCCACGCCTACCTCAAGCTTATCAGTTTTTTTTTGAGTTGTTTTTAAACAGCATTAATTGAGTTTTTCCACTATTCAGTCTCAGGTTGTTTGAAGAGAACCAAAACTGGAAAGCCGCCATAGCTGCAGCCATTAATTTATGCCGCTAAGTTCAGCCATACTATCAGGTCTTTAATTATTTATGATCAATACCAGTTATTAATTATGAGGGAAAAACAAAGTCGCAGCGTCAAAAGCAAAAAATTATGCAATTCAACAAGAACGAGGTATTAACTAGAATAAAGTAAACTGATTACTCGCGGAAGAGCTTAACTCGGTAACGGGGCTGAAGCATTTTCCCGGAACGCTCTATCGATTCAATGAGAAACACGTTTTGTTTTATATGTTTTGTATTATTGAAAAGGCTTTATTGGAAGCCTTTATAAAAGTAGATGTTATACATTTATAGCTAGTATTTAAAGGTACAAAATCAAAATTTAACTATCATCGCTTTGATGTGGTTTAAGATTTTTGTGCTGTCAAGTAAGCGTTTGCAAGTGAGTATTTGTTTATATGCGGCATAATATTTCACTAAATTTATTTATTTGCTTAGAACTGTTTAAAACTCTTTCGGAGTCAATATGAATCACTTTCGAAAAAAACCAAATCAATATCTGTCTTACGAAGTTGGTAGGAAGTTTGGTAATACCGACCAATAATATTCGTGTTTTTAACTTTTTATTCGTTTTGTTTACTGTAAAATTAAGGATTGTTTTTTTGCTATAAATGCGTATATTTTCTTTAGCAGAACGACACATTTAAAAAGTTCTGTCTCATTATCAAACTTTAGTCCTTTCCTGTCTAATAAAACATAAATAGTAGTTCAAAATCAAATTACAGTTTATTGTCAAAAAAAACTTTTATTTTATTAGTAATTATAATTCGTTTTTTAATCAGAATTGTTAATTTTATAGGCTAATATAATAATATTAAAACAAAAAAAAAATGCGTAGGTAAATTTTCATAAGTATAAATTACATTTTATTTCAAATAATAATTATATATTTTTAAATGTAAAGTAAAACTTTGATTCGAGATTCAAATAATATTTGGAATACCATTTCCAAGACGCTTAGTCATTCTGCCAGCCAGTAATTCCATCTCGCGACGCGCATGGTGTAGTGTCTACCTACGTATCATTGAGTAACGTTCTCTTATCTTTGCTCTTTCAAATATTTGTTGTCTACGTGTTTAATTTAAAGGGACGCTGTATTTTAAATATTTATAAAAATAATTCTTAGATTTTGTACTACATAAATTAGTAGTAAAAAATGAAATTAAAGTTTATTGTCTAAAAAACTTTTATTTTATTAGAAATTATAATTATTTTTTTAATCAAGATTGTTAATAAATGTTGAATTTTATAGGCAACAATATTAAAACAATGAAAAATCGTATATTTTCGTAAGTATAAATTACATTTTATTTAAAATAATAATTATATATTTTTTAAAAGTATAGTAAAACTTTATTTCGAGATTCGAATAATATTTGGAATGACATTTCCAAGCCGCTTAGTCATTCTGCCAGCCAGTAATTCCATCTCGCGACGCGCATGGTGCGGTGTCTACCTACATATCGTTGTGTTGGTAAACTCGAGTAACGTTCTCTTATCTTTGCTTTTTCGAATATTTGTTGATATGATACTAGTCTCAAAATATTTGTCTACGTGTTTAAAGGGACGCTGTATTTTATGCATATAACTCTAACATTTACATCATTCGTTATTATTAAATATGTAGCGATAATTTTAGAACTTAATATAGCAGGCATTAGAAGAAAAAAAAACCGGCCAAGTGCGTGTCGGACCACGCATAGGAGGGTTCCGTACCTTCAATGTAATAAGAACCAAACTCATACCAAAAAGTCGTATCTGATGCCTATGGAAGAAGTTTTTTGGTGATAACTCAAAAATGGCTGGACCGATAATGTTAAAAATAATTTTCGTACAAAGTATATGATAAGGCACATCGCCTCAATTTTTTTCATATTTTTTGGACTTACGGTTCAAAAGTTACAGGGGGGGACACAATTTTTCTGACTTTCGAAGCGATTATTTCAGAAAATATTCACTTAATCACAAAATGGTCAAACAAACCTCAATGTTATTTTAAAGACCTATCGATTGATGTGTCACATGTTGATATTTGGTTAAAAAACATTTTTTGAAATTTAGTTACATCTATGGAGCGCCCCCGTAAAATTTTTTTTTTTTTTTCAAATTTAACTCCATAACTAAGTAGCGGCATACAAAATACACCTTATGTGTAAACTTTATTCAGATACGTCCTATAGTTTCCTAGTAAAATGGCTGTGACATACGGATGGACAGACAGACAGACATAACGAATCCATAAGGGTTCCGTTTTTTGCCATTTGGCTACGGAACCCTAAAAATACGTCAGTTTATCATTGATTTATTATGTATTCTAACTAGATAGATGTGACATCTAGAACAAATTTTGTGCGCCTTGTTTGGCGGTTTACAGCTATGATTGAATCAAAGAGTAGCATTAGACTTGTAGTGATTTTCACTACAACTTTTGGGACAAAAAAAATCTTAGGGATGTCAATATGAGTGGTTGGCGCTTACGTCAAAAATAGGTTATATAAAAGCCAACTGCGACATGCGAGAAATACTGTATGCTGGTCCCTTTTAAAGGTTTGTGTTTGTACATGACGCCGCATATCGTCGGTTAACGTAACGTTCTTATCTACCTATGCTTACGAATATTTATTTTACGCGATACGTAGCTCCAAAATATGTATCTATATTAGAGCTAAGTATAGGAACGATACGTCGCGTCGATAAAGGTTACTTGGCAATCGTAATTTTTAGTAAACATGTCTATAATATTAATATATGAGAATCTATAAAGCTAATTAGCAATGTGAGTTCGCCTGTTTCAAATTTGAACGCGCCGCAAAGAGCCATTAACATTTATAGTCATAATTACTGCTTTTAGAATGCTAGATAGTGCTTTTATTGTATTTCTAGCACATCTGTCCGTAGCGAAACCTCTCATTGGCGCTGCCGCGGCAAGACTAGTTTGAGTCGGTCTGAGAGTTGTTAATCCAATCGCATGATAAAAACAAGTAAGCCAATGACTCAGAAAACTAGTGTAAGTATGCTCTCTTGTTGAGCGTAGCTCTTAAAGGTCTTTTTAATCTGGTTCTTCCAAGAACTCAACCCATGCAAGCAATGTGAATTCACGCCCGGTTCTCAGTCGAGCTATTTGAAAAGAGAATCTTTATCGAGTGCCCGTTGCAGAGCGGAAAACCGAACGCAAGCGTTCCATGTTTAAATTTAAAATTAATGTAATTGAATTTTGCGTCATAAACAATTAAGTATTTTTCTGCGGCCAGTGTCAATGCGCTAGTGACGTGATTAAAACCGATAATACAGTGTCAAACTGGTTTTAGTTTTATTTCTTTTGTTTGCTGGAAATTAAAAATGAAGTGATCATTCGTATTTTCAGTAGTTATTTGTTACGTCGTCAGAATGGCTGGTACGTAAACTAGTTATAATTAAATAATATTTGTTTTGTTTGTCTTCGAGCTCCTTGTAAAAATAGATTTAGTTAATTATGTATTTGTTTTTATTATGATATTTGCTGAGTAATACGGTCAATAGAGTTAATATAATATAAAACGTTAACGATTTTATCCATGGAAATGATATTTGTACGTATAGATCTTAGTTATGTTGATAACAAAACATATCACTATAAAAACAACCAATTAGTGATCGTTATTGAGTTAATTTTATGAAAATAAATATTATATTTTGCATATATGAGTATAAATATTATATTTTGCAATCTATTCTTTATAACAATAATATCTAGAATACTATAGAGCATTTAACGCCGATAAAGGTGTATTTAAGTAAAATTGATTACCTGACTCATATTTCAACAGATAATAAAATACCTCTTTAGATAACTCAAAAACTAATGTTTTGACGCAATTATTGATTGGTAATTTAGGAGTAACCAGTTGTTTCAACCGGTAAGATACCGTTATGTCTAAAAGGCCGTATGTACATACCAGCTACATACAACCTACGGCTTTCTGGCTTGGCCCGTGGCCTCGTTGACCTCCGTGGAGGTCGCATTTTGTCTATACAAATCCTAAGAAAAATGCCGTATTTAGGTACTTTACTGGGGAGCAATTTTTTTTTGACTGGCTGGGGAATATTAACGCACAATGATGGTTTTTATTGCTATCTTTTAAAAAGCGGCCAAGTCGTGTCGGACAACGCATAATGGAGGACTCCGTACCTTCAACGGAATATGAAAAAAATAATTTTCGGAAACGCTTTAACAGATAATGGTCAAAACAATTTTCGTTAAAAGAACGTGCAAAGATATGTCTTCTCAACTTTTTTCATATTTTTTGGATAAGCGATTGCGGTTCTTAAGAGACAGGGACACATTTTTTAAGACTTTCTGGGTGATTATTTCTGAAAATATTTACTAATTCATAAAATGTTGAAACAAACCTAATGTCATTTTTAAAGACCTATCGATTGATGTGCAACATGATATTTGGTAAAAAAAATATATTTGACAATTAGTTAACATGTTCATACATGTTACATGTCACAGCTTACTTGTATTATTTATGTATAAATGAAGTTTATTTTAGCTTTTATCAGTGCAACAACAACTTACATAGAATGAAATTTAATTGGTAGTCGTAGTCACTGATGATATGAATTACGAAATAAAATTTAGTTAACAGGAAGCAAAATTATCATATCCAAATGAAGTGAAAATTAAAAAATCTGTTGAAATGGTTTCAAAATTCAGGGTTCAAAAATTGTTTTTTAAAGTTCTTTAATTTTAAATAACAATGATACCATTAGATTTTTTTCCTTTTACTGTAATTTTGTATTGTATGGCAACCATATACATATACGCATAATTTCACTGTAAAAATTGAAATTTAGTAATTTTCCCGTACTTTAAAAACAGGGCGACTATTTGATCGTGAGAGGGTTACCAGGCCCAAGAATGAAAAAGCCGGACTCCACGCTTAATTTAGCCGGACATTTGATCCCAAAAGCCGGGCATGCCTTTTTAATAGCTAGCATTTGCGGTGTTGCATACGCTACGCTGGTCTTTCCAAAAGCCTAACAAAAGCCGGACAGGCCGGACGAGGAATTATTTGGCCGGACACACCCGTAAAAAGCCAAACATGTCCATGTACAATAGGTACTTACATGAAAAAAAAAAAATCATGCCTATTGCCCTAACATCTTTTCACAACTCGCTTCAAAGTTCAAACGGCTTACTGGTCGGCAGGTCATCTTTTGTTTTTTTTTTAAATTATATAATTAATATTTATGTACAATTATATTTCGTTTTTTTTTAATTGCAAATACCTAGTATTATTTTGATGAATCAAATTTCCACCTCGAATGAAATATCTTGTCGATTGGATTGCTTGGAACCATAGTGCGACGCGGCATCCGCAATTATTTCATAGATTTATGATACAAATACAAACATAAACGAGAATAAATAATTTAAAACGATAAACAGTTAATTAAATAATTATAAACAAAAAAGAACCGACTTCACTGTAAAAAAAATATTAAAATCACTATAGGTGTGCTTATAATACTTGATGAGTTGCCTCGATTTCTCAAGGATCCCATCATCAGATCCTAACCTAGTTACAATGGGACCAACTGTGAAGTATTATACTCTTTCAAACAAAAAAAGAATTTTCCAAATCGGTCCAGCCGTCTTCGAATAATCGGTACATAAAAAAAATACCAAAAAAAAACAAAGATCCCGACGAATTGATAACCTCCTCCTTCGAAATCTTGAAGTCGGTTGATTACGCTAAATGTATAATATTTAAAACATAACTCAAGAACACAAATTTTATAACAAAGAAATGTTTGATTTTTTAGATTTATTTCCGCCCCGAACAGCATAATAACCATTACCTAAGATATTGGAAAAATAATAAAAAAATGCAGTTCGTCCGGGTTAGGTAAGTAGTTACTAAAATCACATGTGTATTAAAACTATTGTTCTGGTTTCCTTTAAGAGAAATGGAGGCCGGTACACGCATTCAAGGTTACCACGTTGAATCGTACCTAGCTACGGTATTGTACGTTCACGGACTTGAATCGTTGAACCTTTTAGGCCTCACTTTACACTGAGTATTTATATTTGAAAATAGCTTAAACCGTAAATGTCAATCAAGGATGATATAGATATGGATGGACAATATACATACAAAATCGAGTCCCTTATTTCAGGTTAAAGCACTAGCGTCATCTATCGGTCACCACGGACACTAAATCCTAGTTTCTAATACTTAGTTCGGCGATTAACGCTGACTCCAGACTCGACAGATGGCGCTGTGGCACTTAGTACCGAAAACAGTGCGACTAAAGTTGTGTTTTCCCTTCGCTGACTCATTTGTTATGAAGTACGAACTAACAGCAACACAACTTACCATTAGTGATCCTTATTCCCTTGTAATAAGGTTGAAGATTCATAAATCATCAGTGTGAACAGTGAGCAGTTGCCGAACGAAATAATATCACAAAAGTAACTAGACACATAAATACGACACGATACGATACGATTTAACGGCCTCATAGCCTGGTTGGTAGTGGATGCCTATGAAGCAGGAGGTCCTGGCTTCGAATCCTGGTCAGGGCATTTATTTGTGTGTTTATCACAGATATTTTGTTCCTGAGTTATGGATGTTTTCTATGTATTTAAGTAGGTACTTATCTATATTTATCTATTATATACATATCTCGTCGCCTAGTACCCACAACACAAGCCTTATTGAGCTTACTGTGGGACTAGCTTGATTTGTGTGAGATTGTCCCATATTATTTATTTTATTTAAAAATTACATATGTTACTGAACATCGCCTCAAACAGGTGTATGACGCGATCTCTTGATGAATTTAGTTACTGAATTTAGCAGTTATAAGCCTCTTAACAAAATTTTCATTTCACAACATCCCTATTCCAAAGCCTTAAAGCAATTCTACAGCAGTTCTGATCGCGTTTGTTCGGAATAGTTTCCGTAAGATCGATCTCATATTACGCTAACCAGCATGTTTATAATAACATTAACCGAACAATGCGCAGACATGCAGGTATACTGGGTGTCTCATTCAAATCGGTCAGTATGGGAAAGTCTGAAACTATAAGACATACGAAGATCTGTTCTGAGGAACCATGTCATCGATTTTAATAACAAGAAAAACTGCATTCATACATTTTAAAAAACATCTGTACTCCGTTCGGGAATCGAACCCGGTTGTTTTGAAAAAAAACCTACACTATTTCTATTTAGATATAGATTGTGTCGGTCTTAAGCAGTAAATGTCTGTATGAAACATGGTGTCTAAAATGAATAAAATGCATTTTATTATATGAAGATACAAAATGCAATTGTAAGATCGTTTCCTAAACGTGTTGAATATTGTATTGAAAAAGGCGGTGGTCACTTCGAGCACCTACTAAAATAAATTAAAGTATGTGGAAACAATGCATTTTATTCATTTTAGACATCATGTTTCATACAGACATTACTGCTTATGACCTACACAATCGATATCTAAATAGAAACAGTGTAGGTTTTTTTTTTTTCAAAACAAATGGGTTCGATTCCCGAACGGAGTACAGATGTTTTTTAAAATGTATGAATGCAGTTTTTCTTGTTATTAAAATCGATGACATGGTTCCTCAGAACAGATCTTCGTATGTCTTATAGTTTCAGACTTTCCCATACTGACCGATTTGAATGAGACACCCTGTATAGTCACACCATTGTGTAGTTTAATAACTAGGTTAGTTTAAAACTCATTTATAATTTAACGGATATTTTACTTAGTTTGTACTATTTCAGCTGATCTGATTCACTTAAAAAAGAGAATTAGCTCAGTTGAAATAAGTATTTTTTTAATACCACTACGGTAGCAAACAAGCATACGGCCCGCCTGATAGTAAGCAGTTACCGTAGCCTATGGACGCCTGCAAGCCCAGAGGATTCACATGCGCGTTGCTTACCCTAAGTATAAAAGTATACCAGCCTGGGACGTCAGGAATTGCCTGGAAAGTACTAATTATTAATTAACTAGCTGTTGCCCGCGACTTCATCTGCGTAGAATTAGTAATCCAGCCCCCCTTTTACTCCCTGAAGGGATGATTGCGGGGATAAAAAATATTCTACATATATTCCCCAGAACTCAAACAACATATATCCATATCAAATTTCATCTAATCGGTTCAGCGCTTATTTATTCCCCATACGAACTTCCATCCCCTTCAGGGATGACTTCCGGGATAGAAACTATCTACTTTTATTTTCTTTCTTATATTCCGACGGTGGCAAACAAGCATACGGCCCGCCTGATGGTAAGCAGCTGCCGTAGCCTATAGACGCCTGCAAATCCAGAGGTGGCACATGCGCGTTGCCGACCCTTTACAAAAAGGAGGATTCACTGTGTTGACGGCTAAACACAACAACCCAAGAGGGTCCCTCGTCGTCAACACACTGGGTCCTCTTTGAGCTCTTTGGCAACCTTACTTACCAGCAGGAACACAACACCCTGAGTAGGGTCTAGAGTGCTATGGTTTTCTGTAAGGTGGAGGCACTTATCCCCAGTACTTATTCTGTATTCTTCCCCAGACTTAAATTATCTCCATACCAAATTTTATCTAAATCGGTGAAAAGGAAATAGTGGCACACAGAGTTACTTTCACATTTATAATACACTAGCCTTTTCCCGCGGCTTCGCCCGCGTACTATAAGTACTCAAAAAGGATACGATACCCATGTTGATTTTCAGACTTTGTGACCACATTTGCCCCTTTTAGGGGTTGAATTTTCAAAAAACCTGAAACACGTTTACTCATTTATCGTTAGAAATACTCCTGTGAAGTTTCAAATAAAATAGTCTAACAAATCTTGATTCGCGATACAAACTTTGGACCCCATTTTACCCCCTCAGGGGGTGAATTTTGAAAAATCCTTTCTTAGTGCATCCCTAGACCTTATAAGGAACCTACGTGCCAAATTTGGAATCTATAGAACCAGCGGTTTAGGCTGTGCGTTGATATGCCAGTCAGTCAGTCAGTCAGTCAGTCAGTCAGTCAGTCAATCAGTCAGTCAGTCAGTCAGTTTCTTCTTTTATATATTTAGAAATAGATTAATAGAAGATATTATTTGGGATATTTAGCCAAAACTAAAGTATAAATGAACGTATGTATTTGGCAAAAGTAGTGAGTTAGAACCATGGGACGTGCTGTTTGTGGGTGTTGTGATGATATGATGAAAGTTACATTTCTATGTGGGATGTGTTTTCGTAATAGAGCTATGATATAGTATGACATATGACTTAGTAACTATTCGGTGAAATCGGAAAATACCGGACCACTTGGTGCTTGATGGTAAAAATAATGTAACAAGATTACAAATATTTATATACAAAACAACGCTAAAACTTGTAAAAATGTATGAACAATGGCGAGCTTTATCCCTTTATAATTTTTAGGGTTCCGTACCTCGAAAGGAAAAAACGGAACCCTTATAGGATCACTTTGTTGTCCGTCTATCTGTCTGTCTGTCTCTCAAGACCCTTTTTCTCAGGAACGCGTGGAGGTATCAATCAAGCTCAAATTTATATGAAATACTCAGGTCTACTGTCCCTTGGAGCTGTGAAAAAATCAAACTTCTAAGCCAACGCAATCAAAAGATACAACCGTTTATGCCGCAAATTTTCGAAACTCGCAAGGGAATCAAAACCTACAGGGTACTTCCCGTGAACTCAGAATCTTGAAATTTGGTACGAAGCAACGTTTTATAGCACAAATAAAGGAACAATTGCGACAACCGTATTTTTTTTGTTATATCATATAAACATTTTTTTTAATAATTTTGAAGTTACTACCCCTATATACCCACAGGTTTGTACGGAACCCTCGGTGCGCGAGTCCGACTCGCACTTGGCCGGTTTTTTTAAGATAGATATGTTAGCAAGTCGCCATCAAATATATCGGAGCGGCCAAGGTATTCAAAAATATAGGAACATGCTCTTTATCGCTTTGACAATAGAGGCGTTGTTCAGATATTTATGACCACCTTGGCCGCTCCGATATATTTGATGGCGACTGTACATATAAACCGAAAATCGTTACAAACAGTTATTGCAGTGTGACGGTCAGTTCGTCACTAAAACAGCTGACACGGATTTATTGTTTATCGCCATATCGTTGGCAAATAATCAGAATGAGCGATTACCGCTCCCATACACACCTGCTACGTAACGGTCACGTTATATTATTAGGATTACGAGTTATCAAATTATCAATCAATATCAAATATTTATTTCACTCACCATATTAGCAAATGAGCTTATTTCTAAGTAAAGCCTGACAAGAAATATATTATTATTGTCAAGAGGGCGATTATATTACTCTCATTTATGTGGCAACAGTTCAGTAGTCATAGAGCTCTATGGTATGGTGACATCTTGATTTGTTTACCTGTCAGCTCTGATGTTAATTTGAAAATGTTTCACAGCGAAATAGTTTCATTTCCCGAGCATACTCGTATTATTCACAGCAGTTTAGTATATACACTATTTACAATGTTTCGCTCTTGACTATGGACAAATTTGGGATTTTTTGTCGTTTATTATTTAATTTTCAACACTTTATTATTATTCAAGTAAACTGCCACAATTACAGTGACAGCATGTCATGCACTCACACATGCATAATCTAATCATCCTGTCATTAAAATTATTGCTAGTGTAAGAAATTAGTTCCAATGAAATTCCGCAACATGGCGCATGATCATATATTTCTGGTCAGGCTTTACTTACTAACTTATATAATACAGACGGTGCGTTACTTAACCATTGTCAATTATTTGTGTCATTTATATATTGGAACGAAGTTCCTTATCGGACGGTTCGCGGATGGGGGGCTACTAAAAAAGTCACGTGACCGTCACGAAAACTCGACACAAATCCATACGATTGAGAAACATGAATAAAATAAAATAGAATAGAATAAAGTGAAGTGAAGTGAAAAGTCAAAATGCCAAAAATTACTTAAATTGCAAAAAATTTCAACATTACAAAAATGAAAAAAAAAAAAAAAAATTATATAACAACTTCGTTCCAACCACGTTCCACGACACTCACGTATTTTTATTTATCTGTTATTGATTCGGTTAAATAATGTATGACTAAAAAAACCGGCCAAGTGCGAGTCGGACTCACGCGCCGAGGGTTCCGTACAAACCTGTAGGTATATAGGGGTAGTAACTTTAAAATTATTAAAAATATTTTTATTATATGATTTAACTAAAAATTTATGGTTTTCGCAATTTTTCCTTTATCTGTGCTATAAGACGTTGCTTCGTACCAAATTTCAAGATTCTGAGTTCACGGGAAGTACCCTGTAGGTTTTGATCCTTGCGAGTTTCGAAAATTTGCGGCATAAACGGCTGTATCTTTTGATTGCGTTGGCTTAGAAGTCTGAGTTTTTCACAGCTCAAAGGGACAGTAGACCTGAGTATTTGATATAAATTTCAACTTGATACCTCCACGCGTCCCTGAGAAAAATGGTCTTGACAGACAGACAGACAAACGGACAACAAAGTGATCCTATAAGGGTTCCGTTTTTTCCTTTCGAGGTACGGAACCCTAAAAACCGATGTTTTATGTTAGAAGTCCCATCCCTAATCGGCTAGTTGACTTGACATCATAGGTAATGGCAGCCCTAAATTAAATGCGTCGGCTTTTAAACGCCGTTATATTTTTGTGAGAATCGCCCTAACCATCAAAAGGGGATTTTAGTGGTCTATGGTGTAGTATGTTGATATTATTTTATCTGTGCGATACATTTAAAGGCCGACCTTTGCCTCTCAGACCTCTCTGTGGTCCCTTTTGTGTGCCGATCAGAGATTTGTATAGGTCCCCTTTTAAAAATCTAAATAATAATGTATCTTTTGTCAAATTGCTGTAAAGTGG
Source organism: Pammene aurita (assembly GCA_947086415.1). Classification (NCBI taxonomy): domain Eukaryota; kingdom Metazoa; phylum Arthropoda; class Insecta; order Lepidoptera; family Tortricidae; genus Pammene; species Pammene aurita. The sequence continues at coordinate 7,629,799 of OX352314.1, read as the reverse complement.
ATTCTTATATTATAATTTAGCTCATTTAAATTACAAATATTCTTGAGAAATACATGATAATAATAATTTTAAACAAAAAATAACCGACTTCACTTAGCCTCCACCTTTCCAAAATGAAAAAACGTTCGAGCTGCTGTAAACAATACTACTCAAATCACTATAGGTGTGGCTATAATAGTTGAAGTTCCCTCGATTTCTAACGGATCCCATCATCAGATCCTGACCTGGGTGGTTACAATGGGACAAACTGTGAATATACTCTTTCAGACAAATAAATAATATTTCACCTCTGCAGCTCGAACAAGCCTACTTCCTTGCGAATACACAGTGTCGAAAGTGCGACTTTCGTCACTCCAGGGAGTGAGACAAAGTAGTTTTTTAATTTAGTGAAGGCCATGAACTGCCACTTCATATTTCGGGGTCTATTACAAATTCGAAATACATATTTTTAACCTTTAATATGTTCTCACGACTGAGGTGAAAAGTTGTATGTGTCACACGAGAGCAAAGTTATTTTACATCTAGTGTTTTGAGTCCTTCGCTACGCTCAAGATTCTAACTTAGAATCACTCGCTTCGCTCGTGATTCAAGTATAGAATCTTTCGCTTACTCAGGACTCAAAATCAACACTCGCACGAAAAACCAACTTTCCTCTCTTGTTGCACAAATAACTATTTCAAATCGGTCCAGCCGTCTTCGAATAATCGGTGACTATACATAAAATAAAATAAATTCGGTTGAAAATCCATAACTTGACAATTTTCGTGCCATAATATCTCTAATAAAAAACGGTCTCTAATAAAATTTTGTTTGAAACTATAACAATATTGGGAAAAATATTTTAATCGGAAATACCTTAAATCCATAACACATTTTATCCAGGCTTTTTGTCACGGCTGTATTGAGCCCGGGGTCCGGTCGCCAACCTAATCCCAGTAATCTGCGTAGGCACTGGTTTAAGCCTAAATCAATAACACCAGTTTTTATAAATATAAATAGTTGCCATGTGGTTTGGCTTATGGAGTAGACTTTGTCAACTAAATGGAGAAGAGCCAGAAGACGCAGAAGAAGGCTTTTGCCAGGGGGGTGTCACCACGCAGTTTTGGTACATTTGGCCGGCGCGCCTCCCGGGAAGGCGTATGGCAGTGGGCTGCCGCTCGGCTCGCACGATATAGTCGTATTACGTGGCGCTCGCGCAAAATTGAAAATACACAATGGCTTCGAAACCTAAACCTCGATCTAATCCGTATAAAAGATATAATATTGGTTGCCAAGAAACAATATAAGGAACTGACCGACATATTTTCAAAGAATACGGCTGTGGTATACCCTACACCTACTTCCGTTAGAATCAGACATACGATCTCCAGATAAAAATTTTATGTTTACAGAACCAACGATTGTAATTCCTACATATTTATCTTAAAAATAATAAATCAGTAGGTATAGGTACAATAACTTGTCAAGTGACAACCCTGTGCCGACACTCACAGCTCGGTCATAAAACTGCGGCGCGCAAAGAAGATTCACGGTTCGTGCGCGGTTATAAGTTTAAATTTTGCTTGCAGGCGGCGAGTATAGGTATAATTTTATACCTAAATCTGCCTTTTGTGAAGGAGTGAATTTTCTGTGCGGTAGTACTATTACTTATTCTGTGCTTTTGCCCAGCAGTGAGACACTAGAATAGGCTAACGAAAAAAGAAGTCATGTGTAGTCACCGGCAATAGTATCTTCCTACACGAAGGCCGCAAAAATATGTGACACGCTCTTATTTGTAGGGCCATTAGAGCGTGTCACATATTTTTGCAGCCTTCGTACAGGAAGATACTATTGCCGGTGACTGTACACTATTAGGTAAAGGAAAAAGTGACCAATACCTCCAGTTTTTTTGACAATTTGAGACGATTTTTCAGCCCACAGTGTGGTGCTAGCTGTTCAGATATTTCTAAACACCTCAACCGCCCCGGTGTATCCGTATAGTGCTAACAGACGAGCGTATTGCACCACGGACCGATAAGGATATATAGTTATCTCACTCTAACAAGGCAGGCAGGGTGTTCATCCTCACATCCTGGAACCTAAGGGGTCGCGCACTGTACAGTTTAAGAGAAATTTCCTCCCACGAACGCTGCGGCTGTGGAATGACCACCCTGCCGAGGTTTTCCCAGCGGGCTACAGTATGAGGTTCTACAAAAAAGAGTGTATAGGTTCTTAAAGAGTAGGCAACGCGCATGTGTATCCTCTGGCCTTGCAGGCGTCCATAGGCTACGGTAACTGCTTACCATCAGGGGGGCCGTTGTTTGCCATCGTCGTGGCATTTAAAAAAAACCGGCCAAGTGCGTGTCGGACCACGCATAGGAGGGTTCCGTACCTTCAATGTAATAAGAACCAAACTAATACCAAAAGGTCGTATCTGATGCCTATGGAAGAAGTTTTTTGGAGATAACTCAAAAATGGCTGAACCGATAATGTTCAAAATAATTTTCGTAGAAAGTACCTATATGATAAGGCACATCGCCTCAAATTTTTTCATATTTTTTGGACTTACGGTTCAAAAGCTACAGGGGGGGGGGGACACAATTTTTCTGACTTTCGAAGCGATTATTTCAGAAAATATTCACTTAATCACAAAATGGTCAAAGAAACCTCAATGTTATTTTGAAAGACCTATATAAAGATTAATGTGTCACATTTTGATATTTGGTTAAAAACATTTTTTGAAATTTAGTTACATCTATGGAGCGCACCCTTAAAAATATTTTTTTTTTCAAATTTAACTCCATAACTAAGTAGCGGCATACAGAATACACCTTATGTGTAAATTTTATTCAGATACGTCGTAAAGTTTCCGAGTAAAATGGCTGTGACATACGGACGGACAGACAGACAGACAGACAGACATGACGAATCCATAAGGGTTCCGTTTTTTGCCATTTGGCTACGGAACCCTAAAAACCGGTGCGAGTCGGACTCGCGCACTGAGGGTTCGGTACAAACCTGTAGGTTTGATATGAATTTCAATTTAATACCTCTACGCGTTCATGAGGAAAGGGGTAGTATAGTAATGCTTAGAAAAAATGGAAAAGTAGAAAAATCCACTACAACAACAACTTGGGACTCCGATAGCCGGTTGAGAAGTGTAAGACTTCTTCGGCAGATGTCACTAGGGGGACGCCCCTAAGACGCATAATATGGGATATAGTGGAGAAATTCGCAGCCATCAGGTGTGTCTCAGTAGCTCAGTTGGTTAGAGCGATGGGCATGTATCCCAGAGTTCCGAGTTCGAGTCTCGCCTGAGGCAGTGGATTTTTCTACTTTTCCATTTTTTCTAAGCATTGTGGTATCGTTAGCAGACGTTCTGCTTAATACAAAATTAAGGGGTTAGTAACTTTAAAATTATTAAAAATATTTTTATTATATGATGTAACAAAATATTTACGGTTTTCGCAATTTTTCCTTTATCTGTGCTATAAGACTAAGCTAAATTTCAAGATTCTGAGTTCACGGGAAGTACCCTGTAGGTTTTGATTCCCTTGCTAGTTTCGAAAATTTGCGGCATAAACGACTGTATCTTTTGATTGCGTTGGCTTAGAAGTTTGATTTTTTCACAGCTCCAAGAGACAGTAGACCTAAGTATTTGATATAAATTTCAGCTTGATACCTCTACGCGTTCCTGAGAAAAAGGGTCTTGACAGACAGACAGACAAACGGACAACAAAGTGATCCTATAAGGGTTCCGTTTTTTCCTTTCGAGGTACGGAACCCTAAAAAACAAATAGCAGCGTCCTTTGCGGGCCGTGGTCCGGTACGCTTGTCTGTTAGCACTAGTACACCGCACAAATTATTTTACGTCACCGACCTTGGAGCGACGTATCTTGGCATATAATATCGCGAGGTCACCCGAACGTTCAAGTTGAAGGTCGAGTCGAGCCACTTGCGCGAATACTCTTCTGCCGATGCCGACACTTGATGACGAATAACAAGGAAATGTGACGTTCGGGAAAAGTTGCCAAACGCCAACTCGCTAGTTTAGCATAAGTGACAAAGAGTAGAGTTTTAATACTTAGCACTTTTTAGGGTTCCGTACCTCGAAAGGAAAAAACGTAACCCTTATAGGATCACTTTGTTGTCCGTCCGCTCATCCGTCCGTTCATCCGTCCGCCCATCCGCCCGTCCGTCCTTCAAGACCCTTTTTCTCAGGAACGCGTGAGGGTATCAAGCTGAAATTTATATCAAATACTCACGTCTACTGTCCCTTGGAGCTGTGAAAAAATCAAACTTCAACGCCAACTCAATCAAAAGATACAGCCGTTTATGCCGCAAAATTATTTTGATACATCTGTAACATTAACACATGTTGTAATAAATGTTAATATGAATTAATTCTTAAATATAAGTATTTTTTATATTAAAAATTTTTGTCTACACCAATATCATAAATCCTCTATTCCGCGTTCGGAAACCGTATGTAACTACCACCATTATTGCAACCAGTAACGTAACATCTCTGACAGTGTGGTAAAAACGTATGAAAATCCATTACCCACGGTAACGTTACGAAGATCCGCGCTCTCCCCGACCGCCGGCACGCGCCCGCGCGACCGCCGACACAATCGAGTTAGTCATGGCGGTGCAATGGCGGTCATTCTACTGGTTTCCGCACCTCATTTAGGATCTATAATATGTGTGTAGATAAAGCAGTGTATGCAACTGTACGTAATTAGGCCTTATTACGTAACAGTTACATGAACTACTATTATTTACGTCACACCAGTTAAATGATACATGAAATTTTATAAAACGGACGTTAAAAAGGAACCCCGCTCAGCGTAATGCCATGGCAAGATTGGCAAGCCGCGGCGCTGATTTTCAGTGGGGACCTAACTTTCCTCTAGTTAACTTATATTAAGTACAATATTTTATCTGTGGTGAACACTCACAAATAATGCTAGGAATACACAATCAGCCCAAAAAAATGGTCCCACAATAGTGCCGCAAGAACGACTCGTGCAGCAGTTTCTCTGACAGTCTTGTTACGGCATAAGACTGGCCGGTTACAAATTTTCAGGAGCCATATTTTCAGTTAATCTTGTTTGAGTCTGTACCTCCTTTACATTGTTGCTCGAATCGTAAACCGCATGAAAAACCCGCGCCAAACAGTACTTATCCATTTTATGATAAAATCCCCGTGTGTTGACGATGAGGGACCCTCTTGTTCCTTTAGCCGTCAACCCAGTGAATCCTCCTTTTTGTAAAGGGTCGGCAACGCGCATGTGACACCTCTGGAATTGCAGGCGTCCATAGGCTACGCTACCTGCTTACCATCATGCGGGCCGTACCGTATGCGTGTAAGTGTTATGACGTACGCTGTCAAAGTAACCTTCATACTTTCGAATAAGGTTTGTATTGGCTTGCGTCCGTGATCGTTTTGTGTTAGTGACGTTTTTGCATAGGTCTAACGTACCTATGCACGATAAAGTTACGCATATAATTTAAAAATCAATTTTTGGTAGAGCTTAAAGACATTTAAAAAACACATAGTTGTCTGTCAGTCTCCATACTCATTAAAACATTATTGTCAACAGGCAAAGAAGTGCAAAAGAGATGGCGCTCGATCCGGGACTCCTACACGAAGGCGTATCGTCAGGGCAAGTGTGTACCCGCGGAGCAGTGTACCCCCGGCAGCCGCCGGTACCAGTACCACGCGCAGATGTCATTTCTACTACGAGCGCTGAAGAACAAGTGAGTACACGGGTGTGTGTGGGTACTCCGATGTGCAGTGCAACCCCGGCAGCCGGCAATACCAGTACCATGCCAAGATGTTTAAGCGACGGGAACTGTTACTGTTGTACAAGCGAGTACACGGGGTCGGGTGCTAGGGTACACGGACGCGCATCGGTGGCGTGAAGCGTGTAATCTACTGCAGAAGGCCATATCAATACCGCAGCAACAACTTGATTATCTACACGAGTACTAAGGTACACGGGTTTGTGGGTACGGTCACGGTCTTTAATTGTTGAGCCACTTAGGATTCATTTTACAGTGCACATTTTTTATTTTTATTTATTTATTAAGGTTCACCAATAATTGTTGACATCGATACATGTTTACATTTTAAAAGCTTACCTACTTAAATAATAATGTCACAATTACTTATAGGTAAACACCGCATGCAAAATAATTTGGATATAAACACACACACACATTTTAAAGAGCTAAGAGAGAGAAAATAGCTTGAACCGTTAATAGCTCAACAATTATAGTCCATGACTGTACAGTCGACATCAAATATATCGGAGCAGCCAAGGTACTCAAAAATATCTGAACATCCACTCTATCGCTTTGACAATAGAGGCGTTGCTCAGATAATTGTGACCACCTTGGCCGCTCAGATATATCTGATGGCTACTGTACCAGCCGGGGGATACATTGAATATGTTTCTGATTATATAATTCTTAAAATTATTTAGTACGATTCGATTTTAGATTACTTTCTATAAAATCTTGGTTACTTTACAGTCAAATCAATCGGTGGAATCCGGTTGTTACAAATATTTTATTCAACAGTTGGTATAACCAAATCCGTTATTTTCAGGAAACCGAGATACTCCCAAGACAAATACGAATCGTTCTCAGAAATCTCCAATTCACCGCAGCACCCCCCACCAGAGGACCCCCCTATGCCCAAAATAAAGCACGAAATCATCGACAGACCTCTAGACCTCAAAACGAGACCCGAAAAACCTACGCAAGACAAAAGCAACCAGGCTACCATACAAGAGAAAAAATCTTTAGAAATCAAAATAGACGCGAACTCAATATTACCTGACGACCATTTCGACGATGATAAACTATTTATGAACTCTCTTTTACCTTTATTTAAAAAAATGGACGACGACACTAGATTACTATGCCGTATAGAGGTCTTAAAAATTATCAGATACGCTCTAAAAGGTCATAAGTGTTTTGAAGCGCTAAGGATAGCGGAAGATAGTTTTTTCAGAGAAAGGATGAGTGGGATATTGGCTAAGCAAGAGGTTATGGAGGAAATGAACACGCCTAAATCTACGTTGTCTATGACTACTAGATCTGCTGACGGGAGCAGGCCAGTTAGGAAAAGAAGAGTAAGTATTTTGATGTACTTAAAGTCCGTTAACGATTTGAAAACAAAAATTGTTAATAATGAAATAACGCACATGAATTGCATTTGATATGATAGTTTGAAGTCTTGTTATAGCAAAAAATTTGGTACACATTTATTATTATTTAATGCTTCAATTCTTGCAAAGCTTGTTTAGTGAGGACGTTGATTCATGCAAACTTGTCTCTGGGTTTTTTATTATTATTTGTTATGCACTCAATATGTTTTATATTATCTGATTAAAGCGTAAAGCCGATTTATTCCTACATTAAAATGTTTATGAAAATTATGAAATACTAATACATACATTCCCAAAAATTTACAGAATCGTTCACCTTCCCCATTGCCAATGCCAGCAAAAAGAAGAGGCCCTGGCCGCCCTAGAAAGGTACGATACATAAGATAATCTACTGCATTTATTTTAGAAATTATTCATTTTTAACTTTACAACTAAGTGTAGTTAAGCTCCCGACTTACAAAGTGGTTTGCAAAGTCTTAAAGTGCTGTCGAATTTTATCACTCAATTTGAAATTCTACTTTAGTTTCTTCGTAAATATTTGATTTTCTAACACACACAAGTATTCCAACGTCTGTCCTGGTTTTTTATTCTGGGGTTCGCCCGGCAACCAACCAAACCCGATCAATTGGAATAGCTTCTAGCTTTTACAGCGATTGCAATCTGATCTTCCAACACAGAGGGCAAATTATGCCTTAGTGTGATTTGAATTGATTTGATTCAGCTTCATTACGATATTTCCCTTCATCGAAAAGAGACTGATAATATCAAATTACATTTCATACATGATTATGAAAAACTCAGGAGTACGAGCCAGAGTTTGAACCCGCGTCCTTTCGTCGTGAAACTCGTGTTTTTTTGTTAATTTTCTTTATCTGAAACAATCTACAATAATTTCAGGTCCGTCCACCGCCATCAGATTCAGACGAGGAACAACTGTCAAAGAAGCGCGGTCCCAAGATGAAGGTGGTCCCGCTTGAGGTCACAAGAATGTCGGAGATGGACGAATCGCTCAGCAAAGCCACTAGTGTGGCTCAGCTGTCCACACCGCTGTTTATGAAGGTAAGTTTATTATACTGTTTGAGAAACAGCTGTCAAAGAAACGCGGTCCCAAGATGAAGGTGGTCCCGCTAGAGGTCCCAAGAATGTCGGAGATGGACGAGTCGCTCAGCAAAGCCACTAGTGTGGCTCAGCTGTCCACACCGCTGTTTATGAAGGTTTGTTTATTATACTCTTTGAGAAACAGCTGTCAAAGGAACGCGGTCCCAAGATGAAGGTGGTCCCGCTTGAGGTCACAAGAATGTCGGAGATGGACGAATCGCTCAGCAAAGCCACTAGTGTGGCTCAGCTGTCCACACCGCTGTTTATGAAGGTTTGTTTATTATACTGTTTGAGAAACAGCTGTCAAAGGAACGCGGTCCCAAGATGAAGGTGGTCCCGCTAGAGGTCCCAAGAATGTCGGAGATGGACGAGTCGCTCAGCAAAGCCACAAGTGTGGCTCAGCTGTCTACACCGCTGTTTATGAAGGTTTGTTTATTATACTGTTTGAGAAACAGCTGTCAAAGGAACGCGGTCCCAAGATGAAGGTGGTTCCTCTAGAGGTCCCAAGAATAATTGAATAATCGTTTGTCTTTATCTGTCACTGTGACAGTTCTGTTTGTTGGAAACAGACAAAACATAATTTACCTAAATGAGGCTTGTATGACGTTTATGAATAAGCGGGTAAATGTGACGTTTTGAAGTCAAATGGACACCATTGTCGGTTGTCAATAAAGAGTTACTGCCATAAAAAATAATTGAGAAATAACTCTATTAACAACCTTTGACTTGAAAACGTCACAAATGTTTAGTCTAATTAAATGTTCTTTTTAGAAATTCTAATTTACGTGTTATAAGTATTGTATTTATTTATAAGTATTTCAGAGCTAATTTGTCATTGTAAATTTTATTTTAGAAAATTGGTTGACATTTCCTAATCTTTTTCCTGCTCATTGATTATTTTATCAATGTATCAAGTTCTCAAAATTTTCTTACATAGTGCATTATTTATTTTTATAGAACAAATATAATGACGAATTTGGACGCATTCCGTAAAGAGTGGTCGAAATTGTCAACCAACTGGGTCGAATGGGGAAAAAGAGGGGAGGCCTTTGCCCAGCAGTGGGACACCAAATAGATTAAGGAAAAAAAAAATGAATAAAAGTAATAAAACAGTGGCTTCTCCATTTCAGATGTACAACCTAGAACGCTCAAAAACACCAACAGCGCTCCCTAATCCGCAGAGCATGCAAGTTTCCATCAAAACTGAACCATTCGACGATCAGGGGTATTAGACTCTAAGGTTTTAAGCTTAAGGTTCAAATTGCATTGCGCCCGTATTGGGGTACACGGGTTCAACCCGTGTACCCTAGATAACTTTTGTTTATCTGTGAAGTTAGCGGTCCTGGGTTTGATTTCCAACAAGAGGTAATTTCACATGGATTTAAAATTGAGAATCTGTAAGTCTTTGGATATTTAATACTTAGATTTAGATCTTCGAGCAAAAATGTAAAGGAGTTAGGAGGAACAGATTCAAACAAGATTTACTGAAAATTTGTAACCGGCCAGTCTTATACCGTAATAAGACTGTCAGAGAAAGTACCGCCCGAGTCGTTCATGCGGCACTATTGCGGGGCCATTTTTTTGGGCTGATTGTGTATCCCTAGTATTATTTGATCGGTGATTTAGAGTGAGTTTTTAATTTTGCCTATGGCTACGGAGAGATTTCCTTGACCATAAACAATTGATCTAAATTTTATTTTTTATACACTGAATATACTAGTAGTCCGCCCCGAACTGAGAACTCGCGATTTACTTGCAAACGAGATGACCAATGTAACAAGACCCTCCTAAAGTTTTTTTTTCGCCTTCAAGGGGTTGTGGAGCTAGCACAACCCGTTGATCAATCCTGCTCATATACGAACTCTCAGATTATATGTATCTCTGCTACAACCCCAACAATATTTATAAAGATCAGAAAAACGTTACTAAAGTTATCGCGGAACGAAATGCCAAGACGCCCCAGTAGCCGAAGTTGTTTGTATGAACTTCACTTCGCTTACGCTCCGCTCGTACGATTAACCGTTTGTACCCCAAGAACTCCTAAAGGTGTAGTCAGTACTCAAGCCCACAGCTCAAAGACCGCCTAAAGCTTACTCTGTCAAAGTATCCTTAACCCTTTCAAGTAAGATATATATTAGCTTACTTGCGCTAGTGACCTTGGCGTGTAAGTGACATTTTGTATATGACGTATGGCGTTCAAAGGGTTAATTATTCATAAACAATTAGATTCTTAATTTAAAATCCATGTGGTCTTATAGCCGTACCATGAAATATAACAGGGACGATTTAGACTGTAAATTTCTACACAGAATGGGGTTGGCCGGGCGAAAGTGTTTACAGATAGCGTCAGCATAGCTTGTACCTGTCAAACCTACCAACAGTGTCCATTCTTGTTTTTTTTTAATTATTTATTTGACCCGGATGCTAGCCCTTTAAGCCAAATCCCATAGAACAAAACTAGTGGCCAAACCGTTTACAGAAGCCAATCCCCATTGTGCACCGGTTTTTTTTAAAATATCGGTTTATAAGAATGAAAGCAAGGTGTTGGAGAGTCAGTATAAATTATACATATATTTTATATAACAACACCAATTGACTTTTTTTTTTAATTTCGCAGTCTTGTAATTTCGCCTTTTGTTTGTAAAAAATTAAGTTGATGTAATGTTCTTGGCACAGATCTAAATACACATAGATAACTTAAACACCTCAATCTGTATGAAAACCAACCGTGTCACTTTTTTTCTACCTACTGTGACGTCACAAGGGCGAATTAGTGATGTGAATTCCCCGTTGTCCGCACAAAATCGATTCAAAGGCGACGCCGCCGCCGCACACGCCGTTCGGCTCGACTTGATTCAGCCTGGCCGCAGATGCACGGAATTTCGGTACGGTTTCCATATGACAGACAGGGACAGAGACACTTTTTGACGTTATTCCGTTCGGAACCCAAACGAAAATTCCGGGCGTGTGCGGCCAGAGGGCCTACCGCGAAACGAAAACGAACTCCGTTCGTGTATCTCCCTCTCTGTTGCACTTGCTAGTTCAAGCGACAAAGACGCAGATAACCTAAAAATCACTAATCGATTCACATGAATGACATCGATTTTCTGACATACGAATGATATAGACAGACGAATGATGTAGACAGACGAATGATATTAAACGGAATTATGAAATAAAGGATATTTGAATTACATTTTAAAAATAAAACTAGTAAGACTATTAATTAGCTCTGTGAGCTGTAGACCTCGCTTTGTTTTGAAATGGCTGAAATTTGTAATGTTTTAAATTTTCTACCTCCATATCTCTCCATTTTTTTTAATTTCGAAAAATTGTATATAGTTCACAAGATTTTATGAGAATAGTAATAATAAAAACACTGTTAAACATTAAATCTATTTCTAACCTCATTATCATTGTCAATGTGTTTTAGTATATTAATAGTGGCATACGCCGTTTTTTTCAACAATCTCAACTTCTTCCCTTCAATGAAACTGCTATTTTCAAAGTGTTTAGAATAAATAGTACTATGCTTAGTCGGGAACCATAGTCTTTCCGTCATTTTTCTTTTGTGATAGGATCGTGTGGGAAACTAAAAAAAGTAAGTGTTTCTTAAGCACAATAGAAATTTATAAACGTATTATACATTCAAAGGATAAACATGTCACATACATGAAGAACCCGAAGATATTACCCTCCATTTTTAAAGCTGTCGTAAAATTAGGACATATTTCGAGCTTGTTTGTATCAATAACAACTAAATTGGCGTTTTTAAAATGGTAAATATCATTCGTCTGTCCGAAAACGATTAAAATCCATCATCGAAATAATGTTGTAGAACGAACAACACTAGTTGCTAGATTTGACAGACGAATGAGAAGTTCCCTTGTACCACGAACTCCAAGTGATGCGCGACAGTATCGCTTGTTCTGATATTCATCGTCTCTTAACACACAACGTCAGATTAAACGCTCAAAGCAAACGCGGCAATGTAATGTGAACATAGTTTACTTACCGATAATCTATAGATACTTAGGTACAGTCTTGGAATCACACCTCGGAATACTTAAAAAATTGATTTAAAATGAATTTACGCATAATATAATTTGAAAATAACTTACGTGTGATAGGAAAAATATCTTTGCGTTTGGGTGCTTCAAATTTTTGGGCTATTGCACTTTAATACCATGCAAAAAGGCATTTCCTTAATTTTCACGGACAACCGGCTACCACAACAGACGCGCACGGAATGTCAGTAGCGACGGCCAACTCGGAGACCTACTCCGAGTTCCGACACGCGAAGTAGATGCATTTGCGTGACCTATGTATATTTAGATCTGTGGTTCTTGGTTAGTAATGTTACTATTATTTAAACGAAATAATGTGAAAACAATGTTATATTATATGCTTGGTTCAGTTGCATGTAGCATTTCATTTGTGCCTTTTGTGGTTAGTAAATTACATAATAATGTGATGTTTTCAAAGCATTGTGTACATCATACATCATTGTGTTAATAGAGTTTATTTCTTAATTAATTTTTAAGGCAGTAACGCCGTATTGACAACCGATAATGATGTACATTTGACTTGAAAACTTCACATATATTATGTGGCTTTAAAAGCACTCAAAATTTGTGTAATGTCTTGTGCTCAAGAAGGGATTTCTCAAGTGACTTTTTAATAGGTAGTTGAAAAGATTATCAATATTTTTTTAAATCATCTAGGTTTTTGGTTTTTTCGTCATAAATCCAGCATTCGTCTGGCAAATGTAAAATGACGATATTGGTTTGTCTCTCTCCTTCATTTTGACATTTGTGTGTAAGAAAGAGACAAAACTAAACAGGTTAGCTATACGCTGTTTTATGAATAAGGAGGTTGATTACATATTTGTCAAGCAAAAGGAAATTTAAGAAGTTACTTGACATAGGTAAAGCCTGGCCAGAAATATAATATGATCATTGTCAAGACGGGGCTATTATTCTCATTTATATGGCAACAATTCAATATTGTCAAAAAGTATATTATTCTCTACATCTTGATTTGTTTACCTGTCAGTTCTAATGTTTATTTGAAAATGTTTCGTAGCGAAATAGTTTTAATTCCAGATCGTTTTATTTCCAGCAGTTTATTACATACATTACAATGTTTCACTCTTGACTATGAATAGTTTTGGCCCTTTTTTTTCATTTATTATTTAATATTCAACACGTTTCTATTCATTCAAGTCTTGTTCAAGTAAACCGCCACAATGACACTGACAACAATGACAAACTGTCATTAAGATTATTGCCAATGTAAAAAATTAGTACTGATGTTATTCCGCAACATGGCGCATGATCATATATTACAGGCTTCATATTTGTGATGCTTTCATATAGAACTGCATATAGTATATTATTGAGAAAATGTATTATTTAGTATGATTGTGATAATATAATCGTTATGCTTCGCCATTTATTTAGTTATTCCTAGAATCGGTTATAAAATAAAAGAGCATTTCATAATTTAGATTGTAAGCTATGTTAAGTAGGTACGGGTAGTGGCCAGCGAAATGTCAATTCTTACAGTTTTATAATGTGGCAACAAAGCATACAGACTGCCTGTTGGTAAAAGGTTGTATAGCCCATGAACGCTTGCAAATCCAAGGAAATAAACCCAACATTAAATATACTTATATATTATTTTTATATACTGATTTTCATTTCGCTGCTCTCTACCAAATAATATGAAGAAATATTTTTATAAAAGTCACAGTAGGAGGTTAATGTTAGTTAGGAACACATGCATATAATAGTATATGTAAAAAATTAATTAAATACAACGATTATGATGTATCTGTAAATAGGGTAAACTTCCCAATAACTGAAGAAAACCAGTAACTAGGTACGTTTTCCTTAAGTCACTATTGTCTGAAAACAAGCCGAAAGGTGGCGAACATTGGTGAGGTGCCAATAATAGGGTAGTTTACCCTTTTTCACACTATATATTGTCTGTCAATGTTTACATTCCACGTAAAATAAGACAATAAGGTCGCAAGGATGGTACAGATGGAATAAATACTTTTTCTATATAACTGTTTTATTTAACGATACACAGGAGTCAATTTATTTAAGTAATTTTATAAAAGTTAGTAGTAAATTACAAGATTACAGTTACATTTGTATCTTTGAAGATTGTATACAAAAATAAATACGTAACTCCATAGACATAAAATAACGAGACGTTAATGCCTTGAAGACATTAAGTCAAAACTGTGATTCCATAATAAGCCGATTTCTTCGTGTTTACGCGCGACACGCACAAGTATACAACACGTGGACGAGCGGTGATTGGTTCAAACGTCAAAAGTGAGTGTGTGTGCACGAGACCGCGGCTTATTATGGAATCACAGTATCTTCGTAGGATTGTCTCCTTATTTTATATGGCTATGCGTAGCTCATTCCGTCGTTCGGCCAATAACATAATTCTGTAGATATAAAATAATGTTGTATGTATAGTTGCATTTTTTTAAGATTTCCGAATGGTAGGGAAGAGGTCTAGAATAGGACATCTTAAAAAAATCTTACTACATAAACCTCATTGGTGGAATGACAGGGTCACGTGTTTTTTTTGTTCACATTATTTTCAGATCCATATATGGAATAGTGGCATAATAGAGGAAAGGCGTCCGTAGAGCTAGATTCCCATTTAAGCAGTTGTAGAATAACTTATGGAGAAATTAAAAGCCAAATTAGCTCCGACATGCCCATGAAAATTTTTGACGCATCGCCACTGATACATTAATTTAGATTTCTTAATTCGAATGTAAAATATCATCCGCCGGTTTACTAATACTAATATTACTAAATTTAACTTCCAAGCCTTCCCTTTGTGGTGTGCACGCCATAGGCCCCACTAAATACTTGCTGGCTGCAGGAAACGGTCCAAGTCTAAGTAGAGTCCACGTGCGATTGTCTATGGAATACTTGACGCACACGGCGTCGCGTAGGCGGGTGAGGCGGAGGTAGAATTTTTTGGGGTTGCCAGGAAATACGCCTGAAAAAACGCAATGACTTTGGGTTTCCGCAATCGAGTTTGTCATTGGATGGCAGCACCGTGGCGAGAGGTCTAGCTGTCATAATACACCAATCATGTTAAATCCTTTTTTTTTTTGGTAGATTTTTTGACAGCTGCTATCAAAAAGACCTCGTCACGGTGCTGCCATTCTAGTAAAAACCAGGGATTGGAAACCGGTATTTGCCCATACTAAAAATACCGGTTAATGCATTGATGTATTATGTATTCTACTAGATGAGCTATCTAGAACAAAATTTGTGCCCCATGTTTGGCGGTTGACAGCTGTCACTTAATAAAAGAGTAGCTTTAACAAAAGAGACGTGACACGGTTTTGACAAAATTCATATTCTGCCTAAACAATTTTTGTAAGGAAACGTAATTAACTGAATGATTGTTTTATTTTTACCTAATGTTTACTTTGCTCCTTACCCTAGAGTTTTAGGAACGAATGGAGAAAAATACTATTTTTGCCGACAAGCTCCTTTCAATACGAACTTTGAGGGTTAATGATCCTTGATATTTACTTAAAATGACATTGATTTCCTCGCACGGATGAAAAAACATTGTGTAAGTAGGTATAACATGAGTGAAATTTCGATATTTAAGTTTTAAATTCAGATCATAAAAATCTTTTGTATGTATTTTACTTACATTAACAACTCTAGTAAATTCACCCTTGTAAAATAAAAATATGTTTAATGAACTAAACATCACCTAACGTACTTATCTAAAACATTTTTATTACGTAAATATGTTTATGCTGAGTACTATTAACCAATAATGCTGGTAAATCAAGTGTAGGCACATATAATGTTACGTCTGCGACATTAATCTGTGCGCCAAGAAATATGGCGTCGCACCGCCAACATTAATATTTTGAATTAATGTAACACCAAACTTTGCACTTGCTTACCCATGGAATGTAATTCCCTGGCTTTTATTACTATTTTTAGAATTATTTTTACAGTTTATTATCATGCAAGAAGCCTTTACGTTTAGTATTTGATTTTATTAAAAGTTTGACACTTGCGTGTAATCATGTCAGTGGTCCAACAGCCACTGTCAGACTTTTAGTGATTTTCACTACAACTCATGGTACAAATCATTTCTTAGGGATGTCATCTCCTGTTACTCAATGGGTTAATGTCGTTCTTTTGTTTCCTATTTCATTTTTAACGAGGCAATCTAACACCAAGGCAATACCTATATACAATATTGAGTTCTACATGAAGCCCTGAAAATAATTGAATATTTCACATTATTTCGAGGTTTTTTGAAAATACCGGTTAAGATCCCTTGTAAAAACCCTAATTTCTTTTATAATATTAAAAATATTTATACCGGTTTACTCACGTAATTTAAGTCGATTTTTGCTCGACGTGTCTCCATCATGTTTCTTTTTATTATTTTGCAATTTCGTTATTAATGACTTCTACTTCTTTGTTAGTTGCATAATCGTAAAATTAAGTTCACCATATATCTCCGCCAGTAAACGGCGACATAAGTATTTGAATCATTGAGGTGCGAATGATTAGCAATAGGTTTTAATTTCGCACTTTCTTCAAGTGTTAATAATGGTTCAGTTATGGGGTCAATGCCTTACTACAATCGGTTCAAAAAAGTATGTTAATAAAATACCTTAAATTAGCACTGCCCTATCTTAGCTGTAATTCTGGCTACGGCTCTGCAGTTGGGGTATTTACCCTTGAAACATAGTTTATTTAGTCCCGGGAAAGGTAAACAGTATAGCAATTCCATACCCGTGTTCCCCTTACCCGGGAGTTCCACTCACCCCACCTGACCTTAATTTAAAATAAAATAAAGTAGGTATACCCGTAGCCCAGTCCGAAACTCCGTTGGTAAGGACGCTCCCGATCATCGGCTGGCCGTCATTATACTCAATACCGGCCTTCAGCCAGTGATGCTCGTCTACGTAGATCATGAGACCCGCTTGATCGTACAGGGTTATGAAATTTGCTTCGACACAAACCTGAAACGACTGCATTTTAGACTACGTGCATAGGACAATGGAAGGTGCATTGAAATAAACTAGTTGATAGGATAGTAACTCTAAATTTGTGTTTAATTACAATTAATATAATAACCATAATTTTAATAAATAATATATTTATTCTTAAATGTTAAAAATTTAAGAATCAACAAAGCTCAAGGCCCACTTAACAAATGTGGGTAGTTTTAAAGGTAAACCTTATGATGTAAAACTTGTAAAGGTTGTACAGTGCTAAAAAAAAACAAAAGGGGGCACTTTACCTCGATAGTGAAATCATCCTTTATTTCCACTCCATATAGATGTCCGGTATTAAAAGCGAAACCGTAAAAGGTTTTCTGCCAAAAGTCAGTTTTATTATTAGTAGAAAATTCAAGCACTTCGTTGTTAGTTTTCCAATGTTTTGGCTCATTGAGCCATTTGAAATAATTTAAGGAAATTTTATTAAATGCTGATGATTCCATTATAGATAATTATACAGTACTGCCGTTAAATGTTTGTTTACGTGTTTTTATATGTGATCCAGGACGTAACAAACAAATACGTGTCAGGAAACGGAAAGTAGAGTTAGATCATCATGAAAGTGATTGGTGTGAAAGTACCTATATAATATCTTATCGTATTATTTATCTCGTAATGTTAGTTTGAAGTGTTTATGTAGAAAATCCTCAAGGTGGAGAGTTAACCGTTCAATTCCAAAGCCCTTTAGTAATCGTTATCAACAACACAACAACATTACGTAACCTCGTTATTTTACGATTACTTCCTTTTTATTTTACGAGCGTGATATGGCAACACCAAAAATGTCAAAAGTTTTTTTCATGCTCCCAACTCTACGCAGATTCAAAATGGCTTCACTTCCGTCAAGTGCACACCGGCGTCATGGACTCGCGTGGTTTATGAAGAAAATAAAGTTTATTTTTGTGTATAGATAGTCAAAAATTAATTAAATATTGGATTTTTGGTAATTAATTGCTGAGCTTCAAATGGGCAAACCAGGTAAGTTATTTTTAACATGCATGCTTTGACATTCGCCATGATCGATATTTGCGTACAGATAACTACCACGTTTTTATGTTTATACCGTAATTTTCTGTAATAATTTATATATTTTTCTCGTAAAAGAACTTAATTACACACCGTAACCACCTCGCACATAACTTGAAATGAAATTTCAGTCTGACATGCGGTGTTTTAGGTTAGGTTTAGTTTCTGTTAGCAGCATTTCTTTGATTTTAGTTGTAAAATAACCTCAAGGGTATCGATGTAGGTTTGTAATTCATGCCTCTACTCTTTTTTTATTACCATGTTATTTCCTTTTCACAATTATTATTAACCCCACGTGTAGGCGTGGGGCGTCTAATCTTATCGCCCAAGCAAACATAACCTCATTTTGTACATTATATTACCCATGTGTACACATTCTGGGGTTCTTTTCAGTCTTATGTGTTCAACATTTTTATGCAGTTTAATCTTAACATGGTCTATATGTTTCATATAATAATATTTTGTAAGTGCAATTATAGATATGCTGTTTAGAGACTTGCAGTAACCATGTGATATAGTTTTACTGATATCTGTTAACTGTTTAAGATCTTGTTCACGAACGTGAAATGTATATTTTAACTTCATGGCTGTCACAGCTTGGACAGCACAATTTAGCTGAAAGGAAACTTTCTTTTGGAACCACATTATACCTACTAATATTTAAATATATTGTCCAAGCTTAAACAGGAGTTACATTGCCATCCTAAGTTTCAAAATTCTCTCTACACTTTGCTTAAAATTAATGAAAAATGACAGGCATTTTGCTGTGAGGGAATGTCAATAGTTACAGTCGTGGCCAGATAATTAAGGACAAGATTATTTTTGCCATACAACTGCATACAAATATGACATTTTAAATTTGATAAAAATATAAATTTTGCTTATACTATTTATATTTTAAAAAATACTGACGTATCCGTGCTTAAACAAGACTTAATATGGGCCATAAACATCTTCCATAAAATTTGAACTTTAAAAAATACAGACGGTCAAATCAACACTTTTTATTAGTTCATACTATAATTATTAGGAACGATGTATGAAAATCGTTCCTAATTACAAAATGTATTGATTTGACCGTCTGTATTTTTTAAAGTTTAAGTCTTGTTTAAACACGGATACATCAGTATTTTTTAAAATATAAATAGCATAAGCAAAATTTATATTTTTATCAAATTTAAAATGTCATATTTGTATGCAGTTGTATGGCAAAAATAATCTTGTCCTTAATTATCTGGCCACGACTGTATTTAACACTTTCGCTGTGCAGTTAAGGACCGTATGGTAGACGGTCAGACACAAGGACCTCCCGGTATGGGTGGCTTCCTAGCCTGACTAGTTTCCTGTTAGATGTTAAATTGTTGATAACCAAACTACATGAACTAGGATCCATCAACCTTTACCTTCAAGGTAATCTTGGACCGTCGGCCTTTAGTTAACATCACAATTATGCATACCTGCACAGGGTCGAATCAACCCGATACTACAGCAAACATATTCATAGAGAAAAACATGTATTACAATTTTACTCTTTCATTTTACACTTTATGGTAATACATTTATTTTAGTTAATTTGATATGCTAGGTTCTATGTTGCAATGCTCTTTAGTAGCCAAGAAAACGTACAATAGGCGGGTCTAAACCTGATGCACCGCCTCGCGAGGAAATCTGCCAGTATGGACGTGCCTCAGCCGAGGCAAATGCTTGCGCTGCAATTTGCTCGCGAGGTGCGTCAGGTGTGAACCCGCCTAATAAATAAATATTACCTTAGAACAAAAATGATGATCAGTGGTCCCTCTAACCTGACCTATTCGTGAAGACTATATCCACTTACCCACTTCTGATTTAAAATCCCACTAAATAATTTTAAGACCTAATTTAAAAACAAAACTACATTATTTTAAATATTTCAGAGTTCAACGGGGGCCGTGGTGGCGGCGGCCGTGGAGGTGGCCGCGGAGGTTTCGGCGGCGGCCGCGGGGGCGGTAGGGGAGGGGGCTTTGGCGGTCGAGGGGGTGGCGGCGGGGGCGGGGGCCGCGGCGGGTTTGAGAAGAGAGGCGGTGGACGCGGGTTTGGAGGGCGAGGAGGAGGAGGCGGTAAGCAATAATTAAATTTTTCAATTAGTTAATATTTCAAGATGTTTTGCCGTAGTGCCAAGAACTTTATTTAATGTTAATGCAAAGAATACAATGCATCTAGAAAAGTATTATTAGGTATACTAGTATTTTTCAAGTATACTATTGACACATTCAGTGCCGAAAACCCGACTATCAGGTATTTGATGATTTCGTTCCCAGGCCGGACGACCCGATAGTCGGGATCGTGGTACTACAGCTTTATATGACGTAATTTTTGTAGCCTGGCGCGGATGTCTTGTTTGGCTGGGTGACAATGAATGTGTTAATAAATCCTAATTTAAATGTTACAAAATAATAGTGCTATCTCTAAACCTATGGAATTAGTGCATCGATTTAGTACTTGAGTCGGCAACGCGTATGAGACACCTCTGGAGTTGCAGGCGTCCATAGGTTATGATAGCTGCTTACCATCAGGCAGGCCGTATGCTTGTTAACCACCGTCATGGTATAAAAAAAAAATTACAATGCCTCAGACAGAGACAGTTTAACTTTAAAGTTAAACACTTGCTTTTTCTATGAACAAACTAAATGGTTTTTATTGCCAGACTTCAGTGAATATTACCCTGTCTACTTTACCCTTGACATTTAAATTTAGGACACAAAAATGATGATCAGTGGTCCCTCTAACCTGACCTATTCATGAAGACTATATCCACTTACCCACTTCTGACAAAAACTGACAGACAGGCTGACAGCCTCTCCATCTTCCTGTTCTCATGAGGATTGCTTGCAGGTCGTGGCCGCGGCGGCGGGGGCGGCAGAGGTGGCGGAGGCGGCTTCAAGGGAGGCAAGCAAGTTATCATCGAGCCACACAGGTAAATCTATGCTTTTATTTCATCACATTTATGTGTTAGGTTAGGTCGAATCTAAGCAAGACATGCTCACGTTCCCATTGCACCCCCTTTAACGACATGGAGCGCCGCAAGGTTTTTAGTGGGTATTCCCTATCCTATGGAGGGGCTAGTCCCACATACCCCCCAAATTATGGGCCTTCTCCGAGCCCCGAGGGGATGCGTAAATGCATTTCACCCGCGTCAAAAAGTCAGCTTTTATAATGATGGTGATCATATTTGGCCGTATAAACTACATATAAAACAATGCAGCCTTATTGAGGTACTCTTTTAAATATCCTTGAGGAGTCCCTGAACAACAAGAGCTAAGCTCTCCAAATACTCTCAAGAAAAATAAAACTAGTCCCTTTGTATTGCAATTTTTGAACATAGTGACCTGTTTTCATTGTCCCTGAGGATTCATCCACAAATTACGTCACACCTCATGATTTTTGTACACTGTCCACTCCGACCCCCTTATCATGTGACGTGATGGATGGATGACCCCAAGTATTGTTTAATTTTTTTACCTGAAATGATGTTCTTTACAAAACTTTCGTTCTTCTGAAAGCTAATGCTTGAAGCAAATTTTGTATCTGATCAACTACACACAATAACCCTGACTATCCCGTCTTTTTTCTTTTTTTAATGTTTTTTTTTTTACATTTGTTTAGACATGCAGGCGTGTTTATCGCAAGAGGCAAAGAGGACGCGCTGGTGACCAAGAATCTAGTGCCAGGGTCTGAAGTTTATGGAGAAAAGAGAATATCTGTCGAGGTTTGTTTTTTTATCAACACAGAGCTTTAGTAGATTAAGTACAGAACTTTGCCAAATGAGCAATTGGAGCAAGCTAAAGTTAATATGAAAATAAAATGATGATCAGTGGTCCCTCTAACCTGACCTATTCGTGAAGACTATATCCACTTACCCACTTCTGATTTCCCCCCGCCAACCCCCCATTTCACCCCCTTTTTACCACTGCTAACCAGGAACTACCATTTACAGACCGATGGAGAAAAGGTGGAATACAGAGTATGGAACCCCTTCAGGTCAAAGTTGGCAGCAGCAATCATGGGTGGTGTCGATGCTATACACATGCCTCCGGGCTCCCGGGTGCTGTATCTGGGGGCGGCTAGCGGTACCACAGTCAGTCATGTCTCGGATGTAGTTGGACCGGTGAGTTGATTAGAATAGTTTGGTGTATTTTTAAGATTTTGAAATTCGGTTAGCAAAATTTGTGAGTTCAAAAACCTGGTATGCTTTTTATCAAAGGACTGTAACCTGTAACCTGTATTACAGGTTATCATTATAAAAGGAAACTAAATATACCTTCCTTAGAATGAAGAGAAGCCAATTAACAAATTAATTCTCTGATTTAACACATTCATTGTCACCCAGCCAAACAAGACAACCGCGCCAGGCCACAAAAATTTCGTCATATAAAGCTGTAGTACCACGATCCCGACTATCGGGTCGTCCGGCCTGGGAACGAAATCATAAAATACCCGATAGTCGGGTTTTCGGCACTGAATGTGTTAAATACAGTGTAAATTCTACATAATGTCACTCGATATAACATTTGACTCTATAAACCGCCAAAATTTTTGTCTCCAGTTGGTTTACTTTTAGCATGAATTTCTCTCTACTTAACAATAACTGTCAATAATGTCGAAAAAAATTCTAATCCCTTGAGTGTCGCTTTATAGAGTTCACACTGTATCTGAAAAGACATAAACTAAAAATAAAACTTTTATCTAGTTCTAATGAACCTCTATCAATGTGACCCCTGGGTGGTGCTAAAAGAGTAACAAACTTTGCAGCTGCACTGTCCCATCTGGACCTCGCAGCACTCACTGGTTTTTTTTTATCATCGGCTTTTCCACTACTACTTACTACTCCAGAGAATAAATGTCTATCTATATCCAGTGACATGTAGCCATACGATAACAAAAATATGAACCTCTCAAACTAGTTAATTGCTATGAACTAAATTATACATTATGATGATCAGTGGTCCCTCTAACCTGACCTATTCGTGAAGACTATATCCACTTACCCACTTCTGACCCACAAACCCCCCTGCCCAACTTACCCTCACCACTTGAACCTACTAACTAGACCTTACTGCAGGAGGGTCTGGTGTACGCAGTGGAGTTCTCGCACAGATCCGGACGAGATCTGATCAACGTGGCTAAGAAGAGGACCAACATTATACCTATCATTGAGGACGCCAGACATCCGCTTAAATACAGGTTGGTTGATCGAACATTTTAATATTTTAAATTAAATCTTGTGAGCTGTGAATGTTGCGTAGAGGCGAATATTCTATAAGATATGGTATTGTTTAAACTTACAGCATTAGCCATAAATCGTTCTAGTTTATTTAGTTATTTATTTATGAACGTCTGATATTATATGTGTATAGTAATGTTTATTATATTATTATGTATGTAGTTTAAGCGTAGTTTAATTTGTATGGTACATGAATGTACCTATATATTTACTAGTGTTTACCTGCAGCTTTATGTGTTTGGGAACTTTTTATTGGTATCTTTTGTGCATAGTTTGTCGTTCACCATTTGTATTTAATCCTTTCTCATTTTCTCATGGGTTGGCTGGAAGAGATCCCTATCAGGGATAAGCTCGCCTTTGTGCATATTTTTTATATATGTTACTGTTGTATTATATTATACCTACTTGTTTATATGCAATAAAGTGATACATACAAAAAAAAACCGCTAAATGATGATTTCGTTCTTCTAAATCTTTCATGTCGATACATTGAACTCTCTCTCTGACCACAAAACGCTCACTTGCCTAGAACCATCATATCAGGTTTATCGCTGACAGTAGTGTGTCCATATTTCAGAATGCTGGTCGGGATGGTAGACACGATATTCGCTGACGTGGCGCAGCCGGATCAGGCTCGGATCGTCAGTCTTAACGCACAACATTTCCTGAAGAATGGGGGACACTTTGTTATTTCCATTAAGGTACGTTAAATAAATTTATGAACACAGTTTAGAATATACATCATCACCATCCTCCAAGCATTTGTCCCGGCTTTATGCCATGAAGTTCGTTCGGCAGCCAAATCACAGTAGTCGGCGTAGGCATTAGTTTTTACGAAAGCAACTGTAATCTGGCTTTACCCTGAGGGAAAACTGGGCCTAGGATGTTTTCAGTCAATTAGAACATAATTTAATTAATAACATTCTACAAAATAATTAAAAAAGGAGTAATGGAGTTATCGTTCATGTTACAGAAAATGTTATAACTATATGGACGTATAGTAATATCAGAGAGTATATATTTAATAGAGCAGCACAGTCGTAATGAGGCACCTGAATTGAGGCATCTGAACGAGATCAACCAAAGTTACCGTGTAATGTAAGGCAGAGAGTACAGCGCCATATAGTAATTGATAGCGTCATTTTGATTTTTATCGATGCGCTGCCAACCTGACGGATTAGCCTACTAGTTCCCTACCAATCGGCCGTCACGGGGTGAGGTCATTCCGACCGGGGCGGCGCGTAGCGTGGCCATTCTGTATGAAATACTATTGTCTCTTCTGTGGTATGGGGCTGTACAGCGCCATCTAGTTAAGCTATCAAACTCGGGAGTCTCAAGAAGTTCATAGACTGTGCTTTTCTCTATTTATACATTCTCTTTGGTATTAAAATTTGGTGGTCAGGACATACCAAGAAGAAAGTCTTATGATGACAACGAAACGCTAAATCTATCATGTTGATAAAGAACTCTCTCACTGAGGACTCCCTTCCCCACTAACCTCAACAACTCCCAAAAACCTCTCTAACTTCTTTCTCTCCTTCAGGCCTCCTGCATCGACTCGACCGCCCAACCAGAAGCAGTATTCGCTGCCGAAGTGAAGAAACTCCAAGCTGACAAACTTAAGCCACAAGAACAGTTGACCTTAGAACCGTACGAGAGAGACCACGCGGTAGTCGTTGGAGTATTTAGACCACCGAAGAAGGATAAATAGAAGCTAGAACTTTTTCATAATGCATATTTGACTACAGTTAAGACATGAAATCACTGAATTCGGCCGCTTACAGAACTCCGTGTAAAATGTACATATATTTAAAAAAAAAGATAAGTACAGTCCGCTCGGAATAGTGGCACAGAAAAAGGGGACCGTAGGATAGGACCCTTTTTGCGTAAGAGCCGAGTGAACGCTGTAATTCACTAGTGAACCATACATAGAGTCTACGGGAAGAGAAGTGTTGTAGTTTATATGGAAACAAATACAATTTACGACACTTCTCTTTGCGAACAGACTAACAATGTGTGTACCTAACAAAAAAAAATAATCCGGGTTGATACTTGTACACTGAATACCACCACTTAAAAAAACTGTTTTTTTTTTTAATTTCCTAGAATTGGGTTATATTTTTAACAGATTATTGAACTGTGTTTAAACGTTATGTATTTGATATACTGCCGATGTCGTTTTAGTTTAAGTTTAGTGTTAAGTAAGTTTTATGGACATACGTGAGATGTATGTATTAGTTTTAAGAGAATGATAAATATAAACGATGGTGCGAATGACAAATTATGTTTTATTTTTTAGCTTATCCTTTAGGGCCACATTTAAGATGACAAAAAAAAATATAGGAAAACCCCCGATATTACTGAACAGATTTTGATTAAACATATCTAATAATATCCAAGATAACTCGCTAGAAAACCTGCTTTCAAATAAATAAAAAACTACTCCAAACAATAAAATCGTTTCAACACAGATACCTAACCTAAGAACCTCAATAAGTATGTTCGTCTGTCAGGAAAGAAAAGTGTCATGGCCATAGACATGTAAAATAAGGACGTAATCTCACGAAGATAGAATTACGGTAAATTAACACTGACTACCGAGAACCCGCCTGGTCACTCGTAATGTTGGCTCAGATGCCGGGCACGCGGCGCGCGGCATTGCGTTGCACGTCGTAGCCCGCCTGGCGGGTTCTGTCGGTTCCTGGGGTATTGTTCAAAATTTTGCGTGTGTCAAACGACTTTATTTGATATAACACGATTCCGTATATTAGGAATATTATTGCATGCGTGCCAATGACATTTACTATGGGACTCAATGAGCACAAAAAATACTTCCAGAGTTATTTCATAACCTAGTAACGGTTATGTTTATCTATTTTGACAATCATTACATCTTTGTCACGCTTATTGTTAAACAATTACAGTTTGTCTCTTTCACGCGCGGGTGACGGGAGCTCATTGGCACGTCCGCGTCTTTCGCTTGCCGATGCGCGACTAGCGACAATTGTTTGAATTCACTCATTTTAGGTGCTTCACTTTTTGAGTGTGCATAACCCATCTGTCATTATTATATATCATAGTTAAACTCCACAGAATACTGATAATGCAGTGATAATAGTTCAATTCATAAATAAAAGTTGCAATTATTCATCAATGTTTTCTTATGACGTTATAACGCTAAATTATCGTCCGTAAATCGACTTTACAGACAACCATATTTTTTATAAAGGTTTCGAGTTACATTATTTTTTCTTATTAAGACATTCACTGCCAAGAACCCGCCTCTTGGGCGCTCGTAAACTTTGCTCAGACAACTGGCTGGGCGGGTTGTATTGTACGTAGCTCTGGACGCCCGGTTTCTGAAGTAGGACGTCATTTTTCGACTGGCAGTTAATGTGTTAAAGTATCAAGCACCCTTTATTCATAAACGTCTACTATACTTAAAAGGCCTCTGATAATCGTTTGTACAGTTCCGTCCAACCTATATGAGGGAAAGGGATAAACGATTATCAGCGATCTCTTAATATCAGTGTATTAACTGTGCCACTGTCGTAATAATGTTCGAAAATTCATAACAACATCGATTTTGGTAACAATGAAAATCCAACCTTCCTCCCCGACCTTTCGCACAATCGAGTTGGCCATGGCGGTCATTCTAATAGTTTCCGAACACGTCATTTAGGATTTATAATGTGTAGATAAAGCAGTGTATGCAACTGTCTGTAATTAGGCCTTATTACGTAACAGTTACATAAACTACTATGAATAGGGGAGATGCAGCTATCATATTTACCATTATTTTGTAATCAAAATGTTGAAAAAACATAAAATAATATCTATTGAAACGTTTTTATTTTAGTTTAAACTAATTTCAAATAATAATTAGGATTTGAAGTAAGTAATGTGAAACGGAACGTGTTTTAATCCACCAATCAGCGTCTGGTAACGTCACTCCTGTTATGATAACTAATAGGGTTGGCAACTTTCTATGGGATTTGGCTTAAAAGGCTAGCATCCAGGTCAAAAAATAAAAAAAACAATAATTAGACACTGTGAACGAACAAATATGGAGTGACAAACACGAGTGACGTCACAGAAACTGTAGATCCGTTTAGGCGCGAAAATTTAAATTGTCAGTTTGTAACAGCAGTTTTTGACTATAACTTATTATTTTCATTTTTTCTTAATACTCGTGGTCTATTCTACGTGCAATTGTTTCAAATGAAAATATTGCATCTTGCCTATTGTGCCCAGAGGAAAAATAAGAAATAGAAAAATAGACCTTTGTAAATTCTCTTTGATTTCAGTTAGGATATGGTTGTTTTATTTGATGTGACATTAAATACTAGCCGCTATTTAACCTTTTGACCGCCTGAGCGCGCACTCTGTAATATTTTGGATGTGATATCACGCGCTTGCGCTGAAGGCACGACTTTCCGTGCGCGTGATTTGACGTCATTAGCAGTCAAAGGGTTAATATTTAAGTCTGTAGGATTCGTAAATAAAAAGGCATATAACATTTATCATAACATATATTGTCACTCCCCGCTGTCGTCACTCTCCTCCTGGCGCGGACGCCTCGGCCGATCTTCGTCACTGTCGTCAAAGTCCTGTTCGTCCCACGACGCGTCGCTCCCCGACTGTCGCTCTACTTCCATCTCTTCGTCTGACGTGTCTGGAAGGTTTAATTTAAAATTATATTTCGTAATTCTTATGTTCGAATGGTAGGAAGAAAATATGGACATCTTAAAAAAATCTTACTATACTGGAAATAAAATTGTTTCTTTAAATATTTACTGTAGAGAAGAGAACCACAATAAATAGCATAATATGAGTTTTTTTTGCTACACGCCAAAACTACAGCCAAATAGCACTAGTGCACGGTGTCAATCTAGCATACAGCCCGCCTGCTGGATTGACTGTGGTGACGGCTAAGACAAGAGGGTGAATCCTCTTTTAGAAAGTCTGCAACGGGCTTGTAACAATTCTGGAGTTGCGGGCGTCCATGGGTTACGGTAGCTGCTTACCATCAGGCGGGCCGTATGCTAGATTGCCATCGTCGTAGTATATTAAAAAAAAAGCGCATAAGCAGGATAGAACATGCGCAATGCATCATTTGGAAACACGTTTTAAGTATGCGGACGTCCGCTACTCAACAACAGATGGCGCTAGTGGTACCAGCATTACGAGTACATGTAATAAATTCCAGCAGACTATACATATATAGACCGCCACAGTCTAAGAACTTTTTGAGGCTCAAGTCTGAAGCGCCATATGAACGAGATTAAAATAAACAACGTGGGTACTAAAATCCTGAGGATAATTATGCTAATATGGATACATAATGTGTGTGCACTCTCCGCCGCCCCGACACGTTCAGCAGCTACAGCTACCCTACAACAGATGGCGCTAAGAGCCACATACCGTTGTAGTCGATGACGGGTTCCTCGGCGACGGCGGTGCGCTGCTCGGCGCGCTGCGCCAGCGTGAGCTGCAGCCGCCCCGACACGTTCAGCAGCTGGCACAGGTGAGCGCGTCTGCACACACACACACACACACACTTTATAACAATTTACAGCGCCATCTAGTAATTTATTGCGTGACTATAACGGTATTACTACGGTTTACGGTTTCTGTTAAGTCGCAATTCTAATCTAACCCACATTTCACGGCCTCCTAGCCTAGTTGGTAGTGACCCTGCCTATGAAGCAGGAGGTCCCGGGTTCGAATCCAGGACAGGGCATTTATTCGTGTGTTTATCACGGATATTTGTTCCTGAGTTATGGATGTTGTCTATGTATTTAAGTATTTATATATATCTATCTATTATATATATCGTCGCCTTAGTACCCACAACACAAGCCTTATTGAGCTTACCGTGGGACTGATTTGTGTAAGATTGTCCTATAATATTTATTTATTTAAAGAGCAATGAATTTCTGTTTAGATCGCAGTTCAAACCTAACCTAATCCACTTTTCCGTAATAATGCCCTGTTGAAATTGCAATTCTAACCTAACCCAACCCATTATTCCGTTGCAATATGTTTTTGTTGACCCTATGTACCTATACCCTGTATACCTATTAGTAAACGTGGCAAGTAGACTGCCCAGCCGCTCGGCGTTGTGCGCATTCATGGTGGCCAGTAACAGCGCCGCGTGCGAGCGCAGAATGGCCGACACCCATACACAAACTGTGGCGCATCTGGAAAGATTATAATACGGGTTAAGGGTAAAAATACACAAGGAAAAAGGAAGTAAACTTTAGCAAATCTAAGGCCACCTTATTCACATATTTTTGACATTTGTTAGACTGAGGTTTGCCATTCGGTCATATTTCCATCATCAACCAAAAAGTTCTTAACCTTTTGGCCGCCGTTGGCATGTATACACGACAACGATAGAACGGTACACTGGCGCCGCTTTCGTGTATACAAGACACAAATTCATGCGCCCGGTATAAAATGTAATTTATTTTACACTCATATTAATCGCCACGAGCTCGGGCGGCAGCTGCGCCGCGGTGCGGGTCGCTAGTATTGTATAAGTAGATTGTAGACTCACGTGGCCGTGTGCTTGGTGGCGGGAGTAGCGAGGTAGTCGAGCAGCGGCGCCACGAGCTCGGGCGGCAGCTGCGCCGCGGTGCGGGTCGCTAGTATTGTATAGGTAGATTGTAGACTCACGTGGCCGTGTGCTTGGTGGCGAGAGTAGCGAGGTAGTCGAGCAGCGGCGCCACGAGCTCGGGCGGCAGCTGCGCCGCGGTGCGGGTCGCTAGTATTGTATAAGTAGATTGTAGACTCACGTGGCCGTGTGCTTGGTGGCGAGAGTAGCGAGGTAGTCGAGCAGCGGCGCCACGAGCTCGGGCGGCAGCTGCGCCGCGGTGCGGGTCGCTAGTATTGTATAAGTAGATTGTAGACTCACGTGGCCGTGTGCTTGGTGGCGAGAGTAGCCAGGTAGTCGAGCAGCGGCGCCACGAGCTCGGGCGGCAGGTGCGCCACGGTGCGGGTCGCTAGTATTGTATAAGTAGATTGTAGACTCACGTGGCCGTGTGCTTGGTGGCGAGAGTAGCCAGGTAGTCGAGCAGCGGCGCTACGAGCTCGGGCGGCAGCTGCGCCGCGGGTCGCTAGTATTGTATAAGTAGATTGTAGACTCACGTGGCCGTGTGCTTGGTGGCGAGAGTAGCGAGGTAGTCGAGCAGCGGCGCCACGAGCTCGGGCGGCAGCTGCGCCGCGGTGCGCTAGGATTGTATAAGTAGATTGTAGACTCACGTGGCCGTGTGCTTGATGGCGAGAGTAGCCAGGTAGTCGAGCAGCGGCGCCACGAGCTCGGGCGGCAGCTGCGCCGCGGTGCGCTAGTATTGTATAAGTAAATTGTAGACTCACGTGGCCGTGTGCTTGGTGGCGAGAGTAGCCAGGTAGTCGAGCAGCGGCGCCACGAGCTCGGGCGGCAGCTGCGCCGCGGTGCGCTAGTATTGTATAAGTAAATTGTAGACTCACGTGGCCGTGTGCTTGGTGGCGAGAGTAGCCAGGTAGTCGAGCAGCGGCGCCACGAGCTCGGGCGGCAGCTGCGCCGCGGTGCGCGGGGCGGCGGCGCGGCTCAGGTCGTGGAGCACCATCTCTAGTATACTACAAAAAAAACAAACTACGTTGCAGAGGACGAAAACTTTGGGAGATAAACTAGAGTCCATACTCATAGATATCAGGAGCTCCACACGTTTTTTTATCGATTTTTGACCAGTTTTAAGTCGATATTCCAACATTTGCACTACACATAAAATTATAAGGCAAACGGGTATCGGTTCTTGAATCTTTTATCACCATTCTGTAAAGCCGGATTTTGAAATAAATGAGCACTTCTTATTTGTGATGTTTTTTAAATATGGTCTAAAAAAACACTTTTATCGATATTCGAATGCTGTAAAGAATCTTACATACACAAAATCTAGATATTAGGGTTCCTCTTTGAAGTCTTTAAAAATTGACGAGAGATTTAAATTTTTAACTAATTAACACAAAATTTATGTACAGAACACCACTTTTTATGCCTCAAATTGTTCGACTTTGATGTCAAATATCTCGAAGACAATGAATATTGAAGTAAATATAGGATACTATATTGTTTAAAGCCTTTGCTGTTTATATGATAACCTATAAAAATCATTAGAGAACTAAGGAATTCAGATCGAAGGTCATTAGCGCCAGGGAGCCCCTTAACTCAACTTGTAGTCAAACTATGTGAACAGTTTTGAGGGAAAGTTTATAACTAACTGAGGGAAACCGTATTTGAGGTAAATATGTTATTATTTATTTATTAGAAAGGTCAGTAGCAGTATCGGTATTATAAGGTATATCAAATTTAATAGAAATATGTTATACGTACTTGGTATCTCTTGATTGTAGACCCTGCACCAGTAGCCTGCTGAGGTTCTGGTTGACGGCGGTCTTGTCCCTTGAAGCTGTGTCCAGGGTCAGGTTGGCGAGCCGCCTCTCCATCGGCACTTCCACCTGAGGCCAGGTACAGGGAGGATTTTATAAACTAGTCAGAGTGAGCAGCTTTCGGAAAAACTAGTGCCTACGCCAATTCCTGGGATTATGTTTCCAAGCGGACCCCAGGCTCGATAGTACAGAAAGCTGGGACACAGGAGGAAGAAGTGTGGGCAGCTGCCAGATGCCGTGTAGCAAAAATGGCCTTATAGAAACTTCCCTAACTTATAATTTAACGAAAATTGACTTATAGCTTATAGTGGAAAAACTGTGCAGGAAACGACAAAAACAGTTTTGCCAAAATCATCTTATGATGCTAATTATTCTTCCTCCTAGCGTTTATCCCGGCTTGGGGTCCGCTTGATAACCTAATCCCATGCATTGGCGCATGCACTAGTTTTTACAAAAGCGACTATCATCTGACCTTCCAACCAAGAGGGGAAATTAGGCCTTATCGGGATTAGGTCCGGTGATAGAAAATAATTCCAAAGTTACATCTTAAAATTAGCTTTAAACAGACATTTGAAGTCCTGAGTGTCTTAACTTATACGTCTGTAACTAAGGACAAAATTCCACCACACTAATACTAAAAACTTAATTAGTTTATATTTCTCAATTAATGCGTAGTTATTTTCGAGATTTTGAAGAAGGTTATCAATTCGTCGAAATCTTTGTTTTTTTTTTTAAAGTATGTTCACCGATTATTCGAAGATGGCTGGACCGATTTTAGTTAGAAAGAGTATACTTCACAGTTGGTCCCATTGTAACCAGGTCAGGATCTGATGATGGGATCCTGGAGAAATCAAGGGAACTCTTCAACTATTATAGGCACACCTATAGTGATTTGAGTATTTTTTACAGCAGCTCGAGCATTTGTTGTAGGAAAGGTGGATGCTAAGTGTAGTCAGTTCCTTTTATGTTTAAAATTATTTATTCATCATTTTGCAAATGAGCTCCCATACTAATCGTAACAGTATTTCTCTTTCACTCGCGCTGGAAAAGATAGGGAGGGAATTAAGCTGTTGTCACCCCCTTCAGAAAGTATTTGAGAGTTATAGTGGTAATTTTTAAGATGTCGGAATCTTACTAAGTACTACAGTCATTTTACGGGCGGCTAGTATGGGGAATTGGAAATAATTAATAATAGCTAATATTTTTAGTGTAACGGATATATCATGATTTCATGATACAAGTATTATTTACGTAATGAAATCCTACAAAATATGGTTATTCGCTAACCGCCACAAATATGTACACACATATTACAAGCGTTTTGTAGGATTTTAATAAAAATATCGATTCTAAGTAATTTAAAATGTGTAAGAACAAACTACCACTTATTACTATTTGTTTCTAACGTTTTGTTATTTATGTGGTTTCTTTTTTTTCGCTTTAAACAGAAAGAAGTATTAAATATCGTCATATTTACAAATAAAAATAATTGATGTTATTGTAAATAAAAATATACAATAATGTTATATTTTTTAATTTACCTATTTAACTACTTCCGGGTGAAAAGTTGGTAGGATTTTTGCATATATTATATATAAATATTCCATAAGAATGATAATAAAAAAATCAGACTATTATAAATTAATGTTTGATGCAACCGTATCTTTCCTGTACTAAAGGAATTCTACCGACAATACCGTACCGTACGTACATCTTAAAAAAATCGTACTATACCTTGCCGCCCGGAGCGAGCCGCTTCCTGGACACCCCTCCCATCGGCTCGAGGTACTGCACATCTTTGCTGCTGGTCATCGCCACCTTGTTGATCTCATTCGGAGTGCTGCCCTTCACTTTCTTGGTCCTCACGTCACCTCGGATCAGGACTTGGGTCTTTGATGACAGGTCTAGGGTCTGAAGTAATAATAATAATGGTTACTATACTCTGTATCTTTAGGTATTTAAATAAAAGTAAATAAGATCTACCCTCAAATGGCTCCTTAAGCCAGTTGAGGGTAGATGAAAACATTACACGATCAAATAATATTGGTTAAAGCCAGGTCGTTGAGTGACAGATCCAGGCAGTTTTGTATTTGATTGGTTAACCAATAAAAGTTATAACTACCCGAAAATGTAAAAATTGTTTGTTTACTTTTATTTAAATACCTAAAGACATAGAGTATAGATAATGCTCTATGGTATCACAGTATGGTATGGTGTGACAGATCAGATCATATATCTGTTAAGATATAGCTTAGCAAGCTGTAACAAGTACTTTAATTGAGTTTGTTTAGATACGGCAAGGATTAAAAGATCTATTTTAAAATTTAATAAAGTAAAAAGCTACCAAACATAAATCGCTAACATACAAAATATAATAATATAAAAACAAATATAATTTCAAACAAAGAACCGGCCAAGTGCGAGTCGGACTCGCGCACCGAGGGTTCCGTACAAACCTGTGGGTATATAGGGGTAGTAACTTAAAAATTATTAAAAATATTTATATTATATGATGCACAGATATAAATATACATAGATCACGTAAATGCATCTACTTCGCGTGTCGGAACTCGGAGTAGGTCTCCGAGTTGGCCGTCGCTACTGACATTCCGCGCGCGTCTGTTGTGGTAGCCGGTTGTCCGTGAAAATTAAGAAAATGCCTTTTTGCATGGCATTAAAGTGCGATAGCCCAAAAATTGGAAGCACCCAAACGTAAGGACATTTTTCCCATCACACGTAAGTTATTTTCAAATTATGCGTAAATTCATTTTAAATCTATTTTTTAAGTATTCCGAGGTGTGATTCCAAGACTGTACCTAAGTAACTATATATTATCGGTAAGTAAACTATGTTCACATTACATTGCCGCGTTTGCTTTGAGCGTTTAATCTGACGTTGTGTGTTAAGAGACGATGAATATCAGAACAAGCGATACTGTCGCGCATCACTTGGAGTTCGTGGTACAAGGGAACTTATCATTCGTCTGTCAAATCTAGCAACTAGTGTTGTTCGTTCTACAACATTATTTCGATGATCGATTTTAATCGATATCGGACAGACGAATGATATTTACCATTTTAAAAACGCCAATTTAGTAGTTATTGATACAAACAAGCTCGAAATATGTCCTAATTTTACACGACAGCTTTAAAAATGGAGGGTAATATCTTCGGGTTCTTCATGTATGTGACATGTTTATCCTTTGAATGTAAATTACGTTTATAAATTTGTATTGTGCTTAAGAAACACTTACTTTTTTTTAGTTTCCCACACGATCCTATCACAAAAGAAAAATGGATTGCGGCTACGGGACGGAAAGACTGGTTCCCGACTAAGCATAGTACTATTTGTTCTAAACGCTTTGAAAATAGCAGTTTCATTGAAGGGAAGAAGTTGAGATTGTTAAAAAAAACGGCGTATCCCACTATTAATTTACTAAAACAC
Organism: Pammene aurita; assembly: GCA_947086415.1. NCBI lineage: Eukaryota > Metazoa > Arthropoda > Insecta > Lepidoptera > Tortricidae > Pammene > Pammene aurita. The sequence continues at coordinate 7,594,293 of OX352314.1, read as the reverse complement.
ATTGACAATGATAATGAGGTTAGTGGATAGATTTACAGCCTTATTCATAAAAAGTTACAACCTTCTTCAAACCTACTTGAAGTCCGGATGCCCAAAAACGTTATTTATAAACGTTTAAAAAGCTCTACAAACCTATTGCAAATGTTCGAAAAGTTACATGACCCAGGACCCTTCTTTATCTCCTCGATAAGGATCAAAATGGCCGCCATGATATTGAACAGCTGATTTTGACACTAGCGACACCGAACACAAATCAGAAGATTTCTACGAATGGAAGTTACTCTATCGTTACAAGTTTTATGTTTTGTGAAAAATAATATTATTTATTGTAATAAATAAAAAACCTATCTATTAAAGTGACTGTGAACTTTTGAAGTGAAATTGTTGCTATAAAATGCCTATTCAGGCAATGGAGCTTGTGAATAGGTACAACTACGAAAACCGATTTTGGAATATGTATCATAACATAAGGTAAGAAAGAAGTGTGTGGGTGAGCATATTTGTCATTTACTATCAACTTGTCGTAATAGTATATGCTTTACACTGCCTATGGTCAGGGGTCAGGAATGTATTTATAGAAATATATAAGTAAACCATCATTTTCAAGCCAAAGAAGTAGGCACCATTCATCGCACTGACAGTTTTGCATAATATTGAAACCGAGCAAAACTACCTAGTTCCAAATAAAAAGAGTAAATTAAAGTTTCATTCTTCTTCTTTGCCATTACACTCTTTACAGAGTGGTTGTGGCCATCATGTTGGATTCTGAGTGCGAAAGTTTCATTAGTCATGAAATAAGAAGCAAATAATTTTCACCTATTTTAGGTTAGTTTTGGTCTCAGGTAAGTAGTTAGAAAAGTAGTTGCAACAGATTTTCTATTAGGAGGCAGATAGGTTACCATTGGGACCTAATCTAGTTTATGCTTAACATGCTTAACCCTTTGAAAGCTAACAACACCTAAAGGTATCATGAGTTCTCATGCTCACAGCGCCAAGAGCAAGCAGAGAGCAAGAGCAGTCAAAGTATAACCTTCATACAATTATTTTTGTATTAAGCAGAACGTCTGCTAACGATACCATAATGCTATCATAATGTTGTTCAGAGCGATGGGCATGTATCCCAGAGTCGCGAGTTCGAGTCTCGCCTGAGGCAGTGGATTTTTCTACTTTTCCATTTTTTCTAAGCATTATAACCTTCATACTTTCAAGTACGGTTTATATTGGGTTACTTGTGCTAGTAAAATTTGCGTGCGATTGATATGTTACAGTTTGACGTATGGTGTTCAAAGGGTTAACATACCTGATATAAAACAGCTTCCAACCAATCTTTAGATGAACTCAATACCTAACCTAACTTCTTACTAATGGTGTCAGTCAACATATTTAATTTGAAGCTAAACATCGCACTATTCTTACTTTAACTGGTAGTATATGAAAATAATATGTGGAATAGATATACCTTCATCTTTAATTAAAGATAATGAAGTGGTATTTTTAAAACAAGTATTAAAGCGGCAATCAATGCTCATACATTACTGATTTTGTTCATTACAATTCAACCACAGAGGTATAGTTTGGGCAAACTATAATTATTGCAACATAAATGTGTTATTACCAAAAGGTTAGCCTACAGCAGCATAACTATCAACACTTAAGAGTAATGAAAATGGATAGGTATAATTTGTATGCAAAACACCTTATAGAATTACCCATTTTCATTTCTCTTGCTAAGATTAAGCTCTTGAATAATAATATGCCACTAAATAAACAGATTCTCCCAGAGAGAAGCATTAAAAATCATTACAAAACCTTAATGAAACAAAATATTTTTATTTAGCAAAATTAAACATACAATTCCATAATAAAACAAAGCTAAAGAGTATTATGGGGCCAGAACCAGTAGTTTTGACCAAAATCAGGCTATGTAGCTTCTAATTTTTCTTTTTTATGTTTCAGTTGATTGCCTTGCCGCTGAGGACTGCTTGGCTTGGAATATGTCCGGGGCCGGTAGACTTTTCCTGGATTTGTGTGGATTCTTGACCCGGTTGCCCTTTCCTGCTTAATGCTTGACGACTTACTGCCTCAATAATGGCAGTGGATGATGACGGCTGATGATATCTGCTGACCTGAAAAGAATGCAACAAATTTAATTAAATTAATTTTAAACAAACACTTTTTTAGGGTTCCGTAGTCAACTAGGAACCCTTATAGTTTCGCCATGTCTGCCCGTCCGTCCGTCCGTCCGCGGATAATCTCAATGACCGTTAGCACTAGAAAGCTGAAATTTGGTACTAATATGTATATCAATCACGCCGACAAAGTGGTAAAATAAAAAGTGGAAATTTTTTTTTTATTAGGGTACCTCCCCTATACGTAAAGTGGGGAGTGATTTTTTTTTTCATTTCAACCCTAACGTGTGATATATTGTTGGATAGGTATTTAAAAATGAATAGAGGTTTACTAAAATCATTTTTCGATAATGTAAATATTTTCGGAAATAATCGCTCCAGAAGTAAAAAAATATGCGTCCCTCTAACTTTTGAACCATAAGTTTTAAAAATATGAAAAAAATCTCAAAAGTAGAACTTCATAAAAACTTTCTAGGAAAATTATTTTGAACTTGATAGGATGAATAGTTTTTGAAAAAAAATTACAAAATAATTTCTGAATTAAGTTTGTAATTTAACCGTATAAGCAGGTGTTTATTGTACCTGTGATTTCTACAAAATTACAATGAAATGACGTGCTTTCAAATAAAGTAAAAACGGTGAAAATCGGTTCACGCAATAAAGAATTATTCCATAAAAATCATCTCCCATACTTTAAGCTCGCGCGCAATAGTTTACTTAATTTGCCGATAGATGTCGCTGTACGTGGAACTCTCATATCATATCCTACATGGCGGTGTTATTAACTCTTAAGTGGGGACACTTACTGTGACGGACGGAAAACTACGGAACCCTACACTGAGCGTGGCCCGACACGCTCTTGGCCGGTTTTTTTATTTTTAGCCTGTATATATATTATTCCATAGAAGTTTTCTATAAAATTGGCAGAAATCGTTGTGACTACATATAATAACTATAAATTTACATTAAATTGAGAATGACCAACATCCTAAGGTACGAGTATATATACCTATCACCACTGGTTATTACTAGTTATTACATAAGTATGTAGTTAAATTTTCTTGACAATAAACGGCAGCAATGTAAGTACATCTGCTTGATGCCTTTTATTGTCAGTATCTGACTGATTGACTGAATAATATAGAATTTACAGACATTACAGCATCACAATCTGGAATACCTACTTATATTCTGCAATAATTATGGTGACATTAATAAGGATTTTGAATGAAAATAACAATAAAATTCTACCTTACTAATGCATGTTTCAATACATTTCGCACATTATCTAACCATTGATTTTTCACTAGTTTAATATCATCCTTCTGGGTATAGTTAGTACACTATTATTTCACTGCATTAACTGTAGGCGATATCAGAGAGATATAACTGGTTTACAATAAGAATACCTAATGTTATTAGTTGTAGGAATATAATTATTACTGTGAAAATGTCTGACTTAGGCACTTGGGCAGGTATTGTACTTACTTGCAAAAGGTCCATCTTAAAGCCGTCGGTGTTTGCATCCGGAATTTTTCCTTATATTTTGCTCTTGTAATAATTAATACCTGAGGAGGATATATCAGTGATTAGATTAATTAAAAACAATAAAGGCAAGCAAGAATCAACTTCACATAACCTAATTATAAGTAAATAAATTGGTATTCTTACCTTGTATTGTAGTCAACTGTGAAATGATTACTCCCATTTTTTGTTGCATTGATTCGTCTTTTCAATGCAAGGGCTTTTTGAGTTAGATTACATTTATCTAAACTAGTATTTGCATTCAGTCGATTCTATTTCGCCGATTTCCCGCTCATTACTGACATTTGCTGTCAAACTTTTTTTTTAAATTGCGATTGGGATACGATTTTGTCTATGATTTTGCCAAGAGTGCCAACATAACGAGTCGAATCAATGAAATTACTATAGTAGGCTTATGGAGGGATTATAAATCACACATTTCTTAAAACGTCATTTAGGCTTATTAGCGTTTTAACTACAGTTAGGTGCATAACTGAACCAATGTGCATCACTTTGACATGTTTCTTTCATTATTTCAGAAGAGGCTAGTTATTAAGTTACTATTTTATTATTAATTGGTAACAACGCTAATAAACTTACTGACCTATTATGTTATTGTAGATAAAAATAAACATTTTCTCTATTAGATAATATTTGGTACTGACTCAGTTTTGCACCGACATCGTTAAATGAAGATAAGTCTTATCAATTATGAAAAAAATAAAAACTTTCAGGTTATATTTGTTCGTCTCGGTGTCAGCTATGTATCCATATGAAAGCCAATTTCGATTCATTGCATTCACAATCTTGATTTTTTTATTCGTCCATGATTTTGAACCAAAAACCGTTAAACTACATTTTTTTTACTTAACCCCATATTGATATTTTTCTTTTACACAATTAGTTGAAATAGTACATTATATGCTCTTTAAAATGAGGTGTATGACTTTTATATCACTCACGTATTTTTATGGTTATCTCAGAATGAAGTCCGCTACAAAAATTAACTAACGAGAAAGTTGTTCGGCCATTTGCCTTGACTCAGTTTTGCACCTGACAATACATTGCCAGTAACTAATTACAAAAATAAGCCTGATTTAAATGTTTGATAACTAAAATAATGGTCGTGGAATTCCTTACTTTAAATGAGTTACTGAATTGGGAATGCCTAAGAAAAAATGCAATAATGGGAAAAATAAATTAGGTGAAATTTCACAGTTTTCGGTATGAAATTGAGTAAAATGTATAAGTCGGAAGAAAATAATTTGTGAAGCAGTTTTGTAGCGGTACCCAAGGATTAATATTTTACGTTTAGAACTTTTATGTAACTTTGATTGTTATCAAATTATTTACATTTTACTAAGGTACTAATTTTGACTCAGTTATGCACCTAACTGTATATGATGGTTAAAACCTCATTTAAGGATTTTTTATGAATAAGGCTGTTAATGTTTAACAGTGTTTTTATTATTACCGTATAAAATATCTCATTTTATTTGTGCTTTACAGAATAAAGATACGCCACAACAACCTTCATCATTGTTAAGTTTCAGCTTGGCCCAAAAATGTTTGGATGTTCGGAGGATGTCCGGATTTCTGTTCTCGCCTAGACTTTGCATTTTCAGCCGATTCTCATAAAATCTTGTTAACTTTATACAATTTTTCGAAATTAAAAAAAATGGAGAGTTATGGAGGTAGAAAACTTAAAAAATTACAAATTTCAACCATTTCAAAACAAAGCGAGGTCTACAGCTCACAGAGCTAATAGTCTTACTAGTTTTATTTTTAAAATGTAATTCAAATATCTTTTATTTAATAATTCCGTTTAATATCATTCGTCTGTCTACATCATTCGTCTGTCTATATCATTCGTCTGTCAGAAAATCGATTTCATTCATGTGAATCGATTAGTGATTTTTAGGTTATCTCCGTCTTTGTCGCTTGAACTAGCAAGTGCAACAGAGAGGGAGATACACGAACGGAGTTCGTTTTCGTTTCGCGGTAGGCCCTCTGGTCGCACACGCACGGAATTGTCGTTCGGATTCCGAACGGAATAACGTCAAAAAGTGTCTCTGTCTCTGTCTGTCATATGGAAACCGTACCGATTTTCTGTGCATCTGCGGCCAGGCTGAATCAAGTCGAGCCGAACGGCGCGTGCGGCGGCGGCGTCGCCTTTTATCGATTTTGTGCGGACAACGGGCAATTCACATTCGCCCTTGTGACGTCACAGTAGGTAGAAAAAAAGTGACACGGTTGGTTTTCATACAGATTGGGGTGTTTTAGTTATCTATGTGTATTTAGATCTGTGATATGGTGTAACTAAAAATTTACGGTTTTCGCAATTTTTCCTTTATCTGTGCTATAAGACGTTGCTTCGTACCAAATTTCAAGATTCTGAGTTCACGGGAAGTACCCTGTAGGTTTCGAATTTTTGCGGCATAAACGGCTGTATCTTTTGATTGCGTTGGCTGATTTTTTCACAGCTCCAAGGGACAGTGGACCTGAGTATTTGATATAAATTTCAGCTTGATACCTCCACTCGTTCCTGATTATTTCTAGGTACGGAACCCTAAAAAAGAACCAACATCACTTAGGCTCTACCTCCGACGTCAAGATTCCGAAGGAGGAGGTTCTCAAATCATCAGCATCTTTGTTTTTTTTTATGTACATACGTTCACCGATTATTCGAAGACGGTCGGACCGATTAGGAAGATTCTTTCTTTGTTTCACAGTTGGTCCCATTGTCATCAGGATGTGGTCAGGATCTCATGATGGGATCCTGGTTAAATCGTGGGAACTCTTCAAATATTATAGACACACCTATAGTGATTTGAGTATTTTTTACAGTAGCTTCGGCATTTGTTTTAGGAAAGGTGGAGGCAAAGTGAAGTTGGTTCTTTTTTGTTTAAAATTATTTACAAGTAGCTTGGGCATTTGCTTTTGGAAAGGTGGAAGCAAAGTGAAGTCGGTTCTTTTTTGTTTAAAATTATTTACAAGTAGCTCGGGCATTTGCTTTCGGAAAGGTGAAGGCTAAGTGAAGTCGGTTCTTTTAAATTTTGTTTAAAATTATTTACAAGTAGCTTGGGCATTTGCTTTTGGAAAGGTGGAGGCTAAGTGAAGTCGGTTCTTTTTTGTTGGACATTTGCTTTTGGAAAGGTGGAGGCAAAGTGAAATCGGTTATATTTTGTTTAAAATTATTTTACATGAAACAGGCATTAGAGATAGCTTGATGTGTTTCACTGATGCCTTGGACGTATAACTTACAATTTTCTCAAAGAGTAGCGTAGGTCCCTGCATGTATCCAACTTGCAGGCTGGACGGCAGGAGCCGACAGCATGCGAGCGGTAAGGGCGTGGCCTCCCCTGTCGTTATGTGCACTGTTAGCGATGGCTTGATTGGCTTCGCTGATGCCCTGAAAACAATATAGCTAGTTTAGAAATCTATGTAGTATATGAATCTATGATGTATATGCACAAAAGAAAATCTTAGAGAACAAAAGGCGGACTTATGCCATAAGGCATTCTATACCAGCCTCAAGGCAAAGCAGAGAAATTGTGGACGGTGCTACTAATAATCGGAATACAAAAAAGTAGATACTACATAAATACAATTGGTAAAAGAAAAGTGAGCAAACCAAAAACCAGATGGGAAAGTGACCTAATAGAAACAATAGGGAAACACTGGAAGGAAATAGCAACAGATAGACAAAAATGGAAGATGTTAGATAAATACATTAGTAGTAGTAGTAAAATACTTTATTGTACAAGAAAACACAAAGAAAGACATATAACACAACATATACAAAGGCGAACTTTTATCCCTTTAAGGGATTTCTTCCAGTTAACCTTTGAGCAATTGAGAGAGAAAGTTGGAAGTGCTAGGCAGACTTAGGTACTGTACGATACGGTAAGATGAGTTGTATTATAATTTATGATCTAATTAGGTCTCAACTCAGTTCGGTATCATACATAAATATAAATAAACTTCTTACATAAATACAAAATATATACTATACATATACATACATACATATACATTAATATAGAAGAAGGCGATTTGGAAGAGGCCTAGGTCAGAAGGACCCTACAGAGATAGGATACGAAATATGAAATAATAATAATCAACAAAAAAAAGGTTTTTAAAAGGAGGCTTAAAGAAATAGAATAAATTAAACAAATAGAAGACGAAACATATTAAGCAGATAAACTAAGAATCTTTCATTATACTAGCAAACAGATCATGTGTAAAGATGATTTAAATGTATAATTATTTGGTGAATTTCTTCACTACTTCACACATCTATGCCCAAATTCAACATTATACTTAAAATTAAATTAAATAAAGTATCTTTATTTTAGTAAATTGCGATTTAAACATTGTTAGTATCGTTAAGCTACATGTTAGTGCATACAAAATAATATTGATCATTTAATAAATAATTAGCGTCATAAAATCATAATTTGTAGTAAGTCAAAATCATAACCATAAGAAATAAGAATAACACCAACCCATTTAACGTGTGCGAGTAATAATGCACCACCCCACTCCTCGTCACCGCTGACAGTGTCAGCTTGACTTCACCCTCCTCTTTCACCACCACGTCTATCATCCTGGGGGCATCCTCCAAGACGAAGTTGTATGTGGGAATGTTCACTGTCTGTAAAATAATAGTAGTTTATGTAACTGTTACGTAATAAGGGTCCTTAAAATACGAGTGTGGTTTCGCCTGCGGCTAGTTTCACACGAGTGTTTTTAAGGCCTAATTACGTACAGTTAAATAAATAAATAATAATACATATTATAGGACAATCTTACACAAACCGACCTAGTCCCACAGTAAGCTCAATAAGGCTTGTGTTGTGGGTACTAGACGACGACATATATAATACATATATATTGATAAATACTTAAATACATAGAAAACATCCATAACTCAGGTACAAATATCTGTGATAAACACACAAATAAATGCCCTTACCACGATTCGAACCCGGGACCTCCTGCTTCGTAGGCAGTGTCACTACCGACTGCATACACTGCTTTATCTACACACATATTATAAATCCTGAATTACGATTTCGGAAACCATTAGAATTACCGCCATTGCACCGCCATGGCCAATTGGATTGTGCGGGAGGTCGGGGAGGAGGGTTGGATTTTCATTGCGTTACCATATCGATGTGGTAAATGGTAATGAATTTTCATAATTTTTTACAACACTGTCACAGATAATAACACTGATGTTACATTACTGGTTGCAATAATGGTGGTAATTAATGTAATCGAACGAGCGAAGTGAGTTCTTACAAACAACTTCTGGCTAGTGGGACGTCTCAGCATTTCGATGGCTTTTTGATTTTGAGAGTTTGTTCCGCGATAACTTTAGTAACGCTTTTCTGATCTTCATGAAATTTGTTGGGGTTATAGCAGAGATACATATAATTTGAGAGTTCGTATATGAGCAGGATCGACCAAGGGGTCATGTAGCTAGAAGACGCGAAAAAATCATCATATGGGTCTTGTTATATTTGTCATCTCGTTTGCAAGGAAATCGCGAGTTCTTAGTTCGAGGCGGACTACTAGTTATATACTGTTTCCGAACGCAGTATAGATGATTTATGATATGGGTGTACGTAAATACATTTTAGAACAATCTGATACGGTCACGGACTTCAATTGTTGAGGTCATTTACGGTTCAAGCAATCGTCTTTTGTTTAATACTTGCTCTATGAATTGTCCAATGTAACGTGAATCCTAAATGGCAAAAAAGTCCGTTTTAAAGACTATATGAAAAATTTTACTGCCTATCGAACATTACCCAATTCCAGTAAATATTTTTAACTTTTTCATGGATATCTAAGGTACAATGTTAACTTAAATAACAAAGCGTTACTAAATTAAATGTATTACATAGCTATGTGTTAATACTTGGTAGGAGAACTAATATCGATAGTCGCCCTTGATGTGAAAAATCTGTCGCGAAAAGTCATTACAACAAACGGTTAGATTTCATCACACTTGCTCATAACGCGTAACATTACACACAGGCGTAGCGGAAGTTATGAACTATATATTTAATTATTTTTTTCTATAACTTTATATTCGAACGAGCGGAACGTAAGCGGAATAGAAGTTCTTTCAAACAACTTCGGCTACCTAGACGTCTGTGCATTTCGATGGCTTTTTATTTTAAATAGTTGTCGCGCGATAACTTTAGTAACGTTTTTCTGATGTATATGAAATTTGTGGGGTATGTAGTAGAGCTCAATACAATTTGAGAGTTCGTTCATGAGCATGATTGATCAAGGGGTTATGGAGCTAGAAGGCTCGAAAAAATCATCATTAGGGTCTTGTTATATTGGTCACTCGTTTGCAAGAAAATCGCGAGTTCTCAGTTCGAGGCGGAGTACTAATTTATATTTAGTGATTGACAAAAAGCAATTTCGAGGCTAAAGAATATTGGATAATATTCCTCTTACTCACCGCATTACACAATGTACTATTTACTCACCTTGATATCTTTATCCGGCTGTGATAAAGATTTCCTCTTCTTTTTTTTATGGGGCGTAATATCTTCGTCTTGTCCATTGGTCTGCGGTATCGCGTCAGAGGTCACTGTGACGTCCCAAAATGCGAGGAGCCGTTCGGTTCTAAAAAAATAATTACAGTTAATATAGTGGGCTTTGCCCGCGATTTAGCCCACATTTGCAAAAATTATTATTCCTCACACTCTTTAAGTAAAAATATCTGACAGTCTACATGAAAAGGTACCATTTGGCGGAAGACGCTTACAATACTACAGTCGTCATCAAATATATCGGAGCGGCCAAGGTACTCAAAAACATCTGAACATGCACTTTATCGCCTTGATAATAGAGGCGTTGTTCAGGTATTTGTGACCGCCTTGGCCGCTCCGATATATCTGATGGCGATTGTACGTAGTACAGTCTAGTCTAAATATTATATTTGAATGATAAAGCGTAAGCGCTGGCCGATAAATGGTACCTCTTTATTAGAAGAGACTTGTGATTGTACTCTTTACAAGAGTACAATCACAAGTTGAAATCACCTTGCAAGGGGTACCCCAGGGCAGTGTCTTGGGACCCCTACTATTTCTTGTATATGTGAATGAGTTTCCCTTAATTATTAACCACTTGTGTGTTATGTTTGCCGATGATGCCACTATTTTCGTTTGTGAGAACAAACGGTTAGATATGAATAACGAGCTATATAATACTTTGATACTTGTAATTGACTGGTTGCAATCTTTAAATATAAGTGTGAACATTGACAAAACTAAAATGGTACAATTTGTAAATTATAAGCAAAAGCCAAAAAATCTAAATGTAGTTATAGATAGTAAAATTGTCGAACAAGTGAATAGTACAAATTTCTTAGGAGTTACAATAGACAGTAACTTAAACTGGAAGAATCACATCGATAAAGTGAATAAAAAACTATCCAGCGCATCTTATGCACTATCTATATTGACTAATATAACTACAGTCGATGTCGCAAAGAAGGCATATTATGGAAACGTTTATCCCCACTTGAAATATGGCATAGTATTTTGGGGAAACTCGGTAAATGTCGAATCAACATTTATTCTTCAAAAAAAAAAATGCTTACGTATTATATTTAAGTTTAAGTATCTAGAATCTGTAAGAGAATTATTTAAGGAAAATGACATTTTACCACTGACATGTATTTATATATTAGAAATTTGTTTATTCGTTAAGGAACAAAATGACATTTTTACCAAAAAAAGTAATCTTAAGAGGAACATCAGAACACAATATAAACACGATCTATGTACGGTGAAACCTTCGAGCTTTATTCTAGAAAAGAGCACATATGTCTCTGGAATAAAAATATATAATCATTTACCTGATCATATTAGGTCACAAAATGGGATAAAATTCAAAAACATGCTCAAGAGATGGTTGTTAGTTAAGAGTTTTTACAGTCTGAATGAATATTATAATCACACGGAGTAAAAGTATTTTTTATTTTTTATATAATGTAGGAAATGTTTTGTTATTGTGTTATTTTATCTACCTAGTCGGTTACTAAGTTCTGTTACTAGAGTTTTCACTAAATAAATAGGAATAGGTAGCAAAATTTTAATCATTCATGTACATAATTTAAAAGCTTATTTAATAGTCAATACATTAAAATATATTGAATTCAAAATTAGTGTCGCAGTTTTTCAGAATTCTTTATAACACTCGGAAAAAGGCGTGAAAAATATGCGTCAGAATTACACTCCTTGTTCATGTTGATTTTAAATCCTATTTGTTTTTAATCACGTTTAAGACGCACCAGTCTTGCAGAATTCGGTAGCTATATTCTTTAGCTTCAATTTGGTATATGTATAGTTCACGTGGGTCTATCTGATAAAATACTAGACTAAACGTTGCACGTCTGCTTGTTCCATAGCAGTCTAAATCTATGTCTTTTGTGCAAAACTTAAAAATAGGCAATGTTTCAAATGGGAATATCTGTGGGATAAAATAGCAAGAAAATTAAATGGTGGTCACGCAATTACCTCTAATAAACAGGTTTCTTACAAACAAGCAATGGAACCTTCTAAACAAAGGTGCAATATTTATTTGATGCCCTTTTGTAAAGTGTAATTTTCTTAAATTTACCGCGTGCTTGCGTCTTCAGGCAATCTTGTGCTTTACAAGGACTTTCAATAAATTTTCCATCTGATTTGTATATTAAAGCTTGAACACAGTAAAACATGGGCACATAAAGTAACAAAAATAAAAATGTTATTGAACATATTTCAAGGAAATTTTTATTGCATTTATTTACTAGACTAATAACCATTTTTACAAATATATACAATTATTAAATTTGCTTTCTATATGCCATACTGCGTGCTTTGCGTCGAATCCGGCTCATTAAGTCTTGCACAGCACTATCAGGATATCTTTTGCAAGCCCATTTCCATTTGTTTTGCAATTCAGCTGCCGATTTAACTTCTCCGCCTCCTTTTTTTAGAATCCCTTTCATAATTGACCAATATTCTTCAATCGGCCTCAGTTCAGGACAATTTGGAGGATTGCACTCTTTAGGTACCACTGCGACATCGTTATGTTTATACCACTCAACTACTGCTTTAGAGTAGTGACAGCTCGCAAGGTCTGGCCAAAATAATGGCTGTGAGCTATGACTGCGTAAAAAGGGCAGTAGACGCTTTTGCAAACATTATTTTTTGTAGATTTCACCGTTTACTGTGCCTGTTGTTACGAATGAACGACTTCTTTTACCACAACTACAAATAGCTTGCCATAAAAGAAATTTTTTTGGAAACTTCGATCTCTTTTTTATCTTGCAATCTTCTGGGGCATCCTTACGATTCTTAGAAGTATAAAATTCTTGCCCCGGTAACTGCTTGAAGTCTGCTTTGATGTACGTTTCATCATCCAATACAACGCATCCAAATTTTGTCAAGTAATTGTCGTACAACTTTCGTGATCTCTGTTTTGCAGACAGATTTTGCTTAGCGTCGCGATTGGGTGCAGCTTGTGCTTTGAACGACTTTAATCCAGCTCTTGACTTAGTTTTCTGTACATATGACTGCGACATTTTGACCTTTTTTGCGACATCACGGGACGATAACTTCGGATTCGCTGTAAAAAGTCGCAAGACATGGGCTTCTTTTTTTTTATCCTTTGCGCCTTGCTTACCTGCACTTCCCGGCTTGCGATCTACTGTCAATCGTTCTCGGAACCTTTTTAAAACTAAACATACGGAAGATTGCGGTAATTTTAAAAGTTTTGCTAATGCCCTATAACTTAAATGAGGATTTTCAGTATGTTTGCGCAAAATAATTTCACGTTTCTTGTGTTCAGAGCTCGCCATCGTGAAAACAAATGATCAAAGTGGAATGCTGTCATAATAGTTTTTATTCAGGATATCAAATAGTTTTTATTTATAATACTAAGAAGTTTCCATATTGTATAAATAAAAATATATAAGCATTTACTTGTGCCCACATTTTACTGTGTTCAAGCTTTATTATACCATATTATGTTCATAAGAAATTAGGCTATTCAATAATTACTTTAATTACTTTTTATTTAAAACTTTATTTTATATTTTATCAGTCAGAAATCTGGTAACAGAACTTAGTAACCAACTAGGTAGTTGTAAGTTTATTATTGTACGCCCGAAATGGGCAAATTGTTGGACTTTTACTGTAATTATGACATCTGCATGTACACAGTTTGACAATAAATGATATCTTATCTTATCTCTTGATGAAGACTGTCACATTCAACATTTTGTATTCAAAGATGTTGTTTCTATGGAAAACTCACTACCTAGTACCTATTAACAGTAAACGGAATGAAAATGGAAGTAACTTATACTAAATTATTTAGTCGTTTTATGAAATGCCTGGTTTGCCCATAGAAATAGTTTAGCTCAGTAAAAATAAGAAAAGTCATATCTACAGGAAATGGACAGGGAGATATATCAGCAGTATCCTCTCATATTTCGACTTGTTTACTAATAATATAAAGTGAGCGTCATAAAACGCATGCTTATCTAATCAGTTGTGAAATGCTTCTATTTTTGCAAATCATATCATGTCCTATACAGAAAAATAAATAATGTGTATTATGTAATGGTCACAACAGTATGTATTTTCAACTGACTTCAAGATTTCGAAGGAGGAGGTTATCAATTTGTCAGAATCTTTGTTTTTGCTATTTTTTTTTATGTACGTTCCCTGATTACTCAAAGACGGCTGGACCGATTTGGAAAATACTTTTTTTGTTTGAAAGAGTATACTTCACAGTTGGTCCCATTGTAACCAGGTCAGGATATGATGGGATCCTGGAGAAATCGAGGGAACTCTTCAACTATTATAGGCACACCTATAGTGATTTGAGTATTTTTTACAGCAGCTCCAGCATTTGCTGTTGGAACGGTGGAGGCTAAGTGAAGTCGGTTATTTTTTGTTTTATGTTTAGCAGAAGTAATCAAACTTCCACCAGGCTTGCTGTATGCTCGTTTGACACCTATGTGGTATAAATGGTATGAAATACTAGTAATAGTTTCTGAAAAACAAATATTAGTTGTAAGATTTTTTTTTAAGTATGTACTTTAATTGAATATAAATTTATTATTATTACAAAAACAAATGGTAAGCAATTAAATATAACAAATTATTCGAACAACTAAAATAAAACTAAACACTATAGCACAATAAAACTACACACAAGAAAATTTAAACGAGCACTGAAAACTACACCTAAGTCTAATACACCATTAATCAATTATATCTCCCAGACACCCACCCCGTGACCCTCCAGATGCAAAGGTGCCCATCACGCTCGTTGTAAGATTGAATTTAACATACTTTGACTTTTTATTCTAAGAGTGCCAGAAAACTAGTTCAGGGGGCGCTTGTTGCAGCACTTGAATGTAAAGATATAAGATAAATGTTTGAGAGGTATGGGCACTGCCAATGTCATCTCCCTAAGTGGTTAGAGCACCACTGAGCAAATGTCATCTCACTCATATAGCGTAACTGGGTAAGTACCTCCACCTTACAAAAATCCACAGTCAAATAGCATAGTGTTGTGTTCCTGCCGGTGAGTAAGGTCACCAGAGCTCAGAGGATGCAGTGTGTTGACGACGGGGAGCCTCTTGTCCCTTTAGCCATTAACACAGTGAATACTCCTTTATATTAACCGATTCGTTGCATCTTCCATTTTCGAAAACATTTGGCTGTGGCGGCGAACCATTATTTCATGACACGACAGGCGTGTCTTACGCCATAGAATATAATGACACTCCTCTCGTGTCATACGCCACACGGTAATAGTAGTTTATGTAACTCCCAAGTAACACAGGAAGCATTATAACATATGAATAGTTAACTTATTTCGAACTTAAGGACCGTATAAACTCTTATATACGTTCACCGAGCAACTTGTCGCATTATATGATGCTTTGAGCTGTATAACGGTTGCATAATGGCATATCTAAATGCTTTTGTAAAGCCTTTAGCTTTAGTGCAGAAAACCACAACGCAACTGTACAGCTTTCGACTGTTTAAAAGCACTTAAGTGCTTTAGGTTATACAATAGCATTATATAATGCTTTAAGATGTATAACGGTTGTATAATGGCATGTATAAAGGCTTTTTTAAAGCCTTTAGTTTTAGTGCAGCGAACCAAAATACAACTGTACAGCTGAATGCTGTACAGTTGCGTTTTGGTTTGCTACACTAATGCTTCGGTGTGGTTTAGTGCCTTAGGTTCTACAATAGCATAAATAAATGCTTAATGCTGTTTATGAGCATGAATATTAGCCATTATAATGCCACGTAAATCCGGTATACAGCTTTCAGCTGTTTTTAGTGCTTTAGGTTCTACAATAGCATTCTATGATGCTTTACGCTGTATAACGGTTGTATAATGGCATATGTAAATGCTTTTGTTTAGCCATTAGTTTTAGTGCAGCTAACAACATGCAACTGTACAGCTGAATGCTGTACAGTTGCGTTTTGGTTTGCTACACTAATGCTTCGGTTTGGTTTAGTGCCTTAGGTTCTACAATAGCATAAATAAATGTTTAATGCTGTTTAAGAGCATGAATATTAGCCATTATAATGCCACGTAAATTCGCTATACAGCTTTCAGCTATTTTTAATGCCTTAGGGTGTACAATAGCATTTATAAGTAGGTAATACGTTCCTAATGCAGAATAAGTAATTCACTATAAGGGGCTGTTCATAAATTACGTCATTTCAAATGGGGGGGGGTCTGGACATCGGATGATGGTAGCATGACGTAGGAGGGGGGGGGGGGGGGGGGCGGTCATTCCGAAGATCACATCATCAATGTGTAAAAAAAGGAATGAAAGTCGTGCTTCTATAAACTTTTAATGCTATAAAATATTATCTACTAAATAGTTTTTTATTTTCCAATTAAGCTTAAAACGCATTTTTTTAATGACGTCACTCTATTTGGCAGGGGGAGGGTTGGATGATTTTAGGGGGGGGGGGGGGGAAATCATCAAAAATTGATGACGTAATTTATGAACAGCCCCTATACAGCTTTTAGCGGTTTTAGTGCCTTAGGTTCTACAATAGCATAAATAAATGCTTAATGTTGTTTAATAGCATAATTATTCACGTGTAATGCTGTAGGCATAAATAAGGCATTTTTTAAGGGTCACTGAGCTGCTATTGGACTAAGAGCTAGCCACGTCAGATTATGACACAATAATGAGAGCAACAAAACCCGTCTGGTTAGATTGCTATACTATTCTTATTGCTAGATCCTGGCATCTGGCAGCTTTTAATGGGTGGAGGTCACAGTGACAGACTAGCAAAATGTTTTAATTGGAAAATAGTAATACCAAACTAGGTAAAAATTGCCGAAGGTGTTACAGTTATAAAGGACAGGGCCTATATTTTAAGGGGCTCCCTGGCGCCAACGACCTTAGATCTGATTCCCTTAGTTTTCTAATGATTTATAAAGCTTATCATATTATCAGTAACGGCTTTAAACAATATAGTATCCTATATTTACTTCAATATTCATTGTCTTCGAGATATTTGACATCAAAGTCGAACCGGTTTAGGCTAAAAAAATGGTTTTATGGTCATAAATTTTGTTTTAATTAGTTAAAAATTAAAATCTCTCTACAGTTTTTAGATACATCAAAGAGGAACCCTAATATGTAGATTACGTGTATGTAAGATTCTTTACACCTTTCTAATATCGATAAAAGTGTTTTTTTAGACCATATTTTAAAAATATCATTAAAAAATAACGGCTCATTTATTTCAAGATCCGGCTCCACAGAATGGAGATAAAAGATTCAAAAACCGATAGTCGTTTGCCTTATAATTCTATCTATAGTGAATATGTTGGAATATCGACTCAAAACTGGTCAAAATTCGATAAAAAAAATCTTAGACCAAAAATATTGTGTATTATTACCATACATCGGGGTTTTCGGTGCGGGAATGTTTGACATTAGCCAAAGAGTAGGCATTAACTTAAAAAGCAGAATGTACTCTGGCACGTTTCTACCTAAAGAATAATTGATCGAAAAAATCATAGGTATATACAATTTATATGTAATAGCTGACTATTATGTATATATATTGTAGGTACATATACCTATGATTTTTTCAAGTATTTTTTTATTAATTCATGTAACATGTCAACCTCTTCAGTTAATCAAATAGTTCATAAATATCGGACGTCAAGATTAATATTTGACACTTATTATACCGTGTCTTTGTCTTAGGTAGATCTAGTTAGTTAATTTCGGATATGCAATTGCATTTTTAAAATACTAAGTATATAATAGTCAATAAGTCAATACAAACATGCCTCTAAGAAAAAAAGCTCGTATCATAGTGTGTAAGCTATTCACAGAGAGGTAGTTATTCATTAGGCATAATATGATATTTTCTCAGACTAACTCTCAACCTATCTGTTTATCTCTACTCTTTCTGAAATCGTTCCCGCACCGAAAACCCCGATGTATGATTATTACGGAAACAAAAACAGTAGGCGACAAACTATGAACTATATTTTATTATACATCGTTTGGCACTACTTTCTCCCAACATAAACTTTTGTATAATTTTTCTTAATATTGTATAGTATTTGTATAGTTTCTCATAATATTGCATCAAACCCAGATCTCTAGGATTTATTTTCTTGAAATGGTTTGCATTCTTTGACCTCCACCACTTTAAAGCTGCCAGATGTCCAGATCTAGAAATAAGCATAGTATACCAAACTGACTAGAGGGGTTTGGTTGCTCTCATTATTGTGTCATATCCGACGTGGCTAGCTCTCCGTCTATATAGACCAACGCCATTTTGTAAATAATTTATAACCTAAAATTAAAATCATGCGGACCTATTTATACAAGGAAAATACCTATATAATAATGAAATTACTTAATTTAAGACTGCTCAACCAACACTATTATGTTAATAATGCAAAACTCGTTCTATACGAGGATTACACAATTGTTTTGTTTATTTGACGCATATCTTTTTATAATATTTTATAGCAAAACCACAATAAATCAAAGGCGCGTGAAAATTTTCAATGAAACTTATATACACATTTACAGTAAACTACATTGCGCAGTAATATTTTAAGGATATAATAACGTAAAAGAGTCAAAAACTTTTATAAATTTTGTTAGGATGCAAACAAATATGACGTGTCACTCATTCAGTTTTTTGTACCGTCTTCGTCCATTTTATATTGCGAGACAAAGTAGTTAAATCACAACGTTCATTGTATTATAACATTTGTGGCGTCGGTGTTAGAGACGTTTTTGCATTGACGTAAGGTTTATTTTACTACACTCTTATGCTAGTATAATGCTTTTGTATTGCGATTGGCAAGTTAATCGAGAGTACTAATGGTTCTTTACTGCGATTAGCAGCTTTTTTGGCCGTATTTATGCTTCTTTAATGCGGTTGGCAACTTAATAGAGCGTACTAATGCATCTTTAATGCGATTGGCACTTTCCATGACAACGATAATGCTAATAGCGCGGACATAATGCGCCTGTAATGCTATTAAATGACCTGTATAGGATCTCAAGCTGGGTAATTTGTGCCCATTTAAGACCTATATCAGAACTATAAACGTTTATAATGCTACTATAAAACGAACTCAAAATGCTAAAAGCATACAGATATGCTGTAAGACGGCTGTTATACTGCTTTGATGTGTTACTTGGGCTGTTACGTAATAAGGGTCCTTAAAACATGAGTGTGGTTTTATGAAATGAGCTGCAGGCGAATTTCATAATAAGATCACACGAGTGTTTTAAGGCCTAATTACGTACAGTTGCATACACTGCTTTATCTACACTCATATTATTTATTCTAAATGCCTTATTTGGAAACCATAGAATGGCCGCCATTGCACCGCCACCATGGCCAACTCTCGTGTGCCGGCGGTCGCGCGGGCGCGTGTCGGGCTGTCGGCGGGTCCCCGGGAGGGTGCAGGTGTACATTATGTTATCAAAACTCATAGCACATCAATAATTGAGCATGAAAAGTTAAAATTACGTTACTGCTACGGATAAAAAGCTTATCATAGTAAAATCGGTCGTGGTAATGCTAGCCATTGCCTACCGTTTTCGAACACGTTTTAGAGAACTTACAATATGAGTGTAGATAAAAACATTGATGACACGCCTGTCGTGTCATTCGCACCAAATCGGTTAAGGGTTGACAATGAACATGTGATATCTCTGGATCTGGAGTTGCAGTTGCACTTACTATCGGACAGGCCGCATGCTTGTTTGCCACTGTCGTGGTATATAAAAAATTGTCTATAATACTTACTGTGATCCCTCAATAACCCACGTCTTCTCACTAGTCGCAGCGATCGCCAACAGAGACTGTTTGGAGGCATTGTGTCCGAGGCACTTCATCACTGTGGCCTCGCCGGCATGCAGCCGCCACACTCGGAGCTGCCATGATGCTGTTATTATGTACTGAGCACTTGAGTCCTGTAACACCAATATGGATTTGATTTATTTGAACTTTAGTCTACAATACAGAATAGATTTTGAAATTTTAGTCATGTAACTGTTTTATTGTATACTAGTTAGATTAAATCCTGGGGGTGGCAGGATAACAGAGTCCATTGCTTGAAGGTGGTAGGGCCCTAGAGCCTTTAAGCCTTCTTGCACAGTCATAAGCTGAGCCACTTTCCTTTTTCAACAAGTATAAGCATTTTTCTACTGTACCCTTATTATGTACCTATGCGATCTTATTAAATACGTCATTATTATTATTTATGTGAAGTCCAGGAAAAAAGATCCCACTTTGCCGATATGAAATTAGTAGTTCCTAAAACTACACAATATATGGTATGTATTAGTGAAATAACGAAGTGTCATAGTAAATTTACGTGTTTAAGCAGTGAGCCTAATGCCGCGAGCCGCATGTGGCTCTTCAAGTACCCCAAAATTAAAAAAACCGGCCAAGTGCGAGTCGGACTCGCGCACCGAGGGTTCCGTACAAACCTGTAGGTATATAGGGGTAGTAACTTTAAAATATTTTTATTATATGATGTAACTAAAAATTTACGGTTTTCGCAATTTTTCCTTTATCTGTGCTATAAGACGTACCAAATTTCAAGATTCTGAGTTCACGGGAAGTACCCTGTAGGTTTTGATTCCCTTGCGAGCGAAAATTTGCGGAAATTTGCGGCATAAACGGCTGTATCTTTTGATTGGGTTGGCTTAGAAGTCTGATTTTTTCAGAGCTCCAAGGGACAGTAGACCTGAGTATTTGATATAAATTTCAACTTGATACCTCCACGCGTTCCTGAGAAAAATGGTCTTGACAGACAGACAGACAGACAGACGGACAACAAAGTGATCCTATAAGGGTTCCGTTATTTCCTTTCGAGGTACGGAACCCTAAAAAACAAATATTACAGTGAAAAACTAAAAACTGCTGCTCTATTGAGCTTCCAAAAATTCCATATTTTCTGCCATCTCGCTCTTTGTCAAAAAAGTTTGCTGACCCCTGCCATAAGGCATTCTCTGCCTGTTAACCATTAGAAACATGAAGATTGAGTTGTTTCCTTTGATTTTTCTGAGAATGCCAGGATAACAAGTTCGGTCACACTGTGATGGCTGCTCTACATCATGGTCCATCATAGAGACGCATTCTTGTTCTGTCATATAGCTGCTTCCCATACATTAGCAGCCTTCAAGTTTCATTTTATGTTTATATAGAGTACATACTAAGGTAGAAATTGTAAACTATTAAAACCATATAACTAGTTTTGAAGTACTTTGCGATGCGAGTTTGAGTTTGATAATACAATGCGTACATACACACATGCGAAACATTTATGTTTTAGCAAAGTGTGTGAATATTTTTATCATAGTTCTGCAGGCATTACAAATAAAGTTAGTTAAAAAAAGGACTGTCACATATTCAAGTTTGACCTGAAGTATAAATGTCACTCAAATCTAGTCAAGAGGAAATTGTGAGTTTAATCTGCTAGTAAACAGTGATCTACCATTTTTGTTCTCCCATATTTTCTTAATAGCATTAATTTCCAGAAAAATATGGATAGTTTGACCATGTTCGGCAGGATGAGTGACTGCCAAATTGTATCCAGCCAAGCATCCTGACACAACATCAACCATATTTGACAATAATGATTGCAACCAATTACACAATACTTAAAATTTTAAACTAAACAAAGCTAAAATAGTATTTTTAATTCAAGACCGTAATCTGAGACTTCTTGCCATACAAAGTGATTTCATGGACCAAGAGAAAAACCGAACATTACTCTTACTCTATTTCCCTAACCACAGTTGAACCTTATTACAGAACAAAAAAGTTGTTCATAGGTGACTAGTAACAAATAGTAAATCAGTCCGATAGAGAGCATAATGTAGGGGGCTGTGTCCTACTCGCACTCGCTACAAAATTGTCACGTATGACACAAATTTTTATTTTTATTGACTGATGACGTCATTGCCTCCTTAGTCAAAACAAGACACAGTCCCCTAGATAACCCTCTCTTTCGGCCTCACTTTGTGACCGAAGAGTATACTCCAGTTTAAAATTATAACTTCATGAGTGATTTATTTACAATGTTTGGCAAGAGCTGTCAGATTACTGTCTTAAATTAAAAATACTACTTTGGGACATATTAATTCTAATAATCACATATTTTTCTTTAAAAAAAACATGAATACAACTTACCAGACTATGAGGTATAAGTTTAATGGCACTGATTGTGCTGACTGCTTTGTTCTTACTATCCAGGTTCACATGGTACCTGTTGTTCTTCCCGTCGCCCAGCTTCCACTCATTAATATAGTTACTCTTATTACAACTAAATAAACCATCGTTTCTGTTCCAATCCAAGCAAGTTATTTTCTGCTCCTGTGTTTTTCCAAGCTTATCTTCTAACACTGTTTCCACTTTTGCTTGTGCTACTGAATATATTAAAATCTTTCCGCTGGTTGTCCCTACAGCTATACATTGCGACTCCGCCTCTGATTCTGAAACACTTGATTTTCGTTTCTGCTTTTTTACTGGACTCTGAAATTTTAAGGTTATGTTATCTTAGATGCAAAACTTTTCGAAAACATAGTTTAGTTTATATATTCTAGACAGGTAATTATGATAAGTTAGCATTGAACATATTTAGCATTTAAAAGAACAGAATTAAGGTAAAGTTTAGTTACAAAAACCACGTGTAAATTGAGTTACCTTGGACGTTGCAACAGTTATCCATTGCAAACATGAGGGCGGAGAAGTTAAATGAAGGTCTGGCGTGTACTCCTGTTTGAGTACGTTAGTTTCTGTGTCCCATATCCTTAATCTACCATCTTGGCTAATCGCAGAATAATATTTTCCGTCTTCGGAAAATGCCGCCTCTGCCATCTTTCTTTACTTTACTTACATGAGTTACATGTCATGTTATGTCAAGATAAAAGTTCTGTGGCTGTTTCGTTTCGTTACGCACTTTACGTAGATCATAAACAACATGTCGGAGTCACGTGACTTGGTAAGTTCGTTGTTAAATTTGGACACTGAAAACATAAGTTATAGATATAGGTGTAAGCATTAAACATAATTTAAAAAAGAGTGCGATAAAATTTATAATTTTACTGCAAGTATCAAACCAACAATTAAAAATATAATATTTTAATGAAAACACAAGCTGCGTGGAACTGGAGACATTTTTGACAGTTGACATTTTGAAATGTTACTAGTGGATTGACATGAATTAGACAAAAAAAGTTAAAAAAACTGATTTAAAAAAGCCTTTGTCGATATAATGGTTGACAAAAATTATAGTTAAATCATAATATAAATAAAAGTCATCGTAAATAAAGAAAGCAATAAAAAACTATAAATAGTGTTGCCTACAACATAAACCATAAAGTATAAAAGAAAACACTTCCCAGTTTCATCTTGAACGTCATAAACATCTGTCATGTCGTATATATTTATCCGCTGGCTACTGTCGCGATAGTAGGCGGAGTTTATAATTATTAAATTTGTAGTTCTAACAATGTTCTCGTTCCACTTTTCGATAAAATTCTTTGATATATAATTTCCGCGTTGTGTGCTGTGATCGTTACGTCGACTGTGAAGTGAAACAAAGGCTGTGCTAATCGTTGATAGTTTTTTTCTTATGATGTCACAACTATATCGCGTGAATCCTTGAAAATGAGTGTTAGTGTTGAAGCGGACGCGTCCAGTCCTCTGTCGGAGGGGCAGAGCGCGAGGTTGGACCATACTGGGTCGAAGTCATCGTCAGAGAGTCCAAGTCTCGATACAACGACCGAAAATGGTGAGGCAGGTCAGGGTGCTGAGAAATCGGAGCCGAGCACGCCCAAACTTCATCCAATGGCCTTCACGATCGACTTCGGGGCTTCCAAGCCGGTCGACAACCGCAGGCTTGAAGAATTGGCAAAGAAATCGCAGGCCAGGCATCAGAGAGTGCAGTCCATGTCAGCTGGTCTGACACGACCCAGTCCTACAGCTCAGAAGCCTCCTATGAGCGCTAAGCTGCCTCGGAAAGCCCAAGGATACAACTCTGAGGGCTACTTCTCCTCAGACCAGGAAGACAGCTGCTTATCCGGTTCAGTGAAGCTCCGGAGTAGTCCATTAGCTCAAGTAGATAAAGCCCAATTCATCACCAGTCCCGTTACAAACAGACATATCAAGTCACCCATCCATGATATTCAGCCTAAGAAAATGTCCAAGAGTCCTATAGTTGATAGTATCATGTCTAGAAGTGATAATTTCACATCTAGACAAGGTTTAAATCTGCCTTTGAAAAGCTCAAACAGTTCCTACTTGAGAGACGTCCATAGAACGCCGAGTTATGGTACCTTGAATCTATCTTCAAGCTATCCACAACCAATGCCAAACATAATAGACCAGAGTCCGGAAGGGTTGTTATTAACAGATATTTCTAGTCCAGAGTTGGATATCTTGACCCCAGACAATGGTTTGTCAACTCCAGAGAAAAGTCCACTACGTAAAGTCCGTGCCCAGTCTGAAACGCCAGATTTGTTGTTTAAAAAATTTAATCCTAAGGTTGAGCCTTTATATATTGATGATGAGGTAGATGGACAATCTAATTCTTCTACTGGTACGTACACAATTGAAGGAGATAACTATACGGAAGAACAGAAGGCGAGAATGAGCATTGACAGGACTTTTGCCAGCTCTATGAATGATACGATTAAAGAAGTGTTGAGGTCGAGCAGTGAAAGGGACCCAGAGCTAGTATTTGACTATCCGAACAAGGCAAAAACAAAGGAACCTAGAAGAGATCCGGTAAGAAGTCCAAATCTAAATGAAACTTTTGAATTCCCAAAAGTTTCCAAAGACAAAAACGTTCTTGAAATCTCGTGTTGCTACGAATCACCATCAGAAACCGATTTGGCCGCACAAACCTCCAAACAGATCAAATCAACCCGTAGTTACTTAGAGAAAATCAAGAATAGGGTACGAACTATAACAGAAAAGACATTTCCTAAGGTACCTCCTAAGCATGAGGATTTTGATGTTGGTAGCTTTACGTCAGTCACTACCTCGGGTGTGCTTAGCTCTAAATATCCAACGAAACAAGAAATCCCTGTCCATAGACGTTGTAGCCTTACCAAATCCGAAATAGACCAAACGGACTACATTCACCGACTGTCCAGGGAATCCTCTGTACCTGTCTCTTTGCCTAGTAATAAGCCTTTAGAAGCCAAATTCGAAAGCACTGCCCTTAAAAACGCTCAGAAAGCTTTAAGGGATGACCAAATGTCAGACCAAGTCGTGGGACTGTCCTATTTAAGCTTGAATAGGTGCAAGGGTGACAAGACTTGGATTCAGGACTGGGCGGAGAGTGTGAAGAAGTACAATAACCACACGTTGGGAAGGAATGAGGACTTGAATGGGACTTTTACTGTGGACGAGCGGCCGCCTATCAGCCCGCGACACGTTAAACGTGAGTAGACCTTGTTGCATTCAGTTAAGACTTAAGATTCATTTTCGTCTGGCGATTGTGTTGTGTTGGCAGGACATGTCAATAGTTTATTTTATTGTAGGTTTGTCATGCCGGGTTCGAAATTATCAAGATAATTATGATCTTTGATAATTATCGCGATAGTTATCAGATAATTATCCTCGGTATGGGTTATTTTCTCTTATAATTCAAAGATTATTTCACGCGCGGTATTTTTTGCATTCCGCCTTTGGTTATGCTATGTTAGGTTATTATACAATCGATAATTATCACACAGAAAAATTACGATAATTATCAAGATAACTGTCATTGATAATTATCCTTTCAAACCCTGGTATTTTGGCTTGCGCGGAAATGCAAGTGCATTTTGAAATTATTTGAAAAGCCGGAGGCGAATGTGGTTAGAGCTTTTTAAAAACCTGACTCGTTATGTTAATGGAAACTAATTATAATACCTGGTTAACATCAATGTTGGCAAAGTTTACTGACCGATTATAATGGAGATAGTGTCCACCCTACAGTTGGGTACAATCGTACAATTAATACAAAGGAGTAAACAGAATTATCTTTAATACTAAGGCAGATGTGGCTAATTCCGTCACAGGGACTATTCCGTCCACGAGCCTATATTTCTTTGTACTGATTTAAACTTACATGATTTTCACTCATTATTTTGACAAATATTTCTTTCCTATATGTATTTCTTTGACTTTCAATCGTAGGAAAAAAAACAATTTGCTTTTGATTGCTGAAACTAAAAGCAATCGCTGCTTTGTCAATTAAATTATTGATTTTGTTCGTAGTTAGAGAAATTTCGCTAATGGACGGAATATGCCCTGTGACGGAATTAGCTACAATTGAGCTTATAGCGACAAGTAACCTTTTAATATCTATTAAAACTTTCCAAACACCAACTTAAGTTCATTTGTTACCATCGCAATAACAAGTTCAGAAACATAAAATATAAATGAAGACACGCATAAAATACCTTATCACGTTTTACTGTGTTTATAAGCTTTAATTACGGACAAACAGGTGCCTGTGCTGAGTCGTCGTTAAGGCAAAGGAAATATATTTCCCATCATTATTTGAACTTTATTATAAAGCGATAGGGTTAATTTTGGCATAATAACAGACACCCATGTTTTATTTTAATACATAATGTCAGTGACATTAACCACTATTGTTAGTCATTTGTCAAACCACAAACCCTTGAGCAATCTAGTTAGGTACTTTATCGTTGACAATCACTTAACCCACTTTGATAATGTTTTGGCTCAGAACAGTTCGTTTCGTGGATAACCTTCGAAGTAGGTACATTGCATTGCAAAACTTCTTAAATGCTAACCGTACGTATGTTGGTAGGTACCGGAATTGGGAAATTTTATGTTTTGGCAAAGGTTTTGGTACCTATTACTACAGACTATTTGTAAAAGGGTTTCTAAAGTGTCTATAGGTACGAGTATGTAAAATGTAGTTTAGTAATGTTGAACCAATGTGGCACTCTTTGGGGGAGGCCTATGTCCAGCAGTGGACGTCTTTCGGCTTTCGGCTGATATGATGAACCAATGTAAGCCACACACACACACACACACACACACACACACACACACACACACACACACACACACACACACACACACACACACACACACACACACACAATGTATCACACGAAGACAACATTCTTCCCATATCCGCGAACAAAAACCAACCTACCCTCAAAAAAGAAAGTTACCCTCTTCCCTTGGGCAGAATTTTAATATATAAATAAAATCTTCGACCAAAAATTAGGGCTGCCATCTCTAAATTCGCCGAACCCGGACAACGACTTAAAAAAACCCGGACATTTGGCGTAATTCGTATTTTTTCCCCCGGACGTGTCCGAAAATAATATTATTAAGAAAACAATTGCTTTGGTGTTTCCTCACATAAAAACTTTTTGACACTTTTTAAAACCCCCCCCGGACGGCCTCCAAGACAAATTCGGGGAAACCCGAACGGGTGGCAGCCTTACCAACAATGTAAAGGAGGTACAGATTCAAACAAGATTTACTGAAAATATGTCTCGTGAAAATCTGTAACCGGCCAGTCTTATGCCGTAATAAGACTGTCAGATAAAGTACCGCCCGAGTCGTTCTTGCGGTACTATTGTGGGGCCATTTTTTTTGGGTTGATTGTGTATCCCTAGTATTATTTGATCTGTGAATAAAATATAGTACCTATTTCCCTGTTTGAACTATTTACGGAAGCGTAACAAACTTTCGCATTTATTATATTACTTTTTACACTTAATATCCCAATTACTCATCATATCTAAACTATCTTTACTTAACAACGGAGCCGTTCAAATATACACCTTATTTGATTGGGATACGGTCGATAATGAATTACGTCACCTTATCTGCAGTGAGATAAGAATGCACTGTTGTGACGTCAGGCGTTATTTCACTGATAAGGGTTTGTGTTGTTTGAGAGGAAATCGTATATGTAAATATGTATACACAGATAATATTTTTTTTATGACGATATTAATAGAGGAAATGTAACTTAAGTATACAATTTCTTCGCAATTGGTAACTCATTATTTTTTGACTGAGTGTCCAAAATAAACAACGTCGCTTTTTAAATTGAATAACAATTAAACACGTAAATTTCCCACAATGCCTACGGTTCACTAAGTGTAGTTCTCAAACAGGCGAAAAGAGAGTAAAACCAGGTACCTCCTCCTTCAAAATCGGTATAATAGCTTACGCAGTACAATTACTGTAAACAGTCCAGAGTACGTAAATTGCCAATCAGTGACCTGAATAGGAAATCAGCGGATGCGCTGAGTATCTACCACTAAAACATATGATAAATCATTAACAGAACGATCTGAGTTTTGCTCGTATGCTAGGGTTACCATACGTCCTGAAAGCAAGAATTTAACTAAAGACCGTAGACGCGTACTACCGTAACGGATAGACTTGATGACGATAAAATCACTTCTACAGCATAAAACAAAACAATTTACCATTGTTTTCCTTAGCCGACACAACTTTCTAAGAAATATATCAGGTTTTCTCGTAGTAAACACAGAAATTCTTGAAGAAATCGCGTATTATATCTGTTTGTGACCCTCCACTGCTATAAGTAATGGCGTGGACGGTAAAAAAAAGGTGAGACTATGACAAGGACCAACGATAATAGCACCTTCTCTGTAGTACCTACTGAAAGTGTAATAAGACCATCCCGTTCGATATTACCATGACAGGTCTACGGCTAGTATGTCTATGCTTACGTCCCGATACGCTGAGACAGGTCCCGGTTTCAAGCATGGTGTCCCGAATCCTACCATTACAGGACAGTGCTCTAACATTGTCTCAGTTTAAAATTATAGTTATAGTTTGTCCGAAAAGAGATGTGTCGTGGTTTATATACATCATCTCATACATTTCACGACACTTCTCTTTCCTGCGTAGGTATGAACATGAGTGTATCGACAGTATCTCGCGGTCGAGATAGACATCTATCACTGTCTAACTGTATTCATCAGAAAGTGACAGATGTCTATGTCGACCGCGAGATACTGTCGCTACACTCATGTGCTAGGCCTACTGACAGACTCTAGTAACATGATTTTTTTGTACCAGTTTTTTTTCTACGATCTTTGCTAAATCCCAGTCGACTGTATGGATTTGGTGTGTGTATGTATAGGTATGTATTGTAGTTATTTTTGGTCTTTAAGAGCTTAACTACTGGGTACGTTCTGTTAAACAACAATTCAATTAAATCGTTAATTATACATAGACAAACAAATAAACTTGTTTCAAATCTTAATGATACCGCAAACATGTAGAAAAGTGGGCTACAGATAAAGTAATGGACAAGTTGTTTAAACCACAATGAATAGTTTTTTTTATTAAGTACCCGTTATCAAATCGGAAGCCATTAAGAATTGATTAGGTCGTTTAACTTGTTTGTTTATTTGATGGTATTAAAAATGTCGATCGATAGAAACACCTAGAAATATAATTTGGATATAAGAAACATATATTATATTTACCCATCAAAACTGCAAAAAGTATTAAGATTTAATGTAAAACGATTCCGGTGTGTCGGAGTTTACTAACAACATTGTGATCCTTTGAATATTAATGTCTATATTTTACAATAACTAGAATGACTTGCCAATCGCACAGGACATCTATTAATATATAATATGTCCACATTGATAGGCCGGCTTGTGCTATTATAGTAGTTTATGCAACAGTTGTATAAGAGGGGTCAAAAAAGGTGAGTGGCGTGGGTAACAATTTGAGCCGTAGGCGAAAATTGTTAAGAAAAACGCCACGAACATTTTTTGACCTACTTATACGACGTTGCATACAATACTTTTTCTACGACTACACTTACTTTTACATAAAATGCGAAATTGAAAACTTCATGGATATCGCAGTTATTTTGTCAATATAATCAACAATCATTTAAGTTTTACCTTTTAAAACACTATTTTTCAAGAATACTAACATTACTCACACAAATACACACGTCGTTATTTGATCAATGATTAAAGAGCTACAGAGATTAGTAAAAATACCTAAATTACTTTCAAAGTTTACAGTTTGCCCCAACAAACGTAAAATAAAAACTACAAAGTGTCTGTGGTTCTTTTCATTTTTTCTTTTTTAAAGTTTTTTTTTCTAAAAACGCTGCGTTTATTTAGGTTGCTTAGGTTGGCAGTAATTTATTTTGTCCTATATTAATGTGCTTGCACGCGATTACACGATACTATTTTGGCGCTTTTATAGAACAAGTGTTATTTTGGGCAATAGACTAGATAGACTTTTCTTCGAGTATATTATCTATGTTCTTATAAAGGTGTTGACGAATGTATAAATGACAGATAAAAGTGCAGGAGTAGAAAAATTATTATACATATGTTTAGCCGTGCGATGGCCAGGTCATCATGCAATAAAATTGTTTATTCGTACAATTTCATGCACATACACTCGTAACTAGAAATAAAATAAAACGTACAAAGCTATAACATCAGAAGAAACTTCAAATCAAATTCTATAAGTAGGATACACGTATAAAAAAAAAATTAAATCGTTTACGTATGCAGATGCGAGGGCAAAATAATTTAATTTAATCGCAAAAAATCTATAATAATGTAACATAACTAACTATCATATTTCATATCATAAGCAACCTTCAAACCTAACACATACAGCAGCTGTACTTCAATATTTTATTGCTGTATCTCGTAAAAATAAGACGTGTACTTAAACTACTAATCTCCATTTTTATGAGCACATTTCACGTTTAATGTTTAAACTACTACTAGCTACGCTACGGTTTGCAGACTTTTTCGTAGGATTATACATAGATAGATAGGATAGAGCAACGAAAGGGAAGGCTACTATGCTTATATGTATGTTGTCATACTAGTCTATGAAAGAATGGACACATGGAACTCCAGGTGTACATACGCGCAAATTGACGCTTGAAAATCTACAAGTAAATCCCCTCTATTGTTTGGGTTATTTTTCGTTGTCCTCGTTAAAACTTGAAAATCGTAGTAGTAAAAACATCAAGGTTTTCATAAATAATGGCGTTACACATCCATACAGACATTACAGACACCCAACCGTTTACGCTAGTTCCCGTTAAAGTGTAAACAGAGTCGAGTGAAATAAGCTTCAAAGACGCTAATAGTCATAACACTGGAAATAGGAAACGTTTCCAGCTGTTGCAGCCGTTGGTTTTACTGTAATAATATACGGATTCATAAAGCTGTTGTCCATCGCCTTAGGGGCCCTGACATGCTTAATCCGGCCCACTCCTATGTACTTTTTGCATATTAAGAAAACCCTAAAATTCCTTGTGACATTAAAATTGTGGCCTAAAGTCCATCACGTAACATTTCGTGCCTAAGAGTCAATATGTTTAAGTACACAATTTTGAAATAGCCTGTTCTTCTAAACGATTTAGCAATTTTAGCATAGTTTGCATAGGTAATGCGATATGATTGGCCACTTAGGAGAAAGCACATGTTATACTGCCATTTTCTAGTTGCCAACTGAACCATATGGTTTAATTTGTAGTTATTGTTTTATACGCATATGTGAACGGCCGTCGTGGTGGACTAAGAGCTGGCGACGTCAAATATGACACAATAATGAAAGCAATGAAACCTGTCTAGTTAGATTGCTGGCATCCTTAGTGCTAGATCCGTGCATCTGGCAGCTTTTGGGTGGAGGTCGGAATGGCAGACCAACAATGTTTTTCAGTTGGAAAAAAGTAATAACAAACTAGGTAAAACTGCCGAAATTGTGTCAGTTATAGAGGACAGGGCCCATATTTTAACATTAGAACAAAAAACATAGTGTATTATTTCGGAAACAAAAACAGCAGCCGACTAACTATAAATTTCATTATACATAATTTGGCACTACTTTCCCCCAACAGAAACTTGTGGCTATGATATAATCTAATTAGTTACATAATTTCCCATAATATTGCATTAATCTCAGAACTCTAGTATTTGTTTTCTTCAAGTTATTTTAATTTTTTGACCTCCACCACTTTACAGCTGCCAGATGTCCGGATCTAGAAATAAGCATAGTATACCAAACTGACTAGAGGGGTTTCGTTGCTCTTATTATTGTGTCATATCTGACGTGGCCAGCTCTCCGTCTATGGTGGTTATCCTCAAACATGTTTATTATTTAGGTACGAGTATATTCACATACTATTGTATGTGAATATACAAGAGGTTCAATAGTCTGGTATCCTAAAAATATAATTAATCTGTCAGTTAAAGTATAAAAAAATATTGGACTCGTATTTTTTCTTTTAAGGCGCTAGGCGCTAATTGTGGCCAACTGTTACTTTCTAAGGGACATATCTCAATAACGGGTCATTCAAAAATTTTGAAAAAAATATATGTCAATTACCATTTCATGTACAATATTGTCAACGTTTGAATAACTCGTGTACCGTATAGTTTCTCCGTTATTTAAATGTAACGAAATGTCGTTTTATGGTTAATTTTGCTTAGATCTACTGAACGGCTCATTCGATTTAAAATATTGTTAAACTAAAAAATGTGTACTACAGAATACTACAAACTCAACGTAGGATATTTAAATTGATTAAAGTTTCTTAAACAACTTGATCATAATTCCACATTTCGTGCGTTGGTAGCTCGAAAACGGCGTTGCTGGCAGTCGTGAGCTAGCTTTGAGACGAGGAGGCTGTGTCGCTCGTCGCTCCGTGCTTCCCTTGTACTACAAATACTTGTGCTTGGCTCGTGAGCAGTAATATCGGACTTACTGTGCCTAAAGACTAAATAACTGCAGAGGGTTCATGCGGTGCGGGCATAACGTGTCTTGTCGTAATCAATAGCGCATAGACGTTTTATCTTTTAAGATAATATACCCGCATGTGTGTTCATGTATTTACGTTCTTATAAAAAGTGTATTTTATTTAGATGACCTATATTACAAATTAAATAAAGAAATGAAATAAAAATGGAGAAAAAACAGAACTCATGCATCTTATAATGCCCTGA
Organism: Pammene aurita; assembly: GCA_947086415.1. Taxonomy (NCBI): domain Eukaryota; kingdom Metazoa; phylum Arthropoda; class Insecta; order Lepidoptera; family Tortricidae; genus Pammene; species Pammene aurita. Next base: position 7,561,044 of record OX352314.1, on the reverse strand, counting down.
AAACAAATGTAGTCTTGTAAGTACACTACAATTATTATGTATTAGTACTTATTCTGATGAGTCACGCAAAACAGGCGTTAGTTGTCGAGTTGCGGAAACCTGCTATTGCTACAATATAATGGACTAATAAGTAATTTACGGAGTTATTATTTACGAAAATATGCGTTTGATCCAAAAGTTGTTTAAGACTTATTCTTTTTGGAAGACCTGTCCAATAATACCACACACTATCGTGTATCGTATCAATCGCGTGGGTTGGAGCGAAAAAAAATCACCTCCACTTCATTTTATTTTTCTGATTTTGATTTACCATATTGTCGGCGTGATTAAAACACATACAAATTTCAGTGTACTAACTATCACTGAGCGAAGCCTGATCGAGATTCTAATTAAAAATTGCTGATATTTAAGAGTTTAATGTAAGTAAGAATAAAGGAAAAAAAAGCTTTACTATCTCGCTGAAATACAAATTTATATTAATTATCAACACAAGTAAATAAATAAATTACTACTAACGGTTAATACTACATATCAAATATCTTTAAAAGACCGGCCAAGAGTGTATCGGACCACGCATAATGTAGGGTTCCATAGAAAGTAGTTTCTCGGAGATAACTCAAAAATGGCTCAACCGATAATATGTGAAATAGTTTTCATATAAATAAGTACTAAGCCGTATCTTCTTTATTTTTTTCATATTTTTTGGACTTACGGATTAAAAGTTAGATGGGGGGGGACTATTATTTAGACTTTCGAAGCGATTATTTCTAAAAATATTGACTCAATAAAAAAGGTTTTAAAAATCCTCTATATATATACTTAAGATATTTTAAACCCGTATCGATAGATGTACACAATGTTCATACTTGCAAAAAAAAAAATTTGACATTTAGTTCGGCATATGTATGTATGGAGTGCCTCCCCTTAAAGTTTTTTTTTTCAGCAATTTAGCTAAAAACTAAGTAGCGAAACAAGACACACCTATGGATAAAATTTCATCAATATATATTTTATAATAAAATGGTTGTGACATACGGATGGACGGACGGACAGATGTTTCAAGAAACTTTAGTTTTGTAAATTTTTCGTAATATATAAGTGATTTTTACGGTTGATATTCAAAATCGCTACAAGAAAATAACCATCTATTAAACTCACTTGCGCAGCAAAAAAACTAAATTCACATGAAAACATCGCTTTGATGTGCATTCAGTTTTTTTTCTGATATGCAGAATATTTTTACCAATATTTTGCCGCTGACTGTACTTCAAATTCAAAATCTAGGTTTTATTTTATTACATAAAAATCTACTAATTGAGATCGTTATTACTTATCTTATTTAATAGGTAAGTAGCATTCCTAAAAATATCACCATTGCAGTACTTGATCACAGTATTCAAATCAAAAAATATCCGCAAAAGGATTATAATTATTATAAAGCTGCCCGCGCGCCTCTGTGTAAAGTCATATTCTTTGAACATCGTTCCGGTGCAGTGTGGCGGATTTACGTACGATCGCAATGAGAGGCGTAAGCGGGTAGCGCGGGTTCACAGCGCCCAAACGCTCAAGGACACTCTGGCGACAATCGTCTTAACAATTAAACTCTGAATGACCGAGATCCATGCTACACTTTTTAACACGACGTGACGTCACGAACTTTGACGCGTCGTAAATACGTAATTTTTTCCGGTTTTTTGATAATATTACTGACGGATTCATTACAGTCACATTATTTTACCCAGTGTAACACACTATAATATAAGTTTCCTTTTAGCAAATTGAGCAATCTCAACGTTTTAAGGTAGTTTCCCTCCAGGGCCCGACTTATCTTTCCACACTGTAGAATAGATGTAAAAATGTTGTGACAAATATTATAAAACGCTAAATTAAACTTTTTAAAACTGTATGACAACATGACAACGTAATGCTTCGGCTTCTATAAACATATTCATAGAAAAGCCGGATCAATTCTTGGCTTTGACTTACTTAAGTAGGTACTATGTGATAAGCAGCTTATTTATATGTTTATTTAGACAGCCAATCGGATTAAACGGACGCCTAAAAAATATAGTAGGCACATTTTTAATACTGGCAGGCAAAAGCAGAGAGTAATAAGCGATATTTTTAGCTACAGTACGGCTAGCACGTCTTACGCGCGCGCTACTGGCGCGACAAGAGAGATCTGCGCGACTTCATGCGTTGTCGTTGTCGCTAGTTGGCAGCACAACTTGCACGTGAAAGGAGCGACAGACTCAATCAAATGCCACTGTCATAAAATGACAGTGACTCGCGACTTTGAACTAAAGTCCTTTGCACAACTTTGAGTTCTCTGCGCGTCAGTTGCAGCCGCGGGTGCATGTTATGCTACCGGAAAGCGAGATTTTTAACAGGCGCGGGAAGGTTTTTCCTACTCGCGGCTTAAGTCGCTCTTGCAAGACGTGCTAGCCGTGCAGATGTCTACAAAGGGTTGCACACGAGTGTTGCCAACCCTAAGAACTCTCATAAATCGAATGCCTCACCATGTTAACACCTCACATAATTGTTATTTTTATTTTAGAGCCCACTATTCGCCAACAAACTGTCCTCAGTTTGGCGGAAAAAAAAAGATGAAAATAAATAATAAAAAAAAACCAAATTTTTCCATGAAAATATTAGACACTATTCTATTGGTTGATCATAAACAATAGATTGCTATTGACCAACATAGATTGCCCGTTTTTCTGTTGATTTTAAGACTGCCCTTACGACATTTGATTACAGTAGATTATGTGCATGTCTGATTAATGTTTTTTCTGCACTAATTATGGCGTTTCAATTCAAATCTAAATTAACGAAATAGCTGTACTAGGCGACTTCAAATATGTGTTTACATTTTAAACCTTATGACAAGGGATTAAGGTGGAAAAGTTTGAACGTACTTCAGACTCCGACTATAATTATTTTACAATGTCTTGTAAAATGCTCTGTTATTGCAATGCTATTACAATAGGCTTTCATGGTCACATGTTGGCATATGCAGAATACTGTATGTATGTAGGTCTGTCCGTTAAATTGTGGTTTGTAATTAATATTAAAATGTGAAATTAAATGACGCAATCTTATACAGAGTTCTGATTGCAATACGCGACGCAAAATACAGTAATTTTTTTCTGTGTATTTTTTTTTGTGTTGTGTTTTTGTTGTCAACAGAAGTAGCCAAGCAGGCAGGGTGTTCAAAATGACCTTAGCTCGAGCTTATTTTTAACCCTTTGACCGCCAAAGACGTCAAATCACGTGCACGGAAAGTCGTGCCCTCAGCGCCAGTACGTGATATCACGTCCAAAATATAATCGAGTTGCTGCTGGCGCTGACGGTACGACTTTTCCGTCCGCAAGGCGTGGCGTTCAAAAGGTTAAGACAATAAGAGCATGTTTAGATAATTCTGAGAACCTTAGCCGCTAAGCTTCTTCTGCTGCTTTGATATTTGGGGACAATCTCATTCAGTCGATCTGGCCTGGCTGCCTTTCCAGTGAGGCGGAGATGAGAGGATACCAATAGCATCATCAGTAGACATGGGTCGTTCACGAGTGAGTGATTTAAATGATTCAACCCACTGAAGATTTAACTCGCTCAGTAACTCATCTATCTCAGTGTTTACAGTGTTACTTACTCGCTCTTTCCCACTCATGAACTCATGATTCAAATGAGCCGGTCAAAACGAGTGAGACGATGCGAATATGCGAACAGATCCACTGAGCGAAAGATGCGAAACGAGTGATACATATCTCTGCGAGCGAAAGATATGAATCAATCCTTTCAGTTCAATGAAGAGTTTTGCGCATCTCTAATCATCAGCCACTCACCTCCGCCTCCATGGAAAGGCAGCCTATTGGTTGATTTCCGCACGTCTCTTCCCATCGCCGCCTCAGTGGATAACACACTTAAACTAAGCTGATGAAACTGATGTGCCGTTGGAAAGTTTCCAAAATTACGAAATTTTCCACATATGTAAATTTCGGAAAATTCTCAAATTCTTGTATGGGATTTGAAACTTTCCATTTCTTAAATTTCCTATACTTCCTACGAAAATTTCTAGAAATTTCTGAGAACATTTCCAATTATTTGGAAAGTATCCGCAACTTGCACATCTGTAAACTAAGCTAAGCAAAAGCGTGTACAGTGAACATCAAAATGATAATTAATTAAATTACTTTGGTAAACAGTATAATGTCCTCGACTGACACTAGGGAATGCAAACCGGTAAATAATTGCATAGAAATTACCGGTTAACCGGTAAATTACCGGTAATTCTCATACAAAATATTAACCGGTTGCATTCCCTAACTGACACTAGTGATGGGTACTATCTATCTGAAGCTGACTGCGTGTTATTAGGCGATAGTGAAGTTTATACATTTTGATTCAATTTAGATATTATTAGTATCCCTAAACTAGACATTAAATATATGGTGTAACGTGTCCAAAGGACGCACGTGGCTCGTGAAATATTGAAGTTCACCAAGTAAATAACCCCGCGTATTATTCCGGGTTCAACTTCACCAATCGATAGTTGAATGACTTTGTAATAGACAGAATGTCAGGTGACAGAAGTAAGACATAATGCCGTACTCCATTTTATATTCAATTCCGGTATATTTGTAATATGATTAGAATCGATACGATACTGCCGATACATGTTATAATAGAAAAACATCTAATTCTGGAAAAAAAGATGCGGATTCGTTTTACGGCTTGTATCATAGATCAGAATAAATGTCAAATCAGTTAACAACATTTTGCGGACTTTTGATATGTTGTCAGATGGTTGTCAGGCACGTAATCACCGATCAAATAATTCTAGGGATACACAATCAGCCAAAAAAATGGCCCCCAGAGCGAGCAGTTTCAAATTTTCAAACGGTTACAAATTTTCATGAGCCATATTTTTAGTAAATCTTGTTTGAGTCTGTACCCTCCTTTATATTGTTGTTTAAACCGTAGAATAATTTTCAATTTGAGTTTGCGTCATATATTTTTTGTTGAATTTTGGAAATATTTAAAATTAACAGACTAAGCCTAATTTTCTTACTCGACCTTTATAGGAATGTTCCAACTTTCTACTTCTTAAAAGTACCGAAATGGTTAACTGTTTTCCACTGGTAGACGCCCTTTGTTCTGAACGATCGGGACCCAAGTACATTTTTAACTTAGTTATTGTTAAAACCAGAGAGAGCGATGATAAACTTACTGTTATTCTTATCTTGCAGCCCGCAGCCCCCATGGCAGCGCGACCAAGATCCCCAGCCCAGTGGGGACTTTACTGCACAGACAGACGCCGGTAAGTTTACCCACACATCAATAAATTCGATACTACCAATCGATTTGCGTGATAAGCAGGGCGACATATGTGTCAGTCCAAGGAAATGGGCCCATTTTGTCCATATGGAGTTATTAGGAAGTCCTAAAACTGCACAATGTACTCTATCTATAGGAAGAAATAATGAAGTGCCCTTGTAATTCGACGAAGTAGCTTTCACTAAATTCGTCCATAGTAAAAATTAAGGTCTTCCGGGCGCGGAAGCATCCTCAGTGTCTAGTGCTATTACTGCGCAGGAAAAGGGCATCTATGTAGCAGTCTGTATTTTAGACTCAGGCGACGCCGTTTGGCATTATTGTTTGTTTGGTCACAGTTTGACAAAAAGTTTGGAAACAATCATGCCAAGCGTCGTGAGACAAAATTGCTTACTTGCTGTTCTTATCGCCCGCAGTACCTATGCTAGTATGCTGCGCATGTTGTATTATATTATAAAGATCGAAAAGTTCCTCTTTATCTGATAACATAGGAATCTAGGATTAAATTTGAAATACGTATCTATTTATGTTTGATGTTTTGCCATAGTTTGAATATCACGATATCCGACTAAATGCTCTCCAGTTTGTCATATGTTTGCGCATTTAGTTTAGCCTATAGTAAGATATTGCATACGTAGACGTAGGTATCTGACTAATAGTGATTTCTTAAAGGAATAAGAGCGGTTTCGCACTACGTCCGATCCGAATCCGACCCGAACCCGTGAAAATATGGTCTGAAGTAGCCGTAGAACTATTTCTATGGTAATTTACGCACTAGATCCGATCTCCGTCATCCGATTTCGGGAAGAAATCGGACGGATCTAGTGCGTAAATTACCATAGAAATAGTTCTACGGCTACTTCGGACCATATTTTCACGGATTCGGATCGGACGTAGTGCGAAACCGCTCTAACCGAAATATCCGATATTTCGGCACCGACATGTATAGCACTAAAATTTTAAACACGCAAGTATATTATGCGACTAGTTGTCGACCCGTGATCATGTTTCTAATGTAAAAAGCGTTAGGTGGAATAGCTAATCACTTTTTACTACAAAACTAACCAATCGATTTCTTTTAGGAAACAAGTCCAAGAAATCTCAAAATATTCACCATGTTTGTGCCAATCAAGTAGCAAGATAAAGTAAAGCAAATTATTAATTTAATTGTTAAACCTTTATTGTTAATAAATATTATATTTAACTTCGTAGTTCTAGTTTTTGTGTAGTGTGGTGTAGTGTAGTGTAGATGAAGCACTGGTTGCTGAGCGGTACGGCGCATGGCTTCCAATCTTTCACATTGTCACGTCACGTCTGAAAATATGGATACATTTAATGTGACAAAAACATGTATCGAAGACTTTACGCCTTGGTAACATGGATTTGTGGCTACATATTTTTGACACATTAAATGTATCCATATTTTCAGTCGAGACTGTAGGTCGTGGGTTTGAAGGTTTTAACCCCGACTATAGTTTTTTTTTAGAATTAGACGAATAACGGTCGATTTCGCCCATGTATTTTTTTATACCATTACGGTGGCAGACAAGCATACGGCCCGCCTGATGGTAAGGAGCTACCGTAGCCTATGGACGCCTGCAACTCCAGGGGTGTCACATGTGCGATTTTTATTTATTTCAGTCATATCAGGGAAAAAATAAATACTTGTTTTCATTAAGAGTGATCCTGACCGGTCCTTATGGCCCTTCAGAAGTTGTTCGACTCCGTTTTACTAGAAGGGAGAACGCCTAAGGCATGGAACAGAGGTGTGGTGGTATTGTTCTTCAAAAAGGGTGATAACGCGTTACTGAAGAACTACCGACCCATTTCACTTCTGAACAATGTCTATAAGCTGTTTTCAAGAGTCATTACGAACCGTCTCGCACGCAGGCTAGATGACTTCCAGCCTCCCGAACAAGCCGGTTTCCGAAGAGGCTTTAGTACCGTAGACCACATCCATACGCTCCGTCAGGTTATACAGAAGACTGAGGAGTATAACCTGCCCCTCTGCTTAGCGTTCGTGGACTACGAGAAAGCCTTCGACTCGATCGAAACCTGGGCTGTACTACAATCACTCCAGAGGTGCCAAGTGGACTATCGCTATATCGAAGTGCTGATGTGTTTGTACGAGAACGCCACTATGTCAGTCCGACTCCAGGACCAGAACTCGAAGCCTATTCCGTTGCAGCGGGGAGTCAGGCAAGGAGATGTTATTTCTCCTAAACTGTTTACCGCTGCACTGGAGGATGTTTTCAAGACTCTGGACTGGAGAAGGCTAGGCATCAACATAAACGGCGAGTACATCACTCACCTTCGGTTTGCTGACGACATAGTAGTCTTGGCTGAGACCATGGAGGATTTGAGTACGACGCTCGATGACCTCAGTAAAGCCTCCGAGCGAGTTGGTCTAAAGATGAACATGGATAAGACGAAGATCATGTCAAATACCCATGTAGCACCAACTCCCGTTACAATCGGAGACTTTACACTCGAAGTTGTGGACGATTATATATACTTAGGACATACTGTCCAGTTAGGTAGATCCAACGAGAAAGAGGTCAATCGACGAATCCGACTCGGTTGGGCAGCGTTCGGGAAGCTACGGCACATCTTTTTGTCCAATATTCTGCAGTGTCTCAAGACGAAAGTCTTTGACCAGTGTGTGTTGCCAGTGATGACATATGGTACTGAAACGTGGTCGCTTACAATGGGCCTCATAAGAAAGCTCAAAGTCACCCAAAGGGCAATGGAGAGGGCTATGGTTGGAGTCTCTCTGCGTGATCGCATCAGAAATGAGGCCATCCGCAGCAGAACCAAAGTAACCGATATATAGCCCTCCGAATCGCTAAACTAAAGGGCGGGGCACATTGCTCGTAGAACCGATGGCCGTTGGGACGGAAAGGTTCTCGAGTGGCGACCACGAACCGGAAGGTGCAGCGTGGGTAGACCCCCCGCAAGGTGGACTGATGACCTGGTGTAGGTCGCGGGAGTCCGCTGGATGTGGGTGGCGCAGGACCGGTCATTGTGGCACTCTTTGGGGGAGGCCTATGTCCAGCAGTGGACGTCTTTCGGCTGATATGATGATGATGATGATGATTAAGAGTGATACGCTCATGACAATAAGTCCGTATTCTTACCGAATCGTGTGGTGAATATGTGGAACTCTCTACCAGAATTTGTTGTTAGTGCACCATCAGCGAACTCTTTCAAAAATAGACTAGACTCTTATCTTAGAACTTTACGAGTATAAAGTGCAAAAGAAACACAAGTCCTGTGATATACACGCATCAGCTCTAACAGCTGCTAGTGTATTATTAAATAATAATAATAATAATAATGTATATATTCTAGCATTTTGGATCTTGTGTTGTTCGTCCTTTAATTTGCGTTTCCATGATGCAGGTGGTATGCCTGTTACCGTCGGGGTATAAATGCAATTGTTTTAAGATTACTTAACCAGATTAATATAATTGAGGTTTCTCCGCCCGGTAATTATGCAAGTCGTATGTGGAGTGGAACAGAGAAGTTTCTCTTCGCCGTTTTGGTTTTGGCTGAAGTTAATGTATGGAAAATATTTTCTTTCAGTTGTGTATTTTCTAGTGCCTTAGAAGCTTGCGTTCCTAAATAAAAATGCAGTGGTTTGCATCTAAAATTACGTTTTTGTATACAATACGGGGTGATATCTGGGCTGTGATAACTTTCGGAAACCACTTTTTCTGACTCGGTTAACCGGCAACTTATCAACATTATTGTATGGTAGTATTTTCTCAAAACAGAATTAATTTGATTTTTCTTACTTTTCAAGTAAAATTAATCTTAAATTAAGTAAATCGTGGTCACCCTATGACTTTTGACATACGCTGTATGTGAAACGACAAGACGCCACATTGTGTAGGGTGACCAAATCGTATGCAAAAATGTAATTTTTCCACTTACCATCTGAAATATAATTATCAATATAAGCAAGAAGGAAATAATGACCACCATCATTAGGTTTATCTTTAAGTTCTGTATCATGTCTTGTTCTCTTGCTCTACGACCCCGAAATCAACATTACAAACGTGTTTTATTCTCACTATCCACAGTGATAAACGACATAAACGCAGTATTATCTTACTAGTCGCATAGTCCGTATATTTAATATCCTGGGCTGAAACTGTAGTTCTCTCTCGCAATAATGTGGAGCGGGGCCGGGCTGGAATTCAATTTAATGGATAGCAGACTCTTAGTTTCCTAGCTAACTGTTATTGAAGTTAAAAATAGAACGTTCGCACTGAAAGGGTTTTACTTTACTTCAACGTTAGTGAAGTCATACCTAGATAGCTCATGTACAGTCGCCATCAGATATATCGGAGCGGCCAAGGTGGTCACAAATATCCGAACATCGCCTCTATTGTCAAGGCGATGAAGTGCATGTTCAGATATTTTTGAGTACCTTGGCCGTTCCGATATATTTGATGGCGACTGTACATATCTACACGGACCCGAAGCTCTACTCTATCTCTATGTAGTACACCAGAATAAGAATATTATAAAAACAAATATTGTGGGAAATAAGGACACATTTCTTTTAAAGATTAATGGTCGTGTTTCAATAAAAAAAACTTTAATTTCATTATTTAAGTAATTAAGTACTATAGGTAGGACAGTGGGCCTTATAGGGCAATAGAAAATTATTTGTTTTGTTAGCGGCTAGACGTGTAAAACACTATATTGGACAATAATAATAATTAAGACTTTCGTGAGACATAATAACACTATAATATATAATAAAGATTCATCTGATTTGTTTGTAAAATATACACATGTTTTAGAGAAATGTAATCGTTTATTATAAAATATCAATTGAATATAAATTGAATATACAAACCAACAGAACCCATCACATGTGATGTGGATTGATCGAAATGAAAGAAAACTTTTTAAATCCCATGGACTGTTAACATGTTACAATGTAAATACATTACTCATTTAAACAAATACACCCAATAACTCTTCAGCAGACAACCAGACGCTTAACACGTGTCTAATTTCAAATAAACACATTAAACAAGGCAAAATCAATCTTATTACTAAAGAAACAAACATTAACATGATCGCAAACGTTAGTTTATTTCAGTAAAATTCTTGACGCCTTTTTTCAATAAAACCACTGACAAGGAAGTCTTTTCCACTTATTTATTAGTCTGTCACGATGATTAAAATAACTGTCTACGAATTAGTCATACTACCAACAGTTAAATAGATTTTTAGATAAATTACTGTTTCGATCCACCTGTTACATGAATTAACAATAAAAAGATAGCATCTTTTAAACAATGGTTGGCTGAATGAATGATGCCATAGTCCGCCGCAAAATAAGATCAAGTACGAATTCCGAATGAGTCACCTGTCAAACTTTCGCGGTAAAAAATGGCCGACTAAAATGGCGATGAAACGGTGTATGGTGAATCACTGATCGTGTGGTTGTTTTTTTTTCTTTTTGTGGCCATGGCTTAGTAACTGAAGTCGGTAATAGTTAATTTTCATTAGTACCTACAATTTTTGCTACAAGCTTTGTTTTCTGGTAATTCGCTTTAGCTTATTTAAAACAGCTCTGCTTCTATTTTTCTTTATAGTATGGGAAGAAATATAGCATGAATATTTGCGAAAATAAGTGCAAGTGTATGGTGGGCATTAACAACGAAAAAGGTTGTCTGGGAATAAGGCCGCTTACTCTTGTACCTCTACTTTACAGTTTGCGACTTTTAAAAACGAAGTTCGTCTTTTTATTATCAAGCGAATGTTTTGTCATGCTCATTGTCATTATCAACGTGATATAAATATAATGTAGGAAGAAAGTGTCTGGACTTACCTACGACTTTTTTATTCGCAAAGTTATAATGCGAAAATAGTTTTTGCCTTGAAACTTTCACTGAAAGAATTCTAATGTCCTAGTCCAAACTTATTTCACGGTTGATTTTTGATTGATGAAGTGAAAACGATAAACAATTGCATAATGCTTATTAAAATGATATAATAACCGGTTTAACAGGTAGTGCAACAAGGAGGAAAGTTTTTTGTAATATTTTCGAAAATTGATTTCTAAGTCTCCCTGACATATACGGCAGATTGACCACTGAGCATGCAAGTGTTTTGCAAATGAAGCAAATTAACATACAAATGCATATATTTGTAAATAAAAAACTCCCGTAGGTACTCATTGTTATGTTCAAACCAAAAACAAGTGTCCGACCGAAACATGCTTTTTTGCCGAAACCGAAACCGAAACAGAAGGTTCTGTTCTGGGTCCAGTTTCGGCCGAAACCGAAACTGAAAATTTGATAGACGTGTTAAATAGTACATATTTATTTCAGTTACATCTCAGCCGTTGTACAGTCACCATCAGATATATCGAGCGGCTAAGGTGGCCACAAATTAAAAACGTTGTGACAGAACTTAAATGGTCAGATTAAGTGCAATGTTGAAAGTTTCGGTGCAGCCGAAGGGTTCGGCCGTTTTTGGGCCGAAACCGAAACTTGGGCCGAAACACGTTTTTTTGGCCGAAAATGGCCGAAAGCGAAACTTCGGTCGGACACTACCAAAAACTAGGAATAAAATTTAAAACTCGTACCTAAGGAATTCACTTCTGATGTACACTTGTATAGTGTACTTATTGACGTTAAAAATTATGGTTGGTTAAGGTTAATGCGATGAGGTCAGTCGCATAGTGACTCGCACCGCTCTAGACCCACCAATTTATCAGTAATAAAATCTGGCCTGAAGTCATGACACGAACTCGTACTTCATAAATATTTACGATTTAATGCAAATTATAGCTTTCAAACGTAACACCGCATTGTTCTAGATTGCAACGGACTGAGTCATTCCATCTTTATCCTACCAGGGTATCTTGAACTATGTTTCTGTATTAATCCTAAAAGAACGACGGTCTTGTATACTTGGATGGTTGGTTAGCAATGTTTGCATACCTATTTTTATTGTGATAGTTTAGGATTGTTCGTTGCTGTGTCACCGGCTCACTGGTTAAAATTAAGTTTCGTTGCTAAGTTGCTATATACCTACTTCTATTTGATATCTATTTTTACTTGATAATCTGAGACCCAGCTGCCTTGCCAAAGAACAAATTCGATAGTCTCGCTTGCACTTATTTTTCGGCTCAACAACAGAAAACATAGTAATATACTGGAATTTCTCTATATAGTTCGGTCGTTAATTTTTTATTTGCATTTGAAAAAAAAAACAAAAAACTAATGCTACTATAAAATCGTTAATAGTTTCTTGTACCCTAGTTATGTAAACGCAAACATCAATAAAATAAGTATTATTCATAAGTTCATAACATGAGGGTTACGTACTAAATCCAATAATACATCCTTAACTCACAATTGACTACCAGTATAACATGAGAGGTCAATGCTGGAAGTTGGGACATGTCCCCTAAGTTGAGCATTATTAGTTTAAGTGTTTTACTGTTACACAAATGGTGTTACAACTTTGGTTTGCTTTTAAATTGTTTTATGACTTGTTTGGTTATTTAACCTCAGTTTAAATCCCATGTGCCTTCTATAGTAGTTGATGTAACTGTTACGTAATAAGGGTCCTTAAAACATGAGTGTGGTTTTATGAAACGAGCCGCAGGCGAGTTTCATAATAAGATCACACCAGTGTTTTAAGGCCTAATTACGTACAGTTGCATACACTGCTTTATCTACACTCATTCTAAATACCGCATTCGGAAACCAATGCAATGGCCGCCATTGCACCGCCATGGCCAACTCGATTGTGCCGGCGGTCGCGCGGGTGCGTGTCGGCGGCCGCGCGGGAGCGTGCAGGTGTACATTATGTTATCAAAACTCATAACACATCAATATTTGAGCATGTAAAGTTAAAATTACGTTACTGCCACAGATAAAAAGCTTATCATAGTAAAATCGGTTGTGGTAATGCTAGCCATTGCCTACCGTTTTCGAACACGTTTTAGAGAACTTACAATGTGAGTGTAGATAAAAAATAATTATATGGAAATAAAACGAAATGTACCTTTAACCGATAATTATGTATTAGTACTGAAATTTAGTCAAACATTTAGTACAAAGTAATGAATATGTTCTACTGGTATATCTTTCGGTTTAATCAAATTGAACCAACCATTATCACACCAAAAACGATTAAATTTTAATTTTAATTTATTTATAGGAGCCAAGAGTGTCCCACTGCTGGACAAAGACCTCCCTCCTTCCCTTCCACGTGTCTTTACTTGATTTTAACAATTAATAAATTGTAACGTGATATTAGAAATGAAATTTCTCACTTTATACTTATTTTGGATCTTCTATAGTAAAGTAAATCATTAATTTATGCACATATTTAAGTGAACGTATTGGTAATGCTGTAACACATAACTTTATACTGCCTAGGTTCAATAAACTTGCGACACTAATTACCTAAGTCACTTATAATCTAATCGTCTATTACCATAATACTGTATAACTGCGATGGCTTTACATAAATACCCGTTTTACATTTTAAAACTAACAAAACATAATGAGAACAACAAATTAACTCGTCAATTTGAAAAGTCTAAATTCTCACCAAAGAATGGTGTTGTTCCGATTGCGGGATAATATAGGCGTAGGCGAGAAGACGGTCAGAAAAATCAGAATAGCACTGATTTGAACACACACAGCACGGAAGTGATTTGACATTTTAGTACAATGTATTTTATCTTTGAACTGACTTTATTAAAATTCAGTTAGTCATGTTTGTCGACCTGTATGCCCGTATAAACAGTGTCCCAAAATATTGTAACGTTTATTACCTAAGATATTTTTTTATTGATTGGGAGATCAATGTTAGTACTGCGTCCGTAGATGCCTGCCATCTTAGACAACTGTACACGTGATTCCTGGGTGGTGCTAAAAGAGTAATAAACTTGGCAGCTGCGCTATCTCATTTGGACCCCGCAGCACTCACTGGATTTTCTTCATCATCTGCTTTCCCATTTCTACTACCCCAGAGAAGAAATGCATATCTATATCCAGTGACATAGCCATGCGATAAATAATAATTGATTTATAGAGATGAGATAACGATTATGAAATTTAATTATTAAAAAACACCAATAAAATTTAAAGAAAAATGTGTAAAAAAATAGAATTACGAAAAAGCTTGCGGTCTCTCTGGTTACGAAGAGTAGCTATGCAGTGTCGTGGCTAAAAGTGTACAGGTCACATTACGCTGGTTTTACTTATTTGATTGACTAGCCAACCAATGAGAACATGAATAGAAGCCATAAGCCATAGAGAAGAGAGGAAGTTCGGCGCGGGAGTCGGTCAACGCTCTATGACTCAGATGAAGATGACGTTTAAAATGTTAGCTTCAGGGTTGGGAGGGTTCTGTGAACTGTGGTTGGGAGTTGAAAATGATACCGTATCGTGTGTCTTTTAGTTATCGTGAAACATTATACATTTCCTGTATGTATAAGAAAACTAAAAGGCACATGATTAAATTGAGATGTGACATAATCACCGTCGAAAGGTGCTGTTTCTAGATTTATTTTAGTGATTCGCTTACAGTTATTAATAGCTAACCAGACACTGTCAGTAATAATGACATTATTTTTCTACTTATCCTTATTCTCACTCTCCATATATATATATATATATATATATATATATACAGGGTGTAATCGTTAAGTGTGGCCAGGCCATAACTCCGTAAATATAACAGATATCAGAAAACTTCCAACTGATATCGAAAGTGCGTTACCCAATGAGTAAAATTACATTAATAACTTTTTTTAAATAAAAGTATTAATATTAAAAATATTAAGTTTAAACGCTCCCATACAGTTAGTACCTACGACGACTCACTCCCAAAGAAGAACGACGGTGCCGTAAGAGATAAAACTGCTTGAGATTCATTATTTGCACGAATAAACTGTAATAACATGATAATTGATTGATATGGAATTTCCTCCCACGAACGCTGCGGCTGTGGAATGAACTCCCTGCCGAGGTTTTCCCAGTGGGCTACAGTATGAGGTTCTTCAAAAAAGGAGTGTATAGGTTCCTAAAGGGTAGGCAACGCGCATGTAAATCCTCTGGGGTTGCAGGCGTCCATAGGCTACGGTAACTGCTTACCACCAGGCGGGCCGTATGCTTGTTTGCCACCGTCGTGGTATAAAAAAAAAAAAAAAAAAAAAAAAAACAATTCATGAATAATTTGATAACAGTGAAATGACTAGACCGTACAAACTAGTTTTTATCCGAACGTCGGTTCGGGTTTGAAGTTAATGTTTGGGATAGTTCTGATTTTATTTAAAAAAAGTTATTAATGTAATTTTACTCATTGGGTAACGCACTTTCGATATCAGTTGGAAGTTTTCTGATATCTGTTATATTTACGGAATTATGGCCTGGCCACACTTAACGATTACACCCTGTATATGTATATATATATATATATATATATATATAGACGGAGAGGTAGCCACGCCAGATATGACACAATAAAGAGAGCGACGACACCCGTCTCGTTAGTTTGCTATACTATGCTTATTTCTAGATCCGGACATCTGGCAGCTGTAAAGTGGTGGAGGTCAAAGAATGCAAATAACTTGAAGAAAACAAATCCTAGAGTTCTGGTTTTAATTCAGTATAATGAGAAATTATATAAATAATTACATAATATATTTGCCAAAACTTTCTGATTGGGGAAAGTAGCCCAAAACGACGTATAATGTGATTCATAATTTAGTCGCCTACTGTTTCTGTTTCCGAAATAATACGCAATGTTTTTTGTTCTAATGTTAAAATATAGGCCTTATACTTTATATTTAAGACAATTTCGGCAGTTTTTACCTATTTTGGTATTACTGTTTGCAATTCAACAAATTTGCTAGTTTTGCAACAACAAAGTTGGAGAAATATTATTTTATACCACGACGGTGCCCAACAAGCATACGCCCGCCTGATGGTAAGCAGCTACCGTAGCCTATGGACGCTTGCAACTCCAGAGGTGTGGCATGCGCGTGACGGCTAAAGGAACATGAGGGTACCTTGTCGTCAACACATTGGGCCATTTTTTGGCCATTAGCCTTTTTGTAAAAACTTGCATGCCTATGCGCTACGTGAATTTGATCACAACATACTTAACTGCTAATTTAATTATTGTTTTGTACTTTATTTATAGTTGACTGTACTATTCTGCCGGAACCCTAACCGAGCTAATCACGTCTTAACAAGTAATCTAACCGTAGTTAACGGGTTTAATTTATAGATATTTATTTCAGAGCTGACGATGACGAATCAGCACGGCACGGGCTCCGTTGAGAAACAGTTTTCTAGGGCGATTGGATGATTCGCTGGTAATTGATGAACCAATATACAAATACCTCGCGAAAAAAGGTGGATTCTTAAAGCTTGTCCCAGTAAAAAATGTCGTTAGTTTACGCAGCGTTGGTATATCAGGTTTCAATGAAAATGGTTGTAACTGGCTGGTTATATGTTAAATGCATCTCGGTTCTTTATTTAATATTAGAAAAAAATCTGTCACAGTCACATTTTCAAAGATCTCGTCTCCACAAGAAAAACTTCATGAGAAAATATTGTACAAATATGTCCAATATTAAGGCATTTTCACGAAAAAAGTGGCAATGGAGCTAAACACGTCTGTTAGAACTGTGCAAAGGGTCCTAAAACAGAGACAGGCGGTATTCGACGGCGTCCTGGAAGTGGTCGGAAGACCGGGTTTGTTAAGAAAAATATTGAGAAGAGTATCATAGCTGCTTTGCTGAAAAAAACTAGATCATCTGTAAGAGATTTAGCTATAAAGTTTAAAACGTCTAAATCCACTGTGCAACGAGTAAAGAAAAATAATTCTATAAAGACTTTCAAACAAACTAAAGTGCCTAATAGAAATTCGAAACACGAAACTGACGCTAAAACGAGATCAAGAAAACTGTATTCAAAATTAACGACAAAAAAATACTGTATTGTGATGGACGACGAAACATATTGCAAGCTTGATTTTAAATCACTGCTGGGACATCATTTTTATTCGGGGACCGATAGAAAAACTATCAATGACGAGTACAATGTCATAAAAACGGATAAATTTGCGAAGAAGGTTCTTGTGTGGCAAGCGATCTGTTCTTGCGGCAAACGCAGCACTCCATACTTTGCTAAAGGAACTATGAAAGGCGATATATACCTTAAAGAGTGCATGGAAAAGCGATTATTGCCGTTTTTTAAGCGACACAAGAAGCCAGTTCTGGTTTGGCCTGATCTGGCCACGTGCCACTATTTTAAAAATGTGATAAAATGGTACAAAGCCAATAATGTCGAATTTGTGGAAAAATACCAAAATCCTCCTAACTGTCCTGAATTACGACCTATAGAAAAATATTGGGCTCGTATGAAGCAGAAGCTCTTAAAACATAAAACTAACGCCACATCAGTTGAAAACTTCAAGCGAAAATGGAATGCAGCTTCAAAACTAATCACAGACACTGATGTACAAAACCTGATGGCAGGTATCAAAAGAAAATTACGAAGTTTCTGGATGAATAAACAATAGAACAAAAACATAACAAAAATACGTTTTGTTTACTACATTTCTAATAAACTGTTGTCAAAAATTTGGTAACTTTTTATTGCTTACATTATTTCATACTAACTAATAAACGACATTTTTTTCTGGGACAAGCTTTATGTGTCCCCACTTTGGTCGGTTTAGTATGATCCGATATGGGTAATACACCTGTGAAATAAGTCAGAACTTGAAGTTTAACTCCATAGTAATAAAGTGTAATACAATGCATAGCTGTAATTATACAAATGTACGCCACACAGTACTTATCATTCATCAAATAGCCTGCCTTAATGAATATGTTTACAATTGAACGTCGTCGTGCACCCAGAATAGTCACTTCGTAAGTTTGCTGCCATTGGCCTATCGGATCGGAATTCGATTGGGAGACTTGTTAGGGTTGTCTACGCGGAGATATTCGTAATTTGCACGGAGTATATGGAGACGGTATCGGCCGTAGTTTGTTCCAAAACCAGCGTAGCCGGCATTTACACGCACACATTCTCATTAAAGTACGCACGAGGTGATACACAAAGGAATGTCAGTCTCTCATTCGCTGTGTTGATGCGTGCGTACACTCGAAAATACGTAACTACTACCATTGCCTCGTAGGCTCCGCCTACATTAGGGATGTGGCCCTTCGATATATATATTTTATGGATATCGATTATCGATAATTAACTCCATAATACCACGCCACACCTCATATTAATAAAACAATGTCGATTTTTATTAATAGCTGGATAAAAATCTACACTAATTAGGGTTCATCCATTAATTACGTCAGATTTTAAGGGGGACGGAGGTATCAACAAAGTGTGACGAGTTCTGATAAGGGGAAGGGGGAGTTTTATTTCTTGTGACGTCACAAATACAAATATCGTGTACATATATACACATAGTACAGTACTGTGTACACTTTTTTTGAAGGAAAGGAACTCTTTATGTCTTCTAGTCTGACATTCAAACACTTTGGATTATTATTTTTCTTGCTTTGATTTCATTTAATTTATTATTTAAAATGGGAAAATAAAGACATAGTAATTTTAAACATTATTGTTGAAATTAGTTTGACGTAATTTGTGGATGTAACCTTATCTATCTAATTTATGTGTCTGCAAAATACTAAAAATAATCGTGACTCAAACTATCTTCATACCAAATTTCATCTTAATCGGTTCAGCAGTTTAAGTGTGAAAAGGTAACAGACAGACAGAGACACTTTCGCATTAATAATATTAGTATGGTTAGAAGTACCATTATAAAGTTATCGTATCTATAAAATAAGTTGATCATTGGATTAATTAATCCAGTCAATCACGTTATTTTGTTTTCGAAAGAAATAAAATTAGTTTCTACTATAGGACAGAAAGTTACACCTTAAACAATGTGTTCGAAATTATCGATAATAAATAACGGACCGCACTTTCGTGGCGGCAGGCGCGCGGCAGCCATGTTGCCCAGCAACGTGGCTGCCGATCGTGTGACGAGACGAGACTGACGAGCGACGTTCGTATTTCCAAATACATTGCGCGTCACTCGCTTAATCCTGCGACCGCCAGCAATAGCCAGCGAGCAATTTATATGAATACTGTTGTACCATCGGATAATGGGTGAATGTCGTAATAAAAGCCTACAATTTTTGGAAAAAATGTGAAATACTCGGTTTTTATACTTACCGGTGGAAAGTAACTACTCCAGGGGCCTCTTTTAATTCGTTGCTTCGTACACGACACGACGAAATTGTACAAAACGGCATTTTTACATGTTTTTTGGCACTAAATTCGTCACACGTGGTCGAACGACGACTGAACCGCGCGGCATGAGGTTTCGACAAGTTTATGCGCATCTGATCATAAACCATGTAACGCGCGCCCGGCCCAGTACCGCGTCCATTAGTATTTATCTAGTCCGTGGTAATTGTGACAATTGAAATCCGTCGTCGTGCACCCATAATCGTTACTTCGTGAGTTTGTTGCCATGCCATTGGCCTATCGGATCGGAATTCGATTGGTAAAGACTAAAGAGTTGTTGGGGATGTCAATGCAAAGATACTCGTAATGAATGTATTTACAATTGAAATCCGCAGTCGTGCGTTTAGAATAGTCATTCCGTGATTTTATTGCCGTTGGCCTATCGAATCCGAATTTGATCGTTGAAGACTTGTTAGGGATGTCAACTCGGAGGTAGGTACTCGTAATTAATGTTATCAATTGAAATCCGTCTTTGTGCGCCCAGGATAGTCACTCCGTGAGCTTATTGCCACTAGACCATCGGAGCGGAGAGCGAGATTGGCGCGGAGATAACCAATAATTGCTTAATAACCTGTTTTTCCTAATATTATTATAGAGTTTTATAAGCTATTCTCCAAACGAGCATAAACATGCTACAAAATGTAAAATTGTGGCAGTCTCGCAAAATTTTACATTTTTGAACAAGCATTTTTAAATTTAATTTTCTAACTCGGTAACCCTACTGATAGATGCATTGAAACGTAAGAATTTACATATCGACCAAAGCTGAATTAACAATCGCGACTAGCATTAAAACATTCCAATTAGAACCCTTTTGTCATAATTTTAAAGTTTAATTTTATTTGAAGTGTTTGTTGCATTCTGTTCGGACGTTCCAGGAGAGCATGTAGGAAAGAATATACTCTATTTAGTTGTGTTAAAGTTGATTTCAGTTTGTAATGCAGAAAACAGGACACAGTATAAATATTCAGTAGAGATTCTGGGAATAAGAATATTTTAAGTGGCCATACAAGTTGCATGTGGGATAAGTGTTTTTAGGAATTGGGAATAACACATTCTACTATATAAAATACCTAGAAATATTGATATAATTCCTGTTGTTTTGTTAGGATAAGAGAAGGTAAATAAGTCCCGCTGAGTTTCTTGCCGGTCATAATACTTCTCGGGTCAGAGGTGTAGGGTTAGAACTGGTGGTAGTTTTTTTTCTCTGACGTCCATAAGTGCATTGTAATGTGCCTAAATTGAAGAATTAATATCTATTATCTTTTTTTATGATATCTCAGTCATATTGTAAATAATTCTTATAAGTACGTTCAAGCGCAATGATGAAAAAAAACCGCTCTCAACTTAAGTAAAACATTGTGATTATTAGGTTTAAATTCCATTGAAGTATACATTGGTACTACATTTAGGACCTTGGGTATTAGGACTAGAAGGACGTTATCAACAAAGAAAGTGGTTTAAAAAATCCCTGTTCTATGGTTAAATAAAAAGTTAAAATTTTAAGTGGAAATTTATACCTTATTTGCGAACTCCAGTCCAGAAATTGTAATTTTAGCTAAAGAGTGCCCGGTGGCCTCGACTCACTTCTACCGACCTGGATTCGTGTGCCAAAATAATTTATGAATTTATCGGATGCGGACAATTGTTTCCAAACCTTTGTACAGTCGCTAACTAATATATGGGAGCAGCCAAGGTACTCAAAAATATATGAATATGCACTTTATCGCCTTGACAATAGAGGCGTTGTTCAGATATTTGTGAGCACCTTGGCCGCTCCGATATATCTGGTGGTGACAGTACGACATATTCTACGTAGAGTCCGCAATAGAAGTAGCTTGATTCAATAATTTTGAGCACACTAATCTATTGTTCTGTTTTTCCAAAGTTTAGTTATATCCTGCTACGAGAATATTTAGATTATTTACTATGGAACAACGACAAACTTAGCAAGTAAAAAATGGCTACTATGTATTGGGTTGGGACAGCCCAGTTGGAATCAAACCAACATTGTCGCTCTCTCCTTTGATTCACAAAGTTCATTAATAATAACACAAGGGTATCCAATGTTACACGATATTACCACTGTATTTATATTTTTAGGGTTCCGTACCTCGAAAGGAAAAAACGGAACCCTTATAGGATCACTTTGTTGTCCGTCTGTCTGTCTGTCTGTCTGTTTGTCAAGACCATTTTTCTCAGGAACACGTGGAGGTATCAAGCTGAAATTTATATCAAATACTCAGGTCTATTGTCCCTTGGAGCTGTGAAAAAATCAAACTTGAAAGCCAACGCAATCAAAAGATACAGTCGTTTATGCTGAAAATTTTAGAGTTTTTCGGCATTCGCAAAACCTACGGGGTACTTCCCGTGAACTCAGAAACTTGAAATTTGGCACGAAGCAACGTCATATAGCACAGACAATGGAAAAATTACAAAAAGTAGACATTATTAATAAAATCATACAATTTTAATTTAAAAACACTACCTTTTTCCTAGTAAACGCGTAGAGGTATTAAATTGAAATTCATATCAAATACTCAGGTCTATATAATACATTTAAGTTGTAAAGGTTTGTACGGAACCCTCGGTGCGCGAGTCCGACTCGCACTTGGCCGGTTTTTTCTTAATCCAGACAAAACTTCATTACTCATTAGCCAGTGCCGGCGCCCGCCATTCTATCTGTCAAGCGCATGCTTTTTCTAAAGCGCGCTCTCGAACAAGGCAATGATCGTGAAGCCATTCTGCCAACCAATAACTTTACAAATAAATATATGATCTGTGTATTCACGACCAGTAATGATACTTAATATTCATAAATATTGAGGAAAAGGCTTATAAACCTTACATATGTATAAAAGATGTGTAATGTATGCAATGGACCAGAGTGTTATGTACAGACCTACGGTCACCTACATATATATTAACTTACATAACAAAGCTCACAAAAATATCTGACACAAACTTATTTGTACAATACTGTAGTATAGTACTAGACCCGTACCGATAAATTATGAAGTTTCGATAATATTAAAGATGCTTATTATTCGCATACAGAGTTCAGGCCATTCAACTTAGCTAATAATAATAATTTGTGTCATCCTAGGTTGTTGCGTAGGTAGAAACTTAGACATTTCTTTTTTTAAACATTATTCGTTAAATAGAAAATTAGAGATCAAAATTGTTTTTTCACTGTAACAGCAAAGTTGTTACTGACGCACGCACGCGTTTTGTGTCATTTTCGTCAATGGGAATACTGACGTTCAATCAGCACATATATGTGGACTTTTACAAGCCTATACAAAATTAGAGTTGATCGATTAGGTACTGTGCTTTCTACAATATCGGTATCTATTATTTGAATAAATTTGTGCCATATTAATCAATGATATTTATTTACTTTAATTTTTTTTCTTGTATGACCCCTGTTAACAGTACAATAAAATATTAAAGTTATTAAAGTTTGCATCAATATTTTTATAAAAGCGTATCGAAACAATGTTTGAAATTTGTGTCATTATAATCAATGGATTATTTTTATTTTTCAGAATGAAAATTTGTTTTGCGTAACGGGCATGCGCGGGGAAGGGTAAGGCGCGGGCGGGGTTCATGTGCCGACCAGGCTGCCTAGCGGCTTGTTTGTTTTCTATTATTACTCTATACATACATATAGTAATAGTAGTAATAAGTTTGACAAAGACAAACAGCGATTTTTCAGTCGCTGTTCTTTATTTTTCATAGTAAAGAAAGCAATAATATAAAACTTAAGTAAGTTAAGGATAATTAATGTAAACGTAGTCCATAAGGGACTGCAACGGCGGATCTGTGTGCCACGGTAAACCTAGTTTACCATTTAAACAGTATTTTGGCAAATTGTAACTTGTAACTAATAAATATGTAATTTATGCATCAAGGCGGTTTGTTTACAGAGTGGCTATCGTGAAACGCGAAAATCGAAATATCGTTATCTGCCTCTCGGTTGGACTAGCAAAGGGCCGGGCTGGACTTAATAAACTTTTCATCAGTGTGATGTCATAATAAGGCTATGTTTTTATTAACTTATCGTATATAACACATAAAAATAAGCAACTTTTCTGTAACACATTTTTTTTTAACTCAATTATTTCAAAGTTATGGGACCCTGAAGGTTAAGTACAATTTGGACTATTTTGGTTGGAATGGTGTCATTATGACACACACTTTATTTTGTTAAAATAAGCAAGTTTTATAAGAAACATTTTTTTTACCCAAAAACATCGAAGTTACCGGACTTTGAAGATTGACTACATGGACTAATTTGGACTTAAAAAATAAAATGGCGACGGGGTATCATTATAACGTGTACATTTTATGATTTTGCCGTATAGAATAGGCTAAAATAAGCGTGTTTTACTTAAGAAACCTTTCTCTAAAATCAAAAATGGCCGAGGTAATGGACTCCGAACTTGTATATAATTTGGACTTCGAAAAAAAAAACCGTCGACGGGACTTCATTATAACGTGTACTTTTTATGATAATTCCTCATAAAATATGCTAAAATAAGCGTGTTTTATTTGAAAAACTTTTCTTTATAATAAAAAATGGCCAAGGTAATGGACTTTGAAATTGTATATCCCGATATACGTCATTATAACGTGTACTTTTTATGATTTTTCCGTATATAATAATCTAAAATAAGCGTGTTTCATTTCAGAGGCTTTTCTTTAAAATCAAAAACGGCCGAGATAATGGACTTTGAACTTGTATATAATTTGGACTTCAAAAAAAATACCATCGACGGGACGTTATTATAACAAGTACTTTTTATGATTATTCTGTATAGAATACGCTAAAATAAGCGTGTTTTATTTGAAAAACTATTCTCTAAAATCAAAAATGGCCGAGATAATGGACTTTGAACTTGCATATCGAGACGTCATTATAACGTGTATTTTTTATGATTTTTCCGTATAGAATACGCTAAAAAAAGCGTGTTTTACTCAAGTAACTTTTCTCTAAAATCAAAAATGGCCGAGATAATGGACTCTGAACTTGTATATAATTTTGACTTCGAAAAAACAACCAGCGATTGGGTATCATTATATAGCATATTTTTTATGATTTTACCGTATAGAATACGCTAAAATAAGCATGTTTTATTTGAAAAACTTTTCTCCAAAATAAAAAATGGCTGATTGGACATGAAACTTGTATATCATTTGGACTTCGAAAAAAAACCATCGACGGGACGTCATTATAACGTACTTTTTATGGTATTTTGTATAGAATACGCTAAAATAAGCCTGGTTTATTTGATAAACTTTTCTCTAAAATAAAAAATGGCCGAGATAATGGACTTTGAACTTGTATATAATTTTGATTTGAAAAAAAAAAACTATCGACAGGACGTCATTATAACATGAACTTTTTATGATTTTTCCGTATAGAATACGCTAAAATATGCGTGTTTTAATTTAAAAACATTTTTTTCTAAAATCGAAAATGGCTGAGATAATGGACTTTGAACTTGTATATAATTTGGACTTCGAAAAAAAACCATCGACGGGACTTCATTATAACGTGTACTTTTTATGATTATTCCGTATAGAATATGCTAAAATAAGCGTGTTTTATTTTAAAACTTTTCTTCATAATTAAAAATGGCCGAGATAATGGACTTTGAACTTGCATATCGAGACGTCATTATAACGTGTACTTTTTATGATTTTCCCGTATAGAATACGCTAAAAAAAACGTGTTTTACTCAAGTAACTTTTCTCTAAAATCAAAAATGGCCGAGATAATGGACTCTGAACTTGTATATAATTTCGACTTCGAAAAAACAACCAGCGATGGGGTATCATTATATAGCATATTTTTATGATTTTACCGTATATAATACGCTAAATTAAGCATGTTTTATTTGAAAAACTGTTCTGCAAAATAAAAAATGGCCAATTGGACATGAAACTTGTATATCATTTGGACTTCGAAAAACAACCGTCGACGGGACGTTATTATAACGTGTACTTTTTATGATTTTTTCGTATAGAATACGCTAAAATAAGCTTGTTTAATTTCAGAAACTTTTCTCTAAAATAAAAAATGGCCGTGTTAATGGACTTTGAACTTGTATATACGTAAAAGCGTGTTTCATTCGACAAACGTTTCTCTAAAATCAAAAATGGCTGAGATAAATGGACTTTGAACTTATATATATTTTGGACTTCAAAATAAAACTATCGACGGGACGTCATTATAACGTGTACTTTTTATGATTATTCTGTACAGAATACGCTAAACTAAGCGTGTTTTATTTGAAAAACTTTTCCCTAAAATCAAAAATGGCCGAGATAATGGACTTTAAACTTGTATATAATTTGGACATCGAAAAAAAATCATCGACGGGACGTCATTATAACGTGTACATTTTATGATTTTGCAGTATAGAATACGCTAAAATAAGCGTGTTTTATTTAAAAAACTTTGCTCTAAAATCAAAAATGGCCGAGATAATGGACTTTGAACTTATATATTATTTGGATTTCGAAAAAAAAAACCATCGACGGGACGTCATTATAACATGTACTTTTATGATTTTTCCATATAGAATACGCTAAAATAAGCGTGTTTTATTTAAAAAACTTTTCTCTAAAATCAAAAATGGCTGAGATAATGGACTTTGAACTTGTATATTATTTGGATTTCGAAAAAAACCATCGACGGGTCGTCATTATAACATGTACTTTTTTATGATTTTTCATTATGACACATACTTTATTTTGTAGAATGTGTTAAATTAAGCAAGTTTTATAAGAAACATTTTTTTTACCCTAAAACATCGAAGTTACCGGACTTTGAAGATTGACTACATGGACTAATTTGGACTTAGAAAATAAAATGGCGACGGGGTATCATTATAACGTGTACTTTTAATGTTTTTTTCCGTATAGAATACGCTAAAATAAGCGTCTTTTATTTGAAAAACTTTTCCCTAAAATCAAAAATGGCCGAGATAATGGACTTTAAACTTGTATATAATTTTGACATCGAAAAAAAATCATCGACGGGACGTCATTATAACGTGTACATTTTATGATTTTTCCGTATAGAATACGCTAAAATAAGCGTGTTTTATTTAAAAAACTTTTCTCTAAAATCAAAAATGGCTGAGATAATGGACTTTGAACTTGTATATTATTTGGATTTCGAAAAAAACCATCGACGGGACGTCATTATAACTTTTCTCTCAAATCAAAAATGGCCGTGATAATGGACTTTGAACGTATATATTATTTGGATTTCGAAACAAAACCATCGACGGGTCGTCATTATAACATGTACTTTTTTATGATTTTTCATTATGACACATACTTTATTTTGTAGAATGTGTTAAAATAAGCAAGTTTTATAAGAAACATTTTTTTTACCCTAAAACATCGAAGTTACCGGACTTTGAAGATTGACTACATGGACTAATTTGGACTTAAAAAATAAAATGGCGACGGGGTATCCGTATAGAATACGCTAAAATAAGCGTCTTTTATTTGAAAAACTTTTCCCTAAAATCAAAAATGGCCGAGATAATGGACTTTGAACTTGTATATAATTTGGACATCGAAAAAAAATCATCGACGGGACGTCATTATAACGTGTACATTTTATGATTTTTCCGTATAGAATACGCTAAAATAAGCGTGTTTTATTTAAAAAACTTTGCTCTAAAATCAAAAATGGCCGAGGTAATGGACTCTGAACTTGTTCCTCCTTTTTGTAAAGGGTCGGCAACACGCATGTGACACCTCTGGTGTTGCAGGCATCCATATGCTACTGCTTACCATCTGGCGGGCCGTATGCTTGTTTGCCACGTTGTGGTATATAAAAAAAAGAGTAAAATAAGAATACAATAAAACAAAATAAACGGAATAAAAACAGAATCAATACAAAATGACAAAATAAAAACAAAATACAGACGAAAATAAAAGACAAAAATAAACAAAAGTAAAAAAAAATACGTTAGTGTCGTAGAACACTCGGTTAGAACGAAGTAATATTATTTAATTTTTGACTTTTTCGTAATTTTTGTCGTTTTTGAATTTTTTGAGATTTTGAAATTTTTGAGATTTTTGAGATTTTTGAAATTATTGAAATTTTTTAACTTGACTTTTTTCACTTTGTCACTTCTCACTTTCACTTTCACTTCACTTCACTTCACTTTATTCTATTTTTCATTTTTTTTATTTCATTCCATTTCACATGTTTCTCAATGCTTTTTCGTGACGGTCACGTGACTTTTTTTCGCCCAGCCCCCCATCCGCGAACCGTCCGATAAGGAACTTCGTTCCAATAAAACAGAACTAAATAAAAAAATTACGTTGCATTTTCTACCCATAATTCACGATGCTTGAAATCTTCGAAAATGTACTCAACAGTCTAGTCAAAACACAAACAAAGCGGCTACCGCTTAAAAGGTACGTATTGGCGAGACACGCACGAGTTCATTGCCCTACTCGCCGGCTTCCCGCGACTCGCTCCTCCGCTCAGTTTTGTCGAGTATGTCAGCTTTATCACCCCGCGCGTGCCTCCGTGAGCAAGACCTACATCGTAACAGCTAAGATGCCAGCGCCTGGTTGACCCATGGATTAGCTTGTTAAGAAGCGAGCCGGGGGTCTACTTCTAGTGGTCACTACGGAAGTAAGCCGAACAGGCGTGCCATCAAGGTCACGCGCTATAGTTAAGAAGATTTCCTCTGAACGCCAATATTGTTTCTGTTTAATTTTAGACGAAATATCATTGATGAAAGTGACACAAATTGAAATTTCTACTTTAAAATCCCTTTTTGATTATTAGAATGTGAACTCTGATGACTTTAATAATTTATTAAAACGATAACAGCCTAAAAAAACGAAATTACCAAGAAACTTAAATTTTCATTGCTTAATTTGACACATATTGATTTTATTGACATATTTTGAGGTGATGATATAGTTAATCCTTATTTTATGAACTCTAATTTTTTATACGTAGTTTTTTAGCGTTGTCATACTATATAAAATTGCACTCGACGTAAATGACACAAACTAGTTTTGTACAACAATAAAACTGTTCTAAATACAAAACAGTTATATTTTTTAACTCTAATATTCTTTTACTCAAGTTATGGCAAGCTAAAAAAGTTAACCTCAAATTATTGAATTACAAAAAAAGCACCAATTGAATATGACACAAAACGCACTGAAAGATTCTCATGTACACACTGTATTTCAAACTTCAATAATAAGTGACTTTAGAATTTTCGAAACTTAACCCTCAAAATATTGCCAACGAGACGGGACTATACTCCGTACGTAAACTGTGACTACGTGTTCTTTTTAGAATGTTTTCTTGAAGTTCCTGGCGATCCTATAATGTCATAGACCTCTTTTGGCCCGAAAACGATATTAGCGAACATTAAAGGCCGACTACCGTGCCAACGGAAGGCCAATGCTACCCTGCTTTCACAAAATGTCTTATTTTTGTAGGAAATTCCGCTTACGTAAGTCTTTTTAGAACGGAGAGTTTATATTTCAAATTACAATACGAAATGTCGTGATATTTTTAGGATTTTCTAAACCATATGTCCATGTAGAGCGGATAGCTTTTAACCTTATTCACAAAATGACATAAGGCACTTTGTGAGTCCAATTACTAAGTCCTTTTAAAGCTTAGAGAATTCAACCCGGATGGTGTAGCCATGTCTGTCATTTTTTATACAAAAAAAGTCTGCCGATTTTTGCGGGGGAGGGGAACGTCAAATGTATGGCTATTCGTACGTAACGTACAAATAGCTACAGTCAGTCCATACATGTGTATGACCATTGGTCATATGTTTTCGGCAGAGGGGAACGCCTGCGCCTGTCAATGGCGACTCCTGTTGGTTCAATTCTCAAAGTTTTATGCGCGATAAAGCGAATGGCAGTTTTGGAACAGATCCAATGAGAGTTTCCGCGATCGAGATTTTCACAAGATGGCAGCACTGTATCGATCTGAATCTCCTATCCTGTCCAATTTTATTTAGGGTGTTAATTTGGTTCCCTGCCGAATGATTGCTAACGATTTCATGTCACAATTTTTTTGATTTACCTATTCCTAAACTTAAACCCATTTCATATAATATAACCCCACTTTTCAAAATGTGTTGAACTTTAAATAGCCTAATTATTGTAAATAAAGCAACCACGTTTGTGCAACGATAATGAATACCAAGATTCATGAAAAGAATGAACGAAATGAACGATTTACAAACGAATGTCATCGTTAAACGAACTCGATTGAAGCGATCGTGACCTAGAGACGTCAAAAGGTTGATGCAATGCTAATCGTAACCGACTCGATTCTAATTCAATAACTTCAATTCTAAACAATTCTAATTTAGAACACGGCCTTGGGATGGGAGCGGAATCTTGTCTAGTTGTGAATGAAGATAAAGAGGAATAATTTTAAAACAAAAAAGAACCGACTTCACTTAGCATCCACCTTTCCAAAAGCATTTGCTCGAGCTGCTGTAAAAAATACTCAAATCACTATAGGTGTGCCTATAATAGTTGAAGAGTTACCTCGATTTCTCCAGGATCCCATCATCAGATCCTGACATGGTTACAATGGAACCAACTTTGAAGTATACTCTTACAAACAAAAAAGGATTTTTCCAAATCGGTCCAGTCGTCTTCGAATAATAGCTGAACATACATTTAAAAAAACCCGACGAATTGATAACCTCCTCCTCCTTCGAAATCTTGAAGTCGGTTGAAAACCCACAGATAGTGGAAATCTACACACGTTTAGAGACAGATATACCTACTCCAAATAAAAGCCAGCTTGGTAACCTGCCCTTTAAAAACATATCATAGCAAAGATCGTGATTTAGTCCTTAAAGTGGTATTTAGGTCTAGCAATCTTACCTTTCTGATCTCGTGATCTTTTACGCATAGACATAAAATAGGAAGACGTGGTCCCACGAAGATAGAACTGTGATTCCATAATAAGCCGCGGTCTCGTGCACACACACTCACTTTTGACGTTTGAACCAATCACCGCTCGTCCACGAGTTGTATATATGTGCGTGTCGCGCGTAAACCGGCTTATTATGGAATCACAATTGTGTATGGTCGTTACGGCACCGCGTCTTCTTATCAACCGACTGCAAGATTCCGAAGGAGGAGGTTATCAATTCGTCGAGATCTTTGTTTTTTTTTTGGTTTTTTTTTTTGGAAAATTAATTTTCGTTTGAAAGAGTATACTTCACAGTTGGTTCCATTGTAATCAGGTCAGGATCTGATGATGGGATCCTGGAGAAATCGAGGGAACTCTTCAACTATTATAGGCACACCTATAGTGACTTGAGTATTTTTTACAGCAGCTCAAGCATTTGCTGTTTCAAAGGTGGATGCTAAGTGAAGTCGGTTCTTTTTTGTTTAAAATTATTTTATGTCTATGCTTTTACGTTTACAAATAACTAAAAGGCAAAAGTTAGTTTCATATGAGCATGAAAAGTATTCTACGTAGAGTTAGCACGTTTATTTATCAATGAATTAGAGAGTCTTAATTTGTTAGTTTAGTTCTTAGACTGATAGATGTTGCAAAGGTGTTTTTTCAGGTCAACTTATGAATGCCGTTTGCTTTACCCACTTAGATTACCCCAATAATTTCATGTAGGCGTTCCTTTGAATTAATCGCAACAACTTTTAATAACGGATAACCCACAAAAACGAGTCAACAGTTCCGTTTTATACGTAAATTTATTTAATTAGCAATAACAGGTGGAAAGGTGTGGCTAACGCCTTATTTGAAAAGTCTGACATCACCTTTATATTAGTTTTTAACTAAAATTGTACTCTATTTTTAGGTGAATTAAGTACAATCGAGCGCGCATCATAGACTAGACGAGGTGTGCTGGGCCAGCTTGCAATTTGAAAATGGAATGGTATTTCTCATTTGACATTAAAGTTTGATTTTAGAACACTATTGGCATCGCATATGTCGGTGACACTTCAAAAGGTCGTATCTCGTTTTGAGTATGCTCTAAAATACCTCTTAATAGGTTTGAACAGAGTCGTGATTCTAACAACATATTGTAATAAATAAGATATAATCTTGCGATAGTTATCCTTGGAAATAGTTGCGTTCGTTGTTTACTTATTGCAGTTAGATTTCAGTTATGGATGGAATTTGAAATCCATGGTGTAGAAAATAAGGTTTAATCTTGATAGTATTCCAAGACATATTTAGATTACTGTCACTTTCCAACGATTTACTGTCGAGTTTTTGGTTACGGTCTGAAAACCCACACGATGCTCTTCATATTAAATGTACTTAATTTTATGTGAACTTGAATTTAAACTTGTTATTATATATATGTCTGGTTGGCCAAAAATTGCAGTACTTACCTAACAGTGGAAGTAATAAGCTATACCCTTCCCTTTTTTAGTAGCGTGGGTACTAGCGTAAGACAGAGACAGTATGGTTGTCTCTGTCTATGCTTGAAGTAAAATGTATTACAAAATAAACGAGGCCGAAAATAAACGTCTTTGAACGACGAGACAGAAAAAAATTGTCTATAGTTCAAGTGCACTAGGAGTAAAAAAGTTGAATGTCAAAGGAACGCGGGAAAAATGACTTTCCCGCGCTTTTTAAAGTCATTGTCACCCGGATGCAACCTATAATTAAGAAAAATACTTACAGGATCGTCAACTTTATTGTGTAAACCGTAAAGTCGATTGTGGTTTAAAAATATCGTGCACTTTGCACCGTCAAATGGTATGAATGGAGGTTTTTGCATCATAGATTAAGGTCGTGGGATTTAGTTGTGAAGTTAATATATTAATAAATAAGCAAAACTTAATATGTTATAAAAAAACCGGCCCAGTGCGTGTCGGACCACGCATAATGGAGGGTTCCGTACCGTACCTCGTAACTAAATTAATACCAAAAGGTCGTATCTGATGCCTATGGAAGAAGTTTTTAAAAGATAAGTCAAAAATGGCTGAACCGATAATGTAGGTCAAATTTTTTATTTTATTTAGTTAGATGTATGGAGCGCCCCCCTAAAAATATTTTTTTCTGCAATTTAACTATATAGCTAAGTAGCGGCATACAAAATACACCTTATGTGTAAATTTTATTAGGATACGTTTTATAGTTTCCGAGAAAAATGGCTGTGACATATGGACGGACGGACGGACGGACAGACGGACATGACGAAACTATAAGGGTTCGGTTTTTGGCTACGGAACCCTAAAAAAGACTTACTTAAATAAGTATAAGTAGGTTCTCTTTCTCTACATATAATACAGATCATAAACTAGATTCACAGTAGACATATTTGCTACGAGGTTTCTAGTTCTTGTTTTTGACAAAACGGCGATGCTTAATTTAAATAATTTTAAACAAACAAAAAAGAACCGACTACACTTAGTCTCCACCTTTCCAAAAGCAAATGCTCGAGCTGCTGTAAAAAATACTCAAATCACTATAGGTGTGCCTATAATAGTTGAAGAGTTCCCTCGATTTCTCCAGGATCCCATCATCAGATCCTGCCCTGGTTACAATGGGACCAACTGTGAAGTAAAAAAAAAGCAAAAACAAAGATTGATAACCTCCTCCTTCGAAATCTTGAAGTCGGTTGATAACTTGAAAACAAAATAAAGAGCAACCAATGAGAGTTTCCGCGATCGAGATTATCACTAGATGGCAGCACCGTGGTGAGAGACCTCTGTCATAATTCATAATCCACCAATCATGTTTACTCATATATATATATATATATATATATATATATTTTTTTTTTCTTTTAATTAATGGCTTTTACTCCTCGCCTATTTTAGCGAGGTGAATTCTGCCAATGTCAAGGTACACTTATGATTTCATTCATTTGAGTAAAATAAAATAGAAGCAACGTTGTTCGGTTAAGGCCTTGTTGATTGTAAGGTGATAGCCTCCCTACAAACACGTGGGTGGCCGGGACCCCGGATAACCGTTTGTTCAACTAAAGGATGGTTACCCGCGTTTTGGGACTAATTTTTCATTAGCTGCACACTTGTTCGTTAGGTCACCGCACAATAAGCTATCAATATTACACACTGAACTACGTAAATGAGCAAAAAAACAAAAAACTATTCTAAAGACGACTTAGCCATCTTGAAGCTCAAACGGAAATCCTAATCATATTTTTTTTGGCTGGTGGATTTTGACAGCTGCTGTCAAAAATACCTCTCGTCACGGTGCTGCCACCTAGTGAAAATCTCGATCGCGGAAACCATCATCTTCTTCGTGACGACGGCGATTTTGATATAACGGTTAAATATACATTTATGCGATCATTACACTTGGGAGAGGAAACGTGCCATAAAACTGCTCATGTTAAGCATGTTCTCAATAGTAACTTTGTATTTTTAACGATTTGATGCAATGAAATGGAGAAGGCAACTGTCAAAGTGACATCTCCAACATTGGTCCTTAGAAAAGATATGTTCGTATGGCGCGAAGTAGTTTCTTTTTATTTTCGCGAAAATGAGTCAATGTTTTGTCTCGAATTGCTCAGAAATAAAAATCCACCGGTTTCTGAAATACACTAAAATTAAAATGCTGTAGATTAACGGCATAGGGAAGCTTTTTGACTGAATACTAGTTAAGGACTATTGATCTTCTGTCTCTTTCTCTCACTGTATGTGTCTGTTTCTCTCATTATATGGAATCTGGTACAGCGACCTCTACAAAAAGTTTTCACCGGCCTACCCCATTGCGCTTAAATGGTACAATTTTAAATTCCGACTAAATACGTAATAAATAAATAAATAAATAGATACGTTATAAATAACTGATTGTGACACACGATATGCTTTTTGTAAACTAATATTTCATAAAATGTCAACTTCTGCTTGAAGTATTGTAAAAACTATTGGCAGGTCAGGTCTATTTAATTATATTGGTCAATTAATCTCAATGTTTTTATGCAAGTCTGTAGTTAACCGTAGCGCAATTAAGTTGTGATTTGATCATTTGATGCCTGCCAAGATTCGCCGTGTTTCCGGCAGCTGAGAGCCGTGAATTATACTTTTTTTTATTATTAATTTCTAAGACTACTGTCTGATTTAATCTATCTTAGTCTTTTCGGAAAGAGAAATGCCGTAGTTTGTATGAGCTAGCCATATAAACCACGACACTACTCTTCCCAAACAAACTCTAGTATTTTTTTTACAGAACTTGTCAATACGTTTTTTTTTTTGAAAAAGTTTTCAGATTTTCATTTCATTTTTAGGGTTCCGTACCTCGAAAGGAAAAAACGGAACCCTTATAGGATCACTTTGTTGTCCGTCTGTCTGTCTGTCTGTCTGTCTGACTGTCAAGACCATCGCCAACGCAATCAAAAGATACAGTCGTTTATGCTGCAATTTTAGAGTTTTTCGGCACTCGCAAAACCTACGGGGTACTTCCCGTGAACTCAGAAACGTGAAACGTGAAATTTGGCACGAAGCAACGTCATATAGCATAGACAATGGAAAAATTACAAAAAGTAGACATTTTTAGTAAAATCATACAAAAAAATATTTTTTTTGTTAATGGAGTCTTGTCCTGCATCCCGTCGGGGACGGTCGCTTGTCTGGGAAGCTATTGAGCCCCTCAACGCCCGCTAAAAACAATAGCACCCCGTCGCAGGACCAGATGCGCTATTAACTACGGCCCGAGCCGCAGCGTTAACTACGCACCAAACAACCTCAGTCAATTTTAGTAAAAGCGCAAACATTTACGCGATTAGATTACATCTGCATAGTTTACGCAATTAGTTTACATCTGCATATTTACGCACGTCCTTATAATATTTACTAGTGCCAGTGAGTGAAACTTAGTGTGGTCGGTCGGCATTTACGCCAACCTATCTCCGCGGCCGCGAGGCCACAGCAGTACAAGCAGTGGCAGAGATCCAGCGCAGACATCATCCACCTCCACGTTACGGCAGTCTTGGGTGAGCCCTTTCCATAATATAGGTGTCGGCTCAACCAGAACTGTAACGAGCAACACCTGCTTTCAACCCAACTATCACCCTCACAGATGGTATCACTTTAGGCTACGATCAACCGTCGGAGATAACCGGCTGCCCTTACTTATACCTAGACTTTTCTAGAGGTAAATACTCTTTCTTAAATAAGCTACACATCTGGCTGGTTAATATTATAGGCACGCGTGCCGTGCTAAGTCCGCGATCCATGCTAGAAATCAACGTCTATCATACCACTTATGTACCTAATCATAATTTCACCATAACATCCGTATTGTAAGATAATTCTGAACCCATATCATAGAGATAGGCTGACGCGTATAATCTACCTATCCCAGAGACGTAAAAACCTAATTCTAGACGCGGCTCTAATCCCAATAGCATGCTGAGAATATACTATAAAGTCTGTAACGATTCCTAAGAGCGACCTTAACAAGTTAGGCTTACGGTGTGGACAATAGTAAGTTCGGGTTAGCTCTGTTTCTTAAGGCCCCCACTGATCAAACCACGGCTTTAATTCAGAGTGTTATCTCTGTACATAAGGGTCAAATCTGAACGCCACTAATTTCAAATACCCCTGTAAAGGTCGCAGCGTCTCGCTCTTAATAAGATCGACATAGATCTAAATACACCGCGCAAACGCGTCCATACCGGCAACCACGCCTCGTGTCACCCTGCAAACCATAGGAAGCATAGTTCTCGTTGGGGTCCTAATACTAAGCTTAGTATTAGGACATTGTGTAGTAAATAAATAGCATAACAACAAACAGACGGAAGTGTTGGCGACGGAAGAGACAATTAACTGGAGACCTCCTTCCAATGTCAAATGTGTCGATGACTTTTGAGGTGACATTTCGTACCAAATACCAATTTTAAAGATTGCCTGCATACTGAGAACCAGGTATCTATCGACGATGTCAACACGATATATTTTGGCGTTTCATAGAAATTAAAATTATTACATATCGGTGTATGTATATTGTAACCGTCACAAGGCTTTGTCGAGGATTTTTTTATCGTCAGAGGTCCCTAGGATATACTGGTTACTGCCGCTAAAAGTTCTACGTCTGACAATAAATAAATCACTCACAAAATAACTAAACGCTTCCCACACTCAACCCAAAAAAAAACTACAACAATTCTATTGACTTTTGCTTGCGCGCACGTGGCAAGCGCTTTCTCCATAATTCTACCCCGACCAGCGCAATAAACATCCCGGTCCCCTTTGTTTTTTGCGATAACACGATACTAACCAACTGCAAACTATTGAACAATATTTCGTCCTTTCACAACTAAAATAAACATGTTTTTACATCACTGACGCAAACTTACAACAAAGAAAAACACCCGAACCACATTTGGCTTTCGCTAGGTAGACCGGAAAAAAACTCTTCGACGCGCCCACTTTAAATGTCCAAGCGCCCCTACACCC
Organism: Pammene aurita; assembly: GCA_947086415.1. Classification (NCBI taxonomy): domain Eukaryota; kingdom Metazoa; phylum Arthropoda; class Insecta; order Lepidoptera; family Tortricidae; genus Pammene; species Pammene aurita. Next base: position 7,523,920 of record OX352314.1, on the reverse strand, counting down.
TATGACCCGCTTACTACAAAGCGGCGGTATCTAAACAAAAAAACGCAACGGGAAACACAATCGCAAACTTAGGTAAATATAGGGTTTACAGTATTTTGGTCTGCAAGCTTAGCAGTTAGTTACATCCGTATACTGGATACACAGTTGCTGATCGTATATAGCGAAACGCTATATCACCTTTCTCTGGGGCCGCGAGACCTATTAGTTATATCTTGAGCTAGATTGTAGAGTCAAGGATAATACAAACCCAACTACTAACATAGATCATAAAGCTTCACAGCATATTTTCTCCACAGCTTCTTTTTCCACAGCATATTTTTTTCCACAGCCCACCATGGAAATCAAAACCCCGTTAGTAAAAATACCAGGAGATGGCAATTGCCTGTACCGCGCAATCGCTCACCAAATAAACGACCTATATGGCCTAACGTTTGATCACCTCGCTCGCAGTCAGACGAGACCTCGCTCGCTATGTGGAAAAAAAAATCAAAGCGATCAACAGATGCATCTAGCAATAGTAGGTAACCTAGATATACGGATATCATCAATGCAAAGCGAACAAATCTCAAAACACATAAAATCGCAATACCAAGACGGTACGTGGGGTGGCACTGACATCCTATTAGCGGCAGCAGACTACTATGGGATAAATGTGAAAATATTTCAGGAAAACCCTTTACGCGAAACAGCATGCTTCACACCTAAAATACCTCACGACGCAGTAGGGAGCATAAGCCTTATATTCAGCAGAAACCACTACGACTGTTTTGAAAGTCATCTGGGAGTCATTACAAGAAACGTCACACAAAGCGACATGAGCCTCACGGTGGGAACTAGCACACCTGAAGAAATACCGGATGACACTGGATACGGGCTAATACGCCCAAGACCACACCAGGATGTGGTACGAGAACATATTGGAAATTTAAACGTGAGGTGCCGCCACACAGATCAAAAAACGCGAAATTGACACATTACTAGAAGAAAATTCTATACATATTGTATGCCTACAAGAAACGCATCTAAAAACCGGAAGTCACGACTCTACTCACTACAAATGGAATCTAAGTGGAAACAACCGTAACAGAGGCTTAGCCATACTTTTAAGAAAAAACTGCGGTCTCAAATTAAACTGGACTAAGGCAAACACAAACAACATGGCAGTGTCAATAGATGTCGGCAACGGTAGATATCCTATTAGATCTGATTACACGGGAAAAAATCCGATTAGACACGTCCTTCGGCCGCAGAAGCTGCAAGTTAACATGGAGATCAGGCAAGAAAATATCACAGATTGACTACATTATGACGGAGGCCAAACGCGCACCCATTTTCAATTTTATCAAAGGCGTGCACACGAATCTCTCGGACCACAAACTCATCTGGGGAAACATAAAGCCCAACAAAGTAATACCTAATAAGATGGTTTCCAATAGGTTTCCTCGTGATAAAACAACAAACGATTTTAGATACAAGACCTTGAACTACGAGCTACTACAAAGCGCTACTACAAGAAAAGAGTTCCAAAAGATCGTTACTGAACTGACCGACAAAAGTAAAACCCTTGAAAAGGGAAATGCGCCACTGCCATGGGAAATTATAACAAACATCATGAAAACTGCGGCCAACAAGACCCTGAAGTATCAACCGAACTACTCTAAAGAATGTGAAGCGGCACTGACAGAACTCCAAAAAGCCAAATTTCAAAACAAACGCCATCCGCTAGATCCACTGGCGCGAAACAGACTCAAAGAGTGCCGACGACGGTTACAAGGAATTGAAGCTGCCGACGACCAAAAAGAAAGTCGAACGATTTTCAGTGGGTTAGCAAAAACACACCCGTCGATGAGAATGAAGATTACATATGATTTCTACAGAAGGCACAAACAAAAGGAAATATGCCGGGTTAAAAATACGTTTATTCCGATGTCAAAATGGGAAGAAGAACTCGACGATATGGAAGGACCTTTCATAGACGAATTAAGCGATGAAAATCTGTCAGTGCTAGGGCAAGAACCTACACTGGAAGAAATCGAAGATATCACTCGCCAAATGCGAAACGGCACCGCTCCAGGCATCGACCAGATAGTCGCGGAGCTGTATAAAGGAAACACACAGGAGCTGAAGTCAGAAATACTAAACCATATAAAAAGAGCCTGGACCGAAAACATAATACCGCCAACCTGGACACAGTCGATCCAAGTGCCTCTACCAAAAAAAGCGAACCCGAAATCAGTAAACGACTTTAGACGCATTTCTATATATGCCCCACCGCCTACAGAATCTATGCAAACTTTCTACTCGCCAAACTAGACGAAATTACCGATAAACTCGGAAACTACCAAGCGGCTTTCTTGAAAAACCGATCCACGGACGACCACATGTACACCTTACGACGAATCCTGGATGAAGAATGGAGAGTGGGAAATAGAACATACGACCTATCCATCGACCTAGAAAAAGCCTTTGATACAGTTAATTTAAATGCACTCAGAGACATCATACTATCAAGGACCAACAGAGCCATGACAAATCGTATAGTGAAAGCAACGATGAACGAACTAACATGCATAAAATGGTACGGTCAACAAACCAGGTGGGTCAAAAAATGCAAGGGAGTCAAACAGGGATGCCCACTCTCACCCAGACTTTTCACCATACTAATGGACGACGTCTTCAAAACCCTAGAAGAGGAGCTTCCCATCGTGAAACTCAATCAGGACGAAGAAATACAACTGCCACTCATACTAGCCTTCGCTGATGACGTAATCATAATATCGAATTGTATACAGCAGATGGATGCCATTTACACCAAGGCTAAATCCTTATTCGCAACCGTGGGCCTTAGAGTAAATGAAACGAAAACCAAACTGCTAGTACGCGACCCAAAGCATAAAGACCAAGGCCAGAGAAACTTTATTACACTTGACAATACGGCAGTCATCCCAACCAAAGAAATAAAATACTTAGGAACCTACATAACGTCTACTTTGGCTAGAAACAATACATTGCACGCGCGATGCAAACAAGGAGTCCGAAATGCCAAGGCCCTCACAAAATTCATTAAGGAATCACGTATGCAATGGCAGATTACACGATTACTGTATAAAATGGTCATTGAACCCACCATTACATATGGACAGAAATGCGCAGCCTTAACCAAGGCTAATAGAAAAAAAACTGAGAAGATACGAACGGCTTATACTAAGAGACATGATAAATAACTCTGGAACATCACCGAGGCCAGGAAAGGTTCATGACATACTAGACGGCAAAACGAAAAAGAAGAGAGTGAAATGCCTCCGAATGTGTTACCTGGGACACATCGTCAGACGCCAATAACCATACCTCTTAGAAGCTACCCACAGATACAAGGCTAAAAATCTAAAACCAGGCAGACCTATCTACACGTGGGATGATTCACTAGCGCAAGACATGGGTTATTACACCAAAACTCCCTCAGAATGGGTAGCCATGGCAAAAGACAAAAGCGAACTCATCAAAGCTGCCAAACAAATCTACCAACTAGAAGAAACCGATAGCGAATCTGAAAAAGAAGAACCAGAACCTCAAATCGAGGAGATGGAACATAACAACGTCCCAAGTAGAGCCAGATCCTGACACAAGGTACAGAACATACCTCTACAACTATAACAGCAATGATGCTATCTGCAAAGCTCGTATAAACTTAATACTTCATCAACGCTCTCCACCTACCATATGACCTACCCTTCCTACCTTCCAATATTGGCTTAAGGCTGCATAGCCGGTCGATTGTGGGTTACTGCCGCGTGTGGTAACCCGTCCTAACCCATCCCAGAGCGTGTCTCCTTTCAAATTTGTGCCCCCCGGTATGCCGGCTTGTCCGGAGCAGGCATGTCCCTGGCTGGGTGTGGTACCTATGTTCATGTTCATGTTCACAAAAAAATATTTTTTTAAATTTTAAAATTACTACCTTTTTCCTCGTAAACGCGTGGAGGTATTAAATTTAAATTCATGTCAAATACTCAGGGCTATAGGACCTTTCAGATGTCGAAAAAACCAAACTTTTATGTCAACGCAATCAACAGAAATAGCAATTTAAGTCGCATATTTTGAAACTGAGTACTCGCAAGAAACTCAAAACCTAAAGGGTACTTCCCGTAAACTCAGAAACTTGAAACTTGGCACGAAGAAACTTCATACAGCATAGACAAAGGAAAAATTACGAAAAGTAGACATTTTTAGTAAAATAGTAGAAAAAATTTTTTTTAAAATTTTAAACTTACTACCTTTTTTCTCGTAAACGCGTAGAGGTATTAAATTGAAATTCATATCAAATACTCAGGTCTATAATACCTTTAAGCTGTAACAAAATTAATTTTCTATGTCAATGCATTGGGTGAACTTTTACTTATATACCTACAGGTTTGTACGGAACCCTCGGTGCGCGAGTCCGACTCGCACTTGGCCGGTTTTTTGTTTATTAATGCTATACCAAATGCTGTTAACCTGTGTGTGTGTCTGTGTACTAAATTTCATATCATATTTAGCGTTGTCGTTAATATTGTTATTGACCTTTTATAATATCGCGTTTCAAACCACAATAAATAACAAAACACACGATATGCGTCCATGCATTTACCAAATTAAGCCCAACCTCCATGGTCAGCAAACCTTCATTTTAGCAAAAAAAAAGGTACTGTATATACAAAAAGATACATGATTGTTGCTTTTTTAAAAGGCATCTCAAAATAGTAGTTTATGTAACTGTTACGTAATAAGGGTCCTTAAAACATGAGTGTGGTTTTATGAAATGATGCGGCTCATTTCATAATAAGATCACACGAGTGTTTTAAGGCCTAATTACGCACAGTTGCATACACTGCTTTATCTACACTCATATTATATATATTAAATTAATTGTTTGGAAACCATAGAATGACCGCCATTGTACCGTCATGGCCTACTCGATTGTGCCGGCGCTCGCGCGGGACCAATCGAGTTGGCCATGGCGGTAACATTATGTTATCAAATTCGATGTTCCAAATTTGAAACTCATTGCTTAACAATATTTGAGCATGCATAGTTAAAATTACGTTACTGCCGCAGATAAGAAACTTATCATAGTTAAATCGTTTGTTGTAATGCTTGTCATTGTCTACGGTTTTTGAACGCATTTTAGAGTACTTACAGTATGAGTGTAGATAAAACTTATTATACTTACCACATGCCCCTTGTTATGTCATTATACATATATAATGAGGCCTTTCCACTGTTAGAATCATTATGTTTCATAAAGGAAAATTACAATTTTTGGAATCACATTTTCCTTGTAGGTCAAGGTGCTTAGCAGAGTTGCATCGAAATAAACAGAACTCGGCCATTAAAATTAATAATGTCAACTACAGTCAGGCACGGTTGCAGCCTGAAATTGGGGGGGGGGGGAGTCACTAATGCAGAAATGATTTTTTGAGGGGGGTCAGTAATTTATTTATCAATATTACGTGTACGACTACAGTTAATTGACATCTCCTACAGCGATCCTGAGGGTCTACCGCGAAACTCGAAACAACTGGATTGTTTTCTTTAGTTAACAAAGTTTGGCCAGACACTATCACTTCAAGCATTGTCAGAGAGAACCGTACCGTCTTTTTCTTGTAAAAAGATGTATGTATGTAAATACTTTATTGTACATATTTTGATTTTAAACAAAAAAGAACCGACCTCACTTAGCCTCCACCTTTTTAAAAGCAAAGCTGCTGTAAAAAATACTCAAATCACTATAGGTGTGCCTCTAATAGTTGAAAAGTTCCCTCGATTTCTCCAGGATCCCATCATCAGATCCTGACCTGGTTACAATGGGACCAACTGTGGAGTATACTCTTTCAAACAAAAAAATAATTATCCAAATCGGTCCCGCCGTCTTAGAATATAAAAAAAAGATTGGCAAAAAAAAACAAAGATCCCGACGAATTGATAACCTCCTCCTTCGAAATCTTGAAGTCGGTTGAAAAAGTGACAATACAAACATGATAAAAGAAAAATAAACAAAGTACAAAGGCGAACTTATCCGAACCAATGGATGTAATGAGTATATCTTATTGTTTCTACTGTTACTGCGGTTGTTGGTTACAATATTTTTTTGCGAAGTAGGTCACAGTCCAAACCATGTAATAAAATTGTAATTATTGGACCACACCTAACTGGAAGGTCAGTTTGGCGAGCCCTAATATCGTGTGCTGACATGGTATGGAGCTCTTCACGTTATCTATGGGTGTGCTAACATTTATACTTCATTTTCATTACTGTAAACATACCAATAATGAGTATGAGAGAGTATAATGAATACGAGTAATATAAATACGAGTCCCGCCGACTTTCTTGCCCGTAATAATGCTTTACGGCTCAGAGACTCAGAGGAGTAGGATTAGAACAGGAAGAAATTTATTTTTGACTTTCATAAGTGCATTACAAAGATTCTAAAACGAATCAATATTTTCATTTTCAATTACCAGAATTAAACTATTACCTCAATAGTCACTTCAAGAAAATAATTTCCAATTTAGTCGATTATTCCTGTTCCATTGTTCTAATCCATCCATATATATCCATACTAATATTATAAATGCGAAAGTGTGTTTGTCTGTCTGTTACCTATTCACGCTTAAACCGCTGAACCGATTTAGATTAAATTTGGTAGGAAGGGGATAGGATAGTTTTTAGCCCAGAAATCATCCCTTTATGGGATTGAAAAGTAGGGTGGAAGTTTGTATGGAATTGTTGACGTAAAATAGCATATGCGCTAAATTAATATTTGCTATGAGATTTTATTTACGCGAAGTCGCGGGCAAAAACTAGTAGAAAATAAAGGACATTTGTATTTAAACTCACGACAAAACTATGTGGATACCACAAAACAGGTACCTTAATTATGATGATATTGATGATGAATGACTTTCTTCTGCAGATAAAATAAGCTTTGAATCACTGACAGGAAAACGAGGCACATAACTTATATGCACTTAGTGGGTTCGTGTGCTTATGCAAGTACAATTCACAAGTCATTAGTTATATGTTGAGCTACTAGCTTTTGCCCGCGGCTTCGCTCGCGGTAAATTCGGGGTAACAAACCATACAAACTTCCACCCCCCATTTTAGGGAAGTGGGGGGTTAGAAAGAGACAAAAAGTAGCCTATGTCACTCTCCATCCCTTCAACTATCTCTACTTAAAAAATCACGTCAATTCGTCGCCCCGTTTTGCCGTGAAAGACGAACAAACAAACAAACACACACATGCACTTTCCCATTTATAATATTAAGTATGGATTATCAACCTTAAATGATAGCTTTAATAAGATCTCAAAAAAATTACTTAATAGGCACCCTCAAAACACCCTTTGTTTACACTTACAACAATGTCCGGAAATGACGTCACGCAGGTGCAAGGCAGCTGCGCGCCACAGAAGGCCGCGAATTAAAACAATAATTATTGTCTATGGCCGGCAAAGGTCGGCCATGTTAAGAAAGGTGGTTTCTGCATCAGGTGAAATGTTAACGAGCGTATAAATTGTTTGTAGGTAGATAGGTTTATTTTGCGATCGAATTTACGTCATCTACTGCATATTTCTTTAAATTCATCCGACTACCGAAGTGGAGTTACGTTATGTTTTGTTCTAAAAACGTGGCCACTCTTTTATACTTGTAGTTCTTAATGTCGAAAAGATAAACATTAACTCAACCCCCTTAACTTATTTTTTAAACGTTTTACAAACCTAATTTAAATAATAATATTTTGTCCTTTTCTGTCACTTTGATTTGATAGTTGTGTTTGTTATAAACAAACAAAACATAATTTAACTAAATAAGACTTTTAAGACGTTTATTTATGTTTATACTAGCTTTTGCCCGCGGCTTCGCTCGCGTTAAATTCGGGGTAACACGGTTCCCCTTTGCCCTCCGTAATGCTCCATACAAACTTCCACCCCCCATTTTAGGGAAGTGGGGGGTTAGAAAGAGACAAAAAGTAGCCTATGTCACTCTCTATCCCTTCAACTATCTCCACTTAAAAAAATCACGTCAATTCGTCGCCCCGTTTTGCCGTGAAAGACGGACAAACAAACAAACACACACACTTTCCCTTTTATAATATTAGTAAGTAAGTATGGATGGCATGATGAAAAACGTTCGGTACTCGTACAGTCACCGGCAATAGTATCTTCCTACACGAAGGCGGAAAAATATGTGACACGCTCTTATGACGCTACAATTAAGAGCATGTCACATATTTTAGCATATGTACCCAAATATACAAATAATTTCACCAAAATTAAATCGTTTTAACTTTACGTTGCTTGAAATAATTAGATAGACATATTTATGTAAGCTAGGTTCGAGGTAATTTACAATGCCGTAGATTAACTCTTGGGCCTCTTGGCTTGATTAGCTCTTTAATTAGGTGAGATCTCGATCGTACCTAAGAGATCAAGAGTATTTCTCATTCCACATCTTTAATTACTAATTCTGTTATCTACCTTTACGGTATACATTTGGCCAGGGAGTACCTAAGTACTCAATTAGAGCATAGACCGAGATAATCATACTGTTTTTTCCTACGCTAGTACCATCACCACTAATAATTTTAAACAAAACAGAACCGACTTCACTTAGCCTCCACCTTTCCAAAAGGAAATGCTCGACCTACTGTAAAAAATATTTAAATCACTATAGCTGTGCCTATAATATTTGAAGAGTTCCCTGGATTTCTCCAGGATCCCATCATCAGATCCTGACCTAGTTACAATGGGACCAACTGTGAAGTATACTCTTTCAAACAAAATAATTTTCCAAATCGGTCCAGCCGTCTTCGAATCGAATAATCGGTGAACATAAATACATTTAAAAAAAATGCAAAAACAAAGATCCCGACGAATTAAGAAATCCTTCGTAATCTTGAAGTCGGTTGAAAAGTAAGTTTACGCCGTCCTTGCATTTCTTAACCCCGCTGCCGAATTTCAAAGCACTATTTTATTGTTAATCTCAAGAACAAATCAAATTATTTTAATAAATATTTTGATATTTTGTTCTGCTGCGAAAGCAGAAGACGCTGGTTCGATCCCAGCCCTGGGAACCGGAGGCCTAGGTCACTTTTTCCTTTGTATATGACATCTATATAAGTTTACTATTTTTTTCTCCCTCTAAATAAATCTTATTACCTACTTCAACGCTAGAAGGCAATAGCTTGGGCCCTGTAGGCAGGATACGTTCTCCGTGACCGACCGAGCGTGACTCCGTCCGGACACGACGGACACCACAGAATGTTTCCAACGCTTACCTCATCTATTGACAGTACTACCATTAAGTTGGATCTACGATAGAGAGTAGCTCCTACTGATTTTAAGGGGACAATAGACTGGTTTGTGTGAGGTGAATGTTAGGTAGCTGATGGACTGTGCCGTGGTCTTGCACACCACCATGAACGAAATAATTAACTATTACTTTGGTTGGGGAGTTGTCGAAATGTCCTTCGCAGTCGAAGTCTTAAGTGGCTCATTCCGTTTATCCACGGCGTTCTTAATAATGAAGAGAAAACATCAGTTTAATAAGAAAATACTGAAAGACAGCTCAGTAGGTAAGTTATAGTTCTTACAAACGGGTCACTAATGGTTAAAGCTTCGAGGTTAAAGCGTTAAGATTTTATATTGAAAACGGCAGATGAAGATACGGTCATTATTGAAAATCAAACATCTGTTAATTGTACACTTTTGATGAAAGTATGGAGCCTAATTAGCTGATTCAATGGACCTTCTCATACAAAGCGTCACGTAAAAACTGCATGATAATTGGTGTACAATAATTAGTTTCATTCAATTACAAACAAGCTTTCAACATAGTTTTACAGCATGTTGAAAATTTACATATTCATAACATAACTTCCTTAAGCAACACGACAAGTGCTTAGTCTCTGAAAATTGGCCAAGCCTCTGGGAATAGAGTTAAACGGATGACTAATCGATGTCCGATGAATGAATCGGCGACTATATATGATTGATGTCTAAATAATCCAAATCGACTAACAGCTCATAATCCAATCATAGATGAAAATACATTTTGAAACAAATTTTGGAATAAAGGAACTTTGCAATCCGCAACCAATTCTAGTAATTCAGCACACCCTAATTAACTAACAATTAGTCTTTAAACGGTAATGAGCCGATGACCTAACCCAGAACCTCTGTTGGTTCAGTCGGTTAGACTCAACCCAAGGATATGTTTGCAATGCCGTCGCGAATTCTGTGTGCTTGGCCTCAATAGGATAGTTTCCTATGTTTGTTAGGCCATTTTGAATTGAAAGTATTGGGAAGGTTAATTTCTTATTGTCTTTTTTCTACAATATGAGACCTAGTAAAGAGCTGAGTAAATATTAGTTTAAAATACGAGGTCTTTCATTTGTGGCCTAGGTTACGGAAGATATATGTATTTCAGATTTAAATGCATTTCGTATGCACAAGAAAGGACGGAAATTGTATTGAAAGTGTAAGTGTGAAAAGAGAAGGTTATTGCATTATTTGTTTATTAATTCAGTAAGAAATTTTAATGTAATTTATAAGGACATATGTATTGTAAATGAACCTACTACTATAATTTTTTGAGTATTTATATTTATGGAATTAAAAAAGTTATTATTCAGTAAGCCATATAAATTATCTCTCTTTGTTATTATTGTCTCTTGCACGTAGTTCGATTATCTCATTTAGCTGATGCAGATGCGTTTATATTACTTTGTATCATAGGCGTTTTTCATTAACCAACTATCTGCTTGTAACCAACTATGTGCTTACATCAAATTTATAGGAATAGGACTAACATAGTCATTTTCATCATCCTTTATCTCAACTGTATTCTCACTCAACCACCTAAACTCTTGCGGGGTGCGGTTTTCGTTTTTTAGGGTTCCGTAGTCAACTAGGAACCCTTATAGTTTCGCCATGTCTGCCCGTCCGTCCGTCCGTACGCGGATAATCTCAGTGACCGTTAGCACTAGAAAGCTGAAATTTGGTACTGATATGTATATCAATCACGCCGACAAAGTGGTACAATAAAAAGTGGAAAAAAATGTTTTATTTGGGTACCTCCCCTATACGTAAAGTGGGGAGTGATTTTTTTTTTCATTTCAACCCTAACGTGTGATATATTGTTGGATAGGTATTTAAAAAATGAATAGGGGTTTACTAAAATCATTTTTTTATAATGTAAATATTTTCGGAAATAATCGCTCCACAAGTAAAAAAAAAATGTGTCCCCCCCTCTAACTTTTGAACCCTAAGTTTTAAAAATATGAGAAAAATCTCAAAACTAGAACTTTATAAAAACTTTCTAGGAAAATTATTTTGAACTTGATAGGTTGAATAGTTTTTGAAAAAAAATTACAAAATAATTTCTGAATTAAGTTTGTAATTTAACCGTATAAGCAGGTGTTTATTGTACCTGTAATTTCTACAAAATCACAATGAAATGACGTGCTTTCAAATAAAGTAAAACCGGCCAAGAGCGTGTCGGGCCACGCTCACTGTAGGGTTCCGTAGTTTTCCGTCCGTCACAGTAAGTGTCCCCACTTAAGAGTTAATAACACCGCCATGTAGGATATGATATGAGAGTTCCACGTACAGCGACATCTATCGGCAAATTAAGTAAACTATTGCGCGCGAGCATAAAGTATGGAAGATGATTTTTATGGGATAATTCTTTATTGCGTGAACCGATTTTCACCGTTTTTACTTTATTTGAAAGCACGTCATTTCATTGTAATTTTGTTGAAATTACAGGTACAATAAACACCTGCTTATACGGTTAAATTACAAACTTAGTTCAGAAATTATTTTGTATTTATTTTTCAAAAACTATTCATCCTATCAAGTTCAAAATAATTTTCCTAGAAAGTTTTTATAAAGTTCTACATTTGAGATTTTTTTCATATTTTTAAAATTTATGGTTCAAAAGTTAGAGGGGGGGGGACGCATATTTTTTTACTTCTGGAGCGATTATTTCCGAAAATATTTACATTATCGAAAAATGATTCTAGAAAACCCCTATTCATTTTTAAATACCTATCCAATAATATATCACACGTTAGGGTTGAAATGAAAAAAATAATCACTCCCCACTTTACGTATAGGGGAGGTACCCTAATAAATAAATAAAATCCACTTTTTATTTCACCACTTTGTCGGCGTGATTGATATACATATTAGTACCAAATTTCAGCTTTCTAGTGCTAACGGTCACTGAGATTATCCGCGGACGGACGGACGGACGGACGGACGGGCAGACATGGCGAAACTATAAGGGTTCCTAGTTGACTACGGAACCCTAAAAAATGGTGAAAATCGGTTCACGCAATAAAGAATTATCCCATAAAAATCATCTTCCATACTTTAAGCTCGCGCGCAATAGTTTACTTAATTTGCCGATAGATGTCGCTGTACGTGGAACGCTCATATCATATCCTACATGGCGGTGTTATTTTAACTCTTAAGTGGGGATACTTACTGTGACGGACGGAAAACTACGGAACCCTACACTGAGCTTGGCCCGACACGCTCTTGGCCGGTTTTTTTATCCTTCACTTCAAACTATGTTCTGATTCCTCTTTTGTGATACTATTTGCACGTATATCATCCACATTTAGCTTACGGCTAACACACAAATTATAAATATCATTCTCTGCCTCCATCGCTCAATATTGCTTATTCGAGGATAGTCAGTAAAATAATGATAATTCGATTTACAAATTTTGCGATTATTGCGATGGGGTTGTTTTTTTTTCAACTGACTTTAAGATTTCGAAGGAGGTTCCCAATTCGTCGGGATCTTTGTTTTTTTTTATGTATGCTCACCGATTATTCGAAGACGACTGGACCCATTTGGAATTTTTTTTTGTTTAAAAGAGTATACTTCACAGTTGGTCCCATTGTAACCAGGTCAGGATCTGATGAGCGGATCCTGGAGAAATCGAGGGAACTCTTCGAATATTATAGGCTCACCTATAGTGATTTAATCATTTTTTACAGTAGCGCGGGCATTTCCTTTTGGAAAGGTAGAGTCTAAGTGAAGTCAGTTATTTTTTGTTTAAAATTATTTAAGCCACTTTATCTATAGATAGATCAATCGATAATATCCATTAATATAAGGACCGACGAACTTCCTTGAATTATAAACTTATACTTTTAACTTATGTGCATGCCGTGTTTGCCTGTAATTGGGTGGATACTCAAGCAAGCTAATTTTTTGCCTAGTTTTAAAAACTATATTGTATACCACCTGTTGGCAAACCTTAAATAAATAAAATAAAATAAATTATATAGATGTCATATACAAAGGAAAAAGTGATCTAGGCCTCCTTGCATTTGCATTTGAAATGCGCCTTAGCATTTACAAAGATTGCATATACGCTGGAAAATTCGACCGGTGCTGCTGTGACCCGGGGTGGCCAAGTGGTAAAGGCGTCTGCCGCGAATGCAGAAGACGCTGGTTCGATCCCAGCCCTGGGCACCGGAGGCCTAGGTCACTTTTTCCTTTGTATATGAGTATATGACATCTATGTAAGTTTATAATTTATATAGTAGTGTGTCTACTTAAAATAAACAAATCAAAATATTTATTAAAAATAATTTTATTTGTTCTCCAGTTTCCTTGAATCTCTCAAAGTCTGTGTATTTGTAAAACTGCTCTGTTTAATGTCTTTCCTGTGCCAAATCGCAGACAATTCAGACGTATGTCATTTTAAGAGCATTATACCAACTATTATTAAACTTTGGTTGAACCTACAACCTCGGATACTTGTCATACAGTCAGCAGCAGAAGTAGCTTTACGGGTGAGGTTCAAAATTACCTTCACACGCTCTTATTCTCTTAACAATAAGGTCGTGCAACTCGTGCACAGATCATTCTGAATACTTCACCCGCTTAGCTACTTCTGATACTCACTGTACCTACCGTCACTTGCAATGCTACAGTAATTTCCTCAACAATGGCCGCAAAAATATGTGCCACAGCCACAGATCTAAATATACATAGATCACGCAAATGCATCTATTTCGCGTGTCGGAACTCGGAGTAGGTCTCCGAGTTGGCCGTCGCTACTGACATTCCGCACGCGTCTGTTGTAGTAGCCGGTTGTCCGTGAAAATTAAGAAAATGCCTTTTTGCATGGTATTAAAGTGCAATAGCCCAAAAATTTGAAGCACCCAAACGCAAGGACATTTTTCCTATCACACGTAAGTTATTTTCAAATTATATTATGCGTAAATTCATTTTAAATCTATTTTTTAAGTATTCCGAGGTGTGATTCCAAGACTGTACCTAAGTAACTATAGATTATCGGTAAGTAAACTATGTTCACATTACATTGCCGCGTTTACTTTGAGCGTTTAATCTGACGTGACTGTGTTTAGAGACGATGAATATCAGAACAAGCGATGCTGTCGCGCATCGCTTGGAGTTCGTGGTACAAGGGAACTTAATAATAATAATAATAAATACTCTTTATTGCACACCTCATACAGTTACAAGCACAAATTTTACACTTAGATAAATTTAGGTAGAGGTAACAACAGGCGGTCTTATCGCTAATGAGCGATTTCTTCCAGACAACCTTTAACTTATCATTCGTCTGTCAAATCTAGCAACTAGTGTTGTTCGTTCTACAACATTATTTCGATATCGATTTAGATCGAAATCGATATCGGACAGACGAATGATATTTACCATTTTAAAAACGCTAATTTAGTAGTTATTGATACAATCAAGCTCGAAATATGTCCTAATTTTACACGATATTTTTTAAAAATGGGGGGTATAATCTTCGGGTTCTTCATGTATGTGACATGTTTATCCTTTGAATGTATAATACGTTTATAAATTTCTATTGTGCTTAAGAAACACTTACTTTTTTTTAGTTTCCCACACGATCCTATCACAAAAGAAAAATACCTTGCGGCCACGGGACGAAAAGACTGGTTCCCGACTAAGCATTAGTACTATTTAGTTTCATTGAAGGGAAGAAGTTGAGATTGTTGAAAAAAACGGCGTATCCCACTATTAATATACAAAAACACATTGACAATGATAATGAGGTTAGTGAATAGATAATGTTTAACAGTGTTTTTATTATTACCGTATAAAATATCTGATATAATATACTAATTTTATTTGTGCTTTACATAATAAAGATACGCCACAACAACCTTCATCATTGTCAAGTTTCAGCTTGGCCCAAAAATGTTTGGATGTTCGGAGGATGTCCGGATTTCTATTCTCGCCTAGACTTTGCATTTTCAGCCAATTCTCATAAAATCTTGTCAACTATATACAATTTTTCGAAATTTAAAAAAATGGAGGGATATGTAGGTAGAAAACTTAAAAAATTACAAAATTCAAAACAAAGCGAGGTCTACAGCTCACAGAGCTAATAGTCTTACTAGTTTTATTTTTAAAATGTAATTCAAATATCCTTTATTTAATAATTCCGTTTAATATCATTCGTCTGTCTACATCACTCGTCTGTCTATATCATTCGTCTGTCTGAAAATCGATGTCATTCATGTGAATCGATTAGTGATTTTTAGGTTATCTCCGTCTTTGTCGCTTGAACTAGCAAGTGCAACAGAGAGGGAGATACACGAACGGAGTTCGTTTTCGTTTCGCGGTAGGCCCTCTGGCCGCACACGCACGGAATTTTCGTTCGGGTTCTGAACGGAATTACGTCAAAAAGTGTCTCTGTCTGTCATATGGAAAGCGTACCGAAATTCCGTGCATCTGCGGCCAGGCTGAATCAAGTCGAGCCGAACGGCGCGTGCGGCGGCGGCGTCGCCTTTGAATCGATTTTGTGCGGACAACAGGGAATTCACATCACTAATTCGCCCTTGTGACGTCACAGTAGGTAGAAAAAAAGTGACACGGTTGGTTTTCATACACAATGAGGTCTATCTATGTATATTTAGATCTGTGGCCACAGCCAAATAGCACTAGACCCTACTGATAGTGTTGTGTTCCTGCTGGTGAGTAAGGTTGCCAAAGAGCTCAAAGAACCGGTGTGTTGACGATGAGGGACCGTCATGTTTCTTTAGCCGTCAACATAGTGAATCCTCCTTTTTGTAAAGGGTCGGCAACGCGCATGTGACACATCTGAGGTTGCAGGCGTCCATAGGCTACGGTAGCTGCTTACCATCAGGCGGGCCGTATGCTTGTTTGCCACCGTCGTGGTATTAAAAAACACCGAGGGTTCCGTACGAACCTGTAGGTATACAGGATGTAATCGTTAAGTGTGGCCAGGCCATAATTCCGTAAATATAACAGATATCAGAAAACTTCCAACTGATATCGAAAGTGCGTTACCCAATGAGTAAAATTGCATTAATAACTTTTTTGAATTAAAAGTATTAATATTAAAAATATTAAGTTTAAAAGCTCCCATACAGTTAGTACCTACGACGACTCACTCTCAAAGTAGAACGTCGGTGCCGTAAGAGATAAAACTGCTTGAGATTCATTATTTGCAGGAATAAACTGTAATAAAATGATAATTGATTGATATGGAATAAAATAAAACAATTCATGAATCATTTCATAACGGTGAAATGACTAGACCGTACAAACTAGTCTTTCAACGAACGTCGTATTAAATGTATGGGAGGGTTTGAAGTTAATGTTTGGGATAGTTCTGATTTTATTTAAAAAAAGTTATTAATGTAATTTTACTCATTGGGTAACGCACTTTCGATATCAGTTGGAAGTTTTCTGATATCTGTTATATTTACGGAGTTATGGCCTGGCCACACTTAACGATTACACCCTGTATAATTTAAGTAAAAGTTCACCCATTGCGTTGACATAGAAGTTTGATTTTGTTACAGCTTAAAGGTATTATAGACTGAGTATTTGATATGAATTTCAAATTTAATACCTCTACGCGTTCATGAGGAAAAGGGTAGTAACTTTAAAATTATTTTTATTATATGATGTAACTAAAAATTTGCGGTTTTCGCAATTTTTCCTTTATCTGTGCTATAAGACGTTGCTTCGTAGTCTTCGTACCAAATTTCAAGATTCTGAGTTCACGGGAAGTACCCTGTAGGTTTTGATTCCCTTGCGAGTTTCGAATATTTGCGGCATAAACGGCTGTATCTTTTGATTGCGTTGGCTTAGAAGTTTGATTTTTTCACAGCTCCAAGGGACAGTAGACAGTATTTGATATAAATTTCAGCTTGATACCTCCACGCGTTCCTGAGAAAAAGAGTCTTGACAGACGGACGGACGGGCGGACGGACGGACGGACGGACAACAAAGTGATCCTATAAGGGTTCCGTTGTTTCCTTTTGAGGTACGGAACCCTAAAAATGTGTCACAATCTTATTTGTAGAGGCATAAGAGCGTGACGCATATTTTTGCGGACTCCGTAGAGGAAGATACTATAAGTATTGCAGGGCTCTACAGGCGACGTCAAAGATATGTTTACACTTTAGCACTTTACTCCTTTGTAATAAGGTGCAAAGTGTAAACATATCTTTGACGTCGACTGTACATACATATCCAAGTTATAGTTTTCTGTGGGAGTTGAATATGGCAAGGCCGTAGGTTCGAGTTTGTTCTGAACTGCCACAATCAAAATATGTTTCTTATGGCATTGTGATAAGGTTTGTTTTGTGAGTAATTTACTGGAATGATATAATACGCGCATAAACGTTTGTGAATCACACGTGGCTTTTTATAGGAACAAGTGTGAATAGGCGAGTGGGCGAATATTATGATGTTTAGTGCTAAAAAGTGTGGATTTATCGTAAAAAAACTGATAAATTACGCGATCTGTGCGATTTTGGGTGTAAGGTAGGTTATGTTCGTCAAATTAGGAGCTATTTTGAATTGTTTTATGAGACCGTGCGATTTCCACAGCGGAGGGAGGTCTTGATCGTGAGTTCACAGTTCACACCCTGGCTCATATCCCACCCTGGCTGAGTTTTTAGGAATTTATGATATGCATTGCATACATATATTTTACACACGTTCCTAAGAAGTACGAATTATCATTGGATATTTTATCATTACGATAAACGAAAACGTCTTGAAACTGGACTAATCCTAATAGGAATAGGCTTAAGAGTTTCCCCTCTGGATGAGAAGGTTAAGGTCCGTATTCCCTAAAAGGTCGAAAACCCCTAATAATTAAAAAAGCCGCATAAATACGATTCTTACAAAAAGTGTTATGTGAAATGTGATTTATAGATCATTTTTAAAATTTCATACTAAATTAAATTGACCATTATAGTAATTTTTAGGGTTCCGTACCTCGAAAGGAAAAAACGGAACCCTTATAGGATCACTTTGTTGCCCGTCTGTCTGTCTGTCTGTCTGTCTGTCTGTCTGTCTGTCTGTCTGTCTGTCTGTCTGTCAAGACCATTTTTCTCAGGAACGCCTGGAGGTATCAAGCTGAAATTTATATCAAATACTCAAGTCTATTGTCCCTTGGAGCTGTGAAAAAATCAAACTTAAAAACCAACGCAATCAAAAGATACAGTCGTTTATGCTGCAAATTTTAGAGTTTTTCGGCACTCGCAAAACCTACGGGGTACTTCCCGTGAACTCAGAAACTTGAAATTTGGCACGAGGCAACGTCATATAGCATAGACAATGGAAAAATTACAAAGAGCAGACATTTTTAGTAAAATCATACAAAAAATTTTTTTTTTAAATTTTAAACTTTTTCCTCGTAAACGCGTGGAGGTATTAAATTTAAATTCATGTCAAATACTCAGGGCAATAGGATCTTTCAGATGTAGCAAAACCAAACTTTTATGTCAACGCAATCAAAAGAAATAGCAATTTAAGTCGCATATTTTGAAATTGAGTACTCGCAAGAAACTCAAAACCTAAAGGGTACTTTCCGTAAACTCAGAAACTTGAAACTTGGCACGAAGAAACTTCATATAGCACAGAAAAAGGAAAAATTACCAAAAGTAGACATTTTGAGTAAAGTCATACAAAAAATATTTTTTTCAATATTATACTTACTACCTTTTTCCTCGTAAACGCGTGGAGGTATTAAATTGAAATTCATTTCAAATACTCATAGGTCCTTTCAGATGTAGCAAAACCAAACTTTTATGTCAACGCAATCAAAAGAAATAGCAATTTAAGTCGCATATTTTGAAACTGAGTACTCGCAAGAAACTCAAAACCTAAAGGGTACCCGAAAACTCAGAAACTTGAAACTTGGCACGAAGAAACTTCATATAGCACAGACAAAGGAAAAATTACGAAAAGTAGACATTTTTAGTAAAATCATACAAAAAATATTTTTAAAATTTTTTAACTTACTACCTTTTTCCTCGTAAACGCGTAGAGGTTTTTGCTTGTTATAGGTGTTTACGGAACCCTCGCCTCGGTGCGCGAGTTGGACTCGCACTTGGCCGGTTTTGTTTTATTGTGATGGAAATATAGTTTAACTTTGCTATAGTAATATTTTTCAGGGCAAAATATTTATAGGGATTTCGTGGAAAAAAATGGTATGTAACCGTTTTTTCATCAAAAAACTGGCATATAATCAGAGGGTATTTTGTATATTACCCAAGATGAATCTTCGATTTTTATTTCCATGGCCATCTCGGACATGTTATACTTATACTCAATTGAATTTTATTCAAATTGAATAAGAACTGTTATCCTTTTTTGCGTAATTTTGAAATGAACGGTACATCTATCTAGAAAATCCGGAAAGGCCTTCCAAGACAACCAATTTTTTCATATTTTACTCGTTAAAATGTGATATTTGCTCCGATGGCCGTCTAGATAAAGAAATGAACTATTATATGCACCAATAGTTGATTAAAAAAAACTAAGTGTTTTTGCCATAGCCTTCGAAGAAAATGAAGCAATTTGTGAAATTCGCGCGTTTTGGGAATAGGGGCTCTTAAATGGCTGTCGCCTTCATAAAATCTAGTGCCTGTGTGAATTCTTGAGACTAGGTTCTGTTATTCGTAAGTCAACAATCATATTTTCCCATTCAATCATTAATAACAAACGATGTATTATGGTCATTCTTCATCTCAAATTTCCATGTGAGATGACTCATAATGACATCAACACGGTGTCACGGCGATTACCTCATATCTATAGTTTTTTGCATATACAAGATATCTTTATACTCACTCCGCGCGTTATTTGTTTGTAACCTAACTAAGCTGCCAAAAAGAAGGGGTGCGGGACGCGGACCGGGAACGCGCGATTCGCGAGTCAGACATTAATGGTTGTCATGGAAAAGTACTATGTTTTGTGTCACTTCCAATATTAGTGTCTCACTATAGAGTGAAATTACTTCGAGCGTGGCAGCGGGGGTCGCCCGGCTATGCGGGGTCTTGGGTTAATTAGTCTATGGTTTTTTGTTACTTATCGATATGGATGTCAAGTGCTAGTAGTTACTGTTTTACTGTTATTGGATGTCATTAACTAGGATTTTATACTGAGTTGAGATAATATCAGTTAACGGTAGAGAAATACTTATGCTAGTAACGGTATTTTCATATGGAATCTCGGAATCTCCTTCTACAAATTAACATAAAACGTCAAGCAGGATTGCTCATAATATTTATGTATGTACTGCTTGGAAGAATTATATGTCGATGATGTACTGATTTAAACTTACACGATTTTCTCTCATTATTTTGACAAAAACGGGACTTAATCGCATACACTTATTTTGATTATTTTCCTGACTTTTCGAGCGTGCCGTAACGCTCGTGGTCGCAGGCAGACTCAACCTCCCCACCCCGTCTACGTCTACGTCCGCGTCTGCGTTACGGCACGCTCGAAACGTCAGGAAAATACTAAAAGTAAGTGTACGCGATTAAGAGGCTGACAACACCCGATGACCTTCAAATTGACTTTACTCAAACAGTGTTTCAGCTATAACTACTTGTTTTGAGAAAGTAAAAAAAATGTATGTTAATATTCGTTATATTTGGAAGAACTTCGTAGCGTCCGATACACGATTGGACGAAATCGGCTCGATAGAAAATAATTCCAAAGTTACATCTTAAAATTAGCTTTAAACAGTTGTATGTCTTTAGTTTCTTGACTTATACGTCTGTAACTGAGGACAAAATTCCACCACACTGATACTAAAAACTTCGTTGCCTTATATTTCTCAATTAATGCGTCGTTTTTTTTTTAATTCATTATTTTGTAAAATTTGCAATGAGCTCCCATACTAATCGTAACACAGTGTTTCTCTTTTACTCGCGCAAAATAAGATAGCGAGGGAATTTAGCTGTTGTCAGCCCCTTAAGTCCCGTTTTTGTCAAAATAATATTTATGTATCATAGAAAAATATATATTGCACAGTTAATGTGCCTACTGGTTGCTTTCTGGTAAAGAAAAACATTGAGACTTGTATATAGAAATGTAAAAGTATAGAGTCCTTGATCCCTAATAGGCTAGTTTTGCTACTATAGCACAACCCCAAACTCCTAGGGGCTTGTGCCCAGCAGTGGGACGTATATAGGCTGGTGATAAAACCTATTCACGGCGTTGGTTTTTTTTTTTAAATTAAACCTGATTGTCTCGAACAATAGGAGTTTTTGAACAGCCCGAGCCAGACAGCCAGATGCGGGTTCTTTGGGGCTCGGTTCGTTGACTGTCTGTTGGATCTAATATAGATCTATAAAGTATACCTATTAGTGGCTAAAACGGTTTGTTTTCACTGGGAGGGTTAGGTTCAACGTGCTTTTTGTTTTGCAGGCTTTGTTGTAGGTATAATGTTCGTGTATCGAGACAAATATAAATGCCAAAATATATATATATATATATATATATATATAGGGTATATACAACTATTTTATACAATTACTCAATGACGCAAAAGCAATGAAAACGGGTCATATGGACTATGGAAGATTTAGTAAGTTAATTCAAATTGTTTGTAAGGTGTATTTAAGAAGTAATTCCGAAAGAAAAATACACTGAAAAAGAGACGGAAAATTCCAAAAATTTGCCTTTATTACAATGGAATATATTGGTAAATGAAAATCGATTTTTTTTATTAAAATAAATCTTAACCACTTTAACAATTCGTCTTAAGGATGGTTCACGCTGTTCCGCGTCCTGACTCCTGACACTTCCGACACTCCATTTTGTATAGAAAGCGTCACGTGATCCTCGGAGGTTACCTCATCCTTTAGTTGTTGGACTTGCTGCTGTAACATCTCTCTCTCGGCTCCATATCTTATACAATTTTGGAAGAAAAGAAAGAAAGAAAAGAAAAGAAAAAACATTTATTGCGAATAAACTACAACCAGCACCACATCAATTTAAACTTAAATGCTAAGTACTTAAATCTAACATTTTTTTATGACACATGAAAAGTGAAATACACTAACGTAGAGAAATCAAACATACAATAAAATAGGTCACATATTAATGCTGTTGTAGTGGATGCAAAAGGACGCCACTCAGCATATGCCCTGGCATGTGGGATGCCACAGCGCTGGTCTTCCGTGGAGCCCAGAGACGGAAGGTTTTGCGAAACAGAAAACATAGAGGACAAACATATACGATATGTGAAATAGGAGGAAGTCCTAGATACAGTACTAAATAAATATAAAACTATTCATATGGTACTTATAAAAGATACATAAGATACATAGACATAGATAAATTTCTCTGTAAAATTTCAATGTAATTTTACTCATTGGGTAACGCACTTTCGATATCAGTTGGAAGTTTTCTGATATCTGTTATATTTACGGAGTTATGGCCTGGCCACACTTAACGATTACACCCTGTATAATTTAAGTAAAAGTTCACCCATTGCGTTGACATAGAAGTTTGATTTTGTTACAGCTTAAAGGTATTATAGACTGAGTATTTGATATGAATTTCAAATTTAATACCTCTACGCGTTCATGAGGAAAAGGGTAGTAACTTTAAAATTATTTTTATTATATGATGTAACTAAAAATTTGCGGTTTTCGCAATTTTTCCTTTATCTGTGCTATAAGACGTTGCTTCGTAGTCTTCGTACCAAATTTCAAGATTCTGAGTTCACGGGAAGTACCCTGTAGGTTTTGATTCCCTTGCGAGTTTCGAATATTTGCGGCATAAACGGCTGTATCTTTTGATTGCGTTGGCTTAGAAGTTTGATTTTTTCACAGCTCCAAGGGACAGTAGACAGTATTTGATATAAATTTCAGCTTGATACCTCCACGCGTTCCTGAGAAAAAGAGTCTTGACAGACGGACGGACGGGCGGACGGACGGACGGACGGACAACAAAGTGATCCTATAAGGGTTCCGTTGTTTCCTTTTGAGGTACGGAACCCTAAAAATGTGTCACAATCTTATTTGTAGAGGCATAAGAGCGTGACGCATATTTTTGCGGACTCCGTAGAGGAAGATACTATAAGTATTGCAGGGCTCTACAGGCGACGTCAAAGATATGTTTACACTTTAGCACTTTACTCCTTTGTAATAAGGTGCAAAGTGTAAACATATCTTTGACGTCGACTGTACATACATATCCAAGTTATAGTTTTCTGTGGGAGTTGAATATGGCAAGGCCGTAGGTTCGAGTTTGTTCTGAACTGCCACAATCAAAATATGTTTCTTATGGCATTGTGATAAGGTTTGTTTTGTGAGTAATTTACTGGAATGATATAATACGCGCATAAACGTTTGTGAATCACACGTGGCTTTTTATAGGAACAAGTGTGAATAGGCGAGTGGGCGAATATTATGATGTTTAGTGCTAAAAAGTGTGGATTTATCGTAAAAAAACTGATAAATTACGCGATCTGTGCGATTTTGGGTGTAAGGTAGGTTATGTTCGTCAAATTAGGAGCTATTTTGAATTGTTTTATGAGACCGTGCGATTTCCACAGCGGAGGGAGGTCTTGATCGTGAGTTCACAGTTCACACCCTGGCTCATATCCCACCCTGGCTGAGTTTTTAGGAATTTATGATATGCATTGCATACATATATTTTACACACGTTCCTAAGAAGTACGAATTATCATTGGATATTTTATCATTACGATAAACGAAAACGTCTTGAAACTGGACTAATCCTAATAGGAATAGGCTTAAGAGTTTCCCCTCTGGATGAGAAGGTTAAGGTCCGTATTCCCTAAAAGGTCGAAAACCCCTAATAATTAAAAAAGCCGCATAAATACGATTCTTACAAAAAGTGTTATGTGAAATGTGATTTATAGATCATTTTTAAAATTTCATACTAAATTAAATTGACCATTATAGTAATTTTTAGGGTTCCGTACCTCGAAAGGAAAAAACGGAACCCTTATAGGATCACTTTGTTGCCCGTCTGTCTGTCTGTCTGTCTGTCTGTCTGTCTGTCTGTCTGTCTGTCTGTCTGTCTGTCAAGACCATTTTTCTCAGGAACGCCTGGAGGTATCAAGCTGAAATTTATATCAAATACTCAAGTCTATTGTCCCTTGGAGCTGTGAAAAAATCAAACTTAAAAACCAACGCAATCAAAAGATACAGTCGTTTATGCTGCAAATTTTAGAGTTTTTCGGCACTCGCAAAACCTACGGGGTACTTCCCGTGAACTCAGAAACTTGAAATTTGGCACGAGGCAACGTCATATAGCATAGACAATGGAAAAATTACAAAGAGCAGACATTTTTAGTAAAATCATACAAAAAATTTTTTTTTTAAATTTTAAACTTTTTCCTCGTAAACGCGTGGAGGTATTAAATTTAAATTCATGTCAAATACTCAGGGCAATAGGATCTTTCAGATGTAGCAAAACCAAACTTTTATGTCAACGCAATCAAAAGAAATAGCAATTTAAGTCGCATATTTTGAAATTGAGTACTCGCAAGAAACTCAAAACCTAAAGGGTACTTTCCGTAAACTCAGAAACTTGAAACTTGGCACGAAGAAACTTCATATAGCACAGAAAAAGGAAAAATTACCAAAAGTAGACATTTTGAGTAAAGTCATACAAAAAATATTTTTTTCAATATTATACTTACTACCTTTTTCCTCGTAAACGCGTGGAGGTATTAAATTGAAATTCATTTCAAATACTCAGGGCTATAGGTCCTTTCAGATGTAGCAAAACCAAACTTTTATGTCAACGCAATCAAAAGAAATAGCAATTTAAGTCGCATATTTTGAAACTGAGTACTCGCAAGAAACTCAAAACCTAAAGGGTACCCGAAAACTCAGAAACTTGAAACTTGGCACGAAGAAACTTCATATAGCACAGACAAAGGAAAAATTACGAAAAGTAGACATTTTTAGTAAAATCATACAAAAAATATTTTTAAAATTTTTTAACTTACTACCTTTTTCCTCGTAAACGCGTAGAGGTTTTTGCTTGTTATAGGTGTTTACGGAACCCTCGCCTCGGTGCGCGAGTTGGACTCGCACTTGGCCGGTTTTGTTTTATTGTGATGGAAATATAGTTTAACTTTGCTATAGTAATATTTTTCAGGGCAAAATATTTATAGGGATTTCGTGGAAAAAAATGGTATGTAACCGTTTTTTCATCAAAAAACTGGCATATAATCAGAGGGTATTTTGTATATTACCCAAGATGAATCTTCGATTTTTATTTCCATGGCCATCTCGGACATGTTATACTTATACTCAATTGAATTTTATTCAAATTGAATAAGAACTGTTATCCTTTTTTGCGTAATTTTGAAATGAACGGTACATCTATCTAGAAAATCCGGAAAGGCCTTCCAAGACAACCAATTTTTTCATATTTTACTCGTTAAAATGTGATATTTGCTCCGATGGCCGTCTAGATAAAGAAATGAACTATTATATGCACCAATAGTTGATTAAAAAAAACTAAGTGTTTTTGCCATAGCCTTCGAAGAAAATGAAGCAATTTGTGAAATTCGCGCGTTTTGGGAATAGGGGCTCTTAAATGGCTGTCGCCTTCATAAAATCTAGTGCCTGTGTGAATTCTTGAGACTAGGTTCTGTTATTCGTAAGTCAACAATCATATTTTCCCATTCAATCATTAATAACAAACGATGTATTATGGTCATTCTTCATCTCAAATTTCCATGTGAGATGACTCATAATGACATCAACACGGTGTCACGGCGATTACCTCATATCTATAGTTTTTTGCATATACAAGATATCTTTATACTCACTCCGCGCGTTATTTGTTTGTAACCTAACTAAGCTGCCAAAAAGAAGGGGTGCGGGACGCGGACCGGGAACGCGCGATTCGCGAGTCAGACATTAATGGTTGTCATGGAAAAGTACTATGTTTTGTGTCACTTCCAATATTAGTGTCTCACTATAGAGTGAAATTACTTCGAGCGTGGCAGCGGGGGTCGCCCGGCTATGCGGGGTCTTGGGTTAATTAGTCTATGGTTTTTTGTTACTTATCGATATGGATGTCAAGTGCTAGTAGTTACTGTTTTACTGTTATTGGATGTCATTAACTAGGATTTTATACTGAGTTGAGATAATATCAGTTAACGGTAGAGAAATACTTATGCTAGTAACGGTATTTTCATATGGAATCTCGGAATCTCCTTCTACAAATTAACATAAAACGTCAAGCAGGATTGCTCATAATATTTATGTATGTACTGCTTGGAAGAATTATATGTCGATGATGTACTGATTTAAACTTACACGATTTTCTCTCATTATTTTGACAAAAACGGGACTTAATCGCATACACTTATTTTGATTATTTTCCTGACTTTTCGAGCGTGCCGTAACGCTCGTGGTCGCAGGCAGACTCAACCTCCCCACCCCGTCTACGTCTACGTCCGCGTCTGCGTTACGGCACGCTCGAAACGTCAGGAAAATACTAAAAGTAAGTGTACGCGATTAAGAGGCTGACAACACCCGATGACCTTCAAATTGACTTTACTCAAACAGTGTTTCAGCTATAACTACTTGTTTTGAGAAAGTAAAAAAAATGTATGTTAATATTCGTTATATTTGGAAGAACTTCGTAGCGTCCGATACACGATTGGACGAAATCGGCTCGATAGAAAATAATTCCAAAGTTACATCTTAAAATTAGCTTTAAACAGTTGTATGTCTTTAGTTTCTTGACTTATACGTCTGTAACTGAGGACAAAATTCCACCACACTGATACTAAAAACTTCGTTGCCTTATATTTCTCAATTAATGCGTCGTTTTTTTTTTAATTCATTATTTTGTAAAATTTGCAATGAGCTCCCATACTAATCGTAACACAGTGTTTCTCTTTTACTCGCGCAAAATAAGATAGCGAGGGAATTTAGCTGTTGTCAGCCCCTTAAGTCCCGTTTTTGTCAAAATAATATTTATGTATCATAGAAAAATATATATTGCACAGTTAATGTGCCTACTGGTTGCTTTCTGGTAAAGAAAAACATTGAGACTTGTATATAGAAATGTAAAAGTATAGAGTCCTTGATCCCTAATAGGCTAGTTTTGCTACTATAGCACAACCCCAAACTCCTAGGGGCTTGTGCCCAGCAGTGGGACGTATATAGGCTGGTGATAAAACCTATTCACGGCGTTGGTTTTTTTTTTTAAATTAAACCTGATTGTCTCGAACAATAGGAGTTTTTGAACAGCCCGAGCCAGACAGCCAGATGCGGGTTCTTTGGGGCTCGGTTCGTTGACTGTCTGTTGGATCTAATATAGATCTATAAAGTATACCTATTAGTGGCTAAAACGGTTTGTTTTCACTGGGAGGGTTAGGTTCAACGTGCTTTTTGTTTTGCAGGCTTTGTTGTAGGTATAATGTTCGTGTATCGAGACAAATATAAATGCCAAAATATATATATATATATATATATATATAGGGTATATACAACTATTTTATACAATTACTCAATGACGCAAAAGCAATGAAAACGGGTCATATGGACTATGGAAGATTTAGTAAGTTAATTCAAATTGTTTGTAAGGTGTATTTAAGAAGTAATTCCGAAAGAAAAATACACTGAAAAAGAGACGGAAAATTCCAAAAATTTGCCTTTATTACAATGGAATATATTGGTAAATGAAAATCGATTTTTTTTATTAAAATAAATCTTAACCACTTTAACAATTCGTCTTAAGGATGGTTCACGCTGTTCCGCGTCCTGACTCCTGACACTTCCGACACTCCATTTTGTATAGAAAGCGTCACGTGATCCTCGGAGGTTACCTCATCCTTTAGTTGTTGGACTTGCTGCTGTAACATCTCTCTCTCGGCTCCATATCTTATACAATTTTGGAAGAAAAGAAAGAAAGAAAAGAAAAGAAAAAACATTTATTGCGAATAAACTACAACCAGCACCACATCAATTTAAACTTAAATGCTAAGTACTTAAATCTAACATTTTTTTATGACACATGAAAAGTGAAATACACTAACGTAGAGAAATCAAACATACAATAAAATAGGTCACATATTAATGCTGTTGTAGTGGATGCAAAAGGACGCCACTCAGCATATGCCCTGGCATGTGGGATGCCACAGCGCTGGTCTTCCGTGGAGCCCAGAGACGGAAGGTTTTGCGAAACAGAAAACATAGAGGACAAACATATACGATATGTGAAATAGGAGGAAGTCCTAGATACAGTACTAAATAAATATAAAACTTTTCATATGGTACTTATAAAAGATACATAAGATACATAGACATAGATAAATTTCTCAATTTCAATCACCAATACTGCTTACCCACCCACATTGTATGGAATGTAGTCAAGGATCCTAATCGTACTGTTGTCAGTCGTTTGTTTAATTAAAGCGAAGCCTACATTGTCACCAACTTTCTCTAGTCTGCATACCAGTACGATGCCGATGCCAAAATAATGAGGCCACAGGCCCGCAGTCAAAAGGTCGCGAAACTACTTTTATTTAATAGGCTAGTTTCTAAGCCAATGATGGTTTTATCGTTATAACGAGTTAACAAGATTTTTTTTTTTTATACAAGCTTTTGACGCCGACTGTACTTTTCTTACCGATTGAATTGCTCAACGAGATGATTCTAACAAACTCAAATACAATGACCTTTTCAGCTTGTCAAAATAGCGGCAACTGTCATTGTATACAGCTTAGGGCCGATGCCCCGATTTTGGCCACTTAGGGAGAGTTTGTCTGTTCAGACGTCCGTCATTTTGTGTTAATAAGGAATTATGACACTCTTCATATACTAAGTAATTGAAAATATATTACTATATTTATATGAATTTACGCGTTGTGATTTTGACATTAGATCTTATTTTTTTCTTTAATGAAATGTCAGAAATGGGCCCTGCAGCCAGTTGTGGCCACTTTTTTTCATGGCTCCTGAAAACTGGATGACAGATGATACTGCCATCTGTTCTGCCATAATTTACTCTTATATTAAATATAAACCATTGACTTGTAAATTTGTCTATACCTTAATAAAGTTGAAAATGGCCAAAACCGGCACAGTGGCCAAACCGGCACAGTGGCCAAAACCGGTACAGTGGCCAAAACCGGCACAGTGGCCAAAACCGGCACAGTGGCCAAAACCGGTACAGTGGCCAAAACCGGTACAGTGGCCAAAACCGGCACAG
Organism: Pammene aurita; assembly: GCA_947086415.1. Taxonomy (NCBI): domain Eukaryota; kingdom Metazoa; phylum Arthropoda; class Insecta; order Lepidoptera; family Tortricidae; genus Pammene; species Pammene aurita. The sequence goes on along the minus strand of OX352314.1, from coordinate 7,494,358 downwards.
TGGCCAAAACCGGCACAGTGGCCAAAACCGGTACAGTGACCAAACCCGGTACAGTGGCCAAAACCGGCACAGTGGCCAAAACCGGTACAGTGGCCAAAACCGGTACAGTGGCCAAAACCGGTACAGTGGCCAAAACCGGCACAGTGGCCAAAACCGGCACAGTGGCCAAAATCGGCACAGTGGCCAAAACCGGCACAGTGGCCAAAACCGGCACAGTGGCCAAAACCGGCACAGTGGCCAAAACCGGCACAGTGGCCAAAACCGGTATAGTGGCCAAAACCGGTACAGTAGCCAAAACCGGTACAGTAGCCAAAACCGGTACAGTGGCCAAAACCGGTACAGTAGCCAAAACCGGCACAGTGACCACAACCGGGGCTTCTGCCCTATATCACGTCACGCTATCCGCACGAAAACTACTTCTCCTCTTGAAACGACAGGTTCACTTCAATTACTAAGAATGTTTATGAGTTACAAACAACCTGTGACGCCGAAATGGATCAGTTATTTGCGTCATATATTTGGTTTAAGGTTCTATTTCAAACTTCAGAATATTTTTTTCTCTGGTTTGGAAGGTCAGATGGCGTTTGCTTTTGTAAAACTAGCTTCGCGTCGTCATAGCGTGGAATGAGGTTATCAAGTACCCCAGGCTCTATCGAAACGTGGCAAAATGACGGGAAAATGATTGTATAATCATCTTCTTAACGAGCTTAAGGCGTTAGTAAAAGCACGTGTAGCTACAGTGTCCGAGAAGCAATCGGATATTTAAGCTACCTACGTGTTGTGGAACCATCCTGTGCAACCCGAACTGACCCACGTTGGACTTTGTTTTTCATCTCCTCCCCCCTCATTTTTTTCCTGTTTCCAACTCTGACGGATCGATAACCGACCAGCCGGTGTGAATGGAAATTTGCGTGCTCGTTCTTTCATCACATTTCACCAAGTCCAACGTGGGTGAGTTCTAGTTGCACAGGATGGTTCTACAACAATAGAGCTTAAATACCGCGAGCCATCCGGTTGCCTGGCAGACACTGAAACTTACGCGTCATTGCTCTGAATATATCACATATGTTTGATTCCTTCAACAAGATGTAATTTTTTTTTTTTAATACCACGTCGGTGGCAAACAAGCATACGGCCCGCCTGATGGTAAGCAGCTACCGTAACCTATGAACGCCTGCAACTCCAAAGGAGTCGCATGCGCGTTGCCGACCCTTTACAAAAAGGAGGATTCACTGTGCTGACGACTAAAGGAACAAGAAGGTCCCTCATCGTCAACACACTGGGTCCTCTTTGAGCTCTTTGGCAACCTTACTCACCAGCAGGAACACAACACTATGAGTAGGGTCTAGTGCTATTTGGCTGTGGTTTTCTGTAAGGTGGAGGTACTACCACACTTAGCGAGATGCCATTCGCAGTGCCCATACCTCTCTTAAAATCGTCATTGCAGGTGGCTGTAGCTTATCTTAAAGAAAGTTAATTATTGTTAGTTCGAATCGACAACTGCCGAAATAATGGTGTCACAAGGTCAGTCAAGGTCGCTAAACGAATAAATTAATTGTCTATGGTGGCAGTAGGACAGCCTTGTTATTCTCTGATTGATTCACTTTGACATTTACGAGCGTAATTATAGTTTAAAAATACATAAACATGGCGGACTTAAGTAAAAGTAAATAATAGATATCAAATAGGCTATTTTAATAGAAATCAAATAAGCTACTCTATGAAACGATTTTTCTATACACCGTGGGCCCTTATAACTAGAAAGATTTTAACAGTGTATTCCTGATCATATTTAGATACTAAAATGTCCTACAAAATTTTCTGGAATACGCCTAGTTTCAGAGTTAATACCATTTAAAAAAAATACACTTTTTATTATAATATAACTCAGCACAAAACGCCTTTCCGATGGCGTTGTTTATTGACAGATATCAAAGTGACAAGGAAAATGATGCAGAAACTAAATTTTTTCAAAAAAAAAATGTACCAATTTGTTTTAGGCGATACTTTTATTAATAACATTTACTTTTCATGTGCAAATGCAAAAACTAGAAAAAAAAAAGAAAAAAAATATATTTTTTTAGCGAAATTGACCTAAAGTCACATAATATTTTTCCTTCTTTTGGTCTCAGAAATTCGTGGTTAAGATCTGTCGGGTTATACGTGCCCACGGTGTATAATTCGTAAGGGAGACGTATCCAGCCTGTAAAGGTCATAAGGTATTTTTTTTATTTTATTAATTTACATTGAAATTAAAGTCTTAATTAATAACGAAAGAACTTAATAAGTGTGCTAATTTGCCATATGATTAATAATAAATAAAAAATGATCAATTTACTTTGCTAATTTTAATACAATAGAAAGGCCAAAAGCTGGAAGGACCTTGTTTTTCCATGTATTTTTTTTATACCACGACGGTGGCAAACAAGCATACGGCCCGCCTGATGGTAAGCAGCTACCGTAACCTATGGACGCCTGCAATTCCAAAGGAGTCACATACGCGCTTACAAAAAGGAGGATTCACTGTGTTGATGGCTAAAGGAACAAGAAGGTCCTTCATCGTCAACACGCTGGGTCCTCTTTGAGCTCTAAATTTATTTATTTGTATTTTCGTAAAACTGACTGGTGGTGTAATGTACAGAAATTCCATACAATTGTCATTTCTCTTGAGTGTTCTTGAATGTGTGAATATTATGAACTCACAGAATTATAATTATAAACAAAAAACTTCACTTAGACCCCACCTTTCCAAAAGGAAATGCCCGAGCTACTGTAAAACATATTTAAATCACAATAGATGTGCATATGATCCCATCATTAGATCCTGACCTGGTTACAATAAGACCAACTGTGAAGTATACTCTTTCAAACAAAAAATATTTTTTCAAATCGATCCAGCCGTCTTTGAATAATCGGTGAACATACATAAAAAAAGCAAAAACAAAGATCCCGACATTTCCGACGTATTGAGAACCTCCTCCTTCGAAATCTTGAAGTCGGTTGAAAACGACATTGTATGAGAAATGGTGTTACATTGTATGAGAAATAGTGTTACATTATGTGAGAAATGGTGTTACATTGTATGAAAAATGGTGTTACATTTTATGAGAAATGGTGTTACATTGTATGAGAAATGGTGTTACATTTTATGAGAAATGGTGTTACATTGTATAAGGAAATAAACTAGACTTGAACGCTGAACTAAAGCACTTAGAAGTGCTTAAACTAGAAGTAGAGAACACTCCTCGTGTTTACTGTTGCATAATAACCGCTAAGTGTTCAAAAACAGGATACCTAATACCTACGTTAGGATAATGCAAACCAATTAAAAATATGAATAATAGAGGTCATGTATTGTCTATGTTTTATCTTAAACAAAGGCAGGTCGTATAAGTTTACCGTCATGTGAATAAAATCTACTTAGTATTTTTGAAAACACTTAACTATGCTGTCTATATGTAAGGCTGATGCCCCACTAACGGCGATAAACGAGTAGCGATGGACTTTAAGAAAGGTACATTCATGTGTAGATTCCTCGCGGAAAAAAAGTTGCCAAATATTAATCGCTGATTACTGTTGTTCACACTGCTGTTGACTGGTGATTAGTTTGTATAAGGGAAAATGAAAATACTTGTCCGAGAAAAAATCCGCCTATCGCTTGCTCATCGCTGTCGGTCGAACACCTGCCTAAGTGCAAATGTGACAAGAAGAACTATTGTTTAACTGTCTGTGACAACGTTAGTGCTGTATGTTAGTGGTAGTTTTTTCTCTCTGACGTTCATAAGTGCATTGTAATGTGCCTAAATTGAAGAATAAATGTCTTTTATATTTTTTATCTTTTTTTATCTTTTATGAACTATCAAAACTCGCTGCTCGCCGTCGGTTGGGCACCTGCCTACATGCAAATGCGACACCCACTAAGCTATGTGTACTCGTAACCATACGGAAATGAATGTAGCAAGTTGAGCTATTGATTAGTTAGTTGTCTGTGACAACGTTATTGCTGTAATGCTGTATGAACGATCAAAGCTCGCTACGTTACTCGCTGCTCGTCGTCGGTCGGGCACCTGCCTAAATGCAAATGCGACGCCCGCTAAGCGATGTGTCTTGTATTGTAAGTCGTAACCATGCGGAAACGTAACAAGTTGAGCTATTGTTTTAAGTAGCTGTCGGTGAGGTGATGTAACGCTTTGTGGTACAGACAAAACAAAACTTTGTCATTATTTTGTAGAATGGCTAATATAGGGGATGAAAAAAGTTGTGTTGAGTTGATTTCTAACATCACTACATAGTATAAAATAAAGTCGCTTTCCGCTGTCTGTCCCTATGTAAATATGCTTAGATCTTTAAAACTATTACGCAACGGATTTTGATGCGTTTTTTTAAATATATAGAGTGATTCAAGAGGAAGGTTTATATGTATAATACATGCATAATATAGTAGAGAAACACTGATAATTTTAGTTTTATAATTTAATGTCGTAAATAAACACATTTTTTTGCGCTTACATTGCAAACGCTGGCTGAACCCTACGAGATAGATCAAAATAATGTACTACAGTATTGTACACCTTAAAAAGCTCTACAAAAAAGTCCCGTGCGAAGTATATATATATTTTTTAACTATTTTGTCAATTTTACAACATAAGTCCATTTAATGTAAGGGAGGTATTAAACTATAGTGTAATGTAAACACATCCTTAATGTAAACTGCACTCCAGAGGTGTGGTTTTCGAGCAGAATGTTGCACCTTATAGCAAAAAAGACAACGAAAGTTTTTTGTATATGGATAGGCAACTTTTGAAAATAAAACATTACAAATATCTCACCAACCCAGTTGACAGGGTAATGAGTGCAAACAGTCGAACGAAAACAATCCGCTAGTGAGCCTAAACGTGGTTATTTAACATTCTCGCACGTTCGCCTTTCTCCGCATATGTGCGGCTAATCTGAATAGTTCTGATATGATTGGCGGCATACGAGTTAGCACATACATAGTTGGTCGATTGCGCCTTAGCCAGCGAAAGATAAAAGTATAGAACTCGTAAAAGGACCCCAAATTATTGTAGATAGGTAGAGTGCTCGTCATATTTCACCCAAATTTTTACACACTTTTTCAACACTTTCCCACCCCATTCCTGCCAAACCCACCCCTCACGAATGCCAACTGATTTCCCAGCGACACTGACTTATTCCCACTCTTTTAACAACCTTAACACTTTGTTTTGGTATACATCTGCAAACTTTTGATGCTGCTGCCACTGACAGGGCCACGCACGGGGGCTTGCAGCACCGCATTATCGTGTAGCCCTACCCCTCCCCTGCTTCGAGGAACAAAGGAAATCTAGGAAACTTATCGTACTAGAAACCGGATTTTTATTTAAAAAAAAAAATATTACGCCGCCACTTTTTTGCATTGCAGCATCAGCATTTCGTATTCCCCCATTAAAGACGTGACTAATTATATATATCTCAGGGTTTGGGTAAATGTGGACGAAAGTGAAGGTAATTTTGCCCGCCGTGAAATGAAACTAAGTATTCTGCTTTGGGAAATAAATATCTTAAACCGTAATGAAACTGTCATTCACCATAAAGGTGACAGCACATAGCAGAGTGTCAACTATTGGGCGTTAGTGTGTCGACTGGGACGTTTACCTTGTTGTTTACAAGCGTTAACTAGTTTAGTTGTAATCCAATAAACATTATAAGCATTCACTAAAAGGTTTCCGGGTGATTGTCGCCATTTCTGTACGTTTCGAGCAAGGCCGTGCTAAATATACGCGTTTACGTGGAACAGCTGTATACTAATGGTATGAATGGAAAGGTGTAGCTGATGTAAAATCCTTGGGCAAATATCTCAAAAGCAATTTCTAGAGCAAGTTAAAGAGCATAGGAATATACAAAAGATTTATAGGTAGGATTCAGAGCTCAAAGAGGACCCAGTGTGTTGACGATGAGGGACCTTCTTGTTCCTTTAGCTGACGACTAACAGTGAATCTTCCTTTTTGTAAAGGGTCGGCAACGCGCATGTGACTCCTTTGGATTTGCAGGCGTCCATAGGTTACGGTAGCTGCTTACCATCAGGCGGGCCGTATGCTTGTTTGCCACCGTCGTGGTATATAAAAAAACCGGAAACAGATACTCATAATGAGGGTTTCTCAATAAAAATGCTACTTAATATAAATGGGTAATTTTGGGCAATTTTTCAGAATTTTTTTTTTTTCTAAGTGGCGTTTTTTAGAAACGCTCTTATCATACCTGTAGCTTTTTATATACCTACTTGTAAACAGAGCGAAAACATTTAAATTAAACCTATACCTTTTTTTTAATACCACGCCGGTGGCAAACAAGCATACGGCCCGCCTGATGGTAAGCAGCTACCGTAGCCTATAGACGCCTGCAACTCCAGAGGAGTCGGTGCGCGTTGCCGACCCTTTACAAAAAGGTGGATACGTAGGTACTCAAGATCAGTAAAATCGAGTCATTATTTTGTATAGAACATTGAATACAATGTGACCTGTTTGCATTATACTTCAGAGTATTCAATATTAAAGTATGATAGTGTCAGTTCCTTGTAAAGAGGAAATAATAGTAAAAGTAAGAATGATAGTTACCTAAGTACAGTCACCGGCAATAGTATATTCCTACACGAAGGCCGCAAAAATATGTGACACGCTCTATTTGTAGCGTCATAAGAGCGTGTCACATATTTTTGTGGCCTTCGTGTAGTAAGATACTATTGCCGGTGACTGTACCTGTTATTTATTCTTAATTCTTAATAATTTCTTGACAAATAATTGCCGTTAACGCATATGCCTTTTATTTAAATTAATTCACACCCCCTATAGTCTAAAAACTCTAAAATGTTAATATTAAAATAACACTTATTACATACCTACGCGTGGCGGTAAACGCGTAATTAACACCTAGCTTTAATTGCCCACAATTTAATTAGGCGACGTAAACATTTCTTGTAGTGCTGTAGGATTTAGAATTACAAATTATTGAGTGTAGTGAAATTTATCAGGTCAATGCTTTGATAATTATAAGTAACAATGTGTAAAAACCTACTGTACAGTCACCGGCAATAGTATCTTCCTACACGAAGGTCGCAAAAATATGTGACACGCTCTTACCTGTAGGGTCATAAGAGCGTTTCACATATTTTTGCGGCCTTCGTGTAGGAAGATACTATTGCCGGTGACTGTACCTAACATATTAGAACATGTGAATGCATAATGCAATTCAAGTTTAGCGTTTGTCCTGGCTTGGAGTCAGCTTGACAACCTAATCCCATGAATTAGCGTAGGCACTAGATTTTACGAAAGCGACTCCCATCTGACCTTCCAACAGAGGGGAAACTAGTCCTTATCGGGATTGGGTCCGGTTTCCTTACGATGTTTTCCTTCGCCGAAAAGCGACTGGTAAATATCAAATAATATTCCGTACATATGTTCCGAAAAACTCAGTGGTACGAGCAGGGGGGTGTCACTACGCAGTTTAGGTACATTTGGCCGGCGCGCCTCCCGGGCAGGCGTATGGCAGTGGGCTGCCGCTCGGCTCGCACGATAGTCGTATTACGTGGCGCTCGCGCAAAATTGAAAATACACAATGGCTGCGAAACCTAAACCTCGATCTAATCCGTATAAAAGATATAATATTGGTTGCCAAGAAACAATATAAGGAACTGACCGACATATTTTCAAAGGAATACGGCTGTGGCATACCTACACCTACTTCCGTGAGAATCAGACATACTATCTCCTGATAAAAAAAATTTGTTTACAGAATCAACGTTTGTAATTTTTACATATTTATCTTAAAAATAATAAATCAGTAGGTATAGGTACAAATGACAACCCCGTGCCAACACTCACAGCTCGGTCATAAAACTGCGGCGCTCAAACATGATTCACGGTTCGTGCGCGGTTATAAGTTTCGATTTTGCTTGCAGGCGGCGAGTATAGGTATAATTTTATACCTAAATATGCCTTTTGTGAAGGAGTGAATTTTCGGTACGAGCCAGGGTTAAATAGATATCTATCTATTTAATTATATTTTCGGACTCAGCTGCGCTTCGTCCGAAAAAATCGCTCGTCCATGAATTTATCTTTCCCGTCCTCTGCAATAATGTACTATTATTTACTTATTTATTTATAATTGGTATCGTATTCGAATTATGAAAAGCTAAGAAAAAAAAAAAATAACGCGAAAAAAATAATTGGTTTTGTCTGGAGGGTCGGCCGGCTGGGATGACATAACATAACATAACATAAATACTCTTTATTGCACACCTCAAATAATAGACACAAAGTATACACAAGTCACAAACAAAAAAGCAGAGGCAAAACAATTGGCGGTCTTATCGCTAAAGAGCGATCTCTTCCAGACAACCTTTTGGAAGCGGAAACCTTTGTAAATAAACAGAAAAGTAGGTGTTCCAAAGCAAATAAACCAAACATTAATAAACTTACACATATAAAAGAAAGAAAAATATGACGTGTCCCATACAAAATTATTTCGCGTCCAAATAATTCTTCTCCTACTTGTTCTTCAATTATGCCTTTAAACGGATCACCACTATATTTGTTACATCATCACTACATAGTATAATAATAGTTTAAAAAACTAAAAAACACGCTTTTAGCACGCACTAAAAATTACAAAATGTATTGTCATCAGAACTCAGAGCGTGTGCAAAATTTCATCCTAATCGAAGACCGGGAAGTGGGTCAAATTAAGATTCCAAGATTTTCTTACATACATAGTTAGTTACAAGTGAAGCTAATAAAAGCGTGTTAAAATGTACCATTTGATAAAGAGAATTTTAATGCCTACATACTATTTCTCACTGAAAAAAATGTCTTTCAGTTATCAGTGCATCTGAAATGCATTTTATTTTCTCCTTCATTTACGTAGTGGGAGTTACATAACTGAAGTGCATTGTTGTGTCTGTTCGACAGACGGACGGAGGCATCTCAGAGCTACTCGTATTGAAGTATAGTGAAGCTTTGAAATAAATCGTATTGACTTTTAGGGAAAATTTTAAATTAAAATGCGGGACTTGCGACGTTATGAATAGAACTATGCAAACCTCTGTTGAATTGTGTCTCATTCTAATAAAATAACTATTGTAATATATATTGTTTTTTGGCAATCCTCCGAAACGGCTGAATAGATTTTGATAAAAACATGTCTAAGATCACTCGTCACTATCTTCAGAAAACCTGCTTTCAAAAAAAATAAACCACATTAAAATCGGTTTAACCGTTGTTGCGCTACTGGACTAAGAGCTGGCCACGTCAGATATGACACAATAATGAGAGCAATGAAACCTGACTAGTTAGATTGCTTTACCATCTTTATTGATAGATCTGGACATCTGGCAGCTTTTAATGGGTGGAGGTCAGAGTAAGAGACTAACTAAATTTTTCAGTTGGAAAAAAGTTACACCAAAATGGGTAAAAACTGCCTTAGTTGTGTCATTTATAGAGGGCAGGGCCTATATTTTAACATGAGAATAAAAAACATTGCATATCATTGCGGAAACAAAAACAGTAGGCGACAAACTATAAATTGCATTATACGTCATTTGGCACTACTTTCCCCCAACAGAAATTTCTGGCTATGATATAATCTAATTCATGACATAATTTCCCATGATATTACATCAAACCCAGAACTCTAAGATTGGTTTTCTTCAAGTTATTTGCATTCTTTGACCTCCACCACTTTACAGCTGCCAGATGTCCGGATCTAGAAACAAGCATAGTATAGCAAACTAACTAGAGAGGTTTCGTTGCTCTCATTATTGTGTCTTATCTGACGGGGCCAGCTCTCCGTCTATACGGTGCCACAGACAGATCGGTTCACAGACACAAATAGCGGTCAAACTTATTTCACCCCTCTTTTTGCGTGGGGGGTTAAAACACAAATGTTGGGACAAACTAATCAACGTCATACTAAAAACCGGCCAAGTGCGAGTCGGACTCGCGCACCGAGAGTTCCGTATAAACCTGTAGGTATATAGGGGTAGTAACATTTAAATTATTAAAAAGTATTTTTCTTTTATGATGTAACTAAAAATGTACGGTTTTCTCAATTTTTCCTTTATCTGTGCTATAAGACGTTGCTTCGGACCAAATTTCAAGATTCTTGACAGTAGGCCTGAGTATCCATACTAATATTATAAATGGGAAAGTGTATGTGTGTGTTTGTTTGTCCGTCTTTCACGGCAAAACGGGGCGACGAATTGACGTGATTTTTTAAGAGGAGATAGTTGTAGGGATGGAGAGTGACATAGGCTACTTTTTGTCTCTTTTTAACCCCCCACTTCCCTAAAATGGGGAGTGGAAGTTTGTATGGAGCATTACGGGGGGCAATCAGGAAAGGGGAACCGTGTTACCCCGAATTTAACGCGAGCGAAGCCGCGGGCAAAAGCTAGTTTGATATAAATTTCAGCTTGATACCTCCATTCGTTCCTGATAAAAAGGGTCTTGACAGACAGACAGACGGACGGACGGGCAACAAAGTGATCCTATAAGGGTTCCGTTTTTTCCTTTCGAGGTACGGAACCCTAAAATAACAACAACTGTATTCTTAAAACATAACCACCGAATGATTCTGAACCATTTCTAATCTACGAGTTGCTGGGTACCTAATTGCAATTATAACAATGTTTCATAGACAATCTCTTGTTGATCGTTATCTGTGGCGCAGAACAATGGCCGTTTAAATGTTAATGCTATTCACTGCAGTTAAATATTATGACAGTTACGTACGATTCGTGCGAATATTGGATCTATAACCGTTTTAGTTGGACGCGAAACATTTGATAGGCAATATGTTATTCAATATAGGGTTGCTATTCAGCATTGTTGTTATTAAAGTTTGTATACGGCTATGTGTGAAGTTATAAAGGGTGTGGAGTGCATAGAAGGGCAGTGATATTGCACACGGCGAGGCAAACATTTAAACTCGTGGGCTTCCATCTTATTACCAATACCTAGATTACCAATTGTCAACTGTCGATTGTTATATAGGTAACTAATGTTTGTGTGTTTCGAAACTACAGCCAATTAGCACTAGACCCTACTCATAGTATGTGTTCCTGCCGGTGAGTCAGGTTGCTAAAGAGCTCAAAGAGGACCCAGTGTGTTGACGATGAAGGACCCTCTTGTTCCTTTAGCCGTCAACACAGTGAATCCTCCTTTTTGTAAAGGGTCGGCAAAGCGGCGCTGTTACATCTATACAGTTAGTTGCATGACTGAGTCAATATTAGAACCTTAGTAAAATGTAAATAATTTGATAACAATCAAATTTACGTAAAAGGTCTAAACGTAAAATATTAATCCTTGGGTACCGCTACAAAACTGCTTCACAAATTATTTTCTTCCGACTTATACATTTTTCTCAATTTCATACCGAAAACTGTAAAATTTCACCTAATTTATTTTCCCATTATTTCATTTTTTCTTAGGCATTCCCAATTCAGTAACTCATTTAAAGTAAGGAATTCTACGACAATTATTTTAGTTATCAATCATTTAAATCAGGCTTATTTTTGTAATTAGTTACTGGCGATGTATAGTCAGGTGCAAAACTGGGACAAGGCAAATGGCCGAACAAATTTCTCGTTAGTTAATTTTTGTAGCGGACTTCATTCTGAGATAACCATATAAATACGTGAATGATATAAAAGTCATACACCTCATTTTAAAGAGCATATAATGTACTATTTCAACTAATTGTCTTACCTGGTTGTGTAAAAGAAAAATATAAATATTGGGTTAAATAAAAAAAAGTAGTTTAACGGTTTTTGGTTCAAAATCATGGATGAATAAAAAATCAAGATTGTGAATGCAAGGAATCGAAATTGGCTTTTCATATGGATACATAGCTGACACCGAGACGAACAAATATAACCTGAAAGTTTTTATTTTTTCCGTAACTGATCAGACTTATCTTCATTTAAGGCTCCTTATTCCCTAAAAGGTCGAAAAACTGTATTAATGGAAAAATGCTATTTATAAGATATTTTGAAGTATTAGTAATACGAAAAAATACTTTAGAACCATATTTATTATTATTAAGTACCCAAAAATACGATTCTTACAAAAAGTGTCCTGTGAAGTATGATTTATAGGTAATTTTTAAAAATTCATACTATTTTTAAATTTACCACTATAGTAAAGATATTTTTTTATCGTGATAGAAATATGGTCTAACTTTGTTATGTTAATATTTTCAGGGCTAAATATGTATAGGGTTTACGTGGAAAAAATTAAATGTAACCGTGTTTTCATCAAAAAACTGGCATATAATCAGAAGGTATTTTGTTCGATTTTTATTTCGATGGCCGTCTCAGACATGATATACTCAATTGAATTTTATTCAAATTGAATAAGAATTGTCACCCTTTTTTGCGTAGTTTGGAAATAAACGTTACATCTAACTGGAAAACCCGGAAAGGGCTTCAAAGACAACCAATTGTTTTCATATTTTTATTTTAAAAATGTAATTTTTGCTCCGATGGCCGTCTAGATAAAGAAATGAACTATTATATGCATCAATGGTTGATTTAAAAAAACTAAGATTTTTCGCCATAGCCTTCGAAGAAAATGAAGCATTTCGTGAAATTCGTGCGTTTTGGGAATAAGGCCTCTTAACGATGTCGGTGCAAAACTGAGTCAGTACCAAATATTATCTAATAGAGAAAATGTTTATTTTTATCTACAATAACATAATAGGTCAGTAAGTTTATTGGCGTTGTTACCAATTAATAATAAAATAGTAACTTAATAACTAGCCTCTTCTGAAATTATGAAAGAAGCATGTCAAAGTGATGCACATTGGTTCAGTTATGCAACTAACTGTAGAGTGGCAGGCGTCCATAGCCTACGGTAGCTGCCTACCATAAGGCCGTATGCTTGTTTGCCACCGTCGTGGTATAAAAAAAATTTAGCTACTATTGCAATTCCCAATTAGTGTATGTTATGTACTGATTTATGTAGTGTATGTTAATTTAATGTGAAGAAAATTATAACTTTTTTTTATTGTTACAGGATCTCATCCCCGTCCAAGACACCGAGACGTACCTCCTCAAAACGCAGAACGCCATCACAAACCTCCAAGCTAAGCTCAACTCGCGCCCCGCCATTTCTCCCCTACTCACCTCAAGCCTCATCAGCGAGAAAACCGCCATCTCCCGTCTTCCAGTCTCGCAACTAAGCCGCTCCAACTCACTCAACTATAGACTAAGAAAGAAGGACACATCGGGAGACAACAGCCCTTTGAGAAGTCCAAACAATTACATAATCACTGGTTCAGCAAAAATTCCAGAAAGCACAAAGATTTTACTCAACAACGCTTCCAGGTCTTTGGACACTGATAAACGACGCGATTCTAATATGAACAGTCCGTCGTCAGATAGAGGTTTGATAAGCAACAGTTCGGATGATAAAACTATCTCGAACCGTCCACAATACGATGTCGATGCGATTCTGTCGCCACATAGAAAACACGTTAGGAACAAATCTTTAGACGGCCCGGATTACTTTAACAGTGACGCTAGCAATGCGAATCAAGTTAGTCTCAAGACTGTCTTAAAGAACAATGCTGAGGCATATCCGAGAATCGATATCCGTTACCAGGGCGACAAGAAACATCAGAGGGTAGCCAGTGATGGGAAGAAACCTGCTTACAGCAACTACGCGCCTTTCGGCTCCTCAATAAAACGGTCAAGCTCTTTCAATACTGTTAACAGGAATAACAACTATTTGGACCCACAAAGGATAACTTCTAGAAGATCGAGCGGACATTCAGAGGAATACAAAGACTATTTATCAGATGAATCCGACAACGCGTCTTACGAGAAATCCCAAGATAGGTATAAACGCGGATATCGTGGCAGAATTGATTCTCCCGACTTAAAATCGATCGCACCAGCGAATTCCCCAAAATGTCCCAATACTCCGGAGTTGCAAAGGAAATTCGGACCGGGATTGGTTAGGAACTCAGTTCGAGTCACGAATAAGGAAAGAATGAGGGCGTCAGAGCCGAGGGAGGTGCAGAAGCCAGCCGGTCATCAGAGTAGGAGGATATCGGAGCCGACCAGACAGGCTGTGTTGAACAGGCTCACCAAGTCTAGAAGTTCGACAAGAGAGTTCCAGCCGAAAGCTCAGGATAAAGGTAAATATTTGCCACTTATTTTTTACGTCGAAATAAAAACTTCCTTCTTATTGACCTTCTCAAAAAAAAAAACAAAATACGTTTATTTCGAAACACTAGGCTTCAAAGAACATTAAAATACATTAATAAGATAAAATACATTAATAATAAAATTATACATTACATTTAAACATGTCATGGTTATACTCTGTATCTTTAGGTATTTAAATAAAAGTAAATAAGATCTACCCTCAAATGGCTCCTTAAGCCAGTTGAGGGTAGATGAAAACATTACACGATCAAATAATATTGGTTAAAGCCAGGTCGTTAAGTGACAGATCCAGGCAGTTTTGTATTTGATTGGTTAACCAATAAAAGTTATAACTACCCGAAAATGTAAAAATTGTTTGTTTACTTTTATTTAAATACCTAAAGTCATAGAGTATAGTAATTGACTATTTATTCTAGGTTAGTACACTTATATCAAACATATTTATTTAAAAATTTCTGTAGCGAAATTCATTCAACTATTCAACATTATGTTAAACAATTAAATGAAGTTCACTACAGTGGTTCAAATAGGCCCCATCGAACCTGTGTGCAAACATGGCTAGGATGCTGTTGGTGCTGTTCCTCACCCTGCCGAGTAGCGAAGTTGCTTTTTTGCGGATGATGGCGGCAAAGCTGTCCACGCGCGCCTCCGCGAACATTATGTGTCTCAATCACGTTATAAATGAGTAATTAAATAAAGTAATAGTGCAAATCAATTCGTTCAAGACAATTTACTAGATAACTAACTGAATAAACTACCTACCTACCTACTTAAGTTTTGTTAGTCTTCTTTGAAATAACTTGAACTTTTAATAACTTTAATAGCAACTAACAAACGTAAGACACAAGTTATTAAATAAACCCAATCACACTATCATTACATCATTACATAATAGTAAATTGAAGTCTCACTAAAGTTAATAGTAAAAGTAAATGACCGTATTCACTCACAACAAACATTACGGTAGGACCGCACAAAAAACAGAAGAAAGTCTATGATTGATTACGATTGCCAAAACCGACGCGTCTGTAGGTATGTGTATGTCTTTGACTTACTGTCTAAGACGGTGCAACAGTAAATTAATGAATGGTAGGTAGGCCTCAGTAACACGTTTGCGCAAGATTTTGAGCGATTCAGAGATACATATGCGAGTAAAAATATTTGGTTTAAAGATCAAGTTTTGTTTTGTATTACGGCCACATTCAGTTAAGGCTGTGAAGTGAGAGTTTAATAACGTTATAAATAACTATAAAACTTTAAATAGTTTGAATTAAATGAATCAGTATGAGAGAATAGCCAACAACTATAGTAGGACCACAGGGCTAATAGGGCTCATAATTATGACAGTGTGTGTTATTACTTATTACGCACACCCAATAATCATATAGGGCCAACCTTGTAGATGTAGATGTAGTGTAGGGACGCCCGGCCGGAATTCAGGCGGGCTGTCGATCGCTGCTCGCGTTCATTCAGAACAGTTCCCTGGAGTTGGAGCTGCAGGTTACTGTTCCGACTGCGTTCCCACACTAGTCTCCTCGAATCTTCTCGTCTTCCTGCAGAACAGAAGGACATCCTTGAGATTGATACCCTTTAGTTCGCATTCTTCTAGCTCATCTTTTTCGAATACATTATATCGCGTTGCCGCGTACATAACGCATTCCGCTAGCAAACGCTTGCCGGTTTCATCATTTTGGACTGCCTGCAGCCAGTTTCTTCCTTCCACCTCCTATCCGCTTCTTTATCCTTTATCCTATTTATTATTCCTCTTGTCACTTCTGCTGACATTGGTAGAGCCGGTTCTGGACCTGTGTATTTCTCCGCAGCTCCTTCCCTAGCCAGTTCGTCTGCTTTCTCATTTCCTGTGACTCTCTGGTGCTCCGGTACCCATGCCAACCGTTACTTCCCTGTATTCTCCCAACTCATTCAGTTCCTCCTTGCACTCTTTAACTAGGGAGGAGGTGACCGACGTCTTCTTCAATGCCTTCAGTGCTGCTTGGCTGTCGGTGTATATATTTAACTACCGTGCCAGCCTGTTGCCTGCTTTCCTTTACGATACGTACGCACTTTGTTATCGCACATACTTCTGCTTGGAACACACTTGGGCCAACCTTAGATACTCTATTGAAATTTGGGTATGTCCTTAAACTACGTCCGGACACAGGTACGTCCGTAAACTACGTCCAAAAGAGAGGAATGGGTACTGCCAATGTCATCTCGCTCAAATCTGTACCCTCCACCTTACAGTCGCTCAGTGTTAGTGTTTTTGTACCTACTCCGTTAGAGAAGCTTATTTTTCAACATTATTCCACAATCCACATATCTTTAATGATAATCGTAAGTCATAAGCACTTTAGAACGTTATCCGCGACGGATTCGTCTCGGTTTCGACACGAGGAGCCGTCGCGCGTCGTTTGTTTGGCAATGGCAACAGGTAGGGCTAATCGATTGTTGGCGCGGTACAGCTATGTATTTATCGGTGTGCGAACTGCGTTGGCAACTAACGATAGCGTTTACAGTTGCTACTGCAATAACACAGTAAACAATGTTAACTTTCGTCAAGGGTGTCCATGTCCACGAACTGACAGCTACGGCCTTGGATTATGTATGAGAGTTAAAAAAAGTTTGAATGTAATTATTATTAAATCTAAAATCGACGCCATGGTTCCTAAGAACAGATCTCTCATAGTTTCTGACTTCTCCATACTGACCCATTTGGATTGATCGCCTTGTATATAGTTCGTCTAGTACTCGCAAAATAAGCCTTATTGAACTTACTGTGCAGTTTCACAGTTGCAGGTCGATTTGTGTAAGATGGTCCCATAGCATTTACGGTTGTATTTAGGGAAAACGCTGTTTCACTACAGACGCACTTGTCCCATTAAAAACACTTACAGTTTGAAACATTACTTTTCAGGCCAAAAGAAGCCAAGCCAATATCGCTCATCGTCGGCCCTCGCCTCCAAAGAGGCCGAGTTCAACAACTGGAAGAAACGTTCGTCCTACGACCCGATGAAAGCGGCGCAGGAGGGAAAGAGAAAGCAAATGGCCAAACGGCAGGAGTGCAACAACGATCTTAGTTCTCCCAGGTATTCAGGCTTCTACTGAGGCTGAGATGAAGAGATGTCCGGGAAACCAATAGTAGTACGGGCGGGGACCGTATGATCTGCTACGTTACGTGATACAAAGATAAGCTCCATGGCACACGTTTATAAGGGCATTTTTATTGTAATTTACAGCACGAATTAAGTCGTGTTTCAGTAACGTTTAACCGTCACATTCCTGATAAAATGTATGGGATTTGACATTGACCGTTAGTTTTGTGACGATTGCTAACCGGACGTTAATGGTACACAGTTAAATGAAAATGCCCATAAAAGTGATGCTGAGTTCCGAAAAAATAGTAAAAAAATGTAGAATTGGCCGAAAGCACAAAAAAGTACCACTTCCGATGTAAAAATGGATGGTATTTACAAGCGTCATTTGATACAAAGATGACACTTGTGGCAACAAATAGCAATTTGTATGTAGGTACAGAAAAACCCAGTCTGCCAGTTCCTGCATGGCCGGAAGTGCCCGGCACACTGATACAAAGTTACGTAAAGTTGTGGTCAAACTCTTTACTTTTTAACCATTCTGTCGGTACTTTTTTGTGTAGTCTAGTGGTACTTTTTTGTGCTTTCAGCCAATTCTAATGTTTTTTAAACTATTTTTTCGGAACTCCGCATCACTTTTATGAACATGCGCCATGGAGCTTATCTTTGTATCACGTAACGTAGCAGATCATACGGTCCCCGCCCGTCTCAATGGAAAGGCAGCCTATTGGTTTATTCCCGCTCGTCTCATATCTCCGCTCATATTAACTTCAGTGGAAAGGCAGACAATGGTATATAAAAGTTTACAGGTTGAACATGGCTTTATTTACTATGCGTGACATGTTTAAGCGTGCCTAGGCTACATATTCAAGCACGGTTCATAAAATAGTCGGCAAGCTGGCCACGTCAGATATGACACAATAATGAGAGCAACGAAACCCTTCTTGTTAGTTTGCTATACTATGCTTGTTTCTAGATCCGGATATCTGGCAGCTGTAAAGTGGTGGAGGTCAAATAATGCAAATGACTTGAAGAAAACAAATCTTAAGAGTTCTGGGTTTGATGCAATATTATGGGAAAATATGTAATTAACTAGATTATTATCATAGCCAGAAGTTTTTGTTGGGCCTGTTTCATTAGTGCCAAATGACGTATAATGCAATTTATAGTTTGTCTACTGTACATATTTGTTTACGAAATAATACACAATGTTTTTTGTTCTCATGTTAAAATATAGGCCCTGTCCTTTATAAATGGCACAACTTCGGCAGTTTTTACCTATTTTGGTATTACTTTTTTCCAACTGAAAAATGTTGTTGGTCTATCACTCTTACACCCGCCCATTAACACTTTGGCTACCGAGAACCCGCCTGGTAGGCACTCGTAATGTTTGCTCAGATGCCGGGCACGCGGCGTGCGGCATTGCGTTGCACGTCGTAGCCCGCCTGGCGGGTTCTGTCGGTTTCTGGGGTATTGTTCAAAATTTTGCCCGGTTGCGAAAGTGTTAAAAGCTGCCAGATGCTCGGAACTATCAATAAGGATGGTAAAGCAATCTAACTAGTCAGGTTTCCTTGCTCTCATTATTGTCTCATATCAGACGTGGCCAGCTCTTAGTCCAAAAATTTAAATTAAGTATGTTAAATATAGACATAGATATAGAAATATAGCACATAGCGAATTCTCGCTCAAATCAGAAACCCTATTGGGAAATGATCTTAATTTACAGAAGCATCTGTAGCCAAATAACGCTACTGACGTATGTAATGTTAAAATGTTCCTGACGTCTGCATCTCTTACGCTCGTATAAGCCAGTGCGATAGAGAGGAAAATAACGAAATTTCGATTTTTAACGTTCGCGATTGGTCTGCTGGTGTTGAAGTTTGTAAAATATCCTGAGGAGGAACTGTTTTGACAGCGAAGGTCTCGTCCGTATACTTGCCAAAAGTGCCAAAAATACGAAACTTAAAAAAAAAATGCATTTGTCACAAAAGGTTAATAATATTAACTTTCTCTTTCAGCCATTCATCACCAGTCCACCGTTCGCAATCCTTCCACACCACCAACATAGCGGACCTTGAGACCCTGGACTATTCATCAGAAGAGGACCCCATGACTCTGCCCATCGACCCCATGGTCACCTCCACGCACTCAGACATCCTGGACCTCAGGCCGAAGGAGTACCGCGACTTGAGAAGGCAGGCGGTTAACAATGATGTGGTTATGACGAGAGACTACGTCACTAACTTTCAGGTAGGTTTACTCAATCTAGCGGTAGATGGCGCTGTTTCACGTGGCGAATTTTCTACATCGCGCAAGTGTTTGTTTCCCGTGGATTGTAAAGCCTGACCAGAAATATATGATCATGCGCCATGTTGCGGATATTAATTGGAACTAATTTCTTACACTGGCAATAACTTTAATGACAGAAATGATATGCATGTGTGAGTGCATGTGATAGGCTGTCAGTGTTGTCAAGTGTCATTGAGGCTGTTTACTTGAATAATAATAAAGTGTTGAATATGAAATTATAAAGCACAAAATGATCCATATTCAAGAGCGAAACATTGTAAATAGTGTCTATAATAAACTGCTGTAAATAATACGCTCGGGAAATGAAACTATTTCGCCGTGAAATATTTTCAAATTAACATCAGAGCTGACAGGTAAACAAATCGAGATGTCACTATACCATAGACTATTCTACGCTCTGACTGTTGCCATATAAATGAGAATAATAACGCCCTTTTGACAATAATCATATATTTCTGGTCAGGATTTACATGTTTGGATTATTTCTTTTTAATAAAACTTTTTCCCCACGAACTAATTTAATCGGCCACTGGACGTAGTATTTCGTTCCGTCGTAAAGCTGCCGATTAAATTGGTCCTTGCGGAAGAGTTTTAGGATCAGTCACACCCATGTACAAGATATCTCTATTAGCGCGTTATTTCTTTGAAAGTTTTGAAACCTAAGCTGCCTAAAAGAAGGGGTGCGGGAGGGGAACAAGCAATGGTAGACAGGGAACGCGCCATTGTTCCGTGGGGCGTAAGAGAGAGTCAGACATTAATGGTTGCCATGGAGACGTACTAAGTTTACTGTCACTTACAATAAATTAGTGTCTCTTTATAGGGTGAAATTACTTCGAGTGTGCCCGCCCGGCGCCCGGCTATGCGGGGTCTTGGGTGATTAGTCTATGGCAGGGATGTTACAGAGCTCTGGTTCCGGTTCCGTTGAGTCGGAACTTCCGATTAGTTTTAAACATCCGCTTCGGTTCCGGTTCTGTTACTTTCAAAACAGAAGTTATATCGGATGTCATAGCAACGCAGCGGGAGAAAATGAACGGCGTACATGAAAAACAAACAGGTTTATAGACCTACCCTTAACACCTGGTCCACCTATATCTATCACTTGGGCTCCGATTCTGGTTCCGCTTCCGTTTTCGGTTCCGATTCCGTTAAACTAAATTTGAAACATCCGATTCCGCTTTCGGTTCCGATAAAACCACATCTGTTACATCCCTACTTAGTACATACAACAGTAAGGACGGTGGGGAAGGTTTTTCCAGATGGCGCCAAAATAGGTTCCGGTTGCGGAACCGGAGCACTGTAACATCCCTGGTACTAAGTCTATTTGTGTAACTTTCTCCCATAATATTTACACATTTACAGGTCAACCAACCGTCAGAGAAACTCAAACGCAGCGTACACACCGATAAACGGAAAACCTTCATCATAGACGACATAACGCCGACCAAAGACAACATAGACTTCCTCTCCAAAGCCGACGCCATAGACAAGCGTAAAACCTTCATTCTAGACAGCGACACGTCGACTACCAACGGCAGTAGTCCCAGGAACTCGTCCATATTCAGTCATGAGAAGAGTATGACCACGGGGACGAGTGATACGGAGGGAGAGAGCGGGACGGAGGACAGGAGTGCGCCCGTGGTGATGAGGCAGGGGAAGAAACCGGCACAGGCGAAGCAGCAGAGGTAGATATACATACAATATATCTAAAAAATATATTTAAAAAATATCACGCACGTATATTAAGTAAAATCCCTTAAAATAAATTTCATTTTAAAATTTGCGCCTAAAACGCTAACTTCTGTCAAGATGTCGCTATGACGTCACGATCTTCTAAACAGCGACATCATTCTATACGGACGAGGTTGAATATGTCTATTCTTAGCAAATGACAATATCAAAATGTTTTTTCCATTTTTTCGAGGAACGTTACGTCACGCTCAGGATAAAATAATTTTACTGCATTTTTTTAAAAATAAAAAATAAATAAATAAGTTTACAAGTAAAATTGCTGTGCCATACGCACGGACAGACGGACATGACGTAACTATAAGGTTTCCGTTTTTGCCGTTTTGGCTACAGTTAAGTGCGAGCTCAAGCAAAACGTTTTGTTTTTTTTTTTAGGTACAGCGGAGACTTCTCCATGTCGTCATCAACCACGTCCATAAAGAAGCCCGTGGTCCCCCGCTACCTGGACATCTCGAAGTACAAGCCGGAGAGCTCTCCGAAGAACTTCCTCCGCCGCGACCCGAGCAAGACTTACGTGGCCGTGCTGCCGGAACGACCCAGTCGCGGCAGCGCACAGCAAATTGAGATGGGTAAGTTTTACCCATTCGTGTGTGTGTGGGTAAATTTTACCCGACCGAGTAAAGCTTACTTGGCAGTGCTGCCGGAACGACCCAGTCGCAGCGCGCAGCGAATAGACATAGAGTTTTAACGATTTGTTCTCTAGAATCTCTAGGTGTGGGTAAATTTTACCCTACTGATTAAATCTTATGTACGTGGCAGTGCTTCCCGAGAGTCCCATTCGCGGCACTTCGCAGCAAATTGAGATGAGTGAGTTTTAACCACTCGTTTTGTAGGTATAGGTAACTTTTACCAGACCGAGCAAAGCTTACGTGGCACTGCTTCCTGAGACCCAGTTGCAGCGCGCAACTAATTGAGATGGCTGAGTTTTACCCATTCGTTTTCTAGGTGTAGGTAAAATTTACCCTAGTGAGTAAAACTTAAGTACGCGGCAGTGCTGCCGGAGAGACCCAGTCGGGGCAGCGCGCAGCAGATTGAGATGGGTAACTTTTACCCAGTCGTTTTCTAGGTGTGGTTAAATTTTACCCGTTGTTGGACCTTATATGGACTCTAATTGGAAATTCAACGAGTTCGGTATGACTATTGTTTTAATATAGGTAAGGTACTGCGCCAAGTAGACAGGTAGGATAGTAGAGCTAAGGATGACAATGTCATACGGAAAAACAGTCACAAAAGTGTTCAGCTGTGAGTAATAGTTCCAAATCTCTCCAGAGTGGCGCTAATATAGCTAGAGAGTATGAAATGAACTTAGTTAAAAGTCCTGACTGACTGACTCATTTAAAACAACGCCCAGCTTAAACCGTTGGACCTACAGAGCTGATTTTTTCACAATAGGTAGTTTTTATAACGTTAGTATCCACTAAGAAGGGGTTTTTAAAAATTCATCCCCTAAGGGGGTAAAAAGGGGGTTGAAAGTTTGTATGGATGGGGTTTAAAATTTTGAATTAGAGATTTGAAACTTCGTACGTTTACTTATAATTTAAAAAAAATTAAAGTAATTTCAGCGTTTTTCAAAATTCAACCTCTAACAGGGTAAAAAAGGGGTTGAAAGTTTGTAGAGTTTTTTTTTGTGACAGACTTGAAAGTTCGTTTGTAGTTGTAACTAACTTCAAGGCAAAAAAACTATTTTCAGCGTTTTTCAAAATTCCACCTCAGAGGGAGTGAAACGAGGTTGAAAAGTTTTATATTAAAGGCCGTAACTACTGAACCTAGAAAGTTGTAATTTGCAGGAAGAGTTAAATTTACAATCTGTACAACTAATAAGAAGCGATTTTGAAAAATTCCACCCCTATGGGGGTAAAATGGGAGTTAAAAGTTTGTATCGGTGGGGTTTAAAATTTAAATGTTACCCGTTTTTTCGCCAAAATAACTAAGTATAAATAGATTAAGAAGAGTTAGTTAATAAGATACAATTGGATACGAAACTGTATGA
Organism: Pammene aurita; assembly: GCA_947086415.1. NCBI lineage: Eukaryota > Metazoa > Arthropoda > Insecta > Lepidoptera > Tortricidae > Pammene > Pammene aurita. Next base: position 7,470,999 of record OX352314.1, on the reverse strand, counting down.
GGAACCCTGGAGGAAGTAAGGACGAAGTCGCGGGCGGAAAGCTAGTTTTCAATATTTTTGATGAAAGTAGGTACCAAACCTCAACCTCCCTGGTTAGGTTTAATATACAATACAACGGAGACTTCTCCATGTCGTCATCAAGCACGTCCATTAAGAAGCCTGTGGCCAGACACTACCTGGGTGACCACTTACTGGGCGATACACCACCTTTTGTAAGGCAATGTATAGAGATGATTCCCCAATGATTGGATTATTAATAAAGACCAATTAAAAAATAACGACATCCGCTTTAAGGAAACAAACTTGTCACGTTGATGTCATTCACGAACAATAACATTAGGTATAGTTTGTCTGGTGGCATAAGGATAAATGCGCCATACTTAAAGCATGGCGCAGCAAATTGAGATGGGTAAGTTTTACCCGGTCGTTTTCTAGGTGTAAGTAAATTTTACCCGTTGTTGGCCCTTATATGGACTCCAAAACGAGTTCGGTATGAGGCGGCGGCATAAAGATAAACTATAATCTTAATTCGATTGAAAACCAAAACATTTTTTTTACAGAACAAAAGAAACAAGAATTAGAAAAGTGGAAACGACGGGCATCATACGACCCGCGCAAAGCCGCGGCATTAGGCAAGTCGCCTGGCACGAAAGCTCCGCCCAAAACCGCCAGGTAAATAAAAAAGAAACAAATTATCTATGGTTTATAATTTTTTATCGGGTAACTAGAGTTTAGTATTGAGCTCTGTTTAGTATTGAGGTTGGTTTACTATCGAAGTAACGCAGTACTCGCAGTAGTAAAGTACGAGTAGCAACTGTATATTAAGGTTAGGTGCTCTACTTACCAGTTAAGATCTGTAAACCAAGGTACATACATTGTTTGTGGGAATTTTGGGAGTAATTTTGACATTCTGTTGTTTTACGGGTGGTTCATACTATTTTGCAGGGAGTTAAGAAAATAAAGATTATTGTGAATATAGTAAATTATACATAACTTAGCGTTGACAATGTTGGTTGTTGTACTAACATTTCATATCACTGTAACATAATGGGAATGACTTCTTATTATAAACCTGTAATTTTAATATTATTTCTTTATTAACATTTATTTAATATTAATTTTAACATGTCATTACGTCTTCTAGAGCGTGACACGTGTCAATGTGCATGCAAAACTGCTAGATGGAAGCCATCTCGTATCTGTGAGGTTAGTCGATTTGACAGTTTGACTGTCGAAATGTCAGTTTGACAGTTGTGGCGTCCAACACTTTGCACCAACTATATCTATGGTGTTTATATATGGCTTGAGTTTCGCTTGCAAGGCACTTTATATAACACAATGCTGCTTGCCAGATGATTAGGACCTTTAACAATGAGACAAATACTATATGTCTACATAAATTTACTTTTTTATATAGCTTTGTCTTTCCCAAGAAGAAAGGCGTAATAAATATTTGATCAAGATAAAAAGAGAAAACATGACAGCTTTAAATTGTTTGCGCTTAGGGCCTATGAGTCCTAATACCGCGCCAGGACCTAATACCTTCCGCAGTAGGACTTATTGTTTGACGTTTTTTATCTCCGTTTTATGAGTTTTTTATTGTATTTATTTATTTTATTAACCTAGAACTAATAACGTTCCTTCTTCTTTAAATAATAACCTTCTTCAAATCGTGACATGCTAGCAACATTATTTGTGTATGGATCCAAATTGCTAAATAAACTTCTTTGTGTGTCAACTATCACATAAAATCCTGTAAATAACACGTTGCACTGACTTTACCTTCTACTAACTGAAATGAGCACTAAAATGTTATTAATTAACAACAACTAACCCTACTTGATTGTGAAATGGCACTGTCTTCCTTAAAATAGGTAGCGTGGTAAGTATATGCTGTATATTAGATTACTTATACTAATAAAAAATTGGTTGTTTGTAAAGTAGGTTTACGATCGAGATGTTTACGTGATAACGTCTAACCGCTCGTGAGGATTCCGCGTGACAAGTTTCACGGAATGACTGGCAGCGCTCGAGATGAGACGGGAGATCGGTCCGTCTCTCTCTCGTTATACCTGCGATCGCGCTCGTGAGGTTTTGGTGTGACACAAGTTTCTGAACATGTCACCCGACTAAAACGATTTTAAAGACGTTATCACGTCAAAAACATTGCAAATACAAATACAAATTTATGAGCGATTTGGACTATATTTCAATGGTGTTAAGGTAGACAATCGAAATAATTTTAAAATATAATGCTATAAAGTCTGATAAACATAATAATCCCTATTTTTGGGGTTGGGGCTTGAATACCTAGACAGCTACGTCAGCAATATCTCTCTCTTAATGTGTATACTATGTATAGTAAAATATATGAGCAGTGAGCATTGTCACAGACGCACATTCAGAAATAATCATGCTGTCATTTTCTTACGCTAATCTAATATAATCATATCAAGCAAGGGATTATTATATCATTTTTAATTCTATTTTTAGTATTGTTACCTACTGCTAAAATTTTGGTCAGCTAAACTATAGTAGCTTAATCTTATTTTATAACGAATGTCATTACAGCAGCGTCCTGAGATCTCAGTCGTTCCACGGGCCTGTGCTGACGGCGGGGCGCTACCAGCCGCCGCCGCACATCGCGGAGACATACGACGCGTCCAGCGACAACGACTTCTAACCAAACCGCGTAAAGGCTCATTTCGTTTGAACGTTGCTACTGGCTACTTGCCGGCTGTACTGGCGCCAGTCGCTTCAACGGTCTAAACGAGCCTCCAGTTAGGAGATATGTGATAGTGTGAGTGTATTTTGAAATTGGAATGTTTGGTTGCGTGTTATTTGGCGTGAAACGTTTTTTGCTATTTAAGTTTTTTTTAATGAGTCGTAGAACGTAGAAGCGTATTTAAAAACTATTGGCGCCAAATTCAATAGCATCGTTATTGTCGTGATTTTTAATTTGAGATTTATGCGTAGTAATATAAATGTTGCGCAATTATAATATAACAAGTCATTTTTTTATTTTATTTGACGATTATTAAATTTAAGCTGGGGGTTGAGGCAATTTTGTTTATTTACAGATTTATAAATAAAATTTATATAGGCTTATTTACAATTGGTATTTATAATGAAATTATTTCAACCATTTGGTACTACACTATGGATATAAATATACATATTAAAATTATTTAATTAAGTACAATCATAATTTTGCGAGTGATTTGAAATTTGTGCATATTTGTATAACGATATTTAATTATTGAATCGTACGATGTATTTCGATGTTATATTATGTACTAGGCCTTAAATGTTCATTTAATGGATTTAGAGGTTGAAAAAATCATTATCATAATCATTGATGATGACTTTATTATAAAATCAGTTAAATTAATTAAAAATATTATTCCATAGTATTGTAGTACCGTCCCGTTTTGTTGTAAAAGTATTAAATTGTTATATGTATTAACGCGATTAAATTAAAAAAAAAAATAGAAATATATACATTGGCATCACTTTAAGTGTAGGTAAGAGATTCTTTTTATACTTATATTTAAAAATATGTAGTTTGTTCGTTTTTGCGCTCTATTGATAAATTCAATATTTTATCGTTGGCTAATTTTTATAATCTGTTTAGTATCCACAGAAAATATACATAGTACATTTGAATAATATAAAAATTACCGTGGTATGACTTAGAGCATTTAACCAACCGGAGTCGCCATTGACAGGCGTTCCCCTCCACAGAAAATATACATAGTACATTTGAATAATATAAAAATTACCGTGGTATGACTTAGAGCATTTAACCAACCGGAGTCGCCATTGACAGGCGTTCCCCTCTCCACAGAAAATATACATAGTACATTTGAATAATATAAAAATTACCGTGGTATCACTTAGAGCATTTAACCAACCGGAGTCACCATTGACAGGCGTTCCCCTCTGCCGAAAACATCTGACCGGCGGTCATACATTACGTCATTTATTGTATGGACTGACGTTTATCTGACGTGTCTATTTTTACGTTATGGATGTTCCCCTCCCCCGGAAAATTCGGCAGACTTTTTTTGATATAGAAAATGGCAGACATGGCTACTCCGGGTTGAATGCTCTAAGTGGTATGACGATAGCAAAATGTTGAATTTATGGATAGAGTTTTGTCTATGATTGCTCATATCACATACATCGATGTTGTTTACTAGTATTCCTTATGTATTATTTGTTGTAGTTAACCTAGTTAAGTTTTTTGTAAGTGCAATATTTCATCACATTTTTTTTCACTGAGCAAGTACATAATGAAATAAAAATAGTAACATTTTTTATCGGAGTTGCTATTTTTGTATCGCGATTAAAATATTTTATGTGGTAAAATACTCAAGGTTATTCATAAAACATTGAAGATAATGTATAAAATAGTTGAGGAAAGCTTTATGAATAAATATGTTGCAATATCTAAGTGTAGGCATATATTATATTTAAGTACATATATTACCGAGCAAAATTTTAAGCTCTGACAGAGATTTTGCCGTCGTTCGTCGCTAAATTTAATGTAATAAGCTACTCGAAATTAAGAAAAAGTGATCATTATTTGTAAGTATTATTCCTGTAATGTATTAATGGTTAATTTCGTTCGGGCCAACATTAATGTATTATTCAAAGTGATCTTTATGGTATGCATCTTTTCTTTTGTCTAATCGTTTCAATGATCTGAGTACTTACAATGTTTTCTAAATTTGGAGTAGTGATTGTAGGATAGTATTACGTTCTGGCTATAATTGATGACGTTTATATCATGAATCAGTGTCAGCAAACTACGTAGTATTTGTAATAATTTGATGTCTAGGATTTCGTAAAGAATAATATTTAACAGGAAATTAATAATAAATCCTTGAAGTAATTTGGCATTTCATTTCTTAAACCCCCAGAATAGTACATTACTGCAGAGGCCGTGAAGGAAGGGATTTAAGGACGAGATGTAGACGAGGCCGGATAAAGCGAGTCCTGCAATCCCTGTTCCGGCCAAGGATTGTATAGTGCTTTTCTCAAACAATGTAAGAAAATATTACTAAATTGCCGGCTTTATTAATTTTTAAACTTGACATTTGAAAAAGCTATTCGAGCACCATGTTTAACCGTTTTTTTTTTCTTTTTTAATTTTAATGTCGCAAGTATGCTTATTTTACATAGAGAGTGGTCGTTGGCTGTATGCAATATTTCCTTTGTCAGTCTAATCTTAGTGAGCAAATTTAAAAAGTTAGAGCAGCGGACAATAATGTACGTTTCATATTAACTCAATAAATGAGCAACTTCATGTCTTCATTTCGTGACATTAACGCATACATTTCGGAGTATGTTTGAGGAAATGTTATTAATATCTCTGCCAGTAAGGAAAAATTATTCTATTAAAAATATTTATAAGGGGCTACTCATGTAACTTGGTCGGTTTTTGGTGAATATGTTTCGATCGATTTACGATGATCAATTGATCATTGTCACGAGCGCCCTCAAGTCCTGTTTTTTTATACTACGACGGTGGCAAATAAGCATACGGCCCGCCTGATTAGCTTGTAGTTAAAAAACTATCCTACTAAAACAAAGTTAATTTGCACCATAACAGCTTTTTTTTTTACAATCCAGAATAAAACGATCTCGGCAAAGGGGCGTCCATTAATCGCGTCATACGTTTTTGGCTTTTTTTAGACCCCCCCCCCTCCCACATGGTGATCTTTGGTGATATTTTCAGGACCCCTTCCCCCCTCGTCCAATATGACGTGTAATTTTTTGTTAACTAAAGTATATAAGTACAGTTTTCTAACACGTGAAAACGTAACATACGTACGTGAAGGGTAAAAAAATTAAACTACATGTATGTACATCTCACTATTTTCATTAAAATAATATTTAATAGAAAAAAACCGGCCAAGTGCGTATCGGACCACGCATAATGGAGGGTTTCGTACATACTATCGAAAAAGTAATATCAAAAGGTCGTATCTGCCTATGAAAGACGTTTTTTGGAGATTACTTAATAATTCCTAAATTGATAAATATTCTCGATTTTTTTCTTATTTTTTGGATCCTGTTCAAAAGTGACAGGGGGTACAATTTTTTTTAGACTTAAGGGGTGATAATTGATAAATATCAACCAAATGGTTGTGATTATTGAAATTGGTAAGTACATGTATGGAGTGCCCCCCGCGAAAATATATCTTTTTCAGCAATTTTACTATAAACAACAATGCACCTTATGTTCAAATATTTATTAAGATACGTTTTATAGTTTCCGAGTAAAATGGCTGTGATATACGGACGGAAAAACGGACATACGGACGGACAGACGGACATAACAAAACTATAAGGGTTTACGTTTTTGCCATTTTGGCTACTGAACCCTAAGAACCTACTGTGAAGAAAATAATATTTCAAATGCCACTAAAAATTATTTACAATCATAGTGCATCTCATAAGTGTCATAGGTCTTCACAAGCAGTTTCAATTTCACTAAATAAATGCAATTGTTTCGTTTTTAGATTTAAAAAAATCGCTATACTTCTCTTTATAAGGTTTCAGGAGTTCCCTTGATTCCTCATGGATCCCGTGATTAGAATTTGATTTCGTTAAAAATGAGATCAATCTAAGTGACCTCGTGCATAAAGCATAGCGACGCCTCGCCCGCTCAACTAAACGCAGAAGTCCAACTGCGAGGCAAATTTTACTCCGGTTTTCACAGATTGGTTCATTTAAAAGTTGATAATTTTTATTTTATTGAAATACAGTATAGCACGAAGGAACAAAAAAATTACACGTGATACGTGTCCAGACCCCCCTCCCCCCTGTGGTGATCATTGGTGATTTTTTCTTGACCCCCTCCCCCCATCTATACAATAAGACGCGATTAATGGACGCCCCCAAAGGAGAAATAAACTTATATGGAATTCGCTAGGTACGGTTAACCAATTTGATTCCTAGGCCACTGTAGAACCTTGTCGTAATGACAGTTGCCCGTGGATACGTATAAACGTAACCTATTCGCTATTTGTGACAAGGTTCTAGAGTGGCCTAGGAATCAAATTGGTCGACATATTTTTATTAAAATGATAATTTAATTTCTTAAATACACGCACAAAGCCCATAACTTGTAGGAGTAATAGCGAAGCAATATCTAAATTATTATAAAATGTTAACAAGAACTATGTGTTCTACAAGTAAGTAAACAGCGATAGGATATGAAGGAGATTTTTATTCAGGGACTTAAATAAAACGACACAATTTGTTACATTTATTATTAATGATTTTATTTTGAATATCAATTACACTTTGGGTTTTGATTTTATAAATTTACACCAAACTTGTTTTCTTTGTATCATCCATTTTTTTCACAAGTAGACATAAGTGCTTTCTATTTAGCATATTTATATATCTTAAGACGATCATTGCGTCATATCCACCGTGTGGACTTTCCCAAAAAAAAACGTAAAATTTTTCTCACAGGACATTTGGCTTCGTTGTTTCAAAACAGTAAATACTATCATTTCGTTCAAGAGAAATGATGCAAACTACTGTCATTTGTCATTTTGTTCAAAAGAAATAATGCAGAAGAATAACATTTCAGAGTCACTCGCTTCAAGTCGAAGGAACTTATTAGGATGTTTTCCGTCACTATACATACTTCACAACCACATTTAACTTTTTTTTGTTAAAATAAAATCATTAGAAAGTTTATCTAATTCGAAAAGAATACTTCTAAATTGAGCAACGTTACCGAAGTGACAGTAAAACGTTATTCATCAAACAAAAATGCATTTTTTATGCGAATCTGTGGTTCTGTGGTTCTGAGGTTCTGAGGTGTCCATACTTTTTCATATGAAATGTTATTATTATCTATACATTAATAACCATTCGTACTTGTGTGAAAAACCATCGAAACTATGTAACGTTAAGCCTGAGCCCGAGACCCTTGTTACAATAGTTGCATATAAACATGCTCCCTGAAGTATTTTCTGCGCTCTTTACAATTTCAATCTTGACTCCATAGTTTAGAACCATGATTATTTACCCTAGGATGTAGAATATAAAAATGGAGTCAAGCCAATATCGCAATCGATACTAGCTATACGAAATATTCAGGGAACACTGCCTTAACAAACGCTTGCATAAAATTCGTTCAAACGGTCCAAAATAACACCGTATACTTAGATTACTTTAGTGAGGCAAAAAAAAGACAAGATCATTGACAGAAGACAAGTAACTTAATTTAAACTGAACGAATAATACCTATATACCCTGTCATTTCATGCCTCAATAATACAAACCAAATATCCTAAATGCAAAATCAAAGGCAGTAAACTATCAAAATTGGCACTACTCTGATTAAAAGTAATCATTAAAAAAAATCTTGCTATATCCTCTTACTCTAATCTTATTGTAGTTAAAGCATTCTCTTATATTTTACACACGTTTTTATATTTTCATATAAATAGATGTAACCCTATATTGTTCACCTATGAAACAACATTCATTTTTTGTCATTTGACCTATTTCTAACACGGGTGATTTAAAATATATTTGTATATATTATATATAGTTAGCATACATCCATTCTTAACGGAATTAAAACTATTACAACAAAAACGATGCGTAATTCTATATCTACATTAATAATAACGGTTTTATAATTATATGAATATATAAGGTCGGAATTTATGTAATAAACGTCTACTTTTTATATTATTTACAAACATTTTAAGCATTACTACATTAATACTAGTTGTTCTATAATTATAATGTTTTTGGGTTTATGTTTAATTTAAACATCTCTTAAAATCTCAATCAAATCTTGTGGGTCTTACCTACAAATATTTATAGAAAACAAATTGAAAAAAAAACTGTATAAATAATCTTTTTAAATTATAAAACTCCATAATTTCACCACTTTTTAGTATCATGAATCACGTTTTCTGTCTGTTGCTTGAACATTCACACATTTTTTTTAAATTTCTGTAAAGGAAGATTAATATTGTAGTCACCTTTCGTTCACTTTAAAAAGATTTTAATGGTTTTTAGAATCATAAAAAGCAAAACAAACAGTACAGGTTGGTTAGGTAGTTTCTAGGTTTTTTACTAAATCTATTCAAACTTCTTCAGTTTATTTATAATTAGGTACAAAGTATTGATCAATATGATACTCATAATGTACCTCGCAGCACTCACTGGATTTTCTTTATCCTTTGCTTTCCCACTACTACTACCCCAGGGAAGAAATGCCTATCTATATCCAGTGACATGTAGCCATACGATAAATAAATAAAATTCACAGTGACTACCAGTTTTGACAATCGTTATTATTACACTTTTCTAGAAATTTTATCACCGATTGTTCATTGGACATGATATAGGTAATAGAAATCTAACGAATAGGATTTCACATATTCGCTAATACGAATATATGATTCATATTTTGCTTTAAAATAGTTAGAAACGGTGTTAAATAATATTTATTTAATAATAAAAACATTTTTTATTTAATAGTAAAATATTCGCAACATATTCGCAATTATGAGCCGTGCGAATACGTACGAATATCTAAAAACGAAAATCTTAAATTTTCACGAATGTGCCATTTTTGCTAGGTTTTAGTTTATCTAAATTAATACTTTAACAAAGTAAAACAACAAATGTTGTATGATTTTTAAACAATTTCTTCATTTCTTTATTTATAACTAAGTGTTTATTCTATCACAGCAAGGTCTGATAAATAAATCGTGAATCTACGTGAAATTGTTTTAAAAAATTTCGTTTCGATGATCTTAATTATAATTTGAAAATATTCTAACTATTTTATTATCATTATGTGCAATGTGCGTTTGATTTCCAAAATATGTTTTACGATTCTGCGACCGGCGAAACTTAAATTAAAGTTCATCATTGATACCTACATAAATAAAAGATGTAACTTTTATTTAAATAAAATCGTTAACAAGTAAATACCTACATTAAATTAGTTCTATAAAACTTAAAACTAGCCAGCACACCAGCCCCGTTTCCCTGCTGGATGGCTAAACTCAGCCGTTGGGAGAAGTAGGAACCTGCCCGTAGGTCGCCAGACACACTGACCAATTTTTTAGATAAATCTCTTAGTGTCAAACGACCATAGGCCGAATGTTTCTACTGCGAGTGCCGCAAATATGTAATTTCTTTTCAATAATTTTAAACAAAAAAGAACCGACTTCACTTAGCCTCCACCTTTCTAAAAGCTCGAGCTGCTGTAAGTAATACTCAAATCACTTTAGGTGTGCCTATAATAGTTGAAGAGTTCCCTCGATTTCTCCAGGATCCCATCATCAGATCCAATGGGATCAACTTTCAAACAAAAAAAATAATTTTCCCAACAATGGTGAACATACATTTAAAAAAAATTGCTAAAACAAAGATCCCGACGAATTGATAACCTCCTTGGAAATCTTGAAGTCCGTTGAAAAAGCATATTTGTGGCACTTGGCCGAACGCCGGACGTGGGACGGGGCCAACGTGTCCGCAGGCCACGTCCCATACCAGACGTCGCTTCGAAAACCAGGGCACAAGCGTACAACCGTCAAATATTTTCCCGTCTGCCGGAGACAAGCCCACCGGCTCCAGGGTAGATACATAAATAACTAGTAACATATTTTGCCAAATAATACACCACCGCTCATAAGTATTTTCTAAATACTTCCCGCAATTTTCTACATACAATTGTATACAAAAATAATTTTAAACAAAAAAGAACCGACTTCACTTAGCCGCCACCTTTCCAAAATCAAATGCTCGGGCTGTTGTAAACAATACTTAAATTACTATAAGTGTACCTATAATAGTTGAAGAGTTCCCTCGTTTTCTCCAGGATTCCATCATTAGATCCTGACCTGGTTACAATGGGACCAACTGTGTAACAAAAAAATAATTTTCCTGTAATGTTCAATCACAGGCAATGGATTCTCCTAGATGTTAGATGGATTTTTTATTTAAGTAATATATATTCTTTTAAAATTTCGAGCTTTCTTTATGCAAATAAACCATTAACAAAATATATAATACACTAGTTCATATAAAGTAAACCAATGTTGTAGTGGAAATGGGTTCATGTTTTTGTAACGCTTGCCGGCTGGTACCTAAATAGTCAATTTATAAGGGTACTATAAAATATGCCGGTTACATTACACTCACGTTTCTGTCATGTCGCCCGAGATTAGTGTTAGTGTCTCACGAAAGTTAAAATTTAATAATTTATAAGGCTTAAGGGTATTCTGCACATCATTTTGAAGCTCGATTTGTCTGCTAAATTAAACAAAGTAAATTTCACACATAACTGTTAACACTGCGACTTGGCAGTATCAATCTGAAAGTCGATTTTGTTTACAATTGTATGGACAACGAATACCTAATGCCTAAATACTTATGAGTGGTAGTATGTCAGTTTCAAAGTTTATTCCATTGCTCGTCTAAATTCTGATATACATCAGATCAGAAACGTAGATTTAGTCTCTAATGTTAAGAACGTAAATATTTCTTAGTTGGACAGGCAAATGCCTGCGGAAGATTTAACTCAATTAACAACACCACGTATAAATAGGTAGGTATACATTTTACCGTTCTCATAGAAAAAAAATGCTACCAAGCAACAACTATGTAAAAACATTAATTTAGTATAAAATTCTCTTTCAACACATCTTGGATTAATCTACCTACGTAGAAAACCTAGCAGTTTTTAAATGTATTTTGGCCTACAACTGGCAAAATATTGAGCAAATTGAGCAACAATAAACCTATACTATAAGCGATTCAGGAAGCAATTACAATTGGTAAACAAATACATTTATTACAAAACAAATTTGTACACATCGACAAAAATACATTTTCGAAATAATCCTTATCTTAAACTATGTTAATCTTAATTTAGATGTAAAAGTCCTTTATATATTTACAACTTATAATATGACTTAATAATAGGTTTTGTTTAAATTCTAAAGCATTTTAAAGTCTTTCACGGCAACGCCGCATCACTCCACAACCAATGGCGTATATTCCACTACAAGATGCATATAGAAGCGAAACTGAAGCCCTCATATCTCTGACATTTTCAGTCTCTTTATAATCTATCAATATACCAAAGTTATCTACTAAAATCATACACAAGATATCTCTATACTCCGCTTAGCGCGTTATTTCTTTGAAACCTAAGCTGCCAAAAAGAAGGGGTGCGGGAGGGGAACTCGCAGTGCTAGACAGGGACCGCGCGATTCTTCCGTGGAGCGTAAGAGAGAGTCGGACATTAATGGTTGCCATGGAGACGTACTATGTTTACTGTCACTTCCAATATTAATGTCTCACTATAGAGTGAAATTACTTCGAGCGTGGCAGCGGGGGTCGCCCTGCTATGCGGGGTCTTGGGTTAATTAGTCTATGACTAAAATTAATTGCTAAATTTGACACTATAAACCATCACCACCTTTTTAGGGTTCCGTAGTCAACTAGAAACCCTTATAGTTTCGCCATGTCTGCCCGTCCGTCCGTCCGTCCGTCCGCGGATAATCTCAGTGACCGTTAGCACTAGAAAGCTGAAATTTGGTACTAATATGTATATCAATCACGCCGACAAAGTGGTAAAATAAAAAGTGGAATTTTTTTTTTATTAGGGTACCTCCCCTATACGTAAAGTGGGGAGTGATTTTTTTTTTTCATTTCAACCCTAACGTGTGATATATTATTGGATAGGTATTTAAAAATGAATAGGGGTTTTCTAAAATAATTTTTCGATAATGTAAATATTTTCGGAAATAATCGCTCCAGAAGTAAAAAAATATGCGTCCCCCCCCCCCTCTAACTTTTGAACCATAAGTTTTAAAAATATGAAAAAAATCTCAAAAGTAGAACTTTATAAAAACTTTCTAGGAAAATTATTTTGAACTTGATAGGATGAATAGTTTTTGAAAAAAAAATACAAAATAATTCCTGAACTAAGTTTGTAATTTAACCGTATAAGCAGGCGTTTATTGTACCTGTAATTTCTACAAAATTACAATGAAATGACGTGCTTTCAAATAAAGTAAAAACGGTCAAAATCGGTTCACGCAATAAAGAATTATCCCATAAAAATCATCTTCCATACTTTATGCTCGCGCGCAATAGTTTACTTAATTTGCCGATAGATGTCGCTGTACGTGGAACTCTCATATCATATCCTACATGGCGGAGTTATTAACTCTTAAGTGGGGACACTTACTGTGACGGACGGAAAACTACGGAACCCTACAGTGAGCGTGGCCCGACACGCTCTTGGCCGGTTTTTTGTTTTGATTCAGGTTTTAGGAATTTGTTTTTTTATAATCTGACGAGTTTTAGCTAGCATAGCTTTCGTAAAGAGGGAACTAGAGTAGATGGGCATGGAATTGACAGGAAAGTTGTTGATTAGTATTAACCTTCCTTATAAAATGGTCTCCAAGTTTATTGTGATTCGAATCATTTTTAAAATAAAGGTAACGTTTTGCTTTGTAAGCGGCGGTTTGTCCCATAAACAAATGAAAATAGTCGAGATTTTTGTGGACCCCACAGAAATAGTACAAGACAATTCTAGTCACAAGTAGCCTTTTAAGGCACTGTAAAAACTTCAGCTTCGCTTCTCAACGCTTCCGCACTTTAACAACTAATCTCAGACTCGGCGACCCCATTGCTACCCTGTTTAACAATCTTTCTCTCACCAACGACGACGTCAGAGTAATTTTTATTCTTCTGATTGTTGTTCTGATTCTGACCATTGCTGCCGGAACTTGATGATGCATTATCGCTATCCACGTATGGCACATCTGTCATAGGACCGTTTAGTAAGCTAGCTGCTGAATTTGACTGTTTTAGCTTAGTTTTCTCTTCTTTAGGCTCTTCTCTTGGACTGTGTAGATCCTGTATTACAGCTTTCTTTGGATCGATCTGTATAGTTTTAGATTCGGATAGTTTATTAGGGGTAACTACGTTAAAGTATGGGGGTGGGAGGATGTTCATGGTCGTTAGATTCACAGAACCGGAATTTTTCTTTAATGCGTTTAGGTTTTGTTCTAGCTGTGCTGCGTCTAAGCAGAGGGGTTTGAGTTTTAGTTTAGGGGGTTCTTTGGCCCAGGCGTTGATTCGCGGTGGATCGGGGGATGCTATGGGGGCAGTCTTTCGTTCTGGCATGAGGCTATTCTTGTTGTGGCTGGTTTTGTCCATGATGTTTACGTTGGCGTCTATCGCTTTGGAGAGAGCGTTCTCTGGGGGTTTCGGCGATGTTGGAGTTATGCTGATAAGTTTGTCGACCTGAACAAAAACGGGGATGTTAGTTATACCTATCTTAATAACACTTGAAATACTAGGCTCTTAACTCATAAAACAGTCATTGGTAAAGTATGAGAAAGTATAAATTTACGTCCTTTGGGTTTTTGGTTTAAGTTTCTACATAGGTACAAAGATTCAAAACAAAATAAAATATTTATTTGCAGAATAAGGGTAAATTTACATGTGTTTGTGTAAATGATCGTTTCACCTTTTTCAACGGTTAGCTAACAGTATGCGAATATTACAAATATACATCTTAAGGGTGGAAGGTGTGCACTTTTCTAAACATAAAAACTAATTTCTAAATTACCTACTTACATACTCGTATATAACTAACATATAATATTGTAACAGCAGAAATAGTTACTTTATCTTACATTACATTTATTTCACATCATTCATCATGTTCCATATATTCCTTGACATGATAAAAGCAGCGGTCGAGGAGCCAACGTTTTAACGTTTGCTTAAATTCTGTACCTTCCAGTGCTTTTATTTGGGAATTTGCATTCAGCAAGTTTTGATCGCATAAGATTAAGACGGTTGATGTAGAATTAATTTAAATACGATTCTAGAACTACTTACATACTTACTTTAACGCATATAATGTTAAATGTGACTCAACTCTATTCATAAAATTAGCTGTTGTGTCTAGACAGAGACAAAGTGTAAACGAATGAATAGACTTCTGCTGCCCCGTTCTATATTTGTAGTGGAGTTATTTTTAACATGATGCGAATCAACTTTCTTTCAACAGCTAGCTTCGTTGTAAATGCTTTGATGTCACATTCGCAAGATTTTAAATCTTCATGTAAATGATTTATTCAAATATTTATGGCAAGATTGGTATGTAATATTGTTTTCTATCTAATCGATTCAGAATTGACGGCAGGTTCAGAGGATTAAAACATCCTCGACCCCTACTGCCAATGCTAAATTATACATTGGCTTCCTGTATCTACTACAATGTAAGTATAATGTTACAGCTGTTGGATCTCTATCATATCATATAACTTACCGCAGGCCCCGGGTCCGCGGGCCGCTCGGGCTGCTCGGAGAAGGAGGTCTCCCAGACCGCAGGCTCGTCTTCCGACGCCGAGTCTGAGTCCACCGAACCGCCGTCCACTGAACTTAATAATCTGTGGAAATTATCAACGTTGCAACGTTGTAGGAGCGTTTTGATAAACAAATACAAATCCCAGACTTTGTCTTATTTAAGACCATAAAGACATTTGGTGCTCACAACAAAACGAATCGATTGATACCATACATGAAAAAAAATCATGCCTATTAGAGTCCGTGACTGTACCTTCACTCATGATTGGATAGGAGGGTTATGTACGGTCAGCTGCAGATAAATAGACCCCCCCCTGCATACAAGTCCTTTTCTCTGCAGCTGACTGTACCTGCACAGACTACTCATCATTAAGCTTTTACAAGGAGCACGGCGTTACCACACATAAGCGCAATTTTTAACCGACTTCAAGATTTGAAAAGAGGAGGTTCTCAATTCGGCGTGTATGTTTTTTTTTTTTGTTTTTTTTTTATGTTTGTTACTTCATAACTCCGTCATGTCTGAACCGATTTTGAAAATTATTTTTTTGATTGTAAGTATACATATATATATACAGATTGGTCCCGTTTCTGTCAAAACGCAGTTCTGATGATGGGATCCATGAGGAATCGAGGGAACTCCTCAAATCTTAAAGGCATACATATAGTGATTTTTATATTTTTATCAACAAAACCATCATTTTCATTCAAAACAGTGACATTTGATGAAGTAGAACTGCTGATGATGATCAGAACGGAACTCTTCAACGACGCATAGTTCACGTTTGGCGATTCGTCCTCTTCGCTGTGTTTGTTTAGCAAGTTTAATTGTCAGAACAAATGTTCGTCAAGCTCAAGTTCTGATGATGGGATCCATGAAGAATCGAGGGAACTCCTCAAATCTTAAGGGCTTACACATAGTGATTTTTGTATTTTTATCAACAAATCAAGCATTTTCATTCAAAAGAGTGACATTTGATGAAGTGGAACTGCTGATGATAAACAGAACGGAACTCTTCAACGACGCATAGTTCATGTTTGGCGATTCTTCCTCTTCGCTATGTTTGTTAAGCAAGTTAGATTGTCAGGACCAATTTTCGTCAAGCTCAAGTTCTGATGATGAGTTCCACGAGGAATCGAGGGAATTCCTCAAATCTTAAAGGCATACATAAAGTGACTTTTGTATTTTTATCAACAAATCAAGCATTTTCATTCAAAAGAGTGACATTTGATGAAGTGGAACTGCTGATGATAATCAGAACGGAACTCTTCAACGAGGCATAGTTCACGTTTGGCGATTTGTCCTCTCCGCTGCGTTTTTTAAGCAAGTTATTTCATTGTATGGAATCTAAGTGCACCATCTACAATAATCCTTCACCCTACTACCCCCATTGAAGTCGGTTTTTTTTCTTGAAAATTATATTCGTTAATTTCTGCGATTCGAACAGCACACTTCAATAGTATTCTACATCATTTTTAACCGACTTCAAGATTTGAAAAGAGGAGGTTCTCAATTCGGCGTGTATGTTTTTTTTTTTTTTTGTTTTTTTTTTTTATGTTTGTTACTCCATAACTCCGTCATGTCTGAACCGATTTTAAAAATTATTTTTTTGATTGTAAGTATATATATACAGATTGGTCCCGTTTTTGTCAAAACCCAGTTCTGATGATGGGATCCATGAGGAATCGAGGGAACTCCTCAAATCTTAAAGGCATACATATAGTGATTTTTATATTTTTATCAACAAAACCATCATTTTCATTCAAAACAGTGACATTTGATGAAGTAGAACTGCTGATGATGATCAGAACGGAACTCTTCAACGACGCATAGTTCACGTTTGGCAATTTGTCCTCTTCGCTGTGTTTGTTTAGCAAGTTTAATTGTCAGGACAAATTTTCGTCAAGCTCAAGTTCTGATGATGGGATCCATGAAGAATCGAGGGAACTCCTCAAATCTTAAGGGCTTATACATAGTGATTTTTGTATTTTTATCAACAAGTCAAGCATTTTCATTCAAAAGAGTGACATTTGATGAAGTGGAACTGCTGATGATGATCAGAACGGAACTCTTCAACGACGCATAGTTCACGTTTGGCGATTCGTCCCCTTCGCTGTGTTTGTTAAGCAAGTTAGATTGTCAGGACCAATTTTCGTCAAGCTCAAGTTCTGATGATGAGTTCCATGAGGAATCGAGGGAATTCCTCAAATCTTAAAGGCATACATAAAGTGACTTTTGTATTTTTATCAACAAATCAAGCATTTTCATTCAAAAGAGTGACATTTGATGAAGTGGAACTGCTGATGATGATCAGAACGGAACTCTTCAACGACGCATAGTTCACGTTTGGCGATTTGTCCTCTCCGCTGCGTTTTTTAAGCAAGTTATTTCATTGTATGGAATCTAAGTGCACCATCTACAATAATCCTTCACCCTACTACCCCCATTGAAGTCGGTTTTTTTTCTTGAAAATTATATTCGTTAATTTCTGCGATTCGAACAGCACACTTCAATAGTATTCTACATCATTTTTAACCGACTTCAAGATTTGAAAAGAGGAGGTTCTCAATTCGGCGTGTATGTTTTTTTTTTTTTGTTTTTTTTTTTATGTTTGTTACTCCATAACTCCGTCATGTCTGAACCGATTTTAAAAATTATTTTTTTGATTGTAAGTATATATATACAGATTGGTCCCGTTTTTGTCAAA
Source organism: Pammene aurita (assembly GCA_947086415.1). Taxonomy (NCBI): domain Eukaryota; kingdom Metazoa; phylum Arthropoda; class Insecta; order Lepidoptera; family Tortricidae; genus Pammene; species Pammene aurita. The sequence goes on along the minus strand of OX352314.1, from coordinate 7,452,898 downwards.
ACCCAGTTCTGATGATGGGATCCATGAGGAATCGAGGGAACTCCTCAAATCTTAAAGGCATACATATAGTGATTTTTATATTTTTATCAACAAAACCATCATTTTCATTCAAAACAGTGACATTTGATGAAGTAGAACTGCTGATGATGATCAGAACGGAACTCTTCAACGACGCATAGTTCACGTTTGGCAATTTGTCCTCTTCGCTGTGTTTGTTTAGCAAGTTTAATTGTCAGGACAAATTTTCGTCAAGCTCAAGTTCTGATGATGGGATCCATGAAGAATCGAGGGAACTCCTCAAATCTTAAAGGCTTATACATAGTGATTTTTGTATTTTTATCAACAAGTCAAGCATTTTCATTCAAAAGAGTGACATTTGATGAAGTGGAACTGCTGATGATGATCAGAACGGAACTCTTCAACGACGCATAGTTCACGTTTGGCGATTCGTCCCCTTCGCTGTGTTTGTTAAGCAAGTTAGATTGTCAGGACCAATTTTCGTCAAGCTCAAGTTCTGATGATGAGTTCCATGAGGAATCGAGGGAATTCCTCAAATCTTAAAGGCATACATAAAGTGACTTTTGTATTTTTATCAACAAATCAAGCATTTTCATTCAAAAGAGTGACATTTGATGAAGTGGAACTGCTGATGATGATCAGAACGGAACTCTTCAACGACGCATAGTTCAGGTTTGGCGATTTGTCCTCTCCGCTGCGTTTGTTAAGCAAGTTATTTCATTGTATGGAATCTAAGTGCACCATCTACAATAATGCTTCACCGGCTACCCCCATGGAAGTCGGTTTTTTTTTCTTAAAAATTATGTAGTATAATAATCCAGATTAGTCCCTATAACTTGATTTTTGTGGATATTTTTAATTCACATGAGTAATGATCAAAAACTCAAATGACATAAGCGGTCGCTTTCTCATACTAAATGAGTACGGGAGCGCTGATGTGTGGTGACCTCGAGCTGTACTTATGATCCTATGATATATAATAATGACAGATGGGTTATGCACGCTCCAAAAGTGAAGCACTTAATATGAGTGAATTCAAACAACTGTCGCTAGTCGCGCACCGGCCAGCGTGAGATGCGGACGTGCGAACGAGCTCCCGTCACCCGTGTGAGAAAGAGACAAACTGTAATTTTCTAACAATGAGAGTGACAAACATAACAGAATCGTTGCTAGGTTATGAAATAACTCTGGAAGTATTTTTTTCTGCTCATTTTGTTAGAGTATAACCCATCCATAGTAAATATCACTGTTATGATCTATGTAGTGGTTGAGGTTATCTGTGGGTACCCAATTATATTTACTATGGATGGGTTATGTTATGTTATACTGTAACAAAATGAGCACAAAAAATACTTCCAAAGTTATTTCATAACCTAGCAACGATTTTGTTATGTTTATCTATTTTGACAATCCAAAATGTCAACTTAAAACTAACTATATTTAAGAACAATTCACATTAAATATTATAACATTACATACCTAATTTAAAACTAGTTTCAAATACAAAATACAACAGTCAAAAATTATTAACATATACCTACTAGTCAAAAATAACCTACACTAACACTACTACAATTAAAGCTATACAATCATCATAATTTCTTAAAAACATACCTACCATAATTATTTCGCCTACAACCGACACTAAGACCTAAAACCCGCTCCGCGCCATACCTGGTCCAAAGGTTCCCATCACGCTCGCAGCGTTTCCACGCTGTATGGCGATGGAGACCTGTTGAACCAGCCAAGACCCAGAACGGGGGTCGTTACCCCTCTCCTTCAACCGCCGCCCCAGTTCCCTAAAGAGCTGGCACGCCTCGCTGCACCAGGGACCAGCTGTCTCGACGGCGACAGGGACGAAATCGTAACCCACTTCCAAAGCAGCGTACTTCGCATGCTTATTTTTCGCGGCAAGCTCAGCCACCGAGCCAGCCGACCTGACAGTGTGTCTCAGATGGGATGCAGCAAACGTACTAACGCAAGTCGCATCCCATAACAGACACCGCCCTCTGTGCCAAGGAACCAGGGTAAGCCCGTCGGGTCTTTTCCCGTCTGAACGACACAAACCTGGTGGCTCCAGAATACACGGGACATTGGCCGCTACCATTGCCCGACGAACAATTTCATTTATCGAGTGGTGCCTGGGGAAACGACCGGCGCATCTTTGGCAACTAAGCCCATGGTGGCCGTTCTCCTCCACCATCACACCGCAAATACACCGGTGCGCGTTGCATACTTTGCTCCCCAATCTTAAGGCCACTGCAATTCTCAAAGAGTCATTGTCAAGCAGTGTACCCAGTTGTGGAGACGGCAAAGCATGCAACCACGCACCCGATTCGGACTTAGAAACCGCCTTAAGACGCGCCAAGTCGGACCCCGTGGCACCGCTCAGCAAACCACCATACGCAAGTTTACACAGTATGTCGTCCCATCCCCTCTGGGCCACCAAGCATTCTGGGTGCTCGCCGGTTGGGCACAAAGTGGCCCACTTTGCCAAAGCCTCGGAAGCGAATGGTATACAAATACTGTCACCCCCAATAGCCAAAATGCGTGCAACCAGATCCGACGAACCGTGTACAGAGGCTAAAAAAGCCACCAACCCGATATCCTTAGTCCGGCGAACACCAAGACCGCCATACCGAACAGGTAAGGACGCCTGGAGCCACTGATTCTCACTTAAATTGACATTAAGTACCGACTCCAAAGCAAGTTTTAAAGTGTCATCGAGTGCTTGCAAATCCTGCTCAAATAGCCAAGTGGGAGACGTTCGCAATGTGTACACCATGCGAGGTAGAGCGAAACAATTTCGCAACAAAATGAGGGAGATATGTCCAGCGAGATGAGCTAAATGCTCCTGCACATTCGAGAGTGCCTGCCTTTTGAGTGATAGTACAGAGCTGACACCCTCGGAAAATACGGGAGCACCTAGCAGCTGGAAAAAAGATTTATCAATGTGCCTCATTCCAGGCAAAACTGCCTCAAGCTCTGACAGAGCTTCTGTAGATACATCTCCACAAGCGAACAACTCGCACTTGGATGGATTAATTTCTAAGCCTATGGTTTTCAAGGCAGGTATTAAGGTCTTCAAACTCTCAACGACGACATCTAAACTGCCCCCAATGACTCCGTCGTCCAGATACCACACGTTTAAAGGTGCATTTATTGCAGAGATTATTTTTTGCATGGCTAAGCAAAATATAAGAGGCCCCAGTGGGTCGCCCTGCTGAGCACCAACCTGCGACTGGATGACATCACCCAAGTAGAAGAGATTACTCGGAGAGGCATAACACTGGTAGACGAAGGGAAACAATGAGGGGGTTTTCTCCAAGACCTCATTGAGAATGATGTCTCTTTCTACCGTGTTAAAAACATTTCTGATGTCAATCTTGATTATTATGTCCCCAGAGCCTTGGCGTTCTGTAGCGAAGTGACGAGTGGCATGGATTGCCGCTTCACAACCCAGCCTAGTGCCGAAACCCACCTGCCTGGGCAGCAAATAACCAGACATAGGTTCCCTTAGCGCTCGACAACACAGCTTAGCGGTCAGACGCCGAAAAATGCCACCCACAGCAATTGGTCTGATGCCACCATCTTTTTTCATTAAAGCGCACAGCGATGCACCATAAAGAAACGGTTTTACCTCAATGTTAAGCATGCCTCGTAGTAGAAAATTACACAGCTTTGCAAGGGATTCCAGCAAACGTGGACCGTTGTCTGCCGCAGAAGGCGAAATCAGCTCTTTGAGATGCTGCGGCCTTAAACCATCAACACCAGAGGCAGACCCGTTATAAAAGGAGGCTATCGCCGCAGCCACGTTTTCTGGCGTTACGGATAAAAAAGGGCTTGCCATGCTAGGCTCAGGTGGCAACGCCAATAATCGCGAAGGTGGCGGGTGTTTCTCCTTCAAAGCCTGTAGGGTACTCTCACTAGAGGGAGCCAGAGCAGAGTCCGAGAGAAGCAGACGAACAGCTCCTCTCAAATCGCCATCATGCACTTTAGTTTCAATGGCACGGTATATCGAGGCCGGTTTGATTGAAATCTGCGCGCCTGGACAGCATACCTTGAAGTCATTGATGTTATTTTTCACCTTTGTGGTTAGTGATCGTCCTTCGATTGCGTCTGGCACCCTCAAAGCTGAGTAAGAAAAAGACAGTAAGCTACACCAATCCTCAACACTATTTGTGCGCAGGCAATCCTTGACAATTATTACATCTTTCATTGTTAGAAAATTACAGTTTGTCTCTTTCCCACGCGGGTGACAGGAGCTCATTGACACGTCCGCATCTCTCGGTTGCTGGAGTGCGATAAGCAGTGATCGGAATTGGTAGTGCCATTTCGCGGGACTTCGGTGCGTAAGCTTAGTATGGATATAGTTTTTAACCCCAGGATTTGATATGAAAATTTTAAAGTTTGTGTTTGGTTTAAAAAATGTTTCAAAGAACCGCGGGCCTAACGTATGAAAAATGTGGTTTAAGTAAGATAATGAACGTCAAAAGAAATAGATTAACAGTAGAAAATATTGAAAGAAATATGGTATGCTACTATAATTTCAAAGAAAGTAATAATATCAAGTACAATAATATTGCTTTGCTATTCCGCGGTATTATAACGTGCTAGTTGATTAGTGACTACCCGTTATACTTATTTGCGTATTTTTTGCATGCATTAATGTTCCCACCCTCCCGCCGCAAAAACAAATACGCAAACAAATACAACAAACCACCACCAATAATACCAAAACTCGACACGTGTTTCGCCTCTCTACGAGTCATCCTCAGGAGCTGCTGGAGATGTTGTCGGTCTGACGTCCGGCAGCCGAACCGATGATGTTGATGTTTCGTGTTTTATTTTATGATTGTATTATTGTTAAACGAAAGTATTTATAATGCCAATTTTTTTGCTTTTGCGTTTTGAAGAAAATTTTCTATGAGAAATACGAGTCGAAGAATCTCAAGTCTTATCCATGTTATGTACAATGTTTAAGGTCATTCACCCGAAATGGCACTACCTATTCCGATCACTGGCGATAAGCGACAATTGTTTGTTTTCACTCATTTTAAGTGCTTCACTTTTGGAGCGTGCATAACCCATCTGTTGTTTATATAAGGTGCTAAAAAATTAGTCACGGATATTTTTACCGCTGATAGTACTCGGTTCTCGGAGTATATTTGAGTATGAAACATCATAGGTTTTATTATGTTTTTTTGGAGAAAACTAGGAAACAAATTTCATACGTTAAAACACCCTGTTAATAAGATAATTAAATGAGACCTCTTTAGACCCGAATCATAATGAAATTTAAGAAAAAAAAACTTTGGACGTGACATGACGGATAGTGTTAAACATCTTGACAGGTACATTATAGGGAATGGTTATTTTAAAAATTAATTATATTTTTTTTTGTTCGGTAAATGAAAACAAAAAAATGATATACAAAGGTTCCTTAATTACAGTTAAAAGTTAATTGTTTTAATGTAATGTATTATCTCTTAAAATATCCGTGACTAATTTGTTAGCACCTTATACAGCCTGTAAATTTTATACGGGCGTATACTTTATCCAACTATAGTATCTAGCAATAGGACTCATATAGTAAAATAATTTTGTTAAATTGTGTTATTAATTATGTGTAACGATTTTTTAAAGTCCTGCCGGGCACCAATGTACGCTCTCCAACTGATTTAAAACTGACATAACTGACATGACGCATCGGTAAGTTAATTGTCATGGGTGCAATACATTACGGGCTGAATTATTATGTATGAAAAAAAAATATCCTTATTTTCATAAAGAAATAAATGTAAATAGGTTCCCTAGGTCCAATACTAATCGCCAGTACAATATACGCCCGTATAAAATTTACACACTGTATATCATAGTGTGTACCTGTCAGTGGAGTTAGACGGCAGAAATTTTGTGTTGGTGGGCGTCTCTGCGGCGGGAGTAGCAGCCTCGCGCCTTGCGCCGCCGCTGCCGCGCCGCGACGCCATTGGAATGTTGCCATATCCTTGTGATGCTGAACGAACGAGTTATGGATGTTACAAGGAGGATAAAAATCTCTATGTTACAAAAGTGTCCGTCAAAAGGCGATAAACTGATGGCGCTACAATGATATGAAATTGGATTAAATTAATTTTGATATTAAAAAAATAAATCCATACATTTTTACAAAATAATTATTTACGGAGACGAAGAACACTTTGAATATTAATTTTATTTAGAATGTCATATAAGTATTAAATATCGGTAACTCATTTCAAATGCTCAACTATACCTAGCGCCACCCGGAGATATTTGGAACTATTGTTTACCGCTTACCGCTGGACACTTTTTCGACTGTTTTCCTATAAGAGACCCATCCTTTTTGTATCATCCATAGAACGAGTTTTCATTTCGAACATCAATTGAACGTCATTTAGCGAAAAGGATCCATCCTCAAAAATTTAAACAAATGACTGTGTAAGTCATCATTGTCATAAATTTTATTGACAGATTTTTGTGGACGGGATCCTTTTCCCTAAACTACGTCCAATTGGGGTTAGGACAATAATGGTTTTGTTAGTTCAAACTCAGAAGTGACGACCAACTTTTCAAAGGTTGGTCGAGAATAGCCAAATAATAGGCATGATGACACATGTTGAATTATGCAATAAAATTTAGCTGATAGGATGCAAAATGATCAACATATCCAACTAAAGTATAAATTCTATTGAAATGGCTTAAAGATATCAAGCTGCAAAATATCTAAATTTTACGATTTTTTAAAGTGCTATATTAAAAGAAAACAATGATACCATTAGATTTTTAACATTTTACTGTAAAATAAATTGTATATCAACCATATACATAAACGCAATATTTCACTGTAAAAATAGCAATTTCATAATTTTTCCATACTTTAAACAGGGCGACTATGTGATCGTGACGTCACTTTTGCACCTCATTTTGTTACGAGCGTTTTGAGAAACAAATGCAAATCTCGGACTTTAAGTCTCATTTCTGACTTTTGTGTTGCTTTAACGCAATAGGCTACTTTCCTAAAAAAATGTATTTAGTCCGTCAGTTAGATTATCAAAAAATATTAGGCACGTATTTTTTATTTTGTCAAGCAAACAAAAATTGGTGAAGATATAGCCCGTTAAAGTTCCGCGTGACGTCACATTTCAGTACAATTTTTAGTATAATGTAATACCTAGATCGAACATACCTAAACCTAAAGTAACGACAACAACACAGGGAAAAATCCCAAATCAAAGGCTGGAACCTACCTTAAATATGTCATTGCGGCCACGCACTACTCTAAACAAACCTGCTAGACACATGGATAGTGAATCTTCAGATGTGGCTGACCAGATCGTAAATGATCGTAATATATCGGGAGACACCATGAATATTAGTACAATATCATCAACGCCAAGTCCCACCCCTCGTAGACTAATGAATGACATACACCTAGATGATTTTAGAACCATTTTAAATGAAACTCTAGAAACAAATAAGCAAACCATTATCTCTGAAATAAAGCAAATTATAAAAAGCGAAATAAATGCAGCAATAGGCCAATTCAAAGCAGAAATTCTGCAGCGTACTGATGCTCTTACTGCAGAACAGACAGGAATAAAAATCGACTTAGAACAAGTAAAGCAAAAAATTCAAGTTTTAGAATCTGAGAACAAGGCACTCCAAAGTGACTTGATAAGCATACAACAATCTATTAAAACCGATAAATGCTTAAAAACAGCTCTACCGGACTGTAACGGTAAGAAAATAGTACTGCACGGCCTTGATGAGATGTATGGAGAAACTGATTTTAGCATACAAGGAAGACTCCTTAACATATTTCGAGATATCATGAACGTGAACCTGCACGGATATATCGAAGATACTCAACGCATAGGTAGGCGAGGAAACAAAAGACCGCTAGTCATAGAGCTCTTAAGTAAAAGCATGACTAGGTACTTGCTACAGAATTGTGAGTATTTTAAAAACACCGGATTGTCAATTACGGAATATCTTGATGAAGAGACTTTGAAATTTAGACGAAACCTAACTAACGACATGCGCGAAGCTAGACGCGAAGGAAATCACGCCATAATACGAAATAATAAACGGAAAAGAGAGCTCTCATGAAAAACTACATACAACGATGGATTACTCAGCCACACCAAGACAATTAACACAAGAAGTAAATAACACACCATATAATACAAATAGCAATCATACTTTTCGAGACTAACTTTAGCATATTAGTCCAAAATACACAAAGCTTGAAAAATAAAGCCCATATCATTGAAAGTCTACAACAAGATAAACAGTACCAGGTGCTATGCCTTCTAGAAACCTGGATCACTGAAGAACAGAGGGATTATATAAATATTGCTAACCACACCGTAGCTGCCACCTTTAATCGTCGCAGCCACCGCGGCGGCGGCGCTGCGATCCTGCTGCGGAACGGCGTGTCTTACAGTCCGTGGCCGGAGATCGCTGACCTCTCAGTTGAGTGCGTTATAGAGTGTTGTGCCGTAGTAATAAAACCTGACGTACTTTTGATAACTATATACAGACCGGATCGAGATATTGAAACCTTCTTTGAAACACTGAGCAAGATATTAAATACAATTAAGACAAAAAGTAAAAAACACATTATAATAGTCGGAGACTTTAATATAAATAGAACAGAAAGTTGTATCAACTATCGTAGATTAATGAATATTATGCTAGAATATAACCTCCATCAGATAATAGACCAGCCGACTAGAGAGACAAATTTAAGTTCAACCTGTATAGATTTAATTTTTACAAATAACAAACAGTTCGGTATTAAAGTTGAAGACTTAGGCATTTCTGACCACAAAAGTTTATTGTATACATTTAAACTAAATCCTACTCCAAATACTCCTATACATAAACAGCAAAGACTTTTTAGCGAATCCAACATGATGAAATTCAAATCTGCCTTATCGAAATTAGATTGGAACAAAACATTATTAATTAATAATAACTTAAATGAAAACTATAATACTTTTGACACTATTTTATCCCAGCTATTAAATGTCCACATTCCACTAAAAACAATAAAACTTAAATGTTCAACTCAAAAAAGTTGGCTCACGCCCGGACTAAAAGTTGCCTGCAAACATAAAAGATTGCTAAAAGCTCTAACAAATCAAACAGACAGTAAGTTATTAAAAAAACACTGTGCCAACTATACAAAAATCTTAAAAAAATGTGTAAATCAATCTAAAAAGCTTACATTTGTCCATCAGATGTCAAACTCAAAAAACAAAAATAAAACTATGTGGAATATCGTTAAACAGGTAACAAAGAAAAATACAATACAGAATCACAAAAACATAACTTTAAAAACGGAAAATAATCACGTAAGTTGTCCGAAAGAAATTGTAAATACTTTTTATAAATTTTATACCTCAGTCGGTAAAATCCCAATAGATGGCAGCAGCGGTAACGAGCCTCCATCGAGACGCCCTGCTATACAAACCACCCTAAACTCCATATACCTTAACTCTGTAACTGAAAAAGAAATAAAAAGACTTATACAGCACCTGCCCAATAAAATTACCTGTGGTACTGATGAAATCCCTTCTATACTGATAAAGACATGCATTAACGAGCTCACCTGTCCTATTACCCGGTTGATAAATCAATCTTTTGAAGAATGTACCTTCCCAGAAAGACTAAAAATAGCTAAAGTTAGACCTGTTTTAAAAAAAGGAGGCCAAAAAGACAACCCTTCCCATTATAGACCGATTGCGCTTCTCCCTGTAATATCAAAAATCTTTGAAAAATGTATGACAAATCGTATCTATACTTTCTTAGAAAAACAACATCTATTAAATGATAATCAGTTTGCTTTCAGGAAAAAACATTCTACCACCCTTGCAGTTTATAATTATATACAATCAATAGTCGAATACATAAGAAACAAGAATTATGCAGTGGGACTTTTGTTAGACATGTCTAAAGCATATGACAGAGTTTCACACAATATTCTGATACAAAAATTAAACGCAATAGGCATACGTGGTAGGGCATTAAGCTGGATGAAATCATATCTCGCATCACGCAAACAGTATGTAGAAATCGAACACTTTGACAACCAGTCCGGAACATTGCACTTTATTAAATCTAACATAATACATATTGAGAACTCAATTCCACAGGGCAGTGTCATAGGATGCGTTCTGTTCCTTATTTACATTAATGACCTCCCTAAAATTACAAATCACAAAGTCATTATGTTTGCAGATGACATATCCCTATTATTCGAATGTCCAGACAGCAATCACAACTCACTTATTGAAGAAACCTTTAATTTAATATCAAAATGGCTACAGGATCACAATCTCATAACAAATAATGATAAATCAAAAATAATACAATTTAGACCTAGACAAAAACCACCTTTAAACCTGGACACCATAACAAACAATCTAAATATCGAAGAAGTCACTGAATGCACCTTATTAGGCCTAACCCTGGATAGTCACTTAACATGGAAACCACAAACTGAAAAGATAAAAACTAAACTCTCCCGATTTGTCTATGCCCTAAGCATATTGAAGAGTAGCACCACACTGGAATGCGCGCTGGCTACGTACCACTCACAGGCGGTCGCGTGGCTACGCTACGGTCTACTGTTATGGGGTAAAAGCACCAACGTAACCAATGTCCATGACCTTTTCGTAACGCAGAAGAAATGCATAAGAATATTAGCAAACATATATCCTCCCCAAAGCTGCAGACCCCATTTCAAAAATCTTAACCTACTAACCCTTGCCTCCCTGTACATTTTAGAAGTAGCCACATTCGTCCGAAAAAACATTCACCTTTTTAAATTTTGCGAAAACCCTCGACGTCAGCAATATTTAGAACTTCCTGCACCTAGACTCGAAATTTATAAGAATGGACCATATTATAGAGCAATAAAAATTTACAATAAAATCCCCAACTATATAAAATCTGAACAAACAGACTCACTTTTTGTAAACCACCTCAAAAGTATGCTCATAGAAAAGTGTTATTATACAATAACCGAATTTATGGAGGATAAAACCTTGTAGGCAGTGTGTTTGTATACTCCTATTATATAAAAAAAGTTATGAGTATTATTCGATTTATTAGTTATAGTTATAAGTAAGTACATAGTTAGACATGAATGTGTATTTGTGTTACCAATTTATGTTGCTACACCCTATGTGGGTCCATGTACATTATATTATGTATTTTTGATCGCAATAAAGATCTCTTATCTCTTATCACTTATATTTTTTGATAATCTAACTGACGGACTAAATAGAATTATATTTTCTTACCCAGGAAAGTACCCAATTGGCCCCATATAGACATTTGATCCTCACAACAAAACGAATCCATTGATACCATACATGAAAAAAATTCACCATGCCTATTCTCTTGTAGAATGAGAGAGGTTCGTAGTAATAGTGTTCATAAATATATGAGCATTACCAAGGCTTCAAAATTATATATACACCCTATATAACATTGACAACAAGGTGTAAATGTTTCCATACAAGGTGTAACAAAAATGCTAGTGATCCGTTTATTTCTAATTATGAAAAGTAATAAAAAAAAAATTTTTTCACGCGAAAAAAAGAATTGGTTTTGTATGGAGGGGAGATTGGGATGACGAGTCCCAAACAAAAACAATCTTTTTTCACGTTCCAAATTTTTTTCTCCTACTCTTTCTTATCACCTCTATATTTGTTAAATCCTGTATTTTGGATCCAACTGTGCAGATATTGACGAACTCGAATGCTGCAATATCAAGTTACTGACGCAGTCGGTAGAGTCTGACTATTGAAATATTACCCAAATATTTGGCGGGAAATTCAAAAAATCATGGGCTGGTCACACCTTGTGTAGCAGGAATAATAGTTTTGATACTAGAAAATACTTTTGACTTCTGTGCACACGTAAGGTAGGTAGGTAGGTAGGTTTAGGTAAACATACAGAAGTCAACGAAGTAAACAAGCTTCACAGGGTGTTAGAAAGATCTTTAACCGACTGCAACAAGAGAAATACATTCAGAAATTAAATTCCCCAAAACATGCTCAGCAGCAAGTAAAAACAATCTAATAACTATGTACTTGAGTTCCCTATTCACTTGTTTTAAGGGATGGTTTTAGTTGGTTTACGTACTGTATTGACATGTTTCGCGAAAATATTTTTATTTATATATTTACATAAAATTACTACTGACCAGTCAGTCCACAGATTTCTCCTAAATATTGGTTTTCAGTAAGTAACTTCTTACGTTCCAATGTTTTGATTGTATTGATATTTTCCAGAACATCTAGTTTATCCGTTTCTTTACACACTTGTCCTGTTTATGAGATTCAGGTATTAATAAATTCACGTACTTAATCAAAGTTATAGCCGTTATAGGCAAATGTTAGAACTAGTACTTAAAGTATCAAAATATTAATAGAGCTCCAACCTACATAATTGTTGACGACTTGTAAACATTGCAGTTATTCGTTATACAACACGCTTCACGTCAACTTCGCACATCGTCGTAATTATTTACGAGCCTAAATAATAGTTTGCGGACCACTCGGTACAGTTATTTTTAATATTATTTAAAATAAACCCCTTATAAACCGTGAACAATTTGAAATAATGACATAAATTGACAACAGACTTTTAGCTTTTTTTTAAATCATAGACAATTGGTGATACAACAAGGAAATATCTGTCAACAATATTTGGCTAGTCAGACTCTAGAATCTTGTTGACTCAGTACTTGAGAAATTAATTTACTTTAAAAGGCAACTGAATCGTTTTTTGGCCGGTATTTTAATTATTATTTTTGTCATATAAGGCATTTTTCCCGCTTTGCCACCTAATATACTGATTCTAATATAACTAGTACTCCGCCTCGAACAGAGAACTCGCGATTTTCTTACAAACGAGTTGACCAATAGAACAAGACCGTAATGATGATTTTTTGAGCCTCCTGCTCCATAACCCCATCATCATCATCAACGAACATCATGCTCATGAACGAACTCTCAAATTGTATTGAGCTCTACTACAACCCCCACAAATTTCATATAGATCAGAAAAACGTACTAAAGTCATCGCGCGACAACTCATTATTCAAAATCAAAAAGCCATCGAAATGTAGAAATGTAGCTGACAGTTCTGTTATGTCCGAAGTTGTCTGTATGAACTTCACTTCGCTTACGCTTCACTCGTTCGATTAATAATTATGAGTGTACCTTTCAGAAGAGGTGGATATTGTGAATCCTCTGTTCCTGGAAGGTCCGGCGTCGCCGTTGGCGATTTGCTATGAGGCAGCAGCTGATCCGTTGAGCTACAAATTTATATAATACGTTATATAACCGCCTTTTTAGTTTACTACGGGTACATCAAGATTCGTTTAAACTTTCATTTCTTGGATAATCATTTTAATTTTTAAGAAACAGTCTTGAGATATCTCGATAAGTAAGAACAAGTAAATATTCTTTATTGATAAAAGAGTTTTAGTTATATATACAATAACAATAAGTACAATGATTTTGAAAATTTCATTCTTCACATAATCCCTACCGTTTTAAGTAAAACGAGTCATTTCGTGAAAAAGAGTTCTTGACGAGTTACTTATTACTATCATTTCACATATACTGGTTATTTCACTAAAAATAATCTTTGGAAGCATCATGTACTAAAAATTTCCTAAAATGTTGGAAGTATAATAATGCAATTTTATTTATTAATCTTTTATATGGGAAAAAATATTGGTTAGGGGTAGAATCATTGGGGTAAAGTGGATTAACACTAATCATGCTCCAGCCAAAGTCTTTGTTGGCTGATTCTGAAACTTCGGATTCCATGATACCATGATTGCCAAAATATTTGAGATTTTAAAGAGAGTTGTGATTATTTTTATAAATACAGTCGAAACCTTTTATAACGACATCAAAGGGACCACCATATTTTGGCGATAAATCTGATATTTCGTAATAACCGGTGCTATTTTAATATAAAAGTTTGCGCAGGGATTTATTTATTGAACATAACATCCGATATTTCGTTATAACTGATGTTGTTATAAAAGGTTTCGACTGTATTAATTTATTAATGACATCTTTAAGTCCTTAATAAAAAAATCTAATTAAATATTTGGGCAACCAAGCACAAAATCCTATTATTTAATTACTAAACAACATTGAATTATAAATATCACAGAGAAATATTAAACAGAAATTGTTAGTAAAAAATTTATTAAACGGCTGACAAACATTTACAAACTAAACGCGTTTGTTTTAGTTCATTTCGTTATATTTATATAGCGCAAAAATATTTTACGTTTAGCACTTGCGTTTCGTGCCCGCGTTTGTTTCAATTCATTTCGTTATATAGCGAAAATTTGCAAATGTAATCAAAACTACTTAGTCGCGGGAGGGTCCTGAATTTTCTTCCCTAGCATCCCAACATATAAATCGATTGCTCTACGAGCCCAAGACTGATTTAACAATAAATGATATTATGATTATATATTTTAATACAGTTGCTCAAAAAGTGGATTAGCGAGTAAAAAGTTCGATTTATCGGTTTTAACCCATCCAACATTTAAATTGCAATTTAACTTTTTTTTTACATTTTTGTATAGACTTAATCAATTCGTTTGAGCCTATTTAACATCGGCAGATGCAATGCATGATATTGTGCAAAATTAGCAGTTCGGTAAAGTTCATGGAAAAATTAGGAACTTCTGGAAAATACAACAAATAGGAAACAGATGTCCAATAAATAAATCAACTGTAAAGAACTCTGGAACATCACGGGAACGAACTTGTAACGGCCTCCTATTCCTATCCCAGTCGGTAGTGCATGACTAGGGACCCTGCCTACGAAGCAGGTCCCGGGTGCAAATCCTGGTAAGAGCATTCATTTATTTTATTTTATATTTTTCTCGCAACTTTCTCCGGGTCGTGAAGTAATGCCCCACTTTCCTCCCTATCATGAAAATGTCCTTTTGTAAGTGCGTGTCAGCCAGCAGGGTTACCTAGAGGTCGGAGGCGGCTCGGCGTCGCCGCGCGGCGTGGGCTCCAAGTAGTCGCAGGAGGGCGCGCGCTGCGAACCACCACCCCACGTCAGTCCGGGCCCGGGGAGACAACTACCCCCACCATGGTCTTTGCTAACCTACGTAGCTTTCAACTCACGGAATAACACGTCGTTGCACGGGAAACCTTGCACTTAAGTTGCACTAATCCTAAACTACGCGTTATATATTTAACTCCTCCTTTTATTCGTCTTTATCAAGGATGATTAATACATGGATTGACAATGCCTATACAAAATCGCGTTCCCTTATTTCAGGCTAAAGCACTAGCGTCATCTATCGGTCACCACAAACACTAAATTACTACTTAACCTTTCTGTTAAGCCCATTGGTTGACTGGTAGAGAATGCCTTATGGCATTAAGTCCGCCATTAGTACCATCTTATTTTGTGCAATTAAGATTAAATAAATAAATTCTAGTTTCTAATATTTTGTTCGGCGATTAACGCTGACAGAATAACTCGACTCCAGACTCAACAGATGGCGCTGTGGCACATTGTACCGAAAACAGACGTATAGCCTGAATGTTCGAGGAACGCGATTTTGTATAGGCGTTGTCCATCCATGTCTTAATCATCCTTGGTCTTTATTAATGAATAAACCCAGGTAGCTATTAGGTTGCCAGGCTCCGAACTTAACCTCTTTTTAGCAAACCTTTCGAGGAGTGCTTGGAATTTTTTCTACTCTATCCAGTTAGGTACCTTACTTAAACAGCAAGGCAGTATATAGGCTTGACGTACCGTTACTGGCAATAGTATCTTCCTATAGTACGAGTAAGAGAGTCCATGACACTGAACCTAGTTCGATAAGTCTCCTAGATGAGATATACATAATTAGATGCGTCTTTAATGGGGGAACAAATGCTGATGCTGCAATGCAAAAAAAGTGGTGGCGTATTTTAATTTTTTTTTTAATAATTAAAAAATCCCGTTTCTAGTACGATAAGTCTCCTAGATTTCCTTTGTTCCTCGAAGCAGGGGAGGGGTAGGGCTACACGATAATGCGGTGCTGCAAGCCCCCGTGCGTGGCCTTGTCAGTGGCAGCAGCATCAAAAGATTATAGATGTATGAAAAAACAAAACGCCTGATCTTCCGCAAAAATATGTGACACGCTCTTATGGCCTTACAAATAAGAGTGTGTCACATATTTTTGCGGCCTTCATGTAGGAAGATACTATAGCCGGTGACTGTGCCTTAATATTAATTTGCGTCAAGCTACCTAAGTTAAATGGGCCAGCGACTTTGTAGACTACTTCATACGGCTTAGCCAGCCACTAAGTAGACGAATAAGGTCCTAATAATCCTTGTTATAATAACTTAACATCAGGTCTACTTAAATCTATTGTGTATTCGATGAGCCTTTTCTATTTGTTTCACTTGTCGTTAGGTTCACCATTATTTACAAAGGTTCACCAAATTTAATTGTTGTTGGACGCCAAACGTAAACTTTTTCTATCCAAATGCCTTGAAGTGCCTAATAACTATACCTTAATCGTACGTCTTAATAACATGAACCACATAGTACTTATAAGTACCATCAGGCGGCTTAGCATAACATGTGTTGTCGCGCGCGACTTCATACTTCGAGTTGCAATATAAAATACAGCAATAATCCACCACTTTACCTCTACGAAACAATTTATCTAACATGTATAATTAATTGTCAATAGCTTGTCTTTCACCATGAAGGTGTTTGAAGATACCTATTTCTTATGATGTTACGATCTGTTTGCCTTGGCCGCTACACGCATTATTAGTTAAATAAACTTTCCTAGTTAAATAGATAACGCATCTCTCGTCAAAGACCATGGATACATCACTTGTTCTGCATCAAGTCTCCCCGAGCGCAAATTCAATCTACTCGTGCAGAATCACTGGGTCTTGCAAAACTATTATTATTTCAATCATATATTTCCCGGAATATTTACAATACGTGACCTTTTGTTTATTATAAAAAACAATTTGAGGCCAGAGGCCCGTTTCTCAAAAGCTTGTAACTTGTAATACAAGCGGAAGTCCCTTTCTAGCAAAACATGTCGAAAAGTGACATCCGCTTGTATTACAAGTTACAATTAAGCTTTTGAGAAATGGGCCCCTGACCTACACTTGTAAATTTTACTTGCGTAACTAGGGACGCAGCTAAAGTTTAGAATGAGAGATATCACTATCTCATTCTAGCAAATTACTTTGTTTGTCCCTACTTATGTAAGCAAAACTTACAAGTGTACAATTTTTTTTTACAAAATATATGGTAATGATTTCTCTAATAATTACGCGATTTACTAAGTTTTTTACAAATTAAAAACACTTAAATTCTGCTTCTGTTGTTTCTTACATCTTTTAACGCTATTTTGCAAAATCCAATGTAAAAGGGAAATAGGTAAATAAGACAAGAAATATAGGTAGATTCCCGCTATAGCTACTAGGCAAGTAAACACTCATTGAAGTATCGTATCAAGAGAGATTCCTTGAAATGTCCGCCGCAGCATGATTCGAAATGAATATGATTTAGTCATGTTAAAAACAATGGTTAAAACTTCAATGACATGCATGAATGATAAACATTCCAATGAATCTCTATCTAACTACAGGGGTCGCTATTAGCTCCATTCCAGAGGATAGGGATAGAAAAACAAAAATATGAGCCATAATGGTACATGCCAAGCACGGCTTTTCACGGGTCTAACATCGATACTTAACAGATTAAATAATAAGGGCCCAGTTACTTGCTTCTAGTAGCCAGAGCGAAAACGTTTGAAAAAAAACAAAGTCATAAATTAGTCTTTTTTAGAATTCGCTTTATTTTGTGGGGGAAAATCAAATTTAGTCTGCCTTTACATTCATAAACTTATTTTTATTTATTTATAAATGTAAATAACAGTACAAAGGGGCAATTTAAAACAATTTTCTCAAAATTATTTGAATTATTTGTTCATATGAGGCATTGTTGGTAAAAAATATGTTAGCGAAATGATTGACACTTTCATTCAAGTATTATGAGTATTATGAGTATTATGAGTATTATGACAGAAATGAAAATTGTATAATATTATGTAATAGAAAGAAAATTTATATTATCTGTACCTTGAATGAATAATTGACATGCTACAATTGTCTTTCACATGGTCAAATAATTTTATTTTAAGGAATACAAAAAATTCATCATGTGAATGTAATTCTTATTGTTATTTAAGAAAATGCATGTAAACATTTGATTGCCTAATGACTTCACTGAGAATTTAATGCATCATCCACATTAGGCTAACGTAGGCTAATCACAGGGACGCAGCTATGCGTTAAAAGAAGCAAGCGATATTGCGATCTTGTTCAGTCGACTACAAAGAGATGTATCCACTTTTGGACCTTATTCCAACGCAATAAGGTGAAAAAGTGGATACATGTCTTTGTAGTCGACAGTTCCGCCATCCGCCATCCGCCGCTTCCCTACGTTACCACAATATGTTTCATAGGCAATTAACCAAAACTTAATTATTGTGAATGGCAACACCGTTTTCAGTCGTCACTTCCCTTTATTTTTATATGTGAAGCGTGCTTAAGTGTTGTGATGTGTGTAGTGGCCTTAATTGTTATTCATACTTGAATCCTATGAATACAAAATTATAGCCTTTCCTTATCCTTTTAATATGTTTTAATAGGATAATTGTACATTCCGCTCATTTTAACCATTTTAAACAATATTTCTGTCATATTCTCAAGTCAACAATGCCTCAATAATAATTGAATGTATAAAGCTGTTGACATACCTGCGGGCCGTTGTTGAGTTGCACCTCCGTCGGAGGCAAGAGGGATCGCACCACGGGGAGGGGCGCGCTCACTATTTCTGGGTCCTGTTATTAACACATACGTGGTAAGGTAGTAGGTTCAACTATATTAATTTAGACTACAGATTTAAAATACCTGTACAGTCGCCATCAAATATATCGGAGCGGCTAAGGTACTCAATAATAACTGAACCTGAACTTTATCGCCTTGATAATAAAGGCGTTGTTCAGATATTTGTGGCGACTGTACCTATAAGTTAAAAATACAGATAACCCATATTTAACAGCTCTATATCAAATTTTAGAACTTGGTAACCTAATTACAGCACCATACGAGTCTTCTTATTCCTCCTAGCGTTTGTCCCAGCATTTTGCTCTATCGAGCCTGGGATCCGCTCGGCAACCTAATCCCAGGAATTGGCGTAGGAACTAGTTTTTACGAAAGCGACATCTGACCTTCCAACCCAGAGGGGAAAACTGGGCCTTGTTGGGATTAGATCCGGTTTCCTCCCGATGTTTTCTTTCACCGAAAAGCGACTGGCAAATATCAAATGATAATTCGTACACAAGTTCCGAAAAACTCAGTGGTACGAGCCGGGGTTTGAACCCGAGACCTTCGGATTGAAAGTCTGACGTCTTACCACCAGGCCACCAGCGCTTCGTATTACAGCACCATACGAGTATAAAGCGATTAAAGGATGATTCACGCTGTTATGTAACGGCCTCTTAGCCCAGTCGGTAGTGACACTGCCTACGAAGCAGGAGGTCCCGGGTTCGAATCCTGATAAGGGCATTTATTTGTGTGTTTAACACAGATATTTGTACCTGAGTTATGGATGTTTTCTATGTATTTAAGTATTTATCAATATCTATCTATTATATATATCGTCGTCTATATGTAGTACCCACAACACAAGCCTTATTGAGCTTACTGTGGAACTAGGTCGGTTTGTGTAACTTTGTCCTATAATATTTATTTATTATTATTTATCCTACACGAAACTACATCGGAAGTGACCTCCGTTGATCACGTGGTACTTTCTATACAAACTTAAGCGTCGGAAGTGTCATGTAGGAAACGGAATATAACAGCGTGAATCATCCTTTAGGTGTAAAACACACTTAGTAAAATTCAGCTTTTATAAAAAAAAAACAGTTGGACGGCGGAAATTTCTATATTGTGACTGAATTTTTGTATGGAGCCCATAGATAATTGTAGAGATATTCGTCTTTAAAATTGCCAGAGAGCTCAAAGAAGATGCAGTAGTGACGTCAAGGGACCCTCTTGTGCCTTTAGCCGTCAACACAGTGAATTCTCCTTTATATTGCGTCGGCGACGCTCATGTGACACCTCTGGAGTTGCAAATGACTGCTTATAGACCATCTGGCGGACGGTCGCTTACCAACGTCGTGATATATAAATAATTTAAAACCAAAAAGAACCGACTTCACTTAGCCTCCTCCTTTTCAAAAAGCAAATGCCCGAGCTACCGTAAAAAATACTCAAATCACTATAGGTGTGCCTATAATAGTTGAAGAGTTCCCTCGATTTCTCCAGGATCACATCATCAGATCTTGACCTGCTGACAATGGGACCAACTGTGAAGTAAACTCTTTCAAAACAAAATTCCAAATCGATCCAGCCGTCTTCGAATAATCGGTTAACATACATACATAAAAAAAATTGTAAACAAAAGATCCCGACGAATTGAGAATCTCCTCCTTCGAAATCTTGAAGTCGGTTGAAGAAATACCTATTGCGTGTCGAGTGCCAAATGTAACGTTAGATTAATATTTTCTGGTCACCAACCTTCAGGAAGCACTCGAGCTGAACCAGCATGTTGGCGAACGAGGGTCGCTCCGACGGCGTCGGGTTCCAGCAGTCGCACATGAGCCGGTAGATTTCTTGAGGACAACCTGGAACGATATCCAATGAGGTTAAAAACCTACATATTAAAAAATATCATATTGAATAATATCACTGATTTTTTCTTTGTAAATTGTGGAAATTTTGAAATTTTAAGGCCGGGGGCCTCGATTCGACATGGCATAACTGACAGTCGCTTGCGAGAGAACTATGATATCTCACTTTTGTGACCGAAATTTGGGGTGGAATCAATCTAAAATGGTGGCCATAGCCATAGACAAAACGCTCTAGCTAGCGAGACCTACTGACAGCTTGACAGTTAGGTGTGGACACGGGTGGTAGCCATAGACAAAACGCTCTAGCTAGCGAGACCTACTGACAGCTTGACAGTTAGGTGTGGACACGGGTGGACAGATAGATATCACTCTATCCACTAGCGATTCAAGTGTGACATCCACGTCTCGCAGTTTGGCATGTCGAATCGGCCCTGGATTCTTTAAATCGTTTATAGATTTATTTCATTTTCATTTTCTTAAGACATATTGCTAATTTAGTATCCATTTAACTAAATTTTGTTACATAATTTAACATCTGTCAGCATCCTTCTTGGTTTCAACTGTCTTTTGTTTTGGAATCTTACTCAAGTTTGTAAAAACACCGGCCAAGTAACTTTTCCAGCACGGCTAGCACGTCTTACAAGAGCGACTTAAGCCGCGAGTAGGGAAAACCTTCCCGCGCCTGTCAAAAATCTCGCTTTCCGGAAGCATAACATGCACCCGCGGCTGCAACTGACGAGAAGAGAACTCAAAGTTGTGCAAAGGATTTTAGTTCAAAGTCGCGAGTCACTGTCATTTTATGACAGTGGCATTCAGGGGCGTATTTACCCTATGGCCAAGAGGGCCATGGCCCGGGGCGGCAGGCTGCCAGGGGCGGCGCGAGCCTCCCCGTGTGCTCGGTTCTGGGCGCTTTTTTCGATGCTGAACTTCAGTTAGGTACCGGCCCATAAGGCCTAAGAAAGAGTAATTTTAAACAAACAATTTCAAAACGCCACAATCTAAATAAACATGATGGGCGTTATTTTGTAGGTACTTATGCCGCTTTTCCATCTCTGTCATTATTATGTATCACATAAAGTAAACTGCATTTTTTCCTAAAAGGGAGGACAATATAACCAAGCCTGGTTATTTAACTAAGCTTCCGTTTTCAGTCAGTAAACTTAATCAAGTCAGTAAAAGCTGATCGTTGAGAATCTGCGATTATAGACCCTATAATATTTCCTAATCTTAGCGTTCGTCCGATCTAGTATATTTTGCGCCCTCCAGAAACTCAGTCGTCAAGTTACTCGGAATATTAGTTTCGGTATAGGTAATGGTTGGGAAAGATGGATAGGCTACGACTACAAGCCTATTGGACCGGGTGGCCACCGTATGATCACTTACATCATCGAGGAGCAGTTTGGAACCTTATTCATCGAAAAGTAAAAAAATTATATGTCACAAATCACTTAACTAACAAGTTTAGCCTAAATGTTAACTGTCAAGTTAACTTTTAGGTTATGTCAATAGACGTAAGTTACTTATTATTCTGTTCTTGTGTGTACTTAATACCTACCCCGTAAAGAAACTATTAATTATTGTCCTTTTTTAAGGTTTTTATTTCATTTTAACAATACAATTTGTAATGTAACTTAATACCTGTCCAATTAGGTGACCAAGGGCAGGTTTAAATCCAGCAAGCTGTACCCGCACTCTATTTATTACTTGATTCTAAATTAAATGTGATTCATATCCTTAAATTGTTACCTAACATCGTTGTTATTTACGTACCTGACCTGTGTACCTTAAAAACAACTAAGTAATGAAATAAACGCATTTGTATTTATAAATCACTTGGTCGACAGCTCTCAGCCTGGTCCGTTTCGTTTTCGGACACTTTTAGCGGTACAATTTTTGGGGTGTCTTTACCTCATCGAGTAGCACGATGAAACCAATCTCATTTGATAGCTAAAGTGATGCTCTTTCAATATTTTTTGGTCGTACAGCCCTCGGCCTGGTCCGTTCCGTTTTTGGACACTTTTAGTGGTGCAATTTTTGGGGTGTTTTTACCTCATCGAGTAGCAGGATCTGCAGGATGAAACCAACCTCATTTGATTGTTAAAGTGATGCTCTTTCATTTTTGGTCGGACAGCCCTCGGCCTGGTCCGTTCTGTTTTCGGATTCGGACACTTTTAGTGGTGCAATTTTTAGGGTGTGTTTACCTCATCGAGTAGCATGATGAAACTATCCTCATTTGATTGCTAAAGTGATGCTCTTTAAATAATTTTTGGACACACAGCCCTAGGTCTGGTCCGTTCCGATTTCGGACATTTTCGTACTGCAATTTTTAGGGTATTTTTACCTCATCGAGTAGCAGATAGCAGGATGAAACCAACCTCATTTGATTGCTAAAGTTTCCATAATTTATTGATTGGATAGCATTCAGCCTGGTCCGTTCCGTTTTCGGACACTTTTAGTGGTGCAATTTTTGGGGTGTTTTTTTCCGTCTGTAGCCGAAATTTACGGCCCTATACAATTGGGTGGGGAATGGCTTTTATAACCCGTCATATTATGGAGCACAAGAATTATCTTTAAAAACATTTTTTTAGGGGTGCACTCCATACATGTAACTATTGTAACTGTTGAATAAAACAACAACAAATGCTGAAAAATAAATTTCTGATTTGCATTTTGGTACGTTTTCAAAAATAAGTTTAAGGTTACTAAATTTAGTTTTTTATGCAAGAAATATTTAATAAGACATTTGACTTTAAAGTTTTATTCTCTTTCTAGCTTCTAAAATATGCAATTAAAAAATAATCCAGGAGAATAATACACTCTTTCATGTAAAATTAATTTGAAACTAAAACTAAAACCGACCAGGCTGAGGGCTGTCCGACTAAGCGATTTACCGACGTATAAAACTTTTTACTTTTCGATGAATAAGTAACGCCGTAACGTGTAGCGCTGTACCACGGTGTCGATCCCGCTACGCAGATATGCAAAAGGCGTCAGCAGTTTTTTCAACGTTTGATCGTACACTAAAGGTTCAGAGAGTCTTAAGAAAATTTTAATATTCTGTCTGGTTAAGTAACAGGGGCGGCAAATTTTTCTGGCCCGGGGCGCCAAATTTCCAAATACGCCTCCTGGTGGCATTTGATTGCGAGTCTGTCACTCGTTTCACTCGCAAGTTGTGCTGCCAACTAGCGACAACGCATGAAGTCGCAGAGATCTGTCTCTTGTCGCGCGTAAGACGTGCTAGGCGTGCAGTTTTTATTCCACCACTTTGTCAGCGTGATTAATGCACATACTCATAACAAATTTCCGCTTTCTAGTGCTAACTATCACTGAGCTGAGCCGCGGACGGATAGACAGACGGACATGGCGAAACTATAAGGGTTCCTAGCCGACTACGGAACCGGTGTCTATATATTGTCTATGGATTAGAAATATCAAGAGGTATTTTTAAACGATTGCAGCGCCATCGTAAATGGCCTGTTACATTAGAGACTGCAAAAATTAAAGGCTATTCAACCGACTTCAAGATTTCGAAGGAGGAGGTTATCAATTCGTCGGGATCTTTGTTTTTGCTTGTTTTTTTTTTTTTTTTATGTTTGTTCACCGATTATTCGACGACGGCTGGACCGATTTGGAAAATTCTTTTTTGTTTGAAAGAGTATACTTCACAGTTGGTCCCATTGTAACCAGGTTAGGATCTGATGATGGGATCCTGGAGAAATCGAGGGAACTCATCAACTATTATAGGCACACCTATAGTGATTTGAGTATTTTTTACAGCAGCTCGAGCATTTGCTGTTGGAAAGGTGGATGCTAAGTGAAGTCGGTTCTTTTTTGATTAAAATTATTTATATACTGACCATAGGGCTTCTCCAGCCGCCCGCCGCTGGAGACCATCTCCATGACCTCTCGGTTGGCGCAGCCCGTGTACGGCATCACACCCAGCGAGAACACTTCCCAGAGAAGCACGCCGAAGGACCTGAGAAACATACACCGTTGTATGACCACACAAAAGAATTTCTAATTAATGAAAAACAAACTCAGAACCTCATAGTATGATTTTTGATAATTTTAGCTAAGTGTTGTCTCCAACATGTTTGTGTCCGTAAAAGGAGGATGGGTAGATTTGTATGGACTCTGGCCTAGAAACCAATAATGACAAGCCATATATCATTGTAAAACTTTTTGTATGGCGGAAAATCTCGAATCGCTGTGTGATAAATGAACCCGAATGACACAAAACAACACAAAAACTCATAAAAAACTATAATAAAATATGACACATAATCATCGACAGATATAAAACCTTCATAAGCTGTAGAGCGTAAAGAACTTAGTATCAAAAAACCTACATAGTAACGTTTCAGCTCAAACTACTTTTTACACAAAGATTTGGAGCTACCTGTCAGAACTTAGAATAAGCTATCCAGTGACATATCGCTTAACCTTATTGGTCATATAGGCCAATTTGCCCATCTCCTTTGCAAAACAGAATTTTAATCCCTTTTCAATATACACGCAATGTGTATAAAATATTTCAGTAACGTGTGAATACAATGACAACACACTTAATTACTAAAACAATGTTGGTCCCATTACACTGTTACCATTCATGGAAACCAAATCTGACACAGTGACATTGTGTTGTAACAGTTACGAAATATTTTTTACTTGCAACTACTTTGAAAAATCTGCGACCGAAAATGGCTGTATGGGTGCAATTCCTCATAAAAAGTACAATATGTATTAAAAAGAATTTTTGTTTTTGACATCAGAATTGATGCCGAACGGACCAAACCCTCAATATACATCTCCAGCGGTTTCTCTTTCACAGACAACATAGGCTTTTCCCAATTTTTGTAAGTCTCCTTGTTGACTCTCACCACGCTGAAGATTGATTTTACTAGCTACATTCTAATAAAGGCTGTCCCAGAAGTAAAAAGACCAATTTAAAACGTCGTAATTGTTAAACAAAGATTTTTTGTGCAAAATTATTCTACTGTTATATTATAGCAGTCATTGGTGACAGTTCTGTGAGTTTATGAGGCTTTTGAATATAGTTTCGTATCATATATACTTCCTTGATGACTTCGAAAAAGACAAGTTTATTTATTTATTCGGGGAACCAACAGCTATTAATAATAACGCAGACTTACCAGACATCAGTCTTAATGGTGAACACTCCATCAATGTACGCCTCCGGCGGCATCCATTTGATGGGCAACATCGCCTTCCCGCCCTTCTTGTAGTAGTCCGCCCGATATATGTCCCTCGCCATGCCGAAGTCGGCTATCTTGACGACGCGACCGGGACCGCGAGAGGAGAGGAGGCAGTTTCGTGCTGCGATATCCCTGTTACATGGAATATGTTGTCAAATTGAGGAATGGACTCTTTTAGGATATCACGACGAAAGACTTGTGATTTAGGGCACATGTAGGCAACTTGTCCATGATTCTTGAGGACTTTATGTAGTTACTAGCTTTTGGCCGCGGCTTCGCTCGCGTTAAATTCTGGGTAACACGGTTTCCCTTTGCCCCCCGGAATGCTCCATACAAACTTCCACCCCCCCCATTTTAGGGAAGTGGGGGGTTAGAAAGAGACAAAAAGTAGCCTATGTCACTTTCCATCCCTTCAACTATCTCCACTTAAAAAATCACGTCAAGTCGTCGCCCCGTTTTGCCGTGAAAGACCGACAAACAAACAAACACACACACTTTCCCATTTATAATATTAAGTATGGATGTTTATCGATTATTTGAAGAGGGCTGGATTGATTTGGAAAATCTTTTTTTGTTTGAAAGAGTAAACTTCACAGTTGGTCCCATGGTCACCATGTCAGGATCTGATGATGGGATCGTGGAAAAATCGAAGGAACTCTTCAAATATTATAGGCAGACCTATAGTGATTTTAGTTTTTTTTTTAATTTAGCTCGAGCATTCTTTTTTTGGAAAGGTGGAGTAGTGATAATGACAAAACGAATACGAACGAATGTGACTAAAAAGAGATTTAGAAGACATGAATTGTTACTTCAAATATCAAAAAAAGCTCGCAATTTTTCGGAAAATTATAAGCAGTAGTTATCGGACTCGTTGTCTACTCCGACATGAATTGTTACTTCAAATATCAAAAAAAGCTCGCAATTTTTCGGAAAATTATAAGCAGTAGTTATCGGACTCGTTGTCTACTCCGACATGAATTGTTACTTCAAATATCAAAAAAAGCTCGCAATTTTTCGGAAAATTATAAGCAGTAGTTATCGGACTCGTTGTCTACTCCGACATGAATTGTTACTTCAAATATCAAAAAAAGCTCGCAATTTTTCGGAAAATTATAAGCAGTAGTTATCGGACTCGTTGTCTACTCCGACATGAATTGTTACTTCAAATATCAAAAAAAGCTCGCAATTTTTCGGAAAATTATAAGCAGTAGTTATCGGACTCGTTGTCTACTCCGACATGAATTGTTACTTCAAATATCAAAAAAAGCTCGCAATTTTTCGGAAAATTATAAGCAGTAGTTATCGGACTCGTTGTCTACTCCGACATGAATTGTTACTTCAAATATCAAAAAAAGCTCGCAATTTTTCGGAAAATTATAAGCAGTAGTTATCGGACTCGTTGTCTACTCCGACATGAATTGTTACTTCAAATATCAAAAAAAGCTCGCAATTTTTCGGAAAATTATAAGCAGTAGTTATCGGACTCGTTGTCTACTCCGACATGAATTGTTACTTCAAATATCAAAAAAAGCTCGCAATTTTTCGGAAAATTATAAGCAGTAGTTATCGGACTCGTTGTCTACTCCGACATGAATTGTTACTTCAAATATCAAAAAAAGCTCGCAATTTTTCGGAAAATTATAAGCAGTAGTTATCGGACTCGTTGTCTACTCCGACATGAATTGTTACTTCAAATATCAAAAAAAGCTCGCAATTTTTCGGAAAATTATAAGCAGTAGTTATCGGACTCGTTGTCTACTCCGACATGAATTGTTACTTCAAATATCAAAAAAAGCTCGCAATTTTTCGGAAAATTATAAGCAGTAGTTATCGGACTCGTTGTCTACTCCGACATGAATTGTTACTTCAAATATCAAAAAAAGCTCGCAATTTTTCGGAAAATTATAAGCAGTAGTTATCGGACTCGTTGTCTACTCCGACATGAATTGTTACTTCAAATATCAAAAAAAGCTCGCAATTTTTCGGAAAATTATAAGCAGTAGTTATCGGACTCGTTGTCTACTCCGACATGAATTGTTACTTCAAATATCAAAAAAAGCTCGCAATTTTTCGGAAAATTATAAGCAGTAGTTATCGGACTCGTTGTCTACTCCGACATGAATTGTTACTTCAAATATCAAAAAAAGCTCGCAATTTTTCGGAAAATTATAAGCAGTAGTTATCGGACTCGTTGTCTACTCCCAATCAGGCAGCACCAGAAATGATTTTTGAACATTGACCAATTTTTGAAGTTGGACTAGTACCTAGTGAAGTTTCACCCCTTACCTATGTATAAACCGGTTGGACTCCAGATACTTGCAGCCCTTGCACACATCTATCGAGCACAGGAGCAAGTCTTTCATTGTGAGCACGCTGGCCCTTTCTGGCCTCGGCCGAGACTCACGAAGGAAATTCTTGAGGTCTCCTCCAGCGAGGAGCTCGAGTACTATGAATCTGTGGAAGGAAACAAAATGTACGTCGACGTTTTCATTTGGTAGATTTTTTTAACCAAAAAGTAGGATTTAAAGTCCAGTTGAACAAGATGAAATTACACCTCAACCTTTAGCAGTTACACCTTCAGGGATGTCTAGATAGTCGCTGACATACATGTAAGGGTAAACAGTTCAAACATAAATTCTGATTAGTTCACGTGATCGATGGTAAATAGGTAAATAGTTGGTGGAGTAAGCAGACACTCCCACAGCCACATAAGTACATACCTAAATGATTAGTACAATGGTGGAGGATAAAATAAGTTGTCTGCCGACAACCTGCTGCGCAGTTTGGCAGATAAGTGTAATTGATTAATTGTATCTCTCTTTTTGTGAAAATAAAGAAAAAGAAATAGCTATGGCCTTTTTAAATCCGACGAATTTTCCGTTAAGCGGCTCCGAATTCAATCGTCGTAAAGTAACCTTTCCAATTTTAGAAGCAAAATCTCGTCTGGGATGACTGTCGAAGCAGACGCCAATCAGATGCACTAACGTAAAGCCATGCTGGCCATGATGGCGGATTCCATTAAGAAGTCCTGGGCAATTCTGACAGTCTTAACTGTTGCTGTCAGCTTATTAGTTATTAGCTGTATTATTGAGGCTATTTACCTGGGATGACTGTCGAAGCACACTCCAATCAGATGCACGACATTAGCGTGTCTGAACTTCGCCATGATGGCTGCTTCCATGAGGAAGTCACTTTCCGCCTGTCCCGTGGAAAGTTCCGGAAGAGTTTTAACTGCTACTGGGAGCTCTTGGTTGCTGGCCCCGTGGCGGTAGAGGCCTTGGTAGACCTCGCCGAAGGCGCCTTGGCCAAGGGCCCTGAAAAAATAAATATCCTTTGTATCTAATCGGCAGGATTTTACTCTTACGGATTGTATGAGAGTAAAAGAAATATTTTTGCAATTACTTCCTACCATCCATACCATGACCACAATCGAGTCAGTCTTATGACTCCTCACCATTAAGAAACAGCTTGTTCTTCAAATATACGTAATGTATCTTGGAGAGAAGCCACTCAGGCAACAAACACGCGTCTTTATACATGAAGTGTCAGCATCAGGAATGATTTTTGGTGACTCCAGAACGGTTGTCATTTTATCACCTATCACGTTATGCG
The DNA here is from genome assembly GCA_947086415.1 of Pammene aurita. Classification (NCBI taxonomy): domain Eukaryota; kingdom Metazoa; phylum Arthropoda; class Insecta; order Lepidoptera; family Tortricidae; genus Pammene; species Pammene aurita. The sequence goes on along the minus strand of OX352314.1, from coordinate 7,423,239 downwards.
TCACTTTCGCACTTACATACTTGTTAGAACATGACAGCTATAAAAATCCAACCATATTAGGCTAGCAGGTACAGTTTCTTGTCGGTTTAAGTGGATTTTCAGTTAGCGGAGGTGCTTTCCGATCCGATGCTGGTAGGTATTATGTACAACAGAGACGTGTATAAAGGCTAACTTACTTGACCAACTTTAAGGCTTCCCTAGAAACCTGCGGCAGACCCCTAACATCAATACCCTGTGGTAGAATATTCTCGCTTCCATAGTGGGGATTGAAGGCCATACTCAGAGGGTTCTCATTGCCTCCTGGTGCGTTCCTTAGTCTGTGCAACTGGACCTCTTGTTCAAGAAGGTGCTTCTGACGTAGCTCGGTCTCTTTCCGACGCTGGTAGATATTGTCTGTGGGAGAGAGATAGCGTTTGTGGAATTTGCGATCTAGTGGCAAATCCCAATGAGACAGAAGAAATATGTCACGATCATTCATTATGTCTTAAATCTTTGGTCAAATCGATCATTAAATTTACAAGATACAGAAAAAATCTCGGAAAAGTTAATATTATGAGCAGACTTTAAAAGTATTCCAAAAGTTAAAAATATAATGTAAAAACTACTTGTTTTCTTGTCGGGTATTTTAGGATGTCTTTGGGTTACAAATGTACAGAGGACGAAAAGATACACGATATAATAATAATAATAAATAATAAATACTCTTTTATCTACACTCATACTGTAAGTACTCTAAAATGCGTTCAAAAACCGTAGACAATGACAAGCATTACAACAAACGATTTAACTATGATAAGTTTCTTATCTGCGGCAGTAACGTAATTTTAACTTTGCATGCTCAAATATTGTTAAGCAATGAGTTTCAAATTTGGAACATCGAATTTGATAACATAATGTTACCGCCATGGCCAACTCGATTGGTCCCGCGCGAGCCCCGACACAATCGAGTTGGCCACGCCGACACAATCGAGATGGCCACGGCGGTACAATGGCGGCCATTCTATGATTTCCGAATACGGCATTTATAATAAATAATATGAGTGTAGATAAAGCAGTGTATGCAACTGTACGTAATTAGGCCTTAAAACACTCGTGTGATCTTATTATGAAATTCGCCTGCGGCTCATTTCATAAAACCACACTCATGTTTTAAGGACCCTTATTACGTAACAGTTACATAAACTACTATATTGCACACCTCATACAGTTACAAGCACAAATTTTACAATTAGATAAATTTAGGTAGAGGTAACAACAGGCGGTCTTATCGCTAATGAGCGATTCTTCCAGACAACCTTTGGGTAGTGGAGACTAGAGAAAAACAATAAGCAGTAGGTGGTGCATAGAAACAAAAGAGACGAAATAGATAACACAGCACATTCATATGAATATACATACTTAAATAAATACAAAATAAACATACATATACGTACATATATACATATATAATACACACAATAAGAAACAACAGTGTCAACTTAAAAACCTAAGGAAGAGATAAATAGTATTCCTTAAGTTGCGATTTAAAGCTACCAATAGATTGCGCGCGTTTAATGTTGAGAGGGAGAGAATTCCACAAACGAACGGCCTGGAACGTAAATGAGCAATTATAAAATTTGGAAAATGAAGATGGCACTTTTAGGAGCAATTTTTGAGAGGATCTAATAGAATTAAGATAAGAGAAACGCTCTTTGAGGTAGCGGGGAGTTGCAGGGTTAAAAAGTATAGAAAAGAGTAAAGAAAGTATGTGAGAGTTACGGCGGTGACGGATAGGGAGCCATTTGAGTTGAGAACGAAAACTAGAAACATGGTCGAATTTGCGTAATCCGAAAATGAACCGAATGCAGGCATTTTGAATACGCTCAAGCTTATTAAGTTGCTCCTCGGTTAGGTCTAAATAGGAGATATCTGCATAATCAAGAATGGGGAGAAGTAACGACTGAGCAAGCGCAATTTTAGTAGCATTTGGCAGGAAATTCCGGAGCCGTCTGAGAGACCCTATGGCAGCAAACATCTTCCTGCTCACTTCACTCACCTGAGGCACCCATGATAGACAACGATCCATGATTACGCCAAGATTTTTCACTTGGTTGGAAAAAGGAATTTGGATACCCTCGAAGACTATCGGAGGGAGCCTGAGAAAGTCAATTTTGGAGATTTGTTTAGCGCTACCCATCACAATTACCTGTGACTTTAGGGGGTTTACTTTTAAACCGTAATTTTGACTCCAATTTGATATGCGGAGCAGATCAAGATTCGTGGCTTCTATAACTGAATTGAGATCGTTATGCATACCCTGCGAATATATTTGAAGGTCGTCGGCATAGAGGTGATACGAAGAGGAGAGATCAAGAGTTATGGAATTAATGAAGATAGAAAATAAAAAAGGAGACAGCACACCACCCTGTGGAACACCAGCTGATGTGCTGCACCAGGAAGAACACGAAGAATCTAGTTTTATTCTTTGCCGACGACCAACCAAATAGCTGCGGAACCAGTCAATCGCTGCAGCCGATATGTTAAGAGACTGTAAGAACGCGAGCAAAATGTCAAAATCGACCGTGTTAAAGGCATTACTGAAATCTAGAAGTGCAAGAACTGTAAGATTCTGGTCATTCATACCCAAACGGATGTCATCGGTAACCTTGACAAGAGCCGAGGTAGTACTATGGCCCGGACGAAAACCAGATTGAAATGGGTTTAGGAGGTCATTTCTATTCAGGAAGGAAGTTAGTTGCTGATGCACTAGCCGTTCGAGGACTTTGGATAGGATATAGTGTTTAATATAGGTACCTTTTGGATGCTTGCTAGGTACTTACACATATAAAGACAGCTGATGACAAATATCAGCGCGAAGATGAAGCAGCATACTCCGAGCACCCACACCAGCAAGTTGGACATGTTCGTCCACGACTCTTCCACTGTAATGGAAAATACATATTAAGGGAGGCGAAAAAATTCAAGAACCATCGATTTCTTTTGATCAATATGGCGCAACACACTTGAGAGGACTTCAGCTACCATAGACAAAAATCCAAAATCTTGAATTTTGTCTATGAGCTTCATATAAAATGTCGGCCACCTTAGACACATCTGGCTGGCATCATTCGGCTGATTTTTGTCGTTAATGCTAAATTCGGCGCTGATTTCCGCTTAAGTATATTTGGCGCCTAAGTCATCAAAGGCCTTTCAAGGCCATTATCAAATTTTTACATTCGAATTTTTGATTTTGGGCTCCTGAGTTCAGAAATACAAAATTTGAGTTCTGTGTTACGGAGCCCAAGATGGATCTCGAAGAGTCAAGGGATCGTACACAAGGTATGCCGAAAGGTTTGAGTCGCTCGAAGTTGTACAAGATCTCTAAAATGCTGTTTTATCGACAGATGACGATTTTGAGGCTTGCTTGTGAACACTCATCCCGGATACCTTTAACCATTGACACGAGAGAAAGGTTCAGGTTTGGCCATCCCGATAATCACAATGGATACGAAAACAAGGTGCTACGTACTTATACACTTGGTAGGGTCGTTGGCATCAGTGCTCCAGGTGGAGGGGCAGTAGCAGCGAACTTCGCTGCGGTGCTCATTTAACGCCACGCAGCGATACGCGCAACCACAGTCCTAGGGAAAGAGAGGGTTAATAATGAAAGGAGGATTCCATAGGTTCCTACTTTTGCTTTGGAACCATACACAAGTGTTAAGTTATTTATTTGATTTTTCTTTCTTTTATAGGTCTAAATTTATTAATATTTGGTTTACTTGCATTTGCTTTTGCAACACCTACTTTTCTGTTAATTTACAAAGGTTTCCGCCTCCCAAAAGTTGTCTGCAAGAGATCGCTTTTTAGCGATAAGATCGCTAATTGTTTTACCTCTACTTTTCTGTTTGTAAATACTTTGTTTCTTTAATTTGAGGTGTGCAAGAAAGATAATTTATGTTTATGTTTAAGTCTGTAGAATATCTTCCACTATCTTCCACTCCGCTCAATTGTCAAGCATTTATATACCATAAACAGGAGCACGTTTTTACGTTCCTATGGCCACCTTCCAGCTCCATCATCAGATCAGCTCCATGTCATCATAATATTGCATTGTCACGCGATATACATATGCGTGCAAAATTGCAGCTCAATCGGAAACTGGGAAGTAGGTCAAATTTTACTTACAAAGTTTGATTACAGACAACGGGACAAGTGAAACTAAATAAAAGCTTATAAAAAGGGTATTGATCAATTCTTTTATGAACACAACTTAAAATCTGCTGTAAAATCAACAAAATTCTACCACGAACTCACGTGTATAGCCGGAATAATCAGAACTTCGCCAGGACTGCTCCTCTGCCCCACAGTGACTTCACTAAAATCTCTGATCGCTCGTGCCGTGTCCACATACGACCAGCCTCCTTCACTGTGATGTCCATGGCCCTCATTTGTGTTACCACCTGTTAAAATGTTGAGGATTAAAATATATTTCGCAGAATATGGATCGCGTCATTTCGACCACCACGTACCATTTATGCTGTGTTACATACCGATGCCTTTAGAGAAACATTTTTGCTTTGATAGGTTAAACTGTGTGACTTTAGCTTACGGAAGGCTAGGATTACGAATGAAAGTCCCTTAAACTGTCGAAAGTGAGAGCGTAAACCTCTGCCTGTATGTGCAAGACGACTAACTAAACAAGGACTCACCAATCCATCCACCCCCTCCGCCGCCCCTCCTACAGCCTCCCCCGCCGCCTCCGAAACCGCCATGAGCTTGTCCAACGCAAGATATTCCACCAACAGCCCCGTCCTTAAGCGCCCCTCCTCGAACTAATTCGAAACCGGGAGTTATAAGCTTTGCTCCTGATACCCAACCACCACCGGCACCTAGGGACAGAATGAGACAAACTTTAGACGAGATAGCAGAACGTGCAAGCGAATAGCGAATATTATACTGGATTATGGGATAAAACTAGTTCACTTTCCCCATCGTACCGAGTCTTCTTAGCTTACATGCTCAGCTCAGCAACATTACAAAAGTTCGTGGGATGCACATCTGAAAGATCTATCCAAGATCTCACTTTGCCTACTAGGGCTGCAGCACATACCAAGAGTTTGTCCAGACTGGTCGTACATATAACCATCAGATTCAGGTGTAGCGTTGGTAGCAGGACGAGCACGCTGGGAGCCATCATCATTGAAAGCAGCTAGAGAGATACCATCACTACCATACTTATTCTTTGTTCTCTCTCCATTCATTATTTATTTACCGCTGCAAAAGCTTTCTATAATTTCACTTTAACTACCAGGATTTCAGCACTCACCAGGAGTTTGCCCAGGCTTGCCGTACATATAACCAGATTCAGGAGTCGCATTGGTAGCAAGGCGAGCGTGCTGCGAGCCATCATCATGGAAAGAGCCTAGAGAGATGCCCCCACCACCGCCTGCCACTAGAAGGGGAAATTCTTGGCCTTCTTTATCAATCTAGAAGGGAAAAATAGGGTTAGTGAAGAATTTAATAGTTTGAGGTGTATGCTGAGTTAAGCTATAAAAGCATCCATAAAATTTGTTTAGGCACTTATTTTGTCCTTCTAACCTAAAATGGCAATAATGACTAGACTACCGGATAGAAGGTTTGCCACGTCAACGTTGTCAACCTAACTTCCACCGAAGTCACTAGCTTTAACTTTATAAAATTATCAGCTTTTACAAGCGTTGAGCACTAGCTGTCCCTGCAACATATGAATTTTCTCCCCTTCGTGTACCTCGAATAATGCTCTAGCCTCTAGCTGATTATCTGTGGGCCACGCCTTATTGAGGTTAAATAGTGTTCAAAACCATTACTCACCAGGAAGACATAGGTGGCGCCACCGCCACCCCCGCCGCCATCTTGGACATGCGTGTTGCGAACTTCATGCGTCTTGCTCGTGAATATGATCGCCGAGTCGTTGGCCCTTTTGTTGCATTCTTGCGTTTCTTGGGCAGATAGACCCTGTAAGAGAGATAAATTAAAGGTAAGTTTGTATGTGAAGCGATTAAGCCGACCTCAACTAGGTAAGGTCATTTGGTAGAGAGGTGGTGGCCTTGTGTCTTTGTCCTACTTTATTTTATACTATACACTGTGAAAATAAAAATAAAACAGTCATAAAATGCCGTTTCACTACGTTACCTTTTTACAGGCGTTGAGCCCTTGCTGTCCCATCAACATATGAATTTTCTCCCCTTTGTGAAGCTCGAATAAGGCTCTAGCTGACGCTCCGTGGGCCACGCCTACCCAACTTCCACCGAGGCCTCCACTAGCTCCTAAAGCTATTATCCTGAAAAAAACAATTGACGTGAATTAGAGATATAGCTAACCATTAATGCTTGCCTATATTTTGAGATCGCTGCTTTTAAAATCATAATTTTATGGTCTTCATCAGTAGTTCAATTTTACCAAACGCGCGGTAAAAAATCATTTTGACAGTTTCTTTGCTTCCTTCCAGGGTCGCAAAATCAGGTCATGATGTTACAACCGAAAAATAGTTTTTTAAATTGGTCCAGCCGTCCTCTACAAATCCGGAAACATAGTAAAAAAAAACAGTCGAAAAAAGCAACTCTCCCGTTTTCAAGTCTGTTGGACGAATATAAATAACTTACGTGTACAAGCCTTCGTGAGGGACCTGCCACACTTGCACCCCGCTGTTGACGGTCACTGATAACCCGGTTTGGTTGTATGCCGCATCACACATGGTCTGGTTAGGCCCGAACCGGCCTGTCGCTCCACATGTTGTGAATCGATAGTCTGAAACCAAATGCATTTTAGCAGATTAAATAACAGGTGTTCTACACTCACTTGCTTTATATTTTTCAGTGGACTCTATTGCGTAGGTACTAAGGGTGACGGCTGGTAGCTAGAGCTACCAGAAGAAACTGAGTGGTTAAGGGAGAAGGCAACTGTCAATTGACCGACATCTACTCGTACACATTACACCGGCCTTACACATTGTGATATTTCTAAAAAGTTTCATGTTAGTACACCAAATAGATTAGGTAAGATAAGAAACCATGAGTTTAAAAAATAAATTGGGTCAATTTAAATTTTTTGTACCCCAATTAAGGCCTTAATCTATTTTTTCGTAATTGACTCATTTGTGTTACGAAAATTAGCCATAGGTACATTTATATTAAGACCTTAACTGGAGTACAAACAAAATTGCAATTTACCCTTTGTGACAATTCAATTTTTCTTTGTATTGTAATTGTAATATTGTATCGATATAAACTAATATAAAAGTGTAATTTATTGTGTTTTGCACTTACAGGTTTTATCAGCGAAGGCATGATGTGGCGTAGTCTTTTCTTCGAACACTGGATCATAATAATTGTAGTCTCCTAACTCTTCGGGGTCTATATTGAGGCCGAAACACTCTGGTGCCATAGAAAAGTCGTCGATAGCGGCGTCCGAGTAAATTCTCATTCCTCTCCGCGTTTTGAATTCGAGGTAGTATCTGCGATATAAAATAAAACAATAAAAACTTAAAAAGGTAAATAATATAAAGGTGTGGTAGTAGAGGTATCTTTAAATGCAGCAGCTGCACTTTATTAGGTGTAAGATTATGATTTTGAAAAAGCTTTGGACTGTTTTTTGTTTTAAAGAAGCTCAGTATTTTTTATAATAGCGACTACAAAATATTCTTACTAAGCGTGTTTGTAATATTTAAACAGAAACCTTGGGCATGGAAGCCGTTTTTGAACATATTTTTTTGTTTGCCCATTGCAACAACTAGCGTCCCCCAAGGCACGGTACTGGGACCATTACTTTAATTAGTACATAAAACGTTGTGAAGATAAATTATACAATTAAACATACCTTCTAGTAATATTAGGCAGGAATATAATGGCTCTTAACCAGTTCTCGCCCTTGTCTTTGGCGTTGAACCAGACTTGATGCGAGATGTTGCCGCGTGTAGATAATTCTACGACATTTACGCCTAAAGAACCGGTGTTTCGGCCATTTTGTTGATAATAAAACCGAATCTGTGAAAATAAACAGTAATATATAGGTAGGAAAGGTACTTTTCTAAATTTTGTAACTAGTTAACCCTTCATTTACTGGTACACAGAAATTATTTCCGTTGCATGAAACTGAAGTGCATATTGTACAGTCAGCTGCAGAGAAAAGGTACCACCCGCCATACAAGTTTGTAGGGCACGGCGGTACCTTTTCTCTGCAGCTGACCGTACCTGTTTTAGACTATTGCTACGAATACGACCCTTTTCGGTTCAAAGTACCTACTCTTGACCTGATATTAGCTATGCAATATATTTTAGAGAAGCGGAACTCACCATACAACAATTATAATATCTCGACGAAGCTCGACCATGCAACTTCGGAGGCGGATTAAACACAACCGATTTCATAACCGCCGTCGAAGCGAAATCCGCCTTCTCCTGATTAGGCCCAGTCACATTCATGTTAACGAACAAATAGTATCCTACGCAATGGGATAGGGAGTAGTTCATGTGGGCTGGGAAGAGGGGTGGGACTACTTTGATGGGGGAGTGGGTTTCTGGTGGGCCGCAGGTGTGGTCGTGGTTTGGGCCGGTTTTGTCGGTTGGCGTTGGGCCGCTGTGCCGGACCCATTTTAGGATTGGTCTGTGGAAGAATTAAATTAGCTTTAGTCTTTTGTTTCCATAGGTAACACGTTAATAGTAGAAGTTTAAGTAAAAAAAGTAGCCATGCAAATAAATGTTCTTTCAATTCTGTGAGATAAATTTAGTTTCCGTATATAACTTAGACAGTAGACACTATATAACTTACTGAGGTACATTTTCAAAACCGCAAAAGTCCTGTTCAAAATCGCAGTACGATCCATAAGGCATCTTATCTGTAAGAACACACGCAAATATTACCAATCACGACTTTCAGGATATCTTACAAAGTATAGACAATTATTTTATCCAGCATGTCATTCAGAGATTCGGACTCTAATATATTATTTTCTATAATACGAGTATAAGTATCCAAAAGTTACACATAGATGAACTCAATGCTCATACTTTTGCTACAGGCTTAAACTATATTGACGCCAGTTTCGGCCGATATAAGTAACAATCAAAATTAGTCTCCATTTTTCTTAACTTTCGGGAAATAAGAGACAGTCGTGTTTTATTAGATCTTTTAATGGGCATCACTTACCGCAGTTTTGGTTCTCATCGCTGCCGTTATCGCAATCTTTCACAATATCACAGACCTGCTGAAGTTTGATGCACGACTCTTTCTGCAATTAATAAAAAACATTAAATCATGGGTAGGTTGTATAAAACGCAGCCGCAGCCGTACACCCTTAGTACTTCTTTCTTTGCCATATTGCAAAAATAAGTTTCCTATATGCTGAGATGTGTGCGTGGGAGCGGCAAGAGTTTTCTTAGGGTGTTAGCCGAACAACTCGACTGCTCCATCACTAATGTGTGGGTGGAAGTGGCTATTGGGAGAGTTAAGTAGCTACATCCTTGCTCTCACAATAACTAATGTCTTCCTAGACTTCACCTCATTAGAACGTTCTAGGTTCTTAACCGTTTACCAAACTCAGACTATTTTCATACCAACGGCCTCCTAGCCTAGTTGGTAGTGACTCTGCCTATGAAGCCGGAGGTCCCGGGTTCGAATCCTGGTCAGGGAACTTATTTGTCTGTTTATCACAGATATTTGTTCCTAAGTTATCGATGTTTTCTATGTATTTAAGCATTTATCTATATCTATCTATTATATATATTGTCGTCTAGTACCCATAATACAAGCCTTGATTGAGCTTACTGTGAGACTAGGTTGATATGTGTGGGATTGCCCCATAATATTTATTATTTCATGAGGGTTCCAGGCTCGTCAAATTTGCACTATGGCAACTTGGCAAGGGACTGATCAGGAACGTAAGAATTTGAATACATACACCCAGGATTTCGCATTTATGCTGCGGCGGCTTGCACTGTCCATTATAAATGGGTGGTTCAGTCACACAGTCCACCATCCTGATGTTGTCTATGGCGATGTGTGGTAAAGGACTGTTCAGGCTGACGTGCGACGGACGAGTGATTTCTACCATAATGCTGACCTCTTGTAGCATTTTACCGATTTTCACTGTGAAGTATCGCCATCTGAACAGATACAATTTTAGAATTTAATTGAAAACGATTAAGGAAAAAACGGTAGTACTTAAATAAGCGTTCAAGATAAGGCCCATTTACAAGATATGAGTCTGTCGTACGGCGAGACTGGTGTGAGCAATCGTAAGCAATAATCGCCAAGTAGTTATCATACGAAACTGTCTAAATATAACGTCCATGCGAGAATAAAACTCTGCTATAATTAATTGATTATGTCTTTCATTTTGTTTCACAGACACATTTAATCTTGAAAGGCAAGCAATTGTTGCCCTTGGAGGTGCAAAGCCCCACTTGTGTAATTTATAATGTGATTATGTATTTTGTCTCGTTTTACGATAATCGTCGAGTGAGAGTCGGTAAGCTTCCATAGGCTACGATGACCGTTTACCAATAGTATGCCCGTTTGCCATCGATGTGAATCGCAAAAATCGTACGGTCGAGCCGAGAAACTAGTACCGTGTAGTTGGTCCATATTTTTAATAAGGATTATTAATACTTACTCTTCATAGTTATTTCCGGTTACTTCGCTTAAAATCCACTGTATACCTGACTCCGACTCTGAGACCAGACGTATACTGGCGTTTTGCATCCTGCTCTGGTGAAGCCAGGCTTCGAACTGTGGAAGAGAGAGGTAAGTTGAGTAGGTTACGTTGCGTTAGGTTAGATAGAGTCAACCGAGATAATTACGTCCTAGGGAATCCAGGCATAAACCATTGACATAGAAAATGTAGGGACACAATGTCGCGAACGCGAAGATATGACTGATTCCATGATAAGCCGCGGTCTCGTGTACACACACACACTTGGCAGATTCAAACCAATCGCCGCTGGTCCACGAGTTGTAAATTTGTGCACTGTGCGTGTCATATTTCATACTATACTTATAGCGACCCGCCCCGGCTTCGCACGGGATAAAAATTGGTTATTGTGGGTTATCCCTAAGAGATTGACATATACCACCGCGGACTTTTTTGTAGACCTTTTTAAGGTGTACAATACTGTAGTACATTATGTTGATGTATCTCGTAGGGTTCAGCCAGTGTTTGCAATGTAAGCGCAAAAAATGTGTTTATTTACGACATCACATTAGAAACCTCTAAAATTATCAGTGTTTCTCTCCTATATTATGCATGTATTATACATATAAACCTTTCTCTTGAATCACTCTATCTATTTAAAAAACCGCATCAAAATCCGTTGCGTAGTTTTAAAGATCTAAGCATAGATAGGGACAGACAGCGGAAAGCGACTTTGTTTTATACTATGTAGTGAAGTATGTATTTCGATTTGTCTTTGAAGCCCAAAAGGCGGCCTTGGTCACTCTTTCTTTCGTATACCTATGACATCTACTGACCAGTTTAGGATGGTGATAATTAAACTTACAATACAGGACTCCCACAGTCCTCGGAACTGTGGTGACCGGATGACCATGTTCTCCATCGTAGGGTCCACCGGCAGGTATAGGAAGTGACCTGGAGAAAGAAAACACTCATTAGCAAAAAAAATTTTTTAACTTAAACAAAAAAATAAGCGACTTCACTTAGCATCCACCTTTCCAAAAGCAAATGCTCGAGTTGCTATAAAAATACTCAAATCACCATAGATGTGCCTATCATAGTTGAAGAGTTCCCTCGATTTCTCCAGGATCCCATCATCAGATCCTGACCTGGTTACGATGGGACCAACTGTGAAGTATTCTCTCAAACAAAAAAAGGATTTTCCAAATCGGCCCAGCCGTCTTCGAATAATCGGTGAACATACATTAAAAAAAAATAGCAAAAAAACAAACAAAGATCGCGACGAATTGATAACCTCCTCCTTCGAAATCTTGGAGTCGGTTGAAAAGGTAAACTTAAATAGAGTCAAACTCGCTGAGACGATTTTGAAGGGACCCAAATAACCTGTCTTATGTGGGACTGTTCTGCTGATGGACCTCAAGTTGCAGGGACTGATATTACTATTGTATTGTGTGCCCTGACCGGGTGTCATGAACTGTTCCAAAATTATGACACCTTATTAATGTACATGACAATGCAATATGAATAAATCCATATCCATACTAATATTATAAATGGGAAAGTGTGTGTGTTTGTTTGTTTGTTTGTTTGTCCGTCTTTCACGGCAAAACGGGGCGACGAATTGACGTGATTTGTTAAGGGGAGATAGTTGAAGGGATGGAGAGTGACATAGGCTACTTTTTGTCTCTTTCTAACCCCCCACTTCCCTAAAATGGGGGGGTGGAAGTTTGTATGGAGCATTACGGAGGGCAAAGGGGAACCGTGTTACCCCGAATTTAACGCGAGCGAAGCCGCGGGCAAAAGCTAGTGACTATATAATGGCGTATTATGCTAGATATCGTAGTAAACGCCAACTTTTTGATTTTGAATAGTTGTTCCGCGATAAGTTTAGTAACGTTTTTCTGATCTTTATAAAAAAATTGGGGTTGTAGCAGAGATCTATACAATTTGATAGTTCGTATATGAGCGGGATTTATCAAGGGGTTATGGAGCTAGAAGGCGCTTAACAATCATCAGAAGGGTTTCGTTATACTGGTCACCTCGTTGGAAAGGAAATCGCTAGTTCTCAGTTCGAGGCGAACTACTAGTTATATATAGAACTAGCTATTATGCAGGTTCTACGATGTCATGTACAAAGTAAAAAGTGACCAAGAGATTCTGCCGCGAATGCAGAACACGCTGGTTTGAATCAAGCCCTGGGCACCGGAGGCTTTGGTCACTTTTTCCTTTGTATATGACATCTATTTAAATATATAATTTATACAGTAGTGTGTCTACTTAAAAATAAATAATCAAAATATTTATTATACAAAATATTTTGATTTATTCTCAAGTTGCAAATAAAAGCTCTTTATAGAGTTCAAAAAAAGATTCATCGAATCAACTGGTGACCGAGGAGCTGGCAGCTTCCTCGCTCAACGCATAAGTATTGCGATACAGCGGGGAAATGCTGGCAGCATTCTCGGCACCATGCCGCGGGGGCCCGATTTTTTAGATATATTTAGTAATAGTTTGTTAGTTTTTATTCTGCTTTTATTTATAAATAAAATGCATGTAATTTATAAAGATCTTTATTGTTTAATTATAAGGACAGCACATCACAATGCACTGATGAACGTCAGAGAATAGCTATCACCAGTTTAACCTACGCCTTTCACCCACCGAAAAGAGAAATGACCGCGGCAACAAACTTGGATAGTTTTTTTTTAAACAGTAATAACTACATCAAATATCAAAAACACTTGAGCACATGGCCTAAACTAGAAATTCAAATGGATATCTGGCCACTATAGTTACGTCTATCCAGCCAGATAAGTAAAGAGAAACGTAGTTAAGATTAAATACACGATAATTACAAAAGTTGCTTCTAGCAGTTTCAGCACACCGGCCAACAGGTCCGCCGGATATCCGGTCAGACAACTATATCCGTTGTGTCTCTAGTCAAAACAATAATATTTTTCTCAAGGTCATCCCTGAAGGTACATATGTGCGGCAACTTCGCATTACCGCCCGAACTTCGACATTTTCTCCATGTCATAAACTCTGACCTGAAATACTATTAGCCGATTAATTTCAGGAGTATTTTCGGTTTTCCATGATTTAAGAATTTCTTGTACACTGTCGTGTTGCGCAGATTCGAAAAACTCAAGGTCACTTAAACAGTGTAATCGCGGCTTAAATAGCCTTAGCTGGAATCGCCGTGGCAACTCCGGATTACCGCCCGAACTCTGACACTTGCGAAGCGTGGGCTCAGTGTTGCTAGGGCGATACTTGTAAAAACCTCTAGAATAGCTATGATATATTATCAAACGAGCGGAGCGTAAGCGAAGTGTTCTTACAGACAACTTTGGACACAACAGAACTGTCAGCCGACTACCAAGACGTCCGTGCATTTCGATGGCTTTTTGATTTTGAATAGTTGTTCCGCGATAACTTTAGTAACGTTTTTCTGATCTTTATGAAATTTTTTGGGGTTGTAGCAGAGATATATACAATTTAAGAGTTCGTATATGACCAAGATTGATCAAGGGGTTATGGAGCTAGAGGGCGCGAAACAACCATCAGAAGGGTTTTGTTATACTGGTCAACTCGTTTGCAAGGAAATCGCGAGTTCTCAGTTCGAGACGGACTACTAGTTATATATAAAACTGATTATTATCAGTGAATGGTAATAAGCATAGAAATCGTACAGCCACGGACTTTCATTGTTGAGCCATGTACGGTTCAAGCTTTTTTCTTTTGCTTAGTACTTACTCAATGAAATGTTCAGTGTAACCCTAAAAGGCTCAACAAGTAAAGTCCGTGACCGTACTAGCTCTGAAAAATTACCCCACATTATTGTGCGTGTTCAATTATTCGTATGACATAGGGCCAGGGGGATACTAAGTGTGACGTTTGTTTTGGCCAATGAAATCTTTGATTTATCAAAAACAACTTTTTTCAAATAGCTGGAAAATGCGTTTTGGGACATATTCAAAGCCGGGGGCGGTGCAGGGCTAACAGTCAAAGGAACATCAAGGATCGTTTTGGGAGCCATATTTGCAGCGAGGACTTCATCCATATCTTATTTCGTCACAGACAACGTCTAGAGATATTAAGGTTGCGCACGCTCCAAAATTGAAGGCCTTAAAACTATACTTTGACTCTTCTCTCTTATCTAGTCGTGCAACTGCAACCCGCCATACGTAGCCAGGAAAAAGATAACTTTAAAATTCTTAAAGCGAGATTGATAAACATAATGTGATAGAACCATTGCTAGGTTATCAAAGAAATTGTTATTTATGATTGTACTGTTTTTGTTTAAAAAATCATTGTAATGAATAAGAAATCAGCAGTGGTCGGCGTTTTGGATACTACAGCACAGGATATCACGTAGAAATGGTAATATAGCCACAGGGCGGACACGTCATACTACAAAACTCGTTTGAGCGCCTTTGTGTGCACGGCACATCTGTACACGCTTCAATGTGTGCTTGCGTCTTAGGGCACAGTTTCCGCTGTCGTAAATGACGTTTGACAATACACCGACATTTTGTTTTTTATCGATGCGCTGCCAACCAGACGGATTAGCCTACTAGTTCCCTACCAATCAGCCGCCGCGGGGTGAGGTAATTCTGTTCGGGCGGGGCGTAGCGTATCCATTCTGTATGAAATACTATTATTTATTCTGTGATATAGCTAAGCCGCTAAGGCCGCGATACCGATTAAACAGTTTGAAAAAATACTATCTAAGTCTAGGCAATACACTTATAAAACAGACACTAAATAAGTCATCAGGCGTGCCGTATGCGTGTTTGCCACTGTCGTAGTTTTAAAATATGGCACTAGGGGGCCATCCAAAACGCCGATCACTGGCTCGCTGATCCCGGTTGTATTATTGTTAATGGAGCCCGGGGCTTAGGTAACCAAGAATTAGCATAGGCACTAGTTTTTACGTTTTAGGATCGGAATCAGCTCTTCTCACACAGGTGTCAGTCAAAACTTACTCCGCTTTTCTCACAGACGGCAAAAATAATACTTATATGTTATTTGGCGCAGTCGGTAGGATCCGCCCCTACATGTATGAGTACATTGATAATTGATAATTAATATGTGAGAGTTTTTTCGTAAAGGTACCATTTGGTGGTTGTCTTACGTCGTAGAGCAATAGAAGCATAAGCGCCGGTCGCTTTACCAAAATAATATCATCATTAACTTAAAATACCAACTCAACTTATGAATTTTTTTTTCTACTTTGCTGTAATTTTATGAGGTGTGCAATAAAGCATTAATTCCTTCATACCTATAGTAAAAACAGGAAATCCCAAATTTTGTAACTACCTATCACCATACCACCATACCCAATAAGTACCTTGGGTACCATTTCTGTACCCAAGGCAAAACTTTTATAACGTAAACATTTACAGGTATAGGGCAGAGAATACATTTTAAAGATTTTTGCGTTTCTTTGCGATTTTTATATTATTATTAACTAATAAGACCGCCTGTTAACTGCCTCTACTTTTAATCTGTGTACTGTACTGTTATATTTTATTGAGGTGTGCAATAATAGTAGTTTATGTAACTGTTACGTAATAAGGGTCCTTAAAACATGAGTGTGGTTTTATGAAACGAGCCGCAGGTGAGTTTCATAATAAGATGACACGAGTGTTTTAAGGCCTAATTACGTACAGTTGCATACACTGCTTTATCTACACTCATATTATTTATCCAAAATGCCGTATTCGGAAACCATAGAATGGCCGCCATTGCACCGCCACGACCAACTCGATTGTGTCGGGGAGGCGCGTGTCGGGCTGTCGGCGGATGCGCGGGAGGGTGCAGGTGTACATTATGTTATCAAAACTCATAGCACATCAATATTTGAGCATGAAAAGTTAAAATTACGTTACTGCCACGGATAAAAAGCTTATCATAGTAAAATCGGTCGTGGTAATGCTAGCCATTGCCTACCGTTTTCAAACACGTTTTAGAGAACTTACAATATGAGTGTAGATAAAGAATATTTGTTGTTATATTTGTTGTTATTAACTGTTGTTATAAAGATAAAGTTAACGTAGAAAATAGTATACAAAAAAACAAAGTACTTCTGGACATATATAAATAATTAACCGTAAGACAAGAACTGGTATCCCATCAGAAATGTTTTTAAACAATCATCATTCCAACAACCCTGAAGAAATATGTAACCTGTTCTCCACATTTAACTATGTTTATGAGCCTAGCACACTAGATGTCGACACCTGGTCTCCGTCCTCTACATGCAATGAAAATTGTGTCATCACATCAGATCTGCATTTCACTGTTGAACAAGTCGAAGCTCAACTTAGGACGTTAGATCCGACAAAAGGATCAGGTCCTGATGGCTTGCCTCCTATCTTTGTAAGACAAACTGCTAAATCCATAGCGAGTCCTCTACATTCAAATAATAATTACAGTTAGCTAGTTTATAACTACTAAACACAACCCGTGACAACAAAGTCCTTACTTAGTCACACCTTGTATAGTTTCCATGTACAGTCAGCAGTACTCTGCTGCTGACTGCTATTTAGGAGTTAAGTAGGTATACCTACTTAACTCCTAAATAGTATAAGACTTATCTTGCATTATTTTGTGTATTTCAAAAACTGAAAATGTACAGATTTTCTAGCCAACTAGCAACGTCGCGTGGGCCAGACTTGTAATAAATTGGATAAATATCGTCTCAATATTAAAAGCATGGTTTCAATGGGACGTGGGATGCGAGTTACTTACGTAAATTAAATATCTAGTTAACCTTTTGAACGCTTTCATATTTGAATGAAGTGATCACTCACACGCCAAGCACTGTTGCGTTATCAAAAAAGATAAATCTCGTAGTGCTGTGCAAAACAATTCATAATGGATTTTATCTACACCAATATCATAAATCCTCTATTCCGCGTTCGGAAACCGCATGTAATTACCATCATTACTGCAACCAGTAACGTAATATCAGTGACAGTGTGGTTAAAACGTGTGAAAATTCATTACCCACGGTAATATACCCTCCTCTCAGCCTGCCGGCACGCGCCCGCGCGACCGCCGGCACAATCAAGTTGGTCGTGGCGGTGCAATGGCGGTCATTCTAATGGTTTCCGAACACTTCATTTAGGATTTATAATATGTGTGTAGATAAAGCAGTGTATGCAACTGTACGTAATTAGGCCTTAAAACACTCATGTGATCTTATTATGAAATATAAAACCACACTCGTATTTTAAGGACCCTTATTACGTAACAGTTACATAAACTACTATTATTCATGATCAGAGTACACCTTCACTCCGACCACTTTATGGGTTGTTGGTGTGGTGGGCACGACGACACTAGACCTCTTTAGGGGTTCTTGGCGTTCAAGGGGTTAATCTTGTAAAGTTCATGATTTTGTGCTTATCTGCTCAGGCTATGTAATAATCGAGCGAGCTAAGCAAAGTTCTTACACTCAACTTGCACCTGTCAGGTGGCTGGTTGGTACGTCCTTCGGAGTTCTTTGATTAGGTAACCCGGTAGCCGAGTGCACCCCATAGACGGAGAGCTAGCCACGTCAGATATGACACAGTAATGAGAGCAACGAAACCCATCTCGTTAATTTGCTATACTATGCTTATTTCTAGATCCGGACATCTGGCAGCTGTAAGTGGTGGAGGTCTAATAATGCAAATAACTTGAAGAAAACAAATCCTAGAGTTCTGGTTTGAATGGAGTATTATGAGAAATTATATAATAGTACATTACTTACCAAGGACTGTAAAAGAAAGAATGCCCGAAATCGCAGGTATTTGTGACTCGAGCTGCAGGCGAGGGTTGTAAATATGCGATAGAGGGCTTTCTTTTTTACTGCCCGTGATGAGTACATAATTTTACGTCTCCACCTGGCCATAATGCGAGTTTTACAGTACGCGTAGCGTGCGGCAAAACTCACATTATGGCCAGATGTGACGTAAATAATTAGATAATATCATTGCTAAGGACTAGTACCTTAGTATAGAAGTGGAGCTTTTCAATAATTGTGGCATTGTTTTGGCAAAGGTACCATATTGGCTCTTAAGAGGTCTACACTCGGCGCAATTTCGACGCAAAAATCGCCGGCAATTTCGATACGTTGCCGTGTAGGTAGGTGAACGAAATTAATCGATGGATCAAAAACCGCAATGTATTGAAAATGCGAAGTTAGTAGAGCGCTTATGTTGTACGTTGTACAGATTCAATATTATATTCGAACAATAAAAGAGTAAGCGCCGACCGCCAATGGTACCACAGAACTATTATATAATCTGTGGTACCACCACCAAACCAATACCAAAATAATAGCACAATTTTCAAAACACTTGTTGATACAATTTAGCTTTGTACGAGGGTGGTTTGATAAGTCAGTGACTTTTTGCAGAAAAAAAAATCTTTTTGACCTTTTATAATTTTATTTCTCTACATAATCTCCTTTCAACTCCATACACTTCATCCAACGATGTTCCAGCTTTTTCAACCCCTCCAAAAATATTTTTTATCAAACCCTGAAAAATATGCTTCAGTTTCAGCTATGACTTCCTTATTTGATGAAAATCTTCTCCCACCGAGCCATTTCTTCATGTTTGGGAATAAAAAAAAATCACATGGGGCCAAATCTGGAGAATAAGGTGGGTGGGGCAGTATTTCATAACGCAATTCTACTAATTTGGCAGTTGCGACTGCCGACGAGTGTGCAGGGGCATTGTCGTGGTGAAAAAGGATTTTCTTCTTTGCCAGATGTGGCCGTTTTTTCACTACTTCTGCGTTGAATTTTTCCAACAATGTAGCATAATAAGGGCCATTTATTGTTTTACCTTTCTCCAAATAATCTATATAAATAACCCCTTGGCTGTCCCAAAAAACAGTGGCCATTACCTTTCCTGCCGAATTAACGGTTTTCGCTTTCTTTGGGGCCCGTTCGTTAGCAGAAGTCCACTGTTTTGACTGATTTTTCGTCTCTGGCGTATAATGGTGGATCCACGTTTCATCTACCGTCACAAAACGACGTAAAAATTCATTGGGATTACGCTTGAATTTGGCTAAGCATTGCTCGGAAGTTGTTTCACGAAGTCGTTTTTGATCGGCTGTCAGCAAACGCGGCACCCATCTTGCGGAAAGCTTTTTCATATTCAAAATATTATGCAAGATATGAAAAACTCGTTCAAATGAAATGTGTACAGTCTCAGCTATCTCACGAATCTTAACTCGACGGTCATCCAAAACAATATCGTGAACTTTATTCACGACATCATCAGTGGTGACTTCAATTGGCCTACCAGAGCGTTCTGCGTCATTGGTAGTGGTACGCCCAGAACGAAATTCTGTAAACCACTTATGTACCATTCCATGAGAAGGAGCAGATTCCCCATAATATTTTTTTAAACAGTTTTCAGTCTCTTTAATAGTTTTTCCACGTAAAAAGTAATGTTTAATTAACACACGAAATTCGCTTTTCTCCATTTTCCAACAATTTTCCGACCGTATTTGACATATGCCTCAATAACTTTTTTATTTTCCCACCTTTTTTAAAAAAAAAAAAACTGCCAGCTACCAAGGAGTTCAGAATCGTAATTAAAAAGTTTATATGTTAAAATGATTTTTGTTTTACTTAAAGTCACCGAGTTATCAAACCGCCCTCGTAGAGATAGTAGCCACTACCCGCGACTTAATCCGCGTATAATTAGTACCTACAAATCATTTAAAAAAAAGCAAAATAAAATGTATCTAATGGCATTAAAGGCAAACATTCAATAAGGGTTTCCGTGAACGAGTTTTTCACTAGACATCAGTTTCTATCATGTATAATAATTATATATTTTTTGATTGGTGGATTTTGGCAGCTGCTCTCAAAAAAAACCTCTTGCCACAGTGCTGCCATCTGTGAAAAACTCGATCGCGGACACCCTCATTAGAACACGCATTTAAACCCACAGGTTCCGAAATAAAAAAAATCCTATATCCCTTCCTGGGATTCAAACTATCTCCGTACATAATCTATCTATATAAATATATATATAACTCAAAGGTGACTGACTGACATAGTGATCTAATATCAACGCACAGTCCAAACCGCTGGTTCTAGAGATTCCAAATTTGGCACGTAGGTTCCTTATAAGGTCTAGGGGTGCGCTAAGAAAGGATTTTTCAAAATTCATCCCCTAAGGGGGTGAAATGGGGGTCCAAAGTTTGTATGGGGAAACAAGATTAGTTAGTCTATTTTATTCGAAACTTCACAGAAGTATTCCTAACAATAAATGAGTAAATACGTGTTGCAGGTTTTTTGAGAATTCAACCCCTAAAACGGGGAAATGTAGTCAAAAAGTCTGAAAATCAACATGGGTATTGTTTCTATGGTTTATCGGGTCGTTGATTACGAAAACAACAACGATTTTAAAATCCGACGTGGCGGACGTGCAATACCATCTCCCCTGTTAGGGTACAATGGGGTTGAAATGTCTAAATATCCATATGGGTGTCGTTTTTGTGATTTTTTTGGGACGTTAATTAAGAAAATGGCATCGATTTTGAAATTTAATATTGTGGACATGAAAATTCTTGAAAGTATTTGTGCCAAATTGCAATCTTCTTCTAAATATATAAAAGAAGAAACTGACTGACATATCAACGCACAGCCCAAGCCCCTGGTTCTAGAGATTCCAAATGTGGTACGTAGGCTCCTTATAAGGCATAGCGATGCACTAAGAAATATTTTTTTTAAATTTACCTCCTAAGGGGGGAAATGGGGTTCAAAGTTTGTATGGGAAACGAGATTAGTTCAACTATTTTATTCGTAACTTTACAGGAGTATTCCTAACGATGAATGAGAAAACAAGTGTTTCAGCTTTTTTGAGAATTCAACCCATAAGGGGGAAATGTGGTGACAAAATTTAAATATCAACATGGGTATTGTTTCTTTGGTTTATCGGGTCGCTGATTACGAAATCAACACTTAAGGGGGTGAAATGGGGGTTGATAGTTTGTATGGGGAATTTTTAAACGTTGAACCAATTTAGATGAAACTTGGTATAGAGATAGTTTGTGTACCGGGAAACGACATGGGACAGTTTTTATCTCGAAAATCAATCTTTAAGGGGGTGAAATGGGGGTTGGAGGTTTGTATGGAGATTTTTTACCGCGAACCGATTTAGATAATTTTGTTGTGGATATAGTTTGAGTCCCAGGAAACAATATAGTATATTTTTTAAGCCGAAAATCAATCTTAGAGGGGTAGAAAACATGTTGGTAGTTTGTATGGCGAATTATTAACCGCTCAACAGACGATTGAAATGAAACTTGGGACATATTATATAGATTGAGTCGCGGTAAATAATATAGGATAGTTTTTATCTCGAAAATCAACCCTCTAGGGGGTGAAACGGGGGTTGGAAGTTTGTATGGGAAATTAATAACCATTGAACCTATTTAGATGATTTGGAGATATGGAGATATTTTACATTCTGGGGAAGGATATATAATAGTTGTTATCCCAGAAGTCATTCCTTAAACGGGTAAAAAGGAGGGTGGATTACTAATTCCACGCAAATGAAGTCGCGGGGAAAAGCTTCTATTCAAGAGTAGAAATCTGTATTAATCATAATCTCTCAGTAGTATTTAAGTCGTTGATGGCGTAACAATTAAACAATTATTGCAATAATTTCTTTAAAATAAAAAATGAGGGAACCGCCGTCTTCAAAACGTGGTATACCGAAACCTCCAGAATGTAACGAACACTTTTCCGAAAACCGCTTCTAAATCAGTTCAGCGAAACGCAAGTTGATCGCGGACAAACATACATTCCTACATACAAACATTCGAGTCTAACTGAGAACCTCCTTTTTTAGTACTTTTAGTACGCGGGCGAAGCCGCGGGAAAAAGCTAGTATTATCTAAAGCGGTTCAGCGCTAAGCGTGAACAGGTAACAGGCAAGGAAAAGTAGCTTTGGCATTTATTAGGTAGGGATTACCACAACCAGTTACTTCAAAACCATCTAATACAGACTCGGCTAGGAGCAATTAATGCATCGCAACGTCAAATCAAGTGCAGCAGACTGCACAAGTGCACTAATTGCACAGCCACGGCTATTCCACATGCCCAGGCGCAGGTGGCTGGAGTCCAATGTCCGACCAACCGAATACAATACAATACAAATATTATTTACTAGCTTTTGCCCGCGGCTTCGCTCGCGTTAAATTCGGGGTAACACGGTTCCCCTTTCCTGATTGCCCCCGGAATGCTCCATACAAACTTCCACCTTCCATTTTAGGGAAGTGGGTGGTTAGAAAGAGACAAAAAGTAGCCTATGTCACTTATTTCCATCCCTTCGTGGCCCGACACGCTCTTGGCCGGTTTTGTTTATGTCTATGCTATTAAATTAACTTCGGATTGATTACAAATTTTGAGACACCGCCGATTTTTAGGTCGTCTGAGCTCACGCCACGACTCTCCCGCACTGGGCAATTGGAATTGATTAGAACGATTGCACTGACTATTCCGGGAGCAAGTGCAAAATGGAAGAAAATGGCCGCCGTGCGCTTTGTTGTTAATTTAGAGACAAAGCAGTGAGCGATACGTGGATAGATGGCAAAATAAGATCCAGCACTTTACAGAAAACCACAGCCAAATAGCACTAGACCCTTATTTATTATTATTATTATTTATTATTCAAAACAGTTACACAGCATTACAAACCAAGGCACTACGAACTACAAAATAAACATATAAAATGACTTTATACTAGGTCGATTTAGGCGACGTAACTGCCGGTGAGTAAGGTAGCCAGAGAGCTCAAAGTGTGTTGCCGACGGCAACGCGCATGTGACACCTCTAAAGTTGCAGGCATTCATCTCACCATATGGGCCGTTTATGCTTGTTTATTACCGCCCTGGTATAAAAAAAGATGTATAGGCATCAGTGGCCGAGTACCTATCAATAGAAAAACAGAATTGCTGCAGAGAGCGCCTTGCCATTTTTTTGCCTTTATATTTTCACAATACAGGAAAATACAAACGGCGGATTTAATGCCGTACGGCATTCTCTACCAATAAAACATAGTAACAAATAGAAAATTCAGAAACTAAATTTTTGATCCTGTTTAGCTAATTTCCTGCAACTGACAGAACTAAACGAAATCAACTCCGGCTTACAGTTTTGTGGGCGTATGATGGTTGCAGTTATCGATACGCAATAAGGCTTTTTTAAAGCATGTCGGTGGCAAACAAGTATAAAGACCGCCTCATAATAAACGGTTACTGTAGGTAGCCTATGGATGCTCTTCTAGCTTAATATTTTTTCGCGTTATACCCTCGTGATTGACCCTTAAATTAAATATAGGTACCTGCTGATACGACCTGTGATGTCTAAACCCAATTAATAAGAGATAAGAGATCTTTATTTGCAACAAAATACGTAATATATTATGGACCTCATATATGAGTAGGATGTAGCAACATAAATATGGTAACACAAATGCACATTCATATGTAACTAACTTACTTATAACTAATAATAAACTGTTTTTACCAATAACAATAAACAACTTGCACATATAAATAAGTTATACCTAAGTATTCATGCAATAATACTTTAAAAACGACTTCACTTTAAAAACAATAACTAAAAAGTCTATTTCTATCTCATTGATAGCGTCTGATACTTGAATACTTAAGATACTTGAATGGTGGCGGGTGTAAACTACGCAACGCAACGAGTTTATTGCCCAAATGGTTACGTTTATGGATGGTTCATGCTGTAGCGTTCCTACACGACACTTCCGACGCCTAATAGGCATGATGACACATGTTGAATTATGCAATAAAATTTAGTTGACAGGATGCTAATGATCAATAGATCCAACTAAAGTGAAAATTTATAAAATCTATTGAAATGGCTCAAAGATATCAAGCTGCAAAATTTCTAAATTTACGATTTTTTAAAGTGCAAAATTTTAAAAAAATACCATTCGATTTTTAACATTTTACTGTAAAAGAAATTGTATAGCAACCATATACATAAACGCAACATTTCACTGTAAAAATATGAAATTCCTATTTTTACAGTGTGATCGTGACGTCACTTTTGCACGTCATTTTTTTAGGAGCGTTTTGAGAAATAAATGCAAATCTCGGACTTTAAGTCTCATTTCTGACTTTTGGGTTGCTTTAACGCAATTGGCCCCACATAGACATTTGATCCTCACAACAAAACGAATCGATTGATACCACACATAAAAAAAATTCACCATGCCTATTGTGTATAGAAAGCATCACGTGATCCTCGGAGGTCACGTGATGCTCTCTATACAAAATGAAGTGTCGGAAGTGTCATGTAGGACGCGGAATGCTACAGCACGAACCATCATTTAAGATGAGGCGAATGGAACTAAATAATGGTAAAACAAGTAAGATACAACATGTTCAGGGGGACTCAAAAAATTTTAACCACGCATTGCAGAAACCAAAAGAAGAAAAATACATTTTCACTTTTCATGCTCGTAAAGTTCGAATTTAAGCCGTGCATGGACGACATAAAATGGCTTTTTAAGCTCTAGTGCATAAAGTCAAATTTTCTTCTAAAACTAAGATAATGAGGCTCAACAGCCAAACACAGTCAAAATATATTGAATAATTTAATTGAGCAGTAAAATTTCGTAGAACTTATTTTATTTTATTCTTGCTAATAATTATTTAAATTACGTGTTCTCTATAATTAAATTAATGAAATCAGATAAAATAGGAGTTGAATTAGATAAAGTGCCCCGAAATGTTTTTATGACTTGGCAGAAAACAAGTATCTATTATGTCTATGCGTTTTGCACTCAGTCACAATAAAAAAAGGTTTTTTTTTTAAATTGGTATTAGCATTAAACTGTAAACTGTAGCTACCTACCCCCACGTACAGAAAAAAAAGTAAATAGGATTCAGAGGTGTAAATGCTCTCCAAGAACCAGCAGGAAATAGCAGTAGGAAATCCCATGTCCGATTGAATCAATTCAGTCTTCGCGTCTTCGGAATTACCAGCTTGCTTGCTTAAATATCATTTGGTTATATACCTTTTCTTTTTGGTTTTATTTGTGTGATTATCACAGATATTTATTGATCTGATTTATGGCTGTTTTCTATGTATTTAAGTATTTATCTATATCTATCTACTATACAGTGTGGAAAAATAAGTCGGGCCCTGGAGGGAAACTACCTTAAAACGTTGAGATAGCTCAATTTGCTGAAAGCAAACATTATTTTTCTTAATTTTCACTTTTTTCCATACTAAATTATGTAAAATCTTTTTTTTTCATTATTATTTATGGGTTCTTTTGTGCCTTAAACTGGGTTGGTATTAGAAGTATTGATCCTGGTTAGAAATAGGATCGATTGGCATCAATTGTCATAAAAAATATTTATGGCAAAAATTACAAAATAAATAGTTTTTTTGTGAACTGTCCTTTTTTTCCAAAAATTTGTAAATGCAGTTATGTCCCTTAAAAAAAATCAAGAATGTTTCATTTTAGTAAATTGAGCTATCTCAAACTTTTAAGGTAGTTTCCCGCCAGGGCCCGACTTATTTTTCCACACTGTATATATCGTCGTCAAGTACCTACAACACGAGCCTTATTGAGCTTACTGTGGGACTAGGGGCCCATTTCTCGAACGGTATTAGACTAATATTATCAGTCTGCGTCTGTTGTCATGGAAATCCATACGATTTGACAGTTCGTGGACTAATAATATTAGTCTAATACTTAATTAAATTACCCTAAAATGGACCTCTGACATTTAAAGGTTGAATATTAAGTTGATATTTGCTTTTCACATCGTCCCGGGGGTGTCGACTTTTTGTTGATTGTTCTACATTTTAAGAATTTGTTTTGAAAAAAGAACTGTAGACTAGGCACCCACAAATATCTGGGAAAATCTTTTTTTCACGCCATTTTTCGGAAATGTGGCAAAATATGGTTAGACCATACAAGGTGGAAAGTAAGCATTAGCTGTACACCTGAACCACCACTACATACAACAATGTTTTTGTAGCATTTCATTGGTTGGCGTAGATAATAAATTGTCCAGTCCTCCAGGAGAATTTCGCTTCTATTACATATTTTTCATAAACTTAGAGGAGACACATTAAACGATTAAAATGTCTCCTCTAAGTTTATGAAAAATATCTATAAGAAAAGTGTAGTTCTTACAAACAACTTCGGCTACTAGGACGTCTCGGCATTTCGATGGATTTTGATATTGAGAGTTTGTTCCGCGATAACTTTAGTAACGTTTTTCTGATCTTTATGAAATTTATTGGGGTTGTAGCAGAGACACATATAATTTGAGAGTTCGTATAAAAGCAGGATCGATCAAGGGGTTACGGAGCTAGAAGGCGCGAAACGATCTTCATAAGGGTCTTGTTATATTGGTCAGTCCTTTGCAAGTAAATCGCGAGTTCTTATTTCGAGGCGGACTACTAGTAGTAGCTTAATTCTTAAATCACCTCTGATTGCCACCGTTCTCGAAGCGACACTTATCTGGTTAACCCACGCCTTGATTGTTCCAAACAGAGCTCGGTTTTCATTCAACATTGCTATGTAGGAGCTAAGACACCGCGAGGTACACGGGCGAATTTTGTTCCATTATCCTACATGTTTTGTTGCATTCTGTTGCAACTTGCATGTATTTAAAACTTTTTGAGGCTCGTTTCAGAGCTGGGTTAGGTCACCCCAAAACATTACATAACAGTTAGGTACAGGTAGTGTAATAATAAGCTACTTAGTTAGTTATTTTATTAGTCTTACTCGAAGTAGGTAGTGAAATAGGTAGTCAATATCCCTCTAGCTTAGCACTCTCGTACAAGTTAACCCGGTTTCATTGCTCTGAAGTGAAGTGTAAGTGTTGACATGAAAGACAACAAATATTTGTAAATCGTAACTGCCTTACGATAAAAAATAATAACTGCTAAGCTCTTCGTTCGTACATAATTAGTAGTTTATGTGACTACTTCATAATAAGGGCATCAAAATACAAGTGTGGTTTTATAATAATAATATCACACGGTTGTTTTAATGCCTAATTATGTACAGTTACATCTACTGCTTTATCTACACACATACCTACCTATTATCAATGACGTGTTCGGGAACCATTAGAATGACCGCCATTGCATCGCCATGGCCAACTAACTGGATTGTGCGGTCGGTCGGGGATGATAACCGCGTTTGGGGAGGAGGGCTAGATTTTCATTATGGTCGATGTCGTAATGAATTTTCATACATTATTAAAACACTGGCACTGATAATACACTGATGTTATATTACTGGTCGCAATAATGGTTTTAAGTTTAAGTTCTATACAATGGAAGTACGCTTAGGTCTATTTCCTTTCTGTCAAAAGAATAGGCAAAAAAATCATATTAAAAACTAGTTCAAAAATCGATTACACGTTTTTCGGTCATCGTTCTCATTGGATTGGATGAAGAGCTCCGTGAAAATGCCTTTATGTGCTGTATTTGGGTGAAAAAATTACAATTCTGGGGCAGAAGGGCCTCTCGCTCCGATTTTGGAAGATCTTTTAAGGTCACAGTACTACGAAACTTATTTATTAATTTATATTTACCTTATTGTACCTACTTTTGAACAAGATTTCTTGCGGTCGCCCTTTTAATTTTGCACCAGTCGTCCAAAATATATTTTCTAACTTCTAACACAACCCTTCCTATTTTAACAGATATGATGGAATGTCAAATGTATTTTTAATTTAACAATAGGTAAGAAAATGGCATATCATTTAATAAAACCGGTTTTATTCTTTGACGTACGTGGAGAAACTTATGCAGCCGAAAAGTTGTCTACTATCTTTCTAGCACGGTCCTGTCCTTATATGTATGCCTTTAACATTTGAGGATTTATTTCCCTCGATTTCTCATGGATCCCATCATCAGAACTCGAGCGTGACAAAAAAAAATCTTAAAGATCTAACTTATTTAACAAACACAGCGAAGAAGACAAATCGCCAAACGTGAACTATGCGTCGTTGTAAAGAGTTCCGTTCTGATCATCTTCAGCAGTTCCACTTCATCAAATGTCACTTTTTTTTAATGAAAATGCTTGATTTCTTGATAAAAAAACTAAAATCACTTCCTCGAGGAGTTCCCTCGATTCCTCGTGGATCCCATCATCAGAACTCGAGCTTGACAATAATTTGTCTTGAAAATCTAACTTGCTTAAGAAACACAGCGAAGAGGACAAATCGCCCGACGTTAACTATGCGTCGTTGTAAAGAGTTCCGTTCTGATCATCTTCAGCAGTTCCACTTCATCAAATGTCACTTTTTTTTAATGAAAATGCTTGATTTCTTGATAAAAAGTACTAAAATCACTTCCTCGAGGAGTTCCCTCGATTCCTCATGGATCCCATCATCAGAACTCGAGCTTGGCAATAATTTGTCTTGAAAATCTAACTTGCTTAAGAAACACAGCGAAGAGGACAAATCGCCCGACGTTAACTATGCGTCGTTGAAGAGTCCCGTTCGGATCATCATCAGCAGTTCCACTTCATCGAATGTCACTTTTTTTAATGAAAACACAGCCTTACTTATGCCTTTAAGATTTGAGGAGTTCCCTCGATTTCACGTGGATCCCATCATTCGAACTGCGTTTTTACAAAACCGGAACCAATCTGAATGTAGGTATATACTACAATCAAAAAAATGATTTTTCAAAATCGGTTCATAAACATAAAATTAAAATAAAATCGGCCAAGTGCGAGTGGGACTCGCGCACCGAGGGTTCCGTACAAACCTGTAGGTATATAGGGGTAGTAACATAAAAAATATTTTTCTATGATGTAACTAAAAATTTACGGTTTTCGCAATTTTTCTTTTATCTGTGCTATAAGACGTTGCTTCGTACCAAATTTCAAAATTCTGAGTTCACGGGAAGTACCCTGTAGGTTTTGATTCCCTTGCGAGTTTCGAAAATTTGCGGAAATTTGCGGCATAAACGGCTGTATCTTTTGATTGCGTTGGCTTAGAAGTTTGATTTTTTCACAGCTTTAAGGGACGGTAGACCGGAGTATTTGATATAAATTTCAGCTTGATACCTTCACGCGTTCCTGAGAAAAACGGTCTTGACAGACAGACAGACGGACGGACAACAAAGTGATCCTATAAGGGTTCCGTTTTTTCCTTTCGAGGTACGGAACCCTAAAAAAGAAAAAAAATTTACAACCGAATAGAGAACCTATCCTCCTTTGAAATCTTGAAGTGTTAAAAAGTAGCAATGCGCGACCTCCCTTAGCCCTTTGAACCAGTATACTGATTTAAACTAACACGATTTTCATCAATTATAACGTTATGGCACGCTCGAAACGTCAGGAAATTAATAAAAATAAGTGTACGCGATTAAGTCCCGTGTTTTTTCAAAATAATCCTGGTTCAGAAACCAGGTTTGTATTCTAGGTAGGTACTGAGCTACTTATATCTTAATTAAGCTCGGTCGACCGTCAATTAGTTTTTCTTTTCCGTTTCCTCCCATCCCTGAACGGTACCAGTTAAGTACGACGCCAGTTAGAGTCTGTCCGGCAAAAGAAGTGTCGTAGAATTTATGAGTTTCCATATTCAAGACACTGCTCTTTCTGGACAAACTCCATAAATTATTTATTTATTTAAAACTTGTTACATTTGTCCTAGTTAGCTTTCTAAGTCATTTAGCAAGTTACTCTGCGTCCGTAGGAAACACCTTAGACAACCCTACACGTGTTCCTTGGGTGGTGCTAAGAGTAACAAACTTGGCAGCTGCACTGTCCCACCTGGACCTCGCAGCAATCACTGGATCTTCATTATCATCTGCTTTCCCATTACTACTACCGTAGGGAAGAAATACCTATCTATATCCAGTGACATGTAGCCATACGATAAAAAAAAAGAAGTAATTTTACTACTAAAAAAAGTTAGGATCCTAATTAGGATGCTAAAAAAAGTATAACTGGGGTTTTAACACTCACCATCGACAAGCCCATCGGCATCCGCCGGTGGTCCAGAAAACTTGAGTCCCCTCGTGGTCTTATTCAACAAGACCAAATCGGCAGCCGTCGAAACCGCAAATCCGAGTCCATGCCTCGACACAGAAGAGTTCCACTGCCACATACATATGTCCGTCACATTCGACGCATTCTCAAAATTACAATACACCCCTACCACTTGCGGTGTATAGTTGTTTATGGACGCTGGCGTGTAGCTCAGACCCGAAGGCCTGAGAACCCTTATTTTTTTGGATAGCGAAGAGTCGTTAGACTGTTTCTCGATAACAGTGATCTCGCCTTCGTTGTCATTCATCATATCATCGTTCGGGATGTTCAACTGTTTCAAAAGATGTTTCTTCCTCGACGGTTTCGTGTTGTTTTTAAGTAAACTCGAAATTTGTTTTAACGAGCCTCTATCTTTGGGGTTCGCGGATCTGGTTTCCTTTTCCGCCGCCAGGGTCTTTTTCGTTTTATTTTCTTTTTTGAGTTCATGTTGATCCCCGATTACGATCGCCACTATGAGGAGGATGATGAATAGTCTTCCAAGCGCCATTAGTAATTTTACGTCTTCAGATGGCTATTTTTTTGCCGCTCGCCGCGGTCTGATTTTGTATGAGCATTTTGTGCGTTACACAGTACTGGGGTGTTATTGTCGATGATTTGTAAATTATTCATAACAAAAGGAGCGCTCAAATGTCCTCACGCCCTAGTCGGGCCTCGGTCGAGACGACCCACCGATTATCTTATTAAGTGAGATGGTCAGAAACCACACGCTCCTAGGTGCAATATGGACAGTCCACGAGATTTGCCGTTGTCGGTCGATAAACGAACGTCCGAATACATCGTTACAAACTACGCGATATCCTGAAACCGGCTGAACATTGATTCACTACTTAAGCCACTACATAAGCACTTAATAATAAATTCGCAAATATTTCACAACTACAAAACTCGTCCGGCGGTCCCTGGAAAAACGAACGACACAGTCAAATGGACGAACAGGCGATGTCTATAAAACTTGGCTTCGCAGCCTCTGAAACCGCACTACGCATATTTTCAGCTCGCGTTAGAACACTAGGACTATAATAAAAACCACTTCTCGAAATATATCGCCCAAAATTTTCAATTTTCGCCACTAATATTACGTTTTAACAGCTTAGTATAACAAGGTAGATACATCGCCATCCCACTCCCGGAGCGCAGCGCCGTGACGGGAGTATGCGGAACTAAACGCCCGAGGACCGAAATAATCATTACTTTTCGCGAGATGTGATCTTAGAGCGACTGATGCTGCGCAGGTGTCAACTCGCCTTCAGACAATTCAGCCCTTTCCCGGGTTTTCGCGCAGGATGTCGTTGCGTCCGGCACCGGATATCATATTGGTCCAATTAGGATCAGTGCTCACGTCAAACGCCTCCCATTGGCTCCTCCTATCGCTGCTCATTGTTATTGGTTGGTGCTAAAATTACCGCGTAAACGAACCAATGGTGAGCAGCACCGGATATTGCATGAAGAAAATTTCCTCAGAGATTTGTTTATTCGAACGGTGAGAGGTTGTCGTTTTTCACCGAGTTCCGATCGCTAAAGGAAATTTAATCGGAATCCCTTATTACCTATCCCCTCAATATAATTTTCTGTGTTTCAAAAATGCTCTATTTAAAACAAGTGTAATGGAAATACTGAAATAAGTTTTGCGGGATTTTCATTCATAATGTTGTTCTTAAATAAAAGTGATCGATAATATTTTTCTTTTAAAAGAACACGAGTGTGGTGAATCAATTATATTTGCAAGTATGCCTAATTTACATCCGCTTGAATAGTGTATGAAATTGAAAGGTAAGTGGTATCGATGTCTAAATACAATAATGAATGGAAAATGAGGGCATTTCGAAGTGAACAATCAAACTGTGTTTTGTATGTGCGAATGAGAGCGAACTGACAGCTCACTAGATTAGGGCCAAGCGTTCTGAAACCATCGTATTGTCTTCGAAACTAAGTAGCTCTTATGAAAAACCTATATAATTTCCACGGTAAATCTTAGGATAATATTTATTTTTCAAATTATTTGCGCATTATAAAGCCTGCAGAATTATTTTTTTAAATAGTTCCTGTTACATAATGTTAACAAGTTGTCTATTGAAGAGTAGTTTCCGAACGCCGCACCGCACCACTCCTTGCGGTTTATTTTTTGGTGGTATCCAGTTTTTTAGTGAATAAAATAAAATAATTAATTAAATTGAGTGGAGTTATAAAGTGGCTGTAAAGACATGGGGTGTACGTGGAAATAATGTTGTTCTTTCGTGAGGTATGTGTCACCGTTGTTTCGCAATCCATTGTTCTGTGTTCTCTTCGGTTAGCTGGATACCTCCACGTACCTACTTATAGTAGAAATAAATAAACAAATCAGTGTTCCACAAACATCGATCTATTTTTGAACTTTAACTATTAACAGAACAAGTTAATAATAGGTAGTTTTATTTGTTATTATGGTTGGAACTATATAGTTTAAAAATAGAACGAAATCCTATACTTAATTGAGTACCTATGTCAATAATTGAAACAAACGTGTACCTATCTACTGGCAGCTATTAAAAATTACTGTTGTTTGAATTTATAATCAAAATTCAAGCCTGCTCAGTGGGGTGTAACTATAGCATGGCAGAGCAGGCAAAATGCCACGAGCCCCCAGTCTGAGGGAGCCCTTGGTCTGAGAGGCCATAACTAAAGGAGGATACTAACGTTTCATGTTAAAGGGGGCCCCATACGAAGAATTTGCCACAGGCACTTAGTGTAGTTACTCCACTGAATCTGAGTTGATAGTCGTACATCTAAAATTCAGCACTACTTTGAAATTTAAAAATATAAAAAAAACATTTTATGTACATACATAGATAATAGTTGGAGGATTTTGATTTAATGTGAGACCTTATTTTTACTTCTGGCAGCCAATATGTCTGTCTCTTCGCTTATACCACTGAACCAATTAGGATGAAATTATGTTTGAGTACCGAGGAAGGTGAATAGTTTTATACAAAAGGGGTTGAAAAGTTTACCATTAAGTAAGTACAGTCACCGGCAATAGTATCTTCCAACATGAAGGCCGCAAAATTATGTGACACACTCTTATGGCCCCACAAATAAGAGTGTGTTACATATTTTTGCGGTCTTTGTGTAGTAAGATACTATTGCCGGTGGGCGGTGACTGTACATTATTTTTGTTCTAGTCCTACAGTAAGCTCAATAAGGCTCAACTCAGGAACAAATACTAGTACAAATATTTTTAAGAATAGATTCCCGGCCATGTTCAGTTTACCGTCCACCTGATTAAACTGCTACAAATATATGGGAAAAACTTTTTAAGGTCAACTAATTTTCTATTAAAAATTTGTTCTTTAGTAGATTTTTTTGGGAAAAACTTGAATATAAATAATTCGACTTAAAAAGAACCGACTTCACTTAGCATCCACCTTTCCAACAGCAAATGCTCGAGCTGCTGTAAAAAATACTCAAAATGCTATAGGTGCCTATAATAGTTGAAGAGTTCCCTCAATTGCTCCAGGATCCCATCATCAGATCCTGACCTGGTTACAATGGGACCAACTGTGAAGTATACTCTTTCAAACAAAAAAATAATTCTCCAAAACGGCGAAAGACGGCTGTCTTCGAAAAATCGGTGACAATAAATTTAAAAAAAAAGCAAACATCCCGACGAATTGATAACCTCCTCCTTCGAAATCTTGAAGTCGGTTGATGAGTTTGGATGGAAAACTGACACATGTAGACGAAAACTAGCATAATTACCCTACTACATATATGTGTGCTGACTGTGCTGTGACGATAAAAATCATCATCATCATCACATTCATCACCATCTAAATAAATTCTTAAATTGCCAGAGACAAGTTACTGTAAATCCTTACAATGTGCCTTGTCACAACAATTGGACAGTTGTAAAGCACACAGGATGTACAAAAACGCCATAAATATAAACTGTATGTCTCCATAGATAACAAATACATTATGATTAATTGCATGTAGATATCATATCAACTTAATAAAGCGTGTGGACGGTCATTAGAGATTAAAGGCTGTTGATAAAACAAATCATTTGATATCAAATACTTGTCATAGATTAGGCGGTTTTCCACTGCCGCGGTTTCCGCTGCCGCGGTTTCCGCGCGCGGCGGTGTGTGAACGAGACAGCGCTATGCATGTCTATAGCGCCGTCACGCCCGCACACCGCCGACGCGCGCAGATGCGGCGCCGGTGTGATAATCGCCTTAGAGTCTAACAAGATTAAACAAAATTTTGCATAGAAATTATAAGTATGAAGCTGGCGACTTAGCGTAACATCCGTTGTCGCGCGCGACTTCATACTTCGAGTCGCTTCAGAGTCGCGCGACAATGTCAGTCATGCTAGCAGGGCTGGAAAGGTTAAAAGGTAGAAATAAATAACTTATGCTAGCGCAGTGACCCAAGGAGGTTCTTGGCTTCTGACACTAGAGGTCGCCACTCTTCCCTATTTTGCGCCACTTCGTGCCAATCGGATATTGTGGGTAATTTAGTACTACGTAAGTCCCCATATATACGTAAGGCCTCGAACTCGAAACACGCGACCAGCGGCGAGACGAGCGGCGGCGGGGTGTCGGTAGGCCGCTCTCGAAACCAGCGGTCAGTTCGCTCGGTAAGCCGCGGTGTAGTGAGTTGCCGACAATGTCGCTATCGTAACTCCGGCGAGATTATTTTAATACTAGCTATTTTCTATATTGCCGTTCACGTCGCCGCCCCGCAATTCGCGCCGCCGGTCGCGCGTTTCGAGTCTGAGGCCTTTTATATAGTATACATATATATTAACGGCGTCTAGCCTAGTTGGTAGTGACTCTGCCTACGAAGCAGGAGGTCCCGGGTTCAATTCCTGGTCAGGGCATTTGTTTGTGTGTTTATCACGGATATTTGTTCCCGAGTTATGGATGTTTTCTATTTATTTAAAGATTTATCCATATTTATCTGTTATTGTTATATATATCGTGGCCTAGTACCCACAACACAAGCCTTATAGAGCTTACTCTGGGACTAGGTCGATCTGTGTAAGATTGTCCCATAATATTTATTTATTTAT
Organism: Pammene aurita; assembly: GCA_947086415.1. Taxonomy (NCBI): domain Eukaryota; kingdom Metazoa; phylum Arthropoda; class Insecta; order Lepidoptera; family Tortricidae; genus Pammene; species Pammene aurita. The sequence continues at coordinate 7,387,448 of OX352314.1, read as the reverse complement.
ACATTGATGTAGATAACTATACTTACATAGAAAACAACCATAACTCAGGAACAAATATCCCAAACACATTAATTAAATGCCCCTACCAGGATTCAACCTATTGAAAAAAAAATGTACTACTTGGTTTTTTAGTTTTGAAGCTTCTACACCAAATCAACTGTATATCTGAAATACCTACATTGTTTGTATACAGTCAACAGCAGAAGTAGCTAAGCAGTTGAGGTGTTCAAAATGACCTACACACGCTCTTATTCTCTTAACAATAAAGTCGTGTCAATTTCTTTTTGGACACCTCACCCGCTTAGCTACTTCTGGTATTGACTGTACCTAGTGTACCTATTTAAATAATTCAAATATAGATATATTTTACATTTTTATACATTTTACTATTGGTCCCCTTATACACGGTGAATCTGAGTAACCCGACAGATTTTAATCATAATTGGAGACTAAAATGTCGTATAAACTTTTCTGGAATTGGCCTTGTTTCAGAATTACTACCAATTAAATAAAAAAACATTTTTATTGTGACTCAGTCAAAACGCTTTTTTGATGGCGATTTCACCCTTTATGGGGTCTAATCTAGACATTCTTATTGACAGATATCAAAGTGCCAAGGAATACTTTACGTAAACTATTTTTTACGACAAATAATTTACAATTGATTTTAATCGACAGTTTTACCAATAACATTTATGTTTTTATGTTCAAAAGCATTAGAAAAATCGAAAAAAATAAAAAATATTTTTTGGCGAAATAGACCTATATTCATATAACAGTTATTTTTATTTTTTTTATTTTTTTATTTATGAAGGTAATTAATAGTGATGCGCCGAATATAGACTTTACCGAATACGAATATTCGGCCGAACATTCGGTTCATATCTTACCGAACCGAATATTCGGCCGAATTATTCGGTAAAACTAAACAGGTTTATGCAGGTCCGCGCGGCTGGCTGAGCGCGAATTCGACCCCTCTCGCTCGCCCTTATTTCAAGTAAAATAATATGTGTATGCGACCTTGGCATTGTCAATGTCATCATTGATGAACTGATTAATTAAGCTTACTAAAATCAAGTTTTCTTGTTTTATTATATGCCTAATATAATAAGTAATAACTATAAACATATAACTTAACTTTTAAGGGCGATAAATAGTATGAATGATTTATTTATTATTAGATAAATATCATATGTTTATTCGGTTAATATTCGGCCGTTTTACCGAATAATTCGGCCGAATATCGAACATTGAAAAACATGCCGAATATGCCGAATACCGAATAATTACCGAATATTCGGCGCATCTCTAGTAATTAACAATACAATAACACTTTGATACAAGAGTATCGGTAAACCGGTGTGGTTTGCCTCCGCAGTAATTTATATAATTCAATTTTTGCATTTTTTGTTACATACTACATAACTACTTATAATCTATTTAAAATTAAGGGTACGCAGTAAAAACCATTGCATCGGGCGCTGATAACTTTTTCCTTATTCTTTTGTTTAGTGAGCCGGTCGCGCTAGCGGGACCGGTCTGCGCTCGCCTAGTACAGGATGCTCCAACTATGTACGAGAACAACTTTTGATAATTTATACATATATTATTTTTGACATACACAAACACACACACATACACACACACACACACACACACACACACACACACACACACACACACACACACGCACGCACGCGCATATATATCTGTACACCCAACGTTACACCTCTTCCAACTGCTTCAGAATTTCTCTTTTAAGGTACATGGAAATATTGTGGGGTGTAATGTTAGCCTTCCATTCAGTAGGGAGTTTGTTTATTAGATCTGGCAGGATATATTGCGATGTTCGTCGTCCGTAAAAGTTATCGAATTGGGGTCTCCTTAGCATGCGATTTGTCACTTGTCTAGTTGTTTTGGGATGGTCGATTAAATGCTGTATTTCGGTTCTAAAGTACTGTTCTTTTAACATTTGATAACTAAACTTAGTGTGTACTGGTAACACTTTACACATACTAAAGAGATCCCTATCCGATTTTCGGCTGATTTTAATATTGTAAGGTACTACAAGCTTAAGTACGCACCTGTAAGTTGTATATTTTGTCGAGATGAGACTTAAAGGTACACGGAGAAAAAAGTCTCGTCTATGATACCAAAATACTGTAATCTGAACGAGAAAATCTAGTAAATTCTGGGACAATTGTTCACATAGTATAAATAACTAAACCAATCTGTTTAAATTCGTTGAGCTTAGTGAACTAATTATCTTGTAATTGCCACACATTAAAATAGCGTGTATTACTAGAATATTTAGTAATCATAACACGTGGATCGTACTAATAAATATATATTTTTTGCGGAACTTAATAAATGATATGTAAACTTAACAATACATTCTTGTAAAAGTAACATATTCATTAAGTATGATGAAATAGTTATATTGTAAGTGTCACACAGTCAAATTGTGTGTGTTACTAGATTATTCAGTATTTATAACACATGGAGTGTCTAAATAAACAATATTTATTGTAGATATTAATAAAAGTTATGTAAACTCTACAATAAATTCTTGTAAAGGCAATAAAACTTTAGTTAGTCCAAGAATATGTATCGTTAAGAATACAAGTCATCTGATTTATGTTACATTGCCTTTATTTATGCAAACTTCATTAAATGGTTGATGGAAGAAGAAAATATGTTACAGCAACTGCATTTATGGTACTATCTAATAAATATACAATTGCGTTAACGTGTTATATTGTTTATCGGTACCTATTAATTTGTGTGTGCACCGTATAGACTACTAACATTTCTTGTTAATTTAAAAAAAGGTTCGTTGTCTATACAAGGTGGTATAGTAAGGACTTAAGGCTGAGCCACGCCAGATGCGTGTGCGTGACGTGCACGTAGACGTGCGCGTGGCGTGCGCGTTGTAAAGTACGAATCCTTATAAGAGATGCCACACCGCTTGGCGCGCACAGGTAACACGTCTCCCATGCGGTGTCATCTCTTATGAGGATTCGTCTTTTACAACGCGCACGTCACGCGCACGTCTTTGTGCACGTCACGCACACGCATCCGTAGTGGCTCGGCTTTTAGGCGGGATGCAAGTTGCTAGGACCAGTTCCAGGAGACAGAAGCTAGAGTTGAGAGTTGAGTGATCTGGAAGTAAATAAAACATTTATATAATGTGTATGCTTTATCTTGGTATAAATATTAATTCCTACAATAACAATTGCATCTACGGAAAGTTATACAAAAACCCGGTTTAAAATGGACCATATCCGTCGACGTTCCTCAAACCCTACTGATCGGGCCCCTGCATTGAGTCTGGCCTTCCATTCAGCTATCCACGATTGTATTATCGAGTTAGCTTGTGGACCTGAGTCGTGGAACTTCAAAGCAGGGGGTTTCCTGGACTTCAGTCTGAGGGCCTTAAGCGTGTCGAGGTCTTGATGGATGGGCAATTTAGTGTTCGCACGAATCTTTGCTATTTCACGATCCAAGCACTTTTCTCGTCGGCAGTTTGACGCTAGGATGTAACTGAGCGCTGGTAGCCAGTGAGTGGGAGTGGGTTTGAGGCATCCGCTGATAAGGCGCAACGTGTGGTAGAGACTGCTGAGCAGTACTCAGCAGACGAGAACACTAGTGAAAGCGCAGTTGTTCGGAGTGTGGCTGCGTTGGCACCCCAGGTGGTACCAGTGAGCTTCTGAATAATGCTGTTCCGGGCCTTCAGTTTTTCCGACAGGCTGCTTAGGTGCTCTCTGTAGTTGAGGCTTACCGTAATTACCACCCATAACAAAGTGTAAGTACTGGGTGGGAATACCCCTTTTCTTTACAAAACAAATAATTAGTAAACTTATTACGGCACTACTGGTCTTCTGACCAGAACCCACTTAAAAAGAAAAAAAAACATTTCTAAAGAAACGACTTGGACTTATTTAAACAATTAATCTTCAATTCAAATAAAAATCTTTTAATGTCTCTTTTTGCACTAAACTTGGTCCTAGTTCTTTGCACGATCCACGCACGATGACGATAATCACGACAATGGCCGCGGACCGAAACCGGAGCAACGCCGCGCGCAGTGACATTGCGTTTCGTTACACAAGCGAAACATTTATTTATACGAACTAATTTTTTTTGAACAGAATTATTTGTTCGATATATATTACGAGAATATTATTGTAATATTTTTACAAAAACCGGAAAGTAACGCCAGCTATATCAACTAGCGTTCGCTACGATACAAAATGGTGCTTAAAGCGCTCCGACATGGCGTTTCGTTACACAAACGAAACACAAATTTATGCTAACTAAATATTTTTTAAACAGAACTATTTGTTCACCAGTAGACATTACAAGAATATTATTGTCATTTCTTTACAAGAGCTGCAAAGTAATACCAACTTATAAACCAGTCATATAAACTATACTGCGATAGCATTCACTACGATACAAATAGTAAAGCGCTTCGCGACTGCATTGAGTTGACGACTATGCACACATATTTATACAAACTTAATATTTTTAAACAGAACTCTTTGTTGAGTATACATTACAAGAATATTATTTTTATTTTTTACAAGAGCTATAAAGTAATGCCAACTTATAAAAAAGTTACAACAAGTATACTGTCATAGTATTCACGACGATGAAGATTGTAAAGAGAATTTTTAGTTTTTTAGCATTACAAGAAGCTTCTTGTAAATATAATTATTGTAACGTTTAGTCAATGAATTGTAAAAAAAACTAGACTTCTCGTAAATATCATTAAACAGAACTATTTAGTGCATATTAATGTTTGAATAGTTCTATTGAATTCAAGATATAGTAAACGTAAAAATAGAGTAGTTTACCTTACAAGATTGTAGTATCGGTTACAATAAATCTATTTTACTATTCGTTCTGGTAGTATTGTTGGAATTTTTTCTTTCCGTGTACGACCGTAACTACTAAGGCCGTAGGAGATTATACTTTCGACAAGCGCATTGTAAATATCTAGTCGGAAATTAAACGGTATTCTATTTCGCAAGATATACATTTTTGCCATAACTGCCCTTAGTCTAGTACATACCAGGTTAATATGTTCATCCCAGTTAAAACGATTGTCAATAATCATACCTAAATACTTTTGACTCGACACTTGTTCTAAATGTGTACATCTGCAAGTACCTAGGCCGAATCCTGTGGAGTGCAGACAGTCATGACTAGAGATGCGCCGAATATTCGGTAATTATTCGGTATTCGGCATATTCGGCATGTTTTTCAATGTTCGGTATTCGGCCGAATCATTCGGTAAAACTGCCGAATATTTACCGAATAAACATATGATATTTATCCGATAATAAATAAATTATCCATACTATTTATAGCTCTTCAATCAATAACAATTGCAAATTTTGACATTGACAATGCCAAGGTCGTATACACATATTATTTTACTAGAAATAAGGGCGAGCGGGAGGGGTCGAATTCGCGCTCAGCGAGCCGCGCGGACCAGCATAAACCTGTTTAGTTTTACCGAATAATTCGGCCGAATATTCGGTTCGGTAAGATCTGAACCGAATGTTCGGCCGAATATTCGTATTCGGTAAAGTCTATATTCGGCGCATCACTAGTCATGACTATGTCCTATAATGCGGACATCGCGTACCGTTCTCGATTGGCTAGAGTGGATATGTAAAAGTTTCGTTTTACTTGCATTTAGAACCAGGCCTGCATCATGTGACCACATACACACGAGGTCGAAATCATTCTGCAGGTTTCTTTCAGCTAGCTTTATGTCATTATCTGCAGCTACAAGGCACGTGTCATCTGCAAACTGATAGACACTACAATTTTGGACACAGTTGTTCATGTCATTCACGTATGTTAGGTAGTGGAGCGGGCCAAGCACAGACCCCTGTGCCGTACCCTCTTCCACTAGTACCTTGTCCTCATTACTCCTTATGAACTCAGGAATTTATGGTTAAAATCTGTCGGGTTACTCAGATTCACCGTGTATATAATAGGTACAATACCCTTGCATAAAAAGTATAATAATACTTTTCTACAAACTGCTAGTAAAAACATTAAAGGGACAAAAACGTCAGCATGCCAATCCAATTACAACCTTATGCAATGGTTATAAGATTTCTTATATGGTGTGGTTTCTGCTTCCTGTCCAAAGCAGTGAATCATTGAATTTCCTGTTGAGTCAGGTAGTTTTTAATTAATTAATTTGGTGTCTGAGGATTGTTTAACATCTACAATATCTACATCTTACTGTCCAATCCAACTGCAAAAACGAGGGTGTTCTCAATTTGAATAAACATTTTTTTTTCAACTTTGTTAGAGTTTTCTTCTTTTTCTTTTACCTGACAGCAATATTGTCTATTTATCAACCGACTTCAAGATTTCGATGGAGGAAGTTCTTAATTCGTCAGGATCTTTGTTTTAATGTATGTTCACCGATTATTTGAAGACGGCTAGACCGATTTGGAAAATTATTTTCCAGTTTGCTTTGTCAGTATACTTCACAATTGATCCCATTTTAATCAGGATCTGATGATGGGATCCTGGAGAACTCTTCTACTATTATAGGCATACCTATAGTGATTTGATTATTTTTTACAGCAGCACGAGCATTTACTTTTGGAAAGGTGGAGGCTTAGTGAAGTCGGTTCTTTTTTGTTTAATTTAATCAACTTAAAACCCTAGTAGACTTTGACTAAATCATTGTAAATTAGCTCTAGTATCTGCTATAATACGTGTCATTAAACAATACTTGCTCTATTTCATTCTAGCGCAGAAATAATTACATAAGTAAAACATTGATGAATTTGAGTCACTGAACCAACTCTGACAAATCAATATTGTGGTTAAACGATTCATTTAGTGGGCCCACTTAGCATAGTTATAGTGCTGTCGGTTCTAGGGTAGGGCCTCAATGTGTGTATACTTAATTAGTAAACTCAATGTTGTTTTGTTAGTTCTGTATGAGTATTAAGTGTACACTCAACGCTAAAAATATGTATACAGTTTTAAACCTTATTTTATTACAAAGAAGAAACGGAACTGTTGAGCGGGAACGGCTATGTTGAGCCAATTGCCATTGTTCGTGATTTGGCCGTGTAATGAATGACCGATGTTAGCTGACAGCTAGTCGGTACCATCCATAGACATACTAGCCATATACCTGTCATGGTAATAATATTTAATACCAAGATTCAACGGGATGGTCTTAACTTTCGATAAGTATGACGGAGAAGGCGCTATTAGCGTTGGTCCTTGTCGTAGACATTGTGATTATTGCTTGCTTCCAAAAGGCCCTAAGTTCAATATAAATGTTTTTTACCCTCCACCGCTTTTTGAAGGGGAACAAAGAAACCGACTAAATTATGTAGGCTAGTTACGGTATGCCGTCAGCTATCTTGAAACGTGTTTTAAAATTAATCGCGTTGCGTGTATTCTGTCCTTCTTGGGGAACGCGTGTTTCAACTCTAAAGATACTTGCTTTGAGAACGGAACTGTTGAGCGGGAACGAGATTGTTGAGCCACTTGCCATTGTTCGTAATTTGGCCGTATAATAAATGACCGATGGTAACTGACAACTGACAGCTAATCGCTAACTTCGGTCATCGGTAACACGGCTAAATTACGAACAATGGCAAGTGGCTCAACATTCCCGCGTGGTGACTGTACTATCTTAGTTCCTTATGTTACTCAAAGGAAGATTATTATCATCATTCAAAGATGTTCAGCAAAACAAGAGTTCGTGCGCGATTGTGCACGAAAATAAAAGATACCTACCTAAAGTACGATGTCACGATGTGGTCTAAATGGGTGGGGGATGGGGCTATAAACGCTGAACGTGCTCGACGTGTAACTTTTGCTTATACAATTTAACATTTCAACTACCAACTGTCCAGGCGGTCCGAGGGGGAGGGGTTACATAAACATGATCCTCCCCCCTACATCGTACACGTCAAATTGAAAAATTCATTACTGACCTCCAAAAATCCTTTCTGCATTTGCGACCCCCCCCCAAATTTCAGGCTGCGTCCGCGCCTGCAACTGTTAAATTAATCTCCGTAGCTGTTAGTTGAGCGCTATAATGTAGCGCAGACTACTAATACCTAACATATAACGGCAAAAGTAAAAGGAAAACGTATGGAAATACCGGAACACTCTTAAATTAATACCTACTTCATTTATTTCCATAAACAACTTATGTACGGTAATATTGATAATTTTAGATAACGATATCTGTATACGTCGTCCTATTACAGTTTTAATCGGAAATACTTGTGTTATTATGGCGATATTTCTGCATAAATTACTAAGGTCAGTTGGGGTAAGTACTCACATAGGGCATAAATAAATATTATAGGACAATCTTACACAAACCGACCTAGTTCCACAGTAAGCTCAATAAGGCTTGTGTTGTGGGTACTAGACGACGATAATATAATAGATAGATATAGATAAATACTTAAATACATAGAAAACATCCATAACTCAGGTACAAATATCTGTGATAACACACACAAATAAATGCCCTCCCCGTGACCTCCTGCTTCGTAGGCAGTGGCACTACCGACTGGGCTAGGAGGCCGATATCGCACCTTACTCCTCTAGTTTAGGCCGTGGTCTGCGCAGGTGCTGGGCAAACTGGTTGCAACACACAGCGTCAAGCGTTTTTTATCTCCAACATTTGGAGACAATTTGGAACCAATTATAATCTGTGGATTTTGACCCATAGGCAGGACGTTCTTAGCGATTCAGTTGCGATGCAGTCGCAAAAAGACCGCGATACAATCGCGACGCTGTCGCTGGTTATACCTACGAAATCCAAAAATCGTAATTTGTTTAGTTCCGTCTTCATCATTCGATCATTGTATGAGCGATATAAATTAGATGATGAAGGAGATTAGAAGCAATGGAGTTTCCATATCCTTTACCTGGTTGAAGAAGATTTTATTCACCCGTGGTTCATAATTTTTCTCTCCACAGTGATTCTACTGTCATCAGTCCGTTGAGTTGAGCTACTGTCATCACAATTATGCTGCAGAAACGTTCAGTAATTACAGAGACTTCATAAAAGGGCCGTATTTCGCGCTTCGTATTTTGCTACGATTTGCTGTGATTTTTCTTTGTGCAGCCTCCCGAGCCCCCTCTTACACTTATCACGCAGTTAAATTTCGATACTCGTGTTGCTCTAGTCTTAAACATTTAACCTAACCATTTATGGTATGAATAGAAATCGTATAGTGTCTTTTCTTCGTGCGTATATATGTACGTTGGAAAGCCAACGTACAGTCGTACATATGTAATTAACTAAAGGGTTTTTTCTTTCACAGCATAAAATGACCTAACCATGTCGGGCGGCAACTCGTCAAAGGGCAAGTCCCACGCCCGCCACTCCGGCTGGGAGGAGGCAGGGGGCGAGTTCTACCAAGAACTGTACCCTGGGGCTGAACAAGAACTCTTCGATAATCTACAGCGCGCTGACGCGAACAAGCTAGCGACGCTGCTGCCATCGAAACAAGCCAGAAGTGAGTATAGTCATAGAGAAATAAGTAAGCTTGGAGTGCTCACTCCATACTACTGGTTAATAGCCTGAAAGCTTGACATGATGAAGGCACGACGACTAAGGGGACTGAGGCTTCTTGCATCCAACTTGAACCGGCGATTTTTATAATGTCGTCGTGCCATCTAGTAGTGGGTCTTCCTTGTCCTCTCTTTCCTGGGGGGCCCTTCCATGACGTCACTCTTGCAGTACAGCGTTTGTCTTGGGTACGTGCCACATGGCCTGCCCATCTTCATTTAAGTTGTTTGGCATAGCGGAGAGCATCTATGGCCTTTGTGTGCTGTCTTATTTTGGTATGGTTGATTTTTTGTATTTTTTTAATGTTCAGCATGCTGCGCTCCATTCCTCGTTGACAGGTCCTTATTACTTCCATAGCTCTCCGGGTAAATCTCCATGTCTGGCAGCCATATGTCAAGCATGGTATTAAGCATGTGTTCATGACTTTAGTATTTAAGCTGACTGGCATGTTACTCTTAAACACCTCTTTTAGTTTCCAATACTTGTTCCAACTCTGTTGTGCTCTACGTTCAATTTCTATGTCGTTGTTTTTCTTATGGAAGCTGACTTGTTTTCCCAAGTATATGTATTGTTTTGTGTAGATCAGTGGTTGATTTCCTACTGTTATTGTTCTTTCCATGCCATTTGTCATTACCATAGTTTTAGACAGGTTCATTTCGAGCCCCACTTGTACACTAACTTTATGTAGGGAGCTGATCATGTACTGTAGTTGTGAGCTTGTCTCTGCAAATATTACCAAATCATCTGCAAAGCGAAGATGGTTTAAGTAGGTACCATTTACATATATTCCCTTATTGTTCCAGTCTAGTTGTCTAAAAATACTTTCTAGGATTGCTATAAACAGCCTCGGTGACAAGGGGTCTCCCTGTCTTACTCCTCTCTTTAACGGGAAGCTCGGACCCTCAGTTTCTAGTTTGACTCTGGCAGTACTATTCCTATACATATTTTTGATAACTTCTATGTACTGGTGCTCTACTTCTTGATTCTCTAGGGTTTCCCATATTATTTTATGTGATACAGTATCAAAAGCTTTCTGGTAGTCTATATACGCAATATAAAGATATCTCTGTTTTTCTTGGAATTTTTCTATTAGTTGTTCTAAGCTGTGTATGTGGTCCATAGTCGAAAAACCTTTTCTGAAGCCTGCCTGTTCTACTGGTTGGTTTTTTTCTAATGCAGCGCTTACTTTCAGATTGATGATTGAAGAAAAGAGTTTATATAGCACTGGCAGTAAACTTATAGGTCTGTAGTTTGAAATGTCCTTAGGGTCTCCTTTCTTATAAATTAGAATGATGCTTGATTCAGTCCATTGAGATGGTACAACAGCGGTTTCCAGTATCTGGTTAAATAAATTTAATAGTGGTAGAACTAAAATGTCGTGAGCTATTTTGAGAGCTTCATTGCTGACTTGATCTGCCCCTGGGCTCCTGTCCCTTTTCAGGCCTTGAATTGCTTTTATTACCTCAAGTTCAGTGATGTTATGTAGTGTTTTCTTATTAACAGTTGATGTTGTTTGAATATGTTTATACTGTCTGTCTGTTTTCTCACTGTAGAGATTTCTGTAAAATGCTGTTGCCACTTCTATTATGTCGTTTCGATTTTGAAATATTTTCCCTGAAGATTTTAGTCCCTCTATCCATAATTTGCTTTGTTTCAATTCCTTGTAGGCTTTTTTAGTACTTCCGGCCCGTATCAGGTGTTTCATAATTGTATTCTTTCTATAATTGGCATAATCCTTTTTTATGTACTTGCTAATAAGTTTATATAGGGCAGAAAGTTAATTTTTTTCACTGCGAGTTTTGTTTTTTGTTTTGTGTAGCGTTCGCCTTCTTTCCATGAGTTGTATTGTGCGCATTGATAATGTTTTATGTTCATTAGGACTTGGGTTGACCGTGTGAGCTTCTCTTAGGCTTTGAGTAATAGCACTGATAAGTATGTTATATTGCGCTTGCACACATTTTTGGTTTTCCCGTTCCTTTGGCAGGTATTCTTTTAGCCGTTCTCGATATTGGAGTATTTCTTTTTCATTTTTTAATGCTGCAGTCTGGTTGCCAGAAAAGCTGGATCTAGATTTTTTTGTAAATGCTAGTGATATACTTGCTCTGACTGGTCTGTGATCAGATGGAAAGGTCACATTTAGGACTTCTATATTCTGGAATAATAGGCGTCCTACTTAATAGGTTTAAACCTTTGAAGTAGGAGGTGATTTTTTAGGAAATGGGAAAAAGTTCTACCAAGAATTAAACTACAGCGCGCTGTCGCGAATAAACTAGCGACGCTGCTGCCATCGAAGCAAGCCAAAAGCAAATAGTCAAAATCCTATCCCACTTCTGACGTGAAACCTATTGCATATTAGACGTGTGATAGGTTGTTTTTACGGGATGTGGCGAGTTCTACCAAGAACTGCATCCAGGGGCGGAGCAAGAACGACGCGAATAAACTAGCGACGCTGCTGCCATCTACACAAGCTAGAAGTGAGTATGTTCGATATCAGAAGTGGGATAGGATAGTTTAGGTTTACATATAAGAAGCGAAATGCTATTTATTTAGGGGGTGGGAAAAGTAATATTAAGAATTATAGCCTATCGTGGAACAGAGACTATTTAACTTTACCGCCATCAAACAATCCGGAAGTGAGTAAAGTATAATGTAGGCTTACATGTCAGAAGTGGGACATGGGATATTTTAGGGGGTGCGGAGAAGTTCTGATTAAAATAACCTGGCGCGGAACAGAAATTCTGTAACTATCTACTCTGAACTGAATTATAGGAAACAACTCAACCTTTTTTTGTTACAGCAACAACAGTGAAACGCGTACGATCTCAAAATGAACGAAGACTGTCGACCTACGCGCGCACCACTCAAAGCCGAGACATACATCTGTCTATGTTACCGGACCTTTCAGGTGTGTTATAAATAAGTTTTTGTCAAAAATCTCTGTTTTTATCACCAGCTGTACTGTTATTGTAAAAGTAATCTACTGCTCACTGAGATGACTAACAAACCCAAACAACAACAAAATCTCGAACAACGAAAAAAATATATAATTTTATCGACAAAGCAGCGATTACTTTTTGTTTCAGCTATCTAAAGCAAATGTTTCTTTTTCCTACGATTGAAAATCAAAGAAATATACGCTCCTGTACGGGATAGCCTCGTTGTCCTTACGTGAGTGCTGACTGAAATATGTGGGGAATCCGATGGTTTTGCAGAGCTACTGGACTTAAAACCAAACACCTGACGTTTTTGTGTAAAAAAATATATAATAGACGAGCCTCTAAAGCTAATAATTAGTTTCACATTTTCAGATTTTTTTGTTTTTAAGCCATAAAGCAAATTAAATCCAATTGATGAACGTGTTATGTACACAAAAATATACAAGAAGTAAAAAAATATACAAGTGCCCAGAAGGCTGGCCGCATTGCCACGTTGTATAGCGATACTTACGCGCTGTGCAAACTTTGTTTCAATTAAATTTATTGACAACTGTGAAAACAAAAAAATATATAAAAATAAAGAATAGAAGAATCCAGACAAGACAATATGAAGTAGTATCAAAACCTAATCCTATTTAAACCTAGTGAAGCTCGTCGACATCGTCGCCCCCCGACCCCCGTCGTCTAGTACCCATAGTACACGCGCTATGCTTAGTTTGGAGCTAGGTCGATCTTTGTAATCCGTTCATCCTACAGTTTTTGACTGCATTTTCAAATCCATCCGCCTTTTGAAAATAGATAGCTAACATATCACATTACACAAAGTTGACACCTCTGGAGTTGAAGGCGTCCATAGGCTACGGTAGCTGCTTACCTTCAAGCGCGCCGTATGCTTGTATGCTTGTGTTTTTTATACTAAGACGATGGTCTTAGTATAAAAAAAATTTAGCATGAATGGACTTCATAATTTACTGTCAATACAATTCTGGTGCTGCTCGACTTGGCGGAGCACTACCGTGCCCCCAGATGTATAGGTACATACGAGACAATAGTAAGGAGTTGCAAAGAAAACTGAACGCATTTCGCAGAATCCCAACACCTGCTAATTCGTGATCAATTATGCTCATTATCTTTGTGAAATCTCCACCAATACATTGACCTCCGTCGTCTATAATTCTTCAGTTATACGAGTAAGCGATCTGTTTTCAGTCGTATGTTCACCTGTGGGTTGGAGTGATATTAGAAAGTGCATAGTTTTAAAGTGTAGTTCTATTATGATGAAAATTGGTAATGTATCAATATCATTATTTAGACTTTAAAATGTAATTAATGACTATACTTTGTAGTGCATTAATTTCACCGTTATATGACGTTATGATTAAAGTAAATAAGCTCCGGAAAACACCCGGATACTTCTATTCGAGTGTTTTTGCGAATCAGATTCATAGATACAACTTTTGTGAAACTGACAGTAGATTTTGGCATCTCACAATCACACTTCGTACATTTAATACCACTTGTGTACTTACACGTTAACTATAATCCTGTGCCCACGAATACTATAATAACTCTTTAATTAGTACATTACTTACCAAGGACTGTAAAAGAAAGAAAGCCTGAAATCGCAGGTATTTGTAAACAGAGGGCTTTCTTTTTTACTGCCCGTGGTGAGTACACAATTTTACGTCTCCACCTGGCCATAATGCGAACTTTACCGTACGCGCAGCGTGCGTTAAAACTCCCATTATAGCCAGGTGTGACGTAATAGTACATTACTTACCAAGGACTGTAAAAGTAAGAAAGCCCGAAATCGCAGGTATTTGTAGCCCGAGCCGCAGGCGAGGGTTGTAAATATGCGATAGAGGGTTTTCTTTTTTACTGCCCGTGGTGAGTACACAATTTTACGTCTCCACCTGGCCATAATGCGAATTTTACCGTACGTGTAGCGTGCGGTAAAACTCACATTATGGCCAAGTGTGACGTAAAATACATTCTCACTTGTAAATAACGTGACCTGGGTTTCGGCAGAATATCAGTGTTTCGCTCGAAAGAGTGAAGCGTATAGCTTAGAGCCGCGAAACCTTTTGTTTTGCTGCAACGCACACAACCTTTCTAACTGGGTACCTCATCTGTTGTTTATTTTTTATTTCAACTTATTCTCTGATGTGTTATTGTTATATTTTTACTGTTTTTGTATTGTGTTTTTGCAGTAATCAAATAAATTCTTTATTTATCAATTTGGTAGAGGTTATCGACCAATCTTAAAATTGCACCAAAATCTATAGCCAATTCTAAAAGGCGTAGGCGAAAGCGATGTTGAAACGGTTGAACCCATTCGATGTGGTTGTTAAAGTATGCATTTTTAAACAGCCATTACTTAAAACTGCTGATAAAGGTACCTTACTAGCCAAGTATAACGTATGTAGATATAATTTTAAGGTGACATCTGATTGCGTCAAAAAAGGGCGCTATAGTTTTTCACATCCAGAAAAATAGCATTTCCATCCCTCTTACCTATCTGGAAGTTTCAGCTAAGAGCTCTGACTTAGTCCTACTACGGGTTCAAGCTACGCATTTGCAGGGCGTCCATAAAACTTACTTCTTACCGGCTTGCCTATTTTAAGAGTGGACGACCTTATTTTTCCTTATAATTAATTAATTAATTACAAGTCACATTTCTAAAAAGAAAAACATCTAGAAGAAATCTAAATAATTCCAATACGGCGTAATTTCCTCTTTGAGTATCAGAGATAAAAATAACCGACTGAGATTGACTCCTTTGGGTTAAAAGCACAGATATTTTAGTAGTAGCTTTTGTGAAAAACCGGCAACAGAAATACATCATCTGTGAAAATTTCAACTGTTTAACTATCACGGTTCTTGAGATACAGCCTGGTGACAGACGGACAGTCGAGTCTTAGTAATAGGGTCCCGTTTTACGCTTTGGGTACGGAACCTTAAAAATACCTACGCCAAATTTTTGGATTAGATTCTCGAGCAGATATCTTCCTTAGAACTGAATCAACATTAGAAAAATTGGTTTATCTAATTAAAAATAAAGAACTGTTTTTCACAGGAGATCACTTTATTTCAAAGGCTGAAATTTTACAATTAATAATAAAACATACTAATAATAAATCTTAAAATTAAATTAACTATAAATAAAACTACTTAAAAATAATAAATTAAAAATTTAACTGTAAATTTGGCCCTCTCGGTAAGGTGCCCATCACGCAGGCGGCATTCCCGCGCTGAATTGCGATAGCAAGTCTTTGCGCAAGAAAGCCGCCTGCACGAGGGTCACCTGTAGCCTCTCTGAGGCGCTTGCTGAGCGCCTTGTGGAGCCCTCGCGCCCCACGGACCAAGTGTCTCGACGCCAAAAGCTACGAACTCGTAGTTGGCGCCGAGAGAGCTATATTTATTAATTTTTACATTTTCTCGTGTGTCCGCCTCCGCCCCGGTCCGCCTGCTTGTCGCTGGAAGATAGGACGCCGCCAGCGTGTCGCCGCAGGTGGCATCCCACACCAGCGCGGCCCATCCTCCAGGGGATCAACGACATCCCGTCGGGGCGCTTGCCATCGCGTCCCGCACGATCTGGGGTTCCAAAGCGGCGGGGACGTTGGCGCTGACGAGCACCTCAGGATGTCGTTGAGTGCCGCATGACGGGACAGGCGGCCGGCTCCCGAAGAACAACTAAGTCCGTGGTGGCCGAGGCCGTCTACGGGGGCCCCCCATGAGGCACAGCTGTGGTCCACACATACGTCAGCCCCAACCCGGAGACCAATAGCTATACGGAGGGTTCCTGGGTCAATGTAGGTGCCAGTGTTGGGTGAAGGATACGCGTCGAGCCAGTGTCCAGACTCTGGCCTTGAAACTGCCAGAAGCCTTGCGCGGTATTTTCCTGAAGAAGTGTCTATAAGATATTTTAGAGTGGCAGCAGAAGCTATGGTATCCCAGGCCCTTTGCCTCTCGGGTCTGGATGGGAACTCTAGGCCCAAGCCGGTTAGCCAGGCATTCTTGGCTTCATTCAGGCACGCGATCTCGCAGTTTGTAGCCGATGGTGCTTTAAGGATTTTAACTGCGAGATCTGACGTGCCGTGAATTGAAGACAAAAATGCGGGCAGAGCCACACTTGAGATCTTGCGAGTTCCCAGACCGCCAAATCTTATTGGCAAGGAAGCCTGGGACCATGCTTCCTCATTAAATCGGACATTTAGGATTGTTTGTAATTGTGACTTGATGAGGTTATCTATGGGATGGATTAGATGACTGAATTTCCAGGCGGGGCAACAGCGGAGTAAGTAAGTAAATTTGGGAACCAGTAAACAAAATTTTTCACAGGAAAACCGTGTACAAAAAAATATAGGCACTGTGGAATATATAGTGATCAAAGTCACAGATAACGTAACGTTATATTATGTTTGTAATTTTATTATGTAGCTTGATGACCACAAATTATTTAAAAGAAGTGTTGCTTGAATATGTGGTACCGAAAAAAGATATATTACCAGTTCATGCATGTCCGGATTTTATCGTACAGTCTTTATACAATAAAAGTCTCAAAAAGCAAGTGAAATGAGCTCAGGCTTACCTAGTCAAGTTCAAAGACCCGACTTTACTAATCAAGGCGTTTAACTCTGATTGGCAGTTTAATACGGCCGTGCACCTCTTAATGAACGCGATTCTGACCTTTGCTGAGCAAAGTCGTTGACCTGTTATCACTCCTGCTTATTATATGATATTAGATAGGGTAAATCGCAAGTAAATGGCCACCTAAAAAATACTAAAATGAATTCTGTTTGTAGGTGAATAGAGTTCATTATTAGTAAGAGGTGGCCCTGGCGATTTCCCCTAGCTTCATACATTCGTTGTTTTAGGCAGCGAAACACATTGTATTGTATTGTTGTACGGGCAGGTTTCCGCAACTCGACGTCTAGCGCCTATTTTGCGTGAAAGGAAGGACGGGAAGCTGGGCTGGTAACTGGACTCAGTTACCAGCCCAGCTCATCGATAAATCCTATCAGACCTTCGATGTTGTGTAGGACCTTGGGGAGATCACCTTTTTTTTTTACGTGGAGGAATGCATGTAGGCATCCCGCCTAGCCGGGGAACTAGGACGGGTATGTTGGACTCGTCAGCAAGGGCCGACACTACCAACTAAACCATCCACGGTATGCCCGTCGTGCAGCGTTGGTGACGGTGACACGGGATCGCGTAAGCATTCAACCGCGAACACCGCCTGTTGCGACAGCGGAAGCTGTCCCCTCGCTGGGGCCGAAGCCCCCGGAGCCGAAGCTCCCCCTCCCGAAGGTAGCGTGCAGGGCGACACCACACGCTGCTCCCTCATGACAACCTCCACGCCGGGAGCAGGTGGAAAAACCCCGGGTTCCACCCACTCAGGTTGCCTTCGCGATTTTTTATAGAGGTGGTCATCCTCGCAGCTAACACCCAGCACCGGCTTGGTGTTGACCCCCGGTCCGTCATCATAGGCCCTCTGCCTAGACAGGTTACGGGGTCGCAGTTTTATACAAGACAGCGGCATTCCTGTCCCTCACCGCGGCCGAAGCCGCCCGGCCCGAGGCCCCTCAGTTTTTTATAGAGGTTGTCATCCTCGCAGCCAACACCAAGTGGCAGCTTGGTGTTGACCCATGATCCGTCATCATAGGCCCTCTGCCTAGACAGGTTACGGAGCCGCAGTTTTATACAGGATAGCGGCATTCCTGTCCCTCGCCCAAAGGCCCCCTCCAGCCAACACTCAGGAGTTCTCTCCCTAAATGAGAGATCTCCCTGTGCGGAACCCCCCATCCCCCCCTCACAGGATATTAGCAGCAACGGTAAGAAATCTTTGGGGTCCACCAAGAGATGGCCTACCGTTGCCCCCAGGATGCACCGTCCAGGAACCCTTCCCTTTCCCCCGGATCAACCGGATCAGAAAGAATGAGAAGGTCCCTGGCACTGGGTTTCCCGTCATAGCACCCCTGGGGAGATCACCTGGGGATCCGAGGGGATCAGCGAAACACATGATCTTTGACTTTTGTACGTATAGGTACAGTACAGTCAGCTCAAATCATACACTAGAATAAGGGCTTATTCTCTTAACAATAAAGTCGTGTCAAGCTCATTTTCAACACGTCACCCGCTTAGCTACTTCTGCCGCTGACTGTACATCCCTGTATTATTGGACATAAGTATTTGTTATTGGGGAACAACAGACTATTGTATTGTACGTCCCGTAATAAGGTGGGGTTGATTTTTTCGTCTCGCTCCAACCCTATGTTGTTGTGGGGTAGGGTGTCGTAGAAAGGGTTATTCAAAATAATATGGGTATTTGAAAACCATTTTGATAAAGGACTTGAAAAATAATAAGTATAACGGATTTATGAAGATCGCAGAGAAATAAAGCCATACGATATGATATGATAAAGAATCTATGGTCGGATATAATTGCTCCCATATGATAAAAAATAACTGCCCCCCTTTTTTGAACAGTTGATTTCACTAAATAAGAACATTAAATTAAATTTATTTGGAACACTATCGGTTGAGTCGATTTTGAGTTATCTCAATCATAACCTTATAGTTTCTTAGTTCAAGTAACGCAAAAATACTCTCTTTTGTTTGTTTTATGGTGCTCCCACACCAGCTGTTATAAATGTTAAAATGTTATATTAAGCCCCATTTACACATTGATTAGTGTTAAGTGCGAGTCCATATATTTTCTACTTGTGTTTAGTAACAAATGTTTGAACTCGCACTTAACACTAATCAATGTGTAAATGGGCCTTAACAAAGTGTAACAAGGATAAGGCTAAGTAGCACTATGTTGTTCAAGAAAGATAGTTGCTGTTGTATAACATTTATAACACCTGGTGTGGAAGCACCATTAATCGTAGTATCTTATAAAAGTCCTCTTAAAGTTCACCTAATTTGAGGGACCAGCAACTAGGGAACCCTACACTTAAAAAGGGGCGACTTGCTCTTACCCGATTTTCATTTCTTTTGGCCACTTTAACTCTGTGTCATTCATGTTTTACAGAGAACCTGTCAAATGAGGAGCGAACATGGGAGGAGATCATGCAGATCAAGGCCATGCCGGTACCCATGGGCCAAAAAAGGGACCTCAAGGCCAGACTACAGGTAACTAACATTTAAATAGTAATAAGCAATAACCAGTGATCATAGATTTTTCAACGAAATTTAATAGCCTCAAAATAATAATAACCTAGCACTGCACCAAAAATGCTGGAAAATCTACGATCACTGGTAATATTTAACTATCACAACACGGATAAGCAAGCTTGCTATTAGTGCATTTGATTATATACCTTAGTGCTACTACATAAGGTATAGAATTGACCGAGTGTATCAGGGTAAGTGTTTACCCAATTTGCCGCTAGATGTCGCTGTGCAATGCCAGTGGAAATCGTACAACGCGGTGTTAAGATTTTTCCAGATTCCATGACCCTCTTCGAATGAGTTTGTACATGTATCGCTTCTCGGCCTTTTGGCTAAGATCAAAGTGTAGTATCTGTTCTTTTCAGCTTAATATCTGAAAGTTCCCTCACTGAGGGACCAGTATATTAAACTGATTTTTGTAAGTTGATCGGAGGATGGGGCTTGCTCCTCTCCCGTCACGGGTCGGCCCGGCATTGCAGTGCCGCCGGGATTGGCCCACATAATTACTTGAAAACATGTGGTGCACTCGGGCTCCACAAGGAGCTCAGTAAACGCCTAAGGGAGGAAACAGGCGCCCCTCGCGCGGCCAGCTTTCTCGCACAAAGGATTGCTATTGCAATACAGCGCGGGAATGCTGCCTGCGTGATGGGAACCCTGCCAAAGGGTCCCGGTTTAAGTTTTTAGTGTTTTATTTTAAGTTAGGTTTTTTTTTAGTATTAGTTAGTTTATTTTAATAGTAGTTTTAGTTTGATATAGTACTTAATCAATAATCATCATTATGTTATTTAAGTTTTTTTTTATGAATAAATGTATTCAACCTGTTATTATTTATAAATAGATGTCATGTCATTTGTCAACGAACGTAACGTCATTACTAAATAAATAACCTTTGAACGCCAAGAGTGGCTCTTGGCGTTCAGAGTTAAATGTCAATGGCCCTTTTTTATAAAGACCTCGATACACATTGCCCATCATGGGCCAGTCTAAGGGACACAGCTATACGACGGAAGGAGATCGCAATATCGTTAGCTCCCTCTAACGCATAGCTGCGTCCCTTAGTCTGGCCCATGATGGGCCATTGTGTACAGCTTTAAGAGCCACTAAATAGGTCGTGCTTGCCACGCCACTAACGTGGTCATGGCGGACACTGTCAAAGCAATTGTCCTGCTGACAGATAAGGTTTATATTCGTTATTCACTAGTCGAGATATTGGCGTGTAGGCCACGTCTTGACGCGAGAAGATAAGCGTTCAAAAGGTTAAATTTGTTTGGATGCTTAGTTTTATGAATATGTGATTTTACTCATTTAATCTATTGACCGCCACAGCCGACATCAAAAGAGTTGTGCCATGGACGCCAACGACGGCTACAGCCGACAGGCTTTGTAATGCAATAGGGACCTTCGCGGGCAAAGTTCAATTTCACTTGACAAAACGCGATAACGTGGCGTCGGTGGCGCGTCATTTTTGTTCAATGCTTGGCGGTCAAAAGGTTATAACGCTGTTTCAATATAAATTGAGTTTTTTATATATTTTGCGGAATAATCACCTGTAAACACTTAACGATAACACCCTTAAATATCGCAAAGATCGAGTTATGTTAGTCGAGCTTATTGATTCATTGTTGCTGTTTTCCAGTTTCGTTTCCTCATCTCGGCTAGGGTAGGCAAATTCTGATACATTTTCTTGAACTGTGAAATATTAGTAAACTTTCCAAAACATTACCCAACTTCCAGAATGCTACAAAACTCCGGCTCGTGGGTCTAGAGCAACTTCAATGGCGTCAAAGAAAAGTGTGGCATCGCTTCCGGATCCGGTTCACAGAAATCATGGGAAAACTCGAACTATGGCAGTCCCCCATGAGAGAGATCGAAGGCAGCTTCGGCACCGGTGTTGTATCATATTTCTTATTCCTACGCTGGCTGTTATTCCTAAACCTAGTAATATCACTAGTAGTAGTAACCTTCCTAATATTACCAAAGAGTGTACTAGTCGAAGACGCTCAGGATTGTGATGAGAACAAACCGAACTCTACTGAATGCTGTTCCGAGGCGTACCTACAAAGGAATTTAACTGATAATAATGTTTTTCTTGATTTAATTCAAGGTACTGGATGGATGGAAAGGACTTTTCTATTCTACGGAGTGTATAGCAATCAAATATATACGTACTATATTGAAGATTTGTTGAATTCGCGAATGTATTATAATATGCCATTAGCTTATATATTAGTACCTATTTGTTGGGCGTTACTCTCTCTTATAGCTATAGTAAAAACTGGGGCAAAAGGCTTCAAGGAAAGATTAGTAGAAAGTGAAGGACAATTCTACATGTATTGTAATCTTGTTTTCGGAGGCTGGGACTTCTGTATACACAACGAGAAGTCGGCAAAAATAAAACACAAGGCGATTTACAATGAAGTCAAGGGCTGTCTTGAACAAGAAAGATTCAAAGAGGAAAAACAGCTGAGAAGCAGGGAAACTCAAATACTATTGCATTTAAAACGAATTTTTATCAATTTAATAGTTTTGGCCATATTAATAGCGTCAGGCGTACTGATTTATATTGCATTCAACTATACTATAGATAAACTGGGAGAATTAAACCAAGACTCCAATTTGTCAGAACATTTCGATACTGCCAACGCAACGCAAGCTCAACCTATAACCTTAAGGCTATTTAGAGAAGGCTCATATTCGTTTGGCCAACTGGAAACTACATTACTAGAATTCTTGCCATACATTTGCATTGTCGCTTTGAACATTCTCGTACCGGAATTATTCAGCTATTTGATTAAATTTGAAGATTATACGCCCGCAAGTGTTATAATAGTCACTTTACTGAGAACTGTCTTACTCAGACTATCGTCTCTAGGAGTTCTGTTAAGCCAAATATATCATAGAATACACGGGCCGAATGGACAAGTCTGTTCATATTCCAACGACCATCAAATTTCTTTAGAATGTTGGGAAACATATGTAGGGCAGCAACTATACAAATTGATACTTACAGATTTTGCATTGCAATTTTTCGCAACTTTCTTCGTGAATCTACCTAGAGCGTTCATAGCTCGCCATACAGTCAGTCGTTGCTTCAAAATCATTGGGGAACAAGACTTTTATCTACCCAAACATGTCTTAGACATAGTTTATACGCAAACTATAATCTGGATGGGGACATTTTTCTGCCCTTTCCTACCTATAATCGGCACCGTGTTTTATTTTATAATATTTTACGTTAAAAAATTCACGTGCTTAGTAAACTGTACCCCATCCCCAGTTGTATATAAAGCTTCTAAATCTAAAAGTCTCTTCATGTCAGTGTTGCTGTTAGGTTTCGTGGTATCTATAGTTCCGGTTGCATATTCTATTGCGGAAATATATCCTTCTATAAACTGCGGGCCTTATAGAGGTTTGACTTCAGTTTGGTCATTCGCTGTATCCACTTTTACAAACTTCCCTCCCGCTGTAAGGGAATTTGTGTTCTTCATCGGAACATCGACATTCGCCATTCCAGCATTTGGTATTATGCTATTTGCTCTATACTACTACTGGGCCGTAGCGGCGGCTAATAGGCATATGGTGGTAGTTTTAAAGAATCAGTTAGTACTTGAAGGGCATGATAAACAGTTTTTACTGAATAGATTGAGTGCCTTTATAAGACAACATCAGAAGAGGTGTGAGAGGCGGAATAGGGCAAGTTTTGCAGAGGATGATTCTTCGATTAGACAAAGCTCTAGGTAGAATAAGGAATTTTAATTGATGTTAGGATATTGTACAGTACTGTTGACTACTCCCAGCGCAGAAATATCAACACGCAGTATGTAAAGAGCAAAATGTGGATTCTCTCAATCGTTTCGTACGTTACTATCTATGCGTTGAGACTATCTTATTATTTATTATGAAATTTATAGTAATCTAATTTATGATATGATTCTAATGGTATGAAAGAATGATATGATATATATAATTTATTAACTAAAAAAAACTTAGTTACAAAAAATGCAAAAACACTGTAAATGTATTATCGATGTCACATATTCGTTAAAATACTTGTAATTTTAATTAAAAAATATATCCGAAAAAACTGTAATTACTTAAGAATTTGAATATCGTAATATTAAAATGGTTTTGACGACTTGTTATCGAAATTATGTGTAACATCGATTTGACTTTGGCCCCATTTTGTATTATATAAATAATGTCTAATGCGTATAATTATATAAATTATGAATTGTTCTTTACTAAAACTTTGGCTCACATTATCTTCCATTTTCTATTAGTGATTTTTTTTAAATATTTTATTGTATTTATAGTGAATATGTAAATTTTGTACGATAATACTTGTAACTATAAATAAAAAGGCTGCTAGTCAATAAGATTAACCACATATGGCAGTGTCTGGGAAAAGATGTGGCACTTTCAAGAAAAAGGGTACTTAATGTTGGAAGGATGTTCAATTAGAAATCAACCATTTCAACAGTTTAAAAACGCGACACCTTTTCCTGAAAATTACACAATTATGCAAAATCGCTCATAGCGTTTTTCGTGTGCAGTGGCGTAGCTAGCATGGATGGCACCCGGTGCGGATAGCTAAACTGTCACGATGCCGCCGCCCCCCCTAGCTACGCCACTGTGTCCTATGTCTAGGTGCCAAACTAGACACGCATATAAACGCTATGAGCGATTTTGATAATACCTTGGTGAAAATCTACGCCTTCAGCATCGAGCGAATACATTTGAGCGTTTGATCGTGGCGTTTTAAATCTTGATTTTACAAAAACGACAACTTTTAACAGAAACATAATGATATAATAATAGTGACAACAATTTTGCTTACATAACCTAAATATTATGGGACAATTTTACACAAATCAACCTAGTCCCACAGTAAGCTCAATAAGGCTTGTGTTGTGGGTACTAGGCGATGATATTTATAATAGATGGATATAGATAAATACTTAAATACATAGAAAACATCCTTAACTCAGGCACAAATATCCGAGATAAACTCACAAATAAATGCCCTGACCAGGATTCGAACCCGGTCCTCCTGCTTTATAGGCAAAGTCAGTACCGACTAATAGAGGCCGTTAAATAATCGCATTATTCCAATATAATCTCATTTATGTAATCTTAACCCTTTGACCGCCACAGGCGGCTGTGGCCGACATCAAAAAGTTGTGCAATGGACGCCAACGACGGCTACAGCCGACAGGCTTTGTAATGCAATAGGGACCTACGCGGGCTTCCGCAAAGTTCAATTTCGCTTGACAAAACGCGATTACGTGGCGTCGGTGGCGCGTCATTTTTCTTCAATGCTTGGCGGCCAAAAGGTTAAACGTCTCAGTCCTACAAGCAAGTTACACTTTAATTCTTGTTGTAATAAAAATAATATGAGGATATATTTAAGACTGTGTCGACCGTCCAGTGGCGCCCTCATTGGGGGATTCTATTTTCTAATAAACGAACCAATTTATGTATAATCCCTCAGTGTTAAGTTGTAGTTCTACTGATTACGCAACATTTGATCTTTGTCACAAAGTTTCATTTTGCGTATTTTTTGCTTACCTAAACGGCAAATGGTGGCCACTTTTTTCCATTTAGGTGATGAAGTCAAAAGTAAGAAATATAAAACTGTATCACATAGATCTTAAGTTGCGGAATCAGTAGGACTGCAACTTAACATGATGGATTATACAGAAATTAATTCGTTTATTAGGAAATACAATCCCCCCAATGAGGGCGCCACTGGACGGTCGACTCGACGCAGTCTTAATAAATGTACATATGCAAATAAACTCGCTAAATCTTAAAACATATTCTCAGCCACTGTTATAGAACTATATTCCTATAGATCCATACTGAATGATCTCTTATGTATTTATTACTTGAACACGGAAGTTATTGTAAAAAATATGAATTACTTATGTTAAATCTTTGAGAAACAGTTGTATATTATGAGATTTTTAATACTTAAGTCACATTTACTCTTCAATGTTTTTACTATTTAATAATATTTCCTATTTCTGTTTAATTTAATATCAAAATAACAGTTGGTAATTTGGTATTAAAGTATTCAATCAATAAATAATAATTTGCTTACATTTTAAACCGCACAAATTTATATGTGCTTCTTTATGATTTAGTGCCAAATGTTGTTATATTTTTGTACATTTTAAATGAAATTTATTTATTTAGGCAATTATATTTTTGTGTTGTAACAAATAAAATACTCCCGTGGTAGAACATGGCATTATAATAGTAAAAATAATTGGTAATCAACATGACACCACAGACAGATAGTTATAAAAATAGTGTATACTGATCACTTTTCGGTATGAATCGGACCTGCGCGATCTCCAAGCCGTTAACTGGCGGGAGATTGCGCGAGACCGAGACGACGGCGTACTCTTGTGTCGGAGGCCAGGACTCATTTTGGGTCGGTGCGCCATTAAGTTAGTTAGTTAGTTAGATCACTTTTAGAATACCTGCATATAAGCAGAGACCATAAATAATATAGACATCCACAGTCGTAAGACGAGAGCAACCCAAAGATACAAACATAGTAGGGGGAAATGACATTGCGCTGCAGCGCCATCTAGCGTTACTACGGCACTCTACTCGTTACGAGATGGCGCTGCAGCGCAATGTCATTTCCCCCTACTATGTTTGTATCTTTGGGTTGCTCTGGTCCAGACGGCGCTTCAGACTTGGGCCTCAAAGAGTTCTTAGACTGTGGCTGTCTATATTATTTGTAGTCTTTGACAAAAGGAAGCAGAAATGTATGAACATGAACACAAAACTGTTATTTCTATGACAACAATATAAATCGATATTTTAATTGTAGCACAACCATATCTTTAAAATTATGGGTGTTTCATTGCTCAAATTTTCTAATTATTTTAATGTATAGGGTTTTTCAATAAAGGGATCGATTTTAAAATGCAATAATACAGGCTATGTGTAAGATATTAATTACTTTTTAGTTTTGTTTGAAAGGCCCATACGTGCCATTTTTTTTTAAATATTACATCGTTCAAATGTCCGCCTTGGCTTCTTTTGGTAGCCCATATCCAAAAAGTCCAATCGACCCGCCCTTAATGGAAAACTCTATACATATATTTCTGGTCTAACTACTAAAAATTTGCCATAATGTGCCAGATACTGTAGCATAAATATAGTATATTTAAGACATCTTACATTCAAATGTAGATTCATTTACACGTCCGCTGCCACCGACACACGCACGACACAAGATTTATGTCGAATATCACCTTAATCCTATTCTGACGTTATATCCGTATGCGGCGGGGAAAAGCTGATATCTCGAGATGAAAAATTGAAGAAATTTGAACCTAAAATATAATTTCATAGGGTTACAATTTCTTCATATTTAAATCTCGAGATGTCAAGACCCTACTCATAGTGTTGTGTTGCTGCTGGTGAGTAAGGTTGCCGATGTGTTGACGACATATACAAGATATCTCTATACTCCGCTTAGCGCGTTATTTCTTTGAAATCTAAGCACCAAAAAGAAGGGGTGCGGGAGGGGAACTCGCAATGCTAGACAGGGAACGCGCCATTGTTCCGTGGGGCGTAAGAGAGTCGGACATTACGGCTGCCATGGAGACGTACTAAGTTTACTGTCACTTACAATGAACTAGTGTCTCACTATAGGGTGAAATTACTTCGAGCGTGGCAGCGGGGGTCGCCCGGCTATGCGGGGTCTTGGGTTATTAGTCTATGGTTGACGATGAGGGACCCTCTTGTTCCTTGTCCCCAAAGGCTACGGTAGCTGCTTACCATCAGGCTGCCCTATGCTTGTTTGCCACCGTCGTAGTATATTAAACTTCCCAATGTGTACGGATATAACATAATGTGCCTAGGATACTCTTGTGGTACCATCCATGTTACACTATACTATGTTATTATATAACCTCAGTCTGGAGCACCATAGTAAAGAGAAAAGTTTCTATGGAGGGAAGTATTTGTGACCTTTCTCATATCGCGCACCAATCATGACTCCGTTTTTCCTGTTGGTTGACTGCTAATGCTTAAGGCATTAAGTCCGCCTTTTGTAACTGTTTATTAAAAGTAAATCCAACAGAAAAAGGTGGTAACGAAACGCAGTTGGCGCTAAACGTGTAAAAATAAGTTAGCTTCCCAAAACGTCCGCTAGATGTAGTGAGTAGACATGAAATGTAATGTTTATAATACTATAAACTATTTAACCATTTTATCGATCCACTGCCAACCTTTGTAATAACAATAGATTTTTATGATTGTACCTTTTATACACGATTCCATGAAAAGAGAAATAAAGTTCAGCTAGCATTTATAAACGTACATAATTGTAAACCTTTTGTGTAATTATATGTACATATTACAACACTGTATCTGTTCTTATACGTAATAAAAAATGTTTAGTACCGAAACAAAGTGTTTTTAATATTCAAAATTGTACTTATATCATTTTGTACCTGCAATTATAAGAAACTATGGCGCTATTCATTTGTAAGATTTTGTCAGTTTTTGTTGCGCGCTTAGTTGTGTAATTAATAGTTTTTATGATTAAATTGATGGCAGTTTTCACTTTCTCTGGATTCAAAATCAGCACTCGCAGTAAACCCATATTTTGACCGCCAAAGTCAAATCACGCATACGGAAAGTCGCGCCCTCAGCGTCAGCACGTGATATCACGCCCAAAATATTACCTGCGGGCACGATTTTTCCGTCCGATTGCTTGGCGGTCAAAGGGTTAAATCAGTATATATTCCAATACTTAAGTGAAGTAAAACTTTCCTTTCCCTTGCATGAATAGTATACCTGCATCTGAAGAGTGAATTCCTCTCCTTATGGTACTCCTGACCTGTATATATTTACAGCCTTGGCCAGTAGTGTTGAGCACCCTTGCGATTTTCATACAAAACTAGAAAGTTTAGACCGGCGTTTCTATCTTTTTTGAAGTTATTTTATCAATTAATTCAAACTGAACAGGCATGTTTTGTTGAAGTGAGTAGTAACTGCATAGAATATTTCGCACCGACCTAAATTCGCATTTTTGGGATTTTTCTTTTCATATTTTATAGGTACCTTGAAAGTGTTATTAAGTGAAGTTTTCTAGATATATCAATAAAATATAACATTTTACGTCATCGTACATTGTTATGTTATGATAGTGAATTAATACTTAACGTCAAAATTGTAAACAAAAAAGAGCTATGCTCAACACTTCTGGCCAAGGCTGTATATCATCAGTTTTTTGAAAAGATAAACTAAATGTTACTCTTTCATGTAGATTAATCTAAAATAGAGGGTGAGTAGGTAAATAAATAAACAAAATATATATTATTTCTTATTTTTATTAAGACTATACACGATTGCGTATTAACTTGTGAAAAAATGTCACATCATAGACAAATTCATAATTTTAAATACAATACAATAAATGCGAAAGAAAAAACAGTCTTTATTAAATACATGTCTTGTCATTTTATGTTTTTGCATCTGCTAAGTACATTTTTGTGAAATTTGTTATATTTTGAGCTTACATTTCTTTGTTTTAAAGGTTAATAAGGTAATATATTTTTATTGGAATTTGGTAATCTCGTTTTATATAAAATAATACAGTTCAATTATCCTACTTGAAGTTGAAAATCATAATAATAGTAAGGGAATCATACATTTTTACATTATTGATAGGTGACAATAAATTAACTAGCGCGGGGCCCTAGCTTCCGTAAGCACGCCAGACCCTGAAACCAAAACAAAATTATAATTTCAAGGGTAATCTAGAATTAGACCAGTAATATTAAGTCTTAGAAGTGTAACAGCCTAATTGTCTCGAATCTTCCATATAGATAGTTTCTGGGACTCTTGATAAACAATAATTTAAAAGAAAAAAGACCGACTTCACTTCGACTACTCCACCTCTTCAAGAGCAAATGCCCGAGCTACTGTAAAAAATGCTCAATTCTCAATTGGTGTGCCTTTAATATTTGAAAAGTTTTGTCGATTTCTCCAGGATCCTAACCTGATGACAACCAACTGTCAAGTATACCTTTTCCAACAAAAAAATAATTCCCAAATTGGTCGAGCCGTTTTCGAATAATCTGTGAACATAAAAAACCAACAACAAAGATCCCGACGAATGGAGAAGCCCCTTCAAAATCTTGAAGTCGGTTGAAAAACGATTAATTGGTTATTGAATAACCCTTATATTTTCGTCATGGCCGTCCGTATGTCACAGCCCTTTTACGCGGAAACTAGAAGACGTATTTCAATAAAATGTATTCGTAAGAAGGTTGGTCAGCATCAGCACATACCTGCTCCTGGTACTCGGCGCGGGACAGCCAGAAGTTGTCCCTGTTCTTGCAGACCTCGGCCAAGACGGCTCCGCCAATAAACACCATGTCCTTGCGTCGCGGCGGGTCCTCTATGCGAATCTTGAATTTCTGCAAGTCGATAATCATATATAATATTAATCCTTTGACCAACAAAGACGTCAAATCACGCGCACGGAACGTGATATCACGTCCAAAATATAAGAGAGTTGCCTGGCGCTGAGGGCACGATTTTTCCGTCCGATGCTTTCGTTCAAAGGGTTAATAAAGGCAACCTTAAAATTTAATAAATAATCGTGTCTTATGTGACAGCTTAACCCTTTAAACCAAAGTCCTGATTTGGAAGCAACGACGCTAATACGGCTCAACGCTTCTTAAAAACGCCGCATTGAGTGCAGAAATTACTGGGTTGGATGTAACACTTATAAAAAATATTGATACACTACTTCGAGCGATATCTTCAGGAAACCATATCAATATACTGGCAGAAGAGACTAAGGGCCGGTTTCACAATCTCCAGATAAGCTTATCTACCAGTTAAAATTATTGCTATCCTTTTCTGCAGTCATAAAAGAAAAGGACAGCAAATATTTATCTGACAGATATGCTTTAACTGGAGATTGTGAAACAGGCCATAAGAAACTTTATTTAAACATCTATTCGTTATTGTATGCCGGTTACGGTTCATAAAATTATTGATGCATATAGTGTCGACATTATCCAATCAGCTCTCCTGCCCATGGGACAGCTTTTTTTTTAATACCACGACGGTGGCAAACAAGCATACGGCACGCCTGATGGTAAGCAGCTACCGTAGCCTATAGACGCCTGCAATTCCAGAGGTGTCACATGCGCGTTGCCAACCCTTTATAAAAAATAAAAAAAGGAGGATTCACTGTGTTGACGGCTAAAGGAACAAGGCTTTTGGAGCTTTCTGAAGAGGCTCAAGAAGCTCGAAATAAAGATTTAAGAGGGTTTAGGGAACACCACACACAAAAAAAAATCACGCAACGCGACTATAGTTCAAAATCTGTAAGAATGAACTTTTGACACATCGCAACGCCCGTAGAACGTAAACGCGCAAGATACTTTGAAATTAAAAACAAAATCCCATAACGATTTTACAGCTTGTCATGTACGTAAACACAATATTTCACTTTTAATCAACATAACTTAATTAATGTTACATTTTTTAATATCTTAGTTATTGAATATTTTACGATAACAATTTAGCATGCAAACAGTTACGATCTACGCCTCCTTTTTTTAAATTTAGTGTTGTGACCGTGTCTGCTGTTCCGATTCGTATAACATTTCCGTAAGTCGATAAAATCGATTATGTAATCAATAGCCAATATATAATAATAAAAACCAAAACAAAACGAAAATAAAATGAAGTACGATGTGAAAAAAAGGTTTAATGACCAATTACAATTACATATTTTATCGGTTTTTTGAGTAATACTTCAGTGTTGAATAATTAATAATAAATGACAAAAACGTTCAAAACTTAAACTGTTGCCATATACATGGTAGAAAAAAATAATGGGCCCTGGAGGGGAACTACCTTAAAACGTTGAGATAGCTCAATTCGCTGAAAGGAAACATTCTTTTATTCTTCCTTAAAAGTAAAACTGCATTCACAGTTTTTTTCTTAATTTTTACTTTTTTCCATACTAATTGTAATAATAAAAAAAAGACTTTTCATACAATTTGTATGAAAAGTCTTTTTATTATTATTTATGGCTTCTTTTGAGTCGTATACTTGGTTAGTATTAAGATTTTTTTATCCTTGTTGGAAATAGGATCATTGGCATAAAAAATTGTTTTTGGCAAAAATTTAAAAATAATAGTTTTTTTATTGATCTGTACTTTCTCCCAAAATTTTAAATGCAGTTAAGTCCCTTAAAAAAAATTTAAGAATGTTTCCTTTCAGTGAATTGAGCTATATCAACTTTTTAAGGTAGTTCTCCTCCAGGGCCCATGATTTTTTTCCATCCTGTATATGAGAATAACAGAACCCTTGTGACAATGATCATAATTATATTCCTGATCAGGCTTTACAAATTACCAAAGACCGTAATTCAGAACTGAGCATAATTATGGAGCATCATAAGACTTTCTTATCATACTGTATTAATTATGGAAAATATAATGCCATACATAATTAGTAGATTACAATTATCAAATGATCTTTTCCTAAATAATTTTATTTTTTGCTTTGTTATAGTTATGTTTTCCTTATTAATTTATTTTTGTATATTAGGTACAACTGCATACAACTCATCTCAACTCATATTCTCGGTGGAATCACTGACTCCCGAGTCACAGGCATCCGCCTAGTTCGGGAGACAGAGGCTGATCAGTTCCGGTGAAACTGTTTCAAACCTAATACATAAGTTCGTAAGAATTATTATATAATCTGTGACATAAGTCTCTCTTAAGCTATTAGCGTACCTACTATGCAAATATTACTTACACTTGTATTAGGTTTAAGTCAATAAAGATTATTCTTATTCTCTTATTCTTATCATTTGAGAAGATTTGTGATACTAAATATATAGGCATATAACAAGAAAAAAATCGGTTGAAGTAAAATCGATTCGAACAATTCATAAATAATCGCTAAATTTGACAAACGATACGTCTTAGCCCCATCACTAATTACGTCAATGCTGAAGTGTCAAAAGATTCTTAGAGATTTTGAACTATAATAGAGACCTAATGAACATGTTATTAATAACATCCTGCTCCCTTAATTAAGTTCTATAGCAGTTCCCAAGCAAACTGTCCTCTGACGTTTTGTCTTTATTAATTCGAAGTTTTAAGCAATCAAATGTAAATGTAGTTTCTAGTTTTCAAACTAGAAACTACATTAAACTAAACTAAACTGTCACCTGCCTGACCGTGCATTGCAGAGATGTGATTTTTTACTATTATTTTATATACATTATTATTAGCTATTTCTTTAATAAATGACTTCTTACCTAGTTTCTAGTTTTCATTATATGCATGATATTGATGATGATGAGTAATTAGTAATTTTATGTAATTAGGATAGTAAGTCATTCCTGAGTTTTATTTGTTGTATTAATTTTTATGTGATTCTTGATAAATCTTTAGTAATTTTGTTATTAGACTAGATTTAGCATGTTTTCAATCATTTTCTAGTCTTTTGAAGTATACTTTATTTAATTTTTCTTTATAACAGTTGCATATGTTATTAATGTTATTATTAACCACTTCCTCTAATTTTTTTATATACGCAAAAAATGCATAAGAAGCACTCATCCACGTATAAGCACGAATAATATAAAAAAAAACAAGAAATATAATTTTGTCCATTTCCGTTGTTCTATACGAATCCCTGTGACTTCCTCAAGTGTTACTGTACAATTTTTCTAACAACCAATATTTGACGGCTGTCATTTCCATACAATTTATAACCTAAAACGCAAAATATGTATGTGGATGACAGCCGTCAAATATCGGTTGTTAGAAAAATTGTACAGTAGGTGCATTTTGGCATGTTTCTATATGGAATTTAATATCATGTGTGCATTTTTTTTTTTTGTAATTGTCATAAATTTATTTTAAAACAAAAAGGAAATAACACGTGACAATACAATAAAAAACATTATAAATAATTATAAACTAGAGACTACCTACAAATAAAAAATGTCCTCCAAATCGCTGCCAATGGGCAGGGTGCCCAGAAGGCTGGCCGCATTGCCACGTTGTATAGCGATGCTTATACGTTGTGCAAAGTATTGGCCAGCCCTCTGGTCACCCGTCGTTTCAATTAAACGCGCCGCTAAGTCTTTGTAGATGCGGCGCGCGCTCGGCCCCCATGGCCCCAAAGTTTCGACCCCAAACGCCTCAAATATATAACCACTACCGAGGGTGGCGTATTTGCGGCGTTTGAGGTCTTTGTGCATTGATGTGGAGGGAAAACCGAATTTCTTTAGGAAGGAGGTTATTTCCAAGGTACTGGCGGTTCCACGAAGTCCAAAAAAGGTCAAATCGGCTGGACATGAAAACGGGACCTCTATCTTACCCACCAAACATCAACACTATAAGGTGGGATTTCGACTTTCGACGTATTTCCTGGCCGTGATAAAAGTCCTATTTGGATCATTTATTATGGCCATAAAGTAACATTTTATAGATTATGTGGGCCAATCCCGGCGGCACTGCAATGCCGGGCCGACCCGTGACGGGAGAGGAGCAAGCCCCATCCTCCGATCAACTTACAAAAATCAGTTTAATATACTGGTCCCTCAGTGAGGGAACTTTCAGATATTAAGCTGAAAAGAACAGATACTACACTTTGATCTTAGCCAAAAGGCCGAGAAGCGATAACAGCACAAACTCATTCGAAGAGGGTCATGGAATCAGGAAAAATCTTAACACCGCGTTGTACGATTTCCATTGGCATTGCACAGCGACATCTAGCGGCAAATTGGGTAGACACAAATACTAACGCGCTCAATTAATTGGGCACCTTATCTGCTCGAACTAAGGTATATTATGGAGAGCACTAACCGCAAGTTTGTCTGTGTCGTTCTTGAGTACACGCTCGAGGTACAGCTGCTTGATCTCACGCTCAAGCCTCGAGGGGAGGCCGGGGTACATAGTGGAGCCTCCGGACAACACTATGTGCTTGTATAACTCATTTCGCATGTCAATGTCTGCCGCCTGCAATACAAAGGTATAAATAAATGAAAATGTCGGAGAAAGTATCCACTACTTCCATACATTGCCTCATATAATCTTGTGGCAACAGTTTCTATTTAAGTGAAGTATAACTCCACAAATTAGATGACGAATTGGATTTTATTTATTTGCGGGCTTAGTTGAACTTTTATAAAACCAACAACTCACTTCGTGGTTTCAATATATAAAATTACGGTTAACTCACGTTTTTTACGATCTTTTTCCTCAGTATGTTAAACGAAAATGACTGTCGCAGATAGCTTAAAATTACTGTTGTTTTTGTGTAACTAGACCTAAGTCAATCATTTTCTCTATTTATACCCATTTGTTTATGATTTGTAATTTAATAACGTGTATAAATATTGTGTTTCCATGTCTAGTTCTTAAGTACTGATTTATGTCTTAATTTTATTGATATCATGTCATAATACGCAAAATGTCTAGATTATAAGAATTTTGTACTAATTTATGAAGAAATGTCCCATATAAATATCAATTTTAACCCTCCTACCAACATGTAATACTGTAAGCTTATTCGTGAATAAATATCTAATTTACACGGCACATACCAGCCACTAGTACGAGCACGCTAGAAAACCCATAAAAGAGGTCAGCACTCGTACTCGTTGCTCATTCACTTCTCACCGCTCACTTCTACAACAACTCCCAGCGGGGAAACACCTGCAACTACACTGCTCAAATGTTTTACAAAGCTAAATAAGTGTTTTTATTCATCTCCCTACATGACCTGGTAAATGGTACAGCGGGTCAGCGCTGCTTGGTTCGACGTGGTAATCCGGTCTGCACACAACAATGACATAATGACGAAACGCGACACCAAATTGGCGTTGGCGTTTCACAATCTTCCAATAAGCTTAACTGGTAGATAAAGTGCTAAGTTTTGTAGGGAGTTTTATCTAGCAGTTAATTTATTTGTTAATTAGCTATCCAATACTTTACTTGGACATTGTGAAACAGGCCCTGTTACTCATAACTTGAGTAAATAAGAGTAGGTATACTGACGTTGGCAGGCGTACCTACTATACTTACTAGGTCTATTTCAAGAAATTACTTATGTTATGTGTAAATCCTAAACTTATCAGTTTTTTTGTTGATTAAACATATTTCAAATTATATGACTCCAATCCCGTTTCGACTCCGCCCCGTCGAGCAACTTGACAACGTTTCGCTACTCGACACTAGATGGCTCTAGTAGTACCTGAATACTGTTGAACACTTGGAACCGTTCACACATTGATGACACGATTATCTGGTAATTTGACAATGTTTCGCAACTCGACACTAGATGGCGCTAGTGGTACCTGAATAGTGTTGAACACGAGCTCGGCGATCCCTTGCCCCTCGACATTGATCAGATGCGGCTGGAACAGCGCCTCTGGTGCTTCGAACCGCTCACCACCCACTTTGATAATACGACCATCTGGTAACTAGAAAAAAAAGAGTATAGGTTTACATACAGACAGAAATAACTAGCGCGAAGTGTTCTAAATAAACTTAATAAACTTTTGTCTTCGCAGGCGCATGTGTTAAGTACCACATGCGGGTTACCGACCCTTTAGAGATCCTAGTGTGTTTTCCTAACAATAAGGTCGAGTCCAGCTCATTTTGGATACCTCGCCCGATTAGTTACTTCGGCTACTGTATTTACTTCAGAAAAGACGTGACAGCTACTATCAAACATACATCACAAACTGTTTGATAATAAATGGAGTCAAAATGTTTTTGTTACTTGGTTTAAAATACAACTCCACCCGGCTTCATTCTAAAAATTCCAACAGTTAACGTTTAGCTAATGGTCAAGTTTGGTATCAATTCCCGATAAAACGACCACGTAGAATTCGTTTCTGGTATAAAAGATGTGATTTAATGAGTAATTAAACATAATATAAGAAAATCGAAAATCTGAACAAAAAGTATCATATTCCAGTCGTCATAAATATTAAACTGCTAGTTATGGTTCCGTAGCCAAATGGCAAAAAACGGAACCCTTATGGATTCGTCATGCCTGTCTGTCTGTCTGTCCGTCCGTATGTCACAGGCATTTTACTCGGAAACTATACGACGTATCTGAATAAAATTTACACATAAGGTGTATTTTGTATGCAGCTACTTAGTTATGTAGTTAAATTTGAAAAAAAAAAAAATTTTAGGGGGGCGCTCCATACAAGTAACTAAATTAAACAAAAAAATTAACCAAATTTCAACATGTGACACATCAATCGATAGGTCTTTCAACACAACATTGAGGTTTCTTTGAGTATTTTGTGATTAAGTGAATATTTTCTGAAATAATCGCTTCGTAAGTCAGAAAAGTTGTGTAGCCCCCCTCCGTAACTTTTGAACCGTAAGTTCAAAAAATATGAAAAAATTTGAAGAGATGCGCCTTATCATATACATGCGCCTTATCAGTCGCGCGCGCGCATCGCTCGATGACGTACGCGTTCATAAGTAATATTGAGTAGCTCAATGCAAAATGACGAAGCGATCTCGTAAAGTGTCAGCGACAACGATGTCGCAAGTTGTTAAATGTAATCAGTGCAACATTGTGATCAATGAGTTGTTATCTTTTGTCCAAAATAAACACAACGTAATGGATAGTGATAGTTTGGTTCGAATATGTGTAACGGCTTTTTCGAAAGAAGATATCGAGTGCGCTAAGTCACTCCTGTTTCAGGCGGTTCCAACAGATCTACGCAACATAACAAGAAAAATGAGTGGCAAAATGCAGCGTGACATGGAGGACATAATAAATGTATTTAAACGAACGGATCCTGAAAAGACACCACTATTTGTAGCTCACGATTTGAATAAATTGCCTGCTATCACTTTCGACCACCTCGACGCATCGAAATTATTGAGGGATGTGTTGTTACTAAAATCCGAGATTGACAATATTAAAGAGAATTATGTCACGAAGGAGCAGTGGTCCCAAGAAAAACATGACACGCGTATTTCGAAACTACCCAACTGCCCCTCGGGGGACTTAAGTAATTCAAGCGCTTGGAATAACAAAACATTAAAGCCTCCGAGTGATGTATTTGTAAATAATAAGCGTCGTGGTGGTTTTGTAAATGATGACCTAAATTATAGCTGTAATAGTGGGCCCTTTGGAATACTGCACATACCGCTACAGTCATCGACCGCGACATCAGCTGATAACGCAAATGTAAGTCACTGTGGCTCAACTCCGTCCCTCTCTAACGTTGTGGACACACATGTGACGCCTTCGTTGTCTAACACAGAGCACAACAGTGGCGCGGAACATCTTAATGCCGAGATGCATTCATCTCTTTTCGACGCGAGTAAAATTGACACATCCCTCCCTCTTACGCATACTGTGATGCACATGAATGTGCAGGAAACAGCTGGCTCGAGTTCTGTTACCGCGCCGCCCGCACCGCCCGCTCCGCCCGCACCTCCCGCGACGCCCGCAATACCGGTTCCTCCCGCACAGGTGCAAGTGCCGATAAGTAGCTACGATCGAGCAACGGGGTCATCGGACGTGAACAATAGCGGTCCAAAGGCGAATGAGACTTATGCGGAGATACTACAGCATAAAAAGGACGTCAAAAAAGTGATTAATAAGGAATTGGAGCATAAACAACTATATAGATTAAGGAATAGAATTATAGGCCAGCAGGGTACAGCGAAAACTGACCCTAACTGCAGATTTAAAGCAGCCGACATTCGAGTACCACTGTTTGTTTACAATGTTGACAGAAGTGTTTCACCGCGCGATATTGAGGAGTATGTGCAGTTAAAAACACGAGTGAAGGTCACAGCAGAGAAGGTTGACGTAAAGGCGGAGAAAATGTACAGCGCTTATAAGATCACTGTTCCCAATTGTAAATTGCCGGTGTTTTTGGATGACAATATGTGGCCGGAAGGAATTTCTTTTCGACGCTTTATAGAGTTTAAAAATGTAAATAGGGGCAAGAATCAGATGACAAGAAAAATCTTTAATGGAACGCACATCCAATAAAAATAATACTAAAACCTTGCGTATGGTGAGTTACAACTGTAAGTCTGTGAAACGCTCAGTTGACTGTATAAGAACGATATGCCCTAATGCTGATATTATTGCGCTTCAGGAGACCTGGCTTTTTTCACACGATTTAAATTTCCTGGGAACCGTCCACCCGGATTTTAGTTACACTGGGACATCGGCCATGGACACCTCGGCGGGATCATTGCGGGGAAGGCCATACGGGGGCGTTGCGTTACTATGGCGTAAGGATGCATTTCAATCCGTGTCGGTGATACAATGTGACAGTGTGCGGCTCAGTGCGATTAAGATAACAAGTAGTGAGCGTTCATTCATAGTTTTTTCCGTGTATATGCCGACTGACTCCGTGGATAACCTGATTGAGTTTACGCAATGCCTGGGTGAAATGTATGCGATAATAGACAATAGCGGAATTGACAGCGTTTTTATGTTGGGCGACTACAATGCACATCCGGGCGAATTATTTTGTAGAGAACTTTTAGACTTTTGCAGTGAACAACAATGGCGCTGTGTAGATATGGACAAACTGACTACACTTGCGGATACCTACACCTTCGTAAGTGAGGCACACGGGTGTCGTCGGTGGCTCGACCACGTCCTGGTTACGGAGTCCTCTTGGCACACAGTGACAGATGTTAGGGTGCTTTATAACGTCTACTGGTCAGACCATTTCCCTATAGAAATAACATGTAATATAAATGTTCTTAGGCCGCGGTCTGCTAATACATTGAGGGCGACGAATAAAATTGTCTGGGGTGATAGACAGCCATCCCAAATAGATACCTACATGTCATTATGTGATAGCAAGCTGAAGGATATAGATTTTCCTGTTGAATTATCGGGTTGTTGTGATAAATTGTGTGATGATTCTAGCCATAAAATAATTTTAGATAATATGTATAAAAATGTAATTAATAAGTTAAGTGAATCTGCAGAATTAAGCTGCAACATGCCTGACAATATTAAAAGTTGTAATAAAAGGAAATTTAAACATGTAGTTGGATGGAATAAACATGTGAAGGAAGCGCACGTTCTGGCTCGGCGCAGTTTTCATGAGTGGCTTTGGTATGGGAAACCATCTCAAGGACCTATTTACAGCAAGATGGTGGAAGCTAGAAAATGCTTTAAGCTCAAGTTGCAGTGGTGTCAAAACCATCAAGAGCAAATTAAGATGGATATGTTGGCTACTCACCACATTAACAAGAGCTTTGGTAAATTCTGGAAATGTACCAAAAAACTTAGCGCTGAGCCCGGCCGGGCAGCAAATGTGGACGGTCTAAAAGAGTCTTTACCTATAGCTAACCATTTCAGAAACGTTTTCAGAATAGAGCCCCCGCGGCGCCTCGCGAACGGGCGGGTGCTGGATGTGGGTAGTCGTGCTCGGTTGCCAATAACCAACTTTACAGCAAGTGATGTTAAAGCGGTCTTAAAAAGTATGGTTAGAGGTAAGTCACCAGGCCACGATGGACTTAGCATCGAGCACCTGCGGTACGCGGGGCCTCACCTGCCTAGAATACTGGCTATGTTTTTCACACTATGCTTTCGGCATCGTTACTTACCAGATGACTTAACGAAAACAATAGTTGTGCCTCTTGTGAAAAACAAAACTGGTGATGTAGGTGATAGTTCCAACTATAGGCCAATTTCGTTAGCAACTATAGTGGCCAAGGTGCTGGACGGCTTGCTTGACAAAATTCTGACACAGTACCTTAAACTGCATGACGCACAATTCGGTTTCAAAACCGGTTTGTCCACAGAGTCTGCTGTATTGTGTCTCAAGCAAACTGTGCAGTACTATACCGAGAGGAAGACACCAGTATACGCGTGCTTCCTTGATTTGTCTAAAGCCTTCGATTTGGTTGCCTATGACATACTTTGGAACAAGTTGGAGTGCGAGACGGACCTACCTGGCGAAGTCATTGACATTTTTAAATATTGGTACAACAACCAGACGAACTGTGTCAGGTGGGGCGTCTCTAGCTCAGACTCATATCGCTTACAATGCGGCGTAAGGCAGGGGGGACTGACATCACCTAAATTGTTTAATTTATACATGAACGCGTTGATCGCTGAGCTCAGCAGTACCAAAATCGGATGTTCTATTGACGGAATCTGTGTTAATAATATCAGTTACGCGGACGATATGGTGCTGCTGAGTCCATCGATCGGCGCGCTCAGGAAACTCGTCGGCGTGTGCGAGGAGTATGCGGAGGCCCAAGGACTCAGGTACAACTCAAAAAAGAGCGAGCTGCTAGTGTTTAGTCCGCGCGGGAGCAAATTTGACAGAGTGCCGCCCGTTACACTAGACGGAACGCAATTAACACGAGTGTCCAAGTTCAAGTACCTGGGCCATTGGGTCACCGAGGACTTGTCGGACAATGTCGACGTGGAGAGGGAGCGTAGGGCGTTGGCGGTCCGGGGCAACATGTTGGCACGCAGGTTTGCGAGGTGTACTACAGAAGTGAAGACAACTTTGTTTAGAGCCTTCTGTCAATCTTTTTACACCTGCAGCCTGTGGGTCAACTATACTCAGCGGACTCTCAATGCCCTACGAGTCCAATACAACAATGTGTTCAGGATGCTGTTGGGTTTGCCGCGTTACTGCAGCGCGTCGGCCATGTTCGCCGAGGCGCGCACTGACGGCTTCCACGCCATAGTACGCAAACGCGTCGCCTCGTTGGTCCGCAGGGCGCGGGAGAGCTCTAATACGAGGGCTGCCTTTTAACTTGTGTCGTTTGAAATAAGTATAGACAATCTAATATATTATTACCATTTATTGTTTTTCAAAGAATTCGCCGCGATATTTAATACACTTTTGCATGCGTTCAAACCAGTTTTTAAAACATTTATTCCACTCCGAAGTGGGGGTAGTCAAAATGGCCGATTTGTATGCGTCAACAGCTTCTTCGGGTGAGCTGAAACGTTGACCACGAAGACTTTGCTTAATTTTGGGGAACGTAAAAAAATCGTTAGGGCTTAAGTCAGGACTGTAAGGTGGGTGATCTAAAATTTCCACGTTTTGGGTGTTCAAAAACATCTTTGTCTGGCGGGCGGTGTGCGAACTTGCATTGTCATGGTGCAGTATCATACGACGTTCCGAGTTGTTTTTTCGAAATTCGGTGATGACTTGTGGCAAACAAACCGTGGTATACCAGTCGGCGGTAACCGTCTTGCGATCTTCTAGTACAATAGTGGCGACGTGACCACCCTTTGCCACAAACGAAGCAACCATTTTTTTTGAAGTGCTCCGAGAGCGTATGACTTTGGTCGGTTTTGGCTCGTCCTGGAAGACCCAGACAGTTGACTGCTGTTTGGAATCTGGATCGTAAGCATATATCCAAGACTCGTCACCACTAACCATATCATAAACATGTTTTGACTCTCCTCGGCTGAATCGCTTCAGAGTTTTGCGACACCAACTAACACGGGCTGTTTTTTGGTCGTCGCTAAGCAAATGTGGTATCCAACGAGAGATCAACTTTTTTACAACAAGTTCTTCGTGCAGGATTTTTTGGATAGTGGTCCCTGAAATGCCCACGGATGCCTCTATTTCACGGTATGTCACATGACGATCTTCGAGTATTAGCTGCCGCACGG
This sequence comes from Pammene aurita, assembly GCA_947086415.1. NCBI lineage: Eukaryota > Metazoa > Arthropoda > Insecta > Lepidoptera > Tortricidae > Pammene > Pammene aurita. Next base: position 7,345,061 of record OX352314.1, on the reverse strand, counting down.
CTTCGATATTTTCTTGCGTCATGGCGGTTTTTGGACGACCTTCACGAAGCTTGTCACTGAGGCTAGAGTGCCCACGTTGAAATTCTAAATACCAGCGTTCTACAGTCCTAAGACACGGTGCTGCATCACCAAACACAGATGTGATCTCCTCAAAGCACTGAAGTCGCGATAATCCCCTTTTAAAGTTGTAGAAAATTATCGCACGCAAATTTTCCTTAGACATTTCCATTTTTACAACCGACTTGTCACCTTTGAATAGACGCTGTAATAAAACTATTCGACCAATTTGAAAACATTCTTTTGTTTTCGAATTCTAAATTCAAAAGGATGAAAATGCCATATGTTTTTTTTTAAATAATCGCGGGAGGTTGGCAAACGACACAACTTAAAAGGCAGCCCTCGTAGCATTTTGAGCACATTAGCAAACCGGTTAGACTGTCCACTAAATAAGCTTCTTGTCAACCTACATGTCAGGACTTCCACTCACAGGGTATAAATTATTGTTAATTATTATTTTAGCAAATTTTTTTTTTTTTTTTTTTAATTGATTCTAATTGTAGTATTCTTAAGTAATTAATTATGTCTTGACATTTAGGTAATTATTCTATTTGTAATTTATTTTAGCATCCAATTCTAGTCTTAGTCCTATTTTATGTTGATGTTGTGTACTAACAAATAATTATTAAGATGTGTAATTACTAACAGCTTATGGATTTGACATCTGAAATAAACAATATACAATACAATACAATATACTTTCTACGAAAATTGTTTTGAACATTATCGGTTCAGCCATTTTTGAGTTATCTCCAAAAAACTTCTTCCATAGGCATCAGATACGACCTTTTGGTATTAGTTTGGTTCTTATTCCATTGAAGGTACGGAACCCTCCTATGCGTGGTCCGACACGGACTTGGTCGGTTTTTTTATATAAACCAAAAATATAACATTAAATCATATTTCATTTAAATTTTAATAAATATAACAATTAAGTACCTTTTAAACAGTAAATAGCATTTAAAAAATATTTAGCATCGCGCGCCGTAACAATGTGCAAGTCTGAAGCGCAATCTTAACGAGAGCAACCCAAAATATAGGGTGAACCGTAGTAACGCAACTCGTTACTAGAGGGCACTGCAGTGCAGATGTCGTTTTGTCCTACATTTTCGATAACTTAGGCTTTCTCTCGTTCAGATGCTACTTTAGACTTGGAGCCTCAAAAAGTTCTTAGGCTGTGCGTCTCTATAAAATAGATACTCTCTGGCAAAACATTAGAAGGTTTAAATGTCGGCCATAGATGGCGTTTGCAGTTGCTGGTTCTACAAGAACTTTCCTACTTAGGTTCTAAAATACTGACGGCATTTATGATTCAATTTCTTATTAAGCATTTAATTATCAATTACCTAAGAACGCCGCCATATCGCAACTTCCTTATTCGTAGCATTTTATTCACTTAGTCTATGGATGGTATAGGAAGGATGGAACTCTCTTATAGGAAAACGGTCGAAAAAGTGGCCAGCGGTAAGCAGTAAACAATAGTTCCAAATATCTCCGGATGGCGCTAGGTATAGTTCAGCACTTGAAATTAATTACCGATATTTAATACTTATATGACTTTCTAAATAAAATTAATATTCAGAGTGTTTTTCATCTCCGCAAATAATTATTTTGGATTAATTTTTTTTTAATTTCAAAATTAATTTAATCAAATTTAATATCATTGTGGCGCCATCAGTTTATCGCCTTTTGACGGACACTTTTGTAACATAGAGATTTATATCCTTCTTGTACCATCTATAACTTAGTCTCTGGTCTTGTTCACGTACAAATGACATCTACTATCACTTTAGACGCGGTACCTTGGATTTATATGAAGTGGATCTATTTCTTACACTTTTTCCCTATCCACAGTTGAACCTTATTACCGAGTGAAACAGTCGTCCATAGGTCACTAGTAAAAAGTAGTAAAAACAGTCCGATAGAGAGCATAATGTAGGGGGCGGTGTCTCACTCGCACTCATTACCAAATTGTTACATTTAACATTTTGATTGTCTGATGACGTAATTATCTCCTTAGTCAAAACGAGACAGTCCCCTAGTTAACTTTCTCTTCCAGACTTACTCTGTGACCGAAAATCAGATCCAGTTCATATAAATCCATGCGCGGAACGTGATTTGACACATTCCTTAGCTTCCTGCGCGCGTGGGCATTGCCTTGTCTCATGATTTTGTTTAATATAAGCTAATTCTTGACTGATTTGTAAAAAACAGCGATTACAGAACTCAATTTCGATTATGGAAGTGTTTTGTTTCCAAAAACATAATAATTAGACCCCGGACTTTTGTCGCAATGACGTCACGATAGGGTGATTTGGGGAGTAAACGGGACGGTGTTATGAAATACGGTCAAAAACTCGGTTGTTAACCGAATACATTTTAATTAAAAACCGAGTTTTTAACCGTATTTCATAACACCGTCCCGTTTACTCCCCAAATCACCCTATTGTGAAGTCATTGCGACAAAAGTCCGGGGTTTAATAATAATACATACCACATAAGGCTCAACCAGCACGGTGGTTTCCCAGGCCAGCCTCTGTTCCTGTTCAATGTTGTAGCCGATGTAACACAGCTTTTCCTTCATCATTCGGACCGTCTCGAAGTCGGCCGAGTGGTTGAACGCGTAGCCGCGAAGGAGGAGCAACTGGAATTAACAACAAATTATAATTAATAAACACAGAATAAGTAATAGTATAAATACAGAAGATAGTAGAGCTTGAATGCACTTCTAGCATCGGCTCCTGTATGCGACGTGTTTGCGAGTAGATGGGAGGTAGTGCGCAACGAATGTCTGAGGTTCAGCGAGAAGATGGATGTTCTGCCCTCAACTGTTTGACATATTGTGTCATATTAATATGTGTTTATTGTTTTTAGGTCATATGATTCTGTAAATTATTTTGTGCTTTAGCCTTAAATTGTAATTTCACAGTGCTTTAGTGTAATAACTATCATGCTGTGTAATTAAATTGTATAAAATAAATAAATAAAGATTCCTTCCTGGATTTGACATTTAGTAGTAGTAGTAAACACACTATTGCACAAAACAAGTACATGACCAACAAACAGATAGTGGGTGTGTACAAAGGCGAACTTATCCCTTTAAGGGATCTCTTCCAGCTAACCTTTAAGCAACTGAGAGAAATCGGTCAGACATGGTAGACAAAGATTTGTACATTACTTGTACATGACGGCAAAACTACGGAGAAGTTACTAAACCTAGTTACTATAGTGTTAATAAATACATAAAATACATATCTATGAATATACATTTAGCTACAGAGATTGTAACGTTATTTATTTATTAATAACGTACATAGACTTATATAGCACCGAACATTTGCACACACCTGCGCTTGCTATGTAGGTACATAAAGGTGCTACCGTTATGTCACTGTACGTGCTGATCGCCACGTAGTTAACCCTAGCCTTTTCCTAATGACCGCTTTGTCTATACAAAACTATAGCGTTTGTAACTAATAATTTTAGATGTTAGTCTGTGCATGAAGTTTCTAGATAATGTATGCTACAGTCAAGTGCAAAAATACGTATCGAAATAATCGTCTCATAAATATGGTACTACGTACTTATTACAACGGAATAAGATACTATGGGACATATTTTTGAGTAAGATGAGTACACCCATATTTTTACACTTGACTGTACAAACTTCGTGCATTTTTCCTACATTGATATACTATTCGTTTTGTCACACTCCGCTCTGCCGTTTGTTTACCGCCACACTCAACCATTAGGTATTGGGCACTTCTCCTTTTTCATTTTTACATGGCGTTGAACAAAGGCCAATTAATGGTTCTTTACTAATCCGTGACCCCGGAACGTTACAGGAACACGGTTCCGACGGTTAGCTCTAGAGGCCAACGGAACCACATCCTGGACATCTCGGCAAATTCCCGATTGGAGGGAAGTGCATGCGACATCCCGTTCCCGACGCCTACAGTCCACTGCCGCGCCGCGCCACCGTTGCCACTGGCGCCCGGGGCGCCAACCGCCGGCCTTGCTATAAGATAAGGGAAGTGTCGTTTTGCGGAATCCCAAGTGCTAGTGACTCATTTTAATATTTATAGACTGTTCAACAGAGTTGGTTTTCGTACCCGCGACCTAGTTATCATTATCTGTTTTAGTTGTTTACATTAAATGTTCGTGTAATTTTTAATGGTGGTATTTATTTGAGCTTTCCTTAGAGGTACCAAAAAATAATAAACTCGACAAGATGAAAACGTAAGCTGTCATGTGTTGGATTTAAGATTACTTCATCTAATGGTTGTACCATTTTAAGGTATTTACTTGACTCAATCACTAATCATTTTATGAATGTGGGTAAGCGATTAAAACGGGTCGATCAGACCACCTGCGGCACTTGCCGGAGCCAGGTATAAAAGGGACCGCTCACTGACGAGCGGTCACTTGTTGTGCTACCAGCGACACGAACAGAGCTAAGTACCTTAATCTGATTGTTTGACTGTATTGTGTACATTTTGAAATTATTTGAGTTGCATTTAAAAAATAAACTATGAATATAATAATTTTAAACAAAAAAGAACCGACTTCACTAAGCATCCACCTTTCCAACACCAAATGCTCGAGCTGCTGTAAAAAATACTCAAATCACTACAGGTGTGCCTATAATAGTTGAAGAGTTCCCTCGATTTCTCCAGGATCCCATCATCAGATCCTGACATGGTTACAATGGGACCAACTGTGAAGTATACGCTTTCAAACAAAAAAAGAATTTTCCAAATCGGTCCAGCCGTCTTCGAATAATCGGTGAACATACATAAAAAAAAAAAAAAAAAAATAGCAAAAACAAAGATCCCGACGAATTGATAACCTCCTCCTTCGAAATCTTGAAGTCGGTTGAAAATATATAAGTGTTTGTTCACAATCAATTAGGTACATGCATGAAGTTTAAATTTTAACGAAATGTTTTTTATTACGATGGTTATTGCCATAATATTATGCTATAAACACATTTTTTTAATTTAGTTAACATTTATATGCTTAAAATAATACTTAAAAAGTGTAAAAATTTCGCGCAAAAACCTGATAATCTAAACGCAACGCTATTGGTCGAACGTACTCGTGACGTCACATACTTGACAGATTTGTTATTTTGTTCGTGGCAGACACTGAATTTAGACGAAAACTGATTAAAAATTGTTTCTGTGGTGATTTAGTAGCTTTTTGCGGTTATAATTCAAATATCGGCACTTAAAGACGTATTTGAGGTAAGCATTATGCTGGGTTTCCATTAGGTTTCAATAAGTTTGCTCTTAAATAAATGTCCTCCATTGGTTCCTTACAAATACGTCAAGCTAGTTTTATTTAGAACTAACCTAGTTTGCATAAGTAAGATGATACTATACTTTTTAATGTGTTTGGTAAATGGTAGATTATGTAATCCGATGATTAGAATATGCATTAACACTGTAATAAGTAGATTAAAGCTTAGTATCTGAACGAACGCTCGCTCGCTCTAGTCAGTTTCAGTTGTGCTGAGCTGATGTCAATGTCATTATCCTCAACCACACCCGGTTTACTGCCATACTAACTTTCTCATCATAGACGTTGACTTGACGTTTGTCAAATCGAGGGGAAAAATGAAAATGAAGGCTAGTAGCCTCGCTCTTTTTCGTGCGCTACACTACCCTACATTTAGGGTAGTGTGAGATGGATATTTCATCTTTTGAATTTTTTCCCCGCGGCGCCATATTGGTGTCTGTAATTGTGACTGACGGTTATTTTCAAGTGGTGGATAATTTAAATTACTTTAAATTGTATAACTGGAGATATAATGCGGACCCCAAAAATGCTGTATTTGTGGTAACAAACGAGAGAACGCATTTTTGCATTTTTTTTCCAGTAAGTGACGAAAATAGATTGAATCAATGGTTGGCCTGTGTAAACTTGGAGTCGCTAAAAGTATTACCAAAAGGCATATTGAGTACGCGCTCAGTGTGTCACGTACATTTTGAGAGACGGTTTATAAAACCAAATAGCCGACTGAAATATGGTGCCTATCCGACATTGTTCACACCTGATAAAATAACTAGTAGAGTACCTGCACAACAGTACCCAGATATTTGTAAGTATTTGGCCTAGTCTCTTATAAATTCACATTTTTCCTATACTAATTGTACATAGTTTTTTTTTAAATTAGGTATTTTCATTTCAGCACTTGAATATCAGAATTCGCGGAAAAGACATTTAGATCACAGCTATTTTAAAAGTGATCCGCCTGTAAAAATACCAAGACTCACTGGTAGTAAGTATTTTTATTAGATTTTTCATCCATATTTAACTTATAACAACCTATTTTTCCTTATATATATCATAAGCAGCGACCAGAAAACCGCCTCATTTGGTTAACCATATTAATTTAATGTAGTTTCCCTGTTGAAATTTCAATATTTGCCACTTATATCGATTTTGGCTGCTTTGTGATACAAAAATAATATCTTGAACTATTTAATTATACAGTTTTAATTGTATACTATAGGTAAATATTATCTACAGTCAAGTGCAAAAATACGTACCGAAAAAAGCGTCTCATAAATATGGTACTACGCACTTATTACAACGGAATAAGATACTATGGCACATATTTTTGAGTAAGATGAGTACACCCATATTTTTACACTTGACTGTACACGGTAATAAATACTACTCTCTGCGGGCTTTTTTTATAAAAAAAAACATTTTTTACAATAGTTTGGTAGGTGTGTAACTACCCTACCAGATATAATATCCCTTTATTGGTAACCGGTTCCGGTCCCAGATTCGCAGGTCTTAACGCTTTGATGTTATGAAATTTGACATGTAGAAAGCGTATTAACTTTTAGAAAATGATAGAGCCTACTGAAACACACACGGGCGAAGCCGCGGGTACCGCTAGTTATATTAGTAGTTAATAATCCCTATTATTGTCATTTCAGCAATTGAATATCAGCACATGGAGAGGCATTTCGATCACAACTACTGTAAATGCGATCCAACTGCAAAAGTCAAAAGTTACTTAATATGCTCATAGTGGCTGATTATAATAAAGATCAGATTAATGTAAATCAAAACTTCATAAGAATACATTTTATTGTTAAATTATTTCTCTCAGGTACCTATACTATGACAATTAATAAATCGTGTAAAATAATTGTTATTTTATTTTCATGAGTTTCATGACATTATCATCCCTTATATCGAGAATCACTTAATGGCCGCATTTTCTTAGTAATTTGAATTATTATTTCAATTACTACATTTGTTTCAATGTAACCCATTAGATTCAAAATAAAGATACATATTGTGTTCCTCTCAATGACACTAGAACTCATTCTTAATTGAGAAAATGTTATTGCAGTTAATATCCACTTTTGGAAAATGCATACAGCATGTTGTTTGTAATGTTTTTGATTGTATTTCCATGCATTACAAAGGATTACTTCAACGGAAACCGACAAGTCTCTCCCCGGCAACTTCCCCAGCTATTTCGTCAGGAATCCATGACTTTCTGTCCCTGGGCAATGTACTTTTTATTTTTAATAACCTGTTCTAAAATGCTAATGTTAAACTTGGGAGAATCGAAAAATCGTAAAAAAGAACAGAATGATAATTTCAACTGCAGAATAAGTATACTTTTAATTGGCCTCAAATTACAGAGAATACTTTTGTAAAATCTTACAATGACAAAAATAAATAAATATAGGTACGTAAAAAATGAAAAAAGGGACCCTGATTTTCTGAAGTACACTAAATGTTCACACCAGGATTTGAACCCGAGCCCCCGGTTTAGCAGGCAGGCTCACTACCGACTAGGCTAAAAAACTTCTATTTTGCCCCTGTCACATGCCTGCCACAGATTAAACAACGTGTTAAAAATTATATTACACAGTCGGTCGTCTGATACGTAGTATCTACTAAGTAGTCTGTGTCCTCAACTCAACTATGTCACCCAGATACTGCAGCACTGTCGTTTCTCATTTATAATAATATAATACACAACAACGCAGGTACAATGACGGATAGCGGATTTATAAAGACGCAACTGGACAATTTGCCGAATATAATGCATTTATGATGTCTTCGTATTTCACCAATAATAACAATGTTAATGCCTGCCAAGATGAAAGGAGCGAAAACTGCAAGGTAATTATAACTTTTAATCTATTACTTACTTATGTGTAATGATTTAAACTGGAAATCCAAAACAATAACCTTTAAGTAACCTTGGCTTTATTTTGAAACTGCTACTTAAACTGTTGTCCTACGTTTATATAAATTACTTACCTACTCCAAAAACCGTAACAGGCATGTGATGTGATCTTAGATGTGAAGACTTATTGCATAATTATAATCATTATTTTCTTTGTGAATCACAGGTACTTGAAATGATGTTACAATAGACATAACATGACCATTGGCTATGTGCAAGTATGCTGAGATGGTGATATGTAAAAGCTAGAATCACCCCGGAGCTACCAAATCAAAAATTGTACTGTAACAACACAGAAGGAAAAGTTAAATCTGTTAACAGTGGAAACATTGTTCAGCACACTTGGGTAAGGATACATATTTGATTTTCATTTCTGTAAGGAGAGTAACTGACTGGCTAGAGCCATCTTATAGTAGGAGTTCGGCTTAGTGTTGTGAGCAAATGTGGTTAGGTTACCCGAGATAGATTAATTAAAATCTAAATTTTGATGGAGTCACCCACCGCTGCTGCTTATATGCTTGTGTCCATTCCAGCCTCAGACATAACAAGGATATAGAATGGTCTAATTATTAGAGCTATTATATAATTGTCATGTGAACTGATTTGCCAGGGCATAGTTGATTTTTTTGTTTTATAGGGTGATTGTGCTAGTTTTCGTCCACTCTTGTTAGTTTTCCGTCCATACTATTTATATGTTTATCTTCAAGTTCTTCCCAAAATAAAAGCTTAAAAGTAAAAAATCTACTAAAGAATAAACTATACATATAAACTATGTTGAACTTAAAAAGTTTTTCCCATTTATTTGCAGCAGTTTAATCAAGTGGACGGTAAACTGGACCTGGACGGGAAACTAGCATAATTACCCTACATGCCTACTACTACATAATTACCCTACATGGTACTAGCAGAGACTAGTCTCTGCTAGTACCAAGTAATGTTAATTAAGATTTATGTGCGGTACTTAAATATTTCTAACACTATCTTTCTAGCTGCTTTCATCTAGAAATATAGTGTTAGAAATACCTACTACCCCTATTATTGAATAAAAATAAAACATATGTAATATAGAAATCTTTTTATTATTAAACACAACCTGCATGTTTACTTATCCACAGCCTACCATTATTACCTTGTCTAATACAGATATTAAACTATGGTCTACTGTAGCGTGGTCTATTTAAGTATAGCAAATCTACTTTCTTTAATCGAAGTGGCACTTTTACCACACTTTCCTTCATGATTTTATGTTGAATGTCATTTTCTGCTACTTCTACGACCTGAAATGAACACATATTTTTATTTTACAAATCTGTACAAGAAAATAAGTCTTAAAAGAAAACCTTTCTTAATGTTAGTAGTTGGTACAATATCGTAATAATATGGTCCTACATTGTTCCAAAATTGGCTCCATTGTTGGTAATCCTTAACTAGGTATAAAAAAAATGCAGCAGTATATAGAATATAAATTATAAACTTATATAGGTATGTCATATACAGTCGCCATCATTGCATGCACTTTATCGCCTTGACAATATAGGCGTTGTTCAGATATTAGTGACCACCTTGGCCACACCGATATACCTGATGGCGAATTTACAAAGGAAAAATGTGACCTAGGCCTCCGGTACCCAGGGCTGAGATCGAACCAGCGTCTTCTGCATTCGCAGCAGACATTATATAATGATTTCTTAAGGTACGCACCGTTCCCAGTGCACCTACACTTGCACGTAACGTTATTAAGGTATATGTATAATTGTAGACACAACATTACTCTAACTAGGTATAAATATATTTGAATACAAGATAAATAGGTATTTACTTACGTTGAAGCGATCTTCACAGCAATAAAAAGTCGTAGTCTTCTCATCATTTTGCACCATGGTTTACAAGTTTTCACGTCTTTCGGCAGATAAAAAACACCTTATTGGGTGCACTTATTATATTGTTCATGCACTTTGGCACTAGGTAATACCCGTATATAAGGGTTTTTTAGTTTCTTTCATGGTTTAAGCGAAAATAACTTTGAAATATTTGAAACACCAACTGAAGTAGGAATTAATCTCATACTAGCTTGATACTAACCTATAAAATTTTGTGAGATGTGACGTCATCACAATCTGTCATTTTCGCGCCAAAAATTATGAGCGTTTCAACCGCTCAAACTTTTTTAAGATTTTCAATAAATTTTCATTAAATAACGAAAAGCTTTTTGAACAAATTTTTGTTTTTCCTAGTGTTAAAACAATGTAAACAGTTAAATAAAAAAATAAAATTAATTCATGCATGTACTCAATTGCAATACTTTAATTGTCATTAAAATGATAAGAGTATATTTACTTTATAACAAAAAATACCCTTTAGATAAATGAAATAGCTTTATTATTTATTTCTTGCCTATTTTAATTAAGAAACTATAACTATTTCCTAAAAGAAATATATTTATTTATATTATAAGTATGTAATTATGAATACTAAACGTAATGGCAATTATTCATGTTATTGACAAATTTATTGTGTCTATCTATCGTTACATCTTTTATAGTGATAATTGTGTATTTTAATAATTATAATAAAACTTCAGTTTTATAATTTGAAATTGACGTTACATAGAATAACAACCGAAATAATTTATTTATAAATTCGTCCCATATTTAAAGAGAATATTTTATGCACTATAATAATAGTAAATAGCTATATACACATATCAAAATTAAGTCATACGCTCTTAAAAAAATAAAATAGGGTTTTCAACGTGCTTCATATATCCATGCAGGTTTGAGCACTGGCTGAAATGATAACCAACCCTTCCCTCATTATCCCTCATATGCGGTAAGCGCATCGGGAAAAACGAGTGCAATGGAGAGACACATAGTGAAACTCCCCTGGTATTAACTTTACAGACTATGAATTTTGAGAATTGGTTAAAAATGTAGTCTATTAACCAGGATGCTCCTTATCGCTCGAATTTATCATATTTCCCAGAAACGTTTTATAGACATAGGCAAGGAAAAGTTTTGTTTAACATCACACGGAATGGAGAAAATACACTTAATGCTACAACAAAAAAAATCAGGATAAAACTTAAAAACCGGCCAAGTGCGAGTCGGACTCGCGCACCGAGGGTTCCGTACAAACCTGTAGGTATATAGGGGTAGTAACTTTAAAATTATTAAAAATATTTTTATTATATGATGTAACTAAAAATTTACGGTTTTCGCAATTTTTCCTTTATCTGTGCTATATGAAGTTTCTTCGTGCCAAGTTTCAAGTTTCTGAGTTTACGGGAAGTACCCTTTAGGTTTTGAGTTTCTTGCGAGTACTCAGTTTCAAAATATGCGGCTGAAATTGCTATTTCTTTTGATTGCGTTGACATAAAAGTTTGGTTTTGCTACATCTGAAAGGTCCTATAGCCCTGAGTATTTGACATGAATTTCAATTGAATACCTCCACGCGTTTACGAGGAAAAAGGTAGTAAGTTTAAAACTTAAAAAAAAAATTTGTATGATTTTACTAGAAATTTCGACTTTTTGTAATTTTTCCATTGTCTATGCTATATGACGTTGCTTCGTGCCAAATTTCAAGTTTTTGAGTTCACGGGAAGTACCCCGTAGGTTTTGCGAGTGCCGCAAAACTCTAAAATTTGCAGCATAAACGACTGTATCTTTTGATTGCGTTGGCTTTTAAGTTTGATTTTTTCACAGCTCCAAGGGACAGTAGATCTGAGTATTTGATATAAATTTCAGCTTGATACCTCAACGCGTTCCTGAGAAAAATGGTCTTGACAGACAGACAGACGGACAACAAAGTGATCCTATAAGGGTTCCGTTTTTTCCTTTCGAGGTACGGAAATCGCAAAATATAGTAAATAATAAGTTAGACCGAAATCTAAATAAGTTTCAGACGTCGCTAGCGCATACGACAGAATGAGGGTTTCCACGATGTTTTCACTAGACGGCAGCACCGTGGCGAGAGGTCTAGCTGTCATAATCCACCAATCATGTTTTATTTTTATTTTTTTATTTTATTATATGGCTTTTACTCCTCGCCGATTTTGGCGAGGTGAATTCTGCCAATGTGAGGTGTATACTTTTGATTTTATTAATCTTTAGTAATAAATAAAAGCAACGTTGTTCGGTTGAGGCCTTGCTGATTGTAAGGTGATAGCCTGTTTGTAAACACGTGGGTGGCCGAGACCCCGGATAACCGTTTGTTCAACTAAAGGGTGGTTACGCGCGTTTTGAGACTAATTTTTCATTAGCTGCACACTTGTTCGTTAGGTCACCGCACAATAAGCTATCAATATTACACACTGAACTACGTAAATAAGCAAAAAACAAAAAACTATTCTAAACACGGTGTCACCATCTTGAGCTCAAACGGTTATCCCCAATCATGTTTAATGTTTTTTTTATTGGTGGATTTTGACAGCTGCTGTCAAAAATACCTCTCGCTACGGTGCTGCCATCTAGTGTAAAATCTCGATCGCGGAAACTCTCATTGTGAATGTCTATTGCAAAAAAAGTTTTTTTTTTTTTTCACCAGTAGATGTGCCTGTGCCCAGCAGTATAACACATTGTAGGCTAACAAAAAAAAAGATGTGTCTGATTGTCGTAGTTAGTTAACTTAGGCGCCCTTACCATATGTGACACTATAACTTAAACAGCTTAACACTATAAAAAAATATTATTTTTTTTTCAGATCAAAGATCCATAATATGTTAGTACTTATACTCTAGACTGAATAACTACATGTGTTAGTTTGAGCATACAAATACATAAAATAAAAACAAATTAAATAATTATTATAGGACAATCTTACACAAACCGGCCTAGTCCCACAGTGAGCTCTATAAGGCTTGTGTTGTGGGTACTAGGCGACGATATATATAATAGATATATATATATATATATATATAGATATAGATATTGATCTACAATACATAGAAAACATCCATAACTCAGGCACAAATATCTGTGATAAACACACAAATAAATGCCCTTACCAGGATTCGAACCCGGGACCTCCTGCTTCGTAGACAATGTCACTACCGACTGGACTAGGCCGTTAAACAATCAAATAAAAACAAAACCTATTTGGCCCTTCCGATGGCGACTTCGACCCAGTATTTTGTTGTAGGGCAGACGCTTTCCGATAATATCCTGAGGAGACTATTGCCACTGCAACACACTCGCCTAAGTAGTGACTATAATCTACGTACCTTGATGAGATACCGTGTGATATCCCTCCCGGCTATATCCAGCCTCCTCGTGAGGTGAGGCAGCGCGAACTCCTCGTACACCGGACAGATGTGCGTGACTCCGTCGCCAGAGTCCACCACCACGCCGGAGATGAGGCCCTGGGCATAGAGGGTGAGGACCGCTTGGATGGCGATGTAAGCGCTGTCGAAACCGTATTTTTCGAACATCACCTGTAAAAGAGGAATTAGACACATTATACAAGACTAGCGACCCGACCCGCCCCGGCTTCGCACAGGATAAAAAATGGTTATTGTGGGTTATCCCTAAGAGATAGACATATACCACCGCGGACTTTTTTGTAGACCTTTTTAAGGTGTACAATACTTTAGTACATTACTTTGATCTATCTCGTAAGGTTCAGCCAGCGTGTGAAATGTATTTATTTACAACATCACATTAGAAACCTCTAAAATTATCGGTGTTTCTCTACTATATTATGCATGTATTATACATATAAACCTTCCTCTTTAATCACTCTATCTATTAAAAAAACCGCATCCAAATCCGTTGCGTAGTTTTAAAGATCTAAGCATGTCCCGCTGTCAGAGACTTTGTTTTATTAACACGCTTTTATTAGCTTCACTTGTAACTAACTATGTATGTAAGAAAATCTTGGAATCTTAATTAGACCCACTTCCCGGTCTTCGATTAGGATGAAATTTTGCACACGCTCTGAGTTCTGATGACAATACATTTTGTAATTTTTAGTGCGTGCTAAAAGCGTGTTTTTTAGTTTTTTAAACTATTATTATACTATGTAGTGATGATGTAACAAATATAGTGGTGATCCGTTTAAAGGCATAATTGCTACCGTATTGTGACTAAGAACAAGTAGGAGAAGAATTATTTGGACGCGAAATAATTTTGTATGGGACATGTCATATTTTTCTATCTTTTATATGTGTAAGTTTATTAATGTTTGGTTTATTTGGTTTGCAACACCTACTTTTCTGTTTATTTACAAAGGTTTCCGCTTCCAAAAGGTTGTCTGGAAGAGATCGCTGTTTAGCGATAAGACCGCCAATTGTTTTGCCTCTGCTTTTTTGTTTGTGACTTGTGTATACTTTGTGTCTATTATTTGAGGTGTGCAATAAAGAGTATTTATGTTATGTTATGTTATGTCATCCCAGCCGGCCGACCCTCCAGACAAAACCAATTATTTTTTTCGCGTTATTTTTTTTTTCTTAGCTTTTCATAATTCGAATATGATACCAATTATAAATAAGTAAGTAAATAATAGTACATTATTGCAGAGGACGGGAAAGATAAATTCGTGGACGAACGATTTTTTAGAAAATATAAGACGAGTACACGAATTTCTATTCCCGCCGAGGCATATATAACGCTTTTCTCCAAATGTGCGAGGAAATAAAGTAAATTAAATAAATTACATTTTTAGGTTAGCATTAAATATCATGAATTTATGAATTAGCTTCCCTTTACAATATTTTTTTCGAGTATAGAGCACTACTTATACTGCCAATCATCTGCCAAAGTTCATTCAAATAATATTTAAAAATCAATTTTCGTCAAAAACTATTTAAGGCAGTATTAAATATGCTCCTTTCACACAACTGTAAAAGCTTAAACCTTAAAAAAAGTTGTTTTGTCCATAGACATATAAAATAAGAAGACGTAGCGCCGTAAAGACAAAACTGTGATTCCATAATAAGCCGATTTCTTCGTGTTTACGCGCGACACGCACACATATACAACTCGTGGACGAGCGGTGATTGGTTCAAAAGTCAAAATTGAGTGTGTGTGCACGAGATCGCGGCTTATTATGGAATCACAGTTTTATCTTCGTGGGATTCCGTCTCCTTATTTTATATGTCTATGGTTTTGTCTATGATTATATGCAGCTGTATTCGCACGATCAGACGCGATGGTCATGCAAGCTATGACACAGAATGAGACAACGAAGGTTTTTGATCTCACTATCTCGCTCTATCCTATAGTTTGAAGGGATTGCCGTTCAGACGATTGGCTGTTTAATGAAATGTTTAAAAGGTAAAAAACAATGCGGACGACAAGTCCAACTTGTCGTCCGCTAAAACAGGACAATAATGATTTTTATTTTTTTAAATTTGTATTAGTAAATAATGACGAACTTCACGTACTAATTTTACTACAGTAAGGTGAACATTTCCGAGCACATTGGAGAAAAATCATTTATTTTAGGTAACTTTTAGACCCATACTTATAGTACTTAATAAATAAATAAATAATAATAATAATAAAGCCTTTATTTCCAGTCCTTATAGAAAAAAGAAAATGCAAGTAAGTAGGTACATCAAATTTTACAATCTTATCTATATATTTCGTACTATGTCATTTTTTGTATTGTTTCTATTTCAAAATTATTATAGCTCAATATGTCGAAAATATAACTTACATTTTATTTACAATTGTCAATTATTTATCTTTCTTCGTGTAGTATGTACTTATAGCTATGTTAATATCTACATAACACTAACATAAATTACTAACAATTTTTTATTATTATTGTGTCATGCATGTTTCTAGAAGTACCTACTTAGTAGTTAAACATTATAAGTAGGTTACTTCGAGAAACTTGCATATCATCACAATGCCTCAAATATGGGCAGTCAAACCTCTCGGCTATCGAGCGCAGGATGGGGAATTATGCCCATAAAGGCGTCACCAGCATTTTCAACCGACTTCAAGATTTCGAAGGAGGAGGTTATCAATTCGTCGGGATCTTTGTTTTTGCTATTTTTTATTTATTTATGTTCACCGGTTATTCGAAGACGGCTGGACCGATTTGGAAAATTCTTTGTTTGTTTGAAAGCATATACTTCACAGTTGGTCCCATTGTAACCATGTCAGGATCTGATGATGGGATCCTGGAGAAATCGAGGGAACTCTTCAACTATTATAGGCCTATGGTGATTTGAGTATTTTTTACAGCAGTTCGAGCATTTGGTGTTGGAAAGGTGGATGCTTAGTGAAGTCGGTTCTTTTTTGTTTAAAATTATTGTTACACCTTGTCTACAGTCAAGGTTTAAAATATTGATCCGACACGGGGCAAAAATACATATGTCAAAATCAGGTCTTGTTAAGTGTTAGCTCATAAGGCTTGTAGATATTTTTGTCTCATTGTGAACAAATGTGTGTGTGTGTTGTTGTTTTTGTCTCATATATTTATGACTGACGGTGTGCAATCGCTATTTTCCTACATACATTGTATGAAATAGTCTACATATAAAGCCGATGCTTATGGTCTAAGAGTTGGCCACGTAAGATATGACACAATAATGAGAGCAATGACACCTGTCTATTTAGACTGCTTTACCATCCTTACCGCTAGATCCAGGCATCTGGCAGCTTTTAATGGGTGGAGGTCAGAGTGACAGACCAACAAAGTTTTTAAGTTGGAAAAATTGATACCAAAATAGGTAAAAACTGCCAAACTTGTGTTATTTATAGAGGACACGGCCTATATTTTAACATTAGATTAAAAACCATTGTCTATTATTGCGGATACAAAAACAGTAGGCGACTAACTAACAATTGCATTATACATCATTTGGCACTACTTTCCCCCAACAGAAACTTCTGGATATGATATAATCTAATTTCTTATGTAATTTCCCATAATATTGCATCAAACCCAGAACTCTAGCATTTGTTTTCTTCAAGTTATTTGGATTCTTTGATCTCCACCACTTTACAGCTGCCAGATGTCCGGATCTAGAAATAATCATAGTATAGCAAACTAACTAGAGGGTTTCATCGCTCTCATTATTGTGTCATATCTGACGTGGCCAGCTCTCCGTCTATTACACTTTTATTGCTCGAACACAATATTGAATCTGTCCAGTGTTGCTGTTTATATAACGTGCTCGCCTTCCGCCTGATGGTACCTTTTCCAAAAAAGTGTCACATATCATATCATAGCATTAGTATTGTTGTGTGCAGACCGGATTACCACGTTGAACCAAGCAGCGCTGACCCGCTGTACCATTTACCAGGTCATGTAGGGAGATGAATAATAACGCTTATTTAAAATTGTAAAACATTTGAGCAGTGTAGTTGCAGGTGTTTCCCCGCTGGGAGTTGTTGTAGAAGTGAGGTTGAAGTGAGCAACGAGTACGAGTGCTGGCCTCTTTTATGGGATTTCTAGCGTGCTCGTACTAGTGGCTGGTATGTGCCGTGTAAGTGAGACATTTATTGGCAAATAAACTTACAGTATTACATGTTTGTTGGAGGGTTAAAATTGATATTTATATGGGACATTTCTTCATAAATTAGTACAAAATTCTTATATTCTAGACATTTTGCGTATTATGACATCATTTCAATAAAATTAGACACAGATTAGCACTTAGGAACTAGACATAGAAACACAAGATTTATACACGTTATTAAATTACAAAAATACACAAATTGGTATAAATCGAGAAAATGATTGACTTAGATCTAGTTATACACAAACAATGGCAATTTTAAGCTATCTGCGACAATTCTCCCCCACGTGCGTCAGCACAGTCGATTGGTGCAGAGCAGATGAGAATAAGTCTGGAAACCGGGCGGCGAACTTCTCCTGCGCGAGTACGTACAATGGCTACTCTTATGTGGCCATCAGGACCTGGAAAGAGCTGTGCGATCACGCCTCTAGGCCAAGTACCTCGTGGCATCGTGCCGTCGGCTATAATTACTACATCTCCTACGTGTAGTTTCGTCGCGTTCTGGTGTGCACTGGATCGTGGCATCAGGTTTGGACGATATTCTTTCAGCCAGCGTTTCCAGAAGTTGTCAGCTAGTGCTTGAGCTGTTTTCCAGGACGAAAGGCTTATATTTTCGTCGGAGAAGACTCCCAGCGGGGACATAGCGTTCGATCGGCCGATGAGAAAGTGGTTCGGCGTGAGCGCTTCAGCCTCTAAGTCAGGATTCACTGGGGTCAGCGGTCTGGAGTTTACCAGGTGTTCAGCTTCCAGCAATAGCGTATGGAGAACTTCTTCATGGGGTGCTCTGTCTTTTAGCGTGACTTTCAGAGCTGTTTTCACGCTTCCGACTAGACGCTCCCAAGCCCCGCCGGCGGAGGGGTTGCCAGGCGGGATCTTCTTCCAGATCATGCGTCGTTCGGTCATAAATTGTTTGAGACTATTGGGCAGAGAGTTTTTGGCCTCTGATAGCTCGCGTTCTGCGCCGTAAAAGTTTGTGGCGTTATCTGAGTACAGAACGGTGGGTGCGCCTCGTCGAGATATCATTCTTCGTAGCGATAGGATCATAGAGGCTGCCGATAGGGAGGCGGCTAGCTCTAGGTGCACGGCTCTAGTGGTGAGGCACGTGTAAAGGACGCCCCATCGCTTTTCTCGGCGGCGGCCTACAACAATTTGCATAGGACCGAACAAATCTACGGCTGCTGCGGTAAATGGCGGTTGATTCGCCTTGAGCCTCTCTGGCGGTAGGTCGCCTACAGGAACCTTGAGGGTAGCTCCTTTATAGGTCCGACACCATTGGCACTTATTCGTCAGATAACGAATTGTACCGCGCAGTCCGACTATGTAATATCTTTGCTTCAATTCGTTGATCACCGTCGCATGATTTCCGTGGTTGAAAAGTGCGTGGAAATGATGGATCAACAGCTTGGTAAATGCCTCCTTAGCGTGCAAGACAGGTATATGGGCTTCGTCTCTGTCTATTCGGGCATCTAGCACAATTATTCCGTTCTTATCTAGCTTCATAGCAACTCGATGTAATGCAGACTTCCTCGGCAGCGCGCGCCCGGCTTCCATTAGTCGTATCTCTTCGGCATACGACTCATTTTGGCTCCGTTTAATCAGCAGTATCTCCGCTAGACTTATGTGTCTTTTATTCATTTCTGTTTCTGGATTTCTATTGACAGACAATCTGGCTTTGAATACCTCGGCAGCAATCAAAACTCTGGCCGTAGTGCGAACCAGCCTAGTGAACTTCGAGAATCTACATGTCTCGGGCAAGTATGCGAACTTGTTTTGAACGGTATTTACAGAGCAAATCGGTTTTATGACGCGCTCTTCGCACGTTTCTACGACGGGTTCTACTGTTTTCTCGCGCGGCCAATGCTCCTCGGCTTGCCGTATAAAATCAGGCCCTATAAACCACCGGTGGTTAGCTCCGAACTGGGCCGGGACGCCCTTAGTAGCGTCGTCGGCGACGTTTAACGCGCTAGGTACCCAACGCCAATCGGTAGGTTTAGTTGTGTTTTCTATTTCGGCTACTCTATGTGCGACAAAGCTTTTGTACCGACGTGGATCCGACCTTATCCAGGATAACGCTGTCCGAGCGTCGCTCCAGAAATACCTATGTTTGATGACATAATCGGACTCCTTTACTACTGTGTCGGCTAGCCGTGTCGCTAGCACACAACCTTGCAATTCTAACCTAGGAATGCTGACAATACGCAACGGTGCGACTCGCGCCTTGGCGGCTACTAAGGCTGCGGACTTTTGTCCGTCCGGGCCTTCGCTAACTAAGTATATCGCGGCGGCGTATATCTTTTCACTAGCGTCGCAAAAAACGTGCATGTCGGCCTCTCTATTTCTCGCGGGTACGTATCGCGGTATTTCTAACTCCCTAAGTTGCTGAATATTACTCACGAATGAATTCCACGCGGGTGCGAGCGAGGTGGGTATAACGGTATCCCAGCCTATCCCTGTACGCCAGACTTCCTGCATCAATGCCTTCCCTAAGACAGAGATCGGGCTTACGTAGCCTATGGGATCGAATATCGACATCGCGCTACTCGTCACCTGTCGTTTAGTGGGTAATTTCGTACCGTTGAGCACGTCTTCGGGCGTGTTGCGTAAATTTACGTTAAACCCTAACGTGTCGCGTCTATGGTTCCATTTTAAGCCTAATGTGCGCTCGCTTTCGCCTCCCCCGATGAGGGACGTATCCTCTTTGCTAGGAACTACGTCAGAAATTACGTTTGGGTTGTTAGAGGCGAACCCGCGGAGCTCGAACGACGCGCGTAAATTAAGCGCGTAAATTTCGTTTACTATGCGCCTAACGTCGCTCTCACACTGGTCAAAAGCTACGACTAAGTCGTCCATATACGTGCTTTTTATAGTTTTCTCAGCGGCGATCGGAAATTCTTTCGCATGTTCGTATGCGTTTTTGTTTTTGACGTACAATGCCGTCGTCGGCGAAGCCGCGGACCCGAATATCAGTCTTTTCATCCTATATTCTTGCGGTGAGGCTGAGCGGTCCTCCCCCCGCCAAACAAAACGTAACGAATCTCGATCGCGTTCTACAATCTCTATCTGCAGGAACATTTCTTTAATGTCGGCTATTACCGCGGTCCTGCCTTCCCTAAAACGGACTAACACGCCGAATAAGGATTCTAACAGATCAGGACCCGCTAGAAGAGCACTATTTAGCGACCTACCGTACGCGGTAGCGGCTGCGTCCCAAACTACGCGCATTTTTCCGCGCTGCGGATGAAACGTTGCGAAATGCGCCAAGTACCATGCCCTAGGCGCGTCCTGCGGGGGCGGCGAGTCTACTTTTTCCGCGTAACCTTTGTCTAACAGGTTATTTATGTGCTTAGTATACTCGATTTTCAGAATAGGGTCGCGATCTAACTTATTTTCCAGGCTGTACAGCCGCCGTAACGCGTGCGCTTTATTATTTGGCAATTCTTCGTTATCGGTACGCCATAACAAACCCGCTCGGAACCTATCTTCCCCGGGGATTTTTTCACATGTCGCTTCTAGTAAATCTATTGCTCTTTGATCGGGATCGGCCCGAGGTAACTTTTTAACTACCCCTAGTGACTCGATATCGAAATGTTCCTTCATGAGAGCTAAAGCTTCATCGTCGGCCGTTTGTGGCCCCATGTGGCCTACAAACGCTACGGTTGCCTCCGATGACCTATGCGGTCCGTGCAGTGACCATCCTAGCCGCGTCAAACTAGCTACCGGGAGGTGCGATTTACCGCTGATAATTTGGCGCGTCACTATCAAATGCCAATTATCTTGACCTATAATTATTGAAGGCGCGGCAGAATCGTAACACAGCTCCTCGGCTATGTCGGCTAAATGGTCGCACTGCGCGACTATGTTTTTGGAGACGCCTTGCGCTCCTACGTTCAATCGATTGATGGTAAGCGCTTCCATCATTTCTAGATGCCTACTGCAAAAGCCGCGGATTGCGAATCGCACGTTACAAGAGTCCGGATCGCTCACGCTCCCACCTATACCTTCTATGTCGAGCGTTTCTCCCCGCTCTCGGGGCATTATACGATCGGCTGTTTCGTGCGAAATCAAACTAAGGGCCGCCCCTTCATCTAACAGGGCTAAGGCTTGCGTAGTACCTAGTGGGCCCGTAACCTCTACGGGCATCATTTTCAAAAACGTGGGCGCTATTCTAATCGCGTGAACGTTACTGACTTTTTTGTCTTCCACGGGCGCTTTAGATGCGTTCAAACCGTGTAGTAACCTGTGATGCCCGGCTTCGCACTGTTGCACTCCGCAAGCCACATACCTGCATTTGAAGCGACCACGGTGCGCCGCGCCTAGACATTTATAGCACAGCTTTTCGTTTTTCGCCCAATCCCAACGTTCGGATACCGATGCATTCAAAAATTTAGTACACGCTTCCACTTTGTGTTCATGATTATGACATATTAAACACTTATCACGTGACGTAAATCGTGCTGGTACCGAATGTTGTTTGGGCTTGGTCCCCGTATACGCGGGCCTTTTAGCCTCGCGGGGCTTCGTTTGAGCTACCGTCGGCGACCTATACTCCCCCGTGTGAGCTCTATCTACTCTATTTCGCGGGCGAGTGCTCTGGTAGCTGTCGTTGGAGTCGCTCGAATAGTCGCGGGAGAACACGGGGGCGGGAGTACGGGTGGGGGCGGTATGACGCCCTGACCTATTGTCCAGCTCAAAGGAAACCGTGTTCACGGCATTTTTCGGCTTCGGACCTCGATGACGACTCGTTCTTTTAGCCGCGGAACTAATTTCTAGCAGAAATTCTGATATCGCGACTAAATCGGGCGAGTTCAAATTAGCTTGTTTGAACTTGCCCCATTCGTACCTAACAATAAGGTTCAACTTATCGACGATCTTGTTGACTAGCTCTGGCGCGTACAAGTATTTTTCTTGCTTTAATGATTTTATTGTCGCTACTGCATTTGCGACGTGCGCGGCAAAAGACACGATATTACTGTTATCTTCGGCTAGGCGCGGCATGCGTTTAACATTATGTAGCTCAGTCAACACGATCTCTTCAGGGTCCCCGAACTGCCTCTCTAAGGCCTCCATTATCTCGTATGGATCCTGGACGGTATACATTATGGATTTCACCGCGGTACGCGCTTCACCTTTCAACGCGCGCCTAATTCGACTGACGTTATTTACGTAACTAAACATGGGCGCGGTATCGTCAAATTCGGCACGGAATGCGATCCATTCTGTGATATTACCGTCGAAAGCGGGTAATTCGGGTGGCCTATACATAATGGGCGCATAATGACTGGACACATCTCGCGGCGGGCGATGAGTACTCATATGCGGCTCGCGGGGCGCGGGGGCGCTGGGCGCCGGCGCGCTAGTAGCGAAATTATTACGTATTGTGTGTAACGCGGACGCTTCATTTTTAGTTACGTAATTGCTCTGATCTAGCTGGGACTGTCGTTCTACCCAATTCCTCACGCGTTGCTCGTCTTTTTCGACAAGAGGTTCGGACTTACCGCTAACAGATTGCGCCTCATGCTGGGCAATCTGTAGCCTTAACTTGGCAGTTTCCGTCTCTTTATTAGCAACGGCGAGGGCGGCTTTATGAACCTCGAGTTCCGCTAGCAACAGAGCTAACTTTTCGTCGCACTTTTCACTATACACACTTCGATTTTCGCGCACTTTTTTACTACCGCGGTCGCCGCACTGAGAAAAGCGGTCTTTTTCCCCGGCGGACGTGTTAGGTTTACACGATGTCCCCGGTGGACTTTTAACTAACGTCTTTTCCGCCTCGTCTTCCGATATTTCCGAATAAGCGGGCGCTATTGCCGGCGGCGGCTGTAGACGCGGTTCGACACTAGGACCATCGCCAAGAGTGCTGGTGGTGCCTTTGTCCCATGTATTGGTATCGCCGGAGGTTGTTTCACCAGACGGCGGGGTAACGGCTCTGGAGGGTTGTCCCTTGTGTGAGCGAAGAGACATCTTGAGCGTATGATCGGACATCTTCTTCTTTCTTCTTGCTTCTTGACGCACGTGGGGTTCCCTAACCTTACCTACCTAAAACCTAATGGCTGACACTGCCTAGTGCAGTGAAAGCGGCCCTACGTTCACTTTACTTACTCGTGGGCGTTAATCCCTGATGCACTGAATCTCGCGCAAAGGCTAAGTGCAAGTGCCAGAGCGTCCGAAAGCAGTGTGAAGACGTCAACCATGTGACGTTGCAACGAAAGTTGCCAGGACACGAACGTGGAGTATGGCCTCTACACGAGCGGTCCGTCCAGCAAGCTGGTAAATAGCACAGGGCTCTTCCGCGAAAGCGGGCAGGTGTATCAGCGGTTAGGCCGGACACCGTATGAAGATTCTGAGCGAAATTAATCCAGCTCAGCGCGTACTTGTTTCTTTCTTCAATTGGCCGCAGTTTTCTGATATCCGGAGCTCGAAGGACCAGCTGTTGTGTGCAGACCGGATTACCACGTTGAACCAAGCAGCGCTGACCCGCTGTACCATTTACCAGGTCATGTAGGGAGATGAATAATAACGCTTATTTAAAATTGTAAAACATTTGAGCAGTGTAGTTGCAGGTGTTTCCCCGCTGGGAGTTGTTGTAGAAGTGAGGTTGAAGTGAGCAACGAGTACGAGTGCTGGCCTCTTTTATGGGATTTCTAGCGTGCTCGTACTAGTGGCTGGTATGTGCCGTGTAAGTGAGACATTTATTGGCAAATAAACTTACAGTATTACATGTTTGTTGGAGGGTTAAAATTGATATTTATATGGGACATTTCTTCATAAATTAGTACAAAATTCTTATATTCTAGACATTTTGCGTATTATGACATCATTTCAATAAAATTAGACACAGATTAGCACTTAGGAACTAGACATAGAAACACAAGATTTATACACGTTATTAAATTACAAAAATACACAAATTGGTATAAATCGAGAAAATGATTGACTTAGATCTAGTTATACACAAACAATGGCAATTTTAAGCTATCTGCGACAAGTATTGAACAACAAAACTTGCTTGAATAAATAACGTACTTCACATTAACGTCAAACAGATCTTAATCTTTTCCAAGTAGTTATGAGGGGGCCAATCCCAGCGGCACTGCAATGCCGGGCCGACCCGTGACGGGAGAGGAGCAAGCCCCATCCTCCGATCAACTTACAAAAATCAGTTTAATATACTGGTCCCTCAGTGAGAGAACTTTCAGATATTAAGCTGAAAAGAACAGATACTACACTTTGATCTTAGCCAAAAGGCCGAGAAGCGATACCTGTTAGAGATGTGTAGCTCGCGAGCGAGTGATTCAAAAGATATATATCTTTTCATTCAACTCACTCACTCTCTCGCTCACTTGTGAATCAAACAACTCACTGTATCAGTAACTCTTCCCGATCTCGAGTACACTACGAACGAACTGACAGCCGAGCGCGAGCGAGATGCGAGCGAGTCGGCTCGGCCGATGTGCAGGTTGTACTGTTCGCACTTATTATCGAATGTATATATTTGTCTCTCTTTGTCGCGTGCAGTGTAGTGATAGGGGCCACTTCAGTGTGTGAATCGCTCTTTTGTATTAGTGTGGGTGATATATTGTAACGCTTCGTTTCACCACTCTTGCTGTGTTTAGTTTTACCGCTGTTTATATTAGAACTAAACTATTCTAAATAAATACTGTCATAATAAATGAAAAATAAATTCTGTTTAATTATTATGTCTCAACTTAACTGACGATTTATGCAGTACGAAAAATCATGTGTTAAATTCATTTTTTTTTTAAATATCCATGTGTGATGCTTTTCTTGTAATTAAATCATAATCTGAATTAAACTCGAAATTTGTAATTTTTTTAAGACAATTCAACTTTCGTAACATCTATATATGAATAGTCCGATAATAAGATTGGCCAATTCTCTAAAATTTTATCTGTTTTTGCCTAGATTGACAGATCATTTCGCGAACGAGGGATCGAAAGAACCGTTTGGATCAACTGAGCGAAGTGAGCGAAATGAGCGAAATGAGTGATACATATCTTCGCGAGCGAAAGATATGAATCAATCTTTTCACTTCAGTGAAGCGTTTTGCGCATCTCTAATACCTGTACAAACTCATTCGAAGAGGGTCATAGAATCAGGAAAAATCTTAACACCGCGAAGTAGAAAACGCGGCGGACGTAACAGCGACATCTTGCGGAAAATTTAGGAACTAAAATGTATATGGTATGGTATTGCATAATAGTACATAAGTGGATCTGTAATAAGTTGATCGCTCCGAACGTATAGGGAACCTATGTATACTTTCTAACCGAACGTTAAATGAATGAAATTACTAGAATTTCATACATCTTGAAAACTATACCTCGATTATTTTCTCCCGATTCTTCGTAGGGTTCATTGGTTGCTCTGTTAGCAATATTTTGGTGTCTGCCGGCTCCACGTTCATCATGCTGGGCCCGAAGGTTTGATATATATCGTCTAAACGAAAGGTCAATGACCGAAATTACACATGCTTAATGGCCGTAGTATAATTAAACTTTCCTAAAAAAATACCTCGATCATTTTCTCCCGGTTCTTCGTAGGGTTCATGGGTGGCTCTGTGAGCAATATCTTGGTGTCCGCCGGCTCCACGTTCATCTTGCTGGGCCCGAACGTGTAGTCCCACACGTGGCACATGTCCTCCCAGTTGCGGACCACCTGGAAACCATGCCATTGGTTGGTATAGCATTTTAAAAAACATGCGTCACCTTGATTGTAGTATTTCGATCAAAGATTTATTACTTTAAGGGTTCTGATTAGTGTCATAAATAATTATTTTCATGATTATTACGATAATTATCGTAATATAGTTTCATAATAACAAAGCGAATTAATAGAGGTGATCAAGAAGTAATCGTGCTCCGAGTTTGACACCTAAGAAGCCATAGTAGCAATTCAATTCTCAAACGTTAACTTTTAAAATAATACTCATTTCAATGTGAATAACCCAATAAAAGAGAACAATGAAAACAATATTCATTCATTACAATAATTTGACGAGGGGGACAGCGCGTACGCAAGTCCCCACTATCAAAAATAACTCGCCCGAGTTATCCACATTAGGGATAATCGCAGGGGTCAACCCAACCGCAGTGCAATGGCAGGGTCTAGCCCTGGGGAACCGCCTTCGCGCCTTCTTGATCACGGTGTCCCCTACGCCAGGTAAGTATGACATCAACGCAGTATGGCAAGGGGGTCGGTGAATCGATAAAAATCTTAACAGCGCGAAGTAAGAATCGCAACGGATGGAACAGCGACATCTAGCGGAGCGTTGGATAACTAAAATGTTGTATGACGTTGAGGAAGACTTGTAGGGAGTACCCTACCCTTCAAGTTTAGTAAAACTTAATCCCAATATATTTGTTTTACAGGAATTTCAAATAAATATATTTTTTAATTCACATACATTCGTAGATTTTTTTTATTTATCGTATGGCTACATGTCACTGGATATAGATAGGCATTTCTTCACTGGGAACAGATGAACATAGTTTTATTTTAGTGTCAGTTCTCACTTATGTAAGTGAAGTCATCATACAAGTAAAGTAAATATATAATAAAGCCTATAGCCGGTTTTCCATCTATCCATAGCAAATCAGCCCTTACATTAAATGGACTCTGGTTTTTTTTTTAATACCTCTTATAATGAAGCATATTTATGCTGAGTATCAACATCCTAACTGTGACAGTTTCTGACTTATGGTTTTTTGGGAATTATGTGAGCGATTTGGTTAAAATTTTGAAATTATCAAAAAAACTAATACTGGGTATCATAAACGGCTCGTGGCCAAATGTATGGATGGTATAGGAAGGATGGAACTCTCTTATAGGAAAACGGTCGAAAAAGTGTCCAGCGGTAAGCACTAAACAATAGTTTCAAATATCTCCGGGTGGCGCTAGGTATAGTTCAGCACTTGAAATGAATTACCGATATTTAATACTTATATGACTTTCTAAATAAAATTAATATTCAGAGTGTTTTTCATCTCCGCAAATAATTATTTTGGATTTAATTTTTTTTAATTTTAAAATTAATTCAAATTTAATATCATTGTGGCGCCATCAGTTCATCGCCTTTTGACGGACACTTTTGTAACACAGATTTATATCCTTCTTGTACCATCCATAGCCAAATGTCTCGGGACTCGTGCAATAATGACATCCTTTCCGATCTTGTATCGTAATGTACTATTTGTCTATTTTAACTGCAGACTATTAGGAGAAGACTCTGTTAAGATCTAAATTACGTAATTATTTTCAAGTAGTTATGTGGGCCAATCCCGGCGGCACTGCAATGCCGGGCCGACCCGTGACGGGAGAGGAGCAAGCCCCATCCTCCGATCAACTTACAAAAATCAGTTTAATATACTGGTCCCTCAGTGAGGGAACTTTCAGATATTAAGCTGAAAAGAACAGATACTACACTTTGATCTTAGCCAAAAGGCCGAGAAGCGATAACTGCACAAACTCATTCGAAGAGGGTCATGGAGACAAGAAAAATCTTAACACCGCGAAGTAGAAAACGAAGCGGACTTAATAGCGACATCTAGCGGAGAATTTAGTAACTACAATTTCTAGTGTGGTGTTGCTACAAATAAAAACTAGTAGTCCGCCTCGAACTTGGAACTCGGGATTTGGAGATTTAAAAAAAAGAAAAATTTGTAAAGTAGTGACACCTCTAGATTTTTTTCTCAGAATAGATCATTCATTGGCCTACTACTCACCTAAATATCAAAATTTCCCAGGCGGTACTTCCTATCAAAAATCTGCAATTCGACAGTACTGTATTCATCGGTGTTTTTCAATGTCTTATACTAGAGGCATATTCTAGAGGTGTCACTACTTTACAACCACATAAAAAAGTTTCTGTTTTATATTTTTCTTATTTTTATTTTTTATGATTTTTTGATTATCATTTTTTGGTGGTGATGCAAATCTAAATAAAGAACATAATTTCAAAATTTAAACCAACTCGCTAGCATAAATCCCGAAAAATAAATACCTACTATTAATTTTTTTTAAAGAAAATCATAAGTCAAAAACTGTCACAGTTAGAATGTTGATACTCAACATAAATATGCTTCATTATAAGAGGTATTCACACAAAAAATCCAGAGTCCATTTAATGTATTTACTATGAAAAGCCGGCTACAGGCTTTTAGACCTTAAGATCTTAGTAAGGATGACAGTTCTACTTACTCCATTTTCCATAGGATAACTGACTTCAAGCATAGACCTGAGTTGGGATGCCTCGTCCCCCACCATCAAATCCTGGAATGAGAACCGTATCAATTAGAGTACAGCCAAATGACAGGTAGAAACAAACGAAAATGTTCAGTTAATGTAAGTCTGAAAAACGGCACAAAATTTAGAAAAAAAATTGCTGCTGTTATAAAGGTTATAAACTTATAAAAGAATGTAAGAGATTGTTATTTATTCAGGAAGTAGATTTACTTTTACATTAGTTCGTAATTTCACAAATTTTAGAACAAAGTTTTGCTGAAAAATGTTGAATTAAGTATTATTAGGATTCCCCGTTCACACAACAATGGTGTTCAGGATACATAGGCTGCTATTTATATATCCGGAAACCGGGATTACAATCTTCTTAAATAGCATATTTGACCTCCATGGTAAAATTTGAACTTTTTTAAGTACTGGCCGGTATATTTTTTCTTTCTTATTAACGCTCGTGTTTTGTTTTTGACGGGTTTTAAATGTCATCTCGCAGCAAGAATGGAACTCACTCGTGAAAATATTCGTGCTATGATTTATTATGATTTTCGGCGTGGTTTAACGCAACAACAGTGCATAGATCAACTAACTTCAACTTTTGGTGATGAAGCCCCATCTAAAACTACTGTGTATCACTGGTTTAGTGAGTTCAATCGTGGACGTAGTATGCTTACGGACGTAGTTAAGGCAGGTCGCCCGAAATCGGTCGTTGTACAACAAAATATCGAGGCTGTGCGAAAACTTATAATGGACGACCGACATGTTACGTACCGCGAGATAGAGGCGACTCTGGGTATTTCTATGACCAGCATTAATAGCATATTACATAATTATTTGGCTGTAAAAAAAATTTGTTCGCGTTGGATACCCCACAACTTAACAAAAGAGCAAAAAGATGCTCGCGTCGAATGGTGCAATAAAATGTTAAAAAAATATAACCGTGGTGACTCAAAAGCCGTTTATAACATCTATACAGGTGACGAATCCTGGATCTATGCATACGATCCCGAAACGAAGCAACAATCAACGGTATGGGTGTTTCAAAATGAGCCGAACCCTACGAAAGTTACTCGTGCAAAAAGTACATTGAAACTAATGGTGGCCTGCTTCTTCGGTATTAATGGCCATGTAGCTACAGTGCCACTAGAAAACCGTAGAACGGTTAATTCAGAGTGGTACACGACCATTTGCTTAACGGAAGTATTTGAACAAATTCGTAAAACTAACCAGCGACGAAGAATCATTCTTCATCATGACAATGCCAGCTGTCATACGTCACGCAAAACAACTCTATTTTTGGAGGGTCAAAATGTGGAATTAACGGGTCATCCGTGAGCGTCAGGATGGCGGGTGGACCTCGGGAATTTTATCGAATTGTTAATAAAAGTACTGTACCTTTAGTGTACCTCAGTGTACCTTCAGTAGAAATCAGTGTACCTCTTTCTAAAACGAGATTTTTCTAAAAAAAGGTCCACCCGCCATCCTGACGTCAGTATGGCGGGTGGACCTGGTAAATGATACATTAAACCACATATAATGTACGTGGTTATAGTGTACCTTCAGTGTACCTCTGTATAACTTCAAAAACAATCTGCATACCTCTCCTCAAAAGGAGCTACGCTCAATATAAGGTCCACCCGCCATCCTGACGTCAGGATGGCGGGTGGACCTGGTAAATCCTGCACTATATCACTCAAAAGGTATGTGATTAGTTTGCTTCTTCAGTGTACCTCAGTGTACCTTTAGTAAAAATCAGTGTACCTCTTGCTAAACCGAGATTTTTTCGAAAAAGGTCCACCCGTCATAAACCTTATTTTAAGCGTAGCTCCTTTTCGGGAGAGGTATGCAGATTGTTTTTAAAGTTATACAGAGGTACACTGAAGGTACACTATTACCACATACATTATATGTGGTTTAATGTATCATTTCATAGGTCCACCCGCCATTCTTACGGGTGGACCTTTTTCGAAAAAATCTCGTTTTAGCAAGAGGTACACTGATTTTTACTAAAGGTACACTGATGCAAACTAATCACATACCTTTTGAGTGATATAGTGCAAGTTTTACCAGGTCCACCCGCCATCCTGACGTCAGAATGGCGGGTGGACCTGGTAAATATTGCTTTTTATCACTCAAAAGGTGTGTAATTAGTTTGTATATTCAGTGTACCTCAGTGTACCTTAAGTAAAAGTCGGTGTACCTCTTGCAAAAAAGAGTTTTTTTCAAATAAAGGTCCAGCCGCCATGAACATTTATTTCAAAAAATCTCTTCTTTGCAAGAGGTACACTGATTGATGAGCTACGCTTAAAATAAGGTTTATGACGGGTGGACCTTTTTCGAAAAAATCTCGGTTTAGCAAGAGGTACACTGATTTTTACTAAAGGTACACTGAGGTACACTGAAGAAGCAAACTAATCACATACCTTTTGAGTGATATAGTGCAAGATTTACCAGGTCCACCCGCCATCCTGACGTCAGAATGGCGGGTGGACCTGGTAAATCTTGCACTTTATCACTCAAAAGGTGTGTAATTAGATTGCATATTCAGTGTACCTCAGTGTACCTTTAGTAGAAATCAGTGTACCTCTTGCTAAAACGAGATTTTTTCGAAAAAGGTCCACCCGTAAGAATGGCGGGTGGACCTATGAAATGATACATTAAACCACATATAATGTATGTGGTAATAGTGTACCTTCAGTGTACCTCTGTATAACTTTAAAAACAATCTGCATACCTCTCCCGAAAAGGAGCTACGCTTAAAATAAGGTTTATGGCGGGTGGACCTTTTTCGAAAAAATCTCGGTTTAGCAAGAGGTACACTGATTTTTACTAAAGGTACACTGAGGTACACTGAAGATGCAAACTAATCACATACCTTTTGAGTGATATAGTGCAGGATTTACCAGGTCCACCCGCCATCCTGACGTCAGGATGGCGGGTGGACCTTATTTTGAGCGTAGCTCCTTTTGAGGAGAGGTATGCAGATTGTTTTTAAAGTTATACAGAGGTACACTGAAGGTACACTATAACCACATACATTATATGTGGTTTAATGTATCATTTACCAGGTCCACCCGCCATCCTGACGTCAGGATGGCGGGTGGACCTTTTTTTAGAAAAATCTCGTTTTAGAAAGAGGTACACTGATTTCTACTGAAGGTACACTGAGGTACACTAAAGGTACAGTACTTTTATTAACAATTCGATAAAATTCCCGAGGTCCACCCGCCATCCTGACGCTCACGGTCATCCGCCGTACAGCCCTGACTTGGCACCCAACGATTTTTATTTATTTCCAAATATAAAGAATAAATTACGCGGTCAACGATTTTCGACCGCTGAAGATGCTGTCGACGCATTCAAACAACACGTTATGGAGGTACCTCAGGCGGAGTGGCAGAAGTGCTTTAAAAATTGGTTCACGCGAATGCAAAAGTGCAAAAGTGCATCAAGGGGAATACTTTGAAAAACAATAAAACCATTTTCAGCCGTGTACGTTTGTTTGTTTTTTTGTTTCCGGATATATAAGTAGCAACCCTCGTATCTGGGGGAGAGCGCTGTGCCGAAGCCAACGCGTAGAGACCCTTCTGACATAGTATGGACTATAGGGTTATTATTAGTATCATTAAAGTTCATACGTAAGTATTAAATATTGTCTAATGTACGATTCCCACCGAACGGGCGGAGTCAGCGCGCGTTTTACCAGCAGTAAAGGAATTTGAACCTTGTATACGACAGTTACGTTTCATATTCTAAGGTCAGCAGTAATGGTCGCGAGCATGCGCGAGCACGACGCATGGCGCGGTCATTCGATCATGAAAGCAGGGCTCGGAAACGGTTTTAAACCCCGAAATAACCCCATATAAGTAGTTAATTATTTTGTGTTTTTTACGTAGAACTCAATATTGTATTTAAGTAATGTAATGACTTCATATTATAAGATTTTTCGATTAGATATTTATGATCATATGAAATAGTATCAGGGTTTGAAAGGATAATTATCAATGATAGTTATGTTGATAATTATCGTGATTTTTATGTCTGATAATTATCGATTTGATAATAACCCAAAATTTGTAAAGGGGAAGGCACAAAAAAAATATTGGGCATTAATTTCAACATTAGTAGTTGAACTATAAAAGAAAAAGAATCCATACAGGGGATGATAATTATCGCGATAAATATCAGAGATCATAATTATCTTGATAATTTCGAACCCTGAATAGCATACGAAAGAACGAAAAAAAAACGGGATTTTAGTATGGAGATTCCGAGTCCAGCGTGAACATCTTGTAATAACTCCTTACATGTAAGGTTAAATTTTCATTAGTTCTAGTAAAACGCGCGCCGACTCAGCCCGTTCGGTGTGAATCGTACATAACCCGAACAGCAGCAACAGATAGAAAGAATTTGTTAATATATGCTTTGCAAACTATAGTACAGCTCATAGAAAACATAAACAAATGCTCCACAAGCTTAGTTTATCTGCTTGTGTAGGTATATACAATATACAATACACACTACTGCTAGTTGACTCATTTGTCAAATATGTTTGACCAAATAAAGTTTGATAACCGGCAATCTTCTAGGAAAAAATATTATTTAAAATGGGTTATCATTACGTCGGAACGTGTTGACGTTCCTACGTAATGATAACCCATGGAATGTGTTGACATTACAGAAACAAATTTCGAATTATATAATCGAAAGTATCAAAAACATCTACAATAATTTACAAAGCCATCGGGGGTAATTCCACCCAAAGGTAAAGTGAGTTTTCATTAGCTTCTAAAATGTAACCAGTAATTCAAGTAGAACCCTTTGCTCACTTGTATCACATGAAACAGGTGTTACGTGCACTGGCGTTTATAAAAACAACCCCAGGTAAAGTAGGGAAAATGCGACATTCGTGTAAAGGTGGGTACGGACTTAGGCACGCACGGCTCTGTTTGGTCAAATCCGTACGCGCCTCACGCGCCGTTGGCGAGCAGCGAGGCGCGTACAAATTCGAGCTAACAGGCGAGCTGTGCGTGCCTCAACCTGAGGCAGCCTCAAGTCTGTACCCACCTTAAGACGGCGATTGGCCTCATATACTTATTTAATACAAAGAATTACAGTCAACTAGTCGTATTAGAACCCCTTTTTCTGTGCCACTTTTCGAGCAGACTACTTTAATTCTCTGATAATCGTATTAGCCCCTGAGACGCAATTACCTCAGGAGGTTACTACAGTATCAAAATTCTCAAACAGCAGTAGTGTGTATCAATAAAGTCTAAAGTGGCTATAAAAGAAATCCCTAAAAGCAGGCAACGGTAAGCACTATGGTCTAATCTATACATTGTCTATGTGCTAGGTGCCTGATACCTTTACCTGAACGACTTCGGGGTCAAACATCTGTGAGCGTGAAACGTCAACAGTTACACATACATAGTTACTTACGAGAGATTGGGTTGAACCAAGTGTTTGGAATGAGTTTCAGAAAAGTTGACAATGATTATTTAATGATATTAAACACATATTTAAGACCAGTAAAGTCAATACAAATATATAACGGCCTCCTAGCCCAGTCGGTAGTGACCCTGCCTACGAAGCAGGAGGTCCCGGGTTCAAATCCTGGTAAGGGCATTTATTTGTGTGTTTATCACGAATATTTGTTCCTGAGTTATGGGTGTTTCCTATGTATCTAAGTATATATTTATCTATATAAGTATGTATATCGTCGCCTAGTACCCATAGTACAAGCTTTGCTTAGTTTGGGACTAGGTTGATTTGTGTAAGATTGTCCCCAAATATTTATTTAAGTTGCCTACTTCCCTAGTAGGTAAGTAGAATTAAGTTGTTATTAAGAATGAGATTTACGAATGGTGTATCAACTTTTTGTTTTGTATAGAATTTTAATTAGCATGAAATAGTTTGGCTGCTAAATTCCCGAATTTTACACAGTTAATAAAAATATTATTTTATGGGCTACCTCTTCAGTAGTATAATACTTTACACTTAAAAGTGTCTAAGTGTCTATCTAAAGATCAAATAGAGGTCCAGAAAGTCTACATCACTGCACTACTAGTCTTCCATTAAGTGTATAATATCTGACTTTTGGAACACAAAAAATAGTGAAATTCATTATTGTGTGTGCAAATTCATTATTGTGGCATTGGCCACTGGAGGCAGCTCGGCTAGTGTGGAATTCTCAGAAACAGCACTCTGTTATATTCTCGCTTATCAGGCAAAATAAGAAATAATAGTTGAGCAACCCAATTATTACTCACTTCCTGGGATAACCAAATATTTTATTTCTAAACAATGCCTTTAACATTTAACCTATGACACTTAATATCTAAGTGTGATTATTTTTTATGATGTAAATATGTTTATGTGAAATGTAAAGTTGTTATATGCGGGAAAGAGTAACACTTTAAACTAGTCCTAATACAGTATTATATACACAGAAATACATGTTTCATTAATTCCTTCCAAAACACAAATATTCACATAAAACTTTTTGTTAGCTTGAAAACACAAATGTTATTTTGGTAAACACATGCTTAATACTTTACGGACTCACTCCTATATTAATGTCTCGTAACTGTAAAATGATATACTTTAAATATTAACAAATAAAACTGGTTTTAGCCAGATTGTTTCTTTGTTTCTTTTTACTGTCTAATCTAGGGGTGGAGAACCCTGCCCGGCTACTAAACTACAGCCCACGGAGCCTGCCAATCCAGCCAGAGAGAACAGCTGAATTTCATACAATCCAGCTTGCATAAAGAAAGGAGGCCTGGCCAAGACTATTGTAAAAAAAGGTATGAGACCCCTGGCCTAAATAAAAAAATATAAAAAAAGCAATTCACTCAAATTCTCAATGTTTCAACATTAAATTAATTTTCCCTATAATAAAGTATTTCCTCATAGCAACTCAATTCAACTGATTGTATTCTATAATATTCATGTCATATTATTAATTTTATGCACACTTGCAATGAGCAAGGATACTCAGGATGAGAAACTTAAATTGATGTTTGTTTCCTTGATATGGAAACAACACAAAATTGTCTAAACGAGGTACACGTAAACTAGAACTTCATAATAAAATTGAACAAAATTTTGGGTACACACCTTGACATCGATTTCACCGATTTTATTCTCCGCTCGAATGATGGGCCTGCCCACCATAGATGGGAATATAAAAGCCGGAAAATTGCTTCCCGCATAGCCACATTTGACGAACTAAAAACCAATACAATACGAGAATATGATGAATCAGTGTTATCATAAAATTGCAGAACGGAACTCGAATTATTTCGCTGTAACTTACGCCAGTGCCGTTGTCGCAGACGATAACCTTCCTACCCTGATCGTCCATTTTATATTATAAACAAATATCACCGTGTTTCTTGTAAATATACTGTAAAATATGATAATATAAACGAAACTATATGCCACCCGCACCGTACCGTACCCAAGTTTAGTTTCCCTTTTTTTTTAATGCTCTGACAAATCGTTTTAGATACGGATTCGTTATACAATAAGAGACTTTATGCAATTAACATAAAGTGTATATAAGCGTGTCCTTTTATGACACACCTCGTACACAATGTTGCCAAAGCAAAAAAATAACTACGTCATTAATGTCAAACTGTTGATTTAAAAAAAATATTTTTTTCTGTAATTCTAATAACCCAAGCTGTAACCATTAAAGGGTACACTTCCAGTTTTGTCCCAATTACATCAGGGGTCCCTCAGGGTTCCCACTTAGGACCCCTATTATTCAATATATTTATTAATGATGTCATCAACTGCTTTGTACACTCTAAAGTATTATTATATGCTGATGATACCAAGATCTTTACTTTGGTGAAATGCGAAGCTGATTGCATAAATTTACAGGATGACCTTAATAGATTAAATAATTATTGTCTGACCAATTATCTCTATTTAAACATAGATAAGTGTTCGATTATCACATTCTCACGAAGGCTCGATCCAATAACATTTAATTACACCATAGGTAACCAAACACTTACAAGAGTTACGGAGGTTAGAGACTTGGGAGCATAGCTGGGCACCGTTAATCAAATAGGTAACTTCGTTAATCGTTAATCCGCTACAAAAAAAGTTAGCTTCGTTAAACGTTAAAGCGTTACATTTCGGAAGATTTAACGCAAGTTAACGTTAATCGTTAATCCGTTAATATGTGTAAAATTGCATTTTTATATCTTTTCATTTGTGAACTTATAAAACCTGTTGGTTAAGGTTCTGTAATTTATAATAACAACAAACAAAACAGTCGTCACTCTAAGCACCGGCGCTAAGTAATGAAATGATCAAACGAAACAAATCTCTTCGCAGTTTTCTCACTCGCACGCGCCGGCAAAATATATCTAGTTTTGTTTTTGTTTCACTCGCTGCCACGCGCCGCCCGGTCGCGGTCACTTGTCGTTCGTTTCATACTTGTCTGAACCTGTTTTTCGCGCCGCGCCGCGGTGCCGTGCGGTAAATAGTAGGCATTGGATTAACGATTAACGGACTTCTGCATATTAACGGAAGTTAACGTGTCCGTTAACATTTTTAAAAGTTAACTTAAAAGTTAATCCGTTAATCAAAATGTTAACTTCGTTAATTAAGGATTAACGGATTAACGAGTTAATGCCCAGCTATGCTTGGGAGTGTATCTGGATAGTGATTCAATTGTAGGATTCAATTGGTATCACATATAAACAAGATAACATCTAAAGCTTATAAAATGTTAGGTTTCATTTTTCGTCAGAGTAAGGATTTTATAAGCCCTACGACGTTACTACTTTTATATAATGCGTTTGTAAGATCACTCTTGGAATATGCGTCTACAGTTTGGAACCCCCACTTTTTAGTGCACATGAAATCTATAGAACGTATTCAAAATAAGTTCATTAATCGTATGAAGTATAAATTTAAATCTTTCATACCTGACAATTTTGAGTCCCTCCAGGTGAGAAGGGAAATGAGAGATATAATATTTTTATACAAATTTTTAAATAATTTTGTCGATTCTGAAGCCCTCCTTAGCAAGATTCTTTTGAAATGTCCTCGTTCCCGAACACGGTCCACTGCTTTGCTATCTGTTCCTTTCAGTCGCAAAAGATATGTAAGTAATGGGTTCCTTGCAAGATCTTCCAATATTTACAACAAAAAATATTCGCATATTGATTTATTCCAGCTGAATTATAATAGGTTTGTTTCCGCCATCAAAAAGCATCAAAAAGTAGAAATAAGAAAATTTACAAATAAAGTCTTTTGCATGTTGTACCTAAATCCAAATTCAAATTGTTCTTGCTTAGTTTTAAATTCTAAATGTGCTTGTTTTATTGGTTATATGCATGTATACCTTTTGATGTGACACTAAATTATTATGTGTTATTGTTATTATTATGTTACTTTTTCTTTTCAAACCTGATAGTAATGATAATATTTTAAAATTCCTAGACTCTTCTCTATATCATGTTTTCTTTCTCATGTAAATTTTTCGGAGCAAAGGTATTTTGTATTACTTATAAGTGGAAACTGTTTTGGCTTATGTATTAACTTATATGCTTACCTTCTTGTATTATTGTATGCTGTTTGTTTCCCTCAATAAAGAAAAAAAATAAAAAAAAAAATAATACGTATTTGTTCAACGAGCGGAGCGTAAGCGAAGTGAAGTTCTTACAAACAACATCGGCTACTGGGACGTCTCGGCATTTAGATAGCTTTATGATTTTGAAAGTCTGTTCCGCGATAACTTTAGTACTGTTTTTCTGATCATTATGAAAGTTGCGGGTTTAACAAAGATACATTAATCTGAGTCCGATCACGGATCATAAGACAATCCGGATAGTACTTTTACTATATTTCCCTAACCACAGTTGAACCTTATTACCGAGGAAAACAGTCGTTCATAGGTCACTAGTAAAAAGTAATAAAAACGGTCCGATAGAGAGCATAATGTAGGGGGCGGTGTCTCACTCGCACAATGCTGCCAACTTATGAAACTTACCAATGTGGTTTTATTTATCTAAAGCCTGACCAGAAATATATGATCACGCGCCATGTTGCGGAATTTCATCGGAACTAATTTTGTTCACTGGCAATAATTTTAATGACAGAATTATTTGCATGTGTGAATGCATGAGATAGGCTGTCACAGTTGTCAGTGCTATTCAGGCTGTTTACTAGAATAATAATAAAGTGTTGAATATTAAATAATAAAAGCCAAAAAATTCCCAAAATTATCGTTAGTCAAGAGCGAAACATTGTAAATAGTGTATTTAATAAACTGCTGTAAATAATAGGCTCGAGAAATGAAACTATTTCGCTGTGAAACATTTTCAAATTAACATCAGAGCTGACAGGTAAACAAATCAAGATGTCACTATATCATAAACAATAAATAATACGCTCTATGACCATACTGAACTGTTGCCATATAAATGAGAATAATAGCGCCCTCTTGACAATAATCATATATTTCTGGTCAGGCTTTACATTTATTTTAGTAACACACTAGAAATTACTTCCTACTTATAATAATTTATTGCAAGATTTGAATTAATACTTTGTTCCCTTTTAGCTGCTTTGAATTTTTTTACGACGTAAATATTATTCATTCATTAAATTAAACAATTGCAATTAATATTGCAGACAGTTGTAAGTTTTGTAATATTTAAAATACGGTCTGGTATCCCCATCCCATCAGTCCCATCACTGACATAATAAGTCACTGATATTATTTCAAATGACGCCGCTCAGCTCAACAACATTTCGTAACAACATTTTTAAGTAAAAATGGTCAAGATATGTTGCGTAAAAGGGTGCAGGAGTGAGACTTTACAATAAAGTAGACTTTCCTTTCACCGGTAATCCACAATCATTCAATTTTACGATTTAACAACAAGTTAAGATTGTCAAACAATAGGGTGACTATGATGTCGGCAAGCTGCGGGTCGGTTTTGTTGTTTTTACAGAAATGTACATAGGCACATGGTCTGTTCCTAAGTATTACTTACACAGGACAGGAGTGGCCCGCGGGTCTTTTTAGGCCCTTTCGAAAGGGTCCTAAAATGGCACA
This sequence comes from Pammene aurita, assembly GCA_947086415.1. Taxonomy (NCBI): domain Eukaryota; kingdom Metazoa; phylum Arthropoda; class Insecta; order Lepidoptera; family Tortricidae; genus Pammene; species Pammene aurita. The sequence goes on along the minus strand of OX352314.1, from coordinate 7,304,969 downwards.
AGGCCATACAAAAAATTGTAGTAGTGGCAGTATAATAAATAAATAAATAAATATTAAATAAATATTATGGGACAATCTTACACAAATCAACCTAGTCCCACAGTAAGCTTAATAAGGCTTGTGTTGTGGGTAATAGACGACGATATATGTAATAGATCTACATATAAATACTTAAATACATAGAAAACATCCATAACTCAGGAACAAATATTCGTGATAAATACACAAATAAATGCCCTGACCAGGATTCGAACCCGGGACCTCCTGCTTCATAGGCAGGGTCACTACCGACTAGGCTAGGAGGCCGTTAAAATATACTTTATTGTACAACATTTGTACAACAAAGAAAAATACAACAGGAAGAATATACAATATTTGTACATGGAAGAGATCTCTTCCAGTCAACCATTGAGCAGTTTGATGTTATTGATGTTTTCTTTATTTACAAAGGTAAATAATGAAAACATCAATAACATCAAACTGCTGCATTCATACTTAAAGGAGTAGTAAGTATATTAAAGTCGGAGAACTGTCCACATCAGATATGACGCAATATTGAGAGCCACGAACCCCCTGTACTTACTTAGTTTTAGTTTGCTACACTAACTATCCTCTATTTTAAGACGCGGACATCTGGCAATTGTTCATCGGTGTTATGCAAACGAGTTGTGAGAAATAAATATCTTACAGTTCTAGGTTTGATGCAGTGCAGTAGTTAGTGCAGTATCATGTAATTAATAAGATTATATCATTTTCAGGAGTTTGTTGGGGGAAAATAGTGCAAAATGACGTTACGTTAATGTATTGTTTGTCGCCTACCTACTGTTTTCCGTAGCGATACGCAATGTTTTTACTTTTTTGTTATTACCTATATTAGCGATAGGCTTCGACAGTTTTTACCTATTAACTGTAATATTTTGCTGGTCTGTCACTCTGACGTCCTCCGATAAATAGCTGCCAGATGCCTGGATCTAGCAATAAGTTTAAAATAGTAAACTAATTAGAGGGGTTCTGCTCTCATTATTGCGTCAACGTATCTGAAGTGGCCAGCTCCTTAAGTCAGTAGAATGTATAAGTTCCCATATGAACTATGAGACTTCTCTTTCTGGACAATACTTACTAGACGACAAGCATATTTAATTTTATATTTATCTTCATACTATCCCAATCCCAAATACATCATAGTACATATGGTCACTCTACTTAGAATGAGATGCAGCGCCCTACATTACCCTCTCTTTCGGCCTCACTTTGTGGTCGAAGTATGACCTCCAGATTGTATTTAACTTCATGAGTCCGATACGGACATCACTAAATCTGTCTGTCACTGTCAATGTCACGTTAGACTAGCTAGACGTGCGTGCAGTGCTGCAAACTCTCCTGATTTATCAGGAGATTATCTGATTTTCAGCATTGTCTCCTGATCTACTGCTTTATTTATAGAATTGTGTAAAATCTCCTGATTTTTGACTTTAAATTAAATTTGTACTTACTTTGTGGTTTTGTTAGGTTGGCGTAGGTTAATTTCTTTGTGCATTTCTATACAATCGAACGAATGGAAAATAATTTCGTTGTTTGGGCTATTTGTTATCTGTGAAGTCTGATTATTTTCGCGCCCTCCGTCTGACTGTCACTGTCATTAGTGTCACCCTTTTCAAGTTTTCATTAGTTCTCTTAACTTATCGTTTATAGTTTGAATTCTTCGGTGAAAAGTTGAAAACGTGTGTTTAGAGTCCGCAAAGCAATTTTTTTAGCTTCGTTCAATTAAACTTTAGCGTAAAAGAGTGAGTAGTTTTGTCGCTTGTGTTGTGTTGTGGACCAATTTCATTTGTGCGTGTTGACTGTGTTTGGGTTGGGATTAATAAATACTAATAATTTGCATGGATTGGTTTTTGTGTGGTACGGTGAAGGTTTATCACCATGGCTAGTTCAATAAAAAAAAAGAAGTATTCACAAAAGTTTAAGGAGGAGTGGTTACATCTGGATTCATTTAAAGGGTGGCTTTCTGCGAGTGAAAGTTGTAGTACTAATGCACATTGCAAATGGTGCAGGTGCGAGTTTTCTGTCGCTTCGGGGGGGAAATCGGACGTTGAAAAACACAAAACAACAAAAAAACATACTGAAAATGCCACTAGTTTCAACAATCAGAGGACCTTGACAGATGTATTTGCAGCTCAATCAGTATCAGGATCAACCTTAAAAAGCAAAATAAAAGAGGCGGAAATACATCTGGTTTCTTATATAATTGAGCATAATTTACCGTTCACAGCAATAGAGCATTTGCCAAAACTTTTGTCAGTCATATGTCCAGAGTCGGAGGTTGTAAACAATATTTCGCTGAGCCGGACTAAGGCCACATATATTGCAAAAAATGTTCTCGGTAAATACAGTAAAGAGATGTTAATTGCGAATATGAGGGAAGAAAAATTTTCACTCATTATTGATGAGTCGACAGATAGGGGTGATGTCAAACACCTGTGCCTAGTGGTTAGGCTTATAATAGATAATGAGATCTGCGACTACTTTTATGATCTAATACCTATAGAAGGGGCATCTGCCATAGAGCTTTACGAACATCTAGTGAACTCTTTTGACAGAGATTGTATACCATGGAGAACCAATTTGATTGGTTTTGCATCGGACGGTGCAAATAATTTAATGGGTATAAACCACTCTGTCAGCACCCTGATCAAAGAAGCAATACCAAACATATTTATTTTAAAATGCATATGCCATTCTTTTGCTCTTTGTGCATCATATGCATGTGCCAAGTTGCCACAAATGGCTGAAGATTTGATCAAAGATTTGTATAACTATATTCAAAGCAGTCCTAAAAGGATAGGGGAGTTGAAAATGTTTCAAACTTTTTTACAAATCAAGCCTCACAAACTTCTGCACCCAAGCCAGACGAGATGGCTGTCGCTACATGCAGCCGTAGCTCGAGTAATTGAGCAATATGATGCCCTGAAGCTGTTTTTCATTGATGCAGTGTCACAAGCAGGCTCATCAGCAAGTGCCCGTCATATCTTAGACAATTTGAATAATCCATATATAAAGCTTTACTTGCTTTTTCTTGACTTCATTTTGCCCCATTTCAATAACCTTAACAAGTTGATGCAGTCTGAGAGTGTCCAAATACATAAACTTAGAAAAAATATAGTTTCAGTTTTAAAAACAATATTAGAATTTTACATCAAGCCCAGTTACTTGCAATCAACTGAAATTGAAGTGGTGAACTACAGAAACCCAACAAATTTTTTAGATCTCAAAGATATATACATGGGAGCAAAAGTAGAAGCTGTAATTAATCAGAACAATTATCCAGAAAGTGATATCCAAGCATTTAAATTAAAAATAATGAATTTCTATATAGAAGGGATAAGCCAGATTTATAAAAGATTCCCTTTTACCAGCCCTGTGCTAAAACAAATTGAAGTACTGGACCCAATCATTATAAAAGAGAAAAAATATAACTCTCTGGCACCATTAGCGATGCAATTCCCGAACATTATTGAAAGTTCAAAATGGCAGGAGTTGGATGATCAGTGGCGGTTACTAAGAAATGTCACTGGAATAAACTTTGAGGAGACTGATATACCTAAATTTTGGCACAGGGTGGGAAAAGAAAGGATAGGAGATGAGCAGGCATTTCCCACCCTGACCAAATTTATGAACTGCTTAATGGTTTTACCACACTCCAGTGCTGCAGTGGAACGCGTATTTTCAACAATTAATCTAAACAAAACTAAACAAAGAAACTGCCTGAACACAAAAACATTATGTGGCATCATGCATAGCAAAAGGTTGTACAATACAAGTAGCTGCTTTGCCCATAATATAAATAAACAAATGCTCTCTCTTTTCAATAAAAATATGTATGAAGATGGTCAGGCTGAGGAGGAATAACACTAATGCCATTGAAAATATTATGTATTATAGAGTCCACATTCGATCAATCTGTCGATGCCAACATTGCCAACCATACACATATAGACACAGGAATGTCAGCTGTCAGTGAAGCCACCATGCTTTTGTATACAACACAAAAAGGTGATACACACGCTGTGGACGTATCGATAAATTAATTTCGATAAACTACGTGAGCAATGAGGTTTCCCTAGGTACCTATTTCTACCATAGACGATGCTAAAAATAAATAACCATGAATATAATATGGCATGTGTTGCAAGAGCGAGCAGCAAGGAATGACAGTTGTGACACTTGTGACTTACGACGTCAAGGAGAACAAGTGACGTGGGGTCGTGAGTTGCCAACTCAAGAAATCAAGTGACAAACAAATTTAGAATATAAAGCATGTTTTGTTATGTTTTATTGTCCTGCTTTATCTACTAACACACTAAACCTACAACTCCGACTTCACAATAAGGTATTGTTTTGTTCTGGTTGTTTTGGTAGTCTGTGCGGAAAGAGGAGTGTGGTAGAATGTATGAGCGGGAGTGTCGTGGTTTATATGGGAATATAAACCACGACACTTCTCTTTCCGTACAAACTCTATCCTATCTCATTTTATTTCAACCTTATTTATTTAGCAGGAGTAATACCGGGATTAGACATTGCAATTTCTAGGGCCCAATCTCTCGTGTACTCTGCCTCTACCTAGCCTTCTCTCAGCTCCCTAAGTGCCCTAACTTTTATTACACCTCTCAATCTGACAGAGTGGGCCCTCTAAATTGCAATGTCTCATACCGGTTGCTCATGCTCTGCTTCACTAACATATTTAACAAGTTAAAAACGTCTGTGTAATTTAAAATACCCCAAGTATACCAGAACTGCCATTGAAATACGTTTCGTTTCTCTTAATTCACTTTGACAATTGACATTTGTGTTTATTAGCAAAAAATATAACAGGAATTTTAAGTAATATTAGTTTTATTAATAATATTATTAATTTTAATAATTCTTGAATGTAAAATCTACATAAAGGTATATTTTTGTTATCTTCTGATTTTTTTTGTAGTCTCCTGATTTTTTTCTCTATGAACTCCTTATTTCTTGCAGGTTGTAGTTTGCAGCACTGCGTGCGTGTGGTGTTATAAATTACAACGCACGTGTTGTATCCAAGAAATATATATTTAAATGTGATTTACTACCATTTAAGTGAAAATGAAGCATAAAAGATTTGAAGAGAATATATTAATTGACGAGGCATACACAAATTACGGAGCAGAAGATAAAAATGCCGACCATAAAAAGGGTGCTGGTATCGCGAAGAATTTTGCTGAAAGTCTCGAATATGGCGAGAAAAGGAAGTGGTATCAGCAGGTAATTAATATACACACTTAATTATAAAACTATTGTAATCTTCCTACACTGAATGTTCTTATATTTTAAGTTGAAAACAAACGAAAATATATGCAGAGAAAGACGACATAAATCAATGTTTTTACAGATGCCAGAAGAACCATCTACAGTAACTAAGACATTAACACAGGATAAGATAGAGGAGAGTAGGAAAGAGGCAAGCAGTGCTTTACATGGCGATACTTTGGCTTATGAAACCAGTAAGTCACTTCTTTAATAATTCACATCTGTAATGTAATAATTAGAATTATTATTGTTTCATTCATAGTGACTTTCTTTAAGGCTGGTATTTAAAGGAACAACAAAAAAATAACCTTAACCTAACTATTATACTGACTTGCATGGCAAAAAAAAATCCACATCACATGTAAGCATCTGAGACTGAGTTTAAGGTTGTCCCCTACCATTTTTTTTTTAAATATTGCTTTCAATTCAATTCAATTTCTTTATTTGTCAACCAACGTGGGTCATTAAACACATTATAATAATAAAACAAAATAACACAAATAAAATAATAACTTAATTACAATTAAAGATGTAAAAAAAAAAAAAATTGCTTTCAGTTCTTTTTGGTGCGCAAGTCAGTATTTTTTGATATGCGGAGTATTATTTTCATTTCATATAAGAGCGTTCTTAATTACAAAATGTAGGAAAGGCAAGCTAAGGTGCATAATTTTGTCTTGTTGATATATACAGGATGTTTTTCAACTCTTAGTCATTTGTAATTTTTTCTTTAGCTTCTGCAATTTGCTCTTGTAACCATAATCGGATGGTTGGGTTAAGGGGCTGACAACAGCTAAATTCCCTCCCTATCTTTTTCAGCGCGAGTGAAAGAGAAACACTGTTACGATTAGTATGGGAGCTCATTGCAAATTTTGCAAAATGGTGAATTAAAAAAAAACTATGCATTAATTGAGAAATATAAAACAACGAAGTTTTTAGTATTAGTGCGGTAGTAATTTTGTCCTTAGTTACAGACGTATAAGTCAAGAAACTAAAGACATACGAATGTTTAAATCAAATTTTAAGATGTAACTTTGGAATTATTTTCTATCGAGCCGATTTCGTCCAATTGTGTATCGGATTCAACAAAGTTCTTCCAAATATAATGAATAATAACATGTATTCTTTTTACTTTCTCAAAACAAGTAGTTATAGCTAAAACACTGTTTTAGTAAGGTCAATTTGAAGGTCATCGGGTGTTGTCAGCCTCTTAATAAACCTTTGTACAGTCAGTAGCAAAAGTGGCTAAGGGGGTGAGGTGTTCAAAAGGACCTTCACACACTCTAATTATCTTCACAAGATAATAAAAGACAATAACATACGACTCAAAACAATTAGGAAACTAACAAAAGTTGTTGACATAAAACCAGGGCTTGTAACCGGTTTTTGCAAAAAACCCCGAAATAACCCAATATGTTTACATATTTTATGGTTTTTACTTAGAACTCAATATTGTTTTTATTGGGTTATGACTTTATATTGTAAGATTTTTCGATTAAATATGAAATAGTAAACAAAAGAACGAAAAAAAATCCGGTATTTTAGTATGGCACAAAATACCGGTTACAAGCCCTGCATAAAACACTGTATAAAGAAATTGAAATGGAACTGGACGGGGCACATTATACAAACTAAAAAAGAAAAATGGGCTGAAGATGTGATAGAGTGGTGCCCTAAATACAACAAGAGAAAACAAGGTGGCCAATATCGTAGATGGGAGGACAATATAAGGAACATAGCAGGGTCGACATGGATGAGAACGGCCAGAGACAGATTGGCATGGAAAAAGCTTGGGGAGGCCTATGCTGCGAAGCAAGACAGTCAGTGACTGTAGAAAAAAAAGGCTTATCATAGCTTATTTCAAACTGCTGCTAACTGTACTTACTTACTTACTTGCTCCTCTGGCGCAGTGACCCAAAGTGGGTCTTGGCCTCCAACACGACTGCGCGCCACTGATCCCGGTCCTGTGCAGTCTCTCGCCAGTCGCCAGCTTGGAGCTCGCACAGATCCGCCTCCACTACATCCGCCCATTGATACCTAGGCCGACCGACCGGGCTGCGTCCTGTCGGTTTTCCCTCGTATGCTCTTTTCACCGCCCGTTCGCTTCCCATCCGCTCAAGATGACCGAGCCACCGAAGCCTTTGCGCCTTTGTCACACCAATAATATTTGGTTCAGCCACAAATTGTTCAATTTCGGCGTTTTTGCGGATCCAGCTGCCATCGGGTCTCTGCGTTGGGCCGAGGATTTTGCGGAGAATCTTTCGCTCTGCCACCAAAAGCTTGTTCTGTTCAATCTTGTTCTAACTGTATAATGTTTTTAATTATTAATGACACGTTTTGGTAAAGCAGCTATTGCAAATCAAAGATAGAGGATCATTTCTTTTATATGTAATTTAGAATTAAATTTCTCAGTTTATGTAACTTATTTTAGAATCAAGCAAAAATGGTTCTTCGGACCATCAATGGGCCCGCACTCTATTGAACAAGGGAGCCATCGGGGACAGGGTTGCAGCAGCTACTATCTTGATACAGGTGTGTTATTTTAACTTTTTTATTATTATTCTCTTTCTTTATTTTTCTTCTTAGGCTTTATTTTATTTTAGGGATAACAAACAACGGTACAGAAAATATTACATTAAGTACTTATTATTATTAAGGAGCCTGTTGTGTCCCACTGCTGGGCAAAGGCCTCCCCCCAGTTTTTCCACTGATCCCAATCCTGTCATCCATTTCCTCCTTTTAACTTTTTTCCATTTTAATATTTATATTAGCCTGTAGTGGTCCAATATATATAAAAAAAACCGGCCAAGAGCGTGTCGGGCCACGCTCAGTGTAAGGTTCCGTAGTTTTCCGTCCGTCACAGTAAGTGTCCCCACATAAGAGTTAATAACACCGCCATGTAGGATATGATATGAGAGTTCCACGTACAGCGACATCTATCGGCAAATTAAGTAAACTATTGCGCGCGAGCTTAAAGTATGGAAGATGATTTTTATGGGATAATTCTTTATTGCGTGAACCGATTTTCACCGTTTTTACTTTATTTGAAAGCACGTCATTTCATTGTAATTTTGTAGAAATTACAGGTACAATAAACACCTGCTTATACGGTTAAATTACAAACTTAGTTCAGAAATTATTTTGTATTTTTTTTTCAAAAACTATTCATCCTATCAAGTTCAAAATAATTTTCCTAGAAAGTTTTTATAAAGTTCTACTTTTAAGATTTTTTTCATATTTTTAAAACTTATGGTTCAAAAGTTAGAGGGGGGGGGGACGCATATTTTTTTACTTCTGGAGCGATTATTTCCGAAAATCGAAAAATGATTTAAGGAAACCCCTATTCATTTTTAAATACCTATCCAATGATGTATCACACGTTAGGGTTGAAATGAAAAAAAAAATCACTCCCCACTTTACGTATAGGGGAGGTACCGTAATAAAAAAAAAATCCACTTTTTATTTTACCACTTTGTCGGCGTGATTGATATACATATTAGTACCAAATTTCAGCTTTCTAGTGCTAACGGTCACTGAGATTATCCGCGGACGGACGGACGGACGGACGGACGGACGGACGGGCAGACATGGCGAAACTATAAGGGTTCCTAGTTGACTACGGTGAAATTTCGATCTACTTATAGTTTAACAGAATAACATTGAGTTTTATTTCAAAATTGAATGAAATAAAAGGAAAATTGTATGTAATTTCAGGACAACCCTATTTACAACATGACAGCGTTGAGGAACTTGGTAAACAATGTGAAACCAGCCAAGAAGAAAGATGGTCTTGTCATCATTGGTAAGCAAAAGTTACATAATTATTAATTACTTATTTATTCATTTTCAGATAAAAAGAGACCCATTATTTGTTACATATGGGCTCTGATGTTTTTATAATTATACTAGCTTTTGCCCGCGGCTTCGCTCGCGTTAAATTCGGGTTAACACGGTTCCCCTTTCCTGATTGCCCCCCGGAATGCTCCATACAAACTTCCACCCCCCCATTTTAGGGAAGTGGGGGGGTTAGAAAGAGACAAAAAGTAGCCTATGTCACTCTCCATCCCTTCAACTATCTCCACTTAAAAAATGACGTCAATTCGTCGCCCCGTTTTGCCATGAAAGATGGACAAACAAACACACACATACACTTTCCCATTTATAATATTAGTATGGAAGTATGGATTATAATACACAACCAATCTTTAACCATGTAACCTAACCCTTTTAAACATTTTAAGTGAGTGATACTGATAAATGAATGATGAAAAAAAAACCCTTTTAAATAGAGTGAGTGAATCGGCAAACAGCATTGTCAAGGCAATGTGCGCATCATGTTATTTTGCAAAGGTCTCGTCAATCGCTTACTAATTTAATTATTGTAAGGTATTTTAATTAAACTTATTTCAATCATATGTAGTTTAATTTTTTTTTATTTAAATGTAATGGGTTTATACCTGAATAAAGAAAAAAAAATTTGAACAAATAAAAAGTTTATACTAAAACGTTTTTTTATTGGTAATAAAGAGAATGCTGATGATTCTGTATAGAAAAAGCCCAGAAATCTCTATCTCTTTTTTGAAAAATCCTCGAATACTATACTATAGATACATTCCTATTTTTCGTTCTTATTCAAAGTGTGTTAGCTACCTACCATACACATTTGTTTACAGACGCATTATCAGAGCTGCTGATCACAGATCTACTGATACCTGACGTGAAACTGCGTACATTTGAGCAGCATGCGTTAGGACATGTTGATGAAATGACGTCAGGCAACAAGCAGGCGCGGAGGAATATATTAAAGTTGTGGTTCTATGAAGACCAGTTAAAGGAACTCTATGGCAGTAAGTATTATGATACCTGACGTGAAGTGTACATTTGAGCATGCGTTAGGACATGTCGATGAAATGACGTCAGGCAACAAGCAGGCGCGGAGGAATATATTTAAGTTGTGGTTCTATGAAGTCCAGTTAAAGGAGCTCTATGGCAGTAAGTATTATGATACCTGACGTGAAGTGTACATTTCCGGCAATAAACAGGCGCGGAGGAATATGGGCGTCTTCACTGAATAGTCACAAAAATGATGCCTTAATATTGAAAGATCTCACATGACATGGCATTAAGAGGTAGAGCAGGGGGTCAAGTAAAATCTCGTCAGAGGGGGTCGCGGGGGTCGAAAAATCCTAAAATGTAAGGGCCCATGCACACCGCGTTTTTAAAACGCGCCGCCGATTGGCGTTTTAGGCACGCGCGTCGTCGGCGCGTTTTTGATTCCATGAAGCAGTTTGTTCGCGTTTGCATCGATACAAACGCGTGTCGACGGTGCGTCTTTTTACTACAATTCCCATCGCTTACCGAATACCGTTGCAACGGGTCAAGCGTCCCTTTTAAATAAAAATTATTTATTTCAGATTTTTAAAATCCATAATGTGTTAAACTTATACCTACAAAACTTAACCTAAACAAGACGCTTAAACCTATGTTAGTAAAATACGGAAAATACAAATACAGATCATATTATTTTACCCTCCCCGTCACTATACCTTCCCAATATCCGAGCATGGGGCAGTCGGCCCATAGTTTTAGTCTTTTAGTTCGACCCATAGGTCTATGATGTTTATGAAGTTAGAGGTCAAGTTATATTAGTCAATTTGTGATGAATCGAGGTGGGTTTCTGCGAGGAGTCTCTGTCTCTGCTAAGAAACGCATTTCAAACGCGCTTTTGTATCAATAAAAACGCGCCGTCAACGCGCGTCTGCATCGATGTAGGTGTGCAAAGGTCTACAAGCCGCGTCTAACTTGAGTACGAATCGTGTTTGTATCGATAGAAACGCGCGTCGACTGCGCGTTTTTTAAACGCGGTGTGCATAGGCCCTAAGATATAATTTATGAAAGTCTCTTTTGAATATAAATTGACGTGAATTGTAAATAAATGTATGTCTTTGTCTTTAGCATATAATGCGTGTTTATTGTCTTATTTCTATTATTTATTGTCTTATTTAACGGGCTCCTACGATATATATAATAGATAGATAAAGATAAATCCATAACTACATGGAATAAATGTCCTGACTAGGACCACAATAAATGTTCTGACTAGGATTTATTTGGGTGTATCACGGGTATTTGTTCCTGAGTTTGATGTTTTCTTTGTATTTAAGTATTTATCTATATCTATATATTATATATATCGTCGCCTACTTCCCAAAACACAAGCTTTATTAAGCTTACCGTGGGACTAGGTTGTGTAATATTGTCCCATATTATTTATTTATTTATTCCCAGCATACGTGGAGGCTCTAAACAAGTTCGCGCACGACTCAGTAGACGCCAACAAGGAGAAGGCCGTCAGCGCCATGTCTTATCTGCTGATGCATCATCCGGAGAGAGAAAAGGTAAGTTTGTTCATTTTTACAAATAAAATTTATGCTCAGGATCATGAAGTTTGGGCTTGTTAAGAGATGCCGTCATTAGGCAGCTCGGCTAGTGTATTAGGGTACCTCCCATACACATGAAGTGGGGGGAGGGGTGAATTTTTTTTTGCTCCAACTATCGTGCGGGATGACGTTGGATAGGTCTTTAAAAAAGAACAGAGGTCTTGTAATACATTTTTTTTTTAAACTAATAGTTTTGTAAATAATAACTAAACTTAACTTTTTTATGAAAGTGAAGCCTAATAAGTATTTTCAATGAAAACTATGTTTAATAAAATCGGTTGAGTCGTCTAGTCAAAAGGACATAAGTGCCGCATAGTAGTAAATGACGCAAGTGCTGCCATATCCTATAAAAAACAACCTTTTGAGTGGGTGTATTATGGCGCGCTATACTATATTACGGAACCCTACGTTGAGCATGGCCTAACATGCTCTTGGCCGGTTTTTAATTCATTTTATACAAAAATCTTTAAAAAGTCTTCGACCTATGCACCACTGTTGGGAACGATGGGCTTAGAATAAAGATCATAGTTTAGTAGTTTTCGCATTGAGGATTGGTATAGTACTTAGTATACTTATAGTGGAGTACGGGAACGCCTTTTTAACCTATAAAAATGACATAAATCACAAGTCCAATTTTATTTTATGACCTGTTAGAATACGTTAAGTACTAATAATAAAAAATATTTTCTAACAACTGTTAGCATTGCGCTAGGTATAATACATGTATTTGTTTGCTACACATAGAAAAGATTATGTAAGTTTTATTTTTCTCCACCAGGCTATCGCTTTTTACTATTACAACATAACTGCACATTTTCTAACGGTTTTGTCAAGAGCATATGTCGTCTTAGCCATTTGTAATTCGTTTAGAATCCAAGGTCACTTATATTTTGACAAATTGTTTGCCATTATGCTCACATAATCTATTGACCATACTGTTATAAAATGACAGAGGATGTTGAAATAGTTGAATGCAATGGAATAGTAAAGGAAAATATATCTTGTATAATCTTTTCTTGTTGTTATTAACAAATATCGATATAATACCTAGCGCGACATCAAAAACTGTTAGAAAATATTTTTTACTATAAGTAATCATATCATATTCTCTAACTAAAAAAGAAAATCGCACTTGTGAGTTATCGAAGCTCAAACTGTTCGCGTACTGTACTATTAGTCGGGGATAAAGATTTTTTTTAAATCCAGATGTTGCTAACAAGCATAATCAACAAACTGGGAGACCCGGCGCAGTCCGTAGCCTCGAAGGTCATCTACCATCTCTGCCAACTACTTTACAACCATCCCAACATGAAGGCGGTGGTGTTGGCCGACATTGAGAAGATGCTTTTCAGGTAGTATTCATAATAATTTTAAACAATAAAGAACCGATTTCACTTAGCATCCACCTTTCCAAAAGGAAATCAACCAATTTGGGACTGACAACCTTTAGCAACGAAGGCAACGCGGTGACTTGATAGAAACGTAAAATACTCACAGGACACTATAATGTACCCGCATTAGCCGATATTTTCACTCGAAACATGAATGAAAGACTGAGAGGACACTGTCTGAAACTTACATTGACGCAGAGTTGTAGCAACCCCAGACGACACTTCCTGTCTAACCGCGTAGTGAAAGTGTGGAACCTGCTGTAAAAAATACTCAAATCACTATAGGTGAGCTTATAATATATAACGGCCTCCTAGCCCAGTCGGTAGTGACCCTGCCTACGAAGCAGGAGGTCCCGGGTTCAAATCCTGGTAAGGGCATTTATTTGTGTGTTTATCACGAATATTTACTCCTGAGTTATGGGTGTTTTCTATGTATCTAAGTATATATTTATCTATATAAGTATGTATATCGTCGCCTAGTACCCATAGTACAAGCTATGCTTAGTTTGGGACTAGGTTGATTTGTTTAAGATTGAAAATAGATGTCATATACTTCAGAAAAAGTGACCAAACCCTCCGGTGTCCGAGGCCAGATTTGAACTGGCGTCTTCAGCTTTCGCGGCTGACGTCCTGACCACTAGACCACCCGGTCACGGCGGAACTTGACAAATTTTCTCATGTATATGCAATCTCTGAATTTGAAACGGCTAGGCGCCGTTGACCATACTCTAAGGGCATGCGCAGTACGTGCTTGCACCTCCTATCCGAATCTCTTACAAAAACAAAACAAATATTATTATTATTATATTGAACAAAATAATTTGATTTGCTTCAAGATTGTTTAAGATTGTCCCCAAATATTTATTTATTTATAATAGTTGAAGAGTTCCCTCGACTCCAGGATCCCATCATCAGATCCTGACCTGGTTACAATAGGACCAACACTTTCAAACAAATAAAGTATTTTCCGAATTGGTCCATCCGTCTTCGAATAATTGTGAACATAGATTTAAAAAAAATAGCAAAAAGCTACCTCACAGCTACCCTACATCTGTAGGACGTATTTTTCGTCAATTAATGTATCGTCACATGACCGTATTTTTATTCTAGAACGAACATATCTTCGAGGGCGCAGTACTATGGCATCTGTTTCCTAAACCAGTTCTTCTTGGGCAAGGATGACGCCAGGATCGCGGAGAACCTTATCAGAATATATTTCTCCTTCTTTAAAGCTTCTATCAAGAAGGTAAGTTTACTTGGGGCCATAGATAAAGGAATACATCTATTACAACCATAGACATAACCAAAAAGGAAGATGAGTGACGTTCATAGTAAACAAAAGTGAAATGTGGTCCTGCACCTACACACTTGTAAAATGCTGCACACCGCTTCAATGTATGTGCATCATGGGCAAAAGAGATAAACCTATATAGTGAACACGGGTATGCAAGGGAGACCTACATATTTTACGCATTGCACAAAGTGTGACTGAGAGACTCAGCCACACGACTAATTCAATATAGGTGCCGGAATCTATATTTGATGGCACAGAATGGAGCGCCTGGTACCATATCTCCCTTTTTGTATAAATCAATGATTACAACTGAAGAACAAATCAAATGATTATAATAAATATTTTTATTTGTTTATTTTAAGTAGACACTACTATATAAATTATAAACTTACGTAGATGTCATATACAAAGGAAAAAGTGACCTTGGCCCCCGGTGCCCAGGGCTGGGATCGAACCAGCGTCTTCTGCATTCGGACCTGGGTATGTCCTTAAACTACGTCCGGACCTGGGTATGTCCTTAAACTACGCCAAAAAGAGAGGTATGGGCACTGCGAATGGCATCTCGCTAAGTGTGGTAGGGCACGTTCAGCGAATGTCATCGCTCAAATCTGGAGCAGAGCCCGACTGGGGAAGTACCTCCACCTTACAGAAAACCACAGCCAAATAGCACTAGACCCTACTCATAGTGTTGTGTTCCTGCTGGTGAGTAAGGTTGCCAAAGAGCTCAAAGAGGACCCAGTGTATTGACGATGAGGGACCTTCTTATTCCTTTAGTCGTCAACACAGTGAATCCTCCTTTTTGTAAAGGGTCGGCAACGCGCATGTGACTCCTTTGTAGTTGCAGGCGTCCATAGGTTACGGTAGCTGCTTACCATCAGGCGGGCCGTATGCTTGTTTGCCACCGTCGTGGTATAAAAAAAAAAAATTCGCGGCAGACGCCGTAACCACAAATCAAAATATTTATTAAAATAATTTGATTTGTTCTTCAGTTGTATTGACGGCAGCGCCATCTCTCTCGCTTTCAATGAACTCCTAAGTAGTTCGGATTGGAGGTATTTTACCTTAGATTATTGGCCAAATGCAGCTTAGCATTTACAAAGCTTGCATATACACGGCAAAATTCGACCGGTGCCGCTGTGACCCGGGTAGCGAAGTGGTTAGGGCGTCTGCCGCGAATGCAGAAGACGCTGGTTCGATCCCCGCCCTGGGCACCGGAGGCCAAGGTCACTTTTTCCTATGTATATGACATGACATCTACATAAGTTTAGTATACATATCTATTTACTGCAAAAAATAGTTCGCAGCGTAGCGCCATCTATTTCGGTACTCAAATGTACAGTCAGCAGCAGAAGTATCTAAGCGGGTGAGGTGTTCAAAATGACCTAAACACGACTTTATTGTTAAGAGAATAAGAGTGTGTCAAGATCATTTTGGAGACCTCGTCACAGAATAAGTAATAGTAGAAGTACAGAACATTCACCTTCCTCAATTTGACATTTAGTTTACAGAGAGATGAAAAAAAAGTTTTCAACGTGCTTCATATATCCATGCAGGTTTGAGACATGCCATAAACACTGGCTGAAATGATAATATGTGACGTTTTCAATCAAAACTACACATCATTGTCGGTTGTCATTAAGACTTAACTGCCATAAAAAATAATTTAGAAATATCTCTATTAACAACCGACTATGATGTACCTATGGCTTGAAAACGTCACGTATTCTCGAACGCACCCCTAAGGTGATAAGCTATGTGCCAACCCTTCCCTCATTAGCCCTCGCGGTGCGGTAAGCGCATCGGGAACAACGGGTACTATGTAGATAGACATAGTGAAACCCCCCTGACCTTGCTCCCTAAGCTACTTTTGCTGCTGACTCTCTTAGTATTTTTTCTACTCGTCGACTGTAATGCTTGAATTGTGAATTGTGTAGACCGAACTACTAGCGCATACTTTCCGATAGAGCTTTTATGGTCGCAATTTGTGACATCGCCAACGATGGTACAAAGGATTTTCATACAATATTGTAACACTGTTGTCCTTCCCGACCGTCCGTGTCCTTCCCGACCGCCGGCACAATCCACCGGGAGATAGAACTTACTCAATTGTATAGAGGCAGCAGGTCTTTCGTCGAACTCTATTCTTACCGGCTTGCCTAGATTGAGCACTCGTAGAAAAAATATTGTATACAATAGTGACACAATCAAGCTTTTCAATCTCGTACCTTACTTAGGCCACTCAGCAAGCTTCGTGGCCTAAACACGGTACTCGACTGAAAAGCTCTTAATTATGTCACGATTGTATAAAATACTATTTTGTATTGTTCATAACACAAACGCGTAAAATAACAAGGATTGTTTCTTAGTTAAAAATAATAGAGTATTTCGAGTTGTGACTTATTTCGCCTATAACCGATCCCGACGTACACCGATCAAATAATACTAGGGATACACAATCAGCCCAAAAAAATGGCCCCACAATAGCGCAAGAACGACTCGGGCGGTACATTCTCTGACAGTCTTATTACGGTATAAGGCCGTGTTCAAACCAAACTGACTGTAAGCCGCCGAATGTGAGCAGGCTCACTGTGAGCCCCAGTGTAAATGTGTAAATAAACGGTACTTTTGTCAGCGTCTACGCATAGCGTAATAACGTATTGTCGGATAGATGTGAACGAAAAAGTGAATATGTATGGAAATACAATAAACTGCGTAACGCTCACATTCGGCGGTTACAGTCAGTTTGGGTTGAACACGGCCTAAGATTGTCCGGTTAAAAATTTTCACGAGCCATATTTTCAGTAAATCTTGTTTGAATCTGTAACTCGTTTACATTGTTGCTCGAAGCCGACGTATGTAATGTTTCTATACAGTGTAATAAAAATACTGGAGAGTAAGAAACCAGGTATAAACCATTCTAAAGCGTTTATCAATGCCTTCAGCAAAAAGGCGTTCACGAACGCCTTGGCGCTGTCCAGGAACCAATTGCACAACTTGGTAAGGGTGCTTACTGGGCACTGCGGCCTAAATAAGCACATGCTTACTATGGGGACGTGACACTGGGCGGTGCAGACTCTGCATGGAGACAGAGGAGATGCCCTTGCACATCCTCGCAAAATGCCCTTCCTTAATGCGCACTCGTAACTTAATTCTGGGTAGGCACATACTACGCCCGGAGGAGTTGAAGTCTCTCGAGATCAAAAGGATCCTGGAACTGTTTGTAGTTGCAGGGTTAGACCGAGAGTTGTAGTAGGTGGCGATCACAATAGATCAGTAATGGTCGCAGTGATACATAGGCTTGGGAGCCTTACATAGCCCCTAAGAAGAAGAATGGGATAAGTCGTCACGGCTGGCCAACCCTCCATGCAAAACCTATGTTTTAGAGTTCCGTACCTCGAAAGGAAAAAACGGAACCCTTATAAATCACTTTGTTGTCCGTCTGTCTGTCTGTCAAGACCATTTTTCTCAGGAATGCGTGGAGGTATCAAGCTGAAATTTGTATCAAATAACCGGGTCTATTGTCCCTTGGAGCTGTGAAAATTTTAAACTTAAAAGCCAACGCAATCAAAAGATACAGTCGTTTATGCTGCAAAATTTAGAGTTTTTCGGCACTCGCAAAACCTACGGGGTACTTCCCGTAAACTCAGAAACTTGAAACTTGGCACGAAGAAACTGCATATAGCACAGACAAAGGAAAAATTACGAAAAGTAGACATTTTTAGTAAAATCATACAAAAAATATATTTTTTTTTTTATTTAAACTTACTACCTTATTCCTCGTAAACGCGTGTAGGTATTAAATTGCAATTTATGTCAAATACTCAGGTCTATTCTATAATACCTTTAAGCTGTAACCAAGTCAATTTTCTATGTCAATGCAATGGGTGAACTTTTACTTATATACCTACAGGTTTCTACGGAACCCTCGGTGCGCGAGTCCGACTCGCACTTGGCCGGTTTTTTATTATTAGAATACGATACCAATTATACCCTTAAAAGGGACACTAGCATTTTTGTTACTTCTTGTAGGTTTTGAGTTCAGAAAAATATTGAGCTTCTGTGTGACTCAGATCAAACTTTGATTATTTCAGGGCGACATCGACTCCCGCCTAATGTCAGCCATCCTGACCGGCGTAAAGCGCGCCTATCCGTTCGCCGACAAGGCTCGGCTCGCCGAAACTCCGGCGCATATAGACGCAATACACAAACTGGTGCATTTGGCTACGGTCAACATTGCTATACATGCTCTAGCACTGCTGTTTCATATAAGTGATGCTTCCAAAGGCACGTCAGACAGGTAAAAATATCATTACCATTTTTATGGTCATTACCATGTCCATCATTATTTTCCACATTGCCACTAATCATGCCATCGCCAATTAGGCATATAAACGCCATACTGAAATTGTTGCACTTGGCTACAGTCAACATTGCTATACATGCTCTAGCACTGCTGTGTCATATAAGTGATACTTCCAAAGAAACGTCAGACAGGTAAAAACATCATTACCATTTTTATGGTCATTACCATGTCTATCATTATTTTCCACATTGCCACTACTCATGCCATCGCCAATTAGGCATATAAACGCCATACTGAAACTGTTGCACTTGGCTACAGTCAACATTGCTATACATGCTCTAGCACTGCTGTTTCATATAAGTGATGCTTCCAAAGAAACGTCAGACAGGTAAAAACATCATTACCATTTTTATGGTCATTACCATGTCTATCATTATTTTCCACATTGCCACTACTCCTCATGCCATCGCCAATTAGGCATATAAACGCCATACTGAAACTGGTGCACTTGGCTACAGTCAACATTGCTATACATGCTCTAGCACTGCTGTTTCATATAAGTGATGCTTCCAAAGAAACGTCAGACAGGTAAAACATCATTACCATTTTTATGGTCATTACCATGTCTATCATTATTTTCCACATTGCCACTACTCATGCCATCGCCAATTAGGCATATAAACGCCATACTGAAACTGTTGCACTTGGCTACAGTCATCATTGCTATACATGCTCTAGCACTGCTGTTTCATATAAGTGATGCTTCCAAAGGCACGTCAGACAGGTAAAAATATCATTACCATTTTTATGGTCATTAGTCATTACCATGCCCATCATTATTTTCCACATTGCCACTACTCATGCCATCGCCAATTAGGCATATAAACGCCATACTGAAACTGTTGCACTTGGCTACAGTCAACATTGCTATACATGCTCTAGCACTGCTGTTTCATATAAGTGATGCTTCCAAAGAAACGTCAGACAGGTAAAAACATCATTACCATTTTTATGGTCATTACTATGTCCATCATTATTTTCCACATTGCCACTACTCCTCATGCCATCGCCAATTAGGCATATAAACGCCATACTGAAACTGGTGCACTTGGCTACAGTCAACATTGCTATACATGCTCTAGCACTGCTGTTTCATATAAGTGACGCTTCCAAGGGAACATCCGACAGGTAAAAACATCATTACCATTTTTATGGTCATTACCATGTCCATCATTATTTTCCACATTGCTACTACTCCTCATGCCATCGCCAATTAGGCACACCATAATGAAACTGGTGCTTTTGGCTACGGTCAACATTGCTATACATGCTCTAGCACTCCTGTTTCATATAAGCGATGCTTCTAAGGGAACGTCAGACAGGTAAAAACATCATTACCATTTTTATGGTCATTACCATGTCCATCATTATTTTCCACATGGCCACTACTCGTCATGCCATCATCAATTAGGCACACCATACTGAAACTGGTGCATTTAGCTACCGTCAACATTGCTATACATGCTCTAGCACTCCTGTTTCATATAAGTGATGCTTCTAAAGTTCTAAGGGAACGTCACACAGGTAAAAACATCATAACCGTTTTTATTGTCATTACCATGTCCATCATTATTTTCCACATGGCCACTACTCGTCATGCCATCGCCAATTAGGCATATAAACGCCATACTGAAACTGGTGCATTTGGCTACCGTCACCATTGCTATAGCATGTATAGCACTAGCACTGCTGTTTCATATAAGTGATGCTCCCAAAGGAACGTCCGACAGGTAAAATCATCATAACCATTCTTATTGTCATTACCATCGACGACATTATCTTTGGTTAGACAGATCCTGCAGATCCATCTTAGATAAAATTAAGTTTGATATGACAATAAAACCAGAATAAGAATAATTTATTATGTTAAGGAAAAATAAATATTTGCCCGAGATATTTTATATATACACTGACTGAGAAGAAAAACAGTAGCAACCATTTACCAGGAAAGCGTAAATACAATTCTGCCCTGCTAAGCCGAAATGCGCTATCTCAGAAAAAAAAACAAACTTATACCATCTATTCTGTAGCTCAGAGTACCATTTTCAAGAGAATTTGATTTTGAATTCGGCTGAGCAGGGCAGAATTCTACATTTTAAAAACTTCCAGATACTACACATCTCTATACCGCAAGTTGACAAGCGCCGACATATTCACAACCTCTCATTCGGCGCTACTCTTCTCGCTCATATACAAGTCGTTGAAGCAGGACGAGAACGTTCCACGGGTGACGGCCATCATTAAGAGATTGCTGCAATTGTGCTGTCAAATGTCTCCTGCTCAGGTAAGTGGCTTAATTTGTTTTATCTACACTCACTTGTAAGTCCTCTAAAACGTGTTCAAAAACGGTAGGCAATGGCTAGCATTACCACAACCGATTTTACTATGGTAAGCTTTTTATCTGTGGCAGTAACGTAATTTTAACTTTACATGCTCATATACACGTTATGAGTTTCAAATTCCGAACATCGAATTTGATAACATAATGTAAATCCTGTCCTCCTTCCTGACCAACGGCACGCGCCTCCCCGACCGCCGGCACAATCGAGTTGGCCATGGCGGTGCAATGGCGGTCATTCTATGGTTTCCGAACATTTCATTTACAATATATAATATGAGTGTAGATAAAGCAGTGTATGCAACTGTACGTAATTAGGCCTTAAAACACTCGTGTGATCTTATTATGAAACGAGCCGCAGGCGAGAAAACCACACTCGTATTTTAAGGACCCTTATTACGTAACAGTTACATAAACTACTATTACGTTTACGCTTAAATATTAGTCTTACAACGTGTCGCTGTAAAGGTGGGTACGGACTTGAGGTAGCCTTAAGTTGAGGCACGCACGGCTCGCCTGTTTGCTCAAATTCGTACGCGCCTCACGCGCCGTGGGCGAGCAGCGAGGCGCGTACGGATTTGAGCAAACGGGCGAGCCGTGCGTGCCTCAAGTCTGTAACCACCTTTACAGTGTGAGTAAAGTAACTATAGTATGGCCAGCCAACGAACGCAGTAGCAATGTACAGAGAACAAAAACATGACAACATTAAGAATCAGTGAAAAAAGCAGCAATGATCATCAAATTTTATGTTTTTTAATTTTAGTTGGTATTTCCGCCCCTTTCATTAGATGACATTTACGATGTGTAAAAAGGAGACGGATATATTTCGTCTGATCTGTCATCAACTGCAACAGATACTCTGGTTGAGGCAATTGACATATGCCTTAAAAATTAATTTAAATTTAATTGGAAACGTTGCAGGAGTTCTATCTCACTCGCGCTTAAGATGAGAGAGTGAAATGCACTATAAACAAATTCAATGTGAATTGAAATGTTCGTCATGTAATAAGGTGTCTCATCACAAAGGGTTGCCACATGTACGTATATTGAATTTGCTGCGCATTTCTACTGACAGAAATGGTTTGCCAGACTATTCATTCCCTTTTAGTAGTGATGGTATGGTCCTAGCGTAAGAAAAAGACAGTTTGATTCTCTCTGTCTATGCACTTAGTGATTCCTACTTCTGTTCTGTAAAATATTTAAATATGCCATGGCACAAAAAATATATAAAACTTTTTTTCTTGTTGCTATTGTAGGCTTGCGGTATGCTGTTTTTGGTGTCACAAGTGTTGAAAGATGGTGCGAAGAAAGAAGCGCTGAGACTGGTGTGGACTGAGAGAGAACTTAAAGAGGTATGTTAGCAGTCTAATAAAGTCTACAGGGTAAGGCTGCGTTTCCACCAGAAATGAGGGAGGATGCGTTGCGAGGTATGTGTTTGTTAAGCACCAATACGTCTGTTTTCGGTACGAAGTGCCACAGCGCCATCTGCCGAGTCTGGAGTCGAGTTATTCTCTCAGCGTAAAGCGACGAACAAAGTATTAGAAACTAGGATTTAGTGTCTGGTGTGACCGACAGATGACGCTCGTGCTTTAACCTGAAATAAGGAACGCGATTTTGTATGGATATTGTCCATCCATGTCTATCTATATCATCCTTGATCCTCGCATAGCGTAGCTCTAGGATTGGTTCTTCAAAAAGACATTCCTTGCAACGCATCCTCGCTTATCTCTGGTGGAAACGCAGCCTTATACATATAGAGTACGCATGCACCCAATGACAGAACATATGCAACGCGACTAATCGGAAAACACGTTTCCAAATGGCTGACAGCATACTGTTTATTTATTGATCGTATGGCTACATGTCACTGGATATATATAGGCATTTCCTCCCTGGGGTAGTAGTAGTGGGAAAGCAGATGATAAAGAAAATCCAGTGAGTGCTGCGAGGTCCAGATGGGACAGTGGAGCTGCCAAGTTTATTACTCTATTAGCACCACCCAGGGATCACGTGTAGGGTTGTCGAAGGTGTTTCCTACGGACGCAGAGTAACATTGATCCCCACAGCATACTGTAACCAGTCTACATAATTTAGTCGGTTGGCGTCTTGGAGGGGAACGAAAAAGTTGTAAGCTATAATCATAATGTGAGACTATGGCAAGGGCCAAACTATAATAGCGTCTTCTCTGTCATACCTATTGAAAGTTCCGAAAGACCATTCCGTTTGGTCTTGGTATTATTATTACCCCGATCAGTGTATACCTAGTATCATAAGTCTATGACTTTTGTTTATTTCCTTATCCTTAAAAACTTTAAATGAAAACAGAAAAAAATATTTAGTACGTAAAATTACGTTACCAATTAAATATGAAGACCTGTGCTGATTTCTAGGAACCAAAGGAAGAGCCACAAGAGATTGACGAAACTGAGACAGAAACAAACGAGACAGCAGCTAGCGTAGAACAGACAGAGAAGGAAGAAGAAAAAGTAGAACAGAAGAAAGTAGACTTGTTAAGAGGAGACAAGAAGGACTTGCTTATGGGTAATGACATTTAAAATTTGATAAAGGATTTAAGTAAAGTTAAGTTTCAACAATTTTATTTTAAAGATTTGCTAAAATTGCTAATAACATTAGTGGGGTAATTTAGATAACATTTTTAGTTTTTGATTTTACCTGGTTACAATTATTGTTTTCGGAATAAACTAGATAAATATACTTTTCACCTCAGCAGCTCGAACAAGCCTACTTCCCTGCGAATACACAGTGACGAAAGTCGCACTTTCGTCACTCCCTGGAATGTCAAAAGTGCGACTTTCGTCACTCCAAGGAGTGAGACAAAGTAGTTTTTTAATTTAGTGAAGGCCATGAACTGCCACTTCATATTTCGGGGTCTATTACAAATTCGAAAAACATATTTTTAACCTTCAATATGTTCTCACTACTGAGGTGAAAAGTTGTATGTGTCACACGAGAGCAAAGGTTTTTTACGTCTCGTGTTTTTGAGTCCCTCGCTACGCTCAAGTTTCTAACTTAGAATCACTCGCTTCGCTCGTGATTCAATTATAGAATCTTTCGCTTACTCGGGGCTCAAAATCAACACTCGCAAGAAAAACCAACTTTCCTCTCTTGTTGCACAAATAACTATACTTTTTTTAAAACAGGGAAGTGAAGTGACTCCTGGCCAAACAGTGTTACAATAAACATAAATGTGATATTTTTTTCAGACGACGACGAAGAAACCTACGTGGATCTCAAAATCGACGACCAGGGCAACATAAAACCTAAGAAGCGTAAGCCAACAGCCGCTGTGACCGGCTGGTACCACGCCAGGGTCAAAGGCGAGGATGTCAAGGATAAAGAGGATAGCGAGGATAAGGAGGTCGCTGCTAAGATACAGTTGAAGAAGACTATCAATAGTGAAAGAGTAAGTTAATAACATAAACAGTTCTAGGGAAATAAAGATCCAAAACAGTTCATTACCATTTGTGATTCAAAAACAACTGTGCTTCTCATTTAAACCTAGTATTTTTCACTGAGTTTGACTGAAATATTAGCAGTCTTAAAGAAAACTATTAATAGGAAAAAGGTAAGTCATAAGGGCAGTATATAGTTAATATAAACATACGTAGATCTCAAGATAGATGACCAGGGTAACATAAAACCTAAGAAGCACAAGCCAACAGCCGCTGTGGAGGCGAGGATGTCAAGGAAAAAGAGTATCCTCTTGTTAATTTGTTTAAAAAAGAGTCAATCTAAAGACGACATATTTTTTTAAAGTCGCTTAACAAACTTTGTATACTTTGAGGAGTAGAATCTACATTTAAATTTTTGCTTATGTTACAGGTGTTTAGCTTTGACTTTTAAGATTCGTGTTTACTGTGGCAACATCGTGTCACAGTGATAAAAAAAAATATTACCGTTGTTCGTCCTGTCAGTTGACTAGGAGAGTCAGTGTCATCTCGAACCTCGATAGAGTGAACACAACCTGTCGACTGTCGTTATTGTTAAGAGCACCATTATCAACCCGCTTTGTATCCTGGTGTACATCAGAGGTCTAAGTTAAAGGATCTGAGGTAACGGTTACTAGATACTCTAGCTAGCGACGAGAGACGGCAGCCTGAACTAACGGTCCCATAACGGAAGCCAACGATTTGCACCACACAATCCACGGAATCAAGGTAACTTCACATCACACGCTCGTAACTCTAGCTAGTCCAGATCTCTAAAACTTTATACTAACTTTCTTGCTCAACCTACTGTCCCTAAATATACCTACGCCCGGTTTTTCCATTCCCCTTTTTCGCGCTTTCGAAACTACAGTCCGCATCCTGTCGCAATCGAACATTTTTGGTCCTTCGAGCCGGATAATTTGATAAGCGACCTTTGGTTTTGTCGTTCGTTTTTTTTTCACTTTCGAAAAATTAGGGTAGGATTAACAAAATAGTTGAGGGTAAGCAAGAAAGTTCGTCGTGTGGTGGTGTTCTTAATAAGCATTTGAATTTTATCGTTCATTCTCTTGTTATTGAAGTGGTTAATGCCGCTGGCAATATTTTCTCAGCTGTCATCTGTCACTACTGTCAGTGTCAGTCGGCAGTCGGTGTTTGCAGTGTTGCCAATTTAGCATTTTATATGCTAGATCTAGCATACTATCATCTCAATCAGCATTTTCTTTTAGCATTTAGCATATAGCATATTTTTTTAGCATATTTACACGAAGCAAGAAAGCAGAATACAACGATATTATTTCATAAGAAAATTAATTTCTGTTATTAAAAATTGTATATCTGTATTATCTGTTTTCGAACGGTTATTATTTTTTACATAATTAGGGACCTTGACACATGGTCGTCACCAAGACTCACAAAAAAATGCCCAGTCACTACATAATCCTTATACTTTTTTCAGAAAATTTGGCCGATTTGATCAGGTCTGGCATAATTTCTTTGTTATGATATGGTGGACAATCAACCAAATCCGAGATTATAGGCTCAAGGGCACATATAAAATGAAGTTGGCATATTATTAGCATTTTTTCATCCTCACTCTAGCATATTCAGGACCATTCGAGTTGGCAACACTGGGTGTTTGTTTGGTTATAGTAAACAGACAAATTTATTATTTCATTTTATTGTTTTGTGCAGTATTATTATCGTGTAGGTTAAAATGGGTCATGGTAACAAGTCGGAAGATGCAGAGGCAGTTGTAAACCCACTGTTGCTTGAGCGAGACTACGCTGTCATGCGTCTTGAGCTTGTTCGGTCATTGTCTGATGCTGACTTGGCCCTATGTAGTGCGGCTGAGCTAGATTCCATCGCTAAAAATTTCCACCGAGCTCAGTTAAGGCTGTTGAGCAGTGCTCCGCGAGAAGACCATCGCGAGATTTGTAATCACACGGCACAGTTCGACGCAAAACTTAGGTCAGTAAAAGCACGTTTACAGTCAGAATTAAAACCTACCATAGGGGTTTCAGGGCCGCAGTCGGCGGTCCTACCCAAATTGCCAAAGCTACATATTAAACCTTTTGATTCAAAGATAGAGAACTGGATAACGTTTATTCAGCTTTTTAATTCGTTAGTACATAAGCGTACTGATTTAGCCGATGTTGCAAAGTTACATTATTTGGTGTCCAGTGTGCAGAATGAGGCATATGAATTAATTAAAAATTATCCCATGACAAATGAGAATTATAAGGTAGCATATGATGCACTCTATAAACAATATAATAAGATGAGACCTATCGCATGCACTTATTATGATAAGTTGCTCAATTGTCAGCCGGTGAAATCTTCTCTGGCAAGTGATTTACAACGGGTGTATCAAACATTTAAGGAGAATTTGTCGATACTAGAAACTTTTAATTTACCTGACAAGAATTTTATGTTAGTGCAGTTACTCTGGTCGAAATTAGATAGGGACACCAAGGAACAGTTCGAATTGGAGCATAACTCTGATGATGTTCCAGAATTCAATAAGTTGCAGAACTTTGTTGAAAAAAGACACCGGGCTTTGAACGCTGCAGCGTTTGTTAGTAGTGTGAGTCAACCTAGTACTAGTAGATCTAATAGTAAGGCAAGGATGGCTTTGGTTGTGTCTGCTCCGGTTTGTGAGGTATGTGGAGAGGCTCACAGTATTACATCCTGTCCTACTTTCTTGAAGTATGACCCCGCTACTCGGTTTAAATGTATCAAAGACAATAGGTTGTGCATTCTATGTTTGGCTGGTTCTCACTTAGTGAAATCTTGCAAGTCGAAAAAAGGGGTGAGCAGTGTAGGTTCTCGCATCACACGCTACTCCACTTTGACAGTGCAAATGTTCCTGTACTGTCAGCAATGGATGGGAATAGTTTGGAGCGTCCCTCAGAAACTTCAAATCCGCTGGCTATGGTGGCCAGTAACCTAGCCGCTCGTTCGTTATTCTCGACTGCTATGGTGTTAGTAAAAAATATACAGGGTGACTTTGTGCCAGTTAGGGCTTTGCTCGACGGCGCCAGCGCTTGTAACTTTTTGAGTGAAGCATGTGCTGAGAGGCTTGGTCTCCGAGTGAACCGTGGTAAACATGCTGTGACTGGCATTGGTGAGTCGGTCACTGAACCTGGTGGGTCTTTAACATGCACGCCCAGCAAACATTTTTGGTAAAAATAACGATAAAACCACCTATTATAGGTCGCAAATCAGACAGTGACCAAAATCAGTTACCTCGAATCGACGTGGATTCCACGTGGAATCCACCAAAGTGGGAAAAAAAAGCACGTGCCGGCTACGTCGATTTCACGTAATTTTAGTAATTGCGACCTAATGGTTACTACATAGGTAATGTTTGCGACGTGGATTGAACGTCGCCACGACGTGTCATGTGGTTGCAATGTACTAAATTGGTAAGACTTACCATTTTTCAACATGATTTCAACGTGTTTTTTACCATTTAATTACCCAGACAGGTTTATTTTTTATGAGATATCATGCAGAGAAAGAGACAAATATATTACGAGAGTATTATCTTTTCGCTCACAAACAAAATGTCTAACTAAAAATCAATCTTAAGTTTTGCAACGAGAATGGCGGCCATTACTTGGCGTAAAATAATTATTTAGTTGGATTACGCAGGAATTATACGATGAAATCTTGTGCGCTGAAAATTTTCTCGTGCAGTATGTTAGGTTTTTATTCAAAACTACTAATGGGCTTTCGAAATACTTAAGTATTACTTTTTTTAAGCTCATAAGTAGTATGTATTGCTTGAATTGGGGTTC
Source organism: Pammene aurita (assembly GCA_947086415.1). Classification (NCBI taxonomy): domain Eukaryota; kingdom Metazoa; phylum Arthropoda; class Insecta; order Lepidoptera; family Tortricidae; genus Pammene; species Pammene aurita. Next base: position 7,276,569 of record OX352314.1, on the reverse strand, counting down.
GTAAATTTGAGTTCGGTGTTTGTAAATATATTAAATTGACTTTATATATTTTTTCATTTAAATGATAATAAAAGTACCGTTAGATTTTATTGTTATTGGTATTACAACTTACCTAAATTATGTGATTTGCAATATCACGTCCTAATTATAACAAAACAAAATGTCGGCTCGACTAAGAAGTTAAAATTTACCTAAAAATACGACGTACTAGTATTTAAGTCAATTTTACGTAATATATACTTAATTCTGCGACCTAATGGTGCAGAGTAACCGTTCATGGTCGAAGCGACCGCCATCACAACGTCACTTTGACCGCGAGGCGAGCGCAATCGTATTCAGTATTTGTTTGACAGCGCGGGTGTAGGCGGTGTGCTTCCGATGAGGTGCCAAGCACAGACAGTTAGTGGCGAATTAACACATTTGCCGCCAGTAGGCTATTCAAATTTTGTCGCCCCTTTTGACCTCTGCATTTCGATACCCTACACGGACAAACGAAGGTGGAAGAAAATATTTTAGAATTAAAAGACTAAAAAAATATTCTTTGTTTAAAAAAAATATGTCTTATGAAAAATTAAGAACTGATTACATTAATTCTAAACCTGTCCAGTAAATTTTCTAAACTAATAACATTTGTTCTAAACCAGTTTAGTAAATTTTCTGAACTTCTAAATAATGTAATCTATGAAATCAATAAATACTTACATACAGCAGCATACGAATTTCTAGTAAGCTTACTGATATTTAACATCATTGGATTCCAAATATTACTGCACAGTTTCTAAACAATTGGTATTCTCATCATAAATATTAAACTATATAAGAATACTTGTACAAATTTTTGATAAATGGTTGACAAAAAAAAAGTTTGTAAATTTGCTAACCCGGTTTGTAATTTTCTGTGTTTCCAGTAAGTAAAGTTTGGTAACTTGAGAAATATAATTTTTGCTGAAGCTTAATTATTATTGCTAGTATTGCTACATTTTATTCCTGATTCAACATTAGAATCTAAATATCACTGTTTTTAAAATAGATAATCATTTTCAGTATAATATTTTTCTCCGTGTAGTTCATAATCATATTAATTTGTTTGTCAATGAAATTGCAACTTGCATGGAATAGTACGAAGGAAGTGTACTAAATTGGTAAATATTTTTTATTGGACTTATAGTTTAAAAACAATACGAACAATATTCTTATCAAAGTATCTGTTAACAATCTGCATGGCGATCATGATCACAATAAAATCAATTCAGTTATAAAACTTTTACATGACCTTTTTGCGCGATTTTATATCCGCAAAATCGTCAATTATATCGTCGTATGTAATTTTGTTCATTAGTTCTGACTCTATGCACAAAAGAGCTAAGGCATTTAGCTTTTTTTGGCATAATGTAGATCGTAGATAGTTTTTCACCCACTTTAAGCAAGAAAAGCTTCTCTCACCCGAACAATTTGTCGCTGGTGTACACAGAGCCATGCGAACTGCTATATCCAAGTTTGGATAAATGTTCTCCAAATTCTGATTTCGCAGAAACGATGATAGACTTTTTAATGATCCAGAATCTAGTTTTAACAAAATTCTTTCAGAAGAAAGGTGGCCTTGTAAGTGTACACATTCCTGAACTAGGCTAAATCATTAGGATACATTTTTTCCAAAAAAATTGCTTTTTCCGTAAGGGTCGATGTTGACAACTCACTTATTTTAATTTTCTCGTTAAATCCGTAGTAGGCCTCCTGTCGTTTCTCTAACTCGGACACGAGTCTTATCTACGGGGACGAGAAACGTGTTAATCCTGAAAGTTTCACTCGCAGTCATTCTAATTTCTTCATCAGGTGTTTCATCAATCATTTTTTTCTTTTCGGTTGTCTTTTTCCGATATATGTTGTGTATTGCTTCGATACGCTTAATTCCATCGACTTTTCTTCGAAATACTTGAAGTTCTCTCGTTCAGCTAAGAAAAACTTACAGTTTACTGTTTCCGGTCCGGCTTCCAACTCTGATGGTTCGATAACTGCCCGACCTGGGCGGATGGTAATTTGTTTCCGGTGTCTGTATGTGATGAAGAACAAGCATGCTAATTTTCAAGCGGTTGCCTGACAATTGTTTTTTTTAATTTTTTTCTTTGCTCTCGTGCAGGTAACCAGTCCAACCAGGAGGGATGGCATTAAAATTTTGTTATATAACCAGGGTACATTCTTTCAGGCAACCGCTGTTTCAATCGGTTGCCTCACGATATTTTTTTTTACACATCCCCCGTATTTCCGCTTCAGTCCAAGTTAGGTCAGTTCGGGTTGCACAGGGCGGTTCCTCATCACTTCAGGAGCTTAAAAATACCGCGAGCCATCCGGTTGCCTCGCGGTCACTGAAATTACGCGTCATGGCTTTAACTATTTATAAATTGTCGTAAATAAAGTTCCAAAGGTGGTTTTCCACTTCCATAGTAAATTGCTGCAAACATCGGCTTTATATTTGGCATGTCATACATTGTATATTGCCATAGCAATAGGCCACACTTCGGAAGCAGTACTGTTAAAAAAAGACATACCGTCTACGTTGAACATCAACATAATAGGAACTTAATCCATATCTGACAAAGTTTTTTGTAAACAATTGCTTTGATACCAAAACTTGCCTTGGCCCATAGGCACTATAAAGATATCGTCAGTTTTTAAAAGTGTTCGTCCATCTTTTGGCAATTTAAATCCGTAAAACTAACAAGTCTATGTAAAATTGCCAATGGTTGCAGTGACATGGCGGATATGCACTTTGATTCGCTTAAAACATTTATAAAAAGTGTGCGAAAATGTTTTTTACAACATTAAGCCAAGTTACCATTTACTGGTGTTTAAAATAAATAAATGAATAGATATATTATTATCCTTAAGTAAAAACTAAAAATATACTTTTTTGTTTTGTTTGTTTTTATGTTACACATAGTTGTTTATAATGTTGTTCTTTAAAATGCGTGTGTGTTTATATCCAAATTATTTTGCATGCGGTGTTTACCTATAAGTAATTGTGACATTATTCTTTAAGTAGGTTAGCTTTTAAAATGTAAACATGTATCGATGTCAACAATTTTTGGAAAACCTTAATAAATAAAAAAAATTAAAAAAGTCGTTTTGAGATGAGTTGGTGGGTTTATGATGTACTGTCCATTTTCTTAGGTCTTCCATAAGTTTTATTGATTTTATATTAAAGCAGTCTTCATTTTTAATGTACTCATCTCCAGAGTCTTTATTTTCCGATTCTTTGTTTGCACCGATTTCATTGCCATCTCTCATCTCATCTATATTATCAGATATTTGATTTCCTAATGCAATATTATAGGAATGCATATAATCAAGATCTTTGCTTGTGTGTGTTATTGAAACGATATCAGTATCAGTAGATTGACACAAAGTTGGATATCGATGCAAACTGGATTTAGAAGTTAATTCACACTTTTGTTCTTCTTTTAATAATTCACTTTGAATTTTCATATTATCCTAATACTTCCTATAGTGACTACTGGAATATCTATATTTTTTTTGTCTTTGGCCATTGTAAATCCAACACTACTGTTGGTTTAAAAACGAAATAACTATAGGGTAAACACGTCCTATTTCACCAATAAATGACTTATTTGTAAGTAAAACAAACCTGAAGTCGCCTCGCAAACTTCAACTTATTAGTTATTTTTTAAGGTTTATTTGACTATTAGGTAATCTAAATGAAACCTTATGGTATATTTAGTACCTTACAAGTGTTTTTAACTTTATAGTCTCAATTTGGTATCTATGGAAGGTAATATTTATTACGAAATTGGTAGCAAAAGCTACTTAAATCGTCGACCTAAAGGTCCTCACTATAAGAACAAATTACGTCGCATATACACCTAAGATGCACCTACAAGTATATATTAACTATTGGTCAAGTTTCGAAGTTAATTTTACCTTATATTTTGCTCATTCTCAACCCTTAAGTTTCTGACCTTATAGTGAATTGATTAAGGGAAATTTACGTTTTAATGGCTCTATATTTTTACCCGGAAGTATAAATGTACGATATGTGAATTTATGTGGTGCGTATGATGTAATTTTTACCTAAATTAGTAATATATTCTAGAGCCTGGGGAAAAGTACTTAGAATGTTTGCTGGGCGGTTTCACCCAGTAATGAGAGCTCTGACTCTACCTTTTCGTTGGAGGCATACCTGCTGCCGAAGATTTGTCCAGACACACCAACCGAGCGTGTTGACGCATCATCGTGGCAACACATAAAAAATTTGGAGTTATCTGACCCCTCTTGGCATACTACGGCGCCTGTCGACATGCTTTTAAATGTTAACATTTTCGCCTCATCATTACGGCCCGGTCTGATCCAAGGAGGTCAAGGGCAGGCAACTGCCCTCAATACAATGTTCGGTTGGGTGTTACTGGGTGATGCAAGCGCGCCGAAGGCAGATGCCTATGGTTCTACACGTCGCAGAGTCGTAGAGTCCTGTTACTCCCCTCTCGCACAACCTACTCGCTGCTCTCGTTCTCGCCAACGCTCCAATTCTCGCTCTCGCTGTCATTCCCACTCTCGCTCTCGCCCTCGTTCTCGCACTCGCTCGCACTCTAACTCTCGCTTTCGCTCTTGTTCTCGCTCTCGCTCGTACTTCGACTCTTGCTCTCGCTCTAGCTTGCACTCAGACTTTGGTTCTCGTTCTTGCTCTCGCCTTCGGCCTTGGGCCTGCTATCGATCCCATTCTCGGTCGGCCTCAACCCCAAATTCCGTTCTAGCTTTTGTGTTCAGCTTTACTCTTGCTCTCGTCCTCGCTCTCGTTCTCGCTCTCGTACCCGCTCTTGTCCTCGCTCTCAATTTCGTTATCGCCTTCGCTCCCACTTTCGTTTTCATGGACCTGGCGTCCTTATCGCCCTTCCGTTCTTGTTTAAAATTCGAACACTGCGGTGGTACTTATAGCTGTCCCAGGTTCCGTCCTTGTAGCCATGCCTGTTTTTGCTCTCGTGGTAGATTGTTTCAGGGTGGGCGGACGCCTCGGATGGGTCCTTCTCGAACGGAATAACTCCAATACTCAACCCTTCATTACATTAGTGTCGTCTATTTTTCGTCTCGTTCTAACTTTATCAATATTCTCTTGTATTCGTTCTTTGTCTAGTAAAATACTAGTGTATTTTGGTAGGCGGAATGTTTAGCTTTGACTTTTAAGATTCGTGTTTACTGTGGCAACATCGTGTCACAGTGATAAAATAAAAATATTACCGTTGTTCGTCCTGTCAGTTGACTAGGAGAGTCAGTGTCATCTCGAACCTCGATAGAGTGAACACAACCTGTCGACTGTCGTTATTGTTAAGAGCACCATTATCAACCCGCTTTCTCGTAGAACTTAACTAGAATCAGTGTTGTGCAAGTGAACAATGCCGGCGATATCCTGGTGTACATCAGAGGTCTAAGTTAAAGGATCTGAGGTAACGGTTACTAGATACTCTAGCTAGCGACGAGAGACGGCAGCCTGAACTAACGGTCCCATAACGGAAGCCAACGATTTGCACCACACAATCCACGGAATCAAGGTAACTTCACATCACACGCTCGTAACTCTAGCTAGTCCAGATCTCTAAAACTTTATACTAACTTTCTTGCTCAACCTACTGTCCCTAAATATACCTACGCCCGGTTTTTCCATTCCCCTTTTTCGCGCTTTCGAAACTACAGTCCGCATCCTGTCGCAATCGAACAACAGGCACCACCCGGTATAAAGGAGAATAAAAAAGAATGAGGATAATTTATTGAAAGAAAGCAATGTGCTTCCCGGTATTTTGATAGTCTTGCGTGTACAGATCCAAACCCAACACGCAGAGGCCCTTGTGAGAATAGAGAACATGCATAATAGTACACTCGCGATCAAAAAAATCGACTCAAACTAACTTTTAATTTCATCGTTTAATATCTCAGGAACCAATCATGAGATCAAAAAAGCAACGGTACCTTTTTAGAGCTAACAGTGTCAGCTTTCAATACGAGCATGTTTTTCAGGCGAAAAATTTCAGTTCATGAAAAACAAGCTAGCATACCAAGGAGGTGTAAAATTTGGGTGCAAAAATGACCTTAACAACGAAAGAAAAAACATTTTCATGAACGAATAACAATTTATTTTTATCTTTAATACCTGGTGTTACCACCAAAAACCTTTTTCACACATGCCATGCGTCTCTTCATTGACCTTATCAGCTTCCTGATGGTATCCTGGGGGCATGCTTCCCACTCTTCGACCAAAGCTTCTTTCAGGGCCAAAATTGTCTCCGGAGCAGGATTGCGAGCTCGAACCTTGCGTTTCAGGTAATCCCATAAGTGCTCGATAGGATTTAAATCAGGACTCAGAGGTGGCCACTTCAGAGTCGGGATGCCAACTGCGTCAAGGTACTCCTTTGTGACGCGGGCGGTATGACAAGGGGCGTTGTCTTGCATGAAATGGAACCCCTCGTCAAAGAACCCGGCGTAGGAGACGACATGGTCTTGCAGGATGTCGGTGATGTACAGTGATCGGAATAGGTAGTGCCATTTCGGGTGAATGACCTTAAACATTGTAAATAACATGGATAAGACTTGAGATTCTCCGACATATTTCTCACAGAAAATTTTCTTCAAAACGCAAAAGTTAAAAAATGACATTATAAATACATCATTTATTTAAAATTACTTTTGTTTAACAGTTACAATTATTATTATTATTATTATAGCCTTTTTATTCCTTAATAAACAAACAGTATTTTTACATATTACTTCGTAATTATATAATTGTATAAAATTAAATTCTTATTTCATTTCATGCATTATTTTTTATATACTTAATATATTTTTCGCAATGAACAATAATACAATCATAAAATAAAACACGACACATCAACATCATTATTTTAAATGAACATAATTAAATTATTAATTTCTTTGAAATTATAGTAGCAAACCATATTTTTTTTCAATATTTTCTACTGTCAATCTATTTCTTTTGACGTTCGATATTTAACTGAAACCACATTTTTCATACTTACGTTAGGCATACGGTTCTTTAAAACATTTTTTAAACCTAACACAAACTTTAAATTTTCATATCGAATCCCGGGGTTAAAAACTGCATCCATACTGAACTTACGCACCGAAGTCCCGCGAAATGGCACTACCAATTCCGATCACTGGTGATGTACCTGTCTGCATTCAAACCACCGCCTCGACCCCCGCCATCAACAAAAACCAGCTCGGTCCGCCCCTCCATGGAAATCCCCGCCCACATCATGACGGAACCTCCACCGTAGGCGACTGTTTCAGCGAAGCAACACTGGGCGAACCTCTCTCCAGGTCTTCGGTACACCCGTCCTCTTCTGTCGCTGCCATGGAGACACACTCTGCACTCGTCGCTGAAGAGTACGCGGCTCCATTGGTCGTAGGTCCAATTTTCGTAGGTCGCCACGAATTCCTTCCGAGCGTCCCGATGCCTCTGAGTCAGTTTGGGCCCAGTAGCAGGTCTTCTTGGGGTAAGGTTGGCTTCCTTGAGTCTCCGCCGAACTGTTGAGGTGCTAACAGGCACAACCCGGTTCCGCATCAGGTCTTGCTGGATGGCAACAGCGGTACGGTGGCGATTACGAAGACTGGAGGTGGCGATGAAGCGGTCATCCCTCTCCGATGTGCACCGCTGACGGCCAGATCCTTGTTTCCGTTTCAAGGTTCCAAACCGACAAAACCGACGATAAACTCTGGAGACAGCAGACTGGCTTAAATTCAGCTGCTCAGCAACAGAACGCTGCGAGAATCCTCGATTCACCAAGGTGACGACTTCGGTGGCTTCAGCTTCGGTGGTATCCATTTTTCGAAGGTGATTCCGGTGTAAGATTGCGAGGAGATTGAGAGAGAACCGGTTACACCGGTTTTTATTGGTCTCAAGAGGGCACAACTCGTGCATATCATAACCATGTAAAATGCCATTTTGTACAAAAACTGCGATAACCTAAAAACTACGCAACTGAGATCGATGTCTTTTACTGTTTTTGTAGCTGAATAAATTCGTAATAAAATTGCATTCAAAGTTTTATTAAAATATTTCCCGCTTTCCGGAAATACGACCAAAAGTAAAAAATGTTGCTTGAGTCGATTTTTTTGATCGCGAGTGTAGATTGTACAACAAGTGCATAAAACGTACGATTTTACGCGAGGCGTATATCCATCCGAGCGAGCTTGCGAGCGAGGATTGATATAAAGTCGAGTGTAAAATGGGTTTTATGGACGAGGGCTACATTCTAATTTTCACTTCAATTGCGAGGAAATTATTTATCGGTAATCGTACTAATCGTAAAACAATTTAAAGTTGTAACAAAATTATTATAATGAAAACAAATATGGTTACCACCAATAGATTTTTTAATGTTTTTTTTTAATTTTCAACATGTGAATTTAGACATAGATACTTGTTTTCTGCCAAGTCATAAAAACATTTCCGGGCATTTCTGAACTATTATCAACTCCTATTTTATTTGATTTCATTTATTTAATTATAGAAAACAAGCAATTCAAATAATTATAGCAAGAAAATAATAAAAGAAAAAGTTTCAGTTTTCTACGAAATTTTACTGCTCAATTAAATTGTGCAATATATTTTGACTCTGTTTGGCTGTTGAGCCACATTCTTAGTCTTAGAAGAAAATTTTACTTTATGCCCTAGAGCTTAAAATGCGATTTTATGTCGTCCACGCACGACTTAAAGTCGAACTTTACGAGCATGAGAAGTGAAAAAAATATTTAATTGAATTTGTTCCATAAACACGTTCAACAACCCCAAATTAATTAATTGGAAATCCGTAAAAAAATTTTACAGTTTTTTAAAGATATTGCGGTTTAAAAACTTGAATTTTTTTTATATACCTCAAATGTATTTTCGAAACTTCAGTTCGATTACTTATGTTCTAACAAGAAAAAAAAATGTACGACAACTATTTAGTTAAACGCATTTTTTCGTGCCTAAAATTATAAAAATCTTCCAAAAACTTGTTCCTTCCAAACAGTTTTCTGCAACTTTGTGGTCGGTGACGTCACAATCCTCACACTTTTTGTATGGGGCGTTTTGACGCGCGGCGCAGACGCCTAACGTATTTTCTCATTTTTGATGTTTCAGGGCTATCATAGATAGTAGGTTTATTAGAGACATTTGAATCTACAGGAATATAGAATCGAATGACGTCTTACAAAAAAATCATGCATATTCCTAATTCTGCTACGTATCTAACTTTTCCTATTATTTGCAGGTTATAACAGAATACAATCCCCACGTACGCAACCCAGCATTTGCGGGTGCGGACCTCAGTGCGTATTTAGAGTTATTGCCGCTGCAGAATCATTTCCATCCTACTGTGAAGCTGTTCGCAGACAAACTGCTGCATGGTGAGTATTCATGTTTATAGGTATAAATACTACTGGAAATGGCGTGAATTTCCAAGATTGTAATGTTTACATACATTTACATATTTATGTATTAGCTTTGAAGTATAAACTACATTATTACCACTGTAAAATCCAAACTACATACCATATGTTTCAATTTTAATCTTATCTGCGAGTAAGGTTAATGACTAAGATGCTTGACGACACTATAGAGCTAGAATAGACCAAAGACTGCTGCAGAATATAGTTGTCTCAGAAATGAAAAAACTGCAGATAATATTAATTTCAGTTCTACAGAACTTAGGTGTTCTCAAGAGTGATTAATATACTCTTTCGGAACAGTGACATTCATTACCTACACATATTTGTTAACACATTCAGTGCCACCTAATGCTACGTGCTACGCTCGTAGCCCGTAGCCACTCTATGGAGCCCGGGGTCCGCTCGGCAACCTAATCCCAGGAAATGGCGTAGGCACTAGTTTTTACACAAGCTACTACTAGGCCTTGTTGGCATTAGATCCGGTTTCCTCACGATGTTTTCCTTCACCGAAAAGCGACTAGTATTTCGTACATAAGTTCCGCAAAACTCAGTGGTACGAGCCAGGGTTTGAACCCGAGACCCCCGAATTGAAAGTCCCGACATCTTACCGCCAGGCCACAAGCGCTTTAACTAAATGATTTATAACTAACTAGCCTTTTCCCGCGGCTTCGCCCGCGTACTATAAGTACTCAAAAAGGATACGATACCCATGTTGATTTTCAGACTTCGTGACCACATTTGGGGTTGAATTTTCAAAAAACCTGAAACACGTGTTTACTCATTTATCGTTAGGAATACTCCTGTGAAGTTTCGAATAAAATAGTCTTACAAATCTTGATTCGCTATACAAACTTTGGACCCCCATTTTACCCCCTTAGGGGGTGAATTTTGAAAAATCCTTTCTTAGTGCATCCCTAGACCTTATAAGGTACGTAGGTACGTAGTAGGTACGTAGTAACGTAGGTTACGTACCAAATTTGGAATCTCTAGAACCAGCGGTTTGGGCTGTGCGTTGATATGTCAGTCAGTCAGTTTCTTCTTTTATATATTTAGATTTAAAAAAATATCCACAGAGCAAATAATCCAGTACAGCGGCGACCCACTGAAAGACTTCTCCGGCATCCGGTTCCTGGATCGCTTCGTGTTCAAGAACCCTAAGAAACGGGAGGACGAGACGCGCGGGGACGTTAAGAAAGTCAAGGGGTCCCATCCCAAGTTCGCTGTCAGGAAGAATTATACCGCTAAAGGTAGATAGCGGGTCCAATATAAGAGCTCAAAGAGGACCCAGTGTGTTGACGATGAGGGACCTTCTTGTTCCTTTAGTCGTCAACACAGTGAATCCTCCTTTTTGTAAAGGGTCGGCCACGCGCATGTGACGCCTTTGGAGTTGCAGGCGTCCATAGGTTACGGTAGCTGCTTACCATCAGGCGGGCCGTATGCTTGTTTGCCACCGTCGTGGTATAAAAAAAAAAAAAAGATTGTGAGGGAGAATCAACTTTTTAATGGTATTTATTTTGTCCCCCGTTGTCCGAGGAACATCTTCATAGAAAATGTTTGGTTGTCCAAGGGACTTAATCGTAGCAACGATTGTTAATAAAAGATGATTGATAATAATAATTAATTAATTAATATTATAAAGACAATCTTACACAAAACGACCTAGGCCCACAGTAAGCTTCATAAGGCTTGTGTTATGGGTACTAGACGACGATATATATAATAGATAAATACTTAAATACATAGAAAAAACTATAACTCAGGAACAAATATCTGCGATCAACACACAAATAAATGTCCTGACCAAGATTCGAACCCGGGACCTCCTGCTTCATAGGCAGGGACACTACCGACTGGGCTAGGAGGCCGTTAAATATTAATATTATTATTGATTAAATATATGATCATTGTGAAGAGGGCGCTATTATACTCATTTATATGGCAACAGTTCAATATAGTTATAGAGTACATTAATAATTTATTATCTATGGTATGATTATATCTTGATTTGTTTACCTGCCAGTTCTAATGTTGATTTGTTAATGTTTCGTAGCGAAATAGTTTGATTTCCAGCAGTTTATTAGACACATTATTTACCATGTTTTGCTCTCGACTATGAAAAGTTTTGGACATTTCTTCTCATTTATTATTTAATATTCAACACTTTAATATTATTTAAGTAAAGTGCCGCAATGGCACTGACAACAGTGACAATCTATCATTAAAATTATTGCCATGGCACATGCTCATATATTTATGGTCAGGCTTTAGTTTATTATTTAAAATTAAACAATTATTACAGTGAAAAAGTAGTCTACTAAGTAAGACTCGAACTCGAATCGATACACCTGAACAGATTTGGTGCATAGACACGAGTTCAAGTCTCACCGGGTTTATTACTTTTTCAATATAATCAATATGTTCCCATGTTAAAAATATGATTATTGGATGAGAAGTGTTCATTGTAGTACTTAATAAATTAAAAGTGTCTGTTTCAAGCGAACGCTTACTTACCCTTCAGTGGTTTTTGTAACGGTTGTTTTATTTCGTGATTTCAGGATTGAAGAGTCTCCCAGTTAACTCGTCATCATATCTAAACGAGGACGCGAACAAAATCCCAGTTGATGAACGGTTTCTTTACGAGTGAGTATTGAAAACTACTTGTCTCATGGGAGTCATGGCGGGTAAGAGGTCGTTTGAGCGAATGAGTGCTACTGAGACACACATTAGGGGCCATCCATTAATTCATCATCATCAGCCGTTCCCTCAGAGCTGTGAATCGTGACATCATTTCCTTCTGTTGAAGATCAAGTTCCTCCATAGGCTTCTATCCATCGCTAAGCGCATTGTATCCATTACGTCAGACCAGGGGGGTTTCACTATGTCTCTCTCCATTGTACCCGTTTTTACCGATGCGCTTACCGCACCGCGAGGGCTAATGAGGGAATTGGTGCGTGCGAGAATATGTGACATTTTCAAGTCATAGGTACATCATTGTTGGCTGTTAATAGAGTTTATTTCTAAATCATTTTTATGCCAGTTAACGTCTTAATGACAACCGACAATGATGTGTACTTTTGATTGAAAACTTCACATATTATCTTTTCAGCCAGTGTTGCACACACGTTGCAAACCCAATTTTATTTTTTTAAGAGCGCATGACAGCTAACGTTTTCATCTCTGTAGCTAAATGTCAATTTGAGGAAGCAGAATCTTCTGTACTTGTTCTATTACTTATTCTGTGGTCAGACGTTAAAGGGGATGGAATATTGATGTAGGCCACGGAGGGGAAGAGAGAGACATAATTTGTGAATCGACAATATGCTATATTTAATTACAGTTCATCACAGGGTACAATTTTAACGTTTAAAGCCACACTAGGATAGGATGACATCTAACTTTAAACCTGAAACAAAGTACCTACTAAATTGTAGAGATGCGCAAAACGCTTCACTGAATTGAAAAGATTGATTCATATCTTTGATCTTTCGCTCGCGGACATATGTATCACTCATTTCGCTCAGTGGATCTGTTCGCATATTCGCCTCAATCGCATCGTGTCACTCGTTTGACTCGGCCGACTCATTCGAATCATGAGTGGGAAAGAGCGAGTAAGCAACACTGTAATCACTGAGATATGAGTTTATTAATTTATTTTATTTATCGTATGGCTAAATGTCACTGGATATAGATTAGGCATTTCTTCCCTGGGGTAGTAGTAATAGGAAAGCAGATGATAAAGAAAATCCAGTGAGTTGCTGTGAGGTCCAGATGGGACAGTGCAGCTGCCAAGTTTGTTACTCTTTTAGCACCACCCAGGAATCAGGGTCTAAGGTGTTTCCTACGGACGCAGAGTAACATTGATCCCCTGAAATAGATGAGTTACTGAGCGAGTTAAATCTTCAGTGAGTTGAGTCAAAAGATATAGTTAATTTAAATCATTCACTCGTGAACGACCCATGTCTACTAAATTGTATTAATGAATTGTAAATGTTTCAGTTTCCTCCAAAAGCGACGTGGCGCGGACGAATCAGACTCGGACAGTGACGCGGATTCAGTAACTAGTGAGGACTTCGAGAAATATCTCGATACGGTCACGGGCACTCGGGCTAGTGGTAAGTGGTTTCATATGTGACATTTTCAAGTCAAAGGTACAGTCACCGGCAATAGTATCTTCCTACACGAAGGCCGCAAAAATATGTGACACGTTCTTATATGTAAGGCCAAAAGAGCGCGTCACATTTTTTTGCGGCCCTCGTGTAGGAAGATACTATTGCCGGTGACTGTACATCATGGTCGGTTGTTAATAGAGCTTATTTCTAAATGAATTTCTATGGCATTAACTCGACACAAGATGAGTTTAATAGGTTAAATTGTTAAAGTGTAAAACAGAGCGCCTCTCGCCATCAAACGTAACAGTTTGGCGAGAATATACATGTACAAAATCTAAGTGGTTACTTGAATATATAAATTTAAAAAAAGTTATTGACAACCGACACTGATGTTCCTTTGACTCGAAAACGTGACTTATTTTAACCCTACAAGCATATGGGTGACAGAAATTATGCGAAATTGAACCCTATCGCTTGGAAATAAAGTTCAGATAGTGGTGGGAAGTTTACCTCTGCGTTATAAAGGCTTAAAACGGCGTCCTGTTTCATCCCCGCTGCTATTAAAAGAATCAAGTGAAACAGCGATACTACAATGAATGGAAACTGTTCAAACAAAATATCATATAGACGGCGAGGTAGCTAGCATATCTTACGTTGTCGCACTTCATACTTCGAATCGCGCTTGAAGTATGAACTCGCGCGTCACATGTCAAAATATGCTAGCCGTATAGATATGACACAATAATTAGAGCAACGAAACCCCTGTAGTCAGTTTGCTATACTATGCTTATTTCTAGATCTGGACATCTGGCAGCTGTAAAGTGGTGGAGGTCAAAGAATGCAAATCACTTTAAGAATAAAGATCCCAGAGTTCTGGTTTTGATGCAGTATTATGAGAAATTATATAAATAATTCGATTATATTATATAACTATCTGATGGGGAAAAGTAGTCCAAAACGACGTATAATGTAATTCATTGTTTGTCGCGCACTGTTTCTGTTTCCCAAATAATTTGCAATGTTTTTGACGTGATAACGTCTTTAAAATCGTTTTAGTCGGGTGACATGTTCAGAAACTTGTGTCACACCAAAACCTCACGAGCGCGATCGCAGGTATAACGAGAGAGAGACGGACCGATCTCCCGTCTCATCTCGAGCGCTGCCAGTCATTCCGTGAAACTTGTCACGCGGAATCCTCACGAGCGGTTAGACGTTATCACGTAAACATCTCGATCGTAAACCTACTTTACAAACAACCAATATTTTTTTGTTCTAATATTAGAATATAGGCCCCGTCTTCTATAAATAAAACAACTTCGGCAGTTTTTACCCATTTTGTTATTACTTTTTTCTGTTTTTTTTTTCTAGTCTGTCACTCTGACCTTTTAAAAGCTGCCAGATGTCCGGATCTAGCAATAAGGATATTATTGCAGTCTTACTAGATGGGTTTCGTTGCTCTTATTATTGTGTCATATCTGACGTGACCAGTTCTTAGTCCATTAAAACGCTGTCCTGTTCCTTTTCCGCTGCTATTACAAGAATCAAGGAAAACAGCGATACTATACTGCAATGCATGAAAACTGTTACAAGATATCATAGTAAGAGTGGATTTACTTCGGTTGCAACCAAGGATGATTAAGGATGATTAAGACATGGATGGACAATGCCTATACAAAATCGCGTTCCTCGAACCTTCAGGCTATACGTCTGTTTCGGTACTGAGTGCCACAGCGCCATCTGTTGAGTCTGGAGTCGAGTTATTCTGCAGCGTTAATCGCCGAACAAAATATTAGAAACTAGAACTTATTTATTTAATCTTAATTGCACAAAATAAGATGGTACAAATGGCGGACTTGATGCCATAAGGCATTCATTACCAGTCAACCAATGGGCTTAACAGAAAGGTTAAGTAGGAATTTAGTGTGTGGTGACCGATAGATGACGCTAGTGCTTTAGCCTGAAATAAGGGAACGCGATTTTGTATATGCATTGTCAATCCATGTCTTAATCACCCTTGGTTGCAACTGATGCCAGTACTTTATTAATGTTCTTAATTTAAGGTAAACTGACACTTGATATTAAAACATTTCGTTATTTTAACAGCGGAATCCGACGAGGAGCTGGACTTCTTAGCTGACATGGAGACCACGAAGCAGAAGCGGCCGAAGAAGAAGGAGGCAGACGACGATCAGCTCGGAAGCGATGATGATGATGAAGAAGATGAAGTGGCTAAGGGTGGTGAGGATAGTGGAGGTAATATATTGTTCTTTCATTCTTTCGCGTTTCAATATTATATATATAATCAACAAGTAAAACGGTCTGAAATCGACTACGGTTATTTACCCGACTACGGCGGAGCCAAAAGGAAGGGTTATGATTTTAGCAGTCTATGTTTGTTTGTATTTACGTATGTTTCTCTGTAGTGCCTAAACTATTCATCCGATTTCGATGAATAAGGTGTCAATTGATTCGTTATTATGGCCCAGATAACATAGGCTACATTTTAACCGACTCTAACAAGTTTTATTACCTTAATAGTAGTTTATCTACACTCATACTGTAAGTACTCTAAAATGCGTTCAAAAACCGTAGACAATGACAAGCATTACAACAAACGATTTAACTATGATAAGTTTCTTATCTGCGGCAGTAACGTAATTTTAACTATGCATGCTCAAATATTGTTAAGCAATGAGTTTCAAATTTGGAACATCGAATTTGATAACATAATGTTACCGCCATGGCCAACTCGATTGGTCCCGCTCCCGCGCGAGCGCCGGCACAATCGAGTTGGCCATGACGGTACAATGGCGGTCATTCTATGGTTTCCGAACACTTAATTTAATATATTAATATGAGTGTAGATAAAGCAGTGTATGCAACTGTACGTAATTAGCCCTTAAAACACTCGTGTGATCTTATTATGAAATTCGCCTGCGGCTCATTTCATAAAACCACACTCGTTTTAAGGACCCTTATTACGTAACAGTTACATAAACTACTATTATGTAACTGTTACGTAATAAGGCCTAATTACGTACAGTTGCATACAGTGCTTTATCTACACACATATTATAAATCCTAAATGAAGTGTTCGGAAACCATTAGAATGACCGCCATTGCACCGCCATGGCCAACTCGATTGTGTCGGCGGTCGGGCGGGCGCGTGCCAGCGGTCGGGGAGGAGAGCATATTACCGTAGGTAATGAATTTTCATACATTTTAACCACATGGTAATTACGTACGGTTTCCGAACGCGGAATAGAGGATTTATGATATTGGTGTAGATAAAACTTTTCACTTTGTCATATTAACCTCTTCAGTTCAGTCCCACAAAAAAATACATATTAATACAATACAATAATATTTATTTCAGAATATAGATTCAATTTGGTTAAGTAACAGACAAAAACAAATAAAAATCTTATATTACTAATGTTAGTAACTCATTGAAAACTTAACTAAATAATAAGTAATATAATCTACAAATATGGGGAGCGCGAGACGTGCAGATAGAGATAAATATGAATGTAAAATTAAGCAAAGTTCTACTATGCACAAATGAAAATGATTTCTGAAAAGGTGCCTTTGCGGCATCACTGTAGGCAGTTTTAACCAATTTGTTGTAATTAATATGTATTATGAACCCTAACTTGGCAGGCCTTTAGTTTACGAGTATTTAAGAGCCAAAAGTGTCCCACTTCTGGGCAAACGCACGTATCCCGGTCTTAATCAGTCTCCCACCAGTCAGCACGAAAGGCTTGAAAAGTTAGTTGAACATCTAATGTCCACCCAATAGGGATGAAGACACATGTTGAATTATGCAATAAAATTCAGTTGATAGGCTGCAAAATGATCAATATATCCAAAAATCATTAAAATTAAAAAAAAAACTATTGAAATTGACATATGTCCAATTGGCTACTTTCCTAAAAAAATATATTTAGTCCGTCAGTTAGATTATCAAAAAATATTGGACACGTATTTTTTATTTTGTCATTCATACAAAAAATGGTGAAGATATAGCCCGTTAAAGTTCCGCGTGACGTCACATTTCAGTACAATTTTTAGTATAATGTGACGTCACGCGGAACTTTAACGGGCTATATCTTCACCATTTTTTGTATGAATGACAAAATAAAAAATACGTGTCCAATATTTTTTGATAATCTAACTGACGGACTAAATAGAATTATACTTTTTTTACCCAGGAAAGTACCCAATTATGCAAAATGATCAATATATCCAAATAAAATAACATTAAAATTTCAAAAATGTCTTTTGAAATGGTTCAAAGCAATCAGGCTTCAAAATTTAACGATTTTATAAAGTACGAAATTTAAAAAAAAAACAATGATACCATTTGATTTTTAACATTTTACTGTAAAATAAATTGTCTGGCGATCATATAGGTACATAAACGCAACATTTTACTGTAAAAATAGCTATTTTAAAATTTTCCATACTTTAAACAGGGCGATCGTGCCGTCACTTTTGCACGTCATTTTCGTAGGAGCATTTTGAGAAACAATTTCTGTCATTTTTGTTGCTTTAACGCAATTGGCCCCATATAGACATTTGAACCTCACAACAAAACGAATCGATTGATACCATACATGAAAAAATGTCTATTCTGAACACTCTTCTGTCAACAGATAACGAGGACGGCGAGCTGAATATATCGGGTGACGAGGACGAGCCCGTACTCTCTGGGGAAGAAAACGGTAAGGCCAACTGTCTTTATAAACTTGGGCTAAAAAACATTCACGGTTTTTACATAATATCTATAGTACGGGCGGATACCGCAAGATCTGCTACGTTACGTGATACAAAGATAAGCCACGTGGCACATGTTCATAAAAGTGATACGCAATTCCGAAAAATAGTGAAAAAAATAGAATTGGCCGAAAGCACAAAAAAGTACTCCTTTCGGTGTAAATAATTGATGTTATTTACCTACGTCATTGATTACAAAGATGACACTTGTGGCAACAAATAGCAATTTGTTTGTAGGTACAGAAAAACCCAGTCTGCCAGTTCCTGCATGGCCGGAAGTGCCCGGCACACTGGTTAAAAAGTAACGAGTTTGACACAAAATTTACGTCACACTACTACATACAAACTCAGCATCACTTTTATGTATGTGACATGGGGCTTATCTTTGTATCTCGTAACGTAGCAGATCTTGCGATACTCGGCCGTGCTATAAGTAAGAACGGGACTTAACCGCATATATAGTCTTACTTCTGGACCACGGGAACTATGTAGTCCTCAAAACGTTGAAGTCAATTTTTAAAATTATAAACGCGGTTAATATACAATGGCTAAGTACAGCTCCAGGTGTACTGTAGCCTGTACACTGTGTCCGCAAAGGGAAAGGGCAACAATGTACAGCAGCTACTTGCTCCCAAAACTAACTTATTAGATTAGGCCAATGAATCGACAAAAGGGTCTATTTTAACCATAGACATAAACAAAAAGGAAGATGAGTGACGTTCATAGTAAACAAAACTGAAATGTGGTCCTGCACCTACACACTTGTAAAATGCTACACACCGCTATAATGTATGTGCATCATGGGCAAAAGAGATAAACCTATATAGTTAACACGGGTATGCAAGGGAGACCTCCATATTTTACGCATTGCACAAAGTGTAACTGAGAGACTCTGCCACACAACTAATTCGATATAGGTCCCGGAACCTATATTTGATGGCACATAATCGAGCGCCTGGTACCATATCTCCCTTTTTGTATAAATCAATGATTTTAACATTATTTATTATTATTTTTTAAGAGCCAAGATTGTCCCACTGCTGGGCAAAGGCCTCCCTCTCCTTTTTATACTTATCCCGGTCCCGGTCTTGTAACATATTGGTCGGTATTTTAACATATTCTGTGAAAACTCAACGAGGCAAAACCATTGATTTATTACGTATTCTACTAGATGTGACATCTAGAACAAATTTTGTGCGCCTTGTTTGGCGGTTGACAACTATGACAGAATCAAAGAGTAGTGTACAAAAAAAATCTTAGGGATGTCATCTCCTGTTACTCAATGGGCAAAACACATTATTTTCGTTTTTGCCTTTTTTACTATCAAGTCTCCTGTGATGAATCTAAAATATCGACATTTGTTTCAGAATTACTGTTGGAAGATAGCGACGAAGACGATGAGATTGGCGTACCTGGCGAAAAATCTAAAAAGGGCAAAATGAAACTGAAACTCAAAGGTAGGTACAGTCACGATACCCGGATTGTGAGCTACTTGTCATTGTTCGTAATTTAGCCGTGTAATAAATGATCGATGTAACTGACAGTTGACAGCTAGTCGGCAACATCGGTCTATGGATGGTAAGGAAGGAGTGGTCCGGAAAAAAAGTAGCCGTGCCTTTTTTGATTTATCTTTTTATTTTGTGCCGATTTAGAAGCAGTGTTTATATTTAAATAATCTGTAGATACAATCATACAAAACATAAATACAATCATACTTAAATAAAACAGCGTTTGGAAGTTTTCGCCTTTTGTATTCCATCATACACATAGTTTTTTGAACAGCGTCTTCTGACAGAATTTTTGAGGTGTTTCTCAAAAACATGTTTTTTCTTATAGTTTGATTTGATGAGCTATTTTATACCTTAATATATTGTCTTTCTTCAATAGTAAACTTTTTTATCTGGCTTCATTTTAAGGTAGTTACAGTAATTTTTAATTAAATGTATTTGCCTTTTTTCATAGAAAATTATCTCCCATAGAAAAATCTTTGTCAGAGGTTAGATTAGAGAGTCTTCCTGACTATCCTAGCTAAAATACAGTTAATTAATGTAGCTTCTTGGTAAGATGAAATTCTGAAAAGCATAAAACGGGTTGTGAAAATGGAAATACAATTGTGGCATTGTAGCGGATGTCGATTGAAGATTGTCAAATTATGTTGTTCAAAAGGTTACAAAGTATGTTGAATTAAAAACGCGAAAACTTAAATATGCTCACATATTCTATTATGATTGTATTTTTATTTATTAGTATTGTATCTACGGATTAATAAAATAAATATACTGCTTCAAAATTAGCACTAAATTAAAAAATACACAAGATTGTACACTGCTACTTTATTTCAGGACCACTCCTTATAAGGAGGATATAAATCTCTATTTTACAAAAGTGTCCGTCAGAAGGCAATAAACTGATGGCGCCACAACGATATTAAATTTGATTAAATCCTGACCAGAAATATATGATTATTGTCAAGAAGGCGCTATTATTCTCATTTATATGGCAACAGTTCAGTTCTCTATGATTCTCGGGGGAGCCTCACCTCTAGAGAACGCGTCCCCAGGTGGCGGATCGGGGAATACCCGTCAGGTGTCTCGCAAGTGACACCTGAAGGGAAGGAGTCAAATAAAATAAACTCCCGCGGACCAACAGGCCGGAGAAGAAATTCGTTATCAAATCCCTGTCGCGAGCTCTTTGGACATTTCGGAAGTAAGGTCGTAGACAGTGCTGCATGCCTCGGTTTGGGTATGCAGTAGAGATGGCGGCGGAGGAGCCCCCAAAATGGGCCAACGGCGGCACTCACATCTTGGAGCAAGATGAAAACCTTGGCGTCAGGTGGCAACCGGCCGTAAAACAAATAGCCAAATCATTTTCTCCTCAAATCATGCAATACAAATATATTAATAAGGGCATAACTGCTAGGGCGTACCCCGCAAGCGACGCAAGTGATATTGGAGCTGATACGAATGCGTGTAATAAAGAAGAACATACTAGGGCGTCCCCCCGAAGCGACGAAACTAATGACGGCAAAAACAAAACATCAGGACAACTATCCAAAGCTAAGCTTAGATTTGCCACATGGAACTTAGGCACCCTTACGGGAAGAAGTCATGAACTGGCGAAGGTTTTGTATAGAAGAGAAATAAACGCATGCTGTATCCAGGAGACGAAGTGGCAAGGCTCCAAATCCAGGGACATCGGATTAGGGTATCAACTCATATACCATGGCAACAAAAACTCACGCAACGGTGTAGCTATAGTCCTGGACTGCAACCTGAAACAACGAATAATAAATGTGGAGAGAAAAAGCGATCGCCTCATGGCAGTTAAACTCGCCTTAGATGGACAGCCACCTATAAACATAATCTGTGCGTATGCTCCCCAATCTGGATGTGCAGAAGGTGAGAAATATGCGTTCTGGGAGGACTTCGAGGACCTTATGGGTCTCTTACCAACGCACGAAGCAAGATACATAGGCGGGGACCTGAACGGATGGACCTGAATGTGGGAACAACATCTCTCACCTATCCCGGGGTTCACGGCGGATATGGTTACGGTACAATAAACAAGGAGGGAAGCACTATACTAGATTTTTGCTCAAGACATAGCCTCGTTATCGTAAACTCGTGTTTTAAAAAGAAACCTGAACACCTCATAACATTCAAAAGCTCGGGAAATTGCACACAGATTGACTATATACTCTGTCAAAAACAGTCGTTTCGGTACTTTAGGGACTGCAAAGTCATACCTGGAGAAGAACTCACCTCTCAACATCGCTTACTAGTGTCAGTATTTGTCCTGCCCAAACCGATCAGGGCCCATATAGATAGAACAGCAAGGATCAAATAGCGCCAACTGTACAAAGAAAAGGGTGAGAACCTGTTAACACAATTGAGAAACTACCTAGCTAGCGATACGACCAAGTACACGAATGCTCATCTGATGTGGTCAAATTTTGAGCAAACCTGCACCAAAGAGGCAGCAAACATCTTAGGGATCTCAAAAGGTGGGATAAGTACTAAAAAAGATCCTACTTGGTGGAACGAAGAAGTTAAAGAAGCAGTTAAGTACAAAAGGGAACTCTTTAAACTTTGGCAAGACACAAAACTTGATGAAGACAAAATAGAGTATAAGAAAGCTAAAAAGTCAGCAAAACAAAAAGTGGCACAGTCGATTGCTGATTCGAAGGAACACTTCTATTGCAGACTTGAGGACGCCAAAACAGACGTAGAAGTGTTCAGAATTGCTAAGCAACGGAACAGGAGTATACTGGACATAAAACTAAACAAATACATCCGCAGCGAAGATGGCCAACTGTTAACATCCGACGCAGATATTAATAACAGATGGTATCAGTACTATAAACAACTACTGAACGAAGAATTCCCCAGCCAACCACTACAGCACATTGCTCCAACTACGGGACCTATTCATGCGGTCACGGTTGATGAAGTGCAGAGAGCGGTCAATAAAATGAAGAACCACAAAGCCGTCGGCCCCGATGAAATACCAGTCGACCTGTGGAAGAAGATAGGACCAGTTGCCTGGGAATGGCTTGCACGATTGTTCAACCTGATACTATCGACCACTAGAATCCCCAACTCGTGGCGACAGAGTTTTCTTGTACCTTTCTTCAAAAATAAAGGCGATGTAAGTATGTGCGGTAACTATAGAGGGATCAAACTTACATCACACACTCTGAAAGTCTGGAAAAGGATCATAAACAACCGCCTCATAACTCTTGTGGATGTGTCAGCAAATCAGTTTGGCTTCACTGCTTCCAGATCGACGACCGATGCAATTCAAGCAGTTAGAATTCTTATGGAGAAACACCGCTTTAATCGCGAAGACCTGCACCTTGTCTTTATTGACCTGGAAAAGGCATTTGACCGCGTTCCTAGAAAGCTCGTTTGGCAGGCTATGAGAGCCCGAGGAGTACCAGAGTCCCTCATATGCATAGTCCAAGATATGTACGACGGCATAAGTACGAGGGTCAGATGTCCGGCTGGAGTCAGCCAACCGTTTGAGGTAAATGTAGGAGTGCATCAGGGATCAGCTCTAAGTCCACTTCTTTTTAATCTTGTGATGGACTTTCTCACCAAGGACATTCAATCACCATTACCCTGGTGCCTTCTGTATGCCGATGACGTTGTGCTGGTAGATAAGTGCCCACAAAATCTGCAAGAAACCCTGGAGGCATGGAGACACGCTTTGGAGAGCAATGGTCTGCGCCTCAGCAGGAGCAAAACTGAACACATGACATGTATATTCAGTACGGGCACCTCGCACCCGCATACCATTTGCCTGCAGGGCAATGCGTTACCAAAAGTGTTGCAGTTCAAATACCTTGGGTCGATGCTCTCCGCGGATGCCACCATTGAGGCCGACGTTACGCACCGAGTCAACGTTGCTTGGCAGAGATGGCGAGATCTCACTGGAGTACTATGTGACCCGAGAATGCCAATTAAGACCAAAGGCAAGGTGTATAAGACAGCCATAAGACCCACCTTGACATATGGCGCTGAGTGCTGGGCGATCAAGAAGGTTCATGAACAGAAAGTCCACACCAATGAAATGAGGATGCTGAGATGGGCAGCAGGCGTAACTAGACTTGATAAAGTGCGCAACGAACACATCAGAGGAAGTTTCAAAATAGCGCCCATCACGGAGAAACTCACTGAACATCGGCTGAGATGGTATGGACACATTATGAGGCGTGACGATGACCATGTCGTTAAGAAGGCGCTGGCCCTCCAGGAGTCCAAAAGAGGACCAGGCCGCCGGCCTGCTACTTGGTGGTCCACGGTGTCGAAGGATTTGGAACGAGCCCGAATAAATTCACAGACAACCCAGGACAGGAGATCCTGGCGCATGAGAACGAGGAGAGCCGACCCCAAATAATAGGATTGTGGCAAAGGAAAAGAAGTTCAGTTCTCTATGATATGGTGACATCTTGATTTGTTTACCTGTCAGCTTTGATGTTAATTTGAAAATGTTTTACAGCTAAAAAGTTTCATTTCCCGAGCGTATTACTTACAGCAGTTTATTATATACACTATCTACAATGTTCCGCTCTTGATAATTTTGGGAATTTTCTGTCGTTTATTATTTAATATTCAACACTTTATTATCATTTAAGTAAACCGCCTCAATGACAGTGACGAAAGAAACACAGTCACTATAAACTAGATACCACACTAAAACTGCAATACCCATTTGCTAAAAGCATTTGTTTAACAATTGTTGTTTAGTTTATGTTCAATACCTATAATAGGTATGGGACACTTCAGAATAACTGATTAGATCTAGATTTACTTTAGATACCAATATAATAAGTTTGATTGTTATACTGTATATTTTCTTTATTAAAAAATGCTAGTTTCGGTTGATTGTTATTAATTCCTAAATCTACTTAAGTATGTAACTGTACTTTTCCGTTGGGTGGGTCGAATCATTCTAAACGTTCTTAGTTGTGAAAGTGAGTGAAGAAATTAGTTCCAATGAAATTCCGCAACATGGCACATGATCATATATTTCTGGTCAGGCTTTAAATTAATTTTGATATTAAAAAATTAAATCCATACATATTTACAAAATAATGATTTGCGGAGAAGAAAAACAATGAATATTAATTTCACTTAGACTGTCATATAAGTATTAAATATCGGTAATTAATTTCAAATGCTCAACTATGCCTAGTAAAACCCGGAGATATTTGGAACTATTGTTTAGTGCTTACCGCTGGACACTCTTTCGACCGTTTTCTTATAAGAGAGACCCATCCTCCTTGTACCATCCATACATCGGTCATTCACATGTTCATAACACGGCTAAATTACGAACAATGACAAGTGGCTCAACAATCCGGGTTCTTGCTGTACTTACATTAAATACTTTAACACTTTTATTGCCATGCTGAGAGACCGACCATCCCTGAAAGCCAGCGTAAAGACAAATATCTACATAGGACTCTAGGGGAGTCCAAAGGCACATTGGATTAGGGATCGAGTACCGGTATTATTTTCATACAAATTAACCGGTATTCAATGTCAGTATATCGGTTGTTAACCCTTTGACCGCTAAGCATCAGACGGAAAAAACTTGCTCTCAGCGCTAGCGCGCGCGAAGGCAGCCGGTTATACTTTGGGCGTGATATCACTTACTGGCGCTGAGGGCACGACTTTCCGTCCGCGTGATTTGACGTCTTTGGACTCTTTGGTGGTCAATTTAATTAATAATTTTTCGGATAATCTGATAATTTATTACGTTTACCTAAATTACATTACAAAATATCATGTAAACATTGCGAAAATCGGGCGCTATTTTGATTTTTAGTAATACCGGTAATTATCCCTGCATTGGATACATAAACAACGCTGTATGCCTCCACTGGAGTCAGCGGAGAGTTCATTTATCTCCATGCTCCGAAAAGACTCGCTAGGGGATTTGTTTGCCATTTCCCTTTATGTACTAATTGTATGTTTCTGTACCAGGTAAAGACGACCTAGGCTCGCTATTTGCATCAGCAGAAGAATTCTCGAGCCTTCTAGAAGAAACGGCTACAAACAAGAAACAGGGCTCCAGCCAAGCAGTAGCAAACACAGACAACTCCAGTATGAAACAATTAGCTTGGGAAGACAAGAGAGACCAATGGATGAAGAGTTATAACAGAAAAGTGCACGGCGCTAAATATAAGAAGTTCAACAAGAACAAACAAAATGGCCGGCAGAATAAAATGGCTGATAAAAAAGGCGGGAAAAGAAAAGGTGACAACTTCGGCGGCGCCGGCGGCAAGAAAAAGAAAATCAAATGATTCGAATAAAGATTCTCTATACCCTGATTTATTTCTTGTTTAAGACCTGTTAAACTTGTCCTAGTTAGCTTCCTAAATTTAGTCAAGTCTAACCGCATTTAGCAAGTAAATTTACAATTGAAAAAAGTTAGGATCCTAATTAGGATGCTAGTTAGGACACTAAAAAAAGTAAAGTGTAACAGGGCTTTTAGGGTTTTTGTTTAAGATTATAAATGTATGTAAAATAAAGCAAAATAAAAATGTTGTCTTTGATTTTTCCTTGTTTTGTTATGCATCATCTGTCAAATGCAACCTGTTGCTAACCCTACAAAACAAAACGCTTGAAACACTAACTTAAAACGTATTTATTAACTACGCAATAAAGTAAAACATGCAGATGAAGGTTAAAACTAAGTCTTAGCCATAAATAAGGCTGCCAATTACTAAAGTTAGGCTACGAAAAAATTCCAAGGCTTGGCGAGCTTTATCGATCTGACCTTGAGCTACCTTAGCGGTCCACAATACATTGCAGTGTCATCGAAATTCTGTTTGGTGTGTGTTCGTAATCCGCCTCCCTTTAAATAAATAATTGTGTAATTAATGCCAAGTTTGCTATAAATTTCGGCTCGTGTTGCAGTGATTACTTTCCTGTCCGGCCGGACAGCGCAACGCGCCTTCTTGTTTGTTGACAACTATCATATAGCTACGCGTAGTCGGATAGTCGCTGCGCGCAAGACGTATCACGCATTTATAACGCGATTCAAACCGTATTGCATCCGAAATACCAGTGAATACTATCGCTTAAGTGCTTTCTTGACATTATTGGACGTATTTACGAGCGTCCTGCCTGTGAACGCTGTGAATTAGCAAAAAGGCGGGCAAAAATCAGTGCAAGTGACGATTACGAGGCTATTTATAGACAGACGCGAGGCAAGATAAAGCCGTATTTATTGATATAAGCTGTGTGCGGTAAGAAATAAACATTGTAGACTGTTGTCGTGACTGAATTAGTGCAATTTCATTTCCAACTAGACTATTTTTCTATGAAGAAAACGATACCGCGAAACTAGTTTGACAGCTCACGGATGCACACACCCACAGATTGCGGCTTTGTGCACGTGTGAGTGTGCCACGAGTTTAGTGATGTGAAATATCTTGCGCTTATCGATTCGGTCCGATTAAAAATTTCAAGGACGATTGTCGATATACGAAAACATTGAATACGACAAATTGAATAAGGAAACATAATTTTAATAGTTCATAATGGAGACGACTAGTAGACCTGATAGTCAAAAAACTGAGGAAACTTCCTCGACTAGAATTTCCTCCTCGAGTTCTAACCAACTATTTATAGCTGACACTCTGGACTTGGCTGACGACACATTTCGTATGAGTCTGAATAGTTATTCAGTAATTGGCGAAAATGTAACAATAGGAGACCGGTACTCGTCTATTGACATTGAGCAAACTGGTTTGGCTACTGAAACTCCTGCTTCAACGCCGGCCGTTGAAACACCTGAAACTCCAATTGTTGAGCCGTTTACTCCACCTCCAGAAACTCCTGTCGCTGATCTACGCACGCCGTCCCCAGAAACGCCTATTGTAGAAACGCCTAAAATAAATGAACAAGATAAAAAACAAAGAACGCAGAATTTGTTAAAGTTATCACTCATTAAGAATACCGATGATGTTTTCGTTAAGCCGTCTCCGGTCATGGAGGTCATGTCGCCGGCAAGAATGCTACAGTTCGAGGTAGACGCGTGCGCTACGCCAACAATGAAAAGGGCGGCAATCAACTTTGATTTCTTTAAACAGAACAATTTTGATGAATACTTTGACGATGACGAAGATCCAAAGGATAAAAAAGAAGAGGACAGTAAAGTTGAGGATTCTAAAGATTCAAACCTAAATGAAAAGCCATTTGAAGAGGCCGCTGTTATCGTGAAGGCCAAGGACACTGTACGACATGAAATTGGTTATGGTAAGTAACTGGATAACTACAGATAACGCTTTAATACATATTTGTGACGTTCTGCGAGTAAAAGTACCTTATGGCGTTTGGCGCTTACTTTGTGAAGCATCGCATTAGTATTGGAGCGTCGTTAGCAATAGCGTAAGCGCCAACCGCCATAAGGTACCTTTATCCGCGGAATTTTACATTTTACATGATTTATTATTTTGAAGCGGTTATTGTTTACAAGGTCAATTTAAAATTTATTTCCTATAGATTTGTATTGACTTTTATTACTATAACACCGGTACGAAAACAATGGAACCATATCAATGGAAAATATTTATTATACAAATAATATATATAGGGAAGAAGATGCTGTAAGTAGAGGAAGGTAGCCCATATTTTATCTAAGATAGGTACAAGATTGTACAGCTTTTAAATATTCTAAACAATGGAAAATTATATGTTTATATGCGCGTCCGGATGCGCGACAGCAAATACCTAAATAAATAACCTAATCAACCCAACGATTTGTTATATAAACTTATAAGTTATTCTTGAATCCCTTATATCTTCATAAAACAAAGCCGTGTGGGTCAAACAAAAGGCCACCAGACACGTCAGTAATACTGACATTATTTCTCCACCCGTCCTTCTCATCCTTCATATAGGTAGAAATGGACGGGTACAGAAATAATGACTTTTTTTATTACTGATAGTGTCTGCGGGCCTACCGCGAACTACGAAAATCGAAATTTGGTTATCTCCGTCTCTATCGCTCTTGCACATTCGAAAGAGCGTTATATACACAAAGACGATCGAATGAATGAAGTGGTTCGCGATTATACGCCTGGTGGCCTTTAAGTCTCATAACCATAACATTTAGTAAGAACTCTCATCAGAAGATCCAGTTCCTGCTGTGACGGATTGTCACTGGGCTTTATCTAAATGCAATCAGAATTTACATGGGGATCGAGTTCTAGTTGGGCTAGGCATTACAACATTTTTTCAGAGTCACATATTTATTAGAGGTGCACCACTAACATTATATGTATTAAATAAAATTTAATCATAGCGTCTGCTCTGTTCGGTCATTGAAAGGAAAGAGAAATAGACATGATAGACTTTGTCTATAGATGACAGAGATTAGGGGTTCCCATACATATTGCTTAAAGCGTATACACACTTTCCAACACCTGCACCGATGGAAACCGGAAAAAGGAGAATTTCAGATCGGATTATAAAAAACAACTACAACTATCTTCATCCATAATTTAATGGTCCCGATAAGCTGTGCTAAGGATAAATACCACGCGCGTATAACTAGAAAGGTCCTTACTAGTTAACGTTATCATTAAGAGATAATGATTGTTAATGGCCATGATAATTAAAATGTTTGTCTTGAAACCTAACATCTCTCGATAGTCTCGGTGCTAAGTATCATTGTGCTATACAAAACTTGAGTTGGTAACAAAGATTAAGTAAGTATAATTTCAAAGTATACCTCTTATACATATGTATTAATAACTGATTTCACGGACACTTGTACTCGATTACCATTTGTCATAAAATGAAGATTGGGATTGATGTAAAAATTACAACCTAGTCAAGCAATAAAGTACCCACTAATAAAAGATTTTAATCCAATAGTTACCAAGGGATATAAGTGGTCATTACCGCCACTATAAGCCATAAGTTAAAAGTTTAAGAACTCTTAACCCCACTTTGGACCTAGGTAGTACCTATCCTATCTAGTACCTAAAGTAAGTAAAGTAAAATTTATTTGTAAATCGCAGGTGTCACAGACTATACAGTCAAGATCAAGATCTTATAATAAAGTAAGTACAGAACTCTGTGATTTGCCTATTGGCGTACAAATTTTATAGTATTGAATTTATAGTTAATTATATTAAATAATTATTAATAATAAGTAAGTAAGTAAGTAAATATTCTTTATTGCAGCAAAATACAAGAATAATAAAAATGTTTTTTTTTGTATACAATAAACTAAAAAGTTAGTTTAATTTTAAGTTATTTTTTACTAATAAAACATGGACAGCAATTAGTCTGAAATAAATGTTTTTTTTTTCAAATATATTAAATCATTAGGTCATCAGGTCATCACTAAATAATATCACATTAAAAATTATAAAATATATGAACACAACAGAAATCCAAGCAATCATATCTTAAGATAAATTTCGTGAAATAAACAATTGTTATCTACAATTTTAACCTACGTATCGTTATATGAATATGGATAACGCTCGCATCACCTTTTTCTGTCTTTAAAAATCTAATAAAAATGTAGCATATATTGTATCAAGGTGGCATAAAAACGAATAGACATTCGACACCTTAGAATAGATAGATGATCTGGAAAATAGGTAGAAAACCAATAATACAAACATGCTTACAAATTGCTACAATCTTAGCTTAGCCGTAATCGAGCAAAAGCCTGCCTAAATAAAAAAAACAATGTGGTAGGTCAGAAGTGATTCATGATGCAACCGTTTGGTTATGATGTTGTTTTTTGTGAATATGCGCCGCCATGAGCCTTCTTAGGGTATGACTAACCCCACAAAGTAAGGGTTCAAGTGTATATACGATTATACTTCTCTTATCGTCTCTTTCTGCCAGACAGGTAAAGACAAGGAAGTCGAGTCTAGAGACCCCCTGGAAGAACTAATGCACCAATTATGAAAAATAACAATTGTGAAGTCTTCTATATACACAAAAGACATTATTTTTGTCATTTTGCAGCCTCAACGACTGTTATCTCCGATTCCGACGAACCAAAACAAACATCTACATGATACATACGTGATTTTTATTTGAGCCGCGAGGCCACGCCGCTTCCGTGTCTCATAGCCTTCCTTATTATCGCGATAGAACCGATAATTACACGTCTGCCAAAGTGCAATTTCACAACCTTTCGACTAATCGTTAGTGGGAATCTTTAATTGATTAGTCTTTAATGCACGAACGTAAGATTTTCATACGTGTTAGTTTTATGTTCAATTAACACAACGTGATGTTACATGTTTAACTTTGCACGGAATTAAGAACTTGATTGTTCTTAGAAAAACCAACTTAATGTAATTGATGCCACATTGCTGTTTTTCTAGAAAACACCTATATGGTAACGGTACTTTACCTGTGTTTTGCCGGGAAAAATTAAGTAACGTTGTAAAAGCCTCTAACAAACTGGACAGGATCAGAAATTAACATGTTAGAGGGAGCTTTAAAGTCAGATATATACCAGACAAACTCTAAGAAAGTCAGCTCCGGTGGTACGGGCATGTGATGCGTCGGGAAGAAGACCACCCGGTTAAAATCGCCCTAAAAAGCGACGTAGGTAAATTACCTGAGGACGCCCAAAAGCTACTTGGTGGAGAAACCTAGAAAAAATATCAGATTTAATCAAAGATGACATAGATGACAGAGCCAAATGGCGCAAACATATTCAGAGGGCCGACCCCAAATGAACTGGGAAGAGGCACAGAGAAAGAAGAGTTGTAAAAGCCTCTAACCCTTAGTAATCTAATACGGCTTGTATTCTAGGTTTCACTATTTTGAGCATTAGCAAGAACATGACCTGTCGAATGACATAGGCCTACAACCTCTCACTGAGGAAGCTAATAAATCAGGGCGAGTAATTCATGGCGCTGTTATGTTTATATAAAACTAATGATGAGACTTGCGACGCAGCTCGTCATAGTCTTTTCGGAAAAAAATCTTTGCCCTAATTGTTGCCACTGACTTCGGACAAAGCAAGGCTGCATATATTAAGGGCACATTACCAATCTGTAGTTTGGCCAGATGCCCATAAAGCCAAACCAGTTTTGCCAATTTTGCAGGGTTCTGGGTGGAAAGAACAAAATGGAGGGCTAATTCCTGTACTAACAAATCTAGCAGCCATTCCAGAGTCCTGCAAGATTATGTTGAGTTGCGGGTGTAAAACCCGATGTTTAACAAGATTGTGCAAATTGAGGAGACAGGAAATGTGTACAACCTTGTGTAAATGCAAAGAAAATTATTTAAATAAATAATAATTAAAATTTTAACAATTACTGTTCAAAATTTTTTTTCGAAGAAAGTCCCATAATCAGTTGATTTTAAGAGTTTTAGCTTTCAGGGTTGCAAGCTTGGGATTTTTAGAGTATTTTTGATTGTGTTAGTCGGCCGTGAATAACGTAAATGCATGTATACTCGTATAATCAAAATCATTATCTGGAAGAAATCCCTTAAAGGAATAAGTTCGCCTTTGTACGTATATGTTGTGTTATATGTCTTTCGTTGTGTTTTCTTGTACAATAAAGTGTTTTACTACTACTACTGTTATCATTACGTCGTTCATTACATTATTCCATAAACGACACCTTTTTTACATTTCTGGGATGAAAAACAATGCTGAATTTTTCCGCCATTTTGTAATTTTCAAACCTTAAATGACAGTTTACGGCTGGCAACATTGAAATATCGTAATCAGGAGGATATAATTATCCTAAAAACATGTTGCTACAATGTCTTTACAAAATGGTTTGTTAGAAACGAGAAATAAGCGTCTTTTCTGATTTTCGCTCTAGACTATATCACAAATTTCACAAATCAAATGTTTATTCGAACCGTTCATATGCAAGTAAAGCTAACACATCTTAGATGTTTACTCAATTTATTAATAAAGTTCAATAAATGTCTGCTAGTTTATTAAACGGCCGGCCTATTTACCCGCCTTGGAAGTGGCCCTTATTAGGTTCTGAGACTTCTGAGACTTATTGTATTGTACAACTTTCAAAAGTCTACAAAAGTTAGGGTTGAATTGTAGCGCATTAAATTCTTTTCAACCGACTTCAAGATTTCGAAGGAGGAGGTTATCAATTCGTCGGGATCTTTGTTTTTGCTTTTTTTTTAATGCATGTTCACCGATTATTCGAAGACGGCTGGACCGATCTTGAAAATTATTTTTTTGTTTGAAAGAGCATACTTCACAGTTAGTCCCATTGTAAGCAGGTCAGGATCTGATGTTAGGATCCTGAAGAAATCGAGGGAACTCTTCAAATTTTATAGGCACACCTATAGTGATTAAAATATTTTTTACAGTAGCCCGGGCATTTCCGTTTGGAAAGGTGGAGTCTAAGTGAAGTCGGTTATTTTTTGTTTAAAATAGGCCAGATGCAATATTTTCATTTGAAAGAATTGCACGTAGAATAGACCACGAGTATATAAAAAAATTAATATACTATGATTTACAGTTAAAAATTGCTGTTACAAACTGACAATTTAAATTTTCGCGCCTAAACGGATCTACAGTTTCTGTGACGTCACTCATGTGTGTCACTCCATATTTGTTCGTTCACAGTGTCAAATTCTAGTTGTTTCTAGTTGTCATAACAGGACTGACGTCACCAGACGCTGATTGGTGGATTAAAACACGTTCCTTTCACATTACTTCAAATCCTAATTATTATTTGAAATTAGTATAAACCAAAGTAAAAAGGTTTCAATAGCTATTATTTTATGTTTTTTCAACATTTTGATTACAAAATAATAGTAAATATGATAGCCTGCATCTTCCCTATTATAGATTATAAGAACATGTAAAACTACCACTACCTTTTGTAGATCTCTAATCTAATGAGCATATTTTTGAAAATTACAAATTTTTAAATATCTTTGATAAGCGTCACGTCGCCCAAGTCGAAACGCCATTGAAGACTCTGATGACGTCACAACTCACGGTTTGACACTGTTGACTGACAGCACTGACTATGAGTTGACCGTTACGGCAATGACTTGCAATAGTTGCGTTTCGTTATAAACAAATAGTTTTCCACAGGAGTACCCAGGATATGTTTACCTACAGTGACTTGCAGGAAACGAATAAATTGTTTTAATTTACTGGTACTAGACTAAACAAGATTAACAATAATAAAATAGTTCTAGGCAATTTGATTTATCATATCGTGATTTAGAAGAAACGGTGTTAGGATGTTTTCATAGATACTTATGAAGATGTTTTAACAAAACGCACTAATTCAATTGCAATTAACAATTCAAATCTTCTATTTATTTAATTTATTTGTGTGTTACGTGTGTAATGCGTGTGTATGTAGTTATGTGTCAAAACGTGAATTATGACGTCACACGTTTTCCAAAGAGCGTTTTAGGCGCGAAACATCTGTCCAAATAAATTTTGTAATTTTCCCATGTTTAAACTTTAAACCCCCTTTCGAGGCAAAACATGAATTCTAGGGTAATGTTTGGTCAACAATTTTGTAGTTTGGTGGTCCAAAATTTTACTCTGGAGTGACGCAGACCATTTCTCTCAATGAATTTATGCCTACTGACATAATGGCGGACCGCGCCATGACGCGGTCGTGAATATAAGCTTTCCTATTGGTCCTTCAAATGTACGGTGCGCGTAAGCCGAATGTAATACAAAATTTGGATGTGCGTGTGCGTGGAATTTTGTAAGAGTGGCGCTTGTTAGATGGTGGGTCTTATTTGACGCAGGTACCTTATTACTAATAATAATAATAATTAATACCTTTCAAGAAATGGGCCCCAGTAATAATTATTATTATTATCCTTCCGCCGCCCAAATACCTATATAAAGGTGCCTGAGTAGTGGTACCAGCCGAAGCATAATGATACTAACAACTTAGATGCCCACAGTGCTTTTAAAATGTCTTCAACTTCTGTCACAGAACTTTCAATTTACCGCGTATGGGATTTAGATGATTTCCGATCAGAACGAATACGTCATGTTTGTCATGATCAGATGTTGTCAATGGTTGTCAATTTGTAGAACATCACCTGTCAGTTTCGACGTAAACACTACAACAATGGCGGGATGTCGAGGACGTAACGTAGTAAAACAAGTAATAGGAAATTTCAGCACAATCAGACACCGGGAAGTGGTTGAATTTAACTTACCTACAAGATTTGATGCACTGAAATAAACACAACCTGGTCAAGCTAAATAAAAATGTATAAAAATGAATGTTTATCTCTGCTATCTCCGCAGTTTCCTTATGTATTTTTATTGTCAATCATGCCTAAGATTCATCGTATTCATATTGTTCATCTTTATTTACCCATATTTATTTTGGTAAAAAAAGCAATATTTAAGTAAATGTAACAATTCATAATCGGATGGCCTATAATAAGGCATGTGGGTAGTAACATTTTATACAATGCAATGCAATACATTACAAATACTCTTTATTGCAGACCTCAATAAAATAGAACAGTACAGTACACATATTAAAAATAGAGGCAGTCAACAAGCGGTCTTATCGCTTTATAGGTTCTAATAGTAATAGGTCTACGGGCTTCAACTATCTTTTTATTTTAGATTCCTATAGAGCTGCTTGCTGCTGCTTAAATTACTTTTTTCTGCTTGCAACTAGCTAAAAGACGCAATCACTATCTATTACAATAATTTTATAGAAGTTTAACATATGAATATAGTTACTACTTAGAGGATTTTAAAAGGTCTGCGGCCGATTACCCCGTTTTTACACAAGTTTTCGACATGGTCAAGTATGATGCCTAATTGTCAGCCCATTTGCCATTTAATTTATGCTTCATTTTATATATGCTTATAACTTATAAGCAGGGCCCGTAATTTTCATGCCGATGACATCAATTTGACGTCACGCTCCATATAGGATGATCCCAAATAGTTTTATTGTAAATTATTAATCATTAGTCGTCAATCATTTTAATCATGTACAAATGACTTCGAAAGTACTCTATAAATAATACCTACATGATACGTGAAACGTAACGTAAATAAAACTATTTGATTTGTTTTTATACATACATTTTATTAAGTGGTATTGTTAACAACACATTACAATTCATTTTAAAACAGAATTCCTCTCTAACGTAAATCACGCCATCCTTCTTGCATTAATTCCCATGCAAAGAAGAAGAAAAAAATAATTTTATAAATTTAGTCTTTTTTTAAATGAATGTACTGCCTCCTAGCCCAGTCGGTAGTGACCCTACCTACGAAGCAGGAGGTCCCGGGTTCGAATCCTGGTCAGGGCCTTTATTTGTGTGTTTATCACAGATATATTTTCCTGAGTTATGGATGTTTTATATCTATATAAGTATTTATTCATATTTATTGTATAACGTCGTCTAGTACCCATGACAGAAGCCTTAATTGAGCTTACTACTTAACTACTGGGACTAGGCCGATTTGTGTAAGGATGTCCCATAATATTTACATACCTCAAAATTGTAACTTGTAACTAATGTTTCATTGAATGATGGACTTTATTGTACCTGCTGTCTGCATCAACATCGATTATGAATTGTTGTCATAATCCAATCTAAATCGTATCATTTGTCAATCCCTGTAAAAGAAGCTAAAAGTATGTAGAAAGAGACGAGGAGAGTTTCGTCACTCACACTTATCTTGCATCTCGCTTGGCTTCATAGATAATCAATAGCGTTGTCTCTTTTTATTTACGTCCATGAAACGGTGACTCCACAGTATATGTAAAAAGAAACGAATCGGCATGAAAACCGCACACTTTATATTACCACAACAGGGTTTTCACTGATTCATTTTCATAGATTCTGACTAAAAATCTACTTATACTTATATTATCATTCGAAAAAGGATCATTATCCCTCTAAAAGTCAGTTATTTGTCATTTTGACGGTATATCGATTGATGTCGATATTTTGCCTGCTCTACTTGGCCTCGTAAATCGTGGTGGGGGAAGCGCTACTCGCACGGTTTCTATTTTGCTTTTCTCGATTCAATTTCAGTTATTTTACCGCGCTGAGTGAGTCCGTGTCTCATTAGCGCGAGTATTTTGTAACTTATTTATATTAATTTAATGTACTTAGACATTAAAGGACTAATATAATTAGTGATAGTGAAAGGTTACAAAACGGATTTGGTGTGGATGCTATGCGGTGGTCAGTACAGACAGTGTAGTGCAATTTTTATACGAATCTAATGGATTGACGCAAATACTTTACTGTGCGTAACCCCAAGTAACTAGACGACGAAAAAGGCTGTGATTTTGTAACGAAAGCATACAAAGAGGTAAAAATAATAAATTGACATTTGAAAGGTGTGAAAGTAGACGCAAGTGAATTTGCTAACGACCGAATCGAGCGAGTGACTTGCGCGAGCAGTCGGCGTGGGTTCGAAGGACTCCCGAAATCGGGCGGTTAGTCTCGCCGCCGCCGCGCCATCTGGAGCTCGTGTCGCATCAACGCGAACCGAATAATGTTCGCAAAATCCGACGTGTCCCGTACTTTCGCTGACAAACTTGGAGAGTTGTGAACTGTTCTAAAATATTGTCAACTCGCAGCACGCTAGCGAGAGGTGTTAGCCTACATGTTTTTGGTGAGCGGCTGAGCCATGGCGACCGCCGAGATGAGTGTGCCGGACAAAAAGCCTGAGCACGAATCAGGGTATTACGAAGGTAGCGACCAGGAAGGCAGCATGGAATGCGGGTGCCCGAGCCCTATTAGCAGCAGGAACAGCTCGCACTCAACTAAGCGGCGGCACACGGGTCAGAAACACAAGAAGGCACCTGTAAAGAAGACCAGGCCGGAGCCTAACGGACATGAGGGGGACAAGAGTGTTGAAATAGTGGAGTGTACTAGTGCTGGTTTACAGTCAGTGAAAGAGAAGGAGGAGCCAGCTCCGGTTGCCGGGCCTAGCATGAAACGGTCCAGTTCCGTTGAGCTGATCGGTGGAATTGTCCCCGCACCAGCTCGGGACTCGGTGGACTGGAATCTTGTGGACGCTAGTAAAATTAGGAAAAGATATAAAGGTAAGTTTGTTAATTATTTTTTCTTAATTATAATAAATAAAAAACAATTAAATGTTACATTATTAATATTTCAACAGTCATACAGTTATTCTACTTCACATTTTTTTTTCACTAATACAGCAATATACTTTATTTACACTCATACTGTAAGTACTCTAAAATGCGTTAAAAACCGTAGACAATGACAAGCATTACAACAAACGATTTAACTATGATAAGTTTCTTATCTGCGGCAGTAACGTAATTTTAACTTTGCATGCTCAAATATTGTTAAGCAATGAGTTTCAAATTTGGAACATCGAATTTGATAACATAATGTTACCGCCATGGCCAACTCGATTGGTCCCGCGCGAGCGCCGGCACAATCGAGTTGGCCATGACGTTACAATGGCGGTCATTCTATGGTTTCCGAACACTTAATTTAATATATATAATATGAGTGTAGATAAAGCAGTGTATGCAACTGTACGTAATGAGGCCTTAAAACACTCGTGTGATCTTATTATGAAATTCGCCTGCGGCTCATTTCATAAAACCACACTCATGTTTTAAGGACCCTTATTACGTAACAGTTACATAAACTACTATAGTACACTACACTTTATTTACATACTTATTTAGCCCAATGCACGCAACAATTATATATTTTTTAATGCAACTTGCGTGGCTATTATTTTTAACAAATACAAAATTATTCTTTATCATTGTATCTCCAATGTTAGTTTGTGTAATACCTACCTAACTAATTTACATTTATAATGATGCAAAAAATGTCATTGCAATGACTCAGGTCATTGCCATTTATGTAATTTGAATAAACTTGAAACAAGACATCAACAATTCAAGTACAATAACAAAACTAATCTACAACAGGATCTATTATAGCAACTAGCTTTTGCCTGTGACTTCGTCTGTGTGGAATTAGTGATTCCCCATGCAAAATTCCTACCTTCCTTTTACCTCCTTAAAGGATGATTTCTGGAATTAAAACTATCCTATATCCTTTCCCGGTACTCAAACTATCTCCACACCACATTTTATCTAAATAGGTTTAGCAGTTTAAGTGGGAAGAGGTAACAGACGGATAGACAGACACTTGCATTTCACGCAAAATACTACATTACAATACAATACACACTTTTGCATTTACACACTTTTTAGAGGGTTGGCAACTTGCATGTGACATCCCGGTATGCTTTTTGTCACTAATAAGTTTTAAAAACACGAGTTAAAAGACACATAAATGTTGTCATTGTCATGTGTTACATCTTTTTCTATAACATTAGAAACAAAAGTGATGTCACCATATTTGTGTGAATACAACAGCAATGTGTGGTGTGGACATATAGTGGCAAACTAGTTGCCCTTGGACCCTGACCTACCCAAACAACACGATTTTGTGATTTCCTTGATTTAATTGAACTGAGAAACTCTTTATATTCCTCCTCCCTTTTTACAATGCCCTCGGACAATGACTATATTTATTATTTCAAAACATCAATCCCAAAATATATTTTTTTTGTTTTTTACTGAATCCTGTAGTAGTTTTTTTTTAATTAAAAATCACAAACAATCCATCAACACAACATATGTAGTTACAATTTGTATTTCTCTTAGAGCACCTTTATAAATTGTCTGAGTTAGGAAATGTGGTAAGAATACATACTTTTATTTAAAATAGGGTCCGAAAGGATAAATTTAACGGCCTCCTAGCCCAGTCGGTAGTGACCCTGCCTACGAAGCAGGAGGTCCCGGGTTCGAATCCTGGTCAGGGCATTTGTTTGTGTGTTTATCACAGATATTTGTTCCTGAGTTATGGATGTTTTCTATGTATTTAAGTATTTATCCATATTTATCTATTATATATATCGTCGTCTAGTACCCATAACACAAGCCTTATTGAGCTTACTGTGGGCCTAGGTCGATTTGTGTACGATTGTCCTATAATATTTATTATTATTTATTTATTATTATTATAAATATCAAAGATAGACATAAATATCAAATTTTGGGTTATTATCAAATCGATAATTATCGGACATAAAAATCACGATAGATCGATTTGATAATAACCCTAAATTTGTTAAGGGGGAATGAACAAAAAAAATATCGCACATGAAAACCTACATTAGTAGTTGAGCAATAATAAAAGAAAATCGATACCGGGGACAATTATCCGATAAATAACAGAGATCATAATTTTCTTGATAATTTCCAACCCTGATTTTTAAAAACATAGCATATAGGTAGTTTGGCTAACCAAAAACCACAGTAACAGTAGATGTAATAAGCTATATATACTCATCCCTTTTTTTGTGTTGAGGGTAAGCGTAAGAAGAAGACAGTATGATTCTCTCTGTCTATGCTTGACGTGAGACAGTTCCTGGCCAAGTTACATGAACATTTTGAACCAAGACAAAAGTTTAGAACACAAATTTATATAATACTGCTTATAGTTCTCTTTTCATAATTTATTAGACAAAAACTGAACAAAACTAAACTTGTACTACATGCACATTCATAATAATTGAACTAAAATAATAATTTATCAGACTTAACTTCTGGTTCTATATTCTAGAAAAAAACTTTTATAGTATTAACAAAAAACCTCAGATAATCATAGATATTTAGAATACTGTGTGTATGCTGTACCTATTTGTATGCTAACTATACTCAAGGGCAGAAAACTAGTCACTTCAAATACAAATTAAATTTATATACAAGGCTACATTTACTAAGGTAACATGTTAGTGGAAATTACCTATTACATAGGAAATAACATGTTATGTTATGTATCATAATAACATTATCAATCTTATGCAAACAAACAGATTATGTAATATTATCAGTACTACACTAGACTATTGATGTTATAAAATTCCATACAATGATAAATTATAAAACCAAATTCAGATTAACTATAACAAACTCAGGGATAATGAAATAGGCCACTTTGTAAGATAAAAAATTCCATACAAAACTGACCGTTTTTCAATTTCCTTGTGTGTATTGGGTAAATAAATTAAATATAATTTCAACCAATTGACAGTGAGACAAATAAAATAAAAAAGACTCATCATTACTCAGCTGGGCTTAAAGATGTAAATAAATACCCATGGAATGAAAAATATGTTGATTCATCCTTTAAGTGCCTTGTAAACAATCTTGTTTGATGAGAAAATACATAAAAATGGCCTCTTTCTGATAATGCCTCAATGGAAAGACATTAAACTTTTTTATTTTTAACATGTTCATTGTTAATTCGGTTAAATTATTTTCATACTTTAACGAATTTTTATTATTATTTATTTATTTATATTAAATAAAAATAAAATTGCATTGTCTCAAAAAAATACACAAAAAAACAGACA
Organism: Pammene aurita; assembly: GCA_947086415.1. Lineage (NCBI taxonomy): Eukaryota > Metazoa > Arthropoda > Insecta > Lepidoptera > Tortricidae > Pammene > Pammene aurita. The sequence goes on along the minus strand of OX352314.1, from coordinate 7,235,299 downwards.
GGTAAAACATACACATATGTAAACAAAAAACAGAAAAAAATACACAAGAAGGGAAAGGAAAAAAAAAGAAGAAACAAACTACTTAAAAACTAAGCTAAACTAAAAATTCGCGACAATAGGCGAGGAGCTCAGCATTTGCCACGAGCTTGGTCGGCTGCACAGCGCTGTTTTTTAGCCCGCACAACCAAGCAAAATATATTGCACAAGACGGCAAAAATATGTAATATGGCTCTACAAATAAGATTATATCAGATATTTTTGGCCGCTTCGTGGATATTATTGCATGTGACTGTGCTATGTAGCAATAAAAAACAAAACCGCAATTGTTTTGCGAATGGTCCCCGCTATCAGGCCCTGCTTATTGATAACTGTTATCAGGCAACAGGCATGGCCACCATTGCTTCTTGCGGTGTTGCCATGAAACGAAAGTGTTACAAGGTGTTCAGTCCATTGCGTATGTTTTTTATGTTATACAGTGTTTATTGGGAGGTCATTATCTATTCTATTATATAGGCTATACCAATTGAATCTTATTACTAGTACAGTCGCCATCAGATAATATCAGAGCGGCCAAGGTGGTCACAAATATCGTAACAGTACCCCTATTGTCAAGTTTATAAAGTGCATGGTACGATATAGGTATTTGAGTCCCTTGGCCACTCCAAGATTTTTGATTGGGGATGAATAAGATTGAATAGCCTATAAAATAGATAATGACTTCCCAATAAATATGAGTAGTATACAGAAAAGGTAGTGGTGATGTAGTAGTTTAACCGGGAGTTTGACAAAAGTGACTCCCATATGATATGAATGACCTTTCAAATTAGATTTTCATCTAAAAGCAACTGAATCAGAGGGCGGAATTGGTCATGGCAAAAATCAAACGTCAATAGAGTTGGAACAATGAATTTTATCGACTATCGAATAAACTGAAATTATATTTAGGTACCTAGCGTATCTTTATTTATTTATTAACAAAACTAAACCTCTAATCCATAAGCAAACAATAATAGACTTCATATGAACATTACGGAATAACGTGTGGATTATTATTATTTTCCATGGAATGTTGCAACAAACGAGAAATATTATCAAATCTAGATAAAAACTATTATCGTTCTTTACCTCTTTAAACTCAGGTGAATGTGTTTTACTCGTTATGTGAGTTTCAACTCAATATTTTTTTAGTTGCTTTAAGTGAACCTTACATTTAGAGCAGTATATTATCGAATTGTTTTCGTTGTAAGTAAGACAAGAGTACCTACTTCTTTATCCATTTGTTAAATGACAGTTAACTGCCATGCAATTTAATTTTAATCTAATCAAAGAGGTTAATGGTAAAGTCAGAAATGTAAAAGGTGACTGAACTTATCGATAGCTGAAAAAGTCGATAAAATTCAACGTTCCAACTCTATTGACGTTTGATTTTTGCCATGAGCAATTCCGCCCTGATATATATTGAGCTTTCAATTTTTTTTATTTAAATCGTAATACGACCATAAGTTTAAGAAGCATTGGTACAAAATATGTTTATGTATATAATGTACTTGATCTGTACTAGCGTTCTGTGGCTATTTTCTTAATTAGTTATGATTTTTTATTTTGAATGCTTATGTCAAAATTGTCAAAATCTAATAGGCATGATGAATTAATTTCATGTATGGTATCAATCGATTCGTTTTATTGTAAGGATCAAATGTCTATATGGGGCTAATTGCGTCAAGCAACACAAAAGTCAGAAATGATATTCAAAATCTGTCACTCGCTTTTGGTTCTCAAAACGCTCCTAACAAAATTATATGCAACAGTGACGTCACGGTTGCATAGTCGCCCTGTTTAAAGTATGGAAAAATTATGAAATTGCTATTTTGACGGTATAATATTGCGTTTATGTATATGGTTGCTATACAATTTATTTTACGATAAAAAGAAATCGAATTGTGTCATTGTTTTTTTTGCATTTCATACTTTTTAAAAATCGTTAAATTTTTGAATTTTGAAGTCTCGTATCTTTGAACCAAATCAATAGATTAAAAATTTTACTTTATTAGGATATATTTATCATTTTGCATCCATTCAACTTAATTTTATTACAAAATTCAACATGTTTCATCATCCCTATTGATGTTTGAATGAAAAATTATACTGTCCTTACAAGGAAGTGGTCTGAAAATTCTATAATTTAATGTTGTCTCGTTATTAGCAAAGGAATATATTGCAAAAAAAACCATTGGTTAACCAAGAGCTTTTCGGAAACCCATCCGGTAAGGCCTGAGACAAGCTACCCAAACTTTAAACAAGGACAAAAATGGGTCATATTTGTGGGGCTTTAGCATAAGAAATTCATCATCATTAGTCGTTCCCTCAGAGCTCAGGATCGTGACATCATGTCCTTCTATTAAAGACCAGATTCCTAAATAGGCTTCTATCCCTCGCTAAGCGTATGGCTTCTTGTAGTTTTAATTGCATGGGTGCAGTGAATTAATAAATCATTATATCTCAATATTAAATATTTGAAACAATAGCCTGTTCTGTTTTCTATGATCAGATTATTTTTCTATTCGAAATAGCATTTTCAAAAGTACCTAATTTAACACTAGTGCCTAGCCTAAATGCATTTAGCATCATTTTTTATTTATTTATTTATTAAGAAACAAACAGTCTTATAAAAACATATCTGTAAATTATCTAAAAGCTATTTTTACTATATAGACCTATAGTTTCCTGTATTTCTTAACAGTAAATAAATTATAAACATTTCGCTATGAAAAGCATTGAAAAGTTGAAAAGTTAAAAAATATCTTATGTAATGTACTATCGAACCACTTGATTCCTGACCCACATTAGAACTTTGTCATAGTACGTGTTATAAGAACTTTCCTTGTCAATGCAATGCGATGTCACTATGACATTTTCTATGAAAAGGTTCCACAGTGGGTCACGATTCATTTGGTTCGATAGTAACATAACATTACATCACTGCACTTGCTGTCTTAATATTGTCAGCAGTCTGAACCAGTCAATGAACTATTATTGACCCGTCAAATTCACCATGTGATTGGTATTTTTTTATAAAATGCTTGTGTTGTTTTTATTGTTTTTGCATTATAAGTTTAAAATATAAAAGCTACCCGTAACTATATTCATGCAATAATCATAATATAGCCACCAATGTCTTGAGATATTACATTTTATGATTTTACAGCTGTGTCGTCATATACCTCCACATGATACGCATCATTTATTTTATATCATAAGTATAACATAACATTTATATGAGTCTCTAATGAAAGATAATTTCATAATTTAAATCAATCTACAAACAAAACATGGTAACAGAGAAGTCGGACTGCCTGAAAAGAAAGCAGCAAATTATATTAAAGTACTTAACATTATTCATTTTTGTAGATGTTACAACATTTACAACCAATTATAAAAAGTACATAATTACATGTATGTTGGGTTTCATAATAAATATTCAATGATAAGAAAGTCTAATTAGGAACATGCATGATTTTTTTGGAAGACGTCATTCGATTCTATTTCCCTGTAGATTCAAATGTCTCTAATAAACCTACTATCTATGATAGCCCTGAAGAAACTTCAAAAATGTTAAAATACGTTAGGCGTCTGCGCCGCGCGTCAAAACGCCCCATACAAAAAGTGTGAGCATTGTGACGTCACCGACCACAAAGTTGCAGAAAACTGTTTGGAAGGAACAAGTTTTTGGAAGATTTTTGTAATTTTAGGCACGAAAAAATGCGTTTAGCTATATAGTTGTCGTACATTTTTTTTCTTGTTAGAACATAAGTAATCGAACTGAAGTTTCGAAAATACATTTGAGGTATAAAAAAAAATGCCTAAAATTTTAAGTTTTTAAGCCGCAATATCTTTAAAAACCGGTTAAAAATATTACGGATTTCCACTTATTTATATTAATTTGGGGTTGTTGAACGTGTGTGAAGTGAAACAAATTCAATTAAATATTTTTCATGCATGTTCTCTATTAATAATAATAACCAACTGTAAGCTAGCTGTGTAAACTCTACCTACCCCAATACTTAAAATATAGGTCATAAACTTAAACATATAAATTATTATAGAACTGTGACAATTGTCACCTGTTTACATTATCCTTACGACCTACAAGTTTCAGACAGATATACGTAAAGAGAGTTCAATGAACCAATGTCATTGTAAACGAAAAAGTAAAAAATATCTTTTATCACTTATTATCAGTTATGTAAATTATTATCTGGGTACAAATGTTTTTAAACACTGTTTAGGTGCATCACAGTGCATGTTATTTTTCGAGTTGGTACTTGTTTATCTTTCTTGTATTCTTAAGTAAATATTTTGATGATTATTATGCTTTATAATGGTTAGTTTCGTGCTATCGATAACATGTGTACAGTCGCCATCAAGTATATCGGAGCGGCCAAGGTACTCAAAAATATCTGAGCATGGACTTTATCGCCTTGATAATAGAGGCGTTGTTCAGATATTTGTGACTACCTTGGCCGCTCCGATATATCTGATGGCGATTGTACATACTTATTTTTTTACATAAGTGGGGCAACAGCCCCAAATAAAATGGTTTTTGGATTGAAAGGTGCATTGGGTAATTTCAACATATTTTTGGATAAGTAAGGTTAAGGTTAACAACACGGGCTGATTTCCGCAACTCGACGTCTATATTTTGCGCGTGTTTTGCGTGCCTTATTCATGCCAACCCAGTTCCTCCAGGAAGCCTTGCAGACCCTTTATGTTGCCGACGACTTCCGGGAGTGCCCTCGGCGAACCAAGATGTTTCGTCCGGTATTTTGCCACCCCCGGACATGTGATGATGACGTGGGCGCTTGTCTCGTCTTCCTCCATGCAGGCCCTGCAGAGGGACTGTCCGTAACCCGTAACACCTAGAGTGAAAAGATGCTTGTTTAAAAGGGCATGACCAGTTAGTGCTCCGCTTATTAGTCTGAGCTGCGGCCTCTTGAGCTGTTTCAGCTTCCGAGACAATCCGATTTTGGATATGTAAAAAATATGTTATTGCTTGGACTCTGAAGTCGCAATTTATATAAGTTTCATATCATAATAGCGCAGAACTAGGTACTTAAACTCCCTAAGAACAATATTACACATTTATATGCACATAAATACAATATTATTTCACAATATAATGAGTTATGTTGGGAGTGTCATTACAAGGTGCAAAAACCTCGAACAAATAAATATTTCATAAGAACAATACGTGTGTACATATTTACAAACAGAATTGTGAAATGGATGTTCCATACAAGTATTTTAACGTATAACAAACACTCATTATTTATCTGGTGGCTTCTAGAATGAACTGCTAATCATATTTTTTTACACATTAAATTAGTAAAATTAGTATCTTCACCCTTGATATATCATGTATTTAGATGAGCTATCTAGAATAAATTTTGTGCGCCATGTTTGATGGTTGACAGCTGTCACTGAATCAAAGAGTAGCTTTAACAAAAACAGACGTGACACTGTTTTGACAAAATTCATATTCTGCCTAAACAACTTTTGTAAGGAAACGTAATTAACGAAATGATTGTTTTATTTATACCTAATGTTTATTTTGCTCCTTACCCTAGAGTTTCAGGAACGAACGGAAAAATACTATTTTTGCCGAAAAGCGCCTCTCAATACGAACTTTGAGGGTTAATAAACCTTGATATTTACTTAAAATGACATTTATTTCCTCGCATTTATGTTTTGAATTCAAATCATAAAAACCATTTCTATGTATTTTAATCGCATTAACAATTTTAGCAAAATCGCTTACATACATTTATTTTCTTCATTCATATTTCTCGGACGTATATGTAAAAATGGAATCTTAGTTTGATCGTTAAAGTGCACAAAATGAATGAATTATGTACAGTCAGCAGCAAAAGTAGCTAAGCGGGTGACTTTATTGTTATGAGAATAATCTCAATCATTTTGGACACCTTAACCGCTTAGCTGCTACGGCTGCTGCTGACTGTATTTATGATGTATTTCTGTTGCCGCTATAACAACAAATACTAAAAAAAAAAATGGTACGGAACTCGCACGCGACTCGCACTTGGCCGGTTTTATTACCCGCTGCCAGCTCTTTTTCTCATTTTTAGGGTTCCGTAGTCAACTAGGAACCCTTATAGTTTCGCTTTGTCTGCCCGTCCGTCCGTCCGTCCGTCCGTCCGCGGATAATCTCAGTGACCGTTAGCACTAGAAAGCTGAAATTTGGTACTAATATGTATATCAATCACGCCGACAAAGTGGTAAAATAAAAAGTGGAAATTTTTTTTTTATTAGGGTACCTCCCCTATACGTAAAGTGGGGAGTGATTTTTTTTTTCATTTCAAGCCTAACGTGTGATATATTGTTGGATAGGTATTTAAAAATGAATAGGGGTTTCCTAAAATCATTTTTCGATAATGTAAATATTTTCGGAAATATTCGCTCCAGAAGTAAAAAAATATGCGTCCCCCCCCCTCTAACTTTTGAACCGTAAGTTTTAAAAATATGAAAAAAATCTCAAAAGTAGAACTTTATAAAAACTTTCTAGGAAAATTATTTTGAACTTGATAGGATGAATAGTTTTTGAAAAAAAATTACAAAATAATTTCTGAACTAAGTTTGTAATTTAACCGCATAAGCAGGTGTTTATTGTACCTGTAATTTCTACAAAATTACAATGAAATGACGTGCTTTCAAATAAAGTAAAAACGGTGAAAATCGGTTCACGCAATAAAGAATTATTCCATAAAAATCATCTTCCATACTTTAAGCTCGCGCGCAATAGTTTACTTAATTTGCCGATAGATGTCGCTGTACGTGGAACTCTCATATCATATCCTACATGGCGGTGTTATTAACTCTTAAGTGGGGACACTTACTGTGACGGACGGAAAACTACGGAACCCTACACTGAGCGTGGCCCGACACGCTCTTGGCCGGTTTTTAACTAGTATAGTAACAGCCGTAAAAGTCCTAATACTGTATATAATTATCTAGCTGTGTATAAATGGCTGGAAAACCGTGCCCTACAGTTATTTCTCACACCGAATGCATAATGTATATATTATTTTAATTATCCATTCTTAGGTGCGCCTGCGTTGATTTTCAAGTAGGCAAATATTTAACTGTATCTTAAAGTTCCCATGATATTTTGTAAGATATGATTTATGGGAATAAGCAAAGGATTGTGTCAACTTAGTTTTTGAACTTTGTATGGAAACAATTTGTTATTATTAACTAAAGATTACGTGAATATTAAAGTCAAATAATTTAAGACGTTACGATATACAAGTACAAGCATGCTTGAAATTATTTTAATTAAAAATAATTACATAGTTATTACTATGTTGTTTCAAGTCAAAGGTAAAGGTACATCATTTTCCGTTGTCAATAAGGCGTTGCTGCCATAAAAAGTCATTTAGAAACAAACTTTATTAACAACCGACAATGATGTACCTTTGACTTATCACAAATATTTACATACCTATTGCAATAACTTCTGTGTCAACTTGTCGGTATCTAATGTTAAATGGTTTACTAGTAGAGAATGCCATTTGGCCTCAAGTCCGCCATCTGTACAATATTCTTTAACAAAATTATATTTAACTGTTTTTAAAATAATTAATTCTCTAATTTTGTTTCAGTTAATCTAAACGGTCAATCAAAAGTGGACATATCACATTTCGACCTGCTCAAAGTACTCGGCACAGGAGGTAAGCTACTTGTATTTATAAAACAGCTAATGTGACGTTTACAGACAAAATTTACCACATCTTGGTCAACAATAATCTAGACTCTAATAGATGCCTGAGAGCGATGCCGAGGCCTTTTGCGACTCGAGTTTGCAATATTCGTACCATCCATATTAGACACAATGTTTTTCATATTTCTAGCGGTGAAAAATAAATTTCTAAGACAAAAAAAAAAGGTAATAAAAAGTCCATGACTCACTCGGGAATAAACGATTACTTTAATCCCTATATCTGCGTGTAATGGTATTAATGGCACGCTTTATGTTATGATATGAGCGTGTAAGATGAAAACGTATTTGGATCCAAAGACTGAATAGCGCCTTGAATACCTTGGTGGCATGGCAACACTGGCAACCGAGTCCGAGTGGTATTTTTTTTCTGAAAACGTCACTAATATACCTAATTTATTAGAGTAACATTAGTCGTACTTGAGTGGAGTAGCGGTCACGGTTCACAAAACCTGCGTGCCTATGGACCGAGGTCATTGCCCTCAGCACGGGGTGTTTATTAGTTAATTGGTTCCGAGCTTTACTACTGCCGGCTAAGACAGCTGATTCGCTTAGCTAAGAGTTATTATTATTGAATAAGCCAAGGGTGTGCGAAATTATACTTTATATGATGAGATTTAGGTGTATTTTTAAACGACAAATAAAATTCAAGGTGCTGTGGGGTAACTTCAGAATTAGGAACATTTTGAAAATGGAAAACTGAGTTTGGTTCTTTGGGTACGCTTTCGCCTACATTTTGGTCATTAAATCGCAATTTATTTGCACTTCATATCGCCAACACACCTGGTCTTATGTTATCTCTTTCTGTACTGTCATGTGTAATAAGAATGAATGAGACGCAACACGAATGTTTGGATAATTACGGCAAGTGTACCTTTAGGGGCATATGTGCCTAAGTGTAAAAAAGGCTAAGGGTCATAATGTCTATTGTCAATAAGTTCGAAGGTTATAATGTCATGATGTCGGAAGGTCCAGGTGTAATAATATCAATTTGTCAAAAAGTTAGAATGTTATGTTACCCTAATGTCAAAATGTCTAGGTGTCACAATGTCCAAATTGTCAAAAAGTCCACATCTTACATTTCCCATATGTTAAAAGGTCTTGGTGTCAAAATGTCCACCTGTCATATTGCCCCATATACAAAACATCACTATACTCCGCTTAGCGCGTTATTTAGGTGCGAGAGGAGAACTCGCAATGCTAGACAGGGAACGCGCCATTGTTCCGTGGGGCGTATGAGAGAGTCAGGCATTAATGGTTGCCATGGAGACGTACTAAGTTTACTGTCACTTACAATAAATTAGTGTCTCACTATATGGTGAAATTATTTCGAGCGTGGCAGCGGGGGTCGCCCAGCTATGCGGGATATTGCCCTTACCTTACCTCGAGAAGTCAAAAGTCTCATCTCGGGTGATGTATTGAAAGGTTGCCAAAGAAACTATGACTAGAAGGTGCCCATAAGAACTATGTAATAAAACACTGCAACCTCATTGTGTAATTCTAGAAGGATTTGTTATTATATTATTCTAATAGTTAATCACATCGGAAATGACGAGTTTAGAAATGTGGCTAATATAAATCGATGGTCCTAAATTAGTACATTTATAGTCATTTATATAACGGCTTCGGTAAATGGAGAGTGTGATTATGAAGCGACGATTGAAGCCTGGTTGCTAAGGACGTATACTTATACCAAATTTCAACTTTATTAATGATCGCTGAACTAAGCCGTGACAGACAGACAGATATGGCGACACTAGAAGGGTTCCTAGTTGATTACAGATCCGTAATAATGCTTCAAGAGCAGGCATAATAGTGACAATGTAAAAAAGGTACTTAATTTGATTCTATGCAGTTTATTTATTACATTATAAGTGCATTGTAATGTGCCTAAATTGAAGAATAAATATATTTTATCTTTTTTATCTTTATAGGACTAGAGCGTACGACACTGAACCTAGTTCGATAAGTCTCCTAGATGAGATATATATAATTAGTCGCGTCTTTAATGGGGGAACACAAAATGCCGATGCTGCAATGCAAAAAAAGTGGTGGCGTATTTTAATTTTTTCTTTTTAATAAAAAAATTGGTTTCTAGTACGATAAGTCTCCTAGATTTTCTTTGTTCCTCGAAGGAGGGGAGGGGTAGGGCTACACGATAATGCGGTGCTGCAAGCCCCCGTGCGTGGCCTTGTCAGTGGCAGCAGCATCAAAAGATTGTAGATTTATAAAAAACAAAACGCCTGATCTTTTTATAACAGAAACAAGATATTATGTAACCTAAACTTAGCGCCTGAATTGCAACAAGACGTTACGTTATTAAAAAGATTTTATATTTTTAAATATCAGGCGCTTTGTTTTTTCATACATATACAATCTTTTGACGCTGCTGCCACTGACAAGGCCATGCACGGAAGCTTGCAGCACCGCATTATCGTGTAGCCCTACCCCTCCCCTGCTTCTAGGAACAAAGAAAATCTAGGAGACTTATCATACTAGAAACTGGATAAAAAAAAAAAAAATACGCCACCACTTTTTATGCATTGCAGCATTTGCAGCATCGGCATTTCGTGTTCCCCCATTAAAGACGCGACTAATTATATATATCTCATCTAGGAGACTTATCGAACTAGGTTCAGTGTCATGGGCTCTTATACTATTAGGTATACTAACACATCCCAAAACACATCACTTTGCCAGTTGCCTTTCCCATTGAAAAGTGGACATTTTGACACCTGAACTTAATGATGACACAGGGGGATTCTGCCAGTAGGGGATTATATCATTCGAACTATTTGACAATTGACATTGTGACACCTGGCCATTTTGGCAATAGTCCATAATAACAATTTGACCTAATGACAAATAGATGTTTTTACATCTGCACTTTCCGACATCATGGTATTATAACATTCGGGTAAATTGACTAATTGACATTGTGACCCTTAGTCTTTCTGACACTTGGACACGTATGCCCCTAAAGGATGTGTGGTAGGGCACAGCACAGCGAATATCATCTCGCACAAATCTGGACCAGAGCCCGACTGGGGAAGTACCTCCACCTTACAGAAGCCACAGCCAAATAGCACTAGACTCTACTCATAGTGTTGTGTTCCTGCTGGTGAGTAAGGTTGCCAAAGAGCTCAAAGAGGACGCAGTGTCTTGACGATGACGGGAACCCCTTTGTTCCTTAACCGCCAACACAGTGAATCCCCCTTTTTATAAAGGGTCGGCAACGCGCATGTGACACCGCTGGAGTTGCAGGCGTCCATAGGCTACGGTAGCTGCTTACCATCAGGCGGGACGTATGCTTTTTTGCCACCGTAGTGGTATAAAAAAAAAGTGTCGTCAATAAATTTCGATGTAAAATATTAAACACAACTTTGAATATCCGTTTCGCTTTTTAAACGATTTCTTTTTACTTCCAAAAACAAACAATGTTGTTTCAGTTATTTTGTAACATTTTGCGCAATGGTTGTTTCAACTTTCCATATTTTTTTCCTGAATGAATCCAGAGTTGGGCGAAGTACGAAATCGAAGCCAGATTAGTGTGGTCACGTTGGCAGTAATGCTTATTGCTTAAATCCCTGTTACATTTGTCCTAAATTAGTTTGCTAAATTATTAATTTAGTCACTTGATTTAGGCAAGTGTAACCGCATTTAGCAAGTGAATTTACTACTAAGTAGAGTTAGGATGCTAGTTAGGACATTGGAAAAAGGAAACTGTAACAGGGCTTTTAGAATGTTCACAAATTTTGGTAAGCAAATTAATCACTTAACTGTAGTAATGATATGCAATAAATAAGTTATTGACCAATAAACACCAAGTGCACAAGTTACTGTAAAATATAAATAGATCCATTGGTAACAATGGGAAGTATAAAATTAAAAAATTAATAATTAAATTGACCCATTTCTTTCGAGAAGTTAAGGAACATGCATAAAAATAAAAAATCCCGACGTACCTTCTCTATTTCTTTTTCAAGTCCGTTTAAAAGGTAAACACGTATTTACGCTGTTTACGCACATCAACCCGCACATTAGCCATATCCAGGCATAAGTTGCAAATTCCCCAGCTAGGGTGTCCACTGTACTGTGAAACGTCGAGTATTAAGTAATAGCTGAATTGCAGTTGTATAACGGTTGCGGTAATTAAACGTACGCACGCCATTAGGTATGCTAGCCGTGCGTAATCTGTAATGCCTAGTGCTTCCACACATGGTATAAAATAAAACGGACGATATATCAACTTGCAGTGACCGGGCGTCCGTCCGTACAACTCCGAGTCCCAACAGCTTTTTAAAAAGTGACGCTTTTTCTACAGCGCGTTTGCTTACGAGCTTTTTTGACGTACAGCTACAATGGTGGCATTGAAAATTTAAATAAATAAAACGTAATCGTAAAAAAATGTTTGCAAAATACATAAGGGCATATTTCCCAATACATCGATCATTGAACTCAAAGGATCTCCGGTCATCTGTTTGACCGATTACCTTTCCTTATCTGGCCATGTGTTAGAATAGTTAAACAAATAAGCAACATGTTGCAATGATAACGTTTAAATGCAAAACAGAAATTTATTGGTCCCACGAGATTTAACACATGGTAGTTACAAAATGTATCTCCAAAATTGATTTATAAGCTGCAACAATATTTTTCCTCAATGTTTAGAAAATAAAGGAAAAGAAAGGATGTTTTTTCCTGTTAAAATATTTATAGTAATGACGAAGGGTATTTCATAGTAGTCTCATGGAATAAAACAAGTATAAATATTATTTTTGTCCGAATTTCAACTATACATACCTATATTAAGGATTCAACTAGATCCAATATTAGGAACCCCCGGCTCGAAGAGGTCAAAAAGATGTTCGAAACTTAAAGAAAAACATGTTCGAAGGTTAAAAAGATTACTAACGGGATTCTTGTAAACGTATTTATATCAGAGTGGGAATTTCCAGGTATCGATTTTTCCAGATGCCCGAAGGTCTTGGGAAAGACGTAGAAGCCAGGCAACGCGATACCAAACGTGACTCGGTCAGGCCACGCGTACACGTGATAGTGGAGCTACTTTTATACTGTTGCTTTGGGAATAAGTGTTATTTTCCTAAGCTTGTGCTAATCGATATTACGCGTAGTAAAAAGGTGGCTTTTCCAAAAGGAAATGCCCGAGCTACTGTAAAAATACTCAAATCACTATAGGTATGCCTAGAATATTTGAAGAGTTACCTCGATTTCTCCAGGATCCATACGAGTACAACATACATAAAAAAAAACAATCAAAAACAAAGATCCGACGAATTGAGAACCTCCTCCTTCGAAATCTTGAAGTCGGTTGAAAAGACTTTACCGTACTTAGCGTTTGAGGGCTTTTGCACATATCCGCGGTAACGAGCCACTCGTTTAGCCGCGAAACCTGAGCAGAACGACACCGAAATAAAAGAGCGGAATCGCTATTCCGCTGTTGTGATTGTGACGCGCTTACTATTGACGATTCCGCCACGGAGTTATGTAAAAGCCATGAAGAACACGATCATTTGCCTTCTGATCGATGACTTCAATACACAATTTAATTTAAGAGGTGAAAGTTCTCTAAGGAACCACGCACAACTAAATGCGATAGTGATCGATTGGTATTTTGATCGAAAAGTTGATTAAATGTGGCGAGCGGATCTTTGGTATCTTGATTGATGTCAATCTACATATTTTCAATGTTTAACCGACTGCACATTTATAGAATGCCTTAGATTTGAGAAACAATATCTACTTTAAATTGGTGTATTCCCATTCCCATCTATGTTTAACGGGACGTCCGGGACAGATTGGAAATACATAAATAAATACATTACATACATCCATTGTAAAACCCTTTACAACCGACTTCAAGATTTCGAAGGAGGAGTTTCTCAATCCGTCGGGATCTTTCTATTTTTTTTTTATGTTCACCGATTATTCGGAGACGGCTGCACCGATTTGGAAAATTCTTTTTTTGTTTGAAAGAGTATACTTTCCAGTTTGTCCCATTGTCACCAGGTCAGGTTCTGGTGATGGGATCCTGGAGAAATCGAGGGAACTGTTAAATACACCTATAGTGATTTGAGTATTTTTTACAGTAGCTCGGGCATTTTCTTTTGGAAAGGTGGAGGCTAAGTAATGTCGATTCTTTATTGTTTAAAATTATTATGGTACAGGTAGCAGCAGAAATATTAGAGATATATAAGAGGGCGTAAAGCTCATTTTGAGCACACCCATTAAGCTGCTTCTTTTGCTGACTGTAAAATATCATCTGTGTAATTTTCATGACAGACGCCATTATCAAATCTATGGTGTTTAGTGTCATGTTGACTTTTGATATCAATATCACCATGCATTTATTTACATGCACCCAGTATCGCTATGTTTCTCATTATGTTAATCACCGATTTTTATGGGTTGTCCGATTGCGACATTCGACATTTAATCTTATCGATGCTAATTATGTCGACATTTAACACGTGACGAAAATAAACATTTGTTGTGGTCTCAGAGCCTGTCATAACAACAGTCGTTTATGCCTTTTTTTACTTCATGTCTGGGAAACGAAACTGTCGATAATTAGAATAACCTGACGAGTAAACGACAAGATAATAAGGAATATGTTCATATAGTAAGCAACCGTACCATCAGCTGCAGATTGCGTACCCAATTTATGAATTAATTTGGGTACGCATTTTTGCAGCCCGCCGTACAGTCGGCAGCAGAAACAGCTTTGCGGGTGAAATGTACAAAATTAAATTACCTTTTATTTTCTTAACAATAAACAGGGTGGCCACTTTCTGGAAAACCGGGAAAAGTCAGGGAATTTCGCTAGTCATGGAAAAGTCAGGGAATTGTCAGGGAATTTTAATGGAGGTCAGGGAATAAAAATTGTCTCTGTATGTACATAATATAAGTACATAATAATAATAAAAAACAAATTACTAATTTTACCATCTCCAAACATTATACAAAGGAAAATTATAAAAAGGAAAATAAAGACTTGCAAATTTGAATAAAAATGGTCATGGTGTTGTCCCACGGAAACGCTTATAGTGAGCTTGGCTTTTCCATCAATACGAAGATATTAGTGGAAAATCTTTCGCAAGAGTCTATACTTGCGCAAAGACGCGTTTATGACGCTATATCCTACCACGGCGGTATAAATAGACAAAATAAATATTGTAATGCCCACTCCTTATTATACGGAGGAGCTACACAAAAAGAAGGAAAATTTAAGTTCAGAGGCAAAAATCAGAGCAGAAAAAAGGAAAACTGCAGAAATGGTTAGAGTACTAGAAGCAAAAAGGCAAACACTTCTCGAAGGAGCTGCCAAAGAAGCTGCGTTATTGGAAAAACAGATTACGAAGTTGCAATAGATTTTGTTATTATTTTTTTAAATATAATGTATAATAAACAAAAAAATGAGGTTTCTCAATTCGTCGCTTTTGTACCATAATACGCAAAACGTCTAGTAGGCCCGTATAAAGTGTTCCCTTTAGTATTTCTCGCTGGATTATATTATATGATACATTTAGTATCCAATAAATTTAGTAGTCAGAGGTACAGTTTCAATTGGTTTTTCCTGTACAGCTTTTAACAAAAAACCGGCCAAGTGCGTGTCGGACCACGCAGAGGAGGGTTCCGCACCTTCAATGGAATAAGAACCAAACTAATACCAAAAGGTCGTATCTGATGCCTATGGAAGAAGTTTTTTGTAGATAACTCAAAAATGGCTGAACCGATAATGTTCAAAACAATTTTCGTAGAAAGTATATGACAAGGCACATCTCAAATTTTTTCATATTTTTTTGGACTTACGGTTCAAAAGTTACAGGGGGGGGACACAATTTTTCTGACTTTCGAAGCGATTATTTCAGAAAATATTCACTTAATCTCAAAATGGTCATATAAACCTCAATGTTATTTTTAAAGACCTATTTATTACATTTAAGACTAGTAGTCCGCCTCGAACTCAGAACTCGCGATTTCCTTGCAAACAAGATGACCAATATAACAAGACCCATATAATTATTTTTTCGCGTCTTCTAGCTCCATGACCCCTTGGTCGATCCTGCTCATATACGAACTCTCAAATTATATGAATCTCTGCTACAACCCCAACAAATTTCATGAAGATCAGAAAAGCGTTACTAAAGTTATCGCGGAACAAACTCTGAAAATCAAAAAGCCATCGAAATGCTGAGACGTCCCACTAGCCAGAAGTAGTTTGTAAGAACTCACTTCGCTCGTTCGATAATGGTCCGGGAAAAACTCGAAAAAACCCCTGGAAAACCGGGAAAAGTCAGGGAATTTTGGTTGTAGAAAATAGTGGTCACCCTGAATAAAGTCGTCCCAAGATTTTAAACACCTCACTCGCTCAGCTACTTTCTGTAGCTGCTGATAGTACATATCGTCATTGCGTATCTGTCTCTGACTCGATCGTCAGCACTGACCTTAGATTACCTAACGCAACGTCACTGTGTCAAACGATGGAAATCAGTGCGTCGACGTCGGTCATTTTACGTGCCGTCATGCGTTGTGCCATGCCATGTGCGCTTTTGTTTCATGTTTCAATACGTGTTTGCAATATCGCCTTATTCCTAGATTGATAAGAATAGTCGAATGAGAACTAATAGTTTAAATGGTTTGGCTCTGACATTGATTTAAATAAAAACTAATATTTTTCTCTCTCTCTTTCTGAAAACTAATATTTTATTAAATAAATCTACGGGATTCATAAAATTGGTTTAAATATTTTGCTCAAACCTTTGTACAATTACTCTATCAGGGATATAAATGCTTAAAGAGATACGAGTATAATACGTTTTAGACAAATTGCTGATATACAATAGACTTAATAAAAATGAATTTCTTTTAACAACCATGATCCTCCTAACACGCCGAGCAGAATTCGTGATCTTTATGAGGTTCCATGCAAAAACTGTAGCAAACGATGGTCATTGGTCTCTTTGTACAGTTACTAAGAATTCTTTTAAACTTGAATACCTATCTTATTATCGCACAGAGTTACGTCACTGGCATTTTTCTCTAGGATTATTGGTGAATCGTTAACATATGCAATATTTTTACCAACAATTTTAATAAATTAGTTTTGTATAAAGTCAGGACATGACTAGAACTAAGTACAGAAACGTTAAAACTCAAGTCATACTCAACCTCTAAATTTCGAACAGTGAACAACAGCACGTCACACCAGTCAATAGTCAGATTGTCACATTTTAGGCCAAGAAAATAAGACTTTTTTGAAGAATTAATTCCCAGCAGGCTGAAAATCGTTTTAATACCTGCATGTGGTCCTAAATGCATGTAATCCGAGTTTGCCCAATCCCAAGAGGTGTGCATAACTTTTTAGCGAAAATTTTGCTCTTTGTCAGGTTTTTGCTTGTAGCTCGAAAACGGTACGTCCGACGGAAACTGTCATGTATATCAATATTAAAGAGGGTTAAATTCTGCCTCGAATGAGTATCTTTACTTGTAATTCGGTTCAGCGGTACAGCCGAAATCTAAAGTTATAAACCGGGAAAATGTCTCATTTAATTGAAAAACTCATATTTTTACTTCCATACCACATATCTTTGAAACAGATGACTCCTGGTGAAAACCTACAGAATAAAAGTTGAAGACAATATAATTTCACGTTATATAAACATTTCAATTTTCAAATTCAGTCATTTTGAAATACTAAAGGAGAATGGGCATTTTTGTATGGGGAGTGTACCATGGATGTATACTGTTGAGACGTATCTCGTTTTAAAGCTCGTGATCACCGGATTATTTTATTATATGGCACCATTGTTGGATATCGTGCAGGGACCGAGATATATAAAAAAAAAAAGCGAACATATAAAGAGCATTTTTTTTAAAGATACGATATGTAATCCGTTATAGCATGGTTTATCTGAAAGCATATGAGAAATGGTTCAATTCTGTGTAAAACAGCCCATGTTTGAATACTTACAGGGCTAGAATTAAATAATTTAAATTAAGCTTGATATGAATATCGCTCGGTTTAGAGCCAAGCTAATGTGTATACGGGAGGCGTATATTACATGTCAAAGGTATTTTTATAAACTATTTTTCGTAATATATAATTTAGCTCCAATGCATGCAGGAACTAAAATATATCGACTTTGGATGTTAATTAATTGTGCTTAATGAAGTTCTAAGTTTTCTACTCGTCACTAGATGGTGCTAGCTTCCAAAATTCTAAATGACATTATTAAAAATGAACATTCAGAAAAACGACGTGCCGGCGCGTCGGTCTAACTCCATCATGACTCATGACAACGTATATCTGCTTATATTATATATCTGCTTGCCATCATATGGGCCGTATGCTAGTTTGCCACCGCCGTGATAAAAAAACAGTATTACTTTTTGACAGGGCTAAGTCGAAAAAGGAAGTTTAGTCTATCTCCCTCTTTATCGCTCGAATTTGCGAAAGCACAAGAAAAAGGCAAATAGACGAATCTTCAAATTCAAATTCTGTTGTTTGAGGTAACCCCCTAGAACAGCTAGTTTATAGTCAACGTTCAGAAACTAACTTATATATAATTACGCGACGTGAAGCCTTAGACCACAGATTTTTGAGCGTTAAAAAGCAATGATATGGAGCCAGCATTATTAATATTTATTTAGTTTAACTACTCGACTCTTAGTCGGTTCTTCTATTGCATACAAGATGTCGCCAGTAACTGATTTTAATTATTTAAGTAGTTAATTGCGGTCATTTAACATTAATTAGTCACATAAAATTAATGACTTATTTTTACAATTAATTTCAGGCGAATAAACTATGTAAATGTGTATAGAAGTTAACCTTTTTTGTATAGGTTAATTAGTTCCAGTTTTCGCCACAGCTAGGCCAGAGCGCAGACACAAAATAATGAATACCGGCTTCCGTGCACCCTTACGGCCTTCGGTGCCATATAACTAATTAATGCTATGATTAAGACCTTTCATTTGAAATAAGGTTGAATTGTATACGCCAGTGGCAAAAGTTGTCCATTTTGCTGCCAAAGCTCCATCTAGTGTTCAATAGAAGAATTAGGCCGTCGTTAATTACAGTTAATTAACGCAAAAAACCGTTTTATTTTGGTCTCTGCATACGTTAGAGTGCAAGTATCATTTACGAATAATAACTTATAAAAATACCTTTTAGCTGTTACATACGACTTTTGTATACACGTTAGCTTCGCTATGCTACAGGTGTTTTTACATATTAGCAAATGTTTCATCTACTAATTCCAGCCCTGTACGTATTTTTCCAATGGTGGTGGTAAATAAGCGTAAAGCATTTCTTATATTCTTTCATATAAAATACGCTATAACAGGTTATAGACCGGATATTTTATAAATTAACCGTTTATATGCGCAACTTATTTTTTTTAAATAGCTCGGACTCTGCACACTATCCAATGATGGCGCCATACAATTAAATAATGCACTAGTTAAGACCTTTCAAATGAGATATGTCTCAATTGTATACACTCATGGTACAAAATGCCCATTCTCCTTTGGCATGAATTCAAAAGCGGTTTTTTACTAATTCCTTCTAAGTTGCATATTTTCCATAAATATGAGGTGTGAGGCGTACATTTAATGCATTGTTACAACTAAGAACATTTAGGTTCAAATTTCTAATATGTACCCAATCAGAAAACTAGTTATGCACCGTGTTTTATTTTATTTCCGGTAATTATAAGGGTATATTCCTGAGCTTAACTTAGGTTTATTTCTCAAAGACACCAGTGTCCTAATTAGCACCAGTTCTGAGGTAATCGATATTTTATTAATGCCTTCTAATTGTGTAAACTTACATTTAATTTAATTTTAGTCTGAGAACCCACTACAAAATGATGCACCTGTGTGTTAAGTCAAATAGGTTCATTAGTTGTTGATTGATTCCCCAATCGGTAGGTATATTAACTCAACTAAACAATTGAACATTATGACATGTCAATGAAATTTCGAATATTATCAATCATACAAAGGGAACATATTGTATTGAAAATTTTATAATTGAAAGAAAAATGAAAAAAATCACCGCAACGAGCAAGATTCGAACTTGCGACCTTTCGGAACACCGGTCCGAATTTTTCCATTCTTCTTTCAATTATAAAATTGAAATTTTGATTGCAGACGTTTCTGCTTAGTACAAAATTAATATTGTATCGTCCTAACATACAGTTACATGACTTTATAGCGGGTTCTCAGACTAAAAGAAAAAATACACAACCAGAAAGACGAAAAAGAACTATCGATATGCGTAATATTCTCCTATAAAATTTATTATTTATTAATTTATTATTTAATTAGGACACTGGCGTCTTTGAGAAATAAACCTAAGTTAAGCTCAGGAATATACCCTTGTAATTACCGGAAATAAAAAAAAACACGGTGTATAAATAGTTTTCCGATTGGGTACGTATTAGAAATTTACACCTAAATGTTCTTAGTTGTAACAATGCATTAAATGTACTCCTCACACCTCATATTTATGGAAAATATGTAACTTAGAAGGAATTAGTAAAAAACCGGCCAAGTGCGAGTCCAACTCGCGCACCGAGGGTTCCGTAAACACCTATAACAAGCAAAAACCTCTACGCGTTTACGAGGAAAAAGGTAGTAAGTTAAAAATTTAAAAAAATATTTTTTGTATGATTTTACTCAAAATGTCTACTTTTCGTAATTTTTCCTTTGTCTGTGCTATATGAAGTTTCTTCGTGCCAAGTTTCAAGTTTCTGAGTTTTCGGGAAGTACCCTTTAGGTTTTGAGTTTCTTGCGAGTACTCAGTTTCAAAATATGCGACTTAAATTGCTATTTCTTTTGATTGCGTTGACATAAAAGTTTGGTTTTGCTACATCTGAAAGGACCTATAGCCCTGAGTATTTGACATGAATTTCAATTTAATACCTCCACGCGTTTACGAGGAAAAAGGTAGTAAGTATAATATTAAAAAAAATATTTTTTGTATGACTTTACTCAAAATGTCTACTTTTGGTAAATTTTTCTTTGTCTGTGCTATATGAACTTTCTTCGTGTCAAGTTTCAAGTTTCTGAGTTTACGGAAAGTTCCCTTTAGGTTTTGAGTTTCTTGCGAGTACTCAGTTTCAAAATATGCGACTTAAATTGCTATTTCTTTTGATTGCGTTGACATAAAAGTTTGGTTTTGCTACATCTGATAGATCCTATTGCCCTAAGTATTTGACATGAATTCCAATTTAATACCTCCACGCGTTTACGAGGAAAAAGGTAGTAAGTTTAAAATTTAAAAAAATATTTTTTTGTATGATTTTACTAAAAATGTCTGCTTTTTGTAATTTTTCCATTGTTTATGCTATATGACGTTGCTTCGTGCCAAATTTCAAGTTTCTGAGTTCACGGGAAGTACCCCGTAGGTTTTGCGAGTGCCGAAAAACTCTAAAATTTGCAGCATAAACGACTGTATCTTTTGATTGCGTTGGTTTTTAAGTTTGATTTTTTCACAGCTCCAAGGGACAATAGACTTGAGTATTTGATATAAATTTCAGCTTGATACCTCCACGCGTTCCTGAGAAAAATGGTCTTGACAGACAGACAGACAGACAGACAGACAGAAGACAGACGGACAACAAAGTGATCCTATAAGGGTTCCGGTTTTTCCTTTCGAGGTCCGGAACCCTAAAAACCGCTTTTGAATTCATGCCAAACTTAGTCTTTAGAAATGACTGAATTTGAAAATTGAAATGTCCATATAACGTGAAATTATATTGTCTTCAACTTTTATTCTATAGGGTTTTCACCAGGAATCATGTGTTTCAAAGATATGTGGTAAGGAAGTCATAATATGAGTTTTTCAATTAAATGAGACATTTTTCCGGTTTATAACTTTTGATTTCGGCTGTAACGCTGAACCGAATTAGAAGTTAAGATACTCATTCGACGCAAAATTTAACTCTCTTTAATATTGATATACGTCATATTTTCCGTCGGACGTACTGTTTTAGAGCTACAAGCAAAAACCTGAGAGCAAAAATTTCGCTAAAAAGTTATGCACACCTCTTGGGATTGGGCAAACTCGGATTACATGCATTTAGGACCACATGAAGGTATTAAAACGATTTCCAGCCTGCTGGGAATTAATTCCTCAAAACACTTTTCAACCGACTTCAAGATTTCGAAGGAGGAGGTTATCAATTCGTCGGAATCTTTGTTTTTGCTATATATATATATATTTTTTTTTTTTTTTGTATGTTCACCGATTATTCGAAGACGGCGGGACCGATTTGGAAAATTCTTTTTTTGTTTGAAAGCGTATACTTCACAGTTGGTCCCATTGTAACCATGTTAGGATCTGATGATGGGATCCTGGAGAAATCGAGGGAACTCTTCAACTATTATAGACCTATGGTGATTTGAGTATTTTTTACAGCAGATCGAGCATTTGGTGTTGAAAAGGTGGATGCTTAGTGAAGTCGGTTCTTTTTTGTTTAAAATTATTATAGATCTTAAATGCTTGTCCTAATTTCTCTATCGAATAAAGTTATGTTTTTCAACCAAATTATACAACTTAAGAATGATTTGAATTGAATATCGTTATTGCATGTTCCCTATGCCGTAGTCACCTGCCGACTACGTTCGTTTTCAACCGACTTCAAGATTTCGAAGGAGGAGGTTATCAATTCGTCGGGATCTTTGTTTTTGCTTGTTTTTTTTTTTTTTTTTTTTATTATTATTATGTATGTTCACCGATTATTCGAAGACGGCTGGACCGATTTGGAAAATTATTTTTTTGTTTGAAAGAGTATACTTCACAGTTGGTCCCATTGTAACCAGGTCAGGATCTGATGATGGGATCCTGGAGAAATCGAGGGAACTCTTCAACTATTATAGGCACACCTATAGTGATTTGAGTATTTTTTACAGCAGCTCGAGCATTTGCTTTTGGAAAGGTGGATGCTAAGTGAAGTCGGTTCTTTTTTGTTTAAAATTATTAATACCGGTGTTAATGTCCTAGTCAAGTTCATCGTCACGCGAACTGGAAAATGTGACCATTTGGATTCTTTGGTTAAGACTGAGATAAAAACTGTAATTGCTACCGTTAACTTCAAACTTTGCTTAGACGTTCTTTATTCAAATGTACTTTTATTATGTTACCTGAAAGGAGAATGGGCATTTTGTACCATGAGTGTATACGATTGGGACATATCTCATTTGAAAGGTCTTAACTAGTGCATTATTTAATTGTATGACGCCATCATTGGATAGCGTGCAGGGTCCGAGCTATTTAAAAAAAAAGGTTGCGCATATAAACGGTTAATTTATAAAATATCCGGTCTATAACCAGTGATAGCGTATTTTATATGAAAGAATATAAGAAATGCTTCACGCTTATTTACCACCACCATCGGAAAAATACGTACAGGGCTGGAATTAGTAGATGAAACATTTGCTAATATGTAAAAACACCTGTAGCATGGCGAAGCTAACTTGTATACAAAAGTCGTATGTAACAGCTAAAAGGTATTTTTAAAAGTTATTTTTCGTAAATGATACTTGCACTCTAACGTATGCAGAGACCAAAATAAAACGGTTTTATGCGTTAATTAACTGTAATTAACGACAGCCTAATTCTTCTATTGAACACTAGATGGAGCCTTGGCAGCAAAATGGACAACTTTTGCCACTGGCGTATACAATTGAACCTTATCTCAAATGAAAGGTCTTAATCATAGCATTAATTAGTTATATGGCACCGAAGGCCGTAAGGGTGCACGTAAGCCGGTATTCATTATTTCGTGTCTGCGCTGTGGCCTAGCTGTAGCAAAATCTGGAACTAACTAACCTATACAAAAAAGGTTAACTTTTATACACATTTACATAGTTTATTCGCCTGAAATTAATTTTAAAAATAAGTCATTAATTTTTTGTGACTAATTAATGTTAAATGACCGCAATTAACTACTTAAAACCAGTTAGTAATTAAAAGTAGTTAGTTAATTAAAATCAGTTACTGGCGACATCTTGTATGCAATAGAAGAACCGACTAAGAGTCGAGTAGTTTTAACTACTCGACTCTGTCTATAATATAGTCTATATAACTACATAAATATTAATAATGCTGGCTCCATATCATTGCTTTTTAACGCTCTAAAATCTGTGGTCTAAGGCTTCACGTCGCGTAATTATATATAAGTTAGTTTCTGAACGTTGACTATAAACTAGCTGTTCTACATAGGTTGCTACTTATATATCCGGAAACAAAAAAACAAGCAAACGTACACGGCTGAAAATGGTTTTATTGTTTTTCAAAGTATTCCCCTTGATGATCTATGCACTTTTGCATTCGCGGTAACCAATTTTTAAAGCACTTCTGCCACTCCGCCTGAGGTACCTCCATAACGTGTTGTTTGAATGCGTCGACAGCATCTTCAGCGGTCGAAAATCGTTGACCGCGTAATTTATTCTTTATATTTGGAAATAAATAAAAATCGTTGGGTGCCAAGTCAGGGCTGTACGGCGGATGACCCGTTAATTCCACATTTTGACCCTCCAAAAATAGAGTTGTTTCGCGTGACGTATGACAGCTGGCATTGTCATGATGAAGAATGATTCTTCGTCGCTGGTTAGTTTTACGAATTTGTTCAAATACTTCCGGTAAGCAAATGGTCGTGTACCACTTGAATTAACCGTTCTACGGTTTTCTAGTGGCACTGTAGCTACATGGCCATTAATACCGAAGAAGCAGGCCACCATTTGTTTCAATGTACTTTTTGCACGAGTAACTTTCGTAGGGTTCGGCTCATTTTGAAACACCCATACCGTTGATTGTTGCTTCGTTTCGGGATCGTATGCATAGATCCAGGATTCGTAACCTGTATAGATGTTATAAACGGCTTTTGAGTCACCACGGTTATATTTTTTTAACATTTTATTGCACCATTCGACGCGAGCATCTTTTTGCTCTTTTGTTAAGTTGTGGGGTATCCAACGCGAACAAATTTTTTTTACAGCCAAATAATTATGTAATATGCTATTAATGCTGGTCATAGAAATACCCAGAGTCGCCTCTATCTCGCGGTACGTAACATGTCGGTCGTCCATTATAAATTTTCGCACAGCCTCGATATTTTGTTGTACAACGACCGATTTCGGGCGACCTGCCTTAACTTCGTCCGTAAGCATACTACGTCCACGATTGAACTCACTAAACCAGTGATACACAGTAGTTTTAGATGGGGCTTCATCACCAAAAGTTGAAGTTAGTTGATCTATGCACTGTTGTTGCGTTAAACCACGCCGAAAATCATAATAAATCATAGCACGAATATTTTCACGAGTGAGTTCCATTCTTGCTAAAGAAAAAATATACCGGCCAGTACTTAAAAAAGTTCAAATTTTACCATGGAGGTCAAATATGCTATTTAAGAAGATTGTAATCCCGGTTTCCGGATATATAAATAGCAGCCCTCGTAGGGGGTTACCTCAAACAACAGAATTTGAATTTGAAGATTCGTCTATTTGCCTTTCTCTTGTGCTTTCGCAAATTCGAGCGATGAAGAGGGAGATAGACTAAACTTCCTTTTTCGACTTAGCCCTGTCAAAAAATAATACTGTTTTTTTTTTATCACGACGGTGGTAAACAAGCATACGGCCCATATGATGGTAAGCAGATATACGTTGTCATGAGTCATGATGGAGTTAGACCGACGCGCCGGCACGTCGTTTTTCTTAATGTCATTTAGAATTTTGGAAGCTAGCTCCATCTAGTGACGAGTAGAAAACTTAGAACTTCATTAAGCACAATTAATTAACATACAAAGTCGATATATTTTAGTTCC
Organism: Pammene aurita; assembly: GCA_947086415.1. Classification (NCBI taxonomy): domain Eukaryota; kingdom Metazoa; phylum Arthropoda; class Insecta; order Lepidoptera; family Tortricidae; genus Pammene; species Pammene aurita. The sequence continues at coordinate 7,209,649 of OX352314.1, read as the reverse complement.
TGCATGCATTGGAGCTAAAGTATATATTACGAAAAATAGTTTATAAAAATACCTTTGACATGTAATATACGCCTCCCGTATACACATTACCTTGGCTCTAAACCGAGCGATATTCATATCAAGCTTAATTTAAATTAATTAATTCTAGCCCTGTAAGTATTCAAACATAGGGTGTTTTACACAGAATTGAACCATTTCTCATATGCTTTCAGATAAACCATGCTATAACGGATTACATATCGTATCTTAAAAAAAATGCTCTTTATATGCTCGCTCTTTTTTGTTAAATATCTCGGTCCCTGCACGATATCCAACAATGGTGCCATATAATAAAATAATCCGGTGATCACGAGCTTTAAAACGAGATACGTCTCAGCAGTATACATCCATGGTACACTCCCCATACAAAAATGCCCATTCTCCTTTGTAAACATTAGAGACTTCTTTTTTTAATGCCCAAGAACTCCTTGCTCTATTGGCAATACTCTTCATTTAGTAGGATCGGTGAAGAAACGACTGCGATTGTTTTCATTTGTTGTTTATGAAACTTCTGTGTTTGTTTCGTTAAGTAAAACATCAGTTTCTGATATGGTCTTTGTCTGTTCCCTAAAAAAAAAAATTAATTGAACTATTTTGTATATGCGAAAACGATACTCCGGTATCAGGGCGTAATGCAAACGTAGGAGGTTGTCTCAGGACGCCGCCGGTCACCGACCCCCGAAAACTGGCGCGTAGCGGTGCCCGGTCGTTACCCGGCCGTCCTTACGCTTCTGACCTTATGCGGCCCTGGTACAAGAGAGCGTTCACTCATTTTTTTTAACCATAAAAAATATGAGTTTTATTGTCATTGCTATGGTTTTCTTTGATTCTATTGTCATTGGTATGGCTGCCGAGCCAACAAAAATAAGATCCGCCCAAAAATCTGGAACACAATCAAATTTAAAGGTTCAATAGACTTGACAAATGTAAAGCATACGCTTACATACGTATGTACTTTTCGCCAAACATTTAGGTCAATTAATGTTTATACTAAGTAGCTTCTTATCCAAATAACCTAAATATAAATAATAGCCCTATATTGTTTACCTATTTGATAAAGCAATACAGAAATTGGTCGTTATAAAAATGGGCGATCAGATAGTTGACCGGAATTTGAGGTTGTTACCCTTGCTAGTCGTAGTCGCGGTAAAAAATATGCTCACGACCAACACCGGAACGGGTAGTTAGGCTTTTTAGTGCCATAGGTTTTGCGGATGTAACATGACATGTGCAGTCGTCACATAGTTATATAGAAGCTAATAAAGTGGTCACAATCAAATGATTGTTTAAATGAACACAACTAATAACTATTTGAAAGAAACTTGAGCGGATTTTAAGATATTTTGAGCATAGGACAGATATTTTTTTATAGCAATTTTAATATATTTTTTGTCTTTTTAACTGATGACAGATGAAGATTACTGTGGTTTTGTTTACGTCATTTTTGATTAACTGCGTAGTGACGTCTTATTATTAAATCCAAATATCATGACATGACATTATTGATAATAAACAAACTCTTTATAGTTTGACGTCATTCATACTATTTACGACAATCTATTTAGTGGTATATATCGACAAGTATTTAGTGGTTGTTTATAATGATAATATTCAATGAATTTCAATTTTGCTGTTGAAATTGAATAATTATAAAGTTAAATGAGTGCATTGTTTTATATATTTTATAACTGTTATTGCGACAGTCAATAATTACATACATTAAGCACGATTAACTTATAAAATAATCGGTCAGGTTCTAAACTGAATGTAAGGATATATAATCCTTTAATTTAGTTTTAACGTTAAAGAAGTACTTTAGCGTTTTTAAGCCATTGATTTATTTTTCTAAAAATAGTACTTACCACAAAGTCCCCTTGTCCCTTCTTTTTGTTTTTCGAAACCATAAACTAGGGGCGTAGGCCGTTGACACTGGCAACCCATATGTCGAGATAAGATGGTTACGTTCACCGAGCGCTTATTTTTTAAATTTCGAAATTGGAATATTTTTCAACGGCCAGGCTTATCAATGTTACTTTTTTAAACTAGAATCCTTTATCAGCGACTCATACTCTTTAATATAATGCAGATTTGTATAGACAGGATATCAATGTCGGTGAACTATATTTAAATAATAGTTTCATTTAAATGTTTAATGTGATATTAAACCGAGCGTAGATAATCTGTTATCGGGTAGGTCAACTCGTTCGCCTTAGACCGCATATAATAGCTATGATTATATATTATGAGGACGTGTTTAAAAAGCGAGATTTACGTATTCAAATACAGCAAGACCTTGATAACACGAAAGTCTCAATTATCGTCTGAGTGAGATAGCTATCTAAATTTAGCACCAAGTGCATGTGCTAAAATAAACAGAAATGTCCTCAATCGAAATGGAGTATGAATTTCCTTGTAAATGAAAGTTTCCTCGAACATGCATTTAAATTTTAACGTAGGGGAAACTGTTCTACCTTGGACATAGGTCAGTTAACTTTTTCTCGAAACCTACTGATTGTTTTAAAATATTGTGAATGCCACTTTTACCCTTTTTTGTGAACAATTCAATCAAGTTAGTAATATTTTTTTCATACGAGAGTAAGTTACTTACAAAACGAAAATAGGATTTTGGCCCCTTAAAGTAAATATTTCCGATTTTGGTTTTGGCTTGTTGTTCTTACATCCAACAATGTTCAAGCTATTATGGTATGTCAGCTCATAATCATAATTGGAACACTCGGCTCGCTTATTCACTTCTGGTTTTGACCGTATTTATAATACCCGTCTTATTAAACCGCGAAAAGGTCAGGAATTACTTGATTAGCATAGTTTTATAGTCTTTTACTTGCACGATCAGACATCCGGCCAATCGCGTGACGCCGGGAATGCAACCCGCCGGCCACCTGTGCAGTTCGAGTTCGACACGTCCTCAATCTAATTCACTAGTTTTAGCATAATTTACTGACCAATTGTAAACCCTATTACCACGAGACAGAGTCTAACAATGGTATCTTCCCTTAGTTGCTAAGGATATTTGATGTTTTGATAGTCTCGATATTCAGACTCTTAGGCCTGTCTGTAGCGAACCGGTATAATAAACTTTGTAAATTTGTATATTTTTTGGTTGTCAAGCGCTAGCTTTTGTGTCCCTGAAACGAAAGTTACAGTTTTTTTTTTGTGATGATCCTCTGATAAATATTAACCCTTTTAAATATTCCGTGCCGGATGTTTAATGGGTGTCAAGAGGACGTCCGGGTGGTAGCCATCGTTTTTTACATGCTTACCGCAAGCTCTACTATAGTAGGTAAGAAAGCATATTAACGAGGAAGTTCGTATTGATATCTCTCATATTTAAGGCCATGCCAATGTAAATAAGAGCATTATGACCCCGATCGTAACATCATTTTCTATTACAACAACATGAAAATTTGCTTCAGTTCGAATTATTGTGCGTGATTAAAACTTACACACCGAAATTTTAAGATTGGCTATTTTCGTCTCGGTCTGTCTTATTGTAATGACAGAGATGAAATTAGACTTTTTTTATTGCAGTAGTTCGCACTAGTCTCACTGTAATCGAGCGTCTTATAAATAGCCGCCCAGGTGTATCTTTATCGACATACAAAAAAAAACGACTTTAAAACAGTTATTAAGTATTAGTAGGTATCCGTTATCCTCTCTGCAGTTTTAAAATGCAACAAAATGGCGTAAATCTTTTATCATACACATCGTGATATCGTGGAGGTTACTGATAATGTTAACAACCTTTACAGTAGGTGTCGGGAACATACAAGTGCATTGAGCCGTTTGCCTTGCGGACATTTTGAGGCGATTTTACTACTTACCTTCTCGATATGCGTTCAAAATTTTACTTTAAAGGCAATAGTTTGATGGCCACAGAGAAAACGCCCCGAGTCATATCGCTCGACGCCCTCACCGACCGCACATACATTTGTTTCAATAATAGGTAGGTTATATATATATATATTTATATATATATAGTGGTCGGCAGAAGCTGCGAGCGATATCGCTTAAGAGTGTTTTTTCTGTGGCCGAGGCGTAAATCTTCAATCACAAGTATTATTCATAATTTATTATATGTATAGATAACGTGACAAATAATGTTTATTTTTCTGGGTTATCATTATCATAAAATCATAAAACGAAATTCCAGACCGATGTATGTTTATAAGATACCAGGTCAGGTTAGAGTGAAGCATCCAGGCTAATATCGATCTCAACATGACGCATTCTGCAAACCCATTTCACAACCACATCTCACCGACTCCTCTCCAACCAACAATAAACCATATCTACTCACAATACAGTAGGTTTTACTTAAAAGCACAACACACACTAGAGGTCGCATTGAACCCGCTGCCAGGTGGTGCGTTTTTTTTATCGAGCAGATGTTCATGGGCATTTACCTTACGGAATATGGATTTTGTGTGCGTTGCACCCTAAGAGTGAGCGACATGTAATTGTATGGCGTAAGCAGCACTTGTTGAGATTTGAACCTGATATAATAAAATAATAACGTTGAGAAATAGTAGTTTAATGGGTATTTGGTTTTAATTAAAACAATGGCGCCATTGTAAAATACTATTTAATTCATTGTTTTATAGTTTGTTTACTCTCTTATTAACTTAATTTAATCTCTTTATAGACTTTTTAAGTATTTAAGATACCGGTGTTCTCTTAACACAAGTATCTTAAATACTTAAAAAGAGGCACCAGCACAGCTATTGTAAACCTAAACTTAGTTACTGAATAATTTTTTTTTTATATGTCAAAATACCATATAATTAATTGCACACACATCAAGAGTTAGGTAAAACAGACGTTATTTATAAAAATCTGAGTATGTAACTGTACTTAAAACTTAATAACTACTTATTTGGGTATCATTTTTAAAAGCTAATTTAGAATTGCCAAACACTGGTTAAATCAATAATTATAAAACAAAAAAGAACCGACTTCACTTACTCCACTTTTCCAAAAGAAAATGCTCGAGCTACTGCATAAATATTTAAATCACTATAGGTGTGCCTATAATATTTGAAGAGTTTCCTCGATTTCTCCACTTGGTTACAATGACAATGGGACCAACTGTGAAGTATACACTTTCAAACAAAAAAAGAATTTTCCAAATCGATCCAGCCGTCTTCGGTTCTGAAGAAGAAAAATAGCAAAAACAAGGATCCCAACGAATGGTGAACTACCTCCTTCGAAATCTTAAAGACGGTTGAAAAAGGCCTCTACATTTTAATAATCAAGCGCATTTCTAAATCGTTACCCTCTCATCATCATCAATGTTTGTTACTTGAAACATGTAACTTGTAAAACTGTAACCTGTAGCTACAGGATTCTGATCGCATTTAGAGCTGATCGCCACTCTACTCCACTTGACAGTACCCGAACAGATGTACAATCATCGACACAGACTGGATTGACAGCTGGTTAATTATAAATCGTTGCGCTATTTATAGTCTGGCCGGTTGACTGTCTGTCAGGTGCTCTCGCATGGCTACCCTTACCTACGAGTATTACTTTAAAACCGTTTTAAGTTACCGTATTAGATTAGATGATCGTTTCTTTTAATATGAGGAGTTATTTAATTTTATATAAGTTCGTTTGAAAATTTAATTGTTCATACTGTTTTCGAGCACCAGTTACGAAATTCATTTGGATTGCTTAACAGCGGATGGGCTATCCGATTCAGCGAATAGTTTTCGAGATATTGGCACTATACTTTCATAATAAAGATTAAAGTAGTCATTATGCCAAATTAGTTTAATCTGATAGTCCATTACCTGTTCTATCCGCCCTTTAAGTCTTAATGTTGGTTTCAGGGACATCTGTATGTTATCATTTTTTATTTGTTACTGTTGTTACCCGTCTACGTCTTTGTAATATGAATGAGTTGAGCTTGTCATATCATATTAAACTAAAAGGTGTCTAATTTTAGTAGTCTGAAAGCAAATTGAATGCTAAGGATGCTAAGCAGACTAACCACCCTTTCGTTTACGTTTTTATGACTTAATTAAATTATACATAATATTCCGGCATCAAAGTATTATTTTATTCGCCGCCATTGTTCGGGTTCATCGGCCCGCCATCGCCACACGAATTTACATTTTATCAGTTACCTCAAACTGTTGACACGTCACGCTACCGAGCTCAAATATCAATCAAACTCGTACGAGTATTACCGAAATATACCGCCAATACGTTCAACTTTGGAAGGGTAAATGTCACCCTACAAACATCTATTAAGAGCAAAAAGAGCCTGTGTTTAGCCTAAGTGCCAAAATAGTAATTCAATCACCGATGAATATCCTAAATCATGCCATTTTTAATCCGTCAAGTACGAATGTTTGTGCAATAGGCAAATTTACCATCCAGAGGGCAAAGTTGGATGGTTTTACCCTCCTTAAATCAAATACAATACTTCATGCAAATTCAGGGTTTTACCGGTAAAGAAACTAAAAAATTGTCTTGACTTGTCAAAACGTATATTTGTACTAACATTCCCACGTTCCTTATAAATTATCTATAAAATAAATAACATCCACTTTTGATCGGTGAAATGTATCTAGAGATTAATCAAAAATAGATAAACGTCTACTTTTGATACCGATGAAGTTTATCTAGACATGAATCATCCTATTCGTCATATTGTAACAAACGAATATCACAACATTTGTTATTTTATTATCTAATTTCTATTTCGCAAGTTTTCTACGCGTACTATCCTTATATTTTGTCATATGGAACCATCGGTAGACTTAGCCTCAGGCCTCTGTAAACTTTTTTGCAAAATTGTGACGTTGAAATCAGTGACGCAATTTACGATTAAGTAGGATTAGAACGCGTCATATGCGTGTAAATGACGTACGTCGGCCTGGTTGACATAAAACATAACGCTGTCATTATTATTACATGTAGACGCATTTCAATATTTTAATTATTTACGGAAGCTTTGGGATAAATTAGGTCCAAAGCAGTGCAATCTAACATACACACAAACTGACTCTCATGCTTACCGCAATATACCGTCCCAAATCCCAGTAAGATATATAATATTATTATTTTAAATGTCGAGACGTTCGGATTTAAGGCACTTAGCTAAAGCATATTCATAAATTAATGTGACCAAATCCACGAGCCTTAAAGTCTCGACTCAAATATTATAAACGGAGAGCTGGCGAAGACAGATATGACACAATGAGAACAACGAAACCTCTCTAGTCAGTTCGCTATATTATACTTATTTCTAGATCCGGACATCTGGCAACAGATACCTACCCTTTAAGAACCTATACACTCCTTTTTTGAAGAACCTCATACTGTAGCCCGCTGGGAAAACCTCGGCAGGGAGTTCATTCCACAGTCGCAGCGTTCGTGGGAGGAAATTGCTCTTAAACCGTACAGTGCGCGACCCCTTAGGCTCCAGGGTGTGAGGATGAACACCCTGCCGGCGGCGAGCAGTGCGGTGATAAAAAGCGGCCGTGGGCATCATATCAAACAGTTCTTCAGAGCACAACCCATTGTACAAGCGATAGAACACACATAAGGAGGCAAAGTCTCTCCTTAGACTCAAAGGTTCAATGTCGCTCGTGAGCTTGGGATCGTCGACGATCCGCACAGCGCGCCTTTGCACCGAGTCAAAGGGACCAAGCTGGTATCCAGGTGCTCCCGCCCAAAGGTGACAGCAGTACTCCATGTGGGGTCTGACTTGCGACTTGTATAGAAGCAGTCTCTGCCCCGGAGTAAAGTATCTCCTCGCTCTATTGAGCACACCGAGCTTTTTGGATGCCAGCTTGGCCTTCCCTTCAAGGTGGCTACGGAATTGGACGTCACTGGAAATTTCGACACCGAGGATCCCAATACTCCCTGACATTGTGAGAGTTGTGCCTTGGAACTGAGGGGCCACAGTAAATGGGGTTTTCTTAGCGGTAAACGCGCAGACTTGTGTCTTTGTGGGGTTAAATCGGACTAAGTTGTCCTGACCCCACACCGAGACTCCAGAAAGAGTATTCTCGATATCGGACACAAGTTTTTCACGACTCTCTACCACAACGGATCGAAGGATATTGGCACGGCCCGTGTAAGAAGCATCCCCAGTACTGTCGTCTGCATAACAATGAATGTCGCCAATAGACAACATATCATTGATATGCAGCAAAAACAGCGTTGGGGATAGCACGGAGCCTTGCGGGACACCAGCGTTTATGTCCATGCTTTCGGAGCAACTTCCGTCGACTACGGCTCGTATGCTTCTGCCGGACAAAAAGCTGGCAACCCATCTGCACAATCCCTCGGGCAGGCCGTAAGCTGGCAACTTCGACAGAAGACCTCGATGCCAGACCCGATCGAACGCCTTAGCTATATCAAGGCTGACTGCCAATGCCTCTCCTTGACTCTCAATGGCTGAAGCCCAGCGGTGAGTGAGATACACTAGAAGGTCACCAGTCGAGCGCCCGTGGCGAAAGCCATACTGGCGATCACTGATCAGGTCGTGCTCTTCTAGGTATCCCAGGAGCTTCGCATTGATTATGCGCTCCATAACCTTGGAGAGAAGGGAGGTTATAGCGATAGGCCTGTAATTCGACGGGTCCGAACTATCGCCCTTTTTAGGCACAGGGTGCACGAGGGCAGTCCTCCATGAAGACGGCACTTGCCGTTTGTGGTAAGAGAGTGTGAAAAGGCGCGTTAGCACGGGACACAACTCAGGAGCACACCGTTTGAGCACAACTGCTGGTATGCCGTCTGGCCCGCTCGACTTGTGAACGTTTAATGATAGCAGCTCCCGCCGGACATCACTTTGCTTGATGCAAATTTCCGGCATCCAGGATGCGTACTGCGGGATGGTAGGCGGTACGGTGCTGCCATCATCGTTCAGGGTCGAGTTCGAGGCGAAGAGAGTACCAAGAAGATCGGCTTTCTCTTTTGCGCTATGGGCCAGATTACCATCAGCATTACGCAGTGGTGGTAAAGACGACCGACAAAAGTTTCCCTCAGCAGCTTTGGCAAGTGACCAGAAGGCACGACTCCCGGTGGGGTAGCCTGCTCGCTTCTCACCAATTCTGCCGACGAAGTCGAATTTGGCTCTGGCAACGGCTGTTTTACTGGTCCTCGACTTATACAACTTCGGCAGTTTTAACCTATTTTTTTGTTACTTTTTTCCAACTGAAAAACTTTGTTGGTCTGTCATTCTGACATCATCAATATCATCATAGATCCGGGCATCATGCAGCCCGGGTGGGCCCCATGGCGGGGCGGGTGGGGGATGGGTGGAGGCACCCCTTAAAAGCTGCCTGATGCCCGGATCTAGCAATAAGGACTGTAAAGCTATCTAACTAGACACAGACAGGTTTCATTGCTCTCATTATAGTGTCATATCTGACGTCGCTACCTCTTAGTCCATTACTTATTAAACAAAATTTCGTGCTACAGACGTGCTAATTACCTTTGAAACAAAGGCAAAAGTCGTTGAAGACGGCTCAAATGAGTTCCTAGTACGTTTCAGGACGTTCCCCGCGAATAATATATCTTAATTAATACCTATATTTTTATTCCCAGGCTAAAATCGGGCATTGTATGGGACTTCTAGGGTATATCCCGCTGCGGGAGCTCTGACATTACTAGTAAATATGGTAGTAACTTAACGTAGGCTACAATTATGTATAATGTATTGTATTAAAATATAATATTTAGCAGCACCACGTTTGTACTAGAATTTACGAAGCTAGACGATCAGAAATTGATGTAGGGACAGGTTGTCTAACTTTCATTGCCGTCTACCTTAACTTTAAACTTTTTTGTAGAAAATATCGTCGTGTTGAAGTTTTCTTATTCAAGTTCATTACACTGATCACGGGGGTGTAAAGATGTTTAACCTGTAGGCTGGAAATCTATCTATTGTCCCCTCTGCCTACGCTAAATATTAAGCTCTTTAAAAGAACCGTGATTCTTTATTACTCGTTTTTTCTTTGTTAAATCATATTTGAGTATTCATAATGGTTTTATTACTTTTAGTTGAGTAAACGTTGTTTATTCTTCTTTAATACATTATTGCGGTTCGTTAACCTGAAGGTCAGAATACATTAGGTCGACAATAAGGTGAGACTTAGCTGAGTCTTAGATCTAGTCTAGGTTACCTAAAGACTTTCATTTTGCAAATCTGCTGGATGCCTTGTTGTTTGAATTAAATTAATTAATTTACGTTATTTAGCTCAAGGTATTTAGTAATTATTCAGAACATAATTATTTTAGGTAAATTTTCTTAGAGAATAAAGCGTTCAAACATAAAACAATAACCGGCCAAGTGCGAGTCGGACTCGCGCACGAAGGGTTCCGTACCATTAACGGCAAAAAAACGATGTCTGTCGTATGAGAGCCCCCATAAATATTTATTATATTCTGTTTTTTAGTATTTTTTGTTCAAGTATTTGTTTTGTGTAGGGGCAACAGAAATACATCATCTGTGAAAATTTCAACTGTCTAACTGTCACGGTTCAACCTCAGTAGGTACAGCCTGGTAACGCCGGAACCCTAAAACGCATCTGTCCAATAGGGACCCGCATATAGCTCGGTAGGTCTCACGTTCTTTTGTTGAGTTGCGCACTTATTTGATGGTACTTTATGTACTGCTGATTTTACACAACTCTCATTCAATACTGAAGTACACACATTTCCGCCACGTATTTTTGGCATCGAACTGTTATTTACTTGAAAAATGGCAGAGCATCGACCCCTCTAGGTCGACCAAGCAATGCACTCGTACAATGTTCGGGAAATGTATGTTTAATTTTCGTTCGCACTTCGTTATGTCACTTATGCTGTCGAAGGTCGTTCCAAGGTAATTGGTTGATGTCAACGTTTAAGAATTCCTGTTCCATTCAATAATTTATTTTTCTGTGATTTTATTTATTTTGGTTGCAGTTGGTTATTTCAATGTTCGAACTACATACTACGCGGCGAAATGAGATAACGATGTCACTTGCTCTCTCTAAAGCATCACTGCATCCTATAGTAGATTGGCCGATGTTAGCCGAGTGTGTAGTCAGGCATAACACTAAGTAAAAAAGTGCTATAATTTATGGTTTACCTGAAAACCAAGTTGATGGTAAACATGTTGTCTTTTAGGTTCCAAAATAGGCATATATCTACTTTTTTATTTCTTTAACATTAACTGACCTTAATTTATGTTTATACACCATGCAAATATAGTAAAGGTTGAACACGCCAAAACCTGGGCATATAAAAATAGCTATAGTTATTCGAAAAATGGAGATATTTAAACTTTTGAAACAACAATTTTCTCACAAGGGACTGGGCTATAAAATGATGATAGTTTTATTTTCTTTTATTTATTCGTTGGCAAAATGTCGAGCGTACAATATCAAAAACGTGAACGCATTTTGCACGAACATGTAAAAAATCCCATGTTTAGCTACATAGATATCGCGAAAAGGCTGAAATATCCACAATCTACTGTTGGTCACGTATTAAAAAGTTTCCGTGAACGCTTGACAATAGATAGATAGCCAGGAAGTGGTGGGTTGCAGGGAGTCAAGAATAAGAAACAGGAAAGAGTATTTTAAAGATTTTTGCCTCAAGTCATACGATTTCATCTCGTGATGTTGCTAAAAAAGTGAAAATGTCTTGGTCCTATGTCCAAAAAGTGAAACAGATGGCAGGACTGAGGAGATATAAAGCCCAGGCCGCACCAGGTCGAGACTCAAAACAGAACTTATCCGCAAAGATACGGTCGCGACAACTCTATGAAGATTTTCTTACAAAATTTAAATGCGCGGTGATGGACGACGAGACGTATATAAAATTGGATTGTAAACAAATACCTGGTCAAGAGTTTTATACTAGCAAATCTCGAACAGATACTCCTGAAGATTTTGAATTAAAAAAATGAGGGCAATTTCCAAAAAAATACCTTCTTTGGCAGGCAATATGTAGCTGTGGTAAAAGAAGTCGCTCGTTTATCACCACCGGGACAATAAACGGCGATATTTATCAGAAAGATTGTTTACAGAAGCGTTTGCTGCCTTTTATAAGACAGCATGCCTCACCACCGCTGTTTTGGCCAGATCTAGCCAGTTGCTAATACGCAAAATCAGTTATGGAATGGTACAACGCTAACAGGATAATGGTGGTACCCAAAATATGCAATCCGCCAAATAGTCAGGAACTGCGGCCTGTTGAAGAGTACTGGAGTATTATGAAAGGAATTCTAAAAAAGAAAGGCGGAGAAGTAAAATCGGTCCCTGAGCTACAAAAAATATGGACCTGGGCGACAAAAATCTTTTCTAAAGAGATGGTGCAAAGTCTTATGAGCCGTGTGCGTAGAAAAGTTCGATCTATGGCTTACTGTGTAAACATTAATTAAAATTAAAAATGTGATTTTAGAATTCATTAAATTTGTCATTAAATGTGGTATTCATAATGTAGTTATTTATTTTCAAACTGGTTTAAAAACAAATTTTGGGTGCCCAAGTTTTGGCGTGTTCAACCTTTATACTTAAATTAATCCACTCAGTACAAAAAAAAAGTATTTCCTAAACATAAATACCTGAGGCGTGTTGAGAATTCGCCCATTATTTTGTGATTTGAACAATGCTCCGGCGGGTAAACATGCTAGTCTGTGCGTACTCATTTCTTGATGCTCTTTGACGTACGTCAAAATCAGATAAGTACTACTGTACAATTTTTCTAACAACCAATATTTGACGGCTGTCATTTCCATACAATTTATAACCTAAAACGCAAAATATGTATGTGGATGACAGCCGTCAAATATTGGTTGTTAGAAAAATTGTACAGTAGTAATCACGTAAATGGTGGGACGTGTTACCAGGCAGTGACGTCATATGGGCGAAAAGGGCGGGATGTTGCCAAACTGACGTCAGGTGGACGAAAAGGGCGGGATGGTGCCAAGCAGTGACGTAGGGTGGACTGTTGATGGACTGGTCGTTATCGCATGAAAGAAGCTCTTGGCGTAAAGCTCGTTTGCTAGACAGTTGTAATATTGCGGTACACTTCTGGATGAGGTTAGCTTAGGAACTAGTGCCCTACTTTTGAAGAGGCCTATGCTAAGCAGTGGGCGATAAAATGCTAAAATGATGATGTCACGCACTTGTTGCTGTTGAAGTTTATAAGTTTATTCTCAGTGAGCCTTTATTTCATACCCTAACAACTTGTGTTGCACAATATAGAGCTTTCAGATTCCTCAGACATTATGCGGTCTCTAAAGCATGATCTGTTGGGAGATAATGTAATACACGAGTCACGTTTAGAATATGTGATCCACAAACGAGATGGTCTGATGTATTAAAGATTTCGGTAGGCGGCTTGTAACTGAATCCATTTGATAATAAATAGTACGAATAATGATGTCTCTTTGTTAACCACCCATTCACTTTGTTCCCATTGAAGTGGCATTTGGTCGTGATCAAAAATTATTAACTTTTATGGCCGATATCGTAGATTACTAAATCAAACTGATGATACTCTTGTCGAAACCCTTTTATTTCGTTCATTGTTTGAGCTAGCCACGTGCCAAGCCAAAGCATCAAGTGCACTAATTCAATTTCAAAGGATTACCGATCGATTTACTAGCTCTAATCTATCAGTTTAAAGTCTACATGTATAACATAAAGACGACGTCGTAAATATACCTAACTAGTAAAGCTATTGAAAATTTATAGTATGCTTCCATGAATTCGATCCGAACATAATGATGTCATAGTGCAAAGACATCAAAAATTGCTATACTTTTGCAGTTGACCATTTAAGGGATTCAAAGTTGCAAACATACAAAATAAATACAAAAACGGTTAAACAGAGATTATTTTTATAAGCCACGTGTTCCATGGAATAAAAACTGCCTCGCGTTGAGAAGAAACGCTCTAGTATGCCAAGCATCTTGCTTCCCTGGTGTGAAACATTCTTAGTCCCTCTATCTCACGCTGAGTCTTGTCCTATTTACCGCTGTGCTAGTTTAATTGTAGGTTCTATCTTTGTTTTACCATTTAGTATAAATCTCACCACCATACTTTCTTTTATTTAATCTTTACTTCTACAAATGCTAGCTGATGTTTGACTGATGATATTCCACCGCTTGGCCAAAAAAATAACTGATTTGATTTGTCTCCGTGACCATAATTCGATTTATTTATTTATCGTATGGCAACATATCACTGGATATAGATAGGCAATTGTTGATAGCTGATAGAGGCAGATGATGAAGAAAATCTAGTGAGTGCTGCGAGGTCCAGATGGGACAGTGCAGCTGCCAAGTTTGTTACTCTTTTAGCACCACCTAGGGATCACGTGTAGGGTTGTTTAAGGTGTTTACTACGGACGCAGATTAACATTGATCCCCATAATTCGATTTCCTATAATTCTCAGAAAATATAAAAAAACATTACTCCGCTTTGGTAAAATAAAATTATAAATCTCAATTGCATATACTTAGATTTCTATATCGTACAGTGTAGGATCTTTCAGGGTTATTTACCTACAGATAATGCCAATCACTTGTAAAGATACAAAGACAAGTATGATCATATTATGTTTATAATCAAATTGACGCGTGGTTACCGCTTATCAATTTAATAAGTCTGTGTTATCAAGCTTGCCCTTTCATTTATCCAGTATTCTTATGTTGTTGACGCATTGGTGTAGTATTGATTGATTGCATTATGCTATGCGGTCACCACGCTTAAGGCGATCGAAACAAAGAGTGACGGAGACAGGTCTATAATCAATACGTTTTAAATTAATATAACAGCTACAACATTCATTATAAGAGCTAATACGGTAGGACATGGATGATAATTATCTTCTTCTTATGATAATTAAGTTCTTTATACGCCCCTGCCGACTAAAGTAGTATTTTTAATTGAATACAGTAATCTGACAGCACCCGCCATACAAAGTTAAACCAGATTGTCAGATTACTGAACAAAATACTACTGAAATGTTTTCTTCTTAACTGATATAAATGTCATATATGAAGGGAAAAGTTCCCATGTTTCCACTGACCAGGGCTAGATACCACGAGCGTCTAGGGCTTTTAGGGCGTCTACCATAAATTCTGAAGTGACTGAAGTTTATATTAAAAATTAACACAAATTAATATAATGTAATGAATGAATAAAATAACCCAATGTTCTCTTCTCCTTGTTTCAGCGTACGGCAAAGTGTTTCTAGTTAAAAAGAGATGCGGCGTCGACGAGGGAAAACTGTACGCGATGAAGGTGCTCAAAAAGGCTTCCATAGTGCAGAAATTAAAAACGGCAGAGCACACAAGGACGGAGAGACAGGTTTGTTTGAAATGTTTTTTAAAGATGAGTTCAGATCTTGCGAATAAGTAGCTAGCGCAGCACATACAGTGCAGAAGGAATAACTAAACGGGCGAGGGTTGAGAAAGAACTTTACATGGCCCTGTTGTCTTATCTTTGAACACCTTTGTCGTTTAACTGCATCTGCTGCTGATCGTACACTGCTAAGAAGCTTTTCGAAACAGGCGCATTCGTGGTGCAGTCACCGGATCTGGACATTCCGTTAGAAGCTCTGACATGATCCTTACGTGCTCTTGTACATGCCTTTGCACATATCCACAGCAGGATCGACACCGCGGTATCGCGCTAAATATTTCGCCGCGAAGCCTGAGCGGATCGAGAGCGAATTCATGCGGATCTTGTTTCAATTTCGTTCCGCTCACGTGTCGCGGCGAAAGTGGCGAAACGTGTAGCGTTAACAAAGGTTGAGACAAGATCGTTTGCAACACCTCGCTCGCTAAACTACTTCCGATAATTAAGTACTTTACTTAAATCTAGAAGACAACGTATAAAGGAGTGTTTCTTTAGGTCCTGGAGGCGGTGAGAGAGTGTCCGTTCCTGGTCACGCTACATTACGCCTTCCAGACAGACTCCAAGCTACACCTCATACTTGGTAAGTCATACCTTAGACTTTTTACATGTGTCACTCATTACTTTGGCAGAGGTACCATTTCTAGTTCGGAAACAATATTGAATCCGACTTCCAAAAACTTAGTTAACACATGAAGATTAGAACCAAGGCAGAGCGTGTAGATGCAAAATTAGAAACGCGAAATGAGAATATTCAACGTCGTCACGTTGGAATTGCCGTCCCTTTCTCCAGGGTGACCTTCTTGCCCAACAGCTGCTGTCAAGCGAATTCAACGTATCTACCCTACTATCAATATCAGGGTGATTACCGTGCAGAAAGAGACTAAATTCTTCTTGAACCGGGTCCAGGAAATACAAACTCTATTGGTCTCTTCTGGATAAGTTGATTTAAAAAACCATTTTTAATTCTCTGGGTAAATAAGGCAACATTCTATCTAGCTAAAACCCAACGAAGCTTCAAGCATAATTAGTTATCTCCAGTACAAAGGATACCCTTGACCCGAATCTGCGAATCTGTGAAAAAGCTGAGCAGTCTAGACTTGCGCAACTGGTAGCTATTATATTTGTTGAGTTGAATCGTCCTGCTCACACAACGAAATAAAGAAGAGGATGACATGTAGCGCTGTTTCAAATAGCGGGGATTTTTGGATGTTATTTTATTATCTAAAAAAATTATAATTTTACAGTAAAGGGATGTAATTGAGAATTCCATAACTCATGCTTGTCCAAGCTTGAATGTAGATTTTAAAATAGTATAGGTTCAAATAAATTACATCGAATTTATTACTGCTTTTTCCCATGTGTTATTGCTAATAATTCACCCACCAATCAGTAACGAAACTAAAGAGTCAATGCGATTCGATCTGTCACTCTCAAGAGTAATAGAGGGGCAAATATAAAACTTTCGTATTCGAAAATTCGCTCGATATTAGCTTCGGTATTAAACTTAAGTATAGGTAAATGTTATAGGATATTTGCAATACGTTATTCCCAGAGCCTATTTACCGGGCGCCTAATAAATTACCCTCGGAGGGCCTGTAAATCTGTCACGGTGTCCCAATAAATTGACATGTGAATGAATGTTCACATTCATCCTAACCTCATTTAGTACAACTTTGTACAATGTAATGTAGTTGCCCTATTGAAGAGACAAGTTAAACTTACAAGGAAGGGTATCCAACTGTCCGGCTCCGATTGGATTTATTTTTATATATGTTATAGAGTAGTCAAAAATAGCTGACATGTATTTTTTTTAAGCTGCCCAATTTCAACCTGTTGGGAGAAATGGTCCTCCAAAATACTGAAAAGTGACGAAACCCGCTAACTTCTGTAGAGAGTTTTGTTCAAGCAAACTGCGTTGTTATTACTAGTTTTGATATATGTTGGAGAACATGAAAAAATAATGGCCACTTTATTTTGCTATTTCTGCTAAAAACTCATATTTTAAAAAAACACACACTTCAAAGTTCCATACTTTTCATCGTTTCACTCACTTTCCCTTTGGTTATTTGTTTAGCTTGAAAACTGTTTGGTCCATGGTGTCATGGTTCATGGTCCTGAAAAAAAAACAAAAAAAAAACATTTGGCGGTCATCTTATAAAAAACACGTGTCCATTATTTTTTCATGTTCTCCAACATATATCAAAACTAGTAATAACAACATAGTTTGCTTGAACAAAACTCTCTACAGAAGTTAGAGGGTTTCGTCACTTTTCAGTATTTTGGAGGACCATTTCTCCCAACAGGTTGAAATTGGACAGCTAAAAAAAATTACATGTCAGCTATTTTTGACTACTCTATAACACATATAAAAATAAATCTAATCGGAGCCGGACAGTTGGGTACCCTTCCTTGTTAGTCACTTTCGTTTATAAACTTCTTAGTGCATTATCAAAATAAAAGATTAGGGCGACCACAATAATATTACACATGTTTTTAAATCATTCTTACATTTTTAAAGGGCACACCATTGAACTTATATCATTTAATACAGAGAATTACAGGCAAAGGCAAAAGTGGCACTGAAAGGGGGGCCCTAACCTATAACGACTGCTTTTGCCAATGAGAGCCGAGCGAATTCTGACTGTGATTCTTGTATAATGCAAGAAAAAACCTATCTTATTATTTTTGTTGTTGTTTGTGTCTTCACCCAAAAATCGGAAATTGGGTTTAACTGAATTTGCTTAGTCTGCTCAAAATATTAAGCGTAATCGCTCAATATGCTTCGATAGTTCCCAATCGAAGATTGAATAATATAGTTTGTGTCTTCTTTTCTAAGTACTCTTTATGCATTGTGAAATCGAAAAAAAAAACATGATTATTTATTACTTTGTTGATAAACTGTTCTTATGCTTGGATTTTCGTGTATAAAATGTACAAATAAAAAAAACATCGTAATTATCTCCGGTCAAAGACACCATAACTTAAAAGACGGCAGAAAGGTGACCTATAATTCGATACTAAAATAGGATATATGTATGTCAAATCAATTTCCAACAGTTGAGGCACCCGACCAGGCCTAGATCGATAGGGCGACCGCTAGACCGTTGAACCTCCAGACCTTTAAGGTCCTTCGGACGACGAACTCGTCGTACTCGTACCTCTAAGGTCAGGTCTGGGTCTAATGGACCTGGGAGTTGCGTAATGTTGACTGCAGAGATTTTTGAATGAGGGTGAACTTTGTTGTATATAGTGCCGTTTACAAAAAACCATCATGTATTTGTATTTTTTTTCTTAATGTTTTACACAGTACAGTATTATTTTAACTTGTACTTGATAGCTCGACTGAAGTCGTGTTTCAGTAACGTGTCTGTGACATTGACCGTCAGTTTTGTGACGATTGCTAACCGGCCGTTAATGATACACAGTTAAATGAAAATGCCCCAAGAATTTAAGATAAGATCTGACCTGGCTTTATACCTACAACAAAATCCAAAACATTTATATGTTGTCTTTTTTTAAATACATGCCTCCGTGGAAACTGAGCTTTGGAATCTCCTAGACGTCTATTCGATTCGAAGAACACAGTTATTAGATTTTAATTTGATATTGAAAAGCATAGGAACTGTCAGAAGTGACGCTTGCGTTATTCAGATCATCCGTTTCTTGCTATTAATTCAAGTCATACACTAGCAGCTAGCAGAAATAGAGAATGCGATTACTGTCAGAAGACTGCTTAGAAAAGTTAAAATTAATAACAAATGAAGGCTTTCAAGTTAGAATACCGTTACAGCTAGCGCTCGGCCGTGGTAAACTCTATTTGCCAGACGGTCCTTGGTTTTTAGCCTACGCAATAAATAACTTATGCGTAGTTGTTAACGCTATTTTCGCCTTATTTACGAAGGATACCTGCATAATAATTAATGAATTCTTTAAGCAAACTGTTATAAATTGATTGAAGTTTAATGTTATACAATCGTGACATAATTAAGATAAGTAAGGTACGACATTGAAAAGCTTAATTATTTCACCATTGTATACAATATTTTTTCTACGAGTGCTCGAAATAGGCAAGCCGGTAAGAATTGAGTTCGACGAACGCCTTACAAACTGCTGATTCTATACAATTTAGTAACCTCAATCTCCACGTGGATTGTGCCGGCGGTCGGGGAGGGGGACAGGGTGTTATAACATTGTATGGAAATCCATAAGGCAATGGTTAGCCATTGTCTCATTGAACAACGTTTATAAAGTATATATTTTTAATATAACACCTCATCCGCATAACTACTTTTGCGGCTGACTGTACCCTATATCTAACAGATAAATGAAAAACGATCAGTTTGTAACTCGAATAGCGTATTTATCAGAGCAAAAATCTCAGGTTACCTTTCACCACTTTCACTTGTGACGGACCTGGATTCTATCCAAGACATGACATAAATTATGTCAATTCGATGCTCAAAATAGACTTTCAGCTGGCCCTGATGTTTTAATTTTTTTTATTGTTATTGCGGTTGGTATTCTGATACCAATATCAAAAACCGCTATCATAACGCGATATGGTGTTCAACGCTGTGTAGGAATTTTTGACCTAATTTTTTTAATGCAGTGACCCTTGAATTATAACTTTATATAGTAGTTTATGCAACAGTTGTATAATTGGGGTCAAAGAAGGTGAGTGGTGTGGGTAACAATTTGAGCCGTAGGCGAAAATTGTTAAGAAAAACGCCACGAACATTTTTTTACCTACTTATACGACGTTGCATACAATACTTTATCTACAGTCATATTGTAAGTTCTCTAAAAACGTGTTCGAAAACGGTAGGCAATGGCTAGCATTACCACGACCGATTTTACTATGATAAGCTTTTTATCCGTAGCAGTAACGTAATTTTAACTTTTCATGCTCAATTATTGATGTGCTATGAGTTTTGATAACATAATGTACACCTGCACGCTCCCGACGTCGACGCCGACAGCCCGACACGCGCCCGCGCGACCGCCGGCACAATCGAGTTGGCCATGGTGGCGGTGCAATGGCGGCCATTCTATGGTTTCCAAATAACGCATTTAGAATAAATAATATGAGTGTAGATAAAGCAGTGTATGCAACTGTACGTAATTTGGCCTTAAAACACTCGTGTGATCTTATTATGAAATTCGCCTGCGGCTCATTTCATAAAACCACACTCATGTTTTAAGGACCCTTATTACGTAACAGTTACATAAACTACTATTTTCTACGAATACAATTACTTTTACATAAAATGCGAATTTGAAAACTTCATGGATATCGCAGTTATTTTGTCAACATAATCAACAATCATTTAAGTTTTACCTTTTAAAACATCATTTTCAATAATACTAACATTACTATAGATGAATTATTGAGATTATGGAATTGCATTTGTAGTAGTTGTGCCGTTTGCAATAAAAGGAGAATAATTTTCTCTTAATTTAATAAAATTACATACCCTTAAGAAATGGAATAAGTAGTAGTCCTCTGTTTTTTGCTTTTGGCGACAAATATTTTCCCAGTCCTCAGCAGTAATAGTATTCATTCGTTCAGTTGCTAAACTCATAATGCCTTGCATGTTTAATGAAACGTTTCTTTTCGCTACATATCCTTTTACCATGGACCAAATATTTTCGATCGGATTGAATGTCGGGTGATACGGTGGCAATCGTAAAACGGAGTGGCCATGTTCTTTTAAAAATGTATCTATGTGGTACTCATGAAACCGCTCTTTATTTTGTTTAATTAAATCATACAAACTGGTTTTGTACATCAACGGGCTATACGAAATGTTGTGTTCTGTCAACCAATCCATCATTTCTTGTTTATGAGAATTTGACGTTGGAGCACGATTCAAAAGTTTGTTGTTTTAGGACGCATTATCTACGATAAGTACGCTATTCGGTTTAAGGTTCGGTATTAATTTTTATTTTAACCATTTTTCGTAGTTGACAAAGTTCATCTGGTCATGGTAATCTCCCGTTTTTTTGGTTTGCCTTAAACATTAACAAAGCGTTGGGAATAAAACCATATTTTCCTCCTGCGTGCACTATTATTAACCGCTGGCCTGTACTGATTTGTTTTTTTACACCAAATTCTGTTCCATCGGTCCAAGCCTCTCCGGACACATGTGAAAAGTGGATGTAGGTTTCATCAGTATAAACTAGTGGTCTATCTTCAGACCGATATTCCGCAATTATGGTAAGGTAATTTATTCTTAGCAGTCGTATGTTGTGTCTTTCCATTAATATTTTTCGGTTGTCCTCGGTCTTTTTCCATTTAAATCCTAATTTTTGTATTTGTTTTCGTAAGGTGGAAATGCCAAATTTGTAATCTATATCGGATTTTAACACAGAGTGGAGTGCCTTTAAGGGGCTAACAACAGCTAAATTCCCTCCCTATCTTTTTCAGCGCGAGTGAAAGAGAAACACTGTGTTACGATTAGTATGGGAGCTCATTGCAAATTTTGCAAAATGATGAATTAAAAAAAACTACGCATTCATTGAGAAATATAAAACAACGAAGTTTTTAGTATTAGTGCCATGGAATTTTGTCCTTAGTTACAGACGTATAAGTCAAGAAACTAAAGACATACGACTGTTTAAAGCATATTTTAAGATGTAACTTTGGAATTATTTTCTATCGAGCCGATTTCGTCCAATCGTGTATCGGAATCAACGAAGTTCTTCCAAATATAAGGAATAAATAATAACATATATTTTTTTTACTTTCTCAAAACAAGGAGTTATAGCTAAAAAACTGTTTGAGTAAAGTCAATTTGAAGGTCGTCGGGTGTTGTCAGCCTCTTAAGGTTGGAAATTGCTTATGGGACAGATGAAAATTGTATATAGTTCTCCGGATGACTTCCTGATCAAAATCGTCTACTGCTGATGACGGACAAGTACGTAACTTTTTATTTCTCGGGGAGGTGAATTTCTTTGTTGTTGCGAATTTCTCACTATTGCTCTCAGACACAATGTTATAAACAGTAGAGACAAACACCTGTAGCTTTTTCAACTAACTGGGCAGCGGTGTAAGGGGATTTTTTTTTTCTTCAGTTCAAGTTCAAAATATTTATAACAGTTAAAAATTATTTACTTACTTTGACTCTCAATCGGACCAAAATTACTCACTGCCATATTTTTTGAAAATTATGTAACTTACACTTAGTCGTACGGGCTGACACAAAATTATTCTGATAATTGTGAGAATACAATAAAATCAGACGTAAAAATATATGTACAACGTAAATAATATTCACAATTTGACACTGACATTATTTTGGTATTTACTTCTTCAATATATAACAAACCTCTTATGCTGATAGTACGAGAAAATAGAAAATTCAAATATAGAATGCCTGTAAACATACAATACTACTACATATGCAATTCCATGCTCTCGTTAATTTATCTATAACACAAATACACACTGTCGTTATTTGATAAATTATTAAAGAGCTACAGAGATTAGTAAAAATACTTAAATTACTTTCAAAGTTTGCAATTTGCCCGGGAACGAACGGGAAACGTAAAAAACTACGAAGTAGGTCTGTGGTTTTTTTAATTTTTTCTTTTT
This sequence comes from Pammene aurita, assembly GCA_947086415.1. Taxonomy (NCBI): domain Eukaryota; kingdom Metazoa; phylum Arthropoda; class Insecta; order Lepidoptera; family Tortricidae; genus Pammene; species Pammene aurita. Next base: position 7,186,621 of record OX352314.1, on the reverse strand, counting down.
TAAAGTTTCTTTTTCTAAAAACGCGTTTATTTAGGTTTCTTAGGTTGGCAGTAATTTATTTTATCTACACTCATATTGTAAGTCCTCTAAACTGCGTTCAAAAACCGTAGGCAATGACGTAGCTTAGATATTTTTGCATATGACGTTATTTAGAAAGTAAGTTAATCAACATGGCAATTATCTGCCTAATAATCGATTTAGTCTGAAAAGGCACGATAATCGCCACCGGTATCGCATCGCATCCTTGACCCACTACCACACGTACACGTTAGAATTCGATCGACAAACCAAGAGACAATATTTCTTAATGAAGGTATGTTTGGTTGCCACAGCAAACCATATCGCTGTCAGACTGCCATGGTTGCCGTGACAATATGATGATGATACAAAGCTGCTAGCCTAATATGGTCGGATTTTTATCGCCTGTCTCCATAGCTGTCACGTTCTAACAATTATGTAAATGCGAAAGTGACGCGTGACGATGAAAATCATAACTTCTGGTTAGACAAAGTGACAATTAGGTATCTGCCTTCTTCTTCTTCTTCCTGGACCTTGTCCCATTTACTTGGGGTCGGCCTTCCCTGTCCTTCTTTTCCATTCTGCACGATTTAGTGCTATATCTGCGTCTAAATTTAAAGATTTTAGGTCTCTTTGAGCCGATTTCCACCAGGTGGTGGGGGGTTTTCCGCGTCTGCGCGTCGTCGTGGGTAAATCCAGAGCTACCTTGACTACATGGTCGTCTGGGCGTCTTTGAATATGACCGAACCATCTCAAGCGTCGTTCCACCAGTTTATCTGCGATGGGTGCTATTTTGTAGCTGCCTCTGATATAGTCGTTACGAATCTTATCGAGCAGTGTTACACCAGCTGACCAGCGCAACATGCGCATCTCCGTGGTATGGAGTTTATTTACGTGGCTCTTGTTTGTGCCCCAGCATTCTGAACCATACAGCATAGCGGGTCTTATTGCTATTTTGTATATTTTTCCCTTTACTTTGAGGGGCATTTTCTTATCGCACATCACGCCAGTCAGCTCCTTCCACTTAAGCCAACCAGTATTACTTCTGTGAATCAGATCTACATCTATTTTTCCGTCACAGCTGATCACTGAACCAAGGTATTTAAATTTGTCTACCGACAGTAAAGGTGTTTGATCTATGTATATGCTTGTTTCTTTCGGATCAGTAATGTCATCCAATACGCAGGACATTAGTTCAGTCTTTTTCCGGCTGATTTTTAGACCGTTTCCTTCAAGAGCTTGCACCCAACCGTTAAGATCGTCTTGGAGCTCTTCGGCAGTTTCCGCTATAAGAACAACGTCATCCGCATACAACATGCTCCAAGGCACCAGCCGTTGTATGTTCTTGGTTAAGTAATCAATTGCTACATTAAAAAGAAGTGGGTTGAGTGTTGAACCTTGATGTACTCCAAACTTTAACTCGAAGCATTCCGTGATACCCGCCGGACAGGTGATTTGGGTCGAGACGTTTTCATACATACAATTAGGTATCTGCCTAATCGATTTATTTTGAAAAGGTGCGATTATCCCCATTGGTATTCTGCCCTCATTAGCCAATTAGCGGTATTTCAAAAGGAAATCTCTAAATTGAAAACAAATATGTACCTAAAATTCCAAATATGAAAGTTCAAGTTTCAAACTTTTGATTTGATATGCCGCCATTTGACTTATGACGGCAGTATTGCACCTATGGATGGTACAAAGAGGATCGATCTCTTATAGGAAAACGGTCGAAAAAGTGTCCAGCGGTAAGCACTAAACAATAGTTCCAAATATCTCCTGGTGGCGCTAGGTATATAGTTCAGCATTTGAAATGAATTACCGATATTTAATACTTATATGACATCCTAAATAAAATTAATATTCAGAGTGTTTTTCTTCTCCGCAAATAATTATTTTGTAAATATGTATGGATTTGATTTTTTAATATCAAAATTAATTTAATCAAATTTAATATCACTGTGGCGCCATCAGTTTATCGCCTTTTGACGGACATTTTTGTAACATAGAGATTTATATCCTTTTTGTACCATCCATAATTGCACCCTTGACCCACTGCCACACGTTAGAATCCGATCTACAAACCTAAAGACAATACTTCTTAATGAAGCTATTACGTTTGCTTGCCACAGGAAACCATATCGCTGTGAGACTGCCATGGTTGCCGTGACAATATGATTATACAAATCTGGCTAGACAACGTGACAATTACCTGCTTAATCGATTTAGTCTGAAAGCCGTTATTTTCGCCATCGCTATGAGACCCTTAGTTTGGCCCTTGACCCACTGGCACACCTTTTGGAGTTCGATCTACAAATCTTAAGAACAAACTTTAATGAAGCTGTTTGGGTGCCAAAGCAAACCATATCGCTATCAACGAACTCTGCATCTTACTAACTTTCGCATTTATAATATTGGTCGGATCAAGTCAGTAGTCATGCAGCGACTGTGTATGTGCTGTTTATAGTTGTAGTTTATTTTCTGGCGTTCAGTGTATTGTAATGTGCTGTATAGATTTTTTATGCCTCATTATTTCACCGAACTTGCGTCTCCTAAACAGGCATACAACTCGATCTACATGCACCAAAGCACATCGGTAATGATATGACTAATACTCTATTAGGGGTTCGATTCTAGTCCACATTAAGCGGGTCAAGGGAACAGGCCGCTGCGCTAGCGCAAGCAAGCCTGCCCTTTAGTTGCACCAGTATACCGCGATCTTTAGTACCCTAGCAACTGTAAGAGCGTATTTATACAGGTTTTTATGAGTCTATGAGTTGCCTTTGCTAAATAGGCGATTGGAATGACGCCGCGCCTTGCGTAAATGATGCGGCTATAACTTGGCCATGCGATTTGAAGCCTTATTAAATTATAGTTAGAGTTGGTTTCAGATATGTAAAGAAGAGTTTTCTAATTGCTAGGCTTATGTCTCTAATCCGGTAACGATTCTTTTTAGTCTGCAATTATTGTAGTTGTTGCTTAGGTTTAGGTATAATCATCAAATTGCTTTGGGCTATTAGTAAGACCTTAGAAAAGCAAAAACCTGCCTATAAAGGGTGGGATTCCCCTTGTTGGCATTAGCAAATATTTGGTCCTAATGACGTAGAATCGTGAATGATAAAAAGTATTACAATACAAAAAAAAACTATATATTACAGGAGAAAATGTATTTATTCATATAAAAATCGAGGTCAAGCTAGGGTAAATCCATAAAAAAACATCAATGATAATAATATCCAAAGATTAGATTTATTTGTCAAACATATTTGATGCACAGATTACAATATTTATAAATAATCATTTACACTTGACCTACAGCTACACCGGTGCACCGTGTCAATTACCTATACGTATAAAAATTACGGATTTGTCCTATTTGACTCCCCAAGGTGACCCGCAAATTACACTTGTCTGGCAATCTATTGGTTTCATAGCTGAAGCTGGCATGCTGGCTCTTACATTCATTATTGTGACAATAGAGACAGATGCAGATAAAATTTGAATATGTCCTTGTGAAGGATAAATATTTTTGGATGTAATCTTTCGTTAAATAGTAAAACAAACATGTGACTTGAGAGTGCATTGCACTTAGGATGCACTGCAAAATTCAGCCACGTTTTTATCCGATTTAGACACACGTGATTTAACGTGGTCTGATTGTCATTGCATTTTTTTTTCAAAGGAAGTATAAATTTGTACTCAACTCGAAATATCTTTCAAGAATTACTTAGAGAAGTACACAGCAGTCACAGCACCCAATAGCTCTCTGAGTATCTGAGTGGATTTTAAGTATAAAATTAAATTTTAATCCTTAATTAAAGTATACAGTTTCCGAGGACTGTAGCTAATTCTTGTCCGGTGGTGAGCCCTATTCCTTATAGAATTGGGAACACAACTGCCAATAGTTGCCGAGTCACATGCTCGGAAATCAAGTGACCTGGTTAAGAGTGGAATACCTAATCGATTGCCGAACTGCTGCCTTAAAATGTAGGCGCTGCCTAATTGAGCTTCTTGGATACTTTAGTTAATACAAAAACTGACATTGTTGGTTGATATTAGGGAGGCGATTTATGTTAGGTAATGGATGTGAGGGCAGCCTGCTTTACCTGTGAAAACAAAATTATCAAATTTGTCACCTCATCAGAAACACACGGCAGGTTCAACATATCAAAAGAGTTTTATTTTAATATTTCAATAGAAATGTAAAGAATAAGATATCTTTTTTCAGCTAAATACCAAAAGTAGAGGTCATCGGCTTCCATAACTAGACAAGATTGATGATACCGTGTCCCCAACATTTCGTAGTATTCTTAATTTTAACTCAATCACAATCAGACCAACAGAACTGATTTTCAACCGACTTTAAGATTTCGAAGGAGGAGGTTGTCAATTCGACGGGATCTTTGTTTTTTGCTTTTTTTATGTATGTACACCGATTATTCGAAGACGACGGGACCGATTTGGAAAATTCTTTTTTGTTTGAAAGAATATACTTCATAGTTGCTCCCATTGTCATCAGTCTGATGATGGGATCCTGGAGAAATAGAGGGAACTCTCCAAATATTACAGGCACACCTATAGTGATTTGAGTATTTTTTACTGTAGTAGCTCGGGCATTTCCCTTTGGAAAGGTGAATGCTAAGTGAAGTCGGTTCTTTTTTGTTTAAAATTATTATCTTGCTTTCTTTACTTTCAAGATTTGACCTAAACAAACAAACATTTGTCAACTGACCAAATTTAAAAAGAGCAACCAGTCCATTTCATTTCCAATGACAATAAAGTAAACTATAAAGCACTTAATTCCAATGCAAGCAACGTCTACGCCGCATAATATCCAAACTTTTGTACAGCAATATTTGAGAGACTGGGTCAAGTCAGGAACAACTTTGATACCGGCCGCACGAATTTCACGTTTATTAGCTTCGGAAAGAGTCACTCGCTCTGAGAGACTTTTAATTTGGAGTCTAGTGCTGGAGTGGACTTTTTATGCACATATTTTTTTATATGTAAGTGCAGGCTGTACAGGTTATTTAAAAAAATCGATTGTCTTTTTATGTCTGTCTGTTACAATGAGGAAGGCAACTGTCAACTATTTGGCCAGATAGCGTCAGCATAGGTTGTACCTGTCACTGGTATTGTTCAATGGGATTTGGCTTAAAGGGATAGCATCCAGGTCAGAAATTTCCAAATAAAAAAAACAATAATTTTACACTATTGGTAGGACTGGCAGAGACAACTTATGCTGCTGCCATCTGCTTATAATTTCGACTGGCCAACCTCAACAAAAAAGCACCTTTCCTTCAGCAAAAAAAAAAATACAAATTTGTCGTTTCACCACTCACACGTAATAAGTATTCCGTACTTACATACTTTCATTCACTCATTCAACCTTTTCTTTTCATGCCAGCTTCAGATGACCGGTTTTTATATTGAGTCATCGAAATCCTAGAATTTATTACAAGGTGACCCGGGGTCACTGGGATATGATTCGTCTGTATTTAAAGTTCTAACAAAAGATTTTAGCGGTCTATATTATAATATGTAGTACTTATGTTGTAGGTAAGAGTATGAGTATGTTTCACCGTACAGTGAAACTTAGATCATTGAAATCTCAAGGGACCGGCAATTTTCCCTGCCGAGGTTTTCCCAGTGGGCTACAGTATGAGGTTCTTCAAAAAAGGAGTGTATAGGTTCCTAAAGGGTAGGCAACGCGCATGTAAATCATCTGGGGTTGCAGGCGTCCATAGGCTACGGTAACTGCTTACCATCAGGCGGGCCGTATGCTTGTTTGCCACCGTCGTGGTATAAAAAAAAATTGTGGCAATTAACCGGGTTTTTCACTGTATATTCAATACAATTTTTTTTCTCTATGCTTTTATGACGTCTCTTCGGTCCTCTCTGGTGTAATATTTATACTTTTCCGTTAATTTGTGTATGTATTTGTATCGATATTTTGTAGTCGTGTACCTGGTTGTACAGTCAGCATCAAAAGTAACTACGCAAACGAAGACGTCCAAAGTCCTTTTTAAAAGGGAATAAGAGCTTTTGACGTCTTCGATTGCGTAGTTACTTTTGATGCTGACTGTACATGTTGCTGCAATTGTCTACTATATTTAATTTTCACTTTTATTCACTCAAAGGTTAACTGGAAGAGATACCATAAAGGGATAAGTTTGCCTTTGTACTTTACATCTTCTTTTGTTAACTGCATATATCTACTGTGTTGTTATGCATAATAAAGTGTTATTTAGTTTTACAGTGAGAATATTATGTGACCCAGCTGAAAAAGATTAAATTCTTCAAAACGAGGTTGCATTTAAATGATCAAAACGAATCGTAATCGTATTATATTTTCTAACCTTTTAATACTGTCAATATTTGTGTCGCACATATTGACACACATGCCCATCTAACACAAAGAAATATCCACGCATGACATAACTGGGCACAAAGAGATATCGAAGAGAAAATAGAAATAATCTCAATACAATCCTCGTGGCGGATCACCTTACTCGTGTCACTAAAGAAAGTGCTCTACAACAGTTGTTTGCACTTACATGCGACCTTTACCCACTTTGATATCGATTAGGACTCCACATGCAATGTAAATTGTAAATATTAAGGTAGGTAGCTGTAGAGTTTCTCAACAAAAAATTAACAGACGTGTTAGGGAAATAAATTGAATTAAGAATATAGATGTAGCGCCTCTGCCAAATGGTACCTTTTCATGTATACTATCACATAAAATTGTTAAGCCCAAGTATATTTTGCCCAAAGCCCAAAGATGCAGCATATTCGTTACTTGCTTGTAGATGATTGAAAGATGGGATAACCGTCTTCTTTGCAGGGCTTCTCTAGAAAGTAGCAGAAAAGCTATTGCTTTGTAAGTAATATTTTACTTTGGTTAGTTGACATGCAGTAAGCAATGCCGGAAATGAAATATTTTATCGGTAATCCCATACAGGGTTTGCCAAAATACTTGTCGTCAATGAAAGTGCCCTATAACATGTGTTTGCACTCGTATGCGACCTTCACTCTGCATCGATTAGACGTAGTAGGTACACGTCCTCCACATGCAATAATAATAGGTTATAGTGCTGGAGCCCGCCTAACTGGAAATTTATCAAAATCCTAACCAATTTTCTTCCATATAGCGTTGTTAAGCCCATCTCGGAGATCATGAAAACATAAGTCTTAAAGGTCTTAAATGGCCATAAGTATGTATGGCGTCAAGTTGAAAATACAAACATAGGCATTGATAGGCTAAAGCCAGACGTAATCGTCTGGCTTTTCAAATCATATTTTGTGACATTAAGTTTAAAATAAATAATAATTTTAGTGATTTAAGACCCCCGTGACTAAAGTACTGCTATGACGAATTTCTCCAATTTTCGACTTATTGCGGAATACTTTTAGGGCATTTTTAATTACAAGACACTTATATATGAATATGCAGTTGTTTGTGCCAGCAAATTTTTTATTTTAAAGGAATTTATAGTAATTTGCTATTTTTTCTATGAAGTCGACTTTTTCTTAAAATGGTCTTAAAATCTTATGTGCCCACCAGAATGGTCTTAAAATTGGGATTTGGTGTGTTGAATGGGTCCTTTAACTACTGTCAAAATTTGGAGCGACGCTCGTTGATAAATTTAGGCCAAAAAATTGCAACTTCAACTGGTCTTAAAATCTTATGGGCCCACCGGATTGGTTTTAAAATTGGTATGTAGGTTATTTGATGTGGGCTAAGTCGTTTGTCAAAATTTGGAACGGTAGGATTTAAAATAAATTTACGTAATTTTTCAGTTAGTAATATATTCTCAGTGCACCTAACTTGACGCTTATCAGTTTAGACTTATGAGCGACTGGTAGAAAATGTTTATAGGCATTACGTTTGGCTTTTCAAATCATATTTTGTGACATTAAGTTTAAAATAAATAATAATTTTGGTGATTTAAGACCCCCGTGACTAAAGTACTGCGAATTTCTCAAATTTTCGACATATTGCGGAATACTTTTAGGGCATTTTTAATTACAAGACACTTATATATGAATATGCAGTTGTGTTTGTGCCAGCAAAATATTTTTTTTTAAGGAATTTATAGTAATTTGCTATTTTTTCTATGAAGTCGACTATTTCTGAAAATGGTCTTAAAATCTTATGTGCCCACCAGAATGGTCTTAAAATTGGGATTTGGTGTGTTGAATGGGTCCTTTAACTACTGTCAAAATTTGGAGCGGTAGGCTCGTTGATAAATTTAGGCCAAAAAATTGCAACTTCAACTGGTCTTAAAATCTTATGCGCCCACCAGAATGGTCTTAAAATTGGTATGTAGGTTATTTGACGTGGGCTAAATCATGTGTCAAAATTTGGAGCGGTAGGCTCGTTGATAAATTTAGGCCTAAAAATTGTATTTTCAACTTGACGCCATACATACTTATGGCCATTTAAGACCTTTAAGACTTATGTTTTCATGATCTCCGGGATGGGCTCTACAACGCTATATGGAAGAAAATTGGTTAGGATTTTGATAAATTTCCAGTTAGGCGGGCTCCAGCACTATTAGAATAATATATTATTTTTAACGAAAATTACACTTAACTTTATGCTACTCATAAATGGAAATAAAGTAAATCAAGGCTGAGCTGAATAACTGACAATAATAAATATAGAATTAAATAAGTAACGGTGAAAATATTTTGTCGATAGTAAAAAGTTGAATTAAGTTTCGTAAATAATTCATCATTTTTAAAGTACCCTGTTTCTGTTACCCTAACTCGCTTTGCTTCACGGAGGGAAAAAATATTGTTCGAATTAAAAACCTGATATCTAAAAGACGGGACTATCAAACTCTATTCATTTTTACATTTTTTTTCTAGGCGATAGAAAATAATATAATTTCAAGGACATTTTATTAATTTCATAGTATAGGAAATACAAAACGGTTTTACTTAATCGTGGAATTAATATTCTTTACTCGTAATAACAGAGTTGTACAAATTCTATAAAACTTTCCTTGAGTTTATAAATGGTGTACTAGCTCCAGTACCTAAAGAGTACTAGATAATACAAATGGGATTTATTAAAGTCGGTGGCTACAAATGAGTATTAATAAAAGTCAATTCTGATTTCTATACTTGGTAATCTTGTAATAACAAATCCCTTTCTTATTCTTATCAGTTTTATTCTTATTTCCGTAAATAGTAGAATAGCTTTACAGATATTAGTAAAGTGTACTAATAACGAGATTCCTAAATGCACCGGCCGCCCCTCTCCCCGCTCGCATACCCCATATCCATCCTCGACTCGTCCATTTTGCTTGTAACCTCATCGGCGAAAGGAAGAAATATTGTGATTGTGCCAAAAAAATAACTGTGTGGTGCTGTGGAGTGTCGTTCGTTAGTTCGAATAAAGAGAAATTAGAATTTATTTTATGCGCTGAGGGGCAGATGTTTTTTTTAATAGGTAAAAATAAATTTTTAATCGATCTTCAAACGTTACCGTAGATTTGTCTGAATTTGCCAAGGTTTGCTTCAACTAATTATATATTTCTAGGTGAAGAACTGTCATTTAACTTTAAATAAAGTTACTTAATTATAATTATTAAATACTTGATATTTTATTTAAACTTTAATTGCCTGTTTTGTTTTTACAGCTACTACTTATTCTATTCACGTCTTGTTACATTCATACAGTCCTTACTTAGATTAATTAATTTATCATTTCCTATTATTCGAAGAGTAGCTGTCAAAATATAAACAATTAGCTCCTTGTACGCTGTAAAAGTGCATACTGAAGGGCTATGCAAGTGTCACTTCACTAGCTCAATACAGTTCTAGGTTTCACTTTTAACAAATTGGAACGTTGTCATGTCACTATGACAATCTAATTTTTACGACACATAAGAACGAAACCTGTAAAAGTGGGCTAGCGACTTGTACGAGTAAGTAACCATAATTGCAATTTACAGATGCACCCGTACCTGATCCTGATCCAAGCAATCCAAGCGCGATTGGAGCGTGCTACGCAAATTTAGAAAACGTAAGAAGTGATCGTTCCTTACGGGATCTAAATATGTGTGGTGTGTTTCGATAGCGTTTGGATCGCTTGGATCAGGCGCAGGTGCGGACGCATTTGTACATTGGAATTATGGTTAATTGAAATTAAATCGCAGCTTACAGAATCCCATGAATTAGGGATTTGTAATTATTAGTAAATAAAATACTGAAAATAAGAGTGCTGCTTTATTGTTTCCAAGCAAACTTTTGTAAATTTTAGTCATGGGATTAGTAAATCCAAGAAACAAAATACTAGATAAAACTTCTCGGCTTAATAATTCCTAGTACAGGTATAATAAAACCCATAAAAAATTTACTAGAAATAAAAACCTATTCTTGTTTAATATTAAAAGCAAGTATGTTACATTATTGAATTCAAATAAAATGTCCACTTGTTTTTAGTAAACAGTATTGTTTTTCCAAAGAGGACAAAATTTTTGGTGTTAGTAAATACTATTAGTAAAACTGGTTTATAACCGTTAGTATAATCTCCTTGTCCTGGGATTCACTAAAATTTTACTAATGATTAATATTTTTTATTTGTTTCTACTCAAAAAATTTCTCCGTGTTGCAATAATCGCGCAGAAACAAAAATACAGGTTAAATGTTATCTCATCATTTTCAAATGTGCAAAAAACACACTTCTCACACAAAACGCTTGCTGCCAACAGTTGCCAAATAAACGGCACATTTGCGGACCCACATCCAAACGCCTTGACCCACTGCGCCTACAACAGTGTTTTCACCGACGCAACATTCATAACGACCCATCTCTCGTATCGTGCAATAATGCAGCAATTAAAGTAGGTAATAATCACGATTTTGCGTTTGGAGGCATATTCCGAGATTCATTAAACATAATTGATATCGAAGACTTCAGAAGTTACATGTGTGTGACCGCGATGATTCGATGTAAGTTGAATTGGTATCACGTTTTACGTGTCTGAACATTATTATACCTACCTTTAAGCTCTTGGTCACGTGTCGGGTTTTGTGGTTCAGTGGTTTACGGGTTTTGATGTTACGCCTAAATGTCCTAAACGCCGATACTTAAATGGAAAGCCATTCAGAATGACACATCACATTATAATAAATTGATTCGAAGGAAAAGTAACATTCAATTTAATATGCTGGACAAAATTATAACAGTGTCAACTATGGAGCTAAAATATAGCTAAGTCATCGCTGGTGTATCGTGTAGGTACTTAACCTTTACAGAAATCAAATCAGGTAGTAATATATGTCCGTTCCGTCTAACTATATGTACAAGTAATGGGGGATTAATGTTACTCTGCGTCCGCCTCCTGCGAAACACCTTAAACAACCCTACACGTGATCCCTGGGTGGTGCTAAAAGAGTAACAACCTCGCAGCACTCACTGGATTTTCTTTATCATCTGCTTTCCCACTACTCATTCCTGAGAGAAGAAATGCCTATCTATATCCAATGACATGTAGCCAACGATAAATTAAAAATTACAAGTAATAAACTAACTAAAGAATTTGGGTTTGCAATTAAAAATGTCACGCTATAATTATCAAAAGATGTATTTCATCTATCAATATTCAAGTACATTTCGAGAAGAAGTATTGCTCAAGCTTTTAACGTCAGTCTAAATTTAAGACATGTGTGATACGTCAATTTATTCTTTGCAAGAGAACGAACTTAAACTTTACCGCAAATCACGTTGGTTGCATTCACTTTTATTGTAATTCCGAAAAGTTTCTACACATGATGTTCATTTTAACAATACGCGGCAATTGAAAATGTCAGCAAAGTACAAAAGCGACCTTAATAACTGACCTTAGGTCAACTTTACTGGTCCATCGTGCTTTTTACACAACCTTTGACCGCTATAAAATCTGGCAACCTTATTGTATTTGCAACATCAATATATAAATACCATGTATTTTTTTTATGATCTCTCTTCTTAGTCGTTATTCTTCATTGCTGAAGGTCGTGTCCGTTATGAGAGGTTCCCGCTACGTTCTTGATTATGGACTTCTATGCCGTTCTTCAATGCCGTCTCCTCAGCTGCACGTAGAGCAGTGGAGATGGATAGGCCCGTGCCAGCTTTAATTTGGTCGTACCAACGGGCGGGCGATCTGCCGCGACGACCATTTTTATGATCGCAGGCATAGACAAGCCACCATTTTTGTTAGCTGAGTTTTTTGTCAGGTTAATACTTATCAGTTAGGCGATCATGGTCTAACTTCCCATTGACACAAAAATTAACTCATTAGGTTTCGCTGCCAATAAAACAAAACTAGCGACACGAGTTCTCATATATATACACTATGTTTTCATACCGATTTTAATCGCGTTTATTTAACAAGTTATATTATTGTACTATTCTGGTGTTTATGGTAGAAAAAGAAACTGGTTCGACAGGTCGAGCGTCTCTCAACTATGACTCATATTTTGACTACATAAATATATATATGTTGGAATTATATACACGTGTTAGATTTGGGATTTTTCAAGAGTGATAAAGAATGCATGCCGGCTAAGAGTGGACGGTACTCACAGTTTGCCTGTCGTGAATTACACGACTAAGGTGCAAGACGTGGGATACGTTATTACCAAACTTAAATGGCAGGACATGTTGCCAGAGTGATGGCAGGTGGACTAAAATGTTGATGGAGTGGTGGCCCCTTTCAGATGAAAGAAGCCCCTGGCGTCCTTTGGCTCGTTGGGTAGACGATGTTCGGAAGGTTGTGGGTCGCTTCTGGAAAAAATTGGCACAAGACCGGGACAAGTGGCGTACACGAAGAGAGGCCTATGCTCAGCAGTGGGCGATAAGGGCTGATGATGATGATGATGATGAATTACACGGGACCTCTGTACGTGTACAGGTCGATACGGCGGTAAATAAAAGCTGGTAGATACAAAACAATAACGGAAGTTGCTATCCTATCATAAAACATACAAACCAACTCTTCAGTGACTGTACCGACAACCTCCGCTTTGTCCGTTAAAGTCGACAATTTGGGCATATTTCTCCAAATTCCAACCCGTTAGCAATCAATTTGTTCATTACCACCGTCCAGTAAACAAGGCATTTCATAACGCTTTTCGCCGCCTTGACCCGCCGGACGCTTTTTCCGCTGCGGCCATTGTTGTGCTTGCACGTGCGTTTGGGTTCGCAAGTTATAAGAAACCAGCAGGCTAATTCCATGCTGCACTCAGCCTGCAATAGTAACCTTCCGGCTTCCTATAACTTTCGGCCCCAAAAGAGTAAGATCGCTAAATTACTCTTGCACGATTTTAATAGTAATTTAGGGATATTCTCGATTATTATATAATGCATGTGCGCATACTGTATTTCTCTAAATTCCTAAAAGTTTTTCTACCCTGTCACGGCTGTCACTCTTACCACCACCGGTAAATAGTGGAGTACGGGAACGCCTTTTTAACCTATAAAAATGACATAAATCACAAGTCCGATTTTATTTTGTGACCTGTTAGAATACGTTAAGTATTAATAATAAAAAATATTTTCTAACAATTATTAGCATCGCGCTAGGTATAATACATGTATTTGTTTGCTACACATAGAGAAAATTATTTAAGTTTAATTTTTCTCCACCAGGCTATCGCTTTTTACTATTGCAACATAACTTCACATTTTATAACGGTTTTGTCAAGAGCATATGTCGTCTTAACCATTTGTAATTCGTTTAGAATTCAAAGTCACTTATACTTTGACAAACTGTTTTCGATTATGCTCACATAATCTATTGACCAAACTGTTATAAAATTACAGATGATGTTGAAATAGTTGAATGCAATAGTATGGTAAAGGAAAATACATCTTGTATAATCTTTTCATGTTGTTATTAACAAATATCTATATAATACCTAGCGCGACGTCAAAAACTGTTAGAGAATAGTTTTTACTATAAGTAATCATATCATGTTATCTAACTAAAAAAGAAAATCGCACTTGTGAGTTATCGAAGCTCAAAACTGTTCGCGTACTGTACTAGAATTGCTGCCAGATTGCCGGGTCTGGAAATAATCAAGGATAGTAATTATACTATCCTAACAAGCTAACCAGACATGCAAGCTAACTAGAGTAATTTCGTTGCACTCGCTATGGTAGTTTATGTAACTGTTACGTAATAAGGGTCCTTAAAACATGAGTGTGGTTTTATGAAATGAGCCGCAGGCGAATTTCATAATAAGATCACACGAGTGTTTTAAGGCCTAATTACGTACAGTTGCATACACTGCTTTATCTACACTCATATTATTTATTCTAAATGCCTTATTTGGAAACCATAGAATGGCCGCCATTGCACCGCCACCATGGCCAACTCTCGTGTGCCGGCGGTCGCGCGGGCGCGTGTCGGGCTGTCGGCGTCGACGTCGGGAGGGTGCAGGTGTACATTATGTTATCAAAACTCATAGCACATCAATAATTGAGCATGAAAAGTTAAAATTACGTTACTGCCACGGATAAAAAGCTTATCATAGTAAAATCGGTCGTGGTAATGCTAGCCATTGCCTACCGTTTTCGAACACGTTTTAGAGAACTTGCAATATGAGTGTAGATAAAATCTAAATCCGGTCAATAATTGGCATTTTTTTGTTAAAAAGAGATTGCTAACTTTAATTAATAAAGTGTTAAAGTTTATCAGTTGCACTGTTACCAAGCGCGGCTGCACTAAGAGGTTGGGAAACACTCGATAGAATAGCGTTTATAATGGAGGAGATAAATAGCCCGCATTGTACGAACTTCACACTTAACGCGCTTATTATTGTTGCCTTGAATTAACAACAATATTCTATGAGATTTTAATGAAACGGAAATTAATATAAATATCACTTCACATGGCGGGTCAATCTATATGTTTATATCATATTTTCCCCTAAATTTATAGTCTCACATTTACGGGTAGAAATTACACTCTTTTATATTTCGCCTGGATTCAAACTTTATATGGACTAAATTAATTGTTAATCGATTGTAAGTATGGACATGAAACCGTACCAAATAGACTTTTTCAAGTACATATTGTGTAATATTACTAATATTATACAAACAGCGTGTACTGGGCATAATGTATTACACACTTATAAAAAAAAAAAGGACTGCACTGGTAACAATTAGGAATATGCATGATTTTTTTGGAAGACGTCATTCGATTCTATTTCCCTGTAGATTCAAATGTCTCTAATAAACCTACTATCTATGATAGCCCTGAAACGTCAAAAATTTGAAAATACGTTAGGCGTACTGCGCCGCGCGTTAAAACGCCCCATACAAAAAGTGTGCGGATTGCGACGTCACCGTTCACAAAGTTGCAGAAAACTGTTTGGAAGGAACAAGTTTTTGTAAGATTTTTGTAATTTTAGGCACGATGAAATGCGTTTAGCTCTATAGTGGTCGTACATTTTTTTTCTTGTTAGGACATACAGTTAGTTGCATAACTGAGTCAATATTAGTACCTTAGTAAAATGTAAATAATTTGATAACAATCAAATTAACATAAAAGTTCTAAACGCAGAATATTAATCCTTGGGTACCGCTACAAAACTGCCTCACAAATTATTTTCTTCCAACTTATACATTCAGAATCTCAATTTCATACCGAAAACTGTAAAATTTCACCTAATTAGTTTTTCCCATTATTTCATTTTTTCTTAGGCATTCCCAATTCAGTAACTCATTTAAAGTAAGGAATTCCACGACCATTATTTTAGTTATCATTCATTTAAATCAGTCTTATTTTTGTAATTAGTTACTGGCGAGGTGAGACTATAAATTTGGTGGTCAGGTGCAAAACTGAGTCAAGGCAAATGTCCGAACAAATTTCTCGTTAGTTAATTTTTGTAGCGGACTTCATTCTGAGATAACCATAAAACTACGTGAGTGATATAAAAGTCATACACCTCATTTTAAAGAGCATATAATGTACTATTTCAACTAATTTTCTTACCAGGTTGTGTAAACGAAAAATATAAATATTGGGTTAAATAAAAAATTAGTTTAACAGTTTTTGGTTCAAAATCATGGATGAATAAGAAAATCAAGACTGTGAATGCAATGAATCGAATTGGCTTTTCATATGGATACATAGCTGACACCGACCGAGACGAACAAATATAACCTCTAAAAGTTTTTATTTTTTCCGTAATTGATCAGACTTATCTTCATTTAACGATGTTGGTGCAAAACTGAGTCAGTACTAAATATTATCTAATAGAGAAAATGTTTATTTTTATCTACAATAACATAATAGGTCAGTAAGTTTATTAGCCTTGTTACCAATTAATAATAAAATAGTAACTTAATAACTAGCCTCTTCTGAAATAATAAAAGAAGCATGTCAAAGTGATGCACATTGGTTCAGTTTTGCAACTAACTGTAAGTAATCGAACTGAAGTTTTACGTTTTCAAACCGCAATATCTTTAAAAAACTGTTAAAAATTATTACGGATTTCCACTTATTTATATTAGTTTGGGGTTGTTGAACGTGTTTATGCAACAGATTCAATTAAATATTTTTCATGCATGTTCTCTATTGCACACAATAACATGCATATTCCAAAACAGCTTTTTCAACTTTAAACCTGAGTGACTCGTTTTTAATATACCTATTTAAAATCTTAGTCTCATTACGGTATCTAATACAGTTTCACCTTAAAAACTAACGAAATCCTATATTTAATTAAATCTCTTTCATGTCGAAAATCGAAATTACGTTATATGCGTCTCTTTCGCTCGTATGCGACAGAGCAAGAGATAACTAAATTTATATACTCGACGTTCGCGGCAGGCCCCTGCCCGCAAGTAGTTAATAAATAAATAAATATTATAGCACAATCTTACACAAATCAACCTAATATTACAGTAATTTCAATAAGGCTTGTGTTGTGGGTACAAAGTGACGATACATATAATAGATAAATACTTAAATATTTACAAAACATCCATAACTCATGAACAAATTTCTGTGATAAACACACAAATAAATGCCTTGACCAGGATTCGAACCCGGGATCTCCTGCTTCATAGGCAGGGTCACTAGCGACTGGGCTAGTAGTTAGTGCGTATTTGGCATTTGTCTTCTTGCCTTCTGCGCGATTACTCATCCTTAATGTTTTTACGCACTACAGTATAAATAATACGAATTCGGTACATCGCGTTATTGCGACGTTTCAAATGCAACTCCTAGATAACTAAATAACTAAGAGCAACGGAAATACGAGGGCTATTCTGAAAATTTTTAGTTAAACAAAAACTATAAGGAATATAATAAAACTTTATTTACAACTTTTCAAAGTATTCCCCTGCTACATTAATGCACTTATGCATTCGGCTGAACCAGCTTTCAAAACAGGAAAAAAACTGTTCTTGCGGAAGGTCAAAAAAAAGTCGCCTAAATTCGTCCACTGCTTCATCCGCCGTCGAAAATCTTCGTCCACGTAATAATTTTTTTAAGGTGGGGAACAGAAAAAAAACACACGGAGCCAGGTCAGGACTGTACGGAGGGTGTGGTAGTAGTTGCACACCTGATTTGCTCAAAAAGTCCATGGTTCTGGCAGCCGTGTGAGCCGGAGCATTATCTTGATGAAAAATGATGCCCCGAGTTCCAGTACTTGGACGACTGACGTTCAGCTCTTGGAAGGCCTGTGGCAAGCAAACTTCACTGTACCATTGGCTGGTAACTGTTTTGCGATCTTCAAGTGGAATTACGGCTACAGGTCCACTGCGTCGAAAAAAAACAGCAACCATTTTTTTGGTGACGCTTCGGCCGCGAACTACTTTAGTAGGTAAAACATCTTCTTCAAAGACCCATTGTGTTGATTGCTGTTTTGTAAATGGGTCGTAACTATATATCCAAGATTCGTCAGATGTCACAATGTAGGTCACTTGTTGAGAATCGCCATTATCGAATTTCTTCAACATATATTTGCACCAATCGACACGACTATCTTTTTGCTCCTGTGTGAGAAAATGTGGTATCCACCGAGACGAAACCTTCCGAACTTGAAGGTGGTCATGCAAAATGGTAGAAACTGCCCGGGATCCAATCTTCAGTTCGTCCTGAATCTCTCGGTGGGTAATGTTTCGAGATTCCTTTATTAACCACTCCGCCTTGATAACATTTTCTGGAGTAACTGCCGTTGGCGGTCGCCCCGGTCGAGGCTCATCTTTGATGTCGCTCCGCCCACGCTTAAATTCACGGAACCAGTAACTGACAGTGGCAAGAGATGGGGATAATGTCCCAAAAACACTAGTTAAATTTTCATGAGAATCCTTGTATGTTAGCCCTCGTTTATAATCATAATATATCATAGCACGAAATGCTTCCCGCGTTAGCTCCATTTTTGCGAACAAACGAACAAAAAGTGACAGACATGTTTTTTTTCTGATTTCATAAAAAAAATACTGATTGTCACTGGCCAGTGACATTTATACCAAAAAGTTTGTAATGAAATTTGCCTTTAAGCTACAGTAAAATTAAATGAATACAGTTAATAGTACGCCGTTGACTAACTATTAACGGAACAACCCTCGTATGTACTTTTGATACATTTTGTATTGGTACTGACAGACAAATCTACTGCAGAAACTGACCCTTCCTGCATAGAAGCAGCAGTGGGGCTATTCTAGATATTTCTGCAGTACATTAATAGTATTATGGGCTCTGTTAAGTGTTGCAATGGTTGCATAACAATAGCACTGTAAACTTGAACTTCGACCGAGAACGCGTGTCGCAGTTGTGACACTAATATTTACTGTCGTAGTAGAAGTAGTAAATAGTTACTGCCTGTCTGTCTTCTTAAGAAACTTTTCACAATATATTGCTGTTATGTTTCATTTATATTTCTAATATAACAGCCTTTTTAGGCTGCGTTTCCACCAGAGATGAACGCGGATGCGTTGCGAGGAATGTGTTTGTTGAAAACCAATGGAATCACTTCAGTTACCTATTCTCGCACAGCGCAGCTTCAGGATTGGTTATTATTAAACACATTCTTCGCAACGCTTTGTTCATCTCTGGTAGAAACGCAGCCTTAGTGAAACTTTACGACAATTTAAAAAAAAAACATGTTTTTTTCAAGGTTCTACTTTCAAAGTCTTTTTGTCTGTAGATAACACGATTGTTTCATATGTTAAGATTTCTTATGGCTAAGCAGTATCTTCGGCGTCAATGTCAATCGATTGAACCATTAAAGTAGTTACCTTAAATGTAAAATATTTCCATTTGGGCAAATGCACCTCTTCTTGCTCTTTCATCTTTTCTTAAGCGAAAGCCTCAAGTACCTCTCTCGACTACAACAAAATAAATAAACAACACTTGACACTAATGACTACCATCTAGTGCCCAAACTAGGGCATTCCAAAAAGCATCCTCGTCCACTTTAGAACCGCATTAGTGCATTTAGGCTAAGACAGATATTTCGACCTACATACCGGCAAATTACGACTCGATCCGTTTCAAGATCAATAGCATTAACTTATGTATCTCGTGTTTCCGTTTCTAAACTTAGCCTTGTCTTTTTGTTAAGAAAACGGAAATTTTACTGTGCTGTTTGCAACATAAATCTAAGTTCTAAACTAGGGAAAATCAATTGTATTAAAGTTATATTGCCTTATACACTAGAGTTAGGCAGACGGCTCAACAGGGTTTTATCGTTCTGTTGTCTAGATTATCTTCTTAATATTAGCGGTTAATACTCCTGCCTCCGCTGTTGTATGCACCGCTCATATCGTTGCTTCTAACTCTGCAGATAATCTGACTACTTCAGCTTTTTACCAGTCAACCATTAGGATAAACTGATATTTAAGTGTGCATGATTGTATAGAGTAAATGATAATTATTTTAGGGTACTTATGTTTAGGATTACTAGAAAATTGGTGTTGGTTCGTGTTTCGCCATTTTTGTAACATATTCCTTTATTTAACAGATTACGTTGCCGGCGGTGAGCTGTTCACGCACTTGTACCAAAGGGAGCATTTCTACGAAAATGAAGTCCGGTTATACATTGCAGAGATCATACTTGCGCTTGAGCAGTTACACAAGGTAAGCTTCTATGTTCTGTAGCCCTTCATATCAGCCAAAAGACGTACAGTCAGAAGAAGCTAAGCGAGAGGGGGCACAAAAACAGCTACACACGCTCTTGTTCTCCTAATAATTTTAAAGAAAAAAGAACTGATTTCACTATCCGAGAGCAAATGCCCGAGCTACTGGAAAAAATACTCAAATCACTATAGGTGTGCCTATAATATTTGAAGAGTTCCCTCGATTTCTCCAGGATCCCATCCTCAGATTCTGACCTGTGACAATGGGACCAACTGTCAAGTATACCCTTTCAAACCGTCTTTGAATAATCGGAGAACAAACATTCATTAAAAAATTGCAACAAAGATCCCGACAAATTGAGAACCTCCTTTGAAATCTTGAAGTTGGCTGAAAAATAATAAAAAAAAAGAACCGACTTCACTTAGCCTCCACCTTTCCAAAAGTAAATGCTCGAGCTGCTGTTAAAAATACTCAAATTACTATAGGTAAATTAGCAAAAAAGCAACAAAGATCCCGACAAATTGAGAACCTCCTCCTTCGAAATCTTGATGTCGGCTGAAAAATAAAGTTATGCCGAGCTTGGACCCCCACGCATGGCACCTTCTGCTGACAACGAAATTAGCGGCAGATCTTATCTTATTCTTGGTCATCTTGTAGTCCTCGTTCTTGAATATGAAAAGACTAGAATATTAAACGAATAGTTTTATGACTAACGAAAGGCATGTATCATATATCAACGAAGAAACCATTAATCTTTGCGTTAATTTTGTAATAGCATAGCGCCCTTGAGGAGGATGTGCAAGTTACCCGGATTGATTATTTAAATCACTCATAGCGGTCATGAAAAAATGTAAAACTTTTCGGTACGGAATTTGTATAACGTGACAAGAGTCCAACGGTAGCTGTCAAATAATTAATGCTTCAGACCGAAGTTGGTTAGTGCGCCACTCGCGCACTCCGTGGGGTAAATACGGTTGGAGTTTTTTTTTGGAGAATGATTAGTATGTTTAGATTATACTATGAATCTGGAATTTTGTTTACTGTTTGTGATACATTTATATTGCTCTATTTAACTTAATTCTACTTAATGAATGCTTGGAACTTTAGCTGTTCATATAAACTCTTAAAGACCCTTCCTTCATCAAAATGCTGAATCATCTTCTAATCCAAGTGTCGCCTAGTAATAAGTACCTAATAGTAACTGAAACATGTTTGAGATTCGGTTTTCTTGAATCTATATATAAATATCTACAGTTCAACAATATAACACACTATTATATCATATGAAGCTACTACTCAGATCTTCACCGCTGAAAACTTGCCAAATATTCCAACATTGTCAAATGGAAATTTAAAAAACTCATTCTGCTCGGCTCTGTGAAAAATGTTGGCAACATTACACAACATTACAGCCTACACATCTTATGAAGTTATAACCCACTACTATTGTAAATGTATTTGTAGGAAGGAGTATATTAAGTTTAACGTTTCCATATTGCGAAAACTTAAGGGAGGTCACGACCCTCAATACTGAGGAATACGACACAAGGAGGAGGAGGAGTATATTACTCACTTATATCTCGTTCACGAAAAAAACCTCCCGAGCGTTTTAACGCTAGTTTTAGAATGTAGTTTCTTTCTTTAAGTGACCAACTCTGATTAAATTAAAACATTGTAAAAAGAGCCTGCAATCATCAAACAAAACAAGTCATTACAAGATTCTCAGAATATTAAGTACTTCAAAGAAAGCTTAATACCTAATTATGAAGGTATCAAGATGTTCAAATTAAGGATGTCACGATGATTATAAAAAACTCTGTAGTAGACTTCAAAAAGGAATTAAATTTGTTATTTTATGACTAATTGTTGCTCTGGTGAAATAAACAACAGTGCCCTTATCTCTATGTAATAAGGTTTACAATACTATACACATGGTTTTATTTCAATTCTGCGTATTAGGAGTTATATCTGTCATCCGATTTGGCACATGTTCTGTGTGGGCTGTGTGTTACTGGAACTGCTCGTTTATCCCACAGGTATTTTTCCCGAAGAATTAATAATGTTTCTATATAAAGATTTCCCGCTACCAATTCTAACCCTTATCGGAATGGCTTAAACGATTTTGTGTACTTTATAAACCAAAATCATTACCTTTTCTTACTAAACTATAATATTTAAAGGTTATAAAATAAAACTATAAAATTTAGAAATAATGGTACACCAAATATTACTGGTGTATTTTCCCAACTTATTTATGACCTTCTCTTTCGGTCTCATTATTTAATTCGGAGACGCCCACATTCTGTTTTCAACCGACTTCAAGATTTCGAAGGAGGAGGTTATCAATTCGTCGGGATCTTTGTTTTTGCTATTTTTTTTTTTATGTATGTTCACCGATTATTCGAAGACGGCTGGACCGATTTGGAAAATTCTTTTTTTGTTTGAAAGCGTATACTTCATAGTTGGTCCCATTGTAACCATGTCAGGATCTGATGATGGGATCCTGGAGAAATCGAGGGAACTCTTCAACTATTATAGGCACACCTATGGTGATTTGAGTATTTTTTACAGCAGATCGAGCATTTGGTGTTGGAAAGGTGGATGCTTAGTGAAGTCGGTTCTTTTTTGTTTAAAATTATGATAATAGAATAGAATATAAATAGTTTATTCGTAAACACATACATATAAAAGAAACAGTCAGTTTCGTTTGCTTGTCCTGTTTTAAAGTAATCTGAGTTTTGGATCGTGTCTACAAATCCTGCATCAACTATTTGTGACTCATCTTTTTGTATGTACCATCCACATAATTATCGTCACTCCTAACCAATCTTTCTCTCCACAGCTCGGCATCATCTATCGCGACATCAAACTTGAGAACATCCTCCTGGACGCCGAAGGTCACATAGTGCTCACAGACTTTGGCCTGTCCAAGGAGTTCTGCGGCGGCGAGAGCAGAGCCTACAGCTTCTGCGGCACCATAGAGTACATGGCACCAGAAGTTGTCAGGAGCGGCAGTCAGGGGCATGATATCGTGAGTAGATATTTTTTCACTTGCAAAAGAAGGTTTATTATTGTTACCATGTAGATCTAACTTATGTGCTACTGAAATTATAAGTATAACCTACGGAGTTTTCATCTCCATTACCCGGTTGGAGAAGAGTTAATTTTTATATGATTGCGTTTGAATTGAATACCTAAGCAGGTACCAACTATTATAAAAAGATATTCTAAAGTAAAGAAACTGCAATGCGACACGAGATGCAATCATTAAACTCTTTTACGAGTCTGAATTGTGGTACTAATTACATATTGATTGCGTGAAGAAAGTAATTTATTAACATAATGTATCCGTTATTGATATATTCA
This sequence comes from Pammene aurita, assembly GCA_947086415.1. NCBI lineage: Eukaryota > Metazoa > Arthropoda > Insecta > Lepidoptera > Tortricidae > Pammene > Pammene aurita. The sequence goes on along the minus strand of OX352314.1, from coordinate 7,163,141 downwards.
TAATTAGACTTTGGACTTGTACCTACTTACAGACCTTACAGTCCGTGTTAAGTCCTTTTTTGTAATAAGCTGCGAAACTGTTTACGTATCTTTGACATCGACTTTAGTGTAGGTACTACACACAAGGATAATGAAAACATGTCACCTTTAATGAAAATTTATTTATGAAGTGGCCAGTTTTGAATATAACACGAAATTTTATCAATTAAACAACTTGTATTACTTATCTAGATTCAACGCTGAAACAGCGTATATTAAATGCTGAATCGTAAGCATTTACTTGTTTTGACTCTTGAGCAGTTTGGAGTTTAAACGTGGAAGTAAAATTAATAGGAACACTGCGTAAGCGTTTAGTCACGGTTGTAAAGTGTTCCGGTGGAACTGTTAGTGATACTATTCTGTGCATATCAAATATTGCAAAACGCACTTAAAGATATATACGAGTCGGATGCAGATATTCTTGGGTTTCATCATCTTCCTAGCCCTTGTCTTGGCTTATCGCTTCAGCTCAATGGAGGTGGGGTCCTGTCAGAAACTTAATGTCTATTCTTATATACTAGCTCGATTAAGAAGTAAATTATTAATGTGGAAAGTTTTTGTTGGCCAACTCAATAATCTAATTAGAAGACGGATCAAGTAAAATAATTTGGATCAAGAAATAAAGGTAGAGCAAAGAATTTAAGAAATCGAGATACAAATATACCTACCATATTCTGTAGCTTTGAATATTCTTTAAAACGAATATTACGGAGTGCTATTTTCGTCTTCGTCACGGTATCCGGAGTGAATTATGTGTTTTATTTTGACCTACTTTTGTTTTAGAATCTTGACGTCTTGAAATATAAATATAGATTATTATGTTTGTAAGGTTTTTATTTATAAGGCAAAATACACTGTATGGAATGTGTATCATAAGGTTGTATATCTAAAAAATATTTATGTATGTGTAAGCAATTTTTTAAGATTTACGATTTCACAAAAAAGTACATTATTGTAAGGGCCGGAAAGCTGGCCAATGATGGACGAGTGAGTTTGAGATACGAGTCAATCTATAGCGCTTTCTGCTTCGATTTCACCACTACGGCGCCTATAATGCTTGCGGCGTTACCACGCTGGATTGTACACTAAGTGGTATTTAACTGTTCTTCCTTGTAGAATACTGTCGCCAAAGTTTGGACAGTTCAAAAGTAGAACTGCGGAAATACAAATACAGTAGCACGAGTCATTAGGGCCAGGTCGTGCTCAAATGCCTTTCGCCGACACTTTCATTTGTCTTCAGAACGAGCTTGCCGCACAATAAAGTTTTATTATTTTTATTATGGGTATTGTTAAAATATTCTTTTAAGTGGAAAAGGTGACTGTACAAGCTTAATCCCGGCGTTATTTTAGATAATTTAGCACCTTGCATACTAAGCAGCACATTGTTTGTTATCTACACTAATCGAATTTCTTCTATTTTTCTGGGGATAGGCAGAGATCACGGATTTCCACTTGCTACGATTATGACACACTTATAAACTTCATTCACTTTCTTAACATACTTCATGCATGCTCGTGTTTAGGGTACATGACTGCTATTTCGATTTTCAGTCCTAATAACTTTTTAATAGGATCTATTATTGTCTGACACACAACGCACCAATGCTACAGCACGCTAGATCGCTTTTGAAACCACTCCGTCTAAGAGCTAATAGTAATCGAGAACCAGCAGCAAGACTAACATTGATGGACCTTATTTCGTTGTAATACGGTCTGCAAATGATCAGTGCATTTGAAGATGGTACTGATTTGCCTCACTGAGCGATCAGAATACCAACCCAGCTGTGCGGTGTGAATGAAACCAATCTGTTAATAGAAAGTTAACGTATTTCGCAACACTACATTCTAAATTACACCTTATCCCCTTGCTTTAAGAACAATTTCGCCTTCACTTGTTTTATACTTTGGACATAACATGGCTAGGCAATATAAGACTTTTCTTAGACGGTATAAGGGTGGTTTTATATTGCACGTTTTCATTGTTATGTATTGATGGATCACTCAAGGCAGTAATTAGATCTAATCGCAAGAGATAGTGGAATCTTTGAGACTCTTAACGCTTTAATTGTTCGTCTAGAATTGGAAAAAATAATATAACTACACTACGTCTTTCAACTATGTAATGTACCATGTAATAGTAAATAGCATTATTCTTGGATGAAACGTAATTCAGTTGTCATCATCTTATAGAAAACTAAACTTTCGGTTAATTTATATGCGGACGTAATTATGATTACTAACGGTATATGTAACCGGCCCTTACACTTACTTACTTCAGTTGGCTAGACAGTTAACCCTCAAGATATCACGACTTTTTTAGTGTGACGCCCCATAATGTATATTTATAGCATGATTTTGATTGTTTTTAAGTATGATCGTTCTCCTCATTTCAAAAACTGGCATGTGAATCTCCTCATAGGGTTGTTAAACAATCATTATACTTCAATATGCTTACTACACTACTTGAAAAATGCAAAAGAAATGTAATCTACCATACCAGCCGATAACACAAAACCCTGTAGCTGACAAAGCAATGCGCACACAAATATCAAGCCTAATTCCTCGCCGGCTTGACACCTTGGTAAACAGCCAGAAACTGACTCGAATTTCACAAAATTCTGCGACTAAATTGCCTATAAGCATAAAAATCTGGTCGCTATTGTCGCATTCACATAGCGTCACTAATACCAACCAATATAACAAGATTTTTGATTTAGCAAACTTGTTATGAATTTCGATGTCAAGTTATGTTAGACACAAGGACACTACGATCTAGGCTGTTTTTTGAATGTAGTAGCTGCTGCGTTGTGCATCTCTTTCATACGTTTTAATATCGCATCTTGCGTCACTTGTGTTCGGACCGTGACCTACATGTCTTCGCGGTCGCTCGGCGCTAAATCAGTGCTATCTCCGAAATCCGAATATGTACTACATATTATATGTAATATGTAGTACAAGCCAGCAAACAAGGTGATTAAAAACTTCTGCACATGTACGACTCTGTTGTCTGAGTGTTAGAGTACATTGTAATCTTAATAGATATGAGAATCTTACACAAAACTTGTCTCTATAAAATATTCAAGAAAACGCAGCTTAGCAACCGATACAACAAATAATTATGGATACTGTGTTTATCTCGAAGTTTTTATTTACTTATACACTACATCAATTTTTAATTGTTTCGCGTAATATTTTGCGTAGCTTACCTAATAAAATATTTATGTATGCACTAGTTATGGTATGAAATGTCAATGAAATCTAAGGTGCAATAACAAGGAAAAAATCGGTAACTTTACAGTTGGTAATTATTAGCTTTTTATGGTCAACTGATACAGAACTTAATTTGACATTGTGCCAGTTGTAAATTATAATTAGTATAATTACGCATAAAACCGCCCTAAACTTTGTACGGTCACGTCTGAAAATATGGATATATTTAATATGACAAAAACATGTATCCAAAGACTTTATAGTGGCTGTTGTACCAGAAAATATATACCTTTTCGTGAACAAAAGATTTCCTTCGGCATGATCATTTCTTAGGAAAGGACCCAAAGATGGATTTGAGAAGTGGAGTCACCAAAATATTTGATGTTTTGTAGGGGTGGGAGATAGGCTCTCAACTTTATCTTGATGTCTACATCAGTTATAAAATCAAATTATAAGCTAATTATAAGCTTGGTAATACAATCTTAAATGTAAAAGATTAATACTGCGTTAAGTGACATTGTTATTAACCCAATCCATATTAATAAACAGTTTAAACTTTTAAACTTTTTTTTTTGTTAGTTAATCTACTACTACTAGGCCAAGTTTGGTATCGTTTTCGTATAAATGGGGGATGCTCTGAATTCATTTGAGGTATCATTTTGACACCGTTCCGAAGCAAAAACATGTAAAAGAAAAAAATAACTTATTTTGGAATTCCCTATTTCACAAGGAAAAAAAATCCATAACTATGAATCATGAAAAAAATAAGTGCTTCAGAGAGCGTTATTATACGTTAATTTATAAAAACTAAATGGTTATAAATAAGGGTGTAAAAAACTGTTGACGGTGCTAAAAATTGAAATGGCAAAAATCTTATCAAAATGTTTTTTCCGATGGCTCCACTTCTCAAATCCATACTTGGATCCTAAGGAATAATCATGCCGAAGAAAATCTTTTGTTCACGAAGCCGTATTAGACCTTTTTATGTCGTGTGGAAACACAACTATTACGCCTTGGTAATTTTTGGCGCATGTGTACTGTCAACAGTTAAGATCTAAATAATATATCGATGCGTTTTATTGGTCATACATGTGAACGCACCATTATATCACGACGTCAACGTTACGTCCACGGCAAAGCAAAAAGGAATCATTTTCTGGCTGACGAAGCCGCTGCGAGCATCCAGCTACGGGAAAATACATAATAACACGGGAAAGCAATATTCCCATAATATTTCTTGGTGCTCTTGTGTTGATACAAAACAAATGCCGCTTATATTATTTGGAAAGGCCTTGTCCGTCACAACACGACGCTTATAATTAGATTGTGAACTATTTTGTCCGCATTGCCGGACATTTGGCTTTTGTTTGGGCGGCTGCCGGTTTTGTTACTAGAAAATTAAATCGTTTAAATATTGTTGAATTGTTGCAAAAATGTTACGCTGTATAATAGGGCCTCTAAACGCAATCCTAGTTTTTTTCTTTTGTAAAGATTACTCTCCCCCCCCTTCGCAGTTTATTAACTGGAAAGAGGAGGTCATCCTTATGTTTCCTAAATCTTAAAATTCACGAGCAGGAAATTTTCGGAAGCACTTATGCAGAAGGTAGTTTCAAGCCAACGATTGTGGCACTAAAACACGCTCATGTAAATATCTAGGTCGTCAACTATACATGGAGATCAAGGCAGCTATTGATCTATACTAATATTCTAATGTTTTACCTAGATATTACTTACTTGTAACCATGGACTTTTCTCACTTTTCTTGTCAAACTCTGATACGTTGGACCAATTACCCAGCAGCAAAACATTCGAAGGCAAGCCGAAGTAATTTTTATGGACATTTCTTTCATTCTTAATGCTTAATTGTGTATAAATCAGGCCACCCGGTGGGAATAGAGTTTTAAGTACTTAAGCTACGTTACAGTTAGATTATCCTTATTAACCTTACAAATTATCGCCATAATCCTGTTATGTATTATTATTACTTATTAGTACGTTTATGGCTACCTATTCAACTTCAAACGCAAAAGGTGATAAACAGAAAAATTATATATGTAGGTTGGGTACCTACCTATTTTAAACTAAAAAACAGTCGATGTGTTCACTTGTTCATGTTCACTATAACATCAAAGTAATGGCTGTAGGTTAAGATTTTACCTGTGTTTTTATTGTGGAGACATTACAACCAATAAAATAATTATGACTTATAGAAATTGAAGTCAATGAAGTAAGTCAAGGATGCATATATTAATGCGTTTTATAAATAGGAAATTCAATGCAAATGTAGGTATTTAAATTAGTAGGTTCAACATCAAATACAGAGCAGCTCCTCTTTTATTTATACTAGGCTCCGCCAGCGTTTTCGCCTGCAGTGGTGTTGTTAAAACTTTTAACCAAGTGTTGACCCCTACGATGTTAAATAAAAAAAAAGGCAGAAACCTTAACAACTGTGTAAAGATATTACTGAGCTGCGATTAAAATAGGATTAGAGTTGACAGATCTGGCATATACGTCAAAATTCTCTCAATCATATTCTCATCGCGGTTCTACTGGTTTAAATTTGGAACATATATTACTAATATTACTATGCAGGGGCCCATTTGTCGAACGGTATTAGACTAATATTATTAGTGTGTTGTCATGGAAACCCATACGATTTGACAGTTTGTGGACTAATAATAATGGTTTAATACCTATCGAGAAATAGGCCCCAGTAGGAAAAATATTAACCATACCGTTCATAATGAACGAGGTGATTAGGTAGGCCATACCATACTGAACATCTTTTACTATGGAACCAACACAGAAATCGCGAAAATTTTTTTGGCTTTTCATACATTTTGGCCGATTAGGTGTTGTCGTTTTCTATGGGGAAGCCAAAAAATTTTTCGTGATTTCAGAGTTGGTCCCATAGTAAAGCCGGAGCCCCACTGCTGCGCTCGGTCGAGCTACACACGTGGGTACAAAAACGCTTTGTATGAAAATGTAGGTAGATACTTCCACAGTAGTGCACGAGCACGCTGCGCACGCAATGACGTCACTGATACACGCGTGGTGTGTTCCGAAGTGCCTGTCACGCACACGCTAGCGCGCGTGGCAAGCAAAGCCCCACTGCGACCCATGCTGTCCACGCTAAGGACGAATGCATGTTGTGTGGGTTCACAGTAAATTGAGAATGTACTACTTCGTTTGTTTACACCGAGATATGCTTCCGTTTACAGTAAAATTACATTTTAAAATCTAAAATAAAAAATACATTTTATTAAATATACCTGTCGCAAATTTTAAACAGCCTACGCCTGTCGATAGGGTTACATGATGTGTTTGGTACAATATCAGCAGTCCTTGAGCGACAATTTGCCCCGCGCGCGCGTGCATGACGTGGCCCGCAGTGGGGAATATGGACACATGCAGCTGACCAATGTACCACGTGGCCCACACGTTTTACGTGTGCGTGCATTGGTTGCTGTGAAAATGTTGACACACGCAGCCAGACCAATGGACCCACGTGGGCGACGTGTATAGCGTGACCGTGCGTAGCGTGCGCAGCAGTGGGGCTCCGGCCTAAAAGTTGTTCAGTATAGGCTACCTAATAACCTTTGTGATTTCGTTCTGTTTGCCGATGATACATCTTTAATTTTCGAAGTTGACCGGCAATCTACCGATTTTACTGTAATCAATAACACACTAGCTGCTGTACTGAACTGGTTTACTATTAACAATTTGCTACTTAATGCTAAGAAAACCAAATGTATTAGATTTGTTTTGCCAAACGTTGCACCGGTGGACACTAAGATTCTCCTGAATGGTGAATGTTTAGAGATAGTAGATAAAGCAGTGTTCCTTGGTTCGACGTTGGACAAAAATCTACAATGGAGTCCTCATATAAGAAAACTCGCTCTTCGATTAAGCTCGGCCGCTCATGCCGTTAGGAGAATTAGACAATTAACGAATATTGACACAGCTCGCTTAGTTTATCACAGTTATTTTCATAGTGTAATGTCATATGGTATTCTGGTTTGGGGCAAAGCAGCTGACATACAGACTATATTTGTTTTACAAATAATTTTAAACAAAAAAGAACCGACTTCACTAAGCATCCACCTTTCCAACACCAAATGCTCGAGCTGCTGTAAAAAATACTCAAATCACCATAGGTGTGCCTATAATAGTTGAAGAGTTCCCTCGATTTCTCCAGGATCCCATCATCAGATCCTGACATGGTTACAATGGGACCAACTGTGAAGTATACTCTTTCAAACAAAAAAAGAATTTTCCAAATCGGTCCAGCCGTCTTCGAATAATCGGTGAACATACATAAAAAAAAAAAAATAGCAAAAACAAAGATCCCGACGAATTGATAACCTCCTCCTTCGAAATCTTGAAGTCGGTTGAAAAGAGCCATCCGCTTTCTGTATAACTTAAAGGCAGGTGCATCAGTTAGAGAACTATTTAAAGAAATTAATATTTTAACTGTAGCTTCCCAATATATCTATGACAATATTATTTTTGTTGTAAAGAATATACATACATTCAAAAAAATTTCTGACATCCACAGCTATAACACTAGAAATAAAAACAAGCTTGCTATCAGAAGTAGTCGTATCCGCAAAGCATATAAGTCATTTTTTGGTCAAGGTATTCACATTTATAACAAGTTACCCGTCGATGCTTTAAATTTATCATTTCCCGCTCTTAAGAAATATTTGAAAAAAAGTTTAATGTCAAAGGGTTATTACAGGGTCGAGGACTATATGACGGACAAAGATGCATGGCCCAAACCAGAAAATACTACAAAATCATCTAACATTTAGAGGACACAGTTCAGATAGGAAAGCATATCAAACGTTTTGTGAAGCAATCAGATTTGGATTTTATTATTATTATTTTATTTTAATTAAACAATACGTACATTGTATGTCTCTCAAGCTGTTTTGATATGCCTTCTTATAGAACTACGCATTATTGTGTAACTTTAAGATGTAATATTACTGTTTTGAAAAAATAAGTCCCGCCGAGTTTCTTGCCGGTCATAAATAATTCTTCTCGGGTCAGAGGTGTAGGGTTAGCCACAACCACACTCGTATTTTAAGGCCTAATTACGTACAGTTGCATACATTGCTTTATCTACACTCATATTATATATATTAAATTAAGTGCTCGGAAACCATAGAATGACCGCCATTGCACCGCCATGGCCAACTCGATTGTGCCGGCGGTCGCGGAGGCGCGTGTCGGCGGCCGCGCGGGCGCGTGCCGTTGGTCAGGAAGGAGCACAGGATTTACATTATGTTATCAAAACTCATAGCACATCAATATTTGAGCATGTAAAGTTAAAATTACGTTACTGCCACAGATAAAAAGCTTATCATAGTAAAATCGGTTGTGATAATGCTAGCCATTGCCTACCGTTTTTGAACACGTTTTAGAGGACTGTAGGTGGAGGACGTGTGAGTGTAGGATAAAATATCTTTTATCTTTTTTTATCTTTTAATTATATTTCAACCTGTATATGTTCCAAATTTAAACCAAAAGCTCAGGTTGTGCTATATCTGTCAGTGTCTAACACGACTGTTTTTTTTTGTAATGTGGACAAGACAAGCCAATAACACTTAAGGGGCCACTGTGGTTATCGCGTCAGCCGCGAATGCTGAAACTGGTACGAGTCGAGCTTCGGACACAAAACAGGTACCTTATAATCATGTCTGACAGTATTTCAAAACCTATTCTATCATATTAATAACAAAAACAACTTATAATTTATACCTCAGGTGCAAAATACCAAGGTCAACATCTTCGATTAGATTACTAATTAACTAAAGACGCCATTTAAAGACAGTTTTTTGCATACCAAGCCCATTCCGATGCCCAATATCATATAAACAATCTCTGCGTACGATGACCTATGTGTCACAATCGGAACTGCGATTGTAAAGCAACCTTCAACGATTGGAATAAGCTATCGATTCCAATAAATCTAATATGTTTATAGAAGCGACTTTGTTGTGAACCAGAATTGTGTTGATTAAGGGATTTTAGACTTTACGTCGATTGAACTGAACTCGCTTTTAATTGATGTACAGTTAAAATAGTTCTTTGTTGAGTATATTAGTGCGTTGAACTAGCATTGTTTACTAATGTCCATAGGTAATATTAAGCCAAGCGGTGACAAGGTTTAAAGTGGCTCAAAATTCAAATTGATTGGTCATACAACGGATCGGAAGAAAAGGGCTTTAACCTTCCTATCGTCGTCGTATCGTATCTCCCACTAGCTTTGACTTATTGTATGTTTAAAAGATTTCAAGGAATAGCCTTATCTATTTCACAATCACATATTTAAGAACTGCCCGATTATTTTTTCGGACTTATCAAATTTATCGTGGATCAAACTGTTAAATCTACTACTTAAATATCACCGTTAAGTTTTGATTTGTCCTATATTTGAAAATGTACAATAGTCTTTTATTTTTTTATTCAATGTCTTGGTCAAGTTCGCAGAGAGTACCACCGATTGTCATGGAGATCCTACGGGGAGATGTCCAGCAGTAAATGCCTTCCGGTTGATTTGGTGATGTTGATGCGCCAAGGTCTCTTAACACGGAATTAAATAGATAACGGGCCCCAATGTAAACCTCTCAGCGAAAACCCCACTGACCCAGCGTAAATCAAGCGAGTTTATCTCCGTGTCACCTTGCGCACGCACATTAAAATAGAGCGGGACGCTAAATATAACCCACACCTCGGGAGACAGGGATAGACACACGTTTGCGTAGGCCTCCCGGAAAATAGACTAATTGTAAATGTTTTAGCGTAAAAGAATGTGGACAGTGACGTCCAGTGGTGACAGTTTTAGCTGGTTTCAATGATCAGGGGCTCGGGTCGACATGTGCGAGACTGCTCGTGACGTGCTGGGTGACCTTTTTGTGGAAAGTTGCGTTGTTACCAGATTCAAAACACTTTTGCATTACATTTACTACATTATCTTATTTTCTTATTTTTTTAAGTCATAAGTGATGAGTGACATTCAATTATTTATCTCTTAACGTGGGATACCTATCTCATAATTATAAACACCATAATCTAGTCGATCTGCGTGACATAATGTAAACCTAACTCGAAATACCTGTCTATCTAGCATTTAAGCGTGTTCCTATGGTTAATTTAATTCAGTAATTAAATGAATACTTGACAGAATGTAGAGTAGAGAAATCATTCTCCGTTAAATCTAGAAGCAACCATGTAGGTTAAATTATAGCTAGGTACTCCAACCATTTTATAACTAAACAAACATTACTAACTAACGAACAAGCTGTGTAAGTACAAATTTACATCAAACTGTTGGATTTTATACATATACACGCAATACAAAGTCTCGTGATTTCGGGTTAAAAATTAGTAGTCGCCGGCGCCGAGTCGCCGTGACCCAGATGCCCGCCATGTTGCGCCGGCGCATTTCAAACGTTGCCGGGGAGACAAGCGCTGAAGAAATAACTTCTCTGTGAAAAAAGTAATGATAAAAGCATTTACAGAAAACTTAGAAAAGAGAAAATGAGTCGCCTGATAGAGACGCTTTCAGTAAATTTAAACACATAAGGCAACGTTGGGATTTGTGATGACATAATTCCTATGGCCACTAGACTAGTTTATTTTATCATATACCATAAATTGAAAATTTTAGGCTTCATTTGACATCGATAACTAGTTCAAATCTGTTGAATAACATACTAATTAACCCCATTGCAATATAGGACCAACGCAAGGAGCGTTAATGATGAATGATAGTTTGGTGTTAAATCTTACAGTGAATATTAATTTAGCGTATCAATATCTAATACTCGCTAATCATATCATTAAATAACTTGCACATAAACACTTATTTGTCTTCAACTGATCCGATATTTTAACATATCTTATTTTTTTATGGTGATCTTTTTTTTTTTACCAAATAGTACAATCATAATGAAACCTATAAATCTGCTGAACTCGATAATAAAATCAAGTCAAACGTAACAAATTTACATTGCACAATATTGTTTCACTGTACACTAACCGTAGATACTCATACCGTATCTATATCTACACAACATAACACTTTAGGGAATTCCCCGAAAAAAATCTTGTTATAAACGAAGAGGAAGGTCAAAGTGTTAAGGCGACAATAATATATATCCCCCAATTGGACCGACGTAATAACCAAATCGTTTGCGGTTGTTTGTGTAATATTATGACTCATATTTTCACTTGAGTATGCTTTGTTGTGTTTTTAATATGAATTTCGCAATCATTGCATATTCCACAATAGGCTCACTCAATTCCTCGATATACTGAAGTCTCATTGGGAAGATACCAAAAAGATCTTGCACTTCTAGACGGAGCCTGGTCTCTTAACTGAAGTTTGACATTCTCAATGACCCGACGTGTCAGTATCATCCGAAAATGTCAGTGTCTATAAGTGTATGTCAGTGTCTATAATAAAAGAAACAACTAAAACATTTTAAAATTGATGGGTTCCTTGATTACAAACACTGATTTAACTATAAAGCAGTGCCTAACTTCCTTGACTGCTAATAGTAATACGTTTTATTTTCACATTCATAGCATCGCAGTAAGCGAGGCTAACCGGGCTACCGTGTCCGTTTTGCGACATTACGACCGAACGGGTTGCCGTCCCGTTACGCTGACGAAACTAGAGGTTAACTAGCGAACGACGAATTATAACTCCGTTTCTTTCACTTTGTCAAAAACATTCAGACTTATAAACTGTTTAAAAAGAAGCAAAAGTGAGGAAACTTACTAAATCAGATGACCACATCTCCTAGTGGTTTTGTTATCTGTAAGAGTAAAGTTGTAAGACTGTTATGAATAGCAGATCTCCTTGAAAATAGAAAAAAATGGTGCAGATGTTCTTGGATTTGGAATACACCTTGCGATATGAATCAATTACTTCTGGTTCTACTATAAAAAATTCAATCATCTGATGTCTATACAGATTTACGAAAAAAATATCGCACAAAATGCCGACATTTATATTTTACAGTATATAAGTAGTTTGGCTTTATAGCTATTAAAAATCTTTATTTACTGGGGAACTAACGAAATATTTAAATTATAATTAATATAAATCTCATGTTGCATGAAAGCGACAAAAAAATTGCAAATGTAACTTTTTTTCTTAGGATTATATCCAAAAATCGATCCGTTAACGTTGACTGATAAAATAGTCTTCTTTTGTTTGACTAATGTTGAAGTGCAATAAAGATAAAATCATGAAATACTACAAATAGTTCCATCGTGACATATTAATTCCTAAAGCCCAGTGAAAGTCAACATTCACATTTATGCAAAACCGTATATTGCGGTATGTTGCGAAACTGCCGAATGTTTCCACGTTATCAAGAGAGTTCCCAGCGAGTGAAAGCGTACGCACTCAGTTCCGCAAGCCTTAGTGAGTTCTGCTTAACGAATTTGTATTCTTAGCCGTGCTCCAATTATTATTATAAGTAGTTGTCGGCTAAGACAGTACCTTCACTATCTATTCTTCCTATTGGATAGCTTTACGGGCCAAGACTGGAGCTGCTGTGCTTTTTCACGTGCAAACAATCACAACTGCGGAATGCCAGTTAAATTTCCTGCTAGTTTTAAAGGTGGTAAGTATATATGGCGGGACCCCCCGGCGGCACCTCCACGGGCACGGGTGAGAGGAACCTCTATCTGAGTCCCGTTTTCCACAAAAAAAAATGGTAGGTAGATATGTTAGGCTCCTTGGCAAAAGTATTATTAATATTTACTAATTATTTCTTTCGCAACATTTCCGTGGATACGACGAAAAAGACCAATAAATGGACAATATCTGAAATACTAAAGTTTGGTTGTTTGTTAATATTAGAATTCAGCTTCTAAAGAAAATTTTAATGGGAACAAAGAAAGATAAATAATATCGTTTATTGACATATAGAGTCCGCCCTGAAACGGAAAATAGTACTTCCTGATGTCATTTATGATTCATGATAATGAGACTTGTCATGTAGCGATCATAATGCCGATATGGACATGCGATATGTCAGAATGCAGTCTGTCTTAGACATACATGAATATGGATATAACCGCTCAATCGGCCCAGTTACTTGTTACATGTTTACTGCACTTGCTCTTAAACTGAACAACATGTTATGTAAAACAATAACTGAAGCCTTTTGGCGTGAACGCTGGAGTTACGTCTGCAGTGAAATTACTTACTGATAGGATGACGTATGTGTCTGCGCTCTAACGTGACTTGTGACGTTTGTCTTCTAAAAGCCTGTGTGCAATATGCAAATCAACCTGTCGTATGAAAACAGCAGAATACCTATCACTTTTAAACGTATCGCTACATGCGAACCAGAATTAGCGATACGTAACCAACTTTGCGTAATCGAAGATCATATTATGCTGGATTTCACGTGGTGATGCGAGAAATAAAGGCAAGTCAATATTGTGCGCTCGATACTTGTTTATCTCACTTAATGACGCGAACAACACGTTATTCAATAACTAACCCACGTTTCTGCGATTCGATATAGTTTCAAAATACATAGGTCCATTATTGGACTTTGCAATTGTAGAACGCCATTCTAGAAGTGAAAGCTGGCAAAATAATTGCGTTTATCAGAGCGGAACTACTTTTTGTCCAAAAAGAAAACCGCCATTGATTCATTCAAACACAGGACTTTATTAATGATAGGATAATCGGCTTACAGGTTAATTTTAATGATTTATTTTCGCACTACCCGTGCGGCGAAGACGCGTCCGGAATGGGGTCGGCTTGTTCCAATTTTAAATTTCGATTGTCAGAGAGGTTTGATACTGTCACTTTCACTGTGGCTTACTTTTTTCGTCATTACCTACCTTTTGTAGAGTCTGTTCCGCCTTTTAGTTCCGGCTCGTCAACGAAGTCTTATTGTGCATCTTCTTTTATAGACTCTTGTATCTATGTAATTAACTGGCCATTATACTGGCGGTTTTGCCCTTCCTTATCGCCATTTAATGTTTTACTAAGTTTATTTACAACATCAACACCGCCATAGTTATTGGGCTTAGATTGGAGAAGGGCAAATATTTTAAATAAGTTAACGTATTCTTATTTTTTCGCATATGTGTCTATCTGTATCCAACTTGTTATCACCGTAAACAGTAACCCAGATGACACATCGCGGTCCTGTTATGAACCCAGTATCATCGGTCCAATTATAAATAGCGATAAGTTCCGCTACTCCTTCTGACTCTGTCCCTCTCGCGCTCAACCGTATCTGCACATGAATGATAAAGATAAAGTTACTAACTAACCTGTTTCTGTGCAGTCGCGTGCCACGGCTCGGGTTTCCCCGTATAGCGCCTCCACTTTCCTCGACATGCGAATATTCGATTCTGCAATTATCAACTTTGACTTCTACTAATTAAAGTTTAAATTCTAATAATTTCCCGAGTTTGTGCGTATACCCTTGAAAGCCTGATATTGCAATTTGCTTTACCCCTTTCGAGAGGTTGATTAAATGTCTCGATTCGTCATTATGTGTTCAAGAGCTATTTAAGCAATTTACTTTAACCGTATCAAGACATCCTGTTTTGGTTTGCAACTTTACACCACTAATTTACCTATGTTCCTTTAATAGTGTGGAACCTAGTATAGAACCCCAAAGACGGCATATTTTATAATCAAGTTGACTATTTTTTTTCTGTTTGTTTCCTTTTCTTTACTGTCAATTTAGACTTAAATAATAGACTCTGACAGTTAACTGACTATTGCACTAAACGATTTGATGACAGTCAATTTGAGTGTCGTATATTGTAATCGCATATGAGTAAAAGGTTATATTTTTGCAATCGTCCGCTTCGGCGACCTCAATTCTCTAAGTTATTACACGGTGGCTTGTAATCGATTTGTCTTTACAGTTATTAAACTTTACTTAAGTCAATTCTCAGCACGGAATACCAGTAGTGAAATATTTTCGAAAGCGAATCGCTTGATTTATACTCTTTGCTCTTCACTGAACGTGGCATTCTCACAATTAATGTCCATTTCTCTTAATCGATGCCCGGAGGTTTATTATAGCGCTGAACTTACCCACGGTATAATTTCCGTCTTTTTCATTTCTCAGGCATACCTCAATTATCTTATCTTTATCAATGTTCTAGATTCTTACTCGTAGGCGCTGTGCCCAGTGGTAATCGTTATCTAGTTGTGAAAAAACATCTTCAAAGGTCGAAGCTATTTATGTCAACATTTCCGCCTACATGTTATTGTAATTCAATGCTTTGTGTCTTTACATTTGTTTATTACCTGTATACAATAGTAACATCATTTACATGTACCTGCTAATTATCAGCACCTTCAGCCATTTCTATACCAAGGTCGGGTATTTTTACAAGATCCCTCATTTGAATAGTATCGCGAATTTGAAATGGAACGCACCGGATTGTAGGCATAATATAGCGGTCCGACCAACGTAACAAGAGTTTCACCGCTCGGTAACGGATGACACAAGCGGTTACGGTACCGGAGACGTGGTGGGGAGCATTCGACTTTCAAACTCTTGCGCCGAGAGCCATTGCTCCTGCGCTCGGACGCCGCTCGGCTATCCTCGGTCGTCTTCGGCCCCGCCCGCTAAAAGACATGAATAACCGGCGATTTGATCTTTATTCCTTTTTTGGAACGATCTCTTTTCCCTTGATGCTCGGCTGCAAATTCTGGGCTCCGCTGCCTCGCAAACCTTCCGTTCCAATGTAAAGGTTATCACATCGTCTTTAAGTTGAATTTGTATTGTTTACACGCGCCGTACCGTTAGCAGTGAAAGTGCTCTGGCAAAAGTGAAACGGATGATTTAGAATGGCGCAATTCACTCGAGATTGGCGTAAAAAATCGCGACTGAGGAAATACTTTAGAGAATTTATTGGTTAATCTAGCCTTTGCACTTGACTTTTTATTTTTATTTTCAATGTCTTATAAGAAAGTTAATGAATCGTTGTGCACGTTTTGGTTGGCTTGTTTTCTTGTGCCGTCGTGATTAAATTCACGATGACTTGCAGACCTTGATTACAGAGCTGTCGATTTATCGCCGACCGCGACTCGGGAAAACTGCTTGTTATAGCCGGCACGCCATGGCAAAAACTGATTTCACCTATCGATTTTTTGTTCATCACCTGAGTCGTACATTTTTTAATCGAAAAAGACATTTTTTTTAAATATAATTATTGCCTTAGTATGTTTCGGTTTTTCTTCAATCATCAAAAACAAGCAGGAGTTGGGAGA
This sequence comes from Pammene aurita, assembly GCA_947086415.1. Lineage (NCBI taxonomy): Eukaryota > Metazoa > Arthropoda > Insecta > Lepidoptera > Tortricidae > Pammene > Pammene aurita. The sequence continues at coordinate 7,146,607 of OX352314.1, read as the reverse complement.
AGTTAGTTTTTCTGTAATGTTTAAATTGAAAAAATAGCTTCGCCAACGATGGTATATAGGATTTGCATACAATATTGTAACACTGTTGCCCGAGCCCGCCCGGCCACGCCGCCATAATCTGCCGGGAGATGGAAGTGGAAGGCAGCAGATCTTTCGTGGAACTCAATTCTTACCGGCTTGCCTATATTGCGTACTCGTAAAAAAAGTATTGTATACAATAGTGACATAATCAAGCTTTTCAATCTCGTACCTTACTTAGGCCACTCAGCAAGCTTCGTGGCCTAAACACGGTACTCGACTGAAAAGCTCTTAATCATGTCACGATTGTATAAAATACTATTTTAGGTTTGGATAGGTTTTAATTTAAAACTATACTCGTAATTTCGCTAGCAGACGCTTCTGCCTGGAAGCTATGATTAAATTAATGTACCTATAAAAAAAACAGACGTTAAAGCCTTGGCCAAACATCCGGCGTGACGCTGCGCTGCGTCCGCGCCGCGTGACGCCGACGCGATGACTGTTCAAACTCAAACAGGGCGCGCGCGGATCGCGCCGGCCTCGCGCTCTCAACACGCCTTCATCGCGCGCGCGGAGGGTCGCTCATTCCTTCCGAAGCCAAGATTTAATTTTTCTATGTCCATAATCACAATAACAGTATATTGCTACGCTCGCACGGCGCACCGCGCTGCCTAACGTCTGACTGATGTGACTCAGCGCGGCGCAGCGTGCCGCCTCGTCCCGCCGCGCAGCGCTGCGCCCGCGCCGCGTGGACGCCAGGGTCCGCGGGGCGCGACAGAAGCTTGCGCGGCGCCGGCGGGACGCAGTCTGATGTTTGACGTCGCTAACCTGTTAACATGTGCCGCAGTCGCGCCACGCTGACAGTTTGGCCAAGCCATACTTTGCGGATAAGCAGTATGAATACAGTGATGTAAATGATGTGTATCTTATTTTGGACATTCGGTCTACTGAAAATAATTAACATGTTTGATGATACCAGTAATTAAAGTTAATCGATTGACGTGTTACCAAAGTATTCGACTTGCTTAAATTTGGATTGGAAGCTCTTTTGCCTTGATAATAAGACTGGTAAATATGAACCCATCAAATCTAACTCCATGAACAAGTATTTAAATGCTACGATACCATCCCTATTCATATTTGTTTTTCAGCTCCCTTGACATTGGAAAAGAGTAATCACTCAGGCATGTAGGACGCTGTGGGATGCTCTAAGGTCAACGCGAGGCTAGATGGACCCCAGCTGTTTCTATTAACCTGTTGTTCATACTAACTGACCCTTGGCAATCCAATCAGGGAATGATTGAATCGTGTAGTTTTAAAATCCGCATGTTTTAATAATATCTTCAACTATAATGGGGATTTTAACTGTTAAATAAAATCGAGTTAACTTCGTCATGTCTTTGAAATGTTTCAAATCAGCGGTAGCCATCATAAACTTTCCTTAAGTACGTGAATAAAACGTCTGGATTGTTTATTTGTATTTTGGTGCAGATTCGTGGTAAAGAAAAAATATATATATGTACTTACATTTATAATCGTTTCGGCGAACTTAAGCTTAGTCGTCGTTTTGATTTTTAAAGAAGCTTAATAATATAATTTTTTAAAGTATTTTTCCTTGTAAGCCGACCGTGTGGCATTTCCTGTTGAATTTCAAATAATTTAAAGAAAGACATTTTTATTTGTGATTAAATATTATCAAACAGGAAAAGAGTAGGTAACCGAAGTATACGACGGTATTTGTAGTTAAATTTATAATTTGATCACCTACTTCGCTTAGAAGGTACCCGTACCCGTCTGATATACGAGACTGTAGAACAACAGCGATCGTAATGATTTTGCGTAGGAAAGCAACTAGAGAGTCTGTGTAATTGTAAATTACTTTAGGGTTTTCTGAGATAGCTGCTATATTCAGTAAATTCGGTATCAGTTTAATGTAGAATTTTTTGACCGTTTTTCTGTACTATACGAGTATATAAGATGTTAAAATTTGGTGCCATGACCAGGACCCTAAACAGATATATTGTTTTTTATTGTTTGCTGTACAAACAGGACTTAGCTAGATCGAACCCAGATCACATACCCTCTCATCCATCCGGTATGTTAACTCGGTTATCTAGTCCTTTCGGTGAAATCTTCTTAATCGTTTCCTCGTGGGTTTTCTAGGTAACACCGGCCGCTTCGTAAACATCAACAACATTATAATTATTATGCGAAACGTGTACCTCCGCACGCACACTTGCATATACAGCCTTGTCCAAAGTACTTTACCCTAGACATTTTCATGTAGATAATCATTTTAATAAATTTTGATTAACAAAAGAGACTGAAATGCTCTACAACTGTAGAGCATCACAAGGCCAGAGAAATATGCGAAAGTTAAGTCGGCATGGCACGCAAATAAGTAGGTTAGTTGACACAGAGGCTCGAAGTATAGGGCCGATGATTTAGCAGGATTTTTTATTTATATTGATCCTTTAATACATTGATATCCAAACTAGCTTATTGAGCTGTGGCAGTGTGGAAACGTTCCTCTATATTTCAGTCGAATACTAAAGACGACATAATCCAACCAACCAACAAAATGTTTTCGCCATCTACATTAGCAATTGTATGTTTAGATTATGTCCGACCTGATGAGCAGACGAATCTGATGTTAGTTTGATGGTAAGCAATTACCGCTTCCGGGGTCACAAGCGCGTTGCCAGCGCGATGGGAGTACGCTCTTTTCTTGAAGGTTTGAATGTCGTATCGGTCCGGAAATACCGCAGACAACAGTTCATTCAACAGTTTTGCTGTGCGAGGCAGGAAGTTTCTGGAGAAAAAACTTTTTAACAAAAAAATTGAACCGCCGAAAAGAAAAAAAAAAGCCAATAAAAAACCGTTAAAACGAAACGAATCGACCAACAAAAAAAAAACAATAGCGCACTGAAAAGAAAAAAATAATAATTTGGTCTTCAATAACGCAAGTGCATACCTACCCTACAATTACAATTATAATCTATTTCTATACACTTTCTATATACCTAAAACAATCGCTAGGCTTATATCAATTTAATTACATCTAGAAAGTATGAACTATATACATACTTCTGAAATCAATCACACAAATCTGCGTATTTATATATTTACAATCAGTTATTTTTGGAGTCGGTGGCAGCCTCAAACAATCTTGAGCACCTTAGTGAAGAGTTGAACGCAACACATTATGTGGTTAAAGGTGCTCAAGTTTGTTTGAGGCTGGCACCGACTCCAAAAATAACTGATTGTAAATATATAAATACGCAGATTTGTGTGATTGATTTCAGAAGTATGTATATAGTTCATACTTTCTAGATGTAATTAAATTGATATAAGCCTAGCGATTGTTTTAGGTATATAGAAAGTGTATAGAAATAGATTATAATTGTAATTGTAGGGTAGGTATGCACTTGCGTTATTGAAGACCAAATTATTATTTTTTTCTTTTCAGTGCGCTATTGTTTTTTTTTTGTTGGTCGATTCGTTTCGTTTTAACGGTTTTTTATTGGCTTTTTTTTTTCTTTTCGGCGGTTCAATTTTTTTGTTAAAAAGTTTTTATTTCATAATTTTCTGTGGCTATAATTTATAAAAATTATTACATGCTTAATTTTTTATTACTTTTAAAATAGCTACCTACCTTGCTTTAGCTATTAACTGTTATATTAATAAGCTTCTTTAACTATTATTTTGTTCTGTAATATAAATACTTAAAAAAGAACAGGCTTTATATACCAACATGGGTAGGCCTACAAAAAATTCTGCTCGAATGAGAAAAAGATATTTAGAAGAATCTAATAATGAGAAAAAAAAAGGATGGAAGCAAATAGAAAGAAGAGACTGGCAGGTCTAAAACTCATTGTCAAAACTCGTGAGGTTTTTTTGTAAAAACTCTGCTTTAAAATCTGCGAGTGAACAATAAATTACCCCTATTTGCCCACCCTTAGGGTAAGATTTTTATCCAAAAAATCGGACTACTCTGTAAAAAGTTATGCGTGGCCATACGTTACAATCGGTGAGTGAAAAATCAATCATCCCCTTTTTTCCTACCCTTAAGGTTAGAATTTCCTTTTTCAAATTTATATGGGACCTATTTCGGGATATACCCTTTCCAATAAAAAAATTATTATCAAAATCGAACTACTCTGTAAAAAGTTATGCGTGGTCATACGTTACAATCGGGGAGTGAAAAATCAATCATCCCCTATTTTCCTACCCTAAAGGTTGGAATTTTCGTTTCAAATTTATATGGGACCAATTTCGGGGTATACCCTTTCCAATAAAAAAATAATTATCAAAATCGAACCACTCTGTAAAAAGTTATGCGTGATCATACATAAAAAAAAAAAAAAAAATATACGCGTCGACTTGAGAACCTCCTCCGTTTTTTTCGTCGGTTAAAAAGCACAGTTGATATCTATATCTATATTATCTATCACATGTGATAGTCAATAAAAAACTTGCCAATGCAACCATTAGTAACCAAGGCCTAAGAAAGGTGCAGGACTGTATCACTGTACGCCGCGCGGGTATGTAGGTTAGTCGGGCGCGGGGCCCGAGATAGGTGACTTCGGTGCTGTTCCGTTATACGGCAAACGGATTCGTTTGCACGTTAATTGTTTATTCACTTGACATTCCTGAGTCCGAAATGTACTTGGTGACCTTTTGCGTTGACTTGTGATCTATGAGTTGTTTGTAGCTACGTATTGGTTATGCCGCGGTTGGTAGTTCCGCGTGTCACCGCTTAGATTATTTATTAATAGCAATAGCAGCAGGGGACAACTATAAAATTCGATTCCAATGAACCTATTTAAAGAAAAATCGGTACCGTTACCAATATAATAGTTTCTAAACGAACTGAATTTTTAACGATTCGTTGCTGCTACGAGTATACACGACTTCATACCATGACCTATGATAATTTTGAGCAGCAAGTGGTTTAAAATTGAATTTCAAGCGAAGTGACTTATGAAAATATTTTTTGTGAACTTCTTTGAATGAGGATAAACGTGCAAAGCAACGCTCAGGTGGCACTGCAATCGTTTAAAACAAAAATATATTTTTGGACATGTGAAATACATACACCATACCTACTCGTAGGCGTTGTGTTTTGTGTTGATATGACTTCAAAACAAAAGACAGTTTGAACCAATTCTTTGCTTCAGACTGAACTAAGTCATTTTTCTAATTCATTTTTGTTTGGTTCGGTTCTTAAAAAGGTTCTTCGGTGGTTAAAAATCTTATGATCTGGCGACCTGATTGAATACTGTGTTGTATGATATAGGAGGATCACTTGCCTCAGTATCATATCGTTGTTATTATGTGAGATAAAACTTCATAAAGGCGATATAAAGTTGAATAGAATAAGAGTAATTTGCCCCGTACCATTGAGACGGTCCTGTAGATTCGTGTCGTAAAAATGTTTATAGATATGCCTTATTACCAGTCTATATTTAGCTTTATTGGAAAGTTTTTAGCTTAGATAATGTAAGTATTTGGTTAATAATTAAATAGTAATGCAAGAATCGTTCGTAAGTACATTTATATGTGTGTGTTTTTGGCCGCCGAGTTTCGATTTTAGTAAAATTAATATTTATTTTATTTTAATATTTTTTATTCCCACTCATGCCTACGATTTTTATATAGTTTTCGGTTTACAACTGTTATACACGTTATCCGTGTATAACAGTTATTAGTCCCGTCTCGTTGGCAATATTTTGAGGGTTAAGTTTCGAAAATTCTAAAGTCACTTATTATTGAAGTTGGAAATACAGTGTGTACATGAGAATCTTTCAGTGCGTTTTGTGTCATATTCAATTGGTGCTTTTTTTGTAATTCAATAATTTGAGGTTAACTTTTTTAGCTTGCCATAACTTGAGTAAAAGAATATTAGAGTTAGAAAATATAACTGTTTTGTATTTAGAACAGTTTTATTGTTGTACAAAACTAGTTTGTGTCATTTACGTCGAGTGCAATTTTATATAGTATGACAACGCTAAAAAACTACGTATAAAAAATTAGAGTTCATAAAATAAGGATTAACTATATCATCACCTCAAAATATGTCAATAAAATCAATATGTGTCAAATTAAGCAATGAAAATTTAAGTTTCTTGGTAATTTCGTTTTTTTAGGCTGTTATCGTTTTAATAAATTATTAAAGTCATCAGAGTTCACATTCTAATAACCTTTTTGATATTTTAAAGTAGATATTTCAATTTTTGTCACTTTCATCAATGATATTTCGTCTAAAATTAAACAGAAACAATATTTGCGTTCAGAGGAAATCTTCTTAACTATAGCGCGTGACCTTGATGGCACGCCTGTTCGGCTTACTTCTGTAGTGACCACTAGAAGTAGACCCCCGGCTCGCTTCTTAACAAGCTAATCCATGGGTCAACCAGGCGCTGGCATCTTAGCTGTTACGATGTAGGTACTTGCTCACGGAGGCACGCGCGGGGTGATAAAGCTGACATACTCGACAAAACTGAGCGGAGGAGCGAGTCGCGGGAAGCCGGCGAGTAGGGCAATGTGCGTGTCTCGCCAATATGTACCTTTTAAGCGGTAGCCGCTTTGTTTGTGTTTTGACTAGACTGTTGAGTACATTTTCGAAGATTTCAAGCATCGTGAATTATGGGTAGAAAACGCAACGTAAATTTTTGATTTAGTTCTGTTTTATTGGAACGAAGTTCCTTATCGGACGGTTCGCGGATGGGGGCTAGGCGAAAAAAAGTCACGTGACCGTCACGAAAAAGCATTGAAAAACATGTGAAATGGAATGTAATAAAAAAAATGAAAAATAGAATAAAGTGAAGTGAAGTGAAAGTGAGAAGTGACAAAGTGAAAAAGTCAAGTAAAAAAATTTCAATAATTTCAAAAATCTCAAAAATCTCAAAAATCTCCAAAATCTCCAAAATCTCCAAAATCTCGAAAATCTCGAAAATCTCTAAAATATCAAAAATATCAAAAATATCAAAAATTTCAAAAATCTAAAAATTCAAAAACGACAAAATTTACGAAAAAGTCAAAACTTAAATAATATTACTTCGTTCTAACCGAGTCTTCCACGACACTAACGTATTTTTTTTTTTACTTTTGTTTATTTTTGTTTTTTTATTTTCGTCTGTATTTTGTTTTTATTTTGTCATTTTGTATTGATTCTGTTTTTATTCCGTTTATTTTGTTTTATTGTATTCTTATTTTACTCTTTTTTTTTCATACCACAACGTGGCAAACAAGCATACGGCCCGCCAGATGGTAAGCAGTAGCATATGGATGCCTACAACACCAGAGGTGTCACATGCGCGTTGCCGACCCTTTACAAAAAGGAGGAACAAGTTCAGAGTCCATTACCTCGGCCATTTTTGATTTTAGAGCAAAGTGTTTTAAATAAAACACGCTTATTTTAGCGTATTCTATATGGAAAAATCATAAAAAAGTACATGTTATAATGACGTCCCGTCGATGGTTTTTTTTTCGAAATCCAAATAATATATAAGTTCAAAGCCCATTATCACGGCCATTTTTGATTTGAGAGAAAAGTTATAATGACGTCCCGTCGATGGTTTTTTTCGAAATCCAAATAATATACAAGTTCAAAGTCCATTATCTCGGCCATTATTGATTTCAGAGAAAAGCTTCTTAAGTGAAACACCCTTATTTTAGCATACTCTATATGGAATAATCATAAAAATTACACGTTTTAATGAAGTCCCGTCGATTTTTTGTTTTCGAAGTCCAAATTATATACAAGTTCAGAGACCATTATCTCGGCCATTTTTGATTTTAGAGAAAAGTTTCGTAAGTAAAACACGCTTATTTTAGCGTATTCTATATGAAAAAATCATAAAAATTACATGTTACAATGACGTCCCGTCGATGGATTTTTTTCGAAATCCTAATTATATACATGTTCAACGTCTATTATCTCGGCAATTTTTGATTTTAGAGAAAAGTTTCTCAAATAAAACACGCGTATTTTAGCGTATTCTGTACAGAATAATCATAAAAAGTACACGTTATAATGACGTCCCGTCGATGGTTTTATTTTGAAGTCCAAAATATATATAAGTTCAAAGTCCATTTATCTCGGCCATTTTTGATTTTAGAGAAAAGTTTGTCGAATGAAACACGCTTTTACATATATAGAAGTTCAAAGTCCATTAACACGGCCATTTTTATTTTAGAGAAAAGTTTCTGAAATTAAACAAGCTTATTTTAGCGTATTCTATACGAAAAAATCATAAAAAGTACACGTTATAATGACGTCCCGTCGACGGTTTTTTTTTGAAGTCCAAATGATATACAAGTTCCTTGTCCAATCGGCCATTTTCGATTTTAGAAAAAAAATGTTTTTAAAATAAAACACGCTTATTTTAGCATATTCTATACGGAATAATCATAAAAAGTACACGTTATTATGAAGTCCGTCGACGGTTTTTTTTCGAAGTCCAAATTATATACAAGTTCAGAGTCCATTACCTCGGCCATTTTTTATTTTAGAGAAAAGTTTCTTGAGTAAAACACGCTTATTTTAGCGTATTCTATACGGAAAAATCATAAAATGTACACGTTATAATGACGTCCCGTCGATGATTTTTTTTCGAGGTCCAAATGATGTACAAGTTCAAAGTCCATTATCTCGGCCAGTTTTGATTTTAGGGAAAAGTTTTTGAAATAAAACACGCTTATTTTAGCGTATTCTATACGGAAAAAATCATTAAAAGTACACGTTATAATGATACCCCGTCGCCATTTTATTTTTTAAGTCCAAATTAGTCCATGTAGTCAATCTTCAAAGTCCGGTAACTTCGATGTTTTTGGGTAAAAAGAATGAAGAACACATTCTACAAAATAAATTATGTGTCATATTGACACCATTCCAACCAAAATAGTCCAAATTGTACTTAACCTTCAGGGCCCCATAACTTCGAAATTATTGAGTTAAAAAAAAAAGTGTTAAAGAAAAGTTGCTTATTTTTATGTGTTATATACGATAAGTTAATAAAAACATAGCCTTATTATGACATCACACTGATGAAAAATTTATTAAGTCCAGCCCGGCCCTTTGCTAGTCCAACCGAGAGGCAGATAACCATATTTCGAGTTTCGCGTTTCACGATAAACAAACCGCCTTGATGCATAAATTACATATTTATTAGTTACAAGTTACAATTTGCCAAATGGTAAACTAGGTTTACCGTGGCACACAGATCCGCCGTTGCAGTCCCTTATGGACTACGTTTACATTAATTATTCTTAACTTACTTAAGTTTTATATTATTGCTTTCTTTACTATGAAAAATAAAGAACAGCGACTGAAAAATCGCTGTTTGTCTTTGTCGCACTTATTACTACTATTACTATATATATGTATAGAGTAATAATAGAAAACAAACAAGCCGCTAGGCAGCCTGGTTGGCACATGAATCCCGCCCGCGCCTTACCATTCCCCGCGCATGCCCGTTACGCAAAAAAAAATTTCATGCTGAAAAATAAAAATAATCCATTGATTAAAATGACACAAATTTCAAACATTGTTTCGATACGCTTTTATAAAAATATTGATGCAAACTTTAATAACTTTAATATTGTACTGTTAACAGGGGTCATACAAGAAAAAAAATTAAAGTAAATAAATATCATTGATTAATATGGCACAAATTTATTCAAATAATAGATACCGATATTTTAGAAAGCACAGTACCTAATCGATCAACTCTAATTTTATATAGGCTTGTAAAAGTCCACATATATGTGCTGATTGAACGTCAGTATTCCCATTGACGAAAGTGACACAAAACGCGTGCGTGCGTCAGTAACAACTTTGCTGTTACAGTGAAAAAACAATTTTGATCTCTAATTTTTTATTTAACGAATAATGTTTAAAAAAAGAAATGTCTAAGTTTCTACCTACGCAACAACCTAGGATGACACAAATTATTATTATTAGCTAAGTTGGATGGCCTGAACTCTGTATGCGAATAATAAGCATCTTTAATATTATCGAAACTTCATAATTTATTGGTACGGGTCTATATATAGTTATCAGTGTTATACGCAATATCTTCGAAAATATCCGAACATGCTCTGAAGACATTTTGTTCACTTAATACGTAACGAAGGAAAAGTATACTTAAGTATAATTATATTACCTTCGTTGTAACATATAAAGCATGCACAAACATTCTCACATGTAAACACAGGACAGGAATAGCCATATCTAACCTTACCTAAGGGTCATCAGCTCACCTATACCTACAACAACACCTGTACAGTCAAGTGTAAAAATATGGGTGTACTCATCTTACTCAAAAATATGTCCCGTAGTATCTTATTCCGTTGTAATAAGTGCGTAGTACCATATTTATGAGACGATTTTTTCGATACGTATTTTTGCACTTGACTGTACCACAAACATTTCCGTGTGTGAGTTTCAATCTTTCATTAATATTTATCAAATATCAAATACATACATACATGGAAATTGCTTCACCGACAAGAACACAGTTCATAAATAAATGATGATGATACGAGCTCTGCTTATATTTTTGTTACCAAACTTTGTTTTACCCGACTTTATTAAGTTGACTACAGCTTTTGTTTGTAAAAAAAGTTTTACTCTACTTTTTCGAAGTAAGTTTAAAATTTCGCTTTGTAGCCACCTAGGCTAGTAAGTAATCTTGGCGCTTCATTAGAACAAAGTGCTGTTTTTATAATATTTAATTAATATATATTTTTTGTTGACTGCTAAAATCTAAAGCTTTTCTTTTTGGCTTAGCCGGGTGATTAATTTAAGGTTTATAATCCCGGGGGTATCTCTCACGGAATCAAAAGATATTTATGTAAAGCATTTGTAATTTGAAACCTAATCACATAATTTTAACTTTAAATTGAAAGGAGTTTGTAAAGTTGAAACACCTGAGAGTTGTCAACCCTTGTTGACTTCAAACACAACCCTAATTCGAGGATAAAAATAGACGCAGCTATGATAAGCCTTATCGCATCGCAATCGAATATCTTTTCACGCAAACATGTTTTTAAATTTTACCTATCTTTGTTGGTTCCTTTAGGTCAAGGACCATAGCTACCGGGAGCAATACGCAAGTCTGAAAATGTTTTAAGAAATAAGGCGATTATCACACTGGCGCCGCAACCGGATGCGGCGACGGTGTGCAAGCGTGACAGCGCTAAACATGCAGAGCGCTATCTCGCTCGCGCACCGGCGCCGCAATCGCAATGTGAAAGCCGCCTTAGTGTCTTTTGTCTCTCAAAATTTTATACACCGTGGGTCCATATAACTAGACAGATTTTAACAGTGTATTCCTGATCATATTTAGATACTAAAATGTCACATAAACTTTTCTGGAATACGCCTAGTTTCAGAGTTAATACACATTTAAAAAAAATACACTTTATTATAACTCATCACAAAACGCCTTTCTAATGGCGTTGTTGCCACTATTGGACATAGTTTACATGTCCTTATTGACAGATATCAAAGTGACAAGGAAAACTTTGCAGAAACTAAATTTTTACAAAAAAAATATACCAATTCGTTTTAGGCCACAATTTTATTAATAACATTTGCTTTTCATGTGCAATAAACATTCAAAAAATGGAAAAAAAACGGGAAAAAAATATTTTTTTTGGCGAAATTGACCTAAAGTCACATAATATTTTTTCCTTCTTTTGGACTTAGAAATTCGTGGTTAAGATCTGTCGGGTTATTCCAGCCCACGGTGTATAGATAGTACTATCCTCATAAGGAAAAAAGCTGGCGCCGAATTGCGTCTATGAAAATGTTGAACGTTCAATACAAATCTCGCGCCAGCTTTCATGAATCAACCTATACTCCTGGAGTAGGCAGTCCTTTTCGTAAAACATTGAATCAAATTGCAAGATTTGATTGCCGAACGCAAAAAGCTTGACGATACTAAGCAGAATTCCTAGGGCATTCCGGTCAGTGATTTAAAATGTTGAAGACTAATTTCAGACTTAAATATACGATTTCACACACCGTTTGGATGATGTAGTGGACATGATTGACTGAGTTTTGACACTTCGCCAAGCGACTGACAATATATCACTCGGTTGACAACCCTAATTTAATTCACACATTTATTCTATTCGAATGTTTCAATGACTTGAAGTGAGTAAGTTTTGTATTTGACAATGTTAAAGGCTTAGGTTTCAATGCTCAATAGGTTTTAATTGCTTAGTTACGGTAGTTACGCATCGATTGTATGAACTCAAGGCTAAACAATTGCTATCAGCGAGCTCTCTAAACACAATAAAGCATTATAAGTAGCGTATTAGATTCTGGCTACGCTATCTTGGCCCTGAAAAAAATGCAGCAAATTTAAAAATTCTTCGTATTGCAACACCGTGTATAAGGCGAAAAACAATAATGATACTTGAACAATAGATATTTTAGACCAACTAAGTTTTGAATACTTTAGTTATGTATCCAATAAGTAGCCTATCGAAAACCTTAAAATTTTACCTATTATAGGTTAAATTAAAATTAAAATTTAGATATTGGAATGCGGTGTATTACGGTGTGTATTGAGAATTATTGATCATGTTTAAATCTGCAAACCTTCCAAAAACAATAGAAGATCATAACTCCAAATACTGTCGCTAAGGCCTTCCTTAAAAAAATACCTTAGCTACCCAAAAAGCAACCTATTGACAATCTTAACTGCTCATCTATAGAGAAGATATTGGCGTGCACCGTACAAAAGTGTGCCAACTCGCGAGGTCGAGTAAGCGGGTCAGTAGGACGCCGCAAGTGGGTGAGTGACGGTTCAGCATTGAACTTGGTGCTGTTATGTCACTGCTGCCTGTGACGGTGTCCGGTACGTCACGAGGGAAGCTGGATAGTCTGGCCATGGCCGACGTAGCCAACCATGCCCTTTAAAAAGCCACAAAAACGTCTAAATGCTGCTCTCCACCTATAAGGACACAGCTATACGACGGAAGGAGACCGCAATATCGTTTGGTCCCTTTAACGCATAGCTGCGTCTTCACGATGGTCTATGGTGGAGAGCAGCCGAGATGATCAACATTCCGCGTCAATATTTTCCAATTTTGCCGACTTTTTGGTGATGGCTTAACATCATTGTGTGTCTAAGTCAGTACATCAGTAAAAAAGGTAATGGGAGTTGACAAAGCAATGCTTAACTTGAAGGCCACAAACGCTACAAGCGAATTCGCTCGACCCTTTCACCTTCAACTTCAACCAATGTGAACTGTCAGCAGCTAAGTAGCTAAGAGGGAAGACGCTCATGATAATGGCCCAGCTTATGTAGGTCATTTTAAACAACCGCCTAACTCTTTCTACTCTTGACACAGGGATGAAGAAACGCCTCAACTTTACTATTAATCGTGTGACATTACTTTCATCGGTACGTGAGAATCGTGAGATGTAATCGGCCAGTAATCACTCGCCGATTATCGATTAATTAATCGCACCCAGTACGTGTGAATATCGAATATTGTAATCGCAACTGCTACATGCGATTACGAAATGGTCGAATCGATAAATTATTTCTATCCGCCCGATGTCTGTCTGTCAACGTTAGACATACGCTATTGTTTAAATTAATGAGATTTTTATATCGATTGTTTGGCTTTATAGCATTTAGCTAATGAAAAATGAAAGGAGATTCGGCGTGATAGTGTATTTGTTTTTATTAATTGTTTTTGTACCAGTGTGTAGGATTGTAAGCAGGCAGTGTTAAGTCTTATACATAAGTAATAACTAATAACACTAATAACAGGATGTTTGTTGATAAATTCATAAAATATTCTTATCCTGCAATGGTATACTATTAGATACATATAGCTAAGTATAAATGTCAACGATTTTAATATCATGTACTTTATATTAATACCATATTTACTAATGTTTCTGTTTGTTTTGTTTTCAGGTAAGTAGCCGAACCTAAAACCCAGTGTGTATGTATTTTAATATATTTCTTTTTCTTCTAAGACGGTCACTCACTGCAGTCACTGCTAAGGCTCGTGACTCCGCTGACTAATTTTCTTAATGACTCTATCGGTTGCTTTGCGGAGAGCGTTGCTAAGTGTGATGTCGATTTGGTCCGATACTTGATCACACCACCGCGTTGGGCTTGATCCCCTAGGCCGTCTACCGTCCACCTTTCCCATCACCGCAAGTCTCTCCAAGTTTCCAGGGTCTTTGCGAGCTATGTGACCGAAGTATTGCAGCACTCTTTGGATTATTATATTTACGTCTGCCATTTATATTCATTCCTTAATTTTCGTAAAATCCTAAAAAAATATACTTTTACGATCAACATTTTACGATCAAATTTCGTAATTTTATTCAAATATCAAAACTTGCATAAATGATGTTGATGTAGGTCATAATTATAACCGTAATACGTTTATTGCTGTACCGTTAACATCCCTTCTGAACGTTTAGACGACCTTTACCTTCATGGAACACACTTAGGTATATGAAATGAAATGAAATGAAATTATTTATTTCAGGCACAAGTCCCATACAATGTTAGTTACAATTACGACTTAACCTATGTTAGTATTACGGATATTCATAAATTATAATTATAAAATATAATAAAACATAAAAAACCAATTGCAAAATTAAATTATTATTATTGTTTTGACGAGGCATTGGGTTCATGCAGTTTATCCCAACGCCTCATCAGTGGGCAGTCTATTCTAGTGACTAATGCGTTTAGGATGCTGTTGGTACCACTCTGCAGCCTGTACAATAGGGATGCCGCTCTTTTACGGATGATTGCGTGAAAGTCATCCGTACGAGCGTCGGCAAACATCCCCGAAGCGCTGCAGTACCGCGGCAAACCCATTAGCATCCTAAACGCATTATTATATTGTATTCGCAGGGCATTGTACGATCGTTGCGTGAAACTAGTCCACAGGCTGCAAGCATAAAAAGATTGACAATAGGCTTTAAAAAGCGTGACCTTGACATCCTTACTGCATTTTGCAAACCTGCGTACCAGCATATTGCAACGAACCGCCATGGCCCTGCGCTCCCTCTCAATATCGGGGTCATCATTAAGGCTTTCGGTGATCCAGTGGCCCAGGTATTTAAACCGCTGTACTCTCTTCAGGACTGCACCATTTAACCTAACAGGAGGGACTTCCAATTTTTTGTGGCCTGCCATGAAAATGAGCAACTCGCTCTTAGTGGTGTTGTACCTGAGCCCATGTCTCCCCGCATACCGCTCACAAATGCCTAGGAGCTTCCTGATCGCACTGATTGAGGGAGCCAGTAGCACCATATCGTCAGTATAACTTATGTTGTTGAGACAGGTGCCACCAATATGACAGCCGACCTTGGCGCCGCTGAGCTCCTCAATCAGTCCGTCCAAGTATATGTTAAACAAGGTCGGAGAGGTTACCCCCCCTGCCTTACTCCACAATCCAGCATGTAATCTTCCGAGTGTATATAACTTTGGTAGCGCGACCAATGGAATCGGTTTCGGCTAGTGTGAATCTTTTGGCATTTAGGGTTTCGGCCTGTTTGTCAGGTAATAACAGTATTATAATCGAATTAGCAGGTTCACACAGCGCATGCAATGAATTGGTGAACAATATTCTGCTTACTTAGTGCTTACTAACTTATTTTCGTCCTAGTAATTAAAACTGGTACTGGTTTTCGCTTTAGGCGAAAAGAGCCATCTCTATCTGCCAGTATCTTCCCACGTTGCCCGTTGCCTTCAGGTGCTCTTGAAGCTCGCTCTTCGTATTCCTACCGCGGAATGGAATATAAACAGTCGACTTTTGCTCGGATTCCCGGGTTTCATTTTATGATTGAAATATTTATAATAAATGAATTCATTCTTGGATTTTGTAGCTTGGATTGGATGAAGCGGGGCGTTTTCATTATGTCTTGTAAGGTTGTTTCTAACGTATAATCAGGGATGGATTGGGGTCATACAATGATGGCGTCATTGCGCCCATCCTTGCGATTCATGCTCATGACATGAGTTAGTCTGCCATGTTCCCTAAATAAACGAAATGAAACATTGACTCTGTATCTTATTTTTTTAAAGATAAAGATATAACTACTACTACTTTGATTACTCATATAATAGATTCATGGACCGTGGTATTGTTTTTCTTAAGTATCCGACCTTATTCCGACCCTCTCTTACCTCGTAGCGAGCGCTAAGCAACGCTACGGCATGTTCAGAAAATTGGTCGTAGATGTACTTATATACTTCAATATTAAATCGGAACATATTTTGTTACTTTGAGTTAACATTTAACATTTACGTTATATTCTATGAATAATTTAATAAAGCATCAGATGTAATCTAATGATAAGTTAAAATCCCTTGATATCGTTATGTCAATAACTTACCTAACAACCCAAAATAACCTAAACGTCATTACGAATACCGATCTATTAAAAGACCTCGTATTGAGCGTAATGGCAAAAGGCAATCTTTGCCGTATTGATGAGTTCTAATTATAGGACGAGCGAGGTATGGTTTTATATAGCCACGTGTAAGGCGTAGGAGGTAGTTACAATTTTATGTAATATTTACTCCTTTAACGCAATAGTAATAGGACTTCTTATACAAAAACGAAAGAAGAAAATGTGAAGGTTTCTTTGACTACTCATGAAGTAATGACAGTTTTAGGTGTTCTTGACTTTGAAAAGGTTAAAATAGCTATCAGTCCATTCAACTTTCTCAATAGTAAAACTACGTAGCTGGACTAAAGTTACTTAGCTGCGCAATTTGACGGACACGTTAGATATATACCTAGTTTGGCTTGGAAGCTTCTCACTTAGGACATATGTATCTATGTAGATAGAGCGCATCATATTGTATTTTTCTTACGCTAGTACACAAAAAAGGGGTGAATATAGTATCTTTGCTCACTCTCTGCTACTGACAAATTTGTTCGCCAGAGTTTTTAAACTTATTTATCTCGCTATGAGCGGCGTTCAAGTTTTGTCTTCTATTAGAAGGGATAGGAAGTCGATATTGTACCGTATATATAACTTCGCCTTGAAATATATTAGCTTTAAATTATAAACTACGCAAAACATGTTTTCATGGGTTTTCATACGTAAGAGGCGCGGAATAATGTTGATTGAAATTGAACCCATTCTATACATTAATGTAGGTGTTATTCTGAAAATTCCATGTATTGTACACAAAAGATTCATTTGAATTAGGGGTGTTAACTCCTGTAAGAGTTCTATAACTTTTTCTTTTGTTGACTTTTACCCATTGTTTGACTAAGGCTTCTCTTGTTGTATTTAGCTTGTTTCTTAAGTTACAGTTTACAGTCCTAAATATTTATATAGCAACTTGTATAGAAAACTTTTAAAATACGTGGCTTCTGCAGTTACTTAGTTAATGTCAACATAAGAAATCAATTCAGTAGGTATTGTTACCACGATTATTTCAATTTCGATTTCTTTATTTGTCAACCAACGTGGGTCATTATTATTAAATACATATTAATATTTATTATTAAATACATTTAATAATAATGACCCATTCTTTCTTGTTTAAAATATATATATATAATTTTAAACAAAAAAGAACCTACTTCACTTAGCCTGTTCATTTTTGTTTAATATTATATACTTATATGAAAAAAATACTGAAATCACTATAGGTTTGGCTATAATATTAAAAGAGTTCCCTTGATTTCTCCAGGATCCCGTCATCAGATCCTGACCCGGTGACAATAGATCCAATTGTGAAGTATACTCTTTCAAACAAAAAAATAATTTTCCAAATCGGCCCAGCCGTCTTCGAATAATCAATCAAAATACATTACAAAAATTATATAGCGAAAACAAAAATCCCGACGAATATAGAACCTCCTCCTTCGGAATCTTGAAGTACGAGTAGGTTGATAAAATAAAAACTTTTTACAATTAAAAAAAAAAACTTATAAAATTACATTAAAATTAATCAATCAGTCCTAATATTCATAATAAGTGAAATAAATAAATAATAATTGATAACATATTATTTACAATTGTCATTTAGGGATTCGATGTCAGCACATGAATCATATGACAATGGTTCAGGTACTGACAGTCGGATCTCTATTATAGAGCTTGATATATTTTTCAATGTAAGAAGGGATACAGCTAAACTTTACGGTTCTTTGTAGAATTGTGTAAGGCAGAGATAAATATTATCATTCTAAAGACCATCTCTAGTCTGCATAGGTATTAGGGCCATGCCATGGGAACAAAGGAGTTCCCATAAAAGTTGCAGTTGAAGTGCAGTCTGTGTGTACCGTTTCTTATATAATATAATATTACAATGCTGAAGTGATGCGAAGTGCAGTCTGTATGTACATAGGCTGCTATTTATATATCCGGAAACCGGGATTACAATCTTCTTAAATAGCATATTTGACCTCCATGGTAAAATTTGAACTTTTTTAAGTACTGGCCGGTATATTATTTCTTTCTTATTAACGCTCGTGTTTTGTTTTTAACGGGTTTTAAATGTCATCTCGCAGCAAGAATGGAACTCACTCGTGAAAATATTCGTGCTATGATTTATTATGATTTTCGGCGTGGTTTAACGCAACAACAGTGCATAGATCAACTAACTTCAACTTTTGGTGATGAAGCCCCATCTAAAACTACTGTGTATCACTGGTTTAGTGAGTTCAATCGTGGACGTAGTATGCTTACGGACGAAGTTAAGGCAGGTCGCCCGAAATCGGTCGTTGTACAACAAAATATCGAGGCTGTGCGAAAACTTATAATGGACGACCGACATGTTACGTACTGCGAGATAGAGGCGACTCTGGGTATTTCTATGACCAGCATTAATAGCATATTACATAATTATTTGGCTGTAAAAAAAATTTGTTCGCGTTGGATACCCCACAACTTAACAAAAGAGCAAAAAGATGCTCGCGTCGAATGGTGCAATAAAATGTTAAAAAAATATAACCGTGGTGACTCAAAAGCCGTTTATAACATCTATACAGGTGACGAATCCTGGATCTATGCATACGATCCCGAAACGAAGCAACAATCAACGGTATGGGTGTTTCAAAATGAGCCGAACCCTACGAAAGTTACTCGTGCAAAAAGTACATTGAAACAAATGGTGGCCTGCTTCTTCGGTATTAATGGCCATGTAGCTACAGTGCCACTAGAAAACCGTAGAACGGTTAATTCAGAGTGGTACACGACCATTTGCTTACCGGAAGTATTTGAACAAATTCGTAAAACTAACCAGCGACGAAGAATCATTCTTCATCATGACAATGCCAGCTGTCATACGTCACGCGAAACAACTCTATTTTTGGAGGGTCAAAATGTGGAATTAACGGGTCATCCGCCGTACAGCCCTGACTTGGCACCCAACGATTTTTATTTATTTCCAAATATAAAGAATAAATTACGCGGTCAATGATTTTCGACCGCTGAAGATGCTGTCGACGCATTCAAACAACACGTTATGGAGGTACCTCAGGCGGAGTGGCAGAAGTGCTTTAAAAATTGGTTCACGCGAATGCAAAAGTGCATAGATCATCAAGGGGAATACTTTGAAAAACAATAAAACCATTTTCAGCCGTGTACGTTTGTTTGTTTTTCTGTTTCCGGATATATAAGTAGCAACCCTCGTACCATTTCTTATGTAATACTAGCTTTTTCCCGCGACTTCGCCCGCGTACTATAAGTACTCAAAAAGGAGGTTCTCAGTTAGACTGGTATGTTTGTATGTACCACATTTTCCCCTTTTAGGGATTGAATTTTCAAAAAACCTGAAACACGTGTTTACTCATTTATCGTTAGGAATACTCCTGTGAAGTTTCGAATAAAATAGTCTAACAAATCTTTTTTCGCCATACAAACTTTGGACCCCCATTTTACCCCCTTAGGGGGTGAATTTTGAAAAATCCTTTCTTAGTGCACCCCTAGACCATATAAGGAACCTACGTGCCAAATTTGGAATCTCTAGAACCAGCGGTTTGGGCTGTGCGTTGATATGTCAGTCAGTCAGTCAGTCAGGCAGTCAGTCAGTCAGTCAGTCAGTCAGTCAGTCAGTCAGTCAGTCTTTTTTTAATACTTATGTTTGTGTAACAGACGTATGATTACATTTAAATCTAATGCGGTAGAAACGCATTAACCATAATAAATAGTAATAAAATCTTTAAGGTTAAAGGAGGATGCTCAATTGCTCATCACACGCTATTTTACCCATCGCGTGCAGTCAATTCACCTCGCCCGTATCTAATAAGCCGTAAACGCCACGTCTTCCGCGTTCAACAAGGTGGTAGCTATCGATATTGTGGGCTAATTTATTTCTCGCGTATTCTATCTTATCAATAGAATCTCGTCCGTACATTGAATAGGTACACATGTATTTGAATTCTGCCGGTGACTATTATTCTTCGAAAATGTATCATATGCAAAGCAGCGTGTTTTATTAAGTAGACTAATTAATATTTCCTTTTCCTCTTCGGACCGGGCTAAAACTACACAATATACGCTATCAATTAGTGAAATAATGCAGTGACCTTATAAATCGACAAAGTGGGCCCTTTCACTAAACTCGTTCACATTATTCATATACCTATGTGCTAGCTAGTTACCCCATATTGATTAGCCTCGCATCCTTCAGCGTCACGTGACGACGGCCACGTGAGTGCACGTTAGCATGCACTAATACGTGACATTCCCTTGTCACGGTGGTGGGCGTAGATTTGTCGCTTCTACATAATGTGACTATGGAGGACGATCTTAGGGAAATTTATAATTGGAAGATCAACGAATAATAATAGTATTTCGGTTTATGCGTGAAATAGGAAATAAATACGGCGGCGGCTACGCTTTTTTAGATTTCAAGCAATCTCTGGCCATCCATTTGGAGAATGTTATATATTCCTGTAAGAGTCGCGTTAATAGAGGGCATAGTATGATAATGATGGTGCCCTCTTATCAACGTGTAAAGCTGGAGTGGGACATTAAAATTAACGAAAAAAAGCTGGAGTGGGAGGAACTGGGTTAGGCAAAGAGAGAGGTTATCGATAAGAACATGAGAATACTTGTTTTGCAGCAAAGGGAAAGCGACTTATAAAAAGGTAGGAAACCCTGGTCTAACTCAAGAAAAAGCAAACATCTCTGGCGGATGAGATTTTGTTCCAAATCAAATATCGAGTGATTCGATTAAATGTGACTTAACTCTCATGATACATGAACCGGCTGAATTTCAATTGAATCGACTGGAAACAGTAAACAAAGCACGCGTGGGCATCGGAACGCACTGGCAAGGAAATAAACAGAACAATATCGCCAAATTTACGGTGGCACCATCACTCATCACATCAGTCAACCTCGGACGCGTGCTGCGGACATAGCGCATGACATACATTACGTTCCAAAATTCGACAGGAACAACAGTTTTTATATATATGTAGGATAGGCAGACGTTTGACCACGATCTCACCTGATGGTAAGTGATGTGGTCTACGGTAGAGCACGCTTACCTATGAGATACCTATACTTCGCTTTGAAGATACCCAAATTGTACTCAAGTGGAAACACAGACTCGGGCAGACCGTTCCACTCCTTGGGAGTTCGCATAAGAAATGTTGAAGCGAAACGCTTCGTGCGTACATGTGGAATACCAACCATGAAGCGATATCGGAGTGCCGATTGTCTGGTAGTCGATGGTAAAATGGAGACGGAGGAATAAGGTTGTGCAGTTCCTCGGCACACTCCGAAATGTATCCTATAAAAGATGGATAGGCTGGCAACCTTGCGACGATGCTCCAGACTTTGAAGTCGAGCATTCGTCAGCTCGTCATCATTGATGATTCTCTTGTCGCTCCTCTCGACTAATGTAAGCTACGTTATACGGTGGGCAAATAAAAAAGGTTTAAAAGTATAAATGACTTTATGTCATTCACTTCTAAGCTAGCCGATAGCATTTGCAAGGAAATAAACAGAACGGTAAATTTACGGCGGCACCATCACTCATCAGTCAACCTCGGACGCCTCGCCTGATACTGACAGAGCTCATCATTTACGTTCAGTGTAAGCTCCTACGTTATACGGTTGGATAACGTAAAATATTTTACAATTTAATAAAAAGGACAGATCGCTATAATTAAAATTAAAGTACCTTTGTACAGTCATCTGCAATAAGAGGTATTTTGAGCGGTTTGTTCCGTGAGATATTTAGCAGGGGACTGTACCTACCTGTGACCTATTAAAGTAGACCGATGAAAGTGATTCTGTCGAATTTATGTATCCATATGTTGGTTACTTCACAGATTAGTAAAATGAACTGAATAGGCCTAGGGCCACCGACACGACTACGGGCAAGTTTCAAAGTCTAAATCCAACACAACATTTTATTAAAAGATTAAATTCATTAAAGATTTTTTTAAACTCTACCGTGTAATGAATTTGATCCCATCTTAGAAATGTAATGAATGATGATCTTTATTTATTACTTTTATAATATAATTAAAATTAATCAATGAAACTTATTTATACTATTTGACTAGCAATAGATATCTTTTATTGTAAGCCGTGGTAAAATACAGTTCTTATGTCAATGAGCTCACATGGCATCCTGTTGGGTATGGCAATTGTCCTATTGACCCTAACCTTGCCTTGTATATATAATACTATCTAGCGTGACTTAAATAATAACTTTATTGTTAGGGACATTTACTAAAACCCTGACAATAAGGTTTTAAAGTCGGCCCTGAATCGTCAACAAGCGGCACACGATTTTAACTAATGACGATACAAACAACAAATTGAAGAGTCATTGCGTAACTTAACCATTGGATGTAAGTGGCAGCTTCCGGATTTTCTCGGGTTGTACTGGCTACGTAGGTAATTTTCTTCCTAGATCGTGTAGTCTTCTAGTAAAGGTCTTGTATCGTTTGAATAAGATTGATATTAGCTCCGATCAGGGTGGAAGGTCACAGTGGGAATCAGTTGACAAACAATGTTTATGTAATAAGATCCAATACATATGACCTTTGATAAACTGTGTACTAAACGATGAAGTAGGTAAATAAATAAATAAAATAAAATAAAAAGCCTTTATTAATTTCCTACGAAATTACAATTACTGAAGTTTTAAAAGTAAAAAATGCTAAAATTTAAATTAACCCGTAGATACACCTCGAATGAAGGTCTTCTCCAGTTTCAGCCAGTTTTTTGTACTTGGCCTTCTCAGACTAATATTTGCCGCCTGGAGCCACGTTTTCGTCTATCCATCTTTCTTTGGGCTTTCCCCTTTTCCTTGTACTCGTAGTAGATATTACTAGTATTACTACAATAGGAAATTATCCTACACTTCTTTTCTGTTTCATAATTTCTGACACATAACTTCATGAAATTATTAAAAATAAATGAATATTTTTTTAATGAATGATATTATTTATGTAACTATTGAAAAATACCTAATGACCAGATAATTAGATGTAAAAGTGTGATTCATTCAATAAGTATACGTACAAACAAACTACACTAGATGTCTACCTAGTTTGTCATTTCATTACTACGTATACTTACTTAAAATTGTTTTGTAAGATTTTCCAATTACATGAGTTATAACAACAATATAACCCAATCGATACACCACACGAGCCACGATTGATATATTTAGTTTCAAACCCATTAACTAATTGGAATCAAAGCTCGTTATTGTTACAAATGAGAGAAATAATTAAATGCTAATAGTCCAAGGCCACTCGCCTACCGTCGGGTGACATTAGAAATTAACTGGGTATTGGTTCAGTTAGCAATATACGAGTATTATATAATTGAGTATGAGTATGTACTCGTAGCTAAGCGGATGAGGAAAGAAAGAAAGAAAAATAGGTAAGATTACAAAACTAAAACACAAAACAGAAACATTAAAAAGTTGAAAAGTAACACATTAAATACAGAAAAAAAGAAAAAAGAAGCTTAAATATAAATATGGGAAATGCTGGTGTTTCATTAAAGTTCCACAATGTGTACAATCAAGAACAGGCAAAGACTCAGCATAATGTTGCAAATTGCAGGTGAGAAATTTGCAACTCTGTTATTCTGTCTCAACCTTGCGGAGTGACATAAAACCTAAACAGGTACACGAGTAAAATTAAAAATAAGTAAATATGGGTGAAAATTCAAATTATACGGGTAGATATACCTTAGATTAGATTTCAGTTGAGTTAACGTTTTTGATCAATACTCGGTTGAGGTATGAGCATTGAGCAGGTCAGTTCAGTAATTTCAGACTCATAAACATTTAGTGAAACACATTATCTTAGATGGAAACCATGCTGCCGCTTTACGTATCTCGCTTACCTTGAGATAAAGATAAACGATATATTCGTGACCAATACTAAAACTGAGATTGAATAATTCTTGGAAGTTCTAAAAAGAAAGAATACGACTACGTAGTCGTAAGACGTACGTACTATCGGGCTCAGAATTGCATGGCCAATTTATGAATGAATTCATTGATAAATTGACCATGCAATTTTGAACCTGATGGTACATCTTTCGAACTTCAACAATGCATATTTATTTATTTTATTATGTACTTAAGTTACACAGAATTACAGTATTTATGCGAAATATAAAACTATATAAAATAATTTATAAAGGATATTAATACTAGTTTTAGGCGACGTAGACTTAACTGTGTGACTCCGTTGGGTTACCTGATCCGGCGTAGCATTTGACAGATAGCCCCGGAATAAGGCTTGCAATTATCCGGATTACTTTCCGTACAAATTACTATTCGAAATATCCGTATTGCAAGCCCTACCCTGGAACCACCAAAACACCACTCCCTTCGGCCAGAAGTCTGTACTTGCGGTACCCGTACCCAGGATAAGACATAATACTGCTTGAAATGATCCGGAGTCCTGACCTAAATTGTACCCAAAAGTTTTTATCTTTTTGTCGTGGATAACTCCAAATTAATAAAATGTCCCATTTTTCGAATTAAGAATCATACATACACACGGCCGCGTTACCTATCTCTCATTGTAAATCAAATATCGGCAGATTGAGGTTTGTGTGTCGCTCCGAATGCGTCGTCCCATTTGTCGAGTATCGCTTAGCCGTTGCATAAGACAATGGAAATGGGCTACCGAGCCGCATTGCTTCATGGATTCGCAGAGTTGGCGGCTGACTATTGGTAGTACTTAGCAAACCTCTGTTTATTTTGTAGAGATGCAATGGAAAGTGGTTTAGCCGGATACCGGATATTCCGCCAATAATTCTACCTACAGTTAAGCTAATTCGAGCACGCAGGTATTAGGTACAAGCACTCCATTCAGGTACCAACTTGTTCAAGGATTTTTTAGCTCCTAAAAGATGTCGTTTAAATAATGGAAGAATCACGTGACTTAATAAAGTATATTAATAATTAATAAGTAAATTATTTGGTGGTTTACTATGTATTCATCCCGTTATTAAACTTGACTACGTGTCATTTTACTATCTAGTATATGAATAACGCTATGAGAATTTCTACGCAAATTGGATGCCTTTCGGCAAAGCCGGTATTTCCGATGCCGACAGCTTCGCTTGGCAGGGTATCTTTTCTGATGCGTGTAGATGACGTCATATGCATTTTTTAATTTAAGGCACATGGGGATTAGAATCAAGCATCAAGCGACTATGTTGCATTAGAGCGAAGATAGGATTGGTCTGCCCTTTTTCGTTTAATTTCGAGGTAAATGTAAGAAACTTAAAATAATTCAAAGCTATTTTTCTAGGACTAAAGTTCAGTTGTATATACAATAAAAGTTTACACCGTAGGCACGGGATTATTAGATATTTTCCTAGTCTTGGTTTTAATTTAGAATTCGTATTGTTAGTAGTTGGCAACCCTGAAACCTGCAAACTTCATGAGTTATGATCTAGTTGCTTGTCACTGATTTGTCTATGGCCTGTTTACTTTCACTGGCTTTTGTCTCGAAGGATGTGGTCGTGTTTGGCATTGAGCAACGCCGCATCGCCTGAATCATTTCTACTGGATTGTCAAATTGATTAATAAAGTTGATTAATAAATCATAATTTTTAAACAAATTAATTTTAAAACATTCTGCATAAAATAGAGTGCACTGCTCGGATTGACGATTGGGATATGAAATACCTACTTTTTACTATACAGAGGTCTAATCACAAAACCGGACATATTAATCAGGGTTTCTCGACGTTGTCACTTTAGAAAGCCCATATGAAACTCCGAAGGGGATCCGTTACAAGATATACTGCAAAGTTAGGCGATTACCACACTGGGCCGCAACCGGATGCGGCTGCGGTGTGCAAGCGTGACAGCGCTATGTATACACATGTAGAGCGCTATCTCGCTTGCGCACCGGGGCCGCATGCGGAAACCGCAGCAGTGTGAAAGCCGCCATTCCGACTTCATCGATAATCTATCTAAACATTGTTTTCACGCATATGAATTACTAACGACCCGCCCGGCTTCGCACGGGATAATAAATGGTTATTGTGGGTTATCCCTAAGAGATAGACATATACCATCACGGACTTTTTTGTAGACCTTTTTAAGATGTACAATACTATAGTACATTATTTTGATTTATCTCTGAGGACTAAGCCAGCGTTTGCAATGTAAGCGCAAAAAATGGGTTTATTTACGACATCACATTAGAAACCTCTAAAATCATCAGTGTTTCCCTACTATATAAACCTTCCTCTTTAATCACTCTATCTATTAAAAAAACCGCATCAAAATCCGTTGCTTAGTTTTAAAGATCTAAGCATACATAGGGACAAACAGCGGAAAGCGACTTTGTTTTATACTATGTAGTGAGTGAAGTCGGAGCCCGTAGCATTCCATTTATTTCCAATACGTTACATTTTTAAATACCTTAGCAAATCCAGCCGATATTGGATATCTACGTAGTTTATATACAATGCAATAATAAACCGCTTTTACGTACGTTCGATTGACGTTACTCAAACTATATCAAAATCGCTATATAATGGAGTTACGTCGTCAACTAACTCTGTGACATGCCATGCATTTCCCGGTTTATGAGCTTTGCGTTATGAGAATCGAATTACATATTGTAAGTTATATACAATTCATAATAAACCATATTTACGTGCGTTCGAATTGACGTTATAACATACTATACATATTTGTAACTACACTCGCGAGCAAATAATACGGCTCAGTGACAAAAACCCTTATATTTTGCAAATTAATAGCGGTATGTGCAGGAAACGTGTATTAAAGAGAATTTAATATCGAATTAAATTGAACCTTCAATGTTCTACAAGAATTCTGGAAAAAGTTTTATTTAAAAAAAAGTCGAATTTGGTATACCAAATTCAAATTGAGCTTATTTCACTTTTGATTGTTTTCTCACTTTTGTTTTCAATCTGTCAAAGCAAAATGATAAAAGGCAGTTTTTGTTGGCTTTGATGGTCATTATTGAATTACTATCATGTCGCTAACACAAGATGAATGTACACGTATCGTCACTTTGTTACAAGAAGGCAGAAGTCAGAGATATACAGCAATAAGAACAGGCGTGTCACTATCTACGGTGCAGAGGGTCCTTCAACGTTTCCTACAAACTGGCAGGAACCTTCGAAGACCAGGAACCGGCAGGCCGAGATGTACTACGGCTAGAGAAGATCGATTTATTGTAACAACAATGATCCGAAATCGGCATCTCACTGCAGTTGAAGTCAAAAACCAACTTTGGGAGACCCGAAGAGATGACATCAGCGAGTGGAATGTAAGGCGGCGGCTTCGTGAAGCTAATTTGACCCCACATAGACCGGCAAATGGCCCAAAACTTGACAGAGGGCATCGAACTGCAAGGAAACTTTACGCACGCGAATACAGGCGATGGGGTGCCGAAGAATGGGCAAGAATTATGTTTTCTGACGAATCCAGATTTATGCTCTATGCACATGACGGGCGGCGAAGAGTTTACAGACGGCCAGGTGAACGTTTTATTCCAGCCTGTTTTGAAGAAAAAGTTGCTTTCGGTGGTGGGTCTGTTATGGTTTGGGCTGGAATCTCTTCAGAGAGTCGCACGCCATTAGTTTTGATAGAAAATGGAACGTTAACTAGTGCCAGGTATGTGGAAGAGATTCTTAATGAGCATGTAGGCCCATATTTAATTAATATGGGTGAAAACTCAATGTTCATGCATGACAACGCCACAGATTGTAGAAGATTATTTTGAGGAGGTTGGCATCAACACTATGAACTGGCCCTCGAGAAGTCCGGACCTAAATCCGATTGAGCACGTATGGGACGAGCTCGGAAGGCGTGTAAGAAATCGAAACCCCGCCCCAGCTACACTTAGAGACCTGAAACAGGCGTTAGTGGAAGAATGGGCTAATATCCCGCAAGAACGCATAAGAAACTTAATAAACAGTATGCCCAATCGTTTAGAAGCTGTAAGAAGAGCCCGAGGAGGCAATACGAAGTATTGATATGTTTTACTTTTTTTTTGTTTTTAGTTTTGTGTGTGAGGTACCACGGTTGCTTTTTACCTATAATTAATTGATATCGTGTTTACTATGGTTAATTAAATAACTATGCATTTATCTATAATATACAATTTAATTCAGGCTCCTAGCTTTATTATTTTAGGAGATATTATAGTTTTTCGTACTGACCCGAATTATTTGCACGCGAGTGTATATTAAATTCGGCTGTTGCAAACTATAGATACTAAATACGCTATTGGATGACAAATGACAGAGTTATGTTTTCAACAGTGGCATGCCGTGCATTTCTCGGTTTACGGTATCCTTTCCATTATCTTATGCGTTATGTACAATTGTACATTGTACCTACTCATGTATTAGGAGTTAAGACATTTTTCATGTACGATGAAGATACTACATAGTTAATCATATACAGGGTGTTTTTTCAATAACTAGCCATATTGTGAGAGCTGATTATGTAAGTCATATTGAACAATTTTTTATATGGGACTAACCCCGAAATCCCAAAAAAAAAGTTTTGGCTTCCCCATAGAAAACGTCGACGTCTTTTTTTGTGATTTCGAAAGTGGTCCCATAGTAAAATTTGTTCAGTATGGTCTAGCAAATCACCTCCCACAATATGAATTATTGAAAAAACAACCTGTATACATTAGGGCAGTTGCCCCGGCTGTGGATAGTGTGCCGGTTTGGGCCATTTTCAACTTTACTAAGGTATACATATACAAAATTTATATTTCAACTAGCTTTTTCCCGCGGCTTCGCCCGCGTACTACATATAAGTACTCAAAAAGGAGGTTCTCAATTAGACTGGTATGTTTTGTATGTACCACATTTTCCCCTTTTAGGGGTTGAATTTTCAAAAAACCTGAAACACGTGTTTACTCATTTATCGCTAGGAATACTCCTGTGAAGTTTCGAATAAAATAGTCTAACAAATCTTGTTTTGCCATACAAACTTTGGACCCCCATTTTACCCCCTTAGGGGGAGAATTTTGAAAAATCCTTTCTTAGTGCATCCCTAGACCTTATAAGGAACCTACGTGCCAAATTTGGAATCTCTAGAACCAGCGGTTTGGGCTGTGCCAGTCAGTCAGTCAGTCAGTCAGTCAGTCAGTCAGTCAGTCAGTCAGTCAGTCAGTCAGTCAGTCAGTCAGTCAGTCAGTCAGTTTCTTCTTTTATATATTTAGATAGTTATAGTTGATATAAGAGTATTAAAGTATTACCTAGGAAAAGGTGGATGGACTGTGTGAGAGATGATACGAAAAGAAAGGATGTGAGTGATGAGATGACGGGTGATAGAGATGTGTGGAAGAAAAAGACATGCTGCGCCGACTCCAAGTAAATGGGATAAGGGCAAGAGGATGATGATGATGAGTTGATATAAGAGTAAATTGATTGATGTCACTGTTTTAACTGTCACGTATCAATTGTCATTCAGTTGTCAGGAGCCATGAAAAAAGTGGCCAAAAGTGGCCCCTGGGCTCATTTCTGACATTTCATTAAAGAAAAAAAAGGTCTAATGTCAGAATCTTAACAGCGGAGATGCATATAAATATAGTAATATATTTTCAATAACTCAGTACATAGAAAGTGTCATAATTCCTTATTGACACAACGACTGACGACTGAATAGACAGACTCTCGTTAAAGTGGTCAAAACCGGGGCATCTGCCCTATATACAATACAGAGTATGTAATATATGTATCTTTTATATGTGTAGGCACATCTTAGTTGTTGATATCCATCATATCCATGTCATGTTTTATTTTAATTGGTATAGGTACAACTTTTTTCGAGCTGTTCAACTTGTAGTTTTGTATCTTGACTGATGTCATTCTTGGCCATTGAGTAACAGGAGATGACATCCCTAAGAATTTTTTTGTCCCAAAAGTTGTAGTGAAAATCACTACAAGTCAATCAATACTAACCTTTGATTCAGTCATAGATGTCAACCGCCAAACATATTGCGCAAATTTGTTTTAGATGTCACATCTAGTAGAATACACAATAAACCAATGCTCTTGGCCATATTCTCGGAAAGTGATATAAGTATCCATACTTATCCATACTAATATTATAAATGGGAAAGTGTATGTGTGTGTTTGTTAGTCCGTCTTTCACGGCAAAACGGGGCGACGAATTGACTTGATTTTTTAAGTGGAGATAGTTGAAGGGATGGAGAGTGACATAGGCTACTTTTTGTCTCTTTCTAAATCCCCACTTCCCTAAAATGGGGGAGTGGAAGTTTGTATGCAGCATTCCGCAATTTTCAAGGTAGAAAGCTAAAAAATGGTATGCGCCATTTGTGACTAACAAACAAATCGTGCATAAGCTATAAAGACAAATAATATCGTCTACAGTAGCGTATTAAAATAATATTCTGTTCCGAGTTCTCTTCTGTGTTTTAAATCAGGAAAGGGGAACCGTGTTACCCCGAATTTAACGCGAGCGAAGCCGCGGGCAAAAGCTAGTACATAATAAACCCATTGGTTTATTATGTACTAGGTTTTGCCATATTCTCGGAAAGTGATATAAGTATTTCCTATAAAACGGTATTGCAGCAATAACGCAAATAAATGTTTTCGTGTCAACGCGTGTGGTTATCGCTAACCCGGTTACAATACATAATAATTAGGCTTTGTTCTGGTAAGTTTATACGTATTGTTTAGTATTCTAGATTGTTCTAGGCTGTTTACCTAACTTTGGTAATTAATGTAACAATGCATTTATAATGCGATCAAACGTGTCGTACGTGGGTACGTGAGAAATCCCGCGACGAATAATGTTACTCTCAGACAATGGGACAAATATTAGTGATTCTCACTCTATCTTGCCTGAGTCAAAATATGACAGGTTTGTCATGTAGGTACCTGATATCGGAATAAAAATAGATTGACAAAAATCGACTATATCTGTCACATATCTATATTTTTGTAAAAATCACTTTCTTTTAATAAAATCAAAAATATTTGGTACAGTAAATTGTTATTAGGCGTGACAAGTGACAACCTACATTAAGATAATATGGTTTTCATTTCAGTATCGTAAATCACCGCAATGTATTATATTGATATTAATACGAGAGTAACTAAGACGTAGCTGCGCACCAGAGGTAAAGAGACGCATTGGAATGACCAGGGACGCTATGACTCGCCTTAACAATGTTTGGAAGAAGAGGGGGTTGTCAATCAACACCAAGATCCGTTTGGTTCGGGCCTTGATATTTCCCATCTTCCTGTATGGTGCTGAGACATGGACTATCTTGACTCGTGAAAGGCAAAGGATTGACGCTTTGGAGATGTGGTGCTGTAGGCGCATGTTGAGGATACCCTGGACCGCCCGTCGCACCAACAAGTCAATCTATCCACGATATGCCAGCAGCGAATTCTGGCCTATTTCGGCCGTATAGTGAGAAAGGGAGATGAGAGCCTGGAAAACTAATAGTAGTTTGAAACACTGAGAGCAGCCGAAGAGGCAGATATCCTACTAGATGGACAGACCGAGTCAAGGACTTATCTTCCTCAAAACTTTGCGCTGTTGTACAGAACGCCATGGACAGAAGCCGATGGAGACGGTTCATACACACAAAGTCCAAATCATCCGGTGATGACCACGATCCTCAGTCATGACATGAGGGAACGACCGGAGAGAGAGAGAACTAGTTTATAAACCTTTAAGTATATTAGTAGAATGAGAAGTTGTCCATTAAAACGTTTATCAATCGACATAAAAGTGTATTTATCAAAGTGTGTACCTTGAAAATTGTTGAATTTTATTTCAACCTACCAAAACCCCAAAAATTGGCACAGTGCCGATGTCATTTTTCAGATAATCAAAACAAAAGAACAAACAAGTCGTTTCTCACAGAACAATGCCCACACGTGCAGGCAACCTAACATGTACGATTGTATGATTTGTTTCAGTTTTATTGCATACCCTTGTATGTTGCCAATATGTTGCATAGACATAGGCATTTGTTGAATAGGTACATCTATGTAATTAGGTCATTGATTTATACAAAAAGGGAGATATGGTAACCAGGCGCTCGATTGTGTGCCATCAAATATAGGTTCCGGCACCTATATTGAATTAGTCGTGTGACAGAGTCTCTCAGTCACACTTTGTGCAATGCGTAAAATATGGAGGTCTCCCTTGCATACCCGTGTTAACTATATAGGTTTATCTCTTTTGCCCATGATGCACATACATTATAGCGGTGTGTAGCATTTTACAAGTGTGTAGGTGCAGGACCACATTTCAGTTTTGTTTACTATGAACGTCACTCATCGTCCTTTTTTTATGTCTATGACTTAGGTAGTTATTTTTTTAATTGATGTGAAGTTGTAACTGACATTTACGTTTATCTAACGTTTGAATTTTCGGCCTAAATATTGCAAATTGAAGAGTGTGATAAATACTTGAATAGCGCATATCTTTGTGTCTTTATAGTCTTCACTTATCTCCCTCGATTAATTACAGTTACATGCATCCTCAACCGAATAAAAACCTTGTTCCGTTATTATAAAGTTCAAAATAATTATCGACCCATCGACATAGCCTATTCAATGAAGCAATTCGTACATTAAAAGATTAGTTAGTTGCCATGCGGTTTGCAAAAAAAAGTTATAATTGACCTAGTGAGCGTTGCTAATGAAATTTGCACTCTATTAAAAGCTAAAAAAGCTCAAATTGCTTCCAGCATCAACTACCTTCGACGCAGCTGTTAAATTTTAAGGTCTATTCTAAGCAAATTAAAGTCCATTTTTCTTCGAAACGACTTAAGCGATTACCGTACTGTAACCTTCCGCGTGTGGTTTCGGCCTCGCTCCTGCCACGTTCAAGGTTCGATTCCCGTGCGACTTTTAAAGTAAACAAGACTTAAAGTCGATGGCATAAAGTGTGGATTGGCTTGACAGAGGTTGACCGTGGTGAAATAAGAAATTTGTAGATAAAATGTAGTGTCATGCTTTAAAAAACCCAAATCAAACGACAAGCTTATATCAGATGAACTTATCTCGCTTTACTGGTTTAAGCTGTATTTAACTGATATGATATATGTTTCACAAGCGCTGGTGGCCTGGCGGTAAGACGACAGACTTTCAATCCGAAGGTCGCGGGTTCAAACCCCGGCTCGCACCACTGAGTTTTTCGGAACTTGTGTACGAAATATCATTTGATATTTACCAGTTCGCTGTTCGGTGAAGGAAAACATCTTGAAGAAACCGGCTCTAATCCCAACAAGGCCTAGTTTCTCCTCTGGGTTGAAAGGTCAGATGGCAGTCCCTTTCGTAAAAACTAGTGCCTACGCCAATTCCTGGAATTAGTTTGCCGAGGACCCCAAGCTCAATAGAGCAAAAAGCTGGGACAAACGCTAGGAGGAAGAGAGAGAAGAGATATATGTTTCACATAACTGTGAAATGTATTAGCAATTGATTTAGATATCTTATTAGAAAACTGCACGTTTGTTATGAGAGCAAGAGTATCATCATCATTTTGAACACGTCATCCGCTTAGCTACCTCAGCTGCTGACTAACTTAACTAAATGGACTGGGTGCTACCTATATCGACTTAAGTAGAAAGAGTAGTAAAGAGGAAGGTATCTAAGAAATAACCGAAATAAACAAAAGCCAACCAACAATCAATCTAATTCTTTTCCTTCAATTTCTATCAATGTTTGTGGGAGCAACAACAAAGGAGTCCATTACTTCTCTTTGACAAGCTTTTTATTTATAATGCTGTAAAGGCCTTTGATAACTGTTCTACAAACAGAACCTATAATCTGCTTCAACTCTTTCATTACACAACGTTGATACACGGTAGAACAATATCGGTCGCCAAGGTTCCGTCACAATACATTTAGAAACAGTTTTTACACTTGCAACTTACTTTTCTTTCGAGAGTAGATTATGCAAAATAAACACGAAATAATATTAAAGTTAAAGTAATTAATAACTACTATAACTAGGGTTACCAGGCCCAAAAATGAAAAGCCGGACTCCGCGCTTAATTTAGCCGGACATTTGATCCCAAAAGCCGGACATGCCTTTTTTGCATACGCTACGCTGGTCCTTCGAATCGTGCCACTGGCGTGACTGGCGCGTAGCGTAAGTCAGACAAAAGCCTAACAAAAGCCGAACAGGCCGGACGAGGAATTATTTGACCGGACACACCCGTAAAACTGGCAACCCTAACTATAACTAAAAAAAAATAGGTCAACGCAGAAACGGCTGTACCAATTTTGAAACAAATATACTTAATTACTTAAACACAGACAACTTTTTCAACACTATTTCGATTCGTAATGATGAAGACACGAATTAGACGCACAGCAAGCTAATAACTTATCTTTAAAACCTGTCGAAACCCTTTAAATAATTAGGCATATAGGTGACGGATAATACGCAATCCGACTTAGGCGATTTTTTTATAATTTATACGGGAGACTAATATTGTGACGTCACAATACTATATCATAAATACATCTGCTGTATAAAAGTTTAAACCATTATAAAATATTTTAAAGCGCAAACACATGTTATACCCGGATTTTCCCGTGTATTTTTGAAATTTTGATTTTATGAATGCAACGAAAAAGGAAAGTACCCAATTACCTAAAAGTTTTTAAAATGCTTGCAAGGCATTACTTAAGGAAATGTGGGTATTATTTATTAGTGTTATATAATCAATTAACTGATTAATACTAGTACTGTGTTCCGCCACGGAAGCCGCACGTTCGGGCGTCGTCGGCTTCGCTCGGCGGTCCTCGGCTCTCGTGGAAAACCGACATTACATATTTTGTAAGGAAATAATAATAACTTCTTCACGCCAACTAAAGTTTATATAAAACTGTTTTATCTTGCAAGGCGCGTAAAATGTTTGGATTGATATCACTTCGATCAAATGTTTCAAGTCATAGATATATTTACCATTAGTTTCTTGGCCCAATAATTGCTCTTTATATAAACAACAGAGCGTTACGTAACAGTTATTATATTGCCATTTAGTTTATAATTAATATCAAGCCAATATATTTTCTATCAGATGTATTGCTAAGCAACTAAAGTTAGTAGTTTTAAATTCAGCGATCAACGTAGTTGTTTAAATATACAAAGTCAAAAGTTACCAATAATTTCAGTCAAATTGATAATATGTACGCTTTGATATCATTCGTTCCCTTTTATTTTAAATCTACGTTGTGTTAAAATTCATTCAGCAGGAGAAGTAGGTAAGCCTCTGAGGTTCTGAATGATTTTAAAACGACAATACAAACTGATTTTTGGAAAATATTACAAATCCTAAGAAAATCACTGTTTCTTGATCTTAAGTTTGTAACGATACAATTACCAAGCTGGATACCTAATTTCAGCTTATTACGTCATCTGGAAGTGGGTTAGGTTTTTAATGTTAGGTCTATCAGTCGGTAAGAAAATTCCCGACTTTTAGATGTTTGTATCTCAATAACCGATTGAGCATTCATAAAATATGGGATTCTAGTTAACCTTAAGGGTCTTAATACATGTACCAAATTTCATATGTTTACGTTCAATAGATTTTAAGTTACGCAGGGGTCAAAAGTGGCTCCAAATGGTACGTGTAATCTAACACACTGCCGCTGCGTCGCCAGATCTCTTCTTTTGAACTTGGCTGGACACGCTGCCGTGTGTCTAGAGCCTGCTATTGGCACCAATCGATCAGCTGAGTCCGCGTTTGAACCATGCCCTAGAAAACAAATGGAGCGTATTGCTCGCAAAAAGGTGCTAAATTCATCCGTTGTGGCATATCCGTCGAATGTTATAGCTAAGCGGACTAAGCATTAAAAACTAGCTTTACACAACTTTATTTTTTTAAGAGGTGGCGATCATTTGAACACTTCTTCTCTTCTCACGTAATTATTTTACCGCAGAATTAGCTAATTTAAAGTGAAACTTTTTATTGCAGACCGTGGTCCATATTTTGTTAGTACTACATGATTTATTTACATTCTTTGATATATACTTATTCATTAGTCAGTAATCGATGAAAATAAAATATAATACAAATAATAATGGTAGTCGCTTAACACCTGGGGGTGCTCAAAGTCAAAATCAAAATGACTGGCCCATGTCGTTACTATCTTTTTCTACTCCTGTACTTTTATCTGTCATTTATACATTCGTTAACACCTTTATAAGAACATAGATAATACACTCGATGAAAAGTCTATCTAGTCTATTCCCCAAAATAACACTTGTTCTATAAAAGCGCCAAAATAGTATCGCGGAATCGCGTGCAAACACAGCTATTAATATAAAATAAATTACTGCCCACCTAAGAAACCTAAATAAACGCAGCGTTTTTAGAAAAAAAAACTTTAAAAAAGAAAAAAATATAAGAACCACAGACCTACTTCGTAGTTTTTTACGTTTCCCGTTCGTTTGTTGGGGCGAATTGCAAACTTTGAAAGTAATTTAGGTATTTTTACTAATCTCTGTAGCTCTTTAATAATTGATCAAATGACGACGGTGTGTATTTGTGTTAGTAAT
The DNA here is from genome assembly GCA_947086415.1 of Pammene aurita. NCBI lineage: Eukaryota > Metazoa > Arthropoda > Insecta > Lepidoptera > Tortricidae > Pammene > Pammene aurita. The sequence continues at coordinate 7,109,555 of OX352314.1, read as the reverse complement.
GTTAGTATTATTGAAAAATAGTGTTTTAAAAGGTAAAACTTAAATGATTGTTGATTATGTTGACAAAATAACTGCGATATCCATGAAGATTTCAATTTCGCATTTTATGTAAAAGTAAGTGTATTCGTAGAAAAAGTATTGTATGCAACGTCGTATAAGTAGGTAAAAAAATGTTCGTGGCGTTTTTCTTAACAATTTTCGCCTACGGCTCAAATTGTTACCCACGCCACTCACCTTTTTTGACCCCTCTTATACAACTGTTGCATAAACTACTATAATAATAAAATTGTGTTTAGGTAATTTTGAACACCTCCCCCGCTAAGCTACTTCTGCTGGTGACTGTTAAATACGATAAAGTAGCAAAGGTCATTGGATATGGTTTGAATTATCGCCATAACCATAAGTAAAGTAGGGCACAATTATGTAGGCTGATTAGATCACAATTCAGGGCACCTACATTAGATTTTATATACTGACGATCGACATTGCTACTGTTTTACAATTTGGCATTGTTCCGATTTTTAATGTGATATCATTTCTGTTATTTTATTGTCACAGATGACTACAAAAACAAAATTTCAGTCAAAATGCCGTCCCTTTAAGCAGCTATTTAGAGTTATTTATATCACAAAAATAGGCACCAGTTCGAATTATATTATGATATTTATGATCGACGTGATGTCGATAATTTGTAAAGATGTTGCGCCCTCAATGTTTCACAAAATAGAAGTTAGATTGTTAAACAAGAAACAAACGTCACCCGACGAGATACAGTTCGAATAAAATTAGTGTTCTAAAATGAATGTGTATTATATATTTGAAAAGTTGTATTATTATAACTCTCTAGGATGGAAATGAATCACTTTCCACCCGCTTCACTTTCAAAGCGTAAGAAATGAAAACAAGTAACCCTGCTCTCTTTTGTCCACAGGCGGTAGACTGGTGGTCAGTGGGCGTTCTCACTTACGAACTGCTCACGGGGGCCTCCCCGTTCACAGTAGAAGGCGAAAAGAACACGCAACAGGAGATCACCAAGCGTATAGTCCGGTGCAGCTACCCCGTACCCACGGAAGTCAGTCCTGAAGTTCAAGACTTCATTAAGAAGTAAGTGTTACCCTTAAACTTGGCATCTGTCCTACCTAGAATTCTCGGTGGTCGGGTCTACAAACTCCTTTCGGAGGCATCTCTGTTCGTCGTACAAGGCAGGAGCACACAGCACTGCAAGTCATCATCTTGTTCTATCAATCACCAAGAAATAACATTTAAAAGATTAATCTTTTACCTTTTTAATATATAAGGTGAATATTTTAGCTCACCGAACGATTACCACTAACTGCCGAATAGGGGGAATTTTGGTGTAGTTGTAAGTAAAGGTGTCTTAAACAACATACTAAAAGTACTGGTTAATTACGAAAAACTAAAAAAAGGGACCATTACACCCCCTCTCCGTCTGTTTCACCCCTTGGTGGGTACCAGTACTTTTTAGTATGTTGTTTAAGACACCTTTACCTACGAATATAACAAAATACGGATATACACGGAATACCGTGGAAGAAGAATACTTCCTTCTTATTTATTTATTGTATTTGTTGTACTTTGAATACCATTTGTTGATGTTCTGAATAATTTACGGTTGCCAGGTAGCCGGGCTTTACCTTTCCAGGTCAGTGTCAGGTCTGACTTTAGCAAATTATTTAATGGCTAAGAAACGTTAACAGTGAATGTCCGATCTTTTTTTAAGCTTAGTCCGAATTATGAAGTGATAAGATACATCATGATTCGGTAACCCTAACTTTATTTTCGGAGCTTGTTTCTACTTGTGTCTCAACAGTCGTGTATAATTTCAGACTGCTAGTGAAAGATCCGCGGCGGCGTCTCGGCGGAGGGGACGGTGATGCTGATGAACTGAAGAGGCATTCATTTTTCCAGGTTAGATCTTTTTGCTAGGTCAGTGTCCACTTTACCGTTTGATAACATTTTGCTGGACAATCATTTGAACTGTTTGATAGTTTAGCGCTTTAAAAAAATATGATGAGGATCCAAACTATCCGTCTATAGTGTGTTTAGTTCTCAAGATTTTTGTCTTTAAGCAACTCTGTACTTACATCCATACTAATATTATAAATGGGAAAGTGTATGTGTTTGTTTGTTTGTGTTTGTTTGTCCGTCTTTCACGGCAAAACGGGGCGACGAATTGACGTGATTTTTTAAATGGAAATAGTTGAAGGGATGGAGAGTGACATAGGCTACTTTTTGTCTCTTTCTAACCCCCCACTTCCCTAAAATGGGGGGTAGAAGTTTGTATGGTTTGTTACCCTGAATTTAACGCGAGCGAAGCCGCGGGCAAAAGCTAGTAATTACGTAAAATCTCATAAGATGATGTATAAGAAACGAGACATGTACTTAATTGCTCCTGATAATTTTACCCATATTATCAGTATCCACCATGTTCTATTATCTCTTTTGATCTTACGTCGATATCTATCAACTATGTCGCTCGCGCGTATCACGAACTGCTTGCGCGCTGTATCGCGCATTGCACTGTCAGGTGTGGCGCATTCGCCAAACCTAGACGGACCTTTACGCTCTGGCTACAAGCATTAGTTAAAATAAATGTAAGACAGGAGGGTCTCAGAGCGTTTTGTCCTCGATCCTTGGGTTATAATGATGACTGAGCTACTTCTTAGGCGCTGTCTTCGTTCTCCATCTGGTGCAACCTACGCTCGATCGCTGGTCCATTTTTAATAAAGGATAATAACATTAGAAGTTTGTAACGCCAGAACCTCGACTGGGAGGCGGTGGCGCGGCGCGAGGTGACGGCTCCGTTCGTGCCGGCGCTGGAGCACGCGGCCGACACGCGCAACTTCGCTGACGAGTTCACGCGCATGCCGCCCACCGACTCGCCCGCGCACGCGCCCAAGCACAGCGACAAGCTCTTCCTCGGTGAGTGTCACACTTGATACACTACACAACACTACACTGCACGTCTCTTCTCTTCTCTTGCCGACACCAAGCTCTAGCGGCGTACAAGTCGTACAACATATGAATTAATCATTTTAAACAAAAAAGAACCGACTTCACTTAGCCTCCACCTTTCCAAAAGCAAATGCTCGAGCTGCTGAAAAAACATACTCAAATCACTATATGTAGGTGTGCCTATTCATGTTCATTTATTTCGTAAATGAACAGATACAATACACGTCAAAAGAAAAAATAAAACTAAAATGTATACTAAAATTAATACTACGGTTGAATTTCTAATTATAAAAAGTGACTTGACACATGACTGACAGTTAAAATGTTGCCTGGAATAGCAAAAATAAAATAGTCATGGGTATATGTCGATAAAAAGTATCGAAAAGTGTAATGTTGTACTAAACACTACCAATACGATTCCATTTAAAGGATCCATAAACGTTAGGAAATTAAATTATCATGTAACAGCCTGAAATGCTACAATATTCAAATCAGACAAAAGTTTTGAGATATGTTGCGGCTGATCAATCGTATAGTTATGTTATACAACATATCATGTGTTTTTCTATCTCGTCGAACGAGCGGAGGGAGCCTAAGCGAAGTGAAGTTATAGACAGCTTCGGATAAAACGGAAACGGAACTGTCAGCTGGACATCGCTGCATTTCGATGGCTTTTTGATTTTGACTAGTTGTTCTGCGGTAACTGTAGTAACGTTTTTTCTAATCTTTATGAAATTTGTTGGGGTTATAGCAGAATCAATATAATTTGAGAGTTCGTATATGAGCAGGATCGAATGGGTTATGGAGCTAGAAGGCGCAAAACAATCATCCTAAGACTCTTGTTATATTGGTCAATGCATTTACAAGGCAATCGCGAGTTCTCAGTTCGAGGCGGACTACTATTATATAGTTTCTATAAATCTGAGCTCTTTATTATGGAGGCGACGTTTTGGAAGAACATTGTTCTGGTTCTAATTCTTGCACGTCCACAGGAATCCGTAATCCGAGGCAACATCACTTAATAATTCAATTCAAAGCTTCTACGAGTAATAACAACAAAACGTAACGATATTTACGAAAAATCAGAAGACGATATTTCTCAAAAATACCTACTTAACTACTTCTAAAATAGACAAAAAAATACTTGGATAATTATTCGTCCGCATAGAATTCGGCTATCGTGTGGCCAAAGAAGTATTTTTTTTTTTTCGGGATAAAAAGTAGATAAGTATCCTATGTCATTTTAGAGACGTGCGTTCAGCAAGATATTCACTCACAAACTGAACGGCAGGCATGTGTGTAGAGAAATTCCAATATTGGCCCCACCGCCGTGCGCTTGAAGAATTTAACTAACCGGAGCGGCCATTGACAGGCTTTCCCCTCTGCCGAAAAACAATGGTCAATAAATATGACCTGTGGTCATATTTATTGTACGGACTGACGTTTATCTGACGTGGCTATTTGTACGTTACGTACGAATAGCCATACATTTGACGTTCGCCTCCCCCGCAAAAATCGGCAGACTTTTATTGTATAGAAAATGACAGACATGGCCACTCCGGTCGGCTGAATTCTCTAAGCCATGCGCCCGGTATGAACCCTACGGCAGGTGTATGAGTAGCCGCCTTTAAAAATTATTATTGTCTCGAATAGGATCTACAGAAGCTATAAATTGACTTCAATTTGTCGCGTACCGCATAGTTTTATCAACAAGTAATAGTCATTCCGTAAAAGTAACGTATTTTCCACATCATGTTGCAGCATTCTTCAGCCTTTAAGCCTTAATCAAGTTGCAGCGACAATATCGCAACCAGTCGCGGCGTTTGTAGAACTCTTAATAAATAAATAAAAATATCGATAAGAACAGCACTGGCCGAATTGCGGCAACATATGTGTTTGTTGACTTGTCAAGTCACTCCGTACAATTATAAATTAGGGTTTAGTGAGCTATTATACAGGATGATTCATGAGACGTGAGCAGGCTTAATACTACGGATTCAGTTAAAAATAAGCTATTGTTTGATATCAGTATTAGTGTGATAAGCGCAAAAATATTTTTTTTAAATAAAAATAAAACGTTTGAAATTATTTACGACACGCATGGTCACTCTACAATTAGAATACTCCGTCGAGTACTGATATTCTCTTGTTTTTCTGTGATATGTGTCAAATTGACGTCTGGTTACTTTTGAATCATCGTATCTCACTTAATTTTTTTTTGTAATTTTTCATAATCAAAGTGCTGTCATGATTGTCAAAGAGGTTTTATCTTTATTGATTTGTTTATGTGGGGTGACCATGATTACAGAGAATAAAATTTCTACAAAACAAAAAGGTTAAAAAAAATTGAAAGGCGTTATTGTTTCACTTAAACATGATGGCGGTCGATTCATTATCGTTAACTAAGTGTGTAGGGTTGCTCCTGCTCACGTCTCATGAATCATCCTGTATAATACTAATTCGCAATTTATAACAAAAGTCAAACGATGTCAATTCTGATTACAATAGAGCTACACATTTATAATTAAGATAATTTTATGTCACATAATTCTCTAAGGTCAAAGAAAGCATTTTCAATTAGCCATTTTTTTAATTCCTTAAAAAATGAGTTATTATTTTCTAGGGTTTGTATATACTTTGGGATGGCATTATACAATTTTGGTATTTATAACAAAAGTCAAACGATGTCAATTCTGATTACAATAGAGCTACACATTTATAATTAAGATAATTTTATGTCACATAATTCTCTAAGGTCAAAGAAAGCATTTTCAATTAGCCATTTTTTTAATTCCTTAAAAAATGAGTTATTATTTTCTAGGGTTTGTATATACTTTGGGATGGCATTATACAATTTTGGTCCGATTACATAAGTTATTTTGCTAGACTTGGTTAGTCTGCAACTAGTCGTTGCTAGTATTCCTCGTTTCCTATCTCTTGGGTTTCGGGTATAATAGTTGAAGAGTTCCCTCGATTTCTCCAGGACCCCACCGTCAGGTCCTGACCTGATAACAATGGGACCATCTGTGATGTGAAGTATAGCTACTGTTTCAAACAAAAAAAGAATTTTCCAGATCGGTCCAGCCGTCTAAAAACGAGCTACAACAAAGATCTCGACGAATTGAGAACTCTTGAAGTCCTTAGAAATCTTGAAGTCGGTTAAAAAGAATAGGAAGGCATAGAACCACATTGGTAAACAAGGTCGAGTTTACACTGTTTCCGTTCCGCCGTCAGTTCTGTTACAATGGTCTGAATTCAGTAGGAACTGCTTGCCAAAGACCAGGTTGAGGTTGGTAGTCATCATATACATAAGTTTGATAAACGCGTAAGGAGAAATTTGTTTTTTCGTGAATTAAATAAAACCCTACTGCATAGAATTTCATGAAATTTTGTATAGTATACACTAGTAACAGTTTATACTCGTACCCCGGAACAACATTTACAGTAGTTTTTCGTCCAAAATGCATGCGAGCGAAGCGAAAGACAGGCGGAAGTCAACGAATGAAATGAACTTTTCGTTATGGATAAAATAAAATATTGTTGACAGAGCATAAACTGTCGTTAACTGCAAGATCATGATGCTTCAATAGTCGCTTTTAGACTTTGCCGTGAACGACTAATTTTAACGTCACATGTTGTAGCCTTAAATGTACTTAAAAACTTACCGCTTTAAATTTAACATGCATTACCATGCTATGCCGTTAGGATTGACAGTAAACTAAAAGCGTCTTCATAACATTCCATACATTTGGCTCCCCTTTTAACGTCCACGTAATCGGTCACTAGTAATAATATTCTCTCTTCCAGGTTATTCCTACGTGGCCCCAAGTATCCTATTCTCTGAAAATGTCATATCAGACCAGATATGGATGCAAGCCACGGGACAGAAACACGACAAACTCAAGGGATGGGTCGCCAAGGTAATTATCGTCCTAGTGTTCAACTACTTAATCATCTTTAATTAACCTCCCTTGTCCCGTTTAATTAGGATCGACGCAGCATGCCTTTTGTTCCACACATCTCTGTCGCCTGTCATCTCATCAGCATCACTCACCTCCTTTCTTTTCATAACATCTCTCACACAACCCATCCACCTTTTCCTAGGTTTGCCTCTTCTCCTACAACCCTCCACATTCATTCTTAATACCTTTCTAGTAACATGACTTTCATCCCTCCGCATAACATGCCCGTTACGTGCCGCATAACATGCCCGTTTTATTTTAAACACTGCACTAAAAAAGCGTCGAACTAATTTAATATTTTTGTAGACTCCAAATATTTTTAGCCTCTGAGCCTAATGAAGCTTAGAGGCTAAAATAATTTTAAGTCTCAATATTTTGACAAGAACGATTAGCCATTAAATGTATAGCCTTTTAATAAGGCGACGAGCTCCAATAGTGTAGGCTGCTAAATTTGACTAGGCTTGTGGGCTAAAGAGCTTTATAGGCTTTTAGCCCTCGAGGCGACAAAATCGAGGCCAGCCTTAAAAAAAAGAGCTAAAAGGCTTGAGTCCTTTGGAACACTATGCCCGTACCATGCTAGGCGATATTGCGAGGCGAGTTCAACTACTTAATGTCCAGTATAAACATCAAACGGCGGTACTCACTTGTATTTAGTCAGTACACGCGACATGTTTCGGAGAGCTTATGTCCTAAGATGGAGACCTAAGCTCTCCGAAACGTGTCGCGCGTAATGACTAAATACAAGTGAGTACAGCCGTTTGATGTTAATACAGTGTTACGTCTCACGAAAGTTTAAATTCAATACTTAATATCCAGCCCCGATTGAAATACATTTTGATACATTCATGCTAGATATGCTTTCATCTTGATTCTTGATGCCTTTTGCCAACTCCGCGGCGGAATCAACACTGCGGCACTAAAAACGGCGCGGAGATGTGAACGCGGACTAGCGGATCGAATGCGAAACCGCGCGTGACAGAAACAGCGGAAGGTTGCAAGTCCCTTCTGGATGAGATTGGCTCAGGACAAGTGGCGTACACGAAGAGAGGCCTATGCACAGTAGAGTAATTAATGTGATAAAAGGCTGGAATGATGAAACGTGTTCTTTGATAGTGTTTTAAAGATGTCGATTAATATTAGTATTTGTTGCAGGACTCTCCGTTCTTCCAAAAGTACGCCGTGGACCTGAGCACGCCCCTACTCGGTGACGGCTCGTACTCCGTGTGCCGCAAGTGCATCCACCGCGACACCGGGAAGGAGTACGCTGTTAAGGTACTGTCACTTTACACAACACCAATGGCCGTTTCTAAATTCGTAGGTGAGCTAGTAAAGACCTCGAAACGTTGGGAGATTCAAAATTAGTACAAACACGCGATTAATCCTTTTAATTATAACATGCTATAATGAATTATCATCGCGGCAACAGAAGACAATATTATTCGTAAGTGAGGCAAAGTATTTCGCTTTCCTTTTTTGGTAAATTCTCTAAGAAATTGATAACCTGGTGGGAATCGAGTTCTATAGGTCTCGTCAATGTACTCAGTACATGAAGGGTACATGGAAAGAACATGTCTAGTCACTTTTTTTGTAAAATGAGATTTTTATATCAAAATGTAGAGCTTGCAATGAACTATTAGTAACAACTTCTGTTACAATGTCAACTTTAACGTATATCCACTTCTTAACTCATAAAAACCACCTAGTTACGAAAATAGTATGGTTAATTGAATCGTTCCAAATTTTAACAGCGCTATAACTCAAAATGTTGTCGATGTGACTAGACATGTTCTTTCCGTGTACCCTTCATATACAGTGCATTAAAGATGGTTTTGGATTACCTTTATTGAATACACAACGCTGATTCAAAGGTTAAACCTACTACTTCTATTTCTTTGGTCACAAGAAAAAATATTAGTTCCTTAGTCTCAAATGTTAGTTGTCTAATAATCTTAATAAGAATCTTGATCTCTTAGCGAAAAATATAATGTGATGTGTTGTTTGGTTTCAGATAATCTCAACCCAGAAGAAAGACATCAAGCAGGAAATCGAACTATTGAAAGCATGCCAAGACTGTCCCTACATTATTACACTTCACGAAGTCGTCCAAGACTCAGTAAGTTTCTTTCCTACTTTTAACCCTTGTCTAGGTCTCGCCGATCCAGAAGGTTTTGAAATGAATTTATTTATTTAATCGTATGGCCAAATACATTATTCCTATATGTACATTAGAGTTGCTCTGAAAACACAAATAACAAGGTATTAGAGAGCGATATCCAGATTCTTTGCCCATTGGGCTGCGTTTTCACTAGGCGCAAGGTCTGCAAAATTGCCATTAAACTTTCTCTTAGGGCAGTCGTAAATAATGTGGTTAATAGTCTGCTTTGGTGCTCCGCAGTCACACGAGGGGGAATCTCGCCAAATTAATTTAAAAATAATAATTCATGTGTGTAGACTGTATACCTCCATCCATATTTCTGATATTCTAGATCAAAGAATTCAAAACGTGCCTTTTCCGGCCAACCAAATATCTACAACGTAACCGTCTTTCGCCAAATTGTACCCTTTTTTCCAAAAAAGCGTCACATTTAGCTAGTAACAACAGCTCTAATATGTTGCAAACGACGTTACGTTTATGACGAGTGATATTTTAATCTCATTTGAATCTTACATTGAAATGCTAAGTTTAAAATTCAATTGCCACGTCTGTGGTCGATAAATCGTACTATGTCTGGAAAAGGTAACTTTTTTTAAAGAGAATGGGTAAAAGAAAAACGATTTTAATAACCACGATGTCCATGATCCTATGAAAAGGGGGATTAAAAAAGTCAAAATTATGTTTTTGATAATGTCTATCTATTTTATTAAAACTTGGAATGGTTCCCACTCAGACTATTTTTTTTTAGAATTAATTAGTATATCGCTGCCTCAATATTACAGGATTCTATGTTGCATTTTGGGGGTGGTTAAATTTAGACTTATTGTCACTATGACAATGTTCAAAGGAGATCGTCAATTTTTGTTAGGTGAGGGCCCAGATTATTTAGGACCGTTTAGGAATATTTCTGACCTTTAAAAAATCGTCATAATTTCTAGATCAGGACGGTGGTAAAAATATTGCGAAATCTAATGGGAAAATTGAAAAATCATGCATTTAAAACTTGAATCTGACAAGGAAAATATTTGAAAGCGTGCTTGCCTATGATTTATATTTTAATGTAAAAAAGTACCGATTTTTTAAAGATAATGTACAAAAGCGGACTTAAAAACAAAACGGGAATCATGATGAAATAATAAAAAGTCATATTTTGATCGTATTTACTGGTATAGTTCCTGTATTTTGGTAAACAAAGACGGCTGTCAAACCATCGTTGATACTATTAACTGAACATTCCTAACACACATGCGAAGGGATAAGGTTTACCACCGTCAAGTGCCGATACCACTAGTATCTGACATTGTAAAATTGAAAAAAAGATGCGTTTCGTTATCGAAGGAGCATGATATTATGCCATTATGAAACCCACTTTTAATATTCAAACTCCGATCAATAATGCAAAAATAGGCATTTTCAATCTTTAGGCGTTTTAATACAGTCGATTTCTAATTTAAACTTCCGTATTCGTAGGCTTAGATACTATTTTAATATTACAACTAGCATTTTCCCGCGGCTTCGCCCGCGTACTATAAGTACTCAAAAAGGATAAGATACCCATGTTGACTTTCAGAATTTGTGACCACATTTGCCCCTTTTAAGGGTTGAATTTTCAAAAAACCTGAAACACGTGTTTACTCATTTATCGTTAGGAATACTCCTGTGAAGTTTCGAATAAAATAGTCTAACAAATCTTGATTCGCCATACAAACTTTGGACCCCCTTTTTACCCCCTTAGGGGGTGAATTCTGAAAAATCCTTTCTTAGTGCATCCCTAGACCTTATAAGGAACCTACGTCCCAAATTTGGAATCTCTAGAACCAGCGGTTTGGGCTGTGCGTTGATATGTCAGTCAGTCAGTCAATCAGTCAATCAATCAGTCAGTCAGTCAGTCAGTTTCTTCTTTTATATATTTAGATGTTCTAACTTACCGAACAGTATCAAAACGCAGATTATGTAACGGTAGACATTGACAGTGTCAAACCAAAAAAACAATCCGTTTCAGGCCAGGGTGAAGTTAAACTTTATGTCAATGCCATAAGGACATTTATCTACACTCATATTGTAAGTCCTCTAAAATGCGTTCAAAAACCGTAGGCAATGACCAGCATTACAACAAACGATTTCACTATGATAAGTTTCTTATCTGTGGCAGTAATGTAATTTTAACTTTACATGCTCAAATATTGTTAAGTTTCAAATTTGGAACAGCTGTCAAAACCAACACAATTTCAATGGGTTTCTATTCTAATATCCATAGATTTTAAAATGTTGTCGATACGAAACGTTAGTACGATATATTTTTTGACATAAACCGCACGACATTTTGATCTCGGATGACATGAGAATAAGGACTTCGTTCGTTGGCTAATATTAAAAAAAAACTCGCGACTGAAGTTTGTACGGCCGCCATTTCTGTTATCAACTTGTCAGTTATTGTTTGTCGAAACATTTTTAACTGCGAAAATGTAAATGTTTACTATTAACTATATTATAATAAATAAATATACTTTCCTTATCAGTTCTAATTTATTTATTTTTATTAAGCTTACACCTGTGGGTATGTTTCAGCACTTGTATCTATCTACCTAGTAATGCAGGTCAATTGTCTTCGGCTTCTGAACCCATCTTTGAGTATTTGCAATATGTGTGTAGATAAAGTAATGTATGCAACTGTACATAATTAGGCCTTAAAACACTCGTGTGATCCTATAATGAAACTCGCTGCGCTCGTTTCATTAAACCCCACTCGTGTTTTAAGGCCCCTCATTATGTATCAGTTGCATAAACTACTATAACGACTTGTCTTGCTGTATTATAATAGCGGAAAAATCAACATAATGTTTATTTATTTAGTATTTCTAATTCCCGTTTCATTTTTTTGTAATATTTTGTCTACTTTAGTAATAAAATGAGTATTTATTTTACATTGAAGTACAAACTGTATACGGTTTATATCAGGTGGCCCAGAATTGACGGTCTCCTTTCGATTCAATAAAAGTGAAACATAGAACCCTGTAATATTGGGGCAGCGATGTCATGCCCCATGCCGGGGTCACTTATTTTCCTGTGTACATTTCTCTCCATTTTGGATATTTTAATAGTTTAAGTAAACCAGAATAGAATAAGTAGGTAAACTTTCTAGTCTGCCATGCAAATTCAGATTGTAAAAGACCCTCGTGGACGCTCGCTCGGCGGGGCGTGCAGCGTGTCGGGCGAGCGTGCATACGCTTAGGGCAGCGTCGACTCGGGACATCAGCATGAGTTTCATTTGTTTGACATGCACGCCGCACGCCCCGCCCACCTGCACGCCCAACTCGAGCGTCCACGAGAGCCCTACCACTAAGGGCTTCGTCTCACTCGAGCGCGATGCCGGCGGTACGTGAGCGCGACGCGACACCGTTGTGCCTAATGTAAGGACACAAGGCATACATTCTGACGTCAGCGCTTACGCGTCGCCGGCATCGCGCTCATGTATGACTATAGCCTTTATATATATTTTCCACAGGCGTTCACATACGTAGTGACGGAGTTAGCTAGCGGCGGCGAGCTGTCAGCGCACATCGGGCCCGGCGGCGTCGGCGAGCGCGTCGCCCGCCGCCTCCTCGCGCAGCTGGCGTGCGCCGTGAGACACATGCAGCGGCGGCGGGCGGTGCACAGGGACCTCAAACCTGAGGCGAGTTCATACAGGCTACAGGCGTGCACGTACCTAGTGGACATTGCTCGCAGAACCGATGGCCGTTGGGGCGGAAAGGTTCTCGAGTGGCGACCACGAACCGGAAGGCGCAGCGTGGGTAGACCCCCCGCAAGGTGGACCGATGACCTGGTGAAGGTCGCGGGAGTCCGCTGGATGCGGGTGGCGCAGGACCGGTCATTGTGGCACTCTTTGGGCGAGGCCTATGTCCAGCAGTGGACGTCTTTCGGCTGATATGATGATTACATCACGCTATCCCATTACAATCCGCTGCCATCACAGGCCTGAAACAATATTTTACAGATTAGTAACAGTTCCATATTGATGAATATGAATATGTCACTCTTTTAGTTTAATAATTGACTAGCACGATGCCGTTATACTCCGAATTCCGATTGAGATAAAAGTTTTCCCAATGGAAATACATTACGCACTATATCTGTATAGGTCGCTAACAATAATAAATGTAGTTTAGTTTTCGTAGACTATAATTTGAAAGAGAATGTTAAATTGTTACAGAACATAATGCTGACGACGTGTCGGCTGCACGAAGCCAAGGTGAAGGTGGTGGACTTCGGGTTCGCGCGCCGCACGCCCGAGTGCGAGGAGCGCTCGCGCATGATGACTCCGTGCTTCAGGTAATTCCTCTAAAAACTTATTAATCACTTTAGTTTTAAGATTCATAGGCGTGGCGACACCTGACGCACCGCGCGAGGCAGTTCGGCTAGTGTGGCGTGCCTCGTCCGAGGTATTGCGGCCGCGCGTGCATCTGTCTCGGCCGAGGCACGTCCACACTAGCCAAGTTGCCTTGCGAGGCGGTGCGTCAGGTGTGTTCACGTCTAATTATGTTCAGATGCATACAATATTTTTTCTACGACCGACAATATTAGCGAAATATCAAAAGGTGGCAGAATGCTGAAGTTGTCGTATTGGACCTATGCAAATAAAAATAAAAAACACGTACGAAAATTCATAAGAATATAGACAATAGAATAGAGATCCCTTAAAGGGATAAGTTCGCCTTTGTACTTTGTTTATTTATTTTTTATCATGTTTGTTTTGTTACTTTTTATGTACAATAAAGTGTTTACATACATACATACATACATACAATATAGTTATCGATGTTCTTATGGAATACCATAGACAACGTTTATAAAATCTGATTTATATTTCTTAGATAATATAACTGTCAGCCATTTAATTGATAGGTTATTACTTATTAGTATTACGGAATAAAATTAAATAACAACAGTAATTATACGTATGTAATAGGCATGATGAATTTATTTCATGTATGGTATCAATCGATCCGTTTCATTGTAAGGATAAATTGTCTATATGGGGCTAATTGTGTCAAAGCAACACAAAAGTCAGAAATGAGATTCAAAATCTGTCACTCGCTTTTGTTTCTCAAAATGATATTATGCAACAGTGACGTCACGGTTGCATAGTCGCCCTGTTTAAAGTATGGAAAATTTATGAAATTGCTATTTTGACGTGAATGTTGCGTTTATGTATATGATTGCTATACAATTTATTTTACGATAAAATGTAAGAAATCGGATGGTGTTATTTTTTGAATTTCATACTTTTTAAAAATCGTATAATTTTAGAATTTGAAGTCTCGTATCTTTGAACCATTTCAATAGATTTTTTAAAATGTTACTCTATTAGGATATATTTATCATTTTGCATCCATTCAATTAATTTTTTTCCGTATTAAGGTAGTTGTGGAAACTATATTCAATTGTATCTAAGTAGTTTTTTTTTGTAAGTTAACTTTTCAATGCTTTTCATAGCGAAATGTATATAATTTATTTACTGTTAAGAAATACAGGAAACGATAGGTCTATATAGTAAAACTAGCTTTTAGATAATTTACAGATATGTTTTTATAAGACTGTTTGTTTCTTAATAAATTAAAAAAAAAAAAAATGTCAAAATTGAACATGTGTCATCATCCCTATTGTATTGGCAGCCTGCCGTACGCGGCGCCCGAGGTGGTGGCGCGCGCGCGCTCCGGCGCCGCGCCGGGCTACAGCGCCAGCTGCGACATGTGGAGCCTCGGCGTCATCTTCGTACGTATACTATACTATACTATACTATACTATACCATACTGCTGGCTTACATTACGTGCCGTACGCGGCGCCCGAGGTGGTGGCGCGCGCGCGCTCCGGCGCCGCGCCGGGCTACAGCGCCAGCTGCGACATGTGGAGCCTCGGCGTCATCTTCGTACGTATACTATACTATACTATACTATACTATACCATACTGCTGGCTTACATTACGTGCCGTACGCGGCGCCCGAGGTGGTGGCGCGCGCGCGCTCCGGCGCCGCGCCGGGCTACAGCGCCAGCTGCGACATGTGGAGCCTCGGCGTCATCTTCGTACGTATACTATACTATACTATACTATACCATACTGCTGGCTTACATTACGTGCCGTACGCGGCGCCCGAGGTGGTGGCGCGCGCGCGCTCCGGCGCCGCGCCGGGCTACAGCGCCAGCTGCGACATGTGGAGCCTCGGCGTCATCTTCGTACGTATACTATACTATACTATACTATACTATACCATACTGCTGGCTTACATTACGTGCCGTACGCGGCGCCCGAGGTGGTGGCGCGCGCGCGCTCCGGCGCCGCGCCGGGCTACAGCGCCAGCTGCGACATGTGGAGCCTCGGCGTCATCTTCGTACGTATACTATACTATACTATACTATACTATACCATACTGCTGGCTTACATTACGTGCCGTACGCGGCGCCCGAGGTGGTGGCGCGCGCGCGCTCCGGCGCCGCGCCGGGCTACAGCGCCAGCTGCGACATGTGGAGCCTCGGCGTCATCTTCGTACGTATACTATACTATACTATATTATACCATACTGCTAGCTTACATTACGTGCCGTACGCGGCGCCCGAGGTGGTGGCGCGCGCGCGCTCCGGCGCCGCGCCGGGCTACAGCGCCAGCTGCGACATGTGGAGCCTCGGCGTCATCTTCGTACGTATACTATACTATACTATACTATACTATACTATACCATACTGCTGGCTTACATTACGTGCCGTACGCGGCGCCCGAGGTGGTGGCGCGCGCGCGCTGCGGCGCCGCGCCGGGCTACAGCGCCAGCTGCGACATGTGGAGCCTCGGCGTCATCTTCGTACGTATACTATACTATACTATACTATACTATACCATACTGCTGGCTTACATTACGTGCCGTACGCGGCGCCCGAGGTGGTGGCGCGCGCGCGCTCCGGCGCCGCGCCGGGCTACAGCGCCAGCTGCGACATGTGGAGCCTCGGCGTCATCTTCGTACGTATACTATACTATACTATACTATACTATACCATACTGCTGGCTTACATTACGTGCCGTACGCGGCGCCCGAGGTGGTGGCGCGCGCGCGCTCCGGCGCCGCGCCGGGCTACAGCGCCAGCTGCGACATGTGGAGCCTCGGCGTCATCTTCGTACGTATACTATACTATACTATATTATACCATACTGCTAGCTTACATTACGTGCCGTACGCGGCGCCCGAGGTGGTGGCGCGCGCGCGCTCCGGCGCCGCGCCGGGCTACAGCGCCAGCTGCGACATGTGGAGCCTCGGCGTCATCTTCGTACGTATACTATACTATACTATACTATACTATACTATACCATACTGCTGGCTTACATTACGTGCCGTACGCGGCGCCCGAGGTGGTGGCGCGCACGCGCTGCGGCGCCGCGCCGGGCTACAGCGCCAGCTGCGACATGTGGAGCCTCGGCGTCATCTTCGTACGTATACTATACTATACTATACTATACTATACCATACTGCTGGCTTACATTACGTGCCGTACGCGGCGCCCGAGGTGGTGGCGCGCGCGCGCTCCGGCGCCGCGCCGGGCTACAGCGCCAGCTGCGACATGTGGAGCCTCGGCGTCATCTTCGTACGTATACTATACTATACTATACTATACTATACCATACTGCTGGCTTACATTACGTGCCGTACGCGGCGCCCGAGGTGGTGGCGCGCGCGCGCTCCGGCGCCGCGCCGGGCTACAGCGCCAGCTGCGACATGTGGAGCCTCGGCGTCATCTTCGTACGTATACTATACTATACTATACTATACTATACCATACTGCTGGCTTACATTACGTGCCGTACGCGGCGCCCGAGGTGGTGGCGCGCGCGCGCTCCGGCGCCGCGCCGGGCTACAGCGCCAGCTGCGACATGTGGAGCCTCGGCGTCATCTTCGTACGTATACTATACTATACTATACTATACCATACTGCTGGCTTACATTACGTGCCGTACGCGGCGCCCGAGGTGGTGGCGCGCGCGCGCTCCGGCGCCGCGCCGGGCTACAGCGCCAGCTGCGACATGTGGAGCCTCGGCGTCATCTTCGTACGTATACTATACTATACTATACTATACTATACCATACTGCTGGCTTACATTACGTGCCGTACGCGGCGCCCGAGGTGGTGGCGCGCGCGCGCTCCGGCGCCGCGCCGGGCTACAGCGCCAGCTGCGACATGTGGAGCCTCGGCGTCATCTTCGTACGTATACTATACTATACTATACCATACTGCTGGCTTACATTACGTGCCGTACGCGGCGCCCGAGGTGGTGGCGCGCGCGCGCTCCGGCGCCGCGCCGGGCTACAGCGCCAGCTGCGACATGTGGAGCCTCGGCGTCATCTTCGTACGTATACTATACTATACTATACCATACTGCTGGCTTACATTACGTGCCGTACGCGGCGCCCGAGGTGGTGGCGCGCGCGCGCTCCGGCGCCGCGCCGGGCTACAGCGCCAGCTGCGACATGTGGAGCCTCGGCGTCATCTTCGTACGTATACTATACTATACTATACTATACCATACTGCTGGCTTACATTACGTGCCGTACGCGGCGCCCGAGGTGGTGGCGCGCGCGCGCTCCGGCGCCGCGCCGGGCTACAGCGCCAGCTGCGACATGTGGAGCCTCGGCGTCATCTTCGTACGTATACTATACTATACTATACTATACCATACTGCTGGCTTACATTACGTGCCGTACGCGGCGCCCGAGGTGGTGGCGCGCGCGCGCTCCGGCGCCGCGCCGGGCTACAGCGCCAGCTGCGACATGTGGAGCCTCGGCGTCATCTTCGTACGTATACTATACTATACTATACTATACTATACCATACTGCTGGCTTACATTACGTGCCGTACGCGGCGCCCGAGGTGGTGGCGCGCGCGCGCTCCGGCGCCGCGCCGGGCTACAGCGCCAGCTGCGACATGTGGAGCCTCGGCGTCATCTTCGTACGTATACTATACTATACTATACTATACTATACCATACTGCTGGCTTACATTACGTGCCGTACGCGGCGCCCGAGGTGGTGGCGCGCGCGCGCTCCGGCGCCGCGCCGGGCTACAGCGCCAGCTGCGACATGTGGAGCCTCGGCGTCATCTTCGTACGTATACTATACTATACTATACTATACTATACCATACTGCTGGCTTACATTACGTGCCGTACGCGGCGCCCGAGGTGGTGGCGCGCGCGCGCTCCGGCGCCGCGCCGGGCTACAGCGTCAGCTGCGACATGTGTTGCCTCGGCGTCATCTTCGTACGTATACTATACTATACTATACTATACTATACCATACTGCTGGCTTACATTACGTGCCGTACGCGGCGCCCGAGGTGGTGGCGCGCGCGCGCTCCGGCGCCGCGCCGGGCTACAGCGCCAGCTGCGACATGTGGAGCCTCGGCGTCATCTTCGTACGTATACTATACTATACTATACTATACCATACTGCTGGCTTACATTACGTGCCGTACGCGGCGCCCGAGGTGGTGGCGCGCGCGCGCTCCGGCGCCGCGCCGGGCTACAGCGCCAGCTGCGACATGTGGAGCCTCGGCGTCATCTTCGTACGTATACTATACTATACTATACTATACTATACCATACTGCTGGCTTACATTACGTGCCGTACGCGGCGCCCGAGGTGGTGGCGCGCGCGCGCTCCGGCGCCGCGCCGGGCTACAGCGCCAGCTGCGACATGTGGAGCCTCGGCGTCATCTTCGTACGTATACTATACTATACTATACTATACCATACTGCTGGCTTACATTACGTGCCGTACGCGGCGCCCGAGGTGGTGGCGCGCGCGCGCTCCGGCGCCGCGCCGGGCTACAGCGCCAGCTGCGACATGTGGAGCCTCGGCGTCATCTTCGTACGTATACTATACTATACTATACTATACTATACTATACCATACTGCTGGCTTACATTACGTGCCGTACGCGGCGCCCGAGGTGGTGGCGCGCGCGCGCTCTGGCGCCGCGCCGGGCTACAGCGCCAGCTGCGACATGTGGAGCCTCGGCGTCATCTTCGTACGTATACTA
The DNA here is from genome assembly GCA_947086415.1 of Pammene aurita. Lineage (NCBI taxonomy): Eukaryota > Metazoa > Arthropoda > Insecta > Lepidoptera > Tortricidae > Pammene > Pammene aurita. Next base: position 7,090,383 of record OX352314.1, on the reverse strand, counting down.
TACTATACTATACTATACTATACCATACTGCTGGCTTACATTACGTGCCGTACGCGGCGCCCGAGGTGGTGGCGCGCGCGCGCTCCGGCGCCGCGCCGGGCTACAGCGCCAGCTGCGACATGTGGAGCCTCGGCGTCATCTTCGTACGTATACTATACTATACTATACTATACTATACCATACTGCTGGCTTACATTACGTGCCGTACGCGGCGCCCGAGGTGGTGGCGCGCGCGCGCTCCGGCGCCGCGCCGGGCTACAGCGCCAGCTGCGACATGTGGAGCCTCGGCGTCATCTTCGTACGTATACTATACTATACTATACTATACTATACCATACTGCTGGCTTACATTACGTGCCGTACGCGGCGCCCGAGGTGGTGGCGCGCGCGCGCTCCGGCGCCGCGCCGGGCTACAGCGCCAGCTGCGACATGTGGAGCCTCGGCGTCATCTTCGTACGTATACTATACTATACTATACTATACTATACCATACTGCTGGCTTACATTACGTGCCGTACGCGGCGCCCGAGGTGGTGGCGCGCGCGCGCTCCGGCGCCGCGCCGGGCTACAGCGCCAGCTGCGACATGTGGAGCCTCGGCGTCATCTTCGTACGTATACTATACTATACTATACTATACCATACTGCTGGCTTACATTACGTGCCGTACGCGGCGCCCGAGGTGGTGGCGCGCGCGCGCTCCGGCGCCGCGCCGGGCTACAGCGCCAGCTGCGACATGTGGAGCCTCGGCGTCATCTTCGTACGTATACTATACTATACTATACTATACTATACCATACTGCTGGCTTACATTACGTGCCGTACGCGGCGCCCGAGGTGGTGGCGCGCGCGCGCTCCGGCGCCGCGCCGGGCTACAGCGCCAGCTGCGACATGTGGAGCCTCGGCGTCATCTTCGTACGTATACTATACTATACTATACTATACTATACCATACTGCTGGCTTACATTACGTGCCGTACGCGGCGCCCGAGGTGGTGGCGCGCGCGCGCTCCGGCGCCGCGCCGGGCTACAGCGCCAGCTGCGACATGTGGAGCCTCGGCGTCATCTTCGTACGTATACTATACTATACTATACTATACTATACTATACCATACTGCTGGCTTACATTACGTGCCGTACGCGGCGCCCGAGGTGGTGGCGTGCGCGCGCTCCGGCGCCGCGCCGGGCTACAGCGCCAGCTGCGACATGTGGAGCCTCGGCGTCATCTTCGTACGTATACTATACTATACTATACTATACTATACCATACTGCTGGCTTACATTACGTGCCGTACGCGGCGCCCGAGGTGGTGGCGCGCGCGCGCTCCGGCGCCGCGCCGGGCTACAGCGCCAGCTGCGACATGTGGAGCCTCGGCGTCATCTTCGTACGTATACTATACTATACTATACTATACCATACTGCTGGCTTACATTACGTGCCGTACGCGGCGCCCGAGGTGGTGGCGTGCGCGCGCTCCGGCGCCGCGCCGGGCTACAGCGCCAGCTGCGACATGTGGAGCCTCGGCGTCATCTTCGTACGTATACTATACTATACTATACTATACTATACCATACTGCTGGCTTACATTACGTGCCGTAGGCGGCGCCCGAGGTGGTGGCGCGCGCGCGCTCCGGCGCCGCGCCGGGCTACAGCGCCAGCTGCGACATGTGGAGCCTCGGCGTCATCTTCGTACGTATACTATACTATACTATACTATACCATACTGCTGGCTTACATTACGTGCCGTACGCGGCGCCCGAGGTGGTGGCGTGCGCGCGCTCCGGCGCCGCGCCGGGCTACAGCGCCAGCTGCGACATGTGGAGCCTCGGCGTCATCTTCGTACGTATACTATACTATACTATACTATACTATACCATACTGCTGGCTTACATTACGTGCCGTACGCGGCGCCCGAGGTGGTGGCGCGCGCGCGCTCCGGCGCCGCGCCGGGCTACAGCGCCAGCTGCGACATGTGGAGCCTCGGCGTCATCTTCGTACGTATACTATACTATACTATACTATACTATACCATACTGCTGGCTTACATTACGTGCCGTACGCGGCGCCCGAGGTGGTGGCGCGCGCGCGCTCCGGCGCCGCGCCGGGCTACAGCGCCAGCTGCGACATGTGGAGCCTCGGCGTCATCTTCGTACGTATACTATACTATACTATACTATACTATACCATACTGCTGGCTTACATTACGTGCCGTACGCGGCGCCCGAGGTGGTGGCGCGCGCGCGCTCCGGCGCCGCGCCGGGCTACAGCGCCAGCTGCGACATGTGGAGCCTCGGCGTCATCTTCGTACGTATACTATACTATACTATACTATACTATACCATACTGCTGGCTTACATTACGTGCCGTACGCGGCGCCCGAGGTGGTGGCGCGCGCGCGCTCCGGCGCCGCGCCGGGCTACAGCGCCAGCTGCGACATGTGGAGCCTCGGCGTCATCTTCGTACGTATACTATACTATACTATACTATACTATACCATACTGCTGGCTTACATTACGTGCCGTACGCGGCGCCCGAGGTGGTGGCGCGCGCGCGCTCCGGCGCCGCGCCGGGCTACAGCGCCAGCTGCGACATGTGGAGCCTCGGCGTCATCTTCGTACGTATACTATACTATACTATACTATACCATACTGCTGGCTTACATTACGTGCCGTACGCGGCGCCCGAGGTGGTGGCGCGCGCGCGCTCCGGCGCCGCGCCGGGCTACAGCGCCAGCTGCGACATGTGGAGCCTCGGCGTCATCTTCGTACGTATACTATACTATACTATACTATACTATACCATACTGCTGGCTTACATTACGTGCCGTACGCGGCGCCCGAGGTGGTGGCGCGCGCGCGCTCCGGCGCCGCGCCGGGCTACAGCGCCAGCTGCGACATGTGGAGCCTCGGCGTCATCTTCGTACGTATACTATACTATACTATACTATACTATACCATACTGCTGGCTTACATTACGTGCCGTACGCGGCGCCCGAGGTGGTGGCGCGCGCGCGCTCCGGCGCCGCGCCGGGCTACAGCGCCAGCTGCGACATGTGGAGCCTCGGCGTCATCTTCGTACGTATACTATACTATACTATACTATACTATACCATACTGCTGGCTTACATTACGTGCCGTACGCGGCGCCCGAGGTGGTGGCGCGCGCGCGCTCCGGCGCCGCGCCGGGCTACAGCGCCAGCTGCGACATGTGGAGCCTCGGCGTCATCTTCGTACGTATACTATACTATACTATACTATACCATACTGCTGGCTTACATTACGTGCCGTACGCGGCGCCCGAGGTGGTGGCGCGCGCGCGCTCCGGCGCCGCGCCGGGCTACAGCGCCAGCTGCGACATGTGGAGCCTCGGCGTCATCTTCGTACGTATACTATACTATACTATACTATACTATACCATACTGCTGGCTTACATTACGTGCCGTACGCGGCGCCCGAGGTGGTGGCGCGCGCGCGCTCCGGCGCCGCGCCGGGCTACAGCGCCAGCTGCGACATGTGGAGCCTCGGCGTCATCTTCGTACGTATACTATACTATACTATACTATACTATACTATACCATACTGCTGGCTTACATTACGTGCCGTACGCGGCGCCCGAGGTGGTGGCGCGCGCGCGCTCCGGCGCCGCGCCGGGCTACAGCGCCAGCTGCGACATGTGGAGCCTCGGCGTCATCTTCGTACGTATACTATACTATACTATACTATACTATACCATACTGCTGGCTTACATTACGTGCCGTACGCGGCGCCCGAGGTGGTGGCGCGCGCGCGCTCCGGCGCCGCGCCGGGCTACAGCGCCAGCTGCGACATGTGGAGCCTCGGCGTCATCTTCGTACGTATACTATACTATACTATACTATACTATACCATACTGCTGGCTTACATTACGTGCCGTACGCGGCGCCCGAGGTGGTGGCGCGCGCGCGCTCCGGCGCCGCGCCGGGCTACAGCGCCAGCTGCGACATGTGGAGCCTCGGCGTCATCTTCGTACGTATACTATACTATACTATACTATACTATACCATACTGCTGGCTTACATTACGTGCCGTACGCGGCGCCCGAGGTGGTGGCGCGCGCGCGCTCCGGCGCCGCGCCGGGCTACAGCGCCAGCTGCGACATGTGGAGCCTCGGCGTCATCTTCGTACGTATACTATACTATACTATACTATACTATACCATACTGCTGGCTTACATTACGTGCCGTACGCGGCGCCCGAGGTGGTGGCGCGCGCGCGCTCCGGCGCCGCGCCGGGCTACAGCGCCAGCTGCGACATGTGGAGCCTCGGCGTCATCTTCGTACGTATACTATCATCATCATCATCATTTTAGCCATTCATCGCCCACTGCCACAGAATAACTAATAGTACTACCGTACAGAAAATTCACTCCTTCACAAAAGTCAAATTTAGGTATAAAATTATACCGATACTCGCCGCCTGCAAACAAAATTGAAACTTATAACCGCGCACGAACCGTGAATCTTCTTTGCGCGATGCCCGAGCTGTGAGTGTCGGCACGGGTTGTCACTTGACAAGTTTTTGTACCTACATATACCTACTGATTTATTATTTTTAAGATAAATATGTAGGAATTACAAACGTTTATTCTGTAAACATAACATTTTTATCCGGAAATAATATGTGTGATTCTCACGGAAGTAGGTATGCTGCAGCCGTATTCCTTTGAAAATCCTATATCGGTCAGTTCCTAATATTGTTTTTGGGCAATCAATATTATATCTTTTATACGGATTAGATCGAGGTTTAGGTTTCGAAGCCATTGTGTGTTTTCAATTTAGCGCTCGCGCCACGTGACACGAGTATCGTCCGAGCCGAGCGGCAGCCCACTGCCATACGCCTGCCCGGGAGGCGCGCCGGACAAATGTACCTAAACTGCGTAGTGAAACCCCCCTGCCACTGCTGAGCATAGGCCTCTCTTCGAGTACGCCATTTATCCCGGTCCTGAGCTAATCTCATCCAGAAGTGACCTGCGACCTTCCGAATGTCATCCACCCAACGAGCCAACGGACGCCAAGGACTCCTTTCATCCGAAATTGGCCAATCCGTCAACATTTTGGTCCACCTGCCGTCACGTCACCCAGCCTTGCAACATGTCCTGCCCAATTCCATTTGAGTTTAGTAATGGTATCTTCTACGTCTCGCACCTTGGTGCGACGTCGGATCTCTACATTTCTAACTCGGTCTTGAAGTTTAATGCCGAGCATGGCGCGCTCCATGGCTCTCTGCCATACTATAATATACTGCTGGCTTACATTAAGGAAACTTTGTTTCTCCTTCTATCTATTCAGCCCGTATCCACCCACTACTGAGTATAGGCCTCTCCTTTCCTACGCCACTCTCCTCGGTCCCGTGCCGGTCCCATCCACTGCACACCCGCCTTTCGGCAGATATCATCTGACCATCTGGTTGACGGTCTCCACGCTGACATTTTGCCCCATTTTAGCCACCATTCAGTAACCAGTCTCGTTATTTTTTAATGATAAATACATAGGGTAAATCGCCAGTAACTGGCCACCTTTTAGTAACTGGGCCACCTTATGATTTCTATTTGTAGGTGAATAAAGTTAATTTTAGTACAAGGTATAAATTAAGTAAAAATTTCAATAACTGGCCACATTTTAGTTACTGGCCACCTATACTAAAAATGAATTCTATTTAAAGGTGAAGAGAACTCATTTTAGTATGAGGAAAATGGCCAGTTACTGGAGATTTGCCTACTAGCCACTCGTTCAATAACTGGCCGCCTCTTACAAAAATGAGTTCTATATACCTACACACAGAATTCATTTTAGTATAGGTGGCCAGTAACTGAATGGTGGCCAGTTACTGGCGATTTACCCTATATACCACATCCCATGAACTAAATGGACTTAAGACACCTTACATTTTAAAACGACGATTGTCAGATTTATATATCCCATCATGCTCCACAAAAATGAGCTTAGGAGAGACTATTTTTAATCAACGACTATTGACACTTACAACTTTTAAAAAAAACGGGCGATAAAATCGTAAAAGGGTAGATGCCTCGGTTGTGGCCACTGTGTTTACATATTTACAAGTCTATGGTTTATTGTTAATCTCAGAGTAAATAGGGTTGTTTCCACCTACAAAAGTTAGGGTTAAATTGTAGCGCATTAAATTCTTTTATATTATAAGAACATGTAAAACCTTTTGTGGACCTTTAATAAGCATATTTTAAAATATATTTTGACAAGTGTCACTTGCCCAAGTCGAAACGCCAAGATTCTGATGACGTCACAACTCAAAGTTTGACACTGTTGACAGTTAAGACAATGACTTATAATAGTAGCGTTTCGTTATAACCAAATAGTTTTTCACAGGATAGGAGGACTTGCAGAAAACGAATAATTGTTTAATTTACTAGTACAGTCGACTACAAAGAGATGTATCCACTTTTGGACCTTATTACAACGCAATAAGGTTAAAAAGTGGATACATCTCTTTGTAGTCGACTGTACTAGATTTATCAAGATTAGCAAGAATAAAATAGTTTTAGGTAATCTGATTTATCACATCCTGATTTAGAAGACACGGTGCTAGGACATTAAAAAAAGTATCTGGTTATAACGAAACGCACTTCTTATTCAATGGCAGTTGACAATTGAAATCGTCTATGTGTTTGTTACGTGTGTAATGTAGTCAGAGCATTAGTTGTGACGTCACACGTTTTCCAGAGCGTTTTAGGCGCAAAGCATCTGTCCAAATATATTTTGTTATTTTCCCATATTTAAAGCCCCTTTCGAGGTAAAACATTCTAGGGCAGTGTTTGGTCAATACAGAACATTATACTTGTATTTCAAAATATTTGAAACAACCCGTTTATGGCAGCACAGATGGCACTGTAATCTGTCAGGTATCAGTTGTCAGCAGCCATGGAAAAAAGTGGCCAAAACTGGCCCTTTTCTAACTTTTCATCAGGGTTCTAAAGGATAATTATCAATCATATTTATGTTGATAATTATCGCAATAATTATCTTGATTTTTTTGTCTGATCTTATCGATTTGATAATAACCCTAAATTTATTAAGGCGAAATGCACAAAGAATAATATAGAGTGAAAATCAACATCGGTAGTTGAACTATAATAGAAAAAAAATCCATATATAGGGGATAATTATCCGATAGTTATCGGATAATTATCTGATAATTATCGCGATTAATATCAGATATCATAATTATCTTGATAATTCCGAACCCTGCTTTTCATTAAAATTAAATAATTCCTTATGTCAGAATCTTAACAGCCGGAGATTCATATAAATATAAAGAGATATTCATAAGAAATATATGATTATTGTCAAAAGGGCTCTGTAGAAAGTACTCTAAGCAAAATTGACTACATACATTTAACATATAAGCAATACATACATTTTAAGGTCAATACGTTACGGATGTTCACGGGTCACATTGATTTTCTATACTTACTACAGAGAAAACATATACACCACGACGCGAATGATTTTTTTTCGCGTAATTTTTGTGTGATAAAAGCTTTAAAATTGTATATATTTAAAAACTGCACTAAATATGCTTTCTTATGATATTTTTTTATTAAAAAATAAATGACATTAACTAGAAATTCCGCAACATGGCGCATGATCATATATTTCTGGTCAAGCTTTAGTAATATATTTGACTCAATACACAAATGTCATATTTCCTTATTGACACAAAATGATGGACGTCTGAAACTGAATAGACAAACTCTCGTTAAAGTGGCCAAAACCGGGACATCTGCCCTATTTCCAAATTTTCAAAGCTTGCAATTTTTTTTGCCACCATTGCTTCCAAATTGCACATTCACGAATACTAATGCAATATTTATATTTTTTATTTACAGTATTGCATGTTGTGCGGTAAGGCGCCTTTCCAGCCGACTTCCAAGAAGGAGCCCGTCACATCGTACATGGACCGTATTCGACAAGGCAGCTTTTCTATGGAGGGTCAGTATTTATTTACTTATTTAATATTTGTTATAAAAGGGCGGAATTCATGCCAGAAAGCATTCTCTATCAATCAACCAACAGGCTAAACAGACAAAAACTATAGTGTGGAAATGAGTAGTCTATTTTATAAACGATTAATATAAACTAATTAACAATTCATATTAATTAACTAGCGACCCGGCCCGGCTTCGCACGGGATAAAATGGTTATTGTGGGTTATCCCTAAGAGATAGACATATACCATCGTGAACTTTTTTTAGACCTTTTTAAGGTGTACAATACTGTAGTACATTATTTTGATCTATATCGTAGGGTTCAGTCAGCGTTTGCAATGTAAGCGCAAAAAATGTGTTTATTTACGACATCACATTAGAAACCTCTAAAATTATCAGTGTTTCTTTACTATATTATGCAGTAGCGCTTGCCCGCGGCTTCGCTTGCGTTAAATTCGGGGTAACACGGTTCCCCTTTCCTGATTGCCCCCCGGAATGCTCCATACAAACTTCCACCCCCCATTTTAGGGAAGTGGGGACTTAGAAAGAGACAAAAAGTAGCCTATGTCACCATCCCTTCAACTATCTCCACTTAAAAAATCACGTCAATTCGTCGCCCCGTTTTGCCGTGAAAGACGGACAAACAAACAAACACACACATACACTTTCCCATTTATAATATTAGTATGGATATGGATTAATAACGTCAAGTATACAATTAATTAAAACTAATTTATTTATAATTACTAAGCATGCAGGCAGTTATGACAACTGATATTGCCTGTATCCAGTAATCATTACGGCAGTTATCGTTACCGAGTAGATGTATGCATGTCTAATTTATTTTTAAACTGGTTCACATTTTGTGCCAAAACCACGTCTTTTGGGAGTTTGTTCCACACCCTCACGAGTCGGTTGCTCAGAAAATGTTTGTACGGGTTACTGTAGGACCTATATCTTTCTAGCTTTAAGTGATGACCTCTCAGACGGGTGTATTTATAATGAATGAACGACTGTTGTATTTCAGGCCCAGCATGGGAGGCGGTGTCGAGCGACAGCAAACGACTGGTGGCGACTCTCCTGACCCGGGAACCGAACCGCAGACCGTCCCCGGACGACGTACTTGCAGCTCTGGGTGTCCATGACGACCAGGGCAGCTTCAAATTAGCCGTGAGTACTCTTTCTGCTAGCTTAATGTATAAGACCAAGTAAACCTACAGAAGAAATGAATAAATGAAATAAATAAATCGTCGGCCGGGTGGCCATTGTTGTACAGGTGGCCTTAGCTTAACTTAGTGCCAGTCATTGTACAATTTATAGGCCAAGAAAATTAGATTTTTTCGAAGAATTAATTCTCAGCAGGCTGGTAATCGCTTTAATACCTTCATGTGGTCCTAAATGCATGTAATCTGAGTTTGCCCAATCCCAAGAGGTGTGCATAACTTTTTAGCGAAATTTTTGCTCTTTGTCAGGTTTTTGCTTGTAGCTCGAAAACAGTACGTCCGACGGAAAATGTCATGTTTATCAATATTAAAGAGGGTTAAATTATGCGTCGAATGAGTAACTTAACTTCTAATTCGGTTCAGCGGTACAGCCGAAATCAAAAGTTATAAACCGGGAAAATGTCTCATTTAATTGAAAAACTCGTAAACAAGCACTTTGACGATTTACATAGATTCTCTCACTAATACATAGCGTATATTTTGTACCTGTTTTAGGGAGTATTCATAACTCAATATTGATAAAGTGGAACATGTTTCCCTGTACTGAACATATTATTTATCTATATATATAAACGTAAAAGTCCTGACTGACTGACTGACTCACTTAAATCAACGCCCAGCCCGAACCGTTGAACCTAGAGAGTTGAATTTTTCACAATAGGTAGTTTTTATAACGTTAGTATTCACTAAGAAGGGGTTTTTCAAAATTCATCCCCTAAGGGGGTAAAAAGGGGGTTGAAAGTTTGTATGGATGGGGTTTATAATTTTGAGTTAGAGATTTGAAACTTCATACGTGTACTAATAATTAAAAAACAATAAAAGTGATTTCAGCGTTTTTTAAAATTCAACCTCTAACAGGGTAAAAAAGGGGTTGAAAGTTTGTATAGAGATTTTTTTTGTGACAGACTTGGAAGTTCGTTTGTAGTAGCTTACTTCAAGGCAAAAAAAACTAATTTCAGCGTTTTTCAAAATTCCGCCCCAGACGGGTTGAAACATAACTACTGAAGCTAGAAAGTTATCATTTGCAGGACGAGTTAAATTTACAATTTGTACAACTAATAAGAAGCGATTTTGAAAAATTCAACCCCTAAGGGGGTAGAAGTTTGTATCGGTGGAGTTTAAAGTTAGTCAGTAGGTAATATTATGTTGTACACCCATGATGGACAAACTGTTGCTTCTTAATTGTAGTGATGTTAACATCTTTGTACACAGTTATGCAATAAACGATTATCTTATCTTAAAATTTGGAGTTAGAGATTTGAAACTTCGTACGTTTACTAATAATAAAAAAATAATAAACGCTATTTCAGCTTTTTTCAAAATTTAACCTAGAATGGGATTAAAAAGGGGTTGAAAGTTCGTATAGAGATTTACAATTTTTTTTGGTTTGAGATTTACTATTCCTATTTCCGTTCCGTTCCATTTCCATGTTCCAGAGTGAGCTCTTACAATAGTTTGGTCATCGTATATCGCCAAATAAAACCACCACAACATAGTACACAAAGAAGTTACGCAAATAATAGGGTACATTTACGTTATTATATGCATATTAACACTTATTTGTAACTGAAACTATGTCTACGCTACGTTACCCTTTTTTTCGCCAAAATAGCTATAAGTATGAATAGATTAAGAAGATGGTTCGGGGATTAACAAAAGTTAGTTAAGAAGATAAAATTGGGTATGAAACTCTGTATGAGGATACGTATTATACGCGGACGAAGTCGCGGGCGGAAAGCTAGTCATAACATAAATATCATAATATTCTTAATTACTTTAAGTGAAATTGCAGTTATTACGGTTTGCCATTGTTTACTAATCAAAACTTAATTCTCAAGATCCTTATTGCTATCTGTCTTTAAAAAAACCGGCCAAGTGCGAGTCGGGCTTGCGCACAAAGGGTTTCGTGCCATTATCTACAAAAACGGCAAAAAAAAACATGTCTGTTGTAGGAGCCCCCATAAATATTAATTTTAATCTGTTTTTAGTATTTGTTGTTATAGCGGCAACAGAAATACATCATCTGTGTAAATTGGGTACTTTCCTGGGTAAAAAAATTATAATTCTATTTAGTCCGTCAGTTACATTATCAAAAAATATTGGACACGTATTTTTTATTTTGTCAATCAAACAAAAATTGGTGAAGATATACCCCGTTAAAGTTCCGCGTGACGTCACACTATACTAAAAATTGTACTGAAATGTGACGTCACGCGGAACTTTAACGGGCTATATCTTCACCAATTTTTGTTTGATTGACAAAATAAAAAATACGTGTCCAATATTTTTTGATAATGTAACTGACGGACTAAATAATTTTTTTTAGCAAAGTAGCCAATTTCAACTGTCTAACTATCACGGTTCAGCCTCAGTAGGTACAGCCTGGTGACAGACGGAGAGCGGACGAGTCTTAGTAATAGGGTCCCGTTTTTACCCTTTGGGTAAGGAACCCTAGAAATAAGTAATCAAAACTCGTTACTTCCAGGATATGACCAAAGCCGAACTCTACAAGCGTCGCAGCAAGAACAAGCAGCGAGCATCCTCCGAGACGGCCGACATGGCGGAGGAGTCTGCGCTGATGCTCACCCTCAACTCCATCAAGAGCAGAGACAACACCTCCATAGACCACGACGTGGAGCTCATCAAGGCCAACACGCTGGACACGCCCGTCGTGGAAGAGGCTAGTGAGGATACCGATGAGGTTAGTTCATGTGTTCATTTTACTTTGATTATTATAATTTTGACCTCAGTGGAGGTGAGAAATTCTTCTTTTATTTTTAAGGTGGTCCCATTACATTGAAATTATATAATACAGTATATGTGAAAATGAGAGTTATGTAAATTTTTACCAACCGAAAAGAAATTAGGGATCAAAATGTACCTTACACTGACAAATTCCAAAAATTACATGGAGTTGTGTAAAAACTAGAAAAAAGACATGGGATTAGGTTGCCAAGCGGACCCAGGCTCAGTTCAGCGGTGGCAAACACCGGGACATACGTTAGGCTAAGAGGATGATCAGTCAAATTTTACTAAACTTATTTATTTTATACCACCTACACAAATTACAACGGCTGACAACTGACATTTAACTCAACGATTTTAACACGTGTATAAAAGTTTCGGTTTCGTTTCTGTTGAAACTGGAGCGAGAGCCGAACATTCGGTTTCGGCAAAAAAAAATGTTTTGGTCGGACACTAATTTATCAATATTATTCTAATCTGTTCCAGGTACCGAGCGTCAAACCCGTAGAGAAAACATACTCCAAATCCAGATCAAAATTAGACGATTACATTTATATCGAGAGTAGCCAAGGCCTCGACGGCACGGAAGTCGCCTTCCCCAAAACTAGTCGCACCAAGAAAGCTAAAGAATCCACCTCGCCCGTCCCGAGGAAACGCAGAAAAGTTGACAAACCTAAACCCAAAGTCAACGGAGAAGGAACAACTAATACTAGGGAACTACGTAGCAAGGAGAAACCTAGCCCCAGCAGACCGAAGGAATCAATAGAGAACGAGAAAGCGGTCACTAGGGTCACCAGGAAACGGAAATACGACGAGATGACCAGCTCCAAACCGGTCCTCAGAGAGAAAGGACAAAACGGGAGACAGTCGAAAAACAGCGAAACTAGAGAGGCTACCAGGAAAATCGCGCGGCGGAAGAAACCGGCGCCACTAACAATAGACGTTACAACCAATGTGCGCATGACGCGCTCCAGAATGAGACGCCTGGAGGTCAGTCTGTCTCCCTCTCAGGTGAAAACGATCGTTCCAGCGTTCTCGTTCGAGTCGGATAAGCGGGGCTCGTCGGAGAGTACCTCTACTAAGAAGACACGCAAAGCCAGAGCTAACAAGGCGCGCCACACTACCGGCCGCGCCACGCGCTCGCGCGCCGGCAGGAGGTGAAGCTCAGATACTATAGGTCTTATGTGCTGAAAACTCGGTCTATTGCTAACTTTATGTCGATACACATAAGGTTTACCAGTGTTCAGTTATGTCACCTATGCGATATTCGAGTGTTTTTGGTAGTTTGACCTATTAGTGTAACGGGGTCGGCCAAAGCTTTGCAAATGAATTTGTCAGTAAAAAAGGAGACAATTTTGAAAAGAACTATGTTCAAAGCTTTTTTTCTGACATTTTTTTTTGTCAAACGATAACTGGCCGCGATTTTTGCACTGTACGAAGTCTGAGCAAACTAGAGTAGCTGAAAGTAACTTAGCATAATATACGCTATATCTTAATTGAAGTGTAAATTAAGAGATGTGTATATAAATTCTCGACAACTTTCCAATGCTGTGATTGGTTGCTAATGATAATTAACAGTGTTTAGAATCGCGTCAACAGTTAATCCTACACTGACAGCATTCAGCCTCTAATATACCGAATATGTTTAAACACGTTCAAGGCAACATCAAATCCAAGTTTATTTCTGCCCATGTTAATTTACATAAACTTCTAACTTCTTCAACTATCCTTTTTCTGATTCTTTCTAAGCTTACATACCTATTATGCTATTATTTTGGGATAAAAAGTATATCTTCTAAAGAACACGTTTTCAAATATGACGATCAATATGTGATATGACGTTTCAATGAAGTTTAATGATTTAATACAATCGTGGAATTAACTACTTTAAAATATAAAAAATGATCATATCAAAAAATATGAAGATTTTTTTTAAATTACTATAATAAGTGTAGTACGATGCTGTCAGTGCCAGGCGTGCCAGGCGTGCCAGGCGTGCCAGGCGTGCCACTGCCCTCCCTAACCTCCAAATATCGACAGAATAGTGATGGAATAAAAACAGGCGCTTTTGCTCAGCGTAGTGATGGGACGAAATTATTTATTGGAGAGTAAGTTATATCGTAGTTAGCTCCACCCTAGTTCGATAAAGGGCTATTCCCACTTTTTACCTCCGATTTGAAACAATCCCTACTGTCACCAATGTCAACAAGTTTGTGGTAATATTGGGAGTAAGCCTTCGATTAAAAATAGAAACCTGTTTTTATTTTTTAATCCCTCTATTTAATGTTAATTTAAAATATTTACGATACCTTTTTTCCTTATTATTACCATTAGAGTTAATTCTTTGATGTTGGTTATTATGTATTTCAGTAGATAATATAATAATTAATAGGTAATTTTGTGTGTGAGTGCGCACTTGGCCCATAGTTGAAATATACGAGTTCTATCTGTATTTTGTTTGCATCGTCGCGCCATGCGACGCCATGTTGCGTCATGCAACGCCACAAGGCGCCATGCAGCGTCATATCGCGCAAATAAGCGCCATGTCGCGCAATAAAGCGCCATATCGCGCCATGGCGCCGCGCAAGATACATTAAACAGATCTCTTTCCATTAAGACGAACTTAGGTTGTTTGTGTATATTTGTTTGGGAAATAGATTTAGTAGGTTAAATTTGTAAATGTTTTTCGAAATAATGTAACAGCAGTGTTTGGAGTATTGTTTATCTTCCATTGTTCTGTACGAGTGTGAAACTATACTCTGTGCTTTTTCAGATACTTAAATGACAGTTTCATTGCAATATTTAAACCGATTCTGTCTGGCTTTGTACAATAATAACATTTGAATTGGGCAGATTACGTGGTAAATTATTAAAATGACAGGTGGATTGGACAGATTGGGGCAGATCGAGCTGTCATTTTAGTATCTGGAGAAAGAACAGAGACAACGATGTGCTACGCGGTTCGTGCCAAAGCATGTTTGGAGCCACCGCTACGATTGCGTTATTGAATTCAATGAATTTGTGAAACTTTTCCTTCTCGTTTTAAGGGCTTCTACCAAATAAAACTATTGTTTTGATTATTTCATTGTAAATAATTTAGCATTTAGTACAAAATCGGTGGAAGAATTAATTATATAAATTAAAAATTATAAAAAATAATCTCAATACGAAAGGGTCCGCGCGGCATATCATTGGAAGCGTGGCTTAGTGATAATTATATCGAAATTCAGTTTTGCCAACATAATAATTATATTTCTTAAGCGAAATCTAAATCAATAAAACTTTCAAGTCAAATCGTTTGCTTCGTGATATTTATATATGTTTTTTTTACAACAATAGTGAGAAAAATAAGTACATGGAACATAAGGAGGATTTTATTTGCATAAAACATCACACTGGATTTCAAACTTTTTGTTTTAAGGAAATCGAAGACCAAGGTGATGAGTACCATGTAAGATGAATTATATTGTTGACATTAAATTTATTTTTACTTTTAATCACAGAAAAATATCAATGTAGGGGTGTTTTTACAAGTGCAATGCGAAATAAATGGAAAAAAGTCAGTGCAAGTTTTTGAAATTAAAACTTAAAAAGTTTCCCTGAGTGTTGCCAGCAAAATTTACAAAGCTCGTGTAAGATCACCCAGAAAACGCATAATTTACAAATCAGTGCCGAAATAACGAAATTTCGTTTTAGGAAATTGAATTTCCACAGCTTAAAATGTAAAAGATAGCCTTTACGTCACTATCGTAACGTGTTAAAGTGCACTTAATGGAATGTACCAAAAGATTATATAATTTTATAACAAAGTGTTAGAGTTACTATTGAAGTCGGCGACAGACAAATTTTGTAAAGCGTTACACTATGCCGGACGGAGATATTTGATTGTAATAAATATACCATTTTAACATTAACTGTTACGTTGTTTTAATCGCCTTTCCCACGTTTAAACAATGCTTCAAGTTTCATATCGTGGAGGTCAACAGTCATTTAAAATGACTGCCACAGAACTGCGTACAATTAGGACTCTTATATCATTTCAGTTCAAGTTAGCTCTCCAATCCAATTCTCTGCTCGCTATCCAATTTATGATCAATTATCAAAGTGATCATTAAGTACAATCATTTTATGCTAGTTCTGGAAATATTTCTATATACCCGTAAAGAAATCAAAACCTATGCAAGCAATGAGGATATAAACCCACAGGTTATCCTGTAATTTTCAATTACTGTTGTGCCACTTTCTACAGAATTAATCACATCACATGCAAAAGAAAGAGTGATTTTATTGATTATGAGCAGAATCGAGCTAGCTGTTGTGAAGAAATAGTATAAGAGATTTATTGTTCAATTTTGGCACAAGACTCAAACTCAAACTCAAACTCAAACATTTATTCAGTAAGTAGGCCACAAGGGCACTTTTACACGTCAAAGTAAAAGAGAGAGAAAAAAAATCAAACTACACCGGTTCTAACCCTACACCTCTGACCCGAGAAGAATTATGTCCGGCAAGAAACTCGGCGGGACTTATTTTTTCAAAACAACAGTACATCAAAACTAAACAATACATATAAGTGCGTTGTTCTATAAGAAAACATATCAAACCAAGGTTAGATTAACCAACAATAGGTTATAGTTTAAGAAAAATACCAAAGAAAAAAGATGAGTCCAAATCTGACTATTGAAAATAAATTACATACAAGTTTGATATACTTTCTTACCTGAACTGTGTCTTCTACATAAATTTCCAAATTATAATAATCCATCATCAACAGTTAGAAATAAACTTTGAATTTAAATGTTACTATCTGTATAATTTTTTTTTTTTTTTGGGAAGAAAGAAAATGCAATCATTTATTGAGCAAATGGTAAACATACAGACAAATAAAACATATTTCGGTGGAACTAAGCAATAAATATAAAATGTCAGTCGGAGTGTGGAAGCGCAGCACCATCATCGAAGCCAAAGAGTTTTGCTACTGGCTTCCATTTATGGCGGGTACCTCGGATGCACATGCTCGTCGCTCTAATTATAGAGGTAGTTATACGGGCCCTGAGCCAGCCTAAAACACTGGACAGGGATCTATTCCAGCGAGATGCCAGTGCTTCCCCGAGGTGTTTTACGAAGGTGGCCAGTTGTGGGGCAAAAACTCCATCCACAGAGGTGACGAGGGGTATAAAGGTGGCATGACGTGACTCGCAGGCATTCGAGTATTTTTTTTGTTTTTCTGATTCAGCAGATTTCAAGACAGAAATAACAGGGCGTGATATGTAAGAGGGAGCGGTGTCAACAACACGGATATCGAATAACGCCTCCCTCTGTGCAATCCACACGCCTCGGCATGCTAAATCTCCTCGTAGACCAGTGTCACCTTCAGTGATTATGGGTTCTTTGACAACATTTCCCCATGCATGTTGACATAGTTCGCAGAAGAGATCCCTTAATTCATTGTGTCGTCTCGTGATGAGACCGCCGGTTTTACAACACAGGGCATGATCGATGTTGAAATCGTTATTACCGCATCCATCACAAGATTTTGGCATTGAGATCGGTGTTCGATGGTAACGTATTGAAAGGGCATCTCGGAATTCATGTGGAGAAAGGTCAAAATGGTCTTTGCTTGTAGGTATAACGGATAGCCAACTGGAGGATTTTGTTTTCATTTTGGTTGCAATTGACCTTTCTATGGCTCTTTTTTTGATGGGTGGGAGATTGGTTAAAATCGAGTCTAAAAAATTATCGTCGTGAGCTTCTTTTAGTTTGTGGCATTCTTTACGTGCATCCATGAGGGATTTATGATGTTTTGCAAGTTCCATATGGCTCATTTCAATAAGGGACGATGAAAGAACTGAGCAGCCTTTTTTAGACATATCATAGTATAAGTTTGAGGTGGTAGCACCATTAGATATTGCTAAACCACCTTTATGAATAGGTAGTGAAAATAAGTCGGCTTCTAATGATGACACGTCACCTCCAAATAGGATCGGCAAAAAGGTTGTGCGTAAGGTATTTGTTAAAGGATCAAAGTATTCTGCGGCATCCTTAAGAACTCTTGACAAAAAGGTCCATTGAAATTGTGCAGCTTTGGTGAGAGCAGTGTAGGCAGCTTGTGGTGAGTCTTTACATATGAGTGATAACTTTTCTACAGTGGAAACCCAACGATTTATGTTATTTTTTACATATTCTTCTTTCCCTTCTCCGATGTAACTTCCAAGATATCGAGATCCAGTTACAATTGAAACATTAGTGTTTTTGAATATATGAGTTGCTTCTTGTTTGTCAGACTCTGATACTATTAAAAATGATTTTTTGCCTTGGGGGAAATATCCGTAGGCAGGCCCTATGCTACTTATCTTTTTCCACCATTTGAATAGGTTATTAATGTTACCTTGGGCAGAAGAGTCATCAGCATACCAACATTGAGTGGTGCTTTGGTCATCTTTGAGTTTATTTATTAGGGCTAAAGTAGCAAGGGCATAAAGTGGCATAGCTAACGGATCTCCTTGGGTGACACCTTCTTTGCTGTAAATTCTCATATCCGAATTGCGAATGACTAGCTCTGCGTGACCATTATATGTATTGTAAAGAAAGCGAGCACAATGTGGCCAGTATATTCGTGCTTGCCAAAGGGCTAGTTGCCTGTTGACAGCATTAAAAGCATTGTTTGCATCAACAAGAAGTAATCCCCAGTGTGAGCTGGGTTGGCATTCTTTTTCGAATAGATCATTCATTGCGTGTATTGCACCTTCGATGCCACTGCTTAATCCACTGCAAAGTTGCAAATTTGTGCAAGCTTCGGTAACCTCGGAACCAGTGGCTTGAATCATACATTTTGATAAAATTCTCCGAAGGCATTCACCAATACCGATTGGTCTCACTCCTGGGCATTTGTCCAGGGCTACAAGGCGACTTGACATGAGTGCTTGTATGTCGGTCCAAGGAACATATTCATTATTTAGTTTCATAGTTAGATGAGCAATAGCAGTCCTAAGGTGTAAGCTTGCTTCGCCAAAACGTAATAAGTAATCTTTCCAGTTTTCAGATCTGGTGCCTGTTGGCCCACCTCCGCCGTGTAATTTCCTGGCGACTGATTCGACATGGTCACAGGTTATGTCAACATCGAGTAGTGGAGGTATTTCAGAAAGTTTTTCCGGTAGTGTGAATAAGGATGGGTCTGGGGTAGTTGCGGGAGGATGTTTTTCTTCTAAGACGTCTCCGACGGTTTTTCCCAATGTATCAACTTCATCATTAGTGTTAAGAATTTTGCATGTGTCTTTTGTTAGAAGCCAATTTAGGGCTTCGCGAATTTTGCCTTGCAAAATTAAGCGTGTGAAAATTTTGGTTACGTCGTCAATGTTGGAGTTTTTACGATTATAAGCATTGCTTAGAGAGATGTCTGCCTTCGTAGATTCAGTTATCAGGATTTCATATTGTTCTTCAGCCCATAATTTTAGGCGGCGATCGAGTAACCTGGTTATGTCTCTTGCTTTTTTTATGTTCTTGTCTCTTTGTAACATTACGGCGATAAAGATTAAAACGCGTTCTGAGGGATAATCCAATTTGACAAGAAGTTCAATTTCATCGGCTAATGTATGTATAAATTTTCTACTAACGGTGTTAGAAGGAAGATCGTATAGTTTACCGTGAAGATTACATATTTTGTCCCAACGTTTTTGCCAAGCTCCTGTCTTTGATCCGATATTGTTAAGAAAGGGCGAACCAAAGGCTTCTTCTAGGGGCGATGTGTACGTGTGCCCAACTCCGTCAGATATTCGTTGTGTGCTTGATTGAATATCATGGGCGGCACGTATATGACGTTGTAAACCATTACGTTTGAAAGATCTGGAGCAATGTGGGCACTGCACGGTGCTCGAAAGATTTTCATGTCGACTTGTCAAAACAATATTTTCAGAACTTGCGGAAGCCATTATAAGGCTTTAGTTTTTCATGGTGATTTATTGAAATATATATGTTAATGATTGCACTGATTACTAAACACTGATAATTTTGATAATAAGAGCAAAATAATAGTATACTTGAAAAAATCTGATTTGGTAAACAAGATTTGAAGTGTTGACTCGTCGCTAGGCAACCCCAATCTGTTGTGTAGCTAGAAGGCATAAGCCTTATACTTATAAGTACTTATAACTCATAAGACCCCTATGATTTTATTATAGGGGTTTTGTTATACTGGTAAATTCGTTTGCTCGTTCAGTATGATAATGTATTCGTAATAGAGTTTTTTTTAGAAATCGCAAGTTCTTAGTTCGAGTCGGACTAATAGGTTAAAACAAATCTAATAAGTGCATCCTTGTAAACTAAACCAGTAAAAAATATGGAAAGAACTTCTTTAGGGAAAGAAAGAAGAGTCCTTATATTGGCTTATAAAAAACGAATGGTATGAGGAGCTCATACATTCTACGCCACTTTTCTTTCCGGATAAACTCTATATTCTAAATATTCAGTGATATTGATATCAACTGAGATATCATTTCTTTTCAAAAAAAATTAAGGTGTTTTCAAGTTTTCACGCGCAGTGAGTTCCGCGCTTGTGTAGTAGCTTTATTAGTGATGTCGCTATCATACAAACGTCAAGTTACGATTCGATGTTATTGTACAACCACCCTAATAATTAGGAATGTTTCATGAAAATTGGCTATCATTGATGTATAAAATAAATGTTTCATTAAATCTTTTAATCAAATAAGTTATTAAAATAAATGTAATACATTATTTTTAATAATTTCTCATGAAATATGTTGCCACTTCAGAAATAACGAGAAAAGTAAATTGGCAGAGTGGCAAACGTCAGACGATCTCGATGTCGGAGTTTGTGTAACAAAAATAATTAATATCTCGGAGTTTTGTGACAATATTATGTGAATAATGAGATGAAAGTGTGAATAAATGTTAGAATAGTGTCTGTTAGTGATTATGGCGCATAGTGGTGGTGTTTTGAGCTCGGATATATCTCGTCGGAATCCGCAAGATGAGTACGAGCTCATTCAAAGGATTGGCTCGGGCACCTATGGGGACGTTTACAAGGTACGGACTAGTCTTGAACTTGAAATATTACTTCTAAACGGGTTAAGTAGCATTATAGTGAATATTACATACTAATAGACTTGATTATTAATCTTAAATAATTATTCTTATTCATACATTTTTTGTGCTGTACATGTCTCATTCCATTATTGCCACAGCTGATTTGAAAAAGAAATCGTTTTGCTATTAATTTTCATCGTTTGTTTTGAAAAAACAATAGGGCCACGTAGGCCACGTCCTTGGGCGAGCAAGAATTGATTGCTAACAATAAGTTGAAACTGGGGTCTTTATTGTTTTATCCTAGGTATCCTACAGATGTGGTCCTACAAATACTCACTAATACAGATAGATATTTACTACTCTACAATTTATTTCTGAGAAAAATTGATCATATAGTTACTTTACCTTTGGAACAGTAGGGTCATTGTGCTAGTTTTTGTCCACACTCCATCCATACTTACTTATTTATATATTTAAATTCAAGGTTTCCCAAAATTAGAGCTTTAAATTGAAATATTCTACTAAAGAATAAACTATGAATAGAAAATTTGTTGCCCTTAAAAAGTTTTTCCCGTATATTTGTAGCAGTTTAATTAGGTGGACAGTAAACTGGCACTGGACGGGAAACTAGCACACTCATCTTATACCAATTAAATTTCAACCCTATGAGATATACATATATTGTATTCTTCTTCTTCTTCACTCTCGTTTCCTCATGACTGAGGGTTACGACAGCAATCGTCGGTAACTTTTTTCACAAAAGCTTTCCATACGGTTCTATCTTCAGCTTTTTGGATAAATATTGTATAGACAAAAGTTTATTTCAGTGAACTTTATAGTGGTTTATAAAAGACTTGAAATCATAACTGGGCCATTCTACTTGTTGTTGTACATAAGTTTTTGACACTTTTGTAAAATGCATATTTTACAATACTTGCCCATTACGTTCAGTTGCTGTTTTGTGACTGAGAAAGAGGTTTAATAAGGCTATCAATCCCGATAGCTCAGTTTAATAATAACAACTCTAAATATTCTTAGTCACAGTGGTCCTTAATTGTCTCCCGATTTGTATGAAAATAAGGCATTTACCAATGCATTACCATCTTTTAACATTAATAAAAATTAATATATGAATTTTGGTTAACACATTTCTATTATTTGGTTCAGGTACAATTTGGGAATACAATTTTATACACGAAAGTCAATGTCTATCATACAAACTTTTTCTGACAAGGCTCACAAAAAAGTAGAATGAGCCAACTAACTTGTTTATAAATATTATACCATGAACATAACTATTAGACGTATAAAATAGTAAGACATGGCATGGTCCCACGAAGATAAATCCCAGAACTGTGATTCTATAATAAGCCGCGGTCTCGTAAACACACACTCAGTTTTGAAGTTTAAATCAATCACCGCTGGTCCACGAGTTATATATGTGTGCGTGTTGCGTGTAAATACAAGGAAATTGGCTTATTATGGAATCACAATTTTGTCTTGACTATGGTCTTCACGGCACCGCATCTTCTTATTTTATATGTCTATGAACATAACTGTAATTATACAATCATACACTTATATTATAAGAACATATTGTCTAAGAAATATGCCTACTGAGTAAGCCTATATGATTTGTCAACACCTGCACTGCACCACACTCAAGTGCTGTATACATAGTTTAGGTAGTTACGATGTTAGTGCATTGGCCTAATGATGTTTAAATTACATCAATGACAATAAAATTTACCACATTAAAGTGGCAAGCGTCTGTTGTCTGTTGACACCCTGATACAAGAAGTTCTTAATATTGTTGTGTAGAGACTCCCGCCCAGAATGCAGGCAGGCATGTAGTCATGCAGGCATGTAGGCATGTGGAATGTAGTCATTCAGCCCAAGTTCTTGGTATTAGTACAATGTAATCTGCAATAGAGTCCAGAGACGTAGGCCTTTATCTCAGCATCTATGAAATTCGTAGAACACAATTAAGCAAAAGTTTTATTTAAAATACATTCTCAGTACTCAGTAGAGGTAAAATTACACCATGTCTCAATTATAGAGGTAGTAAAAAAAAAGATAAAAGATATTTATTCTTCAATTTAGGCACATTACAATGCACTTATGAACGTCAGAGAAAAAAAAAACTACCACCGGTTCTAACCCTACACCTCTGACCTGAGAAGTATTATGACCGGCAAGAAACTCCGGGGCTAGTTTTTACATTAAAATCGAAATAACTAATCCCAGATATAGAGAGGCTTGTTACGACTCACTAACAAAGGTAATTTAGTGCTTAAGTGTTCCATGAGTCCCAGCTATGGAGTTCTATCACTGATCTGGGTTTGACTTAACCAAGTTTTACTGTATAAATAAATTTAAAACTTAAATCTATTTATTTTCATGCTGCATACTGTCTATTGACTATATTCGGAATAATTACAGTATATTAATGTTTAATAAAAAGGTCACTACCAACTAGGCTAAGAAGTTCTGTTCTTAGCCTAAGCCTAGTGAGTAGTGACCCTGCCTACTACACAGTAGTTCTGGTTTGAATCTTGCTAACAGCATTTTTTCCTGAGTTATGGATGTTTTCTGTGTATCTAAATATTTATCTATATTGTATCTATTATGTATATTGTGATGTAGGACCAGGGACCGGAACCGGTAACCATTAAAGGGGTATTAGATTGGGTATTTGATAGAGTTGTTTTTAAAAACCCTATCAATTCGGTAAGCGTATCGTTTGACTTACCCGAACGAAAGGCTAACCATGTCAATACAGTTAATTCGGGTAAGTGGTTACAACCCAGCATATGGTTTCCCTATCAGATAGGGTTTTTCAAATGCGATTAAGCTATTTTAAACTCTGTGACCAATACATTAGACTTATTTATTATTCGAGGACCCTACGAGCTAAGCGCTGCCGGGCGGCACGAGCGAGCCTACAGACAAACAAGAATCTATTTGCGTATGTTTTCGTACTTACGCCTTTGATCTAGACGCTATTATTGCTTGTTAGTGCGCTAAAAGATCGTTGTGTGGTGCCGGTGTTTTTGTTCTTGCCATTCGAGCGTGACGGCTCGTGTCGGTTGAATCTTAGACCCAGGCTTATAGGAACCAAAATCAAATGCATATTGTGAAGTGTTAAAATATATAATTTTGTGTTATTCTAGTTATAGGTAGTACTTTGTTTCAATGGCTCCAGCAAAATGTGACGCCGTTCACCGATACTTCTAGTATAACGAAACGATCAATATCAGTCATTGTTGGACACTCAAGAATAGAATGATTATTTGAAAAAAATATCGTAAGAATAAACTTATGTTGATTGTATTCCCGTTAAAATGATTCAAAATAATTTCGTCGGGACTAATATATGCGAGAAAATGTAATAAAAATAATTGATTCTTAACAGAATCATTTAATCATGCTTTTTATTTTAAATAATGTTCCGCAAGAATGTATCTGGGTTTTTCGGTGTAAGAAAACATCGTGTGGAAACTGGACCTAATCCCAATAAGTTCAGGCACTTTTTGCGCGCGCGGCGGCGACGCACTATGGCCCAAATGCCCGATCAGGCTGTACAAAATTATTTTACACTCATAGACTAAAATTTACAATTTTTATTATTATTTTGCTATAATTCATGTGAAAAAAAAAACCCAGTGTAAGTTGACCTTTGTATAAGAATAATTACTAGGGCAGAAGAGGTCAGCTAAACTTGGTTATGTAATTTTAAGAGAAATGAAGCATTATTACAAATAGCACCTAAAAAAATTAATAATTAACTTAAACTATATTTAAGTATTTTAATTCTGCTATTCTTATATTTTAGGTGCCATTTGCAATAATGCTTCATTTCTCTTAAAATTAAAAACCATGTTTAGCTGACCTCTTCTGCCCTAGTAATTATTCTTATACAAAGGTCAACTTACACTGGTTAATTTTTTTTCACATTAATTATACCAAAATAATAATAAAAATAGTCAATTTTAGTCTATGAGTGTAAAATAATTTTGTCCAGCTAGATCGGGCGTTTCGGCCATAGTGCGCCGCTGCCGCGCGCGCAAAAAGTGTCTGATGGTCATAGATTATTTAAACAAGTTTATTCCTTGTCAAATGATCTGTAAATTTGGAAATTTGTAGTTCAACTCCTCCTTAATGCATAGAAACCAACGTTTTTCGAAAATTAAAATACCCTCCCAATCGATTTAAAAAAAAACCGGCCAAGAGCGTGTCGGGCCACGCTCAGTGTAGGGTTCCGTAGTTTTCCGTCCGTCACAGTAAGTGTCCCCACTTAAGAGTTAATAACACCGCCATGTAGGATATGATATGAGAGTTCCACGTACAGCGACATCTATCGGCAAATTAAGTAAACTATTGCGCGCGAGCTTAAAGTATGGAAGATGATTTTTATGGAATAATTCTTTATTGCATGAACCGATTTTCACCGTTTTTACTTTATTTGAAAGCACGTCATTTCATTGTAATTTTGTAGAAATTACAGGTACAATAAACACCTGCTTATACGGTTAAATTACAAACTTAGTTCAGAAATTATTTTGTAATTTTTTTTCAAAAACTATTCATCCTATCAAGTTCAAAATAATTTTTCTAGAAAGTTTTTATAAAGTTCTACTTTTAAGATTTTTTTCATATTTTTAAAACTTATGGTTCAAAAGTTAGAGGGGGGGGGACGCATAGTTTTTTACTTCTGGAGCGATTATATCCGAAAATATTTACATTATCGAAAAATGATTTTAGTAAACCCCTATTCATTTTTAAATACCTATCCAACAATATATCACACGTTAGGGTTGAAATGAAAAAAAAAAATCACTCCCCACTTTACGTATAGGGGAGGTTACCCTAATAAAATAAAAAAATCCACTTTTTATTTTACCACTTTGTCGGCGTGATTGATATACATATTAGTACCAAATTTCAGCTTTCTAGTGCTAACGGTCACTGAGATTATCCGCGGACGGACGGACGGACGGACGGGCAGACATGGCGAAACTATAAGGGTTCCTAGTTGACTACGGAACCCTAAAAAGGTCACTTTTTGCAAAAGTCGACGGTTTGCAAAAAGTTTACAACATTTTAATTTGAACAATTAACTGTAGTTAGAGGACCACAAAACTGACATCATATTCAAATTTCAGCTCTCCAGCACTTCCGGAACGCGAGCTATTGAATTTACAATATTTGCAAAAAAATGTGTTTTTTTGCGAATTGCGGACGATCATCTTGACCGATTTTGCTCTACCGGGGCTCATTCTCTTTGTTTTATAATTGCGCACATTTGTCATATTTAACTATTTTTTTGTCCGACCCGTAGTTTTTCCTCTAGAAGCGAAAAACTGGTTTTTACCATTTTTTTGGCACCTTAGCGCCCAATATTCACTTATAAATTTTATTGATATCAATTCCTGCCACTTTGACCTATACAAACAAATTTTTTCCTGTCCAATAGGAATTGACTGTACTTTTTATGATTTTTCCGCTAATTCTATCTGAGTATTGCTATAATTATTTGAATTGCGTGTTTTCTATAATTAAATAAATGAAATAAAATAAAATAGGAGTTGATAATAGTTTAGAAATGCCCCGAAATGTTTTGATGACTTGGCAGAAAATTTCTAAATTCACATGTTAAAAATTCAAAAAAATATATTAAAAAATTAATTGGTTGGAACCATATTTGTTTTCATTGTAATATTTTTGTCACAACTTGAAATTGTTTTACGATTACCGATAAATAATTTCCTCGCAAATGAAGTGAAAATTAGAGTGTAACCCTCGTCCATAAAACCCATTTTACACTCGACTTTTAAACGCCTCGCGTAAAATCGTACGTTTTATGCACTTGTTGTACAATCTACTATTATAATATAATAAAAATAAAATAAAATAAAATGAAATAAAAATTAAATAAAAATGAAAATAAAACGAAAACGAAACGAAAACGAAACGAAAACGAAACGTAAACGAAACGTAAACGAAACGTAAACGAAACGAAACGAAACGAAAACGAAACGAAAACGAAACGAAAACGGAACGAAAACGGAACGAAAACGGAACGAAAACGGAACGAAAACGGAACGAAAACGGAACGAAAACGGAACGAAAACGGAACGAAAACGGAACGAAAACGGAACGAAAACGGAACGAAAACGAAACGAAAACGAAACGAAAACGAAACGAAACGAAAACGAAACGAAAACGAAACGAAAACGAAACGAAAACGATACGAAAACGAAAAGAAAACGAAACGAAAACGAAACGAAAACGAAACGAAAATGAAACGAAAACGAAACGAAAACGAAACGAAAAAAAAATGAAAAAAAAAATGAAAGAAAAACAAAAAAAATGAATACACTGAATCTTTTTAAATATAAAATGAAAAAAAATTTTTTATATATATACACGGTGAATCTGAGTATCCCGACAGATTTTAACCATACACCCCGAATAATTAACCGAAAATATGTACCATGACTATTTTTCAGTAAAAAGTATATAACCATCCGCCATCTTGGATTAAAAAACAGAAATAATTTTCGAAATTACATCCCCTAATTATAAATATTAATTATTTGAAACGGGCTATTTACCTCGCACCCGAAATATCGGGTGCCCAATAACGCTAATATACATAATACATGGTAAATACCCCGTTTCAAATAATATTTATAATGTGAATGACCATGTGAGCTTAAAAAATCGTATATCCCATAATTAGCTGAAAACGACTACCAATCCCTACGCCAATTCATAGGATTAGGTTGCCAAGCAGACCACAGGCTCAACTGAGCCGTGGAAAAAGCCGGGACAAACTCTAGGAGGATGAATATTGGTTTGTGTCAAATCGATTTGAATATGAATAAAAATTGTGTTTTTATTCTTATTCAAAATAATTATGGCCCATATCATCAGTACGTGCGAACTATGCAAAAATAAACTGAAGGTAAGACACATTTCTTTAACAGAAATTCTTTAATTTAAAGTTGTGTACGTGAGCAGAGGACTGGACTGTGAGTGTGACTTTAGCAGAATGAATAAACGACAGCAAATCTTATATTTACTCAATTTGTTCCGCCGCCACCTCTCCTGTTCCATTTCAAATGAGAAAGATAGAACCGCCTGCCTGCGTGGAAAAGAGACAGGAAAAGGGTAGCCCTATGATAGGGTAAGCGGTAAATATTAAAGCTATCTTTACCCCATTCGACTCGGAAACCACATTGAAAAGGGTTAAGCCTATTCAAAATGATTTCCATATCGATAGGGTAACCCAATGATAGGGTAACCCTATCATTAGGGTAAGACTTTAATAGGGTTACCCTATCGAAACGATTAATCAAATGAAGGGGTTTTCCGGTCCCTGTGTAGGACCCACAAGTCAAACCTTATTTAGCTTGCTGTGAGAGAAATAAAATAAAAATTGCAAAAAACAAACCAAAGCTTATTTCCGAAATATTAAATAAATTTATGGTAACATTCGAATTTTTAATATCCTTAAGTAGATGTTGCAGTTTTTAACGCTGAAATATTTCAATCTTGTTAATCATTGCTAATTAACCTAATTACCTAAGTTAGTGTTGCCAGAAACCACACTGCCAAGGACTTATGCAAGAAGTGTGTATGCAGGCTGAAGCAATGATTACACTATCATGAAATGTGACTAGTGGGGGTTTATTAGTCAAACTGGCTGAGTAAAAAAGGCTACAAGTTCTGTACATTTTTTAGGACTTGTGGCCTTTTCAGTGAGCCAATTCGACTTATAACACCCCTTTTCAATAGCATTACAGTAATTTATTTACTAATGTAGCTACATTCCTATTTGTCAATTGTTTTACCTCTACTTTTCTGTTTGTAACTTGTGTGTACTTTATTTCTATAATTTGAGGTGTGCAATTAAGAGTATTTATGTTATGTTATATTATAATAGGGATGGGGCATAAATGTATTTTGTTGAAAACTTGTTGACTAGGTTAACTTTGATTCCTAGGAACAACTATTTTATTGAAAATAAACAAAAGGACAAACAAATATACCTACATAGAAAATTAGGCTAACTAAATGTACGTAGCTCAGCTTATGGTGCCCATTAGGCATTAAACTTGCACGAATAATTGATTATTAAACTTATAAGATTTTTTTTTGCTGAACATGATGTATTTTTTAAAGATAGCCAAACAATTTTTTTTTATGCTGACTTTAACTGATGTTACGACATAAGATTTTATTTAAAACTATATACATTTTTATGAGTAGGTAATAGTAATGAAATTTACCTATATGGTCCTCAGAGCCGGATCTAGGGGGGGGGGGGGCAGACCGGGGCCCATGCCCCGGGCGGCAACTTCAGGGGGCGGCAAATTCGAACTTTCTGGCAGACGAATACATGTCTCATCATCGCCCATCATCAACGCAACCTGGACCACTGAGACAGGTGTACATTCGCGGGGCGCGTAGGCGCAGGTCAACAATCAGAATCACGCTCGCCCGCGGGAAATGAAACGCGCTCTCATTTGAGGGCGATTAGGGCGCGTGTCGACGATGCCGCCCCTGCGCCGCTACCGCGCCTCTGCGCTGTGTATACGAGACGCGTAAAGCCCGCCACCACGCCGCCGTCGCCGCACCTCTGCGCTGTGTATATGATACGCGTAAAATTCGCCACCGCGCCGCCGCCCTCTGCGCTGTGTATGCGAGAAACAAAAGCCCGCGGCGGCGGCGCGGTAGCGGTCTTTACGCGTATCGTATACACAGCGCAGAGGTACGGCGGCGGCGCGATGACGGCGTGGCGGCGGAATCGTGTACATGATACCCGCAGTAGCAGCGCGGCGGCGGCGCGGGGGCGGCATCGTTTACACGCGCCCTTAGCCTGCGTGTGAAAAAGATGAAGGTATATTTGGTAACTCCTTCATCGGTATCTCTCAGAGCCGTGTGTTGTTTCAAACATCTACAAAACACCTGTTTCTGTCAAAAATTCTGTTTGTGTCAAAAACCAGCTCACCAAACCCTCCTACTCATGAAGTACTCTTACTAGGTAAGTATTTTATCATATCTTGTGCTTTTTAAATTGCTTACTAATAAGATCCGCGTTAAAATCTTAATAATATATTTCTCAGTAATTTATTAAAAAAATTTAAAATATAGTACTTACAATATAGTTTGGCTTTTTAAAAATAATAGGAGTCTTCTAAATCAAGTATTGGATAAAATCAATAGTTAAGTAAATAATAGCTTCGAAATTTAAAAAAATCTTACCGTCCTCTAACTTTTGAACCCTGGGCCAAAAAAATATGGAAAATTCATTGAGTAACAGGAGATGACATCCCTAAGAAATTTTTTGTCCCAAAAGTTGTAGTGAAAATCACTACAAGTCTATACTACTCTTTGATTCTGTCATAGCTATCAACCGCCAAATATGGCGCACAAAATTTGTTCTAGATGTCACATCTAGTATAATTCATAATAAATCAATGGGAAGATTCATGGATGTGTGTCTAAATAAGAGTTTTCAATGCAAACTGTATAGAATAGAATTGTTTGAGCAGTTTTTAAGTTATCGCAAAACTTGTAATTTCATGGCAAAATATCCTAAAAAACGATTTTATGAATAGGTATAAATATAGTGACGGGCCCGCAGCTGCGGAAACCTACATTAGGCATGGCCGGGCATGCTTTTGGCCGGTGTTTATTAAAATGATTTTAAGGGAAACTACGGTAGGCGAACAAATCATGTGAATAAATTTGCCAGCTCGAATTTGCCCTGAGACCATAGATAATAGTTATTTATTATACAAGGGGGCTAAGTCGATGTTTATTCTCTCGTGCTTTATTGAGACCCGATCTACCGAAGATTCCAAAATTGAGCCACGAGCGTAGCAAGCTAAAAAATGGAATCTTGAGCGTACGAGGGCCTAAAGGCAAGAGAGGTTGAACAAACTTTTCTGCCGAGTATAATACAAAAATTTTCACCACACCACCTCAGGAAAAATATAAGCTATAAAATATCGAAGCCCAATATACTTTCAAAATTATATAATTGAAAATAATCTCTTTAAAGTCCATCCTGCCAGATAACGTGAAAAAGCAAGTCAAAACTTGTACCAAATTACTTTCCCCACATGTGGCTAAAATGCGTTTTCACCATCCGTTTTCAAAGAGCACGTTTCCGAGGTGGAGTGGTGGAAAGCAACTTTTACTGTTTGCTGCGTAACTTGTATGATTGTATGCACGTATTTATAGGAACGCTCACTAACGTAATGGACCGGGCGGCCACAGTATGATCAGTTACCTCATCGAGGAGCATTTTGGAACTTGGACTTATTAATCGAAAATAAAAAGTTTAATAGGTCACAAATCACTTGGTCGGACAGCCCTCAGTCTGGTCCGTTTCGTTTCGTGTTTTTACCTCATCAGGGTAGCAGGATGAAAACAACCTTATTTGATATCTAAAGTGATGCTCTTTCAATATTTCTTGATCGGACAGCCCTCAGCATGGTCCGTTCCGTTTCCGGACACTTTTAGTGGTGCAATTTTTGGGGTGTTTTTACCTCATCGAGTAGCAGGATGAAGCCATCCTCATTTGATAGCCAAAGTGATGCTCTTTCAATATTTTTTGGTAGGCCAAGCCTCAGCCTGGCCCGTTCCGTTTTCGGTCACTTTTAGTGGTGCAATTTTTGGGGCGCTTTCCGTCTGAAGCCGGATTTGCGGCCCTATATTAATAAAATTTGGTGTGTTTGGCTTTTATAACTCGCCATATATTGGAGCATAAGAATTATTTTGAATACATGAAAAGGTGCATATAAAGGGTTAAAGAGGTATTTCCCGTTAGATATATGGATACCACGTATCATTTTATGATGAATATGTACTGTATCTGTACTACAGTTCCATAAGTCACGCCAAATAGGTATTGAAGTAGAACTGTGTCACTTTGTAATATTGAAAAATTAAAAAAAAAACTTAATGAAATTATTTTCAAAATTACTTTTTTGAGGTTAGATATGAGGATATTACGTATCATTTGTGATATATATATATATATATATATATTCCAGACACGATATGGCTGATTTAAAATATAGATATATATATATATATATATTTTAAATCAGCCATATCGTGTCTGGAAGAGCCCAAACTTGATATGTTTCGAAAATTATTTTTGTGTTAATTAAAAAAAATGGCTGAAATGTAATGATATGGTATTTTTTTAGAATCGCCTTAAAATGCCCTTTCATAAGATACCACACACGAAAGGTTTCTGAAAAAAAAAATTTTTTTTTCCATACAAATAAAAAAATGTCTCGGCACTCCCCTCCTAAGGGAATTTTTTTAAGAACTGCGGGTCAAAAAATGTATTTTGACCTCTAGTATAACGCGTGTGCCAAACGGCTAAACTGTACATCGATTTGCGGTATTTTTAATCGTACGGCTACCACTATAGTTTCATCCTGCTACTCGATGAGGTAAAGCCACCCCAAAAATTGCACCACTAAAAGTGTCCGAAAACGGAATGGACCAGGCTGAGGGCTGTCCGACCAAAAAATATTGTAAAAGCATTATTTTAGCTATCAACTTAAGTTGGTTTCATCCTGCTACTCGATGAGGTAAAAATACC
Organism: Pammene aurita; assembly: GCA_947086415.1. Lineage (NCBI taxonomy): Eukaryota > Metazoa > Arthropoda > Insecta > Lepidoptera > Tortricidae > Pammene > Pammene aurita. Next base: position 7,057,735 of record OX352314.1, on the reverse strand, counting down.
CCAAAAATTGCACCACTAAAAGTGTCCGAAAACTGAACGGACCAGGCTGAGGTCTGTCCGACCAAGTGATTTATGACCTATTAAACTTTTGCTTTTCGATTAATAAGGTTCCAAACTGCTCCTCGATGAAGTAAGTGATCATACTGTGGCCGCCCGGTCCATATAACTACGACGCACGGGGGCGCAGAAAAAGTTTAGATAGAGCGAATTTTTTTCCGTATTTGCCGCATAACTAAGTTATTCTAATTATAAGTATTCGAAAAAAAAACGGCTTAACACAGAAAGAAAAACGGTTGTACGTTGTTTTATAGACTACATTTTCGCATAATATTGGTTCATAGAAAATGTTTCCCATATTTTCATTTCATAGAGTGATCATTTGTCAGAGCTCTTACATTGTAGAACCTGGTTTTGTATATTTTTTATTGTTCAGATAAGTAGTTCTTCGAATTTCAGTTCATTACGTTTTAAATCAAATATTATTAATCCGTACAGTATTTAGTTTGTATAACATTTGTTTCAAAGCCTGCATATTTATAGAATGTTGTTTCTGATTTTAGCAAACTTAATATTTTCGTTTCATAAAAGACTCAGTTTCTCAATACATTGTAATATACACTAAATCCTATATGTTATTATGAAAGAGAATTAAACTGTAGAATTTTTATATCAGTTATGCTGATTATTAAACTTAAATAAAAAAACCGGCCAAGAGCGTGTCGGGCCACGCTCAGTGTAGGGTTCCGTAGTTTTCCGTCCGTCACAGTAAGTGTCCCCACTTAAGAGTTAATAACACCGCCATATATGAGAGTTCCACGTACAGCGACATATATCGGCAAATTAAGTAAATTATTGCGCGCGAGCTTAAAGTATGGAAGATGATTTTTATGGAATAATTCTTTATTGCGTGAACCGATTTTCACCGTTTTTACTTTATTTGAAAGCACGTCATTTCATTGTAATTTTGTACAAATTACAGGTACAATAAACACCTGCTTATACGGTTAAATTACAAACTTAGTTCAGAAATTATTTTGTAATTTTTTTTCAAAAACTATTCATCCTATCAAGTTCAAAATAATTTTTCTAGAAAGTTTTTATAAAGTTCTACTTTTGAGATTTTTTTCATATTTTTAAAACTTATGGTTCAAAAGTTAGAGGGGGGGGGACGCATATTTTTTTACTTCTGGAGCGATTATTTCCGAAAATATTTACATTATCGAAAAATGATTTTAGTAAACCCCTATTCATTTTTAAATACCTATCCAACAATATATCACACGTTAGGGTTAAAATGAAAAAAAAAATCACTCCCCACTTTACGTATAGGGGAGGTACCCTAATAAAAATAAAAAATCCACTTTTTATTTTACCACTTTGTCGGCGTGATTGATATACATATTAGTACCAAAATTTCAGCTTTCTAGTGCTAACGGTCACTGAGATTATCCGCGGACGGACGGACGGACGGACGTACGGACGGACGGACGGACGGACGGGCAGACATGGCGAAACTATAAGGGTTCCTAGTTGACTACGGAATCCTAAAAAAACTGTCTTTTATTAATGTATTTCATTTAATCTATTTAATTTAGCAATATGTTTAATTTTACTAATCTAATTGTACTATTCTCACAACAGTTTGTTTCTGTGGGGGTCGCAGTTCTAACCAAACCTAACCAACTTTTCTGGTAACCGTTTGTTTCTGTGGGGGTCGCAGTTCTAATCTAACCTAACCAACTTTTCTGGCACCCATTTGTTTCTGTAGGGGTCGCAGTTCTAACCTAACCTAACCAGCTTTTCTGGCAACCGTTTGTTTCTGTGAGGGTCGCAGTTCTAACTTAACCTAACCAAAATTTCTGGCAACCGTTTGTTTCTGTAGGGGTCGCAGTTCTAACCTAACTAACTTTTCTGGCAACCGTTTGTTTCTGTAGGGGTCGCAGTTCTAACCTAACCTAACCAACTTTTCTAGCAACAGTTTGTTTCTGTAGGGGTCGCAGTTCTTACCTAACCTAACCAACTTTTTTGGCAACTGTTTGTTTCTGTGGGGGTTGCAGTTTAACCCAACCTAACCAACTTTTCTGGCAAAAATATATTTCTGGGGGGTCGCAGTTCTAACCTAACCTAACCAACTTTTCTGGCAGCTGTTTGTTCCTGGAATTTTGTTGTGTGTGTAACAGATCTAATATCATTATGTATATTCTTTGCAATAAGTTTCTTTGCAATTAATGTAAATGAAGTGCATAAATACTAAAATAATAATATTGGAAAAGAAAATACTGGAACTAAATATTATATAAAACAGTAACTATGAAATAACAATCTATGAAACCTGTGTCTACGAAACAAAAATACATGAAATATGATTCTAGTGTTTGATAACTTTGTAAATTAAAAAAGTTTGATAGCAATATACCTGGAACTGATTGTCTGTGAAATATGTTTTTACCAATTGAATAGTCTATGAAACAATAATATTGGAACAGAAAGTACATGAACCAAATAATCTATGAAATAATTTCTGAGAAACGAAATTCTATGAAATTTCTGTCTATGAAAGAGGGTGACACCAAGAAAAACGCTAGACCGGTCGTTGTGGCGTTCTTTCCGTTAATAGGCCTATCTATGACTAATAGTAGGCGTCTGTTGGTCGAAATTATATGATAGTTAATAATTAAGGAAAAAATTGAATACATATCAAATATATGCAGGGGAAGGGGGCGGCATTTTTCAGATTTTGCCCCGCCTCGAAAAAGTTCTAGATCCGGCGCTGATGGTCCTTTAATTAGGTGTTAAAAATGACCTTAGCATTGTTAAAGATAATCATGAACTTATTTGACAATGATTTTTATGCTTATCAGAGTTATCGGCATAGATTACGACAGGTAACGAATACTTAAAGGATATATCTATTACTAATGCGTATACGCGTAGGAGTCGAACGACCACAGACACCGAGATAATGTGGCTAATCGCGACTAAATAATAATAACACTGGTTTTTAGGGTTCCGTAGTCAACTAGGAACCCTTATAGTTTCGCCATGTCTGCCCGTCCGTCCGTCCGTCCGTCCGCGGATAATCTCAGTGACCGTTAGCACTAGAAAGCTGAAATTTAGTACTAATATGTATATCAATCACGCTGACAAAGTGGTAAAATAAAAAGTGGAATTTTTTTTATTATTATGGTACCTCCCCTATACGTAAAGTGGGGAGTGATTTTTTTTTCATTTCAACCCTAACGTGTGATATATTGTTGGATAGGTATTTAAAAATGAATAGGGGTTTTCTAAAATCATTTTTCGATAATGTTAATATTTTCGGAAATAATCGCTCCAGAAGTAAAAAAATATGCGTCCCCCCCCCCTCTAACTTTTGAACCATAAGTTTTAAAAATATGAAAAAAATTTCAAAAGTAGAACTTAATAAAAACTTTCTAGGAAAATTATTTTGAACTTGATAGGATGAATAGTTTTTGAAAAAAAAAAACACAAAATAATTTCTGAACTAAGTTTGTAATTTAACCGTATAAGCAGGTGCTTATTGTACCTGTAATTTCTACAAAATTACAATGAAATGACGTGCTTTCAAATAAAGTAAAAACGGTGAAAATCGGTTCACGCAATAAAGAATTATCCCATAAAAATCATCTTCCATACTTTAAGCTCGCGCGCAATAGTTTACTTAATTTGCCGATAGATGTCGCTGTACGTGGAACTCTCATATATCCTACATGGCGCTGTTATTAACTCTTAAGTGGGGACACTTACTGTGACGGACGGAAAACTACGGAACCCTACACTGAGCGTGGCCCGACACGCTCTTGGCCGGTTTTTATTATTTAGTCGCGATTAGAATGGAATTGAGACAGGTGTCAATCAAAATTAACTTTCACGGAAGTATATGGCAAATATTTCAACTCCAGCCCCATTCTAATCGTGGCAAGATGATTCCAAATCGAGTACATATACTAGATATTTGATCTTCCAACCCAAGTTCCAACTCAGTTGAGAATCTTGGTCTAATTGGGGTTGATGTGGTTTTCTCACAAAATTCTCCTTTACCGAAGGCCTACTGTTAATATAAAATGGTACATTTCGTATTGACGAACTTATTGAAGTTACATTATATTAAGAATCTCGGTGGTACAGCCAGCAAGATAAGTGGCGAAGCGCTCTGGTTCAAAACAAGTATGCTGCGCATGATAGGGTCAGGTTATAACTGACCCGCTGCTATTTACTTAAGCGTTACGAATAATAACCGTGAGTCAGTGTTTGAGTCATACATATAGACACTATAAAAACTACTGCTAGGACGGTCCATTCTAACTGACTGTTAGTTGAACATTAGCTATACACACGGTGTTTCCAAAATGAACTTGGCACGGATTTCTGATTCCTCGTGAAGATCGTAATCAATTGTACTTAATAAATAATAATATCACTTCAAATCAGTCTAACGTTTAATATACTACCTTAACTAACTATTCATACTGCATTAAACATAAAAAAATATATTAACAACACATCTAGACACACGGCAGTTGTCAGCCAAGTTTTTAGACGAAAAATACTTATACACATTCTAAATTAAAACTAAGCTATTTAAGAAACTTAATTGTTTACTTATTAAATTCATGAATTCAGTCTGGGTGCAGTTAAATAAGTAATATTTTTGCGAATTTTGTAAAAAAAAAATTTTGAACTATTTATTTAAAAAAAACTTATAACTAAAATTTTACATTAACTATTAGCAAAACGCCCTGATATGAGATTAAGTGCGCGGTCACTCAGTTCGCTTCTGTACTTTATATGTCGCTTAGTATAATCTAGGTGTATCTATGTGCGTCCATAGTAACATGCATTAACGTAAGCACCGACATAAACATGCAGTGATAATGCGTACCGTATCAAGGTCGGTCGGATTAGCATAATCCAGGTTTCCTTGCACGCCAATCTACCTAACCTTTATAACCATGATAGGTGTAACAGCAAAAAATTTACACTCATAATGCAATCAAAATGGTTAACGTTGTATGGAAATGTTTATACGAAGATACTAGTTTGAACTAGTACTTGTTGTGAGTAAAGGTGACCAAAGTCGTTATTATCGCTAAATATACATGGAATGTGCAATGATAGAATTTAGAACTGTCGTGAAAAACGTCATAGGTATTTTTATATACATTTTATCATTTATGCTAGTTGTTCCGCACTATGCGCTTGCAAATTCGATGCAGACTTTAAGAGTTTGCTTGGTTCTGACCAAGTCTAACCCGCTGATAACTTAATCAGTATTAGCGGTTAATGATATTATAGTTTACAGTTAATTAAGTCTAATTGATTAAGCATCTGGCCTCTTTATTATGTCTACAATATGATCACTATGTAGGGCACATGATGGATCTTTATGAAGTCACAAAGTGAGGCCGAAAGAGACGGTTATCTAGGGGACTGTGTCTCGTTTTGACTTAATAGTTAATAACGTCATCAGACAATCAAAATGTCAATATGTGTCAAATGTGTCAATTTTGTAACGAGTGCGAGTGAGACACCGCTCCCTACATTATACTCTCTATTGCACCTTTTTTACTATTTTTACTAGTAACCTATGAACGACTGTTTTATCCGGTAATAAGGTTCAACTGTGGTTGGGGGTCAAAACGCTGCACTAATAAATTAAGTATTAGAGCGCGCTCCATAATACGGAGTCTGGTAAACAGTCTGTATTAAGCTCTTTATCAAACCAATACTTACACGACACGAGAAAAAAACTAAACAAGAAGCGACCATGTGTGGTGCTCAATAAAATACAAAATCAGGGTAATAGCGCCGCTATTCATATGTAGATATGGTTTAAAGTGGGAATGTGACAGAACCACCACACGCGTTGGTATTGTTGGCTTTGTCTGGTGCTGCTGCAAAATTCATTGGCTTATGAAGTTCAAGTTTTGCTCCTTGTCTGTGTTTACTCGTAGTTTTATACATAGAAGTGAAGCGAAGTGAGTCTTTGTCCTAGTTCATGGGTCGAATGTAACTTCGAAAAAATAATCCTTTTTCAATATTTATTTTAGAAATACTTGAAAACGTAACTTCTAAATTAAAATAAAGAACCTTGGAGTTAAATGGAGCTGATGTGAATCCTAACGCCGCGTCGGTGTGCGAGCGGGAAATCTCTATACCTTGGTATAGCTTTGTGCGGCTTACATACCAGTGTTCGAAAAAATTGATGGTGGATTTAAAAATCTAATTTGATACATGCCAAATTGCACCCAAATCGATTTAGTAGGTAGTTTATAGCCGTGAAAAAGTTACCGATAACATATGAAAAAAAACCAACTATCACAAGAAAAGAAATTGTTTTATAAAATAAAGTAACTTTAAAAGTGTGTGTTCAAAACCGGTCGGAAATAATTGGCATAGGTCCTTATGCAATTGATTATAAAATGCATGCATGTTTTTAAAACGGAAACTAGGCACATGCAAACTATTTTTATGCACTACCACTTAACCAGTCATTTTAATTGACACTTATACGTGATTTACGCTAGTTTATGTTACGATTTAATATACAAATGTTTAATTTTATAAAGGCCTATGTGCATAGAAATTTATTACCAGTGTAGCTCTTTTAAAATAACAAAACATAATCGCGAAATAATGTATGGAACAAGGAATAATAGACTTTATGCTAAAGGCTTAAAATACGTTTTCGTTTCGTATAGCATTTTAAAAGTACACTTATTATAGAGCTACACTGAGAGAAATAACAACCAGAATTCACGTTCGTTCAACCAAACTCTCATTTTAAAATAGCGCCTACAAGCTCTTTGGTTAAAACTACAAGTTCGATTTTGTTAAGTGTAATTAGTTCAATCTACAAGTTACTTGTCATTTTATTTCTACGTTAAAAGTAACTAGTAGATTCCATAAGCTACTTATCATGTTGTTTCTACGTTAAGTGTGACTTGTAGATTTTACAAGCTACTTATCACGTTGGTTCCACGTTAAGCGTAACTTGTTGAATTTATATGCTATTTGGTCAGGTTGAATTTATGTTAAATATTCAGATTGTTTTTATAAGTTAAGCATGTAGTTTTGACGTGCTTGACTTGTTAAAGCAAAATGATAAGCTTGTTGAGTCAAAAAATAGCTTGTTAGATTATCTTGTCATTTTTACATGGCTGGCATAAAGTTGCAACATGCTCGCTTTGTTATTTTAATTTGCTTGAAATGTTGTCGTGACATGACTAGCTTGTTGAGTCAACAATTAGCTTGTTATGTTATCTAATTATTTTTATATTTCAATCATATAGTTTCAACATGCCCGCCTGGTTGTTCTAACACGCTCGTCATGTCATTGAGACATGACTTGCTTGTTGAATCTATAATCAGCTTGTTGTTTTATTCGATTGTAGTTACAGTAAGTGCTTGTTCTATCAACATGCTGCTGGTTAAGTTAACTTGTTGAATTTGCATTATTGATTTGTTCTATTTACAGTCAACTTGTAGTGTTATCTTATTATTGTTACATTACTTGCATGCTGTATTCACATTTTGATTGTTGAAAGATCTTGTTGAATTTGCGGTTATACTTCTTAACATATTCCAGTTTCGTTCTACTTTCAGATGGAAACTTTAACAACAACAAGAAAAAATGTTTCTTCTTGGTGTTAGGTTTCCATCTGAAAGTAGAATAAAACATGAGAATACGCGAAGTACAGCCGCAAAATGAACAAGATCTTGCAACAATTAAAATATTAACGAAAGCAAAGCAAGTAATGTAACAATAATAAGTTAATAAGATATACATAGCTACAAGTCGACTATGAATAGAAAAAAAACCAGAAAAGATAGAACAAATACAAACTTAACTGACAATGGAGGTATAGGGTAAAAACTAAAAACCGGCGCGATAAGAGACTGGTCGTGGGCGAAAGGTGGGCCCCTCTGTACAAATTGATAGATTTTGTAAGTAGTTTGAAAGTTTTCTAATCAGTATTATGGACCATAACATTCTCCCTTTTCTTTCCGCCGCGACCATATTCTTTCTGCACAAAGTCTAGAACAAATGACGTAACTTCATGAGAGATTTTATTTGATTTTAAAATGTTGAATTACTTAATTATTTACAAAACGTCCAGGTAGTTAGTAGTTAGGTCCAGTCCGCACGTGAGCTCCGTGGCCGGCAAATCTATCCCCCCATACCCCGCACTCTATTATTTATAGAAAACTTTAATTTAAAAAACAATCACTGCTCAAAGCACTACACTGCATTTTCACTGTCTTGAAATGTTAAGTCATTGATGTGGCTTCCTACCATGTACTGGAGAAATTTCATGATTTGAACGTAGCCCTTTGTTGGAATACATGGATGTACACATATTTGAATTGTTCAGCTACTAGTTGCCCAAACAGTTCGTTTCTTTTATCTTCATTTTGGTAATATTTATCACAGTCAGAACAGTAACCCTTTGATGGAATACATGGATGTACATATTTGAATTGTTCAGCTACTAGTTGCCCAAACAGTTCGTTTCTTTTATCTTCATTTTGGTAATATTTATCACAGTCAGAACATACTCTTTTTTCCTGTTTGGTTTGTGCAACTTTTTGAGGTTTTTGCTCATATTTCTTTTCATAAAAACGGCGGCGTCTCAATATAGACGGCGATAAGGTATCATCACGTTGAGTCTCGTCGTTTTGGCGATCAACGATCGGCGATCGGCAGCGATTCCTGTTTTTTTTCTAAAAAGTAAAAAAAATGCAATAAGTATTTAATTATTTTTCATACAAATTAGGCATATCACATAAGGTACCTGTGGACAAAAAAGACCTAGTTGAATTTTGTATGCAATTATCTACTGATCCTGACTCAGCACAACTTTTTCATTATGTTGCCATGCATTTTAAAGTGATGTCATGTTACGTAGGTATACTCGGTATAGGCTTACAGACTAAGTAATAGTTTTGTCTGCAGCCACAACTAACGCACGCGCGCAACCCTATTTGTTATGTTAATGTCAACATCCTGATAGATAATTAGTAGGTACTTGATTTCAGTTTAAATCTAAACTGAAATCAAGTACTATTTCCTCTATAGTATTGTGGCAATGGTTTTTAAACTGTATTGGCAGATGTAAGTTTATGATGAAATAAATAAATAAGTATGATAAATATGCAGTTGCGTGTGCACTCAAATGGAAACTTATATCTGAAACTCACCTTATTCCTGTTAGTTGTTAAGTTTGCTTTGTTCGATTCTTGCAATAGTTGTAAGTCACTCACGCACCGCTCGGCACGGGTCACGTTTGACGCAACTAAACTGGCGGACGGCGGTAGTGTTACCAGCTCTCAGAAAATTAAATCCCTGGACTTTGTTAGTTTGTTCCCAAAGTCTAAATCATAAAATACTTTAAGACAAGATCCATACTAAACGTAATTATACAATGAATGTGTGTAAACGTCGCAACGGACCTTCGGCGTACTGCTGTCTGAAATTCGGCTTTTATACACATATAAATCGAAGTTGACTATTTAATGATTTTTGCTTGAAATGGCTTTTGCTAAATTATAATTTTTGATATTCAATTCAATTCAATTCAATTTCCTTATTTGTCAACCAACGTGGGTCATTAAACACATTATAATAATAAAACAAAATAACACAAATAAATAATAACTTAATTACAATTAAAGATGTCACATTAATAGTAGATTGTTTGACAAGGGTCTAAAGTAGGCCATATTACCACGAGGTGGTTATTTTCCCGAACGAAGTGAGGGAAAATTGTTCGAGTGGTAATATGGCTTTTAGACCAGAGTAATGCATACTATTTTTCACTTCGATTGCGAGAAAATAAGATAAAAATACTTATTATTTACGCACAATAACTGAACTAAGATTAAATTATGGTTTAACTTGGCGGTCTTTTAATTTTTTTAACTTCTTTGAGATAGATACAAAATATAACCACCGCGAATAAATGCCACAGACGACGGTATAATTAGCTCTTTAAAGTAGCTATTAGACATTGCAATTTGTAGGGTCCAACCTGTCGGGTTGGTAGGTGTAATGGTACTTAGGAAGTAGGAGTCCCGATCTAGGGCGATCGGCAGTGCCCCGACACCCGCAACTGTTTATGGAGGTCGTTAGAGTTATTTTACCTTTTTTATTTATAATGTTAGCCATTCTCTACACATTCCGTCTGGTTTTTTATTTAAAATAAAAGTTAAATTGTGTAGATTCGCTGGTAATTAATATATTTATCTAGTTTTGTACTTAAATCATAGAAGGGTTGGGCAGATGAATTTAAATTCAGGCAGCTCGAGCGGTCATTTAAATATCTACAATAAAAAAAACAGTTTCAGATTTTATTTAATGTGTACTGTTATGAGTACTATCACCGTGCTTCACCAAATACATTTTTTAGATGTTTTGAAGGCATCTCTGTAAACGTTGAGCTAGGGTCGGTAGGGACGATTTGTTGGTGAGGTAGGGTCGGTAGGGGCGATTTGTAGGGAAAGTGTAATAACGTGCGTTGGGGCCGACAGGAGTTGGACACAACCGATTGGACACAACGATATAAAAATATTACAAAATTATGAAAAATATAATATACAGAATGAGGTACACATCATACCAGTACCAAGTTGGTACAACAATTTGGAGAAACTCCTATCTTTACAGTACCAAGTTGGTACAACAATTTGGAGAAACTCCTATCTTTATTTAAGACGGTTAAAAACGTGAAGTAGGTAGGTAGGTAGCCAGTGAGTGTTTAGCATCTAACTGTGTAACTACTTGAGTTTATTCTAAAAACCAAATTGTTGTAGACTTTCTCAGATAAGAAAACTTTGATAACATGACTGGTACGGCGAACATCAAAATTTCGAGAATTTATCTCTGTCACTCACTCCGATTAAGGCGGCAGCATTAGAGTGACAGAGCCCGATGCCCACAATTTCCGATTTTCGATGTTCGTGGTACCGCGTCTCTCTTCTCGTGTACGTTGAATTTATGATTGATTTGATCCAAATATCACATGCGTTGTCTCGTAATTAATTATACAATTAGTGTAATTAGGCGCTCTTTGTTTACAATGTCGGATCGTATTTTTGAACATTATTTTTATCATTTACTGACTGTTGCTTTAAACTACCCTGTTATTCTTTTTAGGGTTCCGTAGTCAACTAGGAACCCTTATAGTTTCGCCTTGTCTGCCCGTCCGTCCGTCCGTCCGTCCGTCCGCGGATAATTTCAGTGACCATTAGCACTAGAAAGCTGAAATTTGGTACTAATATGTATATCAATCACGCCGACAAAGTGGTAAAATAAAAAGTGGAAAAAAATGTTTTATTAGGGTACCTCCCCTATACGTAAAGTGGGGAGTGATTTTTTTTTCATTTCAACCCTAACGTGTGATATATTGTTGGATAGGTATTTAAAAATGAATAGGGGTTTACTAAAATAATTTTTTGATAATGTAAATATTTTCGGAAATAATCGCTCCAGAAGTAAAAAAAAATGTGTCCTCCCCCCTCTAACTTTTGAACCATAAGTTTTAAAAATATGAAAAAAATCTGAAAAGTAAACCTTTATAAAAACTTTCTAGGAAAATTATTTTGAACTTGATAGGTTGAATAGTTTTTGAAAAAAAAATACAAAATTATTTCTGAATTAAGTTTGTAATTTAACCGTATAAGCAGGTGTGTATTATACCTGTAATTTCTACAAAATTACAATGAAAAAACTTGCTTTCAAATAAAGTAAAAACGGTGAAAATCGGTTCACGCAATAAAGAATTATCCCATAAAAATCATCTTCCATACTTTAAGCTCGCGCGCAATAGTTTTCTTAATTTGCCGATAGATGTCGCTGTACGTAGAACGCTCATATCATATCCTACATGGCGGTGTTATTTTAACTCTTAAGTGGGGACACTTACTGTGACGGACGAAAAACTACGGAACCCTACACTGAGCGTGGCCCGACACGCTCTTGGCCGGTTTTTTATTTTAATACGGCAATACTGTAGCGTCTCTGCTAAATTTTAACATTAATAATGTTCAAACAACAAGATAAGATGTAGGTAGGTTTGTGAAGCGTCGTCACGTGACCGGTATCATGTACCATCAACTAGTTTGTTTGTAACGCTTAGCTTATTCAGTCTACAAGATCCGAAAGGCTACCGCGAAAATCAAAATTTGAAAAACGTCGTGTTTGCCTCTTTGTCGCTTGAATATGCAAGAGTTATAGAGAGACATAATGATGATGGATGTTTGCCTACCTGCCGTCATGTAGTAAGTATCAATAAACACCGTATAGATCGAGCAATAAAGAGGAGGACCTCGGACTAATTCCTCAGTAAAAAAACCTTTTATTTACAGTGTGGTTAAGTGTCTTATGGAGAATATAGATTACTATTTTTGAAAAAATAAATCTATGATAGGACATAAAAATGTTTTTCTTTTATATTTTCCATCAGAAAAATTATCCGTTCATTTTTTAACTTCTTCCCTCCTACTTACTCCATTCACTAAGAAAAAGAACTGCGACCACAAACATCGAAATTCGTAAATTTCGAGAAATCTCTATCGCACTTACATATTTGAAAGAAAGGGATGCAGATAGAAAATTCGAAATTTACGATTTTCGCGGTAGCCGGCCTGTTTGCTAACCTATGTGGTGCCTTTGAATTTGTAATAAACGCTGCTTATTCTTGATTGTGAATTTACAGTTTCTGAGGAACAGTTCACTATACAATTTAATGCTCCTGCTAGCAATTTTTATATATATATGATTTTTATATAACCACATAGGTACCACAATCTTAAAAGTAACAACTTGTAACAAATTTTCAACCAGAAAGTATTTTACAAGTTAAGTAATGTATTATCAGCAACATATACTGTTTATTTTAACAACCAGTAATATTGTTTAAACAAGATAGCATTTAACAAGTTAAGTAATGTATTTTCAGCAACATATACTGTTTATTTTAATAACCAGTAATATTGTTTTAACAAGATAGCATTTAACAAGTTAGGTAATGTATTTTCAGCAACATATACTGTTTATTTTAACAACCAGTAATATTGTTTTAACAAGATAGCATTTAACAAGTTAGGTAATGTATTTTCAGCAACATATACTGTTTATTTTAACAACCAGTAATATTGTTTTAACAAGATAGCATTTAACAAGTTAGGTAATGTATTATCAGCAACATATACTGTTGAAATTATCAAACAATATTTTTAGTTGAACATGACACCAGCTTGTAAATGTTACAAGTTTAAGTGTTATTTAAATCAACAACTCGATTATATAAAACCAACATGGCACATATTGTTTTAAACATATATTTGGCTGATTCAATCCAATATCTTTTAACAAGTTTAACCTTGTTCTTCGTACAAATTCGACTTGTATTATCAATATTGTGATCGATTCCGTTTACTAAAATACTTTAGTTTCAAACGGATAAACACGCAACAAATCGAATTTGTTAAATTCACAAAGCAAATTTCTCTCAGTGTAGTCAAGATAAGCTTTACTTTACGTGACACCTTCCTTACTAACCTATTTAGTAAGGAAGGTTTTAAATTCTGGTCTGTGTGAATGTAAAACTTAAAAAAAAGCACAGGCCACCAGGCCTGGCGGTAATGCGTCAGACTCAATCCGAAGGCCGCGGGTTCAAACCCCGGTTAGTACCACTGAGTTTTTCAGAACTTATGTATAATACGAAATATCATTTGATATTTAACAGTCACTTTTCGGCGAAGGAAAACATCTCGAGAAAACCGGATCTAATCCCAATTTCCCCTCTGGGTTGGAAAGTCAGATGGCAGTCGCTTTCGTATAAACTGAGCGTGGCTGAGCGGACCCCAGGCTCAATTGAGCAAAAAGCTGGGATAAACGCTAGGAGGACGGAGGAAGGAGGAGTGAATGTAAAACTTCAAAAACTACGTTGGTTAATATCCATACTAATATTATAGGTAAATGGGAAAGTGTATGTGTGTGTTTGTTTGTTTGTTTGTCCGTCTTTCACGGCAAAACGGGGCGACGAGGGATGGAGAGTGACATAGGCTACTTTTTGTATCTTTCTAACCCCCCACTTCCCTAAAATGGGGGGTGGAAGTTTGTATGGTTTGTTACCCCGAATTTAACGCGAGCGAAGCCGCGGGCAAAAGCTAGTTTTATATAAGTATGTAATAAATAATCCGGGATAATCGTAATAGTTATATGTAGTTGCCTTCTTGCACTTCGTTTGATTATTATATTACACAATCATAATGATCTACCTATATTATAAACACGCGAGGTATATACTCGTATTTATACTTTTTATACTTATCTTACCTCACCCGCATAGTTTCTTCTGATGATTATATTGTACATGATTCAGGCCAGGGTCGGCAACGCGCATGTGTCATCTCTGTAGTTGCATGCGCCCAGACTACGGGAGTGCTTATCATCAGGCGGGTCGTTAGCTTGTTTGCCACCGGGACAAGTGGCGTACACGAAAAGAGGCCTAACTATGCTCAGCAGTGGGCGATAAGGGCTGATGATGATGACGATTGCCACCGTCGTGGTATTAAAAAAAGACAGTAACGTAACCCTTAAGGCCCATTTACAGATTGATTAGTGTTAAGTATGCGTCCATACATATTCTACTTGTGTTTAGTAACAAATGTATGAACTCACACTTAACACTAATCAATGTGTAAATGGGCCTTTAGGTACAGTCGAAAGAGTAGCTGTACAAACGAAGTATGCTCTAAAGTATCTAAGCATAACTCTATGTGTTGTTACATATGTCGAAGTATAGCCAATTGAAATATAACAGACTAGCTTTTGCCCGCGGCTTCGCTCGCGTTTAATTCTCCATACCATCTTCCACCCCCCATTTTAAGGAAGTGGGGGGTTAGAAAGAGACAAAAAGTAGCCTATGTCACTCTCCATCCCTTCAACTATCTCCACTTAAAAAAACAGGTCAATTCGTCGCCCCGTCTTGCCGTGAAAGACGGACACACAAACAAACAAACAAAGACACACATACACTTTACCATTTATAATATTAGTATGGATAGGTAAACAAACCAACATTGGGTCAAAGTATAAGCTGAAATGCAGCCAAAAAGTCGCAGTAAAAATACTGTGTCCGTCCCAAAAAACATTTCTTGGCACATTGTTTTTGAAATAACTAGTAGGTATTACTAGCATCGATGAGTTTTCAAAGTTGGCAAAGAATTTACTATGTTTAGATTGCATTACATGTCAGTACTTAAAACAATGTTTTTATTACAGATGTAATTTTGAGTTACTTAATATTGAGCTACACTGTCTTCTATACAGTAATATTCTATTGTATTCGATACGAGCCATAATTATTTAAAAAACCGACCAAGTGCGAGTCGCACTCGCGCACCGAGGGTTCCGTACAAACCTGTAGGTATATAGGGGTAAAAAAATTATATTATGTAACAAAAAATTTACGGTTTTCGCAATTTTTCCTTTATTTGTGCTATAAGACGTTGCTTCGTACCAAATTTCAAGATTCTGAGTTCACGGGAAGTACCCTGTAGGTTTTGATTCCCTTTCGAGTTCCGAAAATTAGCGGAAATTAGCGGCATAAACGGCTGTATCTTTTTTATTGCGTTGGCTTAGAGGTTTGATTTTTTCACAGCTCCAAGGGACCCTTTTTCACGCGTTCCCGAGAAAAAGGGTCTTGACAGACGGATGGACGGACGGACGGACAACAAAGTGAGCCTATAAAGGGTTCCGTTTTTTGCTTTCGAGGTACGGAACCCTAAAAAATGCACTAGACATTTCAGGGTAGGGCAGACGCCCCGGTTTTGGCCAGTTTAAGAAGAGTTTGTCTATTCAGACGTCCGTCTTTTTGTGTCAATAAGTAATTATGACACTTTTTATGTAGGTACTGAGTTATTGAAAATATATTATTATATTTATATGAATCTTCGCTATGAAGATTCTGACATTATATACCTTATTTATTTTCTTAATGAAACGTCAGAAAGGGGCCTAGAAGCCAGTTTTGGCCACTTTTTTCCATAGCTCCTGAAAACTGAATGACAACTGATACATGACAGATAACAGTGCCATATGTACTGCCATAATTTAATCTTATATTAAACTAGATTTTGCCCGCGGCTTCGCTTGCGTTAAATTCGGGCATTTCGGGGTAACAAACCATACAAACTTCCACCCCCCATTTTAGGGAAGTGGGGGGTTAGAAAGAGACAAAAAGTAGCCTATGTCACTCTCCATCCCTTCAACTCTCTCCACTTAAAAAATCCCGTCAATTCGTCGCCCCGTTTTGCCGTGAAAGACGGACAAACAAACACTGGATGGATATAAACCATAGACTTGTAAATTTGTGTATACCTTAATTAACTTCAACATGGCCAAAACCGGCACAGTGACAACAACCGGGGCATCTGCCCTATTTTTGCTAAATGTTTTTTTCGACCGAAACTACTTCTTAGTTTGCATAGTGTATTAGTTTAGGTATTTCTTATGTCGTTGGTTTACAGTTACAATTAATATTGTTTTCAATACCGGCGTCCGACTGTGACGTCACACAGCTGGAATTATAACAAACAGTGAATGCAAAATTTAATTCACCAATATAGCCCTTATCTCCTTGCAATACGGTTTACGAACGGTCAATTAACGTCAGTCATGAATTCATGCAGAATTCACGCTTCTAGAGTTAACGGCGTTTGAATTCTAGCGTGGGTTATCTCCTAACGAAGCGTCTTCTTTTCAGCTTGTACAGTCGCCATCAGACATATAGGAGCGGCCAAGGTGGTCACAAATATCTGAACAACGCCTCTATTGTCAATATGATAAAGTGCATGTTCAGATATTTTTGAGTACCTTGGCCGCTCCGATATATGTACGACTGTACAATGTACATGCTTTCGCAGTTTTCGCATGTTAGCTTGTCCGTCTGTTACAGGTGGAATTTCTCAAACGATTTTCGGGAAATTATGTGGACAGCTTCGATAATTATTATATGGATTCAATTTATTTATATTTAGTCAATTTTGATTTATAAATTATTTCAAATCACTGTATAAATGTCATCCGTCGCTAATTAAAATTATTACATTGTTGGTTTGCCTTTATTTTGGCTATAGATAGGTATATATTTTTTCAATTTCCTCATTCACACTGGTCACATACTTAGAGTCAGATGAGTATAAAATAAATAAAATAAAAAGCCGTTTTATTCCGTACCACTTAAATAAATAAAAAAATACAATTCTATATATGTGTATATCTAATCTATTAAGTAAGTGTTAGGACCCCTTTCGGGTATAGGCCTCCTCCATCTTTTTCCACCGTTCTCGGTCTTGATCTTCTGTAAGCCAGGTTTTTGAAACTTTTTGTATATCATCCACCCAGATGAGTATAATAATTAATAAAATAACTATCTAGATCTTTTTGAGGTTATTCTATTTGTGCGACATATTGTGACATACTGCACTTGTAACGGCCACCTGCCATCAACATGTTTGAGACAAGGCAAGGATAAAGATCTAAACTTGTTTTATGATAATATGTTTGTTAGCGTTGGTAGCCCGGCGTAAGGCGTGTGATTTTGAATCCGATGGTTGCTGGTTCAAACCCCTGAGTTTCTTCGATCTATGTACGAAATATCATAATTATCATAAACCAGTAGCTTTTCAGACACAAATGTATCGGTTGGTCAACCATCTTGTTCGGCGCTATGACGTCTGCTTTTGTGTTCTGCGAAGCACCATCAACCAAATTTGGAAATTGAGTTATTCATCTTGACAAGACCGGAGGTCTAATCTCAGAATAAGAATTGAGGCCGGTTACGTTAGTGATGCCATAGAGCCTAGAGGAATAGCCTAAAATATGGAAAGTAATTCAATTCAATTTATTTTTATTTGCAAAGAACATACACAGGTGTTATGGGTACATATCAATGGGGTGTTATAGGTACTTTTGTACCTATTGTAATTACAGTAGTGTATGGTCTACCACAATATGGCATGCAAAATCTTACATTATAATCTAAAATCTAAATAAAATCAAAATGTCAAATTCTTAAAATGTTCATCCAAATTGTAAAACGGTCGTGTCAATAAAAAAAATCGTAATTTTTTAGAAAATTGTTTAACATTATTACATTGTCTTATGTCTTAATTTAGGAAATTATACATTCTAATTCCATTATATTCCAAACTTCGTCTAAAGTTTTCATACTTTTTCGTCTCGGGTAACCCAATGTCAAATTTATGTCTTAATCTAGGTGGTCTATTTTTGTTTTTACATGAAAAACGGGTCTTATTTTTATGAATGAAAATACACACCAAATATATATAAAGCGATATCACAGTTAGTATTCCATGTTTTACAAACAGAAGGCGGCAATGTGCAAGTGGCTCAGCTTTATCAACATGCCTTACAGCTTTCTTTTGTAATATTAAAACAGGCTGCATATGGACACTGTTACCCCAAACCTCGAGGCCATATTTTAGTAAGCTTTCAAAGTAAGCAAAGTAAACTGTCTTAAGTGCAGACGAGCTTAGCATTTACATATTGTAATAGACCTCTTATTTTATTAGTTCATTACGAGTAGGTAGCTTGTGACGTCATCATCCTCTCAACTCATTAACATATGCATCACGATGACGTCAACGTCAACATCATCATAATCACCCTCGTCAACGCGGGGCTCCCGTATATGACTCACGAGAGACGCGCCGCGCCGCTACTATAAAAATGTCATTTTTTTTAATGACATACGAGGCTAACGAGCAGACGAATCGCCTGATGGTAAGTAATTACCGCCGCCTATGGACGCCCGCAACACCAGGGGGGTCACAAGCGCGTTGCCGGCCTTTAAGATGGGAGAACGCTCTTCCGAAAATACCGCAGGCAAGAAGTTTCTGGAGAAACGCACAGTTGAGGAATGCCAACATCTAAGTGGTGAGGATGGAAATGTTGTCGCGTAGGACGATGTGGGACGGAAAGAGGCGGCAGGGATTAATCCGAACAATTCCTCGGAGCACTCTCCGTTATAGAGGCGATAGAAGATGCAGAGCGAGGCTATACATCTCTACGCAGCGCCAAGGAGTCAAGCCGATCTGTAAAATCGGCATTGTACGGAAAGTGGTCAAATGAGGATAAACGCGCAAAGCAATACGTAGATATGGCACTGCAATGCAATATCAGTTTCAATACTTTCAATTCAACACCTCGCTTGCTTAGCAACGTCTACTATTCACTGTAAAAGATCACAAACGTTGTAGACATTTATACGGAACCTTATTTACAATCTAACCGGCCCTCAGGCAGTCCACGGGGACGGGTTGTGTATTTTTAGCCTTATTACAAAGAAAGGAAAAAGTTAAATGTATCGCATCCTCTTAAGTGGCCGAGAGGACTTTATAATTCCATTTCATCTATTTATAGCCCTCTTATGAAATCGTTTAACAAATGATACGACATTTTTGTTTGGCGAAAGAAAAAAAATGATTAGCTGCTTAGAATGCTTTAGACACAGCCCCGGAAGTAGTTACACGGACGAGGCAGTCAAATTGATTTCAACACAGCGTTGTTAAGAATAGGAGCGCAGATCATTTTAAACATCGGGTCTGCGTATTCACTAATGCTGTTGACTTAATAAATCCTAGAGGACAGTCAAGGCTTTATATATAAATCCAGACATTGGAATAAAATATGTAAAGGTGAACACTAATTTTGTAATAGACATTTATGTTATGACATTGACTGCACGAAGTTTGTGTGTAGCGGGTTGGCTTAAAGTAATGAGAATTTTCATATTAGAAAATTTATATAATGTAGTCAATAGCTACTGGTTAATGGATTTTTTTACGAGAAACTAGAACATATTACTCATTATAAACAATCACTGAAATATAGAAAAAGGCCTTCTAGCTTCGATCTTTCGTAACTTGCTTCTGACCATACGCATCATAGCTTGGACAACGTTTTTTAATTACCTTTATTATCCTTAATTTTAATGATTTCGGTGAAGTAGCGTCCTACACGTAACCATATACTAATCTACTACAAATATCCCATGAAGCTTCGTTTGGTCGAGCTCTAAGGACTTTTGGTGGGTTGGCATCTTTTGGTACATAATGTATGGAATTGACTTTTAGATAATTTTGAAAATTTTTATCATACTAAGAGTTAAGTAAATCTAGTGTAACGTCTCTAAACGTCGAACAATCAAAAATTTTTTTGGCAATTTTGAGAAGATTGGTAAGTAATGATGGGTAGGAAGCCAATTCACCACACAAATAAAATTTTAGCTACACTAAAATTTAAATAAAGTGAATTTGTACGATGTCCAAGGTGTGAGTGGAATAGTCAGAAGCAAGTCACGAAAAATGGAAGATGGAGGAACTTTCTATATTGTAATGTTAAATATGTTCTAGTTTGTGAAAATTAAACCAATTCACCTGTAGCTATTACTATTATTTTTAAATTCTCCAATATGAAAATTCTCATTACTTTTATCCAACCCGTTAGATTGACAGTCTTTATCAGCTAGGTATATGTACATAATGAAACCTTGTGTTGATGGATTCGCCAAAAATGCTCAGAATCCGATTCCAAGCTCTCGAAAACCAATATATTTTTTATTAAATATCTCTTGGAGTTTTTAGGTTCTTGAATATTGGCTAAGTTCTTAACTAAGTCGGTATAGATTGCGTTACAATGTTGCCTTATTTAAAACTTTGGAAGCAAGTCGCGTAAACAGCTTTTCACTGTATTATATTTTATTCATTTTTTTAAACTTTGTAACAAGATTTTTTTCTAGATGCTCTAATTATACCAAAGAACTCTTAATATATACACTCTGATATCTTAAAGACGACTATACATATATTACATACAATAGGTACCTATTTTCATATTCAGATGTAAAGTATACAGCCTTGGCCAGAAGTGTTGAACACCCTTGCGATTTTCATACAAAACTCGAAAGTTTAAACCGGCGTTTCTATCTTTTTTAGGGTTCCGTAGTCAACTAGGAACCCTTATAGTTTCGCCATGTCTGCCCGTCCGCCCGTCCGTCCGTCCGTCCGCGGATAATCTCAGTGACCGTTAGCACTAGAAAGCTGAAATTTGGTACTAATATGTATATCAATCACGCCGACAAAGTGGTAAAATAAAAAGTGGATTTTTTTATTTTATTAGGGTACCTCCCCTATACGTAAAGTGGGGAGTGATTTTTTTTTTCATTTCAACCCTAACGTGTGATATATTGTTAGATAGGTATTTAAAAATGTATAGGGGTTTACTCAAATCATTTTTTGATAATGTAAATAGTTTCGGAAATAATCGCTCCAGAAGTAAAAAAAAATGTGTCCCCCCCCCTCTAACTTTTGAACCATAAGTTTCAAAAATATGAAAAAAATCTCAAAAGTAGAACTTTTTAAAAACTTTCTAGGAAAATTATTTTGAACTTGATAGGTTGAATAGTTTTTGAAAAAAATTACAAAATAA
Source organism: Pammene aurita (assembly GCA_947086415.1). Taxonomy (NCBI): domain Eukaryota; kingdom Metazoa; phylum Arthropoda; class Insecta; order Lepidoptera; family Tortricidae; genus Pammene; species Pammene aurita. Next base: position 7,036,194 of record OX352314.1, on the reverse strand, counting down.
TTTCTGAACTAAGTTTGTAATTAAACCGTATAAGCAGGTGTTTATTGTACCTGTAATTTCTACAAAACCACAATGAAATGACGTGCTTTCAAATAAAGTAAAAACGGTGAAAATCGGTTCACGCAATAAAGAATTATCGCATAAAAATCATCTTCCATACTTTAAGCTCGCGCGCAATAGTTTACTTAATTTGCCGATAGATGTCGCTGTACGTGGAACGCTCATATCATATCCTACATGGCGGTGTATTTTAACTCTTAAGTGGGGACACTTACTGTGACGGACGGAAAACTACGGAACCCTACACTGAGCGTGGCCCGACACGCTCTTGGCCGGTTTTTTTGAAGTTATTTTATCAATTAATTCAAACTGAACAGGCATGTTTTGTTGAAGTGAGTAGTATAGAATATTTGCAATTTTTCGCACAGACCTAAATTCGCATTTTTGGGACCTCCACTTTTCATATTTTATAGGTACCTTGAAAGTGTTATTAAGTGAAGTTTTCTAGATATATCAATAAAATATAACATTTTACATCATCGTACATTGTTATGATAGGGAATTAATATTTAACATCAAAATTGTAAACAAAAAAGAGCTATTGCTCAACAGGCTGTAGTTTAAATGACGGATATTGCCTTGTAAAATGTGCTACCAGTCAACCATTTATTAGACTAAAATAGGGGTCTCCAGACAGCGGCCCGGGAACCTGCCAATATCGCCGGGGCTAAGAGCTAATTTCCACACAATCCGGCCCGCAAAAAGGAAGCGGAGGACTCTTTCTTTTCGTATGTATTACTGTTTTGAAAAAATTAGTTCGCCCGAGTTTCTTGCCGGTATGTACATAATACTTCTCGGGTCAGAGGTGTAGGGTTAGAACCGGTTTTTTTTTCATACATTAAAAATAATTGCGAAAACAAAGATCCGATGAATTGAGAAACTCCTTCGAAATCTTCAAGTCGGATGCAAACGCAATAATTACATGTGATATGAAAGTACATACCAATTAATTACCTAATTAGTGTAACTAGCCTTACAGTAAATGATGTAACTTGACAGTGTGACTAAGACACGTCACTTTCACTGTTGTTTGGCCTTGCTTTGACAATGCTTGGAACCGGATTTGAACAGTTAGTTGTTTGTTTGGGATTATGACGGTTATTAACTAAATAAGAACTAAGAATAGGACTATCCGCAAAAGAAAATTAATGAATTCATGTCTAGATCTGTGAAATACACAAACTTACATAATACAAGATCTTCCCTTTTCAAATAGCGCCAGCGACCCCGACCCTGTAGAATTTCCTCTTTCTTACTCCAGGCGTATTGATTTCTAAAAATGAAGATTGTCAAAAAGTAACAGGCATATAAAAAACCTACGTCCCGTTTTGTAACTTCGACCCTCGAATCTTATGAACATGCTTTTTATGTACCGTACCTGTTGCATACCTATAACACGCGTATTAATATGTTCTCATGTACCGACATCGGGATCGGGACCTTTGAATTCCATAGCCATTCTTTCCGCTGGTTCATTGTACATCACCAGTATAAACCTAACCTCGCACTCATAGTTATCTAGACTTCACGGGTCAAATTAAACTGGACACAGCTTGTACACTACTCGAGTAGAAACCAGTTTACAAATAATGAGCGAAGCGCCGTCACTTAATCCAATTACTGAAGAATCCGATCCAGGATGGTTAAAGTGTTAAAGGTGTTTCCTTCATGCTTGTTAAATGATCTCTGTCTTCCAATCCAAAGTGCACAATAGCTCAACACTAGCTGCGTCACGATCTACAGAAAAGTGGTTCTCTTTTCGTAGGTATAGGTTCATTGTGAGCTTGTGACGCTGTACAGGAGTGTACGGCGTTAACTAGAGGTCAAGCCATAATCATACGTCAGTCCAATCAATAGCTAAACGGAAAGTTAATCAGATTTGAGACTAAATATATTTTTTTGCTGTTTCATTACATCAGAGTGGGACGGGAATTTTGCTGTTTCGTTACTGCAGAGTGGAACTGCAATGAGTCAGATTTCAGACTAAATTTTTTTTTGCCGTTTCGTTACTGCAGAGTGGGACTGAAATTAATCAGATTTCAGACTAAATAATTTTTTTTGCTGTTTCGTTACTGCAGATTGGGACTGCAATGAATCAGATTTTAGACTAAATAAATTTTTTTGCTGTTTCGTTACTGCAGAGTGCGACGGAAATGTTTTGATACGAGTATACCTATCATCCGTCTGGTTGGGAGTCGGTCTGTCTGTAAACAACAAATAAATCAAAGTCGAATATAAGACAATAAAGCATTTAAGGACAACTTAGTCCAATTCAACCCCACAAAGACACAAGTTTGCGCGTTTACCGCTAAGAAAACCCCATTTACTGTGGCCCCTCAGTTCCAAGGCACAACCCTTACAATGTCAGGGAGTATTGGGATTCTCGGAGTCGACATTTCCAGTGACGTCCAATTCCGTAGTCACCTTGACGGGAAGGCCAAGCTGGCATCCAAAAAGCTCGGTGTGCTCAACAGAGCGAGGAGATACTTCACTCCGGGGCAGAGACTGCTTCTATACAAGTCGCAAGTCAGACCCCACATGGAGTACTGCTGTCACCTTTGGGCGGGAGCACCTGGATACCAGCTTGGGCCCTTTGACTCGGTACAAAGGCGCGCTGTGCGGATCGTCGACGATCCCAAACTCACGAGTGATATTGAACCTTTGAGTCTAAGGAGAGACTTTGCCTCCTTATGTGTGTTCTATCGCTTGTACAATGGGTTGTGCTCCGAAGAACTGTTTGATATGATGCCCACGGCAGCTTTTTATCACCGCACCGCTCGCCGCCGGCAGGGTGTTCATCCTCACACCCTGGAGCCCAAAGGGTCGCGCACAGTACGGTTCAAGAGGAATTTCCTCCCACGAACGCTGCGGCTGTGGAATGAACTCCCTGCCGAGGTTTTCCCAGCGGGCTACAGTATGAGGTTCTTCAAAAAAGGAGTGAATAGGTACCTAAAGGGTAGGCAACGCGCATGTGAATCCTCTGGGGTTGCAGGCGTCCATAGGCTACGGTAACTGCTTACCATCAGGTGGGCCGTATGCTTGTTTGCCACCGTCGTAGTATAAAAAAAAAAAAAAAATTTAAACCCAGTCAGTCAGATTTCAAACATAGAAGGTCAATGGTCAAGAGTGCAAATAATCTGCACTTCGCTGGCTTTACCACAAGCATGAATGGCTTCTTTACTTAACCGCTTACTATGAGCTCGGGGCTTAACCTCGTGTAAATAAATAAACGACACATGAATGGTCTTGAGTTTAGTATTACGTCGATTTTACATATGAGTGTGATTCATGTTCTTTATTTATACTTAGCAGAGGCTGTTAAGTTAATTACAATTTATAAAATAGAAGGCTATTGAAAATTTAAAACCGCCAATAAAATTATAACAGCACCGTTTATTGAGTTTAAGCCTATTTAAGAACTATCGCTACTGTACCTAAAATCGCAAAAATACGTTTTGGAGATATGGATATGGGAACATTCGTTTACATGTATATACACACAAACTAAAATAAACCTGATTGGTCCATTTAGTCATTAGTATGTTAGCTTAGTTAATGTAAAGGGAGAATCAATCAGTACCAAACACACAGAAGCTTATTTTACCTGCCAATTGACCGGACGCCCAGTAACGTTACGTTGTCCAATCAAAGGGATATTGTTTAATGGGGACCTTTCTCGGGATTTTATTGATTACGGTTTTTACTCGCAGGGACTCCTTGTGCAGGCAGACGGACATAACGATAAATATCTAAGCGGGAGAGGTGATCAAAGTGACCTTCTTTACACTTGTTTACACTTGCAATAACGTGTTTCACTGCGCAACGCGCATAAATATTTAAAATAATCTTATTTGAAAATCCAAAAAAGGAAGGATTGCCCACTGTGCAATATGGGTAGTATTAGAAAAAGCTTTAATTACAACAAAGCATTTGCACTCCGAAAATGTTTACTGCCTTTTGGCAGACTGAATGAGTATTTGCCAAATTCACCCGCGTTTATTCCAACCCCAAATTAGAACAATTTACATCAACATGTGACATCCGAGTAACGCCATGTTTACATAATTGCCACAACCACTGACCGAATAATTAAATACATTCATTCTACTTCAGAAACGAAAAGGCACATGTCCAATGCCAACAAAGCATTTTGTGATGTTTTAATCTTAGAGCATAAGGTACAAATTGTTAGTTAAATGTGTCTTCTATATAAAGTTTCAAAACCCTTTGCGGCAAATTTAACACTTTTGCGGAATAATTTTAGGGCTATTTTTGTGTGCAAAATGTTCTACATGTGACCTATCAGTTTGAAATAGTTGAAACCTCCAGTGACCTAATTTCAGAGGAATTGGGCCGATGGCTGACCGCTAGTGTCTACAGAGGGCGTAGGGTCAGTGGATTGTGGAACTATTTAATGAAGTCCCTTAGGATTCTTAGGGGTTATTTGTTCTGTGGAGAAGGGACACTATCCCGACTGTTTCCGAGCATAGACGTCAATAAGTTTTTCTTTAGAAGTTACCTCTTTCTGTTGTTAAACAAGCCAGTGTCGTACCTTCTCTCTAGCTTGCACTATTGCTAGATAGGAATCATTTATTACTATGTTCTCTTTCATGTCCTATATGTTTCGAGTCATATGTGTTTTCATAGTATGAGCATTTTTTGTCAATTCTGAATTCAAATCTGACGCTATTTGTGTTCTATATATTTATTTTTTACAAACTGCACCGAAATGATACATAATAACAGCATCTGTTTCTGTTATAAACAGCGTCAGGTCATCAGAAACACATAAAACTAGCACAAACGAGGGAAACCTACCTATGACTAACTATCGTGGCTGTTAACTGACCACACGTAACTCTTATTTCAACCACGTAAGGTATATCAATGTGATAAAATATAAGTGTCGCCGTTAGTACAAAGGACCGCTCAATACAGACATACAAAAGCTCGGAAACAATGACCTGGCGTTTGATTCAATAACTTGATGCTACCGACTTTAACATTGCAATATAAACCTTAACTCGTCTGGGTAAGGTTAAGAATGCTTAGGGGATAATCACTGGCTTCCGTCTAGACAGACTTTTAGTCGGATTGTTGACACTTAGCCTAAAGTTGAGTAAATACTGTCTGGAATGGGGTAGCGGCGCGGTGTAATCGAACGTTTCATTTTGCAGTTTTAGTTGCTGAGATAAACTAGATCTGACTTAAATACAAATATTTAATGCTTGTTGCTCACATCAACGTGTAGGCTGATATTTATAAAACGAAAAAAAATAGGCAAAACTCACTTCACAGTCTTCACACCCAGGAGAAGATGTAACAAAATTGTATACCTACCAAGGGCGGTAATAAAGAAGTCCTCAGATCGCTTGTTTATGGCCCTCACCTTTGGTACAAATATTACCCAGCGGGCTCTCCACAAAGCCGATCAGAAGACCGCTGATTTATGCCAAATGAGCCCAGCTCTGTCACAGCTCCCCCCACTTTCTACCGGAAGTCTGGAAGACCTGAGATCGATCGGGCCACAAATGCTCGCGATCTGGGCCGTTCTTTACTTATCGCCCTGGGCGCGTAATGTATTATTTGAACACCTTACTGCTACTGACTGTACTCTTCTTTATCTTGTGTATTTTCAAATGTATCAATAACAAGTAGGGTTTAAATCGTGATACTTTGTCATCATGTCGCTTGTCAAGTCTCTCTTCTAACAACCACTTTCAATTTGCAAACTGCATGTCAGTGCTCAAAGCTTGAGCTTGACTTAAAGCGATTTCACACTTTTCACCTTCTCAGTCATGTGATAGAATTTTCATAAATTGACACCTTACTAAATGCAGGTATATCACGTATCAGTGTTGGCCGTTAATTTCAATTAGAATTGAAAATTGATCAATAAGATTGAAGATTAATTCCGTAACTAATCAATTACACTAACATCAATTTTTACTAACGTTAGTTCGCATTGATTTTGTGACGTCGTCAATTACACTAACCGTCAATTAGAATTAACCTATTAGTTACACTAACGTCTCGAAAATTTAATAAGAATTACAGTCAATTAGATTAACGTTAGTGTAACTAAATTAATCCTGTCTTACACTAATAATTAATTTTAAAACTGCATCTCGGGTTCGGAAGTCGGGACCAATATCACAAGATGGAGCTCATGCTGGACCCTAGGGCTACCTACTGGATCTCGGGTTTGGCGCATCATAGACTCATGCTGTTTGGGCTCATTCGACTTGTACTGATGAGCAGATGGTACCGGTATCAAAATCTGGAGCTCATGCCGGACCCTGGGGATCCCTACTGGATCTCGGGTTTGGCGCATCATAGACTCATGCTGTTTGGGCTCATTCGACTTGTACTGATGAGCAGATGGTACCAGTATCAAAATCTGGAGCCAATGCTGGACACTGGGAATCCCTACTGGATCTCGGGTTTGGCGCATCATAGACTCATGCTGTTTGGGCTCATTCGACTTGTACTGATGAGCAGATGGTACCGGTATCAAAATCTGGAGCTCATGCTGGACCCTGGGGATCCCTACTGGATCTCGGGTTTGGCGCATCATAGACTCATGCTGTTTGGGCTCATTCGACTTGTACTGATGAGCAGATGGTACCGGTATCAAAATCTGGAGCTCCTTTTTACTTTTACTGTCTTAGTAAAAGTGAAAGTCAAAGTGAAAGTGAAAGTGAAAGTGAAAGTCAACGTGAAAGTGAAAGTCAAAGTGAAAGTCAAGGCCAATGCCAAAGGTCAAGGTCAAGGGTCAAAGGACAAAGGTCAAGGTCGAGGGCAAAGGTCAAGGTCAAAGGACAAAGTAAAAGTAAAAAGGAGCTATACCGGTACCATCTGCTCATCAGTACAGGTCGAATGAGCCCAAATAGCATGAGTCTATAATGCGCCAAACCCGAGATCCAGTAAGGATCCCCAGGGTCCAGCATGAGCTCCAGATTTTGATACCGGTACCATCTGCTCATCAGTACAAGTGGAATGAGCCCAAACAGCATGAGTCTATGATGCGCCAAACCCGAGATCCAGTAGGGATCCCCAGGGTCCAGCATGAGCTCCAGATTTTGATCCCGGTACCATCTGCTCATCAGTACAAGTCGAATGAGCCCAAACAGCATGAGTCTATGATGCGCCAAACCCGAGATCCAGTAGGGATCCCCAGGGTCCAGCATGAGCTCCAGATTTTGATCCCGGTACCATCTGCTCATCAGTACAAGTCGAATGAGCCCAAACAGCATGAGTCTATGATGCACCAAACCCGAGATCCAGTAGGGATCCCCAGGGTCCAGCATGACTTCCATCTTAGGATACCGGTCCCATTGCTTATTAATACAAGCCCCCGAGTCCAGAGTCAAAATCGAAACAAAAATCAAAACCTCGTAGCTTAACCTAAATTCGCGTTTATTTGGTAAATTATTAATGTCAATTACCAATTCAATCTACACTAAAAATTAAATTAATGTTTCAATTTTTTGAGAAAGACTAAAAATTAAATATCTTCAATTATTAGTTATTCGCAAAGGATTAACACGTTAGTTACAATTAATTTCAATTCTAATTGAAATCAATTTGCACTAAACTATTAGTGTTCAATTTTAACTAACGTGTTTCAATCTTCAATTTTTAATTTTCAATTACACTAACGTTCGGCCAACACTGTCACGTATTAACTACTTACAATAATTTCATATGGATAATACGTATAGTGGTACTGGTTGCCACAAAATGTCGGGACAATCTATCAAAAATACAGCTGACGTTTTGATAATAATGCAAAGATTTAGGTTCAAAACTGTGTTTAGGTATTGATCGTATGGCTACATGTCACTGGATATAGATAGGCATTTCTTCCTTCGGGTAGTAGTAGTGGGAATGCAGATAATAAAGAAAATCCAGTGAGTGCTGCGAGGTCCAGATGGGACAGTGCAGCTGCCAAGTTTGTTACGTTTTTAGCACCACCCAGGGATCGCGTGTAGGGTTGGCTAGGTGTTTCCTACGGACGAACATTGATCCCGATGTTTGGGTACCTATAGTGTTTTCATAGGCGATTAGGCACTTCAAATATTGAAATTTAAATATGTTTTTGCAATTTCGTTGTAACTCTTCATAGCGAGCGCTATAAACACAACCAAAATTCAGCTTTTCCGAGGAGAAAATAGATTTTTGTGTGTTTTCGATAGTTAGCAGACACTGATAGCCCTTTTTTGTACCAAATGTATTTTGTACTGAATGTTTCCTGTAACTGTTATTACAGCCAAATGTGCACGAAATTTAAAGACTTGAGCGTATTTATTATTGGCTCGCGATTTAATTTCGGGGCCCGGAGTCAGGGGTCCCAGGAATTCGGACAATGTTGAACTTTGCTGCTGTAATGATGCGTGCCGGGAATACGTAGGTAATTTGCTCCCGTGCAAGTTTTTTGTTAACAACTTTTTAGGTTTAATTCTATCATTTATTTGCAAAATTATCTGTTATTTAATCGATGTCGTTGTAAATTCATCGGGACATTTTAAATGCATAAACACACTCTAGTGTTCCCTAATACATCGAAGACTTTTTAAATGAATTCTCCAAGTGCATAAAACATTTCCGTACACGGCGGGAAGAAGTTGATAACTCGGGATATCAAAATAAGGAAATTTGAACCTTATGTAATTCTATTTTAAGTTGAAATTTCTTCAAGTTTTCATCTCGACTCGACAGCTTCTTCCTGCCATGTACGGATTTAGTTTTTATCTATGAAGTAGGTCGGAAGTGATTCATTTCTACCCTAGAGAGTTTTACTTTTCATGTTTATTAACCGACTTCAAGATTTGAAAAGAGGAGGTTCTCAATTCGGCGTGCATGTTTTTTTTTTTTTTTTTTTTTGTTTTTTTTTTTTTATGTTTGTTACTCCATAACTCCGTCATGTCTGAACCGATTTTGAAAATTCTTTTTTGATTGTAAGTATATATATACAGATTGGTCCCGTTTTTGTCAAAACGCAGTTCTGATGATGGGATCCATGAGGAATCGAGGGAACTCCTCAAATCTTAAAGGCATACATATAGTGATTTTTATATTTTTATCAACAAAACCATCATTTTCATTCAAAACAGTGACATTTGATGAAGTAGAACTGCTGATGATGATCAGAACGGAACTCTTCAACGACGCATAGTTCACGTTTGGCGATTCGTCCTCTTCGCTGTGTTTGTTTAGCAAGTTTAATTGTCAGAACAAATGTTCGTCAAGCTCAAGTTCTGATGATGGGATCCATGAAGAATCGAGGGAACTCCTCAAATCTTAAGGGCTTACGCATAGTGATTTTTGTATTTTTATCAACAAAACAAGCATTTTCATTCAAAAGAGTGACATTTGATGAAGTGGAACGGCTGATGATGAACAGAACGGAACTCTTCAACGACGCATAGTTCATGTTTGGCGATTCTTCCTCTTCGCTATGTTTGTTAAGCAAGTTAGATTGTCAGGACCAATTTTCGTCAAGCTCAAGTTCTGATGATGAGTTCCACGAGGAATCGAGGGAATTCCTCAAATCTTAAAGGCATACATAAAGTGACTTTTGTATTTTTATCAACAAATCAAGCATTTTCATTCAAAAGAGTGACATTTGATGAAGTGGAACTGCTGATGATAATCAGAACGGAACTCTTCAACGACGCATAGTTCACGTTTGGCGATTTGTCCTCTCCGCTGCGTTTTTTAAGCAAGTTATTTCATTGTATGGAATCTAAGTGCACCATCTACAATAATCCTTCACCGGCTACCCCCATTGAAGTCGGTTTTTTTTTCTTAAAAATTATGTAAATATAAAGGTTGAACACGCCAAAATTTGGGCATGTAAAAATAGCTATAGTTATTCGAAAAATGTAGATATTCAAACTTTTTAAACAACAATTTTCTCACAAGGAACTGGGCTATAAAATGATGATAGTTTTATTTTCTTTTATTTATTCATTGGCTAAATGTCGAGCGTACAACATCAAAAACGTGAACGCATTCTGCACGAACATGTAAAAAATCCCATGTTAAGCTACAAAGATATCGCGAAAAGGCTGAAATATCCACAATCTACGGTTGGTCACGTATTAAAAACTTTCCGTGAACGCTTGACAATAGATAGAAAGCCAGGAAGTGGTGGGTTGCAGGGAGTCAAGAATAAGAAAAAGGAACAGAGTATTTTAAAGATTTTTGCCTCAAATCATACGATTTCATCTCGAGATGTTGCTAAAAAAGTGAAAATTTCTCAGTCTTTTGTCCAAAAAGTGAAACAGAGGGCAGGACTAAGGAGTTATAAAGCCCAGGCCGCACCAGATTTAGACTCAAAATAGAACTTATCCGCAAAGAAACGGCCGCGAAAACTCTATGAATATTTTCTTACAAAATTTGAATGCGCGGTGATGGACGACGAGACGTATATAAAAGCGGATTTTAAACAAATACCTGGTTAAGAGTTTTATACTAGCAAATCACGAACCTCCTCCTGAAGATTGTGAATTAAAAAAACAAGGAAAATTTCCAAAAAAATACCTTCTATGGCAGGCAATATGCAGCTGTGGTAAAATAAGTCGCACATTTATCACCACCGGGACAATAAACGGCGATATTTATCGGAAATATTGTTTACAGAAGTGTTCGCTGCCATAAGACAGCATGCCTCTCCACCGCTGTTTTGGTCAGATCTAGCCAGTTGCTAATACGCAAAATCAGTTATGGAATGGTACAACGCTAACAGGATCATGGTGGTGCGGCCTGTTGGAGAGTACTGGAGTACTATGAAATGAATTCTAAAAAAGAAGGCGGAGAAGTAAAATCGGTCCCTCAGCTACAAAAAATACGGACCTGGGCGACATAAATCTTTCCTAAAGAGAGGGTGCAAAGTCTTATGAGCCGTGTGCGTAGAAAATTCGATCTACGGCTTACTGTGTAAACATTAATTAGAATTAAAAATGTGATTTTAGAGTTCATTAAATTTATCATTTAATGTGGTATTCATAATGTAGTTATTTATTTTCAAACTGGTTTAAAAACAGATTTTGCGTGCCTAAGTTTTGGCGTGTTCAACCTTTAGAATATATTAAATCTAAAAACTATTCTTATGCCTAAAAAATATTTCGTCGAAAATAAGTGCCTTTCATCCCTTCTTTGAATGTTATTACAGCGTAATAAGGTTCATTTTTGCGTAATTTCTTGCTGCTTGCTATACTTTTAGCAAATCAACTTCTCGGCCCGTGGGCAGTGTCAGCGAGTTGAGAGGTCCCCGACCTGCTACTAATTAGGCGAGCACCAAACCGGCCACCTAACTGTACTGATATAACTGAACACTATTAGCCTTTATCAAAATGCAGTAAGGCTTACATCCGTCTGTTGACTTTGTTAAAGCATGCACTGACTAAAATGGTTGTGCGTTTTGAACCTTACATCTACAAGGTAAGGTTTTAAATGTTGCGATGTTGTATTATATTTAAATGATCTTCACGCGTCTTCTAGTTGGGTTATGACACGTGCGTTGTTTTGGCAAAGGAATTGTTGCTTTGATAAAATGTTATTGGTTTATATTGATGGACTCTACGTTAAGGATTTTAACATGACTTGCGACGTCATCACTCATCAGAATCTTCAGGGCACGTGACGCTTGTCAAAAGATATTTTAAATTTTTTTTTTTTTTAAATATGGTCCACAAAAGCTAGTTTTACATGTTTTTATAATCCAAAATAATTTAATGCGCTACAATTCAACCCCAATTTTTCTAGGTGGGAAACAACCCTATTGTGTCACATATTTTTGCAGACTTATTTTTGTACCTAGGTATATCTATATTCTATACTATCTATCTAGTACAGGTATTTAGTCCGCGCAAGGGTGACCCAATTCGGCCACCAGCGTTGTGTCCATGATTAGATTGTTTGAGCCAGTGGCCCTTTCGTCACGCTTCCCGTGCTCCGTTATGTTCAATTGATAAGTGTTACAACATGAACAGGGAGAGATTAGTATCTAATGGAGATTAGTATAAAGCTAGGATGGGATATAAAGCGTAGGCAGTAGTTAAGACGATTGTCGCCGGAGTGTCCTTGAGCGTTTGGGCGCTCTCTACCCGCGCCACCCGCGTACCCTTCTCATTGCAATCGTGCGTAAATCCGCCGCGATGCACCGCAATAATGTTCAAAGAATATGACTTTACTCAGAGGCGCGCGGGCAGATTTATAATAATCATACCTAATCCTTTTGTGGATGTTTTGTGTTTTGAATACTGTGATTAAGTACTACGGTGATATTTTTTAGGAATGCTACTAAATAAGATAAGTAATAACGATCTCGATAAGTAGATTTTTATGTAAAAAAATGAAAACCTAGATTTTGAATTTGAAGTACAGTGAGCGGCAAAATATTTATGAATTTACGAAATATGGTTAAAAATATTCCGCATATCAGAAAAAAATAAAAAAATACTGACTAGAACAGCAAAAAAAACTGAATGCACATCAAAGCGGTGTTTTCATGTGAATTTGGATTTTTTTTGCTGTGCAAGTGAGCTTAATAGATGGTTATTTTTTTGTTGCGATTTTAAATATTACCCGTAAAAATTCACTTAATTACGATAAATTAACAAAACTAAGCCTGTTGCGAGTTGCGAATAGTAAAAATGCACATGTAAGGAGCGGTATTTGTGCACGAAATCGTCAAACAAATGAGAGCTGTAAGCCCATTAAATTTAGATCTTTAAAATATAACACAGCGCAAACACTTCTTAGGGTTCCATAGCCAAAATGGTAAAAACGGAACCTTTAAAAGTTTTTTGAAACATGTCCGTCTGTCCGTCCGTATGTCACAGCCATTTTTATTATAAAACATATATTACTGAAATTTTATCTAGAGGTGTGTTTCATGTGCCACTACTTAGTTTTCTGGCGAAATTGCTAAAAAATCTTTTAGGTGAGGCACTCCATACATACATATGCCAAACTAAATGTCAAAAATATTTTTTTTTTGTAAATATGAACATGTTGTACGATACGGCTTTAAAAATATCTTATATATATATATATAGAGTATTTTTTTAAACTTTTTTATTAAGTCAATATTTTCAGAAATAATTGCTTTGAAAGTCTAAATATAATAGCCCCCATCTAACTTTTAATCCGTAAGTCTAAAAAACCGGCCAAGTGCGTGTCGGACCACGCATAGGAGGGTTCCGTACCTTCAATGGAATAAGAACCAAACTAATACCAAAAATTCGTATCTGATGCCTATGGAAGAAGTTTTTTGGAGATAACTCAAAAATGGCTGAACCGATAATGTTCAAAACAATTTTCGTTGAAAGTATATGATAAGGCGCATCTCTTCAAATTTTTTCATATTTTTTGAATTTACGGTTCAAAAGTTACGGGGGGGCTACACAACTTTTCTGACTTTCGAAGCGATTATTTCAGAAAATATTCACTTAATCACAAAATAGTCAAAGAAACCTCAATGTTATTTTGAAAGACCTATCGATTGATGTGTCACATGTTGATATTTGGTAAAAATATTTTTTTTTTAAATTTAGTTACCTGTATGTAGCGCCCCCTAAAAATATTTTTTTTTTTTCAAATTTAACTACATAACTAAGTAGCGGCATACAAAATACACCTTATGTGTAAATTTTATTCAGATACGTCGTATAGTTTCCGAGTAAAATGCCTGTGACATACGGACGGACAGACAGACAAGACAGACAGACAGACATGACGAATCCATAAGGGTTCCGTTTTTTGCCATTTGGCTACGGAACCCTAAAAATATGAAAAAATACCAAGAAGGCTTAGTACTTCACATATTATCGGTTCATCCGTTTTTGAGTTATCTCCAAGAAACTACTTTCTACGGAACCCTACATTATACATGGTCCGATACAAACTTGGCCGGTCTTTTAAAGATATTTGATAGGTTGTATTAACCCTTAGTAGTAATTTATTTATTCACTTGTGTTGATAATTAATATAAAATTTGTATTTATTTGCATTTCACCGACATAGTAAAGTTTTTTTAGGGTAGTCAACGCGCATGTGAATCTTCTGGGGTTGCAGGCGTCCATAGGCTTTATAACTGCTTTCAATCAGGCGGATCGTATGCTTGTTTGCCAGCGTCGTGGTATAAAAAAAAGCTTTTTTTCCTTTATTCTTACATACATTGAACTCTTAAATATCAGCATTTTTTTGTTAGATTCTCAATCAGGCTTAGCTCAGTGATAGTTAGTAGACTGAAATTTGGTATGAGTAATTATGTGTTTTAATTACGCCTACAAAGTGGTAAAACAATAAGTATCTGAAACCCATTGTTGGATAGGTCTTTCAAGATAAGATAAAACGAATACTTTCGTAAATAATAGCTTCGAAAGTTAAAATGCTCTTTGACTTTTGAACCATGGGTCCAAAAAAATTGGGGAAATTCCTGGAAGTGAGGCTGAAATACTTATCACGTATTTTCAATAAAAACTATATGGAATAAAATCGATTGAGCCGTTTTTGAGTTATGCCTATAGTAAAATAACGTAAGTGCCACAAAATATTTCTTTATAGACTACCTTTTGAATGGATGTATTGTAACAGGCCGGCAACTACGGATCCCTACACTGAGCATAGCCCGATATTCTCTTGGCCGGTTTATCTGCAATACTTTGCAGTTTACTTCGCAATTTCTAGATTTGAGAAATTAGTATAAAGTATAACATTAAAGATTGTGTTTAATCTTAAAATAAAACGCATATTACATTCGTTTAGAACACGGTATTCTTAAATAAATATGTTTAAATAAATTCGGTTCTTTGGAGTTTTTTATTAAATTAATTATTAGTCTATTGTATTGCAGTACTAGCAGATTTCCGCAACTCGACGACTAATGCCTATTTTGCGTGATGCATGCGTCTACTAAAACATAATAATTTTAGTTTACTTACATGACCAAATTTGTTTTCAGAGCAATGTGAGATTCATGATTTTTGTTTTTTCTCCATTTTTATTTCATTTCTTTTTTACTTGTATTATAATCTAAATAAAATACACTTTTTATACGAACGTACATAAACATGCATACGAGTACATTATCTTAAAAGATAAAACGTCTATACATTATTGATTCCGGGAAGACACGTTATATCTGCACCGCATGAACCCTCTGCAGTTATTTAGTCTTTAGGCACAGTAAGTCCGATATTATTGCTCACGGGCCAAGCACAAGTATATGTAGTACAAGGGAAGCACGGAGCGACGAGCGACACAGCCTCCTCGTCTCAAAGCTAGCTCACGACTGCCAGCAACGCCGTTTTCGAGCTAATAACGCACGAAATGTGGAATTATGATCAAATTGTTTAAGAAAATTTAATCAATTTAAATATCCTACGTTGAGTTTGTAGTGTTCTGTAGTACATATTTTTTAGTTCAACAATATTTTAAATCGAATGAGCCGTTCAGTAGATATAAGCAAAATCAACCGTTAAACGACATTTCGTTACATTTACATAACGGAGAAACTATACGTTACACGAGTTATTCAAACGTTGAAAATGTTGTACATGAAATGGTAAATAACATATATTTTTTCAAAATTTTTGAATGACCCGTTATTGAGATATATCCCTTAGAAAGTAACAGTTTTCGGCCACAATCAGCGACTAGCGCCTTAAGCGTAGTAGTGGTTTTAATGACCTTTAAATAAGTTTATGCCAAAAAAAAACATTTTTTAATACAAGCTTTTAAAGCCGACTGTACTTTTTAGGGTTCCGTACTCAAAGGGTAAAAACGGGACCCTATTACCAAGACTCCCCTGTCCGTCTGTCACCAGGCTGTATCTCATGGACCGTGATAGGACAGTTGAAATTTTCACAGATGATGTACTTATGTTGCCGCTATAACAGGAAATACTAAAAAACACAATAAAATAAATATTTCAGGGGCTCCCATACAGCAAACATGATTTTTTTGCCGTTTTTATCTGTCACCAGGCTGTATCTCATGAACCGTGATAGTGAGACAGTTGAAATTTTCACAGATGATGCATTTCTGTTGCAGAATAACAACAGATACTAAAAACAGAATAATATAAATATTTAAGGGGGATCCCATACATGATTTTTGCCGTTTTTTATAGATAATGGTATGGAACCCTACGTGCGTGAGTCCGACTCGCACTTGGCCGGTTTTTTTGCAAAAGTCTTAAATCTACTGCTCAACGAGATGATTCTAAAACCCAAACACAATGAGCTTCCATTGTTTCATCAGCATCACAGAGTTCTTATCACCACCTTCAGTCTCCATCATCAGACCAGCTCGATGGTGCCATATATTGTATTGTCATCCAAGTGGCGCAGGTATGCTAAATTTCAGCTAAATCCGACATCTCCCGACGACAATTGTGATAATCCATATTGAAATGGCCCTTATGGCGGTAGGCGCTTACGTCATTCATAATCCTTGTACAGATTCATTATAATTTTCAAGAACGTAAGCGCCGGCTGCCATAAGGGCACCTCTCTCTTCCTAGCGTTTGTCCCAGCCTTTAGGTCTATTAAGCATGGGGTCCGCTCGGCAACCTAATCCTAGGAATTTGCGTTTCACAAAATTTCTCGATTTCACAAAATGGATTACCACAATTTCACAAATTTTGCGCCCTCCCGGTGGCAGTTCGTTATCTGTCAGTCTCTTTTGATAGTTTTGATACCCAACGGCTGTTTTATATGTATATTTAGAACAGATACAACAAAACATTTGACAACTGAACTGACCCAGTCGTTATGTTCGTAACACAATATTTATACGAAGCAGAAGCAAAACAAAAGAAAGCATTTAGAATTCAAAGCAAACATTGTTGGAGGCCGACCACAGACTACCTCGCGTAGACTACGCATTGTATAACAGTCTTACCTATCGCGTGTCTAAGTGAAAATAGTTAAAGTAGTATTTTTAATTGAGTGAAATAATCTCACAGCTCCTGCCTTATAAAGTCATATAAAGTGCTGTCAAAATACTCTAGAGTTCACTCAATTGAAAAAAAATACTACTTTACGTCACTTTTTACTCCGCTCTTTAGTAGGGAAGTAAAGGGTACATCTTTATAAATAGTACCGTGCGAGACGCAATACTGTCACTGTTTATACAGATAATTAAGGACAAGATTATTATTTTTTTGCCATACAACTGCATACAAATATGACATTTTAAATTTGATAAAAATAAAAATTTTGCTTATGCTATTTATATTTAAAAAAATACTGACGTATCCGTGTTTAAACAAGACTTAATATGGGCCATAAACATCTTCCATAAAATTTGAACTTTAAAAAATACAGACGGTCAAATCAATACTTTTTGTAATTAGGAACGATTTTCATACATCGTTCCTAATTATAGTATGAACTTATAAAAAGTGTTGATTTGACCGTCTGTATTTTTTTAAATTTTATGGAAGATGTTTATGGCCAATATTAAGTCTTGTTTAAACACGGATACGTCAGTATTTTTTTAAATATAAATAGCGTAAGCAAAATTTATATTTTTATCAAATTTAAAATGTCATATTTGTATGCAGTTGTATGGCAAAAATAATCTTGTCCTTAATTATCTGGCCACCACTGTATATCAGCCTTTATTTTTACGAACTATGACACTGAACTGAAATGCGCAGTCGCATAAATAGGATGGCGGCGTCAAAGCGTTGAAAGTGCATTTCGTCATATCGAAGTTGCGTTTGTAAATTCAACTATGTAATCTGGCAAATGAAAAAAAAAATCATTATGTATAGTATTCAGGGTATTATTTCATTTTTTTTCATCAGCAGCAAAAAGAGCTCGAGTACCTTGTTAATGCCGACATTTTTAATATGTATTCCAAATTTCAGCTTTATACGTAAAACTGTTTCCGAGATAGGCGTTTAACCAAATCCAACGGCTGAAGTGATCCCAAAAGTATTTCGTAAACTAAGTTTGGTACGAAACACTCAAAATCAAGCAAGGATTTTACAAGCGCAACTGCAGTTACGCCATCTAGTACCGGGATCTGTGGCCCAGTGTTGGCCGAACGTTAGTGTAATTGAAAATTAAAAATTGAAGATTGAAACACGTTAGTTAAAATTGAACACTAATAGTTTAGTGCAAATTGATTTCAATTAGAATTGAAATTAATTGTAACTAACGTGTTAATCCTTTGCGAATAACTAATAATTGAAGATATTTAATTTTTAGTCTTTCTCAAAAATTGAAACATTAATTTAATTTTTAGTGTAGATTGAATTGGTAATTGACATTAATAATTTACCTAACTAAACGCGAATTTAGGTTAAGCTACGAGGTTTTGATTTTTGTTTCGATTTTGACTCTGGACTCGGGGGCTTGTATTAATAAGCAATGGGACCGGTATCCTAAGATGGAAGTCATGCTGGACCCTGGGGATCCCTACTGGATCTCGGGTTTGGTGCATCATAGACTCATGCTGTTTGGGCTCATTCGACTTGTACTGATGAGCAGATGGTACCGGGATCAAAATCTGGAGCTCATGCTGGACCCTGGGGATCCCTACTGGATCTCGGGTTTGGCGCATCATAGACTCATGCTGTTTGGGCTCATTCGACTTGTACTGATGAGCAGATGGTACCGGGATCAAAATCTGGAGCTCATGCTGGACCCTGGGGATCCCTACTGGATCTCGGGTTTGGCGCATCATAGACTCATGCTATTTGGGCTCATTCGACCTGTACTGATGAGCAGATGGTACCGTCCCCAGGGTCCAGCATGACCTCCAGATTTTGATACCGGTACCATCTGCTCATCAGTACAAGTCGAATGAGCCCAAACAGCATGAGTCTATGATGCGCCAAACCCGAGATCCAGTAGGGATCCCCAGGGTCCAGCATTGGCTCCAGATTTTGATACTGGTACCCTCTGCTCATCAGTACAAGTCGAATGAGCCCAAACAGCATGAGTCTATGATGCGCCAAACCCGAGATCCAGTAGGGATCCCCAGGGTCCAGCATGAGCTCCAGATTTTGATACCGGTACCATCTACTCATCAATCAGTACAAGTCGAATGAGCCCAAACAGCATGAGTCTATGATGCGCCAAACCCGAGATCCAGTAGGTAGCCCTAGGGTCCAGCATGAGCTCCATCTTGTGATATTAGTCCCGGCTTCCGAACCCGAGATGCAGTTTTAAAATTAATTATTAGTGTAAGACAGGATTAATTTAGTTACACTAACGTTAATCTAATTAACTGTAATTCTTATTAAATTTTCGAGACGTTAGTGTAACTAATAGGTTAATTCTAATTGACGGTTAGTGTAATTGACGACGTCACAAAATCAATGCGAACTAACGTTAGTAAAAATTGATGTTAGTGTAATTGATTAGTTACGGAATTAATCTTCAATCTTATTGATCAATTTTCAATTCTAATTGAAATTAACGGCCAACACTGCTGTGGCCGACACATTGTTCCGAGTTGCCAGCTCGAATAGGAAGTAATTTGATTTAATAGCAACACGATAGGAACCTGTAATAACTGGTAATGAGCAACTTGCCGAATGGGAAACTAATTTAAACAGTGTTTGAGATTGTGTAGTTTGTACACTGAAGTATGATTAAGGTGCACTGACTGTTAGTGGAATTCAGGCATTTGAGGGTTGCTGCTCTGCTCTCTGGTGCGCCGTTAGGTGGCTTATGTATCCAATCTTTTTACTAAAGATACGAGCGCACTTCGGACATGTCAGCACACCGTCGATATAATTGTACTGGGTTGCTACTGGCGGTCGAGCCTGTAGGTCATCAGCAGAGCTCGTATTTTTCACGGCAAAACAAAACACTAGCGTAATTTAGCCAGTGCTTGAAATATTATTTTATCGATATCGATAATTCAGAACTAGAAGAAATAAAAGTCACCAAATAAAATTAATATGTAATAAAACTAATAAAAACATTTGTATAAAGTTACTATATATTAGAAACAGACGCAATTTCTTCTTCAAAATCTACGTCAGTACACACAGCAGCACAAGACATTTTATTTGGGTAATAGTGATAGGAGTAGATGATCATTATCTTTTCAACATTCTCTGGGAGTAAACAGTTGCGTTTATCACTATAAATCCATTTATGTACACTAAATGTACGTTCAACTTCAGTTGACGTCAAGGGAGCAAATTTATAGAATTCATTATCAGTTCGGGTAATATTTTCAGATATGTCTCTTAAAATTTCGTAATCAGGATTTCGTTCGAGCACGGCTTCAAATTTACGTATCACTGGTAAAAGTTTACTCCAGTTTACGTAGCAACGAACAGTATCCAGAATGAGGAAGGATTCCGCAATGGATAAAGTCGAACATTGCAATTGTTCTATTGAAGAGGCTATTACTTCGTAGTTGTCGCGAATGAAATTTAACTCCGGTCGTAGTTTGCGTGTTTGAAAACATTTTTTTGCAGCTCTTATAGCTGCCGAGTCATTAGCAAGTATGGAGACGACATCACGTATTTGCTCATAGTATTGAGCGTAATATACCGCAGCAGATATCCACGTTCCCCATCTGGTGATAATTGGCTCGGGAGGTAGGGGAATGGACGGATATTTTGCCTTTAAAAGGCGTACACGCTCTGGAGATTTTAGGAATATCTTTTTGACATTCGATATCAACCCATCCACACCTTTGAAATTATCTCGCACTTCTTCGGCAACCCGGTGCAGACCATGAGCTAAACACGTAATGTGTTTCATACGAGGAAACGTTGCTTTTAAAATACGACCGGCTTTAAGCATGTATGCGGCACTATCTGTGCAAAGTAAAAGCAAATTGTTTACGTTATCATTGAAAGAATTTTGAAACAAAAATTTTAATTGGTTTATTATTAGGTTTGCTATTGTTTCCCCATTTACCTTCTCTAAAACCTTCGACCCCAAAAGATAAAATTGCTTAGAACAATTTTTTTGCAAAGACCGAATCACCACGTTTGTCACACATTTTCCCATGAAATCTGGTGTCTCGTCTATAGATATCCACAAATAATTGGTTTTGTTTACCTCTCTTATACCCTGTATAGTTTTTTTGTACACGAGATTTAAATAAATTTTTCGCAGGGTCGATTCGTCCGGTAAAGAAGTCATAGAGCAGTCGCAACATAAATACTTGTTAAAAAAATGACGAAAATTATTGTTGTTGACTGTTGCCCATGGTATGTTGCATGAAATAAGAAAAATAATTAAATCGAAATAAAATTGATGTTTCCTATTTGGTTGCCCCGAACGGTAATTGTGGCGGTTGCTTTTCACATGATTCTCAATATTGCATTTCTTCAGTTTTAGATGCATATCGCACATAGAGCAGTATATAGTGGAGGTCACTTCATTATAGACTAACTCAGGGTGATTTTCAATCCACGTTTTGATCCGATCTTGTACATTACCCATTTTTGTATTAATTGATACCTTGCAATATTAAGTTATTATACGTATATCCAACACGTCGGATTCAATGCGTTGCGAAATAAATAATACCTAGATGCAATTTACGTTTTATACGTAATGAAATGACAGTTAAAGTGTGAATGTCATATGTCATGTGAGATGAAATTTGCAGTCGTTTCTATCATTTTAAATGAGGTGGTATAGTTACTTCGTTCTAAGTTGTACATGCAGACCTACCTCTTTGTTGCTCGACTATGGCAAAGCTAAAATGAAAAGTTATTTTATTACTTATGCAGGATGTCCGGTAATTAATGCACAACCTTCTAACCCCCAGTAGGTCACCTTAGACTGGTCAAAAATATTGATTTTGAGCTCTAGTAAGTCTCCTGTTTTTCGAAATTTTCGCACGTTTGTTAGTTTTTAAATTTTGACATTCACACTGATAGGTGTACCATCGAATAAAAAAAGAAAAAATGTACTGAGGCAATACCTGTCATATACTCTAGTAAGACTCGATAGGTGTCGATAAAATAATATTTCAAGCACTGGCTAAATTACGCTAGTGTTTTGTTTTGCCGTGAAAAATCCGAGCTCTGGACTCATCACGCTTCTTATCGAGTTCATAGCGACGTTCAGTCTCGAAGATGTTAACTCGATCGTGAATGAGGCGACGCCATTCGGACCTCCGCGCTGCCTTATCTTTCCAATCAGAGGGCTCTATTTTGCATCTTTTCATATATGCCTTTTCAGAACATCCTTGTATCGCAAGTACTGGCCACCACATTTGCGCTTACCATAATGGAGTTCCGAAAAGAAGATGCGCTTCGCCACTCTATCTTCTGACATGCGAGACACGCTGAAGTATACAATTAGGAATATGCATGATTTTTTTGGAAGTCGTCATTCGATTCTGTTTCCCTGTAGATTCAAATGTCTCTAATAAACCTACTATCTATGATAGCCCTGAAACGTCAAAAATGTGAAAATACGTTAGGCGTCTGCGCCGCGCGTCAAAACGCCCCATACAAAAAGTGTGTAGATTGTGACGTCACCGTTCACAAAGTTGCAGAAAACTGTTTGGATGGAACAAGTTTTTGTAAGATTTTTGTAATTTTAGGCACGAAAAAATGCGTTTAGCTATATAGTTGTCGTACATTTTTTTTCTTGTTAGGACATAAGTAATCGAACTGCAGTTTCGAAAATACATTTGATGTATAAAAAAAAATGCCTAAAATGTTACGTTTTCAAACCGCAATATCTTTAAAAAACTGTTAAAAATTATTACGGATTTCCACTTGTTTATATTAGTTTGGGGTTGTTGAACGTGTTTATGCCACAGATTCAATTAAATATTTTTCATGCATGTTCTCTATTGTGTCGCTTAACTTCAAACTCGGGTAAATCCATTCGACCCTCTCAGCAAATATCTTAAATATTACCTTTTCTTAGTATCAAAATTGCATAATCTGATACGTGCGCCTACCCATGACGCACGTCAGATCACCTCCCAGTAAAAAAAATCGAATAAAATATCGCCTACCCATGACACACGTCAGATCACCTCCCAGTAAAAAAAATCGAATAAAATATCGCCTACCCATGACACACGTCAGATCACCTCCCAGTAAAAAAAATCGAATAAAATATCTAGAATGGCGACAAAGGCGCTTCAAGCCGCCATTAGTGATCTACAGCAAACATTGAACGCAGTGACAAACCGTTTAAGTGCACTCGATACGAAGATAAGCGAGCAAACCGAAATAATTATCAAGCAAACAGAAACTATAAAACAGCTAAAATCCAGCAAGGACAGGACGACACGTAAGTCCAACATCAACTACACGCCACCAGCCCCGCCAGCGCCACAAGCGCTCCAGCGCCCAATGCGTGAAGCACGGCAAAAAGATACCGCAACAGCAGCACCTAGCAAACGCAAAGGCAAAAAGGCACAGATTAAATCATACCGTCCTATATCCCCGGTCCAGGCCCTAGCAAATGCTTCGAGGTAGGGTTAAACAAGAGGTTACTCAGTTTCTCGGTACCAAAACATACTCTATCAGATAAGCAATACGCCTATCGCCACGGCCGATCTACCACAGACCTGGTGCGGGAAGTGGTGCGCTGTGTGTTGCATGCCCGCGAGGCGAGGCGACACGTAGCGGTCATCTGCTGTGACTTATCGCGTGCTTTTGACACGGCGGATCACGCACTCGTCGCTGAGAAATTGGGCCACCATGGTATCCGAGGACCAGCCTCCAAGCTAATATTATCGTTTATGTCCGACAGGGCCCAGGTTGTCGTTGGCGATGGGGGCAACGTTGTTTCGTCCGAACTGAGGAATCTAATGGGTGTCCCTCAAGGTTCGTGTCTCTCCAACACCCTGTTCAGCGTGTTGCTGAATGACTTGCCGCAGGCAATAAAAAATGGGGATATGTTCATGTACGCCGATGACGTCACGGCAGTTGTCTGTGCGAATGCTGAGCGGGAGTTGGAGGTAGCGCTAAACCATGTTATGGAACAACTGTACCAGTGGTTCCGATCAAACGGCCTTGCACTCAATAAAGAAAAAACGAACTTTATGACATTTAAGTTAAACGGACATGCAAGCCCAATCCTGAAGGTGTGTGCCGGTGGTGCCCCTATACAGCACGTAACCAGCACACGCCTTCTCGGATTCCATATCGATAGCGCACTTACATGGGAGGCTCACATTGACGAGCTATGCGGAAAGCTGGGGCGCGCGTGTTTCGCGTTGCGACGGCTATCAAGCACAGCTGGAAAGGGCGCAGTGCGAGATTGCTATTTTGCGACAGTGCACTCGCTCCTGACCTACGGTGTGGAGCTATGGGGCCGTGCATCTGACTGGAGACGCGTTTTTAGCATGCAAAAACGCGCCGTCCGCGCCTTGGCCGGGAAAGCAGTGGATGCCCCAGCACATGACCTTTTCCGCGATCTCAAGATTCTGCCCTTACCTTGTTTACTTGTAGGCCAAGTAGCAGTATTCATGCGGGAGAACCTAGACATGTTTACAAACTTCGCAGCAACAAAAATCATAGTAGGTTAGTCACCGAATCACACAGACTTACTAAGTCAGAACGGTCTGTGTATTATTTAGGACCTGCCATTTACAACCGCCTGCCTGACCATGTAAGAGGTGTAGTTTCAGCTGCCGCGTTCAAGGATACAAGGATATAAGGTCCCTTTAACACTTTAAAGGTGAAATAGATTTTAATAATTATACATACATAAATGTTGATCTACATATTTAATATTAATTATCATATTGTGATATATTTATTGTATTGACGTGTAACTTTGTTATTAATAATAATAGTATATTTCATTTCATTTCATTTCTGACAGATGGATTTACCCGAGTTTCAAGTTATGCGACTCAATTTATACTTATAGTATTCAGTAGTAAGCCTTGAAAGTTTGAAGCGCTGGTGGCCTGGCGGTAAAACGTCAGACTTTCAATCCGAAGGTCGCGAAGGTTTTATGTTATTTGTTATTGTTTACTGGATTTTCACTGTTTCTCTTGCCTTGCACCTACTCATACGATTATTTTCGACTAGATTTCCGCTACCCCAAGGTTGTCTGGAAGAGATCGCTCTCTAGCGATAAGACCGCCTGTTGACTGCCTCTAATTTTAATCTGTGTAGGTACTGTTCTATTTTATTGAGGTGTGCAATAAACAGTATTTGTATAGTATTGTATTGTATTGTCGCGGGTTCAAACCCCGGCTCGTACCACTGAGTTTTTCAGAACCTATGTACAAAGTATCATTTGATTTTTACCAGTCGCTTTTCGGTGAAGGAAAACATCGTGAGGAAACCGGATCTAATCCCAACAAGGCTTAGTTTCCCCTCTGGGTTGAAAGGTCAGATGGTAGTCGCTTCCGTAAAAACTAGTGCCTACGCCAATTCCTGGGATAAGGTTGCCTAGCGGACCCCAGGCTCAATAGAGCAAAAAGCTGGGACAAACGCTAGGAGGAAGAGTAAGACTTCATAGAACTCGATTATCACAGGGTTGCCTAATTCGGCCAGTTTAGTACTTTACTAAACTACAATGAGTTGTCAGATTTGTAACGAAGCTACAAAGAAACTATTAGTTTATGTAGTCAGCAAAATCATTACCTAGCCCCAGTGTTCAGCATACAAAAATGTATGCATTGGGTACAGTCAGCTGCAGAGAAAAGGTACCACCCGCCATACAAGTTTGTAGGGCACGGTGGTACCTTTTCTCTGCAGCTGACCGTACTATAAGTAAGTTAATAGTTTTGTACAACATTGTCTTGTCATGGTATGATTTTGGTGTGATCTTGTAGTGTGAAATTGAATCTTCAGGACCTGTTAGTCCCATTAAGATGTAGTTAAATTGTTAACAACGGCTGGCATATTGAAATACTTCATTCTTGGTCTGATTTTGTTAAAAATAAATTTAAACAAAAAAGAACCGACTTCACTTAGCCTCCACTTTTCCAAAAGCAAATGCTCGAGCTGCTGTAAAAAATACTCAAGTCACTATAGGTGTGCCTATAATAGTTGAAGAGTTCCCTCATTTCATCCCATCAGATCCTGACCTGGTTACAATGGGACCAACTGTGAAGTATACTCTTTCAAACGAAAAAGAATTTTCCAAAAAAGAAGCAAATACAAAGATCCCGACGAATTGATAACCTCCTCCTTCGAAATCTTGAAGTCGGTTGATGAAAGATAAAATGTATTTTTTTTTATTTCAGGCGAAACGTCTCAACGGGAACGGGGAGCTTGCCGCCATCAAGGTGATCAAGCTGGAGCCCGGCGATGACTTCGCCATCATCCAGCAAGAGATCCTCATGATGAAGGACTGCCGGCACACCAACATAGTGGCGTACTACGGCTCGTATCTCAGGAGAGACAAGCTGTGGATCTCTATGGAGTACTGCGGAGGCGGCAGTTTGCAGGTTAGTGTTCTGTTACAGAGATCCTCGGAAAGACCTGCCAGCGCCACAACATAATAGTGGCGTACTACGGCTCGTATCTCAGGAGAGACAAGCTGTGGATCTCTATGGAGTACTGCGGAGGCGGCAGTCTGCAGGTTAGTGGTCTTTGTTACAGAGATCCTCGTGAAGGACTGCCGGCATCACGATATAGTAGCGTACTACGGCTCGTATCTCAGGAGAGACAAGCTGTAGATCTCTGTGGAGTACTGCGCAGGCGGCAGTTTGCAGGTTATTGTTCTATGTTACAGAGATCCTCGGAAAGACCTCCAGCGCCACAACATAGTGGCGTACTACGGCTCATATCTCAGGAGAGACAAGCTATGGATCTCTATGAAGTACTGCGGAGGCGGTAGTATGCATATGCGTATTGGTCTTTCATACAGAGATCCTCGTGAAGGACTGCCGGCACCACAACATAGTGGCGTACTACGGCTCGTATCTCAGAAAAGACAAGCTGTGGAACTCTATGAAGTACTGCGCAGGCGGTAGTTTGTGGAAACTGTCTAAAGTGTAAGGGAGGTGATGATGACTGGTGACTACTATTCACTATGAGTTGTGGGTTTTTGCTGTATTTTGGGCTCCTCAATAGTAACGCCCATGCAATCGCGTTGGAAGACGACGCCATGGAACGATTTGTTGTTTGGGGTAAAGTAGGTAGTAGGTACCGGACCCTGATTTTAACTCTTTATTCCTTTAATTCGAAAATCCAAACCATTCAACTTAATACACACAGTACACAAGTACACAAGTGTGCACAGCAGGGAGATCCACTTGGGCCGCTCGCCTTCAGTCTTGCTATTCATGAGGCGGTGTCGTTTCTGAAATGTCCCCTTAATATTTGGTATTTAGATGACGGCACCTTAGGGGGGGAGCCTGAAGTCGTTAAGCAGGACTTGGCTTTTCTTATCCCCCGTCTTAGGGATATGGGACTGGCTGGAGGTTAATGCGGGAAAGTGTGAGGTTTACTGCTTTGGACCTACCTCTTCTTCTTCTTTGTCTTCTTTAAGGTCCTTGCTTCCTGGTCTCAAGGAGCTCTCAAGCGGAACGTTTACCCTTTTGGGTTCGCCTATATTCCAAGAGGCCATTTCAAGCGCAATAGAGACCAGAAAGCGACTTATTTTGCTCGCTCAAGGACGCCTTAAAAATATTAATGCTCATATCGCCTTTTACTTCTACGCATGTGTTTCGCGGTTCCCAAAATAACCTTTTAAGAACTACTCCAACTTGGTTGTGTTCTGGTGACGTGTCCTCATTTGACGTCGCCTTGAGGGATACGGCAGAGATTATTTTAAATGTGTCTTTTTCCGATGAGCAGTGGATACAAGCGTCTTTGTCGATACGTCACGGTGGTCTCGGTTTGCGGTGTGCGGGGGATGTGGGCTTGCCCGCCTTCCTAGCGTCGGCACATGGAGTCGGTGATCTGGTCTCTAAAATTTTAAATTGCCATGGAGACAAGGTTACCATTCCGTTTGTGGAAGATGCTCTGGCAAGGTGGACGGCTCATTACCCGGCTGCGTCGTTGCCCGAGGCTCCACAAGTACAGCGAGTTTGGGACGATGTAGGGGCCAAAAACGCTCTTGCGCATCTTATGGGTGTAGCCACGGCGGTGAATTTAGCCAGGCTAAAGTCGGTGTCGAGAGTCGAAGCGGGAGCGTGGTTGCAGGCTTTGCCTGCTCCTCATCTAGGAACACTCCTGGACAACGACTCACTGCGGGTGGCAGTAGCTCTCCGCCTGGGCTGCAATGTTTGTGTGCCTCTTAAATGCATCTGCGGTTCCATGGTGGAGGCGAATGGCCATCATGCTTTGAGTTGCTGTCGTTGTTCGGGAAGATTTCCGCGTCACAACGCTCTCAACGACATCGTATGGAGGGCTCTAATATCCGCTAACATCCCTTGTATTCTGGAGCCTCCAGGCCTCTGCCGTGCCGATGGCAAAAGGCCAGACGGCTTGACGTTAGTACCGTGGCAAAGGGGAAAGTGTCTGCTCTGGGACGCCACGTGCGTTAGCACTTTCGCTGCCTCGCACCGAGGCCGAACAGTGCGAACAGCTGGTACCGCTGCAGATTTTGCCGCGGGAAAAAAGCGGGATAAATATTCGGCCCTGGGCGGTAGCTATTATTTTGTACCCCTTGCCTTTGAGACTTCTGGATGCTGGGGGTCAGAGGCTATTGCCTTTATTAGGGAAGTGGGTCGTTGCATCGTAGAGAAGGGGTCTGACGCCCGCGCGGGTTCGTACCTGGTGCAAAGGTTGTCCATCGCCATTCAACGTGGTAACGCGGCTAGCGTGATGGGCACCTTTGCGCCGGGGACAACTTGAGGAGGACTTTGTGACTAGGCTTAAGATAGGCTTAAGTTATTTTATTTATAATGTATTTTGTTTTGTTGACATATTGGTATAATAAATGAATTTACTTATTATATTACTCATAATACACAATAACTTATACAAGTATAAATCATTCTTGCATTTGTAATATTATAGGACATCTACCACGTGACGGGCCCGCTCACCGAGCTGCAGATAGCCTACATGTGTCGAGAGACGCTCATGGGGCTCTCCTATCTGCACAGCATGGGCAAGATGCATCGGTGAGTAGTGATATTACAGGACATCTACCACTTGACGGGCCTGCGCACCGAGACTCCTGAGGAATGTTCTGAAGAAAGTTGATTTGGTGCCACCGTCACGTTTCTACTATCGCACCTCTAACCGTAGCAGCAAAGTTCATCTTCACTTTTTAGACACATGGCATACCAAAAAGAACGTGCATCTCGCTCGTTATTCCTTAGAACGTGCAGAATGTGGAATGAGCTAACTCTTTTGCGCTATGACATGGGGGTCTTTGAGAAGCGGGCATACAGGGTTCTCAAAGGTCAACAACGCACGAGCGGCTCGTTTAATGTTGCTTATGTTCTTGGGAGACGATGACAGATTAACCGCCCATAAGGCGGCTCGTTTGCTATCTATTTTACAAAGATCCGTCCACTTCTGGTGAACGCGTCGCTAGTGTACCATTCGCGCATAACTTGCAAAACACTGAGTGTCTCTTGAGTTCGTATGAGTTCCTAGACTATTTTGAGGGCATATAAGAAATACGTGTTTACCAGATGTGGACGCATCTTAACACTGACGATGATGTTCTGCAAGGAACTCAACTTTACTCAAATTAACATTATCAAAATTAGCCCCGTAAGGTTTCACAGCGAAGTATAAACAATGTTTTATAATTTCCAGCGACATAAAAGGCGCCAACATCTTACTAACGGAGTGCGGGGACGTGAAGCTGGCGGACTTCGGGGTGTCCGCGCAGATCACGGCCACCATCAACAAGAGGAAGTCCTTCATCGGCACTCCGTATTGGATGGCGCCGGAGGTAAAACCAACTGAAAATTCTCGCACATGGACTTTATAACTGTTGAGCCATATACTTCAAGCTATTTTCTTTTGTTTACTACTAACTCTATGAAATGTCCAGTGTAAAGTGAACGAGCACAACAAGTTATGAAGTTATTTTTATGTGAATTTAGAAGATATTAGGTTGGTTATACAGGCTGTTTGGTCGCTACGTGCAAAGGTTTAAGGAGGTGATAGACGAGGTATTTTTGAACATTTCTAGCCATATATGTCTTAGACGAAACGTGATATTTTTTTTTTAATTGAAATTTTAAGAATTTTAGAAATATGCTCAGAATGTGGTAGATACGAGTTAATAGTGCCCGAATACGCGTTAGTTTGTAAACATTATCTTTTGTTTCCGATAGTTTAATGTAAGTCGGACCAAATAAAGCTACTTTTAATTGTATTCATGGCCTCTAAAACAAATGGAGGCATACGAACCTTTAAAAAAAATCGTAGGTTGACACGAGCATAATTTTGATGTGCCATAAAAAAAAAAAAAAAAATTTCAATTGTTCAAACATTTTTGAAAATATGCCTATTTACTGTTCTTTCTTTCGAGGTATCAGTCATTCATATCGCTTGTCAAATTTCTGAGTTATGGAATAAAAACCAAAATTAGGGAGCACTTCCTAAGAATTTCAAATCTCCGTACTAGTCTTGAAATTTTACTTTAAGTAGGTACTTAACTATTAAATAACGTGTAAAAAATAAAACATAAAAGTTTGTTGTAATTATTTCATAACAAGTTAATTATTAAAAAAAAAAAAGTACCATTTTCCAAAGTCCGACGAGGATTATAAAAAAAGTTCTAAACTAAAAACCATAGTTTTAAATTTGGAACACGTTATTTTGAGAATAAGAATTTTCAAATTTGGAATGTTTTGAATTGCCTTTGTTTTAGGTTTTCACGATAGCCAATTGCGAATTTAGTTCTTCTATGAAAATTGAACAAACGGTTGAAGCGGTTTTCAAATTAAAAAAAATATCCTTTTCGAGGGGTGGGGGTGCAGGGTTTAGAAGAAGGAGATCCCGGGCAACGAATGCAGTTCTGCAGATTCTTATTAAACAGCGACATTGACGACGCGTCATTTTTAAAATCTATCATTTGGACAGATGAGATGAGATTTTCAAGAGAGGGTATAACAAACTTGCATAACCTTCATGAATGGGCTGACAGGGACGCAAATCCTCATTGGAAGAAGCAGGTCTCCTTTCAAAAGAAGTTTTCAGTTAACGTGTGGGCTGGAGTAATTGGCAGAACTTTGATCGGGCCACATTTTCTTCCCGATAATTTGAACGGACCCAATTATCTCCAGTTCTTCCAAAACGATCTTCCTATCCTCCTAGAAGAAGCCGGAGTACCATTAGAAGCGGAAAGAGATCATATTTCAGCAAGACGGCTGCCCGGCACATTGGACTTTGGCTGTGAGAGAATACCTTAACGACTGTTTTCCGGAGTGCTGGATCGGTAGAGATGGACCCATTCCTTGGACCGCTCGATCCCCCGACTTAACTCCTTTGGACTTTTTTGTTTGGGGACGTGCCAAAGGACTTGTGTACACCTCAGAAATCGCAACAAAAGACGAGTTAATAACAAGGATTCGCGAAGCTTTTGTCATCATGAGGGAGGAGATGCAACTAAAAATAACTACCACAGAATTGCGGAAAAGGGCCCGCTCCTGTATAAGAAACCGTGGTTTACATTTTGAACATGTGATTTAAGTTTTTGCTTTGATTTTGTTACTAAAGTTTTAAAATTAAAGTTCATGTAGTTTTATTAAAAGTGCTCCCTAACTTTGGTTTTTATTCCGTAACTCAAAATTTTGACAAGCGATATGAATGACTGATACCTCTAAAGAAAGAACAGTAAATAGGCATGTTTTCAAAAATGTTTGAACAATTCAAATTTATTTTTTTATTTTTTTTATGGCACATCAAAATTATGCTCGTGTCAACCAACGATTTTTTTTAAAGGTTCGTATGCCTCCATTTGTATTAGAGGCCATGAATACACTTAAAAGTAGCTTTATTTGGTCCGACTTACATTAAACTATCAGAAACAAAAGATAGTGTTTACAAACTAACGCGTATTCGGGCACTATCAACTCGTATTTACCAAATTCTGACCATTTTTCTAAATTTGTTAAAATTTCAATAAATAAAAAAATCACGTTTCGTCTAAGACATATATGGCTAGAAATGTTCAAAAATACCTCGTCTATCACCTCCTTAAACCTTTGCACGTAGCGACCTAATACCCTGTATATTCGTTTTTTCTTCTCTAAGACTACTTGGCTTATTCAGAAGCGTAAAATCGTGCTCCTTATTAACTCCTCTACAAATACTTACTCACTTACCGCTGCCGCTGGCTCCAATCTCCGCTGACCCAAGGAGGATTTTGTCTTTTGATTACAAAGATCGCCACTCTTCTCTATTTTGCGCCACTTCATGCCCACAAATAAACAAAATTTCCTGTACAAATAAAACCTAATATCCTGCTGATTTAAACTCACACGATTTTCACTCATTATTTTGACAAAAACGGGACTTAATCGCGTAAACTTACTTTTATTATTTTCCTGACGTAAGCATGTCGTAACGCTCGTGGTCGCAGGCGGACCACGTTTTTGTCAAAATAATAAAAGGTTATATTGATTTTCAGGTGGCAGCAGTAGAACGGAAGGGGGGCTACAACCAGCTGTGCGACATCTGGGCGTGCGGCATCACCGCCATCGAGCTGGCCGAGCTCCAGCCGCCCATGTTCGAGCTGCACCCCATGCGGGTGCTCTTCCTCATGTCCAAGTCCGGGTTCAAACCCCCGCAGCTGAAGGAGCGGGAGCGCTGGTCGCAACTCTTCCATGCCTTCTTGAAGCTCGCGCTTACGAAGAATCCGAAGAAGAGACCGACTGCTGACAAACTGCTGCAGGTAAGTTTTTTACCGAACGAGCGGAGCGAAAGCGAAGTGAGTTCTTATAGACAACTTCGGCTACTGGGACGTCTCGGCATTTCGATTGCTTTTTGATTTTGATGGTTTGTTCGGCGATAACTTTAGTATCGTTTTTCAGGGTGCGTAGCCAAGGTGCCAATCGTTAACGCTTCGTAGTGAACGAAACGCAACTGTCACTGTCACACAATAATGGAAGAGTGATAGAGAGACGTGACTACGATACGCTACCTGCTCTTTACGCACCCTGATCTTTATAAAATTTGCTCGGGGTTGTATCAGAGATACATATAATTTGAGAGTTCGTATATGAGCAGTATCGATCAAGGGGTTGTGGAGTTGGAGAGTGGAGGAGGAGAAGGCGAAATTCTTCAAAAGGGTCTTGTTATATTGGTCATCTCGTTTGCAAGTAAATCGCGAGTTCTTAGTTCGAGGCGGACGACTAGTTTATTTTATATCACGACAGTGGCAAACAAGCGTACGGCCCGCCTGATGGTAAGCAGCTACCACGGCCTATGGACCTGTAACTCCATTGGTGTGACTGCGTTGTGACTTCGCAAGCGATTAAATTTTTTGGTTTCAACCCTATGTGAAGTTTTCGCAATCAAGACGAATCTAATGATTCCTCACATATTCTTACCCGTCAAATGATGAAGGTTGTAGGGCGAGCCAAAGAGATAGATATACTTATTAGTAGTCGGCTTCGAACTGAGAACTCGCAATTTACTTGCAAACGAAGTTACCAATAAATATTTTATTGATTGATTGATTGATTGATTGAATATGAATGAAGACCGTTTTTCGCCTTATATGTAGCTCCAAATCCCTTAATCGATCCTGCTCATATTATACGCACGAACTCTCAAATTATATGTATCTCTGCTACAACCCCAACAAATTTCTTAAAAATCAGAAAAACGCTACTAAATTTATCGAGGAACAAACGTTCTAAATTCCAGCCATCGATATGCTATTAGAATTAGTTTGTAAGAACTTTGCTTCGCTTACGCTCCGCTCGTTCGATTAGACATAGATCAAATTGACATTGTTGATATTTAATTTGTTGCTTTTTCTGTCCACAGCACGCGTTTTTCCTACAAGATATGAATAAGCGGCTCGCCATAGAGTTATTACAAAAATACTCTAATCCGCCCAGTGTGTGCAACAACACGGAAATGGATGACGATGGGGTACGTTTAATTTCACATTATACATAGAAATGTACCTCAGGTTAGATCGGGTAAGAGGAACATTGGGGCAAGGAAAACGGATACTTGTACGGAATATAGGGCAGATACCCTGGTTGTGGCCACCAGGGCTTGTAACCGGTTTTCGCAAAAAGCCCCGAAATAACGAAATGTTTACATATTTTATGTTTTTTACGTAGAACTCGTATTGTTTTTAGGTTATGACTTTATATTGTAAGATTTTTCGATTTAATATATTAAACGAAAGAACGAAATAAAAATCCGGTATTTTAGTATGGAGCAAAATACCGGTTACAAGCCCTGGTTGCCACTGTGGCGGTTTTGGCCATTTTCAACTTTACATAGGCTGCTATTTATATATCCGGAAACCGGGATTACAATCTTCTTAAATAGCATATTTGACCTCCATGGTAAAATTTGAACTTTTTTAAGTACTGGCCGGTATATTTTTTCTTTCTTATTAACGCTCGTGTTTTGTTTTTGACGGGTTTTAAATGTCATCTCGCAGCAAGAATGGAACTCGCTCGTGAAAATATTCGTGCTATGATTTATTATGATTTTCGGCGTGGTTTAACGCAACAACAGTGCATAGATCAACTAACTTCAACTTTTGGTGATGAAGCCCCATCTAAAACTACTGTGTATCACTGGTTTAGTGAGTTCAATCGTGGACGTAGTATGCTTACGGACGAAGTTAAGGCAGGTCGCCCGAAATCGGTCGTTGTACAACAAAATATCGAGGCTGTGCGAAAACTTATAATGGACGACCGACATGTTACGTACTGCGAGATAGAGGCGACTCTGGGTATTTCTATGACCAGCATTAATAGCATATTACATAATTATTTGGCTGTAAAAAAAATTTGTTCGCGTTGGATACCCCACAACTTAACAAAAGAGCAAAAAGATGCTCGCGTCGAACGGTGCAATAAAATGTTAAAAAAATATAACCGTGGTGACTCAAAAGCCGTTTATAACATCTATACAGGTGACGAATCCTGGATCTATGCATACGATCCCGAAACGAAGCAACAATCAACGGTATGGGTGTTTCAAAATGAGCCGAACCCTACGAAAGTTACTCGTGCAAAAAGTACATTGAAACAAATGGTGGCCTGCTTCTTCGGTATTAATGGCCATGTAGCTACAGTGCCACTAGAAAACCGTAGAACGGTTAATTCAGAGTGGTACACGACCATTTGCTTACCGGAAGTATTTGAACAAATTCGTAAAACTAACCAGCGACGAAGAATCATTCTTCATCATGACAATGCCAGCTGTCATACGTCACGCGAAACAACTCTATTTTTGGAGGGTCAAAATGTGGAATTAACGGGTCATCCGCCGTACAGCCCTGACTTGGCACCCAACGATTTTTATTTATTTCCAAATATAAAGAATAAATTACGCGGTCAACGATTTTCGACCGCTGAAGATGCTGTCGACGCATTCAAACAACACGTTATGGAGGTACCTCAGGCGGAGTGGCAGAAGTGCTTTAAAAATTGGTTCACGCGAATGCAAAAGTGCATAGATCATCAAGGGGAATACTTTGAAAAACAATAAAACCATTTTCAGCCGTGTACGTTTGTTTGTTTTTTTGTTTCCGGATATATAAGTAGCAACCCTCGTATTACGGTGAAGACAAATTTACAAGCCAATGGTTTATAGTTAATATCTAAATATATAAAAGAAGAAACTGACTGACTCACTGACTGACTGACTGACTGACTGACTGACTGACTGACTGACTGACTGACTGATTGACTGATGGACTGACTGACTGACTGACTGACTGACTGACTGACTGACTGACTGACTGATTGACTGATTGACTGACTGACTGACTGACTGATTGACTGATTGACTGACTGACTGACATATCAACGCACAGCCCAAACCGCTGGTTCTAGAGATTTCAAATTTGGCACGTAGGTTCCTTATAAGATCTAGGGATGCACTAAGAAAGGATTTTTCAAAATTCACCCCCTAAGGGGGTAAAATGGGGGTCCAAAGTTTGTATGGCGAATCAAGATTTGTTTGACTATTTTATTCGAAACTTCACAGGAGTATTCCTAACGATAAATGAGTAAACACATATTTCAGGTTTTTTGAAAATTCAACCCCTAAAAGGGGCAAATGTGGTCACAAAGTCTGAAAATCAACATGGGTATCGTATCCTTTTTGAGTACTTATAGTACGCGGGCGAAGCCGCGGGAAAAGGCTAGTAAGAGTATATTAGTGCAGCACAGGTGGCACTGTCATGTGTTGTGTATCTGTTGTCATACAGTTGTCAGGAGCTATGAAAAATAGTGGCCAAAACTGGCACCTGGACCCGTTTCTGACATTTCATTAAAGAAAAAAATAAGATCTAATGTCAGAGTCTTAACAGCGGTGATTCCTACAAACTGCAGTGAAACACTTCTTACTTGCATTAATACGTTTAATTTTGACGACAAAGTAAAAATATTTAATATTAGCAAAAATTATCAATTATTTAAAATTATCATTTCACGTAAAAATCACAATAATTGGATCTGAATAAGGGTATTTCACATTCAATAAGTTCCCTAGTGGTCAGAATACAATTAAATTATAATAACAAAAATATTTAAATTTAGCACTTCACTTAAAAATGAAGAGAACTGTACCTATTTCACTTTCACATTCAACAACCTCCCTAGTGACCAGAATGTAATTAAATTACAATAATTAAAAATATTTAATATTAGCACTTCACTTAAAAATGAAGACGACTGTACCTAAACAAGGACATTACAAATTCAATAGTTAGCAAAACCGGTAAGTAAAAATAAAGACTCGGCTAGTAATCATTTGGCTGCAGGAAAATAATGGGTTAATGAGGCGGGTGATATGGATGGTGACAGATGATGCGCTGGCTGAACGTAGCCTAAATTAAAGAGCCAGGTCTTTATACGCCCGTCAAACGAGGCAATTGGAATTTGGGGAAATTTAGCAAAACAACAAAAAAAAACTATTATGGCACAAAAATACTGGATACAAAAAAGGAATCCGATTTGTAACGTTTTTTTAACAAAAATATAAATAATTTGATGTTCTCGAAAGCAGGATGCAAAAGCTGTTGCTTAAATTAAAAAAGAGTTCGTGGGCCAGTGTCCGCTTTGATACGGCGGACCCAATAGCTCGCTGAACTCCTTTTCTCACTTGCGAGAGCCCGCTGGATGCGGACTCTAACTCTCCGATGATGTGGCGAAGAAACCCGCGGAAATCGCGGCAGCTGCAGACTGTCCCGCTGGCCCGGCACTCACAAGGGCCTTCCGGAATCAGGCGGTTTCAGGGTATAGCACTTGCTAAATAATTTATATTGGGCCTCTTCGCCCGGCAAGGGTTTCGGTTTTATTTCTGCTCCAACAATGCAACAATAGCACTTGCCATACAATGTTTGAAATAAATCGCACTTTATCACGATGCAGCTAAGCAAATTATGGCAAAAAAGACCAGAACAAATCCAGATTATCTCTTTTTCTTTCAAAATCTCACGGCGCTCTCACAGACTCCATCAAAAATCCACTTTTTTCTTTTGACAATCTGGAATACCTCAAAATTCACATTCAAAATTAGCGCGAGTCTTATCTCAATTTTATAACTGCCAGACGTATTACAAAATACGGACTGATATAAGCGCCATCTACCTGTAATGCCGTGAATCACAATGTACGCTTTTTTATATATCAACCGTGACCTAGCCTTAGACACAGAAGTTCAGAAGTTCTAAAGAAAGTCGACAGATGTCGTACGATACGTAGCGTAATGCTACAGCATCTCCCTACCAAACAAAGAAACAAACAAACAACAACACAAGTAAACACAAGAAAACTATCCCCAAGCAACAAAAACAAACACAACTTAATGCTAAGGCCAAAAAAAGGCACAACAAGAGAACCCTAAACGAATT
This sequence comes from Pammene aurita, assembly GCA_947086415.1. Lineage (NCBI taxonomy): Eukaryota > Metazoa > Arthropoda > Insecta > Lepidoptera > Tortricidae > Pammene > Pammene aurita. The sequence goes on along the minus strand of OX352314.1, from coordinate 6,998,221 downwards.
CCAAAAAAAAACAAAACTAACCAGTTATTAACATTACCCCTAAAGACTAACCTAATAGATTAACAAGATGACAAAACGCCAACCAACGCGTCACGCGGTCCAAGACGTGACGGCCGGGATAGGACAGAAACTGCACCTGGCCACAGATCTTAATCCCTCACATCGAGTCATCAAATTATACAACCAGGCTATCATAGACCGGGAAAGATAAACGAAGCCTTAAACACCAACGGTAAAAAAGGTCAAATCTGGAAAAAGGAGCAAGGAAACGCTCAAACGAAAACAAAAAAACGATAAGAAACAAATCAAGCAAGGATTACCGACAAGGGAATGGCGGACTAAAGCGCATTTTAGAATTTTGAGAAAACTGAACGGGCCGAAAGAAGAAACTATTTCAAGATATCTTTAATATGATAGGTACCGACGTGCTCGGAATCGGTATCAGCCAGTACATATACCTGTGGAGACACCCGTCTAACCACACGGCACCGAACGAAACGTGGAGCGAATTTACCGCCTCGAAAAGGATCAGCGGATCCACGCTGGAAATTCCGGCGCCAAACGATTTGGTCACCAACGATTCTTGGCGAAGAACGGTTCGTGTTGAACTTGGCGGCGTTACGATGAAAGGCTAAAGCCATCGAATCAGAAACTTTATCGTACACCTCACGAAGCGTCTGAAGATTCGAAGCGTGTTCCATCCGGCTGAGTCCCACATCTTGGTCCACAACCTGATTCTCAACACGTTCACGAATCATTGACAACTCGCGGCCGTACATCAAAAAATTCGGTGTATAAGCAGTAGCCAAATTTATACAAGAGTTTAAATAAAGAGCGACCCGATGTAAATGACCCGACCAACTGCGTTGGTCATTTTCAACTAAAATGCTCAAAGTTGTAATCACGACCTGGTTATATCTCTCCACAACATTCGCTTGTGGCGAATAATATGGGGTATAACACGGACCTGGAATATTATAGCTCGCCAGGAAATCCAGAAATTGACGACTATGAAAAACTGTAGCGTTGTCACAGAGAATGTTAGTAGGAACACCGTACCGCAAAATAACCTCCGACTCTAATGCCATCGATATTGACCTCGCATTCACCAACTTCAAAGGGACCAACCAAACAAATTTGGTAAAAACGTCAACCAAAGTCAAAATATAACGACACCCATTACGGCTAACCGGTAAAGGACCAATTAAGTCAATGGAAAGAAGATCCATTGGAGCCGCAACACGACGAGGAAATAAGCGAAGTCCACGAGGTTGTGAATTTGCAATTTTATAAGACTTGCAAATCTGACATTCGGAAAGGAACCTTGTAACATCACGGTACATATTCGGCCAATAGTATAAGTCACGAGCTTTTAAATACGTTTTCATAACACCAGGATGAACGTTGGGAAATCCATTATGAATTTCAGCAACCGCCTCTCTAGTCCTTGAAGCAGGAAGAACTATACGCCATGGATTAGGTGCTAAAGGGTTTTCGATAGATACCCTGCGCATTAAGACACCATCCCGAAGAGCAAATGCAGTAAACATTTGAGGATTGTCCAAAACTCCCTGGTAAATTCGTTCATACCAAGGATCTCCAGAAGGATCCATGCCACGCGCGAATGAGATAAGCCCAACTTGAGCGCGGGACAAGGCGTCTGGAACAACATTAAGGACACCTTTTTTATGTTCAATCTCAAAGTTATATTGGGAAATCAAAGTTGCCCAACGAGCCAAGCGCCCGGTAGGATTATCAAGGGTGATCAACCATTTAAGAGCAATATGGTCAGTAATGATCTTAAACCTCATTCCATCGAGATATCCGCGGAAATGCTTTATGGAATCAACAACGGCGAGAAGCTCATGTTCGGTTGTCCCGTATCCACGTTCAGCTTTAGTGAATAAACGAGAATAATAAGCAATTGGATGTTCAACGCCGTCAAACTCTTGAGCCAGGACCGAGCCTAAGCCAACCTGGCTAGCGTCACATTGAAGGATAAAAGGTTTCGAAAAATCCGGGCAAGCCATCAACGGAGCGCTCATCAAGGCATCCTTCAATTTAGAAAAAGCTTTACTAGCACTATCGTTCCAATCGATGGGATCACGTCCCTTTCTCTTACCAATAAGTGCCAGTCAGTCAGAGGAGCAATAATCGAAGAAAAACCATCCACGAAACGGCGATAATACGAACACATACCAATGAAAGCACGTAGAGACTTGGCAGAAGAAGGGGTAGGGTAATCCCTAATAGCTTCTAATTTCTTTGGATCAGTTTGAAGACCACGCTCATTGACGATGTAGCCGAGATACTTCAATTCAGACTTACAAAACTCGCACTTATCTAAATTAACCGTAAGACCAGCTTCTTTCAACCTATCACGAACCTTACGAATAAGCCGCATATGACTGTCAAAATCACGAGACACCAAAATCAAATCATCAACATAGCCGAAGATAAAATCCTCAGACTCAGGGGTATATTCAAAATTGACAATCATGTCAGTAAGCCTCTGCATCTCGGACGCAGCGTTGGTTAAACCAAAAGGGAGACGAACGAACTCAAAGAGGCCCCTTTGGGGTACAATAAAGGCCGTTTTCTCACAACTGGCCTTATCAGCTAAGGGGATTTGCCAAAAGGCGCTCCTAAAATCCAACGAAGTTAGATATTTGGCACCTCGTAGGTTATCAAGGATGTCCTGGACGCGCGGGAGAGGGTATGAATCCCTGATGGTAACGCTGTTCAACTTCCTACTGTCCACGCAAAATCTGACACTACCATCTTTCTTGGTAACCATCACCACTGGGGAAGCCCAGGGTGATCGTGAGGGACGAATAACGCCTGACTCTAACATCTTGTCGATCTCTTCGTTGAGAATCTTGAGTTTGACTGGAGATAAGGGATAGTAACGTTGACGGATGGGCGAACCAACAGTCTCAATTTTATGCGAAAGCCACGAAGTACAACCTAATCCAGCTTTATCAGAAGAAATCTCCTCAAACTCGTCAATAACACATTGGAGTTTTGATTCCTGCAGTGGTGCAAGCACCGTACGAGGGTGGACATAGCGAACCTCACCTACTCGTGGGACTGCGACAGGAACATGATGTGAAGCGACGTAAAGCTTACCTGACAAACCATCACGGAATGCCTTCTTTAAAATGTCAATGAGACCAACAGCATTCCAAAACTCAATTCCTAAAATAAATGCAGTAGGAAGATTACTGCTTACTAGACAGGGGTGCAGAACGCGAATGCCACTAAAAAGAATGGGGACGTCCAAACCGCCTAGAATTTCAATAGGAGAATTGTCGGCGGAGACAACATAAGGCCGGATATCCTTGTGATATGTTATACCGAGCTCCGATAAGAGGGATATATCAATTAGTGAAACCTGAGCACCAGAGTCTAAAAGAGCTCTTACCGAAGAGCCAGCAACTAAAACATCAATAAAAAGTCTATTATCCGGGGAATTATTCATATAAACGGGCGACACCGATGGACCTCTCAGTGCGCCACTTATTCGTTTTTTGACGGACCAGAATTACAACTAGGACAATCGCGTGTGATTGCACCAACACGCTTACACTTGAAGCACACTGCCCCTGAAACGTTAGGACAATTACGATAGTTGTGACCAGTTGCATCACACTTCATACACACTATAGAACTGGGTTGACCTACAACTTGAGCACTAATCGGTGCAATAGCCAAACGTGCTGGACGTGAACCTTGAAAGGCTTCAAAATTTTTCGCGACTTCTAACAAACCATCAATATCCCTGACCACGTTAGTTGCAAGACAAGGATGATATCTAGGATTCATTCCATATTTAATAATGTTAAACAGGTTGTCTTCGTAAACCGGTGTACGAAGCTTTGCGTTTAGATCGCGCGCCTGAATAACAAAATCAACCACTGACTGGTTGTCCTTCTGTGATAAAGCGCGAAGTTGGCTCTCAAGCTTGAAATCGAAATCGGCTACGTCGAAGGTTTTAACGAATTCAGACTTTAATTCCGCATAAGTAAGACCTTGATATCTGATTGCCCTAAAATGTTTCAAGGCACTATCTGACAACAATTCATGGAAACGTCTGACAACATATGAAGGATTGACGTTACGCGCCATACCTTCTTCCTCGATTCGAAAGAAAAATTCGCGAACACAAGTGTCCCCGGAAAAGTTCAAGTTCCATTTCGTAAGTGAATAATCTTTGAAAGGAAAAGGCGGGGGAAGTCCGGACATATGCATCGCCTGAGGTCGTGGTTCAGAATCAAAAAACTGTTCTTCATCGTCTGCCATTGGATCTAAAATCCTCGGATCGTACGAGTTTAAAGATGAGTGCGCATGAGGTGTCTCAGCAATTGATCCTTCATTACTTAAGTGCGACATGGCGAAAAGTCGAATGTTGTCTTGCGTTGCAAGTTCAAACAAAAAATAAAGTTAATCTACCTAAAAGAATAAAATCCGAAGTTCGAGTATATCCGTGGTCTAAACCAAGCGCTTAAGTCAAAGAAAGAAAATAACACTCGAAGTCTAAATGCCAAGTTAGAGTTCGAATTAAAAAAAAAACAAGTTCAGTTTCTGAAAAAAATAACAAAACGCAAATCATACATTCTATGTCTGACTTACCTGCGAATTCCCTAACGTCTACGAGCTCTAACTACAGGACTCAGACTATGAAATAAGGTATTCGGGATATGTTACGGGTAATTGAGAAAAAGGCATAAGTAAAGGGCAACAGATAAATTCGTTTTTTTTTTAACATAAATAAAAGCGATTTTTTATATGACGGAATTCGGGTTAGTGATGGGACGTAAGGAGGCAGCAGGCTGAAACAAACCAAAATCAAGGTTAATAGAACCGCGACCGGTCTACGGTCACCGTCTCACAAATCCAAAAAAAAAAAAAAAAAAATATTTAATTACAATTATTAAAAGTAAATCCAGAGTTCTTTACCTTCTCGGGCGCCATTTTGCAGTGAAACACTTCTTACTTGCATTAATACGTTTAATTTTGACGACAAAGTAAAAATATTTAATATTAGCAAAAATTATCAATTATTTAAAATTTAGCATTTCACGTAAAAATCACAATAATTGGATCTGAATAAGGGTATTTCACATTCAATAAGTTCCCTAGTGGTCAGAATACAATTAAATTATAATAACAAAAATATTTAAATTTAGCACTTCACTTAAAAATGAAGAGAACTGTACCTATTTCACTTTCACATTCAACAACCTCCCTAGTGACCAGAATGTAATTAAATTACAATAATTAAAAATATTTAATATTAGCACTTCACTTAAAAATGAAGACGACTGTACCTAAACAAGGACATTACAAATTCAATAGTTAGCAAAACCGGTAAGTAAAAATAAAGACTCGGCTAGTAATAATTTGGCTGCAGGAAAATAATGGGTTAATGAGGCGGGTGATATGGATGGTGACAGATGATGCGCTGGCTGAACGTAGCCTAAATTAAAGAGCCAGGTCTTTATACGCCCGTCAAACGAGGCAATTGGAATTTGGGGAAATTTAGCAAAACAACAAAAAAAAACTATTATGGCACAAAAATACTGGATACAAAAAAGGAATCCGATTTGTAACGTTTTTTTAACAAAAATATAAATAATTTGATGTTCTCGAAAGCAGGATGCAAAAGCTGTTGCTTAAATTAAAAAAGAGTTCGTGGGCCAGTGTCCGCTTTGATACGGCGGACCCAATAGCTCGCTGAACTCCTTTTCTCACTTGCGAGAGCCCGCTGGATGCGGACTCTAACTCTCCGATGATGTGGCGAAGAAACCCGCGGAAATCGCGGCAGCTGCAGACTGTCCCGCTGGCCCGGCACTCACAAGGGCCTTCCGGAATCAGGCGGTTTCAGGGTATAGCACTTGCTAAATAATTTATATTGGGCCTCTTCGCCCGGCAAGGGTTTCGGTTTTATTTCTGCTCCAACAATGCAACAATAGCACTTGCCATACAATGTTTGAAATAAATCGCACTTTATCACGATGCAGCTAAGCAAATTATGGCAAAAAAGACCAGAACAAATCCAGATTATCTCTTTTTCTTTCAAAATCTCACGGCGCTCTCACAGACTCCATCAAAAATCCACTTTTTTCTTTTGACAATCTGGAATACCTCAAAATTCACATTCAAAATTAGCGCGAGTCTTATCTCAATTTTATAACTGCCAGACGTATTACAAAATACGGACTGATATAAGCGCCATCTACCTGTAATGCCGTGAATCACAATGTACGCTTTTTTATATATCAACCGTGACCTAGCCTTAGACACAGAAGTTCAGAAGTTCTAAAGAAAGTCGACAGATGTCGTACGATACGTAGCGTAATGCTACAAAACATAGTAATATATATTTAATGACTCAGTACATAAAGGGCGTCATAATTCCTTATTGATACCAAATGACGGACGTCTGAACAAACAAACTCTCCTTAAAGTGGCCAAAACCGGGGCATCTGCCCTATATACTGTTTGCCTTTTCCAGGATAAAATAAATTGTGAGTTGGAAATTGAAGAAATGTTTTTCTAGTCGCCCGTAGTGAGTTACATGGCAGAAAAACATATGTCTTTTCTCATTCGATGACCGCTTTATTAGGTTAGGGCAGATGGCGGTTTTGGCCACTTAAAGGAAAGTTTGAGTATTCAGAGGTCCGTCATTTTGTGTCAATAAAGAACATTCTTTATGTACTAAGTAATTGAAACTATATTTTATATACAGTGTGTAAATTTTATACGGGCGTATATTGTACTGGCAATTAGTATTGGACCTAGGGAACCTATTTACATTTATTTTTTTATGAAAATAAGGATTTTTTTTTTTCATACATAATAATTCAGCCCGTAACGTATTACATCCATGACAATTAACTTACCGATGCGTCAAGTTAGTTATGTCAGTTTTAAATCAGTTGGATAGCGTACATTGGTGCCCGGTAGGACTTTAAGAAATCGTTACACATAATTAATAACACTATTTAACAAAATGATTATACTATATGAGTCCTATTGCTGGATACTATAGGTGGATAAAGTATACGCCCGTATAAAATTTACAGGCTGTATTTATATGAATCTCCGCTGTTAAGACTGACATTAGATCATATTTTTTCCTTTAATGAAATGTGGGAAAGCAGCCCAGGACCACTTTTTTCCATGGCCCCTGACAACTCAATGACAACTGATACTTTGACAGATGACAGTACCATCGGTGCTGCCATAATTTACTCTTATATTAACTTATGGTTTATACCATAGACTTGTAAATTTATTTATACCTTAATAAAGTAAAAAAATGGCCAAAACCGGCACACGACAGTGGTCACAAAAATGCATCTGTGCAGAAAAATGGTTAAATGAATCGCCTGCGTTTCTTGGGTATCTATTAAATTAATTCGCATGCCAAGTCTCACATTATAGTACAGTACGCGAACAGTTTTGAGCTTCGATAACTCACAAGTGCGATTTTCTTTTTTAGTTAGAGAATATGATATGATTACTTATAGTAAAAAATATTTTCTATCAGTTTTTGACGTCGCGCTAGTTACTATATAGATATTTGTTAATAACAACAAGAAAAGATTATACAAGATATATTTTCCTTTACCATACCATTGCATTCAACTATTTCAACATCATCTGTCATTTTATAACAGTTTGGTCAATAGGTTATGTGAGCATAATAATGGAAAACAATTTGTCAAAATATAAGTGACCTTGAATTCTAAACGAATTACAAATGGCTAAGACGACATATGCTCTTGACAAAACCGTTATAAATGTGAAGTTATGTTGCAATGGTAAAAAGCGATAGCCTGGTGGATAAAAATAAAACTTACATAATCTTTTCTATGTGTAGCAAACAAATACATGTATTATACCTACCGCAATGCTAACAGTTGTTAGAAAATATTTTTTATTATTAGTACTTAACGTATTCTAACAGGTCACAAAATAAAATTGGACTTGTGATTTATGTCATTTTTATAGGTTAAAAAGGCGTTCCCGTACTCCACTATTATGTTCCGGATGACAAGGAGCGTTATCATATTGTATATTATTGATTACAGGCCGTGTCAAACGTGCCTCAACGCATCGCGTCCAAACACACCGGGCGCGGCCGCGGCCGCCGGGTGCTGGAGCAGTCTCCGGGCGCCGCGCGGGCGAGGCCCAGGTCTCTGCTGACAGATCACGTGGTGCCCACCCGAGATCTGTCCAGTGGACGAGTGAGTACACAGTTAGAGCTGGCTCCCACTTGTCGGATGTCGGGCCCGGATTTTAGTCGGTCGTTCCAGTGGTAGAACATTTTATTTCACACGAAATCGGTGTCGGACGAGTGTGAATAGCTTCATATAAAATGTTCTGCCACTAGAACGACCGATTAAAATCGGGATACTACATCTGACAAGTGGGAACCAGCTCTTATACACTTCTTATTGTGTCGAGGTTCTCTTAGGTTTCATAGTTGACAGCCCTGGGCGTCGCGTCCATGAGGTGGAGCTCCGAGCAGTAGTATGGGCATGCCAGCAGGTGCGCCACGGGTGGCGACCACGTTGGCTCGAAGAGCCATGGCGCACCCAAGTAACACATCAAAGCAGTATAACGGCCGTCTTACAGCATATCTGTATGCTTTTAGCATTTTCAGTTCGTTTTATAGTAGCATTATAAACGTTTATAGTGCTGATATAGGTCTTAAATGGGCACAAATTACCCAGCTTGAGATCCTATACAGGTCATTTAATAGCATTGCAGGCGCATTATGTCTGCGCTATTAGCATTATCGTTGTTATGGAAAGTGCCAATCGCCTCAAAGAAGCATTAGTACGCTCTATTAAGTTGCCGACTGCATTAAAGAAGCCTTAATACGGCCAAAAAACTTGCTAATCGCAGTAAAGAAGCATAAGTACTCTCGATTAACTTGCCAATCGCAATACAAACGCATTATACTAGCATAAGAGTGTAGTAAAATAAACCTTACGTCAATGCAAAAACGTCTCTAATACCGACGGAACAAATGTTATAATACAATGAACGTTGTGATTTAACTACTTTGTCTCGCAATATAAAATGGACGAAGACGGTACAATAAACTGAATGAGTGACACGCCATATTTGTTTGCATCCTAACAAAATTTATAAAAGTTTTTGACACTTTTACGTTATTATATCCTTCAAATATTACTGCGCAATGTAGTTTACTGTACATGTGTATATAAGTTTCATTGAAAATTTTCACGCGCCTTTGATTTATTGTGGTTTTGCTATAAAATATTATAAAAAGATATGCGTCAAATAAACAAAACAATTGTGTAATCCTCGTATAGAACGAGTTTTGCATTATTAACATAATAGTGTTGGTTGAGCAGTCTTAAATTAAGTAATTTCTTTATAGTCAATAGTCAAATAGTCAAATAGTTTATTTGTACAACATGGGTATATAGTACAAACAGAGGTACAGGTCTTACAGAATTAGAGTAGCATCACCATGTCGGGCCACAGGGCATACAAATTTTAGTGTTTTTTCTTTAAATCTGTAACTACATGTTAATATTAATTGCAGTCGGACAAAAAACCCTTAACAGTATAATATGTACTATCCACTAAAAAATCAAATAATTTTCTTTTGAAACTTATAATATTTTCTATACTTCTTATTTGTTTCGAAACTTTATTATAGATTTTTGGAGCCATACCAAGTATACTTTTCTTTAAAAATGCTGTGTCGGAAGACATTGAAGCTATTTTATTTCTTAAACGAATACTCTTAAATCTTTTAAATAAGTGCAGGTTGCTTTTAACAAAAATAACTAATTCATAAATATACAAACAAGGCAGAGTCAATATACGTAGCTTTTTAAAGTGTGGTACGCACGAAGCTGGTAGCTGAATTCCACATAAAGATCTAACGCATCTCTTTTGCGCTTTAAATGCAGTTTCTCTATCAACTGAGTTTGCCCAGAACATGATACCATACCTTAGTGTCGATGTTACATAAGCGTGATAGGCCGTTAAAATAACCGGTTCATCAACATTTTTTTCTTAGATTATGTAGGAGGTATGAAAATTGATTCAGTTTCTTACATATATTGTCAATTTGATTATTCCATGTTAACTTATGATCTATGCCTATTCCTAAAAATTTTGTCACATCTGTTTCCTCAATTTTTTTACCCTTATATGATATATTTAAATTACGGGTATCATTTCGTCTATGTTTAAATGTCATGATTTTAGTTTTTTCCATATTAATTTTTAAATTGTTGTTTGCTAACCAGTTAATTACTGTTTCTAATGTTTTGCATATATCATTTTCATATGTTTCTGGGTGCTATCATCAGCAAAAAGAACCATGGGATACTCGATAGCTCGTGGTAAATCATTGATATAAATAATAAATAATAGAGGGCCTAAAACGCTTCCCTGAGGTACACCGTAATGAACATGTTGAACTTCCGATGAATAAGTGACTTCGGTTTTTTTTCTAACGCATAGTCTATTTATCTGAGTGAACTGTAGTCGATTTCCTAAGTATGACTTAATCAAACTATGTACATTACCTCTAACTCCATATTTGTATAATTTGTCTAGCAATATTTTATGATCTACAAAATCGAAAGCTTTCGACATATCCATGTAGAGTGCTGATATCGGAACTCCTTTGTCCATATTTGTTATTACTACACGCATTAGGTCAAAAATAGCCATATTAATAGACTTACCCTTTCGAAATCCCATCTGTTCTTGTGTAAATAAATTATTTTTTTCGAAGTATGAGTAAATAGAATTGTGAATTACTTTTTCTATGACTTTTGAAAATATGGGTAGCAGTGCCACAGGTCTATAGCTAGCCAAGTCTTCCTTATCCCCTCTTTTAAATAGTGGTTTCACAATACCAAATTTTAATTCTTCTGGAAATTCACCCTTCTCTATGCATAAATTAGTTATGTGGCTAATCAATGGTGAAATGATACTGGATACAGATTTTACCACTTTTGTACTAATACCGTCATAGCCTGTACTATGGCTATTTTTTAATGAGTTAATTGTAATTTCAATATCTTTCGAATTAACAGGATTCATAAACATAGAATTAGGTAAATTGGATGCCATTGTATTCGTCTGGTCATGTTTATGATTATTTGTAACATTATTTATAAAATACTGATTAAAAGCTTGCGCGATTTTTCGAGGAGATTTTATACGTTCACCATTAGATACTATCTGCTGAATATTGTCTATGGGTTGTTTAGATCTACATTTATTTATAACATTCCATGATGCCTTTGTTTTATTACTAGATTGTTTAATATAATAATTATTTTGTGTTTTCTGGGTAAGCTTAATAATTTTCTTCAATCGCTTTGAATAACTTTGAAAATTTGTTTTATCCCTAACTTTATCATCAGAAAATCTATATTTCCAAAGTAATTGACGTTTTCGCTTGCAACAGGCCTTTAACCCTTTGGTAATCCATTTTGGCTTTGTAGCTAAAGTAACTTTAATTTTTCTAATAGGGAAGCACAAATTATAAAGTAATTCGAATTGTTCAGCAAAACAGTTGTATTGTATGCTTCATTAGGATTGTTTGCCATATAAACTTCACTGAATTGTAACTCTAATAAACGATCCCTAAACTTATTAATATTTTCTAGACTGTAATGTCTCTTTTCCTTATACCAGTAAGCAAGAACACATGTTTTTTTAACGGGGCATTTTATAAATTGGGCAGTGTGATCCGAGATTATATAGGTATTTTCCTTGTATAAATAGGTCCGCATGATTTTATTTTTGGGTTATTAATTATTTACAAAATGGCGTTGGTCTATATAGACGGAGAGCTAGCCCCGTCCACGTCGGATATGACAATAATGAGAGCAACCAAACCCCTCTAGTCAGTTTGGTATATTATGCTTATTTCTAGATCTGGACATCTGGCAGCTTTAAGTAGTGGAGGTCAAAGAATGCAAACCATTTCAAGAAAATAAATCCTAGAGATCTGGGTTTGTTGCAATATTATGAGAAACTATACAAATACTATACAATATTAAGAGAAATTATACAAAAGTTTATGTTGGGAGAAAGTAGTGCCAAACGATGTATAATAAAATATAGTTCATAGTTTTCGCCTGCTGTTTTTGTTTCCGTAATAATCATACATCGGGGTTTTCGGTGCGGGAACGATTTGAGAAAGAGTAGAGATAAACAGATAGGTTGAGAGTTAGTCTGAGAAAATATCATATTATGCTTAATGAATAACTACCTCTCTGTGAATAGCTTACACACTATGATACGAGCTTTTTTTTTAGAGGCATGTTTGTATTGACTATACTACTACTGATATACTTAGTATTTTAAAAATGCAATTGCATATCCGAAATTTATTAACTAGATCTACCTAAGACACAGACACGGTATAGTAAGTGTCAAATATTAATCTTGACGTCCGATATTTATGAACTATTTGATTAACTGAAGAGGTTGACAATGATCAGTCATTACATGAATTAATAAAAAAAAACTTCAAAAAATCATAGGTTTATGTATCTACAATATATATACATAATAGTCAGCTATTACATATAAATTTTATATACCTATGATTTTTTCGATCAATTATTCATTAGGTAGAAACGTGCTACATAGTAGAGTACATTCTGTTTTTTAAGTTAATGCCTACTCTTTGGCTAATGTCAAACATTCCCGCACCGAAAACCCCGATGTATGGTAATAATACACAATGTTTTTTGGTCTAACGTTTTTTTTTATCGATTTTTGACCAGTTTTGAGTCGATATTCCAACATATTCGATATAGATAGAATTATAAGGCAAACGACTATCGGTTTTTGAATCTTTTATCTCCATTCTGTTGAGCCGGATCTTGAAATAAATGAGCCGTTATTTTTTTATGATATTTTTAAAATATGGTCTAAAAAACACTTTTATCGATATTCGAGTGGTGTAAAGAATCTTACATATACGTAATCTACATATTAGGGTTCCTCTTTGATGTCTCTAAAAACTGTAGAGAGATCTTAATTTTTAACTAATTAAAACAAAATTTATGACCATAAAACCACTTTTTTAGCCTAAACCGGTTCGACTTTAATGTCAAATATCTCGTGGACAATGAATATTGAAGTAAATATAGGATACTATATTGTTTAAAGCCGTTACTGATAATATGATAAGCTATATAAATAATTAGAAAACTAAGGGAATCAGATCCAAGGTCGTTGGCGCCAGGGAGCCCCTTAAAATATAGGCCCTGTCCTTTATAACTGAGACAACTTCGGCAATTTTTACCTAGTTTGGTATTACTATTTTCCAATTAAAACATTTTGCTAGTCTGTCACTGTGAGCTCCACCCATTAAAAGCTGCCAGATGCCAGGATCTAGCAATAAGGATAGTATAGCAATCTAACCAGACGGGTTTTGTTGCTCTCATTATTGTGTCATATCTGACGTGGCTAGCTCTTAGTCCAATAGCAGCTCAGTGACCCTTAAAAAATGCCTTATTTATGCCTACAGCATTACACGTGAATAATTATGCTATTAAACAACATTAAGCATTTATTTATGCTATTGTAGAACCTAAGGCACTAAAACCGCTAAAAGCTGTATAGGGGCTGTTCATAAATTACGTCATCAATTTTTGATAGTAAAGCTGCCAAATAAAGTGACGTCATTAAAAAAAATGCGTTTTGAGCTTACTTGTAAAATAAAAAACTATTTAGTAGATAATATTTTATAGCATTAAAAGTTTATAGAAACACGACTTTCATTCCTTTTTTTACACATTGATGATGTGATCTTCGGAATGACCGCCCCCCCCCCCTCCTACGTCATGCTACCATCATCCGATGTCCAGACCCCCCCATTTGAAATGACGTAATTTATGAACAGCCCCTTATAGTGAATTACTTGGCTTTATAATGGTTTATATTATTGCTATTATACTGCATTAGGAACGTATTACCTACTTATAAATGCTATTGTACACCCTAAGGCATTATAAATAGCTGAAAGCTATATAGCGAATTTACGTGGCATTATAATGGCTAATATTCATGCTCTTAAACAGCATTAAGCATTTATTTATGCTATTGTAGAACCTAAGGCACTAAACCAAACCGAAGCATTAGTGTAGCAAACCAAAACGCAACTGTACAGCATTCAGCTGTACAGTTGCATGTTGTTCGCTGCACTAAAACTAATGGCTAAACAAAAGCATTTACATATGCCATTATACAACCGTTATACAGCGTAAAGCATCATAAAATGCTATTGTAGAACCTAAAGCACTAAAAACAGCTGAAAGCTGTATACCGGATTTACGTGGCATTATTATGGCTAATATTCATGCTCTTAAACAGCATTAAGCATTTATTTATGCTATTGTAGAACCTAAGGCACTAAACCACACCGAAGCATTAGTGTAGCAAACCAAAACGCAACTGTACAGCATTCAGCTGTACAGTTGCATTTTGGTTCGCTGTACTAAAACTAAAGGCTTTAAAAAAGCATTTATACATGCCATTATACAACCGTTATACAGCTTAAAGCATTATATAATGCTATTGTAGAACCTAAAGCACTTAAGTGCTTTTAAACAGTCGAAAGCTGTACAGTTGCGTTGTGGTTTGCTGCACTAAAGCTAAAGGCTTTACAAAAGCATTTAGATATGCCATTATACAACCGTTATACAGCTCAAAGCATCATATAATGCGACAAGTTGCTCGGTGAACGTATATAAGAGTTTATACGGTCCTTAAGTTCGAAATAAGTTAACTATTCATATGTTATAATTAAACATCGGTATCAACGTTCAAATTTCATGGCAAAGTACGGTTTGCAGAAAAACAAATACAAACAAATATATCTAGTATTTTGAACATTTCTTTTTTTTACTAAAAAAAAGACGCTAAATAGTAGTTTATACATCGTGACATACTTAATTATGTCACTATTGTATACAAAACTTTTTCTACGAGTGCTCAAAATAGGCAAGCCAGTAGGAATTGTTCGAAGAATGTGTTACAACTTGCTGCCACTATATAATCGAGTAACTTCAATCTTTCATTTTAAAATAGTCGACGATGCTAAAATGTGCGCTCCATCGAAAATAAAAATGTGTTTCGTGGATTTTGCTGTTAACCTTTGATTAGATAAATAAACAAAATACCTTTCCTTTCCACACTCACTGAGGTTAGGGAAGGTTAGTCAAATAATAAAAATATTGCACACATTATACTATTACACTTGCTGGTATTTCAACTTATTTTCTGTTAGACAGTTCTTTGATAATTTGTATGGTGTTATTAACACGGATTTTCTTTAAAATATTATTTAATTTTAGATAAAGTTGTCAGTCCTTTTGGTGTAATTTTAATATATTTTTTGCAACCAATGAATTGTTTTTATTGTATCTACCGAGCTCAGTTTGGGACCTTAAAACAATTATTCATACTTAGCAATTATACTAAAGTGTTTATCCACGAATAGTAACTCAACATTCAGTTTCCCGGTTGCGGAAAAAATTCTTTACTTTAGCTATATTGCACTTGATTCACGCGGATTTAAAGCGTCGATAACAACGATTTGAACATAATGTTTGTGAATAGTGATAATATGAGGCAGCATTTATCCATGTGCCCCATCTTTAACTACACTCGTCGGGGCGAAAGAGGAATGTTTTCACACGTTTCTCGAAATATTTTTTTGCTTGAAGTTCTGAAAGAGCGTTACGAAATTTTTTTTTGAGTCAATCAAACTCTTTATGGCAAAGATTAACGATTTTTTTTTGTTTATGGCAAAGATTTCGAAGTATTTCTGCGACTAAATTAAAGTTTAAGTTAGCTGCATCATAATTAAATTTAAATGAAAATAAATATTATTAAAAATTAAATATTCGAATGTATTTATTTTTCTGCTATCCCTACCGGGTGCCATGAAAATAGAACGTTGATACCGATGTTTAGTTATAATGCTTCCTGTGTTACTTGGGCAGTCTCCATCGGGCCATGTTCTCCTTACAGAGGACAATTTGGGTCCTGAGCCTGTTACATACTGATATTTTGGAGTACCCTGGCTATTGGATTAGATTATGCAGAGACTGGATTACGGTATCGCATTGCGATTAAGAAAAAGTGGGAGATTTTTTTTGGACTATGGGACTATTTTGAGATTTGGATAATTTGGATACGGGGCTAAGGTCTTGTTAGTTAACGCGTTGATATTGCCAATTATAGACTATGGTGATGTGTGCTATCCCGATTTGAATGAAGAGCACCTTGACAAACTGGATCGACTCCTTAATAATTGCATCAGATTTATTTTCTGCCTCCGTAAATACGACCACGTGTCGGAGTCTCGCGCGCAACTTGGTTGGTTTCCCATTCGGCAGCGGCGAAATATCCGCTTGCTATGTACTCTCTACTCAATACTCAATGATTCGCAAGCCCCTGAGTATCTTAAAACCTGCCTTCAGTTTTATGGTGTCTCTCGCGATCGTCAATTTCGCTCTTCGGGCAATCTGTCTCTCTCCATCCCTCTTCATCGGTCTGGTTTCATGTCCAATTCATTTACCATTCGAGCAGCTCGTCTCTGGAACAGTCTTCCCCCTAAAATTAGAAAAGCACCGAGCAAGTACGCTTTTAAAAAATCTGTGCGTGATTTCTTTGCTGGTGGATCAAAGAAATTCTAAGTATCTTCTCTAACAAGATTCTTCGGATATGTATTTATATATGTATGGTCGTATGTATGTATGTATATGCTATATATATGTATCTATGTATGTATGTATTGATTTATGTATTTTATGTATATTAGAATTATGTAGTTTATGTGTAAGAATTAAGGATGTAGTTTCGCATCTTTTTAAAGTTTTATGCTTCTGTCATATAATTTGTTTTCTGTATAGTTAGAAGCACCGCCTACAATCTTTCTGCTTGGCCCTAAGGTTGACTGGTAGAGAATGCCTCATGGCATTAAGTTCGCCTTTTGTACGATAAGTTTTCTTTTTGTGCAATAAAGATTAAATAAATAATAAATAAATAAATACGTCGTCCCAGCCGGCCAACTTCCACACAAATATTTTTTTTTTTGCGTAAAAAAATTTTTTTCTTTGTTTTCATAAATGGAATACGATACCAAACACGCCTTTAAATGGGTTACTAGCATTTTTGTGGGTTCGCGATTGTTTAGAACGCAAAATGACTAGTGTAATATTTTGCTTATATCGCTTTTATTCTACTTCGCGAACGGTCTAGAACGCAAAATGTGTACATCATTTTCGTTTTATCTTTACGTTAGCGATGTCAACGGAGGGCTCCTATTTCTGTACTGTTTGGCCTTCGGCCATTAGAAGATAATTAACGAACTTAACCTACCTATGAGTTGTCATTTTGCGTTCTAGACCGTTCGTGGGGGACTAAAAGCGATATAGGCAAAATATTACACTAGTCATGCATTCTAGACAATCCGCGAATAACCCATTTTTGTTACACGTTGTATTTGATGGTGACTGTACGTACCGCCCCTGATACCTACTGATATTGGGTTCAATAGAGAACATGCGTGAAAAATATTTAATTGAATTTGTTGCATAAACACGTTCAACAACCCCAAATTAATATAAATAAGTGGAAATCCGTAATAATTTTTAACAGTTTTTTTAAAGATATTGCGGTTTAAAAACGTAAAATTTTAGTTTTTTTTTTCATCACAAATGTTTTTCGAAACGTCAGTTCGATTACTTATGTTCTAATAAGAAAAAAAATGTATGACAACTATATAGCTAAACGCATTTTTTCGTGCCTAAAATTACAAAAATCTTCCAAAAACTTGTGGTCGGTGACGTCACAAATCTCACACTTTTTGTATGGGGCGTTTTGACGCGCGGCGCAGACGCCTAACGTATTTTCACATTTTTGACGTTTCAGGGCTATCATTGGTAGTAGGTTTATTAGAGACATTTGAATCTACAGGGAAATAGAATCGAATGACGTCTTCCAAAAAAATCATGCATGTTCCTAATAACGGGTGGTGGTGTTCCAGGTCCGCATGGAGGAGGAGTTCGCTGCCCGACGCGGCTACGACGACTCGCCCATCATCGACCTGGACGCCGACGAGGCCCCGGCGCCCGGCGCGCGGCCCGGCCTGCCGGGCTGCGGCCCCGAGCCCGAGCGGGCCCACACCGTCAAACGAGGTTAGTGATGCCATCATCATTTACGATACTCATAGTCATACTAGCCATACCTGTCATGGTACACTTTCAATAGGTACGGCAGAGAAGGTGCTATTATCGTTGGTTGTTACAGACTCACATTTTTTTATTACCCTCCACGCTTTCACTTATAGCAGTGGAGGGTCACGAGCAGATATAATTCGCGATTTCTTCAAGAATTTCAAGAAAACCTGATGTTTTTCTTAGAAAGTTGTGTAGGCTAAGGAAAACAATGGTAAATTGTTTTGTTTTGTGCTGTAGATGTGATTTTATCGTCATCTAAAAAAGTACTCGGAACAGTCTTTTAAGGATATTCTTATCTAAATTTTATTTAATGAAAACTCGTAGGTACCTAGTTGTTTATAAAATCGCTAAAGTTAGAGTAGGCACAGGTATTTAGGTATAAAAGTCATCGCTTCTATTGTCGAAGCCTGATACAAACAGTATGCTAATACTGAGTGCATTGTAATGTGCCTAAATTGAAGAATCAATATCTTTTAACAAATCATGTGAATTGGAAAGTGTTCAAATCTGCGAATTTTTTTACATAGAAAAATTTCTTACATTTCTTAATGAAATAGAACTTTACATTTAAATTTTCTATATTAGTAAGATTTTTTTAAATATTGTTCAGAGTACTTTTCCAACGGTCTATCTCTTACGGCTGTACGCGTGTGCGGTCTCTAGGTAAATTCTTGCTTTGAGATGCTACTATACAAGCGATACATATCCCTGGTGCGCCGGTGTTCCCTAAACTCATCCACATATGGCCCTTGAAGTTTAATAAATAACATTAACCGATTTTAAACATTAGTACATTTCGATATTAGGTCGGAAAGGATGTGTTCCACGAGTTCCGAGACATTTTGCTACAAGCAGTAGGCGAGTGTTTTTTAATACAGTTGCGAAAAAATTACAAAAAGGACTATTAGTCACTTTGAGGTACTATATATCCGAACGCTCTCGCGCGGCGCGGTGATCATGAATCCTGAGCTGTGATTGGCTGGAAAAGTAAAAAGCGCTAGTGCGAGAAATCGAATTCCCGCACAATAAAATACTACTAGAAAAGCACTTTTTTGAGCAACTGTGTTAAAAAAATATTACAGTTTCAGTGCACCACAGACAATCGAGCGAAGACTGGAGCGTGAAGTCCCTCATGACGTGTCCCAAACACAACCCGCTCGCCGCAGAGATGGCCAACGACACTATGCCCAACAGCGAAAAGTGAGTAACACACAATTACACTATTACAAGCTTCATTATTTTTATTTATTTATTTGTTTGTTTATATACAGGTATTTCAAAGTACGTTTGAATGGTGTTTATTCATTTGATATTCGACCTTAAGGTGCCGTAACCCAAGTAACACATCAAAGCAGTGTAACGGCCGTCTTACAGCATATCTGTATGCTTTTAGCATTTTCAGTTCGTTTTATAGTAGCATTATAAACGTTTATAGTGCTGATATAGGTCTTAAATGGGCACGAATTACCCAGCTTGAGATCCTATACAGGTAATTTAATAGCATTACAGGCGCAATATGTCTGCGCTATTAGCATTATCGTTGTCATGGAAAGTGCCAATCGCATTAAAGAATCATTAGTACGTTCTATTAAGTTGCCAACTGCATTAAAGAAGCATTAATACGGCCAAAAAACTTGCTAATCGCACTAAAGAAGCATAAGTACTCTCGATTAACTTGCCAATCGCAATACAAAAGCATTATACTAGCATAAGAGTGTAGTAAAATAAACCTTACGTCAATGCAAAAACGTCTCTAACACCGACGGAACAAATGTTATAATACAATGAACGTTGTGATTTAACTACTTTGTCTCGCAATATAAAATGGACGAAGGCGGTACAAAAAACTGAATGAGTGACACGTCATATTTGTTTGCATCCTAACAAAATTTATAAAAGTTTTTGACTCTTTTACGTTATTATATCCTTCAAATATTACTGCGCAATGTAGTTTACTGTAAATGTGTATATAAGTTTCATTGAAAATTTTCACGCGCCTTTGATTTACTGTGGTTTTGCTATAAAATATTATAAAAAGATATGCGTCAAATAAACAAAACAATTGTGTAATCCTCGTATAGAACGAGTTTTGCATTATTAACATAATAGTGTTGGTTGAGCAGTCTTAAATTAAGTAATTTCATTATTATATAGGTATTTTCCTTGTATAAATAGGTCCGCATGATTTTATTTTTAGGTTATAAATTATTTACAAAATGGCGTTGGTCTATATAGACGGAGAGCTAGCCACGTCGGATATGACACAATAATGAGAGCAACCAAACCCCTCTAGTCAGTTTGGTATACTATGCTTATTTCTAGATCTGGACATCTGGCAGCTTTAAGTGGTGGAGGTCAAAGAATGCAAACCATTTCAAGAAAATAAATCCTAGAGATCTGGGTTTGATGCAATATTATGAGAAACTATACAAATACTATACAATATTAAGAGAAATTATACAAAAGTTTATGTTGGGAGAAAGTAGTGCCAAACGATCTATAATAAAATATAGTTCATAGTTTGTCGCCTACTGTTTTTGTTTCCGTAATAATCATACATCGGGGTTTTCGGTGCGGGAACGATTTGAGAAAGAGTAGAGATAAACAGATAGGTTGAGAGTTAGTCTCAGAAAATATCATATTATGCCTAATGAATAACTACCTCTCTGTGAATAGCTTACACACTATGATACGAGCTTTTTTTCTTAGAGGCATGTTTGTATTGACTATTATATACTTAGTATTTTAAAAATGCAATTGCATATCCTAAATTTATTAACTAGATCTACCTAAGACAAAGACACGGTATAATAAGTGCCAAATATTAATCTTGACGTCCGATATTTATGAACTATTTGATTAACTGAAGAGGTTGACAATGATCAGTCATTACATGAATCAATAAAAAAATACTTGAAAAAAATCATAGGTATATGTATATACCTACAATATATATACATAATAGTCAGCTATTATATACCTATAAATTGTATATACCTATGATTTTTTCGATCAATTATTCATTAGGTAGAAACGTGCTAGAGTATATTCTGTTTTTTAAGTTAATGCCTACTCTTTGGCTAATGTCAAACATTCCCGCACCGAAAACCCCGATGTATGGTAATACACAATATTTTTTGGTCTAACGTTTTTTTTTATCGATTTTTGACCAGTTTTGAGTCGATATTCCAACATATTCACTATAGATAGAATTATAAGGCAAACGACTATCGGTTTTTGAATCTTTTATCTCCATTCTGTAGAGCCGGATCTTGAAATAAATGAGCCGTTATTTTTTTATGATATTTTTAAAATATGGTCTAAAAAACACTTTTATCGATATTCGAATGGTGTAAAGAATCTTACATATACGTAATCTACATATTAGGGTTTCTCTTTGATGTCTCTAAAAACTGTAGAGAGATTTTAATTTTTAACTAATTAAAACAAAATTTATGACCATAAAACCACTTTTTTAGCCTAAACCGGTTGGACTTTGATGTCAAATATCTCGAGGACAATAAATATTGAAGTAAATATAGGATACTATATTGTTTAAAGCCGTTACTGATAATATGATAAGCTATATAAATCATTAGAAAACTAAGGGAATCAGATCTAAGGTCGTTGGCGCCAGGGAGCCCCTTAAAATATAGGCCCTGTCCTTTATAACTGAGACAACTTCGGCAATTTTTACCTAGTTTGGTATTACTATTTTCCAATTATAACATTTTGCTAGTCTGTCACTGTGACCTCCACCCATTAAAAGCTGCCAGATGCCAGGATCTAGCAATAAGAATAGTATAGCAATCTAACCAGACGGGTTTTGTTGCTCTCATTATTGTGTCTTATCTGACGTAGCTCTTAGTCCAATAGCAGCTCAGTGTCCCTTCAAAAATGCCTTATTTATGCCTTCAGCATTACACGTGAATAATTATGCTATTAAACAACATTAAGCATTTATTTATGCTATTGTAGAACCTAAAAGGCACTAAAACCGCTAAAAGCTGTATAGGGGCTGTTCATAAATTACGTCATCAATTTTTGATGTTTTTTACCCCCCCCCTAAAATAATCCAACCCTCCCCCTGCCAAATAAAGTGACGTCATTAAAAAAAATGCGTTTTAAGCTTAATTGTAAAATAAAAAACTATTTAGTAGATAATATTTAATAGCATTAAAAGTTTATAGAAACACGACTTGCATTCCTTTTTTTACACATTGATGATGTGATCTTCGGAATGACCGCCCCCCCCCTCCTACGTCATGCTACCATCATCCGATGTCCAGACCCCCCCCATTTGAAATGACGTAATTTATGAACAGCCCCTTATAGTAAATTACTTGGCTTTATAATGGTTTATATTATTGCTATTATACTGCATTAGGAACGTATTACCTACTTATAAATGCTATTGTACACCCTAAGGCATTAAAAATAGCTGAAAGCTGTATAGCGAATTTACGTGGCATTATAATGGCTAATATTCATGCTCTTAAACAGCATTAAGCATTTATTTATGCTATTGTAGAACCTAAGGCACTAAACCAAACCGAAGCATTAGTGTAGCAAACCAAAACGCAACTGTACAGCATTCAGCTGTACAGTTGCATGTTGTTCGCTGCACTAAAACTAATGGCTAAACAAAAGCATTTACATATGCCATTATACAACCGTTATACAGCGTAAAGCATCATAAAATGCTATTGTAGAACCTAAAGCACTAAAAACAGCTGAAAGCTGTATACCGGATTTACGTGGCATTATAATGGCTAATATTCATGCTCATAAACAGCATTAAGCATTTATGCTATTGTAGAACCTAAGGCACAAAACCACACCGAAGCATTAGTGTAGCAAACCAAAACGCAACTGTACAGCATTCAGCTGTACAGTTGCATTTTGGTTCGCTGCACTAAAACTAAAGGCTTTAAAAAAGCATTTATACATGCCATTATACAACCGTTATACAGCTTAAAGCATTATATAATGCTATTGTAGAAACTAAAGCACTTAAGTGCTTTAAACAGTCGAAAGCTGTACAGTTGCGTTGTGGTTTGCTGCATTAAAGCTAAAGGCTTTACAAAAGCATTTAGATATGCCATTATACAACCGTTATATAGCTCAAAGCATCATATAATGCGACAAGTAGCTCGGTGAACGTATATAAGAGTTTATACGGTCCTTAAGTTCGAAATAAGTTAACTATTCATATGTTATAATGCTTCCTGTGTTACTTGGGAAGTTGTGCCGTGAGGGTATTTCCAAATTATTGTTATAATAAAAAAGTAATCGCTAATTTCCCTCTGAAATAAACTAAATCATAGTTAGACATAACTATCATGTTAATAACTGATATAAATAAATAAAATAATGAATATTGGGACAAACTTACACATTATAAATATTATTTGAAACGGGATATTTACCATGTATATTTGTGTTTACGAGCACCCGATATTTCGGCGCAGTTGCATGCACCATCATCACGGAGTAACTCCCGGTATATATCCCGTTTCAAATAATAATTATAATGTGAATGACCATGTGAGCTTGAAAACTTACACAAACCGACCTAGTCCCGCAGTAAACTCAATAAGGCTTGTGTTCTCGGTACTTGACGACGATATATACACGGTGCTCGTGAGGATTGCGAGAGCTTTTAACAGTGTATTCCTGATCATAATTGGAGACTAAAATGTCGTATAAACTTTTCTGGAATTTGCCTACTTAGTTTCAGAGTTACTACCAATTAAATAAAAAAACATTGTTTATTGTGACTCAGTGCAAAACGCTTTTTTGATGGCGATTTCACCCTTTATGGGGTCTAGTCTAGACATTCTTATTGACAGATATCAAAGTGCCAAGGAATACTTTACGTAAACTATATTTTACGAAAAAAAATGTACTAATTTATTTTAATCGACTGTTTTACCAATAACATTTATGTTTTCATGTTCAAAAGCATTTAAAAAATATCGGAAAAAAAACAAAAAATTTTTTTGACGAAATTGACCTAAATTCATATAACATTTATTACTCCTTATGACCTCAGGAATTCGTGGTTAAAATCTCTTGCAATGCTCACGAGCACCGTGTATAATAGATAGATACAGATAAATACATAGAAAACATCCATAACTCAGGAACAAATATTAGAGATACATCATATGGCCTCTTACATCTTGGCAGATGATTTACACACACAAATAAATGTCCCATTATGTTAATTCGAACCCTCCCGGGTTTCATAGGCAGGGTCACTAACGACTAGGCTAGGAGGCCGTGATATACTTGATAATTTTTAATAGTGTGGTTGAGACTGCAATTTTTTCCTATCGAGCAAAAGTGTCTGAATTATGTTATTAATTGATCTCGTCCCTAAAGTAGGCTTACTTCAAGATTGTTATCCATTTTAATTGTTTGCAAACCATATTATTATTTGCAAACGTGCTACGATTTTTCAAAAACTGTGTTAAATGAAACCTACTGCTCATTAAGGCTCCTTATTCCCTAAAAGGTCGAAAAACTATATTAATGGAAAAGCCGCATAAAATGCTATTTATAAAATAGTTTCAAGTATTAGTAATACGAAAAAATACTTTTGAACCATATTTATTATTATTAAGTACCCAAAAATACGATTCTTATAAAAAGTGTCCTGTGAAGTGTGATTTATAGGTCATTTAAAAAAATTAATACTTTATTTAAGTTGACCACTATAGTAATGATTTTTTTTATCGTGATAGAAATATAGTTTAACTTTGTTATGGTAATATTTTTAGGGCAAAATATTTATAGGGTTTTCGTGGAAAAAATGAAATGTAACCGTGTTTTCATCAAAAAACTGGCATATAATGAGAAGGTATTTTGTCTATTATCCAAGATGAATTTTCGATTTTTATTTCGATGGCCGTCTCAAACATGATATACTCAATTGAATTTTATTCAAATTAAATAAGAATTGTTACCCTTTTTTGCGTAATTTGGAAACATACGGTACATGTAATTGGAAAATCCGGAAAGGTCTTCCAAAACAACCAATTTTTTTCATATTTCACTCGTTAAAATATAATATTTGCTCCGATGGCCGTCTAGATTAAGAAATAAACTATTATATTCATGCATCATTGATTTTAAATAACTAAGTATTTTCGCCATAGCCTTCGAAGAAAATGAAGCATTTCGTGAATTTCGCGTGTTTTGGGAATAAGGCCTCTTAACGTAAACAAAAGAAATTCAATATTCAAAACGCCTCCCCAAATAGTATGATGCTTGTAATTTCAACTTTAGTATAATGCAACAAGGTAGAAATTCAAATGAATAAATCCGTCAATCGCAAACTGACTTCGCAATGCCTGTATTTACTTTAATTTCATTATTATGTTATAGCAAGTGGTGTCGGGTGATCACGGGTGATGATATTATGAGAATGAGTCTGAGGTATATAAAAAAAAATAGTTTTTTTTATGTTAACAATTTTGGTGCGGTTCTGTTCTAACAAGGATTATTTGACGCGTTTTGTTTTGTTTCGATGTGTAAATGGCTCGGGTTTTGAAATGTTTCCGAGTGTCATATATGCATTATATAATATAAGTAGATATACAAAGTTTTCAAAAATGTGTTCTATCGTCTATAAGTGCATGGTTTTGTATCGCGATTTATATGTTTGGCTTTTCGTTATATATTGTTATACTATGTCATTGTAAAATATGAATACATTTGAGCGAGGTAAGATTTGAAGTGTGGTAAGCGTGAAAAGCAAGTTTTGAAGATTTTACAGTTGAAGTGTTTTACTGTTTTTTTATTTATATGGTCTGAAGTTACTCTTTCCCTGTTAATTATTACGGTTTTTAATTGAATGATTGTCTTGTAGTTGCATGAAATAGTAACTACAACAACCTTTCAACTTATCTCACAATTAAGATACTTATCTTATAATTCTTGTATGAAATTACATGACTCTCGTGAGTCATGACTCGTGATAGATCGCATGTATTTACCAAAAAACTGCATTTTTTGTAAATATTATAAATATATCCACCACTTATTGTTTTAATTATGCAATCTAGTTAAAAATTATATTACTTCAAATGCAAAGCTGAATCGAGGATTCTTTGTGAAATAAATCAATATAAATAATGCAAAATTACTCCTTCATCTATCATTACAATATGATATAGATTAAAAAGTACATTCTGAGGTTAGAATAAATTGCCCAATGAGTATATTTCGAAAATTGCAAATATTATACTACTAAAAATAATTTTTTTTTTAGAATTTTAAAAATGAAATGAATGAAAATACTTGTTTGTCATAAAAACTTCAGGCCATATCCACTAGGTATAAAGTTCGCGTGTGCACATGTCTGTATGTCGTCTCGTTTGTTTTAGGAGCCTCTTGCAATATATAGACGAAGAATTAATGCTCAGGTAAACCGGACACCCGCATGTTCCGCATGTACCAGTATGTGTGTACTTTATAGCTGTTCGGAAAATACTACCACATTTCACTTTTTTTTTAATTTTTGAGTTACTTGGTTCTTCCCAAAAACATAGAGCATTCTTAACGCTTGGGTATGTTTTTTAGATTGAAATATTTAAAATAGTGTTTGTTGATTTTATTTTGAGCAAATAACAATTAAACTTATGGGCCATTCTGCTTTTCGTTGTACATTAGTTTTTGACACTTTTTCGTAAAATGCATATTTTAGAATATTTGGCCATTACTTTCATTTGCTGTTTTGTGACGGAGAAATAGGTTTAATTAGGCTATCAATCGCGATAGCTTAGTTTAATAATGGTAACTGCATCCTTGATTGTCTCCCGATTTGTATGAAAATAAGGCATTTACCACTGCGTATACCATTTTTTTACATTAATCAATATTAATATGTGTATTTTGGTTAACAAATTCCTATTATTTGGTTCAGGTACTATTTGGGAATACAATTTTATAGACGTAATTCAATGTCTATCATACTTTTTTCTGGCAATAGATTCATGGTCACGAGTCTTATTCAAATCAAAATAGTTTTATTTCAGACATAGTCCATATGTTGTTAGAAACAGTATTTCACTTAAGAGCTATGTTAGAATTCCTAAAAGACTATTATTACATACTAAATTACATACTAAAATACAATCTACTTGACATAAGTCAAGGTAGTTGTTACTATACCCATCAAATGCCACATTATTGGACAGCCAAATCTACCCGCGATCACCTTCAGAATACCATTCTGACTCTCCCTTACGCCCTTCCCTTATTATACATAGAAGCATACAAAGATGGCATAGAAAAAGAGGTCCCAAAATGACTCCTTTTTCTGATGAGAGACGAACTAATGCTGACTGGTTTGGATTAACGTGTTCAATGCTCAGAAAAAATCGTGTAATAATTGTAACAAATGGGGTTGGCCGGGCGAAAGTGCTTACAAATGGAGTCAGCATAGCTTGTGCCTGTCAAACCCATGGATTTATATGAAGTGGATCTAATTCTTCGGTCACAAAGTGAGGCCGAAAGAAAAGGTTATCTAGGTAGGAGAAGCAGGTGTGTGTCGTTTTGACTAAAGAGGTAATGACGTCATCAGACAATCAAAATGTCAATATGTGTCAAATGTCACAATTTTGTAACGTGTGCGAGTGAGATACCGCGCCCTGCATTATGCTCTCTATCGGACCGTGTTTACTACTTTTAACTACTGAAAATAGATGTCGCGGCTGACGTCCTGACCACTAGACCACCCGGTCCGGCGGAACTTGACAAATTTTCTCATGTATATGCAATCTCTGAATTTGAAACGGCTAGTTTATTACCACTAGGGTCAGGACGTCAGCCGCGAAAGCTGAAGACGCCAGTTCAAATCTGGCCTCGGACACCGGAGGGTTTGGTCACTTTTTCTGAAGTATATGTATATGACATCTATTTTCAGTTTATATATAGTAGTGTAACTACTTAAAAATTGCAAATCAAAAAATATTGAACAAAATAATTTGATTTGCTTCAAGATTTACTTTTAACTAGTCATTTATGAACGACTGTTTTACTCGGTAATAAGCAGGGCCCGTAATTTTCATGCCGATGACATCAATTTGACGTCACGCTCCATATAGGATGATCCCAAATAGTTTTATTGTAAATTATTAATCATTAGTCGTCAATCATTTTAATCATGTACAAACTTCGAAAGTACTCTATTTACACATGGAATAAATAATACCTACATGATACGTGAAACGTAACGTAAATAAAACTATTTGATTTGTTTTTATACATACATTTTATTAAGTGGTATTGTTAACAACACATGACAATTCATTCGAAAACAGAATTCCTCTCTAACGTAAAGCACGCCATCCTTCTTGCATTAATTCCCATGCAAAGAAAATCTAAGTCATCTTCGCTTTCATACGTAATGTAATATTCATAAAAATATTTTTTTTTTGTAGTCGTTTTTTGTTTGTTGTGTCACACATTTGGTTAATTATTCCAAATTCTCTGCTAAAAGGAAAATGTATAATTGATGGACACATTTTTTATGATTTTAACAACTAATACAATTAGGAAATCAGTATTTTTATTTCTCAGTGGCACTTGTAACATTTTTGACAGAACGTTTTTTTAATGAGAACGAATAAAAAAGGTTACATTTAAAAAGGTTTTATTACATATTGATTTATAAACAGTCAAGGAAATTGATTTGTGTAACATTACATACTTTGTCATAGTGACAATCAACATCTAGACGCTAGAGATTTCATATTATTGTCACTGTGACAAGGTTCTAAATGGTATGCAAATCAAAGTCCTGGGCCGTACCTACACGAATAACTAGATACTTAATGATATTATTTACAAACGAGGTTTTGTACAGTAATATATACAGCCTTGGCCAGAAGTGTTGAGCACCCTTGCGATTTTCATACAAAACTCGAAAATTTAGACCAGCGTTTCTATCTTTTTTGAAGTTATTTTATCAATTAATTTAAACTGAACAGGCATGTTTTTTTGAAATGAGTAGTAACTGCATTGAATATTTGCAATTTTTCGTACCGACCTAAATTCCCATTTTTGTGAGCTCCACTTTTCATATTTGATAGGTACCTTGAAAGTGTTATTAAGTGAAGTTTTCTAGATATATCAATAAAATATAACATTTTACGTCATCGTACATTGTTATGATAGGGAATTAATACTTAACATCAAAATTGTAAGCAAAAAAGAGCTATGCTCAACACTCCTGGCCAAGGCTGTACAAGTTAGTTTTGTACATAATTATTTACAAATTAATTTGAAACATATTTACATTTCTCCTTTTTTGTCCCTTATATTTAGATTCGAAATTTTTAATTAGAATTTGCTCAAGGTTTTTAAGGGTCATAACTGCATCGCCGGTTTGTAAAAATCCATTTTAATATTGAAAAGGACCTTTCAACTTCTACAGATGTAATACTTAAAATAAGGACATAAATCTATTTTTAAGGGTCATAACTGCATCGCCGGTTTGTAAAAATCCATTTTAATATTGAAAAGGACCTTTCAACTTCTACAGATGTAATACTTAAAATAAGGACATAAATCTATTTTTCCATTGCTTCCATCAAGACGAACTTCCTTATTGTCGTTTAAGTCAGCCATTATTAAACAAAAACAAGAAATTACCAACCATGCAAATAATTTTCATTTTAGCAAAGAAGTTGGAATAATTAACCAAATGTGTGACACAACAAACAAAAATACGATTACAAAAAAAAAAATTTTTATGAATATTGCATTACGTATGAAAGCGAAGATGACTTAGATTTTCTTTGCATGGGAATTAATGCAAGAAGGATGGCGTGCTTTACGTTAGAGAGGAATTCTGTTTTAAAATGAATTGTAATGTGTTGTTAACAATACCACTTAATAAAATGTATGTATAAAAACAAATCAAATAGTTTTATTTACGTTACGTTTCACGTATCATGTAGGTATTATTTATAGAGTACTTTCGAAGTCATTTGTACATGATTAAAATGATTGACGACTAATGATTAATAATTTACAATAAAACTATTTGGGATCATCCTATATGGAGCGTGACGTCAAATTGATGTCATCGGCATGAAAATTACGGGCCCTGGTAATAAGGTTCAACTGTGGTTAGGGAAGCTCCCTTGGAGCTGTGAAAAATCAAACTTCTAAGCCAACGCAATCAAGATACAGCCGTTATTACGGAACCCTCGGTGCGCGAGTCCGACACGCACTTGGCCGGGTTTTTTTTTACTTTGACCTGGATGCCCTTTAATTAAGCCAAATCTCATAGAACAAAACTAGTGACTTGTACAAGCTATGCTGGCGCCTGGCCAAACCGTTGACAGTTGCCAACCCGATTGGTTTTCTTTAATAATTATAACAATAAAATAACATCTTGTGTGATTTTATTTTAAAACTTTAATTCTTTAGACATGTAAAAGTAATGGAAGCTGGTTACTTAGATATGAATCCCTTCAAATCAATCCGTTTTAATTACTATTGAGTGTACAACGAGAATAACGTGATGCAACTACTAGCAATATTAGTTAAACATCAAAAAGGTATTCATATAAAAAATCAGCAAGCATAAGTCTTAAACAGTAATGTTTAAAGTACAAATACTGGGAAAAATCCGAAAATTGTATATTATAGTAGGTATAATGTTTTTTCAAGACAAAATCATATTTGCTGTGTTGATTTATTAAGTTTGAACCTACATATATCATAGCGGGTATTAGTATAGGTACCTATATGTACGTAACTTTCTGAAAGTGATACTTGTATTTATATTCGTAAAAAGACTATTCGTTGTTCATATAAGAAAACTCGCTCTTCGATTAAGCTCGGCCGCTCATGCCGTTAGGAGAATTAGACAATTA
This sequence comes from Pammene aurita, assembly GCA_947086415.1. Taxonomy (NCBI): domain Eukaryota; kingdom Metazoa; phylum Arthropoda; class Insecta; order Lepidoptera; family Tortricidae; genus Pammene; species Pammene aurita. The sequence continues at coordinate 6,967,047 of OX352314.1, read as the reverse complement.
ACGATTATTGACACAGCTCGCTTAGTTTATCACAGTTATTTTCATAGTGTAATGTCATATGGTATTCTGGTTTGGGGCAATGCAGCTGACACACAGACTATATTTGTTTTACAAAATACTAGTACAAAATCATCTAACATTTAGAGGACACAGTTCAGCATATCAAACGTTTTGTGAAGCAATCAGATTTGGATTTTATTATTATTATTTCATTTTATTTTTTTTTTATTAAACAATAGGTACATTGTCTGTCTCTAGAATAGAACTACGCATTATTGTGTATCTTTTAAGATCGAAGGTAACGTATTACTGTTTTGAAAAAATAAGTCCCGCCGAGTTTCTCGCCGGTCATAATACTTCTCGGGTCAGAGGTGTTAGAACATGTGGTAGTTTTTTTTCTCTGACGTTCATAAGTGCATTGTAATGTGCCTAAATTGAAGAATAAATATCTTTTTTTGTTATCTTGAGAGTACAAGATTAAAAAATAATTATTATGTAATAAGTACGTTAAAATAATTCGATTTATTTAGATTAAAAATCTTTAACGGGTTTAAAACGCATAAGTACAATTGGAAATGTCTTAAAACACTATATCTACGACGTCATTGTCACTACTTATCTACCACTTAACCGGTTCATTGGCGCCCACTGGTAGAATACTGCTTTCCGAACAGCTATACAATATTTGTAATATTGTTATATGTCCTATTTATATATTATGAAGAATTTTATGTGTGTAGTTGTAGAGCATTTTATAGACGATTTGTATTTAGTTATAGTTTATAATTATAACACTCGCTGTATTTAGTTGGTTTAAATACTTATATAAATTGTAGAAATAAACTATACTTCAACATGAAGTTTAAAATAATCTAATATAAATAGACAGAAAGCGCCTTGTTTTTTTAATAGTTAACTGACCGTTTTTATTGTTTTTTAGTGCAGCTTCATTAGACGTATTGTCTTAATATAAAGTTTCCTTTAAAACACAAAGCATAATTTCGGAATGTATTAAATTTAGTCCAAAGACCAGATTTCGATACCGTCCATTTTCAAAATTGTCACCATTTAAAATTTTTGTCTACCACCAGCACCACTTGTTATTTAACACTATAAATTTAAAAAATGCTTGTTGATTAATATTGTGTCTAACAGCACAATCCTAAGCTTTCAAAATAACCGCACTGCTACCCCAAGCTTTTAAGCTACCACGAAAAAACTACCACAATGGTAACTTTTGGTAATTTTCACAGGGCAACACTACCGATGACCGCCGACGCAGCAGCTATGTCGCAGGCGGCCGGGCTCTCAGTCCACGATCAACATTTATCTCAATGTATCCAGTTAAAACAAAACTTCCTAAATAATTCCACTACAAACATATACCAGAATCTAGCTTCAAATTATCACACTCCTATAGGCACTTCAAGGGTATCCATAGACGATCCGCTTTGCAGACGAATGGGTGAAACGGACATTATGTTCGCAGACCAGCCTGGTAGCGAATCCATAGTAGAATCGCCACAGATAAGAAATTCTAACTGCGAATGTGGTCTATGCCCCAAACCGGAACCTAGAGACAATAACACATTGAGCGACTTACAAAGATCCGTCGCTTCCAAATGCTCTTGTGACGCTTGTAATTCAAACGCCGATATTTTAAGTTACTACAGAAACTGTTCGAATCACAACTCAGACTCCGGTATAGTTTACTGTGATGCTTGTAAGAAACAAAAGATATCCATATCTAACTTTAAAGCGCTTCAAATAGCTAATCGGCTACAAATAGCGGATAAAGTCGAAAATGGATCCACATCAGACGACGATCTATGTCGAAAAATCGATAGAAGCATGACAGACGACGCTCAGGAACACAGGAAAAGACATAACAGGCGCAGTTCAGAAACCACAGTAGGCATAGACTTAAGTCAATTTTGTCAATGCGAACTGGAAAACACTAAGAGAAAGACGTCGTCGGTTGATGAGATTTTCAAGATGGCGGAAGGAGATGTGAAACAGGAAGTGGCGGAAGACGATAAGTACAGTCAGCGGCAGAGGAGCTTGTCGGACAGTCAGCGGGATAAAGCCAAGGTGGAGACGAAAGGTGAGATTTTTACTTTTTTCTCATTTTATAATTTAACCTTTTACAGGATAGGGGGGAAATATTTGTCTTAAGTTAAACAAAAAAGCATCTAATCTGTACTGCAAAAAATAGTTTCAAATTGCCAGAGCCAGAAGAATTAAAGGAAGCACAAACAATTTTATGTAAGTAGGTCAGAACATGTAAATTTTTATAATAGAGAAATCCATCATAAGCAGTAAAAAAAATTTATACAGATATATTTTTTTACACTTTGGTGTAAATATAATGAGGATTAAAAAAGATTACCTTTGACACATGTTGTATTGAGATTGCACTGGTTCTTTTATTTTTATTCAATGCACGTACAGTCCACGTCAAAGATCTTCTTAGTTGTGCACTCTTGGCAGAGTGGTCGTGGTCATGTCTAGGTCGAGTCTTTCGCCACCATTTCCCTGGTGATGCGACGCCATGTAGCTCTATGTTTCGAGGAGTGAGACGTCAAAGATATCTTATTACAAATGAGTAAGGTGAAAAAGTGTAAACATATCTTTGACGTCGACGGTACACTTTTTTCTAGTCTTGCATACTCCATTAGCTTGATCTTTTAACTTCATTGTAATACATAATTAACATGGGTCTGACTGACAACAAGGTGGTATCAATGATATTTACTATGGATGGGTTATACACCAACAAAATGAGCAGAAAATATACTTCCAGAGTTATTTCATATAATCTAGCAACGATTCTGTTATGTTTATCTATTTTGACAATCATTACATCTTTGTCACTCTCATTGTTAGAGAATTACAGTTTGTCTCTTTCTCACGCGGGTGGCGGGAGCTCATTAGCACGTCCGCATCTCACGCTGGCCGGTGCGCGACAAGCGACAATTGTTTGAAATCACTCATTTTAAGTGCTTCACTTTTGGAGCGTGCATAACCCATCTGTCATTATTATTTTTATTATATATCAAATCATACTAGACGTGTGCGCCGCCATAAAAATCCGCGGCGGCGGCGCGCCGGGAATTTTTGGCGGCGTGGCTGCGCCACGCCGGCGTCAAGGTCACCTTTGGCTCCGCTCGCAAGGCTCACGTTTCGCATTAAAAATATGTTAAATATCAAAAACTTTTTAGGAACAAGGAACATAAAACGATATATAATGCCGTTTGCTTCTGTACTGCCGTTTTTTCGGAAATCGCTTTTATGTCGATATCTGTGATGGATTAAGATCATTTTAAAGCCAACTCCATCTAAAGCGTGTACCAAGGCCAGCTACCAAGAAATGTGACAAGCTAGACGGTCCTGTCTTGCGGGAGCTCGCCAGAACGACCTGCTGAAGCCAGGTACGTTTGGATATGCAGATGACACAATGGTTGTTGAAAGCTACATACCCAGTCCACGAGCTAGTGGAACACAAATACAGTCCTTAAGGGAGGCAATGGTCGAACGCATGAACGTGTCACTGATAGCAGTCGCCGATTGGGGTGAAGCCAATTTGGTTTCGTTCAATGCTAGTAAGACTCAGGCGTGTCTTATCTCCGCTAAACGGAGTCCATTCCATCTGACTCCTACTTTCCGAAATGTAAATGTATTGAGCTTCTCGGAATCTCGCTGAGTTCGAAACTCAACTTCGGCCCACACATTGAGTCGAAAGCGCAGTTAGCAGCAAAAAAGCTGGGCATCCTTAACAAGGTGAGGCAGTATTTTACACCTAGGCAGCTGCTCGACCTTTACCAAACACAAGTCCGGTCGTGTGTAGAATACTGCTCACATCTGTGGGATGGTTCAGCAAAATACCAGCTTGAGGCTCTCGAGTCAGTCGAGAGGAGGGCCAAGAGAATCATCAATGATGACAAGCTGACGAATGCTCGACTTCAAAGTCTGGAGCATCATCGCAAGGTTGCCAGCCTATCCATCTTTTATAGGATACATTTCGGAGAGTGTGCCGAGGAACTGCACAACCTTATTCCTCCGTCTCCATTTTACCATCGGACTACCAGACAATCGGCACTCCGGCATCGCTTCATGGTAAGTATTCCACATATACGCACGAAGCGTTTTGCTTCAACATTCTTTATGCGAACTGCCAAGGAGTGGAACGGCCTGCCCGAGTCTGTGTTTCCACTTGAGTACAATTTGGGTCTCTTCAAAGCGAGAGTAAATAGGTATCTCATAGGTAAGCGTGCTCCACCGTAGACCGCATCATCACTTACCATCAGGTGAGATCGCGGTCAAACCTCTGCCTATTCTCAATAAAAAAAAAAAAAAAAAAGAAGGTTGCCTCTCAAGATAAAGGACGTTATAAGGGATCCTTTTGAAGATACTGAGACAACATGGAATGACTTCAAAGCGGTTGTGTCCGAAACAGCGTCAGAAGTCATCCCCACTCCTGGGAGCCAAGCAAGACGGAAACCCTGGATTTCTGATACTACCTGGGAACTTATTGAGCGACAGACGAAGACTCAAAGAACAAGGCCCTAACACAGACATAGCAAGAAAGGAGTATTCCAGGCTACACACTTGCGTGAAAAGGGCATGCAAATGCGATAAGAATAATTCATCCATGCTTTGTGTGACGAAATCGAAAACCATGCTGCAACTGCCCATTCTAAAGACTTGTTCCAGAAAGTCAAATTTCTCACCCGCGACTACAAACCTAGAAGCTGGCAGATAGCGGATACTGATGGAAACACTTTATCAGACCTGGACAAAGTGTTTCCATCAGTATCCGTTGGCTAGATGGAGAGACTATTCAGAACACCGGAAACAGTCTCTTCCACGAAGCCTAGAACTGAAAGACCTAGAATGCGTCAGCGCCTTCACCTACCTCGGCTCACTTTTATCTAACGATGGTAGCCGTGAACCTGAAATCATCCGGAGGATTCAAATAGCGAAGGGTGCTATGACTCGGTTAGATAGGATCTGGAGAGATCGCGACACACAGAGGCAGACTAAGGTTAGACTTATGCGTGTGTTTCCAATTTTCCTATACGGTTCTGAAACTTGGACTATAAAGGCAGATCCGAAAAGCCGTATCGCGCGTTTGAGATGTGGTGTTGGCGACGGCTTTTACGGATACCTTGGACTGCGATGTGCACTAATCAGTCCATACGCATAAAACGCCGGTTGGCTACGACGTGCCAGGACCACATACTCACATACTTCCTGGTAGAGAATGCCTTAAGGCATTAAGTCCGCCTCTTGTACACTTTTTATTTGTGCACTAAAGTTTAAATAAATAAATACTTCGGACCTATCTCGACGCTCCTCGGATAGCCTAGAGAGGATCATCATGACGGGAAAAGTTGAAGGCACGAGACTTAGAGGCCTTCCCCCTGCAAGATCTTGTGCCCAAATCACTGCACCCATGCAATTAAAACTGCAAGAAGCTATGCGCTTAGCGAGGGACAGAAGCCTATGGAGCAACCTGGTCTTCAACAGAAAGACATGATCCTCAGCTCTGAGGGAACGACTAGTGATGATGAAGATCCTTTTTTGACTCGCAGTAGGTCCAAACATACCGTTCAGTATTAAGGATCAATCCTGCCACCGAAAACACTTCTTTTCTCAGGATAATTAATTGGTGGTACAATTTTCATGGCAGATTTATTATTTTCGTTACCAATCTTATTAATTAGGCCATCGAGTTCATATTTTAGGTGAGCGGTTAATCATACTCATTTATTAATCTCCCGAAAGAGAAGGAATTGACCAAACCCTCAATATTTCAATGTGTAGATGTTTTTATGGTTTAATTCGTCAATATACGTTGTAAAATTTTCAACTGACTTTCCTTCAACGGTAATTGTCATTGGCTATTTTTTGCCGAATTCTGAAATTTTGGCCTACGGCGTGGATTTTGAAATCCGCGGCGGCGGCGGCGGCGTGGGTCCCACGGCGCGGCTACGCCACGCCGGCGCGGCGCACACGTCTAAATCATACACAATTTGGGTAGATTACCTTGATGTATGACATCAAAATCTTCGTGTTATGCTCAAAACTGAAAAATACGTTTAGGTTCAGGAGGAGATAGCTAAAGCACAGACTTGTAAGTCAACTAAATATAGGTTTTGCCTTAATCTTCTAATCATCTTTCATAAAAATAACAATTAGTAACTTCTGGACAACTACAACATGATCTTAACCAACTTTTGTGAACTATAAATTTCATAAATCATCGGTGTGTTGGGGTCTAACAACACAACAATCTACAAGTTTACAAGGATCTATAATGGCTCGTGCTATAGGATCTATACGCGATCTTGATTTTAAGTTAATAATAGTATATTTTAATCTATATGAAATAAGCTTTCTAATAATGTCTACATTTTTTGAATAAAAACTTTGTATTATATTGTATCACTCAAAACTCTTGTAACAGAACAACTGAAGAACAAATCAAATTATTTTAATAAATATTTTGATTTGTTTATTTTAAGTAGACACACTACTATATAAATTATAAACTTGTACAGATGTCATATACAAAGGAAAAAGTGACCTAGGCCGGTGCCCAGGGCTGGGATCGAACCAGCGTCTTCTGCATTCGCGGCAGCCCTGCCCTGGGCACCGGAGGCCTAGGTCACTTTTTCCTTTGTATATGACATCTTGTAACAGAACTTATGAACCGACATGCTAAATTTCAGCCCAATTGGACATTAGCAATTGGTTTAAATCTGGTTTGCAAGATTTTACCTGAACAACAAGCTAACTAGCTAATTGTCAAACACTATGAACTATGAGTTAAATAAAAGCTTGTAAAAAAAGGGGTTTTTCATGTTGGAAAGGCAGCTTCGAGATCCCGTGCCGCTACGGGAACGTGATCTGAGAAGACCTTCCGTAACTTTATAATGATAATACCTTTTTTAAGGTATTTTTTTTTCTATGTAGGTATTATACAATATAATAAAAAAAATTATATAACATTTGTGTTCATGATTGACTGCAGGCTACGTTTTTTCAAATAAGTTTCTAGATATAACATACAGTCGTGTCGTGTCACTCAAAATGTTTTAACGGTTATTGGTAGGCTATGGGGTTGGTTATAAATATTACTTGAAACGGGAGATATTTACCATGTATATTTGTTTTTACGAGCACCCGATATTTATATGCTCGTAAAAACAAATATACATGGTAAATATCCCGTTTCAAGTAATATTTATAATGTGAATGACCATGTGAGCTTAACATTATATATGGGGTTGGTTATTCAAAATTGAGATTTTAGACCACAAGTTACTTGGAAGATGGACTCGAGAATCATTTGTTTAAAATTTTGAGGAAACAAAGTAAAATGCACTTTATAGTACTTATAAATAGTTTAAACTCCATTGCAATAAAATTAATCCAATCATCGCGGAATCATCTCCATATATTGCCTTACAAAAGGTGGTGTAGAAAATGTTTTAACGGGTATGGCTACAGGAATATATTTATAATACCCATATTAAAACTCTAGATTTTAGACCTTGATGGGGGTTTGCGTTGGCCGCCATCTTGGTATAAAGGTGCCAAAAGTCAGTTTTTTTAACCTTGGCGCTTAAACGGTTGTCAGTATGACTAAAATTTCTATGGAACGTATAAAGAAGATAAAATTGTCTACAATTTTTCCATACACAATAGATGTGTAAGTCTTACAGATCAGAAATTAAGAAGATCAGGATTTAAATTCATTATAATCGAATTTATCGATAGCTATACCTGACAACGCTTAGTAATTTTTCATGATGAGTAATAGAACTTTGATTTTGTGTGTTAGACTTACTACTTTCACCCCCCTCTATAAGCGCTCTAGGAGTGAATTCAACTTTTGAAAAACTTTTAAAATAATCATTATAAGATGACAAAACTGTGGTGGAGACTTCATTTCTTTATCTCGAAGCACAGAATTTTGGAAGCTAATAAATCAAATTCGAATGATTAAAAAAAACCTTTTCATCCCCTGTATTCTTATATCTGTAAGACTTACAGATCTATTGTGTATAGTAAAATTGTAGACTATTTTATCTCCTTCGTATGTTCCATAGACAGTTTTAGTCATATTGACCGTGAACCGTTAAAGCGCCAAGTTAAAAAACTGACTTTTGCTACCTATAAACCAAAATGGCGGCCAACGCACCCCCCCATCAAGGTCTAAAATCTAGAGTTTTAATACCCATCCTGTAGCCATACCCGTTAAAACATTTTCTACACCACCTTTTGTAAGGCAAGATATGGAGATGATTCCGCGATGATTGGATTAATTTTATTGCAATGGAGTTTAAACTATTTATAAGTACTATAAAGTGCATTTTACTTTGTTTCCTCAAAATTTTAAACAAATGATTCTCGAGTCCATCTTCCAAGTAACTTGTGTGGTTCACGAGGATAAAATAATTAATGTACACTTAGGTGCAAAACTGTCCCAATAGTAGCATCTTAGTAGAATGTGGAGAAGTTGATGTCGATCAAGGAGAGGGGCACATGATTAATACATAACAGTACTCTTTAAAATTTCCTACAAATCGGCCTTACATATGATATACTTAGAATTTACGGTTATTTTGTAACTTAGAATCGGAAAGTAGAAAAAAAAGACATTTTTATTTTTTCGAATATTTATAGTTCCTCTTATTGAAACTCCAAATAGGGAAACCATACATAAGAAATTCAGCCTCTACGAGTATAAAATGGGGTATCAACTGTTTGAATCATGAACATAGTTTTGTAGTTATGGCAGAGTAACAGTCGTCTTTAACATTGAACTAACAGATACTTTCTATGGCTGTTTTTAATGGTACACTTTTGCACCGAACTATAAGTCACCTAAAAGTAACTTGAAAAATATGCCCCATTATAGTAGTTTATGTAACTGTTACGTAATAAGGCCTAATTACGTACAGTTGCATACACTGCTTTATCTACACTCATATTATTTATCCAAAATGCCGTATTCGGAAACCATAGAATGGCCGCCATTGCACCGCCATGACCAACTCGATTGTGTCGGGGAGGCGCGTGTCGGGCTGTCGGCGGATGCGCGGGAGGGTGCAGGTGTACATTATGTTATCAAAACTCATAGCACATCAATATTTGAGCATGAAAAGTTAAAATTACGTTACTGCCACAGATAAAAAGCTTATCATAGTAAAATCGGTCGTGGTAATGCTAGCCATTGCCTACCGTTTTCGAACACGTTTTAGAGAACTTACAATATGAGTGTAGATAAAAACAATTTCATGATGATTTTATAGAGGCAGAATTTCTTAATTATGTATGGTTCCCTATGTGTTTTTTTCTTCTTTTCTATTCTAAATTACAAAAAAACCGTAAATGCCAAGTACATCATATGTTACGCTAATTTGTAAAAAAAATCAAGGAGTATTTTATGTATTAATGTATGTGCCCCTCCCCTTGATCGACATCAACTTCTCCACATTCTACTAAGATGACTACTGGGACAGTTTTGCACCTAAGTGTAAATTCAGGGCCAATATAATAGTGAATAAAGGTAAACAAAACTAATTACCGTAGTCGCTTCTCAATCACGTACACATTTTCAAAGAAACATTTTGGTATCATTGTCAACTTATACAAATAAACTTGTAAATAACATTCGTTTTTAGTGTAAATATCCGTTCTTAAATAATATTTTGTCATGTGCCAATGTTTTTTTGCGTAAAAATGCAGTTGTCACGTAAATTTGCGGTCAAAATCGTCACCTTTGTTTACTTTTCTATTGTCACTGACCTTAGTGTACATTGAGCGTATTGATTCATCGTTCGGTAGCGTCGGCCACGCCGCCCGTGCCGCCGCGGCGCGCGCGCAGCCGCCGCGCGCGCACGCCGCCGCGGCCCGCGCCCAACGGCCTGCCGCCCACGCCCAAGGTGCACATGGGCGCCTGCTTCTCCAAGGTAACATTTGAAAAACTTACCGCGTCGAGAAGGATTAAGACTTGCGACCTTTCGGAACACCGGTCCAGTCGCTCTAACCGATTGAGCTATCCCTGTGACGTAAGCAAAGTTAAGGATAGAGCGACTGGACCAAAAGGTGCTCCAAAAGGTCGCAAATTGGAACCTTGCTCGACGCGGTGATTTTTCCACTTTTCTATTAATCATAAAATACATTCGATTAAATTCACGGATATTTTGTTCTATTTTGTCTTTTCTGTTTCCTTATTCCTAAAGTTAAAAGAACTCTAACCGCCGTTACCACATTTTAAGTGTATCAATTATGCAATGATTTTTCATGCACACCGTTCATGTTGCTGCGCCAAACATACACACGCACTGACAAAAACACAGTAACAACGAAATGAAATATGTTGCAGGTGTTCAACGGTTGTCCGCTGAGGATAAACTGCACAGCATCCTGGATCAACCCGGACACTAGGGACCAGCACATACTTATCGGTGAGACACACATTACCCACAGCTCAGTCATGTCAGTCATATGAAGCAGGAGATCCCGGGTTCGAATCCTGGTCAGGGCATTGATTTGTGTGTTTATCACGGATATTTGTTCCTGAGTTATGGATTATTTTATTATATATTATGAGTTATCTATATAAGGAGTGGTCCTGAAATAAAGTAGCCGTGTACAATCTTGTGTATTTTTTAATTTAGTGCTAATTTTGAAGCAGTATATTTATTTTATTAATCCGTAGATACAATACTAATAAATAAAAATACAATCATAATAATATAAGTTTTCGCGTTTCTATTTCAACATACTTTGTAACTTTTTGAACAATTGTATTTCCATTTTCACAACCCGTTTTATGCTTTTCAGAATTTCATCTTACCAAGAAGCTACATTAATTAACTGTATTTTAGCTATGATAGTCAGGACGACTCTCTAATCTAACCTCTGACAAAGATTTTTGTATAGGAGACAATTTTATATAAAAAAAGGCAAATACATTTAATTAAAAACTACTATAACTACTTTAAAATGAAGCTAGATAAAAAATGTTTACTATTGAAGAAAGACAATTTATTAAGGTATAAAATAGCTCATCAAATCAAACTATAAGAAAAAACCTTTTTTTGAGAAACACCTCAAAAATTCTGTCAGAAGACGCTGTTCAAAAAACTATGTGTATGATGGAATACAAAAGGCGAAAACTTCCAAACGCTGTTTCATTTAAATATGATTGTATTTATGTTTTGTATGATTGTATCTACAGATTATTTAAATACAAACACTGCTTCTAAATCGGCACAAAATAAAAAGAAAAATCAGAAAAGGCACGGCTACTTTTTTCCCGGACCACTCCTTATTATATGTGTCGTCACAAGACAAGCCTTATTGAGCTTACTGTGGGAGGTTGATTTGTGTAAAAATGTCCGATAATATTTATTTATTTATAGGAAACACATTAGAAATAATACATACTTCACTCTAGACGGTAAGTGACATTTATCGCCCGCGCACGCAGCGGAAAATCTCACTTTACACCCGGGAGAACGTAAACGTATGTACGAACTACGGGCGGTAATAAAGAAGGCCTCAGGTCGCTTGTTTATGGCCCGCACATTCGGTTCGAGCCACAAATGACCGCGATCTGAGCCGTTCTTTGTTTTATCGCCCTGGGTTCGTAATGTACTAATTCGTAGTAACACACACAGACGTAGTAGATACACAAAAAAAAACGAGAGAACACCACGAAATGGCTTCATCTCAGCATTTAAGGATGCCTCTTTAAAGTAAATAATAATGTGTTGTATAATATAAATAATTTTAAACAAAAAAGAACCGACTTCACTTAGCCTCCACCTTTCCAAAAGTAAATGCCCGAGCTACTGTAAAAAATACTTGAAGTATTTTAGGGTGCACTGGTCATCAAGGGACTTCTAGAAAATACGAGACACGTCTGCTTGGTAACAACCATTTATTGAAAGAGAATCATGCATATCATAATCTATTCTACCCACATTAGGATACATTACACCTCCACCCTTATTTCTAACAAGTATTTTAATTAATTAACACGTTTTATAATATTAAGTAACTACTTAGGAATGAGATTTTTAGTCAATCTCGAAACCATATCTTTTTACAGGTGGTATTTTATCTCTAGGTCTCAGCGTAGGCCGGGGAAGGACGACCGGAGGGTCGGTGGGTTCCGAAACCTGTAATTCGGATGGCGAGTGTGCTACCCTCGCCGTCCTGTCTGGTTCTACAGGGTTTTGATTTTGAACCTGAACCGAGACACTAGGTGCGTCGTCGCGATCACTCCCCAAACTGTCCGATTCCTGGGTTGGTGCTGAAGGAGCCGGCTCCTCATATGTACTCATCCAGCGACTTTTAATTAGATCCACGTGTCTATGGATAGGTGAACCGTTTTCCGCCGCAACTATATAATTTCGCGAACTCGTTTTTTCCTGGATTCTGCCATTTAACCATTTCCTACCCCCACTATAATTCCTATACCATACATTTTCTCCCACGTTAAAATCTCTAGATGTACCGCCAGCGTACGCTACCTGCTTTATTTGTCGTTCTTTCACTCTGTCTTCTACTGAACTGTCATTTAACAAGTCTAGCCTAGAACGAAGCTTCCTACGTTGCAATAACTCGGACGGGGATACCCCTGTAGTGCTATGTTCTACATTTCTATAGGCTAGAAGATAAGCCTGTAATCCTTCATCTATATCGTCACCATCTCGCATAGCCTTTTTAACGGCCCGCTTGCACAACTTAACCGCTCCTTCCGCTGCCCCGTTGGAAGCTGGATGGTATGCGGCCGCAAAAGTGACCTTGACCCGATTACGCGTCATAAAACTGTTATACTCTTGGCTCGTAAAGGGCGGTCCATTGTCAGAAACGACTTCCCGGGGTAAACCGAAACGCGCAAATGTCTCTCTTAGTACCTTTATAACTGCCTTCGCCGTGGTAGACATTTGGAAAACCTCTAACCACTTAGAAGTAGCATCGATAAGGATTAAAAAGGTCCTACCCTGTATAGGTCCCAAAAAGTCGACATGTAATCTGGTCCAGACATCCGCCATATACCGCCAAGGCTGGGGTGGGGCGCGTGGCGGGGCCGCGCTCTCGGCCGCGCCGGTGCCGCAGCTGCTACAGGTGCGCTCCACGTCCGCGTCGATGCCGGGCCACCACATGACGCTCCGCGCCATGCTTTTCATTTTAACAATGCCCATGTGTCCTACATGTAGTTCCCGTAGCAACTTGTCCCGTAATACCTCCGGAATTACTAGCCGGTAACCCCAAATAATGCAGCCCCTATCGACATATACATAGCTCTTGTCGTCGAACAAAATAAGGTTGGACTTCCTTATCAGTGCCTGATGATGGCCACCCAGTTTGCACGTAAGTTACTATTTGTCTAAGCACTGGATCTTTTTCAGTACTAACCTGCACCATTTTTTTGTCTATAGGCAAGAAATCTTGAACAAAATTTAAACAAGTAACTTCTTCCACTACTCTGGTCGATTTTTCTACCGGTAAACGAGACAAGGCATCTGCCGCGTTATTTTCACTGCGTACATATTCAATATTAAAATGATAACCGGCCAGCAATACAGCCCATCGTTGTAGTCTACTAGCCGCCAGTGGTTTGTGGTCGGTCCGCAACGTGAACTTCCTACCGTATAAATATTGGTGGTACTTCCTAACGCCAAATATAATACTTAACGCTTCACGCTCAATTTGCGAATAGCCTTTTTCCGCCGCATTGAGTGTCCGCGACGCGTACGCCACCGGCCGCTCGCCGTCCGGCGTGACGTGCGACACCACCGCGCCGACACCCAAGCTGCTTGCGTCTGTTGTCAGGACTAACGGCAGGTCCAGGGAATAATGAGCCAGGACTTCACTACACATCAATACGCTTTTTATTTTCCTAAATGCTTCTTTGCACTCTTCGTCCCAATGGAAAGTTACACCTTTCCTTAGCAAGTTGTAAAATGGTGTGAGTATGGTACTCATATTACGAACGAATTTAGCATAATACATTACCAAACCTATAAAAGAACGTAATTCGGTAATATTACTCGGCTCTGGGGCATTTCTTATTGCTTCTATTTTTTCGGGGCTTGTGTGTACACCTTGTTTACTGATAACGAAACCTAAATATGTCACTGATTCGGAAAAGAAAGTACACTTATCTTTCCTTACCTTTAAACCAAAGGTTTTTAGCCTCCTGAACACCTCGTGCAGCGTTTCTAAATGAGTTTCATCATCTACCCCGGTTATGATCAGATCGTCTAAAAATATTCCTACACGCGGTAAATCTCCGAACAACTGTTCTAATTTCCTCTGGAAAATACCGGGGCTAGACGCAAGGCCGTATATAAGTCGGTTGTACATAAATAAACCCTTATGGGTATTTATAACTGTAAACCTTTTCGATTCGTCTAATTTAAATTGTGCGTACGCTTGCGATAAATCTAGTTATGTAAATCTATCCCCTCCATGTAGTTTAGCAAGTAGGTCCTCGACCCGTGGCAGTGGAAAACGATCCACCTCCAACCATTTATTGAGAGTTAATTTAAAGTCAGCACATACCCGGATGGTCCCGTCTTTTTTCATCACCGGGACGATCGGCGTAGCCCAGTCGGACGAGTTTACCGGAGTGATGACGCCGTCCGCCACCAGCTGGTGGTCGCGTACGCCAGCGGCCGCGCGCGCAGGAACACGGGCGCCGCGCCCTCGCGCAGCCGGAACCCCACCGTCCCGCCGGTAAACCTTCCCAGGCCGTCCTCAAACACTTCACAATATCTGGAACTGAAATCGTTTATATCAAAAATATGCTTTGTACTGACATTATTAAAACTCAGTGATCTTTCTATATCCGGCAATATTTCTAACTCCTTTATCCATTGTCTGCCAACTAAACTCGTTTGTCCGTTAGCTATAACAAACAAATCGAACTTCTTACACCTGTTTTTATAATGCACGGAACATAATATTTTACCAAGGGGTTTGACCCCTCCCTCTGCATAGTAGCACAAATTCAAATCGCTAGGTCTTAACGTACAATCAGAAAACAATTGCTTATAACAGTCATAGCTAATACAAGATATCGGACTGCCTGTATCTATTTCCATAATTAAGTTTACGTTATTTACTCTAAATTGAGACATGTAAGGTCCAAATTCCTTTAACTTTTTAGCATCCATAGAAAACATATTTACCTCTTCACTGCCGTTACTGTCACTGTCCGAATACACCACCTGTTCCTCTAACATAGCATGAAATGAAGGCCCTTTTCTCAAATTTGCACACATTCTCTTCAAGTGCCCTTCCATATTGCAGACTCTGCAAACGTAGGCCTTGAATTTGCACAAACTCTGTTCATGTCGCTCACCACACACCGAGCATTGTCTAGTTTGCCCTCCTTTCCAGTCTGTATTGTTTTTCTTAAACGATTGCTTGACCGCGCCCGAGCCGCTACCGCCCTTCGACCCGCCGCCTTGCGTAACCCTTGGACCGCGCGGTACATAGCGCTCCGAGCTGTCCGCGCCCGCCGACTGCCGCTTATCTCGCTTCATTGTAGACAGCTGATGCATTGCTGCCATGGACGATGATACTCCCTCTTCTCCAAAAGAACGGTCCTGTACCAACGCCGCATGACTTTCCGCCGCTTCCATTGCCACCGCCATCTTAAATGCTCTTTCAAATGTTAGGTTATCTTCCGTAAATAACTTTTGCCGAATACTGTCATTACGGATACCACACACAAACTGGTCTCGTAAATTATCTTTTAAATTAGCATCTTTAAAATCACAGTTTTTTGTTAACTTTTTTTAATTCCGCAGTATATTCCGCCACCGTTTCATCACTTTTTTGTTTCCTGTGTCGAAATTTATACCGCTCCGCCATTATACTCGGAGTCGGCTGTAGGTGCTTCTTCATAACTGCCACTAGGTCTTCGTACTTTTTTGTGGACGGTTTGTCAGGCGAACACAAATTTGCCAACAATTCATACGCATCATTACCCATAACCGTGATTAATGTAGCTACTTGCACTGCTGGTTTCACGTCGTTAGCCAAAAAATACTGGTCCAAGCGCTCCACGTACAAGCTCCAATTGTCCTTATGCACCTCGAACGCACCAATTTTGCCAATCGACATTTTTGATTACTACACAAAATGCTCCACACGCGTGTACGGTTCAATATCGTCGCCACTGAAGTATTTTAGGGTGCACTGGTCATCAAGGGACTTCTAGAAAATACGAGACACGTCTGCTCGGTAACAACCATTTATTGAAAGAGAATCATGCATATCATAACATGTGGGTAAACCTTAATCTAGGGCGCGAATCTATTCTACCCACATTAGGATACATTACAATACTCAAATCACTATAGGTATGCCTGTAATAGTTGAAGAGCTCCTCCGATTTCTCCAGGATCCCATCATCAGATCTTGACCTGATTACAATGGGACAAACTGTGAAGTATACTCTTTCAGAGAAAAAAAATATTTCGAAATCTACATCACCTAATTAGCCGAAAATGACTACCATGACGATTTTTGAGAAAACAGAGTGTATCCGCCATCTTGGATTTTAAAACAGACATAATTTTCGAAATCTACGTCCCCTAAATAGCTTAAAGGACTAGACCACGAGAAAGGACACCGACCAGACGATTTTTGAGAAAAAAGAGTATGACCGCCATCTTGGATTTTAAAACAGATTGATTTTATTACAATGGGACCAACTGTGAAGTATACTCTTTGCTTTTTCAAACAAAAAAAGAATTTTACAAAACGTTGAAGCCGTCTTCGTATAAATAATCATTAAAAAAAACTGATATCCGACTAATTGAGTACCTCCTTCGAAATCTTGAAGTCGGTTGATGATGTGTGTGCAGGTGCGGAGGAGGGCATATACACGCTGAACCTCAACGAGCTCCACGAGACTGCGATGGACCAGCTGTGTCCCCGCCGGACGATATGGCTGCACGTCATTCAGGACGTGTTGATGTCACTATCAGGTAAGCATTTATCTTCAAAATTGCTGAAAAAATACTTAGGGGGGCAATCCATACAAACAGCCTTGGCCAGAAGTGTTGAGCACCCTTGCGATTTTCATACAAAACTGGAAAGTTTAGACCGGCGTTTCTATCTTTTTTGAAGTTATTTTATCAATTAATTCAAACTGAACAGGCATGTTTTGTTGAAGTGAGTAGTAACTGCATAGAATATTTGTAATTTTTCGCACCGACCTAAATTCGCATTTTTGGGACCTCCACTTTTCATATTTTATAGGTACCTTGAAAGTGTTATTAAGTGAAGTTTTCTAGATATATCAATAAAATATAACATTTTACGTCATCGTACATTGTTGTTATGATAGGAAATTAATACTTAACATCAAAATTGTAAACAAAAAAGAGCTATGCTCAACACTTCTGGCCAAGGCTGTACATGTATGTAACTAATTGTCAATTTTTTTTACCAGATATCAACATGTTGCACATTAATATAGGTCATAAAAAATAACATTGAGGTTTGTCTGAAAATGTTTTGCTTTACTGAATATTTTCAGAAATAATTATTCCGTAAGTCTAAAAAATTGTGTCCTCCCCCCTTGTAACTTTTAAACCGGATCTCCAAGAAACATGAAACAAATTGAGAAGATTGTATATTCTTTCAACGAAATTTGTTTTGAACAGTATCGGTTGACGCGTTTTTGGGTTGTCTGCAAAAAACTTATTTCATAGGCGATTATATACGAAGGCATTATATACGACCTTTAAATATTAGTTTTTTCGATAGTAGGCACGAAAACCTCCATTATGCGTGGTCTCACCGATTTTTTTTATGGCTTTACGCGGTCTAAGGAGTCTTGTCATATAATAACCTACTTTCAGTTTAGGGGGTAGGAAGGACAGTTTAGCGAAGCGCCGGTAGCCTAGCTGTAAGGCGTACCACTTAACAATCGAAGGTCGCTAGTTACTCACCCTTGTACCAATAATATTCTTGATACTTAGTCCTTTTCGGTGAAAGAAAACATAGCAACGAAACAAAAAAAAGTCTTTTCGAAACAAGTACTTTAAAGATGAATTTATCATCTTAAATTAGCTAACTGTAAGTTTATATTGTTTATCTACACTCATATTGTAAGTTCTCTAAAACGTGTTCGAAAACGGTAGGCAATGGCTAGCATTACCACAACCAATTTTACTATGATATGCTTTTTATCTGTGGCAGTAACGTAATTTTAACTTTACATGCTCATATATTGATATGTTATGAGTTTAAAATTCCGAACATCGAATTTGATAACATAATGTAAATCCTGTGCTCCTTCCTGACCAACGGCACGCGCCTCCCCGACCGCCGGCACAATCGAGTTGGCCATGGCGGTGCAATGGCGGTCATTCTATGGTTTCCGAACACTTAATTTAATATATATAATATGAGTGTAGATAAAGCAGTGTATGCAACTGTACGTAATTAGACCTTATTACGTAACAGTTACATAAACTACTATTGTTGACAGGCAAAACGCCATCGCTATACCGGCACGAGCTGGTCGCTCTACTGAGTGCGCGCGGGAACAAGTCGCTGCGAGTGTTGCCGCCGCGCCTCCTACCGCGGCGGTTCTCGCTCACCACACGCGTGCCCGACACTAGAGGTATGTTTACATATAGTGTAAGATAGTAAAAAAAACTAAACATACATATTTCATTACAAATAACAGAAAGCAGAGGGGTCGAGAAAGAGTTTTCAAGCCGAGTGAGGTCTTTCTAGTTTCTACACCAGTGACTTTTTGTAGCTATAGGGCGCGTAAGTTAACTATAGGGCGGCACAGGAGCCCGCCTTTTATTTTTTTAATTTATTTTATACTAGCTGTGCCCGCGGCTCCGCCCGCGTGGAATTCGGTCTGTGTCAGTAAGCGGCTAATTCACCCCTAATTTCTCTCCCGCTACCCTGGAGGCGGAACTTGAAGTAAAGTTGACAGATGGATTTATCCTATTAATTTTTATTGGCATGATTTAAACGACATACAAGTAGGTGTATATCGGACGATACAGGACCACTTTTGTATTTATACGTTCATGTCCACGGCAAATATCATCCAAATCGATCCTCCCGTCACATCAGTCTAAGCATGAAAGGTAAGAACAGGCGCGGTTGAAATGGGGGGGGTGTCACAAATGCAGAAATGTTTTTTTTCTATTTGAGGAATTAGTAATCCTTAAGGCGTGATTTCCGGGATAACAATGCAAACAAAACCGGCCAAGAGCATGTCGGGCGATGCTCAGTGTAGTTTCGTAAATGCCGCCCTGTTACGAAACATCGGTTCAAACGGTCGTTTATTAAGGGATATTTGGCGGCGCTTACGTCAGTCTACTATCCAGCACATCCTTTCACTATGCGATTTTGACTGATAATTCAAAAACGGCTGAACCGATTTTATTCAATATAGTTTTTATTGAAAGTTCTTATCATTAAATTTCAGCTTTCTAGTGCGAACAGTAACTGAGCTAGACCGTGGACAGCCGGCCGGACATGGCGAAACTATAAGGGTTCCTAGTTGACTACGGAACCCTAAAAAGAGATAAATAGTAGTTTATGTAACTGTTACGTAAAAAGGCCTAATTATGTACAGAAGCATACACTGCTTTACCTACACACATATTAAAAATCCACTGACACCATGCGTGCCGGGGGCCGGGGGGGGGGGGATTTTGATTACGTTACCGTAGGTAATGAATTTTCATACGTTTTTACCACACTGTCACAGATAATACACTGATGTTACGTTACTGGTTGTAATAATTGTGGTAATTACATACTTCAAGGTAAGCACATTACAATGCACTAATGAACGTCAGAGAAAAATAAAATACGCGAGTGTCGTGGAACACTCTGTTGGAACGAAGTTATGTTATTTAATTTTATTTCATTTTTGACTTTTTCGTAAATTATGTGGTTTTAATTTTTTTTGTATATTTATAAAATTTAAAAAATTTTTGAAACTTGAAATTTTTGATATTTATGAATTTTTTTAAATTTAGAAATTTTTCCATTTTTGACATTTTTTACTTTTAGGTTCTCGACTTTTTTCACTTTTATCACTTTGTCACTTCTCACTTCACTTCACTTTACTACAATTCACTTCACTTCACTTTATTCTATTTTATATATTTTTTATATCATTCCATTTTACATGTTTCTCAATCGTATGGGTGTCGCGTTTTCGTGACGTGACGCTTTTTCGTGACGGTCACGTGACTTTTTTTCACCTAGCCCCCCATCCGCGAACCGTCCAATAAGGAACTTCGTTCCAAAACTACCACCGGTTCTAACCCTACACCTCTGGCCCAAGAAGTATTATGATCGAAAAGATACTCGACGGGCCTTTTTTTTTTTCAAAACAGTAATACATTATTAGATCTAAAAGATACAAAATAATGCGTAGTTCTTCAAGAAGACATATCAAAACAGCTTGAGAGAGAGATAATGTACCTATTGTTTAATTATAAAGAGAAATAAATCCTAATCTGACTGCTTCACAAAACGTTTGATATGTTTTCCTACCTAAACGGTGTCCTATAAATGTTTGGTTTGGGCCATGCATCTTTGTCCGTCATATATAATACTCGAACCTGCAATAACCCTTTGACATTCATGACATTTTCAAATATTTCTTAAGAGGGGGTAAAGGTAAATTTAAAGCATCGACGGGTAACATGTTATAAATTATGTTCATATGTGTATCTTGACCAAAAAATTACAAATTATTTAAATACCAAATTTCATCTAAATACGGACAGCGGTTATTGGTTGTTTCTTCCCCATGTAAACTTTCACCCCTTTTGTATCCGTTTAAAGGATAATTTCCGAGATAAAACTATTTTATTTCTTTTTTTAATTAATTATCTCCATACCAAATTTTATCTAAATCGATTCTGCGGTTAATAATTCCCTATACAAATTTCCAACTCTCTTTTCACCCCTTTAGGGTTGATTTTCGGAGTGAAAACTATAATTTTGTCCTTTCTTGAGACCCATACTATACCAAATTTCATCTTTATCAGTTCAGCGGTTAAAAAATCGTCATACCAACTTCCAACCCCCTTTTCGGGGTGAAAGGGTTTATTTTCGGGATTAAAACTA
Source organism: Pammene aurita (assembly GCA_947086415.1). Classification (NCBI taxonomy): domain Eukaryota; kingdom Metazoa; phylum Arthropoda; class Insecta; order Lepidoptera; family Tortricidae; genus Pammene; species Pammene aurita. The sequence continues at coordinate 6,945,879 of OX352314.1, read as the reverse complement.
TTCTGTCGTTTCTCGGGACTCAAATTATCTGCATACTAATTTCTATTAAAAAATCTCCATACAAACTTTCAACCCCCTTTTCACCCCCTACAGGGTTGATTTTCGGGATGAAAACTATTCTTTGTCCTTTCCCGGGACTCAAACTATCTCTACACAAAATTTCATCAAAATCCGTTCAGCCGTTTTCACGTGATAGATGTACAGATAGATAGTTTTTATTGAAAGTACCTTTCAGGCTTCACTTCCATTATTTTTTTCAAATTTTTTGGACCTACGGTTCTAAAGTAAGGTGGGGGGGGCAAGATGAAACTATCCTTTGTCCTTTCTCGAGACCCATACTATCTCTATACCAATTTTCATCTAAATCTGTTCAGCGGTAAAAAAATCCTCATACCAACTTCCAACCCCCTTTTCACCCCCACAAGGGTTTGAAAACTATCCTATGACGTTTCTCGAGACTCAAATTATCTCCATACTCATTTCTATCTAAATCGTTTCAGCGGTTAAAAATTCTCCATACAAACTTTCAACCCCATTTTCACCCCCACCAGGGTTGATTTTTTCGGGATTAAAACTATATATTATCCTTTCCCGGGACTCAAACTATCTCTATACAAAATTTCATCGAAATCCGTTCAGCCGTTTCCACGTGATGCGCGGTCAAATAAACAGACAAACAGATAAACAGATAAACAGATAAACAGATAAACAGACAAACAGATAAACAGACAAAAATTCTAAAAATTGTTGGAACGTGTTCTGTTATCGATTCTAAGTATCCCCAGCCAACTTTTTTTCGCTTATCTTCCATGTACAGACTTTCGACCCTCTTCAGCTTTATTATATGTATAGATTAAAGTTCATATACTAATTTACATGATAAGCGCCGTGAAACCCTATTGGGTTTGTACCGACACCTCATCCGCGGAAGTAAATCATACAGTACAAGTTGACACTATAAAAAATAAAAATCATTATAAACTAGGAACCACAATAAAATATTTACTTAAGTGAAATTATGTAAACTTATAATTTTGACGGGAGGTAATATTAAATGGTTTCACTCGGGTACAATTATATGTGGTATGTAGGTACTCACTACTAAGCCGTCCCGTCCATGCATTTGCTTATCTCTAAACGGTGTGCATGGCCGGAACGTCTTAAGTAGCTTGATTTTCCTTAACATGAATGCTTTTAATCAGGTAAGATACTCAATACCATGGATCGGACTTGTTGCCTCTTTGACGATATGCCAAAAGGTGACCCTCTAACGCGCACGGTCCCTATGCAATTTGCTGCAGATATTTATAGCTGATATGTGCATGATATAATACAAGATTTATCTGTGTTGCAGGCTGTATTCGTTGTGCAGTGGCACGGAACCCATACAACGGCTACAAGTACCTCTGTGGCGCCACTCCTCACGGACTCTTCCTTATGCAGTGGTACGACCCACTGCACAAGTTCATGCTGCTCAAGGTGAGGACATAAACGGCCGAGCACGGCAAGGCCGTTTAGTAAGCGAAGGCTGGCAATACGTATTCTGTCCCAGTGATACAAAAAATAAGCAAAATAATGGCGTTTACTTACAAAAGGCTGGCAATACCTACTGTGATTGAAATGAGCGAGTGAAGCGAGGCCGTTTAGTAATGCTAGGCTGGCGATATGTATTAAAGCCCAGTGTGATATAAAATATTGAACAAAATTATAGTGTTTATACAAAAGGCTGGCAATAGCTATACCGCGCGAGCGGCATATAAACGAGTGAGCGAAGCGAGGCGGGCAATTCCAGCCGAGCCAATTTACAGTGCATTTCTCATAATTCGCGGAAACTCGTTTTCAACCGACTTCAAGATTTCAGGTTCTCGATTCGTCGGGATCTTTGTTTTTGCTTTTTTTTATGTATGTTAAACAATTATTCGAAGGCGGCTGGACCGATTTGGAAAATTCTTTTTGTTTGAAAGGTATACTTGACAGTCCCATTGTAGCCAGAATCTGATGATGTGATCTTGGAGAAATCGAGGAAACGCACACCTATAGTGATTTGAGTGTTTTTTACAGCAGCTCGGGTATTTCCTTTTGGAAAGGAAATCAAAACCCTAGTAGAATCATTAGTTTTATCAAAACTTAACTATGTTGATGCTTTGTACGGTCCGAGACTACTTGCAAAAACAAAAAACTTATGCAGCGCGTTCATAATGCCTGTGCTCGCTTCTGTTTTGACATTCCTTGGAGATCGCATGTCATTCCGTATCTCATTCCATATGTCATCACAGCCACAATATTTTGAAAATGCAGCATCGACGGAAACTTCATTTAGCATGTCTTCTTTTTGTTTAGCATCTCTTCCAAAAGTTAACTGTCATCCAGTTACGCAAAAGCCGACGGTGTGCTATACAGTTATTACCACCTAGTCATGCTTCAGCTGCTTTTCGTGAAAGTTTTCACTACGCAGCGACTAAATGCTGAAATAACATCCCACCGCCAATTAGGAATCTGCAAAACGTTGTCAGTTTTACAAATCAACTTAAAAAAATCATCTTCGATCACCAGCAGAAGCAGGAAACTTTGAGTCACGACACTAGTTGCATTTAATAGATAAGTACATTAATTAATATTTTTAGCTGTAGTTTTTTGTATTTTCCTGTACATGTGTAGTTTATTCATTCAGTTTGTGTTAAGTATAACTTTGTTTTTTATTTTTTGTCTTCAGTTAGTGTTATCTGTCGTGGCATCACCAAGTGGGCCCTACGGAAGACCAGCGCTAGCTGACATACTAGCTAGCATTTTGCTGAGCAGGGTCCATTTCATGGTGCTACACCTATACGTCTTTATTTTGTTTGTCTGTCAATTTTTATGTAATATTGTGTACGTCATGAATAAATATCTTGAATCTTGAAAGGTGGAGTCTAAGTGAAGTCAGTTCTTTTTTGTTTATATTATAACGTTTCAATAATATGTGTACAGAACATAGAGTGCGTGCTGCCGACCCCGCTGCTGGTGTTCGAGTTGATCATCGCTCCGGAGCAGGAGTACCCGCTCGTGTGCGTGGGCGCCACCCGCCGCCCGCTGCGGCTGTGCTTGCTCAATATCAATTCAGGTATTTTTTTTTTTAAATACCACGACGATGGCAAAGAAGCTCACGGCCCGCTTGGTGCAAGCGCGGATCCAGGATTTCATGCAGGGGGGCAATTACCTTCACAAAAAACCTTGCGGTCTGCACCGATGGCCACCGTGGCATACAAGGCTCGCGTGTCAGGGGGGAGGAGCCCCTCTTGAGCTAGAAGGCGCAAAAGCGATCTTCATAAGGGTCTTCTTATATTGGTTATCTCGTTTGCAAGTAAATCGCGAGTTCTAAGTCAGAGGTGTACTACTCGTGTATACAGCCTGTAAATTTTATACGGGCGTATACTTTATCCACCTATAGTATCCAGCAATAGGACTAATCATTTTGTTAAATAGTGTTATTAATTATGCGTAACGATTTTTTAAAGTCCTACCGGGCACCAATGTATGCTATCCAACTGATTTAAAACTGACATAACTGACATGACGCATCGGTAATTTAATTGTCATGGATGCAATACATTGCGGGCTGTATGAAAAAAAATTCCTTATTTTCATAAAGAAATAAATGTAAATAGGTGTAATAGGTCCAATACTAATCGCCAGTACAATATACGCCCGTATAAAATGTATACACTGTATACCATGACGGTGGAAAACAAGCATGGGGCCCGCCTGGTGCTAGCGCGGATCCAGGATTTCATTCAGGGGGGAATTACCTTCACAAAAAACCTTGCGGTCTGCACCTATGGCCCCCGTGGCAATTGCCCCTGTGATTAGTTTTTAATATTTAGGCATACTTGTATAGAGTACAAATAGCAGAATAAGCAACCCACTATCACCTACCACCTAAATAAAAACAAAAAAAAGCCTTTTTATTCGATAACTTAAAAACTATTTACAATTTGACATGTATTTATTTATTAGTGTTGTCGGGTATAAGCCTCCCCCAACTTTTTCCACCTTTCTCGATCTTGGGGTTCAGAGAGTCAGTTGCAGGGTACTTTCTCTATGTCGTCTGACCAGGGTGCGTGTGGCCCTACCACCTAATAACTCAAATGTGCAGTCACCGGCAATAGTATCTTCCTACACGAAGGCCGCAAAAATATATGACACGCTCCTATGGCCCTACAAATAAGAGCGTGTTATATTTTTGCGGCTTTCGCGTAGGAAGATACTATTGCCGGTGGCTGTACCAACGTATTCCTTGCAAATAAATTACATACATACTAGTGATTAATAAAGGCGTAAGCGCCGGCCGCCATAAGGGCCCTTTCAATATGGTTCCCTGTGTAGGTGCCACGTGGTTCCACTCGGACGAGCTGAGCGTGTGCGGTGGCAGCAACACGGTGGTGCCGCGCGGGGAGCGGCTGCACACGCTGCGGGCCGTGCATCAGATAGACAACCACACGGTAACTATATAGTATATACAGTAATCATCATCATCATCTCAGCCATAAGACGTCCACTGCTGAACATAGGCCTCCCCCTTGGACCTCCACACGTACCGGTCGGAAGCGACCCGCATCCAGCGTCCTCCGGCGACCTTAATAATATCGTCGGTCCATCTTGTGGGTGGACGTCCTACGCTGCGCTTGCTAGTCCGTGGTCTCCACTCGAGCACTTTTCGGCCCCATCGGCCATCACAGTAATAGGAGCGATCAATTCAAACGTAGATTATATTCAAACAAAAACTTTTGTTAAACAACTTAAATATGTTCTTAGATTGTCTCTTTCTCATACAAACTAAATTATATTTTCAATGTACATACCATCGAGCACACTGTTAACTGCCCATCGATGGACGTTATGCCTTTTGTAATAATGTCCACTGATGTACTGTTAAGAGTGTTGCTGTTTGTATGTATGTTAAAAATATAAAATTCGTATTTTATGTAATGTATTCGTCTTATTGACATTGCTTGTCAGTCTTGTCACCCTACAGACATAATCAAATTCGGAAAATCCCCCAAATCGTACACGTACAATTGATTTTTTTCTGTGTGATTTTAAATACAATTTTAGCAAAACACTAAAGTATTCAACGTTGACCTGAAAAATACTAATCCAGATGTTCCAGAGTTTATCACAGTTCAATTATAAGACTGAACGACTGTTTCCAGTTTGTGGTATTTTCACAGAATAAGTAATAGTACAAGTAAGAAGATTCTCCTTCCTGAATTTGACATTTAGCTACAGAGATGAAAACGTTAGCTGTCATGCGCTCTTTAAAAAAATAGGGTTTTCAACGTGCTTCATATATCCGTGTAGCTCTGACACATGTCATAAACACTAGCTATAATAATAGAATTTTTCAATTATTCTATTATCAATCAAGAAAAGTCAATTCGAAATAAACTCTATTAACAATCGACAATAATGTACCTATGACTTAAAAACGTCACCTATTCTCGAACTCACCCATAAGGTGATAAGCGATGTGTCAACCCTTCCCTCATTAGCCCTCAAATACGATAAGCGGTTCGGGAAAAACGGGTACAATGCAGACATAGTGAAACCCCCCCTGGTATTTAAAAAGCAAAGCACAACAATACAAAATGTAACCAAAAATAGTAGTGATCCGTTTAAGGGCATAATTGGTATTTGCATCTAAGAAAAAGTAGATATTTTTTTTATTGGACAAGTCATTTCGTGCCTACCGACTCTCCATACAAAACCAAATTTTGTTTTCGCGTGAAATTTTTTACTTTTTCATAATTTGAATACGATACCAATTAGGAACATGCATGATTTTTTTGAAAGACGTCATTCGATTCTATTTCCCTGTATATTAAAATGTCTCTAATAAACCTACTATCTATGATAGCCCTGAACGTCAAAAATTTAAAAATACGTTAGGCGTCTGCGCCGCGCGTCAAAACCCCTCATACAAAAAGTGTGAGGTTTGTGACGTCACTGACCACAAAGTTACAGCAAACTGTTTGGAAGGAACAAGTTTTTGGAAGATTTTTGTAATTTTAGGCACGAAAAAATGCATTTAGCTATATAGCTGTCATACATTTTTTTTGTCTTGTTAGAACATAAGTACCTAATCGAACTGAAGTTTCGAAAATACTACTGAGGTATAAAAAAAATGCCTAAAATTTTACGTTTTTAAACCGCAATATCTTTAAAAACTTAAAAATTATTACGGATTTCCACTTATTTATATTAATTTGGGGTTGTTGAACGTTTTTATGCAACAAATTTAATTAAATATGTTTCACGCATGTTCTCTATTATAAACGGATCACCAGCATTTTAGTTACATTTTTTATACGTATTAAATTAAACTTAATGCAAATCCTATTATATTTTAGGTGCTGGTTTGCCACGAGAACGTGGTGGACATCATTCCCGTGCTGCCCCCCGCCTTGGACATTAGGCGAGAGGACGAGAAGAAAAAGAATAAACTGTTGCCCCGGATAGAGTTCGATTTCAACATCGATAGCATATGTGAGTACACACAGTCATTTTTTTAAACCTCAACAAAATTTTAACAGAGCAATCTCAATTAAAACTATCTAAGGGTAATCGCTGGTGTATTAACTAATATTTACTGAAATCCGCAACCAAATCATGCAAGTTAACATTCGTCTGTATGCACAAAACCAAGCTAAGAAATAAACAGCCTTCACCCCAAGTGTATATGAAGGGTACACGGAAAGAACATGTCTAGTCACTTTGACAGCATTTTGAGTTATAGCGCTTTTAAAGTTTGGAACGTTTCAATTAACCATACTATTTTCGTAACTAGATGGTTTTTACGAGTTAAAAAGTGGATTAACATTACAAATTACAGCTGTAATAGAAGTTGTTAGTAATAGTTCATTGCAAGCTCTACATTTTGATATAAAAATCTCATTTTACAAAAAAAGTGACTAGACATGTATTTTCCGTGTACCCTTCATATATCATCTCCGGTTCCGTCGGGGGCAAAAGTAACCTTTCTTATATTATAAATCTGTATCGTTCTTCATTATAAGTTATAATGAAGAACGATACAGATTAACCTTCGGTTAGTGCTTTCTATTATAAACCTTCTTTCCATTAGATAAGATACACAATTGATTGAGGGTGTTAGTGTAAGTGTTTACCAAATTCTCCGCTAGATGTCACTGTGCTTGGTCAGTAGACATCGTACAACGCGGTGTTAAGATTTTTCCTGATTCCATGACCCTCTTCGAATGAGTTTGTGCTGTTATCGCTTCTCGGCCTTTTGGCTAAGATCAAAGTGTAGTATCTGTTCTTTTCAGCTTAATATCTGAAAGTTCCCTCACTGAGGGACCAGTATATTAAACTGATTTTTGTAAGTTGATCGGAGAATGGGGCTTGCTCCTCTCCCGTCACGGGTCGGCCAGGCATTGCAGTGCCGCCGGGATTGGCCCACATAATTCTAATAAAATTATAAACCTTCGCCGGAAAAGGGAGGAATGTTTTATGTTGACCGCAATGGGTATGGGTAAGTAAATTCCGCGGGAGGAGCTAAATATAATCTTTCACTCGATAGATAGGATTTGATTTTTTGCAATTTTATGATGATGCCCACTAGAATCGAGTTTCGTAATTTAAAAAATCGATTTTATAAATGTGATTCTGATTACGATTTTACTTACTAATCGAGTGTATGTTTGTCAGTGTGCCTGGCGGACTCGGTGCTGGCGTTCCATCGGCACGGCGTCCAGGGACGCTCGCTGCGGCACGCCGACGTCACGCAGGAGATCACGGACGAGAGCCGCGCCTACCGCCTGCGCGGCAGCGACAAGTGAGTGTGGCCGGCTGCCTCACACCCCATACATTACATCCAGTACTAGCGTTCCGGCCCGGCGTGCACAGCTCGCTGCGGCACGCCGACGTCACGCAGGAGATCACGGACGAGAGCCGCGCCTACCGCCTGCGCGGCAGCGACAAGTGAGTGTGGCCGGCTGCCTCACACCCCATACATTACATCCAGTACTAGCGTTCCGGCCCGGCGTGCACTGCTCGCTGCGGCACGCCGACGTCACGCAGGAGATCACGGACGAGAGCCGCGCCTACCGCCTGCGCGGCAGCGACAAGTGAGCGTGGCCGGCTGCCTCACACCCCATACATTACATCCAGTACTAGCGTTCCGGCCCGGCGTGCACAGCTCGCTGCGGCACGCCGACGTCACGCAGGAGATCACGGACGAGAGCCGCGCCTACCGCCTGCGCGGCAGCGACAAGTGAGTGTGGCCGGCTGCCTCACACCCCATACATTACATCCAGTACTAACGTTCCGGCCCGGCGTGCACAGCTCGCTGCGGCACGCCGACGTCACGCAGGAGATCACGGACGAGAGCCGCGCCTACCGCCTGCGCGGCAGCGACAAGTGAGTGTGGCCGGCTGCCTCACACCCCATACATTACATCCAGTACTAGCGTTCCGGCCCGTCGTGCACAGCTCGCTGCGGCACGCCGACGTCACGCAGGAGATCACGGACGAGAGCCGCGCCTACCGCCTGCGCGGCAGCGACAAGTCAGTGTGGCCGGCTGCCTCACACCCCATACATTACATCCAGTACTAACGTTCCGGCCCGGCGTGCACAGCTCGCTGCGGCACGCCGACGTCACGCAGGAGATCACGGACGAGAGCCGCGCCTACCGCCTGCGCGGCAGCGACAAGTGAGTGTGGCCGGCTGCCTCACACCCCATACATTACATCCAGTACTAGCGTTCCGGCCCGGCGTGCACTGCTCGCTGCGGCACGCCGACGTCACGCAGGAGATCACGGACGAGAGCCGCGCCTACCGCCTGCGCGGCAGCGACAAGTGAGCGTGGCCGGCTGCCTCACACCCCATACATTACATCCAGTACTAGCGTTCCGGCCCGGCGTGCACAGCTCGCTGCGGCACGCCGACGTCACGCAGGAGATCACGGACGAGAGCCGCGCCTACCGCCTGCGCGGCAGCGACAAGTGAGTGTGGCCGGCTGCCTCACACCCCATACATTACATCCAGTACTAACGTTCCGGCCCGGCGTGCACAGCTCGCTGCGGCACGCCGACGTCACGCAGGAGATCACGGACGAGAGCCGCGCCTACCGCCTGCGCGGCAGCGACAAGTGAGTGTGGCCGGCTGCCTCACACCCCATACATTACATCCAGTACTAGCGTTCCGGCCCGGCGTGCACAGCTCGCTGCGGCACGCCGACGTCACGCAGGAGATCACGGACGAGAGCCGCGCCTACCGCCTGCGCGGCAGCGACAAGTCAGTGTGGCCGGCTGCCTCACACCCCATACATTACATCCAGTACTAACGTTCCGGCCCGGCGTGCACAGCTCGCTGCGGCACGCCGACGTCACGCAGGAGATCACGGACGAGAGCCGCGCCTACCGCCTGCGCGGCAGCGACAAGTGAGTGTGGCCGGCTGCCTCACACCCCATACATTACATCCAGTACTAGCGTTCCGGCCCGGCGTGCACAGCTCGCTGCGGCACGCCGACGTCACGCAGGAGATCACGGACGAGAGCCGCGCCTACCGCCTGCGCGGCAGCGACAAGTCAGTGTGGCCGGCTGCCTCACACCCCATACATTACATCCAGTACTAACGTTCCGGCCCGGCGTGCACAGCTCGCTGCGGCACGCCGACGTCACGCAGGAGATCACGGACGAGAGCCGCGCCTACCGCCTGCGCGGCAGCGACAAGTCAGTGTGGCCGGCTGCCTCACACCCCATACATTACATCCAGTACTAACGTTCCGGCCCGGCGTGCACAGCTCGCTGCGGCACGCCGACGTCACGCAGGAGATCACGGACGAGAGCCGCGCCTACCGCCTGCGCGGCAGCGACAAGTGAGTGTGGCCGGCTGCCTCACACCCCATACATTACATCCAGTACTAGCGTTCCGGCCCGGCGTGCACAGCTCGCTGCGGCACGCCGACGTCACGCAGGAGATCACGGACGAGAGCCGCGCCTACCGCCTGCGCGGCAGCGACAAGTGAGTGTGGCCGGCTGCCTCACACCCCATACATTACATCCAGTACTAGCGTTCCGGCCCGGCGTGCACAGCTCGCTGCGGCACGCCGACGTCACGCAGGAGATCACGGACGAGAGCCGCGCCTACCGCCTGCGCGGCAGCGACAAGTGAGTGTGGCCGGCTGCCTCACACCCCATACATTACATCCAGTACTAGCGTTCCTCAATCCTGTTCATATACGAACTCTCTAATTATATAAACTCTTTTAAAACCCAGAAAACTTATACTAAAGTTATCGCGGAACAACCATACAATATCAAAAAGCCATCGAAATGCAGAGACATCCCAGTAGCCAGCTGACAGTTCCGTTGTGTCAGAAGTTGTCTCAAAGAACTTCGGTTCTGTGCTCTCGATCGTTCTAGAAGGTGAAACAAAAATGCTGATGATCCGTTTGAACGCATAATTGGTATCGTATTCTAATTATAAAAAACTAAAAATTTTTTGGACGCGAAAAAAATTTTTTCTTAGTCGCAATATGATACCAATGGACTAAGAGTTGGCCACGTCGGACATGACCCAATAATGAGAGCAATGAAACCTGTCTAATTAGATTGCTTTACCATCCTTATTGCTAGATCCGGGCATCTGGCAACTTTTAATGGGTGGAGGTCAGAGTGACAGACCAACAAAGTTTTTCAGTTGGGAAAAAAGTAATACCAATATAGGTAAAAACTGCTGAAGTCGTGTCACTTGTAGAGGACAGGGCCTACATTTTAACTTTAGAAAAAAAACATTGTGTATTATTGAGGAAACAAAAGCAGTAGGCGGCTAACTATAAATTGCATTATACTTCATTTGGCACTTATTTTTCCCAACAGAAATGATATAATGATATAATCTCATTAATTACATAATTTCCCATTATATTGCATCAAACCCTCAAGGATTTATTTCCTTCAAGTTATTTGCATCCTTTGACCTCCACCACCTTACAGCTGCCAGATGTCCGGATCTAGAAATAAACATAGGATAGCAAACTAACTAGAGGGGTTTCGTTGCTCTCATTATTGTGTTATATCTGACGTGGCCAGTTCTCCGTCTAAATTATGCCTTAAACGGATTACCACTATTTTTGTTATGTCCTGTATAATAAAATATAATCTTAATTCCAGGGTCGTGGTGCTGGAGTCGCACCTACTCCACAGCAACACGCTCTCAGGAGACGACGGCAACGACCTCTACATACTGGCGGGACACGAAGCTTCCTACTAGACAGACTTACATACATCAGGGTAGTGCTCAGTGACGGCGCGCCAATATTAGGCAAGCCTGACTCAATTTGGTTTTTTTCCTGCGCAGTTAGAAAAGTATTTAGGGAAAATCAGGTAGGCTGGTAGGAATAGAGTTCTATGGACGCCACGCTACACGTACAGCAAGGATGATTAAGAGATGGATAGACAATGCCTATACAAAATCGCGTTCCTCGAACCTTCAGGCTATACGTCTGTTTTCGCTACTAAGTGCCACAGCGCCATCTATTGAGTCTGGAGTAGAGTTATTCCGTCAGCGTTAATCGCCGAACAAAATATTAGAAACTAGAATTTATTTATTTAATCTTAATTGCCCAAAATAAGATGGTATAAATGGCGGACTTAATGCCATAAGGCATTCTCTACCAGTCAACCAATAGGCTTAACAGAAAGGTTAAGTAGGAATTTAGTGTTTGTGGTGACCAATAGATGACGCTAGTGCTTTAGCCTGAATAAGGGAACGCGATTTTGTATAGGCATTGTCTATCCATGTTTTAATCATCTTTGACGTACAGTCGCCATCATATATATAGGAGCGGCCAAGCTGGTCAGAAATATCGGAACAACGCCTTTATGGTGATAAAGTTCAAGTTCTGATATTTTTGAGTACCCTGGCCGCTCCGATATAATTGATGGCAATTGTAGTAATACAACAGGTGACCCATGTATGAATACACGTGTTAGAAATATACATACTGATACAGGTACAAGCAACTAAGGTAGACAGACATACTTACAACAGGGTTCTTAGCCAAGATAACAATCGTTTGCAGAAAACGAAACGAAACGCTACACGCTCTCGCTCACTCTTCCATATAAGTGCGATAGAGAGACGAATAGCGTTTCGATTTGTTTTCTACAAACGATTGTCATCTTGGCTAAGCTACCAGGTTAGTTTACTGACACAGCGGTACAGGACAGACATACACCCATAGACAGTGGGTGTTCCGTGCATGTAAGGTAAAAACAGATATACAGCCTTTGACTATGGGGCTATATAAGGAACGATTTTACTTATGGAAATGAACTACTAATAGCCTAATATTATTTGAATAATAGTACATTCGTAGTCACCTTGAAGGGAAGGCCAAGCTGGCATCCAAAAAGCTCGGTGTGCTCAACAGAGCGAGGCGATACTTCACTCCGGGGCAGAGACTGCTCCTATACAAGTCGCAAGTCAGACCCCACGTGGAGTACTGCTGCCAGGAGCACGTGGAGTACTGCTGTCAGGAGCACGTGGAGTACTGCTGCCAGGAGCACGTGGAGTACTGCTGCCAGGAGCACGTGGAGTACTGCTGCCAGGAGCACGTGGAGTACTGCTGCCAGGAGCACGTGGAGTACTGCTGCCAGGAGCACGTGGAGTACTGCTGCCAGGAGCACGTGGAGTACTGCTGCCAGGAGCACGTGGAGTACTGCTGCCAGGAGCACGTGGAGTACTGCTGCCAGGAGCACGTGGAGTACTGCTGCCAGGAGCACGTGGAGTACTGCTGCCAGGAGCACGTGGAGTACTGCTGCCAGGAGCACGTGGAGTACTGCTGCCAGGAGCACGTGGAGTACTGCTGCCAGGAGCACGTGGAGTACTGCTGCCAGGAGCACGTGGAGTACTGCTGCCAGGAGCACGTGGAGTACTGCTGCCACCTGCGGGCGGGAGCACCTGGGTGCCAGCTCGGGCCCTTTGACTCGGTGCAAAGGCGCGCTGTGCGGGTCGTCGACGATCACAAGCTCACAAGCGACATTGAACCTTTGAGTCTAAGGAGAGACTTTGCCTCCTTATGCGTGTTCTATCGCTTGTACAATGGGTTGTGCTCCGAAGAACTGTTTGATGTGATGCCCACGGCAGCTTTTTATCACCGCACCGCTCGCCGCCGGCAGGGTGTTCATCCTCACACCCTGGAGCCCAAAGAGTCGCGCACTGTACGGTATAACAGGAATTTCCTCCCACAAACGTTGCGGCTGTGTAATGAACTCCCTGCCGAGGTTTCCCTAGCGGGCTACAGTATGAGGTTCTTCAAAAAAGGCGTGTATAGGTTCTTAAAGGGTAGGCAACGCGCGTATGAATCCTCTGGGGTTGCAGGCGTCCATAGGCTATGGTAACTGCTTACCATCAGGCGGGCCGTATGCTTGTTTGCCACCGCGTGGTATAAAAAAAAACATTACTACAGAGGCCGGGAAGTGGAGGGTTGCCGGCCGAGTACATATAGACGGCCGAGCGTAGCGAAACCTCTCGTGTAGCCGCACCTGAAACGTGATTCTTCGCAGCCCATTATAAGGAACATAACATCAATATTTCATTGCATGTTTGAGAAAAGGTTATTTACAGTTAGGTACAGTTTCTCAACAAGATTTACTGAAAATATGGCTCGTGAAATTTTATAACCAGCGAGTCTTATACCGTAATAAGACTGTCAAAGAACCACACGAGTCGTTCTTGCGGTATTATTGTGCGGCCATTGTTTGGGCTGATTGTATATCCCTAATATTATTTGATACAGTCGCCATCAAATATATCGAAGCGGCCAAGGTACTCAATAATATCAGAGCATGCACTTTATCGCGTAGATAATAGAGGCGTTGTTCATATTTGTGACCACCTTGGCCGCTCGGATATATCTGATGGCGACTGCACGCCAATGAAGCAATTGACATCGTCTGTCACACTTCAAATACTGATTTTGCACTACATTGCTTGCTCAAATAAGTTTTTAACTGTTTTTTTTTTACAAATCCTGTTATTTTCTTAAGTTGTATTTCAATTGTAGTTCAAATTTATGAGTAAAATCGATCCTTACATTTAAAGGCCCATGGTAAAAGGCACACTGTACATACACCTGAGTACTGTCCCAAGTAACACATCAAAGCAGTATAACGGCCGTCTTACAGCATATCTGTATGCTTTTAGCATTTTCAGTTCGTTTTATAGTAGTATTATAAACGTTTATAGTGCTGATATAGGTCTTAAATGGGCACGAATTACCCAGCTTGAGATCCTATACAGGTCATTTAATAGCATTACAGGCGCAATATGTCTGCGCTATTAGCATTATCGTTGTCATGGAAAGTGCCAATCGCATTAAAGAACCATTAGTACGCTCTATTAAGTTGCCAACTTCATTAAAGAAGCATTAATACGGCCAAGAAACTTGCTACTCTCGATTAACTTGCCAATCGCAATACAAAAGCATTATACTAGCATAAGTGTAGTAAAATAAACCTTACGTCAATGCAAAAACGTCTCTAATACCGACGGAACAAATGTTATAATACAATGAACGTTGTGATTTAACTACTTTGTCTCGCAATATAAAATGGACGAAGACGGTACAAAAAACTGAATGAGTGACACGTCATATTTGTTTGCATCCTAACAAAATGTATAAAAGTTTTTGACTCTTTTACGTTATTATATCCTTCAAATATTACTGCTCAATGTAGTTTACTGTAAATGTGTATATAAGTTTCATTGAAAATTTTCACGCGCCTTTGATTTATTGTGGTTTTGCTATAAAATATTATAAAAAGATATGCGTCAAATAAACAAAACAATTGTGTAATCCTCGTATAGAACGAGTTTTGCATTATTAACATAATAGTGTTGGTTGAGCAGTCTTAAATTAAGTAATTTCATTATTATATAGGTATTTTCCTTGTATAAATAGGTCCGCATGATTTTATTTTTAGGTTATAAATTATTTACACAATGGCGTTGGTCTATATAGACGGAGAGCTAGCCACGTCGGATATGACACAATAATGAGAGCAACCAAACCCCTCTAGTCAGTTTGGTATACTATGCTTATTTCTAGATCTGGACATGTGGCAGCTTTAAAGTGGTGGAGGTCAAAGAATGCAAACCATTTCAAGAAAATAAATCCTAGAGATCTGGGTTTGATGCAATATTATGAGAAACTATACAAATACTATACAATATTAAGAGAAATTATACAAATGTTTATGTTGGGAGAAAGTAGTGCCAAACGATGTATAATAAAATATAGTTCATAGTTTTCGCCTGCTGTTTTTGTTTCCGTAATAATCATACATCGGGGTTTTCGGTGCGGGAACGATTTGAGAAAGAGTAGAGATAAACAGATAGGTTGAGAGTTAGTCTGAGAAAATATCATATTATGCCTAATGAATAACTACCTCTCTGTGAATAGCTTACACACTATGATACGAGCTTTTTTTCTTAGAGGCATGTTTGTATTGACTATTATATACTTAGTATTTTAAAAATGCAATTGCATATCCGAAGTTTATTAACTAGATCTACCTAAGACAAAGACACGGTATAATAAGTGTCAAATATTAATCTTGACGTCCGATATTTATGAACTATTTGATTAACTGAAGAGGTTGACAATGATCAGTCATTACATGAATTAATAAAAAAAAACTTTAAAAAATCATAGGTATATGTACCTACAATATATATACATAATAGTTAGCTATTACGTATAAATTGTATATACCTATGATTTTTTCGATCAATTATTCATTAGGTAGAAACGTGCTAGAGTACATTCTGTTTTTTAAGTTAATGCCTACTCTTTGGCTAATGTCAAACATTTCCGCACCGAAAACCACGATGTATGGTAATACTAATAATACACAATATTTTTTGGTCTAACGTTTCTTTTATCGATTTTTGACCAGTTTTGAGTCGATATTCCAACATATTCACTATAGATAGAATTATAAGGCAAACGACTATCGGTTTTTGAATCTTTTATCTCCATTCTGTAGAGCCGGATCTTGAAATAAATGAGCCGTTATTTTTTTTATGATATTTTTAAAATATGGTCTAAAAAACACTTTTATCGATATTCGAATGGTGTAAAGAATCTTACATATACATAATCTACATATTAGGGTTCCTCTTTGTGTCTCTGTGTCTATGTCTCTAAAAACAGTAGAGAGATTTTAATTTTTAACTAATTAAAACAAATTTTATGACCATAAAACCACTTTTTTTAGCCTAAACCGGTTCGACTTTGATGTCAAATATCTCGAAGACAATGAATATTGAAGTAAATATAGGATACTATAATGTTTAAAGCCGTTACTGATAATATGATAAGCTATATAAATCATTAGAACACTAAGGGAATCAGATCTAAGGTCGTTGGCGCCAGGGAGCCCCTTAAAATATAGGCCCTGTCCTTTATAACTGAGACAACTTCGGCAATTTTTACCTAGTTTGGTATTACTATTTTCCAATTAAAACATTTTGCTAGTCTGTCACTGTGACCTCCACCCATTAAAAGCTGCCCGATGCCAGGATCTAGCAATAAGAATAGTATAGGAATCTAACCAGACGGGTTTTGTTGCTCTCATTATTGTGTCATATCTGACGTGGCTAGCTCTTAGTCCAATAGCAGCTCAGTGACCCTTAAAAAAATGCCTTATTTATGCCTACAGCATTACACGTGAATAATTATGCTATTAAACAACATTAAGCATTTATTTATGCTATTGTAGAACCTAAGGCACTAAAACCGCTAAAAGCTGTATAGGGGCTGTTCATAAATTACGTCATCAATTTTTGATGATTTTTACCCCCCCCCCCCTAAAATCATCCAACCCTCCCCCTGCCAAATAAAGTGACGTCATTAAAAAAAAATGCGTTTTAAGCTTAATTGTAAAATATAAAACTATTTAGTAGATAATATTTTATAGCATTAAAAGTTTATAGAAACACGACTTTCATTCCTTTTTTTACACATTGATCATGTGATCTTCGGAATGACCGCCCCCCTTTCCTACGTCATGCTACCATGAAATGACGTAATTTATGAACAGCCCCTTATAGTGAATTACTTGGCTTTATAATGGTTTATATTATTGCTATTATACTGCATTAGGAACGTATTACCTACTTATAAATGCTATTGTACACCCTAAGGCATTAAAAATAGCTGAAAGCTGTATAGCGAATTTCCGTGGCATTATAATGGCTAATATTCATGCTCTTAAACAGCATTAAGCATTTATTTATGCTATTGTAGAACCTAAGGCACTAAACCAAACCGACGCATTAGTGTAGCAAACCAAAACGCAACTGTACAGCATTCAGCTGTACAGTTGCATGTTGTTCGCTGCACTAAAACTAATGGCTAAACAAAAGCATTTACAGATGCCATTATACAACCGTTATACAGCGTAAAGCATCATAAAATGCTATTGTAAAACCTAAAGCACTAAAAACAGCTGAAAGCTATATACCGGATTTACGTGGCATTATAATGGCTAATATTCATGCTCATAAACAGCATTAAGCATTTATTTATGCTATTGTAGAACCTAAGGCACTAAACCACACCGAAGCATTAGTGTAGCAAACCAAAACGCAACTGTACTATACAGCATTCAGCTGTACAGTTGCATTTTGGTTCGCTGCACTAAAACTAAAGGCTTTAAAAAAGCATTTATACATGCCATTATACAACCGTTATACAGCTTAAAGCATTATATAATGTTATTGTAGAACCTAAAGCACTTAAGTGCTTTTAAACAGTCGAAAGCTGTACAGTTGCGTTGTGGTTTGCTGCACTAAAGCTAAAGGCTTTACAAAAGCATTTAGATATGCCATTATACAACCGTTATACAGCTCAAAACATCATATAATGCGACAAGTTGCTCGGTGAACGTGTCTAAGAGTTTATACGGTCCTTAAGTTCGAAATAAGTTAACTATTCATATGTTATAATGCTTCCTGTGTTACTTGGGGTACTGTCACAACAGATCCATGCAACAGCGGTAAAGACACATACGCATCTGGGCAGTGTACTAAGGACAAGCATGGTTTCTTTTTTTCAAAAACATAAATACTTAAATTAACGAAACCGGGTTATATTTGGACTTGAATTAGGTCACAGACTACACTGAGAATCCAAACACTGACAGTCTAGAGCAGACGTCGGCACAATCTTTTAACAGCGGGCCGCACTTTGTTAATAATTTGTGACTTTGTCAGGCAAATTAGGTACCACTTTGTCAGTTATCAACATACATCGGGGTTTTCGGTGCGGGAATGTTTGACATCAGCCAAAGAGTAGGTATTGACTTAAAAAACAGAAAGTACTCTAGCAGGTTTCTACCTAATGAATAATAAATAAAAATCTTGAAAAAACCATAGATATATGTATATATATATATATATATATATATATTATATTATATATTATATTGTGTATATATATATATATATATATATATATATATATACACAATATAATATTAAAGTCAGTCATTATCAACCTCTTCAGTAAAATCCCTAATCATTTCTAAGCAAATAGTTCATAAACATCGAACGTCAAGATTATTGTTTGACAGTTATTGTCATACCGTGTCTTTATCTTAGGTAATTATCTAGTTGATAAATTTCTCATGCAATTGCATTTTTAAAATACTAAATAATAGTCCATACAAGCATGCTTCCAAGAAAAAATCTCGTATCATAGTGTGTATACTATTCACACAGAGGTTGTTATTCATTAGGCATAATATGATATTTTCTCAGACTAACCTATCCGTATATCTCTACTCTTTCTCAAATCGTTCCCGCTCCGAAAACCTCGATGTATGGTTATCAATAACGAAGACTTCTAATTCTAATAAGAGGCTCGCGGGCCGCCTGTTGCCGAATGACGACCCTTGGTCCAGTGAACCACGAGCATAGTCTAGAATGTCTAGATCAGGGACCCTTGCCGGTATAACTAATAATCGAAATAGCAATGTTTACGCGATATTCTCAAATGTAATTTGGGTAAGGATACTTTATTCGATTATTCAGACAAAATTAAAAAATATACATTAACAGCCGAGACACCGAAATTAAATGCCGGTATATTTGTATTTTTTTTTAATACCGTGACGGTGGCAAACAAGCATACGGCCCGCCCGATGGTAAGCAGCTACCGTAGCCTATGGACGCCTGCAACTCCAGGGGTGTCACATGCGCGTTGCCGACCCTTTACAAAAAGGAAGATTCACTGTGTTGACGGCTAATGGAACAAGAGGGTATGAAAATTATACCGGTATACGTTCTCTGATCTAGATTTTGCGAGTTAGGGGATTTTCAGCCTTACCTTTAAACATACCTGTGGCAAATAGTGTGTATCTTGCTCCACGATTGTATATATTTTCTTAATTTAAAATTGTTTTATTTATATATGTATGGTTTAAGTAAAAGTTTATTTTTTATTTTTATTTTATATGCGTAAGTTTCTTATTGTTTAGCTACTTAGTTCATTTGAATTTGCAACACCTACGTATTTCTGATTATTTTCAATGGTTTCCGCTTCCCAAAGGTTGTCTGGAAGAGATTGCTTTTCAGCGATAAGACCGCCAATTGTTTTACCTCTGCTTATTCTGTTTGTAACTTGTATTTTATGTGTTTCTTTATTTTGAGGTGTGGGTGTGTGTCAAGGGGATAAAGCACTGTTTTATGTCACGGGCGCAATATTGAATCCTGAACGTAACGAAGGACTCCAGATTTTACTCCCGAGCGCAGCGAGGGGGCTATGAGTTAATTCCCGAGCGAAGCGAGGGAATTAAGACTGAGTCCTGAGTGCAGTGAGGGGTTCAAGCGCGCCCGTGACAAAAACAGCTTTATCCCCGAGGAGTATACTCTACTTTTCTCACCTCTTGCGAGACAATAAAATAGCTAAGGCTACTAGAAACGGATTTTTATTAAAGTAAATCAAAAGTAAAAACCGGCCAAGTGCGTGTCGGACCACACATAGCAGGATTCCGTACATTCAATGGAATAAGAACCAAACTAATACCAAAAGGTCGTATCTGATGCCTATGGAAAAAGTTTTTTGGAGATAACTCAAAAATGGCTAAACCAATAATGTTCAAAAAAATTTTCCTAGAAAGTATATGGCGCATCTCCTCAATTTTTTTCATATTTTTTGGACTTACGGTTCAAAAGTTACAGGGGGGGGGGGCACAATTTTTCTGACTTTCGAAGCGATTATTTCAGAAAATATTCACTTAATCACAAAATGGTCAAAAAACCTCAGTGTTATTTTTAAAGACCTATCGATTTATGTGTCACATGTTGATATTTAGTCAAAAATATAAAAATAAAAATTTTGTTACATGTATGGAGCACCCCCCCTAAAAATTTTTTTTTTCAAATTTAACTACATAACTGAGTAGCGGCATACAAAATACACCTTATGTGTAAATTTTATTCAGATACGTCGTATAGTTTCCGAGTAAAATGGCTGTGACATACGGACGGACAGACATACAGACAGACATGACGAATCAATAAGGGTTCCGTTTTTTGCCATTTGGCTACGGAACCCTAAAAATTTATTCTTGATACATTAGTCCATTTTATTCTAATTTTATCTTCTATTTTTATAGAACCTGCAGTTTTACTCCGTATACTGCAGCGTCTTATGACACTCGCGGCATTTGTTTTAGGTATTTAAAATTGAGGTGGCCAGCACGATTTTCCGAATAAATTCGATTTTCAAATCAGTTCGACGCGGCGGCGCGGGCCCCGGCTGGCGTCGCGGGGCTGTGCACCGTGTGGACTTTACTAAATTAGACTTTAAGCACATAACAATAAGAACTATGGGAAGTGAATTCACATTATTAACCAGCGGGTTATAATGAGATTTAGTACAACATTATAACCCGGCTAAAGCCAAGGGCTATAATGATTTGCTTTTGGTGAGGTTTGCATGATATATAATTTGGCATTGTCGAGCAGGTGGTGTGAAAAGAGTATTTATGTTTATGTTATGTTATACAATGAATACTATGTCTTGATTTGTGACCAAAGCAACACGATGCAATGCTTTTAGCACTGCCATGTATGTTGACCATTCTATAGAATTTGTAATTCCATGTGAAGTTTTCAGACACAAGTTAGTATGTTATCGATAAAGTCCATTTTGAGCTGAATCTTTAAAATAAATGCCTTATCGATAATGAAACTTTTAGCTTGAAAACTTTACAAATATACAATATTCCGAAAAGCAATAAGTATATTTAATGATACAGCGAATTTCCTTTGTACTTAGACGTACTTTTCTAGTTTACCATGTTCGTAAAGTGGTGTGATATATGATAGCAACGCACATGAGCGTTGCCGGCACTGAAGGAATTTAAGGAATTGGCACTAATTTGCTGTTCAACCTTTTAAACGCCAACGACGCCTAAAGTTGTTGCCAATTGGATTATAAACAAATAACGAATTATGATATAATTAATTTAAAAATGCATATAGCATTATATACATAATACATCTATAGGTATGAGTTGTACGTAAATGTCGATTGTAAATAAATATTTACAATAATATTTAACAAATCAGACGTTTTTAACAAAAACATTTCCAACTATATCTACTTTAGTCAATGAGCTTACGATCTAATACGGCGTTCACACCAGCGTGTTCGTACTCGCGTCTAGACGGAGAGCTAGCCACGTCAGATATGACACAATAATGAGAGCGACGAAACCCCTCTCGTTAGTTTGCTATACTATGCTTATTTCTAGATCTGGACATCTGGCAGATGTAAAGTGGTGGAGGTCAAAGAATGCAAATAACTTAAAGAATACAAATCTTGAGTTCTGGTTTTGATGCAGTATTATGAAAAATTATATAAATTATTAGATCATATCATTGCCAAAAGTTTCTGATGGGGGAAAGTAGTCCAAAACGACGTATAATGTAATTCATAGTTTGTCGCCTACTGTTTCTGTTTCCGAAATATTACGCAATGTTTTTTGTTCTAATGTTAAAATATAGGCCCCGTCCTCTATAGATAAGATAACTTCGGCCGTTTTTATATATTTTGGTATTGCTTTTTTCCAATTCAAAAACTTTGCTAGTTTGTCACTGACCACCCATGAAAAGCTGCCAGATGCCCGGATCTAGGAATAAGGATAGTATTGCAATCTTACTAGATGGGTTTCATTGCTCTCATTATTGTGTCATATCTGACGTGGCCAGCTCTTAGACCAGCCGGTGCTCGTCGAATAGTTCGACGAGTCATCCGCGTACGAGTGCCAAGCAATGACTTATGACTTAGACCTTGAATTAATGCAATAAGCATTTCATAGTGAAAATATTTATTTATTAATAGTACCTCGTAAAGCCTGTAACAACCAAATAATTGTGATTATTAATAATCGTTAATAATATCGGACTGTAAGGGGTAGTAACATCTAATAAAAGACATTTTTGGTACATAAATAAGACGGTATAAAAAATAAATATACATCATTAAAAATCTTATGAGCACTTAAAAGCAGAAAATAGCTAAGCGATTAAAGAGTTCAAAATGACTGTGCATGCTCTTATTTCTTAAATCATTAACAATAAAGCCGTGTTCAGATTGTTTAAATATAACGACGGTGGCAAACAAGCATACGGCCCGCCTGACGGTAAGTTTACCACCGTCGTGGTATAAAAAAAGTAAAGTGTTCTTGTACTGTCTTATTTGTGATATAGATACTGTTTAACATAGACTTATTAATGTAGGTTATAGATGTATTACCGAAGCCAGACTTGAGTTAAACCAGAGTTGAGGTATGAAATAGTATATTACTTACCAAGGACTGTAAAAGAAAGAAAGCCCGAAATCGCAGGTACTGTAAATATGCGATAGAGGGCTTTCTTTTTTACTGCTCGTGGTGAGTACTCAATTTTACGTCTCCACCTGGCCATAATGCGAGTTTTACTGTACGCGTAGCGTGCGGTAAAACTCACATTATGGCAAGGTGTGACGTAAAATATAAAACATTGTTGAATTCTTATTTTGGCAGCTTTGAATGACGATTGAATATGCTTTGTAGTATAATCAATGTAATAAATCAGAGTGAGGGATAATGAATGATAAACAAAACTTACTTTAAAAGCAACAAACCTTGCCGTAATACAGTGTAAACTAGTACGGAAGGATGCTTGCTTTCGCTATATCCTTTTACAACCATTGTCTTATGCTCTTTGTTTTGTATAGCATTGTTATTGTTATTATGTAACTCAAATGTGTCCATAAAATTAAGCAATAAAGATATATTGATATTGATTGAATTTTCAAACACAAACCGTTATTACACTTGAGTTGTATTTTAAATGAAAAGGACTAATATATTTACACGTTCAAAAAAATAGATTTTTATACACATTGAGTTAGGATATAGTAGAGGTAAGGTCTCAAACAAGATTTACCGGAAATATGGATCGTGATAATTTGTAACCGGCCAGTGTTATCAACTTATCACTGACTAAAGTCTGATGAAACTGACCCAGAAACTGCTGTACGGGTCGTTCTTACAGGACTATTGTGCGGCCATTTTTTGGGCTGATTGTGTATCATGTTCTTGGTTACATATCGGTGGTTTTACACACTCATATTCAATGAACGATCCAGGAAGAAATCTAGGATTACATTTGCGTTTATGACAAGGAAAATAAAAAAAAAGCGATTAAAAGGAGATTGGCTTCGGTAATATATTAAACTCGCTTGTGTATTTTTGTAAATAATTACGGTTATTCCAAACTAGTTTTAGCCGATTGTATTATATGAATAGCATAGTTATTGTAATTTTAAAATGTATTTAATTTTTTTAATGGAAACCTCATTTTAGTGTCTAATAGTAATAACTGATGGACTGACATTTTGTCGCTTTTAAAGCTCTTGCAAGTTTTGTTCACCTTTTAAACGCATTATTGATAATTAAAGTGTTTCGACATAGTTTTAAATGCATATAAATCAGCAATCAGCTTTAAAACAAGGCTTAGATTTAGATTTTCAATAAGGCATTACCCATGGATTATGCAAGCAAAATTTGAGACCCCCCAAATATGGCCATT
Source organism: Pammene aurita (assembly GCA_947086415.1). Taxonomy (NCBI): domain Eukaryota; kingdom Metazoa; phylum Arthropoda; class Insecta; order Lepidoptera; family Tortricidae; genus Pammene; species Pammene aurita. The sequence goes on along the minus strand of OX352314.1, from coordinate 6,921,725 downwards.
AACCCTTTACCAGGCCGCTTAGAACAAGTCTGTCTTAATAAGTTCTTTATATAGATTTGCAACCGTATTCGACGTCTTGTACAAAATGTATTTACAAAAGTCGGATATAAACCATTTAAGAAAATAAAACAGTCGTTCATACGTGAAGTAATAAGTAAAAACGGTCCGATACAGAGCATAATGTAGAAGGTGGTGTCTCACTCGCACTCGTTACTAAATTGTCACATTTGACAAATATTGACATTCTTATTGTCTGATGACGTCATTACCTCCTTAGTCAAAACGAGACACAGTCCCATAGATACCTTTTCCGGCCTTACTTTGTGACGGAAGAATTAGATCCATTTCATATAAATCCATGAGGGTATAAAGTCCTTCATAACTTAAAATGTCGTTATCTGTAATATTATTTTCAGTGTATTCCATCAGCTTTATGATTTGAGATTATGTATTAACATTTGTTTATAATAAGTTTTATATCGTTAACTGAGAATATTTTTGTTCATTCACAGATATGCTTTCGATAATCCCGTTTATTTATCTCCCGTAATAAACATTTATTTTGTACAGTTTTATTTTTTTATTTCTGACCCTTTGGTTACCTGAAGCGTGTAGGTAAATAATTAGGACGATCTCCATACAATAATGAATTTCCTATTTATAAGTAAATACCTAGAAATTTCCTTTAAAATTTCTTGTTTGCATTATGATTTATTATTCGCATCATTAATATCTATAATATTCTCTAAAGTATATCTCTAAACTATATATCTTCGCTTCTAAAGTTTGTCGTAGTGTCTTAATTGCCAAATGAATAAAAGTAATGCGGCTTCACACTTAGCCGTATTTGTCCAAATATTTGTGATGTATTATTCAATTTCTGTAAGAAAAGTGACACAACCATATTTGTTCAAATACCGCCAAGTGTGTAGCGGATATTACATGTTATGTGGACTGAATAAGGCTGTATAGTACCGGGTCGTGTGGTTCTGACATGAGCCTGACCTGCGGTTGTCAATCAGACACTCAAATCATCGTCGATTAAGGTCGTCTCAAAGTCTTAAATTCAAATAGAAAAGTGCCATAAAAAGAGCCCTACACGCTTAGCACAAGAGTGACGCGACAGTATCTCGCGCGCGAGATATACCCGTCCCTTTTTAATTGATACTATCAGAAAACACCGCTAACCGTGCTGGGAGCGACAGACCTGCATTTTAAGGGGCAGATTTTAGGCGAGGGATATTGTCTAAATGGGCTCACAATCTGCCGACACAGTAATTATGATTTGTTTTACATCGTCCTAGAAAAAAAACCGGCCAAGTCCGTGTCGGACCACGATAAACGGAGGGTTCCGTACCTTTAATGGAATAAGAACCCAACTAAACTAATACCAGAAGGTCGTATCTGATGCCTATGGAAGAAGTTTTCTGGAGATAACTCAAAAATGGCTGAACCGATAATGTTCAAAACAATTTTCGTGGAAAGTATGTGATAAGGCGCAAATTCTCATTTTTTTACACAATTTTTCTGACTTTCGAAGCTATTATTTCTGAAACTATTCACAAAATATTTAAGGAAACCTCGATGTTATTTTTAATGACCTATCGATTGATGTGCAACATGTTTATATTTGAAAAAAAAATTACTTAGTTACATGTATGGAGTAAGATCGTTAGGTGTAATGTAACATCTCTACAGTTGCTAAATCTAAAACCAAAGGTTTTGTAATGAGTAGGTATTATATACCTACGTAATATATATGGGCAATGGTTGACAACTACAGGATAGGCATAGTCCCGATTTAGGAGTCAGCATTTACATGTATTTTGTAGATATACATTTTGAATTATAGGTAGGTATACTTATAAGGTCGGAAGCGACATTCAGAACACCATTAGTGTAGTTTGCTGGTTCGAAGGATCTCTATAACATGTCTAGCTAGTTTTAGCTAACTTTAAAAATTAAATTAAATTTTGTGTACTACATACAAAAAAATATTTTAACTCAAAAGGTAATGGTTTTTGGAAAATAATTCCAAGTTTTTAAGTTTCATAGTTTAGTTCAAATCATGCATATGTACCGCAATATTTTGTTATGTTACTTATTATTTTGCACATTTAAGTGTGCTTAAAATATTTACATAAGTCCTTAGCACCAGCAAATTGCTAAATTATATTAACGTAGATAATAGTTACCTTTTTAGAGATAAAATTATTCAAATCAAAGTCTGGAATAAAGAGTCTATTATTAAAATGTAACATTACAAAGGTTAAATGTTAAAGAAGTATTAAATTAGTAATGAAAATGTAATCTTGTTTATTTGTAGGACTAACGAGCTTGTTTATTTGTAGGACGTGTATGCTTTAATGTCTACATTACAGATTTATTGTTATTTTAAATGTAATAGAGTTCTCTATCAAGAAAGTGTATCACCATAGGTTTTTTTAACTAAGCAAGAAATTGCAGGCCAATCAGCACGGCTAGCACGTCTTGCAAGAGCGACTTAGCCGCGAGTAGGGAAAACCTTCCCGCGCCTGTCAAAAATCTCGCTTTCCGGAAGCATAACATGCACCCGCGGCTGCAACTGACGCGAAGAGAACTCAAAGTTGTGGTTGTGCTAAGGATTTTAGTGCAAAGTCGCGAGTCACTGTCATTTTATGACAGTGGCATTTGATCGCGAGTCTGTCGCTCTTTTCACGCCCAAGTTGTGCTGTCAACTAGCGACAACGCATGAAGTCGCGCAGATCTGTCTCTTGTCGCGCCAGTCGCGCGTAAGACGTGCTAGCTGTGCAGAATATTCCCAAAAACATAAAAGGTAAAAAAGGAACTAAAGCTTACACCAACTTTTTGGATTACTTTGACTAGCACTCTTGTACTAGACGGAGAGCTGGCTACGTCAGATATGACACAATAATGCGAGCAGCGAAATCCCTGTAGTTACTTTGCTATTCTATGTTTATTTCTATATCTGGACATATGGCAGCTGTTCATTGGTGGAGGTCAAAGAATGCAAACCACTTCAAGGATACAAATCCTAGAGTTCTGGGTTTAATGCAATATTATGAGAAATTATATAAATAATTGGATTACATTACATCATTGCCAAGAGTTTCTGTTTGGGGGAAAGTAGTGCCAAACGACGTATAATGTAATGCATAGTCTGTCGCCTACAGTTTTTGTATCCGCAATAAGACGGCAGACGCAATGTTTTTTGTGGTAATGTTAAAATATAAGCCCTGTCCTCTATACATAAGACAAAATTTTTTGGAGTGTGTCGCTCTGACCTCCACCCATTACAAGCTGCCAGATGCCCGGATCTAGCAATAAATATAGTATAGCATTCTCACCAGACGGGTTTTGTTGCTCTCATTATTGTGTCATATACGACGTGGCCAGGACTTAGTGTATAAAAAGATGCAGTAAGAATATTAAAAAAGTAAATTGTCTGGCATTTGTTTTTTTTTGAGTATTTAATGTGAGTACCAATTGTAAAACATTATTTGGGTATGTTTACTGGCGTTTGTGCCTGTTGCGCACACCCTGAGACAGAACAGTACTGTTCAAATTGTAGCAGTACTGTGCTGCCTACTGTTCTGCCCTCGTGTGCAACGGGCATTGCATACTACATGCATGACTTCTAATAGGTTCTTTAATGTGGACATCAAAGTATTGTAGGTAATAGTATGTTAGAAAGGCTGCCTCAAATATTCTGAAAAGATGTTATTGAAGCAGCCTAATGTTCTTCTAGGTGACATAGTAAAAATAAAAGAGTAGAATATGTTACTTTCTCAATAACTACATGGTCCAAGATGCTTTCTAGCCAAGTTTTGTGTTTTTTCTTGTAGAAACAATACAAAATTATTTGTAGCCTGCATGTTGACCAGACTTAGCATACAAAAAATATTTTTCATAGATTAAGTCTTTCCAATTTTCTCTATATAATTAAAATATAGTATTAAAACTGGCTGTCAATAAAATTCATCAACTCTATTGATGAAATTTATTGTTAGTATTAAATATGAAAAATTAAATTCTTGCAATCAAAGATTATAAACTAGAATAGGATATAGAGATATGATATTTATTTTCGTTATACGGAGAGTGGGGAGTCATCCGGTGTACATAGGCTAGCGTAGAGCACCGAGGGTGCGGCGGTTCATGTTACAATTACAGATTGTTTAAGCAGATTTTATTCCTGAATAAAGTGGTGACAAATATCATGTGGTTTCCTTATAAATCTTATTTCAATTTAGCTACTTACCTGCAGCTTTCGAGCAACGATGTGAAGTTAATGGTACAGTTTCAAACAAGATTTACTGAAAATATGGCTCCTGAAAATTTGTAACCGGCCAGTCTTATGACGTAATAAGACTGTCAAAGAAAGTACCGCCCGAGTGTTCTTGCGGTATTATTGTGGGGCCATTTTTTTGGGCAGATTGTGTATCCCTAGTATTATTTGATCGGAACCTGCAACGCATCTGGATGTTGCTGCAGTGTGAGAATCAGACAGAGCTATATACACATAGAGTGATGTCCTGCTCGCATTCTGGAGCTTGTATGCCTTGTATTTAATGTGAAGTCTGCCATACTGTAACTATGTGGGTGCACAACTGATCTATTTCATGAAAACAAAAAAAAAAAGGAATAATGTATTACAATCACAATAAAATAATTTAAATACAGTAGAATCCATTTATTTTGTCTCCACATACAATGACCAACTGCTTCATATGACGTAATTGTGGTACAAAGTTTGGTTTTCATAGACAATTCTTTATAATTAAATCAGATATACTGACATAACTGACTTTGCTTATATTCACAAGTCGGTTATGATTTTAAAGAAATGATGAGAAAGAACTATATCCGGTTACAGTCACGCCTTCCTTCATTTTTGTTAGTTTTGTGACCATTTTCACTCCTCCTGTGACAAAGTGGTAAAAAGTTTCCACAATTGTCACGTCCCTCAGTCATGAGGATACAACAGAGAAGAAGTGACAAAGTTGGGTAGGTAGATGTATGCCACGTGATAACACTTTGTTTTGATTATTATTCACAAATTGAATGTATTACCATTATGCATTGTCAGTGAGTTTTTAAAATCACCATAGGACTATCAAAATTGTTTCGTTTCAGAGTCTACGTTTTATATGACGCCCGGTTAGTATGACCTGCTTTGCACTTCCCTTCAATGTCATTATAAGCCGATTCTACTGTACTATCTTACAAATAACATACTTATGATTTCCTATTAGTAATTAGGTAATTCTTAAAATATTAGTTCTTATACAACACAAACACTAGATTCATAGTAGTTCATTCTGTATTAGAAAACATAGCAGTTATAAAACGCAACTGTCTTTCTAGAAATTTGTAGTGTGGTCGCAGTAGCAATTCATCTAGCAAATTACACAACTAACTAAAATATAGCCAAAAAAGGTAAACATCCCATTAATCGTCTTCAATAACCTCCGGTTCACCCTCCTCTTTCTTTTTACCGCCAGATTTCCGCGCCGACATCATTTGTTTATACTGCTCCAGAGACTCCGTCAATGGCTCAATAAATCTGTCGAATTCGATGTCTTTCATAGCGTCCAGCACCACCTGCCCCGTCAAAGCCTTTTTCTTCTTCTTTTCCACAATATTTGTCGCAGCTGAAGTCACATATAGGACGAAAACCGACGCTGCTTTTGCAAGGCCTGTCCTGGCCTCTTTAGAGATTGATACTCCTTCCGGTAAAGCTTCCTTGACTATCCGCGTGACAACAGTTAGTGGAAGATTTAAATCTTCTAGTTTTTCTGCCATTGTCTAGATTTGTTGGATGTTTCGGCCAAAAACAACGTGCGTGATTGTATTAAAGCTATGCAATGAACCCATGAACCGATGAACCGCCAACAATGCCAAAATAGTTTCGGTTTTTTGACGTCTGTCAGTGTCAACTGGACAGTGTGACCATTTCTACGGGTGCCGTCTGTAGGTGCGATTTTTAAAAGCAATTAATTTTGCACGTGGTGTACGTAGCTAAGTAAAGGCGCGAGCTACTTGTTAAAACTTGATGCACATTGGGGTCGCGTCGCGTGTCCTTTGCTATTTCTCTTTCAAAGTGCAAAATGAAGCAGATAAACGTGCAGGCTATTTACGCAAGCATAACAAGTAACTTTGTGCATAGAATGTAACGTTCGCTGCCCTCATATGTTTTCTTGCGATATTGGTGAGAGAGATCGTCTGTCCACTTTGTTAGCGGCCTTTCTATTTTCTGAGAAACGACGGTATTTTGCTACACTGACTTCCTTAGAAATCTTTATCCTTAAATCCTTAGAAACACCGTCGCCTATCTCTGGGACAGCAAAGGTAATCTCGCGGTCTTTATACCTAATCATATTTTATAGTTGATAGGACATTACATTTCATATTCATACCAAAAAAAATACATTGCTTAATACAACTGTATTAAGAAATGTATTTTTTTGCTTAATACAATGTTTTGCTTATTACAATTGTGTAACAAGGGAGCAAAATTGAAATATTTACTGCGAGGGCGTGCATTGAATTCCAAACGAAGCGATGAAGTCTATAATAGCCTCCTGAGCGTAGTGAGGGATTCAAGTGTTAACGCCCAAGTTGAAAATAGTTTTGCTCCTATGTGACACATATTGCTTTTCACACCACCTTAGAGGAAAATAAGAAATGTTATTGTTGATATTTATTTTAACTTTATATGTGCTTTATATGTGTGCCCAACGATAATAGCGCCTTCTTTGTGATACTTATTGAAAGTTTAATAAGACCATCCCGTTCAATCTTGGTATTATTATTACCATGTCTGATCTATGGCTAGTTTGTTTATGGGAGCAAAAACTGGTTTCCGAGCCTTGGGACATCTACCGATAAGTAGCGTAACTTACACTTATTTGCATAATACAACGGTGGAGTACTGCGAGCCCTTTAAACTACTTGCGCCATCTGTTGGCGAGTAGCGATATTGGTATAATATCCACGATATTCATGATTAAAATTTTATTTTAAGTAAATAATAATTTTGACGCGTGATAATAAACACTAGATTAGTTAAAACGCCCGGCGCTAAAGCGTAACGTGGATAATACACAACAATGTGACATTAACTTATTAATTTAACTTTTATTCATTATTAACTTATGGAGCCTGTGGCTCTTTCCAAAGGGAATGTAAAATTGGCGCTGTACGACCCCATACATCATGTGGCATAGACCTGTCATGGTAATAATAAAAATAAAAAATTGCGGCTGTCAGCGTCAGATGTGTTTTATACAAATTTTGCTTCTATTTTTTGTAATTATTGAGAATAGAAAGAATTTATTCGCGACAACAACAACATGCATACAAACATATTTAATCTAAGGACTAATTATATGGTTGCCACGAAATTGTCCCGACTCAGCATGGTGCTAGCCTGGTAGGCCAGCGCTGGTCTTCCGCCGGGGCCACACATTATGTATTTTAGACGTATTTTTTCTCGCAAGTGTGATATTTTCTATCTCTTCGTCACCAAAAATGACCCCAACATATATACGGGCTGTCACAACATCTGACACGAGAAAGATACGCGGATATAAAAATACACTACACAGATGATTACAAGAAGCCAAGCACGTCAAAAAGAAGCCGATACTACAAGCGCACTCCCACCATCTACGCCCGCCTCGTCCGTCTACTCACCATCCTCATCGGGCGACAAATTTGCTACAGCGCCCGAGACCAGCGAGTCGAGCGACGAGTGCGGGCCGCCGCCGCCGCCGCGACGACCACCAGCGCGACGAGGACGGCCACCGCTGTCGGCACGCTTGGGGCTTGCGGGACATCCTGTCCCGCCCAGGGCTCCCGCTGCCGATGGTATAGTGCGGCGCATGAAATGGACTCCTTCCATGAACGAGAACGTCATGCGCGCCTATTATGGGGCTACAGAGGGGGGAACTAATCTGTGCGCGTATCGTGACCGAATACTTCCTCTGTTTCAGGCCCTTGAACCAGCTATTGACACGACTGCGCAACGCCTATCGGATCAGGTGCGCGTCATTCAGCGGCTAAAGCGGTTGAATGACGCGACACTTGATCGGCTTCGCCTGGAGGCTCTCTCTGTTCGCGCGGCCACCACCTCGGCGCGGGATCCGCCCGCCACGTCGCCGGATCCGATACCCGCACCCGACCTGGCATCGGGGGCGCCGCGGGTTGATCTCAATGCCGATGAGGAGGAGATCGCGAATCAGAGTGTGAGTACTACAGCCAATGAGCAACTGAGGAGGACTTTGGAAGAGGCAATTACGCAGTATCGCTCCACAAATACCCCTAGGCCGCGATTACCACGCTTGCCTATGAATAGACGCAATCTAGCGTTAATGGGAGCCCTGAATGATTTGCTAGATCCACTCCTGCGGACTAGTAAAGACTTAGATGATACGCACTCGATCATGTACTGCGGAACCATCGCGGCGTGCCGTGTTGCTCGAGTCAAGTTTCCGGACGCTGAACGTGCACCTAGGACCACCGGGGGTGTCCCCGCATGGCAAGTACGGATCGAGCGTCGTATCAACTCATTTAGGACTCTCATTGCAAAGCTGATCTGCTTCAGGGGGGGCAATAACCGCCCCCGAGTAATGCGCTTTGTGCACCAGGCGTTCGCGGGGACGAATATCGAGCCCCGCGACTACATGGCCAATGTCATAGAGCGTATCGACTTTCTGAAGCAGAAAGTTTATGCATGGGCAAGCCGTATTCGCCGCTACAGAGAGCGTGTGGACCGATTCAAGCAGAATCGTCTTTTCCAAAGTGACGAAAGGAAGGTATACCGAAGGTGGGATGAAACCGACCCCCGTGTGTCCGACGTGCGACTGCCGGATGCTACTGCCATGACTGATTTCTGGCGTAGCATCTGGTCGGCGCCCGTTGAACACACGGAGGGCGAGTGGATGAGTGTTGTCGAACGTGAATGCGAGTCCATCGAACCTATGGGGGCTATCACCATCAGCCCCGATGACGTAAGTTGTGCGATCCGTACGGCCCAGAACTGGAAAAGTCCCGGCCCGGATGGATTGCACAACTTCTGGCTAAAATGGTTTCGATGCTCGCACTCGCGTCTGGCAACGCAATTTCAACAAGCCCTCGAACTTGGCTCCCTCCCGCCTTCCTTAACAACTGGTGTAACCTTTCTGCTCTATAAGTCCGGTAGTACCACGGAAGCGAAAGACTACCGACCCATCACGTGCTTGCCTACACTTTACAAGCTCCTTACATCCATTTTGAGAGCAAAAATAAACGCGCACATGGTCGCAAACAACATTTTGGCCTCGGCTCAAAATGGATGTAGGGTGGGGTCCCGTTGGTACTAAAGGGCTCCTCCTCATAGACATGACCATTTGCCAACGAGTCCGGCGGAACAGGGGGACCCTCTCGGCCGCTTGGATTGACTACAAGAAGGCCTATGATTCGGTGCCTCATTCATGGCTGGAGAGGATCTTAGAGCTGTATAAAATTGATACAGCTTTAAGATCCTTCCTTGGCGCGTGTATGAGGCAGTGGACCACAGTCCTTCGTCAACCAGGAGGCGGGGATGACCCCCCTGGTCCGCAGGACTTTATAAGGATCGAGCGAGGAATATTTCAGGGCGACAGTCTGAGTCCCCTGTGGTTCTGCCTAGCTCTAAATCCGCTCAGCAATCTGCTGAAGGATTCGGGGCTAGGTTGCCGGCTTCGGAGAGAGGGTGAAGTCATATCTCACCTTCTGTACGTGGACGATCTTAAATTTTTTGCACCAAATAACCGAGACTTGTTGGAGCTACTGAACACCACTGAAGTGTTCAGTAGTTCCATCAAGATGGAATTTGGTGTTGATAAATGTGCGGTTATGCATATACAGCGGGGGAAAGTAGTAAATTCAACAAATCTACAGCTTTCTGAGACAATGACGTTCAGATCTATCTCTGAATCAGAAACCTACAAACACCTTGGTATGTCACAGTCTTTGGGTGTTGAGGATGTGGGTATTAAACGGGCGTTGAAGGAGCGCTTCTTTAGTCGGCTGACAAAAGCACTTAATAGTCTTTTGTCAGGTGGCAACAAGGTGCGCGCCTTCAATGCCTGGGTGATGCCCCTACTCACATACTCCTTTGGCATACTAAGGTGGACTCAGACCGAGCTGGATGCCCTGGATCGGAGAGTCCGTCTATTGCTCACCACACACCGTATGCTTCACCCACGCTCGTCTGTTATGAGATTGTACATCCCACGGAAGTGTGGAGGTCGCGGCTTTTTAAACGCCAAAAATCTCCACAATCGTGAGGTGTACAGTCTCAGGAATTATTTCCTTAACAACGAGTGTGGGATGCATCGTGATGTGGTGGCAGTAGATAAGGGTCTCACGCCGCTCTCCTTGGCAAACGAGAGCTGGCGCAAACCTGTGGTGCTAAGCACCGAGGATCGCAAGGCGGTATGGAAGAGCAAGGAGCTACACGGGCGGTTCTACAGGGCCCTCACGGGACCCGACGTAGACCTGCTCGCGTCGGTGAACTGGTTACGATTCGGGGACCTCTTCGGAGAAACCGAAGGTTTTGCCTGTGCAATTGCGGACGAAGTTATCATGACGAATAACTATATATACCGGAAATATATCCTGAAGGACGGTACGGTCGACATTTGTCGGGCATGCCGCCGTCCCGGAGAGTCACTCAGGCATATCATTTCCGGTTGTTCTCATCTTGCTAACGGCGAGTACTTGCAGTACTTGCACAGACATAACCTCGTAGCCAGGATTGTACACCAGCAGCTTGCTCTCCTATACGGTCTTGTGGACCACGAAGTGCCGTACTACAAGTACACACCTGCGCCAGTTCTCGAAAATGGTCGTGCCATGCTCTATTGGGATCGATCTATTATCACGGACAGGACTATTGTAGCCAATAAGCCTGATATCGTGGTAATAGATCGACCGCAACGCCGGGCCATGCTCATCGACATTACCGTCCCATGTGACGAGAACCTCGTGAAGGCCGAGAGGGACAAGTCCAGCAAGTACCAAGACTTGGCTCACGAGGTAACCGCCATGTGGGAGGTCGATTCGGCGATCATTGTGCCGATAGTTGTCTCTGCGAACGGTCTCATAGCGAAGAGTCTCGACCAACATCTTGAGAGACTTTCGCTACGGGGTTGTGGTTGGATTAAGGGTCAGATTCAGAAGGCGGTAATCTTGGACACGGCGCGCATAGTCCGAAGGTTCCTCACTCTGCGGCCCTAACCACCGGCAGCCTGGGCCCTGCTCCGTTGCCGGCGGCACCCTAGTTTAGGTTTTTTATAATGTTTTTATTGTTTTTATATCTTTTAGATGTATTTTTATATTTTACTTTTATAAAAATATTGTAAAAACCCTAAACTAAGAAGAAAAATAAATAAAGAGAATAATAATAATAATGCGAGGGCAGCTTGTGGCGAGTTTTGTTAGGCAGGCGTCCGTTCTTCATCCAATAGCCCAGTAGTTAGTCCATACTTTTCACCCAATAGCCTAGTACGGTCACGTCTGAAAATATGGATACATTTTATGTGACACAAACATGTATCCAAGACTTTACGCCTTGGTAATAGAGTCCTGGCTACATATTTTAGTCACATTAAAATAAATGTATTCATATTTTCAGACGTGACTGTACATTTTAGACTCCATTAACTCTCAATAGTCTTTACACCATGGCGGGTGCTGTCTCTGCGTGCGTCCCATGACACGGGTAGGGGCAGCAGTGTGTCACTTTTCATTAAATTGTCGAATAAGGGCCTCTGCGCGTTAACTTTGGCTCCGCATATGCCTCCCAAAGGTCCGGAACTCTTGTCGAATCAAATAATTCATTAAAATAGACACGCATTGTACTCACATTCAAGTGATCTTCGCAAATCAAAAGTCCCCTGGTTGGTAAACGATGCAAACCAGCTGCGACACACCACTCGGCATTGTTACCCTCGGGAACAGTAAATAACTTTTTACCGGGCAATAATGATGCCTTTTGCAAGTTTTCAATAGGTAATATTTAATTCAAGGCATTTTCAACAATACTTGAAGATATCTTTCGAAGTTAGCGGTTTGATATTAAGTTTTGACGTTTATCTTGTGCTTCAAATGTCATACTGTTTAAGCGCACTATGGTCACGCTATGGTTCTTTACGGAAAAGTCAGTTAATGTAACTATTTCAAAGTTTTTTCAGTGTATGAAACACAACATGTGACGTCATTTAGCCGATACTTCGACAACTGTTCCATAGGGCGTATGTAACAGTTCTGCCCAAGTAATAATATAAATGGATTTTTCCACTAAAAACCATGGATTTTCGCAAAAATAAAAAAATACGGGTCTCTTAAAATTGTGAGTTCTTTCGGACAAGACAATAAAAAGTAGCACTCAAAAAAATTAAATGTTGTCAATTGTTCCGTGGTTGGGAAAGACATACAAATAATAATAATAATTTGGTAATAATACCAAAATTGAACGGGATACGTTGGGCACAGGCCTCCTCTCACACACGAGAGGGATTGGGCTACAGTCCCCACGCTGGTCCAAAGCGGGTTGGGGACTTCACAACACCTTAGAATTTCTCCGCAGATGTATGCAGGTTTCCTCACGATGGTTTCCATCACCGAATAGCGATTGGTAAATATGAAATGATATTTCGTACATAAGTTCCGAAAACATGTCCAATGAGCCGGGGTTTGAACCCGACACTTCCGGATTGAAAGTCGGACATCTTACCGCCAGGCTACCAACGCTTACACATAAAATAATAAAATAGAATAAAATTAAAAATATTATAATTTTCAAGCTCCATTCTGGTAAAAGTAATAAAATAAATAAAATATTGAGATCATAAAATTATAGTCATATATTGAGTTGTAAATGTATCATATTATTTTACTTTTATCAAATACCGAAAACCTCCCAATAGTCCAAAGCTCCCAACTATGATCCAAAATTTAACTTAAATATCTTCGTTCAGGTGTTCAGGATTAACATAACGCAGTTCTATGACAAAATTTAATATGTTCATAAATTCAAATTCAAATCGTTTAATTCAGACCACAAGTCCATAGAATTACATACAAAATAATAAATTAAATTAAAACCGCATAAAAAATAAATTAAATTAACACTAATACAATAACAACAAATAAATATTAAAAAAATAAATTTCATCACAATAAATGTAAATTAAATTCCAAATGTCCAAAATTTTCAAATGTCAATTATAAATGTTAATAATAGTCATTACAGTGCCTCCATAGAGCACACGCAGGATTTTCCCAGATGAGACGTAGCAAGCTGTTGGAACTGTCACGTACTCGACGCATGAGGGAGGCGGTGCGATTACGGATTAAATGAATGAAAAAACTTGATTGAAACATGAAAAGTTCAAGATATTTTGAAAGTCGCAAGTTCGAATCTTGCTCGACGCGGTGAATTTTTCCATTTTTCTTTCAATTATAAAATTAAAATTATAGTTAGGAGGTTTTTCGGTAAGGTGTGCAAGCGTGACAGCGCTATACATATGCAGAGCGCTATCTCATTCGCGCACCGGCGCCGCATGCGGAAACCGCAGCAGTGTGAAAGCCGCCTAAGTAAAATCTACCCGTCATCACATGTTACTAGGGATGGGATGTATATCTAATGTAATATACCTTACTTCATTTAAATTCAATTACACTCGAGGACAATGAAAATAGGTTACCCTGTAACATGTTACATTTGTATACGAAGTGAACCGTTTTCATTATCCTGTAGGTACTATGAATAGGAACGTATTTTTTTACATCATTATTAAGCAAAAAGAAGTGTTAATTAAAGGAACCTTTTAACGCAGGGACGTACTTAATAATAATATCATCGATTTTTTTAAAGGCCTACTAATTAGGAAACCGATAATCATTTATTATATTTATTTAAACTTTATTGCACAAATAAAAAAGTGTACCGGGGGCGGACTTAATGCCTTAAGGCATTGTCTGCCAGTCAACCATTGGATCCAACCGAAACTTGTAATTGGTGCAGAATCATAGAAATCGAGAGATATTTAGAAACACAAATCAACATTATTATTTGTTTATAAATACAGGTGTATGATAAATACACATAGTATGGTAGGTAAATAATTAATTCATAGGTAAAAGTGTATAAAAGGTAAGTACCTATAAGTATTCACTTGGTTTGAGTATTATAATCGATGGTGATAGCTTACTCAAGGTCTTTAGTTTCGTTAATTATTGAATAAAGTCACAATGGTGAATGACCCGCCCAAGGCCCAAGTGACAAAAGAAAGAAAAAAAAAACGTTCTTTAATTTAAACCTACATGTTTGAATATTTCAAAGTAGAAAGGTAAATAAATTAAACCAAAAATCCGGAAAACAAAAAAGCTGTTTACTTAGATCTTTTTCAATTTACATGGTTAAGTTGGATTTAAGCACAAGCATGGCTAGGAGAGGATTGCGCAAACTCCGATATCTTGCACGTTCAGCACGTTTCGTTTTGTCAGTGCGGTACCGAGCGCGGCGCGGCAGGGACGTTTTTCAAGCTTCACTCTATTGATTTCCTCTACACCGCGTTATTGTGATGTTTTTTAAAACAAAAACATGATTAATAGTGCATCGTTACACTAATTCGGTCGAGATTCGTTCGTGTTTCAGTTGTTTCTTATTTTAATGAGTTGTGCGTGATTTTGAGCGACTCAATTGGATTATTTTTCGGACTTCAACTGAGGTGAGTGTTTTATCGATAAGTTATTGAATTTTAAATTAATTTTCACACCACTATTTAGCATGACAATGTACCTACAACTTAAGTGTAAATATCGATGCTTTAGTCAAAATATTGTTCCTCTGAAGTTAATATATTTTGCGAGTTATTTACCTATTAATGAAATAATAATGTTCTTATTGTGTACATTTTACATTTAAGAAATGCAACACGTATTCAATGAATTCATTGATTTTCCCAATTTTCTATGCTTCGCTGAAACTACGTAAGAGTGCGATGCATATTTGTTTGATATCAATTTGTACCTTATCGCATTGGCAATAAAGGTGATGTTTACATTCGATAGGGTAATAAATAAACCTCGTGTACAATTCTTACCTACTTTTATGTGTTAGGCGAACCGATAACGTTTAATGCCTACCTACTAGCATGTATTTTAACCGATATAACAAATAACGAACTTCCGATATTTTGCTATCATTACCTACATTCATTCATTAACATTACATAATTAAAAACATCAGTAACTATTAAAAACCCGCGCCACTCAATGTTCCTTTAAAATAGGTATTATCGCAATAAAAATATCGGTCTAGAACCACTTCTTGTTACTTATAACTTATAAGTTATAAGAAAGTTTTTCAGTTTACAAGCTGACATTATCTTATCAAACATTCTTAATTAAGGTGAGACATGTCCTTGCCAATTTGTGGTATTTTTATTTAGTAGGTACCTAGATTCTACCTAGCCATCTACCTATAGGTTGGTATCTCATCTTCCTTAATACTAATTGAACTAAACCGACTATATAGGTTTGATACAGCAAAGTATTGACCACTAAATACTATAAAGATCAAGTTTTTCTTCTACCACTTGCAGGAAGCCTATGTGCTAGCTTCCTGCAAGTGGTAGAAGGAGTATCATTTTAGTTATTGAAGTAGGTACTTACCTAATGACACCAGCCTACCTATTTAGGTTTGTTGGACCCGGGGTATGTCCTTAAACTACGTCCGGACCTGGGTATGTCCTTAAACTACGCCAAAAAGAGAGGTATGGGCACTGCGAATGGCATCTCGCTAAGTGTGGTAGGGCACGTTCAGCGAATGTCATCGCTCAAATCTGGAGCAGAGCCCGACTGGGGAAGTACCTCCACCTTACAGAAAACCACAGCCAAATAGCACTAGACCCTACTCATAGTGTTGTGTTCCTGCTGGTGAGTAAGGTTGCCAAAGAGCTCAAAGAGGACCCAGTGTGTTGACGATGAGGGACCTTCTTGTTCCTTTAGTCGTCAACACAGTGAATCCTCCTTTTTGTAAAGGGTCGGCAACGCGCATGTGACGCCTTTGGAGTTGCAGGCGTCCATAGGTTACGGTAGCTGCTTACCATCAGGCGGGCCGTATGCTTGTTTGCCACCGTCGTGGTATAAAAAAAAAAAAAGGTTAGCTGAAATAATTCCCTTAAAGGCATGAGTTTATTTTTCCTCTTTTATCATCCCTATTTTGTGCAATAGAGAGTTTATAGGTACTTATTACGTATTGCGTCTATGGTACAGGTACCCGTCATGGTGTAAGGAACACGTGCCAACAACAGTTAGTAGGTTAACACACTAACTAATTAAACCAGTTGAATGCGTAAACATGTCCGTAGTTAAGTTAAGAAATGTTTACATTTACATTGAATTAACCGGTAACGTGTGTCAAAATAGTGAGGAGCCAATCAGACGTGGCAGATGTCAATGCTCGTTTATGATTGGCTGCTGTTATTCCGCGATTACGCTCGATTGTTAAATGCAATATGGCAGTCCTAACAGAAAGGAAAGGATAGACATGTTATAGAGTAAGAAGTAGAAGATTAAAAAGTGCGTAAGTACTCAAATTTTGCCAAGGGTATATGCCCTAGCCTAGTAAATTTTTGCCAAATAGATCCCGGGACCCCTTTAGGATGAACTTAATAGACCCCGGGACCCCTTTAGGATGAACTTAAGAAAACCAGTGTTTTTAATATTGTTCAGGAAACGACTTACCTTCCCTACCCTAGGTAGGTAAAGAAAAACTCTTTACCACTTTATACAGACTGATTAAAACAAAAACCATCTTTCCTGAAAAACAAAAATAAATATGGTTTACATGCGCGTTAATTATGAATTTATCGCATATAGAGTTATGTAAGAGATGAAGACCGAATAACGAGACCAACCGAAAATTAGACTTTAAAACTTTTTAAAACAATTAATTTTCGCAATGTACACAGGAAAGATTCGAACCTCCGCGGGAGTTAAACTTAAGTATATCTATTTCGTCGTAGCATCCGCCAATGTCAGTTTAATCTACTTGGATTCGAGTGACATTCGGCCTAATCATAATTTTAATATATTGGTTATCATTTAGAATAAAGTTTCGCATTGCGGAGGAACGAAAGCTAATGAATCCCGGCGCCCGGCGCCGTGGCGCCGCGAGGAATGACCTAGATGTCCTAGATACACGAAAACACTAGAATTTGGACTCAGTTTCGTTTTGATTTTTGCCTAGTTAAAATATAGAAAATGCCTATATTCCTAGTCTATAGTAATATTATGAAACTTTAAAAAAATATATATGTATCTGCTGGTCTACAAACATTTTGGCATTAGCAAAAAATAAAAAAACCGGCCAAGTGCGTGTCGGATCACGCATAATGGAGGGTTCCGTATCTTCAATGGACTAAGAACCAAACTAATACCAAAAGGTCGTATCTGATGCCTATGAAAGAAGTTTTTAAAGATAACTCAAAAATAGCTGAATGGCCTATTTCACAATCTCCAGTTAAAGCATATCTGTCAGATAAGTGTTTGCTGTCCTTTTCTTTTATATGACTGGAGAAAAGGATAACAATAATTTTAACTGGCAGATAAGTTTATCTGGAGATTGCGAAACAGGCCCGATAATGTTCAAAATAATTTTCGTAGAAATTATGTGATAAAGCGTATCTTCTCAATTTTTTTCATATTTTTTGAACGTATGGTTCAAAAGTTACAGGGGGGACACACATTTTTTCTGAATTTCAAAGCGATTATTTCAGAAAATCTGTAATTTAACTACATAACTAAGTAGCGGCATACAAAATACACCTTATGTGTCATAGACATACAGGGTGTTTGGTAACCGGATGCAAAGCCGAAAGTAGGAGATAGTCTAGGTCATGTAGAACATTTTTAGCCATACTTGTCTTAGACAAATGTTATTAGTTTTTTTTTAATTTAAATTTTAAGATTTGTCGGAGAAAACTGCAAAACTTCAGACTAAATCGATAATTAGTACTTTTTTTACTGCAGGTAGATTTTTTTTTGTTTTATTTCTTATTGTGCAATGTCTATCAAACACTAGAAAAGTGATTTCAAACATCTGTGTCTAAAGAAAACAAGTTGACAGCGATTTAAAATTTTAGTTACATGAAAATGTAAACGATTTAAGTGATTTCAAAGTACGATAAAAAAAAAACTAAAATAGCCACGAATTTTCAAACCATTTTAAAAACATGCTTGGCTTTTACGCTTTTATTTAAGCTATCAAACACGACTGTAGCTACTGTATCCTTGAAAATAAGCCACCTAAACCAACTGGGTAGCTAAAATGTTTCACTCTACTTGTGATACTTGTGGTAGTTGTGGTGACGAATCTCATTATGATTTTACAATAAAACATTGGTTCTGAATACTAAGTTGGCGTTGACTTGACATTTGACTTGTTTTAAAAGGGTTAAGTGTACTGGACAAAACTACCACATGCAATTTTAACAAACAAAGGCTTGCGGCGGTGAGAGACAAAAGAGACTGATAGCGGCAGGCGGTGAGCGGCGTTAAACAAAGATGATCGGTTTTGTGCTTTATTGACAAAGATAAACTGATTAGCTACATGAGTATTTGTGCAAAAACTAGTAATTTAGTCTAGTTACAACTTCAGTTGCGATTAGACGTTCATTGTGGTTTAATTTCCCGCTCTCATCTCAATTTACCGTGTCAAGTTGTAGCTGCCGTAGGCGCTCCTTCACGTGTAATTACGACTTCTTCATTGTAAACATGGAGTTTACGAACGAAGAATACGCCGACATTATCTACATGTACTGCAAAGCTGACAGTAATGGAGCGATGGCCCGACGGATGTACCAAGAGCGTTTTCCAAACCGGAGATTGCTTAATGTGAGAGTGTTTTACAATTCATTCCGAAGGCTACGTGAGAATGGTATTGCTGTGCAACATGGAGGGAATCCAGGACGTAATCGCCCTGGAGTGGAGGAAGACGTTCTACAGGCATTTGCAGAGGATCCGAATACGAGCATCAGAGTGGTAGCTCGTAATCTGAACTTGTCCACATG
This sequence comes from Pammene aurita, assembly GCA_947086415.1. NCBI lineage: Eukaryota > Metazoa > Arthropoda > Insecta > Lepidoptera > Tortricidae > Pammene > Pammene aurita. The sequence goes on along the minus strand of OX352314.1, from coordinate 6,902,616 downwards.
GAAAGTATGGGACCACAATGAATCGTGAGGGAAAATATCCTTTTCGCGGCATCGGAGTTCAAGGTTTGGACGAAGGAGATCCTGCACGCCGAGTGGACTTCTGCCGATTTTTACTCAATGCGGATATCGAAGACCGACGTTTTTTGCGAAGCATTCTTTGGACCGATGAATCGAAATTTTCCCGGGAGGGGATCACAAATTTCCATAACCTACACCAATGGGCTGACAAAAACAACAATCCACATTGGAAAAAGCAAGTGTCCTTCCAAAGAAGGTTTTCCGTCAATGTGTGGGCTGGAATCATCGGCAGAGTCCTTATTGGGCCACATTTTTTGCCAAATAATTTAAATGGGGCAAATTATTTGGAATTTTTACAAAACGATTTGCCCAGGCTTATTGACGAAGACCAGCTGCCCGGTGCAGTGACATTTCAACACGACGGTTGTCCCGCCCATTACTCTCTGGCTGTAAGGGAGCATCTGGATAACTGTTTCCCGGACGGTTGGATCGGCAGAGGCGGACGAATCCCTTGGCCCGCTCGGTCACCTGATTTGACACCATTGGATTTTTTCGTTTGGGGCCGAGCTAAGGAGCTAGTCTACACACAAGAGGTCATTAATACCGTAGAAGAGCTGAGGGAGAGGATAGAAGCGGCGTTCGAAAGGATGAGGGAAGAAATGATATTCGGAACAACCACCACAGAAGTAAGAAGACGGGCTCGTGCTTGTATTCGAAACGGCGGGTCACATTTTGAAAACGAGCGATGATGTGTAATTTTAATGTGTTGATCGTAAAAATAAATAACTTATCTTTTATGCTTTTGTTTTAATTTACCCTAAACATTCCCTCTTATTAGTACAGGTAGCCTATTTTCAAAGATAAAATGGCTTGAGACATGATTGTCTTATCGCCCGCCGCCTGCCGCTATCAGTCCCTTTTGTCTCTCACCGCCGCAAGCCTTTGTTTGTTAAAATTGCATGTGGTAGTTTTGTCCAGTACACTTAACCCTTTTAAAACAAGTCAAATGTCAAGTCAACGCCAACTTAGTATTCAGAACCAATGTTTTATTGTAAAATCATAATGAGATTCGTCACCACAACTACCACAAGTATCACAAGTAGAGTGAAACATTTTAGCTACCCAGTTGGTTTAGGTGGCTTATTTTCAAGGATACAGTAGTTACAGTCGTGTTTGATAGCTTAAATAAAAGGGTAAAAGCCAAGCATGTTTTTAAAATGGTTTGAAAATTCGTGGCTATTTTAGTTTTTTTTTTTCGTACTTTGAAATCACTTAAATCGTTTACATTTTCATGTAACTAAAATTTTAAATCGCTGTCAACTTGTTTTCTTTAGACACAGATGTTTGAAATCACTTTTCTAGTGTTTGATAGACATTGCACAATACGAAATAAAACAAAAAAAAATCTACCTGCAGTAAAAAAAGTACTAATTATCGATTTAGTCTGAAGTTTTGCAGTTTTCTCCGACAAATTTTTAAATTTAAATTAAAAAAAAACTAATAACATTTGTCTAAGACAAGTATGGCTAAAAATGTTCTACATGACCTAGGCTATCTCCTACTTTCGGCTTTGCATCCGGTTACCAAACACCCTGTATAAAATAAGAAGACGTAGCGCCGTAAAGACAAAGCTGTGATTCCATAATAAGCCGATTTCTTCGTGTTTACGCGCGACACGCACACATATACAACTCGTGGACGAGCGGTGATTGGTTCAAACGTCAAAAGTGAGTGTGCACGAGATCGCGGCTTATTATGGAATCACAGTTTTGTCTTCGTGGGATTCCGTCTCCTTATTTTATATGTCTATGTTATGTGTAAATTTTATTAAGATACGTCTTAAAGTTTCCGAGTAAAATGGCTGTGACATACGGACGGACGGACGGATGGACAGACGGACATGACGAAACTATAAGGGTTCCGTTTTTGCCATTTTGGCTACGGAACCCTTATTACCTACTAAAGCTCGGTTTTAAAATTTATTTTTTTATCATTTGATACCTACTCAGAAACACTTACCTTCGTTCAAAAACAATGGAAAAGTTGATGACACTTCCTATATAGAAGTAAAGGGTTATCGTCATGGCCCACCTGCCTTGTGAGGCAAATAAGTGGTTGTGAAGATATTTTTATCACCACACCACACCCTAAGCTTCTTCTGCAGCCGATTAACTAGGTATAATTATGCAAAAGAAGTATAATTATTAGTATTAATAATCCTAATGACGTTAGTACGTAAATGAAGGTACTTAATTCCGATCCAGTACTTAGCATAATCTTTCATTAGTAGATTTCCATTTCGCTAGTTAAGCCATGAACCACAGAGATGTGACTTATTTGAAATACTTGTATTTTAAATGCAAATACAAAATGCAAAATACCTATTCCCTATTTTGTATTTTTTTATTTAAAACCTTTTTAACAAAAGCATTTTGTATTTTATTTGAAATACTTTTTGGGACCCATTTTATATTTTGAAAATACAAAATACTTTTTTTTGTAATTTAATATAATGTTGGTAGAAAGGGTAGGTTTAACAGGTTATAGTTATATTGCTCCTACGTGGGTGATTGGTAGGACAGGACACCGCGTAACCAAGGGAAATCTCGTCATTTTGTAACTAGTCGTCTGTTTTGAAATGGAGAGTTAAGATAAGTATGGAAATCATCATCCTCTTAGCGTTTGTCCCGGCTTGGCGAACTAATCACATGAATTGGCATAGACACTAGTTTTTACAAAAGCGACTACCATCTGACCTTCCAACCCAGAGGAGAAACTACGCCTTATTGGGATTAGTTCCGGTTTCCGCGGGATGTTTTCTTTCACCGAAAAGCAACTGATAAATATCAACCGATAATTCGTACATAAGTTCCGAAAATCTCTGTGGTACAAAGTCGGGATTCGATCCCGAGACCTCCAGATTGGTTCGATATAGATAAATATAACTCACTATCAAAGCATGAAAAAAATAATTTAATTACATTAATCGAGTGCTGACCCTTAAAAATATTTTAACCATTTACCTACAAAACAAATTAGTGGCACACAAAACTCACCTCTAGTTAAAATTTGATTAACATTTGCTTTATATTTATTGGTTAAAATGGAATATTTTAACCATTTTCCTACAAAACAAATTAGTGGCACACAAAACTCACCTCTAGTTAAAATTTGATTAACATTTGCTTTATATTTATTGGTTAAAATGGCTATGCTATGACTATGACATAAGATCACGGGCAGACGGACATGACGAGATAAGGATTCCGTTTTTTACATCTTGGCGACGGAATTCCAAAAAGCATTTGTATTTTAAAAAAGTATTTTGAAAATACCTATTTTGTATTTAATATTTGAAATACAATTTTGCTAAGTATTTTGTATTTTGCATTTGAAATAGTAAATCATGAAAGTATTTGTATTTTGTGTTTAAATACTTTTTCTAAACCATTTTGCACATCTCTGGAACCAATGAAACTAGAGGGCGGACGGACAACTATAGAATATCGCGTACCACCACGCCATTCGCAATTCGCGTTCGCTTTTATACCACGGGTGATATAGGCCATTCCCGGGCACGTTCCCCATTCCTCAACTTCCCGGGAACATGCCCGGGAACGTGCCCTATTGTGAGAAATACTGGGGAATATTAAAAATGTGTATAGAAACGCGATTTGTACGGACATTTTACTTTTCTTTTTTGCTTATAGTTAAGGTAGGTATAAAATAAATATACAATACAAATATTATAAATACGACTCTTTACTGAACAAACCAAAAGGAATATTGTCTTCTTTTTCGGGCAAGGATAATTCATTATAGTTGTTACAATTAAACGGATTAATCGCGTGTTTCATTAATCGCACTAATTTTTAAATTTCCCAACGTTTCGAGCTCTTTACAGCGCTCGTGGTCACGGGATAGACAGATAAACACGTCGTTGTATAGGATAAATCTATAATATATCAGTCTGTGTTCCTGTCCCTTACGGTGGCTACACAAAGCCCCTTGGTTTAGTTTTTATTATTTATTAAACGTCCAAACTGATTTTTAGCAGCGTTGAAAAGACGTTACGAGTCCGAATGCGCTATTGAATGCCTGACAACTCGTGTCCAAACAGTCCACACAATTCTAGACCACAAGTTCCTAGCTATACGTGTTATAATCGCATGTAAAGCAACGTGGATATGTCCTTTCTTTAGCACAGGTTCATGTCACCCGGCGAACCTGAATGACTGGTCTCCGGCCTTGACCTTCTGAGATCATCACCTGCTTTCGGGGGTTTTAGTATTACGTTACGTTCTTAATATAAATAAACGTTAACTAGTAAACGCTTGAAAAACTATATTCTAGTTCTCTATATGTAATGTTTTCAAGTCGAAGGTACATCGTTGTCGGTTGTCAATAAGGCGTTGCCGCCATAAAAATTCATTTAAAAATAAACTTTAATCAACAACCGACAACGATGTACCTTTGACTTGAAAATGTCACATATTATGACATCATTAGTCGATTAACATTTTAAGTTTCCACTATGTAAAACTAATATTAGAAAATGTACAGGCCGTCCAATTGATAGACTACCAATTCAATTATCCCAATATTCAATTATTAACTCTAAAGAACAGTTTTTTGTCTAGGTACTAAAAACAAACAAAGCAAGGAGTTGCCTGCAACTTAGTCCCATTGATGACTATTAGGCTGAAGTCATTGAAAATTGCTCTATCTGAGTATTATTAAACATTTCAAGCCATGCATGTAGTTACGTCTTTGTTACTGCAACTTCAAAAAAAGGAGGATCTCATATGTACGGGAAGACTGTTCGCCGATAATTCTGAGTTCCGTCATCATATGAAAATCCTCTTATACAAAAGGACATTTACCTAACTCGCATTATTTTAATATCATAAACCTACCAGGGGCCCATTTCTCAAAAACTTGTAACTTGTAATACAAGCGGAAGTGCCTTTCTAGCAAAATATGTCGAACAGTGACATCTGCTAATAACATCTGTAATACAAGTTACAAGCTTTTGAGAAACGGGCCCCAGGGTAACCACCCTGGGGCCCGTTTCTCAAAAGCCATCGTGCCAATCGTTAACTCTTGGTAGCGAACGAAATGCAACGGTCACTGTCGCACTAATATGGACGAGTGATAGAAAGAGGTGAGGGATACCCGTTTGAGCTCAGGATGGTGACAGCGTGTTTAGAATAGTTTTTTGTTTTTTGCTCATTTACGTAGTTCAGTGTGTAATATTGATAGCTTATTGATGTGCAGTGACCTAACGAACAAGTGTGCAGCTAATGAAAAATTAGTCTCAAAACGCGCGTAACCGCCCTTTAGTTGAACAAACGGTTATCCGGGGTCTCGGCCACCCAGGTGTTTGTAGGGAGGCTATCACCTTACAATCAGCAAGGCCTCAACCGAACAACGTTGCTTTTATTTATTACTAAAGATTAATAAAATCAAAAGTATACACCTCGACATTGGCAGAATTCACCTCGCCAAAATCGGCGAGGAGTAAAAGCCATATATACAAAAAAAAGAAAACGAAAAAGAAAGAGGTGACATCGATACGCTATGGAGCCTTATAGTGGTAGCCGTACAAGCCCAATTTCAAGGAAACACCGCAAATCGATGTACAGTTTAGCCGTTTGGCACACGCATGCTAGAGGTCAAAACATATTTTTTGACCTGCAGTTCTTTAAAAAAAATCCCTTAGGAGGGGAGTGCCGAGACATTTTTTTATATATATGGAAAAAAAAATTTTTTTTTCAGAAACCTATCGTGTGTGGTATCTTAGGAAAGGAAATTTTGAGGCGATTCTAAAAAAATACCACATCATTACATTTCAGCCATTTTTTTTTAATTAACACAAAAATAATTTTCGAAACATACCAAGTTTGGGCTCCTCCAGACACGATATGGCTGATTTTTTTAAAATACAATATACCACAAATGATACATAATATCCTCATATCTAACCTCAAAAAAGCAATTTTGAAAATAGTTTCATTAAGTATTTTATTTTTATTTTTCAATATTACAAAGTGACACAGTTCTACTTCAATACCTATTTGGCGTGACTTATGGAACTGTAGTACAGATACGGTACATATTAATCATAAAATGATAATTAGTATTCACATATCCAACGGGTAATACCTCTTTAACCATTTAACTGCGTCTTTTCATCAGTTGGTATAGTTTTTGTGGTAGATACTGACTTAAAAAGTGGCTGAAAGATGAATTAAAGATCCTGTTGTTTTTATCTCATAATTTACTGTTAATCTTGCTTTTTATATTTTTAAAATATATTTTTCTATCTTTATATTTCTTCCTCTCAGTCTTCTATATACAATTTGCTGCAAATAAAAAAGCGGTTTGTATAAATAAACTCACTTATTTACGTAAAAGGCGTAAATTAAGAAAATAATAGCGCACCTCGCGTTATGGCAATCAGCGTGGCAAATTTTGCAGGCTGGGGTGCAAGGGAGGTTATGATTTTGCATGAGCATCGGTTGGTTTTGCATCCAATTTTGCATCCACACCTATCTAGCTCCTTAACTGCATGGCTATATACACTCCAATTAGGCTCTAATGAAAGGTCAGGTCTTCTCTTCTATCCCCACTGTTCTGGAGATGGTCGGGTTGCTACGTGACTTTCTAGTGCACGCCCCCATATTTTTCCAGCCTGATATTTTGCCCTTTTTATATGCTGAAGGAGGGCAGCGGCAGTAGGAGGTATTAAAGAGAGGGTCTTATCACCGGTGACAAACAGTTGGCGTCGAGCTTCATTCATCCACGTGTGTCAGATCGCAACAATAAAAAAAAATACTAAATGAAATTATTTTCAAAATTGCTTTCTTGGGGTTAGATATCAAGATATAACGTATCATTTGTGATATACTGTACAAAAAAAAAAGTTGCGTATATCGTATCTGAAGGAGTCCAACCTTGATATTTTGTGTCAAAAACTAAGCAAACTGATGAAAAGGCGCAGTTAAAGGGTTAAAGAGGTATTTCCCGTTGGATATATGGATACTACGTATCATTTTATGATTAATATGTACTACAGTTCCATAAGTCACGCCAAATAGGTATTGAAGTAGAACTGTGTAATATTTGATATATTGAAAAATTAATAAAAAATACTTAATGAAATTATTTTCAAAATTGCTTTTTTGAGGTTAGATATGAGGATATTATGTATCATTTGTGGTATATTGTATTTAAAAAAAATCAGCCATATCGTGTCTGGAGGAGCCCAAACTTGGTATGTTTCGAAAATCATTTTTGTGTTAATTAAAAGAAAATGGCTGAAATGTAATGATGTGATATATTTTTAGAATCGCCTCAAAATTCCCTTTCATAAGATACCACACACGATAGGTTTCTGAAAAAAAAATTTTTTTTTTCCATACAAATAAAAAACTGTCTCGGCACTCCCCTCCTAAGGGATTTTTTTTAAGAACTGCAGGTCAAAAAATTTGTTTTGACCTCTAGTATGCGTGTGCCAAACGGCTAAACTATAGATCGATTTGCGTTTTTTTTAATCGTACGGCTACCACTATTAGCGATTGGCACGTTGGCTACGTACACTAGTATATTTATGAATTCTTACTTGTCACTGTTGTAATGCTACATTCAAGCAACGAACGCTCTACATTTGTAACTTTTATTGCGCAACAAACTTAAAATGTTTTAAGGCAACCTTTCTCGTCACCCTCACATTTCTCGAAGGTAACGGACGTCGAGGTAAATTAAATTGCTGGGTATCGTAAGTGGTGTCAAGGCGACTGTCAATTGTCGATAATTGACACTGGCTATAATAACCACAGGGTAACTAATTACCGGGGTAACGATGACACATTACTTGTTTTTTTATTTCATATTCTTCGTTTCTGCTAAACCGAATGACGATGTTTCAAAATCAGATTCTCTTGAAAATGGAACTCTGAGCTATAGAATTTACCTATATACAGGTTGGAAAGATAAGTCGGGCCCTGGAGGGAAACTACCTTAAAACCTTGAGATAGCTCAATTCGCTCAAAGGAAACATTCTTTTATTTTTCCTAAAAACTGAAACTGCATCCACAGTTTTTTTCTTAATTTTCACTTTTTTCCATACTAATTGTATGAAAAATATTATTATTATTATTTATGGGTTCTCTTGTACCCTAAACTTGGTTGGTATTTAGAAGTTTTTATCCTCGTTGGAAACAGGATCGATTGGCATCAATAGTCATAAAAATTATTTATGGCAAAAATTACAAAATAAATACTTTTTTTGAAAACTGTACTCTTTTCCAAAAATTTGTAAATGCAGTTATGTGCCTTTAAAGAAATTAAAGAATGTTTCCTTTCAGTGAATTGAGCTATCTCAACGTTTTAAGGTAGTTTTCCTCCAAGGCCCGACTTATCTTTCCACCCTGTATATTATGACCTGTTTAATTGAGACGGTGGTAAAGGAATTTAAACAGTAATTTTCGAGTACAATGAAGATGGGGTATCAAACTGGTAATTGTTTAAGTATTACACTTTTACTTACCTAACATAACATACCTAGACATTACTTATACACAACTTCTCAGAGATTTGTAATAATCATAATATAACATTTATTCGCTGTTTTCTCCAACTTAATTCCGCTTCTATAGTGCAGTTTATTCGCTCTGAGATTACTACCCGAAGCTGAAGACTACATAGCCGAAGAGTGACGAAGTTTGCAGCGGTGTATAAAGCATGTTACTATATATATATCTACGTATATCTAATCTCTCAGCATGCAATAGTCTCTTTGAATAAGCGGGGCGTGGCGTAGGCATCCTTATCGTTTTCAATCTTTACAGAATGCGTCTCTAATTTGCATCCCAAAAGGTATCTTTCTCTTCTCACGTGACAGGACAGTCCGGTATCGGTCGTTTAAGATAGGTACTGTCAGAAAAATAACCAGCGAACCATGTGTTAATTAATTATCTGCGTAACCTTTAGATTCAAATTTGACTTGTTAATGCATTAAATAACATAATATTATACCTAAATATATAAAATGAATTTAAATAAAAATTGCTCCTGCATTGTACCGAGGACAATATCTATAGATAGTGTGTGTAAATATTTTTGAGAAACCTGGCAGTGACAATGTATGAGAGCGCCACATTTAATGTCTGTTTCTAACGAACACAATTGTCAAAGTGACGGATCCTTGACAAACGATTATTTATGAATAAGTGGGTTAGTGTAAGCCAGACTTGATATTCACATAAATATATAAGACGTTATTTAGAGCCGGACAGACTACGTAAAGCTGAACCATCCAAGGCGGAACCTTGAAATATGGAACACATATTTTTTAATTTAGCTTACCATTAAAGGACGAGTAAATATATTTTGGAAATTATTCGCGGTTTAATGAAGTCACGGGCGGAGAAGATAATTATATATTTTCAGTCAAATCTCAGCATTCCCATTTTCATGTTCAAATAACTATTTGTGCTTAAGTAAGTACTTCTTTTTCTGACTGTACATCGATTAATCTTGTTTCCAAAACTTGACAATATTCATAAAAGATCTTTCTAGTCAGGAATCAAGGTTCAACACATACCTCAACCTCAAATCAGTATTCTGTAAGTAGGTATTAGGTCACATTCGTATTGAATTGCCGTTGAGTTGAGTAGGTAAAGTATATTTGTTTGTGTATTAGTAATAGAGTCTGCCAAACCCACGTCTGATGTCACCCTTGTAGACACCACGCAATTCACACAAAGGGTAGGTATAGGTTATATAGATATAGCTTGAACATAGATATGTGAATCAAGTCATAACTGTGTCGTTATTTAACGACCTGTCTTCATTGTCGTTTTGATGTTGATTTGGCTGGTCTAATTTCTATATATAAAATTACGATGATAACTACATGACTCATTTTCAACCGACTTCAAGATTTCGAAGAGGTTTTTTTTTTGTTAAACTAAATTATTTATGGGTAAGTGGCCCTCGCTAACAATACGGGCGACCATTCACCCTGAATCTAAGATTGTAAGTAATCTATGGAGTTTTAAACTAGGTACTGTAATTTATGTGCTATTGAATTTCTTGAGGCTATTGATGATTTTATCGATGAATTTTTTAAATGACTCTATTGATGATTCTTTGTTGATTATGCTGCTTATGTCATAAGGGTCGATATTAATGATTTTACACAAAATTTCATGTTCGATGCGAACGCGATCGAACTTTGGACACTCTTTGATGAGGTGTTCAATTGTCTGGCAGGTTACTTTATCACAGGGGCAAAAATTATCGTCGGCTATCTTAAAGCGGTGTAAGTAACTTTTGTGATAGCCGTGCCCCGTGAGTATTTGAGTCAACTGGAAACTGATAGGCATGGAGCCGCGCAGTCTCCTAATGGACTCTATGCTAGGTAGGTACTTCTTCATATGTCTTCCAGTTGTACTGTCCTCATACCACTTACTGTGTAGCGCAAATATATGCTTTTTATGGTTGAGTTTATGGTACGACAGCGGGAACTGATCGTAATCCGGTGCCTTGTGCAGTGCTGCCGCAGCCTTGGCCGCCATATCAGCCCGTTCGTTCCCGTTCAAGCCGACATGCGCCTTTATCCAACAGAATTCGATCACTGTTTTCCCAGACTCCTTGATGCTGTGTAATATTTTGTGGATGCTGTTGACGATGCTGTTGGTGCTACTGCGATTTGCGATTTCCATCAGAGTAGCCTTGGAGTCTGATAAAACAGTGACCTTTGGCAGTTCCCGCTCAAAGCACTCGCGACAAGCACGCTCCAGTGCATAGCACTCCGCCTGGAAGACTGTGCAGCTGCTGTGTAACTTAAGCTTCTTCATCAAGCCCCTACCATCAGGGTAGTCGATAACGACAGCTGCACCGACCAGTCCATCGTGCTTGCTGCCGTCTGTGAAGACTCTGTGCATCTCTATATCTTCGTAATAGGGATCCAATTGTTCTTGATTAACAACCTTCGAGATGATTATATCAATTCTTGTAGCTGGGTGTAATAACTCTGTTACAGGAACTCTTTTATCATATTTGATGTCATCTGGTAGGTATTCAGTGATTAGACTCCTCTGGACACGTTCTGTTGAGGCAACCTCGTTTAATATTAAGTGTAAAGGCGTAAAACCAGCGAGCGCTATTGATGCTATCGTAGGCAGAGTCCTAAAGCCACGTATTGCCTTTATGGCGAATCCACGCTGAAGACTCAGTAATGAGTTGATGACTTTTTTGTAATTGGTAGCAGTGTGCCACACTTCTGCAGCATAAGGTTATTATTGGCTCTATTACCTGTCTATATATAGTATTAACGTTTTCAGCGTGTATTCCCCATGTTGGCCTTATGTATATACAAAGCTTTCTGTATATAGTCTGTGCCTTTTTGACGATGTACTCACTATGCTTAATAAACTTCAGATACTCATCAATGATCACTCCCAACAGTTTAAACTGGCTGTCAAACTTTATCCCCACACCATTCATGTGTATATGCGCTGCCTTGGCCTTAGGGGTGGGGGTGATCATTTTTGTTTTCTGCGGACCAAATTTTAATTTGTTGTTCACTCTCCATCTGTGTACATTCTGGAGTATTTGGTTGGCGTTATGTTCTAGTTGTTGTATGTTTTCACCAGTGCATATAATCAATACATCGTCAGCGTAAGCTTGTATATAATTACCTTGGGGTAGTATCTGGCCCAGTAGTGGGTCGATAATAGTGTTCCAAAAGATGGGACCAAGTACTGACCCTTGGACACATCCCCTGGATTGCACTTTAGATATTGAGGCGTCTGCATAGTTAAGGATTATAGAGCGGTTAGTAAGATAACTGTTTATTAGGTTGTGGATGTTCTTGGGACATTGGGTTTCTTTCAACCTGTACAGCAGGGCTGGCCACCAGGCATGGTCAAATGCGCCTTCTATATCCAATGATTTCGAAGAGGTTTATTATTCGAAAACGGCTGGACCGATTTCGAAAATTCTTTTTTGTTTGAAATACTTCACAGTTGGTCCCATTATCATCAGGTCGGGATCTGATGAATCCTGGAGAAATCGAGGGAACTCTTCAAATATTAAAGGCACACCTAGTGATTTGAGTATTTTTTACAGTAGCTCGGGCATTTTGCTTTTGGAAAGGTGGACGCTATGTGAAGTCGGTTCTTTTTTTTTTGTTTAGATCTTAGCTAATATGTAGATAAAGACAGCAATAGTATCGTATAAATCCTCGCTGCAAAAGTATGTATAGATGAATTATCGAGATCATGGAATTGCATTTGTAGTGGTTGTACCGTTTGCAACAAAAGGAGAATAATTTTCTCTTAATTTAATAAAATTACATACCCTTCAGAAATGGAATAAGTAGTAGTCCACTGTTACCCTTAAGAAATGGAATAAGTAGTAGTCCACTGTTTTTTGCTTTTAGTCGCTAATCATGTTCTTCATCTGAGCTGTCACAAGTATTGATAATAAGATTGTTTGAAATTCGATCCATTTCCCCTTCCTGACATCGATATTTATTTTCTTCACTTTCGACATGGCGACAAATATTTTCCCAGTCCTCAGCAGTAATATTCGTTCAGTTGCTAAACTCGTAATGCCTTGCATATTTAATGAAACGTTTCTTTTCGCTACATATCCTTTTACCATGGACCAAATATTTTCGATCGGATTGAATGTCGGGTGATACGGTGGCAATCGTAAAACGGAGTGGCCATGCTCTTTTAAAATGGCATCTATGTGGTACTCACGAAATCGCTCTTTATTTTGTTTAATTAAATCATACAAACTGGTTTTGTACATCAACGGGCTATACGAAATGTTGTGTTCTGTCAACCAATCCATCATTTCTTGTTTATGAGAATTTGACGTTGGAGCACGATTCAAAAGTTTATTGTGATAGGACGCTTTATCTACGATAAGTACGCTATTCGGTTTAAGGTTCGGTATTAATTTTTCTTTTAACCATTTTTCGTAGTTGACAAAGTTCATCTGGTCATGGTAATCTCCCGTTTTTTGGTTTGCCTTAAACATTAACAAAGCGTTGGGAATAAAACCATCTTTTCCTCCTGCGTGCACTATTATTAACCGCTGGCCTGTACTGATTTGTTTTTTTACACCAAATTCTGTTCCATCGGACCAAGCCTCTCCGGACACATGTGAAGTGTGGATGTAGGTTTCATCAGTATAAACTAGTGGTCTATCTTCAGACCGATATTCCGGAATTTTGGTAAGGTAAATTATTCTTAGCAGTCGTATGTTGTGTCTTTCCATTAATATTTTTCGGTTGTCCTCGGTCTTTTTCCATTTAAATCCTAATTTCTGTATTTGTTTTCGTAAGGTGGAAATGCCAAATTTGTAATCTATATCGGATTTTAACACAGAGTGGAGTGCCTTTAAGGTTGGAAATTAAGCAATCAATTTCATCTGTCCCATAAGCATGGGACAGATGAAAATTGTATATAGTTCTCCGGATGACTTCCTGATCAAAATCGTCTACTGCTGATGACGGACAAGTACGTAACTTTTTATTTCCCGGGGAGGTTTCTTTGTTGTTGCGAATTTCTCACTATTGCTCTCAGACACAATGTTATAAACAGTAGAGAGACAAACACCTGTAGCTTTTTCAACTAACTGGGCAGCGGTGTAAGGGGAATGTAAATTTTTCTTCAGTTCAAGTTCAAAATATTTATCTCTCTCAATCGGACCAATTCTCAATCGGACGGAATTAGTAAGACTAAATTTACAACAAACAATCTATTAATAGATGGTGAACCGATAGAAAGAGTGTCAAAATACAGATACCTAGGCTGCTGGCTGAATGAAAACTGGGATCCAAAACAAGAAATTAGGGTAAGATTAGAAGTAGCCCGAAGTGCTTTCATAAAAATGCAGAAATTGTATGCTAATAAAGATATTAACCTGAAATTAAGATGGAGACTTGTAAAATGTTATGTATTATCGATACTCTATTATGGTGTTGAGACGTGGACGCTGAAGAAAGCGATGGAAGACAAAATAGAAGCCTTCGAAATGTGGCTATATAGACGTATGCTAAAAGTACCTTGGACCGCAAAAGTGACAAACATGGAAATTTTAAGACGAATGAACAAGAAGAGAGAAGTACTACCCACAATTAAACGTAAGAAGATTGCATATTTTGGACACCTATATAGACATAAAAAATACGACCTAATAACAACTATAATAGAAGGGAAAATAGAGGGAAGGCGGGGAAAAGGAAGAAGGAAGGTGAACTGGCTCGATAACATCAAAAAATGGACAAACATTGAGGACGCGGCCTCGCTCGCAAGACTGGCCGAGAATAGGAAAGACTTCGCAAAGGTGGCCACCGACGCCCGTTAGGGCATGGCAGAATAAGAAGAAGAATCGGACCAAAATTACTCACTGCCATATTTTTTGAAAATTATGTAACTTACACTTAGTCGTACGGGCTGACACAAAATTATTCTGATAATTGTGAGAATACAATAAAATCAGACGTAAAAATATATGCACAACGTAAATAATATTCACAATTGGACACTGACATTATTTTGGTATTTACTTCTTCAATATATAACAAACCTCTTTTTATGCTGATAGTACGAGAAAATAGAAAATTCAAATATATAGAATGCCTGTAAACATACAATACTACTACATATGCAATTCCATGCTCTCGTTAATTTATCTATACCTACCGCAGACTACTAAGGTCTCTACAACGGATAAAATATTTTTATTAGTAAAAATACTAGCTATAGATATTTTTAAACGCGAACTGTTTACCTGTATTAATTTGTAAAACTATTAAAGTATGGCACAGGTCTGGTCTCTTATCATATAAAATGGGAGTTGATAATAGTTTAAAAATACCCCGATTATTTTTATGACTTGGCAGAGAATATCTATGTCTAAATTCACATGTTGAAAATTAAAAAAAAAAAACCTTAAAAATATTATTGATGGGAACCATATTTATTTTCATTGTCATATTTTTGTTACAACTTGAAATTGTTTTACGATTACCGATAAATAATTTCATCGCAATTGAAGTGAAAAGTAGAGTGTAAAACTCGTCCATAAAACCGTCCTTAACGTCCGTAATTCGTCGATAACGCCTAGCGTAAAATGGTGCGTTTTATGCACTTGTGGTACAATCTACTATTATTGCACCACACAAAGAAAAATAAATACAAAAACAGATTTAAGGCCGAGCCATACCGGTTGCGTGTGCGAAGACGTGCACGTCCCACTGCGTTGTAAAATAAGAATTCTCAAAAGACATGCCACACCGCACGCACACGCGCACGTCACGCGCGTCAAACAAGCGGTGTGACACGTCTTATGAGAATTCTTATTTTACAACGCAGTGGGTCGTGCACGTCTACGCACACGCAATGGGTGTGGCTCGGTCTTAAAGTAAATAATGGTAACAACAAGCGGTGTTATCGCTATAAGCGATATCTATTACCAGACAACCTTAGGGTAGCAGGAGATGGATAACAGAGTTTCAAGAACAGGTACTTAGTGCTTTAAACAATTAGCGAGTTAAGAAAAGCTACTCAATCATTGAAGCGGTCAAATGTCAAACGCAAATTCCAAATACTTACAATAGATAATATTGCAGCTGACTTCACATAAGTAGGTAACACTACAAAGGTTTAAGTACTCAACACACTTAACAATGTATAGTGGATTCGTTTGTATAATTAGAGCCAGACTACGCTTATTTTGCACCGACTGTCAGTGAAAGTGTTTTGCCATACTTGAAGTAGCTAGCTACTTGGTTTGGTCGGACTAATCGAAAAAGGAGCGCACTAAACACACATGTTACAAATAAAGAATGCATTGACCGATGAATGGCGCAGTGTGAACGAAGCGGATGAGCTCAGCTCTGATTCGGATATAATTTATTTTTTGAATCAGTCGAACTCACCTGATTCTGCACTGACTTTGAAATAAAGTATGAAAAGAAAGTAAGAAAGAAAGAAAGAAAGAAAGAAAGAAAAACGTTTATTACGTTTACGTGATACTTACGTAATGCCTTATTAATGATACACATGTATTACTTAATGAATAAAACTAAACGATACGTTTGTCACGAAATGGTCCCGACTCAGCGTGGTGCCTGGAGGGCTAGGTCTTCCGTCGGCAAACAAGCTAGCATGACCGTCAAAAGATGAAAAAATAAGTATCATTTATATTCAATTAAAATGTTATAAATGTCTTACATGTTGGCGCTGCAAAGTACATGTAGAGTCAGTGTGGTCGAAGTCGATACAATTGTATATATATATCCTACCCTGTGGCACATTTAAATTTTTAAGCCGTTTTATTTGTAGCTATTAGTTTAATTTTAAGATTTATTATTAGCACCATTATTATTTAGTACTTTAATAGTACTAGTATAACCTTTATTACTTTAACACGTTCGTTGCCAAGCCAAAATGCAGAACTTGTACAGATGGCCAAAATAAAAAAATAGTTTAATTAGACTTTTACTGTCTTATTATTACTTTTATATATATAATCTTTTATTATATGATATATAAATGCATATATATATATATATATATATATATATATATATATTTTTTTTTTTGTCACGCGAATACGCGTGATCGGCCATTTGGGACGTATTTTATACATACATATTGCCCACATGGCCGATAACGCGAAATCGCGTGATTTTTGCTTCCAAGGTTTTTTAGTAAAAAAAACATTCAAAATGTAATTATATAATCTTTTATTAGAATAATCAACATACAACATAGCATTAACTTCTTGTAGTTATGTAAATTTGAGTAGCAATCAACTCTTAGTTATAACAAAAAATAATTAACACTTAGAAAAAGTCCTTATTGCTGGTTAGACAAACCAGTAAACTTGTGCAGGTCAAAAAAACAATCAAAACATAAAGGGGGGGAATTTGGGCACTGCTTGCATTCCATAGTAGTATTTACCCTTTTCTTATTTGAGTAACATTGTCTACAATCCTTTCTGGCTGTAATAGTCGCTTTTCTACCTGTGCTAAAACAACGCTCTTTAGACTTCTCAATTTTGGTTAGTGTGTGGTTTTCTTTTTGTTGCGACGCATGCGACACCACTTGTGGTTTCACTCGACGTTCCGGTAAAAATGACTCGATTACTTGCTCTCGAAAATCATATAACGACAAGCTAGGCTTGCCTGAGCGTTTGTTGTAAAGCATTCGAGCGTTTATCATGCTCATCATCAGAACATGTATGAAAATTTTTACGTACCACCTCAGAGTTTTCCTCTCACATGGGTAGTAGCTAAGCATTCGGTCTTGCAGGTCTACACCTGACATGTTCTCATTGTAGTTTATGATAGCTATTGGTTTCATAACAATATTACCTCGTTTGTTGGTAACTTCCTGCATCTGATCCGCGAATTGCGTGGATATATAATTTAGTTCTCTTTTGTCTTTCCATTTTCCGATATGAACACCGTTGCGATAACGTGATATATTCTCACCTTTTTTCAGTTTCTTGGAAATGACTTCCGATGGATTATCTTTCCGTTTCTTGTTCAATGTCCCCGTGCAGTGAGTTTTTTTGTCTAATAATGTTATAGCTAAGCTATAGCTGTTGTAGAAATTATCCATGAAGACAGCGTGACCGGAATTGAAATAGTTCTGCAATAGTTTTTCTACAATTTTTTCAGTGTGTCCCTTGCCAGAAGTTTCATCCATGGTACTGGCAAAAACATGAACTCTTATAATAGTTCCGTTTGGTTCTGCCAGTATATACAGTTTTATTCCGTATTTGTGTCTCTTTCCTTTTATATACTGCCTAAAGATCAGGCGGCCACGAAATAAAATCATAGACTCGTCTAAGGACAAGTTCCTGCCGGGATAATAAATCCTGTCCATGGTGTCGTTGAAGGTGTTTATTATCATATTGCATTTATTCATGCGGGCAGGATCGTCACCTTCTTCTACAAAATGTAGGCATCGTAAAATAAGTTGAAACCTATTTCTCGACATATATTCCGGGAAAACCGACTTATATAATCGGTGCTTTTTCCAGTAATCAACCACGCGGTTCATTTTCGCTGTGCCCGTGTGGTAAAGTAAACCGATAAATATTTTAAATTCTTCAACAGTTAGCGGTTTCCAATTTGCAATACGAGATTTGCGATGCTGCGAAGAATTTTTCATTTTTTCTGCATGCCTATTGGTGCAATCGACGATTTTTTGTAGGTAGTCATCAGTAAGAAATAAATCAATATACCCTCTAGGATTTTCTGGCGCTGGCACAAGCAGTTCATTTACTTTAGTGAAAGGGAAATCTCTCATCGAAGTAGAATTGGTAGTCCAACGTGTCGTAGAGGCTGCTCTGGGTGGCTGCTGCGTTCCGGTCCTTGGGGTCTGGGTAGGCTGGGGCTGTCCTTGGGCAGGCAGCGTAGATGATACAGGCACCGACAATCGACGCGACGGTGGACGTCGACGACTGGAGGCAGCGAGAGATTGTTCAGCATCCAACTGCTCACCCTCCTCCTCCTCATCGTCTTCAGAATCTGAACTAGCATTACCTTCGTCTGCTACGTAGTCTATATCATCCACATCACTCCCTGCATAAATATCTTCTTTTGACTCCTGTAATAATTCTTCCACTTCCACACTTTTAAGTCGTTTTTTAGCCGAAACTCGCGATGTACTGGGCTTTGCTGGCCTTTTAGTCGGCCGTGAATTAGTACTCATTATAAAAACTAAGTATTTCAATAACAAAATGCGAAACTTGCCGAGAAATAACAAAAAATACCCGAACAAACACACCCACACAGTACTGCTGCGGCGAGCGAACTGTCGAGTCGAGTGCAAGTGAAACAATTACAAGATACCTATAGGCCACGCCCGCTTATAAAAAGGTAATTCCCTTCCCTAGTGGCCAAAACTAAAACCAGAAGCCAATACGCTACGGCCGCAATTTTGTAGCTCAGACAATATCGTAGGGCACGATCACGCGACGTCGCGTGACCGGCCATAGCGTAAAGGGCTGCTTCACGCGACGTCGCGTGATGTGGCAATCAACGTGTTAATTTAATAGTAATAAAGGTTGTACTATTCTGTGGCATAAATATATGAGTCATAAGTAGGTACACTGGTACATATTTAAATCTAAATATATAAAAGAAGAAACTGACTGACTGACTGACTGACTGACTGATTGGCTGACTGAATGACTGACTGACTGACTGACTGACTGACTGACTGACATATCAACGCACAGCCCAAACTGCTGGGTCTAGAGATTCCAAATTTGGCACGTAGGTTCCTTATAAGGTCTAGGGATGCACTAAGAAAGGATTTTTCAAAATTCACCCCCTAAGGGGATAAAATGGGGGTCCAAAGTTTGTATGGCGAATCAAGATTTGTTAGACTATTTTATTCGAAACTTCACAGGAGCATTCCTAACGATAAATGCGTAAACACGTGTTTCAGGTTTTTTGAAAATTCAACCCGTAAAAGGGGAAAATGTGGTCACAAAGTCTGAAAATCAACATAGTACGCGGGCGAAGCCGCGGGAAAAGGCTAGTGTAGTATAAATGTTTATGAAATAGAGAGAAATGATTTCAATTAATGGCGTCAGCAGCATATTAACACGTTAATCGTGCTTTTTTTTTTCAATTAAAATCAGTTACATTGTTGATTTTTTTTATAAAATTTGTGAATCTTGTGTACTTCGTTAAAGTGCTAACTAAGATTGCATTGGACCATGATTTGTTAGTATTTCTCCTCCTAGCATCCAATTTGGCACAAAGTGAGCCAATTCTGAGGTCACGGACCTCGTTTTTGCAGTGACGCCATTCTGTGCTTCTGATGTCAGCGTTACGTCACTCTTTTTTGCATGCCATGCTTGTGGTAAAAAGAGGTCGTGTCTATGGATTTATATGGTGCTTACAGACTATTGAAATACCGCCTATTATTAGTTTAGGCAAAAACATGTGAAGAGCATCGCAATGAGTGTTGGATACTGTAGTCGTAATTCTGTGATGCCATTTATGAAAATGTAAAATTAAGGTATTACGTTACTTTTCGTTACTAAAAATGGTTAATTTGTAAAGAAAACTAAGCAGAGAGTGCTTACGATACGAATATGTACAGTCAGCGTAATAACTATTTGACTACTTTGGATGCGACCAACTATATGACGCTGACTGTACATATTCACTATCTATAAGATAAAACTAAAATTGTAATTTGTATGTATCAAATTAATTAGTATTTAACTTATTTAAGGAGGGTACTTAAAGAATGTATACCTACCTACTCATGACCTGTAAAATTTTAATTTTACCAATAAAATATCTGTATCTGTAAAACCCACTAAACAAAAACAGACCACTATAAATAAGGACTTCAACTATATTTGTGTGATGTTCTCAAGTCAAAGTTACATCATTGTAGGTTGTCAATAAAGCGTTGCTGCCATAAAAAATAATTTAGAAATAAACTTTATTAACAACCGACAATGATGTACCTTTGCTTTGAAAAGGTCACAAATAAGAAAGTAACTGTTTTTTGTCTGTCTGGCTGTTACCTCTATTTCGCTTAAACCGGTGAACCGATTAAATAAGGTAAAAGAACAGATAAGAGATAATTGAGTATTGGGCGAGGACATACGATTTCTATTACGAAAATCCTCCCTTAAGCCTAAATGGGGTGAAAAGTGGGGAGAAATTATATATTTCGATAATAATTCTGCCCTCTGATGTATAATATATAGATAGTTACTAGTTTTACACTATAGCGCTGCTTGCATGTACATGGGCGCCCATGTATTATGAAGAACTTAGTGACTGAGTGCCCAAAAGGCTCACCCCACACTAGCGTCTTTCGAGCGTCGACGCAATGTCGGCGCGACGCAAGTCGAGCCTCGGTGTCTCACCAGCAGCGACGCGGCGACAACGCGGCGACGACGCGACGTGTTTTAGCCTTACAAATTAGCGACATCGCGTCGTCGCCACGTCGGCGATGGTGAGACGCCGACGTTCGAAAGACGCTAGTGAGGGGTGAGCCTATGACTACAAATCTAAAATCAAATCTCTATCTTGTTTTAAAATAAAGCACGCAACAAACGAATCGCTGACGTCAGCGCTGTCGATTCCGAATTTATTTCAGGGTCTATAAACAGACTGTAATTATCATGTTTACAGAGTGAGTACATCAACTGAAACAACTAACCTTTTAGTTCATGACATAAGAACCTTGTTTTTGTGTTTGTGGAAATCCTTGACTAGGGCGTGTATTCTTGGGCTTTGCAAACGAATGAGGAAAAGACATGAATTTGATTTATATATATAAAGGAGGTAAAGTTTCAAACAAGATTTACTGAAAATATGGCTCCTAAGAATTTGTAACCGGCCAGTCTTATACCGTAATAAGACTGTCAAGGAAAGTACCGCACGAGTCGTTCTTGCGGTACTATTGTGGGGTAATTTTTTTGCGCTGATTGTGTATCCTTAATAGTATTATTTGATCGGTGGAATTTGATAGTTGTACGTTGCTGCCGTATCTGTATATAACACGTTTTTTAATAATTGAAACAGTTTTTGTGTGAATAGAAAGTAAACATACTTAGTTTTGTCGGTTATTGCAGGCTTCTATAGCAATATTCTAAAGTAATATTAGTCGTAAACGCGTCGGCTACATGTCGGACACGGCCTAGTCTCGGTACGGCTGTGAGTCACTTCACAAAAGCCTTGTTTTTGTGAAAATCCTTGACCAGTTCTAAGTGAAATGTAAACATGTATGAAATAATGTATCAGTATGCACAGACGCTTCTTATCAAGTATTTATGGCGTAGCGTGAGTAGCGTGACTCAAACTTATGGGGAGTAGCACTGATATGTGCGATAACGGATTTTATAGCTTTGTACACTTTGTACTATAGGCCGTGAAAGGAAACCGATATAATAGCAATACCATGGAATCTGGTTCGCGCGAAAAATGCGAACGAGATTTTCTTTATGTTACAAAACCTTGTTTTTTTAGGATTATAATAATAATGTGTAAGTTGCGGAAATTTTCCAAATAATTGGAAATGTTCCCGTAAAATCCTAGAAAACTTAACAAGAAAAATAGGAAATTTAAGAAATGGAAAGTTGTGACGTAGTGGAAACTTTTATTCATTTTATTAAAAATAACTAGAATATCTCATATAAACATTATAACTAATAATGGAAAGTTTCAGGTCCCATACAAAAATGTGATAATTTTCCGAAATTTTCATATGTGGTAAATTGCGCAATTTTGGGAACTTTACGTCAGTACGCCCATATATTTCTACTTGTTTCCATTAGTAGTGATAATAATTGTTTCCCTAGAAATCGCGCGACGACAATCGCACGATTTTTCTAATCTTAATAAAAACTTAAAAAACCGGCCAAGAGCGTGTCGGGCCACGCTCAGTGTAGCGTTCCGTAGTTTTCCGTCCGTCACAGTAAGTGTCCCCACTTAAGAGTTAAAATAACACCGCCATGTAGGATATGATATGAGCGTTCCACGTACAGCGACATCTATCGGCAAATTAAGTAAACTATTGCGCGCGAGCTTACAGTATGGAAGATGATTTTTATGGGATAATTCTTTATTGCGAGAACCGATTTTCACCGTTTTTACTTTATTTGAAAGCACGTCATTTCATTGTGATTTTGTAGAAATTACAGGTACAATAAACATCTGCTTATATGGTTAAATTATAAACTTAGTTCAGAAATTATTTTGTAATTTTTTTTCAAAAACTATTCAAGCTATCAAGTTCAAAATAATTTTCCTAGAAAGTTTTTATAAAATTCTACTTTTGAGATTTTTTTCATATTTTTAAAACTTATGGTTCAAAAGTTAGAGGGGGGGGGGGGACACATTTTGTTTTACTTCTGGAGCGATTATTTCCGAAAATATTTACATTATCAAAAAATGATTGTAGTAAACCCCTATTCATTTTCAAATACCTATCCAACAATATATCACACGTTAGGGTTGAAACGAAAAAAAAATCACTCCCCACTTTACGTATAGGGGAGGTACCCTAATAAAACATTCTTTTCCACTTTTTATTTTACCACTTTGTCGGCGTGATTGATATACATATTGGTACCAAATTTCAGCTTTCTAGTGCTAACGGTCACTTAGATTATCCGCGGACGGACGGACGGACGGGCAGACATGCCGAAACTATAAGGGTTCCTAGTTGACTACGGAACCCTAAAAAGTATAGGCAAATCTTCAATTCAGTCAAATAACGTAAGTCACTCACTCAACTCACTGTCAGTTGTCAATGAGGATAAACACGGAAAGGTCAACGCAGATGGCATTGTAGTCACTTAAAAACCATTACCTATATTGGAAATGGGGATAGATGAGAATGTTGTTTGGTTCCAAGGCAGTTGGAACCTAAATAATCTATGGGTTTTTAAGCGACAAATTGAATTACTTATTGTAGAAAATAATTAATATGCGTTTAGACATTGCGGCTACCTTTCGCGTCCAACTTCTACGGTTTTACCGAAACAAATGAACGTGTACTTTAGACTAGACACTATAAAAAACCTGTCTATTTAACAGAGTTAGCAAAGCGTTCTCTCTGTTGCACCTTTGTATGCAAATGAAAGGGACAAGAAACTATCAGTGGGCGTCAACAATTGCACGTCGATGGCGGGCTCGGCTTACATGCCGTTTGTTGGAATATTCGTAATATTTCTCGTGGTTTTTGTTTGTAGTTAGAGGTACCTCAAATAATTAACTTATTAATAACATGACATTGTCATGACATAATTTTGTACTTTAGAGTAGTATATAATAATATTTATATATGGGTGCTCTAAAATTAGTAGTTACATAGAAATAAAACTACTTATCTGTTCTTTTTATAACTATATATTTAATCCGTATCTGAATCATCTTCAACGTGAATTATAAATCTCTCGGTTTCCGCCGTTGTTCTCATTTTTGGTTCTATTACCTCTACCACGTGTCGGATGCATTGTTTCCACGACTCAGAATTAACTCTATTAATGGCTTCTTGCAGTAACTCCTTTCCTTGTGCTAATTTAAATGTTCTGTTATTAGCTGCTACGTACCCCTTGACTTGTGCCCAAATCAGCTCTATAGGATTCAACTCGCAGTGGTAGGGGGGTAAACGTAGCACCGTTTTATTTTTTAATCTTGCCATTTCGTCAATGACAAATGCCTCGTACCTACTTTTGTGAGCTGTAACGATAGTCAACAGATTTTTTTTCGTCATTTTCATTTCTGGCAATAAATTATTTTGTTTGAGCCAATTGATAATTTCTTCCTTGTTTGAATTGGTGTTGGGTATTTTTTCTAATTTTCTAGAATGGTACGGGGCATTGTCCATTACGATTACTGAGTCGTTTGGGATTTTATCCAGCACCTTCGAGAACCATTGTTCAAACACCTGCGAATTCATGTCTTCATGATAATCTCCCTGTTTTTTTTGATTCGACCACTAAAAGTCCTTCTTCGACAAATCCGTCTTCGCTTCCGATGTATGTAACTATCACTCGTTTCCCTTTACCTGTAAAACAAATATGCATAATGAGACAAGAAAAAAAACAAACAACTATTATTTCTTTGCACGTGCAAAGTTTATTGTTTCGGCCGGGCGTTATCAACAGTTGCAGCTGCAATTTACACCAGATAAAAAGGTTTTATTCATGACGCATTCATTGTATTGTAATGGTAAATATGAAGTTTTACTACCTAGTCGGTTACTAAGTTCTGTTACTAGAGTTTTCACTAAATAAATAGGAATAGGTAGCAACATTTTAATTATTCATGTATATCATTTAAAAGCTTATTTAATAGTCAATAGATTACAATATACTGAATTGAAAATTATTATCGCAGTTTTTCAGAATTCTTTATAACACTCGGAAATAGGCGTGAAAAATATACGTCAAAATTACACTCTTCGTTCATGTTGATTTTAAATCCTATTTATTTTTAATCACGTTTAAGACGCATCAGGCTTGCACAATTCAGTAGCTATATTCTTTAGCTTCAATTTGGTATATGTATAGTTCACGTGGGTCTATCTGATAAAATACTAGACTATACGTTGCAAGTCTGCTTGTTCCATAGCAGTCTAAATCTATGTATTTTGTACAAAACTTAAAAATAGGCAATGTTTCAAATGGTAATATCTGTGGGATAAAATCGGAAGAATATTAAATGGTGGTCACGCAATTACCTCTAATAAACAGGTTTCTTACAAACAAGCAATGGAACTAATTTTGTATTAAGCAGAAACGTCTGCAAGCGAAATTTCAATTTTATAATTGAAAGAAAAATGGAAAAATTCACCGCGTCGAGCAAGATTCGAACTTGCGACCTTTCGGAACACCGGTCCGACCGCTCTGACCAACTGAGCCATCGACGCTTACTCAACCGCGGCGAATCTTTCCATCAGTTCCTTCATCGCTTACGTCAGAGGGTGACGTGTAGCGACATCTGCCGTAAGTGTATGTACACGTTAACGGCATCGAAGTTCCAAGTCATATTGGAATAACATCGATAACAATACGCTAACCTATACTGAATTAATTTTGTATTAAGCAGAAACGTCTGCAAGCGAAATTTAAATTTTATAATTGAAAGAAAAATGGAAAAAAATGGAAAAATTCACCGCGTCGAGCAAGATTCGAACTTGCGACCTTTCGGAACACCGGTCCGACCGCTCTGACCAACTGAGCCATCGACGCTTACTCAACCGCGGCGAATCTTTCCATCAGTTCCTTCATTGCTTACGTCAGAGGGTGACGTGTAGCGACATCTGCCGTAAGTGTATGTACACGTTAACGGCATCGAAGTTCCAAGTCATATTGGAATAACATCGATAACAATGCGCTAACCCATACTGAATTAATTTCGTATTAAGCAGAAACGTCTGCAAGCGAAATTTCAATTTTATAATTGAAAGAAAAATGGAAAAATTCACCGCGTCGAGCAAGATTCGAACTTGCGACCTTTCGGAACACCGGTCCGACCGAAATTATAAAATTAAAAAGCAATGGAACCTTCGAAACAAAGGTGCAATATTTATTTGATGCACTTTTGTAAAGTGTAATTTTCTTAAATTTACCGCGTGTTTGCGTCTTCAGGCAATCTTGTGCTTTACAAGGATTTTCAATAAATTTCTCATCAGTTTTGTATATTATTATACCATATTATGTTCATTAGAAATTAGGCTATTAAGAAAATACTTGAAATTTTTATTTAAAACTTTATTTTATATTTTATCAGTCAGAAATCTGGTAACAGAACTTAGTAACCAACTAGGTACGCACTCATTAACACTTAAGTATGATCAATAACCTACCTGATGGATTCTTTAAGCCAACAGATAAACCATTCAGCATTGCATTTCTCGCGTTCTGTATTGTCGTATCAACCCATATCGTGCTTTTCGTATGCCCCTCGTTCACCCAGGTCTCATCCAAAAAAAAAATTTTTTTATTGGAGTCTCTGGCTTCTTTTATCGATTTTAAATAATTTTGCCTCCAATGTTGTAAGTCTTCTCGATTATTCAGCATACTAGTTATTGCGATTTCTTTTCATAAACTTGAATCCAATGTTTTTTAATAATTTGTGTAGTGTCGCCCGCTTATAATTTCCGAGGCTTGTATCTTCATTGACAACACCCAATATTTTGTTTAGTGTTGGAATTTCATTCCGTGAAAAAAATCCATGCACAATTTTCTTTAATGCGTCTTTAGTGAAGTTGTCAGTCTTGCTAATAACAGATTTCCTTGTCTTTGCCTTCTTAGGCGATTTAAGGATTCCAATTGTCTGCTTTTCCTTCACAATTCTGTACACAGATACCCAATGAATGCTTAATGATGAGGCAATTGTTTTTGCAATCTCAATGTGTGAAGCGTGTGGAGTCTCCTTTAAAAAAGTATCGAAGAAGTTTTGTACCATTGACTTCTCTTGTGACGAGAAATGCCTTAAACGCCTTTTTTCGTCACATTTGGCTAGCTTTCCATATTTGAACAAAAAATAGTTCAATAACAAGCCGAGTCACAGAAGAAGCAGAAAACAGTCCGATAAACAAACCGAGTCACAAGTTAAATGGGAAACAGTCCAATAAGCGAGCCAGGTAAAAATGAGTAACCAAAGATAAGCACATAAAAGCGTCCGCACCGTACGAGAGACAGATGTTGACTAAATTTTGACAGGCATGTAAACCTATCTTGTGCCTATGCATCGCCCTTATCGCTGACCAAGAACGTGCATTCTCTGTTTTCTAGTACTAACTCTGTTAAATAGTTAGACAGGGTATAGACAGATCACTTAAAACACTTTTTCATCGCATAAAAAGGAAAACATGCGCATGTTACGCTTAATGAAATTCCATCGCCAATGCTCATCAATAATGTATAAGAATCTCGCATGATTGAAGATGTAAATGCCATCATACAATTTGTGCGAATGGTTTGGTGAAGTGCTGCGAATTTTTGAACTGGATTAGAAATACGTCGGCCTATACAGGTTTTACTGTGTTGCTAATATAGAACGGAGCTATTAGATGGAGGGCTGGCCACGTCATATATGACACAATAATGAGTGCAACGAAACCCCTCTAGTTAGTTTTCTATACTATGCTTATTTCTAGATCTGGACATCTGGCAGCTATAAAGTGGTGGAGGTCAAAGAATGCAAATAACTCGAAGAAAACAAATCTTAAAGTTCTAGGTTTGATTCTAATTTTCTAGAATGGTACGGGGCATTGTCCATTACGATTACTGAGTCGTTTGGGATTTTATCCAGCACCTTCGAGAACCATTGTTCAAACACCTGCGAATTCATGTCTTCATGATAATCTCCCTGTTTTTTTTGATTCGACCACTAAAAGTCCTTCTTCGACAAATCCGTCTTCGCTTCCGATGTATGTAACTATCACTCGTTTCCCTTTACCTGTAAAACAAATATGCATAATGAGACAAGAAAAAAAACAAACAACTATTATTTCTTTGCACGTGCAAAGTTTATTGTTTCGGCCGGGCGTTATCAACAGTTGCAGCTGCAATTTACACCAGATAAAAAGGTTTTATTCATGACGCATTCATTGTATTGTAATGGTAAATATGAAGTTTTACTACCTAGTCGGTTACTAAGTTCTGTTACTAGAGTTTTCACTAAATAAATAGGAATAGGTAGCAACATTTTAATTATTCATGTATATCATTTAAAAGCTTATTTAATAGTCAATAGATTACAATATACTGAATTGAAAATTATTATCGCAGTTTTTCAGAATTCTTTATAACACTCGGAAATAGGCGTGAAAAATATACGTCAAAATTACACTCTTCGTTCATGTTGATTTTAAATCCTATTTATTTTTAATCACGTTTAAGACGCATCAGGCTTGCACAATTCAGTAGCTATATTCTTTAGCTTCAATTTGGTATATGTATAGTTCACGTGGGTCTATCTGATAAAATACTAGACTATACGTTGCAAGTCTGCTTGTTCCATAGCAGTCTAAATCTATGTATTTTGTACAAAACTTAAAAATAGGCAATGTTTCAAATGGTAATATCTGTGGGATAAAATCGGAAGAATATTAAATGGTGGTCACGCAATTACCTCTAATAAACAGGTTTCTTACAAACAAGCAATGGAACTAATTTTGTATTAAGCAGAAACGTCTGCAAGCGAAATTTCAATTTTATAATTGAAAGAAAAATGGAAAAATTCACCGCGTCGAGCAAGATTCGAACTTGCGACCTTTCGGAACACCGGTCCGACCGCTCTGACCAACTGAGCCATCGACGCTTACTCAACCGCGGCGAATCTTTCCATCAGTTCCTTCATCGCTTACGTCAGAGGGTGACGTGTAGCGACATCTGCCGTAAGTGTATGTACACGTTAACGGCATCGAAGTTCCAAGTCATATTGGAATAACATCGATAACAATACGCTAACCTATACTGAATTAATTTTGTATTAAGCAGAAACGTCTGCAAGCGAAATTTCAATTTTATAATTGAAAGAAAAATGGAAAAAAATGGAAAAATTCACCGCGTCGAGCAAGATTCGAACTTGCGACCTTTCGGAACACCGGTCCGACCGCTCTGACCAACTGAGCCATCGACGCTTACTCAACCGCGGCGAATCTTTCCATCAGTTCCTTCATTGCTTACGTCAGAGGGTGACGTGTAGCGACATCTGCCGTAAGTGTATGTACACGTTAACGGCATCGAAGTTCCAAGTCATATTGGAATAACATCGATAACAATGCGCTAACCCATACTGAATTAATTTCGTATTAAGCAGAAACGTCTGCAAGCGAAATTTCAATTTTATAATTGAAAGAAAAATGGAAAAATTCACCGCGTCGAGCAAGATTCGAACTTGCGACCTTTCGGAACACCGGTCCGACCGAAATTATAAAATTAAAAAGCAATGGAACCTTCGAAACAAAGGTGCAATATTTATTTGATGCACTTTTGTAAAGTGTAATTTTCTTAAATTTACCGCGTGTTTGCGTCTTCAGGCAATCTTGTGCTTTACAAGGATTTTCAATAAATTTCTCATCAGTTTTGTATATTATTATACCATATTATGTTCATTAGAAATTAGGCTATTAAGAAAATACTTGAAATTTTTATTTAAAACTTTATTTTATATTTTATCAGTCAGAAATCTGGTAACAGAACTTAGTAACCAACTAGGTACGCACTCATTAACACTTAAGTATGATCAATAACCTACCTGATGGATTCTTTAAGCCAACAGATAAACCATTCAGCATTGCATTTCTCGCGTTCTGTATTGTCGTATCAACCCATATCGTGCTTTTCGTATGCCCCTCGTTCACCCAGGTCTCATCCAAAAAAAAAATTTTTTTATTGGAGTCTCTGGCTTCTTTATCGATTTTAAATAATTTTGCCTCCAATGTTGTAAGTCTTCTCGATTATTCAGCATACTAGTTATTGCGATTTCTTTTCATAAACTTGAATCCAATGTTTTTTAATAATTTGTGTAGTGTCGCCCGCTTATAATTTCCGAGGCTTGTATCTTCATTGACAACACCCAATATTTTGTTTAGTGTTGGAATTTCATTCCGTGAAAAAAATCCATGCACAATTTTCTTTAATGCGTCTTTAGTGAAGTTGTCAGTCTTGCTAATAACAGATTTCCTTGTCTTTGCCTTCTTAGGCGATTTAAGGATTCCAATTGTCTGCTTTTCCTTCACAATTCTGTACACAGATACCCAATGAATGCTTAATGATGAGGCAATTGTTTTTGCAATCTCAATGTGTGAAGCGTGTGGAGTCTCCTTTAAAAAAGTATCGAAGAAGTTTTGTACCATTGACTTCTCTTGTGACGAGAAATGCCTTAAACGCCTTTTTTCGTCACATTTGGCTAGCTTTCCATATTTGAACAAAAAATAGTTCAATAACAAGCCGAGTCACAGAAGAAGCAGAAAACAGTCCGATAAACAAACCGAGTCACAGGTTAAATGGGAAACAGTCCAATAAGCGAGCCAGGTAAAAATGAGTAACCAAAGATAAGCACATAAAAGCGTCCGCACCGTACGAGAGACAGATGTTGACTAAATTTTGACAGGCATGTAAACCTATCTTGTGCCTATGCATCGCCCTTATCGCTGACCAAGAACGTGCATTCTCTGTTTTCTAGTACTAACTCTGTTAAATAGTTAGACAGGGTATAGACAGATCACTTAAAACACTTTTTCATCGCATAAAAAGGAAAACATGCGCATGTTACGCTTAATGAAATTCCATCGCCAATGCTCATCAATAATGTATAAGAATCTCGCATGATTGAAGATGTAAATGCCATCATACAATTTGTGCGAATGGTTTGGTGAAGTGCTGCGAATTTTTGAACTGGATTAGAAATACGTCGGCCTATACAGGTTTTACTGTGTTGCTAATATAGAACGGAGCTATTAGATGGAGGGCTGGCCACGTCATATATGACACAATAATGAGTGCAACGAAACCCCTCTAGTTAGTTTTCTATACTATGCTTATTTCTAGATCTGGACATCTGGCAGCTATAAAGTGGTGGAGGTCAAAGAATGCAAATAACTCGAAGAAAACAAATCTTAAAGTTCTAGGTTTGATTCAATATTATGCGAAATTATGTAATTAATTAGAGTATATCATAGCTAGAAGTTTCTGTTGCAGGTAAGTAGTGCCAAATGATGTATAATGCAATTTATAGTTAGTTGCCTACTGTTTTTGTATCTGCAATAATACACAATGTTTTTTTGTTCTAATGTTAAAATATAGGCCGTCCTCTATAAATGACACAACTTCGGCAGTTTTTACCTATCTTGGTATTACTTTTTTCCAACTGAAAAACTTTGTTGGTCGGTCACTCTGACCTCCACCCAGAAGCTGCCAGATGCCCGGATCTAGCAATAAGGATGGTAAAGCAATCTAACTAGACAGGTTTCATTGCTCTCATTGTTGTGTCATATCTGACGTGGCCAGCTCTTAGTCCATATAAACACCTCACGCTGTAAAATACGTCGAACATAGAACGTAGGTATCAGCTCTGGGCTACATAGCATACCCAACAGACAAACAAAAGTACACTCAAAATACACTATCCATCTTTCTCCGGTCAAGTTAAGCTCAAATTGGCACATGTTACCAGGTTACTGGAATTTCCATTATTTCTTCACCTGGCGGAAAATGATACCTCTCGCCGTCATATGCTAATGCAACGGAAATTATGCACTATATGTAAGAACATAGTGTATACAGGGTGTTTGGTAACCGGATGCAAAGCCGAAAGTAGGAGATAGTCTAGGTCATGTAGAACATTTTTAGCCATACTTGTCTTAGACAAATGTTATTAGTTTTTTTTTAATTTAAATTTTAAGATTTGTCGGAGAAAACTGCAAAACTTCGGACTAAATCGATAATTAGTACTTTTTTTACTGCAGGTAGATTTTTTTTTGTTTTATTTCTTATTGTGCAATGTCTATCAAACACTAGAAAAGTGATTTCAAACATCTGTGTCTAAAGAAAACAAGTTGACAGCGATTTAAAATTTTAGTTACATGAAAATGTAAACGATTTAAGTGATTTCAAAGTACGATAAAAAAAAAACTAAAATAGCCACGAATTTTCAAACCATTTTAAAAACATGCTTGGCTTTTACCCTTTTATTTAAGCTATCAAACACGACTGTAGCTACTGTATCCTTGAAAATAAGCCACCTAAACCAACTGGGTAGCTAAAATGTTTCACTCTACTTGTGATACTTGTGGTAGTTGTGGTGACGAATCTCATTATGATTTTACAATAAAACATTGG
Organism: Pammene aurita; assembly: GCA_947086415.1. Taxonomy (NCBI): domain Eukaryota; kingdom Metazoa; phylum Arthropoda; class Insecta; order Lepidoptera; family Tortricidae; genus Pammene; species Pammene aurita. The sequence continues at coordinate 6,870,216 of OX352314.1, read as the reverse complement.
TTCTGAATACTAAGTTGGCTTTGACTTGACATTTGACTTGTTTTAAAAGGGTTAAGTGTACTGGACAAAACTACCACATGCAATTTTAACAAACAAAGGCTTGCGGCGGTGAGAGACAAAAGAGACTGATAGCGGCAGGCGGTGAGCGGCGTTAAACAAAGATGATCGGTTTTGTGCTTTATTGACAAAGATAAACTGATTAGCTACATGAGTATTTGTGCAAAAACTAGTAATTTAGTCTAGTTACAACTTCAGTTGCGATTAGACGTTCATTGTGGTTTAATTTCCCGCTCTCATCTCAATTTACCGTGTCAAGTTGTAGCTGCCGTAGGCGCTCCTTCACGTGTAATTACGACTTCTTCATTGTAAACATGGAGTTTACGAACGAAGAATACGCCGACATTATCTACATGTACTGCAAAGCTGACAGTAATGGAGCGATGGCCCGACGGATGTACCAAGAGCGTTTTCCAAACCGGAGATTGCCTAATGTGAGAGTGTTTTACAATTCATTCCGAAGGCTACGTGAGAATGGTATTGCTGTGCAACATGGAGGGAATCCAGGACGTAATCGCCCTGAAGTGGAGGAAGACGTTCTACAGGCATTTGCAGAGGATCCGAATACGAGCATCAGAGTGGTAGCTCGTAATCTGAACTTGTCCACATGGAAAGTATGGGCCACAATGAATCGTGAGGGAAAATATCCTTTTCGCGGCATCGGAGTTCAAGGTTTGGACGAAGGAGATCCTGCACGCCGAATGGACTTCTGCCGATTTTTACTCAATGCGGATATCGAAGACCGACGTTTTTTGCGAAGCATTCTTTGGACCGATGAATCGAAATTTTCCCGGGAGGGGATCACAAATTTCCATAACCTACAACCAAGGGGCTGACAAAAACAACAATCCACATTGGAAAAAGCAAGTGTCCTTCCAAAGAAGGTTTTCCGTCAATGTGTGGGCTGGAATCATCGGCAGAGTCCTTATTGGGCCACATTTTTTGCCAAATAATTTAAATGGGGCAAATTATTTGGAATTTTTACAAAACGATTTGCCCCGACTTATTGACGAAGACCAGCTGCCCGGTGCAGTGACATTTCAACACGACGGTTGTCCCGCCCATTACTCTCTGGCTGTAAGGGAGCATCTGGATAACTGTTTCCCGGACGGTTGGATCGGCAGAGGCGGACGAATCCCTTGGCCCGCTCGGTCACCTGATTTGACACCATTGGATTTTTTCGTTTGGGGCCGAGCTAAGGAGCTAGTCTACACACAAGAGGTCATTAATACCGTAGAAGAGCTGAGGGAGAGGATAGAAGCGGCGTTCGAAAGGATGAGGGAAGAAATGATATTCGGAACAACCACCACAGAAGTAAGAAGACGGGCTCGTGCTTGTATTCGAAACGGCGGGTCACATTTTGAAAACGAGCGATGATGTGTAATTTTAATGTGTTGATCGTAAAAATAAATAACTTATCTTTTATGCTTTTGTTTTAATTTACCCTAAACATTCCCTCTTATTAGTACAGGTAGCCTATTTTCAAAGATAAAATGGCTTGAGACATGATTGTCTTATCGCCCGCCGCCTGCCGCTATCAGTCCCTTTTGTCTCTCACCGCCGCAAGCCTTTGTTTGTTAAAATTGCATGTGGTAGTTTTGTCCAGTACACTTAACCCTTTTAAAACAAGTCAAATGTCAAGTCAACGCCAACTTAGTATTCAGAACCAATGTTTTATTGTAAAATCATAATGAGATTCGTCACCACAACTACCACAAGTATCACAAGTAGAGTGAAACATTTTAGCTACCCAGTTGGTTTAGGTGGCTTATTTTCAAGGATACAGTAGCTACAGTCGTGTTTGATAGCTTAAATAAAAGGGTAAAAGCCAAGCATGTTTTTAAAATGGTTTGAAAATTCGTGGCTATTTTAGTTTTTTTTTTTCGTGCTTTGAAATCACTTAAATCGTTTACATTTTTCATGTAACTAAAATTTTAAATCGCTGTCAACTTGTTTTCTTTAGACACAGATGTTTGAAATCACTTTTCTAGTGTTTGATAGACATTGCACAATACGAAATAAAACAAAAAAAAATCTACCTGCAGTAAAAAAAGTACTAATTATCGATTTAGTCTGAAGTTTTGCAGTTTTCTCCGACAAATTTTTAAATTTAAATTAAAAAAAAACTAATAACATTTGTCTAAGACAAGTATGGCTAAAAATGTTCTACATGACCTAGGCTATCTCCTACTTTCGGCTTTGCATCCGGTTACCAAACACCCTGTATATTAGCGTAATTTGGAGTTTTAACTTAAAGTTTGCATAGCATATTGAGTCAGTCTGTCTTAGTGTGCCTAAGCATGTGGTCATCTGATGTGTTGTGTGAACATATAGGATTTTGATATTGTGGGCTGTAGATTTATATGTTATAGGTAAGTCTAAAATAGTATCAATAAAAGCTACTAAAACTAGTTACGCGGACATCTTAAGTTAATTTCAAAACAATTAATTATTTGAATATTCAAAAGTAATTGATTTTATTGGAAATGTAATTAAACAAAGTTGCCTTTTATTTAAGGTTTTTATTCCGTAAAAATCGTGAAACTTGCTACTGTTGTTAAAACTCAGTACAGAACAGATTATAAAACTATATAATGTTTTCAATTTATTTAATTAACTTTCTGTTCGGAAGCCTTCTGGATTTCGGTCAAAATATTTTTTTGCATTAGTCTACCAAGAAAACGCAAGGTTTATGTTGCGACAATATAAATCACGACTGGTATTTGGTCTCAATTGTCCTTTTGGAAACAGGAAAGTCAACATTAGGTAGTATATACTCATCCACCTGGTCATATCACTAATTAAATCCTTTTATTAATACTGTTTGTCTATTCTTATTCATGGAACCAAACAGCAAAATAGCAAACAGCAAATATAGTGTAGTAATTTCCATACTAGATGACCTGTTTTCAATGTCTTTGAGTGTAGTAGACGAGGATTACATTGATTAGAAGAGGATTATTTATCAATGAAATGACTCAAATGACAAACTGTAAACAATGCTACTATATTAATCCAGGAACCTTGTCGCCTGAAAGTACGGGGTAGTGTGCGTCAAATCCGGTAGTTCTGATTTTTTGCTGTCTTGTTTATGATGTTGGCCCAATGAATAATCCCAGTTTGTGACCTCGAGCGCCGAACGCAACTTTGTTAAAAGTCGAAAAATATTTTTTTTTTTCAGTTTTGGGCGATTATGACCCTAAAAGACTTTTTGATAGTACCTTGCCAGGACTTGTTTAAAGAAGACTAAATTTGCTACAATATAAGACTAGAATTGTCTCTGTAGACACAATAGTCTCCGAGATAAAGCTTTTCAAAATTCAAAAAAACGATGATTGTATAAAGTTACTGGATTATATATGACGTATTTACGAAACTCAAACGTAACCTAGGTACTATTTATTTAGTGCAAACTACAACTGAAAAACAAATCAAATTATTTTTAATAAATATTTTGATTTGTTTATTTTAAGTAGATACACTACTATATAAATCATAAACTTATATAGATGTCATATACAAAGGAAAAAGTGACCTAGGCCTCCGGTGCCCAGGGCTGGGATCGAACCAGCGTCTTCTGCATTCGCGGCAGAAGCCAATGCCGCGAATGCAGAAGACGCTGGTTCGATCCCAGCCCTGGGCACCGGAGGCCTAGGTCACTTTTTCCTTTGTATATGACATCTATATAAGTTTAGTGCAAACTACGTTGTCCTTAAAAACATTAGGTAAAAAAAATCACAATAAACTTGCTTTTGTAATCAAAATAAAATAATAAACAACACTACTCTATATTTAGATCGCAGATATTTAAGTTGAGATATCGAATTTGCATTAGGTTACCTAGGTCACTCTAGGTGTATGTTGTTCGACTTGTAGTGTTTACACGACGCAGGACGCACGACGAGGTAGGTTGTCTGCAAAAGATCGATTCTTAGCGATAATAACGATAATACCATCTATTGTCTATAGCCGTGTCGTGTGTTGTAGTTTAGGTAAACATATCCTATCGGTGATCAATAAAACATGTATGACTAATTGATGTATTTCCAGCTAACTCAAAAAAACCTACAGTTCCTATGGTTTCAAGGCTCATGAATAATTAATTACATTATTTTGGCACTTAACCTTTTCCCATAAATTGACCGAAACATGTGGAGGAAATATCGACCTACATTACGTGGTAACCCTTTAGAATTATCTGTAATAGGGCGATTATCATACTAGCGCCGCAACCGGATGCGGCGCCGGTGTGCAAGCGTGACAGCGCTATACACATACAGAGCGCTATCTCGCTCGAGCACCGGCGCCGCATGCGGAAACACGAACGTTTTTTAGTTAAAATTAACCTTTTATCAAACATGCAATGAACTATTCTCTTTACGTTCCTTATAATAGACTCGGAAGTATCCTTTTTCGGGCGCAGCATCTCGAGGCGGCCTGAAATGGGATTTCATACAACTTTTCAGGCCTAGGCCTGCAAAGTAACTTTTTTTTTGTTTCAACGTCCAACCTCATTCAGACAACGTCAAAGGCAGGTTTTACGAACAGCTGATTTTAACTTTTTAATTTTTACTTCATGGTCGCTTTTTAGATTGAATAAAACATTGTGCTTTTGGTTTTTTATTTAATTTATTTCATTGCATGTTTGAAAAAAGCACTATACATGCCTCGGCGTGAAAACGGATTCCCGGCCTCGTATCTATACCTACTTGGCCGGAAATCCGTGTTTTCCCGGTCTCTGATGTAATGTACTATTTCTTATTAGAATTTGGAATTTTATAAATACTTTACCAACGTGAAGTACGACTAGTCGGTACGATTACTCCAAACGAAAATTAAAGAATTAAATGCATTAGCTTTATCCTGCATCTGTTGTACTGTACCTATCATACTTATTAATCACATTCCCATAAACTACATTTTCGTGTAAAATGTTCGGCTCCGCGATATGTAAAATTTCAGGAAATGTTAATAATAACATCCAATCAACATGAAAGCGGTGTTATTATCGCCTTATCATAATGAGCCCTTGGCCGCACTATAATTATAATTAGAACCAGTGTACAACTTCACTGTGCAGTCAGCGACTGAATTGGCTACAGTTTTTTTTTATATGATTTATGTCAACCACGACATGACAAACTTCCGCCTAATGGTAAAGCCACCGATATGTAATAAAGAGTGAGATACACAATCAGGCCAAAGAAATGGCTCCACAATAGTGCTGTAAGAGCGACTCGTACAGCAGTTTCTCTGACAGTCTTATTACGGTATAACACTGGGCGGTTACAAATTTTCACGAGCCATATTTTCGGTAAATCGTGTTTGAGACAGTACCTCTACTATATAGTATCCTAACTCAATGGGTAAAGCAAATAGTTACCTAAGTACATATAGTTACTTACCCACATATATGACAGTAGCGACCCGCCCCGGCTTTTTGTAGACTTTTTTAAGATGTACAATACTGTAGTACATTATTTTGATCTATGTCACAGGGTTCAGCCAGTGTTTGCAATGTAAGCGCAAAAAATTGTGTTTATTTACCACATCACATTAGAAACCTCTAAAATTATCAGTGTTTCTCTACTATATTATGCATGTATTATACATATAAACCTTCCTCTTGAATCTCTCTATCTATTAAAAGAAACCGCATCGAAATTTGTTGCGAAGTTTTAAAGATTTAAGCATACATACAGCGGAAAGCGACTTTGATTTATACTATGTAGTGATAATATGGACGCTTGCAACACGGGATGTCACATGTGTCGTGTGTTTAATCTTGAGATCACTTAAAGAAAATAAGTAAACACATTCGGTATTTTTAAGACTTAGCTATTTACTCGTAGTACTTATTATCGCAATATTTTTTTTAAATAAAAAAAATGCAAAATTATCCGCTTCTGACTTCAAGCAACAATATAAAGGAGGTACAGATTCAAACAAGATTTACTGAAAATATGTCTCGTGAAAATTTGTAACCGGCCAGTCTTATACCGTAATAAGACTGTCAGAGAAAATACCGCAGGAGTCGTTCTTGCGGTACTATTGTGGGGACATTTTTTGGGCTGATTGTGTATCCCTAGTATTATTTGATCGGTGGCTTCTGATCAGATTTTGTGATAATGTTCAATTCAATGAGACTTGTATATATCTATTATGCGCCTCGATTGAAATGTTCACCGCAGTCGCGTAAACTTTGGTAGCTTAGTTAAGTTGATTAAAAGCAGTCCTGTAGCAGCGGGTTCAAATCTCACTTTAAATTATTCCGATAGCTTTTTATATCGCTGGCTGTACACATTATTGCGTACTTTAAATTCGTGTAAACTTCTCTAATGAATCATTAAAACTACATGTAGGTAATATGGTACCTTCAACTCGAATTACCTCAAAAACCAAGTGTGAAGTTGAGTTATAGTCCGTTACGTCATCTTACGCTGAGGTCATACTCATACCATCATTATTGTGTATAAACCAAATATGTTTGAGGTAATGACAGTAATAATTAATTATTATAATTGCCACAATGACCAGTTAACACGCAGTGCATGCAGGTAGCAAGCAAAGTTTACATTCTTGTAATCATTGATTTATTATGTATTTATTCTGGTTGTACGTTGTTTTATAGACTACATTTTCGCGGAATGTTGGTTCATAGAAAATGTTTCTCATATTTTCATTTCATAGAGTGATCATTTGTCAGAGCTCTTACATTGTAGAATCTGGTTTTGTATATGTTTTATTGTTCAGATAAGTAGTTTTTCGAATTTCAGTTCATTACGTTTTAAATCAAATATTATTAATCCGTATAGTATTTAGTTTGTATAACAATTGTTTTAAAGCCTGCATATTCATAGAATGTTGTTTCTGATTTTATCAAACTTAATATTTTCGTTTCATAGAAGACTCAGTTTCTCAATACTTATTGTGATATACATTAAAGCCTATATGTTTTTATTCAAAGAGAATTAAACTGTAGAATTTTTATATCAATTAAGCTGATTATTAAACTTAAATAAAAAAAATCTGTATGTTATTAATGTATTAATGTGTTTTGTTTGTGTGTTTATCACAGATATTTGTTCCTGAGTTATGGATGATTTCTATGTATTTAAGTATTTACCTATGTCTATTTATTATATATGTCGTCGTCTAGTATTCGCAACACAAGCCTTATTGAGCTTACCGTGGGACTAGGTCGATTTGTGTAAGATTGTCCCATAATATTTATTTATTTCATTTAATATATTTAATTTATCAATATGTTTAATTTTACTATTCTAAGGGCCTGTTTCACAATCTGCAGATAAACTTATCTGCCAGTTAAAATTATTGCTATCCTTTTCTCCAGTCATATAAAAGAAAAGGACAGCAAAAATTTATCTGACAGATATGCTTTAACTGGAGATTGTGAAACAGGCCATAATTGTACTATTCTAACAGTTTGTTTCTGTGGAGGCCGCAGTTCTAACCTAACCTAACCTAACCAACTTTTCTGGTAACAGTTTGTTTCTGTAGGGGTCGTAGTTCTAATCTAACCTAACCAACTTTTCTCGCAACCGTTTGTTCCTGTAGGGGTTGCAGTTCTAACCTAACCTAACCAACTTTTTTGGCAACAGTTTGTTTCTGTGGGGGTCACAGTTCTAACCTAACCTAACCAACTTTTCTGGCAACAATTTATTTCTGTGAGGGTCACAGTTCTAACCTAACCTAACCAACTTTTCTGGCAACCGTTTGTTTCTGTAGGGGTCGCAGTTCTAACCTAACCTTACCAACTTTTCTGGCAACCGTTTGTTTCTGTAGGGGTCGCAGTTCTAACCTAACCTAACCAACTTTTCTGGCAACAGTTTGTTTCTGTAGGGGTCGCAGTTCTAACCTAACCTAACCAACTTTTCTGACTACAGTTTGTTTCTGTGGGGATCGCAGTTCTAACCTAACCTAACCAATTTTTCTGGCAACAATTTATTTCTGGGGGGTCGCAGTTCTAACCTAACCTAACCAACTTTACGGCAACCGTTTGTTTCTGGAATTTTGTTGTGTGTGTAACAGATCTAATATCATATTCTTTGCAATAACCCCCTATAACAGAGAAACTAAAGGAAAGCAGGCTTAGATGGTACGGCCACATAATGAGACGCGATGATAATTTCTGTGTGAAGACCGTCCTAAATATCCCAACAAAATCTCTGGGAAGAGGAAGACCCCCTGAAACATTGTGGTCCACTATCAAAAGGGAATTAAAAGCGCAGAATTTAACCCCCACGACAACCCAGGATAGAGCATCCTGGCGCCGCCGTATAAGGAGGCCCGACCCCAGATAGAACTGGGACTAAGGGAAGGAAGAAGAAGAAGATATTCTTTGCAATAAGTTTCTTTGCAATTAATGTAAATGAAGTGCATAAATACTAAAATAATAATATTGGAAAAGAAAATACTGGAACCAAATATTATATAAAACAGTAACTATGAAACAACAATCTATGAAATCTGTGTCTACGAAAGAAAAATACATGAAATATGATTCTAGTGTTTGATAACTTTGTAAATTAAAAAAGTTTGATAGCAATATACATGGAACTGAATGTCTGTGAAATATGTTTTAAACAATTGAATAGTCTATGAAACAATGATATTGGAACAGAAAGTACAGGAACCAAATAATCTATGAAATAATTTCTGAGAAACGAAATTCTATGAAATTTCTGTCTATGAAAGAGGGTGACACCATTTATTCTACTAGATGTGACATCTAGAACAAATTATTTTGTGCGCCATGTTTGGCGGTTGACAGCTGTGACTGAATCAAAGAGTAGCAGGGCTTGTAACCGGTATTTTGCTCCATACTAAAATACCGGTTTTTTTTTCGTTCTTTCGTTTACTATTTCATATTTAATCGAAAAATCTTACAATATAAAGCTATAACCTAAAAACAATATTGAGTTCTACGTAAAAACCATAAAATATGTAAACATATTGGGTTATTTCGGGGCTTTTTGCGAAAACCGGTTACAAGCCCTGAAGAGTAGTAGACTTGTAGTGATTTTCACTACAACTTTTGCGACAAAGAATTTCTTAGGGGTGTCATCTCCTGTTACTCATAAATACTCATAATGTAATGATGTTGTAATAGGTAAACTCGCTAGAACTAAAATGTGCTCTAGTAAGTAAGTTACAATATAATCGAAGTCTAATATCTTCAAATAAAGTCACCAGCGCTATAATAATAATAAGATTTAAATACAAAATAAATTTTCCAATTTATTTATTTATTTCTACCACTCGATTGAAAAATTGGCTGGTAGCCTGACGGTAAGACGCCCGCCCGGCCCGACTTTCAATTTCTACTAACCCCGGCTCGTACCACTGAGTTTTTAGGAACTTATATTATATGTATGGAAGATCATTTGATATTTACCAGTCGCTTTTCGGTGAAGGAAAACATCGTAAGGCATCCTTATTCCGATAAGGCCTAGTTTCCCGTCTGGGTTGGAAAGGTCAGACGGCAGCCGCTTTCATAAAAACTAGTGCCTACGCCAATTCATGGGATTAGGTTGTCGAGCGGAACCCAAGGTGGGACAAATGCTAGGACGAAGAAGAAGACGACTGACAACGGGACATGCAGGTGAATAAAAGCTTGTAAGCTAAATAAAGCGTACCTATAGTTAGTACTATAAATATTTTGCTCAAATCTTACCTTACCCCAGTGCAGACTGGACATCAAATTTGCATCTTTTTACACTTTATTAACCTCTAACACGCGTTACGCAATGCCCTGCCAAGGTATTATATACCTTATCAATGAGAGAACAAAGTCCAGGTACTTGTAACACCAAGTTTTAATAATTTTTGTCAACTTGATTTTATGCTTTAATATAAGGAAATAAGGTTGGGAATCAATTGCTATTCGTTATCAGGTGACCGCATGGTGATGTCATTTGGGCAAGGTCGGGCATGCTCAGGATAAATTAGTTTAATTTATTTTTAGTAATAATTTAACTGACACTTTAATTAGCTGAGTACTTTAGGTAAACAGGTGACACTGCGATCTAAGGAGTATATCAATTCTTGGGATTAGGTTTACGAGTGGACCCCAGGCTTCCTTAGCGAGCCGTGGCAAAAAGCTGGGACAAACGCTTAAAATAAATAAAAATAAAATCGCTTTATTTTTGACCAAAATCCATATAAAAAGTACAGTCAAAATAATACACAATAACAATAAAATAGAATTAAATTAAACATTCGTACAGTAGGTAAAAAGTGGTGATGATACTGATGATGGTAGTGCCTACAGTGCCTAAGTAGCAGGGTCCTGGGTTCAAATCCCGTTGAGGGCATTTATAAAGGGAAACTAGCTGATAGCTCTTGTAGGCAATCTACTACGACTACAATAATCGTATGAGCTTAATGTGAACGACCCTTATATTATTTTATAAAGGTCTTTCATATGCCCTTCCTGACCTACTTGGTTGAAAAGGAATGAATGAAACACGTGGTGATCGCGACAGACGGACAGAAAGACGCAATACATAACAAAGATAAATGTGTAAAGTGTCAATTAAAGTACCTATAAATAAGAAATTAATCTAGCAAGCAATCACTCTGTAGGTATTTTTCATATGTATCCCCAGATATTTTCCTTAATTTACCAATCATATCAGATCATACTTCTAAGATTTTCGACACACGATTTTAATTGTATTTTGAAACATAAATGTGCCCCCTACTCCACCGTCTTAGGGCCTCACTGAAATTCAGCGTCGCGGAGTGTACTAGTTATGTGGAGCATTCTGTGACATCAAACTGAGTGAGGACCATTTAGCGCAAACGACAGCTTTAGATAGTAATTACCTTTATTTATTTTTAAGGTTTTCAGTCCGAGTTTTGTGCTAATAAATATCTTTTCTTTCTTTCTAAATATTGAAATGGCGAATTAGTGGTCCACCTTTTAACAGTTTTTATTTGTACGGTGAATGTTAGGAGGCACATGAAAAAGGCAGCTTTAAAAAAATCTAATGGAACAGATTAATCTACAGAAATTCATTTGTAGTTTAGAGTTAGAATAGTAACTACGTCTTCTGCCCCCGTATTGCGAGTTATGGCTCATCAAAGAAACTATAAAAGATTGTCATTGTCGAATAAGTATCGAGATTTGTTTCTCGGTATGTTGTTATGATAACAATTTGTCACTAAGTTGTTTTGTAGTGATTAAAGTCTTGAATCGGCTTGACAGTGATATGATAAGTAGTTTAACTATAAGTTTGGAATGCTCCACTTTAAAAACATGCAAAAATAAGTCGCGATTGTCGCGAATCGCAGACGATGAGTCAACACGAGGGTGCTGCGTGCCAGTCACACGCTATCTATTCGTTTATTTAGACCTATTGTCAACCCCTTTTCACCCTCGTAGGGGTATATTTTCTGAAAATCGGTCCTTAGTGGAGCTCCATGACATTTAGGGAAGATAGGTCTCATGTAAATGTCATAGAATGATAATAGAGGAAATAATGTGTTAGGAAATAATGTGTTTGGAAATAATGCATGTAGTTAAAATTACAGTCAGTATAATGAAAACCGGTCACCATGTATGGCCATTTTAAATACGTAGTGCAATACGCATGAAATTATAATTAGTATGTAATATGTATTCTCTTCGACATGTTTAATATTGCCTCATTATCAGGCAGGTCACGGCTTCCGATGGTTTACAAAACTAAAAAGGCGCCAGGCTGGAGGTTGCGCAGAGGTCTAAAGTCTATATAAGACTAGTTTAGGCTACCTTGGATGTTACAAGGAAAAGTTTGATGACCTATTTTACTGTAGACGAGAAATAATTCATATGAGAAATCCATATCCGTTCTAATATTATAAATTGGAAAGTGTATGTGTTTGTTTGTTTGTCCGTCTTTCACGGCAAAACGGGGCGACGAATTGACGTGATTTTTTAAGTGGAGATAGTTGAAGGGATGGAGAGTGACATAGGGTACTTTTTGTCTCTTTCTAACCCCCACTTCCCTAAAATGGGGGGTGGAAGTTTGTATGGAGCATTCCGCAATTTTCAAGGTAGAAAACTAAAAATTGGTATGCGGACTATTTGTGACTAACAAAAAAATCGTGTATCATTTTTTTTGGAAATCTGCACCCAACCCCTTAAAAGAGGGGGTGAAATTTTAATAATATTCTGTTCCGAATTCTCTTCTGTGTTTTAAATCAGGAAAGGGGAACCGTGTTACCCCGAATTTAACGCGAGCGAAGCCGCGGGCAAAAGCTAGTAAAAAATAATTAATGTTGTCTTCGCTGCACGCTGCAAGCTACAAGTGCTATAATTTTATTAGATACTATACAAAGAACTTTTTAACGAGCGACAGTCTTAGAACTTTTTGACGCTCCAAGTCTGAAGCGCTATCTGAACGAGGCCAACCCAAAGTTTCTGTAGTGATACCGTAATAATAGTAACGCTATTAATAACTAGATGGCGCTGAGGCCTGAGAGTACTCTGGCCTACATTATACGGTAGCTTTGGTTGGTCTCGTTCAGATGGCGCTTCAGACTTGGAGCATCAAAAAGTTCTTAGACTGTTGCTGTCTATATAAATGTATAGTCTCTGCTTTTATTTATTCTTAATTATTGTTTCATAACTAGGAACAGATTATGGATGGTACAAGAAGGATATAAATCTCTATGTTACAAAAGTGTCCGTCAAAAGGCGATAAACTGATGGCGCCACAATGATATTAAATTTGATTAAATTAATTTTGAAATTAAAAAAAATTAAATCCAAAATAATTATTTGCGGAGATGAAAAACACTCTGAATATTAATTTTATTTAGAAAGTCATATAAGTATTAAATATCGGTAATTCATTTCAAGTGCTGAACTATACCTAGCGCGACCCGGAGATATTTGGAACTATTGTTTAGTGCTTACCGCTGGACACTTTTTCGACCGTTTTCCTATAAGAGACTTCCATCGAGCTTCCTATACCATGCATAGTACAGATCCTGAAAAATAAAAACCAAACTTATAACCCTTCTGTTCACAGAGCATTAAGTAAAGCACTCACTCCATACGACTACTTAGACGACTGAGGGAGGAGTAAATAGGGCTTACAGTCGCAATCAAATATATCGTAGCGGCCAGGGTACTCGAAATATCTGAACATGCACTTTATCGCCGTGACAATGGAGGCGTTGTTCAGATATTTGTGACCACCTTGGGCGTTCCGATATATCTGATGGCGACTGTACGTTGTAAAACTTGTTATTCAAGCTTTTTGAAATTGGTAGCTGAGTATAGAATGGTCAGGCACACGCATTAAATAAGATGATTTGTAACATACTTGCGAGGAAAAAACAGGTCGATGTTTCGCATGTAGGTAGCCTACCCTTCTCTTCCCTTCCCTTCCTGTAATTCCTAAGTGCCCTATCTCATATTACACTTCCATTTTAAAATGCCCAATGAAAAGTGAAAGGAGATGGTCAATTCTGCGCCACCTGATATAAACCGTATACAGTTTGTACTGCAATGTAAAATAAATACTCATTTTATTACTAAAGTAGACAAAATATTGCAAAGACATGAAACGGGAATTAGAAATACTAAATAAATAAACATTATGTTGATTTTTCCGCGATTAAAATACAGCAAGACAAGTCGTTAACGTCCTTATGGCATTGAAATAAAGTTTAACTTCACCCTGGCCTGAAACGGGATTCTTTTTTGGTTTGACACTGTCAATGTATAGCGTTACATAATCTGCGTTTTAATACTGTTCGGTAAGTTAGAACATTGTAATATTAAAATAGTATCTAAGCCTACGAATACGGAAGTTTAAATTAGAAATCGACTGTATTAAAACGCCTAAAGATTGAAAATGCGCATTTTTGTATTTTTGATCGGAGTTTGAATATTAAAAGTGGGTTTCATAATGGCATAATATCATGCTCCTTCGATAACGAAACGCATCTTTTTTTCAATTTTGTAATGTCAGATACTAGTGTTATCGCACTTAACGGTGGTAAACCTTATCCCTTCGCAATAGGTGTTAGGAATGTTCAGTTAATAGTATCAACGATGGTGTGACAGCCGTCTTTGTTTACCGAAATACAGGAACTATAAATACGATCAAAATATGACTTTTTATTATTTCATCATGATTCCCGTTTTGTTTTCAAGTCCGCTTTTGTACATTATCTTTAAAAAATTGGTACTTTTTTACATTAATATATAATCATAGGCAAGCACGCTTTCAAATATTGTCCTTGTCAGACTCAAGTTTTAAATGCATGATTTTTCAGTTTTCCCATTAGATTTCGCAATATTTTTACCACCATCCTGATCTAGAAATTATGACGATTCTTTAAAGGTAAGAACCATTCTTAAACGGTCCTAAATAATCTGGGCCAGATCACCTAACAAACATTGACGATCTCCTTTAGTACCGACATTAACAAAAGATAACATTATAAATAGGTCGTAGCATTGTAGCATTGTAGTCGCGGTTGACCGAGTGCTGAAGATGTATCGATTGGTTAGACAATAGCCGATTAGCCGGCTTATGGCTATCATTTGCATATTTACGAGTAACATTCAATCGATATGTAAGTAGGACTACTGGGATTGTAACATATTCGAAATGTGTATCATGAAGATCGTTATTTTACTGGTGCGTAGCATAGATGTCAATCACAAAACGGAATCGGAATGTAAAGTCACAATAATATTTTTAAGGTGTGTCTGGCTATTTCTAGACAAAAATAGCATTTGACACACGACAAATAATATATATTATTAACAGACAGAAGTTTTTGTGGCAAAAATGTCAATTGGCTACTTTCCTAAAAAAAAATATTTAGTCCATCAGTTAGATTATCAAAAAACATTGGACACGTATTTTTTATTTTGTCATTCAAACAAAAATTGGTGAAGATATAGCCCGTTAAAGTTCCGCGTGACGTCACATTTCAGTATAATGTGACGTCACACGGAACTTTAACGGGCTATATCTTCATTAATTTTTGTTTGATTGACAAAATAAAAAATACGTGTCCAATATTTTTTGATAATCTAACTGACGGACTAAATAGAATTATATTTTTTTTATCCAGGAAAGTACCCAATTAGGTCCTTTTTACGATATAACTTTCGAAATGACATTTCATAATAAATATTAAGTTTAATGGGTAAAGTAAAAATTAACATGTATGCTGATAATGTTAAAAAAAACCTATCGATGTTATGTTATGGTAATAGTACGTTATATTTTAGAACTTATTGGATTTTTTTATTGCAACAAAATTGTTTTCGTAATCTTTTTATAATAAATTCATGCTGTATGCTGTATATTGTATAATAATATATGCAACTTACAAATTCATATTATATGTACATCCTAACTATCATACATAAGGATATCGATAAATTTATATCGATGGGAAGTCCCTATGACATTTTCATTCCTGCCACAAAAACTTCTATGTCTGATTATTAAAGATATCCGTTTTGACTGAAATATAAATAATTAACGGACATTTTTACTAAAAATATAAGTAACAATTTTATGTGTTAGTATAAATTGACAATGAAACCATGGTTTTTCTTTAACACATTCAGCGCCGAGAACCCGACTGTCGGGTTCTCTGTTCGTAGCTACTACGCGCTCCATATGACGAATACGTGGCTACGGGCTACGAGCGTAGCACGTAGCCACGTATTCGTGGCACTGAATGTGTTAAAAGTGCGTGATTGCGAAGTAATGAAGGTTAATGTGTTTGTTTACATTATTTTACATCTATTGACATTAACCTTATATTTATACATTTAAATATTAGGGTTGTGGTTTCCGTTGTCAAAAAACGATTATCAAATCCAAGATGACTTGACACATACAAAGATGTTAAATTTAAAGGCATCCTTTAAAATTCATGTGAATTCTACTGATTCTGAGAACTTTCCCAAAAAAAAAATCTCTTTTAATAGTTGTGATCCAGCTATGTGATAGCGATATGCTAAAATACGACATGCAGCAAGAGCCTCGTCCTATAAACGTCTAGTAATGATGTCTAATGACTACTATCTATTACAATGACCGTTAATGTTTCTACGTATTAAAGATGTGACGACCAGTCAATTGCCTACCACTTGTAGAACTTATCTCACTATTAACAAGGCTCTTAAATGTTCATTTAAATATGTCATTGATGCTACTACATGACTAGTCGTTATCTCGAGGAAACTCGGAAGGTAAACTAATTATGGCTAACTGTTGAGGCTGCAGAACAACCTGTGTTGGTATGGAAATTAACTCGAGTTAATAAGGAAATTAACCTATTGCTTGACGCTGCACCAATAATTGCCACTCATACTCATACTCATACCCATTTATTTATTCATAATATTTTCAATATTACATGTCAATAGGTTTTATAGCATACATTTAAATTACAATTATATAATATTAAACAAAAAATAGGATTATTGATCACTTTGTTATGTCAGCTTGGAATTAGTAAGTACTCAAATTGACTTTGTTTCTGTCAAGAAATTCAGTGACAGAGTAGAAAGTTTTTTCAATTAGCCATTTCTTTAGTTTGTTTTGCCACTCTCAATCGTATTAGAATAAGCCAGACTAGGGTACCTATTTAACTATTTATTGATAGCGATCCTCGGCTACATATCACGATAATTTGAAACAAAAAAGAACCGACTTCACTTAGACTCCACATTTCAAAAGCAAATGCAATTTTTAAATGGTAGTTAAGTGTTTCTGAATAAAGTTTCTTCTATTCTATTCTATTCTATTCTATTCAAATGCCCGAGCTAGCTTAAAAAATACTTAAATCGCTATAGGTTAATAATAATAATTATTAATAATAATAATAATAATTATAATCTAACCGCGGGGGCAGCTTGTGGCGAGCTGACGGTGAGTGGCGACACCGCGGACCCCTATTCCAGAGGGTCCTTTCCATTTGGCCCTCGCCTCTGTGCTTGCCTTAACTGGCCGGCCAGAGTGGAGTCGCAAGAGCGGGACCTATGCTCCAGGTTGGAAGTGTAAAATGTCATAACTCCGGCGGCCTGCTGAACGGATTACCGGGATCTGGCTACCGCAGACTCACCTCTCGACAACCTCACAGCCCACGCACCGGTGTTGCCCTTGAGCCATCTTTGATGTCGCTTTTTACGGGGGCCCATCTTGCGGCGGGCGAGTCACCGTCTGCCGGAAATAAAATTGGATACCGTTTTATTAGGCAGGCGTCCGGTTCTTGATCCAATAGCCCAGTAGTTAGTCCATACTTTTCACCCAATAGCCTAGTACATTTTAGACTCCATTAATTCTCAATAGTCTTTACACCATGGCGGGTGCTGTCTCTGCGTGCGTCCCATGACACGGGTAGGGGCAGCATCCGCTTAGTGTACCCCTCACTTTTCATTAAATTGTCGAAAGGGCCTTTGCGCGTTGGCTTCAGCTCCGCATATGCCTCCCAAAGGTCCGGAACACAATTGTTCCGTGGTCGGGAAAGACATACAAAGTAATTATAATAATAATTATAATCCTAACTCGTTGACAATGTGACCAACGGTTCTCTGCCTTTTCCCCGAATAACGTTTCCCAAACTGTTTCATTTGCCAACTGTGTCATTTGGTATACTGATATTTTTTCTGAAACTATAAGAATTTCAGGTTTGTTTTAAATAAACCTAACCTAATCATTCTTAATGATGATTATAAAACAAACCCTGAAAAGTTTACGGTTTCAGAAAAAAATGCAATATGCCAAATGACACAGTTGGCAAATGAAATAGTTTGGGAAACGTTATTCGGTGAAAGGCAGGATCCAGGGACCAACTGTGAAGTATTTTAAACAAAAAAGAATTTTATAAATCGATCCAGCTGTCTTCGAATAATCGGTGAACATACATAAAAAAATTGCAAAAAGAAAGATCCCGACGACACGTCATCAAAAATACATTTACAAGCTTTTATTTAGTTTCATCTGTCCCGTTGTTTGTCTGTAATCAAATCTTGTAAAAAAAAAAACTCAAACATGTATTCAGTAAGTAGGCCACAAGGGCACTTTTACACGTCAAAGTAAAAGAGAGAAAAAAAAAACAAACTACACCGGTTCTAACCCTACACCTCTGACCCAAGAAGAATTATGTCCGGCAAGAAACTCGGCGGGACTTATTTTTTCAAAACAACAGTACATCAAAACTAAACAATACATATAAAGTGCGTTGTTCCATAAGAAAACATATCAAACCAAGGTTAGAATAATCAACAATAGGTTATACTTTAAGCAAAATACCAAAGAAAAAAGATGAATCCAAATCTGACTATTTGTAATTAGTCCCCTTCCGTCTAATGCAATATTATTTATGCGATGGACCTGATCTGATGATGGAGCTGGAAGGAATAGGAACTACTCAACATTATCCCTTCGTGTTTGAGCTCGTTGCATTCGTCTTGGTGAGCAGTTAGGGATTTTACAAAGAAAAGTATTTAGCAGTATTAGCCTGCTAAACAAAATTTTTTTGAAAAAATTTTTTGTGGCTCAATAACCTGCTAGCCTAATATGGTCGGATTTTTATCGCCTGTGACCATAGCTGTCACGTTCTAACAAGTATGTAAGTGCGAAAGTGATGCATGACGTGATAGGCGATACAATTATTTAAACCATGATACGCGTTCTGCTCTCTATATTTATTGAAAATGTACTTTGACAAAGCCATTTTTTATGAGGTTGGACAGTACTTAAGACAACAATTGAAGTGAAAGAGTAATTTTTGAAAACTGTAGGATCATATCATATTATATAATGTTCATCACACATAAAGTTCCTTACTGAGGTTAGCCTGAAAACTATTTACAGGCGTTAAACTTATAATCGAACGAGCGGAGCGTAAGCGAATTGAAGTTCTTACAGACAACTTCGGACATAACGGAACTGTCAGCTGGCTACCAAGACGTCTGTGCATTCCGATGGCTTTTTGATTTTGAATAGTTGTTCCGCGATAACTTTAGTAACGTTTTTCTGATCTGTATGAAATTTGTTAGGGTTGTAGTAGAGCTCAATACAATTTGAGAACTCGTTCATGAGCATGATAGATCAAGGGGTTCTGGAGCTAGGAGGCTCGAAAAAAATCATCATTAGGGTCTTGTTATATTGGTCAACTCGTTAGCAAGAAAATCGCGAGCTCTCAGTTCGAGGCGGACTAGATACTACGAGTAGTATTATATAGCTAGGGTTACACACACGGTAGACCTACCCGTCGGATGTGCACAGCGGATGTACATGGCGCTGTTCAGATCTATCCGCTGACACATCCGCAGACTAATCTAATACATAATCTAAAGACCGAAACGTTGGTAAGACGTGGTAGGCATCAAATACGCGCACACGTGTTGCGCATGATTGTGTTGAGAAGAATGCTAAAAATCACCTTAAAGTAAGGGCTAGTATCTATCGGCACAGCGGACCAATAATCCTTTTTGCAATAATTGAATACGAGTAGATATTGATTATTTATGTTTCTTTTCTACCTTGAATGATGTGCTATTGTTATGTTAAAAGTTTATGGTTGATTATAATGTTTGAAATTATTTATGATTTAACGTTATTGCGATCGCTTTAATGAGCGTATAATTAAAATACAATACGGGTAATCTTTATTACACAACCCAATAAATACATAAAGGTGAAATAAATGACTAAAGGTTTTGCGGAGGAGAAATTTTGATTAAAATCACTGCCGATTTTTAGACACCCAACGTTGAATAAGTAAGGTTTAGCGATAAGACCGCCTGTTGTTTACCTCTATTCTGACTTTATGCATTTTCTGTACTGGTTTTCTTTTTGAGGTATTTAATAAAGAGTATTTGTATTATATTGTATTGTTTGTGCTAATGATGTTTTTCATTTGTTTCAGCCTCAAACAATGTCATCTAAGATCACGGACGGAAACAACATTTAAATACGAACGAACGAACGACCAAAAGACCAACAATTGACTATTAATACTGTGTTCATTTGTTTAAAATGGAGACGCGATTCTGAACGCGCCCTAAGAGTGAGAGAGACGGAGCTGGTTCTGAAAATAGCTTGTTCAGAAATAGAGAAAAAATGGCCTCAGTAGGTGACGGGACAGCGGCGAGCATCGCCGGCTCGTGGTGGCGCACAACATGGACCGCCATGGCTGACCTCGCCGAGGCCGTCGACGACCTGATATGCAGCTTCGATTATATGGACACAGCCATGGATAACCTAGTCATGCTCATCTTCATATGGCTCCTCTTCTCCATCGTGCTCCTCGGCATAGCCAAGTGGGCATACAGCCGCTTCAGCAAACCTAAAGCTGTCGAGCCGGAAAAACCGAAAGAGGATCCCAAGTCTACGGCCACTGAGATCGTCAACAGTGCTGATACAGTGCTAGCTACCACAGCTAAAGTTAAGAGTGCTTCGTTTAACTCCTTCAAGCCTAAGCCTAGTGGATTTGTGCCAGCTACACCGCCGAATAAGCGTCGTTTAGGGCGCATGTCGCCAGGCCCTGAGGCTCTTCACAAAAAACATCAGAGCATCATAGTTCCAACTTGTACGGGCCCGGACCCCCCGAGTGTGCAATGGGTGAACGAATTGTTGACGTGGTTATATAATGATCTGGTTATTGTGAACGAACTAGTGCAGCAATGGATTGTGTCCATGAACGAGTTCTCGAAGAAATCCGTGGAAGAGGTAAGGGATTTAATTTTGCTTGATTTTTCTTAACGGAGCGAAATGTATTGCCAATAGATGCATGTTAATACGAACTGAGAAGATATATTCAAGACCGGTCCCAGTTTTATTAGCGTTTATATTTATGAACATTATGGGGGTTGCTTTATGTACTTCCAAGAATATGTCGTGGCTTAACCAGACCGTAAAATTGTCAATTTCTTGATCTGTAGTTTTCTAGCACCAATTGAATTAATGAATGTGGTCGCAGTTCTCATCTAACCTACTTCTCTAGCAGCGATTATAAATCATCGAAAAATTAAGCAAATTTATACAATAAGAATCAGCAGTTGCCTAAATAAACACCCTAAATTGTGCAATGTAAATAATGGAGCAAGTTTGAAGTCAATAAATGCCAAGTTCTTTTATTTGAAAATATTATGCTATGCTTATTTGTAGAAAAGATCTTGCAACAGTTAAAATTCTCTTTGTATTTACTTCAATAAATAGGTATACAATAAAAGTATCGTCAGTGACTACCAGACATTTTTAGACATTGATTTCCCGCTACAATCAAAATAACACTTTGATAAAAACGAAATATTTCAAGTTGAGATACCTATTTCGTTTTTAGCAATTTGATTTCGTTTCTTTGAAATATTTAGTTTTCGTTTTTGATTGTTCAACAACTTCAAAATAACTGTTATTCAATATCTTTTTAAATGTATTAGGATTGAGGGTCAACTTTTCATATATCTACACTTGGCGCCATTTTCTACTGACATATTGGTTGACTAGTTTTCGAGTTTAAACTGTCTTTGGGAACAAAGACTGCATTTTGTGGATGCGCAAGAGTGTTTGTGTAGCGTATCTACTACACATATCTGACGCAACTGTTTATCATCTGTGGTATTTATCTCATAAGGTTCGTGCTAAATAAAGTTGGGCTTACAATCTTGTTTATAACTACAAGCTGAACCTATGGGGCTCTATACTGTAGCTGGAAGACATTTCTAAAACATCAGCTGCAGTTTATTGCGTGACAGGGCTGTAATACTATTAAATTAAGACAATATCGTGGTATGCTGATATTAAAATTAATACAATAACAGATAAATTCACATATCAGTAACTTAACTAACCAAATACGTCATGCATTAAATTAAGCAATAGTTTATTTAGAAATAGGTACTGAAAAAAATCTAGATGTTTCCCAATAAGTCCTGACTTTCTCCATATGTGAAATTAAGCGTAACTTCAGGCTATATTTTTTACGATATGTGAGTTGAACTGAGTTGTAATCAGAGTTCGAAAATATCCGATATTTATTATAAATATCAAAATATCCGATATTTATGATATATATCCGATATATATCAAAAGTTTGATACATATCCATTTTGTATGAAACCCACATTATTATTTTATTGTATTATTTATGTATACTATTTGCATATGTGTTACATTGACATAATAGATTATTTAAAAAGGAACCAAAATGTTTTTAATGTTTTATTTATTTTGGGTACATAAAAATCTTAAAATCCGACAAATTAAACCAAAACATTAAATTACTAACTCGGGCAAAAGCAACTAAAAACCATAAAATAAAATAAAAAATATTTGTTTACATTTCTGCATATAATATAATAAATAAATAAATATTATGGGACAGTCTTACACAAATCAACCTAGTCCCACAGAAAGCTCAATAATGCTTGTGTTGTGGGTACTATACTAGGCAACGATATAAATAATAGTCCGATAAATACTTAAATATGTAGGAAACATCCATAACTCGGGAACGGATATCCGTGATGAAGACATAAATAAATGCCCTGACCAGGATTCGAACCCGGGACCTCCTGCTTCATAGGCAGCGTCACTACCGACTGGGCTAGGCTAGGAGGCCGATATTTTTAACATTTCTGCATTGATATATATCATAAAAAATCAGTGGATATATATCAGATATATATCGGATATATATCATGATATATATCCATTGATATATATCCTCGAACCCTGGTTGTAATTTCACGGGTTGAGGGGAGTTTTTAAGCGTGGGTACTTGGAAACCTAAAATTCATAATATGTACCTACAGAGAATAAATTACAGTCAGTATTCTCTCGTTTAGTAAAACTAGTGTCTATACGCCAATTCATGGGATTAGGTTGTCGAGCGGACCCCAAGCCGGGTCAAACGCTAGGAGGAAGAATGTCAGTATTCTCTCGGATTATCTGTATTATATGACTTAAATACTAAGAATATACGTTTTGAGACTCAGTTTGGAGACCACTTCCTTTAACAACTTTTGCCGGAACTATAAATGTATTCCCATTACAGCTATTTCTAACTTCCATCACGAAATAAGGCACCAAACTTACCCAATTAAGAACATAAATAAATCTACTAAAAACGCTCCATAAACACGAAACACCGAAATGGCTTCAAAGACAAACTGAAATAAATGAACGAACCAAAAGCTTAGCATTTCCTGTAACATCAACAAATCTAATAGCTGTCGGTGTCCACGCGAAACAAGACTTTATATCACATTAATAGAGCTTGTATTTGCTTGTAAAGTATTATTGGCTTGGCTTGCGTATTAATAGGTCGTGTATTCAAAATCTAGATCAAGAACGAACTTTATGGGTAACTTATGTAAACGTAGCGTCGTTTGCCGCTCTGTGTATTTTTATCAAAACTAAGCTAGTAGCTAAAAGCATGGATGTATGAAATTATATATTTCAGTTATATATATTTGAACTAGCCTTTTCCCGCGGCTTCGCCCGCGTACTATATAAGTACTCAAAAAGGATACGATACCCATGTTGATTTTCAGACTTTTAGGGGTTGAATTTTCAAAAAACCTGAAACACGTGTTTACTCATTTATCGTTAGGAATACTCCTGTGAAGTTTCGAATACAATAGTCTAACAAATCTTGATTCGCCATACAAATTTTGGACCTCCATTTTACCCCCTTAGGTATCCTTTCTTAGTGCATCCCTAGACCTTATAATATAAGGAACCTACGTGCCAAATTTGGAATCTCTAGAACCAGCGGTTTGGGCTCTGCGTTGATATGTCAGTCAGTCAGTCAGTCAATCAATCAGTCAGTCAGTCAGTCAGTCAGTCAGTCAGTTTCTTCTTTTATATATTTAATTTAACTGGTATTTTTGGAAGTTATATCTAGATTGTCTGTGTGCTCCGTACCTGGGTATGGGATAACTAGAGAAGTTCTAAAAAATATTCAAGCGTTTGATACTTGAACGTATTATAAATATGAATTTCAAGACGAGTAATGTATAGTAAACATTAATCTGGTAATTGAAGATGTCGCTCTGGTAGCATTACATAGCTATACGAACTTAATGCAATAATAATAAATTTAAACATAAAAAGAACCCACTTCACTTAGATTCCACCTTTCCAAAAGGAAATGCCCGAGCTACTGTAAAAAATATTAAAAATCAGTATAGGTGTGCCTAAATATTTGAAGAGTTCCCTCGTTTTTTCCAGGATCCCATCATCAGACCCTGACCTGGTTACAATGGTACCAACTGTGAAGTAGTCAAACAAAAAAAGAATTTTCCAAATCGGTCGAGCCGTCTTCGAATAATCGGTGATCATTTAAAAAAATTACAAAAACAAAGATACCGACGAATTGGGAACCTCCTTCTTCGAAATCTTGAAGTCAGTTGAAAAGAATTTTCACAGTTCATATACTAGGGCATGGGGTATATAGAAAGATTATACTTCTAGCCACTTGCATCTGTTCTGCATATAGGCAGTATACAGTATAGCGGTGTGTGCATAACTGGAAACATAATTGTACTACGTTCAATTACTTAGTCTCTTCTAGGATTCTTCAACATATGCCGAATTTGCAGTTGCAACACATGGAAACAAATCTAGCTATTTGGAGTACTTATCTAGTCCAAAGAGACGCACCTACACTACAGGCCGGTTATAGCCTTCTGACTCTGACAGTATACTGACGACGGCTAATACGTATTAGTACATATTTTGTTCCTTCTTAACGCATGACAAGTTCTCTTTCTCACTTAGGCAAACGTATAAACGTATAAACGGAAACTAGTTGTCAAATTCAATTTTTTTTAGGAATTGTCCAAGGGTATTGACCCTTGACAAGGAATTGTTCGAGCTACTGTAAAAAATATTGAAATCACTATAGGTGTGCCTATAATATTTCAAGAGCTCCCTCGATTTCTCCAGGATCCCATCATCAGATCCTGACCTAATGACAATGGGACCAAATGTGAACAAACAAACAAAAAAATAATTTTCCAAATCAGTTCAGCTGTCTTCGAACAATCGGTGAACAAAAAAAAACAAAGATCTTGACAAATTGAGAACCTTTTCCTTCGATGTCTTGAAGTCGGCTGAAAAGAGTAATGTTATGTTTTGCTATGCATCTTCCCGATGTTTAGACTCCGGACTCCGCACTTCTGCTCCTGACTTGTACTTAGGATATATTATTATTTACAAATGTTAAGTTTTACTTTACTTAAGGATATACATATACTGTTCGTTATTACATTAATGTTAAGTTAGTGTTTTGTTTAATGATATTTTGTCCACACATATGTAATACAGGTCTGCGTTGTGTTCATTCTTGAGTCCAATCCCGCCTGAGAATAATTAATTGTCAAAGGATTTGTTTGAGTAATAACAGTTCAGCATCATATCGCTGCATATCCGATTTCCCAGGGCCAACCCAGGGCACAATTGACCATAAAACAATGCCGTGAGCAATTGGCGTTGGGTTTTATAGCGTAATGACTGTAATGACTTTATTGGCTAATCACCTCTTTGGCTGCGCTTGCGCCGCTATGCTATTATATTATGCTTCGCCACGAAAAAAGTCTAAGCGAATCCACGCGATGTATTTGCAAAAACACATGTCTGGCGGTCGGTGATGTTACAATGTCAGATTTTGTTTATAATAAAGGAAAAGTAGAAAAATCCACTGAAGTGACTCTGGGATACATGCCCATCGCTCTGACCAACTGAGACTTACCTGATGGCTGCGAATTTCTCCACTAGGTATATCCTTTATGCGTCGTAGGTGGCCCTGCGACATCTGCCGAAGAAGTCTTACACTTCTCGACCGGCCATCGGAATTCCAAGTTTTATAAAAAATTAATTGTATTGTCAGATTTGTTGAGCGAGATCTTTTTTCAAAAATAAAAGTATCAAATGTTCCTTATTCCAATAATAGGCTTAATTTCTACTCAGGGCGGACTATTGAACATCGTACCTAATTATGACTGCGCCGTGCAAGCTTCACGCTCGTCGAATATCAGCGTTTTTGGCGTCAGCCGAACAGCAAAAAATGGATCCTTGCTCCGAGGTTTAGACTCTGATCTCCTGTGCGTACCTATAGCGGCATTTTTTATACAGTCTGCTTATCCCATACTCAACTCAATTCAACTTTAGACCTAGACAGGACTATTGTAACATAAATACGTAGCCTATGTATAATTATGAATTCTAGCAAATGGTACTTACAAACAGGATCATCCCATTCAGATTCGCCCATAGACGGTTCCAGGCCGCCGGTCGCGCCGCCACGCGTAAAAAGACGCCATTACGTAACTGCGCGTGCGCTGCCAAAACACTGCAGCTGTTGCCAGGGAGACACAAAATATACAGAGTGTTACTGCTGGGAATCCATTTAAAGGCATAATCGGTTAATCGTCATCATATTCTAATTACATTAAAATAGATATTTGTACAACAAGAGAAGAAAGTTCATATTTACTTCGAGTGCTAATTTTGAGTCCTGAGCAAGCGAAAGATTATATACTAGAATCACGAGCGTAGCGAGTGATTCTAATTTAGAATCTTGAGCGTAGAGAGGGACTCAAAAGCACAAGATGTAAATAACTTTATTCTCATGTTGAACATACTATTTTTCACCTCAGCAGTGAGAAGACATGGAAAAATACAACCTGGGTGATGCTTAATCCTTCTTTGTCACTTTTTTCACTTGTATTTATTATAATATTCTTACATTTGAGTTCAAAAACCTCAATTATAAGTTAATAACACAAAAAATAATCAAAATTAATTAAATATTTTTAAAATATCTACACCGCCATTTTGACTTTTGTCAACTTTTTTTTAACTGCGTTCCGTAACTACTGTTCGATCACAATACGAAAGATTGTTGTAAGTAATAATATTTTTCACATGATAATCTTGTAATTTTTCCGTTTATACTTATTTGATCTTGAAATAAAGAACGTAAATTATTTTAGGTGTTGTATGGTTAAACATTTCAAAATCAAAATTTGTTTAAATTATATTTACAAATTAGTACTTCTGCGCATTTCGGAACGTTTCGTTCTGACTCTGTTTCAGGGGTCGAATCGAAAGTTTAGAATACGAATTAAAATTAAATAAAATTTGATTGAATGACGTTTAAAATATTTCTGTCTCTCTCTATTTACTAATGACGTGAAAAAGACAACACGAATAGCTTCCGAGTATTTCGAATTTGTATTAGACCTCGCGCGCGGATTGACATCGTAATTCCAAGGTCAACAAGGTCATTTTGTCTCACGCTCGCAGCAAAATTGAGTTTTGCTCACTGTTTTTAGGTATCAAAGAACCCTCGTTCCTGCTGCTGAGGTGAAAAATATATTGACGCGAAGCTAAAAATGATTTTGTATGGAGGTCTGGCGTGCTGTGGGACGACGTATATACCAAATATTTACATTTTTTTAATATTATTTTCAAATAATTTTAGTAATTTCGCAATGTTTATATAGGTTTACGTATAGGACATAGGTTTGTAAGTGTATCAATTGCAGATTAAAAACCTTAGAAATTTAATGAATATTCAA
The DNA here is from genome assembly GCA_947086415.1 of Pammene aurita. Taxonomy (NCBI): domain Eukaryota; kingdom Metazoa; phylum Arthropoda; class Insecta; order Lepidoptera; family Tortricidae; genus Pammene; species Pammene aurita. The sequence continues at coordinate 6,842,570 of OX352314.1, read as the reverse complement.
AATAGTCTACTTAGTCGCTTAATCGGAAAAGTGCATAGGATGCATTCCAAGACGCGAATCTATACATATAATAAACGCGTAAGGAGAAAAAAAATATGTACATTGAAGATATTCTAGAAAAACTTATTCGGGGGGTCTTAGAAACGTTGACTGACAGTGATTTTTGGAATTCTTGTCTGTCTGTCTGTGAATTTGTCCGCGCACTACGTAAAAACTACTGTACAGAATTTTACGAAATTTTGTATAGTAACAGTTTATACCCCGGAGCAACATATAGGGTCGTTTTTATTCTGCTTATTAAAAACATAATTTTCATAAAAAAATAGTTCTCAAAAGTGGTCACAGATGGCGCTGTATAGGTGCCCTGTATACTGTATACAAACATTATTTGAGGACGTCTTTAGATTAAATTAAGCGATTCGGTCTGTTGCGTTCCGCCGAGGTTAAGATTTTTAAATGCTTTCCCAATTTAAGGATTGCGGGTTAAATAATTTTAAAACGTGTTACTTCGTTTTGGAAATTGTAAGTATCCGGACATATATTGTGATCCATTAATACCTGGATGTACTTTAAAGTTACTGAAGCTACAGAAGGTACTGAAACCTATTTACAATATACGTCTAAACAAATAAAACAGGTAGTTAAGATTTGTCCATTTCGATTTACCCGACAGCAAAAATTGTACCGTTTGTGAGATCAATATGTTTTATCTAGCTTTAACAGCTGATTGCAAAAACCGGCCAATTGCGTGTCGGACCACGCATAATGGAGGGTTCCGTAGCTTCAATGGAATAATAACTGGACTAATGCCAAAATGTCGTAGGTATCTGATACCTATGGAAGAAGTTTTTTGTAAATAACTCAAAAATGGCAAAACCGATAATGTTTATAACAATTTTTGTATAAACTATATGATAACGCGCATCTTCTCAAATTTTTTCATATATTTTGGACTTACGGTTCAAAAGTTACAGGGCTGACGCTATTTTTCCGAATTTCGAAGCGATTATGTCTGAAACTAATATTCACTAAATTACAAAATGTTCAAAGAAACCTCAATGTTATTTTTAAAGACGTATTGATTGATGTGCAACATGTTGATATTTGGTAAACAATATTTTTTTGAAATTTATTTATCATGGAGTTATGTATGGAGCGCCCTTTCAGGGGGGTATTTTTTTCTGCAATTTCACTACATAACTAAATAGCGGCATACAAACTACACCTTATGTCTAAATTTGATTAAGATACGTTTCATAGTTTCCGAGTAAAATGGCTGTGACATACGGTCGGACGGACAGACGGACATGACCAAAACTATAAGGGTTCCGTTTTTGCCATTCTGGCTACGGAACCCTAAAAAGGGTAGTCATGAATCTAGTAATTACTAGCTGCTACTTAGCTGTAACGCTGCTGCTGAAGAAATTCTCTCAGCGACGACGCTCCGGGCCTGGGCCTACGCGGTACTCGGCCTATGGCTTTCGCAGATATTGCCGCTCACCATCGGGCCTCCGGCCCTCAGATTTGCTAAGACTCTTCGTCATTGAGTTTTGTCCGAATTCTGACATGCTGCCTGCTGCTGCTGAATAAATTCTCGCTACCACGCTCCGGGCTTGGGCCTACTCGATACTCGGCCTATGGCTTTCGCAGACATTGCCGCTCACCCTCGGGCTTTATGTATGACACTTCACCATTGAGATATGTCTGGTCCCTGTCATGGTACTGCTGCTGACCTTGGCCCTACAGGGTACTCGGCCTTTGGCTTTCTCAGACGTTGCCGCTCACCCTCGAGCGTCAGGCCTCGGGTTCGCTAAGACACTTAATTCGCCTTTAGATTATGTCCGGTCCCTGTCATTATAATGTTGAAGAAGTTCTCGCTGCGATGTTCCGAGCCTGAACCTTACTCGGTACTCAGCCTTTGACTTTCACATACATTTCCGCTCACCCACGTGTCCGCAGCCCTCGTGTCGCTAAAACACTTCGCCATTGAGTTATGTCCGGTCTCTGACATACTGCTTCTGCTAAAGCATTTCTCGCTGCGATCCTCCGGGCCTGTCCTGCGCGGTACTCGCCCTATGGCTTTCGCTCCCCTATTGCCGCTCACCGTGTCACGGCTTCGGCGTTCGGGTTCACCAAAAAACTTGACCATTGAGTTATGTGGGGACCCTTTCATGCTCCTGCTGAAACAATTTATGCTGCCTTTGGCCTTAATTAGATTTTGGCCTGCTGCTGCAAAAGCAGTTTTCGCTGAGACGTTGCGCTCACACGCTACCTCGCACCAGTACCTTCAGCGTTTGACCTTTGTTCGGATCATATTCTCCTGTAGGAACTCGGCCATTAGCACTCGCAGGTCTCGATGCACGCCTATTAGTCAGTTATCTTTATCACGGATGAACTAATAAATTTAGATAGATATTTATATGTAGAACGCGTAACTTCTACACGAATGGCCTGGATAGTAAATGAAAATGACAACACCTCCCACACACGCGGGCGAAGCCGCGGGTACAGCTAGTATATTATAAAAGCATATAACCTACCTGCCTACCTACCTATCTATTCAATGCTATTTAATTGTATTAATGCTGCTATCAAATGCTATTGTCAAACTTAGTTATATTATATGATCAAATGGTGTTCTAAGTTTCTGTCTAGATGCTCCAAGAATTATCTCTTTAGTTACAAATTATTAAAATCAAACACAAACCAGCCATTGTACGCTCGAAATGGGCAAACTGTTGACATCTACCTACAATTGTAAATATATGACATGTACCTTTGTACACAGTTTTGACAATGAATTACCTTTATCTTTATTTTCCTTATCTTTATCTAAAAATAGAATTACAGCTTACCTACTTCATAAGAAAACATTGTAATATTATGTGTTTATGTAAACTAGCTTGGCTCAACACATTGTTTGCAATGCAAGTATTTAAGATTCGTATTTTATGTTATTTGTTATTAAACAACTCCAATGCAGTGTATTGAAGAAGTGTTGACAATGCACGTTGCATAAAGGTCACATTATGTCCATTAGCTGACTAAGTAGATATATTATAATAACAATGTTAAGAAGCATTTTATGTGACCAGAATATAACGTAAAATTGTACACGTAAAGGAAAATAGGTATTAAAGAGAAGAAACCTTGACCTGACACTGACAATGACACATCAACGCAATACGTACAGGAAATCTGTCTAAAAGTATTTAGGTAACTATATTTTAGCAGTAGTAGTAATAAAACATATACAGTGTAAGAAGAATACCTTCTTAATACTTATTTAATGACGCAACTTCCCTAACATGTGCAATATTAATAGTACAACACTTACGAACCGTTTCGTACAAACGACATCAACGCGCCCGCGGTACTTCGCATTTAGGTTTTTCTGCTCTTCGATATAGGAATTTCTATATATACAAACCCGTTTTCACTATACCTTCCGTCCCTTCACCGTCCCTTACAAGTTGTGATTGTGACACCTCTGGAGTTGCAGGCGTCCATTGGCTGCGGTAGCTGTTTACCATCAGGCGGGCCGTATACTTGTTTGCTATCGTCGTGGTATAAAAAAAAACAAAAAGGGCTTCTGAGACAATGTTGCCAAGAACCTTCGAACACGCTACTATAGCAAAGGTGTTAAGTTCGTTTAAAGGATATTTTTGAAAACCTTGGCCGCGATTTGCCGCTGAGGGCGACTGTTCAAGGTTAGTCAACCGTGGGAAGTGGGAAACATTGTTTTGTTATCGATAACACATTGGTAACTGGCAGTGTGTTACCGCTACTAACATTTGCGGGTTACTTCTACGATAAGAATATGCATGTCGGTTTTACATTTATTTTACCAGTAGGTAGGTGCTTAATATGCACAGTGCTCCTGCGAAATTAATTTTTACATGATTTATTTATTACTTTCGACTGGCTAGTCGGCATTAGATTATGGTATGAGAAAACAAGATATGACCAACACTACGTCACAGACACCTCTTTGATTAAATTTTTTGGGTGAATTGGGTCCTACGTAAACTGCAACTCTGGTGATCCTCAACCTGGCCCTGCACTCCGCAAGGTACATGCCACATCCACTAAGTCGGACTGCCAAGGAATGGTATGCGCTCCCGCCATCTGTATGTATTCCCTGACAAACACGATCTTGGTATCTTTAAAGTACTTATTTATAGTGTCCGACCGAAACATGTTTTTTTGCCGAAACCGAAACCGAAACGAGGTTCGGTTCTGGGTCCAGTTTCGGCCGAAACCGAAACTTTGATAGACGTGTTAAATAGTACATATTTATTTCAGTCACATTGACATTGACATGCTGACGCCGTTGTACAGTCACCATCAGATATATCGGAGCGGCTAAAGTGGTCACTAATATCTAAACAACGCCCCTCTTGTCACGACTATAAAGTGTATGTTCAGATATTTCAGAGTACCGTGGCCGCTCTGGTATATTTGATGGGGACTGTACAATGGCGATTTTATAAGTTAAAAACGTTGTGACAGAACTTATGTTCAGATTAAGTACGATGTTGTTCGGCGCGGCCGAAAGGTTCGGCCGTTTTGTGGCCGAAATCGGACCTTGGGCCAGAACACGTTTTTTTTGGCCGAAACTGGCCGAAACCGAAACCGAAACTTCGGTCGGACACTACTTTAAAACAAGAGTGAATAGAATAGGCTATTACTGAACCGTTAAGCTCCATCTTAGGATCTGTCTTCACTTTCCATCAGGTGAGAGTAGGGCCAATCGCTGGTCAGACCCAAATAAAAATAAAGTTAGTTAAAAAATCCCAAAATTTAAAGTTTGAGAATTAAAGTGCTGTTTGTGACGTAGTGATGGCCATACCTTCTTTTATTCTACCATGCATTATGGTATGTTTAAAAATGACGAGCAACGCAGCTGAAAATATAAAGATGGCGTCATAGTGACGTCACGCGATGGCGTATTGCGTGACTCATTGTCTTCAGGAATACATAGATGTTTAATTATGATTCCCAAAGGAATGGTTCTAATAAACTTATGTCAGAGATTGGCTGGATTGGACTGCTTCCTGTGTTGTGCCGCACTTACAACGGTAATCTGCGGTCGCGATTTTGGTTTATCTCATCTCGAATGCGCTTCCCTTCCCGCTTGATGAAATGATCACTCATACATTCCCGAAAAGATGACACATATGCCATGATCTAATGTTAGTGGCATTCGGGATGTGAGCATCCAAACAGATGCACTTAACGTTTTTTGCAGTTCTCGGACGATATTATCACATTACCAAAATTTAATTTTCGGGTTCGCATTTTTTCAAATGGTAAATAATACTTCATCGTACCTTCATCGTACTCTAGTGAGTCTGGGAGTCTATTCGACATGGCATAACTGACAGTCGCATGCGAGACAACTATGATATCACACTTTTGTGACAGTTGATTCACCTAACCACCTACGTCAAAATCAACAGGTCTCGCTAGAGGAATTTCTCTATTGGCATGGGCGCCATTTTATTGTTTTGACGTTGACGTCAGTAAATTATGGGAATCCCACGTAAGGCATTTGTTTACCTCTAGTAGGTAAAGAGAGCCTTGAAGCATTTTATGAAAACTCATTTGAAAGCGACATCTCTGAATGTCTTCTGAAACTAAATACGTGTGTGAGTATGTGTGTAAATCATACGTGTATTTTCGTGCTACAATACTAGGCTAGAACTAGGGTAGTCTACATAGACGGCTTACAAGCAATTTTTTAGATTTGACGATGCATTTTTGGGTGTAGCAACTATGACGAAACCTGTGCTTTGGGTAAAAGATATGTGACAAATATTACATATTGAATAAAAATGACTGGTATTAATGATATTAAGATTTCTTGTAACCAATAAATGTTTTTTGTCACAAGAAATAAAACAATACATTGACTTGTAAACCGACCACGTAGATCCAATATTATGTAGAATAGGTTTAGTGTAAATAAATTATAATATCAAGAATACAACCTTGATATCTATCTCACGTGTTTATATCGAGACCCGAAAAAGTGAAAGATTACAAAATTATAACTAGTGTATGGTTAAAAAAGTGGTATCTTGAGCGTTGCGGGGGGCACTAGAACCAAACAAACTGCTGCCGAGAGTATTACAACAGTTTTCACCACGCCACGGCAAAAAAATACAAGCTTAGGTAAATACATAAAACAAAACAAATTAATGCTGCCAAATATTTATGGTTCAAAATCATCGTTCTATAACGTAAAGTAATAACTGTTCTCCCTTGTGAAAAAAAATCAATTTTACTGACGCTTTAAAAAAAAATCAAGATAGGCGGTGGTGCTGATGTGGTGAAAAAGCATTCATACACAAGAAAATAATTTTAATAAGAAAACCTAACTACTAATAATATAATTATTTAATTTTGCAATGTTTCTGTCTGTTTTAATACCTACTTATAGTGCTGCAGTCTTTGTTACGTCAACGTCTATGGAAAGTTTGAGGCATTTCAAAAACATCAGAAATAAATTAAATTCGAGAAATAAATGAATCTTACACAAATCGAACTGGGCCCACGGTAAGCTCAGTTAGGCTTGTGTTATGGGTACTAGACGATATATATATATATATATTAGATAAATATGGATAAATACTTAAATACATAGAAAACATCCATAACTCAGGAACAAATATCTGTGATAAACACACAAACAAATTCCCTGACCAGGATTCGAACCCGGGACCTCCTGCTTCGTAGGCAGGGTCACTACCGACTGGGCTAGGAGGCCGTTATTTCTATCGGTAGCCTGGTAGTCAGTGCCTTAAAGGATTGTTTGACATTTGATACTTCACGCAGATAAACATAGTAGAAAAATGGAGCAACATTATAGTAATTATCAAAACAAACTCTGGTAGCCTGGCGGCCAGACGCCCGACTTACGCTCTAAGGATCGCGGGTTCAAACTTGGCTCCTACTACTGCCTCCTAACTTAACTAAGGTTTTAGACACTTCAAACAATTTGACACATATTCTTCATAGATTCTAATCTAATGGAAGACTCTTATATTACAAAGGTATTCCTAATCCTGAGAGTTGAGGATGTTATGGAAATATAAACATATCAGGTAAATAAATACAGTGCACAGTAGTACTAGTCATAATCCTCATGATTATAACTAATTGCCACTAACAAGACCCAAGTTTTGAATTACTATTTAGGAGACTCGGGATATGAAAACCAATGGGTCTTCATTTCAAAAAAGAAGTTGACGTTTACTGCAAGTAAATGTAATTGTGTATCTGACTGACTTACGTGTAAGTTATATTCCAATATTATATCATAATATATTTCTTATATAATGAATTGATATGGTTACACATGGCACTTTAAACTATACATACTTGTTTCTTTAAACATCGATTTTTTTTAAGGGTGTTCAGTTTTTTAGCTGCTTTCGCCACCGCATCTGTATGTTTATTGGATCCGGTGAGGTGAGAAGCCGCCAGTGTGTCTACGCATGTAGTATCCCACATGCACATGTACATGGGGAATGGCTATACAGCCGCATACAGTCAAGGCGTTGTAGGAGATTTATTGCTAGTGGCTTGCTTAATCTGAGGAAATCTACTCTAACATAGCATCCAAATTACACAAAATAATGCAGAGCACAGTGAATGCAGGGTACTGTAGAGATATTCCCAACAGCAGGGTGGAAGAACACCTACAACTCATCGCACTTTTTGATGTTTATCCATTCGCTCCTCGGCCAGATATCGACATTTCTTTTATGGCATGTTAATTGAACTTTAGGTTAAATAGGTAATGCCAATCATATTATATTTTAACAGTTATATATTTTTAATAAATACCTACAATTAATAATCATAAAAATTATAAATATTAATGTGCTCTCAGTGTAAATGTCTTAAAATCATATCAATTTTATAATTACTTCTAGAGGTATCTTACCTAGTTTGAATAGTCAGAAATCAACTTCTCGCAAAAGTTTCGTGGGGGCAATTACTAGAGGTCGCCTCCATCATTACTATCGGTAGCCTGGTAGTCAGTGCCTTTAAGGATTGTTTGACATCTGATACTTCACTACTTAAACATTATAGATACTGGTGCCGGCTATACTGTAAATTTATCAAAAATCTAAAATTACCGGTCGGCTTCCATATAGCGTTGACAGCGTTGTAGAGCCCATCACGGAGATATTGAAAACATAAGTCTTAAAGGTCATAAATGGGCGCTAATTTGTGTGGCGTCAAGTTGAAAATACAAAAAAAATACGTTAATTTATCGTTACGCTTAAATTTTGACACACGGCGAAGCCCACTTACTTAACCACCCACAAAATCTACATACTTACCATATTTAAGGCCATTACGGTGGGCGTATAAGGTTTTAAGACCAGTTGAAATCGCAATTTGTTGAGCCTTAATTTATTTTTGAGCTTACTGCTCGAAATTTTTACAGAAGCTATACGACCCGTTTAGTAAGAAAATACCAAATTTAAGACCATATCGGTGGGCGCATAAACTCAAACTCAAACTCAAACTCAAACATAAGGATTTAAGACCATTTTAAGAAATAGTCGGCTTCATAACATCAACTGTAAGACACTCCTCCGTCTACAGCTCAGCCAGCCTCGTAGGTAAAGTCACTAAAATCGTACAGGACCCCCACCCCCAAACCATGGAACTGTGGGCTTAGAGGAGGCCAAAAAAGCTTGGTGAAGTGGTTGGCGGGTCAGGATGTTTTTACCCATCCAAATGGCCATTGGAGCTGGGACGACGTATTGTGCCAAATTTCTTATGAGTCACTCACTCCTAAGCCGCAGCACTGGCTACCGGCTTACCCGTCACCAAACCTCCTGTTTGGTGACGAGAGGACAGCTTTTCCAGACACTGTCAGTAATAATGACATTATTTCTCTACTCATCTTGCTCATCTTGCTCATCCTTCATTCATATACATAGAAAAGGATGGGTACAGAAATATTGACATTATTACTGGATAGAAATAAGTCAAATAATAATAACATTAAATAATTAAAATACTTAAAAAAAAAGAAAAAGAAAAAATATATAAATGTACAAAAATGTATAACATAAAAAAGTTAAAAACTAAAATAAAAACGTCCTTTAAGGCTTTTCCACAAAATATGCACTTAATGAATACACACAAATCATATGTAAGTTAACCAGTGAACGCACCGGGTAGTTCGGTTTAACTGGTCCCTATGCACAACATTACATTGTTGCATTGCGCTTGGTGTTACCGAGCGCCTTTGTTCTTAACTCGTCCACCAGTTTTTGCATTCTACCCTCTCCCATTTAGCTTTAAGATAAATATTGTTTTCTCAGTAAGTGATTTATGTAAATCTTTTTGAGAAATAAATGTCTTAAACCGTATAGTATCTGGACCGGCACCTGATTGATTGAAATCTGATTCCGGCTTTGAGTCCGTGTTTGTGCTCCACACAGGTGTTCTTGCGGTACTTAAGTAAATGCCACATGCGTGCCTGTGGGATGCTATATGCGTAGACACACTGGCGGCTTCTCACTTCACCGGAACCAATAAACAAGCAGGTGCGGTAGCCAAAGAAGCTGAAAAACTGAAGACCCATAAAACATTTTTATACCTTTCGTAGTCGAGACCCTTGGCGCGTGGGGACCCAGTGCTCAGTAACTTTTTAAAGAACGCAAAAAGAGGCTCGTCGACTCAATTGGTGACCAAAGAGCTAGCAGCTTCCTCGCTCAACTCATAAGTTTTGCGATACAGCGGAGAAATGCTGCCACCATCCTCGTTTGTTAGTTTCTAACATGTCGATACATATAATATATCGGAACCTCGACCAAACAAATACCCATGGTAAATACCCCGTTTTAAATAGTTTTTGTAACTTCCATAAAAAAAATTGCGTTCTACGACGTTAAAAAAAAATTGTTTTATTTAGAACGTCATATAAATATTGAATACCATTTCTTTTCAAAAATAAAAAAATATAAGGATGAACATTTAAAGCATTCTTTTAGAAACATGAATGAATGAATGAAAGATTTATTCATGACAGTTACAAAAAACATAATAAACAATAACATATACAACCCGAAACATTAATTGCCACGAAATCGTCGCAATTCAGCGTTAAATGCCGGCAGGGCCAGTGCTGGTCTTCCGTTGCAACCATTTGACGACACGGCGCATTGATGCCACGATCACATCCCCAAAGTAAGAATATCTTAATCAAAACAAGAGAAAAAAAACAATAAAAAACAGGAAAAAACACATATACCTGTTATACACTTTATAACGGCATGTTAAACTATAAGCCACTTAAACATGGATATCCAGTTATGCGTGTGCCAATTAAGTAAATTTTTGAAACTATTTAAAGTATTTTTTTCAAGACTGTCCTGCAAGGTTAACTTTTACGGTTTAAAATAAGGCGGTGAAGTGCCTTGTTTATGGTCAAAAAATTTGGAGTGGTCAGCTCAAAAATAATACAAATGCAAAAATTGCGATTAGATTCGAATCTTAAAATAGGCATGATGAGACATATTGATTTATGCAATACAATTTAGTTGATAGGATGCAAAATGATCAATATATCCAGCTAAAGTGAAAATTTATGAAGTGGCTCAAAGATATCAAGCTGCAAAATTTTACGATTTTGGAAAGTGTGAATTGAAATGATTTTTAACATTGTACTGTAAAATAAATTGTATGGCAACCATACACATAAACGCAACGTTTCACTGTAAAAATAGCAATTTCATATTTTTTCCATACTTAAACAGGGAAACTATGTGATCGTGACGTCACTTTTGCACGTCATTTTGTTAGGAGCGTTTTGAGAAACAAATGCAAATCTCGGACTTAAAGTCTCATTTCTGACTTTTCTGTTGCTTTAACGCAATTGGCCCCATATAGACATTTGATCCTCACAACAAAACGAATCGATTGATACCATACATGAAAAAAATTCACCATGCCTATTGTATGCTCCCACCGGAATTTGGTATGTAGGTTATTTGAAGTAGACTTTACCGTGAGTACAAATTTGGAGCGGTAAAACCACTGATTAATTAACGTTATTTTCTTGTATTTTCAACTTGACGCCATATGATATGATATGATATTTATTCAAGAACAATTTACATCGTGTTATACATACTAGCGCCCATTTAAGACCTAGTAAGACTTATTTTTTCATGATCTCGAAGATGGGCTCTAGATCGCTATATGGAAGTCAACCGATAAGATTTTTGATAAATTTACAGTGGGGTGGGCTAACAAGGTGTAATCTGTGTTTGTATCACGGATTTATATGAAGTGGATCTTTTTCTTAAACCTTGTCCCTAACCAAGGATGTGCATTTCTGTCATTGAATTTGACAACTAGTATCCGATACGTTTGCCTAAGTGAGAAAGAGAACTTGCCATGCGTGAAGAAGGGACAACATGATTCGTAACGTCAAAGAGGGACCTCTGTATAGTACTATTGTTTACTCGGTGCCCTAGCCACAGTTGAAAATTATTACCGAGTAAAAGACTCGTTCATAGGCGACTAGCATAAAACCGGCCAAGTGCGTGTCGGACCACGCATAATAGAGGGTTCCGTACCTTCAATGGAATAAGAACCAAACTAATACCAGATGTTATTTTTAAACACCTATCGATTGATGTGCAACATGTTGATATTAGGGGAAAAATTGTTTTTTGTAATTTAGTTACATGGAGCGCCCCCCATAAAAATATTTTCTCCTTCAATTTAACTACATATAGTCTGGCCAGCCAACGAACGTAGTAGCAATGTACACCGACCAAAAGTATGACAACACTAAGAATCAGTGAAAAAAGCAGCAATGATCATCAAATTCTATGTTTTTAATTTTAGTTGGTATTTCCACCCCTTTCATTACGTGACATTCACGGTGTGTAAAAAGGAGACGGATATATTTCGTCTGATCTGTCATCAACTGTAACAAATAATCTGGTTGAGGCAATTGACATATGCCATAAAAACGAATTTAAATTCAATGTAGAACGTTGCAGGAGTTCTATCTCACTCGCGCTTAAGACGAGAGAGTGAAATGCACTAGAAACAAATTCAATGTAAAAGAAATGTGAATTGAAATGTTCGTCACGAACACGGTGTCTAATCACAAAGGGTTGGAACATGTACGTATTTTGAATTTGCCGCGCTTTACTACTGAAAAAATGGTTTGCCAGACTATAATTAAATAGCGGCATGAAAAATACACCTTATGTCTAAATTTTATTTTATTCGTCTTATAGTTTCCGAGTAAAATGGCTGTGACATACGGACAGACGGACTGACGGACAGACAGACGGACATGACGAAACTATAAGGGTACCGTTTATGCCATTTTGGCTACGGAACCCTTAAAAGTACTAAAAACGGTCCGATAGAGAGCATAATAGTGGGGGGCGGTGCCTCACTCGCACTCGTTACAAAATTGTCAGATTTTACACATATTCACATTTTGATTGTCTGATGACGTCATTACCTCCTTAGTCAAAACGAGACACTCCCTTAGATAAGCTTCTCTGTCGGCCTCACTTTGTGACCGAAGAATGAGATCCACTTCATATACATCCATGGTTCGATACCTACGTATACCTACTAAAAAAAAACACCAAACTCTCTGCCATGGGATTCCCAATGTCCTGTCAACATATCTAAAATGGTGGCCATAGCCATAGACAAAACGCTCTAGCGAGACCTACTGACAGCTTGACAGTTAGGTGTATCACTCTATCACCTAGTGAGACAAGTGTGAGAGCAACGTCTCGCAGTTTGGCATCTCGAATCGCGGCCCTGATCACCGTAACTACATTGACTACTTATTCAATAATAAAATATGGAAGTGCCGTTTTAAACTTGTTTTTCATACAATCACGTTTAAGGGCCTCCGAGGATCACGTGACGCTTTCTATACAAAATGAATCGTCGGAAGTGTCGTGTAGAACGCGGATCGCTACAGCGTGAACCATCCTTTATGATGACTCATCTACACATTGTGCTTGGAAAATCGGTGCAGAGATAGCGTAGTTAGAGTCTAAGTAATTGTGGTAGGTAGAAATACGAGTATATGAAATTGGATTAGAGTGTATTGCAAGCAAAGCTGCTTTAACCACAGCCATTAGCCAGCGTTCTCGTAGTCGTAAACCGCGGTAACTGCTCTGTTCTGGCGAGCAACCTGGAATTTCTTTTATGACATTTTTACGACCGTTTTATGACGACATTATGACGACTTAATTTTGCCAAAAAAGTTGTCAGGGAAGAAGTTACATTTTAAGCTATGCTTGCCCCAAACGGCCATTTTGAAATTCAAGTTTAGGCATAGAATGAATATGGAATATTAAATGGATATCCCTCTCAACTTACTATCCATAAGTACCGTGTATTACAAAATCCGTTTCATCATGATTGATCCGTGTAAAATAGGAACATCTGAATTTACTCGTATGCGAGATCTAAATTCAAATCTAAATTCAAAAGGAAACGGAGTAAATTCGTAAAAAATATATATCTATTCTGAATCATTGACATTTAATTTTATTCAGCATCAGAATTCAGTTGTTTCCCTAGCACCCGATTTATGAAGGTAGTTATGATGAATATGCTGATAATTATTCTTTGTAAAATAATTTAGATAATAAAGGTGAAGAAACGATAAAAGAATTCATGTGTTCGTCGGCGCCGACGTAAACGTATATCTGGGTCAATGCGGGAGATTTCAAATTTAGAACGCGGAACCGCTGCATCGCTGCGGCATGCTCTATCAAAACAAACGTTTCCTACAACCAAGTTGGAATCGGGAAACAATATGCATATCAATAATTTTAAACAAAACAGATGTGAAGTCTCACTTAGACTCCACCTTTCCAAAAGGAATTGCCCGAGCACTCTAAAACACATTGAAGTCACTATAGGTGTGCCTATAATATTTGAAGAGTTCCCTCGATTTCTTCAGAATCCCATCATCATACCTGGTTACAATGGGACCAACTGGGAAGTATACTCTTTCAAACAAAAAAAAAATCCAAATCGGTCCAGCCTTCTTCGAATATCGGTGAACATACATAAAAAAAACCGGCCAAGAGCGTGTCGGGCCACGCTCAGTGTAGGGTTCCGTAGTTTTCCGTCCGTCACAGTAAGTGTCCCCACTTAAGAGTTAAAATAACACTGCCATGTAGGATATGATATGAGCGTTCCACGTACAGCGACATCTATCGGCAAATTAAGTAAACTATTGCGCGCGAGCTTAAAGTATGGAAGATGATTTTTTTGGGATAATTCTTTATTGCGTGAACCGATTTTCACCATTTTTACTTTATTTGAAAGCACGTCATTTCATTGTGATTTTGTAGAAATTACAGGTACAATAAACACCTGCTTATACGGTTAAATTACAAACTTAGTTCAAAAATGATTTTGTAATTTTTTTTCAAAAACTATTCAACCTATCAAGTTCAAAATAATTTTCCTAGAAAGTTTTTATAAAGTTCTACTTTTGAGATTTTTTTCATATTTTTAAAACTTATGGGCCAAAATTTAGAGGGGGGGGGGGACACATTTTTTTTACTTCTGGAGCGATTATTTCCGAAAATATTTACATTATCAAAAAATGATTTTAGTAAACCCCTATTCATTTTTAAATACCTATCCAACAATATATCAACGTTAGGGTTGAAATGAAAAAAAAAAATCACTCCCCACTTTACGTATAGGGGAGGTACCCTAATAAAACATTCTTTTCCACTTTTTATTTTACCACTTTGTCGGCGTGATTGATATACATATTAGTACCAAATTTCAGCTTTCTAGTGCTAACGGTCGCTGAGATTATCCGCGGACGGACGGACGGACGGGCAGACATGGAAAAACTATAAGGGTTCCTAGCTGACTACGAAACCCTAAAAAAGCAAAAACAAGATCCCAACGAATTGAGAATCTCCTTCTTCGAAATCTTGAAGTCGGTTGAAAAATACTGACTTGCGCAACAGAAAAATCTAAATGCACATATTATCAAAGCTTTGATAGTTAGGTTAGGATTATTTTTTGTTGGGCTTTTAAATCCTAGCAGTTCGTATGTAGAATTTATTAGGGAATTTAACCTATCTGCCACTTTTTGATGCAAATGGCTACTCGGACAAACATTATTTCCTGCGCAATCATACTCCTATCGCCAGTCCCGGCTTTCTGACACGGCTCGATTTGAGCCTGGGGCTTGGCAACCTAATCCCATGAATAAGCGTAGACACTAGTTTTTTCACAAGAGCAACTGCCATATGACTTTCCAACCCAAAGGGGAAACTAGGACTCTCAATAGTCTCAATGTTTTCCTTCACCGAAAAGCGATTGGTAAATAGCAAATGGTATTTCGTACCAACAGCAACCCATGTACGGCGCGGGCGATATATATCCTAATTCGTTAGGAACAAAAAGGAATTATAATATTATAAATATTATTAATTATAATATTATAAATAATCATAATCATCATCTCAATAAGGCTTGTGTTGTGGGTACTAGGCGACGATATGTATAATAGATAGATATAGATAAATACTTAAATACATAGAAAACATCCATAACTCAGGAACAAATATCCGTGATGAACACACGAATAAATGCCCTGACTAGGATTCGAACCCGGGACCTCCTGCTTCATAGGCAGGGTCACTACCGACTAGGCTAGGAGGCCGTTAAAGTTAAGTAATAAATGGTAAATAGTTTGTTCTTACACATTTTAAAAGACAGAAACGATATATTCATTAAAATCCTACAAAAAAAAAACGCTTGTAGTTCGCGTGTACATATTTGTGGCGGTTAGCGAATAACGATATTTTGTAGGATTTCATTGCGTAAATAATACTAGTATCATGATATATCCGTTACACTAAAAATATTAGCTATTATTAATTATTTCCAATTCCCCATACTAGCCGCCCGTAAAATTACTGTTGGTACTATAACTGGAAATTCACCGATCGTTTTTGGGCCGATTAGAGTCTCCTTTGGTATCAGCACCGGGTTGTGCTGCAAGAGGCTGTATTAGGAACATAATTATATGCTCAACTACTATGATCACAATATGTTAATTCTATCTTATGTAAACAATTGAATGAATCAGTGTATTTATGTTTCTTCGTGAGATGAGTTCACATCTCAATTTAGTTGATATTGTAAGTCAAAAGGTCTGTAAGATTGGCGGGCGTTCGATAAGAGAGCTATGTAGCCCGCGAGACGACCTTCATTCAAGTTAAGTCACAAATTATAGTTTGCCAATTAACTGCAATAATTGAATTAGCCGTCACCTTTTGAAATATATATTGTTGTTTTGTGTTTTATTTATCAGAACGCTTTTGTTTTTAAAATAGTCGGATTTTCAGAAAGGTCGCTAATCTACCTCTGGACCTTACCTAATGTCTTCTTCATAATGGCTTTTTTATAATTTAGAGAAAAATTACGGATTCATTACGAAAAATCGGCGGACAAATAAAACATGCTTCGCAACATGAACCTTTTACACATGTTAAAAAATACAGCGTTTTTATGAACATAAGATTTTAAAGTTTACCTTGGTAATAAATCTAAACGTGCAATATTATGTTAAATAGTAAATGTTTACATTGAAGATTCGTTATAACAGGTAACTAAATGATGACGATTGAAAAAAAAATACATAATCAGATGGGTTCATATCTTTATTTAACGTTAAAATTATAAGTCATTGGTTTGGGAGGTTAAGAAAAAAATCAAGTCCAAACGATGACCTTAACTCTTGTTGCGTCATCGTACTAATAATTTTGCTAATCTCAAATTTGCATCCAACGGTCGTTTGTATAATATATTCCTTTATTTATAAGAACTTATAAGAACTAAATCAAATGGACCTTAATTCTTTCGTGTTGTGTTGAGAAAAAATAACATGAAACCTGCCGTTTGTGCTTCTGGTTTCAGATAATGATAGGTACCAATGGTGTAAGGCTTCCTGCAGGCGTTAAGGGGCTTTAAATAGAACCCTAAGATTCTCGATTCTCGAAAAAGCTCAGCTATTTTCACACTCGTGACGTTTTTAAGAATCATGCATGGAATTAAACGTATGTGCTCAGTACAGTGAGTTAATATACATAGGTGTGAATGAATGAATAACTTGCGTGTGACTGTGTACATACTAGAATGTTTTTTATACCGGTAAGTTAGCTAAAACTAAAAGTGATTATTAATGCGCTCACCGGGTGACACATCCGACACGCGTCGTGACTTTCATATTGACACCAGACTCGTCTCGTCCGTCAACTAGATACGGGGTTATTCTTAGCTAGAACTTAACGTCAATGCATGCGCTGTTCCTCTGAAAATACTTGGCAAGCATTTACCTTCATGTTACCTTTACCTTCTGTTTACATTCACGTTGAGATTATGTGATTAATGAATCTAATATACTTTAGTAATATGGGATAACGGTATTCTATTGAATTTATTCAATTTTGTTGTTGTTTGTGTATGGACACTAGTCTGAAATAATGAAATTGAATTAAATTAAATTGCAAGTAGGTATAAAATACTTATAATAAAACAATTGCTAAGCGTACAGAAAATATATTAGACATTTAAATTATAATTAGATTAAAATACGAAATACAAATATGTCAACAATAAATAAAGTATCAATTAATTATCTTAATTTAAATATTATTGAACTTGAAGAACAAAGGAAGTTATGATATAAACTTAAAAAAATTATGCTACTACCATTGAAAAAACGCGCCTAATAAGAATCTGCTGGCACAGCTCCACCGAGTTTTATTTTATCAGCAATTAAATAACAGCTGACATTCACGGCGTTGCGGCATCGGCATTATCGGCACAGAGCTTGTGTTTATTATTACTCCTAGTTTCCGCGCGGCATTTGGTGACACGTGTGAATTCACGGACGGGACTAGTCACTAGACTTATATATAAGAACACTTTTATGATGTCACGTTTTTCGGATTCCTATTGGGGAAGGTACCTAACCATACATTCAATTGTATTAATTTTTATCTTCATAAAAGAAAGCAACGAGGGCGCAATACCGACTGCCAGCCGGTGATCAATTTCTGATCAATAGAGCTTGTTAAGGGTGATTTTGCGCCGGTGCTGCCAGAGATTTTGACAGCGTATTTGGTTCATCCGACACGAGCGACGATAAACAAACCGCACTTACTGAGAGAGAAGTTCTGGCCATAAATTGCAGGCTTCCATGCTAGCTACTGGGTGAGTACACCCCAGCCCCCTCTCGATTAAAATTAGAGCGACGGCCAATTTAGATAGCTTCCAAAAAGTGACAAGACTAAATAAAAACTGACAAGGCCAGCGTTACCACTAAACTTGTTTATTATTACACACTGTTTTTATCCTTGACTGTAAGAAGACTTTTTTGATTTAACATAACATTAAGTTATTACAAAGACGAAAAAGTGAATTAACCGAAAAATCTGTATGTAACAGCAGTTAAATAAAAGCTGACATTGACAGCGTTACCGCTGAGTTTGTGTTTATTATTACATCAGTTTCCACGCGATATTTGATGACACGCGCGGATTCACGGTCGGCACTCGACCTACGAGTATGCTCGGCGACATGGAGACTATATGTTATGGATACAGCATTTTATTTTACTAATGAATGAGAGCTGAAAGTTGTAGGTAATCTTTTTACGTAATTATTCTAAAGTGACCGTCATATCATATAAAAACACGTTGTGTATGATTTAGTTTTGTTTACGTTTACATACCTACCCGAAAAATCCTCCGCTCTTCATCTATCTATCGCGGGCCGTATTGAGGCTGTCCTTACAACAAACGTTATTTTTTTCGGCCATTTTGTATTTTAAGGCAATATTGCCTTAAAGTTACACATTACGAATTGAATAAAAGTTTTTACTTGATATAACAGGCCAGGAGTAATCGTACCTACATTAATTTGACCCATAGCAATAAACTAAAATAAATCGATAAGAGAATCGATGGCGGCGCTCGCGGCGGGTGAAGGCCGCGAGACAAGGTCGGCTCGTGATGCCGCGTTACATCGCTTTTATAAATACTATTTTACATTCTTATAACTATTAACTAGTATAACTGCTATATTAGCCAGGCGACGCTAACTTTGCTCCGATTTTGCAAGTGATAGTGTTCTACAGACACTGCCAGCGGGCCACCACGTGCTTGGAGAGATCTTCAAAATAAATAGCAAAAACAAAGATCCCGATGAATTGAAAACTTCCTCCTTCGAAATCTTGAAGTCAGTTGAAAATGGGACAGCACAAGTAACTGGCGGGATTATTTTTAACAGATAGTATGAAAAATGATGTTTATGGTGGCAACTCCACATATTGCTGCATATCTCATGTGCAGTTAGCGTTGTTGGTTAGCTAACGAGCTATTAAAGGCTACAAGTTTTGAGTAGTATTCTATTCTAGTCTTGCTAAAAGTAATTGCCTAAGTTCCGGGCAGAAGGTGGAATGTCTATGACGGATGAGTGCAATAAACATTTTTCAGTTTGACGTTGAAAATTTGTAAGACTGTTAGATGAAGACAAGCAGAACTGTTAGATTTCCAATAACTAATATTCATTTCTGATTAGACTGAACTAACATCTTCGCTCGAGTTTTAGCCCTGTTTACGGCTATTAAAATATTTGAGCTTAATGATTGAACGTTACCTTAGATAATTGAATTAGGTACGTTTACTTAATATATTTAGTCCACCATCCTCGCGTTTCATAAAATAATAGGCGAATAAAGAGAAAAATCGTGTCAAAATCATGTTGTGTGGGAGCTCCTTGTGGGAGGTTTTATAAATTCTGTTTATTTTTGCTATAGCGGCAAAAGAAATACATCATCTGTGAAAATTTCAACTATCTAACTATCACGGTTCATGAGATACAGCCTGGTGACAGATAAGAACAGCAAAAAAATCATGTCTGTTGTATGGGAGCCCCCTTAAATATTTATTTTATTCTGTTTTTTAGTATTTGTTGTTACAACGGGTGATAACAAAAAAATGAGAGTAATTTTCTTTAGACATAAAAATTAAACTATTTACGTAAACAAAATAGTTTGTTCATGAAGTTGTGGCGATGTCTTAGAGGTTCTTTTATTGGATTATGCGATGTTTATGCCATTATTGTTTCTACCTAGTAGCGATTCTACACGATACGAATTCCACACAGCTGAAGTTTATCACATGCGTTATTCTTCACAGTCATTATTTCTAAACAATCTTGACTCTACCTAGTAGCGATTCTACACAATATTAATTCCACACTGCCGAAGTTTATCGCATGCGTTATTCTTCACACAATTATATTTCTATACAATTGCAATTAACCATTATTGTTTACATTCGCTGGGTGAGAAGTATTAGGTGGGGGCAATACGAGCAATATTATCTATCCACAGGTATCAGTGAAAAGCTGATCAGCTCTACTAAGTTGAACGTTTTCTATACTTTCGATCTATCCCACTTTAACGGCCTCCTAGCCCAGTCGGTAGTGACCCTGCCTACGAAGCAGGAGGTCCCGGGTTCGAATCCTGGTCAGGGCATTTATTTGTGTGTTTATCACAGATATTTGTTCCTGAGTTATGGGTGTTTTCTATGTATTTAAGTATTTATTCATATTTATCTATTATATATATCGTCGTCTAGTACCCACAACACAAACCTTCTTGAGCTTACTGTGGGACTAGGTCGGTTTGTGTAAGATCGTCCTATAATATTTATTTATTTATTTATTTATTCTCACTAACGTACTTATGAGTAAGTAAAAAAAAGATAGACACCTTGCTGTCGGACAGGTCTTCACCTGTCATTATCCCAGTAATTCATGAAATCGTGGCGAGAGTTATATAGCGCAGCGAAAGATAATTCTCTAAACATCGTAACTTCAATGTCTATACATAGATAAGATACCTGGCTATAATAGTAAGTGAGCCCATGACACTGAACCTAGTTCGATAAGTCTCCTAGATGAGATATATATAATTAGAGGCGTCTTTAATGGGGGAACACGAAATGCTGATGCTGCAATGCAAAAAAAGTGGTGGCGAATTTTATTTTATTTTTTTAAATAATTAAAAAATCCGGTCTCTAGTACGGTAAGTCTCCTAGATTTCCTTTGTTCCTCGAACCAGGGGAGGGGTAGGGCTACACAATAATGCGGTGCAGCAAGCCCCCGTGCGTGGCCTTGTCAGTGGCAGCAGCATCAAAAGATTGTAGATGTATGAAAAAACAAAACGCCTGATCTTTTTATAACAAAAACAAGATGTTATGTAACCTAAACTTAGCGCCTGAACTGCAACAAGATGTTACGTTATTAAAATGATTTGATATTTTAAAAGATCAGGCGCTTTGTTTTTTCATACATCTACAATCTTTTGATGCTGCTGCCAATGACAAGGCCACGCACGGGGGCTTGCAGCACCGCATTATCGTGTAGCCCTACCCCTCCCCTGCTTCGAGGAACAAAGGAAATCCAGGAGGCTTATCGTACTAGAAACCGGTTTTTTATTTTTTTCTAAAAAAAAAAAAAAGATACGCCACCACTTTTTTTGCATTGCAGCATCAGCATTTCGTGTTCCCCCATTAAAGACGCGTCTAATTATATATATCTCATCTAGGAGACTTATCGAACTAGGTTCAGTGTCATGGGCTCACTTACTATTATAGCAAGGTATCTTATCTATGTATAGACATTGAAGTTACGATGTTTAGAGAGTTATCTTTCGCTGCGCTATATAACTCTCGCCACGATTTCATGAATTACTGGGATAATGACAGGTGAAGACCTGTCCGACAGCATGGTGTCTATCTTTTTCTTACTTACACGTTAGTGAGAATAGATCGAAAATATAGAAAACGTTCAACTTAGTAGAGCTGATCAGCTTTTCACTGATACCTGTGGATAGATAATATTGCTCATATTGCCCCCACCTAATACTTCTCACCCAGCGAATGTAAACAATAATGGTTAATTGCAATTGTATAGAAATATAATTGTGTGAAGAATAACGCATGCGATAAACTTCAGCTGTGTGGAATTAATATTGTGTAGAATCGCTACTAGGTAGAGTCAAGATTGTGTAGAAATAATGACTGTGAATAATAACGCATGTGATAAACTTCAGCTGTGTGGAATTCGTATCGTGTAGAATCGCTACTAGGTAGAAACAATAATGGCATAAACATCGCATAATCCCTTTTATTTTGTTTATTTTATTTTTTCAAGCACTTGTATTTGTAAAAAATGGTGTCGAAACAAGAAGCTATGCGAAAATCCCTTGTACTTTTTTATATTTCAAACTTATACATGGACAAAAACCACTGTGTATGTCATTTTAGTAAAGGAAAATGTACCCGTATCTACTATTTGTAGAATTCTTACATCCCTGACTGTAGTTTACAGAAATGGTAGCGGGAGATTAGCAAACATAATGACCAAGGGAAGACTGAACAAACAGAATTGCATCTTTAATGATGATGATTCCACCAGCCAACAGTTGCCACGAAAAAATTCAAGTTTTCCAACGGTACCTACATTTGTTGATGTTTAAAAAGATAGGTCTAGAATGCCGCCAGCAGATAAGATTACTAGAATACATAAATAAGCAAAAATAAATTTTATATCACAGTGTCGCTGGACGATTCGAAATCACACATGAAAATCATTAATTTGAGACGTCGAGTGAAAATCCGATACCTCGAATTTTTTTCACAATGTGGCTGGATGCTAAATATTTTTTAGTCATGTCGTAATTTAGTATTTAAACAATCGGAGAGCTAAAAATTTTACCCAGTTGATAAAAGGGATCAAGGTCATATGTGCACAAAAGGGAAAAACATGCCGTCCAACGATCTTGCTCGGACATTGTGTCTAAACTTTGACGAACAGCTGACCACGGGCCCTATTCTTATGTCCATTGATGGTTTTGTAAATAACTATTATGTGTGAATTGCCTAAGAACATCCAAAACTCAAAAAAAGGTAGAGAAGAATTTTTTTTTCGCCTCTGAAAGAATTCTCATTTTTTTGTTATCACCCGTTAGCGGCAACAGATATACATCATCTGTGAAAATTTCAACTGTCTAACTATCACGGTTCATGAGATACAGCCTCACCAGGCTAAGCTCCGCTGTCCGTCTATCTGTCTGTCCGTCTGTCACCACAGACGGACAGACAGACACACGGACAGCGGAGTCCTAGTAATAGGGTCCCTTTTTTACCCTTTGGGTACGGAACCCTAAAAAATAACACTAGAATATAAACCGGTTTGAATTCTGAATTCTAAGACCTATTTAGTAGACGAACCCACAAATCATGTAGCGTCCTCCGATAAATAACTCTCAACAATGGAACTTAGTGATTGGCCAACCGCCAATGTATTAGTTTTTGTGCCAACATCTATTCACAAAACAAACTTACTGAACTCGCTTCTACTACAATTTGACCTAGAGGTTCGTATGCACTACATATAATCATAGGCCAGACTTAGGCCGGATAGTGTGTGAAATGATTTGTAAATATGTAATAACAGCGCCTACAGAGGTTATTGGCAGAGACAAACATCTATATAATATCGCCATTTTATTCTAAAAAGTCGTATGTATTAGTATATACGGAACACATTCAACTTTTAGATTAGAAGCGGGAGTGTAGGTGATATAAACGTCTGACTGATGCATGGGATATTTTTGTTTCTTGACGAAGTTATGCAATTTTAATTGCAATGGTTTGACATTCTATTAATTAGTCATTATAATGAGCATGTAAACATGTTTACTGCCATTGCAAATATTGTAACTAATTACAGGTTTAATTTACGTTTAGGCTTAATACTCGAAAGTACTAAAGAATAACTTTTAAATAAATTTATTAAGTTTATGAGTACTTGATCAAGAATACTGTTGTGTGCAGACCGGATTACCACGTTGAACCAAGCAGCGCTGACCCGCTGTACCATTTACCAGGTCATGTAGGGAGATGAATAATAACGCTTATTTAAAATTGTAAAACATTTGAGCAGTGTAGTTGCAGGTGTTTCCCCGCTGGGAGTTGTTGTAGAAGTGAGGTTGAAGTGAGCAACGAGTACGAGTGCTGGCCTCTTTTATGGGTTTTTTAGCGTGCTCGTACTAGTGGCTGGTATGTGCCGTGTATGTGAGACATTTATTGGCTAATAAGCTTACAGTATTACATGTTTGTAGGAGGGTTAAAATTGATATTTATATAGGACATTTCTTCGTAAATTAGTACAAAATTCTTATAATCTAGACATTTTGCGTATTATGACATGATATCAATAAAATTAGACACAGATAAGACTTAGCAACTAGACATAGAAACACAATATTTATACACGTTATTAACACAAACAAATTGGTATAAACCGAGAAAATGATTGACTTAGATCTAGTTATACACAAACAATGGCAATTTTAAGCTATCTGCGACAATTCTCCCCCACGTGCGTCAGCACAGTCGATTGGTGCAGAGCAGATGAGAATGAGTCTGGAAACCGGGCGGCGAACTTCTCCTGCGCGAGTACGTACAATGGCTACTCTTATGTGGCCATCAGGACCTGGAAAGAGCTGTGCGATCACGCCTCTAGGCCAAGTACCTCGTGGCATCGTGCCGTCGGCTATAATTACTACATCTCCTACGTGTAGTTTCGTCGCGTTCTGGTGTGCACTGGATCGTGGCATCAGGTTTGGACGATATTCTTTCAGCCAGCGTTTCCAGAAGTTGTCAGCTAGTGCTTGAGCTGTTTTCCAGGACGAAAGGCTCATATTTTCGTCGGAGAAGACTCCCAGCGGGGACATAGCGTTCGATCGGCCGATGAGAAAGTGATTCGGCGTGAGCGCTTCGGTCTCTAAGTCAGGATTCACTGGGGTCAGCGGTCTGGAGTTTACCAGGTGTTCAGCTTCCAGCAGTAGCGTATGGAGAACTTCTTCATGGGGTGCTCTGTCTTTTAGCGTGACTTTCAGAGCTGTTTTCACGCTTCCGACTAGACGCTCCCAAGCCCCGCCGGCGGAGGGGTTGCCAGGCGGGATCTTCTTCCAGATCATGCGTCGTTCGGTCATAAATGGTTTGAGACTATCGGGCAGAGAGTTTTTGGCCTCTGATAGCTCGCGTTCTGCGCCGTAAAAGTTTGTGGCGTTATCTGAGTACAGAACGGTGGGTGCGCCGCGTCGAGATATCATTCTTCGTAGCGATAGGATCATAGAGGCTGCCGATAGGGAGGCGGCTAGCTCTAGGTGCACGGCTCTAGTGGTGAGGCACGTGTAAAGGACGCCCCATCGCTTTTCTCGGCGGCGGCCTACAACAATTTGCATAGGACCGAACAAATCTACGGCTGCTGCGGTAAATGGCGGTTGATTCGCCTTGAGCCTCTCTGGCGGTAGGTCGCCTACAGGAACCTTGAGGGTAGCTCCTTTATAGGTCCGACACCATTGGCACTTATTCGTTAGATAACGAATCGTACCGCGCAGTCCGACTATGTAATATCTTTGCTTCAATTCGTTGATCACCGTCGCATGATTTCCGTGGTTGAAAAGTGCGTGGAAATGATGGATCAACAGCTTGGTAAATGCCTCCTTAGCGTGCAAGACAGGTATATGGGCTTCGTCTCTGTCTATTCGGGCATCTAGCACAATTATTCCGTTCTTATCGAGCTTCATAGCAACTCGATGTAATGCAGACTTCTTCGGCAGCGCGCGCCCGGCTTCCAGTAGTCGTATCTCTTCGGCATACGACTCATTTTGGCTCCGTTTAATCAGCGGTATCTCCGCTAGACTTATGTGTCTGTTATTCATTTCTGTTTCTGGATTTCTATTGACAGACAATCTGGCTTTGAATACCTCGGCAGCAACCAAAACTCTGGCCGTAGTGCGAACCAGCCTAGTGAACTTCGAGAACCTACATATCTCGGGCAAGTATGCGAACTTGTTTTGAACGGTATTTACAGAGCAAATCGGTTTTATGACGCGCTCTTCGCACGTTTCTACGACGGGTTCTACTGTTTTCTCGCGCGGCCAATGCTCCTCGGCTTGCCGTATAAAATCAGGCCCTATAAACCACCGGTGGTTAGCTCCGAACTGGGCCGGAACGCCCTTAGTAGCGTCGTCGGCGACGTTTAACGCGCTAGGTACCCAACGCCAATCGGTAGGTTTAGTTGTGTTTTCTATTTCGGCTACTCTATGTGCGACAAAGCTTTTGTACCGACGTGGATCCGACCTTATCCAGGATAACGCTGTCCGAGCGTCGCTCCAGAAATACCTATGTTTGATGACATAATCGGACTCCTTTACTACTGTGTCGGCTAGTCGTGTCGCTAGTACACAACCTTGCAATTCTAACCTAGGAATGCTGACAATACGCAACGGTGCGACTCGCGCCTTGGCGGCTACTAAGGCTGCGGACTTTTGTCCGTCCGGGCCTTCGCTAACTAAGTATATCGCGGCGGCGTATATCTTTTCACTAGCGTCGCAAAAAACGTGCATGTCGGCCTCTCTATTTCTCGCGGGTACGTATCGCGGTATTTCTAACTCCCTAAGTTGCTGAATATTACTCACGAATGAATTCCACGCGGGTGCGAGCGAGGTGGGTATAACGGTATCCCAGCCTATCCCTGTACGCCAGACTTCCTGCGTCAATGCCTTCCCTAAGACAGAGATCGGGCTTACGTAGCCTATGGGATCGAATATCGACATCGCGCTACTCGTCACCTGTCGTTTAGTGGGTAATTTCGTACCGTTGAGCACGTCTTCGGGCGTGTTGCGTAAATTTACGTTAAACCCTAACGTGTCGCGTCTATGGTTCCATTTTAAGCCTAATGTGCGCTCGCTTTCGCCTCCCCCGATGAGGGACGTATCCTCTTTGCTAGGAACTACGTCAGAAATTACGTTTGGGTTGTTAGAGGCGAACCCGCGGAGCTCGAACGACGCGCGTAAATTAAGCGCGTAAATTTCGTTTACTATGCGCCTAACGTCGCTCTCACACTGGTCAAAAGCTACGACTAAGTCGTCCATATACGTGCTTTTTATAGTTTTCTCAGCGGCGATCGGAAATTCTTTCGCATGTTCGTATGCGTTTTTGTTTTTGACGTACAATGCCGTCGTCGGCGAAGCCGCGGACCCGAATATCAGTCTTTTCATCCTATATTCTTGCGGTGAGGCTGAGCGGTCCTCCCCCCGCCAAACAAAACGTAACGAATCTCGATCGCGTTCTACAATCTCTATCTGCAGGAACATTTCTTTAATGTCGGCTATTACCGCGGTCCTGCCTTCCCTAAAACGGACTAACACGCCGAATAAGGATTCTAACAGATCAGGACCCGCTAGAAGAGCACTATTTAGCGACCTACCGTACGCGGTAGCGGCTGCGTCCCAAACTACGCGCATTTTTCCGCGCTGCGGATGAAACGTTGCGAAATGCGCCAAGTACCATGCCCTAGGCGCGTCCTGCGGGGGCGGCGAGTCTACTTTTTCCGCGTAACCTTTGTCTAACAGGTTATTTATGTGCTTAGTATACTCGATTTTCAGAATAGGGTCGCGATCTAACTTATTTTCCAGGCTGTACAGCCGCCGTAACGCGTGCGCTTTATTATTTGGCAATTCTTCGTTATCGGTACGCCATAACAAACCCGCTCGGAACCTATCTTCCCCGGGGATTTTTTCACATGTCGCTTCTAGTAAATCTATTGCTCTTTGATCGGGATCGGCCCGAGGTAACTTTTTAACTACCCCTAGTGACTCGATATCGAAATGTTCCTTCATGAGAGCTAAAGCTTCATCGTCGGCCGTTTGTGGCCCCATGTGGCCTACAAACGCTACGGTTGCCTCCGATGACCTATGCGGTCCGTGCAGTGACCATCCTAGCCGCGTCAAACTAGCTACCGGGAGGTGCGATTTACCGCTGATAATTTGGCGCGTCACTATCAAATGCCAATTATCTTGACCTATAATTATTGAAGGCGCGGCGGAATCGTAACACAGCTCATCGGCTATGTCGGCTAAGTGGTCGCACTGCGCGACTATGTTTTTGGAGACGCCTTGCGCTCCTACGTTCAATCGATTGATGGTAAGCGCTTCCATCATCTCTAGATGCCTACTGCAAAAGCCGCGGATTGCGAATCGCACGTTACAAGAGTCCGGATCGCTCACGCTCCCACCTATACCTTCTATGTCGAGCGTTTCTCCCCGCTCTCGGGGCATTATACGATCGGCTGTTTCGTGTGAAATCAAACTAAGGGCCGCCCCTTCATCTAACAGGGCTAAGGCTTGCGTAGTACCTAGTGGGCCCGTAACCTCTACGGGCATCATTTTCAAAAACGTGGGCGCTATTCTAATCGCGTGAACGTTACTGACTTTTTTGTCTTCCACGGGCGCTTTAGATGCGTTCAAACCGTGTAGTAACCTGTGATGCCCGGCTTCGCACTGTTGCACTCCGCAAGCCACATACCTGCATTTGAAGCGACCACGGTGCGCCGCGCCTAGACATTTATAGCACAGCTTTTCGTTTTTCGCCCAATCCCAACGTTCGGATACCGATGCATTCAAAAATTTAGTACACGCTTCCACTTTGTGTTCATGATTATGACATATTAAACACTTATCACGTGACGTAAATCGTGCTGGTACCGAATGTTGTTTGGGCTTGGTCCCCGTATACGCGGGCCTTTTAGCCTCGCGGGGCTTCGTTTGAGCTACCGTCGGCGACCTATACTCCCCCGTGTGAGCTCTATCTACTCTATTTCGCGGGCGAGTGTTCTGGTAGCTGTCGTTGGAGTCGCTCGAATAGTCGCGGGAGAACACGGGGGCGGGAGTACGGGTGGGGGCGGTATGACGCCCTGACCTATTGTCCAGCTCAAAGGAAACCGTGTTCACGGCATTTTTCGGCTTCGGACCTCGATGACGACTCGTTCTTTTAGCCGCGGGACTAATTTCTAGCAGAAATTCTGATATCGCGACTAAATCGGGCGAGTTCAAATTAGCTTGTTTGAACTTGCCCCATTCGTACCTAACAATAAGGTTCAACTTATCGACGATCTTGTTGACTAGCTCTGGCGCGTACAAGTATTTTTCTTGCTTTAATGATTTTATTGTCGCTACTGCATTTGCGACCTGCGCGGCAAAAGACACGATATTACTGTTATCTTCGGCTAGGCGCGGCATGCGTTTAACATTATGTAGCTCAGTCAACACGATCTCTTCAGGGTCCCCGAACTGCCTCTCTAAGGCCTCCATTATCTCGTATGGATCCTGGACGGTATACATTATGGATTTCACCGCGGTACGCGCTTCACCTTTCAACGCGCGCCTAATTCGACTGACGTTATTTACGTAACTAAACATGGGCGCGGTATCGTTAAATTCGGCACGGAATGCGATCCATTCTGTGATATTACCGTCGAAAGCGGGTAATTCGGGTGGCCTATGCATAATGGGCGCATACTGACTAGACACATCTCGCGGCGGGCGATGAGTACTCATATGCGGCTCGCGGGGCGCGGGGGCGCTGGGCGCCGGCGCGCTAGAGGCGAAATTACGTATTGTGTGAGGCGAAATTACATTTTTAGTTACGTAATTGCTCTGATCTAGCTGGGACTGTCGTTCTACCCAATTCCTCACGCGTTGCTCGTCTTTTTCGACAAGAGGTTCGGACTTACCGCTAACAGATTGCGCCTCATGCTGGGCAATCTGTAGCCTTAACTTGGCAGTTTCCGTCTCTTTATTAGCAACGGCGAGGGCGGCTTTATGAACCTCGAGTTCCGCTAGCAACAGAGCTAACTTTTCGTCGCACTTTTCACTATACACACTTCGATTTTCGCGCACTTTTTTACTACCGCGGTCGCCGCACTGAGAAAAGCGGTCTTTTTCCCCGGCGGACGTGTTAGGTTTACACGATGTCCCCGGTGGACTTTTAACTAACGTCTTTTCCGCCTCGTCTTCCGATATTTCCGAATAAGCGGGCGCCGGCGCTATTGCCGGCGGCGGCTGTAGACGCGGTTCGACACTAGGACCATCGCCAAGAGTGCTGGTGGTGCCTTTGTCCCATGTATTGGTATCGCCGGAGGTTGTTTCACCAGACGGCGGGGTAACGGCTCTGGAGGGTTGTCCCTTGTGTGAGCGAAGAGACATCTTGAGCGTATGATCGGACATCTTCTTCTTTCTTCTTGCTTCTTGACGCACGTGGGGTTCCCTAACCTTACCTACCTAAAACCTAATGGCTGACACTGCCTAGTGCAGTGAAAGCGGCCCTACGTTCACTTTACTTACTCGTGGGCGTTAATCCCTGATGCACTGAATCTCGCGCAAAGGCTAAGTGCAAGTGCCAGAGCGTCCGAAAGCAGTGTGAAGACGTCAACCATGTGACGTTGCAACGAAAGTTGCCAGGACACGAACGTGGAGTATGGCCTCTACACGAGCGGTCCGTCCAGCAAGCTGGTAAATAGCACAGGGCTCTTCCGCGAAAGCGGGCAGGTGTATCAGCGGTTAGGCCGGACACCGTATGAAGATTCTGAGCGAAATTAATCCAGCTCAGCGCGTACTTGTTTCTTTCTTCAATTGGCCGCAGTTTTCTGATATCCGGCTCGAAGGACCAGCTGTTGTGTGCAGACCGGATTACCACGTTGAACCAAGCAGCGCTGACCCGCTGTACCATTTACCAGGTCATGTAGGGAGATGAATAATAACGCTTATTTAAAATTGTAAAACATTTGAGCAGTGTAGTTGCAGGTGTTTCCCCGCTGGGAGTTGTTGTAGAAGTGAGGTTGAAGTGAGCAACGAGTACGAGTGCTGGCCTCTTTTATGGGTTTTTTAGCGTGCTCGTACTAGTGGCTGGTATGTGCCGTGTATGTGAGACATTTATTGGCTAATAAGCTTACAGTATTACATGTTTGTAGGAGGGTTAAAATTGATATTTATATAGGACATTTCTTCGTAAATTAGTACAAAATTCTTATAATCTAGACATTTTGCGTATTATGACATGATATCAATAAAATTAGACACAGATAAGACTTAGCAACTAGACATAGAAACACAATATTTATACACGTTATTAACACAAACAAATTGATATAAACCGAGAAAATGATTGACTTAGATCTAGTTATACACAAACAATGGCAATTTTAAGCTATCTGCGACAAATACGTTTGTCGTTCTTAGTAACTTTATAAATACCAATAATTTTAAACAAAACTTTATGGGCACATATGTACCTACCTAATTTTAAACTTAAATTTTTGCTAAAGTTTAAATAAATCATAAAAATGAGTAGAAAAGATGGTATTTTATTTTATCGTATGGCTACATGTCACTGGATATAGATAGGTATTTCTTCCATAGGGTAGTAGTAATGGGAAAGCAGATGATAATGAAAATCCCGTGAGTGCTGCGAGGTCCAGATGGGACAGTGCAGCTGCCAAGTTTGTTACTCTTTTAGCACCACCCAGGAATCACGGGTAGGGTTTAGACATGTGCGCCGCGCCGCCGCGCCGCCGCCCCCGACAATTTTTCCACGCCGCCGCCGCCGATGATTTTGACCGACGTAGAATCGGCGTGGCAATTTTTAAGTCTTTATCTTGCTTTAATGCCCGGAAATGGTAGTGAGTGCCCAGTATACTACTTCTTTTAAAATAATGCTTTTCCTTCTTTACTTATTCCTTGCCGGTGTATACTCTGAACAATTTGAACTGAACTCATCCACTTAATGTCTTATCTTTTGTGTGTAAACCGCAGGGGCGCGTGCCACTATGAAAAAAATGGTTTAGCCACGTGTTAGCGTTTATTGAATTTCTACTATATGGACCACGCAATAAGATTCAATATGAACTAATACGAAAAAAGCTCTAAGTTCTATACGGTTGCACCCAATACAAGCGATTCAAATGCTCTAGCACCAGCGTAACTCGACACCGAGATCCGAAACAAACGTGCGTAATTGGTGATCGCGCTTGCACTGGTATTCCGAGCGCACGGCTAGTTAGCGATAAGGAGGCAATTGTAATTTTCCCGAACGGGCAGGTAAAACAGGGTTGGATTCTGATTAAAACATTTGGGTGGATGTACGATTTACAAATATTTAATATATGAAATATATACCTATACATATATAATAGATTTTAATAAATATTGGGTATGTTAAAATTATAATCAGACATATAAATAATCAACTATTTTAAAATTGCTTTCTTAATTTTACAGCTTAGACTTACTTTAACCTATAGCAATTTATGTACTGAGAATAACTCAATTCAAATATAAATAATATGAATCTACATTATAGTTGTGTTTTTATCATAATTTGAGAGATATAAAGAGAATATAAAAATATATATATTTATAGTACATATTAGTCAACACAAATAATCATATTAATCTTTTCATCATATTAGCATATATAGCGGCAGAAACGTTTACTCGACCATGGTTTTGCTAGTTGGGTTATTATAAAACCTTAGAGTGGTGGGCACTGCCAGTTTATACTTATTTCTAGTATTAAAATTATGTATATCACAGTTCTTTCTAAAATTAACAATGTTTCTATGTACATACACAATATTTTCATAGATATATTGACTATGCACTGTCATTATATTAATGTCCTTAAACATATCTCTAACTGAGGCTCTATATTCTCTTAATAATAAATTATTTAAACATTGCTGTCTTAATTTTATACAATGTGATAGTAATAAAAATACTTTAAAGGAAAAAATAACACTTCACACGTCTTTCATTTAGACATAACAGATGTGTCGCCAGGGTCGTTCTCTCATTGTTGTAATTGATAAACACGTGGTATAAGTACCTGTATATTTCTGAATGTTATCTACCGTAATTTTCCCTTACCTATACCTAACCTCAATCATGAAAGAGGGAGCGAGATACCAATAAAAAAATCTACCTGGTCTGTTATCAATTTCTGAGACACATTTGGTTATGACAGTTTTGAGTCTAGTGTTTGACTGGCTTTCGCTTGCTCAATACATGTTTTATTTCCCGATTCATGGTGCTCTTTTACGCAACTTGGCTACGTTTTACCGGATATTCCCTGCTTTCGATTGGATTTAGTACCTTGCGATTTAACGACCCCAGGCTGTGTCTATTGAATTATCATAACAAGCACAACTATAATGTAGATTCATATTATTTATATTTGAATTGAGTTATACCAACTAACGTTATTTTTGCTGTCATTTCGATGCTATCGTAAGATTTACGTCGATGACTCATCGATAATTTATGACAACGTCTGGTTTTTAAATGATAGGTTTATATTTTTATACTAGCTTTTACCCGCGGCTTCGCTCGCGTTAAATTCGGGGTAACAAACCATACAAACTTCCACCCCCCATTTTAGGGAAGTGGGGGTTAGAAAGAGACAAAAAGTAGCCTATGTCACTCTCCATCCCTTCAACTATCTCCATTTAAAAAATCACGTCACTTCGTCGCCCCGTTTTGCCGCGAAAGACGGACAAACAAACAAACACACACATACACTTTCCCATTTATAATATTAGTATGGATAATTTGCTTTTTCCGGCTTTTGAATAGAAAGCATGTTGATTTACTTTTAATTTTCCTTAAAATAAGAGTGAAGTAAACATTTTTTTATGTCTGACTCCAAAAAGCTGCAGGGTCTCATTTGTTGTTTTCATTTCGTGAAGACGACTGGGTTACTTTTTTTTGTTTAAATGGCCCATTCTCGTTAGGTCAAGTTTGATTTTGGGATCGAGAAAGAGATATATATTTACGTTAATGTTAAGTATAGTTATGTAACGTTACACCTGTAGTAAATTGTAATTTACGTGCTTTTATAATAGCTCGCACATTTTCGCTCTGCTAGGGACACTTAATAATTAATAGTAAAGTGGAACTGTGAATATCACTATAAAATGATGTCAACTTAAACTATTTGGAAAAGATGGTTCAATTTTGTTTTAAAGTTCATCATCATCATGTATCATCATAAGAGCTAGGCTCTTGTCGGTGGAGCAATTACCATGCCTGTCTGTCATTTGCCTTCTCTTTTACAGACTGATACGACACGACGTTTATTTTTTCCTTTACTTGATCCATGTATGTTCTCCTTGGCTTTCCTGCCTTCCTTTCTGCTTCAACTCTACCTTCTATGATGTTTTTTATAAACTCGAGCAGCAGGTGTCCAAGCATCTTCCCTCTTCTGTTATCTATGGTTCTCAACAGGCTTCTCTTTTCTTTTACTATACTTAAACCTTACTGTTTTAAAGTTACTCGTTCTTTTTATCCGATGCTACTGACGTGCGTTAGGCGCATGGATTTATCGTGATTCATCGATGTTCATCAGCATTCATGTGTTTGCTATTAACATAGAATAGAACTTCGCAAGCCGCTTGCAGCGGGGATGATTGGATGAAATAAATAACACAAATAATTGAAAAATGCTGAATTCCGTTAGTTAATCAAGGAATCTAATCCATAATTATTTTGCATTTTTTAGAGTGATGCACAAGGATCGGACAAACGCCCGTCATTTTGAAAATATAACCCTGTTCCGTACAGCAGAGACTTCCTTATGTTAATAAAAAAAAAAAAGTACTTATGGATTTATTGGACCATAATTTATATCCCGTGACAAATTAATTACTGATTGACATTCCGAAAATTACTTTCGCCAATAAAATAGAATGACCAAATTTTTTTCTAAATTTTCACTTGTCTAAAACTCCCACTAAAGCTCTAGATCTAAAACTCCCGGGAATATTTTGTAAAACAGTATGTATGTCCTCAACAATTTTAAATGATTCTTTTATGTGTAACTTCGTCTTTTCGTCTTTTCTTTTAGATCTAGAGCACAGATTATATAATAGTTCTTTAGAGCTATATCAAAATTTCAAGCAATTTTTAATAGGAATCCTGATTACGTCACCGTGAAAGAAATACATGAAAAAATTAACCCCGAGGCACAATCATATTGGAAGAACAGTATACCAATGTCAACGATTACATATGCCCCTATGACGTCCGTAGACTGTGAACGGACTTTTTCAACGGATAAATGGGTCCTAAATTCACATCGTTATAGGCTCACAAGTGAAAATTTTGAAAAAAATTTGGTCATTCTATTTTATTGGCGAAAGTAATTTTCGGAATGTCAATCATTAATTAATTTGTCACTGGATATAAATTATGGTCCAATAAATACATAAAATACTATTTTTTTAATTAACATAAGGTTTCGACTGCGTTTTACTGGAAGGGAGAACGCCTAAGGCATGGAACAGAGGTGTGGAGGTATTGTTCTTCAAAAAGGGCGATAACGCGTTACTGAAGAACTACCGACCCATTTCACTTTTGAGCCATGTCTATAAGCTGTTTTCAAGAGTCATTACGAACCGTCTCGCATGCAGGTTAGATGACTTCCAGCCTCCCGAACAAGCCGGTTTCCGAAGAGGCTTTAGTACCGTAGACCACATCCATACGCTCCGTCAGGTTATACAAAAGACTGAGGAGTATAACCTGCCCCTCTGCTTAGCGTTCGTGGACTACGAGAAAGCCTTCGACTCGATCGAAACCTGGGCTGTACTACAATCTCTCCAGAGGTGCCAAGTGGACTATCGCTATATTGAAGTGCTGAAGTGTTTGTACAAGAACGCCACTATGTCAGTCCGACTCCAGGACCAGAACTCGAAGCCTATTCCGTTGCAGCGGGGAGTTATGCAAGGAGATGTTATTTCTCCTAAACTGTTTACCGCTACACTGGAGGATGTTTTCAAGACTGGACTAGAGAAGGCTAGGCATCAACATAAACGGCGAGTACATCACTCACCTTCGGTTTGCTGACGACATAGTAGTCTTGGCTGAGACCATGGAGGATTTGAGTACGATGCTCGATGACCTCAGTAAAGCCTCCGAGCGAGTTGGTCTAAAGATGAACATGGATAAGAGGAAGATCATGTCAAATACCCATGTAGCACGAACTCCCGTTACAATCGGAGACTTTACGCTCGAAGTTGTGGACAATTATATATACTTAGGACAGACTGTCCAGTTAGGTAGATCCAACTTCGAGAAAGAGGTCAATCGACGAATCCGACTCGGTTGGGCAGCGTTCGGGAAGCTACGGCACATCTTTTTGTCCAATATTCTGCAGTGTCTCAAGACGAAAGTCTTTGACCAGTGTGTGTTGCCAGTGATGACATATGGAACTGAAACGTGGTCGCTTACAATGGGCCTCATAAGAAGGCTCAAAGTCACCCAAAGGGCAATGGAGAGGGCTATGATTGGAGTCTCTCTGCGTAATCGCATCAGAAATGAGGCCATCCGCAGCAGAACCAAAGTAACCGATATAGCCCTCCGAATCGCTAAACTAAAGTGGCAGTGGGCGGGGCACATTGCTCGTAGAACCGATGGCCGTTGGGGCGGAAAGGTTCTCGAGTGGCGACCACGAACCGGAAGGCGCAGCGTGGGTAGACCCCCCGCAAGGTGGACTGATGACCTGGTGAAGGTCGCGGGAGTCCGCTGGATGCGGGTGGCGCAGGACCGGTCATTGTGGCACTCTTTAGGGGAGGCCTATGTCCAGCAGTGGACGTCTTTCGGCTGATATGATGATGACGATGATGAAGGAAGTCTCTGTTGTACGGAACAGGGTTATATTTTCGAAATGACGGGCGTATGTCCGATCCTTGGTGATGCATTAAACATTTCTTCTTCTTAGTTACTAGACCCATAGCTGAATTGCTAACATCCGTGAAAAATATTTAATTGAATTTGTTCAATAACCACGTTCAACAACAACACCAAATTCATTTAAAATATTGGAAATCCGTAATAATTTTCTAATATTTTTGTAAAGATATTCGGGTTTAAAAACGTTAAATTTGAGCAATTTTTTTAATACTCCAAATATACTCGTATTTTCAAAACCTCAATTCGATTACTTGTGTTCTTACAAGAAAAAAAGTATAACAACTGTATAGGTAAAAACGCATTGTTTCGTGCCCAAAAGTTACAAAAACTTAATCCGTTCAAACAGTTTTCCGCAACTTTGAGGCCGGTGACGTCATAAATAGAGGGCGGAGTACCGGTGGCAAATTTCACACTAAATGTATGGAGTCGCCTAAGTATTCTTATGATTAAATAAATAACGAATAAATGATTAATTTTGCATAATAAGTTTTAGGAACTTATAGAAATTATCTTACGAGCATACAAATATAATGTAATATGTTGTTAATATCTATAATACATAATAATATGTTTTCTTGTCAAAACATTATCATTAGGTACTAAATACTAGACTAAGACGTTATACCTGCCAAACGATATATTATTTTCAAGACCATTCAATTACAATTGAGGACTGGAATTATGTGTTCGAGGTCCTCCTCACAATCTACACTTAAGTGCGTATCCATGTTATAAAATGAATGGACTATGGCCACATGTTCCTGGTTTTTCGGAGTGAATCGGTTTCTTAATTTATTGAAGATCCATTTATGAGTGGAAAACGATCGCTCTACATCTACCGATGTCATGGTTGCATGTTTAAGGACTTGTTTATAATTTTCCATTGTAATCATATTCCTTAATTCGTCAGCATCTGGGTTTCTATCTAGAACCAATTCGAGTTTATTTCGCACGGTTTCACTTCCTTGGAGGCTTAAAATACTCCTAACTATATATATTACCAGAAAACTTTCTTCTATCGGAATTTTAGTGCATTCTAATTTTTCTATCCATTCAGGTATAATTTCGTAACAATTTTTTATAAAGCTTAACTCGTTTTTTAAATTTTCATTTTCAAACAACTTCTGGGCTTTTCTAATGGCAATAGCTTCTTTACTGTTCAATTGCATCACAACATTTTTAATCACGTCAAAATGTCTATCGTAGTAAAAACTTGCATTTAACCAGGTGCCCCAACGAGTGATAATGGGTTCCGGCGGTAAAGGCACATTCTGCGCATGGTCCCTGAAAAATCGGACGCGGTGTGGTGATTTAATAAAAATCTTCTTGACATTAGATATTAAAGAATTGACCAATTTATGTTCAGATCTTATCTGCTCCGCGACTCTGTGTAGTCCATGAGCGAAACAAGTTACGTGTCGTACTTTAGTGTACTTTTTCTTCAAAATCTTGCCGGCAGCAAGCATGTACGCTGCGCTATCCGAACAGAATATTAAAAATTTGTTCATATTATCTGTAAAATTATCCTCCCATAAAAAATTCAAGCTTTCGTCAACCACCGCTGCAATTGAGTTCGCGTTTACAGTACTAACGACTTTACACGCTAACAAATATGGCCTTTGTAAAGCATCATCAAGTGATTTTATAATTACATTTACTACGCAATTACCGAAATTATCAAGAGTCTCATCCACCGCAAGCCATAAATTGGAATCGAAAAATGTATTTCGTATTTGCTTGACGGTCGCATTGTATATTCTGGTAAGATAGTATTTTCTCAAAACACTTTCTTCGGGAAGTTTTACGCCTTTATCTAAGTATTTTCCAAAGAACTATTTAAATTCTGGATGGTTAACTCTTTTCCATGGGATGTTACACGCTATAAGGAAAACGCATAAATCATAGGCAAAGGTGCGATTTTGGTTTCCACAGTTAATTTGGTGTTGTTTACTGTTAACGTGTTTTTCGACATTATATTT
Source organism: Pammene aurita (assembly GCA_947086415.1). NCBI lineage: Eukaryota > Metazoa > Arthropoda > Insecta > Lepidoptera > Tortricidae > Pammene > Pammene aurita. Next base: position 6,803,852 of record OX352314.1, on the reverse strand, counting down.
TTTCAACTGCTTTAAATTCACTGAGCAAGACATACAGTGAATTCTACATTCTTCTTCATTATAAGATTTTCGTACGGTTCTATCATCCGCAGAATTGTTGCTTCACATGGCTTATTCGTCTTGATATTTTTCGGTTTTAAATATTTAGCCGACGCAATAATAATTCAGATAATATAGATGTAAAGCAGCTGTCTAAATTGACAATGTCAAATAATTAGTTTCTAAATGTCTCATAAATTTGTAAATTAGTAACTTTTTGAAAAGAAAGGTTGCATATGGTAAAAAATATTATATCGATGAATGGTGACTTTGTTAAAAGAAATTGAAAAATAACCCAAAACATTTACGACATAAAATTTAGGTGTTCCTGAAATCGATTTATGAAAATAAATGTTAAGTACTTACTTCCAATTTACGAGTAGGTACCATACTAAGTACATTAGGTAAATGAATAATTTTATTATTCAAGCCTAAAATAATAATTATAAAAACGACTTTTTGTGTGAAATTTGCCACCGGTACTCCGCCCTCTAGTCATAAACCTCACGTTTTTGTGTGGGACGTTTGACGCGCGGCGCAGATGCCTACCGTATTTTTGCATTTTTGACGTTTAAAGGCTACAATAGATAGTAGGTTTATTAGAGACATTTGAATCTAACGGGAAATAGAATCAAATGACGTCGTCCCAAAAATTCATGTATGTTGCGAATCGGTAAAGCGATCGAGCCTCGGCAAGGCATATTTATGGTGGTTCAAGCCCAACTGGGTTTGATTATTTTTCAATTTTCGTATTTGATTTATAGTCTTTCCTCCCGTTCTTGGCCCGTTACGGATTAGTGTTCTTATCAGTAAACTCCATTGTAGCAAAACCGCAAGCGCACGCGCCACGACAAAAAAAAGGATTTGGGCTCATGTTAGCGTTTATAGAATATCTACCATATGAACCACGCAATAAGATTCAATATGAACTAATACAAAAAAGCTGTATATTCTTAACGGTTGCGCCCAGCGTAGGCGAGTTAAACGCTCTCCATCCAGCATATCTTGACACCGAGATCCGAAACAAATATGCGTAATCGGAGACCGCGCTCGAACTGGTATTCCGAACGCCCGACTAGGCAACGCTTAGGAGGCAATTGGAATTATTCCTCACGGACAGGTAAATTAAGGGTCGGATTGTAAATGAAACATTTGGGTACGTGTACGATTTATGTATATTTAATTTAAAAATATATATAAACATTGGGTAAATATATTACAATAATAATCGGTTAATTATAATCAGTTATACAAATAATCAACGAATTTTAAAAACATTTTTTTTATATTACTTTTAACATACAGCAAATTACTTACTAAGAATAAAGAAATTTTAATAAAAATAATATTAGGATGCTACATCAAAACGTAATAAAACATCAATGTTTTAGATAGTTACAGGTACATTTTAAATATGTATAGGGGTTAGTTATAATCGTTTATACAAATAATCAACGAATTGTAAAAACATTTTTTTTCTTTATATTACACTTTTAACATACAGCAAATTACTTACCAAGAATAAAGAAATCAAATAAAAATAATATTAAGATGCTACATTAAAACCTAATAAATCTTCAACGTTTTAAATACTTAGTTACAGGTACGTTTTAAACAAGTAGAGGTTTACAATATTTTGATCGTTCATGCACGGGTTCATTCATGGTCGGAACATTACATTCGTAACAGCATCTTCCCATGGTCGAAACATTACACACGTAACGGCATCTTCCCATGGTCGGAACATTTTTACATTCGAAATGTAAAAATCAGATCGAAAGTCCAGATTAACAATGCCAGAGGTCAAATAAAACTTAATACACCAAAGTCCAAACAGTAGCACACAAAATCCAAAAAAACGTAGCCAGGTCGTCATGAAAAGGGTCGTATAGAATAAAGAGCACATGTACTTAAAGCGAGGCTTGTAAGACACTGGGAAAAGATAACCCTTTAATCCAGCTTAGCCATTTCCCCCTACCCTAAGCTGATAGTGCGTAGGTAGCGCATTCCTAAATAATGAGTCACCCCAACACTAACCAAATGTGCGTTGTGTACATTGTAAGTTTTATTATATTAATGAGCTTTATTAGAAAAGTTTTACTTGATTTACAATCCGATATTTATGTATTAAACGTAAAACGCCAATACAGCATGTTTTAACCGAAGAAAGACACATTCAAGTTATGCTTATTATCATGATTTGAATGTGTTAATGTTAAGATAATAAATATGAGTTAACACGCAAGAGTGGGTTAACTTTCTAGGTAAAAATATGTAAGTGTAACATAAAAAAAAATGATTTTATAATTCGTTGATTATTCGTATATATTTAGTTATAAAGTTATAACTAACCGATTATTTCTGTAATTTATTAACCTGATTATTATTTATATACTGATTTGAATGAAATTAAATGAATTGTAATGAAATGATTATTAAAACGGAATACCTACTATTATAGTTAAAATTAAAATATACAACTGTATAAGGACTTAGCTTGTAAGTTATATGACTTGTAAATTAACCTATTTACGAATAAATAATCTGTATCAGTATTATTATTGTTATATACTTACCCAATGTTTATATTTTTTTTAATATTAAATATTCATAAATCGTATTTGTGTCCAAATGTTTCCAATCAAAATCCGACCCTGTTTTACCTGCCCGTGAGGAATAATTCCAATTGCCTCCTAAGAGCTGCCTAGTTGGGCGCTCGAAATACCAATACAAGCGCGGTCACCGATTACGCATATTTGTTTCGGATCTCGGTGTCAAGATATGCTGGAAGGAGAGCGTTTAAGTCGCCTACGCTGGGCGCAACCGTTAAGAACATACAGCTTTTTTGTATTAGTTCATATTGAATCTTATTGCGTGGTCCATATGGTAGGTATTCTATAAACGCTAACATGAGCCCAAATCCTTTTTTTTGTCGTGGCGCGTGCGCTTGCGGTTTTGCTACAATGGAGTTTACTGATAAGAACACTAATCCGTAACGGGCCAAGAACGGGAGGAAAGACTATAACAGCAAACTAGAATCCAATCCATCTATCGAAGAACGATAAAATAAAATGTAGATTGCATCTTTGTCTTTTAGAACTTAAAATCAACATTTTCTCTCAAATTGTAAATCAGTCTGTTCTGCACTTGTTAACTTCGGGGCTTTTTGCATTATGATCGTAGTTAATTTTCAGGCAAGTCGGGTGGCCAGTTCTACATAGATAAAACATGAAGTACGGAGGTATAAATGTGGACCATAACTATAAAGATGGACCCTTTTGGAAAATTCTTTAAAATCAAGTCTTTGATTTAAAATGTGCAATGTTTGCGAGACAATCATACGTTTTCAAAGATTTTGGAGGGTTTTATTAAAGCAGTTTATTATCCTTATAAATACTCAGTAGGCTTCAATTTAGAAGGTAATTAGTCAAATTCCCCAGGCATATCAAAAATATGTACCACGCCGATTTCACGCCGATCACGCCGCCGCCGCCGATGATTTTGCCATCGGCGCACACCTCTAGTAGGGTTATCTAAAGTGTTTCCTACGGACGCAGAGTAACATTGATCCCCAGATGAAAATATGGTATAACATTTAAAATGGCATGCCGACAATAATAATCCTCGTGACCAAATAAACCGTTTGATTGCGATCCTTAACCATGCCGGCGATAACGAACGTGAGGTTTATGGTTGAAGTTTCATAGCAAATACGAAGAAAATATAATTAATTTAGCCACGTTTTTAAGCACGAGACCACCTAAACAATTATGAACATATTTTTAAACTTTGAAAAAGCCACTTTCTCCATTAAAAATGCAATAAGTAGCATGTTCTAAGTTTTATTAATGATTTAAATGTTATTCAAAGGATTAGATACTTCGACACTGTTCAAAATATATGCTCACCTCACCGTAAACACAATACAGTCGCGAGCAAAATTCCATGCAAAAGACTGAAAAAACCCTTAATACTTAAAATACATAATACATGAAACCCATAATTTTAAACAAAATATAACCGATTTCACTTAGCCGCCATATTTCCAAAAGCAAATGCCCGAGCTACTGTAAAAAATACTTAAATCACTAGGTGTGCCTATAATATTTGAAGAGTTCCCTCCAGTTCTACGGGATCCCATCATCAGATCCTGACCTAATGACAATGGGATGGGACCAACTGTTTCAAACAAAAAAGAATTTTCCAAATCGGTCCAGCCGTATTCGAATAATCGGTGAACATGCATAAAAAAAGCAAAAACAAAGATCCCGACGAATTGAGAACCTCCTTTGAAATCTTGAAATCGGTTGAAAATGCAAAGTGGTGCAATAAAGCTGCTAAGTGTGCTGTGTAGTTATGACAAAATGGCACACAACAAGTCTGGTTCGTTAGGTATATTTACGTCAAGTTACGACCTGGTCGATCCTAGGTAGAAAAAACTTTGTAAAACAACTAAATCAACAAAATAAAATTCGACACCGAAAATACCTAGACGGCCTAGACTAATTGCTCTGCTCGCTAGTCAGCTGATGCGAAATTGCTCCTTAGCGATAAGACCGCCTGTTGTTTTTACTCTCATGCGTGTCTCTCTTTCCCTATCTGTTGTTTTTGTTTGAAGTGCATGTGCTATAAAGATCTATTTTGATTGTAATGAAGAATAATAAGTTAAGTGATGAGTTTAGGAAATACGAAATCGGTGCCTAGCTTACTATCCTAGGTAATTTGTGGTTTGTCGATTGGACTAAGAGCTGGCCACCTCAGATATGGCACAATAATGAGAGCAACAAAACATTGCATATTGCATCAAACCCAGAACTCTAGGATTTGTTTTCTTGAATGGTTTGCATTCTTTGACCTCCACCATATTATTACTCTAGAAATAAGCATAGTATAGCAAACTAACTAGACGGATTTCGTTGCTCTCATTATTGTGTCATATCTAACGTGTCTAAAATACAAAGTCGGTGCCTAGCTTACTTTCCTATGTAACTTGTGGTTTGTCGTTCTTGATAAACGGAATCTTTCTTCCGTATGTATTAACATAATTATATATTAGCTTAGCTTCGTAGCTCCCCCACGGCGTCACCTCCTCAGGCAGCTAGAGGCCCTCTCTATGTCCCGTATTCCACAAAAAAAAATAGCTTCGTAGCTAATGTCGTACTGCTGCGCACAGATCACTCTTGCACAAGATCGACTAGGCTGCAATCTCCACGCTGGCCTAAATCGGGTTGGGGATTTCACAATTTCTTCGCGGATATATGAAGACTTCACTATGTTTTCCTTCACCGCAATGCCACTATTTCGCATTTTCAGAAAGATTCATTGGTACGAGCCGGGGTTTGAACCCGAGACTTCCTAGGATGATTCACGCTGTTACCTTCCGCGCCGTACACAACACTCTTCCGACTTCCGACACAGAATTTTGTATTGAAAACATCACGTGACCTCCGAGGATCACGTGACGCTTTCTATACAAAATGAAGTGTCGTGTAGGACCAATGATATTTACTATGGATGGGTTATACTCTAACCAAATGAACACAAAAAATACTTCCAGTCCAGAGTTATTTCATAACCTAGCAACGATTCTGTTACCTTTACCAATTTTGACAATCATTGACATCTTTGTCACTCTCATTGTTCGAAAATTATAGTTTGTCTCTTTCTCACGCGGGTGACGGGAGCTCATTGGCATGTCCGCATCTCTCAGTTGCCGATACGCGACTAGCAACAATTGTTTGAAGTCACTCATTTTAGGTGCTTCACTTTTTGAGCGTGCATAACCCATCTGTCATTATTATATATCATAGTGTAGGACGCGGCTTCCTACCACCAGGCTATTACCGCCCTTCTTCTGTATTAATCATCCTAAAACCATCCTAAAGCGCTAAAACGCTTCAGGGTTAGTTAGATCATGTCTGAACTCATTAGTCGGAGCAATCGTGCGTAATTTGACATTGAGTGGCCAAGCTTTTAGTCTGATTGATAACGTAGTTAGTTGTAGGCATACGCCGGTTTAGGCAAGGCCCACCTATTTCGGATTGGTGTATTTGTATTACATACTTAGATCATCATTAAAATTAAAGATCATTATTTTAATAAAGGAATTCTTTGCGCTTTTAAATTATATAAGGTGTAGACTGTAGATCGACTATGTCTAAGACTTACAGATCCTGTAAACTGAGAGTGCTCCTAAACTAAACCCTATTTTAATTCTAGTTATGATATCATTATGGCCCCTAAACTAAACAAAATGAGAAAATTAATGAGGATAAAAAACCACAAATTATAAATCGTGTTTTTTCTTTTTTTACAGCACCAGTATGAATTCGACATTTTCAAACCATAACCAACAAGATGTTTTTTAGGGTTCCGTAGTTAACTAGGAACCCTTATAGTTTCGCCATGTCCGTCCGTCCGTCAGTCCGTCCGTCAGTCCGTCCGTCAGTCCGTCTGTCCGCGGTCTAGCTCAGTGACCGTTCGCACTAGAAAGATGAAATTTAGTATTAGTATGTGCATTAATTACGCCGACAAAGTACTGACAAATATTTTTTGAAGTTGGGGTTGATTTTTCGCTCCATTCCTATTGTGTTGGGTTGGGTATCATTGGATAGGTCTTTCTTTAAGAATTTCTTAAGGTCTCCTAAATTTTTTTTGGATAAAACGAATAGTTTCGTAAATAATAGCTCTGAAACTTTAAAAAAGCCCCCCCTCCCATCTAACCTTTGAAACGTGAGTCCAAAAAAATTTAAAATATTCATGGAAGTGAGGCCTGATAAGTACTTTCAATAAAAACTATATTGAATAAAATCGGTTCAGCATAGTAAAAGGACGTAAGTGCCGGATAGTAAAAGGACGTAAGTGCCGGATAGTAAGAGGACCAAATATCCCTTAATAAACGACCTTTTGAACGGATGTATTGTAACAGGCTGGCAACTACGGAACCGTACACTGAGCATAGCCCGACATAGCTTTGCGTGTGTATCCTCATTCTTTAACATATGTAAATGTAATCTATTCTCTTTTAATGGTTTGCACTGTAGTTCGTCTCTGTTGCTTATTATATACTTGTTTGTATTTTTTTTTTTTTTTTTTATCAAAAGTACAAAACATTTAACAATTTTATGTTACTCGCCAAACTGCGATAACAGTTTTTTGGCGAGACCGCGCTTATTTTAACTAGTTTTAAGTACCTCTGTTTTATTTTTATTTTATTTTATTTTATTTTATTTTATTTGGGGCATCAACAGCAATACAACAAATAATACAAAGCACAAATAACAGAGAAAAAGCCAATAATAGATGACCACAAAAATATAACTAACATGCAATAACAAGTGGAAATAATAAGTGCCATGAGCATAAGCAAAGGAAAGATTGAACTTATTAAACAAAATATAAAACTAGCTTATCTGTACAGGAGTGCACTTTGATGTGTGTCAGTGTGTGTGTGTATGTGTGTATGTATGTGCGTGTATATGAGAGTGGATGTAATGTTAAAACTATGTATGTGTATGTTTGTATGTGTTTGCATGAGCGTTAAAAAACATTTTTATTAGTAGGCCTTTGTAGTGCTATGTTGGTCATTTTCTATAGCAGACTGATGTCAAACCCTTGAAACTGCAATGTGTAAATATACCAATACTTGTTAATACAAATTCTAGTAAAATCCACGTGCTCATTTTCACTTTATTAATATGGAAGCGGTGACACCCTATAGGTGGTGACGACCCTAAGTTTGGCGATGTTTGTTATGATGTTGTAAACCATAGCAACCTACAATACCCACAGCGGTTACAATAGTTATTATTGGTCAATACATTACTACTTAAATTATTCACAATACATGGACAATACAGGGTGGACGTGGAATAGGGGGACTTTCCCACGAATCCATTTATTTCGCTTTAGAACCTAGACACAATTTTCTTCAAGTACAAACCATCTTTCCGAAAATTTTTGAGAATTGGGTCATGAGAGATGACTAAGTACTTTTACGTTTGTTTCACCGACAAATGTCAGTTTTTGGTCACAGTTTTGGATACAGATCTAACGCAATGAGTGTGTAAAATACGTAAAAATTACCCGGTTCTATCGATACACAATCGATTTTTCGCTTTTGCAAGCCATAAAACCGTGAAATAAATCGAAATAATTGAAACCGTTAATTACCTAATTATATCATCATGATATCAGCCGAAACCTAATTATATATTAGGTATCAAATATTTGTTCATTGGTTAAAGAATCTTATGCTTTCAGTCCCAACCGATCCAAAGTTACCGGTAATGTTGCCGACAACGTTGTTCGCTACCGGTATTTTTATAATGTTTTCGATATCAGTAGATCTCTTAGGGTCATTATCAAGATTTGTGCAAGCCTGTAAGCTCCTTCAAACCTAAACGCATGAAAATTTTAATGAAGTTGCGTCTCACTGCAGACATTTGAGGTCCTTTACGTCATTCCACTCTGTATAAAGTCATGTGGAGTGCGTGTCTAAGTAATCGTTTGTTTGTTCCAGCAAGGCATCGGAGTGGAGATCGTGCGCGCGCTGGACAGCAATCTGCCCAGCGTGTCCAACGTCTTCTGCGAGTGCGACTCCAAGGATGACGTCGTAAGTTCTCTTACCTTATATAAACATGTTCGAGCAAGGCATCGGATTGGAGCTGGACGCTGGACAGGTACCCGCCCAGCGTGTCCAACGTCTTCTGCGAGTGCGACTCGAAGGATGACATCGTAAGTTCTCTTACCTTATATAAACATGTTCGAGCAAGGCATCGGATTGGAGCTGGACGCTGGACAGGTACCCGCCCAGCGTGTCCAACGTCTTCTGCGAGTGCGACTCGAAGGATGACGTCGTAAGTTCTCTTGTCTTACAGAAACATGTTCGAGCAAGGAATCGGAATGGAGTTGGACGCTGGACAGGTGCCCAGCGTGTCCAACGTCTTCTGCGAGTGCGACTCCAAGGATGACGTCGTAAGTTCTCTTACCTTACATAAACATGTTCGAGCAAGGCATGGGAGTGGAGCTGGACGCTGGACAGCAACCTGCCCAGCGTGTCCAACGTCTTCTGCGAGTGCGACTCCAAGGATGACGTCGTAAGTTCTCCTACCTTACATAAACAGTTGTTCCAGCAAGGCATCGGAATGGACTTGGACGCTGGACAACACAGCGTGTCCAACGTTTTTTTAATTTACTTTAGGTTAACTATATACACAGAATAACTAATAGTACTACCGTACTATATACCGTCAACTGCTACAACTTTCCCTATGATGCTCAACTTTGCCTGGCTATAAAACATGGTTTTCTTCACCAAACAGCTATTTATATCTTATTCCGGAGATGGGAGAAAGGCGCGTCAATTATGAGGAATTAAATATATATTCGGTAGGGATAGACAATCAGAATTACTCTTTTTCGAGCAAGGCAAAGTTGAGCATCGTAGGCAAAGTTGTAGCAGTTGACGGGATTATTAACCATTTATTCCCACAAAAACATACATTTCATTTACACAGTAACATCACAACAATTGTTTTCTTCTTTTTTTTTGTTAATAAATGTAAGTACAGTCAGTTGGTATGTATTATTCACTTATTTTTAACTAGTAAATAACATGCAAATAACTCCATACTTAACTAATTATTTAAAATACAATATAATTCAAAACATGCAAAATATTAATGTCAAATTGTCTAAGTCATAAAAATTTAATACCTACTTTAAAACAGATTTCAGACTATAAATTAATTAATAAATTAACAGTTGACGGTAAGTAAGTACATATAAAAGAAATAATGGGAAAGCGGAAGTACCTACTCCTAAGTATGGAATTTTTATACTATTTCCCTTTCCCGGTAACAAATAATCATTCCCTTACTCCACCTGATCTTACATTTAAATGACGCCAATTGTTTCAAAATATGGAATTTTCATGTCTTATGTTCTCCAAAGTCTACCAAAGGGTAGACATTTCTGATTTTATTGGATAGAACTTGATAGAAGTGCCCTACGAATGAATCTATTAGCCGTAATCCCATTTCGAGCGGAGCAGGCAAATAATTGGGTAATTGTAGTATTTGTAATCATTTATTTAAACTGCTGTCTGACTATGGATGGAAGTGATGGAACTGAATTGTATGTTTTGTGCTTTAATTATTGAAAAGCACTTTAGTAGTAATATAAATAATTTTATTTGCGTATAAATCCGTGGGATTTGGGTTATTTATGTTTTATAAAATAAATGCTTATAAATAAAATGCTTTTTGATTAATCAATAAATAAAACGAATTAAATATAACATTTGTGTTCATTAAAAAATAATTTTGGATACACTTTTGTGTTTCCTAAACAAAATAAGAAACAAACAAAACAACTGTTTAGATTATATAGGGTGGGGCCTGTAACAAAAGCAAAAAATTAAAACGTAGATTCTAGTCCTCAAACTAGACAACTTTTGTGTAGCAACTTTTTAATATCATAAAGTTTTTAGATTGTTATTTTTTCAAACAAAGTAAATAGTATTTTCAATGTACTTAAAACTCCGTCTAATTGACATCGCCTGTCAGTCTAGTCACTCTACAGACATAATCAATTTCATAGTACATTGCGTGTTCGAATTAACTTTAAAATGTAATAAAATTCAAACCGCAAGTTTTTTTTCAAAGTCGTCAAACAAACGTTGCGTAGTTTGAGGAGAAGAATGTACATTTTAATTTTTGCTTTAGTTACAGGCCCCACCGTGTATATGAGTTGTACCGGCGCGGATGCGCGCGAAATTTTTCAATTTAAGAAAAAGAAAGTTATCAAATTAGGGCACACCCGGACTTGAACCGGGGACCTATCGATCTGCAGTCGATTGCTCTACCACTGAGCTATATCCCCAGTTGGTACTCTTAATGAAAATTAAGTAAAGTACAAATAGTTATACTTCGTATAACTAGGGAAAATTAATGATTTGAGATGCAATACAAATTGCATAAAAAAAATCAGTTATAGGGGACACCCGGATTTGAACCAGGGACCTATCGATCTGCAGTCGATTGCTCTACCACTGAGCTATATCCCCACTTGACAATATTAATGAAAAATACAACTATATTCTGAATAACAAAAGGCTATCGGGGCACGTAGGCGGATGACGATCCTAGAACGTCTATCAAATCATAACCAGTTTTCCAATTTTGAATCTAAACGCTTAGGAACACGATTGATTATTAAATTTTATCAGACAGTAAGATAAGTTGTATCTAAAGTTAGTTTCGATAGTTTTCTAAATGCCCAGATAACGTTGACCTTTGACAGTGTTCTTTAATTAGAAAATAGAAGGGTCACGGAAGAATGGTTAAAGATAATACTTTTTAAAACATTGTGTAAAAATAACTTTGTCTTCTTTTAGTAACTTATATCGATTACTCACAAATCAAAAAGCAATGAACTTGTACATGATACTCTAAATAATTATCATTATCTGAAACTTATTTTACCATTGATATTCACCATCGTTCTTCGATAAAGAGTAAAATATAACACTTCCGCAGTTACGGGTGTCCATTCCATAGGCTACAGTAACGCGGCGGGTTACTGTCAGGTGGGCTGTATGATTGTTTGCCACGGATGTCGTATTTAAAAAAACAATAAGGCTCATCAGTTCCCCTCTTTAATAGGTCAGATGACAGTCAAATTTGTTTAAACTACATAGTGTTTAAACTACAAATTTTGGGATTATGTTGCCAAAGCAATATAAGGTAGGCATAATCTAGGTAACGACACAAGTCTATGGGGTATCCACCTTTAGAATGATGTCGGCTTTTTAGACTTTACTTGAAACTTGAATTATTTTGAACTTGTTATGGACTTCTGCCTGTTTAAATACTTTACTCTTTAAACCTGTGCTATTTATTTTTATTTATCGTATGGCTACAAGTCACTAGCTGGATATAGATAGGCATTTCTTCCCTGGAGTAGTAATAGTGGGAAAGCAGATGATAAAGAAAATCCAGTGAGTGCTGCGAGGTCCAGATGGGACAGTGCAGCGGCCAAGTTTGTTACTCGTTTAGCACCACCCAAGGAACCTACACGTAAACCTGTGCTTAAAAGTAAGTATAGTCTTCTATCGAAATACAGTCGACGTCAAAGATAGTTCGTATGTCTACATAAGTGTAAATTGACGTGAGTACAATCTCCTGCTTAGGATGATGTTAATCTGAATGTATTTTTGCAGACTATTACCTGTGACTGCGAGGCGACGCCAGCCTTCCAGCTAAAAGCGTTCAGCCAACGGGGGGAGAAGGTGGAAGTGTCACATTACAGAGTTAATGTTAACAGGTGAGAGAAAACAACTGAAGAAGGTAGGTTATTTATTTATCGTATGGCGCCATGTCACTGGATATAGATAGGCATTTCTTCTCTCAGGTAGTAGTAGTGGGAAAGCAGTTGATGAAGAAATTCCAGTGAGTGCGAGGTCCAAATGGGACAGTGCAGCTGCCAAGTTAAACTAAATTAAACTGTCATTCAACTTGTCGTATAAGTTGCATTTTCAGAAGTACTATAAGTTGACTCAATCACAATAAAACTATCTTACAATTCACAGATTCATATAATTTGTTATATCGCATATTGCTGTTTTATTTAAACACTACAAAGCTCAGACCTAGTTCAGACGTTAATTTTGTACTAAGTAGAAACGTCTGCAAGCGAAATTTCAATTTTGTAATTGAAAGAAAAATTCACCGCAACGAGCAAGATTCGAACTTCTTCTTCATCTTTCGGAACACCGGTTCGATCGCTCTGACCAACTGAGCTATCGACGCTTACTCAACCTCGTTGAATTTTTCCCTCAGTTCCTTCATTGCTGACGCCAAACGCGTCGGTTTTTAATTTTGACACAAACTCGTACAATTGCAGGTTCCGTGCTCGCCTCAACGTAGTCTGCATAACAGAGAAGTTGACGGGAGAACTGCGATGCGACGGTTGGCCAGAGGTCAAGGTCGCGCTGGCCCCGGTCGGACCACTAAAGACGTCCTCCAACGAGGCTAACCTGCAACAACTAGTCAGGTAATAACAGAGAAGTAGATGGAACTGCGATGCGACGGTTGGCCAGAGGTCAAGATCGCGCTGGCCCCGCTCGGACCACTAAAGACGTCCTCCAACGAGGCTAACCTGCAGCAACTAGTCAGGTAATAGGTAGGTAGGTCAGGTTAGTAAGGTAACAGAGAAGTAGATGGAACTGCGATGCGACGGTTGGCCAGAGGTCAAGGAGACCCTATTCGTCATTCGGATGTAAAACTACATCAAAGCCAACCTAAAGCAACTAATAATATCTATATGCGACCTAAATAAAACTTTAGACTTCTTCAGTGCGGTGCTTCGACTTTTTCTCAGGCAAGCCGAATTATCCAGTCCATTTATTCATGGGCTGATGCAGAAAAACTGTTCAACTATCTAAATATTAAGCAACCCGTGGTAACCGCCACTGGACTTCCTATGTTTTGCAGTAGATAGATCACACGGCTCTATCGATGACATTCCCAGATGACAAAACATATTTCACTACCGTCCATCTTTGGCACATCCATACTAATATTATAAATGGGAAAGTGTATGTGTGTGTTTGTTTGTTTGTTAGTTAGTCCGTCTTTCACGGCAAAACGGGGCGACGAATTGACGTGATTTTTTAAGTGGAGATAGTTGTAGGGATGGAGAGTGACATAGGCTACTTTTTGTCTCTTTCTAACCCCCGACTTCCCTAAAATGGGGAGTGGAAGTTTGTATGGTTTGTTACCCCGAATTTAACGCGAGCGAAGCCGCGGGCAAAAGCTAGTCATAAAATATATCAGACAAGTCACCTGATGACCGAATGATATGCGAGTAAGACCAAGACAAGAGAAGGCCTGGAGGATAGCAAAGTTCATAAGTGACGGGACAATATTTTTTTTGAGCGCGGTGGACTCCATTGGTTAGTAATGGGACGGCTTCAGGGCAGGAGGATGATAGGTTGATCTGTGGGAACTGAACAATAGTCGGAAATAATTTTACGTAACAGTTTGTAGCAAATGCTTTTAATTTTCACGCGGTTTCCTTGCGACCAAAATCAATGTGAATTGCGATCTTGTTTATCGGTGAGTTGGCAGTATTGTGTATGAGTTCGGTATTCTTTATTGAAATTATTTAAGAATACCTTTGTATTTTCAGTGACATCGTGGTGAACGCGCTCCGAAGCACGCAGCTTGCGTTTAACCTGTCGCACTACCCCACGTGTCCGAGGCTGCGGCGTCACTTCGACACGTCGCCGCGGCTGCCCCTCCACTATGACTCCATGGTGAGTGACTTATAATATATTTTATCTACACTCATATTGTAAGTTCTCTAAAACGTGTTCGAAAACGGTAGGCAATGGCTAGCATTACCACGACCGATTTTACTATGATAAGCTTTTTATCTGTGGCAGTAACATAATTTTAACTTTTCATGCTCAAATATTGATGTGCTATGAGTTTTGATAACATAATGTACACCTGCACCCTCCCGCGCATACGCCGACAGCCCGACACGCGCCCGCGCGACCGCCGGCACAATCGAGTTGGCCATGGCGGTGCAATGAATGGCGACCATTCTATGGTTTCCGAATACGGCATTTTGGATAAATAATATGAGTGTAGATAAAGCAGTGTATGTAACTGTACGTAATTAGGCCTTAAAACACTCGTGTGATCTTATAATGAAACTCGCCTGCGGCTCGTTTCATAAAACCACACTCATGTTTTAAGGACCTTTATTACGTAACAGTTACATAAACTACTATCACGTCACACCTGGTCATAAGCAATTCGCATTATGGCCAGGTGGAAACGTAAAATTGTGTACTCACCACGGGCAGTAAAAAAGAAAGCCCTCTATCGCATATTGACAACCCTCCCCTGCGGCTCGGGTTACAAATACCTGCGAATTCGGGCTTTCTGTCTTTTACAGTCCTTGGTAAGTAATGTACTATAAAACGTTGAGGGCATAATCAGCCAATCAGGTTCTTTTGGCTCCCTTAACATAAATGTTTTCTGACTGTATTTTTTTTTTACTCTGTGTATGTAGTATATGTATGTTTATTAATTATTTTATTTGTGTATGTGTACAATGTGTTTGGCTACCTATGTTCGAGCCGTTAACCACGTATAGTATGATGAATTTTATCGACAAATCAATTCCCATACCATTTTTTTCTCAACCATTTTTAAACTGCACCCCTTTAAAATTCTATGGCATAACACTCTACCGCCCTTGGTAAATTAACCTTTATTTGTCAAAATATTCTTCGCACATGTGTAAAAGAGGTGTCTTTCGGCAGCTTACGAACCAGGCCATAGATTTCAGTCAACAATGTTGCAGAAACAATTCTACAATTAGTAAAAAAATTATTTGTAAAAAGCATAATAGTTTCAAAAAAACTTATTTTTTTTACATTTCTTACTTTTTTGCAAAAACGAGGTCGTTGACCTGTACTTTTTTATTGTAAGCAGATAGTACAGTAAAGCTAGTGCAATAAATGCTTGCAGTTCGGCCCCACGTCGCATTTAATCATGTTCAAATTTTGTAATTTTTTGCATGACGTATTATAAACAAATGAATGAGCTCTAAAAAGGCTGTTAAAGCTTTTTCCCTTCTCATGCTCAAAAAGTGTGTCATACTATGCTTACCAAGGCGGACTAAAGTAGTACATTTAGCCTCTAGGGCTAGTATGTATACATATTTATGATTTACAAAACATTTTAAATTGACCAATCGGAACACTTCACCATATTAAATCCACCAATCACAACACATATCGAAATGAATCGGAACGCATACTTTATTGGTGCGTATACTGTGTAAATAATTAAAGACCTTAAAAAAACATTGTATTTAATATCAACCAATCAGAATACAGCAATGTTAAAATCGACCAATCAGGAAACGCAATTTATTTCTCAAAACATGAGGTGTTTTTTAGTTCCTACTTCACAATCATTAAAAAAGATTTTAATTTTTTGGAAGCGCTTAAAAGCGTGTTTAAACTGTTTATAAAGAGCTAATTATACCGTCGTCTGTGGCGTTTATTCGCGGTGTTTATATTTTGTATCTATGTCAAAGAAGTTAAAAAAATTAAAAGACCGCCAAGTTAAACCATCATTTCACCTTAGTTTAGTTATTGTGCGTAAATAATAAGTATTTTTATCTTATTTTCTCGCAATCGAAGTGAAAAATAGTATGCATTACTCTGGTCTAAAAGCCATATTACCACTCGAACAATTTTCCCTCACTTCGTTCGGGAAAATAACCACCTCGTGGTTAATATGGCCTACTTAGACCCTTGTCAAACAATCTACTATTATACGTGAGCACAGTTGTGTGCATAGGGCATAAATGTATTTTGACTATTTCTTATGTTCTAGTTGTCACACGACCGGATGTACGCGTCGACGCCTACGTCGGCGTCCATGTCCAACGTGCACCTCGGCGAGAAGCGGCTGCTGGTCAAGGTCGTCGGGGCTAAGGACTTGGGAGGTACAGGAATATGTTGTTGTTCACATAGACATCCATACTAATATTATAAATGGGAAAGTGTATGTGTGTGTTTGTTTGTTTGTCTTTCACGGCAAAACGGGGCGACGAATTGACGTGATTTTTTAAGTGGAGATAGTTGAAGGGATGGAGAGTGACATAGGCTACTTTTTGTCTCTTTCTAACCCCCCACTCCCCTAAAATGGGGGGTGGAAGTTTGTATGGAGCATTCCGGGGGCAATCAGGAAAGGGGAATCGTGTTACCCCGAATTTAACGCGAGCGAAGCCGCGGGCAAAAGCTAGTATAAAATAAAAAGACGCGGTGCCGTGAAGACCATAGAGAAGACAAAATTGTGATTCATAATAAGCCGCTTTCCTCGTGTTTACGCGCGACACGCACAACTCGTGGACGAGCGGTGATTGGGTCAAACGTCAAAAGTGAGTGTGTGTGCACGAGATCGCGACTTATTATGGAATCACAGTTCTATCTTCGTGAGACCACGTCTTCCTACTATGGTTGTTATTTTATAGCCCATTATATTATCCCAAATGCATGGTGGAGCCAGGAATTGACCGAATCTGATCTGAGGGTCGAAAAATCATTAGGTTAGATCAGGCAAGATACTTAATGATATGGCCGTTTTATTTTATCATATCGCTTATGATTGATAAAATCTCGGATTTTCTGCGACATATTCACGACTTGTCTGATCCCGTCTTCAGCTTCTTCTATGAGTGTGTTTTCCACGTAAACCAATAGGAGGCCGGACATGTTTTTGACATAATGTAACATTTTTAACTCCTCCAATTTGCTGAAGTATTTAAGACATTAAAGGCAAAATTATAATTAAATTTATTAGAAACTAACTATTGGCATTAACAATGATTTTTGCAGGCAAGGCGGGCTGCGGCGCTCCATATTGCGTAGTTGAGATGGATGAACCCCCGCAGAAGAACCAAACCGCCTTTAAGAAGGACACCACGCAACCGCAGTGGGAGGAACATTTCCTATTGTGAGTAGCCTGTTGATTGGTCCTTCGAGCCGGATACTTGTTTATAGAAAGTCTCAATTATCAGTAATGAATGTAGTTTTCTCGTATTTTATTATTTGTAAAGATAGAAGACTTTAGACACGTATGACGGGAATCGGAGACGGATGCGTCTGCGGATATGTCTGTATGGCGCCATATATTGACGAATTTTTCGCTGGACATATCCGCAGATCTGTGCGTGTATCCCTAGCTATTAAAGGCAATGGCCAATGGACAATGTTAATAATCTTTTATTTGTGCCACATAAGGTTGCACCGTTTACAACTTATCTGCTTTGCCCGAAGGTCTCTACAGGCATACAGAGCATTCTCTTCCAGTCATGGTAAAGAATGCTCTATAGTATTAAGTCCGCCTGATGTGCGATTCCTTTTGTGCAATAACGTTTCAATAAATGGCAATTACGAGAGTACCATCAATAAAACAATGTTAATTTGTTCTCAGCGATCTCTCTCCCCAAACCGCGGAGTTACTGTTTGAGGTGTACGACCGCACGGGCCCGCCCTCTCCAGGCGGCGGTCCTTCGACACACAGGTAAATGTCAATTGTAATACCAACGCCAATTATATCACTAGCTATATAATACTATCTTTTGCCCGCGACTTTGTCTGCGTGGAATTAGTAATTTATACCCCTTTTTACCCCCTTAAGGTACGTTTCCTACGGACGCAGAGTAACATTGATCCCCAGTATAGGGATGATGATACATGTTGAATTATGCAATAAAATTTAGTTGATAGGATGCAAAATTACCAATATATTAAAATAAAGTAAAAAATTTAAAAACGATTGAAATGGTTCAAATATATCCTTCTTCAACATTTCAAAATTTTTCAATTTTTTAAAGTACGAAATTAAAAAAAAAACAATGATACCATTCGATTTTTTTTGTTAAATAAGTTGTACTCGTATAGTAACCATATACATAAACGCAATATTTCACTGTAAAAATAACAATTTTATAATTTTTCCATACTTTAAACAGGGCGATTATATGATCGTGACGTCACTTTTGCACGTCATTTTGTTAGGAGCGTTTCGAGAAACAAATGCAAATCTCAGACTTTAAGTCTCATTTCTGACTTTTGTGTTGCTTTAACGCAATTGGCCCCATATAGAGATTTGATCCTCACAACAAAACGAATCGATTGATACCATACATGAAAAAAATTGCCTATTACAACCATGCCTATTACATTGACCTTGAGTTGTGGTTGCAGGTTCCTAGGTCTGGGTCTGGTGGGCATCGACGAGCTGCTGGCCGCACCGTCGCAGCGGCAACAGATCGCGTTGCAGACGCGACCGATGGAAGAACACGATATATCCGGCACACTCACTGTGGAGGTACAAAACCTACTTATAGTGTACCATTGCTGGCTAGTTTGGAAATAAATGGAGGAGGCCTTTGCCTACCAACCTACCTACCTAGTGACTAGACAACAGATTAGAAAAAAAATTGATTAAAAAATAAAAATGCATTTATCTATATTTATATTGATGTCAATAGTAATATTTTGTCTGTAACTAAGATTCATATCATTGCTATTCAAATATTTTAAACTATATTTTTTAAATTAATTATTTGATGTAATGCACGCTTGGAAATAAAGGCTATTTTTTTTGCTGGCACAAAGGCACGTTTCTTCCACTGGCTTTCCTTATTTCTCCATAAGAAATTCATTCACAAGGTATCTTAGCGCGGTAGGACATACATTTAGAGTGTAATAATTTACCCAGATCTTTCATGCCCTGCCCACCTATCTTAGTAGGTAAGTACCATCGCTGAAGCAATCAAACTGACCATTTGCTCCAAGTTCACTTTGAACACTGGTATGGCATAATAACCTCGATTTTATTCTTCAAGAAAAAAAATTATTACTGCTGTTGGACTGAATAATCTAGGTACTTTATAGAAACTACATTTTGTAAATGTTATAGTTATCCTTAAATATGTAAATAAATGTTTTCAGTTCCTATTCATCGAGGGTGCTGACATCCCGGACCTGGGCTCGCGGCCCGTGAAAATCAAGGAGTCTCTGCGGACGCTGTCGCCCCAGGGACACCTCACCACCACCACCAAGACTACCTTCAAGCAGAACGGTCAGTAGCTGTGCTTCATCAGTTCTTGAACTGGCATCTAAAATCTAAATTTCTATCGCACTTGCTTAATTCGAACGAAAGGGACGCAGTTTTTTTTAATACCACGACGGTGGCAAACAAGCATACTGCCCGCCTGATGGTAAGCAGTTACCGTGGTCTATGGACGCCTGCAACCCCAGAGGATTCACATGCGCATTGCCTACCCTTTGAGTTATCAAATTAACCTACACTCCTTTTTTGAAGAACCTCATACTGTAGCCCGCTAGGGAAACCTCGGCAGGGAGTTCATTACACAGCCGCAACGTTTGTGGGAGGAAATTCCTGTTATACCGTACAGTGCGCGACTCTTTGGGCTCCAGGGTGTGAGGATGAACACCCTGCCGGCGGCGAGCGGTGCGGTGATAAAAAGCTGCCGTGGGCATCACATCAAACAGTTCTTCAGAGCACAACCCATTGTACAAGCGATAGAACACGCATAAGGAGGCAAAGTCTCTCCTTAGACTCAAAGGTTTAATATCACTCGTGAGTTTGGGATCGTCGACGATCTGCACAGCGCGCTTTTACACCGATAACGAAATATCGATTTTCGTGGTAGACCATCAAAGGGTAGATGATCAAGGAGTATCTGCGCAAGCTGTCGCCCCATTGACAACGTCTTGGGTCGTAAAACTTCTCTAATTCCCTCGCACTAAGCGGCTTTTTATGGTAAAAACAAAAAACTAACTATTTTATTAACTAACAGAGATAGATAAAATCTTATTTTATTGGTTCTGTACACGTAGAAGCTCTTAATCTTTTCTGAAGCGACGCACCCAGGAAATGTCTTTAGGTATAACTTTTTGGTACATTATTGGCTAAAACAACCTTCAACAAGATGCCACTTTTACTTTAGACAAGTAAATACGAATGTTTTGTTTGTGCAGGACACGAAAACTCTGCACTGACGGAGTCTGCGCTCCGAGAGTTGGAGCTGAGCCCCACCAACGCCGCCAACAAGTCCACCCTCATTATACACTCCGTGCAACGGGTGAGTCCCACGGTCATGCCTAGACGGCAGCTGTATAAGCTTCTAATTGACTTTTTGAATGCACCCACCATGCATTCATCACATGTGTCCAAACTTCAATATAAGCCGCTATAACTTCATCCCGATAAAAATGAGACACAAAAAACATGTAGGTATTTTATAGCACACATTTGATCGTGCCAGCGTAAAAACTTAGAGGCCTGAATGGCCATTTTACAAAATATTGCTGGCCTCCTTACTTTCACCTAGACCTGAAGTTATACAGGGTGTAATATAAATAGTCGTAATCCGTTTATTGGTATCGTATTGAGACTACGAAAAAGTAGAAAAAATTTTTGGACGCAAAAAAATTTTTTTTTACGGACACGTCATCTTAGCCGGCCGACCCTCCATACATTTTTTTTGCGCGAAATACTATACCAATTATTAACACTTTCATGACCAAGAACCCGACTGTCAGGTTCTCTGTTCGTAGCTACTACGCGCTACATACGACGGATACGTGGCTACGTGCTACGAGCGTAGCGCGTAGCTAAGTGTGGTACGGAAAGTGTTAAACGGATCACCAGCATTTCTGTTACACCTTGTATGATTAACGGTTAAGTTGGACTGATATCTTCATAATATTTTAATTAGCCTGCTGCTATAAAACACTACGTATGATCTTGTGATTTGACTTTTTAGTTTTCCGAGTTTTATTTTAAGAATTTTGTTTTAATTAACATTGACTTTGTTTTTTCATCCTGCCTGCGTTTTGCCATGATGCATGATTTGGATTGGATTTATACAATCAGGAGCCAAAGAAATCGATCAAGGTAAGAAAAAAATACAAAATTGTCATACATTGATGTTAATACTTGTTTTATTAGTCATATATTAGTAATTAATTTAGAAAGTTTTGGCATGCCATTGCTAGACCATATTTTAACCTGAATTGATTTTGATTGTGATGTTTCTAAGGAGTATTTTGACAGTTTGAAATAAGATTTATTATTTTTACCGTAATTTTTAAGTAAGACCAAGACAAAATCTACAGCCTAGTATTTAAAGAACTTCATTTCATTACTGCTGTCTAAATCTGTATACTTTTTCTAAAAAAAACAACAAAACTGTCAAAATGCCTCTTAAAAAGTTGTTCAGTGTTGCCATACTAACCCTTTCCAACCTACAAGGTCGAACTAACCGACTCCGGCAAATTCATCGAGATTGAACGCGAAGACACCCTGAACAGCGTAGAGTCCGGTGACCTCACCAGCACCACTATGGAGAGCATAGACGAGAATAGGACAGAGACGCATGTCAGTCCCAACTCTTCCCCGGCGAGACAAGTTAGGATCAAGGAAAATGGCGCGAAAACTAATGGAGATAATGCGGTATGATTTTTGGTTTAACACGCACGGTTTTTGCATATGCACATTTTTAGGCATGTACGACGTAGTAGTTTTTTTTATTAGTATACGAAATTGTGAACATATCAACACCTTTCAGAAAACAGTTTAAGTAATGAAGTAAGTAGGGTCTGGAAAAATGCCAAGATTCGTTGTTCTCTTCACGTAGGTATATTTTTTGACTCAAATCGGACGAGTTAGGTACGGACAGTACAGAATGTTGATGAGAAAACTACATTTTAAATAGCTTCAAGTTCAAAACACGAGTCAACACGGGAATGCTTATATTCTGCCATAGAACTATGACAATAGAGGGAATGTGAGGATGAGGAAGAAAATTACACTCATTTTTTTAGTTACGCCAAAATATATGGCTAATTTCTTTAATAAAATAAATCAATTAAGAAAATATTAGATATAAAGTGTGAAAATGTGAAAAATGTGTAATTGACCCTAGATGTTACGTTTTTAGGTGCCGTTTGTTTTGAATCAAGATAGTTAGTTAAATTTTAGTGTTAAACAATAAACGCTGCGGCTGTGGGATGAACTCCTTGCCGAGGTTTTCCCAGCAGGCTACAGTATGAGCTTCTTCAAAAAAGCAGTGAATAGGTTCCTAAAGGGTATGTAACGCGCATGTGAATACTCTGGGGTTGCAGGCGTCCATAGGCTACGGTAACTGCTTACCATCAGGCGGGCCGTATGCTTGTTTGCCACCGTCGTGGTATTAAAAAAAGTTATTGCAGAACGGTACGTACGACTTTAGCTGCCGAAATTGATACCTCTTATTTATATTAATGGACAAAGTTCAAACAGCGGATTCGAAAGAGATTTCTGATTCCATAGTAAGTAGTAACCAAGTGGTTGTATTTTCAGCAAGGGGACTACGTTCAGAAACCTGAAGATGCTCCTCCCGAGCCCGCACCGCGACAGAAGAGAAGGAGAGATTTCTTCGGAACCATTAAAAGAAGGTGATAATATATATGCAATACATTATCTGTATGTAACCCGTATTACTGCCAAACGATAACGAAATAAATGTATATAAATATTATGGGGCAACTTTTACACAAATCGACCGTACTTACGGCGAGCTACATCAATGGCCTATGGTATAGAAAATAACACTTTCGCATGATTTATAGCAGGTAAATACGTAAAAGATGTGTTTGTAGTTTTTTCTGCGCTGTATCTTGCTTTTGTACATCTATAATAATATTGTTTGTTTAATAGATTAGAAGTGTTTACTTGAATTTGATGTGTTTTGCCTAGGACTCATATTTTATTTTATTTGCGCTCACATATTGCAGGTTCACTTGCTCACTGCCAATTTAAAAGATAATGTATTTTTTTGGATTTTATAATATATGTAATTATGTAAAAGGCTGTGAATACAGTTTTCGGAAAGCTACAATAGTTATTTATTGTACTCGGCAGCAAAGTTATCGAATTTGCTGCCGATTATTAATACTATTTCACCACAACACCAAAGGAAAAATATAAGCTATAAAATATAAAAAATCGAAGCCTTTCAAAATTGAAATCACAATCATCCCGATAACGTAAAAAACATGTAAAATCGAATGTACAAAATTACTATAAAGAGCGCATTTTCGAGGTGGTGGAAAAAATATTTCGCATTAAAATATGTGACAGTCTGGATCAAAAGGTCATTTGGCGGCCGGCGCTTACGCTTTTATTACGTTACCTTTACCAAAAAAAGGTGATGAACCGGGGACCTTTGTTATTTCTTCTCGAAAAATTAATTAGGGGACCTGCAGTCTGCATCTCCAGTTACATCTTGCAAATAAAGACGAAAGAAATATTCATTTTGCACGTAAGTTGCGCCAGCCAAAATGTATTTCAGTTACTTAAAAAAATATTTACTTAGGGGACACCCGGATTTGAACCGGGGACCTATCGATCTGCAGTCGATTGCTCTACCACTGAGCTATATCCCCACTTGAAAACATAACCGAAAGTAATATTCATTTAACAGGCACTAAGTTGTGCCAGCTAAAAACAACGTCAGTTATTTTAAAATAAAAACGTCGTTTGTTTAGGGGACACCCGGATTTGAACCGGGGACCTATCGATCTGCAGTCGATTGCTCTACCACTGAGCTATATCCCCAGTTGAAAACAAAGCGGAAAGTAATATCCATTTAGCACGCACTAAGTTGCGTCATCTAAAAAACAAATCAGTTATTTTAAAATAAAAAAAACATCGTTTGTTTAGGGGACACCCGGATTTGAACCGGGGACCTATCGATCTGCAGTCGATTGCTCTACCACTGAGCTATATCCCCAGTTGAGAAGCAATGTAAAAAACGCAATCAGTTTCTAAAACAAAACACGGTGTGTAAGCAGTCAATAATGTTACGTGTGTCACGTACGATTTACATTTCTTCATTTTAATAAATACTAGCTGACCCGACCCGGCGAACTTCGTACCACCAACTTCCACCGACTTCCATCGACTTCAACTGCAATCCTACGCCAGTCCTACCGTCTCTTACCCCACTCCCATTCCATTCCACCTCTCTCCCACTCTCTTCCATCCCCGTCCTAATAGTCTCTTCCACTCTTCTTCCATGGACTGCAACTTCACCCCATTCCCAATGCACTGACTCCTACTTCAGTTTCACCACCTCCCATCCCACTCCCATTCTTTTCGCTGACTCCAAATTGACATGCCGTAATCTGACTGACTCCTACTCCACTTCCAAAGACTATGTATTTCTATTTACCAGTAAAAATTCATTTTAGCGTATAAACCTAGACAATAACTTCGCATGTTATGTTTACTTGTACCTATGGTTGTGCATTTAATTTAAGTTCTTAAATGTACCTTTTTTGCAAATGTTATGTTATGTATGAAGTAACAACTGTTTAAATACCTTAAACTAGTAGTCCGCCTCGAACTCGGAACTCGATATTTCCTTGCAAACGAAATGACCAATATAACAAGACCCTTGGAATAAATGTTATGAGGATTAGGGAAGATTACCTTCGACACATGTTGTTTCGAGATTGCACTCATGCACTGGTTCTTTTTATTTTCTTATTTAATGCACATACACTTTTGTTTGTTTCACTACCCCGGGGGTTAAACTTCACTTTTAGCACTGTTGAATATTGTTGAAGTCCAGGGTTCACATATTTGCGAGTTGCTGGGGAGCTGTGCGCGTGCGTTCATTGATGTTTCTTCTCACAATGGCAACCAGAAGTCACGACGCACTTGACATTAGCGTCGAAAGCGGAAGTGTCAATATTTGGTATAGAGGCGGAAAGGATGGGGTGCGTTCGGAAATTATGATATTGGAGTTAAAATAATTATATACGTATTAAGTAAATATAAATAACAACATGTATTAATGTAATAAACAATAATTAATGTAATAAACAGTTCTACTTTATTAATTAAATATAAACGGCCAAACCATATTCCCCCGCCTTGGAGTGTACTCCAACATTGAGGCTCAAAATAAAAATAAACATATTTTTTTTTTTTTTTTAAAACAATTTATGATTTGTATGAGACAATTTACTTATGAAATATCTTTAAGTTAGAATATTTTTTAATATTCATTTAGGTTGAATTCAGCACTACAGAATTAACAAACTGAATCAATTATTTAAAATGAGACTTATATTTACAAATGCTAATAAAATTTATATTATTGAGTGGGTAATGGACACACTCGAACCACAGGACGAATGTAAGTACCAGTCTTAGTTTTAACTTTAACAACCCGAGTAATACCATCGTTACCGGGATAAGTCTCCTCTATCACCGCAAGAGGCCAACATAAGAGAGGGAGCTTTTCTTCTTTCAAGATTACCACTTGTCCCCTTTTAACAGGATTTGCGGTAGTGTTCCACTTTTCTCTGCTTTGTAAAGAAGTTATGTATTCCGTATGCCATCTTTTCCAATAAGTTTGAACCATTTTGTCAATTAATTTGTATCTCTGCAAGCGGGTTATAGGTATATCATCTAAATTTACCGCAGGTATATATTTTAACGGAGTTAGATTTAGCAAGTGCGATGGTGTGAGAGCCAAAGGTTCAGAGGGGTCACTGCTGAGAACACACAGAGGTCTAGAGTTCATCAGAGCTTCAATTTGGACCAGCACCGAATTTAATTCTTCATATGTCAATATTTGAGAACCAATGGCTTTGTATAGATGAACCTTAACATTTTTTACATTACTTTCCCATATCCCACTCATGTGTGGAGAGTATGGTGGTTGAATTTTAAATTCGATTTTTTGGGGAGTCAATTCGCGGATGATTGCTTTGTTATATTCTTCTGAACAAACTACAGAGTATATTTCTTTGAATTGATTGCGAGCGCCAATGAAGTTCTTGCCTCCATCACTTACAATAAGAGACACAGGTCCGCGGCGGGCGATGAAACGTTTGAATGCGGCTATAAACATTTCAGTTGACAAGTCAGAGACCAATTCTAAATGAATTGCTTTGGAAACTAAGTCCACAAATAAGCAAACATAAGCCTTTTGGCTTTTAATCCCTCGTTTTTTGCCCATAGTTATATATACGGGTCCCATATAATCAACTCCGCATTTGGCGAAACATTTTTGTTGAGTAACACGAAACTCTGGTAAATTGCCCATAAACGGATATACTTCCTTGGGCTTATGTTTAAAACATTTGTTACAGGCGTGAATAACCTTGCGTACAAGACTGCGAGCGGGTAACAACCAATATTGATGCCTAAGTAAACCTAGAACTAATCCAGGTCCGGTGTGCAAGTTGTTTCGGTGATAATGTTCTACTAAAATAGTGGCTACCCTACTCTTTGCAGGAATAAGTACAGGATGTTTTTGTTCATAAGCAATGGGTGCGTTATATAAACGTCCTCCTACACGAAGGAGTCCATCAATATCCATGAAAGTGTTTAATTTTCTAAGAGGGGTGCGAAGCAGCTTATTATTTTTGATAGCATCAATGTCAGAAGCAAAGTGTTGAGCTTGAACTACTTTTATGAGATAAGTCTCTGCAATGGTTAAATCTGATACTGTAATACAACCACTACTGTTTAGTATTTTTGCAAATCTTAACACATATGTTACTGCATTAATTAACTTTGACCAATTTGACATTCTTTCAGTAAGTGCTATTAGCGGATGAACTTCTTTCACCGGGTCAAGAGTATTGAATAGTGCGACAGTCTTTGCTTCTGGCACAATGGAAACATCTATTTAATTAAATACATTAATAGGCCATTGCTTAATCGGCAGAGAAATCCATTCAGGACCCAAAAACCACTTTTTATTATTTATCAAATTATTAGGCGTGACTGGGCGCGATATAAGGTCACTAGGATTCTCATGACCTGGCACATGATACCAATGTTGTGGGGCTAAAATGTCCTGAATTGCAGAGGTTCTGTTGGCAATAAATGTTTGCCACCGGTGAGGTGAAGAATGAATCCATGCGAGAGTAATGGAAGAGTCTGAGAAAGCAAGTATGGTATTCACTTGACATCTGTTATTAATGATTTTGAGAGCAGTCTCTATCAGCTGAGCTAGCAGGTGAGCTGCGCAGAGTTCCAGTCGAGCAAGGGTGATTTTCTTAAGCGGTGCGAGGCGAGAGCGAGCACACAACAGCGATACACTAGACGCTGGGTCAGTCAAAAGACCGATCCTTAAATATATGACAGCGCCATAGCATTTTTCACTCGAGTCAGCAAATCCTAAAAGACTGACGTAGGATTTATCAGTTATGCCAACGTGACGCGGTATTTTAATTTTTGACAGATTCGTTAATTCGTTTTGAATTTGAATCCAGATTTTATAAATGTCATCAGGGACATCTTCATCCCAAGAGAGATCCCGTTTCCAGCACTCCTGGATCAGCAATTTCAGAAAAGCAGTGA
The DNA here is from genome assembly GCA_947086415.1 of Pammene aurita. Lineage (NCBI taxonomy): Eukaryota > Metazoa > Arthropoda > Insecta > Lepidoptera > Tortricidae > Pammene > Pammene aurita. Next base: position 6,775,818 of record OX352314.1, on the reverse strand, counting down.
GAGGGGCGATCAAACCTAGAGGGTCATATAGAGCAGCGGTTTTAGATAACATTACTCTTTTACTGCATTTTTTATTATTATCATTGTCAATATTTATTTTAAAACTGAAATGGTCTTTCACTGGGTCCCAGCGGAGCCCAACTAATTTTGTTTCTGACTCTGAATCAAAGTTTAAACTCTTTGAGGCGCGAGAATCTACAGGAATATTTTGTAGAAATTGAGGTGAGTTAGAGGTCCATTTAGTCATATTAAAACCTCCACTAGCAAACATTTTGACAAGTTGGTCATACAATTCGAGAGCTTCGCTGGGTGAAGCAACCGAGTGAATAAAATCATCCATGTAGGAATAAATCGGGGCTACTTGAGAGGCTTTTGGGTACTTTTGACATTCATCTTGAGCAAGCTGGCGAACTACTCTTAAAGCAAGGAATGGAGAGCACTTTAAACCGAAGGAAATTCTTTCAAACTCATATGTTTGAATGGGTTCGCTGTCTGGATTGAATCTGAATAATATTCTTTGAAAGGCTTTATGCTCAGTGATCACTTTTAATTGAAAATACATTTTCTCTAAATCTCCTGAAATAGCAACTGCAAATAATCTGAGATTGATTAACAACTCAAAAATGTTTGTTTGTAAATTTGCACCACAGTGTAAAATATCATTTAAACTTTTACCTGATGATGATTTTGAGCTAGCGTCCAGGACAACTCTAATTTTTGAGGTATCTTTATCCGGCCGATATACAGCTCTATGAGGTATATGATATGAGATCGGGGTATCTTGAGGTTGAGACACTTTAGTTAAATACCCTTTATCAATATATTCTTGTATAGTGGCATTATAACCGGAACGTAATTCCTGACTGTCTAACTTATGTTCAAGGGATAAAAGACGTCGTGTAGCATTCTTATAGGAATCACCCAGCGTACAAGGGTCCTCAGTGAATGGCAACGCCACAACATATCTGCCATCCGACCCGCGGGAGACTGTTTGTTGAAATATTTTTTCACACTGCTGCTCTTCTGGGCTCAATATTTTATTTGTTGGTAACGATTCCAAATTCCAAAACTGTTGTACTAATTTGTCTAACTTATAATCTCTGTCTTCGATAACCGCGTGAAAGCAATGATTTAAATTTTTTGCTGAATTGAAATCATTTTCTGCTTCTCCGGTCACTATATACCCAAGAGTCGTTTCTACTGCTACTGCTCGTGTCTCGGGATGAGTGACCTTGTTTGATAATAACAAGTGTGGAAACAGGCCGGTACCTACAATACAATCGACATCCGAGGGTTCATAGAACAATTCATCGGCAAGAGGTATATGGGCGAAATATTCTATAAGTTTTGTACTTAACCGCAGGATTGGTAAGTTATCGGTAAGTACCTCAACGACGGCGGCTTTAATGGAATATTTGCAGCGGGGATCAAATCGTGATCTGAACTCTATTAAAGTATAGCCTAATACCGGATTTTGTTTTAATCCGAGTCCACGTGCGGACGTAGGTTGATGGTTTATTTCTAAACCGAGACGTTTACAACAAGCTAAAGTCACGAAATTAGCAGCCGCGCCTGTATCAAGCATCACTCTCATATTTGGGGGATTCACTTTAGCATTTACCACATTGACCCACGCGGTAGGTGATACGTCGTTATAAAAACACTCTTGCTTATCAGATGCAACAAAACACTGCGGATTATCACTTGTAAACAAATTTTGTTTGTCACATGGCATGTTTGAAGTGGTTTGTTGTTGCGCAAACTCGTTTTGTGCGCGAAACTCCGTGTCGACTGACTCGGTCGCGCGGCAAGTGTCAGAACTGTCAAAAACGGGATTCAACTGATTCAAGGTCGGTTCACACGCACCTGTCACTAAGGAATCATAGAGTATTGCAACATTTGCGCGTGGTGCAATTTCCTGATGTCGATACACAAAATTATCTAAGTGTAACATTGAATGATGTTTTTTGTTACACTTCACACAAGTCTTCATCGACTTGCATTCATTTATATTATGAAATCCGAGACAATTTTTGCAGAAAGAATTCTTTGTTACTATCGAATACCGAGAATTCGCGTCGAGGTCAATGAACTTCTTGCAAAAATACAAGGGATGTTTTTCATTACTACAAACTACACAAGTATGTGTGCTTGTAGCGGTAACGGCGGGTAGGGCTTGAGCAGCGTAAGTTTGAGCGGGTAGCGATTGTGCTAGTTGCGGTGGTGCGGTTTGCGGTTGTGCGGTTTGCGGTTGTGCGGTTTGCGTTAGAGCGGGTTGCGGGTTATTTATAACATACGATGCGAGAGGTTTGCTTTTATTATAAGCGTTGTTTTGCGGGTAATTTTGTTGCGGTTTAGCGGTTGTGCGGAAGGTATTCGTTTGCGGTTTAGTATTTATTTGAGTGCGGGACAATATTTTGCTTTGTTCTTTTACGAACTTTTCGAGCGAGGCGAAAGTAGGTATATTTTGAGAACGGCAACTTTGCTCAAACAATTGAACTGTGTCTTTATCGAGCTTATTAAGAGCGACGTGCGTAACCATGAAATCAGCTAAATCATCCAACTTTAATGACTTTAGCGCTGCTAGTGAGGCGCAGTACTGTTCGACGAACGAATCTAGGTTCTGCGGGGAAGCAGTTGTAATCGGTTTGAACTTAAACATCTTATCTAAGTACTGCGAACCCAAAGTACGCTCATCCTGATATTTTTCGACTAGTAAATCCCAAATTATGTGGTAATTTGAGGCTACGGGAAGGATTCCCGCGATAATAGACGAAACTGATCCGGTCAATTTTGAAACTAGGTATTGAACGCGTTCGGCGTCCGAAAGATGCGTGTTTTCGTGAATAACTTCTTTAAAGTTCTGATAAAATAGCGGCCATTTTGTTGGATCACCGTTGAATGAAATCAATTCCAAAGCTGGTAATTTAGGTTTACTAACTGGTATTGACAATGTCACGGGTTCTGATTTACCTTTAGGGGAAAGTGATTCCTCGGTGTGTCTTATGTGGCAATAAATTTCGTCAAAGGACTCGATGGCCTTGAAACTTGGCACGTAATTGGGATCGAGTTCCATATTTTTAAGATTTATTTCTTTAATTACGTCTGTGAATTCTGTGCGCAATTTATCTAATGTTTTAAGTCTTATTAGAAATCTTTGCTGTTCTTCAGCGGTTTTTATATTCCGACTTAAGTCGTATGCATTTTGCAAAATGGCGAACAAACTTTTTCTTTTGCCGTCTAACAGTTTTAAATCTATATTATCCATGTTTACAAATAATACTTCACATCAATAACGATAAAGAAATGTTAAACTCTTACTAAACTTAATCGAGATATTGAAAATATGGCCGTGCTAAAGTATGTGAGTCGGAATGAATTATGTACCTAACTACGTAAGATACATATAAATTAGCTAAATAAAAATCAATTTTACAGTGGAATGTATAGAGGATCACGGGGAGAAGGACCAAAAATGAGGATGGAATAAATGTTATGAGGATTAGGGAAGATTACCTTCGACACATGTTGTTTCGAGATTGCACTCATGCACTGGTTCTTTTTATTTTCTTATTTAATGCACATACACTTTTGTTTGTTTCACTACCCCGGGGGTTAAACTTCACTTTTAGCACTGTTGAATATTGTTGAAGTCCAGGGTTCACATATTTGCGAGTTGCTGGGGAGCTGTGCGCGTGCGTTCATTGATGTTTCTTCTCACAATGGCAACCGGAAGTCACGACGCACTTGACATTAGCGTCGAAAGCGGAAGTGTCAATATTTGGTATAGAGGCGGAAAGGATGGGGTGCGTTCGGAAATTATGATATTGGAGTTAAAATAATTATATACGTATTAAGTAAATATAAATAACAACATGTATTAATGTAATAAACAATAATTAATGTAATAAACAGTTCTACTTTATTAATTAAATATAAACGGCCAAACCAACCCTTATGATGATTTTTTCGCGCCTTCTAGCTCCATGGCCCCTTGGTCGATCCTGCTCATATACGAAGTCTCAAATTAGATGTATCTCTGCTATGACCCCAACAAATTTCATGAAGACCAGAAAACCGTTATTATACCTATAAAGTTATCGCGGAACAAACTCTCTAAATCAAAAAGCCATCGAAATGCCAAGACGTCCCACTAGACAGAAGTTGTTTGTAAGAACTTTTGCTTCGCTTACGTTCCGCTCGTTTGAATATGATAAAAAAAAATATACAGAAATTTGATATTTGTGTTGAAGCAGCTGTTTACGAAGTGAAACGAATTGTTCTGCAAATTGTATTTCTTTTTTTTAATATTGGGCCAAATAAAAACTTAAATTTTTTGCGCTGAACAAGTGAAGCATATCTACGTGTGTGAAAATACCTACTCTTCAAAATAAAAATAGGATGTACTTACTGTTTAGATAAGTTAAATATTGAAAGATTATTCACTCAGTCATTTCTAAAATAACACAAGCATAAGCATTCTTTTTCGTCACCTATATCCAACATAATAACAAGTCTCAATTGAATTTAAAATTTCGTACTTATATTATTCAATTTCATTTACGTACCTACATATTAGTATACATTGCGCAACGTGACGGGTAAGATAAATTTATATGAAGACGAGACCTACATATATGTACTTATCAGCCTAAATGCTTTTATCAAAAGAGTTTGCAATAGTTTTTCTTCATCCATTATCCTTCTAACGTTTGTCCCAGTTTTTTGCCATGGCTCTATTGAGCCTGGGGTCCGCTCGGCAACCTAATCCCAGGAGTTGGCGTAGGCACTAGTTTTTACAAAAGCGACTGCCATCTAACCTTCCAAACCAGAGGGAAACTAGGCCTTGTTGGGATTAGGTCCGGTTTACTCACGATGTTTTTTCTTCACTGAAAAGCGACTAGTAAATATCAAATGATATTTCGTACATAAGTTCCGAAAAACTCAGTGGTGCGAGCCGAGGTTTGAACCGGAGACCTCCGGATTGAAAGTCAATAATTAGTGCAATAGGTAGTTATTCTTATCCACCGAATAACATACTATGTTTTTTATCACACTTACGAAATAAATAATGAAGGTTTAAGGCGAAAAATGTATTGCGATAACAAAATGTACATGACTCTCCAGGGCATAATGATTTGTTATAATTTTAAATCCCGCCTCGCATGTGTGGACCCGATTAATGAGAAAGTGTGATGAAAAATATTTTATCTACACTCACATTGTAAGTCCTCTAAAACGTGTTCAAAAACGGTAGGCAATGGCTAGCATTACCACAACCGATTTTACTATGATAAGCTTTTTATCTGTGGCAGTAACGTAATTTTAACTTTACATGCTCAAATATTGATACGTTATGAGATATGATAACATAATGTACACCTGCACGCGCCCGCGCGGCCGCCGACACGCGCCCGCGCGACCGCCGGCACAATCGAGTTAGCCATGGCGGTGCAATGGCGGCCATTCTATGGTTTCCGAACACGGCATTTAGGATAAATAATATGAGTGTAGATAAAGCAGTGTGTGCAACTGTACGTAATTAGGCCTTAAAAAACTCGTGTGATCTTATTATGTTCTTATTATGAAACCACACTCGTATTTTAAGGACCCTTATTACGTAACAGTTACATAAACTACTATTTTTGCCATGTTATCACTTCACTACTTATTTGTGAGCGAGTGGATTCATCTACAGCCTGTAACAAATATATGGTCGTTTAAGGGCATAATAGGCATGATGAATTTATTTCATGTATGGTATCAATCGATTCGTTTTGTTGTAAGGATCAAATGTCTATATGGGGCTAATTGCGTCAAAGCAACACAAAAGTCAGAAACAAAAGTCAGAAATGAGATACAAAATCTGTCACTCGCTTTTGTTTCTCAAAACGCTCCTAACAAAATGATATGCAACAGTGACGTCACGGTTGCATAGTCGCCCTGTTTAAAGTATGGGAAAATTATGAAATTGCTATTTTGACGGTAAAATATTGTGTTTATGTATATGGTTGTTATACAATTTATTTTACGATAAAATGTAAGATATCGAACGGTGTCATTGTTTTTTTGAATTTCATACTTTTTTTAAATCGTTAAATTTTAGAATTTTGAAGTATCGTATCTTTGAACCATTTCAATAGATTTATTAAAATTTTACTTTAGTAGGATATATTTATCATTTTGCATCCATTCAACTTAATTTTATTGCAAAATTCAACATATGTCATCATCCCTATTGGTATAGTATTGAGACTAAGAAAAAGTAGCATTAAATTTTTTTGGACGCTGAAAAAAAGTCTTTGTAAGGGACTCGTGGTCCCAGCCGGCCAACCCTCCATACAAAACCATTTATTTTTATACGATTTTTTATTTATTTTCATAATTAGAATACGATAGATACTTAACTACCTAATTTTAAGTTTGAATTTGTATGCCGATCGGCGAAACATAGTGTTCATATATGCTTTACCACTGTTACCCATTTACCTATATTTACAAATAAATGAATTGAATTGATCCCAATTATGCTCTTAAAGAGATCACTAGCATTTTTTTACATCTTGTATAAGTCGTCGCGACATATTCTAACCTAACATTATGTTGTCTAGGCTGGGCCGGTCACGCACGCGCGGTACATCCTTGGATCTACCGAGCGACAGCGACGCCGACCAGAGCCGCGTGCGCAGCATCAGCGCAGAGAGAAATCATCACGGTAAGCTCACACATACACAAGCTTTTCTCTCTCTCTTTTCCTCCTAGCGTTTGTTCCAGCTTTTGGCTCTATTGAGCCTGGGGTCCGCTCGGCAACCTAGTCCCAGGAATTGGCGTAGACGCTAGTTTTTAAGAAAGCGACTGCCATCTGATCTTCTCTTCCAACCCAGAGGGGAAACCAGGCCTTGTTGGGATTAGATTTGGTTTCCTCATGATGTTTTCGTTCACCAGAAAAGCGACTGGTAAATACCAAATGATGACTGGGTTTTTCGTAAATAAGTTCCGAAAAACTCAGTGCTACGAGCCGGGGTTTGAACCCGAGACCTTCAGATTGAAAGTCTGACGTCTTACCGCCAGGCCACCAGCACACATATACAAGCTTCTATAATTTCTAAAGGGATAAACATTTTTCAACCTTTTGTTCCAAATACAAAAACATTTCTCACCCCCTTACTAGTATAAAAGCCCACGACAATGAACCTAGATCGATAAGTCTCCTAGATGAGACATATACCTATATAATTAGTCACGTCTTTAATGGGGGAATACGAAATGCCAATGCTGCAATGCAAAAAAAGTGGTGGCGTATTTTAATTATTTTTTGAAAAAAGAAATAATAATGATTGGTTTCTAGTATCTCCTAGATTTCCTTTGTTCCTCGAAGCAGGGGAGGGGTAGGGCTACACGATAATGCGGTGCTGCAAGCCCCCGTGCGTGGCCTTGTCAGTGGCAGCAGCACCAAAAGTTTGTAGATGTATGCCACGGGTACACGTTTTTATAATTCACGTTTATCTTTTTCAGACAAGGCCTTATCCGTCCCCAATAGAAACGTGTACTCGGCGGGGGCGTCGCCCGCGCAGTCCGGCGACGAGTCGAGGACATCGAGAAGGTACGTGCTATGCCAGTCGGTAACACTCAACCCGGTATTACACTACGCTACTTCTCGGGCCCTATTTCTCGTGTACCTGGCCTCCCTTCGTACTGAGAAGTACTCTCTTTGTACGCCTTAAATGATAAGTCCTGAGAGATAGAGTTTGAAAAATAGCGTAGTGTATAGGGTCCCTTGGCTGACATTAGCAAACTGGCCAGTTGCAATCATTTTAAACAAAAAAGAACTGACTTCACTTAGCCTACACCTTTCCAAAAGCAAATGCTCGAGCTGCTGTAAAAAATACTCAAATCACTATAGGTGTGCCAATAATAGTTGAAGAGTTCCCTCGATTTCTCCAGGATCCCATCATCAGTCCGAATTGAGAACCTCGTCCTTCGAAATCTTGAAAGTCGGTTGCAAATATGTTTTATGAGTTTTTTTATGGAGAAGAATGAAAGACTGTACAAGAATAATGTGCACTGGCTGGAATGATAAATGCTTATTTGTTTGCACTCGCCAATAATTAATGATTGATACCCTGTTTGGCAATGAAAGAAAAATGCGTGCGTTTACATGTCCGGTCACGTCCGGTGTATGTGCAATGTGCATACATCAGTCTCGATCTATCAACTAGACGACTCTTTAACGCATCTTAACAGACGGTAAACGCATATTTTGAGAAATATGTATAAAATAAATCTGTTTGGAATTAGATATATGTGTCCAGTATGCTAGTAGATGACTTATTCGTTGATCTTAAATTTATAAGAATAGTTTACTAGTGGTACCTACGTGTACAAAAATAAATTTTGCTAAATAGGTATGTTAAAATTTACTACAGAACTCTTCCCACCATTGATACATCTTTAGAAATCTGACTGTATGTACATATACCTAAGTCTCTGTTTATTTAATTATTAATTAATTATATTTGTGAGTTTAAAGAAGTAAATAAAATGTGACTGTGCATTGATTTTAGTAATAATTTATTGCTGTGGCATGGCAAGACTACATTATACAAATGTAACGATCACATATAAATTATTATTATTTTATTATATTTCACAGAATAAATTACTAACTAAATATGCTTAAAATAACTGTAACCGACAAGTAATGCTGTCTTGCCATAAATAGTAGAATATTTTTATACTATGAGCTGGTAACATTATGGCACTAATGGTAAATTTTCTTTCTTTCCATCTGTCAACACTCATGCGCTGGGGTAATCGCACTGCAATCTGGTAACATTGGTATTTCATACTAATTCTTAAAATGGCGTGTTTAAAACGCTCTTTCACGCTTTATATTTCGTCACTCGAATTTTATCACTAATGTTTTTAATACACTTTTGAAATACTTCATTCGAACACAATTTTTTTTATTTTTTTATACATAAATTACGTAACTGTTATTTTCATTTCAACATATAAATATTATTTCGCCAACTTTTGTTTCTTGATGCATATTCTATATAATTGATATCATTTACTATTTTTAAATCATGTTATTGTAATTTTTAAATAAAAAAAAACATCGTGGCACAATGCATGCAAAACACAATGATTTTGGCAAATCCGTCCGAAAATCATAATTTCCTATTGGCTAAACAAAACATCGCTATTTGGTTGGCGAACGCATCAAAAACTACACGCATTTCCGTCACATGCTTCCCCATCAACACGACTCGCAACTGGTGTAACTGTGAAGATCCTCCCTCAGCGAAATGTCCGGGTTCAGCACGGCGTCGGCGCGCACGTTCGTGCACGAGGCGTCGACGTTGGTGCTGGAGACGCTGGAGGCCGGCGTCAGGAAGCACTACCTGGTGCCGCTGGCCGTGGCGCAGCGCTCCAGGTGGCGGCGGAAGGGGATCAAGCTGCATATTTATAATGAGCACACGTTCATCGCTAAGCATTTGAGCGGGTAAGAATGTTGATATTTATAATAACTTACCGTGAAACTGTTTGATTTTATTCAGGACGGTAAATGGGGAAATCACACCAAAAATTATTGTTAAAACCGTTAATGAATGGCAAATGGTATAAAACCAAATAGGAGGATTACCTATTATCAAAATAGATTATTTTACCGGCATATTGATTTAAGAAATGTTTGCTTCTTACATGCACGTTTTCACTTACTACCTAGCCAAATTTAAAATACTAAAGTAGTGCTGGATCTGCAGCATCCAGAGCCCAAGATCTCAAACGCCGCAAGTATGCTGCCTTTGGCAGTGGCTACATATTTGAGGCGTTTGGGGTCGAGACGCTGGGGCCATGGGAACCGGGCGCGCGCAGGGTATATAAAAACCTAGCGTCGCGCCTGATTTTTTTTTTTTTTTTTTATACCACGACGGTGGCAAACAAGCATACGGCCCGCCTGATGGTAAGCAGCTACCGTAACCTATGGACGCCTGCAACTCTAAAGGAGTCACATGCGCGTTGCCGACCCTTTACAAAAAGGAGGATTCACTGTGTTGACGACTAAAGGAACAAGAAGGTCCCTCATCGTCAACACACTGGGTCCTCTTTGAGCTCCTTGGCAACCCTACTCACCAGCAGGAACACAACACTATGAGTAGGGTCTAGTGCTATTTGGCTGTGGTTTTCTGTAAGGTGGAGGTACTTCCCCAGTCGGGCTCTGCTCCAGATTTGAGCGATGACATTCGCTGAACGTGCCCTACCACACTTAGCGAGATGCCATTCGCAGTGCCCATAGGTACCTCTCTTTTTGGCGTAGTTTAAGGACATACCCAGGTCCGAAAACAGATTGAAACAACAGGTGACCAGAGGGCTAGCCAGTATTTCGCTCAGCGAATAAGCATTGCCATACAACGTGGCAATGCAGCCAGCCTTCTGGGCACACTAACCCATTGGCAGCGATCTAGGAGATATTTTCTACCTGTAGTTTAAGTTTATAGTGTTTATTATTTTTATTTTAAGATCATTTATTTTACCATTATTTACATAATTTCTCATAATATTGCATCAAATCATTGAGTAACAGGAGATGACATCCATAAGTAATTCTTTGTCCCAAAAGTTGTAGTGAAAATCACTACAAGTCTATACTGCACTTTGATTCTGTCATAGCTGTCAACCGCCAAACATGGCGCACAACATTTGTTCTAGATGTCACATCTAGTAGAATACATAATAAATCAATGCATCAAATACTAAATAAGTACTTGTACAATGGAAACTGATTTATATTTGGCGGGCGCTCCTAAATCAGCTGACTACACTTACCTATTTGATAACTTAACTAGTTTTAATCGACATACAACGACAAGCAAAACGTTGTCTGTTTAGTCCAACCATACGTTCTTACGTCTCAGAGCGGTATCGCATATTTCTTTAACGTTCCGGCAACATTACAGAGGCACGGTGTGTGAAATCTGCCAGAAGACGATCGCGCGGCGGCTCGGCAAGCAAGGCTACGAGTGCCGCGACTGCGCGCTGAAGTGCCACAAGCACTGCCACATCCGAGCGGCCACCAGCTGCCCCTCCTCGTCCGTGCAGAATATGGAGCTGTGAGTGTTTCCAGGGTGCTTTCAGGGGTTTTATGGTAACCGCACTATAATGCTCTTAGTTATCTAAATTAGCAAGAAACTTCGCTTTACAGTTAACTCCTACATGGAGCTGTGACTGTTAGTAGGGTTCTGGGAGAATTTCTGGAGATTTTAGGGCAAATGCACTTATATCCATGATCATACAGAAAAGGTTGGTTGCGAAAACATCCTGTATGGCAGAGGCCATATTATGCATGGTGGTTCGGCAGGCCCCACTGAACTACTTTTACTATGGGAGCGACTCCGCACTAGTGAAAACGTGTTTGGTTTCCAAGTATGGGGAGGCCAATTTTTGTGTGATTTCGCGGTTAGTTCCATATAAAAAGTTGATCAGTCTGGCCTACCTAATCACCTAGTTCAGGGGTCAGCAAACTTTTTTGACAGAGAACATGATGGCGGGAAATATGGCATTTTTGGAAGCTCATAGAGCCGCAGTTTTCTGTTTTTCACTGTAAAATTGTTTTTTTTCACTGTAAAATTGTTTTTTTTTTTTTTGGGATCTTGGAGAGCCACAACCGACCCTTCAATGAGCCGCGGTTTGTCGACCCCTGACCTAGTTCAATATGGCTAAGAGTTGAAAAACACCTAGTACATATTTATCTAATTTATTAAAATACCTACTACTAGAAGAGTTTTCCTGCCTTCTCCTATTAGGTGGATATATTTATTTGTTGTATTCGATTAATTATTAGGTAGATATGAACAGGATAACTCAAGGAGTACTTGCATATTACAACGAGTTCGCCATATTACATTTATTACTTGATAACTTATCATATTTAATTAAACATATTTACCTACTTACCTAATATAATTCATGCTTGCATTGCAGCTAACACTAATTTGCTACATATTGTACGGTCACGTCTGAAAATATGTTTACATTTAATGTGAGAAAACATGTTCCAAGACTACGCCTTGGTAATGGGTACATAGTTTTGTTACATTAAATGTATCCATATTTTCATACGGGACTGTAACTAAAACTCTTACTAATGCATTCATCTACATAATTATCTATTTACAAATGACAATCCATGTGATTACCAAGAGGTACTACCTACCTTATACTACTAGACGGAGAGCTAGCCACGTCAGATATGACAATAATGACAGCAACGAAACCCCTCTAGTCAGTTTGCTATACTATGCTTATTTCTAGATCTGAACATCTGGCAGCTGTAAAGTGGTGGACGTAAAAGAATGCAAACCACCTCAAGAAAACAAATCCTAGAGTTCTGGGTGTGATGCAATATTATGAGATATTACGGAAACAAAAACAGTAGGCGACAAACTATGAATTACATTTTACATTGTTTGTCACTACTTTCCCCCAACATAAACTTTTGGCAATGATATAATCTAATTATTTATAACATAAAATAATAAACTTTAAACTTAAACTTGGCAATGATATAATCTAATTATTTATATAAATAATTAGATTATATCATTGCCAAAAGTTTAAGTTGGGGGAAAGCAGTGACAAACAATGTAAAATGTAATTCATAGTTTGTCGCCTACTGTTTTTGTTTCCGTAATACTACGCAATGTTTTTTGTTCTTATGTTAAAATACAGGCCCTGTCCTTTACAACTGAGGCAACTTCGGCAGTTTTTACCAATTTTCGTATTACTATTTTCCAATCCAAAAAATTTGCTATTCTGTTCCTCTGACCTCCACCCATTAAAAGCTGCTAGATGCCCGGATCTAGCAGGATAGTATAGCAATCTGACCAGACGGGTTTTGTTGCTCTCATTATTGTATCATATCTGACGTGGCCAGCTCTTAGTCCATTCAGACATACATATTTGAATTAGGAAGACTGCACAATTGCACATATCAAAATACCTGCAAACTTTCATGTTGGTTGTCAACATCATTCTTTAACATAATTCTGGGTAGTTATATTTTTGTATCAGTAGATCACTCATGTACCTACGGCCTTTTTATCAGGACATTCGATTCCTATAATTGAGCTTGATTATTATTATTTTCGTTCCTGAAAAACAGGTTGGTACTTACAGAAATATCTTCAAGAGTTTACGAGATTGGCCTAGCTTGTTGATATCACTTTATAAGTTTATTAATCAAGAGACTTTATGTCATATGAACCTTGAAACATTTTCAGAATTTGGTGCATATCTTAATTATTTTTCCAGTTTTCTACCGTTTATTAATACATATTGCACTTACATTACCAAATTTTCTAATCTCGCGAACATGCTATATATAAGCATTTAATTTTTTTTTACTTCGCCCTAATACATGTAGCTGCAAAGATAGCTTACCTACTTATATGCGCCTCAGCATTTACAAAGATTTCATATACACGGGAAAATTCGACCGGTGCCGCTGTGACCCGAGTAGCCTAGTGGTTAGGGCGTCTGCCGCGAATGCAGAAGACGCTGGTACGATCCAAGCCCTGGGCACTGGAGGCCTAGGTCACTTTTTCCTTTGTATATAACATGTATATAAGTTTATATTCCCCTGTATGCTAGGGAGACTGGGGGGACTTCGAGGTCATATTTTTTTACAACTGACTGTACAGTACTTACAAGAACAAGGGCGGTAAGATTTAAAATGTCTTACATATTCTCAACCGAAAGCAACGTCTGAGAAGGCGTGAACACTTGATATCGTATTGCTAGTATGAAAGATTACTTGTTTTCAAGTGTAAAATACTAGGTATGTCTTTTTCTTTAAGAAATAAATAAATTTAATCTAATCTAATCTAATCTAATCTAATCTTACGAGAAAAATTCTTTGGACGAGATTTTTTTTTGTATGGTTCATCTTAGCCTCCATACAAAACCAAAAGTTTTTTTGCGTAAAAAAATTTTGTTCTTAGTTTTTCATTATTATTTTATTTATTTATTATTATTAATCAAACAACAAAGATTACATTTTAAACAAAAGTCCCGCAAAACTGCTTGACAGTTTGTCTGCAGGAAAAATTAAATATATAATTTCTAAAAAATAAACTTAAACATATTACAATTAATACTTTAAAATTAAAAGCTTATTCTATGGCAGTGAATCTAACAAATATTTCTTTAATTTTCTCTTGAATATACGTTTATGGTACGTTTATGTTCTAGTCGGATGTCTTCAGGCAAACTATTCAGTGTGTATGGTACTCGTTTTTTTGAAGTTCTGTCGCCATAATAGTTCTGAATCCTAGGTACTTCAAATTTACCTGACGTCACCGATCTTGTACCATACTTGTGTGTAGCTCTATACAGGTCATGCTCCTGATTCCCATGGTTGTTAATGGTTAAAAGGTACTTATATTTTAATGATACAGGAAGATTTTTTCAAATTTTGAATAGTTTTCGGTAGTCATATTTGTATGTATTTTTATTTTTTTTGGGAACTAAGAATTTTAAAAACCTAATCTGTAGTGATTCTAATTTATATATATATATGTTTTAAATGTACATACGAATCAAGAGCATAACCTAGTATTGAGTCTACCAACGCAAAGTACAAACAGTTTAAGGTACTTATAGGAACTTTATAACTCAGGTGGTAAAATTTACCTAATAACATTCTTAATTTATTACAAATCTATACATATAATAAAGCTGAAGAGGGTCGAAAGTCTGTACATGGAAGATAATCGAAAAAAAGTTGGCTGGGGATACTTAGAATCGATAACAGAACACGTTCCAACAATTTTTAGAATTTTTGTCTGTTTATCTGTTTATCTGTTTGTCTGTTTATTTGACCGCGCATCACGTGAAAACGGCTAAACGGATTTTGATGAAATTTTGTATAGAGATAGTTTGACTCCCAGGAAAGGATAATAGATAGTTTTAATCCCGAAAATCAACCCTGGTGGGGGTAAAACGGGGGTTGAAAGTTTGTATGGAGAATTTTTAATAGAAATTAGTATTGAGATCATTTGAGTCCCGAAAAACGACAGAATAGTTTTTATCCCGAAAATAAACCCTTGTGGGGGTGAAAAGGGGGTTGAAAGTTGGTATGAGGATTTTTTTACCGCTGAACTGATAAAGATGAAATTTGGTATAGAGATAGTATGGGTCTCGAGAAAGGACAAAGGATAGTTTTCACCCCGAAAATCAACCCTAAAGGGGTGAAAAGGGAGTTGGAAATTTGTATAGGGAATTATTAACCGCAGAATCGATTTAGATAAAATTTGGTAAGAAGATAATTTGAGCTCTGGAAAAGGAAATAAAATAGTTTTATCTCAGAAATTATCCCTTAAGCGGGTGCAAAATGGGTCCACCCATTACATGGGGAAGAAACAACCAATAACCGCTATACGTATTTAGATGAAATTTGGTATTGAAATAGTTTGTATTTTTTTGGTCAAGGTGTTCATATTTATGTGGTAGTTTTGGAACGAAGTTCCTTATCGGACGGTTCGCGTATAGGCAAAAAAAAGTCACGTGACCGTCACGAAAAAGCGTCACGTCACGAAAACGCGACACCCATACGATTAGGAAACATGTAAAATGGAATAAAAAAATAGAATAAAGTGAAGTAAAGTGTAGTGAAAAGTGAAAGTGAGAAGTGACAAAGTGAAAAAAGTGAAAAATCTCGAGAAAGTCCTAAAAGTGAAAATTTCAAAAATTTCAAAAAAAATTAAAACCACAAAAATTAAATAATAACTTCGTTCCAACCGAGTGTTCCACGACACTCACATTTTTTTTTTCTCTGACGTTCATTAGTGCATTGTAATGGGCTTACATTGAAGAATAAATAATATATCTTGATCTACACCAATATCATAAATCCTCTATTCCGCGTTCGGAAACCGTATGTAATTACCACCATTATTGCAACCAGTAACGTAACATCAGAGTATTATCTGTGACAGTGTGGTAAAAATGTATGAAAATTCATTACCTACGGTAACGTAGTGAAAATCCGCCGGCACGCCCCCCTCCTGACCGCCGGCACAATAAGGTTGGTCATGGCGGTGTAATGGCGGTCATTCTAATGGTTTCCGAACACGTCATTTAGGATTTTTAATATGTGTGTAGATAAAGCAGTGTATGCTTCTTTACGTAATTAGGCCTTATTACTTAACAGTTACATAAACTACTATTTATCTCTTTTTAGGGTTCCGTAGTCAACTAGGAACCCTTATAGTTTCGCCATGTCCGTCCGTCTGTCTGTTCGTCTGTCCGCGGTGTCTAGCTCAGTGACCGTTCGCACTAGAAAGCTGAAATTTGGTATCAGTATGTGCAAAAATCACGCCGCCAAAGTATTAGAATAAAAACTGGAAAAATATTTTTATTAGGGTACCTACACATAAATTGAATTTTTTTTCGCTTCAACCCTATCGTGTTCGGTATTATTGAATAGGTATTTAAAATAGAACACAGGTCTTCTAATACATTTTTTGGATGAAACTGATAATTTCGAAAGTTCAAAAAAGGGCGTCTCTTCCATCTAACTTTTGAACCGTGGGTCCAAAAAAATAGAAAAAAATAATGGAAGTGAGGCCTGATAAGAACTTTCAATAAAAACTATATTGAATAAAATCGGTTTAGCCGTTTTTGAATTATCAGTCAAAAACGCATAGTGAAAGGAAGTGCCGGATAGTAAAATGACGTAAGCGCCGCCAAATATCCCTTAATAAACGACCTTTTGAACGAATGTTTTGTAACAGGGCGGCAACTACGAAACTCTACTCTGAGCATCACCCGACATGCTCTTGGCCGGTTTTGTTTCATTGTTATTCCAGAAATCACCCCTTAAGGATTACTTATTTCAATTCAAGAAAATCCCCAGTCAGGTTATAGCCTATAAAAATTCAACGTCTGAAAGGGGGGGTGGCCACTACACTCGATTGAGTTAAATTTGCAAGAGTCATGGATAGAGAAATATTTTATCAGGACTACTGTTCTCTACTGTATCCATCTGTCAACTTTACTTCAAGTTCCGCCTCCAGGGTAGCGGGAGAGGAATTAGGGGTGAATTAGGCGCTTACTGACACAGACCGAATTCCACGCGAGCGGAGCCGCGGGCACAGCTAGTATATTCTATGTGATGAGACCAAGAAAAACTAGAATCTATCTTAACTTAATTAGTAGAACAGTTGTCGAGAACTAAAGACCCATATGGGTTGCATTATATGTACCTAGTAATATTTAGGTAATAGTACAGTACGCGAACAGTTTTGAGCTTCGATAACTCACAAGTGTGATTTTCTTTTTTAGTTAGAGAATATGATATGATTACTTATAGTAAAAAATATTTTCTAACAGTTTTTGACGTCGCGCTAGGTATTAGATATTTGTTCATAACAACAAGAAAATATTATACAAGATATATTTTCCTTTACCATACCATTGCATTAAACAATTTCAACATCATCTGTCATTTTATAACAGTTTGGTCAATAGATTGTGTGAGCATAATTGAAAACAATTTGTCAAAATATAAGTGACCTTGAATGCTAAACGAATTACAAATGGCTAAGACGACATTTGCTCTTGACAAAACCGTTATAAAATGTGAAGTTATGTTGCAATAGTAACAAGCGATAGCCTGGTGGAGAAAAATAAAACTTACATAATCTTTTCTATGTGTAGCAAACAAACCTAGCGCAATGCTAACAGTTGTTAGAAAATATTTTTTTATTATTAGTACTTAACGTATTCTAACAGGTCACAAAATAAAATTAGACTTGTGATTTATGTCATTTTTATTGGTTAAAAAGGCGTTCCCGTACTCCACTATAATTTTCAAAGCTCGTGGCAGCATATTTCTTAATTGTTTTGCTACGCTGATCTCGTAAACTTACTAATATAGATACAGTATCGCTTATATGTATGTTTACTTCCACGGCTGCCAGGTCTCATTCCCATAGCTTTGGAAATGGAAGGTATCTATGTTTTATGTTTACTAATATATGTTGTCATTGCTTCGTCCGCGCTTAGGCAGCTTGGTCTACCAATTTAATTACCTATTAACTCTGAAACTAGACGAACTCCAGAAAAGAGTATAGGACATTTTAGTCTCCAAATATGATCTGGAATACACTATTAAAATCTTTTGGGTTCCTCGAGCACATTGTATAAACAAAATTCTGGTGTTGATATTACATCTTGATTGTAATGTCCAGATTTAAATAAGATAACCAGTTCTGTTTAGCTCACATATATTTTCCAGTAGATATAGCTCACATATACATACTATTACTTAGTGGAGTGTGATGCTGATGAGTTGGATATTGGACAAAATTTCGACTACAGGGGTTCTCTACACTGGGAATTAAGTTACGAGTATAATGGCCTGTTTCGCAATCTCCAGTTAAAGCATATCTGTCAGATAAATGTTTGCTGTCCTTTTCTTTTATATGACTGGAGAAAAGGATAGCAATAATTTTAACTGGCAGATAAGTTTATCTGGAGATTGTGAAACAGGCCCTTAGGCTTGCTAATAAAAGTAATAAATAAATAAATATTATGGGATAATCTTACACAGATCGACCTAGGCCCACGGTAAGCTCAATAAGGCTTGTGTTGTGGGTACTAGACGACGATATATATAATATGTAACAGAATATATATATAGATAAATACTTAAAATACATAGAAAACATTCATAACTCAGGAACAAATAACTGTGATAAACACAAATAAATGCCCTAACCAGGATTCGAACCCGGGACCTCCTGCTTCGTAGGCAGGCTCACAACAGACTCGGCTAGGAGGCCGTTGAATACCTACTTACTTTAAATTGGTTGACCAAACTTGCTTTCATAATAAGTCATTATAATAAAATAATATTTTAGTTTGTCTGTTGAAGTAGTATAAATTATATTATATATATTTTTAACAATACTATATTATTAAATTCTATTTGATCGTCTATACTATAGAAAAGAAAAAAGAACCGATATTCTCTCGTCGAATAAACGGTTCTGGGTTTTAGATATTTTCTGTGTTATTTACTAAAAAAAGCTTCGTAAAAACTACTAACATTAGTATGTAATACACCTTGTTTTTCTAGATCAATGCTCCCAGTACTAAACGAATAGCTGCGAGAAGACTGCAAGAAGAACATTAGTTGAACCAAGCAATTCCCACAGGTTCTTTAATTCGTTCGAAGTTTGTTGTTTGGCTTTTGTTATTTCGTAGGGTCGTAGAAGACCAAGACGTGAGACATAATAGATCAGTGGTTCCAAACCGTTACCTATGATCTTTAATAGGGGAAACCGATTTCACAGCTAAATAAAATTATTTGAAAGTAAACACCGTAAATCTATTTTAGTTGCTTGCTCCATTACCCCTATGGAAAAGGATTCGATACAGTCTGGGTCCTAGATGCAATATCGAGAAAACTGTCATAGTTCCGTACTTGCAACCAAATCAACATCGTAAGATTTGGAAGTCAAGATATGGAAACAAAAACTCATTCTTTGCTGTGTAATGTAACTGAGTAAAGATTCATAGTTTTTGCATCCGCTCCAGGGATGGGGGAGGTTTTTTTGCAATTGTAATAATGTCTTAATGATAATTTTGCTCTACTGCTGCAGTAGGTAATTTATAAGAAATTGAATAAGCTTGAAACTTTTAATTTGCAATTAAGTAAACCTCCAAACCTTATCTAATCTGCCCCTCTCTATTAAAACTAAAGCACTACAATCTGAATTTTTATAAATATTAATTTTACTTATCACTGTGTCTCACATTCTTCGGTCAGTTCAGCATGCCTATGCTTTTTTCCTATGTCAGTTCAGCATGCTCTTGTCTTATGGAGTGCAAAACCCCATGACAATACAATATGGAGTGGAGTACTTTTATCCGTTTAGAAGTTTATCGATGAAAATAACATGCACTATTGTATTTACGTATATCAGATTCATTATTTCAACTCCACAAAAGTTAGGGCCGATTTACTGTGAAAAACATTACAACAAAACTGGTCAGCACTTTTGAATTAACTCATAGTTGTGGTGCCTAATTTATGCTGCATGTGTTCCTCCATTGGCCGAATAGGTACCTACTTTAACTTTTGAGTGTGGTGGTTTAATAAGGAGTAGGGCCCAAGTAGATCCGAGACCGTAAATAGTTTGGAGATATTTAGATCTGATATACGTTGCATGGCACTTTATTAATAAAATTGGAATGTAGTTAGAGTTTGTTGTCAATTTGTTTGTCTTGCTTTTACTGTCTTGATTTGTTTGTGTCGATATACTACCGGTTGTAATTCTTTTCAAGCTTATTTTGTGAATAGGTAAGGTCAGGTGGGGTAGGTGGAACCCCCGGAAAAGAGGGACACGTGTATGGAATTTCTATACTGTTTCCCTTTCCCGGGACAAAATAAACTGTTTCCGTTACACCACCTGACCTTACATGTTTATTTTTATCTAATGTCAATAGTCATAGAGTCGATAATTCATTAATTAGGGGGCGTCCATTAATCGCGTCATACGTTTTTGGCTTGTTTTCAATCAATCAACAAAAAAAATTCAATCAGACCTCAATGTTATTTTGAAAGACCTATCGAGTGATGTGCATCATGCCAATAATATATGGTAAAAAAATAATTTCAAATAATTACATGTACGGAGTAGTGCCCCTCCATAAAATATCTTTTTCAGCAATTTTACTACAAGCAGCATACAAAAACACACCTTATATTTAAATATTTATTAAGATACGTTTTATATAATTATTTTACATTTTTTTTAAAAGTGGGTATTCCACTCATACATTAGTATGTTATTCAATCAAATACAAACATTGAAAACATTGAAAAAATAATCAACCCAGTTGGACTTGAACCAACATCGATACGCCTTACCGGGGCTCGATATCGCTTTACCAATTAAGCTATGGGTTCAGTTACCGAGCTGACGAAATTCTCAATGCCTTCAATCATCTTTTTGCATTTATTTTTTACATCGACTTTATAGCAGCCGTAAGCGACATCTAGGTGCCAACCACTAGAGTTAGATACCCTTCCCGCCGACCCTTTTATACGTTTTATAGTTTCCGAGTAAAATGGCTGTGACATACGGACGCACGGAGGGACGTACAGACGGACATAACGAAACTATAAGGGTTACGTTTTTGTCACTTTGGCTACGGAACCCTAAAAACCTACTTCACAAAATAATATGTCAATTGCCATTAAAAATTATTTACAATCATAGTGCTAGTGCAATTTTACTCTGCTTTTGACAAATTGATTCATTTTAGAGTTGATAATTTTTATTTTATTGGCCATAATACAGTATCGCACAAGGAACAAAAAAATTACACGTGATATGTGTCCTGACCCCCCTCCCCCCTGTGGTGATCATTGGTGATTTTTTCTTGACCCCCTCCCCCCCCTAAACAATATGACGCGATTAATGGACGCCCCCTTAGCGTTCTGTCACCTTTTCTTATTGCGCCTGAGCTGAGGTCTGAGATTTTGAATATATTAATAGAGATACACGGACGAGCTAAAGCTAAATATCTATCAGACAAACTATACTATAAATAGAAGAAATAATATTCTCTTCCTTTATAAGAATATTTCTGTTGGATTTAGTAAGGCCAGTGCAATTTTTTTTTGTGTTTTGTTGTGATTTATGCACGTTTTATGACGTTACGACATTAAAAATATACGTAAGATTATTAACGTATTTCTCTCTTTCCAGGGCTTACATCTCATCACCGTACACAGACAAGAATATAAGGATGTTGTGATTTTTTAAACTCTAGCGCTTCGAGGCACAAAGCATAAAGTTTTACCAACAACATCTTAAAACTATAACTCTGTTTTAAACGTGTCGACAAAAAATATATCAATCTTGTTTTAAATTCATAAAATAAATATTTAATTGTTCCTTGGAATGGTTTAACGTGAGTAAATCCAGGAAAAATTATAGGTGAACCCACACCTATAGATTATAAAATATTTTTACGTTTCAAAGTGTATTGAAATTACACATTGGATAATTAAATCGGCCAAAAAAAGCAAGAGATATATAGCACCAGTAAACGTAATATTTACGGCGATTCTACGACTTTTACTTAAAATAAAAATGGTCATATTAATAACTCTTTGAATGTCGACAAGTTTGAAACGGATTATAGAAACACAAATCTCTCTAAGTACAACGTTTATGTACGCTTCTGTACTATGCCTATACATATATGTATAGGCTTTTTTACAAATATATTTACAATATTAATGTTACAACTAGTTTATAAGGTATAGTGGTTCGGACTGCCGCGACAGTGGGGAACGTTCGTTAGTCTGTCATAGCGAAACCAGTTAAAATCGAATAAAAACCGGTGTAACCTGAACGTTATCCCTTGATACCCGCTTCTTTGATGGTAATATTAGACTTAGTTTAGGTATCGCTAGAGCCACCCAGCATTGAAAATAAATATGGAATTCTACGAACACTTCACTCGGACGGTTGGTGAACTAGTTAGTTTGGGACTAATTATAGTTTAATCAAGGTCGATGTGGCAAAGACCGTCAGTAAGCCTTTACCGTCTACACAGACCTTAACTCTTGTATTTGAAGGTACAAGAACGCCTCTCACACACATGTGTACTTTTTCTGTTATACCGGGTGTTGCCTGTAACATGAGCAATAAATTAAAATGTAGATTCTACTCCTCAAAGTTAACAACCTTTGTTCAGCGACTTTGAAAAATAACTTGTGGTCTAATTTTTAGTACACTTTAAAGTTTATTCGAACACGCAATGTATTGCGAAATTGATTATGTCTGTAAGGTGACAAGACTGACAAGCAATGTCAATGAGAAGGATTTTAACGTACATTGAAAATACTATTTAGTTTGTTTAAAAAAGAGACAATCTAAAGACTACATATCTTTTTAAAGTTGTTGAACAAAAGTTGTATTATTTGAGGAGTAGAATCTATGTTTTAATTTATTGCTCGTGTTACAGGCAACACCCGGTATATGTTATGTTACCTACATTACATGTGGATAAAACTGTCCATAGAAAATACGTATTAAGTAGGTACTTATAGCCTGAATAGACGGTATTTTGTATAAGACGGTTTTATCCATACTGACCTTATTTAATTTTTACTTACTGCGTATAATACGAATTTGTTGCACGGAAGCAATAACATCCTCCGACCTTACTATCAACTGATATAAGTTTTCACCAACCGTCTGAGTGAAGCGGTAGAGCTATGCTCAAGTGGCTGAGTGCATGTGACACCTTACCTTAAAAATACGTCACCATATTAGCCGTTTTAGAGGTTTTTAAAATGTGCCCTAATAGAGCAATGTTAAAAGCACTCTTACCTAAAATTCCCAGGCCGGTTTGTAGTATTTTTCTTAGACAAACTTTATTTATACAAGCTGTTAAGTAATGTCGCTAGTTTAGAACTATTAGTACCATTACTAAATTGTTACACAATTTCATAAAGTTCGTCGAGTAAAAAACTGAATGTAAAATAATTTAAATGTAACGCACTCAGCCATACACCCTTTCAGCCACCCAAAGTATAAAACAGAGATGTTGCTATTATCTCTACCTCAAACATAAAATCAAATCAATTTAGTTACCAAAATATACATCACATTTTTGTTAATTTATGTTGTTATCTAACTTAAGGTCCTATGGAGGAATTGTGAGCGGTAATGTAAATCTTATACTTAGTGTACTAAGTGCTATTTTGCACAATTGTGATCTGATACGGTTAACGTGCAATAACTAATTTTTAAAACATTCACTTCGCTTCAGCTTTCATCGTTACTTAACTAAGATGATAAACTCCAAAAAGTGACTTTTTTGTATAAATGTGTCATTTTGATAAGAATTGATATGTACAGTCGCCATCAAAGTTATCGGAGCGGCCAAGGTACTCAAAAATATCTGGACATGCAGTTTATCGCCTTGAGAATAGAGGCGTTGTTCAGATATTTGTGACCACCTTCGCCGCTCCGATATATCTGATGGTGACTGTACAGTGGACGTCAAAGATATGTTTACACTTTTACACCTTAGACTTTTGTAATAAGGTCTAAAACTGTAAGGATATCTGACGTCGACACATGTTTGAACTATTCCACTTTTAATCGAACACTTTTTTTAAGGGCCTCATAAGCCTTCAGCTTCACCATGCCGGGGGATGTTATTATAACACAAATAATCCTTCGCTATGGTTTATGTGGCTTAGACTTAGACGTTCAGAATCTCATGATAATATATGAATTAGAAATCCTGATCAGGAGAAAGCTTGACGTTATCAAAAGTGAGAATTCATCACTAGTAGTCATAGACATAAACAAAAAGGAAGATGAGTGACGTTCATAATAAAACAAAACTGAAATGTGGTCCAGCACCTACACACTTGTAAAATGCTACATACCGCTATAATGTATGTGCATCATGGGCAAAAGAGATAAACCTATATAGTTAACACGGGTATGCAAGGGAGACCTCCATATTTTGAGCATTGCACAAAGTGTGACCTGGAGACTGCCACACAACTAATTCAATATAGGTGCCGGAACCTATATTTGATGGCACACAATCGAGCGCCTGTTACCATATCTCCCTTTTTGTATATATCGATGCTAGTAGTGATATGTCCTATAAAATATGTAAAGAACTTTTCGTAGTCGTTCGGACGATAATTTAAAACCCAATCACGTGATTACCATAAAATCTAACACGAAATGTAAAAGAGAGGTATCCTAGCTCTCATTCAACTGTAGCGTTTTAAGCTCTCTCCTCTTCTAAAAGGTTTTTTTAATAAGTCGAGGACAGCTCAGAGATGCCATTCATAACTGCGGCCTCATTATGCTAAGAAAAAAGTTTTTTTGCTGGATACTTTTACCATCCCACTTCTGAATTACAAAATTTTGATATTATCTATAAATTGATCTTGATGTACCATATTTTTTAATTTGTCCAATTAATTGCTATTTATATTACAGTATCCAGTAAACTGACTTTAAAATTTTAAATAAAATAAATATACACATTGACATGTAAAATTCAATAATTGTTGACGCATAATAAGTGGTTATTACCGATAGATATTATTTATAAATGTTGCGCAATGTGTTTTTTCTGTAATTTTATTTTCTCTTTTTTTAATAAAAGAAATGCCTTTTTTTAAACTGTTTTTCGATTTTTATTCTAGGAAATCCTTATGTTACCTTTATATAGAGTAATTTTGCAAAGCGTGTAATTCCGAAAATCAATCAAATATCGCTCGTATCCCATTGTAATAAGAGTCAACTTTCGGAATTATCCGCCACTTTTTTCCTATCAGAATTAACCCAATGCACCCTAGAAGAGAAGAAACCAAGGCACAAAACGTTGTATTTTAGACAATAACCTTTAGAGTCATCTTGAAGATTATGGATGGTATAAGGAGGATGGGTCTCTCTTATAGGAAAACGGTCGAAAAAGTGTCCAGCGGTAAACAGTAAACAATAGTTCTAAATATCTCCGGGTGGCGCTAGGTACTTATAGTTGAGCGTATGAAATGAACTTTATATACCTAGTAAGTGCCTAAAAATGTAAATATTCAAAAACTGCATTAAATACGGTTTCCCTGTGACATTTTTTTCATTTGAAATTATCGATATTTAATACTTAAGTATATGAAGTTCTAAATAAAATTAATATTCAGAGTCTTCTCCGCAAATAATTATTTTGCAATTATGTATGGATTTTTATTTTTTTAATATCAAACATAAAAAATAAAATAAAAATAACGCCCTGACCGGGATTCGAACCAGGGACCCTCTGCTTAGTAGGCAGGGTCACTACCGACCGGGCTAAAAATGTATGCTCATGCTATTGTTGCGTCATCAGTTTAACGCCTTTTGACGGACACTTTTGTTACATAAGAGATTGACATCCTCCTTATACAGTCAGCATCAAATAGATAGTGACAGGGAATACTTTTAAATTTACCGCAACATCTACAATAACCATTAATACCGGTTCGTCCAGAGTGATCAAATTCTTCGGGCCATCCGACGAGTACAAATACACCGGAGCACGCACAACGCCTAATACTTGGTTACTTCAGCGTACCAATCCGCTGTTAGCACTGGAACACCCACAACACCATCGGTATCGTAGCATTTAAAGTATCCAAAATTACGGGACACGCTAGAAAAATTAACTTTATTTTTAATGACATAGAGCTCAAAAACATATTGATGTCAGTACAACGTATCAAATGTAAGTGACAACGTATCAAATGTGAATGTGAGTGAACGATCAAAATTTAAAGTTCTAAGAAGTTTAAGCTATGTAACCGTTATAAGCCTTATTGCATCCGGAATAAAGTTTGATTTCATGTTGTATACATATTTATGAATAATATAATGGCTGCTACGCAACCAGTGGCGGTGTGGTTGTACCGGTATTATTGCCGGCTTGACTGTTGTCAAGTATTAGGATTTGTGAGTGCTTCTGTATATTTGTAAACGGTAAATGGTCTGAAGAATTAGATTACTTTGTTTGAGTTATTATTAATTACTACTCTGGATGTGACAATATATGTGGGTATCTTAACAGCCACGGTATATATGATGCTGACTGTACCATCCATATTGAAGATATTCCGACTATAATCAATACGCCGTGCCGTCTTTGGGGGTCAAAAGGTATATCATTCGTTAGTTCCATTCCATCTCTTAACCACTAGTGTGGGAAATCTACCGGGTCGTTGTATGGAGAGCTCGCATTAATTCCTCAGTCGATTATTCTTTTGCTGGGATGTAGTATAGGTCATAACAAACACAAAACACTATTTTTCCAAAAAAAAAGTATGTCAATTTTGATATTTTTACAAAAATGTACAAAAAGCTTAATAGTTTGTACTGGAATTTTCCTCAGGGTATATTTTTTTCACTAAACAAATTATTTTGATTACTCACAGATACTGTCAAAAGTTAAAAAAAAAAATTCAAATAAAACTGTCACTTTTATTCAAAAATAATTCGTAACACTTGTCATTTTGTTTGAAAAATTTCTCAGTCAGGTTTGTAACAGTGGGTGTTATGTTAATCTTATTTTAGCATAATATTTACGAATATCCAAAAAAAAAATCTAAAAAAAATAATGTTATTACAGTATATTTCATAAACTTTATGGAAAATTCCTCAGCCTGGTTTCGTTTTTTATTCACGTTAGGTAGTCAATTCAACAGCCAAAACCGAAATTTCCAAAAAATATTGCACATACAATACGTCAAATCTCGAAATGAAAAATTTGTCTAGCCTTTTAAAGCGAGTGAGCAGGCAGTAATATGTCGTCGTGCTTCAGCTATTGAGTCCAGTTTAGCATGCGCGGTTACGACTCAGCTATGCTTGCGTCATAGTGAAAAAAGTGTAGTAAGTTACTTCAATTATATAATTGTCTAATTTCATATTTGTACTTAACTCGCATCATTATAATTTTAATCAATATTTTGATAGCGTATTATTAATTAAACAATTTAGTATTTAATTGAAGCATCAGAGTATCATGGTCTCACTAAATAGAACACCATCACCACTACTCGCCAACAGATGACGCTTGTAGTATCATAATGCACACAATGCAGCCGCTTGCACCGATACAACTACGCTTCGACACTAGTCATGCCGCCTACCAACAGATGGCGCATTGATCGAGTTATATAGATGCCGCTAACGTTTGTTCAACGCAGAAACATGACCCTCGGCGCATTGCCGAGGACTTTTTGAGAAACGCGGTAGGTACGCACGCTATATGCCTCAACCAAGTTTGAGCATTTTAGTGTTGTGATGTGACACTAAGCCACTAGGCCAGTAATTTATCCTAAAGGTGTGCCCTTAGGCCCAATTACTGGCCTGGTACACATTTACCTAGCTGGGTAGTACTCGGCAAGTAATCACTAGAGAGAAGAGAACACATGTAAATCTCTAAAGCAATAAATTGTATCCCATCAAAAATGTACAATAATGCCAGCCTCGCAACGCAGTTCTCCTACTTCAAAAAGTAATGAGATATAATGTAAAACGAAGCCGGTGTGCCGGAGTTTACTAACAACATGTCATTGTGATCCTTTGAATATTAGATGTTTATATTTTTATAATAAAAAGAATGACCTCGCCATCGCATGGCTAAACATACGTATAGCACAACCCGGCCTATTAATGTGTACATATTATATTATACCTATAATGTAATATTATTAGATGATTTATTTGTGCTGTGCGATGGCCAAGTAATTATATTTATTATAAAAATATAGACATCTAACATTCAAAGGATCACAATGACAAGTTGTTACTGAACTCCGGCACACCGGCTTGGTTTTACATTAGATCTTAATACTTTTTGAAGAAGGAGAACTTCATTGCGAGACTGGCATTTTTGTACATGTAATGTTTTTGATCGGATCTCATTTCTTTTTTTAAGTATCTAACCAATACTATCTAATTATGCAGTGTAAAAAAAAGCTAAATTTTTAGCAACAAAAAAATATAATAACTCTGTTTTTGCATATATTTATATGGGATTACAATGTTAACTGTGCGGTTTGTAAAACTAGAGAACCCGACTGATATTGCGGTATGTTTTAATTTTCAGTGGCTTTATAGCCTAAGAGTTAACCCTAGAAGTTAGAAGTGTTCAAAATTTGGAGCTTGTGGGACTGCTAGAAGTATTTTAGATATACGATGATCGTAATCAGTGAGTCAGTGACAAAATTAAGGAATTTTGACTTGCAATAGTTCTTAAAGTATATAGTGAAATTCAATGATATTGGGAATATATCTTTCTTGTGTTATGGCCTCTTGGTCACAGAAATTTCTGCCTTCTAGCTTTATAGATAACAGAATTAGAGGGGGGTCGAAAATGGCCTAAATGGCTTCGGGAAAAAGATGGTTCGGCCGTGCCTTTGTTTTAAAATATAAATATTAAATGAATATTATGGGACAATCTTACACAAATCAACCTAGTCCCACAGTAAGCTCAATAAGGCTTGTGTTGTGGGTACTAGGCGACGATATATATAATAGATATATACATATAAATACTTAAATACATAGAACATGTTTTGCTCGACAACTGTATTTTTTTTCTTCGTGTGTAATATTTAATTGTTTCTTTTGTTATAAGTCGAAATACGAGTAGATGTCATATGCTTTAGCAAAAGGGACCAAATCCGGTATCCGAGGCCAGCAGCCAGCATCTTTTTTTTTGGCATCTACCTATGGTTGATATAACTATAAATATTATAAGACATTCAATGACATAACATGCAATAGAATCAACATTATTGTATGCCAAACACTGGCCATTGTCATGTGTTGTTTCGTAGGTACAATAAATTATTTGTATCTGTATGGATCGAAGCGAATACTTACTCCGAAGATTGGATAACCACTTATCCACATAGTCTCCGCTGGCAATCTACTGGCAGTAGGATGTCGGGACGCCCCCCCCAAACCCGCAATACAAAGAGTACGCGATAAGTTGAGACAGATGTAGCCTAAGCCGGTCTCGGCTAGAAGTTGCCGTTTAAGATCATGGCAAGTGCAAAACTTTTATTCGAGCCCTATGTCCCTAATGAGGGACAACAGGAACAAATTTTCGTCACCACAGTTACATTAGTGACCGATCTAATAAATCTTTTTGTAATTTTTTTTAACTAACTATGCCAGTTCGTTGACTTAATCGTACCTAAGCCTATGCTACAGTTAACGTACATAAATAAAAAATCAGCCAAGTGCGAGTCGGACTCACGCATGGAGGGTTCCGTACCATTATCTATAAAAACGGCAAATAAATCATGTCTGTTGTATGGGAGCCCCCTTAAATTTTTTTTTTCTAGTATTTGTCTATGAAAATTTGAACTGTCTAACTATCACGATACATGAGATACAGCCTGGTGACAGACGAACAGACGGACAGCGGAGTCTTAGTAATAGGGAATTAGCTTTTACCCTTTGGGTACGGAACCCTAAAAACACGGTGTATAATATTTCTGCAAATGTTTAAGAAAAAAATGTTTACTTACTCGTCTCATTTAATAAAAACATCAATGCAGCTCAATAAAAATAGGCTACCAGCGTGACACTAAGAAAAAGTGACCAAGATCTCTAGTGATTAGGACTACTGCTACTACGGTCCACAAGTTCATTGTGTATGTCAGTATTTATACAAATGTTATTTTAAGTGTAATTTGAGTTTTTTCTACCATTTGCGTTGCGTAATAGTTAGGCTGAATTCACACTTATAAGTTTTGTTTACATAAAAAGGGACGAAGATGAAGGGATTCTGATCTATAGCTGCGTTCCTACTTATGTAAGCAAAACTACACTAGCTTTGGACATTAGTTAGGAGCTTTTGCGGTACCTATTAAATTAGCTGTTTCAACTTAAAGAAAATCACAACTTCCAAAAATTTACTAAATAGTTTTATTTGTTCCATATGACTAGACCCTGTGATAGGCAGACACTCATATGGGCACGTCTGTGCATATTGAGTGATCAGCACATCGATTAGATCTTGCGCCTCCACTTGATAAGGGATTTCCTCTCCTAAACACGTATTGGAATTATATATATAGCGTAAGAAACTTAGACATAAGGAGAGATTGTACGTACGTCCTACAACATTAAACACGTGGAAACCAAGAGTCCGAGTTTCTTCACCAACCCCCATCCCGGCGCTCTGCCTACTTCATGGCGACCGTGACAGTGTGACAAAGGCGGAGTGAAGTTCGGACCTAACGAGGCAAGCTGAGGAAGACGATCGTGGGTGGAGGATAGGCAGTTGAACAAGTCAGAAATTAATTATCCTACTATCCATAAGGAGCTATTGAGCATTGTATGGTCAATTAGGCATTTTCGTCCTTATTTGTACGGTAGGAGGTTTAAAATTTTAACAGACCATAAACCTTTGGTACATTTATTTAGCATGACGGACCCAAGTAGTAGGTTGACGAAGTTTAGGTTAACTTTGGAGGAGTATGATTTTGAGATTGAATACATTAAGGGCTCAGAAAATGTTACAGCAGATGCCTTATCGAGGATCATCATAACATCGGATGAGTTGAAATCTTTGAATTCGGCGTTCGTTGGGGTAGTGACGCGTTCAATGACTCGAGGAGCGAACGTGTCGGACGGAATACGGGACTCAGGTTGTACGTCGTTAGAGCTGTGTCAGCCTAGGGTGGTAGATATCATAAAAGGGGCGGAAGGAGATACGGAATTAAAGATATGCTCCAGTAAGGAATTTAGGCAGGTGTCACAATTGAGTAAGGCATCGAAGAGAACCGATACCAGTTCTACTTCAGATAATGTTGTTTATAGGAACTCTACACTTTGCATAAACCAGGATTCTCTATTAACGAAGGCACGCATAGACGTATCGTTACGGGACTTGGTTGCACTGTGCAAAAATTTGAATTTAGTAGAGTTAGTGCTAATAAAAAATGACCTTAATAAAAAATATGTAAAAGTATTAACAGAAGTCTTCCGCGCGGGACAAGGAGAGTTACCAAGGTTATGTATAATACAAGGGAAGACTAGAGTAACCGATCGGGAGATGATTCGAGTCATTCTCAATGACTACCATATGTTACCGACTAGAGGGCACGCTGGTGGTACGAGGATGGTTAACAGTATAAAAAAAAAGTACTATTGGCAGAACATGCGTAAAGATATAGACGACTATGTGAAACGGTGTAAGGACTGTCAAAAACAAAAGTTTAGTAACAGGAATACGCGAGATCATATGGTAATAACCACCACAGCTACAACATCTTTTGAGAAAGTATATTTGGACATAGTCGGACCACTGGATGTCGATGACGCAAGGCATAAGTATATTTTGACTTTGCAATGTGAACTGTCGAAATATGTAGAGGCATATCCATTAGAAAATAAGGAGGCTCAGACTGTAGCTAGGGCATTTGTTGAGAATTTTGTTTTGAGGTTTGGGATTTCCCAAACTATAGCAACAGATTGTGGGACTGAATTCATAAATTCCACTTTGAGTGAGGTTTGTAAATTGTTGAAAGTTGAGAAAGTAAATTCGACACCATATCATCATGAAAGTATAGGTTCATTAGAGAATTGAAATAAACATTTAGGCAGTTATCTAAGAATACAAACCAAGAATTTGTCATCAAATTGGAGCTCATGGGTACAGTACTGGTGCTTTGCTTACAATACTTCGGTAAATACAAGTACAAAATATTCACCCTACGAATTAGTGTTCGGGAAACCTTGTAACGTACCAAACAATCTTGTCAGCAGAGTAGAACCACTGTATGTATATAATAATTATCCGTTAGAACTAAAATATAGACTGCAAAGAGCACATTTGGATGCCAGGGACAATTTGATACAGTGCAAAAATATAAGGAAATTAAAATATGACTGTAAATCTAATGTTGTCGATTTTAAGATAGGAGAATTAGTATTGCTTAAGAATGAATGTTACAGTAAATTGAATGATTTGTATTTAGGGCCGTATAAAATAAAGGATATCCAAGGATCAAATTTAAAATTAAGTAAAGATGGTAAAGATTACTTAGTACATAAGAATAGAGTTAAGTTATTTTACAAATAGTGTTCTCTTTCAGGGGGAGGAAACCCCTACCTTTTCAGGGGAGGTGTGATAGGCAGACACTCATATGGGCACGTCTGTGCATATTGAGTGATCAGCACATCGATTAGATCTTGCGCCTCCACTTGATAAGGGATTTCCTCTCCTAAACACGTATTGGAATTATATATATAGCGTAAGAAACTTAGACATAAGGAGAGATTGTACTTACGTGCTACAACATTAAACACGTGGAAACCAAGAGTCCGAGTTTCTTCACCAACCCCCCATCCCGGCGCTCTGCCTACTTCATATCTGCGTTTTCAGTGATGAAATTTTAATGAAAATGCTAGGGTATATATTTTGATGTAAGCTATATACTTATTTAATTTATATATTAAGGCTTTAACGAGGTTTAATTTGGTATATAAACTCCATAATAGTTACTTAATTGTATTTCTTTCGGCAATTATGATTGATAACATATTAATCACTCAATTGTTTATTCAGTAAAAGTATGGATTTCCTGAATTATCTTGCTAAATTTTCTCAGTTTCTCAGTCTCAGCGACGCGGAAATGGTTACTAAATTTACTATAACTGTGCAATAGATACCATTTCTTTCAAATAGGTAAGCCTGGTAAGCGTACCTAGATTATAGTTTTCTAATAAATATATTTTTTTTTTCAGTAACATGATACAATTGTGCAAATGAGTAAGATGACTAAGATTCGTGTTAAAACGTGTTAAATCGTATCTATATGACGGTTTCTAGGATGAAATGGTCACAGTATTCAAAACAATTAGCGATAACCAGACATCAGAGTTAAGGAAAATGTTACCTAATGAAAATACCATCTCAACGAATGGAAACTTTTTGTCATGGAGTGGTGGTGGATATAATAGAAAATTATGTTTTTTTTTTAATATGTCACATGTTGTACTCGAAATAAAATATTGTGTGACAACCCTATGATTCGATATCATTAAATTTTCACCACTGATAACGGAGTCTGCATATGACACATCTACACAACACGCATGCATTTTAAAAATGTATCAAATATATTACAACTGGCGTACTTTTTTATTTACACTATGACTAGGCGTTTAGCACCACTACAAATTATATCAATTAAGATAAAATTACTAACAGTATGGGTATATTAATGTAGTGTTAATGTATATTTTAGTAACGTGCAAAACCATAAAAGTAAACTTTTTCTCTGATTTTATTAAAGGAGATAAGTAAAAAAGTGTATAGGAAGTTAGAGAGCTTTGAGCGAGAGTAGTTAGAGAAACATTGTTCAGTCAACGTGCTTGCACACGCTGCGCATGGCCCGTCGCATCCCCGCTCCCGCGTCCCGCGTCCTGCACGTGCACATTCCACTAACGAGTGAAATATTAGGTATCTTTATTTGTGACATGATTTAACTTTTTAATACGCAGGATATTTTTTTGGATTTTAGTACAGTCGCAAGAAAACTCTTAAAGGAAATATAATTTAAAAAAATAATTGACGGAGCAATACTGCGAATAATAAGCAATATTTTATACTGAAAAAGTTTGATGATGTAATTTTTGGTTTTTTTTTGTCATACGTAGAATACATACATGTAATGTCACTTCACTAAAAAAAAAGACGGAGCAAATTTCCGATGTGAGTTACACAAAAAAAAATATTTTTTACAAAAAATATGTTCTGTTAAGGATTTTTTTTTGATATTTTTAACATTGGTTACATACATCAAATCAATATTTCTAGTGAAATAAAATTAGACTGAGCATTTTTCCAAACGTAAATATAAACGATATAATAGTTTAGGTAACAAAACCTAAGTAGGACAATAGTTTTTTTTTGGAAAAAAGTATATTTACCATCTACTCCTGACACTTTATCATGCTGTAAAGTTTTTTTGGACTGAGGAATTAATGCGAGGTCAACCCCTTTACTGCCTGGCCTACACTGGGAGATACTTAACACTTTGACTACCGAGAACCCGCCTGGTAGGCACTCGTAATGTTTGCACAGACGCCGGGCACGCGGCGTGCGGCATTGCGTTGCATGTCGTAACCCGCCTGGCGCGTTCTGTCGGTTTCTGGGGTATTGTCCAAAATTTTGCCCGGTTGCGAAAGTATTAATAACCTAGATCGACTAACTAGCTATAGTTGCTTCGCTCACTTACAGAACATTAATTAAGCAAAGCGTCTGTTAGACGGTTGCCAACAAGACTGCCAACGGTCCAAGGTCACCCTGACCTTGGTTGGTGGTTCATACAATTTTGCTGGAAACAACTGTCTACACAGTACACCCAGACCAAGGTCGCTCAGTCTGAGGGGCGGGGCTTGTTGTATGCCATCTGGCACATGCTTAAGAGAGACCAGAAATATATGATTATTGTCAAAAGGGCGCTATTACTCTCATTTATATGACAACAGTTCAGTATAATCATAGAGCGTATTATTCTCTATGGTATGGTGACATCTTGATTTGTTTACAGCTAAATAGTTTCATTTCCCGAGCGTATTATTTACAGCAGTTTAATATATACACTATTTACAATGTTTCGGTCTTGACTATGGATAATTTTGGGATTTTTTGTCGTTTAATATTCAACACTTTATTATTATTCAAGTAAACTGCCATACTGACAGTGACAACCTATCATGCACTCACACATGCATAATCATCCTGTCATTAAAATTATTGCCAGTGTCAGAAATTAGTTCCAATGAAATTCCGCAACATGGCGCATGATCATTTATTTTTGAAAGGGTCAACATATTGTAGTCTAAATTAGTCGATTTCCATTTTGACCGTAGCTTACCATAGGTAGGAAATTCAGAAATAAAATTTCAAATACATTTCACTTATCGATTTATTGACTTCAGCGTATGTAAACATTACAATAGTTAATCAGACGCTGATCAACGAAACGAACAGAATTCCGCCTTACTGCGAAAAACATAAGGTTGATATTACAATAATCATGTCTTTACATTTCTGGTACCATAGTTTATATCAAAATATAAACTTAATACCGATATAAACTGGAATTGAGTTACAAGTAAAATAAAATCATATAAAACGGCAGTGCATTTCAAATGGGGTATTGTGATAGGATGGAATAGGTAAACTAATTACCCAAATTAATAAAAAAAAAATTCTGAATCAAGGTTACCAATATAAAATATAACGGTTACACTCACGTCACTTTAGTCCGAAACTTGTCGCGCGAAGTGACAAAAGTGACGTGAGTGTAACCGTTATATTTTATAGTGTTAGTATGTCTCACGAAAGTGTAAATTTAATAATTACATAAGGTTTAGTTTGGCAAAATTAGAAAAAAAACAAAAGAGTACGATCACAAAAAAATATAATTTGATAGCACTATTTACACTTATGAGTGACTACAAAAAAATAATAGGACATTGTAAATCTACATGGTAACACTACGCTAGCGCACCCACTCGACACGTACAAGCACTCGGAATAAGTTACAAATAACACATAATGCGGGCCCTGCACTGTCAATAAATAATGATCACATGTATTTCGTTACAGATGAAGATAATAGATAGAAAATGTGCTGCATACGAGTATTTGTAGTGAAACGATGCACAATAAAATTAGGTCATAGATAACTTATTACATACCGATTATATACAGAGGATTATAAGCTTGACTCGTGTACTCTGTATGTATTTAATTTAATTTTAACAGTTCTTCAATTTATTTTTAGTAATTTAAATGTATAAAATATAGGGTAAACTACATCTTAGGATCTTTTGAAAAAATAAACCCCTTAGAGTCCCTTGCCAGTAATAATCTCGGAATAGGTGGGAATCATAATTATGTGCACTGTGTAATGCCTAAATAGAAGAATAAAGATTTACATTTAATGTTTATCATTATTATTGACAGTGCATGGCTTTTTATAGATCACATAGTGTCGCACCACAAAACAAGGCTAATCAAAATAAATTGTAAATCAAAACACTACAAAAATATGAAAGACGTAACGCCATATTTTTAATTGTTAAGTAATTTTGTTACGAATGTTACAAAACGTCTCGCGTAAAAGTTCATAATCAAATATCAAATTATAAATTACTTTTAAATTTTTACAATTTGTTTGACTTCATTAACAATTTTTTCACAGGCAAACTAAAATTGAAGGTTATTTTTTTTAATAATGACCCAAGATCATAATTATACCAACAATTATACACAAAAGAAAAATTAGCTAAGCGCAGTGTGGCATAAAATTCACTATATTTTCATCGAAATGGCATAAAAATCCCAACTATTATGTTATACAATAAATACACATCTTTGACATATTGAGACCAATATAAAATAATAGTTCAATGAACAATATAATCCAACTAAATTTGGTTAGTTCTTTTAATAAAAAAAAAATATCACTAATATTTTTTTATCTTACATATTAAAATATTATAAATATCACTAAGTGTAATCACTTCTAGTGAATGAATGTTTTATTAGTCGACAAATTATGCACCGGCATCCATACAAAATTATAATAAGACAATGACATTACAGGAAACCGTTCTGTGATTTTTCAAAGGCCGTTTCAAACCTATAGTGTAGAGGCGACAATATGAATATCACGATTTAAATGAAATGTATTTTGTTTAGACCTGACCCTTGAACATGTTGGAAGACATGCTAACGGGTCTGGAAAATCTTCAGTCGTTATTCGAAACGGGTTTATTTAACATACTCGAGTGACATAGATTATACAGAGTGTCACAAGAAAAATACTGATGAAAAAAGTGTATACGAAACTCGAGTTACCTTTCGAGTAACTGGTCACCTTTCAATAACTGGCCCTCTCATACTAAAAGTGAACTCTATTCACCCCCAAACAGAATTCATTTTAGTATAACGTTACGTTTTAGTTATTGAAGGGTGGCCAGTAATTAAAACCTTATACTAAAATGAACACTAATAGGGTAAATCGCCAGTAACTGGCCACCATTCAGTTACTGGCCACCTATACTAAAATGAATTCTGTGTATAGGTGAATAGAACTCATTTTTGTAAGAGGTGGCCAGTTATTAAACGAGTGGCTAGTAGGCAAATCTCCAGTAACTGACCATTTTCCTCATATTAAAATGAGTTCTCTTCACCTTAAATATAATTCATTTTTAGTATAGGTGGCCAGTAACAAAATGTGGCCAGTTATTGAAAATTTTACTTAATTTATACCTTGTAGTAAAATGAACTTTATTCACCTATAAATAGAAATCATAAGGTGGCCAGTTACTAAAAGGTGGCCAGTTACTGGCGATTTACCCTAGGTGGACAGAGTTCACTATTAGTAGGAAGTGGGCAGTTATTGAAAGGTGGCTACTGTCATTGTAAGGTATGGTGTTAATGTAAGGTTACTGGCGATTTACGCTACATCTCTTAGTGTTCACTCGGGCAAGTCCTGTGACACTCTGTATATTTAAAATACCTTCCTCCTTCATCCTTTTAAGGGCATAATGGTATTCTAATTATGAAAAAGAAGGAAAAGAAATTTTTCTCCCGAAAAATAAAGAGTTTTGTATGGAGAGTTGCCGGCTGCAACGACGTCTCATATAAAAAAAAAAATTTGCGTCCAAATAATTTTTCTCCTACCTTTTTTTTACTCGCAATACGATTACATTTATTTTTGTTTCACTCTGTATGTATTACTGCAGGCACCAGACTTATAAAACATCTATCGGTAAATTACATTTTCAAAATCCCAAAAGGGATATGGTCGCTACGAAAAAACGTAAAAAAAGTGTGTAAAAATCATCTAAATTGCATGGTGTTTTGTTTTGTACGAAAAATTAATAGGCCGATTCTGCCTGGCATTATATAGTGGAATGATATATCAGTCAGTTTTAAAGTATTACTCTTAACAACTAAAAAAGGTCGTGCCTCAAGCCGCTTTAAAAAAAAACTGTACCGCAATGTACTTTAAAATTTTCGTCGTTTTTTTTTTAATTAATATGTGATACATTTTCGTAATATAAGTTTTTTTCGTCCATTGCCGGGGATTTCAAGCTTGCCTAGGATACTACGAAGCACTTAGCCTAGTTTGGCCTATGAATGTTGCTACCCGGATGAGTTAAAAAGAAATCACAAGCAGACTTAGGGGCATTATTTATCACTTAAGAAATACTGGATAAAAATAACTTAACATGTCCCTTAATGCCAAAGAAAAGAGCATGTTTAGATATTTTTATTTAAATGAGATCGGTTGTTAAATGAAATTCAGCTTTAACATAAATTACCATAAACATAACTAAATTAACTGTTATGATTTTTATTTCAGGGGTCATCGTGGATTACTATAAAAAAAAAAGAAATAAAAAAATACTTTTTCTAACAACGTTAATGCAAAAAAAAAATCTTGTTATATCCAATCGCACGATATTCTGGTGCGTTCACGTGTAGGGTCACGTTTGGTGGGCTGGACAAATCTGTCTCATAGAACGCAACCATACATGTGAACGCATCAGATTATCGTGACGATAATTTGCCGTAAAGGTAAAGTATAAAAGCGGACCTTCAGATAACTAAACTTTACTAAACCTCAAAATTTTCATTTTAATATTTTATACGATAATGCATATTTTTGTTTAAGTAGGGTTATGTAGGATTATTTCTAGGACTGACATCGATTTATACGATAAGGTTAGGGTGCATTGGGTTAATTTCGCAAAGCGTGTAATTCCGAAAATCATTCAAATATCGCTCGTATTCCATTCTAATAAGAGTCAACTTTCAGAATTTACCGCCCCACTTTTTTCCTATCGGAATTATCCCAATGCACCCTAATCAAATGTTTCGAGATTAGAAAACCGTTACTCAAAACGATTACCTACGTTATTATACGCATGCCATAATTTGTGAAAACCTGCTGAAACTTATGTTTTATGGAAGACTTAATACTATTATGGGAAGATTTGGATGTCAATGTCACGTTTATACAAAAGATATGCGGCAATGGAGTAAAAAAACTAATAACATACATTCATTACACATAATGTATAAAGTACTTACTAGGTGACGCGTACGTACGCGTTTATAGTCGTAGTTAATAAATATCGCATAATACTAGGTACAACTTGACGCTAAATGAATATTACATATACTAAGCTCCTTGCACTATTTACTATTGATTTTCTAAAGAATTTATAATAAATTATATCTCATTTACATAAGACGAAGATGCACATGGCTTATATACATGGACGAATCAAAATAGGACTGCAATTTCCTTAAGAAGTCACGTAATTCTAATAAAATAATATGTTCAGGTTATATAAGGTGCTAACAAATTAGTCACGGATATTTTAAGAGATAATACATTACATTAAAACAATTAACTTTTAACTGTAATTAAGGAACCTTTGTATATTATTTTTTTGTTTCATTTACCAAACAAAAAAAAAAAAAACAATTTTTTAAAATAACCACCCCTATAATGTACCTGTCAAGATGTTTAACACTGTCTGTCATGTCACGTCAAAAGTTTATTTTTCTTAAATGTCATTATGATTCGGGTCTAAAGAGGTCTCATTAATTATCTTATTAACAGGGTGTTTTAACGTAGGAAATTTATTTCCTAGTTTTCTCCAAAAAAACATAACAAAATCTATGATGTTTCATACTTAAATATACTCCGAGAACCGAGTACTACCAGCAGTAAAAATTATCCGTGACTAATTTGTTAGCACCTAATATATACCTCTGCTTGGTGTTTATTTTGACATTTTTGACATAGGTCAAAGCGCCTAACAAAATGCATAGATTGTCGAACGAGACTTGCTGCGTCAGTGACGCGATAGAGGACACTAGTGCTTCTACCTAAATTGTGACACGCAATTTCATGTCCCAGTATTTTTCGTCCATGGTTATATATTAATATTTAATAACATACGATGATAATGAATGACTGTGCGTTCGAGTTATTTTATATATTACAATCTTAAATTAGTGAATAAGTTTGTACAAAAGAGGGTTGGATATATTAATAATCAATAGTAAACGTCGCCAGGGCCTCTCCGAACCCTTACAACTATATATTATACGTATTCGAATAAATATTTATTTAAGTATAAAATTAAAAAAACACAACTTGTTTCTGCTTCGATATTCGTGCGCTAATTCTACATTTTTTTATTCATTAATCGCTCGATATACTAACGATTTTATCATATAACATTAAACCGTTATTTTTTGAAAAATACTGGTTTATCATTTAAATATTGTTACACAATAAAATCACACTGAATGGCTTTCTAGACCGATTTAACAGGCAACGTCCGCGGACTTAGAACTTTTGGTTGTTACTACATTTTAGTGTTTCAATTAGTTACTAAATGTAATAAGTTCTATCTCCACTGCTTCCACAGAATCCATATTTGAAAATTTATCTCTCGCTCTCACTGGTGACAAAGATTAAAACATGGATTTATAGACGGATAGCTAGTCACGTCAGATATGACACAATAATGAGAGCAACAAAACCCCTCTAGTCAGTTTGCTATACTATGTTTATTTATAGATCTGGACATCTGGCAGCTGTGGAGGTCAATGCAAGTCATTTCAAGAAAACAAATTGTAGAGTTCTGGGTTTAATGAATTATTATGAGAAATTATATAAATAATTAGATTATTGTCTTTGCCAAAAGTTTATGTTGGGGGAAAGTAGTGCCAAACGACATATGATGTAATTCATAGTTTCTCGCCTACTGTTTTTGTTTCTCTCATACGCAATGTTTTTTGTTCTAATGTTAAAATATAGGCCCTGTCCTTTATAACTGAGGCAACTTCGGCTATTTTTACCTATTTTGGTATTACTATTTTCCAATTCAAAAATTTTGCTAGTCTGTCACTCTGACCTCCACCCAAAAAGCTGCCAGATGCCCGGATCTAGCAATGAGGATAGTATAGCAATCTAACCAGACGGGTTTTGTTGCTCTCATTATTGTGTCATATATGACGTGGCCAGCTCTTAGTCTATTAGGGAAGGCTGGCCCGCGGTGCCAACTAACATTACACAAA
This sequence comes from Pammene aurita, assembly GCA_947086415.1. Classification (NCBI taxonomy): domain Eukaryota; kingdom Metazoa; phylum Arthropoda; class Insecta; order Lepidoptera; family Tortricidae; genus Pammene; species Pammene aurita. Next base: position 6,734,070 of record OX352314.1, on the reverse strand, counting down.
CATACGTCATATGATCACAAGATACCGCAGTGACTGGTGAACAAGTTCACTATACATATATAAAAGTGTATAATATACCGGTTAAAAAGTTAACTGAAATTATATATCTCTTACAGTGTTTTTTTTCTCAGTCAACGTGATATCCTCGCTTCAATACAAATGTAGGGCAAATACGCCGGTTGTGGCCATTGTGCCAGTTTTGGCCAATTTAAGTAGACAAATGTATAGTTATATAGGCTTATAATTAATATAAGAGTAAATTATGGCAGTACAGATGTCATGTATCATTTGTCATTCAGTTTATAAAATGTGGTGAAAACTGGCTCCTGGGCCCTTTTCTAACAATTCAAGAAGGAAAAAAACAAGATTTAACGTCAGAATTGTTAACAGCGAAGATTAATATAAATATAGTAATATATTTTCAATGACTCGTTAGTGACAATGACTGAGGCAGAACATAAAGAGTGTCATAATTCCTTATTCACACAAAATGACGAACGTCTGAATAGACAAACTCTCCTTAATATGGCTAAAACCGGGACATTTGCCCTATCTTAAACGTGCACTTTAACAAAAACCGATGCCAATTGTGAACGAAAATGAACAACATAGAACATAGAGTGTTGAAATATAACTATATTGATTATTTTCATCACGGTCGCTTATCACTTTGCTTCTTTTTCTGATCGTCAATTTCGTAAAGACTTCTATTTCACATCTTCGTATCCCATTTACATATCATATTTAGCAACCCCTCTACTAGCATCAGAGGCATATTTTAAAATTGGGCGTCCCGGGCCATAATGGCCTTTATGGGCCGGTACTTGACTAACCGGCGCCCTGAACCCAGCGCGTAGGGCGACAGACGCCACCCCGGGCCATGGCCCTGTTGGCCCTAGGGTAAATACGCCCCTGCCTAGCATTGACGCGACCGGAATCTTTGACATTTCCATACTTATCGCTATACGGACCACTGAAAAGCAATGCTTCAAATATAATTACACTGTTTTAAGAAACTCCTTACTTTAACAGTAACTCCGTCCTCTTCTAGTAGAGTAGAAGGAGTGGGACAAACATGTTTCACCAGTATACGGCTGCGATGGACTAGTTAACACTCGATGCGTCGTGGCGTACTTTACCTGCGCGCAAATTCCGCCTTCATAGCTGTAACAATAAGGTTTATAATTGTAATATTTTTTTTACTTGTTCTAATGTTCGGCCATCTTGACACATGGCTGTCCCGTGGATTTAAAGGTCTTAAGGGCTTTTTTATTTCGCTCAACTTTTCGATACTATTTTACAGTAACTAATAAGACTACTATAAGTATTTATACATAAAGGATTTCATAAAAATTTTAATGTAGAAGTTGAGTTTTCTGGTACTAAATAATAATAAACATGTATAAAGTATTTTTTTGCAATAACAAGACTTAAAACTATCTTATTACATGCAATTCAAGTGCGTTTTTACATTATTAGCGAATTTAGTTGTCAAATCGTTACCGGACTAAAACTGTTTTAAGTCAAATACCGTCGCTTTTACACCGTATTTTGTTACTGTTACAGTCGTTAGTCGTACGGACAACTCAACGTCAAGTATTCCCAAAAAGGCTTCCCATTTGACACCGTTATCGTTATATGACTTCTAACAAATATCTCACACCTTTAAATATACCTTTAAAGATATAGTCGTTACTCGTTAGAGTTCCTTAATGGCCTTTAACGACGTTAATCTGCTCTAACATTCGGCCATCCTGACACATGTCTGTCCTCAGTCCTAAGAATTATCAGCGTTACATTCGCTCTCATACGTTCTAAGAGCTCAAAGAGAACCCTGTGTTGCCGATCGTTGTTTCTTTAGCCGTCAAAACAATGAATCCTCCTTTTTGTAAAGTGTCAGCAACGCGCATGTGACATATCTCGACTTGCAGGCGTCCATAGGCTACGGTAGCTGCTCACCATCAGGCGGGCCGTATGCTTGTTTGCCACCGTCGTGGTATTATATATTACGTTAGTTTGTTAAAGTTATAGTTCCTTAAAGGCCTTCACCGACGTTAACCTGCTCTAACATTCGGCCATCCTAGCACATGTCTGTCCTCAGTCCTATGAATTATCAGCGTTACCTTCGCTCTCATACGTTAGTTTGCAACCGCCACAGTGACAGAGCTAACTCACCGTCCAGTATCTCGCGCTTGATCTGCGTGAGCTGCGCGCGCATCTCGCGCAGCATGTCCTGCTTGAAGGCGTCCCACTCCGCCGCCGACACGCAGCCGCCCTCGCCGCCCTCGCCGCCGCCGTTCACTTGCTGGGGAACATTATGTTTGTTATTTAATACATTTATAAAAGTCATGTAGGTGCAGGTAGGCAGGAGTTGTGAAAGCTAAGAAAGAATAAAGTACATACATTTAATTAATATTAATGAGGGCCCTGTCGGCCCGGCTGGTCGAAAGTACAGGGGACCGTAGAACTGGCGCTTACCTCTCCCAGCGTATAGCCTTAGCTGTACAGAGAGGTAACGCGGCCAGCGTTATGGGGACCATGCCGCAGGCGGACCTCTTGGACGGGGTATTCTTTTTATAGTTGGGTTTTCATAGGTGGGTTTATTTTTATATTTTTAATTAGTTTGTTAGTATAGTTTTAATTTTTAGAAGTCTTAACTTTAGTTTTTTTAGTGCATACATTATGTTACATTATGTGTTAATATTAATATAAAACCGAGACTCACAGTCAAAGCGAAAGCTCGACTCTCGTCGGCGAAAGGAGTAGCTGTACACATTTTCCTGTGCTACTTTTACGTGCTGACTACAATTATCTACATTATGTGTTGAATGTACCTTAAGTATGGTCTCCTCGCTCGCGGAGCCGAAGCGCTTGCGCACCGACCGCGGCGACTGCGGCGCTTGCGTCGCCGGCGACTCGGAATTGGCTGCAACAATATAAGCTTTCAAAAATACAACAACTCAAATACTATATGTACTAAATATTTATCACTTAGATATTTACCAGTCGCTTTTAGGTGAAGTGTGGTGGTCAAGCGGACCCCAGGCTCAATTGGGCCGTGGCAAAAGTCGGGATAAACGCTAGGAGGATGATGAAATACACGAACTCAAATTGGACCAAAAAAATTGTATTTCGCCGCCATGTTGAAAATTTGCATTATTAGTCCGATCGTATAAAAAATTGTTATGTGAAAAATTGAGAAGTGATCTTGCTAATAATATTTTTTTAGGAACTGTTCCAAGACTTACGCGTAGTGCCGTTACAGGTGTTGGGCAGGCGGTGTGGTAGTGTGGCGGCGCGTTCCCACGTCTTCAAAGGCGTCGAATTACCGCTGTTGTCTCCTGACGACTCCTGAAACATGCGTTAAAATAATAAACATTAATGCAGGAGACTACACAATATTTATAACCTATCAACATCTATCTGAACTAAGAACCATAAAGACAAATTTGAACAGATATGCTAAATTTTATCAATAAAGCGGGGCATTGTATGTATAGACTATAATATACAGGGAGGAAAGATAAGTCAGGCCCTGGAGGAAACTTCTTAAAACGTAGAGATAGCTCAATTCACTGAAAGGAAACATTCTTTAATTTCTTTAAAGGGACATAACTGCATTTACAAATTTTTGAAAAAGAGTACAGTTTTCAAAAAAAGTATTTATTTTGTAATTTTTGCCATAAATAATTTTTATGTCAATTGATGCCAATCGATCCTGTTTCCAACGAGGATAAAAACTTCTAAATACCAACCAAGTTTAGGGCACAAGAGAACCCATAAATAATAATAATAATATTTTTCATACAATTAGTATGGAAAAAAGTGAAAATTAAGAAAAAACTGTGAATGCAGTTTTAGTTTTAAGGAAAAATAAAAGAATGTTTCCTTTGAGCGAATTGAGCTATCTCAAGGTTTTAAGGTAGTTTCCCTCCAGGGCCCGCCTTATCTTTCCACCCTGTATACCGGAGCTGGACGACGAGCCGGAGTGCTCGCCGCCGGGGGGAGTATGTATAGTCTGTACTGTACTGTACTGTACTGTACTGTAGTACCTCGGCGCGGTCCAAGTGCGCCCGACGGCGGGCCAGCGTGCGCTGCATCTCGTGCATCATGCAGTGCATGTTGTTGTTGCCGCGCGCGCTGCCGCCGGAGCTGGACGACGAGCCGGAGTGCTCGCCGCCGGGGGGAGTATGTATAGTCTGTACTGTACTGTACTGTACTGTACTGTACTGTAGTACCTCGGCGCGGTCCAAGTGCGCCCGACGGCGGGCCAGCGTGCGCTGCATCTCGTGCATCATGCAGTGCATGTTGTTGTTGCCGCGCGCGCTGCCGCCGGAGCTGGACGACGAGCCGGAGTGCTCGCCGCCGGGGGGAGTATGTATAGTCTGTACTGTACTGTACTGTACTGTACTGTAGTACCTCGGCGCGGTCCAAGTGCGCCCGACGGCGGGCCAGCGTGCGCTGCATCTCGTGCATCATGCAGTGCATGTTGTTGTTGCCGCGCGCGCTGCCGCCGGAGCTGGACGACGAGCCGGAGTGCTCGCCGCCGGGGGGAGTATGTATAGTCTGTACTGTACTGTACTGTACTGTACTGTACTGTAGTACCTCGGCGCGGTCCAAGTGCGCCCGACGGCGGGCCAGCGTGCGCTGCATCTCGTGCATCATGCAGTGCATGTTGTTGTTGCCGCGCGCGCTGCCGCCGGAGCTGGACGACGAGCCGGAGTGCTCGGCGCCGCCGGGGGGCGACGCGTCGGCACTCGGCGCTAGGGTTGCCGCTTGCTGGAATATTTAATCATAGCTTAATTTAATTCCATCCTTCATCTTTGGCCATCTTGACTTAAACAAGTACCGATAATACCAGGGGCCCATTTCTCAAAAGCTTGTAACTTATAATACAAGCGGAAGTCCCTTTCTAGCAAAAGATGTCGAAAAGTGACATCCGCTTGTAATACAAGTTACAAGCTTTCGAGAAACGGGCCCCTGTTCTAACAACTCGACCATCTTGACTTGTACAAGTCCCCGATAAGACTTATTCTAAAAACTCGGCCATCCTGAGTTAAGCAAGTCCTCAATAATACTTGTTCTAACGACTCGGTCGTCCTAACTTATACAAGTCCCCGATAAGATTCATTCTTACCACTCGGCCATTTTGGCTTCTACAAGTCCCCGATAAGACTCATTCTAACCACTCGGCCATCCTGACTTGTACAAGTCCCCGATAAGACTTATTCTAAAAACTCGGCCATCCTGAGTTAAGCAAGTCCTCAATAATACTTGTTCTAACGACTCGGTCGTCCTAACTTATACAAGTCCCCGATAAGATTCATTCTTACCACTCGGCCATTTTGGCTTCTACAAGTCCCCGATAAGACTCATTATAACCACTCGGCCATCCTGACTTGTACAAGTCCCCGATAACTCATTCTAAAAACTCGGCCATCCTGAGTTAAGCAAGTCCTCAATAATACTTGTTCTAACAACTCGGTCGTCCTAGCTTATACAAGTCCCCGATAAGATTCATTCTTACCACTCGGCCATTTTGACTTGTACAAGTCCCCGATAAGACTCATTCTAACCACTCGGCCATCCTGACTTGTACAAGTCCCCGATAAGACTCATTCTAACCACTCGGACATCCTGACTTGTACAAGTCCCCGATAAGACTCATTCTAAAAACTCGGCCTTCCTGAGTTAAGCAAGGCCTCAATAATACTTGTTCTAACAACTCGATCGTCCTAACTTATACAAATCCCCGATAAGACTCGTGCGTAACAAGTTGGTCATCGTGCCGTCCCTTACCTTGGCTTGCCGCTTGAGCCGCGCCTGCTGCAGTTGCGCGGCCAGGCCGGACAGGTCGGGCTGCGCGGGCTGCGGGGGCGGCGGCGGCGGGGGCGGGGACGCCACGGCGGCGCCGGCCGGGGGCGGGGACACCACGGACGCGGCGCCCGGCGGCGGCGGAGGAGGGGGCGGGCCCGCACCCAAGGGTGGCGCTGGTGGTGCTACGGGTATTTGCTGTAAACAAGATATAATTACATTAAAATATATCTTCATCATCTTCCTAGACTAGGAGCCGGAGTTCCGGTTGGCAACCCAATAACTAAGTCTTAACTTCCTGACGATCTTTTCATTCATCGAAAGAAAGTAAAAAACATTGCTTCTACACAAAATTCATGAAAGTCAGTGGTAAGGATGAAAGTGCATGCCTCACCATTAAGCTACAGTCGTCTATTAACACTAAAATAAATAAATAGTACGTTATTGTCGATGAGGCGAAGTAGCCCATTGATGACTGAGTATTATCTTAAAGCGGACGACTTTAGGAGTTCGTTTAATTTAATACGAGACCAGCAATGGCCGTTCGCACCGCATCCTTTATAGTGTTTTTTTCAAAAATGGTGCAAAGCAGCCAAATCCCACCCCACGACGTTGGTGGACAACACTCAATATTGGCATAGAAAATGTACCACAGGATATCCTCTCGATTAACAGGATAAACGCTACCACGTCCATGAACATAGAATTTCGAATCAGGTATCTCCATCTCCATCGCTTGCCTTTTTGAGTGACAGAGACGGATATAGTAGAAAATTCCATTTTCTATGTTTGCGGTACACTTTCTTTCTTTAACAAATTCCATTTTCTAAGTTTTTAATAAAAAAGTTGGAAGTGTATTTTTATTCTGAAATTATCGCAAGCTATTTGAGATAATTAAAAAGTCGCGGTACCAACATTATATAGATACCGATATTTTTTACCGGGGTATGTCCTTAAACTACGCCCGGACCTGGGTATGTCCTTAAACTACGCCAAAAAGAGAGGTATGGGCACTGCGAATGGCATCTCGCTAAGTGTGGTAGGGCACGTTCAGCGAATGTCATCGCTCAAATCTGGAGCAGAGCCCGACTGGGGAAGTACCTCCACCTTACAGAAAACCACAGCCAAATAGCACTAGACCCTACTCATAGTGTTGTGTTCCTGCTGGTGAGTAAGGTTGCCAAAGAGCTCAAAGAGGACCCAGTGTGTTGACGATGAGGGACCTTCTTGTTCCTTTAGTCGTCAACACAGTGAATCCTCCTTTTTGTAAAGGGTCGGCAACGCGCATGTGACGCCTTTGGAGTTGCAAGCGTCCATAGGTTACGGAAGCTGCTTACCATCAGGCGGGCCGTATGCTTGTTTGATGTTGAGTTTCGGCTGTTAATGACCTATGCCTTTATTTTGTATGGCTGTTGAACTTTTAAAAAGATTGTACCTCGACAAAAATGGAACTTGTATGCAACATTTTTGTCGCGAAATCGAGCCTGCAATTTCTGTAACTTTTTAATTTTTACTTGACCATAAGACATTTCGCCGCCTAGTTTTTAACCTTAAAGTCAACCTTGCAGGACAAGTTTGAAAAAACTGATTTAAAAGGGCTGGTACAATTTTCTAAATGAGTTTTAATTTCTAATTCATTTGGGTGACTGAATACTAACCGCTGGAAGAGGTTGAGGTGCGGCCGGTGGCGTCGGTGGTGCTAGGGGACCCTGTTAAAAAAAACAAACTACTTACTATGTTTTCAAGTTAAAAATTATAACAATAAAGTTTAACATTTATTTATAGCAATAATAAAATTTTAATGTATTTAATTTTGACCAAAACTATACACAGTTAATGAAAGATACAGCCATGTTGACGGGCACCTAGCCTGGTCGGTAGTTAGTCTGTCTATGAAGCAGGAGGCCCCGGGTTCGAATCCTGGTCAGGGCATTTATTTGTGTGTTCATCACGGATATTTGTTCCTGAGTTATGCATGTTTTCTATATATTTACCCACAACACAAGCCTTATTGATGCTTACTGTGGAACTAGGTTGATTAGTGTAAGATTGTCCCATAATGTTTAATGTATGTTATTTATGTATGTAAACTCCTATCTTCCGTTGACTGTTAAAAATGTGGGACTGCACGTCAGCTTTTTATAAAAATAAATATGTTTATGCTGCCACTCCACACTTTTTCACTCGCAAAGTCGCTGCATGGTGCGATTATAGTAGTTTGAATTTAAAAATAGTAATACTTACGTTAGGTGCTGGTAGATTTTGATGCGGCGGTACAGGCGGCGGCGCGGGCGGTCCGTTATTAGATGCCGTTAAGCACATATTAGGCGGCATTGGTGCGCTGATAAAAAAAGGAAGAGAATATTTATTCATTGTCAGATTTACAACAAACTTTCCTGAATTTCTATACTAGTTTCGAACAGTTGTTAAAGTGAATGTGAATGTGGAATATTGAATGTTGTGTCATGAATAAATGAATAAAAACGAATAAGCGTTAAACCCTTTTATAAAGGGGTTTATGAGGGATTTTCGGAAGCGACGACTTTCGTAAGCTAAGCCTAACCAAAAATTTCAAGGCATACTGGACCGGTCTCCTTTTGATCAAGTTGTGAAACGAGCATGAATCCGATTTGATGGTCTACGCAAAATTACCACAAACCAGTTATATAAATTAGGCTCGTTAGACAGCGAAACCAAAGTTGTATTTGTATTGAAATAATCGAACGAAAGAGCGATTTTAATCTGTTATAACATTGCAATCGCTTTGTCTTTTGTCTGAATGGATTTAGTAAAAATGGGTTCGGTTTAGTTGTGAGTATTGAGTGTAATAATGTAACTGCCCCAGGTAGAGTAGGGTAGGGTAGGGTAGGGTAGTGTTGTGCGACGTGCCGTATGCTCACCTGGAGGTGCGGTGGTGGCCGTGCGCGGGCTGCGAGGGCTGGTGCGGCAGCGTGTGCGTGTGCGCGTGCGCGTGCGCGTGTGTGGGTGTGGGCGCCGGCGCCGGACCCGGGCCCGCACCCGCGTGCGGCGGTGGCGCGGGCGCACCTGTCGCGCCGGGGATCGGTTGCTGGTGCTGCCGATACACAATCATTTTAAACAAATAATTTTAAACAAGAAAGAAATTTATAAATAAACGATTGAATTTAATTTAATTGAACCGACTTCACTTAGATTCTACCATGCCAAAAGGAAATGCCCAACCTACTGTCAAATATATTTAAATCACTATAGGTATGCCTATAATATTTGAAATGTTCAATCGATTGCTCTAGGATCCCATCACCAGATCCTGACCTGGTGACGATGGGAGCAACTGTCAAGTAGATAGATAGATAGAAAGATAGATAGATAGATATATTCTTTATTTGCTTGTCACAATATACACACAGTATACCCTTTCAAACAAAAAAAAAATAGAATTTTCCAAATCAGTCCACCCGTCTCCAAAATAATCGGTGAACATACATAAAAATACGCGAGTGTCGTGGAACACTCGGTTGGAACGAAGTTATATTATGAAATTTTTTACTTTTTTGTCATTTTGAGTTTTTTCTTTTTTGACTTTTTTGACTTTTCACTTAGGGGGCGTCCATTAATCGCGTCATATTGTATAGGGGGGGAGGGGGGGTCACGAAAAAATCACCAATGATCACCACAGGGGGGACACATATCACGTGTAATTTTTTTGTTCCTCCGTGCTATACTGTATTATGGTCAATAAAATAAAATGTATCAACTTTTAAATGAATCAATCGTCAAAACCAGAGTAGCGCGCGGATTTTTGCCTCGCAGCGCAGCTGGAAAATTTAATTCTAGTGACGGGATCCATGAGGAATCAAGGGAACTCCTGAAACCTCATAAGCAGACGTATAGAGATATTTTTAATTCTAAAAACCAAAAAATTGCATTTAAATAGTGCTATTTAGTGAAATAGAAACTGCTCGTGAAGATCAGAATGGAACTCCTCTACGACAAGGTTTTTGAAGTGAAAAGTTCTTTAGCGGCGCTGTGCAGTTTTTGTGATGGGAAAAAAATGTTAAACTCGCGACAGGTCACGTGACCGACAGATTTGTCAGATTGAAAATTCGTGAGACGGACACGTGACCTGATCGAATAAATAATTGTAATAGTTCTGAAGTGTTACATTTTTAATGTAATATAAATTGTCATGTTTGTGTACGATAGCGCAATAAATGAATATAGTATTTTACCATAAATGATAGTATTGTTATACTGATAATTAAAGCAATTCGTGCAAAATTATTCCCTAACCATTCCAAAATATCAAAAATGCACAACGTTAATATTCAAGTTTTCACTTCTGCCGGCACTCCCGGAGTGCACCCCGTTTTTTTTACGTCTTGGGACTAATTGTTATGACAGGATGCACTATGATTGTAAATAAATTTTAATTGCATTTGAGATATTATTTTGTGAAGTAGGTTTTTAGGGTTCCGTAGCCAAAATGGCAAAAACGGAACCCTTATAGTTTCGTTATGTCCATCTGTCAGTCTGTACTTCGGTCCGTCCGTATGTCACATTCATTTTACTCGGAAACTATAAAACGTATCTTAATAAATATTTGAACGTAAGTTGTATTTTTTGTGTGCCGCTACTTAGTTCTGTAGTAAAATTGCTGGAAAAAATATTTTTAGGGGGGCACTTCATACATGTGATACATGTGACTATTTGTAAATTTTTACCAAATATCAACAATGCACATCACTCGATAGGTCTTTAAAAATAACATTGAGGTTTGTTTGAACATTTTTTTATTTAGTGCATATTTTAAGAAAAAATCGCCCCCGTAAGTCTAAAAAAATTGTGCCCCCTCCCCCTAATAGTGTTTCTTATGAACCGGTGATCCAAAAAATATGAAAAAAATTGAGAGCATTATCGATTTTAGAATAAATAATAATAAATAATAATAATATATTCTTTATTGTGCACCATAAAATAGAAATAAACAAACAGAAAATCAAAATTAAAACTAGGTAACAACAGGCGGTCTTATCGCTTAAAAGCGATCTCTTCCAGACAACCTTTGGGTAGCTGGAGACTAAGTACATAAAACAATGAACGGGTAGTGCCTAAAAATAAATAAACACATATACACACTAATATAATAAATAGATACAAAAAAATACATAAGTACATAAATATATACCATAAATGATACAAATATATAAATAAATAAAGGCATGTTAAGTAAGCGACAGGTAATGCGATTTCAAAAGATTTTTAAAAATAAGAAGGGATTTAGCACGTCTTATATCCAACGGCAAAGCATTCCACAAGCGAACAGCCCGGAAAGTAAAAGAGCTGTTGTAAAATTTTGATGAAGATGATGGTGTAGCAAGGAGATGCTTCTCTGAACACCGAATAGAAGAGAGATATTTGAAACGCTCTTTAAGATATAGAGGAGTAGTGGGATTGAAGAGAATGTTATAAAGGAGCGCGAGAATGTGTGAGTTTCGGCGATGACGAATAGGAAGCCAATTGAGCTGGGCACGAAATTCAGAGACGTGGTCAAATTTGCGTAAGCCAAATATGAACCTTATGCAAGCATTTTGGAGGCGCTCTAGTTTATTTAGCTGGTCCTCTGTAAGATCAAGGTAGCAAATATCAGCATAGTCCAATATAGGAAGAAGAAGAGATTGAGCAAGCGCAATTTTGGTAGCAAGTGGCAAGAAGTTACGAAGCCTGCGAAGTGATCCTAGAGAAGCAAATATTTTCCTACTTATTTCACTAACCTGCGGTACCCATGAGAGTGTGCGATCTATTAAAATACCTAGGTTTTTTACTTGTCCCGAATAAGGAACCGGAACACCATAAACACTATGACTGGTATGTTTGAAAAGTCAATCCGTGAAATTAGTTGAGAACTGCCTAAGATTATAGCTTGTGTTTTAGAAGGATTGACTTTCAGTCCATAGCGCCTACTCCAGGTGGGAAATGCATTCAAGGTCCCGATTCGTAGAGTTGATAACCTGAGGTAGATCACTAGAAGCGCATTGGGAGTAAATTTGGAGGTCATCGGCATAAAGATGGTAAGAAGAGGAAATATTATTGGTTATAGAGTTAATAAAAATAGAGAATAGAAGAGGAGACAGCACACCGCCCTGCGGGACGCCGGCTAGGGTACTGCACCATGGAGAGAACGAAGAATCTACTTTAACTCGCTGCCGACGACACTCCAAGTAACTGCGAAACCAGTCAATTGCCACGGGAGACAGGTTGAGAGAACGCATTATGCTTAGCAAAATGTCGAAATCAACTGTGTTGAATGCATTGCTGAAGTCGAGCAGTGTCAGTAAAGTGAGCTTACGGTTGTCCATGCCAGCACGAACGTCATCAGTAATTTTAACTAGAGCCGTGACCGTACTGTGACCAGTGCGAAAACCAGACTGATATGGGTTCATGAGCATATGCCTGTTTAAAAATGATGTTAGCTGCTGATGCACAAGGCGCTCAAGAACCTTAGAAAGAAACGGAAGAATAGAAATAGGTCTAAAGTCAGAATAAGAAGAAGGATTGGAATTTTTGGGTAAGGGGATAACATCCGCGTCTTTCCAGATAGAAGGAAATATACCAGAAGAGATAGAATAATTTAGAATATGAGTGATTATGGGAACAAGGAGATCTAAAAGAGGAAGAATCATTTTCCGACTCACACAGTCGACTCCAACGGCGTTGGACGAAATTGCTAGCACGCCCTTCTCAACACCACTCTCAGTCAATTGAGTAAGAAAGAAGGGAGGAAAATCAGGAGTTGGGAGCCTCGAAAGATGGACAAGATAATGAAAATATCACCAAAGATCACCATGGGGGAGGGGGGGGTCTAAAACAAGCCAAAAACGTATGACGCGATTAATAACGCGATAGTGTAATTTTATTTGAATCATATTAGCACTAATTATATCTTAATTATGTAGAATATTATTACCTAAAAGGTAAAATCTGGTGCGGCTGCCAACAATAACACGTCCACAGGGGCGTATTTAGTATTTACCCTAGGGCCAAGAAGGCCATGGCCCGAGGCGGCAGGACGCCAGGGGCGGCGTCTGTGGCCTTAAGAGCTGGGTTCGGGGCGCCGGTCAGTCAAGTACCGGCCTATAAGGCCTTTATGGCCCGGGGCGCCCAATTTTAAAATGTGCCTCTGCACGTACACCTCAAAGAAATCTCAAGTAATAATATTATTTTACACGATTCATAACCGACGAAAGTAATTTGACGCTTGGCGCTCGAATCCCCGCACAAGCGGAAAGCTGTTCGTTATTACACTCGGCCATCGTGACGCAGCGCAGTCTTCGCGACCGAGTGTGATTCGTAGATCACCCGCCGTCAAAAGCTTTAGATCCATTTCTTTAAAGCAAGAGTAGGCTTATTCTGAATCAGGTAGCTACATCTTAGGATTCATTGGCTCTATCTTCACTTTATATCAGGTGAGGCTAGGGTCAATTTCTGGTCAGTTTCTAATTAAAAAGATGATCAGTGTATTACCGCGTGGTGGGGCGCGTGGTACTGGCTAGGCGGATGGTACTGCGGGTGCTGGTGCTGGGGCGCGTGGTACGCCGGCTGCTGAAGTATGGCGGCGTCTTCGCGCGTCATCGTTCTGTAAATAGTACGAGCAACCGACTAATTAAGCACAAATACGGCTATAAAAACACAGAATAGATGGTGTTATTTTCATATGTATGACCTCGAACGTGAAATTTCCGACAAAGCGGACAAAGTGGGTCAATAATCTGGTCAAAAAAGAAATACAGCAGACAAAAAAGATATAAGCTAATACTGACAATGTTTACAAAAACGGTCCTCCAAAGTTTAGGTGATATTTACATCTGTTTTCGGCATTACGTGCCGCAGCGCCATCTATTGAGCGGAGGTTGAGTTATTTTGATGACGTCAAATAACCCTTTTAAAATATATGAAACTGTGACGGGATACTCGATAGATAGCGCTAGTGCCTCTGCAGATTTACGGGAACACGATTTTGTCCAGACATTTTACAGACCAGGCTTATATAACCATTGTACCTAAGAGTAGAGTGCACGACTGGTCATTCTGGCGATCCTTGTGCAAGGCATAGACTTCAACTACCTGCTAGACTTAATGTCTCGACTCGACGTCCCATAAGATTCATTCGAACCACTCGGCCATCCTGACTTGTACAAGTCCCCGATAAGACTCATTCTAAAAACTCGGTCATCCTGAGTTAAGCAAGTCCTCGATAATACTTACACATGGACATCTTTCGGCTGATATATTAATGGAGATGATTCGGAGATCCGCTGTTCACGTGTTATTTCGTTCTCCGATATCCCAACACAATAGCGTATTTCCTTACCTGTAGCCCATATCTTCGTCGTAGTGCTGAGTGTTGTTGTGTCCATTGAAAGGTACAGGCGGATTGGGCGGTTGTGGCGGCGGCGGTGCCGTGTTGCCGCTCGGTTTGTTTGCCAGGATCTAGAAAATAATAATCTCATGTGAATACATTGTATATATTATTACATTGACATGTAAAACTATGTTTTATAAAAGAATAAATGAAATTAAATAAATATTTTCAAAAGAAATCACTTCAAACATTGATGCCAATAAAAACATTTAGAACTATAGTCTATCTCCTAACAAAAAAAGCAGATCACCGTAGAACCTCCTTCTTGAAATCGGACAAGCGTTGAAAGGCACATTATATATTCAGAGGACGAATAAATGGGACCTTTTCCAGAACCAGTTCTCAAATTGCGCCGTCGTCTCCTTTTAAAGAGCTAACGTTCCTTTGCTCAAATAAGTCGCACCCTTAGTCACTCGCTGCACATGACTCGTATATTCTTAATATATCTCATATGGAAATACTGCACGATGCGACGTCGGCATAACTGAGAGGTGTTTTTATTTAATAGTGTCGCTGTCGTACCAAACAAAACTTTGCAAATATTTCTTCATGTTATATTTTAACTTTCTTGTAAGTCTATAAAAAATTACAAGTCTGTCAAAATAACACTTTTTTCCCTCTGACTAGAGTAACTCTAAACCCTAAACAACTCTCAAGAGGAACTACACAAACACAACACCATATACGGAGCACTACACGGTAGTGGCGGCGGCGTCAACAAACATATATGTAGTCACGTCGGAGCTAATTTGACTATCCGTGTAGTAAAAGTGTATAATAGCCTGAAAATTGACTGCCACAATATAATTTCCTTCTGCCTTTAGACTGATGTCTAAGGTAATCAAACCGAGAGGAAATTAAGCCCTAAGTGACCTATAACTATTCTGCTTCTTTAAAAAAATGTTAAAAGGCAAGACGATTTACCTCGAGCGTGTGCATCATGGCCCTCGCGAAGCTGTCCGCGTCTTCGCGACACGAGAAGTTGAGTCCGTAGACATGCCGCGCGTCGCGCCATTGGTGGAAAGTCGCTGTCGCCTGGTTGTACTTGAGCCCACGGACGATGCCGCAGTTTATTACCACCTGTAATTCCAGAAAAAAACATTAGTATCTATAATAATTTTAAACAAAAAAGAACCGACTTCACTTAGCCTCCACCTTTCCAAAAGCAAATGCTCGAGCTGCTGTAAAAAATACTCAGATCACTATGGGTGTGCCTATAATAGTTGAAGAATTGCCTCGATTTCTCCAGGATCCCATCATCAGGTCCTGACCTGGTACAATGGGACCAACTGTAAAATATACTCTTTCAGACAAAAAAAATATTTTCTAAATAGCTGTGTTCGAATAATCGGTGACCATACATTTAAAAAAAAAAGCAAAAACAAAGATCTCGACGACTTCAGAACCTCCTCCTTTGAAATGTTGAAGTCGGTTGAAAACGCTGGCATTTAGCAGACGTTGACGACCTGTTCAGGTTTTTCGAAGTGTGCTCTTACTTAATATGTGTGCATTTCTACTGGCGATTTTTTCTCTGCTAACCACTTCCCCATATGTGTGTTTTGTTTACGAAAGGAAACTTTTTACAAGCAACAAATCTTTCATAAACTTTTGCTATTGCAACTAATTTGAAAACGAACACGAAAGTTTAAAATAAGTACCTAACAACTTTGGACTGAGAAAGAACCAGGTCTAAGAATTACCAAAGAACTTTTGGAGCATTAAATACCTCGTGGTCATTGAGCTCCATCCTGACCAGTCTGAAGGTGTCAGAAGGTGGTAGAAGTGCACCTTGGACAGCCCCGAGATGCTGCATGTCGACACCCAGTACTTCAAGCAGTCTTTAACTATAAGGCATCATGATATAACTCACCTCGTGGTCATTGAGCTTCCTCCCGACCACTCTGAAGGTGTTGTGCTGCGTGTGGTGGTAGATGTTCACCTTGGACAGCCCCGAGCTGCTGCATGAAGACACCCAGCACTTCAAGCAGTCTTTAACTCTAAGGCAGCACGATATAACTCACCTCGTGGTCATTGAGCTTCCTCCCGACCACTCTAAAGGTGTTGTGCTGCGTGTGGTGGTAGATGTGGACCTTGGCCAGCCCCGAGCTGCTGCATGAAGACACCCAGCACTTCAAGCAGTCTTTAACTCTAATGCAGCATGATATAACTCACCTCGTGGTCATTGAGCTTCCTCCCAACCACTCTGAAGGTGTTGTGCTGCGTGTGGTGGTATATGTGGACCTTGGACAGCCCCGAGCTGCTGCCAGACGGCACCCAGCGCTTGAGGCCGTCGTCGTACACCATCACGGACGCGCGCGCGCTGCTTATTGATTGTTCGCTGTGGACAAAAACATCTAATTTAAATTGACGAAAGAACCATTAAGTAAGTATATAGACTTCTGACAACACTATAGACAGGAACAGCAAGGGTTATTTGAGCTCGAAATCGAGTGAGAGCCAACGAAGGATATGCAGTTCAAAAGAGTTGGCAGATGTATACAACGCTGCTAAGACGTTATAACGAGCTTGCTAAAAAAAACAATGCATAGAAGGCAGAGATCTTACGGTAGACAATTTAAAGAGTTAATGTGTGAATGTTTTAATATAATGTTTTAATATAATATAATACAAACCAAAAATATAGTTTTCATACAAAGTTATCATGCGGAGCAGATTGTAGTAATAAAATACATATTCATTTAACTTTGTGCCGTCTACTATTAATATCTCAGATGCGTGTTGTTCGTGATTACATTAACATGCATCGTTTGCTAGTATATTCAATTATTCATAGTGATCACAGTAATACTAGTCAATGTGTAGCAATATTCATCACAGATGACATTACAAACGGGCAAAGTCTACAAAACTTTAGGTACCTTTTACCGCATTGGAAAGAGTATTTTATGCTAATAGCCGATCAACGGTTTTTCCTTTTGCAAATCGAACACCTGAACCACTAGTATTTGTGATTCGCTTCGGCCCCATTGTTTTAAGTGCTTCAGTAGCCAATGGATCATAGCTAATTCCGAGCAAACACGATCTGGGTCAACCAAATGCAGGGATGACAGACGGTTTTGCATTTTGTTTTAACGTTGATGTATTTCAACTCTCGTAGGGAGGATTAAAGGTTTACGTGAGGATTTAGAATCTGAGAGTCTGCGCAAATAACTGCTTTGTATTTTGGCTTTTGCTGCTTTTTGTTTGGCACAATGAGGTGAAACACTGGTCTTTTCCGCATTAACAGGATTTAAATAAGTTACTCGTAGATGCTAAAATTAAATTCTCTGTCGGTAAATATTATAGCGTTCAAGTCAAGTAAATGTGTTAATGTCTTTATAAGATTTACCTGTTCATTTATTTCATTTCAATACAAACCTTCCATTCATTTCGAAATATACACGGTGAATCTGAGTAACTAGACAGATTTTAACCATAAATTCCTGAGGTCATAATGAGTAATAAATGTTATATTATTTTGGGCCAATTTCGCCAAAAAAAATTTTTTTTATGCTTTTTTCAAATTTTTTTAATGCTTTTAAAAATAAAATCATTGGTAAAACTGTCGATTAAAATAAATTAGTACATTCTTTTCGTAAAAAATAGTTTACGTAAAGTATTCCTTGGCACTTTGATATCTGTCAATAAGAATGTCTAGACTAGACCCCATTAAGGGTGAAATCGCCATCAAAAAAGCGTTTTGCACTGAGTCACAATAAAAAATGTTTTTTTATTTAATTGGCTACTTTCCTAAAAAAATATATTTAGTCCGTCAGTTAGATTATCAAAAAATATTGGACACGTATTTTTTATTTTGTCAATCAAACAAAAATTGGTGAAAATATAGCCCGTTAAAGTTCCGCGTGACGTCACATTTCGGTACAATTTTTAGTATAATGTGACGTCACACGGAACTTTAACGGGCTATATCTTCACCAATTTTTGTTTGATTGACAAAATAAAAAATACGTGTCCAATATTTTTTGATAATCTAACTGACGGACTAAATATAATTATATTTTTTTTACCCAGGAAAGTACCCAATTGGTAGTAACTCTGAAACTAGGCCACTTCCAGAAAAGTTTATAAGACATTTTAGTCTCCAATTATGATCAGGAATTTATGGTTAAAATCTGTCGGGTTACTCAGATTCACCGTGTTTATAGTGCCATCTAATATATGCCAAAATTTCTGTTAAATCTAAATATGAGTCTTATAAAGCAACGTTTATGAAAAAGGACCGTTGGGTTGAAATTAATCTTTTAGTTCAGACGATGAAAGCAAGACTATCCTTTAGATACTAGTAGACTTTCCTTTTTGCTTAGAGTTAGATCCGCATATGGTTCTGCTGTGGCCTAGGCGGGTTTTTATGTTTTAGTCCAGTTCGCTAAATAGCCTTAAGGGCAAAGCCCCGAACTAAACTTATCACACCCTTTCGGTAACCTAACCGTAATGTCATTCAAGTTAATCTTCGTTGGATGCTGTCTCCTACAGGACTTTGGCAATCGTCCTAGCAATTTCAACCTTCGACATACCAGCTTTTTATATTGCACGAGTGACCCGAGTGCTTTTTGGAAACCATTAGAGCAGTTTTTCTAGTCAAAATTATTCTTCCTTTCGTCTTGAATCTTTTTCTGTATGAATAGTACTCGTACTTTGACTTCTCAATATGTGGTTTAGAAGTTTAAGAGTCAGCGTCGAATGCAAAGACATTTAATAGGAAAACAATTATCTTCAATCCAAATCTGTAGACATCATACATTCGACTGCACGTCATGTTTCTGTTCGGCTTAGAACGAGGAGTGATTACTCGTATGCGTTCAACCTTGTGTAATCAGCAGGAAAATATAACACATTCTGCAGTAACAACATCAAAATCATGTGAAGAATTTACAAGTAGTATAAGTTGTGTAGAATGTCATTTCAGGGGTGCAGTATAGGACACTTGAATAGTCTTTGGTGCATACTCAAATGACGTGTGGACGATAGTCTCGTGAGGAAAAACGCAACTGTTCGTGAATAAAAAATCTCAAAAAAATGGCCCAAACTCACTTCCGAAGCAAACTGAAAAAGTGGCAAATCTGAGGTAGCAATCAATTGCTTTTCGATCCATCTGATTGATCCCTAATCCATGAAGTAAGACAGAAGAGGAAAGATTTGCTTTCCCTTTTGTACTCTTGTGTTTGAGACCAAAATAAGTATTATTTGTAACTGTCAGCATAGTTGGCAACCTAGTCTGGAATTGATGTTCTTCTAGTGTTAACGGTTTCTCGGTCCTTACCGGTTATATGCAATATAGCTTAAAATTAGGCCCAAACATTGACCCCATAAAAAAGCAACCGGAGGTAGACGATCATCTCATGAATTCATTTGGAGTTTGGACAGGGATCGCGTGCGCTTACCGTGACATTGTCTTGGTACTATCTTATACGAGTACTATACCTACATGTTTTTTATTTATTAGCATTGGTAAGCCTGAAGGATGAAGTTATAAATAATCGCTTTGTGTATCAGAAATACTGAAATTACAACAGGACGTATGTTAATGATCTTTTAGCTTTTGGCTAGTCTTACCAATTATTTTAATACGTTTGGATATTTTCGATACTTTAGATTTCTTTAGAATGTATAATACCCATACACTAGAAGATTCTCGAGCAATGCTGCAAGCAGATCTAGACACACGGCAGTGTGTCCGCCAAGTTCGAGCAAAAAATAGCGACACACCGGCCGTGGGTTATATTACACGAACCATTTCGGGCCAATTTCGACCACCCTATAACTCAAAACATATTTTATCTACGCATATGAAATTTCGAGTGTCTGTTGACATCCCCTTAATTGTCTAGAATACAAAATTTCATTATTCTACCTATAGCAGTTCTTGAGATATTGACGTCAGAAAATCGCTATTTTTACTATACACTCACTCACTGACTCACTGACTCATCAAAAACCTAGACCACTTCCAATGGTCGTACTGACTTGAAATTTGGCATAGGTCTTAAGGTCTTAAGGTCAAAGTAAAGGGAAAAATCTGAAAACGGCCAAGTGTGAGTCAGTTTTAAAAATAGCGAAGGTGTAACTTTGTTCTACTATGAAGTCATAATGAACTAAATGGGTATATCTTCCAATGATCGTACCGACCTGAAATTTGGCTCGAAGGTTTGTCTTTAGGTCGAAATAAAGTAAAAATCTGAAAACGGCCAAGTGTGAGTCAGTTTCGAAAACAACGAATGTGTAATTTTGTTCTACTATAAGTAGGTATGGAGTGGAAATGAGATGAGACTTATTTAAATTTAGATACATACCAATTTAAGACAATACATGTTTGTCTTAAAGACAAGAACAATAAAATTGTTCACCACTCTGTGTGTGTCTGTTGCGGGAACCGAACCCATGATTTACGAAGTGCAAAGCAGGTCACTAGGTACACTAGGTGCGCTAAATCAGTCAAACAAAAATGAAAAGACTATTTTTTCTCGCATAGTCTAAATAATTTCTAATTTTACAACTAATAAAATCGCAGATTCAAGAACATGGAAATCATATATACTCTAAGATGGAATTATATATACTACTGCCCATCTCACCCTCCGATACGCCACGGGATGAGATGGGATGGTGCACTTCTAGGGCTACATAATAGGCCACCAATTATAATACCTACTGGTAGGCCTACCTACCAGTAGGTATTATAATTGGTGGCCTATTACCAAGTTATTAATTATCTATGTAGGTAGCGTACTTACAAACACAATAAAGTACGTTATTGATGTATGTAATTATATGTAAGTAGGTACATTTTATAGGTGTAGGGAGCCAGTTTATTTGTAAAAATCACCTATAAATAAATAGTAAAATAGAATTAGACGCTTAGTATAAAGGGTTATAGTATAAAGTACATACCTAAGTGGAATGAGACATTTCCTAAAGCAAAAGTGATAAAAAAATAACAAAGAACCTACACCTAACAAAAATAAATGAAATCCCATCAAAAACATAAATGTGAAAGGCTGCCAAGTTCGATACTATGGGAATGCTTCGCCTATAAAAGAAGTGAGATCCGAATAAGTACCAAGTTCCATAAAAATACCTCAAATCATAAATAGTTATAGGAATGCACACTTGATTTCCAGCAGTTTTTAAGGTACATTTTGAATAAGTATCACGTTACATAGAAATACCTAAAATTATAATAGTCAGAGAAACGCACACCGGTTTTTTTAGCAGTTTCCTGATAACATTTATTATTTTCAGTACTTTTTAATGATGTAACTTGGCAAGTTTTAATAGAAAATTATATACTTGACACATTGCAGTCCAAAGGTGTCGATTCATTGCATTGAAAAGGTGTGTGGTGTGTGAAAACTTGCCAAGTAACATCCATCATTAAAAAGTACTGAAAATAATAAATGTTATCAGGAAACTGCTAAAAAAACCGGTGTGCGTTTCTCTGACTATTATAATTTTAGGTATTTCTATGTAACGTGATACTTATTCAAAATGTACCTTAAAAACTGCTGGAAATCCGTGGAGTGTGCATTCCTATAACTATTTATGATTTGAGGTATTTTTATGGAACTTGGTACTTATTCAGATCTCACTTCTTTTATAGGCGAAGCATTCCCATAGTATCGAACTTGGCAGCCTTTCACATTTATGTTTTTGATGGGATATTTATATTTACAAGTACCAACCACACGTGTTTTAATCTTCTTAACAGACTACTAATAGGCATTCTAAGTAAGTGCTATAATTTGACCCGCGTTATTTTTCAACGAGCCAAGTATGCGCAAGCGCTCCTGAAATGGTCTTATACCGATTTAAACCAAAATGCTGTACAGTCATTATGGATCTCATCTAGACACGACTTTTTAGATTCAATGCGATGCACTAGAGATTAGTCGGAATAGGGCTTGCTCAACGCGGCAAGTACAAACAAAGACATTTAAGTGACCGTAAACTTTATTCCATTGAAATACGGGCTAAAATAGATTGTCAAGGGTGTGGTTAATCGGTACGGAAATGGATGTAAACTGAGTTCTGAACCTGATATGATGTTGTGGGCACGAAGTATGCGATAAAGTAAAGTCAGAAACGGATTATACTGTGAATATAAACCAGAAGAAGTCAATTTTAAAGTCCGAATTTACTGCAAGATCTGACCCAGCTATTTCCATTGACAGTGTCTAACACAGCAAATGCCTATACATATAACGTGGTGGCTACGACTGTGGCTAACGCATCAAGGCTTCGAAACCCCGCGTAATGGACACGCTTGTGGTTGTAATGTATGCAATTGTATATCAGCAGTCACATCGCTTGCATTGCAATCCTCTACGCGTTGCGTTAATGTTACAAAAAAATAACATGAACGTTTCAAATTTAGATCCAAGTGTGATACTGATAATGTTTCTTCTATTGTCTGTATCGTTTTTCGTTACGTAACGACGGACGCGAGCCGATTGCCCCAGAAGGCCACCGCCTACAGTATGCGAGTGGGCTAAATATTGACAAAGAGCACCAAATGTCAATTGGTCACTTTCATTGATATGTGTATGATCGTTTTTAATTTTGATTTGTTCACCGTTAGGCCAATGGTGTTGTGACGGTCGGTTGCGTAGCTATATTTCACGTTATATAGTTGAAATAAATAAAATAAATAAATATTAATAGGACAATCTTACACAAATCGACCTAGGCCCACGGTAAGCTCAATACGGCTTGTGTTATGGGTACTAGACGCCGATATATATAATATATAGATATAGATAAATACTTATATACAAAGAAAACATCCATAACTCAGAAACAAATATCTGTGATAAACACACAAATAAATGCCCTGACCAGGATTCGAACCCGGGACCTCCTGCTTCGTAGGCAGGGTTACTAGCGACTAGGCTAGGAGGCCGTTTCACTCTAACAAGTATGTTATTAACTATTTTAGACGTCTCTTACTCTAATAATGAACATGTCATAGAAGAAAAAGGCGGAAAGTAGTGACTAAGGAAACAACCGGAATAAGCGCCGGTGTAAACTGAATAGACGTTCGTGTGCGACGGGCGGCGCGTAAATGTTAAACATATACAAACGTATGGAAGTGCCCTCAGTGACCGTTACTTAAATCGCTTGGAAGACTAGCACGCTAAGCTAGACACTTGTATCTGAGGCCGTACACTAAGATGAGAGAGTAAGTAGACATAAAATAAAATTCATCATAATGTCGCTTCAAACTAGTCACGTTTTCCTTATTTTGATTCAGACGCGATGCCAAAAGAAAAAGTATATGATACGTCTGCATAATTTAATATATTATTTATGGCGATGAATAAAAATGAATTATGCAACTTTTAGACGATTTACAATAAAGATGCATCTAATCTGGTATTTAATGCCCCAATCAATGCATATAAAGCACGCTTGCGAAATTATGTAGATACAATTATTATCCTATGTTCGAGTGGGTGTATTAGACTTCTATATTTCGACAGTCCTATTCATGAATAGGTATATCTGTAAGGTAGATGGTTAAAACCATAAAGCAGGCCCAGTATGTCTATTCAGCAGCAAAATTAGACAAACGGGTGCGTTTTTCAAAATTAAGAGTCTGACAACACCCGATGACCTTCAAATTGACTTTACTCAAACAGTTTTTTAGCTATAACTACTTGTTTTGAGAAACTAAAAAAATATATGTTATTATTCGTTATATTTGGAAGAACTTCGTTAATTCCGATACACGATTGGACGAAATCGGCTCGATAGACAATAATTCCAAAGTTACATCTTAAAATTTGCTTTAAACAGTCGTATGTCTTTAGTTTCTTGACTTATACGTCTGTAACTAAGGACAAAATTCCACCGCACTAATACTAAAAACTTCGTTGTTTTATATTTCTCAATTAATGCGTAGTTTTTTTTTAATTTATTATTTTGCTAAATTTGCAATGAGCTCCCATACTCCCACTCCCACGGTGTTTCTCTTTCACTCGCGCTGAAAAAGATAGTGAGGGAATTTAGCTGTTGTCAGCCTCTTAAGATTTTTGAAAATCGCACTCGTTTTCGCTCTAGTTTCCCCACGCCTTTTGCACATCTCCACAGCGGAATCGATATCGCGGCACCGTGCTAACCCGTTTCGCTGCGAAAGCTGAGCGGATCGAGAGCGAATCAAGAGCGAAAACGACACCGCAGAACCGCGCTGTACGAATTGTGGTGGCCCTTAAGGGGCTCTCTGGCGCCAATGACCTTCGGTCTGAATCCCTTAGTTTTCTAATGATTTTATAGCTTATCATTTTATCAGTAACGGCCTTAAATAATATATATAGTAACCTATATTCACTTCAATATTCATTGTCTTCGAGATATTTGACATCAAATTTGAACAATTTTAGGCCAAAAAAGTGGTTCTCTTGTCAGGGTTCCTCATTGACTCTAAAAACAGACGATTTTAATTTTAAATTAATCAACTTTTGTGTTAATTAGTTAAAAATTAAAATCGTCTGTTTTTAGAGTCAATGAGGAACCCTAATATGTAAGATTCTTTACAGCATTCCAATATCGATTAAAGTGTTTTTTTAGACCATATTTAAAAAAAATCACTCATTTATTTCAAAATCCTCTACGGAATGGAGATAAAAGTTTCAAGAACCGATAGGCGTTTGCCTTATAATTTTATCTGTTGTGCAAATGTTGTAATATCGACTCAAAACTGGGTCAAAAATCGATAAAAAACGTGTAGAGCCCCTGAACAATAAAGTCGCCCCCGTGTCAAGCTCATTTGGAACACCTCACCTGCTCAGCTACTGCTGACGGTACCTCCGTTAAACACACAAAATATTGACTACAATAGTAGTTTATGCAACTGATGCATAATGAGGGGCCTTAAAACACGAGTGTTTTAAGGCCTAATTATGTAGAGTTGCATACATTACTTTATCTACACACATATTGCAAGTACTCAAAGATGGGTTCAGAAGCCGAAGGTAATTGACCTGCATTACTAGGTAGATAGATACAAGTGCTGAAACATACACACAGGTGTAAGCTTAATAAAAAGAAATAAATTAGAACCGATAAGGAAAGTATATTTATTTATTATAATATAGTTAATAGTAAACATTTACATTTTCGCAAATTAAAAATGTTTCGACAAACAATAACTGACAAGTTGATAACAGAAATGGCGGCCGTACAAACCATAGAGAAATATATATATGTACAAACTTCTGTCGCGAGTTTTTTTTTTATATTAGCCAACGAACGAAGTCCTTATTCTCATGTCATCCGAGATCAAAATGTCGGGCGGTTTATGTCAAAAAATATATCGTACTGACGTTTCGTATCGTCAACATTTTAAAATCT
This sequence comes from Pammene aurita, assembly GCA_947086415.1. Taxonomy (NCBI): domain Eukaryota; kingdom Metazoa; phylum Arthropoda; class Insecta; order Lepidoptera; family Tortricidae; genus Pammene; species Pammene aurita. The sequence continues at coordinate 6,708,488 of OX352314.1, read as the reverse complement.
ATGGATACTAGAATAGAAACCTATTGAAATTGTGTTGGTTTTGACAGCTGTTCCAAATTTGAACTCATAACTTAACAATATTTGAGCATGTAAAGTTAAAATTACATTACTGCCACAGATAAGAAACTTATCATAGTGAAATCGTTTCTTGTAATGCTGGTCATTGCCTACGGTTTTTGAACGCATTTTAGAGGACTTACAATATGAGTGTAGATTAGACGTGTGCGCCGCGCCGGCGTGGCGTAGCCGCGCCGTGGGACCCACGCCGCCGCCGCCGCCGCGGATTTCAAAATCCACACCGTTGGCCAAAATTTCAGAATTCGCCAAAAATTTGCCAATGACAAGTACCGATGACGGAAAGTCAGTTGAAAATTTTACAACGTATATTGACGAATTAATCCATGAAAACATCTACACATTGAAATATTTAGGGTTTGGTCAATTCCTTCTCTTCCGGGAGATAAAAAAATGAGTATGATTAACCGCTCACCTAACAAATATGAAGTCGATGGCCATCAAAATTGTACCACCAACAAAATTATCCTGAGAAAATAAGTGTTTTTGGTGGAAGGATTGATCCTTAATACTGAACGGTATGTTTGGACCTACTGCGAGTCAAAAAAGGATCTTCATCATCACTAGTCGTTCCTTCAGAGCTGAGGATCATGTCCTTCTGTTGAAGACCAGGTTCCTCCATAGGCTTCTATCCCTCGCTAAGCGCATGGCTTATTGCAGTTTTAATTGCATGGGTGCAGTAATTTGGGCACACGATCTTGCAGGGGGAGGGCCTCTTAGTCTTGTGCCTTCAACTTTTCCCGTCATGATGATCCTGCCAGGCTATCCAAGGAGCGCCGAGAGAGGTGTCCAAAGTATGTGTGTATGTGGTTTGGCACGTCGTAGACAACCTGCGTTTTATGCGTAGCTCCTCTAGTATGGAAGTATTAGTGCGCATCGCATTCCAAGATATCCGTAAAAGCCGTCGCCAACACCACATCTCAAACGCGTCGATACGGCTTTTCAGATCTGCCTTGATAGTCCAAGTTTCAGAACCGTATAGGGAAATTGGAAACACCAGGGAACGCATAAGTCTAACCTTAGTCTGCCTATGCTGCGATCTCTCCAGATCTCATCTAACTGAGTCATAGCTATTCGCTATGACTATTTGAATTCTCCGAATGATCTCACGTTCACAGCTACCATCGCTAGATATAAGTAAGCCGAGGTAGGTGAAGGCGCTGACGCATTCTAGGACTTTCAGTTCTAGGCTTCGTGGAGGAGACTGTATCCGGTGTACGAACATTAACTTGGTTTTCGCTTGGTTGACGTGAAGTCCTAATTCGATGCTCTCTGCTTCTATTCGCCGGAACAAAAGACACATCTCCTCCTCATTGGAAGCCAATAGCGTTGTGTCGTCAACATAGCGTAGGTTGCAGATCGTTTTGCCGCCAATTGATATGCCACCATCCCAGTTCTCGGTGACCTTGCGTAAGATGTATTCGCCGTAGATATTAAACAGCTTCGGAGACAATATACAGCCCTGTCTTACTCCTCTTTCCGGCTTGAACTGGTCCGACAAGGTGTTCTCGATGCGCACTCTGGCAGTACTTTCGGCGTACAAGTTCTCAAGAAGGTGAGCTAAATGAGCAGGGACACCCATCTCCAGGAGCACGTACAGCATGTTTTTTCCATCTCACACAGTCGAATGCTTTGGCGTAATCTATGAAGCATAGGACTACTGGCTTGTTCCATTTACGACATCTCTCGATGATCTGGCGCACGATGAAAATCTGCTCCCGTGTCCCTCGTCCAGACACAAAGCCAGCCTGCTCTGCAAGTATTTGCCGCTCCAGGAACTTTGTCAATCGCGAATTCATGATGTAAAGAAATACTTTACTGCCATGCGATACAAAGTTCAGAACAAAGTTCTATCGTTGTCACATTTTAGCGTCGAGCCTTTTTTTATGGAGAGGTATAACCATGGATTCAGTCCAGTCTCTCGGCCACTGGCCAGTTCTCCACACTTTGCAGCAAATCTGGTGTAAGAACTGTGTACCTTCGCCACCTAGACTCTTTAGGAGACTAGCGCATATACCATCAGTACCCACGGCATTAACTTTCAGACGTCTGATAGCGTCTTCCACTTCTGAAATAAGTATGTCCAGCTCTAGTGGATGCACAGCGTCATTCCGCACGAAAAGATATTCCGGAACTTCTCGATGGAGTTGTTCCGAATAGTCTCTCCATCTAGCCAACACTTTTCCCAGGTATGATAAAGTGTTTCCATCAGTATCCGCTATCTGCCAGCTCCTAGGTTTGTAGTCGCGGGTGAGAAGTTTGACTTTCTGGAACAAGTCTTTAGTTGCAGCATGGTTTTCGCTTTTGTCACACAAAGCACGGATTGAATTATTCTTATCGCGTCTGCATGCCCTTTTCACGCAAGTGTGTAGCCTGTAATACTCCTTTCTTGCTATGTCTGTGTTAGAGACTTGTTCTTTGAGAGTCCTCTGTCGCTCAATAATTTCCCAGGTAGCATCATAAATACAGGGTTTCCATCTTGCTTGGCTCCCAGGAGTGGGGATCACTTCTTTCCCTGTTTCGGACACAACCGTCTTGAAGCCATTACATGTTGTCTCTGTATCTTCAAAAAGATCCCTTATAACGTCCTTTATCTTGAGAGGCAACCTTCCGGCGAGCCCCCGCAAGACAGGACCGTCTAGCTTGTAACATTTCGTGGTAGCTGGCCTTGGTACACGCTTTAGATGGAGTTGGCTTTGAAAGGGTCTTAATTTATCACAACTATGAAAAACATCAACATAAAAGCGATTTCAGAAAAATAGGCAGGACTGAAGCAAACGGCATTATATATATAGTTTTATGTTCCTTGTTCCTAATAAGTTTTTGATATTTAACGTATTTTTAATGCGATACGTGAGCCTTGCAAGCGTAGGCAAAAGTGACCTTGACGCCGGCGTGGCACGGCCACGCCGCCAAAATTTCCCGGCGCGCCGCCGCCGTGGATTTTTATGGCGGCGCACACGTCTAGTGTAGATAAATAGTTTTATGCTTCACTTGAATTGAGAGACTGACAACACCCGATGACCTTCAAAATTTAACTTTACTTAAACAGTTTTCTAGCTATAACTACTTGTTTTGAGAAAGTAAAAAAAATATGTCAATATTCGTTATATTTGGAACACCTTCGTTAATTCCGAATATTCCGATACATGATTGGACGAAATCGGCTAGATAGAAAATAATTCCAAAGTTACATCTTGACATCCACCACACTAATACTAAAAACTTCGTTGTTTTATTTAAATATGATTTCTAATGAAATTTTCTTCAATAATCGAAGTCAAAAACTGCAGTGCAGTGCTCAAAAATGCAGTGACTATACTATAGCTAACTATACACACATATCCTCATCTACAGCAGCAGAAGATTCTAAGTATTTAAAGTGTTAGAAATGTAAGTACCTGGTATGACATTATTGTTACAACAATAGGCGTGTTAAGGTTATTTTGAACAACTCACCTGCTTATCTATTTCTACGTACTCTTTCTGAAACACTAACATGCTACGGCATATAGAATAAAATGTTAGCAGGCATAAAACGGTCAACTTAACTTTTATCCTAATTATAATGTCCTACGCGCCCTGTCCGCCCGGAATGGGAGGGTCAGGAACGATGACAATATACGTCATAAAAGGGAAGGTCTCATTGTGAAATTGTCGCTTTTTCACATAAAGAAAATCGTGAGTCCGGATAGCGTAAGTAATATGTATTCATTAGGTTTAGGTAGTTTTTGGAAGCGCTGGTGGCCTGGCAGTAAGATGTCAGACATTCAATCCGATGGTCGCGGGTTCAAACCCCGGCTCGTACCACTGAGTTTTTCGGAACTTTTATCTACGAAATATCATTTGATATTTACCAGTCGCTTTTCGGTGAAGGAAGACATCGTGAGGAAACCGGGCTAATCCCAACAAGGGCTAGTTTCCCCTCTGGGTTGAAAGGTTAGATGGCAGTCGTATTCGTAAAAATGAGTGCCTACGCCAATTCTTAGGTTGCCGAGCGGACCCCGGGCTCAATAGAGCAAAAAGCTGGGAGGAAGAGAGAGAGGTTTATCAAATTTTACTGGTTTTCTTTCCTAAGTGTATACTTTTACTATTAAATGGGTATGACGTTATTTTTTAGATAAAATTCAACGAACTTCGAAGGTTAGGTAGCAGTAAGAAAACACATATGTAGGTAATCGATGTTGACGGAAAGAAAAAAGTTTTCGCTGAAACCATTTTTTAAGACAGTGATATGCAAATCAAGGAAGATGACCCTCAACTGAGGCCGTTTGCACCAAACCGTATGTTACGTCAACGTTCTCGTTAAAAAAATCTTGTATGAAAAGTTTGACAGTTTTCTATGGGATGACAGCTCCGTCGCCATATTTAACGTTGATCAGGTCGTTAGTTACGCGTGGTGCAACTAGGGATTGCAATCCGGTTTATCCGGAGTTCGAAAATCCGATTTTTTCGCCGATTTTGCAATCCGTTTCTAAATCCGGATTTTTCAGCCGAAATCCGAATTTTCGGATTTTTTTGTTAAACTATGCAACAACTGCTTTTAATACGTTTTAATTGTTAAAAATAATATCATTCATTACCGTTGAATGCACCTGTTACGTCTATTACCTGAAAAGCGCTCGGAGCGGGGACGAGAGGGGATTTTCTTGCCGTGCGCTGGCTAGCTTGACAGTGCCCTTGCCCCGTTATTGCTGCCGTTGCCTTTATTCGTTGTGGGTGTTGTTTCGGACGGAAGGTTAGAACACGGAACAGAACTAGATTTTTTTTGTTTAAATCTGTCCATTCTCACCCAAAGGCAAGCGATTAATACAGCTGTAGCCACACCAGAATAGCTACTTTAGTACATATTGAGATGGCTGTGTATGAAAACGGGGAGAAAATGGGTCCTATGTTGTGTTCCGTTTACAAAAACTTCTTAGCAATCCCCCCAACAAGTGTAGAGCCAGAGAAGGCATTTTCCGAAGCTGGTATGCTGTGTAACCGATTAAGAACGCGGTTAAATGACTCTACACTTGACGCGCTTATGTTTTTAAGATTCCACTTTTTGGAGAAAGAGAGTATTTAACCTAAGACTACTTCGTCTTCCTCCTCGTTCTTTTCCGTTAGGCGCGGTCGGCTTTCCTTATTTTGATTTAGCCTAAACCTTAATTGAAAAAATTTTTGAAGACAATAATTATTTTTTTGTTTAAAGTTTTTATAATCATTTTATACGTCAACTTCTACGCAAAGAAGTTGACGTATAAAATGACTATAAAAACTTTACATTGATTGAAAAGACTGATTACTTCTTATAAGGTTGTTTTTTCTGTTATTTCTACTATTCCTAGTATTAAGTTAAAAAATGCTCTAAAATCCGGATTTTATCCGAACTCCGGATTTTAGCGTATAAATTATCCGAAAATCCGGATTTGACTAAGTATATGCGGATTTGCAATCCCTAGGTGCAACCCACCCTTAATCATCCAAGTGCTCATTCTACGCAGACAAACTCGCGAGTATGTAAATATGTAGTAGAAAGGAAAATTACGTAACATTTCGATTTATTTTATTTCTGCTACATATTAGTAACGAGTAAAATACAAAATAGGTTTTCGACTTTTCAATATTCATATTGGGTATAGGTATAAAATTTGCACAATTAGTACCGATACGATATGATAGGCTAGGTTGGCAATATAGATAGGCCAAAGCCTTTTGTCATATTATAGGACTCGTGCAATAAATATCCCTAAGGGATTTAGCATATCCAGGACGGACGGACGGTGAAATATAGCAAGGACCCGGATATAATTATGCAATAGTGTTATCAAGACATTCTAAGACTGCAAACCACATAAAAATTTAGTCTTATTACTGTTAGTAATATTACCCTACTGCATAATGTACTTACACAAATAACTTATACAAGCCACCTTCACTATTTATGTATTTTTACATATTGTCAAGTTTTTAAAATATACTCCTTAGCCATAGATTTAACTCTACCTGATGGGAGTGATGGGTCTCTCATGCAAATGTCTTTCAATAACTTCCTCTAAGTCAGTTTCGAGTTTCGCCCTATTGAAATATTGAAGACATCTGTTTTGAACTGAATAAACTACATCATAATGTATCCATAGAAACTCATTGCCCCAAACTAAAACGATATACTCAAAATATTCAGCCTAAGTTAAAAAGTGCCAAATATAATATAACGGGAGGTACTAAATTTACATTCAGGTCACCCTTGATATCACAGGAAAAGCAAATTGACACTAAATTGTAGTGCCCTATAATAGTGACAGGTACGAAACCAGGGGCCCGTGAAATCACAGCGCGCAGGTATAGGGACGAAACAACACAAAATCATCAATCGGTCCAGCCAGATTTAAGCGAAAAGGGTTTATAGACGGCAACCGTCCCATTATGTACTTTTTTTACATTATTATTGTTACACAAATAATATTGTTTTGTGTCGACTGTACAAACTTGGACAAGTTATAGAGGACTTGTCATTGTCCAGGCTTTTACAACTGCCCTAGAATATTAAAACAAGCCTCAAATGGGTTGTCCTTGACCGATGAGGCCAATAAGAGTAACTCATTGATAAGGAACTCATAGAATTTGCGCATGTAGGTATGCAATATATCAGCTCAATTGAGGATCAGAGAGTAATTAAGTAGGTCATACATCTTCTCGTTTAGGTATGGACAGATAAATTCTAGGAGATAAAATACATGAAAACATACAAACCTGTAGGTGTAAATATAGGGGGTAGTAAGTTTATAATTATTAAAAATGTTTTTATTAGATGATGTAACTAACAATTTACGGTTTTCGCAATTTTTCCTATTTCTGTGCTATAAGACGTTGCTTCGTACCAAATTTCAAGATTCTGAGTTCACGGGAAGTAACCCTGTAGGTTTTGATTCCCTTGCGAGTTTCTAAAATCTGGGGCTTAAACGGCTGTATCTTTTGATTGCGTTGGTTTAGAAGTTTGATTTTTTCACAGCTCCAAGGGCCAGTAGACCTGAGTATTTGATATAAATTTCAGCTTGATACCTCTACGTGTTCCTGAGAAAAAGGGTCTTGACAGACGGACGGACGGACGGATGGACAACAAAGTGATCCTATAAGGGTTCCGTTTTTTTCTTTCGAGGTACGGAACCCTAAAAACTATTATTGATTGATCGCAAACATCAAACGAATTCACAATTTCACAGTTAAACCGTTTAGTAAAACCATTCATATTTGAGCGAGCAACCGCGCAGTTATATTAAATTCCCCTTTACAACCCACCCAACGATCGGTCGGTGTGGAAACGAAATCCTTTCAATTATGCAAAAGCGTCGATGGCTCGGATCCAAATGCCGATTCCTCAATTGACCAATTTGATCGTATATTACTTGGTACTTAACCTGATTTATGGGTATAGTATAAATGATTATTGAGCTATGAGCTCGACAACTTTGTGTTTATTTTTAGAAAACTACTTAGGAAGGATTTGTCAATCCACCTTCAATGTTACCCAATGCCACATGCTTGTTAGCTACTTATGTGGACTAGTCAAAGGCATAAGGATCATCCAAATATTCAGCCCCTATTAAGGTTTTATAATTTTATTACGTACTGAGATGGGTATAGGTTTGGTTTATTTCTCTGAGGTATAGGTACAACGTGGCAATGCGGCCAGCTTCCTGTGCACATTGGCAGCGATTTAGAGGATATTTCTTATTGTAGATAGTCTTTAATTTATAGTTACTCGTATTTATTATATTTTTTATTTTATGTAAAAAAAAGTGAAGTGAGGTTTTTTAAGAAGTTCGAATGTTACAGTGAGTTTTTCCTACATCTTAAAAACGTTACGTTCTTTCTATAATCTGAGGTAGATGGTATTGCACTTAGATCATCGCCTTTGTACCTAGGTTTCACCTCTATTATATTCTAGATATGACTACGTAAAATTAACAAGTATAGGTATCAACAAAGCAAGCAAAACTATTACAACATGGATCAAACGTATGATGTTGTGTTATCAGTACATCTCGGGGTTAACGCAAACATATTACCTTCGGCGTGGGCTCGCCTTCCTACACTTCACTTTTACTTTTGCGACATAAAAAAAGGTTCGTATCTGGCCCAGTTTGGAAACATGTAGGCCTGTCATTAGTCTTACTTATTACTGATACGAAGGGTTAGCGTGAAACCATGCAGATAGAATACGTATAGAGTTTTATGGAGTTTTAAATATAAGTCCCGCCGAGTTTCTTGCCGGTCACAATACTTCTCGGGTCAGAGGTCTAAGGTTAGAAACGGTGGTAGTTTTTTTTTCTCTGACGTTCATAAGTGCATATGTGGCTAAAGATCTTTTTTTTCTACTTAATCTTTATTTTATTAGGTAAAATGTGTAAGTAGACTTTTCACATCACAGTAAATTTTAACTTCATAATTTAATACTATGACACTACAAGGCTATAGGCCGACAATTTTTATCTTATTATGTATAATCCATCATTCCGCAACTCCAGGCATTGTTTACATACATCAACTACAACTTTCAAACCATATACAATAATGCGACTTATGCCATTGACTTAATGACTGACTATGCAATAGTTGCATCTTCATAGCCGTCCCACATGTGGCCCGCATCTTGGTTTCGCCATGCCGGGCCCACACATTAAGCCCCAAACTCTAACGAACTCACGTAGCATGCAATTCTAACTTTATTGCAATGAATTAAGGTCCAGTTTTTAACTGAGAAAGCAGTAGAACAAGCATTTAAGAATGTTATTTGTAAATTAAGAATAACAATAGAAGAATAATCGCGGTTAACTGCTGGTTTCGCAATGTAAAGAAAAGGGCCTAAAGACCTGGTCACACTTTTGACAATCACAACAAGATATTTATATATATATATTTTTTTTTTTTTATACTACGACGGTGGCAAACAAGCATACGGCCTGCCTGATGGTAAGCAGCTACCGTAACCTATGGACGCCTGTAACTCCACAGGAGTCACATGCGCGTTGCCGACCCTTTACAAAAAGGAGGATTCACTGTGTTGACGGCTAAAGGAACAATAGGGTCCCTCATCGTCAACACACTGGGTCCTCTTTGAGCTCTTTGGCAACCTTACTCACCAGCAGGAACACAACACTATGAGTAGGGTCTAGTGCTATTTGGCTGTGGTTTTCTGTAAGGTGGAGGTACTTCCCCAGTCGGGCTCTGCTCCAGATTTGAGCGAGATGACATTCACTGAACGTGCCCTACCACACTAAGCGAGATGCCATTCGCAGTGCCCATACCTCTCTTTTTGGCATAGTTTAAGGACATGCCCAAGTCCGGACGTAGTTTAAGGACATACCCCGGGTCCAAACACTCTACTCTACTCTTAGATTCACTATACTCTTAGATTTGCTATAGGTATATACCACATTAGGAACCTATATGTAGGAACTGGCTGGAGAAAAAATTGCAAAAACTAGTAGACAAATGAAACGATAAAGACCGGATAACGCTAGCTTCTTAACATAATGGAAGGTAACGAATTGTTTTTGATCGACAATATCTTAATTCAGCCTTTTCTAGCCGATAATAAAGCTCCTATGTTAGCTACGTTTGACTCGTAAAAATCATTAAAATATGCATGTAATAAAATAACACACACTCAGTGTACACCTTCCTTCACTAAGACACGGCCGAGAAGGCCCTTTTGAATAGGTTTTTATGAAACATGTTGCGAATGAAGTCCATACTATGGGCGATTGTATTATTTTCTACGCGACGAGATGTTATCGTTCGTTTAAGTTCAACTGCATAACAAAGGACATATGTTCGAGTATTCAAACGGTAATGTGACATAGATATTATGTTACGTTGTGTTATTATAGACGGAGAGCTAGCCACGTCAGATATGACACAATAATGAGAGCAACGAAACCCCTCTAGTCAGTTTGCTATACTATGCTTATTTCCAGATCTGGACGTCTGGCAGCTTTAAAGTGGTGGAGCTCAAAGAATGCAAACCACTTCAAGAAAACAAATCCTAGAGATCTGGGTTTGATGCAAAATTATGAGAAATTATATAAATAATTAGATTATATCATTGCCAAAAGTTTTTGTTGGGGGAAAGCAGTGCCAAACGACGTATAATGTAATTCATAGTTTGTCGCCTACTGTTTTTGTTTCCGTTATAAATTATAAATGATTACTCATAATACGCAATGTTTTTTGTTCTAATGTTAAAATATAGGTCTAGTCCTTTATAACTGAGACAACTCCGTTTTTACCTATTTTGGTATTACTATTTGTCAATTCAAAAATTTTGCTCAGACCTCCACCCATTAAAAGCTGCCAGATGCCCGGATCTAGCAATAAGGATAGTATAGCAATCTAACCAGATGGTTATTGTTGCTCTCATTATTGTGTCATATTCATATCTGACGTGGCCAGCTCTTAGTCCATTAGGTTATTGTAGTTTATTGCAAATCGGAGTAAAACAAAATTTATAATCTAGAAGAAAATTTCTAATCTTAAGATCGTGTTATGTTATGAGAATAACGCCTTACCGACAACCGACAATGTACCTTTTAATTGTAAATGGTAAATACATTTCTATTCGTAACTAAGCTACTCATACCTATATACCAGTGTGCAATTAAACAAAAGTGTAAGAAGATCGACTGCAGGTACCTAAACTGTTTATGATAGTAAGATATAGGTAGTATATGTGCGATCTGATCTGATAGCCACAATCATAGTTTGTAACCTCTATAGATAACAGATAGAGATAACAAGTGAATGTTTTTGTTTACGCACCCAGATTTTCCAATGACCGATAATTTATAACACGGTGTCGGTAGTCAATAAAGTGTCCCTTATATTGCGATTTTGAGAAAATCAGGACATTCAAGTAACTCTAACCCGTGCCGTGATTTCCCCATACAAATTACTATGAAGAAATTTGGGCAGAAGATAAGTTGCTAATACTTTTTTATCGGTTTTCGGTTCGCAGCGAGATTTTTTTATAAAAAACGTTCATACAGGACTAGGATGCACTGATGATATGAAAAAGAAAAATTAATACATACATAATGCTTATTGTATTTGTGCATGAAACTATTGGGAGCATGAATGACAGAACGCAAATTAAATTATTATTTAAATTAGTATCAAATTACGACCCGAATAGATAAGGATAGCTATTAGTTAAGTAATTAACTTTGACTAAATTATAGACCAGATGATTTATTTTTATCGTTTGTAATGAAATTAACATCAAATATAATATGTAAATAGGTAGATTTGTGAACTATTTTTTGTGTACTACTTCATAATTGTGTAAAAGACATTATAAAATATTTTGTCTAACCTCGCTGTCTGACCGGTCAAAGGCAATTTTAATTGGCGGAACTTTATCTACTACGCAAATCTTAATCGAAAACATGTAAACAATCACATCCTTCACGCAAAGGAAGCTATTTAGAACCGATTAAACATTGCGACAGATAAGAATAGTTAGGCGGATTCTTGTACCGGCTACTGCCGTTTTCAGGCAAACGGGTGCTTAATACCGATAGCCAATAAGGCGTTAATACTTCTATGAGCGTTTAATTTTAAATAAACCTAATCGATAATCGATGTACCTTTTCTCTGGCAACATCACAATTAATGAAATAGGAACCGAGGCAATGACTAACATAGTTTGATTGTGAGAATTATATGATTGGACGTGATTTCCGTGTCAACATATCTTTTATATGTGTCAACTGATATGAAAATAAATGCATAGGTTTAACTTGTCATCATACATAACTTGCTGTGGGTTTTTTGACTGACAAGTAGCCAAAGGAGATAAATTAACAGATATTTAAGATCGGATGAATAAAAATCATGATAACAACTCTTCCAGCAACAATGTAAAGGAGCTACAGTCTCAAAAAAGATTTACTGAAAATATGGCTCGTGAAAATTTGTAACCAGCCAGTCTTATACCGTAATAAGACTCAAAGAAAGTACCGCCCGCGTCGTTCTGGCGGTACTATTGTGGGGCCATTTTTTTGGGCTGTGTGTGTATCCCTAGTATTATTTGACCGGAGCAACAACTCGATAACATAACTCGATAACACTCATTTCTGTTAACTTTTATGTCAACAGTCAGGATCGATGTTATGGGTTATTTTATTAGTTTTGATAATAGTTTCCCTATCGAACCGCGTGTAAGGAAAATTAATAACAAATAAATACTGACGTCTCTACGAAATATTATTAATGAATGCTAACGCTAACGCTGCACTTAAATGCCAAAATTGCGTCACGTTTTTTCTGCGACATTTATTAGGGCAAGCCTGCGTTTCCGAGAACAACGCATTTCTGAGAAAGGGCTGACGTTATTGTTATTACTATTGGTTGTGCAGGCGTTGCCTGGGATGAACCAGTCTATGATGAGACCTGTAATTTTTTTTGTAAAGTGCACAGGAACCCAGGAAAATGTTAGGTAGGTATATCCAACGATGTAAAAACAGTAGCGATGGCGTAGTGTTTATACAACTCGATTCCCACCGACTTGCCAAATGTTTAGCTCGTCGAGTATTTATAGTAGATATGGCTCAGCAAGACAAGGAAAGCCAAATGAACTCCTTTCCTACGAATATTTTTGACACACCGCCACTGGTAGGTAGAGACCTAATACCTATACCTACTATTTACTTATACAACATCGACTTATACATCTTTCGACTCCCTACAGACAAACACATGAGCACGTCGATTGTAATGCAAGATATTATACGTCATTTGACACAGCGCTGTTTTGCTTTGCACGCCCTTAAAGAATGCGTAGAGCGCGAAACGCAAGGCGGTTGTAGAGCTGAAATATAAGCCTATATTACAACAGGGCAGGCGTACTTACACGTAGTCTACGCAGGGAGCCAAAGCCGCGTTGCATATACGATTATACAAATATGGTCTGGTATGTATTCGCCATTTTACTGGTTCGCCTGAGCCATCAACTCGCTCAGTAAGAATAATGATACCCGAGAACTGATGTTATTGTTAGGCATTTCATTCAAGTGCCTGCATGTTGTTTTTAGACAGCAAACTTTCTCCATCGACAAAATTACTTAAAATTTTGACGTTAACATAGATACAAATCTGCTAACCTACGTAGCTGGTAATAAAAAGAAAGTACCAACCTTCATAACTCCACTTTCTCATAAAGATGGCTTAAATGGGTTAAAATTACCTCAAGAAAAGAAAACGAACGCAATTCACCGCCATCGCCATCCAATAGGTATTTCGATTATAATAAATATCCTATTACCAATACCTCCAGCTAAATCACAAACTAAACTTTTCTGCTGTTTTATGTAATTTAACCATTCATTCATATACTATAATAATCTTACATTCTGTTATCATTAATCGTACTGATCGTACTGAAAAGTAACCTGTAACTTCAGTTTTTATTGTGCCAGTGACGGTTGTGACTGCTGTTATCCTAGTATAGTTTTGCGTTTGGAACACCAAAATTTGCACGGGATGATATAAATAAAAACTGATAAATACTTTTAAATTTAAATATTATGGGACGATCTTATACAAACAACCTAGTCCCACCGTAAGCTCAATAAGGCTTGTGTTGAGGGTACTAGGCGGTGATATATATACTAGATAGATAGAGATAAATGTCTCTCAAAACAGGAACGCATATCCGTGATAAACACACAAATAAATTCCATGACCAGGATTCGAACCTGGGAGCTCCTGTTTCATAGGCAGGGTCACTACCGACTAGGCTAGGAGGCCGTTAAACTTTTACTTAGTCCGATATTTTTTCGCATTATTAAATATGGTCGTTCTGTTATTTAAATAGAGTATGATATTATGAGGTTAGGTTACAATGCAAGTACATAAACAAACTTACTGCGCCCAGTACTCCTCCCAATTCTTCTCCTTACTAGACCCGTATCCTCTCGGTAGCGTTGCAGTCTTCCCTCTTCCATTAAGAGACGAAACCGACCCTCTTTTATCCGGGAGACTTAACACTGAATGCCTCTGAACCGGCTCCGAACGGAAAGACTGAAAGGAGATCTGTGAACCCATTTCATCTGACTTTAAACTCGTCTGGGATCCTCGGCCATTTTGATTTTGGTATTTTTCTAACGCTCCATATTCCCCGTTTAAAGATTGACTGCCTGAGTTTATCTCGCTGTTAACTCTTGCTAAAGGCGGTCTCGGAGCCGGTCGTCTGTATTCAAGACTCTCGCCTCTGTTGAAGGAACTAGTCCTCTTTGCCATTTTAGGGGATTCTTGGACACTGATTAGCGAAGTCATCTTACTTTCTTTCTCCATATCTATCTCGTTTTCTAGTTGTGTTTGGACATGAGCTAGCATCTCCTCTAGATCCCCCAAGTCCGGGTCTATGTTCATTTTAACACGACGCATTATCACTTTTGGAATGTACCTTTTTTTTAATATCACAGTTCACTTTCACAAAAACAAAGGATAAAATGTATTAGATAGATCGTCAATTTGAGCGAGTCACATTGTTAAAGGTCGCGACAGAGCGTGCGCGCGCGTCGACGTCTCAAGTGCTACTGATTGTAACATAACATGACATGATTGACGGACATTAAGGGCAAGGCTACACGCGTCGCGGCGCAAGCGCAACTGAATAATTTATTGATTTTTGGTTGCAGTTTTTTTAAACATGACTGGTGTGATAACTCGATAGGCGTTAATTTGAGCATTTATAAAATGTTTGTGTATTCGTGAGTACCGTAATATGCAAGTTGCCCATCCTTATGTTCCAAAACTTTTTTTGTAGATCACATACAGTACCAGTATATTAAAATACCTAAGTCCTTGGTTAGACCTTGGTGTAAGACCTTGGTTATGGAATTATTTATTTATTCTTCACTGGTCCATACGATAAAAAATACGAAAATAATTACCTTTGTCCAAAAATATTTTTTGCCTATTTTTTTGCATCTATTATTAAAGGTATCGTATAATCATGTACGCTATCCCTAAATATATCTCGTAACAGAAGCAAGTTAACCTCGATGCACATCACCCGTTATCTGACATCCGATACAGATAACTTGACAGAATCATATTATTATTACAACACATTTTCAACCATATTGCATCGTGATACAGCGTTTATATTCGCTACGGTTTTCTAAAGAAAACGGGTCCGATTGCGACGTAGTTTTTCTGAAGCTACGAATAGGTATTCCTAGATTATATGTGAAAGTAGGTTAGGGTGAAAACTCGCTGTAAGCTTATATGGCTGGGTAATCATATTTTTTATAGTTCCTAATAATATGTAGCTTACTTGTAATCGACTCAACTCGACTAGAAAGCCTAATGCAATGATTTACTGCTTCTTAGTTCGCCTGTCTTGCAATTGACCCATTTATTATATTTGTTGTAAATCTAGGATAAGTACAGTCACCTAAAATAATATCACATACGCAAACATATCTAATTTTATTTGTAAAGCCGTAAGAGTGACTGGGGGAATCTCCAGAAACACAAAAATGAGACTTGTACGAGCCCTTGTATTTCCAATATTTATGTATGGAGCTGAAACATGGACAGTCAAAAGCAGGGAGAAGCAGCGGATCGATGCCTTCGAGATGTGGTGTTGGAGGCGTATGCTGAGAATACCATGGACAGCTAAACGCACGACTCTCTATACTGTTGGAACTCAATGTTAAAGTGCGACTGTCCACAATCTGTGAACAACGCTTCCGAAGTTACTTTGGCCATATAATGAGTAGGGGAGCCAAAAGTTTCGAAAGATTAATCGTTGTTGGCAATACTGACTTGTATCGTGACATTGTTTTATAGATTTGTATTGTAAACAGTTCTTATATGACGATCTTTTTAGTGAAAGCATTTTGTTTTCAAGTGTAAAATACTGTCTTTTTCTTTAAGAAATAGATAAATCTAATCTAATCTGAAGGCAAAAGGTCGCGGGGCCGTTCACTATAGCACGATGGACTGACCAACTCAAAGGCGAGGAACCCTCTCAGAAGTTCTACGATGTGGTGAGGAAAGCGATGGACCGGAATCGATGGCGAGAGTATGTTCGTGGCCGAACAAAACCCACCAACCACGATCATCAGTCATAATGGATGCGACCAAGAAGAAGAGTGACATATAAATAATATATTTTTGCGACCGTCGTTGTGCAACATATTATTGTAGATGAATGTGCTTGCCTTCATAGGTACGATAGATAACCAACCATAAACACATTCTACAAGGAATCCGTCATCTCATAGGTAGTCATACCTTCATGTTACCTATCTGAGGCACCTGACAAAACATTGATTGATGTAGCTTATAAAGTGTCCGGACGTAGTTTAAGGACATTGCCGGGTCCAAAGATATATTATATTATATTATAGATATATATTATATTAAAAAATATCATACTGAGGCATTATAATAACTAAATATATATTAATTATAACATTAAATAACAATTCATAATCATAAACCATGACCTATAAAGTCATTTGAGTTTTGCGTACTCTACGATCCGATTAAAGAGAATTGCTAATGACATCATCAGGTTTGCAATTCATAAATCTAGTCGTCCATTTTAACTCTGACTACAGATTAAGTGTAATTGTTAAATATCAGGGGTCAAACTTGATTAGGTCCCTTATCAAGAACCAAGATTGTGGGTATACCTACTAATTAAGCCAATTAGGTTTAGAATTGTTGCCACAATGATTCTATTGCCCTTTTGATTTGCGAAATGGGGAGGTAATCTAAATTTCAATTAACTAATTAGTACCCAGTGATACAAGTGACAATATTCAACGTTAAATGTATTTCATGATATTTATATTTCTTCTCCACACCACACATAAACATTTGCAAAGTTAGTCTTCTGGTTTGACTACAATAAGAGATGGTTCTCAAAACATATAACATACATATTCTCACGGAGATAAAAGAATATAAGTGACAAATGGACTAAGAGCTGGCGACGTTAGATATGACACAATAATGAGAGCAACAAAACCCGTCTGGTGAGATTGCTGTACTATCCTTATTGCTAGGTCCGGGCATTTGGCAGCATTAAATGGGTGGAGGTCAGACTGACAGACTAGCAAAATGTTTGAATTGAAAAATAGTAATACCAAAATAGGTAAAAACTGCCGAAGCTGTCTCAGTTATAAAGGACAGGGCCTATATTATATTACATGAGAACAAAAAACATTGCGTATTATTACGGAAATAAAAACAGTAGGCGATAAACTACTAATTACATTTGGCAATACTTTCCCTCAACAGAAACTTTTGGTAATGATATGATCTAATTATTTATATAATTTCTCATAATAGCATCAAACCCAGAACTCTAGGATTTGTTTTCTTGAAATGGTTTGCATTCTTTAAACTCCACCACTTTACAGCTGCCAGATGTTCAAATCTAAAAATAAGCATAGTATAGCAAATTGACTAGAGGGGTTTCGTTGCTCTCATTATTGTGTCATATCTGACGTGGCCAGCTCTCCGTCTAAAACGTCCACACTTTCGCAGTCTGTTTACATAACTGGGCCGTATGAAATTGATATTTATAAAACATGACCCTGAGTGACCAAAAGATAATGCCTGTATTTAACTGGCCTATCGCCACTTTGTCGTGTCCAAGTAGCGATACGAATTTCTCTTATTACTTATGAATGATACCTAAAATTGCGATTTTGAAGGCTTTCACACTGCTGCGGTTTCCGCATGCGACGCCGGTGCGCGAGCGAGACACGCTCTGCATGTGTATACCGCTGTCACGCTTGCACACCGTCGCGCCTGTTCCGGCGCCAGTGTGATAATCGCCTTACTTCCATTTTGGCGCTCTCACTGTATGGAAACTCCTGAGCTACAGATAAGTTAGGAAGATACGAGTACAGTATGTTATCCAGAAGTGAGATGGTGCTCCTCCTGACCGACTTCGGCCACAGCGACTGTTAGTGGAATTCAGGTATTTGAGGGTTGCTGCTCTGCTCTCTGGTGCGCCCTTAGGTGGCTTAACGTATCCAATCTTTTTACTGAAGATACGAGCGCACTTTGGACTTCCAGTAGGCCTAGCACATGAGTGTAGTGACAGTATCTCGCGGTCGAGATAGACATCTGTCACTGTCTAACTGTATTCATCAGAAAGTGACAGATGTCTATCTCGACCGCGAGATACTGGCCTACAGAAGTAAGTATATATGTATCAGATCGCCCGAGACACGTAATTTTTTTGTTCAAATTTTTTTAAGATTCATTTAATACTAGCCTCGGCTTCGCACGGGATAAAAAATGATTATTGTGGGTTATCCCTAAGAGATAGACATATACCTTCGCGGACTTTTTTGTAGAGCTTTTTTAAGGTGTACAAGTACATTATTTTGATCTGTCTCGTAGGATTCAGCCAGCGTTTACAATGTAAGCGCAAAAAAATGTGTTTATTTACGACATCACATTAGAAACCTCTAAAATTATCAGTGTTGCTATACTATATTATGCATGTATTATACATATAAACCTTCCTCTTGAATCACTTTATCTATTAAAAAAACCGGCCAAGTGCGTGTCAGACCACGCATAATGGAGGGTTCCGTATCTTCAATGGGATAAGAACCTAACTAATATCAAAAGGGTCGTATGTGATGCGTATGGAAGAAGTTTTTTGGAGATAACTCAAAAATGGCTGAACCGATAATGTTCAAAACAATTTTCGTAGAAATATGTGACACGGTGCATCTTCTCAATTTTTTATTTTATTTTTTGTACTTACGGTTCAAAAGTTACAGGGGGGGCGGGGGGGCACATCATTTTTCTGACTGTCGAAGCACAGTTAATCACAAAATGTTCATAGAGACCTCAATGTTATTTTTTTTAAAACCTATCGATTGATATGCCACATGTTGATATTTGGTTAATTTTTTTTTAATTTAGTTGCATGTGGTTACATGTATGGAGCGCCCCCCCCCCCCCCCACCCCCCTACCCCCCCTAAAAACCGCATCAAAATCCGTTGCGTAGTTTAAAGATCTAAGGCTTAGATTCTAAGCAATACATAAGGACAGACATAGTGATACCATACGAGTATAGAGCGCAGGTATTATGATACATTCCATATAGAGCGCAGGTATTATGATACATTCCTCATAAAGACTATCTGTCTACGTACAGTGTACTACGATCTCGTCAAGGTTCACCTACAATCGTTAATCGCTGTTCTTTGAACCGGCATTTTGCACTTAGTTTGTCATTATGGGAAACCTCTCATGACATGGAATGTCCGGCTTCTATAGAGCTGTAGGACAGCATTTCCGCGCCGTTGGAGGAGCCATTATAACATGAGGTCGTATATCAATGAAATGGTGTAACTGTGTTTTAAAGTGGGGTTCACCTATATAGTTGCATTTAATACAGTATAACTGTTAACGTTCGTGTTCTTCACACTAAAAAATCTACCTTATATTTTGTGAAAATATCGATGTAATCTGGATCGTATTTTATAAACCTACTAGTTACAATTACGCTGTTTACCATTCTCCCTAGCTATTTTAGGTAGAAATTGTTTTTTTGTAGCATAGTAAAACGCGACCTTGATGGGTTTTAAAGTATGATTAGCACGACGATAGTGACAATTTGGAAATTCAGGGACAGCACTGTTTGGTAACCATTTCTGATAATAAAAGATTTTATTTAAAAATAAAATTGAAATTTTAGTCCAGTAACATTTCAGCGGTTCCCTGGTATCATCTCAAAGAAGTCCACACTCCTCTTGGCCACTATTATTATTATTTAATTTTTAATTTTTATGGAGGATAGGCAGTTTGATCTCACCTGATGGTATTAGTTTTAATTTATACTGAGCGTCATCCTACTTTCCCCTGCTTAGGTCTTTTAAAATTACACTAACCGAATACTTCAGCAGAATCACCAAATAAAAAACTAACGTGTTAATATTTTAGTGTCTCATTCCCAAGTAACACAGGAAGCATTATAACATATGAATAGTTAACTTATTTCGAACTTAAGGACCGTATAAACTCTTATATACGTTCACCAAGCAACTTGTCGCATTATATGATGCTTTGAGCTGTATTACGGTTATATAATGGCATATCTAAATGCTTTTGTAAAGCCTTTAGCTTTAGTGCAGCAAACCACAACGCAACTGTACAGCTTTCGACTGTTTAAAAGCACTTAAGTGCTTTAGGTTCTACAATAGCATTATATAATGCTTTAAGCTGTATAACGGTTGTATAATGGCATGTATAGATGCTTTTTTAAAGCCTTTAGTTTTAGTACAGCGAACCAAAATGCAACTGTACAGCTGAATGCTGTACAGTTGCGTTTTGATTTGCTACACTAATGCTTCGGTGTGGTTTAGTGCCTTAGGTTCTACAATAGCATAAATAAATGCTTAATGCTGTTTAAGAGCATGAATATTAGCCATTATAATGCCACGTAAATCCGGTATACAGCTTTCAGCTGTTTTTAGTGCTTTAGGTTCTACAATAGCATTTTATGATGCTTTACGCTGTATAACGGTTGTATAATGGCATATGTAAATGCTTTTGTTTAGCCATTAGTTTTAGTGCAGCGAACAACATGCAACTGTAAAGCTGAATGCTGTACAGTTGCGTTTTGGTTTGCTACACTAATGCTTCGGTTTGGTTTAGTGCCTTAGGTTCTACAATAGCATAAATAAATGCTTAATGCTGTTTAAGAGCATGAATATTAGCCATTATAATGCCACGTAAATTCGCTATACAGCTTTCAGCTATTTTTAATGCCTTAGGGTGTACAATAGCATTTATAAGTAGGTAATACGTTCCTAAAGCAGTATAATAGCAATAATATAAACCATTATAAAGCCAAGTAATTCACTATAAGGGGCTGTTCATAAATTACGTCATTTCAAATGGGGGGGGGGTCTGGACATCTTATGATGGTAGCATAACCTAGGAAGGGGGGGGGGGGAGGGCGGTCATTCCGAAGATCACATCATCAATGTGTAAAAAAAGGAATGAAAGTCGTGTTTCTATAAACTTTTAATGCTATAAAATATTATCTACTAAATAGTTTTTTATTTTACAATTAAGCTTAAAACGCATTTTTTTTAATGACGTCACTTTATTTGGCAGCTTTACTATCAAAAATTGATGACGTAATTTATGAACAGCCCCTATACAGCTTTTAGCGGTTTTAGTGCCTTAGGTTCTACAATAGCATAAATAAATGCTTAATGTTGTTTAATAGCATAATTATTCACGTGTAATGCTGTAGGCATAAATAAGGCATTTTTTAAGGGTCACTGAGCTGCTATTGGACTAAGAGCTAGCCACGTCAGATATGACACAATAATGAGAGCAACAAAACCCGTCTGGTTAGATTGCTATACTATTCTTATTGCTAGATCCTGGCATCTGGCAGCTTTTAATGGGTGGAGGTCACAGTGACAGACTAGCAAAATGTTTTAATTGGAAAATAGTAATACCACACTAGGTAAAAATTGCCGAAGATGTCTCAGTTATAAAGGACAGGGCCTATATTTTAAGGGGCTCCCTGGCGCCAACGACCTTGGATCTGATTCCCTTAGTTTTCTAATTATTTATATAGCTTATCATATTATCAGTAACGGCCTTAAACAATATAGTATCCTATATTTACTTCAATATTCATTGTCTACGAGATATTTGACATCAAAGTCGAACCGGTTTAGGCTAAAAAAGTGGTTTTATGGTCATAAATTTTGTTTTAATTAGTTTAAAATTCTAATCTCTCTACAGTTTTTAGAGACATCAAAGAGGAACCCTAATATGTAGATTACGTATATGTAAGATTCTTTACACCATTCGAATATCGATAAAAGTGTTTTTTTAGACCATATTTTAAAAATATCATTAAAAAATAACGGCTCATTTATTTCAAGATCCGGCTCTACAGAATGGAGATAAAAGATTCAAAAACCGATAGTCGTTTGCCATATAATTCTATCTATAGTGAATATGTTGGAATATCGACTCAAACTGGTCAAAAATCGATAAAAAAAACGTTAGACCAAAAAATATTGTGTATTATTACCATACATCGGGGTTTTCGGTGCGGGAATGTTTGACATTAGCCAAAGAGTAGGCATTAACTTAAAAAACAGAATGTACTCTAGCACGTTTCTACCTAATGAATAATTGATCGAAAAAATCATAAGTATATACAATTTATATGTAATAGCTGACTATTATGTATATATATATTGTAGATACATAAACCTATGATTTTTTCAAGTATTTTTTTATTAATTCATGTAATGACTGATCATTGTCAACCTCTTCAGTTAATCAAATAGTTCATAAATATCGGACGTCAAGATTAATATTTGACACATATTATACCGTGTCTTTGTCTTAGGTAGATCTAGTTAATAAATTTCGGATATGCAATTGCATATTTAAAATACTAAGTATATAATACTCAATACAAACATGCCTCTAAGAAAAAAAGCTCGTATCATAGTGTGTAAGCTATTCACAGAGAGGTAGTTATTCATTAAGCATAATATGATATTTTCTCAAACTAACTCTCAACCTATCTGTTTATCTCTACTCTTTCTCAAATCGTTCCCGCACCGAAAACTCCGATGTATGATTATTACGGAAACAAAAACCGTAGGCGAAAACTATGAACTATATTTTATTATACATCGTTTGGCAATACTTTCTCCCAACATAAACTTTTGTATAATTTCTCTTAATATTGTATAGTTTCTCTTAATATTGCATCAAACCCAGATCTCTAGGATTTATTTTCTTGAAATGGTTTGCATTCTTTGACCTCTACTACTTTAAAGCTGCCAGATGTCCAGATCTAGAAATAAGCATAATATACCAAACTGACTAGAGGGGTTTGGTTGCTCTCATTATTGTCATATCCGACGTGGACGGGGCTAGCTCTCCGCCTATATAGACCAACGCCATTTTGTAAATAATTAATAACCTAAAAATAAAATCATGCGGACCTATTTATACAAGGAAAATACCTATATAATAAAGAAATTACTTAATTTAAGACTGCTCAACCAACACTATTATGTTAATAATGCAAAACTCGTTCTATACGAGGATTACACAATTGTTTTGTTTATTTGACGCATATCTTTTTATAATATTTTATAGCAAAACCACAATAAATCAAAGGCGCGTGAAAATTTTCAATGAAACTTATATACACATTTACAGTAAACTACATTGCGCAGTAATATTTGAAGGATATAATAACGTAAAAGTGTCAAAAACTTTTATAAATTTTCTTAGGATGCAAACAAATATGACGTGTCACTCATTCAGTTTTTTGTACAGTCTTCGTCCATTTTATATTGCGAGACAAAGTAGTTAAATCACAACGTTCATTGTATTATAACATTTGTTCCTTCGGTATTAGAGACGTTTTTGCATTGACGTAAGGTTTATTTTACTACACTCTTATGCTAGTATAATGCGTTTGTATTGCGATTGGCAAGTTAATCGAGAGTACTTATGCTTCTTTACTGCGATTAGCAAGTTTTTTGGCCGTATTAAGGCTTCCTTAATGCAGTCGGCAACTTAATAGAGCGTACTAATGCTTCTTTGAGGCGATTGGCACTTTCCATGACAACGATAATGCTAATAGCGCAGACATAATGCGCCTGCAATGCTATTAAATGACCTGTATAGGATCTCAAGCTGGGTAATTTGTGCCCATTTAAGACCTATATCAGCACTATAAACGTTTATAATGCTACTATAAAACGAACTCAAAATGCTAAAAGCATACAGATATGCTGTAAGACGGCCGTTATACTGCTTTGATGTGTTACTTGGGTTGTCATTGGCAGAAAAGGCGAGATAAGAACGAATACACGGAACGGATTCAGTGAATATGTCATTACTTTTATTAGCAGTAATTATGATTTGTAATTAAGCATTAATTACAATGAAGGGATTCATAAGCACCTCGTTATTTATGACGCATGGGTGACATATTCAAAGGTGAATATTTTATTAACTTAAATAAGTATAATATTATTTACGGACCAATTTTATTTAGTGTGGGATTTTCAGTTTGTAAACATTATATTTCCTGCGTTAGTAAATATCAGGGTTCGAAATTATCAAGATAATTATGATCTCTGATATTTATCAGATAATTATTCCCGGTATCGATTTTTTTATTATAACTCAACTCAACTACAAATGTTGATTTTCACGTGAGATTTTTTTTGTGCATTCCGCCTTAACAAATGTTAATAACACATTTCAAATCGATAATTATAATACATGCAAATAAAACATGCAAATCACGATAATTATCAAGATATCAATTGATATTTATCCTTTTGAACCCTGGTAAATATAGTTTGAAAATAATTAATGTAACTTGTGGAAGCATTTGCTGCATAGTGCATATTTATCGTATTGTTGTGAATATGACTGCTGATGACAGCTTAGCACTCGTAAAGAACTTGCAGAATAAGAGTTTCCCGCATTTTTCTAAAGGGCGCGATGGTACGATGATATTTGCCTAACGTCAAGCAGTAGGTACGTCAATACAGAGAAACCTATCTCAGACTCAGAGGATTGAGTGCTTGTAATTTAAGCGGAATTGAATAATGCATTGTTTTACACCTCGACTGTTTGAAACATGGAACTACCAGGTACAACGGCGGAGACTCGTTTTAAGGTGGCTGAAGACGGCTAATTGGTAAGCTGCAAATTGGTGATGTTCGGAACGTTTTGTCCGTGTTTCTCTGGTAACTATCCTTATCCTACCATCTTGTGTGCAGCAGTTGAGTCACACAAAAGGCCCACATGTCTAATTATGCGCCAGCGCAGGAACCAGTGCTAACAATGTTAATTGGGAGCCAATGGCCGCCCGCGGCTGGATTGGCAGCATCCTGTCGCATATCCGTCGTGTAATTGTGGTGAAATTACCGCTGTGGACTCTTTACTGGATAATGTAACGGGTAGGCAGTGATCTATGCAATCACTGCACAGTATATAGCACAACTGGCCTTCACGGACTTCACTAACGCTCCGGCTGAGGAATGAGCTCCCTGCCGAGGTATTCTCGGTTTATGGGGTTCTTCGAAAGAGGAGTTTACAGATTTTTAAAGGGTATGCATGTAACACTCCTGGAGCAGGGAGCTTTACTGGTATTACGGTAGTATGTCACCTGGATACCAGCTTGGGCCCTTTGACTCAGTGCAAAGGCGCGTTGTACGGATCGTCGACGCTCCCAAACTCACGAGCGATATTGAACCTTTCAGTCCAAGGAGAGACTTTGCCTCCTTATGTGTGTTCTATCGCTTGTACAATGGGTTGTGCTCTGAAGAACTGTTTGATATGATGCCCACGGCAGCTTTTTATTACCGCACCGCTCGCCGCCGGCAAGGCTGTTCATCCTCACATCCTGGAGCTTAATGGGTCGCGAACTGTACGGTTTAAGAGAAATTTCCTCCCACGAACTCTGCGGCTGTGGAATGAACTCCCTGCCGAGGTTTTCCCAGCAGGCTACAGTATGAGAGGAGTCTATAGGTTCTGAAAGGGTGCCTACCGCGCATGTGAATCCTCTGGGGTTGCAGGCATCCATAGGCTACGCTAAATGCTTACTATCAGGCGGGCCGTATGCTTGGTTGCCACCCTCGTGGTATTAAAAAAAAGTCTCGGTTCTTCAAGTAACAACCGAAGACTGCCGTCTTTTTCTCTTTCAGCTATTAGGTAACAACTCATAATGACCGATATTTGCAACTATACCTAACGCTACTATCATACGCGGTAATAAAAACAATGGCGGAGTGTCGACATATGTACATTGAATACCGTGGTACAAGTGGCGGTAGCGGTTATTTTTTGTTATCAGTGCTGATGCCGGAAGCGTGGTGTGGTGTCGCAACGGAGGTACCAATACAGCCATGCAGAGTCACTGCATGCTTCTCGATCCCACGAGACGAAACTTTAGGCAAACCAAAAAAACTAAGGTCTGACTCTGATCGAG
Organism: Pammene aurita; assembly: GCA_947086415.1. Taxonomy (NCBI): domain Eukaryota; kingdom Metazoa; phylum Arthropoda; class Insecta; order Lepidoptera; family Tortricidae; genus Pammene; species Pammene aurita. The sequence goes on along the minus strand of OX352314.1, from coordinate 6,682,371 downwards.
ATCTCTGTCCCATTGTCAGCATTCTCGACTAAAAATCGAGTCGAGATTCTCCGCCACAACCAACACTCCTCTTCCTCCTAGCGTTTGTCCTGGCTTGGGGTCCGCTTGATAACCTAATTCCATGAATTGGCATAGGCACTAGATATTACGAAAGCGACTGCCATCTGACCTTTCAACCCAGAGGGGAAACTAGGCCTTATCGGGATTAGGTCCGGTTTCCTTACGATGTTTTCCTTCACCGAAAAGCGACCATGATCAACACTGTGTAACGATTAATTGGTGCATTAATTGTTGTCTTATTCATATGTCATGTTTGAATAATATTATATCTATATATATATAACTCAAAGGTGACTGACTGACATAGTGATCTATCAACGCACAGTCCAAACCGCTGGTTCTAGAGATTCCAAATTTGGCACGTAGGTTCCTTATAAGGTCTAGGGGTGCACTAAGAAAGGATTTTTCAAAATTCATCCCCTAAGGGGGTGAAATGGGGGTCCAAAGTTTGTATGGGGAAACAAGATTAGTTAGTCTATTTTATTCGAAACTTCACAGAAGTATTCCTAACAATAAATGAGTAAATACGTGTTGCAGGTTTTTTGAGAATTCAACCCCTAACCGGGGGAAATGTGGTCAAAAAGTCTGAAAATCAACATGGGTATTGTTTCTATGGTTTATCGGGTCGTTGATTACGAAAACAACAACGATTTTAAATTCCGACGTGGCGGACGTAAAATACCATCTCCCCTGTTAGGGTACAATGGGGTTGAAATGTCTAAATATCCACATGGGTGTCGTTTTTGTGATTTTTTGGGACGTTAATTAAGAAAATGGCATCGATTTTGAAATTTAATATTGTGGACATGAAAATTCTTGAAAGTATTTGTGCCAAATTGCAATCTTCTTCTAAATATATAAAAGAAGAAACTGACTGACATATCAACGCACAGCCCAAACCGCTGGTTCTAGAGATTCCAAATGTGGTACGTAGGCTCCTTATAAGGCGGATGCACTTAGAAATAATTTTTAAAAATTTACCTCCTAAGGGGGGAAATGGGGTTCAAAGTTTGTATGGGAAACGAGATTAGTTCAACTATTTTATTTTAAACGTTGAACCAATTTAGATGAAACTTGGTATAGAGATAGTTTGTGTACCGGGAAACGACATGGGACAGTTTTTATCTCGAAAATCAATCTTTAAGGGGGTGAAATGGGGGTTGGAGGTTTGTATGGAGATTTTTTTACCGCGAACCGATTTAGATAATTTTGTTGTGGATATAGTTTGAGTCCCAGGAAACAATATAGAATATTTTTTAAGCCGAAAATCAATCTTAGAGGGGTAGAAAACATGTTGGTAGTTTGTATGGCGAATTATTAACCGCTGAACAGACGATTGAAATGAAACTTGGTACATATTATATAGATTGAGTCGCGGTAAATAATATAGGATAGTTTTTATTTCGAAAATCAACCCTCTAGGGGGTGAAACGGGGGTTGAAAGTTTGTATGGGAAACTAATAACCGTTGAACCTATTTAGATGATTTGGTATGGAGATATTTTGCGTTCTGGGGAAGGATATATAATAGTTGTTATCCCAGAAGTCATTCCTTAAGCGGGTAAAAAGGAGGGTGGATTACTAATTCCACGCAAATGAAGTCGCGGGGAAAAGCTTCTATTCAAGAGTAGAAATCTGTATTAATCATAATCTCTCAGTAGTAAGTCGTTAATGGCGTAACAATTAAACAATTATTGCAATAATTTCTTTAAAATAAAAAATGAGGGAACCGCCGTCTTCAAAACGTGGTATACCGAAACCTCCAGAATGTAACGAATACTTTTCCGAAAACCACTTCTAAATCGGTTCAGCGAAACACAAGATGATCGCGGACAAACATACATTCCTACATACAAACATACGAGTCTAACTGAGAACCTCCTTTTTTAGTACTTTTAGTACGCGGGCGGAGCCGTGGGAACAAGCTAGTTGTTACATACACCACGAAGACAGGATTTTTCTATTAACAGACGCTTCGAACCAGGAGGTCAAGTCACAGTGGTCCAGCCACGTGTGCGCAAGCATTGTGAACACAAGGGGAGATATGCGCCCGCGCCGAGTGATAGTGCACGTAGATATCGGAAATGGCCGCTTGGGAAATTCAGCGACTGTGAAGAAGTTTTTGCACGTGAAGCACCTATGACATTGTGCAGAGGTCTAGTTCGAGAGGTCGTACGTGTTTCAAGCGATTGTACACTTTAGATAAGCAAATACAACATGACACACATAACACATTGGGCATTAGGGTAGGCCATTTTTACTTTATTTTATTTTATTAGGAAGCACAGTTAAAAAAAAGGTGCTATTTGATAATTAATTATGGAATATTTTTATTTTATTTTTAGCTAAAATTTTACTGCCTGCGGATATAAGTTGAAGTTTTCGTAAAATGTAGGGATACTCGTGAAAATAAATGTCTCTTTATGATTACTTTTTTTTTTCAATTTATTGGCTCCATTTGCAATTTCATTTTAAATACTGTTTATTGGCTGACATTAATACGTAACTTTTTATTACTGACGATAACCATTTTTTTCCATACACGAGTGACCCACCCAAATGGACATACATAATACTTAAAAAACCGGCCAAGGGCGAGTCGGACTCGTGCACGAGGGGTTCCAAACCATTATATATAAAAATGGCAAAAAAATCATGTCGGTTGTATGGGAGCCCCTTTAAATATTTATTTTATTCTGCTTTTTAGTATTTTTTGTTATAGCGGCAACAGAAATACATCATCTGTGAAAATTTCAACTAACTATCACGGTTCATGGGATACAGCCTGGTGACAGACTGACAGCGGAGTCTTAGTAATAGGGTCCCGTTTTTACCCTTTCGGTACGGAACGCTAAAAATAAACTATTTTGCATTTCGTAGTGCGTAAATATAGAGATTTGCATGTAACATCAATCGTGAGATCATCTATTCGATCAGGATCACACATTGTCATCACCCCTTAAAATACATTCACAAAACGCATGCCAACAGCATTTCTTCTAATAAACTGAGCTAATTTTTGTTTTATGACTGACGAAGCAGAACAACAACAAGAAATATTCGATTCACTCGGATAATAAGTAATAATACAATTCTACAGACCTTTTTTACAAATCATGTATCTATAATTATACTACGAGCACGAGGTTAAGCATAAAAGAGTAAACAATAACAAATTACGACTGATAGTGATAAGATAACAAAGCTCAAATTGTACTTAGCCTAAATAAATAAACTAAAGGATTAGCCTCCACGGCTCCAAAAAACCGTAGATTCTCCCACACAGAAATAACTACTTAATGCCCTTTAGTTACAGCATAAAATGGTGTGAACGTTTCCACGGTCGCCGCTTGCGGTCAACAAAACGAAATTAGGTGGAAGCCTGATATCCGTAGCAAATTGTATGGAAACTTCACCTTTGTTTTTTGTTGTTGAAATTGTGCCTTGTATTCCCAGTTCTTAAGCACACTCTTTTGCGTCATCCGACCAGTCAAGCTTGACCCCGTAATTCATATAAACTAAGTGTACATTCAGACTGCACTTTTTCTCGTTTACTAATGAACAGGTATAACAGCCCCAACTATGGACAATTATTCAGTTAAGTAATAAAATCACAATTAACAACAACAAGCAGAGCGTAACCATAAAGAAAGCATAAAAAAGACTAAACGAACCATGACCACTTTCGATGCAGAAATTAATCTGAACGTTGAAGACTAATCAGTCTAATCGCGTAGATAGGGATAGCTAATAATTAACTATGAAAAATCACGTGAGTGTTGAGTTTGAGAACCACTGGACTGTGAAGTCACGGAGGCGATTGATTGGTCGAAATGAGAGTCGAAAATAAAATTTGGCCAATTATTTTGTTGGGCAATGATGCTTAAAGATTATTGTTTGTGACTTGCATATAAGTATTCGTGATTTAATCATGTTTGTTATGTAACAAAAAGTAACTTCAGATGGACTGAAAACCATGCTGGCGGAGCCACAGCCACAGTAGATATTTATAAAACAGGTGAAATATTTTATTATTTTATAGACCAATTTTCCAATAAAATCTTTCTTATCGTTATACTTATTGCAATTAAAAATGAAGCTTTTTATCGCTTTGGAAGCCGGCGGAAATTAGCTTAATAGCATACATCCGGTGTCATTGAGGTGGTAAGGTCACGAGGGGTCGTGGAAAATAGGCGGGGGTAGGGTCACACCTAGGCTGCTAATACATGTAGCTACCTAGTCGGTTACTAAGTTCTGTTACTAGAGTTTTCACTAAATAAATAGGAATAGGTAGCAACATTTTAATTATTAACGTACATAATTTAAAAGCTTATTTAATAGTCAATAGATTACAATATATTGAATTGAAAATTATTGTCGCAGTTTTTCATAATTCTTTATAGCACTCGGAAAAGGGCGTGAAATATATACGTCAAAATTACGCTCCTTGGTCGTGTTGATTTAAATCCTATTTATTTTTAATCACCTTTAAGACGCATCAGTCTTACACAATTCGGTAGCTATATTATTTAGCTTCAATTTGGTATATGTATAGTTCACGTGGGGCTATCCCATAAAATACTAGACTATACGTTGTAAGTCTGCTTGTTCCATAGCAGTCTAAATCTTTTGTGAAAAACTTAGAAATAGGCAATATATCAAATGGGAATATCTGTGGAATAGAATCGCAAGAAAATTAAATGGTGGTCACGCAATTACCTCTAATAAACAGGTTTCTTACAAACAAGCAATGGAACCTTCTAAACAAAAGTGCAATATTTTTTGATGCACTTTTTTGTAATTTTCTTAAATTTACCGCGTGTTTGCGTCTTCAGGCAATCTTGTGCTTTAAAAGGATTTTCAATAAATTTCTCATCTGATTTGTGTATTATTATACCATATTGTGTTCATTAGAAATTAGGCTATTAAATAATTACTTTAATTTTTGATTTTCTAACTTTATTTTATATTTTATCAGTCAGAAATCTGGTAATAGAACTTAGTAACCAACTAGGTATGTAGGTTTAAGGTCTAACCACGATTGCTTAATGCACCAGGGGTAAGAGTGAGAGCGTACGGGATAAAAGCGTGTTGAGATGATTTTGAATACCCCGCCCGCTAGCTACTTCTGCTGCTGCCTGTACTGCTATTTGTACTGGATGATGTTTCTTAAAAATCTACTCTTTGTAACAAGCCAATGTTGAGACATGCCGTGGAAAGTCAACTGCTTAACTGGGTTCCTTAAGTTTTTTGAAGTGGCTGATTTCATATTGTTTATCAATAGTAGATAGAATTCAATCAACTATTGATAAAAAAATTATATCAGCCTCTTCAAAAAATGTAAGGAACCCAATTACGATCTAATCGGATCGAAAAATCAATCAAGCCAAAAGCCAACCAGACACTCCGACAGAATAACAAACATGGAACAACGATGGCTCCTTGAGCTATCTCGCTGAATCATATGCTATAAATGCTATAATAGATAGATAGTGTACAAAACCAATGTAACAATATTTATGCATATGTTTCTAATCGAACAGTTTCAATGTTTAAATACCAATCATGACAATAGTCGAGAAAATGTGTAAAATCTCAAATAATGTTACAATAACAACAATAGCTCCTCGGGCAAACTCGTTGAAGTGTGAACCTTAAGCTATGGGTGTAGTACGTGTCGCTGTGCAATGGCGTCGTGACCGCGCAAACTGGTGCGGCGATGCGGAACTCGGGTGATGGTCAAAGTTAAAGTCCATCTGAAGTACCCAAATTTCATTATAATTTTCTAAAACATGAACCCCGTCAAAATTCTTATTTCAGCGTCATCTTAACTCGAGTTAAAAGCTTTTGAAGGACCTTTTTTTGGCGAAAACAGCAAACAAATAGGGCAACCCGTTTTGGTGATAAATGCGAACATTATTTTGTATGCACCTAACAACTTTGGTCTGGAATTTCCATACAAATGTTCTGTTTTCATTATTTTTTATATTTTAGTAATGGTCTAACGGTTAGACTCTAACCAAAAGAGTACAGTCAAGAATATAATCAAAATCAATGTGATCATCAATCTGATTTATTTCGGTGACTTTGCAAGCAAACATAATCGCTTTCAGCTTAACACTCGTGCCGTCAAGTCGTCAACGAATAAAAACTCGTCTCCCAACACCATAGCAGATTGGTCGTGGTGGACGTTCCGAAGAAATGCTGGGAATCTAGAGACTATTACGAGTCGTTGTCGGCTAGCGATGCGAGACCGCGTACGATTAGGTACACCTCGATGGAACCCATTTATAAACGCGTGCCATGGAAGTCTTGCTAGATCGAGGCGTTGTTGCCAAGACCGTTTAAGTACAAGCCGTAAACTGAATATCCAAAGGGATGTTGGCTCAAGTTCAAAATGTTTGGAAGGAATATAACTACGCTACCTAATGTAACGGTGAGACTATATAACTACGCTACCCCCGCTGTATAGTTTAAATCCCGTAAAGGCGTAAATGGACGTAGGACCTAGTTTATCCATAAATAAGACCGGCAAAAATTTATTAGCGAGTACTTGGCAGCAGTCTTGTCAATGAACAAATTAAGCAAATAAAGACATAATAATCGCGAATAAACACTAAAGTAAGAGTATACAAAACATATGAATAATTCACACATAAGGGAGTATTGGAGCCTAAAGTAGCGACTTATGAATAAGCACCGCGTAAGATAAGACACGACCGCTCTCTTGGCCCGCCAACGCGCGAGTGGCCGCTTTCACCGCCTGATATTGACACTTGCGAATTGGATCTACCCACATTGTGTGTGGTGCGCGTGGGCAACTATTTGCAATAATATGTAATGTTTCTTTTTTAAATTCATAGGTACTTAATCTGTACATGTATGTAGTAATTTTGGTAAATTCTACATATAGAACATGCAATTAAGATAGTTGCAATATATATATAGGTTCATTAAGAAAATAGTCTACAACATTAAATACCGATGAAGGTCTCACATAATCCTTCAATACATTATTTTGAGGATATTTGAAAATGGTTTTCTCTAGTATTTACGTATCACTTCGGTTAAGCGAAGCAAGTTCTTACAAACAACTTCTGGCTAGTGGGACGTCTCGGTTTTTTGATTTTGAGAGTTTGTTTCGCGATAACTTTAGTAACGCTTTTCTGATCTTTATGAAATTTGTTGGGGTTGCAGCAGAGGTACATATAATTTGAGAGTTTGTATATGAGCAGGATCGACCAAGGGGCCATGGAGAAAGAAGGCGCGAAAAAATCATCATAAGGGTCTTGTTATATTGGTCAAATCGTTTGCAAGGAAATCGCGAGTTCTGAGTTCAAGGCGGACTACTAGTATTATTGGTGTCTTTGTTGTGCAAGATATTATTACAGGTGAGGTGAGGATATTTATCTTGTTTTCTATTGTCTGTAAAATATTAGATTCACTTCTAAACATCAGTCAAGGATATAGCCTGACAATCAATACGAGCTGAAAACGAGAAGCATAGTGGGTCTTTGTCAAAGACAATATCATGTTTGTGGTTATACCAACCGCGTTACGTCACGTTACATTGCAATACAATACCAGGGACGCTTAGATTCAGAAATGTATGGGACAGTCTGTGCTTTTGTTCGTATAATTTAGGTGCAAAGTAATTCGTTTTTAAAATATATTTTTTTTCTTTCTCATACAAAAAAATATATTTATGCACGGAATATTAATATTTGCTTTAACCTTTTTTTTACTGTTTTGCCTTTGAGAATTTCGTAATATGTCTTATTATGTACCGAAATGAAAAATAAGACAATTTTGTCCATTTCTTCCTTAACTTGAAACTATCACTGCTTCGGGCCAAGTTTGATCCAAGGAACAATCGTGCCTAGCGGACTGAGACAAAAGTGCAGACTGAATGGTCTTAACATCCCCACTACAACTGCGATAGATTAGTATGCGTAAAGGCGGCAGCAGAAATAAGTAAGCGTTTGAGGTGTTCAAAAAGAGCTACACAAGACTGTTATTAAAAGAACGAGAGCGTGTCCAAATATTTTTGATCACACCTGCACGGCTAGCACGTCTTACGCGTGACTGGCGTGACAAAAGACAGATCTGCGCGACTTCATGCGTTGTCGCTAGTTGGCAGCACAACTTGCGCGTGAAAGGAGCGACAGACTGGCGATCAAATGCCAGTGTCATAAAATGACAGTGACTCGCGACTTTGAACTAAAATCCTTTGCATAACTTTGAGTTCTCTTCGTGTCAGTTGTAGCCGCGGGTACATGTTATGCTACCGGAAAGCGAGATTTTTGACAGGCGCGGGAAGGTTTTCCCTACTCGCGGCTTAAGTCGCTCTTGTAAGACGTGCTAGCCGTGCTGCTTATAGATGATCCTGGTATATACTACAGAATAAGTAATAGTAAAAGTACAGAAGATTCTCCTTCCTCAATTTGACAATTAGCTACAGAGATGAGAACGTTAGCTGTCATGCGCTCTTTAAAAAAATAGGGGTTTAACGTGCTTCATATATCCATGCAGGTTTGAGACATTAACACTGGCTCAAATGATAATATGTGACGTTTTCAACCAAAAGTACACAATCATTGTCGGTTGTCATTAGACGTCAACTGCCATAAAAAATAATTTAGAAATAAACTCTATTAACAACGGACAATGATGTACCTATGACTTGAAAACGTCACATATTCTCGAACGCACTCATAAGGTGATAAGCTATGTGCCAACCCTTCCCTCACTAGCCCTCGCGGTGCGGAAAGCGCATCGGGAAAAACCAGTACAATGGAGAGACATAGTGAAACCCCACTGCTGGTACTTGCTGTTGTCGATAATCGATTGTCATTTGGTTATAGCCCCGAGAACTTGTCGAACGAGCGGAGCGTAAGCGAAGCAAGTTCTTACAAACAACTTCTGGCTAGTGGGATGTGTCGGCATTTCGATGGCTTTTTGATTTTGAGAGTTTGTTCCGCGATAACTTTAGTAACGCTTTTCTGATCTTCATGAAATTTGTTGAGGTTGTAGCAGAGATACATATAATTTGAGAGTTCGTATATGAGCAGGATCGACCAAGGGATCATGGAGCTAGGAGGCGCGAAAAAATCATCAAAAGGGTCTTGTTATATTGGTCGTCTCGTTTGCAATGAAATCGCGAGTTCTGAGTTCGAGGCGGACTACTAGTAGTAGGTAAGTATAATCCGGTTGTATTCGTTCCAATTGACCAAAATGACCAAATAGAGAATGTGTAGGAAGAAGATTTGTATCTTCAAGCCTTATTCAAACATTGGATTAAACCACACAGAGAGCAGTGGCTGTTGTGCAAATATCTACCTAGAAGTTATATCCGTTTTAGTTCGTTGGTTATATCCGTTAGTAGAATTTAGGATTATAGAAATTGGTGTTATGTAGAAACATTTTAGAGCGAAAGTTTCCAAAGTGGATTGCACGCATCCTAAGATGACGAGACTAATTTCAATAAGAAATCAATATGCTCGTAACTGTCAAACAAGCATAAAATTAAAAGGTCTGTTTTGACTTTATCGAACGAGCGGAGCGTAAGCGAAGTGAAGTTCTTACAAACAACTTCGGCTACTGGGACGTCTCGGAATTTCAATGGATTACTGATTTTGAGGGTTTATTCCGCGAACTTTAGTAACGTTTATCTAATCGTTATGAAATTGGTTGGGGTTGTAGCAGATATACATATAATTTGAGAGTTCGTATATGAGCAGGATCGATCAAAGGCAAAGCTAGAAGGCAAAAAAAACTTCAGAAGGGTCTTGTTATATTGGTCACCTCGTTCACATTAGTAAATCGCGAGTTCTCAGTTCGAGGCGGACTACTAGTTATTTACTTTCATACCTTTTGGCCAGAATCTAGCGTCAGTTTAAAGAAATTATAAACTACTAGCTTTTGCCCGCGGCTTCGCTCGCGTTAAATTCGGGGTAACACGGTTCCCCTTTGCCCCCCGTAATGCTCCATACAAACTTCCACCCCCCATTTTAGGGAAGTGGGGGGTTAGAAAGAGACAAAAAGTAGCCTATGTCACTCTCCATCCCTTCAACTATCTCCACTTAAAAAATCACGTCAATTCGTCGCCCCGTTTTGCCGTGAAAGACGGACAAACAAACAAACAAACAAACACACACACTTTCTCATTTATAATATTAGTATGGATCAATTCAATGAACTATGCCATTGACATAGTGCACGCAATCTTCGCTCTTCCAAATCAGAAGCTACTTTCTCGAGGTCTCAGTACCGCGTGGGTACAGGACAAACAATGTAAAAACGGTACAAAATCGCTTCCCACGGTGCCCGGAGACACAGATGAGATGGATTCGTGACCGCCGTGACTGTTAGGGGAAGTGATTTAGATGCTGGTGAAGTCTACATCGATCTTTGACAAGCGTTCGATTTGTGAGTTAAAATTTGATAACAACGGAAGATTCGTTGGCAATAGGGCAGATGCCCTGGTTTCGGCCACTTTAAGGAGTTTGATTGGTCAGACATCCGTTATTTTGTGTCAATAAGGAGTTATGACACTGTTTATGTACTGAGTAATAGAAAATATAATACTTCATTTATATGAATCTCCGCTGTTAAGATTATGACTTTAGATCTTATTTTTTTCTTGAATGAAATGTCAAAAAGAGGCCGCCCAGGAGCCAGTTTTGGCCACATTTTTTCATGTCTCCTGACAATTGAATATCCATGGATATATGACAGTGCCATCTGTGCTACCATAATTTACTCTTATATGAACTATAAACTAATAAATTTGTCTATACCTTAATAAAGTTGAAAATTGCCAAAACCGGCAGTGGCCATGGAACCGGGGCATCTGCCCTATTATGAATTTGTTTGCAAATGTTGCTACCCTACGGTAAACGGACATAGTAACATAAATTGCAAACGACATGACGAATATAACAAGACCCTTATGATGATTTTTTCGCGCCTTCTAGCTCCATGACCCCTTGGTCGATCCTGCTCATATACGAACTCTCAAATCATATGTATCTCTGCTACAACCCCAACAAATTTCATGACGATCAGAAAAGCGTTACTTAAGTTATCGCGGAACAAACTCTCAAAATCAAAAAGCCATCGAAATGCCGACAAGTCCCACTAGCCAGAAGTTGTTTGTAAGAACTTGCTTCGGTTACGCTCCGCTCGTTCGACTATAAACGACGTACAGTACGTAAGTATAAACCAAAGAATATTATCAAGTTAACCCCACTTAGTTACTAATTGAGAATACAAGTATATACAAGTACAAAATACAGTAAGCAGCAGAAGTTTGACGGGAGACGTGGTCAAAATGACTTCGCTCTTATTCTCATAGTCATTGACAATAAAGTTGTGCCAAGATAATTCTGCTGCTGACTGTACAAGTACATAGTAAACACACATGCCGCAATAGAGGAAACATTGCTATCGGGCAGAGGAATTATTTACTAACACTGCTCTAATCAATTATGTGCTATATTTGTGTGGTGTTTGAATATAGACTTTAATGCTTTGTGATAAGATTTAAATCAAATTAAACGAAATGCAATAAATTTATATACACTTGATTCGAGTGGTTATAATTTAATTTGTAATAACATAATAATCGTAATTTGTGATTCATTTGAATCAACAGGCCTGGGAGTAACAAGCTTCGGAGACCAAGCTTGGTTAGTTCTAAATTTTACTATGAAAATAATATTATGCCCGACAAAAAAGTACTTACTCTAAAAGCTAAGTAGAAAATAATATTGGTACCTAGCTATAGATGTGCTCATTTTCTATAAGTTGTCAAAAATCTTCAACATTGAATCCAACTAGAACAATGTATAGATAACAGAATAAAACTTAGATGATATAATGAATAACGTAATAAAAACGGAACTGATCTGCATTTTTGATTAAAAACGTAATGCACTCTACATTTATAAGACGAAATAAAACGTCAAGTTACATTACAGAGTTAGGAACTGGCGCGACAGTTAAAAAATATTAAGGAAGGTAGTCGTACAAAGTTAGTCATTCTGGCCGTGTATTCTTATTGGTAATATGAGCCCGAGCGAGACGAGCTTTCAGGCACACCAGTATAAGATGCCCTACGACGGTGGAGAACTTCGGTGTGCCATCGCTTTACAGGTGCATTGCGCTGTCTCGTTCACCCAAAGTACCGGCGTACGGATGTGCATGGGTGGGAGTGGGACAACAGCGTCATAAACTGTCGTAGCATTTATTATATTGGGCGCACGTTAAGCGCAAGTAACTATGTTACTACCGCAAAACATCCAAATTCGAAAATGGACTATCGCTGTCGCTATATCCCTCTATTGACAACGCAACAAATCACCTACGACTTTCAATACAATGCGGTATTTGATCTATCGATTGATTTCGTGGCACCTACCTAGACGGCAAGGTATCCAAACTGCTTGCGATTTTTGGGTCAAAATTGCGCCATGTATATCTAATAGTATATTTGAGCGCCGTAGAAGCAATTAGACGATCGAACGAAGTGGTTCGCGGTACGTCTGCCTATCGAAAATCAAAATTTCGTTACATATATGCCTCTCTTATCTTTACCGCCCGAATATGCAAAGGGCTATCCCTTTCATGGTAGACCCTAGGTCAGGAATGTTCAAGTCTCCGACTCGGCCGTGTTCTAGTGATAATTTGGAATGAGGCTCTAGGTTAAAGTTTGAACGGGAAACTCCGAGAGCGACGCAAGGAGGAAGCGAACTTTTATCTACACTCATATTGTAAGTTCTCTAAAACGTGTTCGAAAACGGTAGGCAATAGCTAGCATTACCACGACCGATTTTACTATGATAAGCTTTTTATCTGTGGCAGTAACGTAATATTTCAAACTCAAACTCAAACATTTATTCAGTAAGTAGGCCACAAGGGCACTTTTACACGTCAAAGTAAAAGAGAGAGAAAAAAAATCAAACTACACCGGTTCTAACTAGGGCTCGCGGTCGATTCCGGGTTTCGGGTACCCGTTTCCAAGGTCCGTTTCTGAGTAACACGAACACGGTTTTCTGGCCCGTTTCCCACGTGTAATAAAGAAACGTGTAATTAAGATCCGTTTCCACGAGTAAACGGGTAGCCGAAGCAACGTTCCTTAAATACACGCGGATCTCGAAACGTCCTTGACGAGTGGCAGAGATACGAGTCGAGACGTTTAAGAGCTACTAATGAATACATGTGGTAGCTAGGGAATTTTTGTCATGTTGAATCTTATTGCGAGTCCATAGAGTTGAAATTTAGTTAACGGTTAATTTGAACGAACCTTTTTTCCACGCAGGTAGAAGTACGGGTTTGTTTTCAATAGATAAAGGATGAACTACCTATATTAAAATAACAATTCTGCCGTTTTAGCAATATAAATATTACTTCGTTATACTCAATACTTATTTCATTGAATTAATAGGTAGTGTCTCCGTTCTTTAAAATAAAGGTTCAGGTAATTATTATTTTTATACCACGACGGTGGCAAACAAGCATACGGCCCGCCTGATGGTAAGCAGCTACCGTAGCCTATGGATGCCTGCAACTAATGAGGTGTCACATGCGCGTTGCCGACCCTTTACAAAAAGGAGGATTTACTGTGTTGACGGCTAAAGGAACAAGATGGTCCCTCGTCGTCAACACACTGGGTCCTCTTTGAGCTCTTTGTATTAGTTGTTTATTGATAAAAAAACACTATATTTGATTAAAATTTGATAGTGGTCTACGGCGGTGGTTAGGACGGTTCGGTTAGGTATTCAAATCCGGGCAAGAAAAATAATTTGAAACTTACAATGCACAGCAGCTGTAGTATATTATTTGGACATTTTATCCCCGATTTATTTACCCTAGTACAACGAACGGTTCTCTAAATTGACGCTGAAAATTGTGTTGCCGATTATCAGTTCCCAATAAACTTTTCGCGTTATTCCATATCGCGGAATGATCATGTGCCAACTTATCAAAAGATTTTGTTTTATTTCTCTCAGTTACCAACTGTACGTTTGGCCTGTTTTTATAAAGTCACTTTTCTAAATGCCGCCTTTCGAGTATAGAATGGTTTAGTTTGCGTAATATTCAGGGTGTTCATCCTCACACCCTGGAGCCCAAAGGGTCGCGCACAGTACGGTTCAAGAGGAATTTCCTCCCACGAACGCTGCGGCTGTGGAATGAACTCCCTGCCGAGGTTTTCCCAGCGGGCTACAGTATGAGGTTCTTCAAAAAAGGAGTGAATAGGTACCTAAAGGGTAGGCAACGCGCATGTGAATCCTCTGGGGTTGCAGGCGTCCATAGGCTACGGTAATTGCTTACCATCAGGTGGGCCGAATGCTTGTTTGCCACCGTCGTAGTATAAATATATATATATATATAGATATATTCATTTCGTAAGGATGCCAATTTCACTGTGGGCATATTATATACAGGTAGTTATTATTATTTTAATACAGTTTATTCATTAGACATATTGCTTAGGATATTTTTTATATACATTTATAACAGTCGATTCTGGCACTCGCCGGCTGTTACGGCGGCACGCTCGCTTCGCTCACTGCACTGTTTACTCACGGTAGATCTAATACGCTCCTCTTCGCTTCGCTCGTCGTCGCACCTAAAACTGGAGTCCGTCACATATGTTGTTAATATACTTACTAACGAAACGTTATTCTTTTAATAGTTGCTTGGCCTAGTGATAGATTTGACAAATGATAAGTATCCCAAAAGTTTTGAGTCATTATAATAATCAGCTTTAAAACAATTCTACCAAATGAAACGTTATCATATAAAATTTTGCTAATAGTTAGTTGTTAAAGTGAATCATCAGCGAAATGTTGGTGAAAAAAAGTTCGGCGAAAAGGCAGAACACTACAACGAACGTGTCCTATTATAAATTGATTACTACCATTTACTAATAAATTGTGTTGAATACAATGAATTGATTTACGGTGTCATTAAAGGTACAACTTACTATTTTAAACTTATGAGCATCAGAAGTAACAGAACGGTCCTTTTTAAAATTTGTTGCCATTTCGAATCATTTTATATCTAAAAACAGGTAATTTATTATTTCGGACACTAAATTATGTCACTATACGAGGGTGGTTTGATAAGTCAGTGACTTTTTGCAGAAAAAAAAATCTTTTTGACCTTTTATAATTTTATTTCTCTACATAATCTCCTTTCAACTCCATACACTTCATCCAACGATGTTCCAGCTTTTTCAACCCCTCCAAAAAATATTTTTTATCAAACCCTGAAAAATATGCTTCAGTTTCAGCTATGACTTCCTCATTTGATGAAAATCTTCTCCCACCGAGCCATTTCTTCATGTTTGGGAATAAAAAAAAATCACATGGGGCCAAATCTGGAGAATAAGGTGGGTGGGGCAGTATTTCATAACGCAATTCTACTAATTTGGCTGTTGCGACTGCCGACGAGTGTGCAGGGGCATTGTCGTGGTGAAAAAGGATTTTCTTCTTTGCCAGATGTGGCCGTTTTTTCACTACTTCTGCGTTGAATTTTTCCAACAATGTAGCATAATAAGGGCCATTTATTGTTTTACCTTTCTCCAAATAATCTATATAAATAACCCCTCGGCTGTCCCAAAAAACAGTGGCCATTACCTTTCCTGCCGAATTAACGGTTTTCGCTTTCTTTGGGGCCCGTTCGTTAGCAGAAGTCCACTGTTTTGACTGATTTTTCGTCTCTGGCGTATAATGGTGGATCCACGTTTCATCTACCGTCACAAAACGACGTAAAAATTCATTGGGATTACGCTTGAATTTGGCTAAGCATTGCTCGGAAGTTGTTTCACGAAGTCGTTTTTGATCGGCTGTCAGCAAACGCGGCACCCATCTTGCGGAAAGCTTTTTCATATTCAAAATATTATGCAAGATATGAAAAACTCGTTCAGATGAAATGTGTACAGTCTCAGCTATCTCACGAATCTTAACTCGACGGTCATCCAAAACAATATCGTGAACTTTATTCACGACATCATCAGTGGTGACTTCAATTGGCCTACCAGAGCGTTCTGCGTCATTGGTAGTGGTACGCCCAGAACGAAATTCTGTAAACCACTTATGTACCATTCCATGAGAAGGAGCAGATTCCCCATAATATTTTTTTAAACAGTTTTCAGTCTCTTTAATAGTTTTTCCACGTAAAAAGTAATGTTTAATTAACACACGAAATTCGCTTTTCTCCATTTTCCAACAATTTTCCGACCGTATTTGACATATGCCTCAATAACTTTTTTATTTTCCCACCTTTTTAAAAAAAAAAAAAACTGCCAGCTACCAAGGAGTTCAGAATCGTAATTAAAAAGTTTATATGTTAAAATGATTTTTGTTTTACTTAAAGTCACCGAGTTATCAAACCGCCCTCGTATACATTATAAATAATGTACTCATAACATGATTGTACATTATTACTAAATACACTCAACATTATGTTTATTTATATTAGTAGTCAATAAATTGGTATTAATGCTACTTACCAGTTAAATTGGTTTTTTTTTACACTTTTTTTATATTCTTCTGGGTAGCTATAACATGCAATCATAACAATTTTATAACAACAAAAACCAACAAAACAAAAAAAACTATTAACAAAACAACTAACACTATTTTAAAATGGTAAGATTAACTCGGGAAGACTGTAGTATCCAACTGACCGACTAAGTGGAAAACTGTATCCATACTAAAACTCAATAGGATATTCTATATCTTAGGCATGTTTTTTTTAAATTATATCGAAAGTTCCTTCTACCTATAAGTATCACAGTGAAATTAGGCCGCGTGGCGTCAAAACAAAAGGAAACATTACTATGCTATAGATTAAGTAAATCCTCTTAAAATCGTGCCGCTTAAGGTCTTGTGTTTATACAGATGTGTTGACTTTATTACAACCACATAGAGCTTAAAATAGGTGGCCATTATGATTTGGAAATCTACACGTTTGCACCAAAGGGTGTCGTAAAATCTGCATTCTATTTTATTACCTGAACGCTAATCTCAAAGTGACCCAAGTCAACTAGCAGTTTACCTGTTTTAGGATCTAAGCTTAATTGAATTAGTTATATTATCGCGGGATAACCAAAGTAGCATAAGTAATATTGGTTCTTTGTTAAAAACACCTGTGCATGGTACTTTGATAAGGCCTCTTAAATTGGTGGTTAGTTTTTTGCCGCTGCCGCGTATCTCATGGTAGTGAATACCAAGGACGAGATAAAACTAACAGTTCAAATGATGATGATGATGATTTTATAAACTCTTAATATACTATAATAATGAATACCTAAGATATTTGTACAAGTTTCTAGTTTCATTGCTGTGGAGTCCACAACAATGAAACTAGAAACTTTTACATCATTGTATACAAGGTGATTCACGAGACGTGAGCAGAAACAACCCTACACAATTAATTAGTACACGCTAATGAATCAGCCGCCATCGCCATCATGTTTAAGTGAAACAATAACGCCTTTCTATTTTTTTCACCTTTTTGTTACTCATAAATTTTATTATCTGTAATCATAGTCACCTTACACAAACAAACCAATAAAGATAAAACCACTTTAAGAATGATGATAGAACACTTTGATTATGAAAAAAAAATTGTTTTCAAAGTAACCAGACATCAATTTTACACCATAGAAATCTAAAGTATAAGGAGAAATGGCATGACAGCTAAAACACTGTCCCTAAATCCTGATCAACTTGATCAGAAAACTCGATCACAATGTCAGTAACATGACAACCGGTGCAGTATAAATTTAATACAAACATAAAATCACTGTTTTCGCCTTTGTTACTTGTATAAATCGCAGTACAACTATTAATTCTGTGGTGTCAATTATCAAATATGAAGCTAATATTGATATGTTTTTGCCAGAAAAATAATTTAAAATAATTTAAAAAAACGTTTTCCTATGCAAGCTGTCAAAATGGCATCCATTGCTTGATTTGTGTGCTTATTTCTTTATTTCTTAGATGTTTACCAAGCTGACGCTCAATGGACAGCGAACTTGTGATATTTGACATTAAATAACAAAATTGAAATAATACGTCAAAATAAACACTAGTGCCGCGGATCAGTCTATATTCTTAATTTTATCTTATCGATATTTTTACGAAGACGTGCATGCAATAAGTATTCGAATAAGTAGTAGGTATATTGTTAATTTATAACTATCGATTGATTGACGTACTTAAATATGAAACGTTAGTTTGATCGTATTTTTTTCATATTTGGGGTCGTCCAGAAATCATGTGATCATATTTGGCCGATTTTTGTACCCTTACACGCTAAGCAAGTCTAATGTCGTTTCTACTTTATTGCGTTTATGTTCAAGATGCTATCTCAGAAAAACACGCATCGTAAAAATCTGCTTATGACTTAATGTCAAAAAATAGAGCGGATTATTTGATCTGATTAAATTTTTGAGTAAAACTGTTGCTTTTGGCTTACCCGCTTTGAAAAAAATTTACACGTGATATCTTCTCTGACCCCCCCCCCCCCCCCCCCCCAACGTGATCATTCGGGATATTTTCTTACAAGCGACTTCATTGTAACAATATTTTATATACCCTGTATATACATTTTTTTTAAATGAACTCGCTTCTCAAAGCACTAGACTTTATTCTAAAACACTATAAAAATGTTATAAGAAAGTAAAACGTATATTTTATAATGATCAAAACTATGTGTAGGAAGGTATTCATTTTGTCTAGAATACCGATGAATACCTCAATATATAATCATATCTACTTAAGTATATTGTGAAGCTGGCTAAAGCTAAATACGTAATTAAAATATCCTACTAGTCAACTGTAGAGCATTCAATAGTAACCCTTATTTGCATCGGTTCTAACTGCTTCGGACCCGTTTCCCGTAAACGTTTCCTGGAGACGTTTCCGAATCCCGGCGGGTTCGTGTAAACCGGCTCCTTAGCACCGTCGGTCTTAAGTACACGGGTATTCGTCTCCGCGTGTAACACGTGTAGCGGGAGCTCTAGTTCTAACCCTACACCTCTGACCCGAGAAGAATTATGTCCGGCAAGAAACTCGGCGGGACTTATTTTTAACCGACGAAAAAAACGGAGGAGGTTCTCAAGTCGACGCGTATATTTTTTTTTTTTTTTTTATGTATGATCACGCATAACTTTTTACAGAGTGGTTCGATTTTGATAATTATTTTTTTATTGGAAAGGGTATACCCCGAAATTGGTCCCATATAAATTTGAAACGAAAATTCTAACCTTTAGGGTAGGAAAATAGGGGATGATTGATTTTTCACTCACCGATTGTAACGTATGACCACGCATAACTTTTTACAGAGTAGTTCGATTTTGATAATAATTTTTTTATTGGAAAGGGTATATCCCGAAATAGGTCCCATATAAATTTGAAAAAGGAAATTCTAACCTTAAGGGTAGGAAAAAAGGGGATGATTGATTTTTCACTCACCGATTGTAACGTATGGCCACGCATAACTTTTTACAGAGTAGTCCGATTTTTTGGATAAAAATCTTACCCTAAGGGTGGGCAAATAGGGGTAATTTATTGTTCACTCGCAGATTTTAAAGCAGAGTTTTTACAAAAAAAACCTCACGAGTTTTGACAATGAGTTTTAGACCTGCCAGTCTCTTCTTTCTATTTGCTTCCATCCTTTTTTTTTCTCATTATTAGATTCTTCTAAATATCTTTTTCTCATTCGAGCAGAATTTTTTGTAGGCCTACCCATGTTGGTATATAAAGCCTGTTCTTTTTTAAGTATTTATATTACAGAACAAAATAATAGTTAAAGAAGCTTATTAATATAACAGTTAATAGCTAAAGCAAGGTAGGTAGCTATTTTAAAAGTAATAAAAAATTAAGCATGTAATATTTTTTATAAATTATAGCCACAGAAAATTATGAAATAAAAACTTTTTAACAAAAAAATTGAACCGCCGAAAAGAAAAAAAAAAAGCCAATAAAAAACCGTTAAAACGAAACGAATCGACCAACAAAAAAAAACAATAGCGCACTGAAAAGAAAAAAATAATAATTTGGTCTTCAATAACGCAAGTGCATACCTACCCTACAATTACAATTATAATCTATTTCTATACACTTTCTATATACCTAAAACAATCGCTAGGCTTATATCAATTTAATTACATCTAGAAAGTATGAACTATATACATACTTCTGAAATCAATCACACAAATCTGCGTATTTATATATTTATAATCAGTTATTTTTGGAGTCGGTGCCAGCCTCAAACAAACTTGAGCACCTTTAACCACATAATGTGTTGCGTTCAACTCTTCACTAAGGTGCTCAAGATTGTTTGAGGCTGCCACCGACTCCAAAAATAACTGATTATAAATATATAAATACGCAGATTTGTGTGATTGATTTCAGAAGTATGTATATAGTTCATACTTTCTAGATGTAATTAAATTGATATAAGCCTAGCGATTGTTTTAGGTATATAGAAAGTGTATAGAAATAGATTATAATTGTAATTGTAGGGTAGGTATGCACTTGCGTTATTGAAGACCAAATTATTATTTTTTTCTTTTCAGTGCGCTATTGTTTTTTTTTGTTGGTCGATTCGTTTCGTTTTAACGGTTTTTTATTGGCTTTTTTTTTTCTTTTCAAAACAACAGTACATCAAAACTAAACAATACATATAAGTGCGTTGTTCTATAAGAAAACATATCAAACCAAGGTTAGATTAACCAACAATAGGTTATAGTTTAAGAAAAATACCAAAGAAAAAAGATGAGTCCAAATCTGACTATTGAAAATAAATTACATACAAGTTTGATAAACTAAAAAAAATTTTAACTTTACATGCTCAACAATTGATGTGTTATGAGTTTTGATAACATAATGTACACCTGCACGCTCCCGCGCGGCCTCCGACAGCCCGACACGCGCCCGCGCGACCGCCGGCACAATCGAGTTGGCCATGGCGGTGCAATGGCGGCCATTCTAAGGTTTCCGAATAATGCATTTAGGATAAATAATATGAGTGTAGATAAAGCAGTGTATGCAACTGTACGTAATTAGGCCTTAAAACGTAACAGTTACATAAACTACTATTACAGCACTGAGTTTAAGAGTCCGGTAAAGTTTTTTTTCGATTTCGCTCAACTTTTCGATACTATTTTACAGTAACTAATAAGACTACTTTTAGTTGGTATACATATGTTGAAAGGTAGTACCTTTTTAAACTGTATAAGTGGAACACTTTTTTGATTTTATGTTTCATTTATAAATAATTCACCTTAATCAGTTTAAGGAATAAGTTGAACAGTTTTTTTCATTTTCATACATATTTTTTAAGCAAGAGTATGTTTACCTAGAAAGATTTTAGAAAAAATTGCCAAAGTTTAGGTGGTATTTATGGGAATATATTAAAGTATTTCATAAAAATTTAAATGTAAAAATAAACTAGGCTTCATGCTTTATTCAGATACTATAAAACATTTTGGAGGGCACAACAAAGAATAATAATAAGTCAAGCGACAAGATTGCACGAATCAACGTCCTCACTAAACAAGCTCTGCAAGAATTGAGTTTTCGGGTATTGAATAATAAAAAATGTGTACCAAAAGTATTTTTTTGCAATAACAAGACTTCGAACTATCTTATCAAATACCATTCATGTGCGTTATTGTATTATTAGCGATTTTCGTTTTCAAATCATTACCGGACTCTTAACACATTCAGTGCCGAAAACCCGACTATCGGGTATTTTATGATTTCGTTCCCAGGCCGGACGACCCGATAGTTGGGATCGTGGTACTACAGCTTTATATGACCAAATTTTTGTGGCCTGGCGCGGTTGTCTTGTTTGGCTGGGTGGCAATGAATGTGTTAATACGTGTATCAAGTATTCTGTGCAAAATAGGTCAGTGAAGTAGGTACGGTATTAATGCAACACAATAAAGCTCATTTAAAAAATAAACTGAACCCGAAGGAATCACTGAAAATGATTCCATTCTTCAGTCAAACTTTCCTTCTTTACAGATCTCGATTCCTAATATTCCAATTTTCCGATCGGTGTAAAATTTAGTTGTTCTAAGCGCCGCCGCCGCCATTGGTACGGTTAACCAATTTGATTCCTAGGCCACTGTAGAACCTTGTCGCAATGACAGTTGCCCGTGGATACGTATAAACGTAACCTATTCGCTACCAAACTAGCTATTGTGACAAGGTTCTAGAGTGGCCTAGGAATCAAATTGTCGTCGTCGTTTACTACAGAATGTTTAACGTATACACTATACAGCTTAGCTGTTAGCCTAATATGGTTGGGTTTTATCGTCTGTCACCATAGCAGTCACATTCTAACAAATATGTAAGTGCGAAAGTGATGCATGATGTGATAGGTGATAAAATGGCAACCACGCTATCCGTTCAGGTCACCATGGTGTCGAAATTCAAAATACAGACGATACTAACGTATAGTCGACGTCAATCATATGTTTACACGTTATTCTTTGGTACTATGATGCAAAAGTGTAAACATATCTTTGACGTCGACTGTACAACAGCAACATTTTAACTGACCACCAATGAACTCTACACGGTGCTCGTGAGCATTGCGAGAGATTTTAACCACGAATTCCTGAGGAGATTCATAAGGAGCAATAAATGTTATATGAATTTAATTCAATTTCGTAAAAAAAAAAATTTTTTTTCCCTTTTTTTTCGATTTTTTCAATGCTTTTGAACATAAAAACATAAATGTTATTGGTAAAACTGTCGGTAAAAAAAAATTTACATTTTTTTTTCGTAAAAAATAGTTTACGTAAAGTATTGTTTGGCAATTTGATATCTGTCAATAAGAATGTCTAGACTAGACACCATAAAGGGCGAAATCGCCATCAAAAAAGCGTTTTACCAATCGCCACCAATAAAAAATCTTTTTTTTAAATTGGTAGTAACTCTGAAACTAGGCGAATTCCAGAAAAGTTTATACGACATTTTAGTCTCCAATTATGATCAGGAATACGCTGTTAAAATTATTCGGTTTCCTCATGTTAGTCATGTTACACCGTCTATGTTTATGCAAAATGGATTACATATGGTTATTGTTAACAGTGTCGACGATGGACCTATCCAAGGGCACCCTTAGGGCGCTCATATATTACGTTTTACATTTTGGGCGATTTTCCAACTCCACCTGCCCCTATGGTGAGGATCCCACTTTAATTTAAAATACTTTTGTTCTGAGCTAGATTAAGTATAGTCATAGTCATTTATTTATAAAATTTTAATATTACATGTCAAATTACATTACATTTTATCCACTTATATGGAACTACTATAACAAAATCAAAACCTGCCTTGGATTGGATGGATAACAAAAAAATACATCATATTTTCCAAGAAGCATTTTAGGTACATGTGCTGCCGACTGTACTTGCTTAGATATCCGGTCAAAAATGCAACGCTCCGCTTCGTTCGGAATTTGGCACAGAAATGCGCCGTCAATTATTATCGAAACAATGTACTGTCGACTACAAATAGATGTATCCACTTTTGGACCCCATTACAACGCAATAAGGTGAAAAAGTGGATACATCTCTTTGTAGTCGAATCTACATACAGTAAAAACATTACACATCCATATAATATACTTAAAGCATCGTTCAATTATGTTTTAGAAAATACCATGCACTTTAATACATAAAATAATAATGTTTATCAAACATTTTTCGGAGTTTTGAGCTAAACAAATAAAAAATTGACCATTTCTTTGTTAAAATTTCAAGTTTATCCTTAGCATTCACCCTTGTTTTGTATTTTTTTTTTAGAGTTTGAGCTGATAAGTAACAGTAATAAGTTAATAACAAATAAATAAATAAATCAGAATGGCAAATAAACTCAAAACAACCAAAATATTTCAAAAATAGTGCAACAAGTCGGCCGTTTCTACAAAAAAAAGAAATGACAGTATAAAAAAATCTCTTGTCGATATACCTGTCAACTAATGTTTTTATCGATAATTTTACGTTACTAATCAACCCACTTTGGCCGGTAACTTCTCCCTGGGACAGACTGTATTATATAGAAAAATCTATAATCACTTAAAGGTGCTGCAGTTCGAGTTAATTAAAGTAGTTTAGATAGTTTGAAATTCGACTCAGTTACCGACTATTCACTGGAAAGTATTTATATTACAATAACTAGGGTTTGCAATCCGGATAAAAAAAAGTTTAAAATTACCCGGATCTGCATCCGGATGTTCCGGATCCACGGAACTTCCCATACATTTCAGATCCGTCGTGCAATAACGAGACGCTTTTGACAGAGGTCCTAAATTTAAATTTGTAAACATAAGGATGAATGCCATCAATATGAATAGCTCGCAACTGAAAGCTGTAACTTCTCGTAGTCGATGCAGCGGCAAGCTCGAGCTAATTAGCGTTGCTTGACACAGTTTGAAGCGCGACCCAATTATCAACGGTTCAGTATAAAGGCGACTTTGCTATTCATATTGCAATAACGAAACGCTTTTCACAAAAGTAAGTGCAGACATTTATGAAGGCAGTTATAACTCCTATATTGATTGATACAACACAACTGTGCCACTAATTATGTAATAAGCTAGAGATGCAACAGCGGTTGTTTGGCCGGATACCGGATATCCGGCGGACTCGTTGGCCGGATAGCCGGATATTCGGCCAAAAATTCTACCTACAATTAAACTAATTCGAGCACGCAGGTGGCACTCCATGCAGGTCACAATTTGTTTAAGAATGTTTAGCTCCCTAAAGTTATGCCTTTTAATGAATGGACGAATTAGTAAGTGACGTAATAAAACTATATTAATAATTAATAAGCAAATTTTTTGGTGGTTTACATTGTATTCATCCCGTTTTTAAACTTGACTACTTGTCTTTTATTTATTTATTGAGAACACAAACAGTCACATACACAAATAGATTAGAAGTACAATGTACTTAACATAATAAAATAATTATAACAGACCTGGAGGTTCATAAATATACATAAAAGTTAACATACTATGCTTAAGTAGATATTTGTTTTTACAATATATATTTTATGTTTATACAAATAACAAGAAACAAAATAGTAGTTTATGTAACTGTTACGTAATAAGGGTCCTTAAAACATGAGTGTGGTTTTATGAAACGAGCCGCAGGTGAGTTTCATAATAAGATCACACGAGTGTTTTAAGGCCTAATTACGTACAGTTGCATATACTGCTTTATCTACACTCATATTATTTATCTAAAATGCCGTATTCGGAAACCATAGAATGGCCGCCATTGCACCGCCATGGCCAACTCGATTGTGCCGGCGGTCGCGCGGGCGCGTGTCGGGCTGTCGGCGGATGCGCGGGAGGGTGCAGGTGTACATTATGTTATCAAAACCCATAGCACATCAATAATTGAGCATGAAAAGTTAAAATTACGTTACTGCCACGCCACGGATAAAAAGCTTATCATAGTAAAATCGGTCGTGGTAATGCTAGCCATTGCCTACCGTTTTCGAACACGTTTTAGAGAACTTACAATATGAGTGTAGATAAAAAATCATGAGTCATACCTACCTTATTCTATGTACCCGTATGCAGAGCAAAATTAGTGTTGTTAAATTATATTGAGGGTAAGTAGAATATTGGTAAATAGGTTTAACATTTAATGTCTGTTTTATCCGATAAGTTATAATCAATTTATCTTACTATTAGGAAGGTAGGTACACCTGAAAGTTACATTTATACAATTAGTTACTTTTTTTTTTTTTTTACTATCCCGTATAAGGCCGGATAATACGCAACCATCCGGTATCCGTCCGAATAGTAAATTTATGGCCGGATAGGCCGGATACCGGATAGATATCCGTTTCATCTCCAATATTAACTTACGTTACGCAAATTAAGATTTGGTAGTCATAGCAAAAACGGATAAAACAAGTGGAACGCAGTAGGTTGCAGTTTCATCAAAATAAGTTCCGTTCATAAGCTGGCCCTGTGGAGCCTGAATCCGGAAACTCCGAGAGCCAATGTCTTATCGCGTAAGTGGTTGGAACTTGTGGAACAGTGACGCTAATATAAGCCTGAATTTGGACAAAACGTGTTATTGTACACTTTAAAGATAGAGAAGACTAGCTTTACTTCGTCTGCGTGGAATTAATATTCGCTATTCGGAATTAAAAAACGCCTTCGTAAAATCGAATAGCAAACTATAATTTAGCGCATATACTAATAGACGGAGAGCTGGCCACGGCAGGAATGACACAATAATGAGAGCAACGAAATTGATATAGTTAGACTGCTATACTATTGTTATTACCTAATCTGGCAATCTGGCAGCTTTAAGCCGGGGGGTTCAAGAGTAGCAAACCAGTAAAGTTGTTTATAAATCTAGGGAACGACGCAATACTGAGAGTTCTTGCTTTAGTACGATATCGTGGCATTTGATGTATGTAATTGGAATATAACGTGAAAGCTGTCGCAGTGGGGGGGAAAAGAGGCAGGTTGAAGTTAAATGCATTTATACCGGACGCCTGCAGTTTATTTTAATCTGATCTGTGAAAACTGTTTGTAATTAATCAGGCGCTCGAATAAAACTTATTAGTTGACAGTTTTCGATGCCAAGACGATATTACCGATAGTTATTTCTAAATAGGAAATCGACTTTAACAGCCAGGATTCTCGGTTTAAATTGTTATGAAAAAATATGTGACATATTAGGTTTTGTTCTGATAATGAACTTAGCTTACAAAGCCACATCATAATACAGCTACTCGTTACTAGATTGCGCTTATATCTACTAAACATAGACAAAATATTACATTTGAATTCCAACTGCTGACCCAGCACGGGTGAGCAGTAGATAATAAACCAATATAAGTGTGCCGCATTACTACGAATCGCGCGGTCATGTTACACTGGCAGTAAGAGAAATTGGCTCGCCAAGGGGCGCACAACCATTAGGAAATTACAGATATATGGCTGCCTAATTTGTGGATAAAAATATTAACCCTTAGCCATACCTGAATATTTTGATCATTAATACTTAGAGAATTCAACCAACCGGAGTCGCCATTGACAGGCGTTCCCTTCTGCCGAAAACATATGACCAGTGGTCATACACATGTATGGACTGACGTTTATCTGACGTATCATCCCGTCCGGGTTGAAATCTCTAGTTGAAGTTGAATACCGATTCTGATAGCCATCAGCTTAAAATAAAAGTTCTTATTTTATTATTATATTCTCTTTATTTATTACAATATCAATATAAAAGTAATGTTGGAAATGTCATTGTGATAGTTGCCTTCCCCATTCATTTTAATAACATTAAGTAAGATTTAAACAAGGGTGTACATCTGAACGAAGTGACAGCTACGGCCTTGGAACGTATCGGATACCGTTTCGGGGTTGTCAAAATCTCCTTTGTTTATTTGCTGCATGACCACAGGTAAGATAAAATATTTATGTAGTTTATGTAGTAGTTTCGTTCTAAAATAACGGTTAGATTGGGCAAATTAACTAATAAATCTTACATTAATGTATTTTTCTATTAAAATTACTGATGTATCAGGTAGATTAGGGCAGGTCCAGCAATCAAACTAATCGCGTACTTGTCAACCCTAGATAATCGACAGGAAAAATTGTATGTAGACGTCATGTGCCACCGTTCATATGTCAAAGTTCTGTCAAACACTGATTTTGTAGGGAAGATTGAAGAGGAATGGCATGAAACCTTTGCGGAATGAAGATTAACACAATAAATGTCAAAGTCAAAGTCAAATAGTTTATTTGTACAACATGGGTATATATATAGTACAAACAGAGGTACAGGTCTTAGGCCCTGGGTTTTCTGACCACCCGTCGCCGGCGGCCGGCGACCGACTCGTGTCCGCCGCCGACGACGTTCGGATGTTTTGTTCGGGTCGGTCGCCGGCCGCCGGCGACGGGTGGTCAGAAAACCCAGGGCCTTACAGAAATGACGCTTCAAAAATGGGTATTTTATTGGTTAACAAGACATGAGACATTTTATTTTTGTAAACCTAAAAATGGGTTAAGTTTTCACATGAGCATTGTTTAACTTTACTCGTTTTAATATTTTATGTCGACGCTTATGCTTGCCTATTAATCATGAACTTGTATCGATATAAATATCGACTTTGCGCAGCATTTGAGTAGCGAGTATTTGAAGTGACAGAATGATAGAAAGTTCTAGATAAATAATAATTTACTTGGTGGTACTACCAATGAGCAACATAGATTACCTCACTAAGATCCCGCACTTTAGCGTTTATGAAGGCTTGCAGTCGTTATCTATATGCTGTTTTATTTATAAATATTGAGCCGCCTGTCGCACCAGTGGATTGTAGGTTATGACAATATTTGAAACTACAAAACCTAACGCGTACTCAATGAACTCGATTCATTTCTCATTTTATAAGAAAGATTGGCGCCATTAGTATGCGGGAACATTCATACTTTGGCCATATCTCGATTTTAAAAACATGCTGACACTTATTTTTGTACTTGTGGAAGATTCCTTCTCATACGCTTAAAATACTCTCGAATAATGGTAACATTACCACTGTTGGTTTCCTTGAAAAGAGAGTTTTTGTGTTTTTGATAACTGCGGACTCTGCATAGGTTTAAAAACTTCCTGCCTGTGAGTACCAAGAAGCTGCTTGTGCAGGCTTTAATTTTTCCTATTATAGACTAAGCTGATGTGTGCACTACCAACATTTCCCAGGCTTCCCTAAACAGACTCGATCGTATATTAAATAATGCCAAACGCTTTACTTTCGGCTTGCGTAAATTCGATCACGTCTCAGGTTATCGTTACCAACTCCAATGGCTGCCTGCACGTCAACGCAGGACTATTAGAATTCTCTGTAAGTACTCTCTTCTCTATTTTGTTTGATCTCTCTGTTCCAGACTACCTTAAGTCCAAATTCAGTTTTGTCAACCCCCGTCCCGGGTGTGAGCTTCGCTCCTCCCAGTCTCTTAAGCTTCTAGTACATCCTCCCCATAGCGGTTATCTCTCTTCTTCTTTTACAATCCAGACTATTTGTCTCTCCCCATAGCGGTTATCTCTCTTCTTCTTTTACAATCCAGACTATTTGTCTCTGGAATGCACTTCCCCTGACAATAAGACAAGCCCCAAGCAAGTTCGTTTTCAAACGCTTGCTTCACAAGCACCTGCTGGATCATGACCAGCGTGAATGAGTTTTTTCCCCTTTGCGCGTATGCATTATAATATATACGTATGTTAATTAGTATGTATATATATTGGTATTTGTGAAGTTTATGTAGCATATATTGAAGTATATTTAAGTAGGTACAAATAAGTTATAGGATAAATCAGCAAGTTTTCTCTTACAGCACCCACTTTAGCGAATTTCTGTTTGGGCCTATGGTTGACTTGTAGAGAATGCCTTGAGGCATTAAGTCCGCCATTTGTACTTATTTTTACTTTGCAATGAAGTTTAAATAAATAACTAAAATTCTTGGGTGTATATTTAGATGCACCTATCTGTAGTAATGTTTGTTACAATTGCAGTTATTTTGCATAGTTTATGACCAAATACCAAACAATATAAAATGTACATTATTTTTGGGAAACTTATCCCAAACCTAATGTACCATCGGGTTCATAATTGCATATCCAATTTATACGTAAACGTACAGTACGTAGGTACAGTAAACGTGATGCTACAAAAAAAACGTATTACATCCTAGTAACTATTTTTATGAGTATTTTTTTAGTATTAACTCAATTCCGGAAAATATTATAGGGCAGATGCCCCGGTTGTGGCCACTGTGCCGGTTTTGGCCATTTTCAAAATTACTAAGGCATAGACAAATTTACAAGTCTATGGTTTATAGAGTTGATATAAGAGTAAATTATGGCAGCACAGATGGCCCTGTCATCTGTCATGTATCAGTTGTCAGCGTAGCACTATCTATGTGGCTGCTAAAGTGTTTAATAAGTTACCCGTAGAAATTAAATCACTCAATTACTTAAAATTTCTGACAGCACTTAAAAAACATGTTATTGACTTATGCCCCTACAGCTTAAGTGAATATTATAATATTGGTCACTGTTAGTTAATAAGTATGTATATATTATAAAATGTTAGTTCATATTTACATAAATATGTAGCTACACCCACTGGATAAAATTGTATTGATACTATCTGTATTGCTTAACATCATTATGTACACATACAATTTATGGCTAAATAAAAAAATAAAATAAAAATAAAATACCATGGAAAAAAATGGCCAAAAGTGACTCTTGGGCTTTTTTTTAATATTTCTCAAAAGAAAAAAAGATCAGAATCTTAACAGCGAAAGTTCATATAAATATAGTCATACATATTTTATTGAATTTAAACTTTCGTGAGACATAGTAACACTGTATAAGTTTAAGACTCATTAAATAAATATTTTCATCATTCCTTATTGATACAAAATGACAGACGTCTGAATAAACAAACTCTCCTTAAAGTGGCCCAAACCGGGGCATTAGCCCTAATATTTTTAGATGATCGTTTTCAGAAAAAATATTAGCCATTTTAAAAATTGTTTTCCTAGTACCTGCACTCAATTTTCTACTCTTTAAAACAATATATTATTTTTAATTAGTAGGTACAGTTGCCATCAAATATATCGGAGAGGCCAAGGTACTCAAAAATATCTGATCATACACTTTATCGCCTTGACAATAGAGGCGTTGTTCAGATATTTGTGACCACCTTGCCCGCTACGATATATCTGATGGCGATCACGCGAGTCGTTTTGTATGCTCAATCTAATATGTACAATACGTTGTGCCGTTTATTCCCACCAATAGTTGTGCGTACCTTGGCGAGCCAACTGCTCAAACTACCAGTGTAACATGACCGCGAAATTCGTAGCAATGCAGCACACTTATACTGGTTTATTTTCTACTGCTCACCCGTACTAGGTCAGCAGTTGGAGTTCAAATGTCATTCCCTGTCTATGTTTAGTAGATATTAGCGCAATCTAGTAACGAGTAGCTGTATTATGATGTGGCTTTGTAAGCTAAGTTCATTATCAGAACAAAACCTAATATGTCACATATTTTTTCATAACAATTTAAACCGAGAATCCTGGCTGTTAAAGTCGATTTCCTATTTAGAAATAACTATCGGTAATATCGTCTTGGCATCGAAAACTGTCAACTAATAAGTTTTATTCGAGCGCCTGATTAATTACAAACAGTTTTCACAGATCAGATTAAAATAAACTGCAGGCGTCCGGTATAAATGCATTTAACTTCAACCTGCCTCTTTTCCCCCCCACTGCGACAGCTTCCACGTTATATTCCAATTACATACATCAAATGCCACGATATCGTACTAAAGCAAGAACTCTCAGTATTGCGTCGTTCCCTAGATTTATAAACAACTTTACTGGTTTGCTACTCTTGAACCCCCCGGCTTAAAGCTGCCAGATTGCCAGATTAGGTAATAACAATAGTATAGCAGTCTAACTATATCAATTTCGTTGCTCTCATTATTGTGTCATTCCTGCCGTGGCCAGCTCTTAGTCCATAATTTAAGTCCACAGTGAGCAACAATTCCACCCCCATTTTCACCCCTTAAAGGATGATATCTGGGATAAAAACTATCCTATTTCCTTCTTCGGGACTCAAACTATCTTCATACCAAATTTCATCTAAATCGGTTCAGCGTGACTAGTTACTTCGTCTGCGTGGAATTGATATTCGCTATTCGGAATTAAAAAACGCCTTCGTAAAATCGAATAGCAAACTATAATTTAGCGCATATACTAATTTAAGTCCACAGTGAGCAACAATTCCATACAAACTTCCACCCCCATTTTCATAAACTATCCTATTTCCTATAAAACCCGGGATAAAAACTATCATATTTCCTTCTTCGGGACTCAAACTATCTTCATACCAAATTTCATCTAAATCGGTTCAGCGTGAAAAGGTAACAGACAGACAGACA
This sequence comes from Pammene aurita, assembly GCA_947086415.1. NCBI lineage: Eukaryota > Metazoa > Arthropoda > Insecta > Lepidoptera > Tortricidae > Pammene > Pammene aurita. The sequence continues at coordinate 6,650,288 of OX352314.1, read as the reverse complement.
CACTTATAATAATTAGTATGAATGGATATAATTTACTTCATATACCGATAGATATTGCCTTTAAAAAAATTGGATAGTATTTTTAATAAGTAGTATTTGACATATACATGAAGTAAAACATTCTGTCGCGGTTACCTAATAAGAGCGCCCTACAGGTCGGAAGTTCAGAAACCCTTAGTTAACTAGACACGTATTTCCCTAGTAGAGTACCTAATTCATAGTTTTGAAGTCACATGAATGACTTGAACCCTAAAGATTAGCTGCCGCATTCTTTTAAAAGAACAAAGGGTCTGTCTATGAGAACGAATATAATTGCAGAGCACTTGTGTACGTAATTGTACAGTGGCTCAATTCCAGGCTGTGTTCGCGATGATGCGCGCTCTAGCGGGTCGAATACGAACCAGTGAGTGTGTACCTTGGAACGAATCCCCCCCCCCCCCCCCCCTGAATCGCAGACTTTGTATACTACGGGCGCCATATGGACCGCGAGGAAGGGCGCCATAGGGACATTGTGTCCCCCCCCTGAACGAAACCCTGGATCAGCGCCTGGAACAAACCTATTTAGAATGCGACAATCTTAAGTTGCAATGAGGAAGGCAACTGTCAATTTGTTTGTCTATGTTATATGTCAAATCTCTTAAAAAAGGACCATCGTACGCAGCGCGATTTAAAGTTCATTAAGCCAGCTGTCATTCCATATAAAACTAGTAGTCCGCCTCTCGCTACTTCCTTGCAAAGGTGACCAATATAACAAGACCCTTATGATGATTTTTTCGCGCCTTCTAGCTCCATGACCCCTTGGTCGATCCTGCTCATATACAAACTCTCAAATTATATGTATCTCCGCTACAACTCCAACTAATTTCATGAAGATCAGAAAAGCGTTACTAAAGTTATCGCAGAACAAACTCTCAAAATTAAAAAGCCATCGAAATGCCGAGACGTCCCACTAGCCAGAAGTTGTTTGTAAGAACTTGCTTCGCTTACGCTCTGCTCGTTCGATAAGGACCATTGTACGCAGCACCATCTATGATGACTTTTCACCGGCTTTCCCGATTCAAGAATGCTTTTCATTTTCGACACAGACGAAATAAAGTCAATTATGTAAAGCAGTGGACAATCGTTAAATCCTCGTATTGTGGTCCTTAAAAAGTTTAAAATGATGTGGACGGAAAAAAATCGTGTGAAAACCGGACTAGTCCCAGTAAGGCCGGTTAACTTCCCCTGGGGGTGGAAAAATAAAATGAAATGGAAATGAAAATTCTTGTAATTGGGTTACCACTAGTAGTCCGCCTCGAACTCAGAACTCGCGATTTAATTGCAAACAAGCTGACCAATATAACAAGACCCATGTGATGATTTTTTCGCGCCTTCTAGCTCCATAACCCATTGACCGATCCTGCTCATATACGAACTCACAAATTTTATGTATCTCTGCTACAACCCCAACAAATTTCATAAAGATCAAAAAAACGTTACTAATGTTATCGCGGAACAAACTCTCAAAATCAAAAAGCCATCGAAATGCTGAAACGTCCCAGTAGCCGAAGTTGTTTGTAAGAACTCACTTCGCTCGTTCGATAAGCGAAACAGTCCGGTATATACTGACTATACTGCACTGAACTATGTTACTTCTGAAACTTCGACTCGGTAAGCATTTCAAATTGGGCTGCCTTTCAACAATTAAATTGGTATTTCACAACCTCGTATGGTGTTCCAGTAGGTAATAGTAAAATCGACCTTGCTGTATGTACTTAAAGTCTATAATAGAATTGTAGTTTTGAGTTTGATGAGTAGACAAGGTTGAGAAAATAATTAGAACTGGGCCGCGTCTTGATTGTGATTATCGTGAATGATTTTAATGAATGGTAGCATCACGACTTTGATTGCTTGTAAACATATATGAGTATATCCGTATAGTAACGCAGCCTATAATGTTTGTGCTATGTTGTGTGTTTGTATTTGTAATCGAATTTTTAAAAACTCAAGTACATTTTTTATACCTCGCAGAACTCGCTGGATTTTCTTCATCATCTACTTTCCCACCAGTATTACCCGCGAGAAGAAATGCCTATCTATATTCAGTGACATGTAGCCATACGATAAATAAATAATAATACCACGACGGTGGCAAACAAGCGTACTGCATAAGCCTGATGGTAAGCAGGTACCGTAGCATATGGACGCCTCCAACTCCAAAGGTGTCGCATGCGCGTTGCCGACCCTTTACAAAAAGGAGGATACATATAAGAATTTGTAATTTTGTATAAATCGCTACTCAATCTCCAGGTTATGAACCCATCGGTTAGATAGACTAGAAGGTGTCGCATGCGCGTTGCCGACCCTTTACAAAAAGGAGGATACATATAAGAATTTGTAATTTTGTATAAATCGCTACTCAATCTCCAGGTTATGAACCCATCGGTTAGATAGACTAGATTTTTTTTTTCATTACTCTGTCTTGTTCTCTCCTTTGCCTGACCGGTTGAAATTTTTGCATGTCCTACATGTCTATGTAGAAACGACTTCGCAAAGCTGCTGGATCACCTCTGGAGGCAACACATATCTGTGGTTGGTTTATAGCCATCGCAGTCGATGTAGGCTGTAAACTACCTCCTAGACGCTGCAACTATCATATGCAAAGATACTGTGGCCAATGATGAGTCTATGTAATAGTACAGTAAAGATACGGTTGCGTCAAACATTAACTTATAATAGCCTGATTTTTCTATTATTCATTCTTATGGAATATTTATAGATATATATATGCAAAAATCCTACCAATATTTCACCCGGAAGTAGTTAAATAGGAAAAAAAAATGTGTATATTTTTATTTACAATAATATCAATTATTTTTATTTGTAAATATGACGATATTTAAGTCTTCTTTATGTTTAAAGCGAAAAACAAGAAACCGTGTCCGTGTAAAACCACATAAATAACAAAATGTACGGCGCGGGCGATATATATCCTAATTCGTTAGAAACAAATAGTAATAATTGGTAGTTTGTTCTTACACATTTTAAATGACTTAGAAACGCTTGTTGTATGTTTGTACATATTTGTGGCGGTTAGCGAATAAGGATATTTTGTAGGATTTCATTGCGTAAATAATACTTGTATCATGATATATCCGTTACACTAAAAATATTAGCTATTATTAATTATTTCCAATTCCCCATACTAGCCGCCCGTAAAATGACTGTAGTATAAGGCCTAGGTACCTTGCCACGGACAGAAGCGGTTGTTTAATAAATCGTTAGAGAAAAATTAATCAAACACAAGTGGCCTCACGTTACTCAATTGTTTAACGAGAATTGCAGTTGTAGCAGATCTATTAAACGTGATGAATCTTATATGATTCAATCGAGATCTATGATAAAAGATATCTCAATAGGTTAGTCTTAATTGGAATAATCGATTATAGCAATAATAGATAGTTAAGCACTTAATTAAATCATTTGTTTAAAACCGAATCCTTTAGAATGCAGTTAAAATATTACCTACATTAAAAACCTTAAATCATATAGAATCAGAAAACATATTTAATAAATCCATATCCAAAAAATTCAACACACATTGAAAAAAAAAAAACAAGTGCAACTAAGATGCATTTTACCTTAGTTGCTAGTTGCTAATAAAATGTTTGGAATAAAATATATTTATTAAGTTAGATATATTTAACTTTTACTAAGTTCCCTTAGCTTCAATAGACAATATCTTATTAGGCGATCTTATTACGCTCATATGCAGTCAAAATGCGTGTTACATTAAATAAGATCTTCATTGAAACAAACATTTTACCGAAACACCGAATTAGTTATCTTTACGTTAATACATTTTGTTATATTCCTTTTATTATTTTATGGTTTTTCGTAATGGGACGTTGTAAAAAGTAATAACTTAGAAGGATAAGTACATTAGTTAAATGGTATCCATATTTTCCTCAAGTATTTATGTACCTAGAAGATTATTAAATACAGTTTCCGGGATAAGTTAGCATTAGTATGTTATTAGTTGCTTACTTATAGTATTATATTATGTTTTTCTACTATATATATATATATATATATATATATATATATATATATATATATATATATGGTTGATTTCACTTGAGATATATTATTTGGTGTAAATTAATAATATTATTAAAGGACTGAAGTAAAAACAATTTCGTCCCTTATTAAGTCGGTTCAAGGGTGACATAAAATACCACCTTAGGCTCAAATTGGCGATCTATCCATCGATAAACCACACACAATGAACGCACAATCACGTCACAGACAAGAATGCACTGTCGATCCTTAAACAATCACAATAGCACTGCACTAAAGATCCATACCATAGATCATTGATCGCGGCTGTCTGCGCGCGCGGCCGGCGGGCGACTGCTGGAAGTAAGATTGTAAACAGTGAGCAAATGAGACGGAGATGTTGTATGTTATTATATTCTGATGGTTTCCGGTAGGAGATTGTAATCTGGAGTAAAATAAAACAAGAGGATTGAAAACAGGTTACTTTTTATGGAGTCCGTATAAAGTGATCACTTTCTTCTTGACTATTGGGGATCAATGTTCTGCGTCCGTAGGAAACACCTTAGACAACCCTACACGTGATCCCTGGGTGGTGCCACAGACCATATAACTAATACAGACGCCCAAACTCCATAGTCCCAAGCGATCCCGTCCTAAGTATCCAAGAACGGTATCCAAACTTTAGTTCATAAAACGCTAAACAGATGACGGCACCGATCTATTAGGAAATTGATGTTGCGGTTGCGACATCTATTATATCTACAACACACATTAGCTACCTGTTACTTATACTAATATATTTAAGTGTCACTAGATGGCGTTTTACAGGCGCCCAGATATGGTATTCAAATAATGTATATTTATAGCCCTCGTTAGGTAGGCAGGTACTGCACCTAGAAAAGACACGGTAGTAAAGTAGACGGCCAAGTTCGCACAGTAAAAATACGACACTACTATCGGTGGTTACAAGATAATTATGCATTAATTATATAAAGATTGTAGGACCAGTATTCGCGGTATATATTCCTCTTTTCGTATTTGGTGCACAATAAAGAATGTTTATTATTATTATTTTCTCTCCTCTATCCCCTTCCCCCTCTCCCCCAGAACTTTAGTGGTTATCCATACGTGCATGCGATGCAAATGAAAGAAACCGCGCTACTCGCTAGTAGGTATACGATCTCTACATCAGAATGCCACCTTTATAATTCATAATAGCTTGGAAATTATACCACGACGGTGGCAAACAAGCATATGGCCCGCCTGGTGGTAAGCAGCTACCGTAGGCTATGGACGCCTGCAACTCCAGAGGTGTCACATGCGCGTTGCCGGTCCTTCACAAAACGGAGGACTCACTGTGTTGACGGCTAAAGGAACAAGAGGGTCCCTCATCGTCAACACACTGGGTCCTCTTTGAGCTTAGCTTATGTATAAGTATTTTTAAATCGATTAGTAACAAAACCATTGGTAATTTGGTACTGGTCCATTTTATTATTATTATTAACACTTAATACTCGTACATGAAAACTAAGAAGGTTTGAAAATACTCTAGGTGCATATAATATCATTTTAAATGTCACACAGCCTGAATGAAAGTAAATCAAGACTTGGCCATTTTTAACGTAGGTAGGTACCTACGCAGGTGCGTACTGACCAGAAATAAAGACAAATGTGAATCCGGTTATATTTACACATTCACTGGCCTACGTAGCTAAGATGATTTAACAAACCAGTATAAGAGCGCTCCTCGACTACGCATAGTTGTCATAAAACTATAGTTCAAGTTACAGTGGCTACTCGAAAACTTGACTCGGCTGTGCTCACACATGTGATCAAAATAACTGAGGCGCAGAATGGGACTCGGGACTTCGGGAGAGTCGATAGGCCCGCTTATAGGTGTCATACTTACTTTATGGTGTCATGCTACACACGACGGCAAGTCACAGTTGTAATGTAAGTAATCTACAGTAGTCAATTACCGATTACTCTTAGGATTTTAGAGTAGGTAACTAACTTCAGGGCTAGAACCGTGAACCACTTCAAAGATAATAGATAAAAAAAAAGGTGAAAGATATTTATTATCCGTTCGTCGAATATGCAAGAGCTATAGAGACAGATTCGCGGTAGGCCCGCAGGTGTCAGGCCATAAGCTTGGATTTGACAAATGTTTAATTTTAATTACGTTTTCAGTACTAGTTAATTATATTTTTGCAACATGTTATAAATTCTTAGTTAATTTTATTTTATCAGATTATATTTAAAATTATGTATTTAGTTGTCTAGATAGGAACACATTATCTTCATATAATGACACTAGGTAATAAATTTATATTATTGACAATATAAAAGCACTACTTAAGTATTTGTGCGTTTTTAAATATCTGATACCTGTAAAATTGTACCTAACGCAATTGTACTGCTTAATGTTCTATTCTTGTTTTATATTTTCGAAATGTTAAATTATACTCATAATAAATCATAATGGATTCTGGTATTCGAAGAGCATAACATAAATCAATGATTAAAAAAATAACCTACGCTACCTAAAACAGTACCTAGACTACCTAGTAGGACACACCTAGTTATACCTAGTTACTTACACAGATAAAATATAAATTTGGTCCAATAAAACCCATCCATATATCTAGGAAAACCTACGTCGGAGCAAGCATTGCGTACCAGAAAAATATCATAACTAACGTAAGGTCAAAGATTCAATGTTTTAAACCCAAGGTCAAATCTGACTTTTCACACGTTCGACGCTACACCGCTCTCATAAATTTGTTCATTTCACGAAATATATGTGTCAAAATGCCGTCTTGTGTCTTGCGAAAGTTTAGGAATAATACCAGAAACACAAATAAAGGCAAAGGTGCAACCTTAGAGCATTCAACCAACCGGAGTGGCCATTGACAGGTGTTTCCCTCTACCGAAAATATATGACCAGTGGTCATATTTATTGTATGGACTGACGTTTATCTGACGTGGCTATTTGTACGTTACGTACGAATAACCATACATTTAACGTTCCCCTCCCCCGTAAAAATCGGCAGACTTTTTGGATAGAAAATAACAAACATGGCCGCTCCGGTTGGTTGAATTCTCTAAGGGTAGTAAAATATTTTCTCTTGACAAAAATATGCAGTGCGAAGCGATCAAAACGAAAATTGCATGCAAGACAGAGTAAGTAGTGTTGGCAATTATTGTGAGAAAAGTGCTACTACTTTCTAGGTACCGCGCCGTGGCGGCCTTGTGGCGTGTTGTTTGTGGCCATTCAATTTTAGACACCTGCTTGAACCGTGTGGCGGTTCACATAGGGATCATCTATTGATGGACGTAAAGAAACGCGAATAGCTCGGCAGCGTCAACAGACTTGATAAAAGATAAAGATAATGTTTTATTTTAAATACGAGTTCAATGTAAAATATTTCAGGAGAACTATTATATTCATGCTTATTTTAGTTGTTGATTTTATGATCCTGTCTAAAAAGCAGATTATTTCGATTTCGATCCGAATGATTTGATGAAGATTTTAAATTTGTACTGTATTTAATTTAATGTTAAAAGAAATAATTATTAACCATTAACTTAAAAAAAAATTAAAGTCAGAAAAATAATAGTGGGAGGTAAATTTTATTATTGATGCTACTCATGACATCGATGATGACATCGACATAAAAAAGGTATCAAGTTAAATATAATTGTTTGTATAATGTAATAAAGCCTGGCAAGATTCTATTTGGCCAAATATTAGAGAGAATATCGCAGTGTAAGTAATTAGTTTGCTGACCGTATTTACGCATGCGTTAGTGTGCGCATGTCGCCGTCTTAAGGACGCACACATTTAAAAATGATACTAAATGTTTTCGCTTTGAGGGCGGCACATTTAACCTTTTGTATCGATGTTAATTCGATATCTAATTATTGCTAAATTATTTTTTATGTATATTCTAACTTCGTGACACATTATATTTACTTTTAGATGCGTATTTTATTGGTTTTTGTGCAGCGCCATCTACCGCGGCTTGGTCGTTGTAGTTAAAGCTTTCGTTATTATATTTACTATGGTGTTTTGTGTTTGGCTGGTTTGGTGGCGCTGTTACTTGTAATTGTTATTTTTAGCAGTCCGTTTTTTTTTTTAAATAAAGCATGTAATTTGTATGAAAGACGATGTTTGCATTCAAAGAATAATATTTATAAATGATTATTGTACATTTACTGCTAAAATTGAAGAATAAATTTTGCAATACTCTCGATCGATACACGTAGCGCCATCTATTGATATTTTGTGAACATTAATTATATGATGTTCTAAATGGGAGGGCATGGTAGTAGCGATGCGTCAAAAATATCCCAAGAAAAGTCGGAGCTAATTTAGCTTTCGTTTTCCTCTTGACCTGTAGGAAAAGTCTTCAAATTCTTGATAAATCAGTATGTGAATTGAATACTGACTTTATTGTCAATTGCAAAAGGGTTTTTTATGTATTTATGACCTATTGTATTACATTACAGAGTTACTTGATTGATCAACGTATACATACTACTATGTTGGCTACGTAGACAAACACAAGTGCCTTCAGTATTGTTTAGTTTATTTTAGGTGAAAGGCACCCGGGTCCTGCTGTGGGTGGCGCCTCCACGGGAGTAAACAAACGAAACGGATTAACAGAAGCACATGGATCAGTCATTGGAGTATTTTGCTTTACAAAAGGTGGAGTACGAAATGTTTTAAGGTAGCCTACAGGGTGGTTATTAAATATCTAGATTTTAGACCTTGAGGGGGGAGAGCGATGGCCGGTTTAAAGGTGCCAAAATTCAGTTTTTTAACCTGACGCTTAAAGAGTTGTCAGTATGACTAAAGTGTCTATGGAACGTATAGAGAAGATAAAACTGTCTTCAATTTTTCCATACGACAATAGCTCTGTAAGTCTTACAAATAAAAAGATAGAATTTTTGGGCCCTTTTTATTCCTAAATCACAAAACAGATACTCCTATACTTACCCATCTCCACGAAATTCGCGTTTTACGGGACAACGGTAGCTTAGTTTCCTACGGGTCATAATACTTCTCGGGTCAGAGGTGAAGGGTTAGAATCAGTGGTAGTTTTTTCTCTCTGACGTTCATAAGTGCATTGTAATGTGCCTAAATTAAATAATAAATATCTTTTATAAAATGCAGCATAGCATATACAGTCGAATGCTGCTCATGACATGGCCCTACATGTACCTAAGCTGTGACTGTGACTCTGTTCCGTTTCCTTTACTCACTTGGTGCGACTGAGTTATTAGCTGTGGTAGTAAATCGGTTAGGCGTCTAATTTATTGCTCCGCTGTCGGGAAATTGATTTAGTTTGGGCTCTGAGGCTCTGAAATAGTTCTTTGGTACTAGCGGACGTCAAAACATGGCAGAAAGCTTAAAGTTTATCTACAGTGTCACCAGAGTGTATTGTATGTAAATATGCGTTTGTATGAGGGTCAATCAACTTTTCGGAAACCAATTATCATTTACGATATTTAAACTTAGCAGACGACTTTAGATGACACTAATTACGAAGCGTTATGATTTACCGATCACACCTATTTAATTAAACACATCAAATGTTCCTACATTCTCAAATAAAACCGGTAACGCAGGAGAAAATGCACATTTTTAGGGTTCCGTAGCCAAATGGCAAAAAACGGAACCCTTATGGATTCGTCATGTCTGTCTGTCTGTCCGTCCGTATGTCACAGCCATTTTATAGTCCCGTCTCGTTGGCAATATTTTGAGGGTTAAGTTTCGAAAATTCTAAAGTCACTTATTATTGAAGTTGGAAATACAGTGTGTACATGAGAATCTTTCAGTGCGTTTTGTGTCATATTCAATTGGTGCTTTTTTTGTAATTCAATAATTTGAGGTTAACTTTTTTAGCTTGCCATAACTTGAGTAAAAGAATATTAGAGTTAGAAAATATAACTGTTTTGTATTTAGAACAGTTTTATTGTTGTACAAAACTAGTTTGTGTCATTTACGTCGAGTGCAATTTTATATAGTATGACAACGCTAAAAAACTACGTATAAAAAATTAGAGTTCATAAAATAAGGATTAACTATATCATCACCTCAAAATATGTCAATAAAATCAATATGTGTCAAATTAAGCAATGAAAATTTAAGTTTCTTGGTAATTTCGTATTTTTAGGCTGTTATCGTTTTAATAAATTATTAAAGTCATCAGAGTTCACATTCTAATAATCAAAAAGGGATTTTAAAGTAGATATTTCAATTTGTGTCACTTTCATCAATGATATTTCGTCTAAAATTAAACAGAAACAATATTTGCGTTCAGAGGAAATTTTCTTAACTATAGCGCGTGACCTTGATGGTACGCCTGTTCGGCTTACTTCTGTAATGACCACTAGAAGGAGACCCCCGGCTCGCTTCTTAACAAGCTAATCCATGGGTCAACCAGGCGCTGGCATCTTAGCTGTTACGATGTAGGTACTTGCTCACGGAGGCGCGCGCGGGGTGATAAAGCTGACATACTCGACAAAGGAACTGAGCGGAGGAGCGAGTCGCGGGAAGCCGGCGAGTAGGGCAATGAACTCGTGCGTGTCTCGCCAATACGTACCTTTTTGAGCGGTAGCCGCTTTGTTTGTGTTTTGACTAGACTGTTGAGTACATCTTCGAAGTTTTCAAGCATCGTGAATTACGGGGAGACAACGCAACGTAATATTTTTATTTAGTTCTGTTTTATTGGAACGAAGTTCCTTATCGGACGGTTCGCGGATGGGGGGCTAGGCGAAAAAAAGTCACGTGACCGTCACGAAAAAGCATTGAGAAACATGTGAAATGGAATGAAATAAAAAAAATGAAAAATAAAATAAAGTGAAGTGAAAGTGAGAAGTGACAAAGTGAAAAAAGTCAAGTTAAAAAATTTCTATAATATCAAAAATTTCAAAAATCTCAAAAATCTCAAAAAGCTCAAAAATCAAAAATCTCAAAAATCTCAAAAAACTCAAAAATCTCAAAAATCTCAAAATCTCAAAAATCTCAAAAATTTCAAAAAATTCAAAAACGACTAAAATTACGAAAAAGTCAAAAATTAAATAATATTACTTCGTGCGTTCTAACCGAGTGTTCCACGACACTATCGTATTTTTTTTTACTTTTGTTTTATTTTTGTTTTTTCTTTTCGTCTGTATTTTGTCATTTTGTATTGATTCTGTTTTTATTCCGTTTATTTTGTTTAATTGTATTCCTATTTTACTCTTTTTTTTTATACCACAACGTGGCAAACAAGCATACGGCCCGCCAGATGGTAAGCAGTAGCATATGGATGCCTGGAAAACCAGAGGTGTCACATGCCCGTTGCCGACCCTTAACAAAAAGGAGGAACAAGTTCAGAGTTCATTACCTCGGCCATTTTTAGGGTTCCGTACCTCGAAAGAAAAAAACGGAACCCTTATAGGATCAATTTGTTGTCCGTCTGTCTGTCTGTCTGTCAAGCCATTTTTCTCAGGAACGCGTGGAGGTATCAAGCTGAAATTTATATCAAATATTCAGGTCTATTGTCCCTTAGAGCTGTGAAAATATCAAACTTATAAGCTAACGCAATCAAAAGATACAGTCGTTTATGCTGCAAATTTTATAGTTTTTCGGCACTCGCAAAACCTACGGGGTACTTCCCGTGAACTCAGAAACTTGAAATTTGGCACAAAGCAATGTCATATAGCATAGACAATGGAAAAATTACAAAAAGTAGACATTTTTAGTAAAATCATACAAAAACATATTTTTTTTAAATTTTAAACTTACTACCTTTTTCCTCGTAAACGCGTAGAGGTATTAAATTGAAATTCATGTCAAATACTCAGGGCTATAGGACCTTTCAGATGTAGCAAAACCAAACTTTTATGTCATCCCAATCAAAAGAAGCCGTGCCGTAGCGTGGAAAGGACCCAAAGGAAAAAGAAAACGGGGAAAACCATTAAGAAGGTGGGTCGACAATATAAAGGACATAGCGGGAGACAAATGGCAAACAAAGGCAAAGGATAGGAAACAATAGTTAAAATTGGAGGAGGCTTTTACCCTACAGAGGGGTTCTCATTTGAAATAAATGTAAGAAGAAAAAAAAACTATGAATCAATTAATTAAATATTTGTCATAATTATTAATAATAAAATTAAATCATAATAATACTGTAATGACTACATAATATATAAACTTTTTGTTATTAATTAATAATATGCTTACTGTTGTAAAATGAAATGTATATTTATTAATATATTTTTTTTGTTGCACGTAAATGAAAAAATGTTATGCTGCATGTAAAATGTGAGAAAAATAAAAGGCTTATTTATTTATTATTATTATTATTATAATCAAAAGAAATAGCAATTTAAGTCGCATATTTTGAAACTGAGTACTCGCAAGAAACTCAAAACCTAAAGGGTACTTCGCGTAAACTCAGAAACTTGAAACTTGGCACGAAGAAACTTCATATAGCACAGATAGAGGAAAAATTACGAAAAGTAGACATTTTTAGTAAAATCATACCAAAAATATTTTTTTTAATTTTAAACTTACTACCTTTTTCCTCGTAAACGCGTAGAGGTATTAAATTGAAATTAGTAATAAACATACTACAACTTTTGCTTGTTATAGGTTTGTACGAAACCCTCGGTGCGCGAGTCCGACTCGCACTTGGCCGGTTTTTTGATTTTAGAGCAAAGTTTTTTAAATAAAACACGCTTATTTTAGCGTATTCTATATGGAAAAATCATAAAAAGGACATGTTATAATGACGTCCCGTCGATATTTTTTTTTCGAAATCCATATAATATATAAGTTCAAAGTCCATTATCACGGCCATTTTTGATTTGAGAGAAAAGTTTTTTAAATAAAACACTCTTATTTTAGCGTATTCTATGGAAAACTCATAAAAAGTACATGTTATAATGACGTCCCGTCGATGGTTTTTTTTCGAAATCCAAATAATATATAAGTTAAGTCCATTATCTCGGCCATTTTTGATTTGAGAGAAAAGTTATAATGACGTCCCGTCGATGGTTTTTTTCGAAATCCAAATAATATACAAGTTCAAAGTCCATTATCTCGGCCATTTTTGATTTTAGAGAAAAGTTTCTTAAGTAAAACACGCTTATTTTAGCGTATTCATAACGGAAAAATCATAAAAAGTACACGTTATAATGACGTCTCGATATACAAGTTCAAAGTCCATTATCTCGGCCATTTATGATTATAAAGAAAAGTTTTTCAAATAAAACACACTTATTTTAGCATACTTTATATGGAATAATCATAAAAAGTACACGTTTTAATGAAGTTCCGTCGATGGTTTTTTTTCGAAGTCCAAATTATATACAAGTTCAGAGACCATTATCTCGGCCATTTTTGATTTTAGAGAAAAGTTTCGTAAGTAAAACACGCTTATTTTAGCGTATTCTATATGGAAAAATCATAAAAAGTACATGTTATAATGACGTCCCGTCGATGGGTTTTTTTCTAAATCCTAATTATATACATGTTCAACGTCTATTATCTCGGCCATTTTTGATTTTAGAGAAAAGTTTCTCAAATAAAACACCCTTATTTTAGCGTATTCTGTACAGAATAATCATAAAAAGTACACGTTATAATGACGTCCCGTCGATGGTTTTATTTTGAAGTCCAAAATATATACAAGTTCAAAGTCCATTTATCTCGGCCATTTTTGATTTTAGAAAAAAGTTTGTCGAATGAAACACGCTTTTACATATATACAAGTTCAAAGTCCATTATCACGGCCATTTTTTATTTTAGAGAAAAGTTTCTCAAATTAAACAAGCTTATTTTAGCGTATTCTATACAAAAAAATCATAAAAAGTACACGTATAATGAAGTCCCGTCGACGGTTTTTTTTCGAAGTCCAAATGATATACAAGTTCCATGTCCAATCGGCCATTTTCGATTTTAGAAAAAAAAGTTTTTAAAATAAAACACGCTTATTTTAGCGTATTCTATACGGAAAATCATAAAAAGTTCAGGTTATAATGACGTCCTGTCGATAGTTTTTTTTTCAAATAAAAATTATATACAAGTTCAAAGTCCATTATCTCTGCCATTTTTTATTTTAGAAAAAAGTTTCTCAAATAAAACAAGCTTATTTTAGCGTATTCTATACGAAATATCATAAAAAGTACACGTTATAATAATGACGTCCCGTCGATGGTTTTTTTTCGAAGTCCAAATTATATACAAGTTTCATGTCCAATCGGCCATTTTTTATTTTGGAGAAAAGTTTTTCAAATAAAACATGCTTATTTTAGCGTACTCTATACGGTAAAATCATAAAAAAATATGCTATATAATGATGACCCATCGCGGGTTGTTTTTTCGAAGTCAAAATTATATACAAGTTCAGAGTCCATTATCTCGGCCATTTTTGATATTACAGAAAAGTTACTTGAGTAAAACACGCTTTTTTTAGCGTATTCTATACGGAAAAATCATAAAAAGTACACGTTATAATGACGTCTCGATATGCAAGTTCAAAGTCCATTATCTCGGCCATTTTTGATTATGAAGAAAAGTTTTAAAATAAAACACGCTTATTTTAGCATATTCTATACGGAATAATCATAAAAAGTACACGTTATAATGAAGTCCCGTCGATGGTTTTTTTTCGAAGTCCAAATTATATACTCAAACTCAAACTCAAACTCAAACTCAAACATTTATTCAGTAAGTAGGCCACAAGGGCACTTTTACACGTCAAAGTAAAAGAGAGAGAAAAAAAAATCAAACTACACCGGTTCTAACCCTACACCTCTGACCCGAGAAGAATTATGTCCGGCAAGAAACTCGGCGGGACTTATTTTTTCAAAACAACAGTACATCAAAACTAAACAATACATATAGTGCGTTGTTCTATAAGAAAACATATCAAACCAAGGTTAGATTAACCAACAATAGGTTATAGTTTAAGAAAAATACCAAAGAAAAAAGATGAGTCCAAATCTGACTATTGAAAATAAATTACATACAAGTTTGATATACTTTCTTACCTGAACTGTGTCTTCTACATAAATTTCCAAATTATAATAATCCATCATCAACAGTTAGAAACAAACTTTGAATTTAAATAATATAAAAAAAAGTACTTAAGTGATTCTAGTATACAATAAACATACTATTTCTAAATTATACTTAGAGATGTATAAGGTCTCCAAGTGTCTTGAATAAAAAAATATGGATAATCAAGCACCGAATGTTGTGTCTAAAGCCAATTAAACTAAAATTAAATATGATTAATAAAAAGTTACGTAAATGTGTTGCCCCAGTTAGCCTAAACAGACCGGTCTCCACAAACAGCACCCGTTCACGAGTATGACGCATATCTCAGCCATCGCCTCCCTCAACCTTTCTTCGGGAAAGTGGCGACCCGATCAACGACGCCACCATAAGCAGAGCCTTTTAAGCGAGCATGACATGTTCAAGCTGGCGGGCTTTATTAATTAATAAAAACTAGCCATGTTTAGTCTGGTGAGAAACAATATTCTGTGCTCGTATTTTACATGCGTGAACTAAATTACAATATAAAAGTGACATAGAGATGTACATGTCTCTAAGCGTCAGGATCATTAAATATATATCTATACATATAAATATTTGCGAATGCAAGACTTAGAGATGTATAACGTCTCTAAGTGTCCAAATACTAAATAAAAACAAAATAAAATAAAAATGAAAAACAGGTAATACTGGACACTAGTAAAGCTGCTTCATAGAGTAATGTACCTAATAATTTCTCAATTTGTATTGTACTAACTATATCAAGCTACAGGCTTAAAGGCATCGTTATCCTCAATGAATTCCTTTAAAGTATAGTACTCTCTCCTCAACAAATAGCGCTTAACATAAGACTTGAATTTATTTAGTGGCAAATTCACTACATCAGCGGGGACTTTGTTATAAAAACGTGTACAGTTCCCAGCAAAAGACGTACGAACCTTACCGAGGCGGTGGCCAGGCTCAGCAATCTTATCTTTATTTCTAGTGTTATAGTTATGGATATCACTGTTGAGCTTGAATTTATGGATGTTTTTCCGCACATACATAATGTTTTCAAGTACGTATTGAGATGCTACGGTAAGAATATTTGCCTCTTCAAATTTTCCTCTTACGGATGCTCGACCGCGCATTTTATAAATGCCACGTACAGCTCGTTTTTGTAGCACAAATATGGTCCCAATATCAGCTGCTTTACCCCACAACAGAATTCCATACGACATAACACTGTGAAAGTAACTGAAGTATACCAGCCTGGCAGTTTCACTGTTTGTTAGATGGCTGATTCGCCTCACGGCATAGGCTGCAGAGCTAAGTTTCCCAGCTAGGGTAGCTATATGTGGATGCCATTGTAATTTCGAGTCTAAAGTGACTCCTAAGAAAACAGTTTGATTTTCGAATTCCATTATTTCATCATTTATTATAATCTTGCTGCTGTTAATCTGCTTGACGTTGGGAAGTGTAAATTTGATGCACTTCGTTTTCTTGGCGTTCAAAAGTAGGTTATTAGCCGTAAACCAATTTACTACTTTGGAGAGTGTACTGTTAATACTATCGAAGCTGTTTTCTTTTCTGTCCACTTTAAATATCAGAGATGTGTCATCAGCAAATAACACTATATCATGTTTATCTTGCACAATTTTAGGTAGGTCATTAATGTACACCAAAAACAGGAAAGGACCAAGTATTGAGCCTTGAGGCACTCCGAGTGCCACAGGGGACCCAGAAGATTGAGTTCCATTAATAACCACTCGTTGTGTTCTATCCGATAGGTATGATGAGACGAGGTTAAGGGCACCAGCTTTGATCCCGTAATGGCTTAGTTTTCTCTTTAGATTTTCGTGATCAACGCAATCAAATGCCTTCGATAGGTCACAGAATATTCCAACAGCATCTTGTTTTTTTTCCCAAGCGGCAAAGATGTGCTTAAGAAGAACAGCACCTGCGTCAGTAGTCGAGCGACCTCTGGTAAAACCAAATTGATTTCTGGCGAACAATTCGTTTCGGTTAAAATGTGACACAAGTTGATTTAGAATTAGTTTCTCGAAAACTTTGCTCAGTGCCGGCAGTATTGAAATTGGTCTGAAATTGCTTGGTTCTGTTCTCGATCCTGATTTGAACAAGGGGATGACTTTGCTGTGCTTCATTATGTCTGGAAATATTCCTGTATCAATACATTTGTTAAATATATCAGCTAAATGTGGTGCAATCGATTCAACAATGGAATGTAGAACTTTAACAGATAGGCCCCAAAGATCTTCAGTTTTCTTTAAATTTAGGGATTTAAATGTTTTAATAACTAAGTTCGGAGTAACATATGAAAATTTAAAGAAATCTGTACACTCTGCTATATTTGTTTTCAGTATTGCCTCAGCGACGTCAGGCGATGAATGAAGAGACTTTGTTGTTTCTACCGGTATATTAGAGAAGAACTGCTCAAAATGATCCGCAACTTCAAGGTCCGAACTCACTAAATTATTATTAATACGTAGGTTGTAGTGCGGATCTTTGATTTTACGTTTCCCAGTTTCATCGTTGATTACTTGCCAAACAGTTTTTACTTTATCCTTGGAATTTTGGATCTTTCTGGACAGATAATCAGCTTTAGCAGCGGCACACATCATCTTAAAAGATTTAGAAAAGTTCCTGACATAATCTAGGAATTCCGGACTTTTATTAATTCTTCTCAAGTCATATAAATCATAGAGCCGTCGTCTTTTCTCATGAATATCCGGCGTAGCCCAGTCGCTAAATTTCGTCTTGACCTTGCCTTGCACCTTCTTCGGAATGAAACAGGCATCAAATTCCCTTTTAATACAGTTAAACAACTCAATACTCATACGGTTAGGGTTTTCCTGGGTAAATGGAACATAACATAATTGTTTCGTGATATTCCGACTGAATAAATCTAATCGTCTTTCGGAAATTGGTCTGCACATAGTGACTTGTGGAATATCCTTAGTTTTTCCGCTAAAAGAGGCTTTTTGTCCACAGTGGTCAGAACTTAAGTTGTTTATTATAGATTTACTAGTCGCATCCTTGTTACTGAAAATGTTATCTATACATGTAGCACTGGTTGCTGTGATTCGTGTAGGCTCACAAAATAAATTTACTAAATTGTAGGATTTGAAAGTACTAAGTAACCTTACACACATGGATGAATCTTCAAGTAAGTTGATATTAAAATCACCACACACAATAACACTTTTATTACTACAAAAAACACTTGTAAGAACTTCATCTATCACTGACTCAAATGTGTTATAGTTTGCCAATGGAGGCCTGTACACGCATATAATTATAAATTCTTCTAACTCGACACAAGAAAGTTCAATATGGCGTTCCACAGACAATTCAACAATGTCTTTCCGATCCTTACTTTTTATATCATGTTTTACCATTATTAATGACCCGCCGCGAATGCAGGATTTTCTAAAAAATTTACTTACTACACTATGATTGTGGAAATTAAACATAAATTCATGACCTTTAAGCCAGTGCTCCGTTATACAGAGGATATCAATGTTCGAGTGTTGTACAAATAAATCAATTTCCAGTTGTTTACTGGTAAACCCTTGAATATTTTGGTGAACTAAGTACAATACATCAGTTTTACTACTTATGCTAGCATCACAGTTATGTTTAGGAACGGAGCCGGCTGGTGCACTCGTTGTCGTAGCAGTCAGTTTAAATTGATATCACCAGACGGCTGCCTCTCTAAATCTGAGCCCCTGCAGTATGAATCGGGATTCGTCTTAATAAAACTATCATCCGCCGTGCTAGTCACGACGGGGTCTACAATATTGTATGCTAACAGGTTAGCACAATCTATAAGACATCTTCTCGGAAGGTAAGTCCTATCATGGGGCATAATAAAATCCTCAATAAATTTATTTGTATCAAAATACGAAATCGTACTACTGTACAAAGAAAGATTATACAATACGGAGTTGTAAGAATATACCCTCTTATTTATATGACTCGACATTCTGTATGGTAAGGCACAGATAATTATTTTTACAGAATCTCGCTGGCCAATATCTGACAGGGTCTCGGATAATCTCAAGATATCTCGTTTAGTGCAATCTATACTATTTCCTAAAAACACTACAAGCGTGGAATCGCGGTCATACTCGCCGACCGATATACATTTGATCAGACGATCGAAGGAGGCGCCCGGGTGACAGTTGTTAAGGACGCCTCGCGACAAGCGCTCCGCCAGCAGCGCGCCGAGCCCGGCGCCCACCTCGTCTGTATATAGAACGGTGCGGCCGGGCGCAGGCGCGGGCGCGGGCGCGGGTGCGGGCGCGGGCGCGGGTGCGGGCGCGGGCGCGGGCGCGGGCGCGGGCGCGGGCGCGGGCGCGGGCGCGGGTGCGAGTGCGGGGACCAGCGGGGCGGGGCGCGCGCGCGAGAGTGGCGCCTCCACCGGGCACGGCGGCGGCGGAACCAGCTCGACAGGGCACGATAGCGATGGAGTGTGTTGGACTGAGCGCGACACAAGCGCGATACAAGTTCAAAGTCCATTATCTCAGCCATTTTTGATTTTAGAGAAAAGTTTTTCAAATAAAACATGCTTATTTTAGCGTATTCTATACGGAAAAATCATAAAAAGTACACGTTATAATGGCGTCCCGATATACAAGTTCAAAGTCCATTATCTCGGCAATTTTTGATTTTAGAGAATAGTTTTTCAAATAAAACACGCTTATTGTAGCGTATTCTATACAGAATAATCATAAAAAGTACTTGTTATAATAACGTCCCGTCAATGGTATCTTTTTTTGAAGTCCAAATTATATACAAGTTCAAAGTCCATTGTCTCGGCCATTTTTGATTTTAGAGAAAAGTTTCTCAAATAAAACACCCTTATTTTAGCGTATTCTGTACAGAATAATCATAAAAAGTACACATTATAATGACGTCCCGTCGATGGTTTTATTTTGAAGTCCAAAATATATACAAGTTCAAAGTCCATTTATCTCGGCCATTTTTGATTTTAGAAAAAAGTTTGTCGAATGAAACACGCTTTTACATATATACAAGTTCAAAGTCCATTATCACGGCCATTTTTTATTTTAGAGAAGTTTCTCAAATTAAACAAGCTTATTTTAGCGTATTCTATACAAAAAAATCATAAAAAGTACACGTTATAATGAAGTCCCGTCGACGGTTTTTTTTCGAAGTCCAAATGATATACAAGTTCCATGTCCAATCGGCCATTTTCGATTTTAGAAAAAAATGTTTTTAAAATAAAACATGCTTAGTTTTATTTGAAAAACTTTTCTCTAAAATCAAAAATGGCTGAGATAATGGACTTTGAACTTGTATATAATTTGGACTTCGAAAAAAAACCATCGACGGGACTTCATTACAACGTGTACTTTTTATGATTATTCCGTATAGAATATGCTAAAATAAGCGTGTTTTATTTTAAAACTTTTCTTCATAATCAAAAATGGCCGAGATAATGGACTTTGAACTTGCATATTATTTTAGCGTATTCTATACGGAAAAATCATAAAAAGTACACGTTATAATGGCGTCCCGATATACAAGTTCAAAGTCCATTATCTCGGCAATTTTTGATTTTAGAGAATAGTTTTTCAAATAAAACACGCTTATTGTAGCGTATTCTATACAGAATAATCATAAAAAGTACTTGTTATAATAACGTCCCGTCAATGGTATCTTTTTTTGAAGTCCAAATTATATACAAGTTCAAAGTCCATTGTCTCGGCCATTTTTGATTTTAGAGAAAAGTTTCTCAAGTAAAACACGCTTATTTTAGCGTATTCTATACGGCAAACTCATAAAATGTACACGTTATAATGACGTCCCGTCGATGATTTTTTTTCGAGGTCCAAATTATGTACAAGTTCAAAGTCCATTATCTCGGCCATTTTTGATTTTAGGGAAAAGTTTTTCAAATAAAAGACGCTTATTTTAGCGTATTCTATACGGAACAAATCATTAAAAGTACACGTTATAATGATACCCCGTCGCCATTTTATTTTTTAAGTCCAAATTAGTCCATGTTGTCAATCTTCAAAGTCCGGTAACTTCGATGTTTTTGGGTAAAAAAATGTTGCTTATAAAACTTGCTTATTTTAACACATTCTACAAAATAAAGTATGTGTCATAATGACACCATTCCAACCAAAATAGTCCAAATTGTACTTAACCTTCAGGGCCCCATAACTTCGAAATTATTGAGTTAAAAAAAATGTGTTAAAGAAAAGTTGCTTATTTTTATGTGTTATATACGATAAGTTAATAAAAACAGCCTTATTATGACATCACACTTATGAAAAATTTATTAAGTCCAGCCCGGCCCTTTGCTAGTCCAACCGAGAGGCAGATAACGATATTTCGATTTTCGCGTTTCACGATAGCCACTCTGTAAACAAACCGCCTTGATGTATATATTACATATTTATTAGTTACAAATTCCCTGTGACAATTTGCCAAAATACTGTTTAAATGGTAAACTAGGTTTACCGTGGCACACAGATCCGCCGTTGCAGTCCCTTATGGACTACGTTTACATTAATTATCCTTAACTTACTTAAGTTTTATATTATTGCTTTCTTTACCATGAAAAATAAAGAAGAGCGACTGAAAAATCGCTGTTTGTCTTTGTCGCACTTATTACTACTATTACTGTATGCATAGAGTAATAATAGAAAACAAACAAGCCGCTAGGCAGCCTGGTCGGCACATGAACCCCGCCTTACCCTTCCCCGCGCATGCCCTTTACGCAAAACAAGTTTTCATTCTGAAAAATAATAATAATCCATTGATTATAATGACACAAATTTCAAACATTGTTTCGATACGCTTTTATAAAAATATTGATGCAAACTTTAATAACTTTAATATTTTATTTTACTGTTAACAGGGGTCATACAAGAAAAAAAATTAAAGTAAATAAATATCATTGATTAATATGGCACAAATTTATTCAAATAATAGATACCGATATATTAGAAAGCACAGTACCTAATCGATCAACTCTAATTTTATATAGGCTTATAAAAGTCCACATATATGTGCTGATTGAACGTCAGTATTCCCATTGACGAAAGTGACACAAAACGCTTCCGTTCGTCAGTAACAACTTTGCTGTTACAGTGAAAAAACAATTTTGATCTCTAATTTTCTATTTAACGAATAATGTTAAAAAAAAGAAATGTTTAAGTGTCTACCTACGCAACAACCTAGGATGACACTAATTATTATTATTAGCTAAGTTGGATGGCCTGAACTCTGTATGCGAATAATAAGCATCTTTAATATTATCGAAACTTCATAATTTATCGGTACGGGTCTATTACTCGGAAACTATACGACGTATCTGAATAAAATTTACACATAAGGTGTATTTTGTATGCCGCTACTTAGTTGTTATGTGTTATGTAGTTAAATTTGAAAAAAAAAATATTTTGAGGGGGGCGCTCCATACATGTGACTAAATAAAATAAAAAATAACCAAATATCAACATGTGACACATCAATCGATGGGTCTTTAAAAATAACATTGAGGTTTCTTCGACCATTTTGTGATTAACTGAATATTTTCTGAAATAATCGCTTCGAAAGTCAGAAAAATTGTGTCCACAAAATTGTGAAAACAAAAATATGAAAAAATTGGAGCAGATGCGCCTTATCATATACTTTCTACGAAAATTGTTTTGAACATTATTGGTTTTGGTATTAGTTTGGTTCTTATTCCATTGAAGGTACGGAACCCTCCTATGCGTGGTCCGACACGCACTTGGCCGGTTTTCATACGAAACCTGGGGACAACGTGCTCTCATGCATTACTATACATAAATAATTAAAAAAAAAATATTTTCGTGAACATGTACACTGAAGTGTTGGCCTTAACAAACATGTAGATATAATTGTAAACAATCTATTAGTTTTTCTAAAATTTGATATTTAGTGGAGTATGTAAAAAAATGGCCCATTTCTAAAAGTTGATTCACCCATGAATCTATATGAACAGTCAAGGTCTGAAACATCGATGACATGTTTTAGACAAAAACATGGGTTCACGACCTTAATCCAATAAAAAATAAGTCGTAAATCGTAAACACATATTTGTGACGAATAATCGCATTAATATAAATATTATACCTTATCTGTCTGTACCAGTTAGGTTAGGCAGTCGGTATGAAGATATTATGGCTAACCACATACTGGTTGTAGGCTTGGTTGCGTGCGAATGATATGTATTATGTGATGTATTGAAGTACTTGTGTTATAACTATTTATATAGTATATACTGATACTATATAAGAATCCCACTTAAACCTTGCATAGATCGCAGTTTTGATGTTCTCACTAGAAATACCTTCACTATGGCAGATGTTTTGGTATGCGAAGTCAATGAGTACATACGGAGGGGAATTGTCGGTCCCACAGACACATTTAAGTAGAAAACGTAAAGGCATGCCTCTAAACCCCAACAGGTATTATCAGGGTTCGAAAAGATAAAACTAATGACCTATCGCGATAATTATCATGATTTTGGTGTCTGATAATTATCGATTTGATAATAACTCAAAATTTGTAATGGGGAAGATCCGTACCGGGGATAATTATCGCGATAAATATCAGAGATGATAATTATCTTGTGATTTCAATTGTTGAATTTCTACTTTCGTGAGACATACTAACACTGTATTAACATCAAACGGCTGTACTCACTTATATTTAGTCCGTTCATGATGTTTATACAGGTATTCTGTTTACAGTAGTTGATTATGGTCAAACGAATAATTTCATTCTCCTTGCGAAACATATCAACATCAGCCCTGCTAGCATGACTTATACGCGCGACTCTCCATACTTCAGGCGTGACTCGAAGTAAGAAGTCGCGCGCGACAACGTATGCTATGCTAAGCCGCCTGTTCTTCCATCGTTCCCCTCAGCGACCGTTGTTATATTAGAAACCATCCCTAAGGGTGAAACGAAAGACTTATGTGCTCACATTTATAGTTGGACCGTTCTCGAGAACGTTCTCGCTTGAGAATATTCCTCATACATTGCCTTTCGCATACAAATCAGAGAACGTTCTAAGAAAGTACAACTCTACTTACATTGCATGTTTGCCATTACATTTTATTTAGGCGCATAAAACGTCGCGGGTAAAAACGCTGAAACCGGGAAAGACTTATGTGCTCACATTTATAGTTGGGCCGTTCTCGAGAACTTGAGAATATTCCCCATACAAATCGGAGAACGTTGTAAGAAAGTACAACTCTACTTACATTACATATTTGCCATTACATTTTATTTAGGCACATAAAACGTCGCAGGCAAAATCTAATACCTTATAATTAAAAATATGTAGCTCATAAGAGTCATAAGTAACCGGAATGTAAACAAGCGACAATGGCGGCAGATAAACGCTACGCGGTTTTCGCTCGCTGTGTTTGAAATGTAAGTCTTTGGATTAAAAAAAAAAAAAAAAAGTAAATTCTCCTAAATCTTCAAATATTTATTTAGTTGAGATGCCTATATGTCTGTGGCGGGCCGGGAATCGCATCCGGTAACGTCGCTCGGTTGGCCTAGGTCACAAAATCAAATCTAACTCGTGTGAACTGTGCAGTGCACTTGCACTGGCTCTCAGGGATCATTTGCCACATTGGTGGACTGTTTATGATGCCAAAAATGAAGGGTCATGCTTTGGTACCTGATTGGTTGCTTTATAAGTATTTGTATGTTTCTTGTAGTATTTGAAAGAAAGAGAGAAAGAAAAAATGTTTATTGCGACGACCTTATTCACTTGTTCATTGTTTCTATTCTTACTTATTAAAAGAAAATACAAAATACAAAACAGACAATCAAAAAAAAAACCATTAAAAACGGATTTTATCGCGTGTATTAAGCTTAAATTACATCCCGACGTTTCGAACACTTTACAGCGTTCGTGGTCAACGGGTCGACTGAGGAAAAATGTACAATTACCTCCGTTCAAAAACTATCACAATATGCAAACCTACCCACATATTAAATATTAAACAAATTTAGTGTTTGCACATGCCAGAGGGGCCTTTATAAAAACAAATTATTTATTATTACAAAACAAATTATTAAACAATTTATTTTATTATTATTAATTATTATTTTTGTTTTTATTTTTAAATTTTTTTAAAAAAAATACTAATTTTAAAAAATTAAAAAAAAATTAAAAAAAATTAAAAATAAAAACAAAAATAATAATTAATAATAATAAAATAAATTGTTTAATAATTTGTTTTGTAATAATAAATAATTTGTTTTTATAAAGGCCCCTCTGGCATGTGCAAACACTAAATTTGTTTAATATTTAATATGTGGGTAGGTTTGCATATTGTGATAGTTTTTAAACGGAGGTAATTGTACATTTTTCCTCAGTCGACCCGTTGACCACGAACGCTGTAAAGTGTTCGAAACGTCGGGATGTAATTTAAGCTCAATACACGCGATAAAATCCGTTTTTAATTGTTTTATTTCATGAATAACTATCTCGGCAACCGAAGACAATATTACAGACAATCATAATTCACATTTGCCTGCCTACGAAGCAGGAGGTCCCGGGTTCGAATCCTGGCCAGGGCATTTATTTGTGTCTTTATCACAGATATTCCTGATTATTGTTCCTGAGTTAGGGAACGTACCCATACTACGTGACCCGTTTAGGGGGAGGAGGGGGGTCGTCAAAATACTACTCTTGGTCACAAGGGGGTGGGGGGGGGGGGTTAGGTTTACGTCACGTAATCAATACTTATTATAATTATGCTCTAGGGAAATCTGGCGCAATTTTTTTTTTTCACTTTTTATTTATGGTTTGCACGCACCTTGAGGCGTTACGCGGCAAGCGCCGTTTTAATAAATACAAATATGCGCCAAATTATGATATTTTTTACTTTCTGTTTGCAAAAAAACAATATTAATAATGACTACGTGACAACCAGAGGGGGAGGGGGGGGATCTTGGCATATACTACGGTTGGTCACCGAGGGGTGGGAGGGGGTGAAAATTGTAAAAAAAATTGGTCACGTAGTATGTCTACCTATATATTATATATATCGTCGTCTAGTACCCATAACACAAGCCTTATTGAGCCTAGGTCGATTTGTGTAAGATTGTCCTATAATAGTACATTACTTACCAAGGACTGTAAAAGAAAGAAAGCCCGAAATCGCAGGTATTTGTGACCCGAGCCGCAGGCGAGGGTTGTAAATATGCGATAGAGGGCTTTCGTTTTTACTGCCCGTGGTTAGTACACAATTTTACGTGTCCACCTGGCCATAATGCGAGTTTTACCGTACGCGTAGCGTGCGGTAATACTCACATTATGGCCAGGTGTGACGTAATATTTATTAATTAATTATTTGTAGTGTAGGCAATGGGTACCAGTCTCAGACTATGTTGGATTGGTGGTATTATCCAGCGCTGATTTTCAGCCTGGTCCCGTTGTGTGTTCGGGTAGTGTTACAAACGTCAACACCCTTAACTGACCATCGGCAGACTCTATGCCGTTGCAATAGAGGTTATCAATGTTTAGTGAACCGTGTAGAATTTGTTATGTTAGTTACCTTGTTAACCTTAAATCATACATATATTGTCTGGTCGCTATTCTATTGGACATTGTGCAGCATCATCACCCGCTAAGCTAACTTCTGCTACTGACTGTTGTTACTTATAACAGTTGTATTAAAATATACAAATCACAACGGGCCACTTTGTATAGAAACATCCATACAAGGTGACCCATTTTATTGTCCGTGTGTGTACTAGAGACAATTTATTCCAAACTAAAACTTTTCTCTTTTGCAGGTAATTCTTCACCAATGATGGATGTACGCGAGTAAGTTGGCCAAAGCAGAGACAATTCAATAATGCAGACCGTCAAGCGACACAAAAAAAATGGGTATGATTTAACCGATCACCAAATAAATGTGAAGTCGATGACCTAATTAATAATATTGGCCCCAAAAATAATAGATCTGCCACCAAATAATATCAAAACGTTTACCAAAAACATCGAAAACGCTATCTTGGATTTCGACGAGCAGAGAGAGGCTTCGAAAGGATAATTATCTATGATAGTTACATTGATAATGATCGCTATAATTACTGTTATTTTTATGTTATTTGTTGTTTTTTGTTGGGCTTACTTATAGATTACAAGTTCTCGTGACAGCCACATGTAAATGGGTTATGCAATAAATTAAGAGCAGTACTTGCAAAATTCCACCATCTGAAGTTCGTTTTAAATAGGCCTACTATGTATGCAGTGTACTATGCTCTAGTGGATTCACTTTTGTCGTATGGGCTGTCAAGCTACGGTACGACCGTTTAAAACGTATCTAGACAAGATCAAGGCAATGCAGATTAGATTCATGAAATTAATGGTTGACAAAAAAACTAAATTTAAATGTAAAAGTACTACCTATGAGCAACTCTTCTTAGAATGTAAAATTTTAACAGTTCATGAAAAAGTTACGTTATTCTTAGCATTAGAACAAATGTGTAGCGTTTAGTGTAGAGTAGAGTTTAAAATACCTATTTTCAATCAAAGGTTAATAAGAAACAGAGATAGTAATAAATTGCTGGTGCCTAGTTTTACGAATTATTTTGGCCAGAGATGTAGAAAATATTTGGTCCCTATGATCTATAACAAGCTACCCTCGGAATTTAAAAATAAATTAAGTAATTTCCTATTAGATTATCCTTTGACTTAAATAAATTCATTGAGCGCTTTTGGCTAACCCCGGGGAAGATTTTTTTGCCAAAGAAATGTACTATGAGTATTTCTGATTTATTGGCCTTTAATATTGAGCCAAATAGAAATAATAGTGTTATAAGAGGATCTCGGCAGACCCACAGCACCACCTTGTCACATTTAAACTAGATTGTCAGACAGCGGAAAAACATCTTAATATGAATGTAGTTCACCAGAATATTCAGGGTTTTTCCAGCAAGGAGTTAGAGATAGGTTTATTCTTAGATAATAATGATGTACAAGTTATGTGTATTACAGAACATTGGCTTAAAGAAGAACATTTAATATTTGACTTTGTTAACTTTAAATTAGTCAGTTACTATGCTAGAAAATCTGCCATTCATGGTGGTTCCCTTATTATTGTTAAAAATGGTCTAAGATCTAAAGAACGGAAGGATGTTGTAAAATGTTCCATAGAGAGGATTGCAGAAATTTCTTGTGTAGAATTAGAAAGTTATATTGTTATTTGTGTATATAGGCCACCAACAGCGGCAGCAGCTGATTTCAACAAATTTGAAAATACCATGGAAAATGTGCTGAAATTAGTGACTAATAGCCGAAACTGCCGAAAGCATGTTATAGTATGTGGAGATTTTAAAGTTAACTTGCTTGAATCGTCTAATAATTCTGTTAAATTGCTATGTTTGTTTAAATCGTTTAATATGTTTAATTTGTTCTTTGAACCTACCCGGGTGGGCGTCACTAGTGCAACATGCCTAGATAATATTTTTTGTAACTGTGAATGTCTGGATAAGCAAATATTTAACTGTTTTAATTCTGATCACAGCGGTCAAAGGGCATCTTTTATAAAGCCAATTCAGGAAACTCCACAAACTGTAACATATAGACCCATTAATGGTTATCGTTTGGAATTATTCAAAAAAGAAATTCAAAATCATCTGTCAACACTGCCTTATTCACATTTTTATGACTCAAATAATTTGTATGAAGATTTGTTTGGTATGATTCTTTGTCAATTTAACAAACATTTCAAATTGAGAACTATTAGTGGGTCAAAGACTAAATCTAAATCAAAGTTTAGCGAATGGGCTACCGTAGGCATTCATAAAAGTAGAAAGAGGCTTTATGAACTTTATGGAGAGAGAGAACTGAACAAAAATGCAGATTTTCTGGACTATGTTAAGAACTATTCAAAAATTTTCAAGAAAGTGTGTTTGACTGCGAAGGCGAACTATACTAGTGCAAAAATCAAAACTTCGGACAACAAGGTGAAAACAGTATGGAATATTATAAATAAGGAAGCTGGTAAGTGTAAATCACGCGATTGTCAAGTCAACATTGTCTCAGAGGAACAGCAGGTCTTGTCAAATGACGATATTGCCTCGGCATTCGAAGATTATTTTTCTAACATAGCATTAAATACCACAAAATGTCTAAAATCATCTTCGTTTCAAGCTCATTCCTTACTTTGCACTAATATTAAGAAATGTCAGATGATATTTGAATTTGACCTTGTAGATTCAGAAAAAATTGTAAAAATATTCAAATCTCTGAATTTAAAGAAAACAGAAGACTTATGGGGTACATCAGTTGTAGTCATCAGTCATATCATAGACGTCATAGCGCCTTACTTAGCCTTAATTTATAATAATTCAGTTTCACAAGGCGTTTTTCCAGATCTTATGAAATGTAGTAAAGTCATACCTCTTTTTAAATCGGGTGATTCTAGTGATCTGAATAACTTCCGGCCGATATCAATACTTCCTGTACTAAGTAAAGTCTTTGAAAAGCTAATGTTAAATGATCTACTGGGCCACTTCAACAGACATGGATTGCTTACAAGCAATCAGTTTGGTTTCACAAAGGGACGTTCCACAACCGACGCTGCTGCGGTACTCATCAAACATATTTTCATTGCCTGGGAAAAACATTACGATGCAATTGGTATATTCTGTGATCTTTCTAAAGCGTTTGATTGTGTAGATCATACAACCCTCATTCTTAAATTAGAACATTATGGTTTGTCAGAAAATGCCTTGAATCTCATGTCTTCATATCTTAGCAACAGAACACAAACAGTTGTTGTAAATAAAACCCAGTCTAAAGGGACTTCAGTAAAATTAGGAGTGCCACAGGGTTCTATTTTGGGCCCATTCCTGTTTTTGGTTTATATAAATGATTTACCTTGTGTAGTACAAAACCTTTGTGATATCGTTCTGTTTGCCGATCTTTAATTTTCGAAGTTGACGGGCAATCTACCGATTTTACTGTAATCAATAACACACTAGCTGCTGTACTGAACTGGTTTACTATTAACAATTTGCTACTTAATGCTAAGAAAACCAAATGTATTAGATTTGTTTTGCCAAACGTTGCACCGGTGGACACTAAGATTCTCCTGAATGGTGAATGTTTAGAGATAGTAGATAAAGCAGTGTTCCTTGGTTCGACGTTGGACAAAAATCTACAATGGAGTCCTCATATAAGAAAACTCGCTCTTCGATTAAGCTCGGCCGCTCATGCCGTTAGGAGAATTAGACAATTAACGAATATTGACACAGCTCGCTTAGTTTATCACAGTTATTTTCATAGTGTAATGTCATATGGTATTCTGGTTTGGGGCAAAGCAGCTGACATACAGACTATATTTGTTTTACAAAAAAGAGCCATCCGCTTTCTGTATAACTTAAAGGCAGGTGCATCAGTTAGAGAACTATTTAAAGAAATTAATATTTTAACTGTTGCTTCCCAATATATGTATGACAATATTATTTTTCTTGTAAAGAATATACATACATTCAAAAAAAATTCTGACATCCACAGCTATAACACTAGAAATAAAAACAAGCTTGCTATCAGAAGTAGTCGTATGTATCCGCAAAGCATATAAGTCATTTTTTGGTCAAGGTATTCACATTTATAACAAGTTACCCGTCGATGCTTTAAATCTATCATTTCCCGTTCTTAAGAAATATTTGAAAAAAAGTTTAATGTCAAAGGGTTATTACAGGGTCGAGGACTATATGACGGACAAAGATGCATGGCCCAAACCAGAAAATACTACAAAATCAATTAACATTTAGAGGACACAGTTCAGATAGGAAAGCATATCAAACGTTTTGTGAAGCAATCAGATTTGGATTTTATTATTATTATTTTATTTTAATTAAACAATACGTACATTGTATGTCTCTCAAGCTGTTTTGATATGCCTTCTTATAGAACTACGCATTATTGTGTATCTTTAAGATGTAATATTACTGTATTACTGTTTTGAAAAAATAAGTCCCGCCGAGTTTCTTGCCGGTCATAAATAATTCTTCTCGGGTCAGAGGTGTAGGGTTAGAACCGGAGGTAGTTTTTTTTTTCTCTCTGACGTTCATAAGTGCATTGTAATGTGCCTAAATTGAAGAATAAATATCTTTTATCTTTTTTATCTTTTTAGATAAAATAAAAGGTCAAATACAACCATTGTAAACTATAGATACAATGCATGTTTATAATGTACGCTCAGAATATAAAGTTAACCCCTTACATCATGTCATAAACAAAAAGTATACATATGTTTAAAAATTAACTTTAATAGCCATCAATAGAATAGAAAAGTAGTAGATAGGGTTAAGTTTATTAAGCTTACGTTAATTAACAGGAGCCTCGTCTGCCAACAAACCATTCTGTGGTTTGGCAGAAGAACATTATATTTGTAAATAGTGTAAGCGAAATGTGAATAAACGTTTATTTTATTATTTTTATATCTGATAATTATCGATTGATATATATCGTAAAATTTGTAAAGGGAGAATGCAGAAAAAAATATCGCATGTGAATTTCAACATGAGTAGTTGAACTATAATAGAAAAAAACCAGTCGAATTGAGAACCTCCTCTTTTTTTGAAGTCAAAAAAACGAAACCGAGGATAATTATCGCGATAAATATCAGAGATCATAATTATCTTAATAATTTCGATTATCTCTGATTAGAGACCCCCAGTGCTACCTATTTATTTGTTTTCGTGCGAAGAAAGTGCGGCATTAAGCTGCAAAACCTCGGGAGTTTGGTGGTGGAGTTCGGCCATTACTCCATTCGCAAAAAGTTGAGTGTTGATTGGAGTGTTTGTATAAAGACTACCAGTCCTTATTTTTATACGTCTCCGTAGGAAATGCGACATTAAGCTAACTTCTGCAAGAGTTTTGGTCGGAAGCCATTACTCCATTAGCTAAAAGGTAGTGTTTGGTTTAGAGACGGATTTATCGTAGCTTTGGGAACTGTGAGATTGTGCCGAGGAGTCAATTCGCGCCGCGGACATGTGCAAAAGCCCTAATAGCCTCATAATACGTCTGCTTAAGGAGCTCCCTGGCGCCAATGACCTTCGTTCCGAATCGCTTAGTTTTCTAATGATTTTATAGCTTATCTATTATCAGTAACGGCCTTAAACAATATAGTATCCTATATTTCCTTCAATATTCATTGTCTTCGAGATATTTGACATCAAAGTGAAACAATTTTAGGCCAAAAAAGTGATTTTCTGGTCATAAATTTTGTGTTAATTAGATTAAAATTAAAATCTCTCGTATGTTTTTAGAGTCGTCAAAGAGGAACCCTAATATGTAGATTTCGTATATGTAAGATTCTTTACAGCATTCGAATATCGATAAAACCATATTTAAAAAAAAACGTAAAAAAATAAGAGCTCGTTTATTCCAAAATCCGGCTCTACAGAATAGAGATAAAAGATTCAAGAACCGATAGCCGTTTGCCTTATATTATAATTCTATCTGTAGTGCAAATATCGACTCAAAACTGGTCAATCGATAAAAAACGTGTGGAGCCCTGCATCAGTCCTCCATGCTGCCTTTGCTAGATGGCCCTAAACTTTAAATGCCGAACATGTCGTTAAACGGGCCACCCTTTTTACCATATACCGGACACCATAGCAACCCCAAGGTGACCTGACAAGACAAAACAAATACTTCATTATCGCAAACTAAGCTTGCGTTAGACGCGATAGGATAATGTCACGTAGACTAGTCGTTAGTTAATGACCATGTAATTACGACGCGACAGCTAGACAGAGATATGGAAGGTATTTTCCGTTACTTTAACCTTTAGGGCAGGTGTTTTTCACATTGCTCTTCCGAAGTTATACTTATACTTAGTCTGGGCACCTGACTTATTGTTAGCTATAAGGCGAAGGGAGATTCCTACAGAATACGAGTTTATTTTTAGGACAGTATGCGAAATCGGTAGAATATAGGTACCGCCGTTATCAATATTATCATACCAAATAGTATGTGCTTCTTGCTTTTTAATTGTTGTATATCTCCCTTTTCTGGATTTGTAGGATTAGAAGAGTTCCGTAAGAAGGTTCTGAAATTCTCACCTTTATGGGTTTTTAGACTTTTTATAATTAATTATAGTCGACTTGATACACGATTTGAATTCCTACCTGGTAAGCAAAAATGCTCCATGCAATCAATTATCACGGTTGACTTTAATCATATTAACTCATTTGGGAATACCTACAGACTACGCTATTCCAATTGTATTGCACCACGTCTGCATTTTGCAGTACTTCGTTAGCAGCTCTGAAATAAATGCTACAGGTAATCCATTTTAACCTATACAACAAAAATATATTCAAGACTAAAGTGAAGAAGAAAGTATTTATTTATTTATCGTATGGCTACATGTCCCTGGGTATAGCTAGGTATTTCTTCATTTGGGAAAGCAGATGATGAAGAAAATCCAGTGAGTGCTGCGAGGTCCAGATGGGAGAGTGCTGCTGCCGAGTTAATTACTCTTTTAGCACCACCATGCCCTCCCATTTAGAACATCATATAATTAATGTTCACAAAATATCAATAGATGGCGCTACGTGTATCGATCGAGAGTATTGCAAAATTTATTCTTCAATTTTAGCAGTAAATGTACAATAATCATTTATAAATATTATTCTTTGAATGCAAACATCGTCTTTCATACAAATTACATGCTTTATTTAAAAAAAAAAACGGACTGCTAAAAATAACAATTACAAGTAACAGCGCCACCAAACCAGCCAAACACAAAACACCATAGTAAATATAATAACGAAAGCTTTAACTACAACGACCAAGCCGCGGTAGATGGCGCTGCACAAAAACCAATAAAATACGCATCTAAAAGTAAATATAATGTGTCACGAAGTTAGAATATACATAAAAAATAATTTAGCAATAATTAGATATCGAATTAACATCGATACAAAAGGTTAAATGTGCCGCCCTCAAAGCGAAAACATTTAGTATCATTTTTAAATGTGTGCGTCCTTAAGACGGCGACATGCGCACACTAACGCATGCGTAAATACGGTCAGCAAACTAATTACTTACACTGCGATATTCTCTCTAATATTTGGCCAAATAGAATCTTGCCAGGCTTTATTACATTATACAAACAATTATATTTAACTTGATACCTTTTTTATGTCGATGTCATCATCGATGTCATGAGTAGCATCAATAATAAAATTTACCTCCCACTATTATTTTTCTGACTTTAATTTTTTTTTAAGTTAATGGTTAATAATTATTTCTTTTAACATTAAATTAAATACAGTACAAATTTAAAATCTTCATCAAATCATTCGGATCGAAATCGAAATAATCTGCTTTTTAGACAGGATCATAAAATCAACAACTAAAATAAGCATGAATATAATAGTTCTCCTGAAATATTTTACATTGAACTCGTATTTAAAATAAAACATTATCTTTATCTTTTATCAAGTCTGTTGACGCTGCCGAGCTATTCGCGTTTCTTTACGTCCATCAATAGATGATCCCTATGTGAACCGCCACACGGTTCAAGCAGGTGTCTAAAATTGAATGGCCACAAACAACACGCCACAAGGCCGCCACGGCGCGGTACCTAGAAAGTAGTAGCACTTTTCTCACAATAATTGCCAACACTACTTACTCTGTCTTGCATGCAATTTTCGTTTTGATCGCTTCGCACTGCATATTTTTGTCAAGAGAAAATATTTTACTACCCTTAGAGAATTCAACCAACCGGAGCGGCCATGTTTGTTATTTTCTATCCAAAAAGTCTGCCGATTTTTACGGGGGAGGGGAACGTTAAATGTATGGTTATTCGTACGTAACGTACAAATAGCCACGTCAGATAAACGTCAGTCCATACAATAAATATGACCACTGGTCATATATTTTCGGTAGAGGGAAACACCTGTCAATGGCCACTCCGGTTGGTTGAATGCTCTAAGGTTGCACCTTTGCCTTTATTTGTGTTTCTGGTATTATTCCTAAACTTTCGCAAGACACAAGACGGCATTTTGACACATATATTTCGTGAAATGAACAAATTTATGAGAGCGGTGTAGCGTCGAACGTGTGAAAAGTCAGATTTGACCTTGGGTTTAAAACATTGAATCTTTGACCTTACGTTAGTTATGATATTTTTCTGGTACGCAATGCTTGCTCCGACGTAGGTTTTCCTAGATATATGGATGGGTTTTATTGGACCAAATTTATATTTTATCTGTGTAAGTAACTAGGTATAACTAGGTGTGTCCTACTAGGTAGTCTAGGTACTGTTTTAGGTAGCGTAGGTTATTTTTTTAATCATTGATTTATGTTATGCTCTTCGAATACCAGAATCCATTATGATTTATTATGAGTATAATTTAACATTTCGAAAATATAAAACAAGAATAGAACATTAAGCAGTACAATTGCGTTAGGTACAATTTTACAGGTATCAGATATTTAAAAACGCACAAATACTTAAGTAGTGCTTTTATATTGTCAATAATATAAATTTATTACCTAGTGTCATTATATGAAGATAATGTGTTCCTATCTAGACAACTAAATACATAATTTTAAATATAATCTGATAAAATAAAATTAACTAAGAATTTATAACATGTTGCAAAAATATAATTAACTAGTACTGAAAACGTAATTAAAATTAAACATTTGTCAAATCCAAGCTTATGGCCTGACACCTGCGGGCCTACCGCGAATCTGTCTCTATAGCTCTTGCATATTCGACGAACGGATAATAAATATCTTTCACCTTTTTTTTTATCTATTATCTTTGAAGTGGTTCACGGTTCTAGCCCTGAAGTTAGTTACCTACTCTAAAATCCTAAGAGTAATCGGTAATTGACTACTGTAGATTACTTACATTACAACTGTGACTTGCCGTCGTGTGTAGCATGACACCATAAAGTAAGTATGACACCTATAAGCGGGCCTATCGACTCTCCCGAAGTCCCGAGTCCCATTCTGCGCCTCAGTTATTTTGATCACATGTGTGAGCACAGCCGAGTCAAGTTTTCGAGTAGCCACTGTAACTTGAACTATAGTTTTATGACAACTATGCGTAGTCGAGGAGCGCTCTTATACTGGTTTGTTAAATCATCTTAGCTACGTAGGCCAGTGAATGTGTAAATATAACCGGATTCACATTTGTCTTTATTTCTGGTCAGTACGCACCTGCGTAGGTACCTACCTACGTTAAAAATGGCCAAGTCTTGATTTACTTTCATTCAGGCTGTGTGACATTTAAAATGATATTATATGCACCTAGAGTATTTTCAAACCTTCTTAGTTTTCATGTACGAGTATTAAGTGTTAATAATAATAATAAAATGGACCAGTACCAAATTACCAATGGTTTTGTTACTAATCGATTTAAAAATACTTATACATAAGCTAAGCTCAAAGAGGACCCAGTGTGTTGACGATGAGGGACCCTCTTGTTCCTTTAGCCGTCAACACAGTGAGTCCTCCGTTTTGTGAAGGACCGGCAACGCGCATGTGACACCTCTGGAGTTGCAGGCGTCCATAGCCTACGGTAGCTGCTTACCACCAGGCGGGCCATATGCTTGTTTGCCACCGTCGTGGTATAATTTCCAAGCTATTATGAATTATAAAGGTGGCATTCTGATGTAGAGATCGTATACCTACTAGCGAGTAGCGCGGTTTCTTTCATTTGCATCGCATGCACGTATGGATAACCACTAAAGTTCTGGGGGAGAGGGGGAAGGGGATAGAGGAGAGAAAATAATAATAATAAACATTCTTTATTGTGCACCAAATACGAAAAGAGGAATATATACCGCGAATACTGGTCCTACAATCTTTATATAATTAATGCATAATTATCTTGTAACCACCGATAGTAGTGTCGTATTTTTACTGTGCGAACTTGGCCGTCTACTTTACTACCGTGTCTTTTCTAGGTGCAGTACCTGCCTACCTAACGAGGGCTATAAATATACATTATTTGAATACCATATCTGGGCGCCTGTAAAACGCCATCTAGTGACACTTAAATATATTAGTATAAGTAACAGGTAGCTAATGTGTGTTGTAGATAT
The DNA here is from genome assembly GCA_947086415.1 of Pammene aurita. Lineage (NCBI taxonomy): Eukaryota > Metazoa > Arthropoda > Insecta > Lepidoptera > Tortricidae > Pammene > Pammene aurita. Next base: position 6,613,072 of record OX352314.1, on the reverse strand, counting down.
AATAGATGTCGCAACCGCAACATCAATTTCCTAATAGATCGGTGCCGTCATCTGTTTAGCGTTTTATGAACTAAAGTTTGGATACCGTTCTTGGATACTTAGGACGGGATCGCTTGGGACTATGGAGTTTGGGCGTCTGTATTAGTTATATGGTCTGTGCTACTACTATCTTGTACTCTACATACATAATTCAACCATTACAACAACTTCACCTCAAGGTGGTTAAATCTATATATATAAACGTAAAAGTCCTGACTGACTGACTGACTGACTGACTCACTTAAATCAACGCCCAGCCCGAACCGTTGGACCTAGAGAGCTGAATTTTTCACAATAGGTAGTTTTTATAACGTTAGTATCCACTAAGAAGGGGTTTATTGAGATTAATTATTTTTTTGTGACAGACTTGAAAGTTCGTTTGTAAGCTACTAACATCAAGGCAAAAAAACTAATTTCAGCGTTTTTCAAAATTCCACTCCAGAGGAGTTGAAACGGGATTGAAAAGTTTGTATGAAAGGGAGGTCTTTACTACTAAAGCTAGAAAGTTGTAATTTGCAGGACGGGTTACATTTACAATCTGTACAATTAACAAGAAGCGATTTTGAATAATTCAACCCCTTAATGGGTAAAAAAGGGGTTAAAACTTTATTATGGCGGGGTTTAAAATTTAGAGTTAGAGATGTGAAACTTCACAAGTTTACTAATGATTAAAAAATAGTAAACGCAATTTCATAGTTTTTCAAAATTCAACCTTTAACGGGGTTAAAAAGGGGTTGAAAGTTTGTATAGAGATAACATTTTTTTTGTGACAGACTTGAAATTTCGTTTGTAGGCTACTAACTTTAAAGCAAAAAAACTAATGTCAGCGTTTTTCAAAATTCCACCCCAGAGGAGTTGAAACGGGGTTGAAAAGTTTGTATGAAAGGGAGGCCTTTACTAATAAAGCTAGAAAGTTGTAATTTGCAGGACGGGTTACATTTAATCTGTACAACTAAGAAGAAGCGATTTTGAAAAAAAAAAACCCCTAAGGGGGTAAAATGGGGGTTAAAAGTTGTATCGGTGGGGTTTAAAATTTAGAGTGAATGAAACTTCGTACGTTGACTAATAATTAAAAAATAATAAACGCAATTTCAGCGTTTTTTTCAAAATTTAACCTAGAACGGGGCTAAAAAGGGGTTGAAAGTTTGTATAGAGATTTACTATTTTTTTGGTTTGAGATTTACAGTTGCGCAAATAATAGGGTACATTCACGTTATTATTTGCATATTAACACTTATTTGTAACTGAAACTATGTCTACGTTACCCCGTTTTTTCGCCAAAATAGCTATAAGTAATAACGTATAAGTAGTAATAGCAGAAAACCACAGCCAAATAGCACTAGACCCTACTCATAGTGTTGTGTTCCTGCTGGTGAGTAAGGTTGCCAAAGAGCTCAAAGAGGACCCAGTGTGTTGACGATGAGGGACCCTCTTGTTCCTTTAGCCGTCAACACAGTGAGTCCTCCTTTTGTAAAGGGTCGGCAACGCGCATGTGACTCCTGTGGAGTTACAGGCGTCCATAGGTTACGGTAGCTGCTTACCATCAGGCAGGCCGTATGCTTGTTTGCCACCGTCGTAGTATAAAAAAAAAAAAAAAAAAAAGTATAAATAGATTAAGAAGATGGTTCGGGGATTAATAAAAGTTAGTTAAGAAGATACAATTGGACATGAAACTCTGTATGAGGAACCGTATTATACGCGGACGAAGTCGCGGGCGGAAAGCTAGTGCAATATGCCTATGAACAGTCTTGTGAAAGTCTAAGATCAATGAGTTCTTTAATATCAAAAATATCATCATTCTAAAATTAAACAAAAAACTTTACTACATACAGCCTTGGCCAGAAGTGTTGAGCACCCTTGCGATTTTCAAACAAAACTCGAAAGTTTAGACCGACTTTTCTATCTTTTTTGAAGTTATTTTATCAAATAATTCAAACTGAGCAGGCATGTTTTGTTGAAATGAGTAGTAACTGCATATAATATTCGCAATTTTTCGCACCGACCTAACTTCGCATTTTTGGGACCTCCACTTTACATATTTTATAGGTACCTTGAAAGTGTTATTAAGTGAAGTTTTCTAGATATATCAATAATTTCAATAAAGTATAACATTTTACGTCATCGTACATTGTTATGATAGGGAATTAATACTAGTAGGAACTAGATTAGACAATTATATAATTGTTGAAGGTATGATTAATACTTAACATCAAAATTGTAAACAAAAAAGAGGTATGCTCAACACTTCTGGCCAAGGCTGTATATACGAGTATGCAGTAAAAATAGCAAAAATGCCTCGAAAGAATCTTGAATGAGAGCTCAATCGCTCAATGGCTCCTAGACCTTTTCATCGCCTATTGAGCTATCAATATCTGCGATATTGCAGCTTCACCGTTCAGGCGCTTAAGGAACAATGGCACTGCGTAAAGCCAAGAAGTCACATGTTGACCTGATTCTCCTATGGATACGATTTTCTGCGTGAAACGGGGGTGAGATTTTCCCAGTATGGAGCCTACGTTGATCCAATTACTGTTTACTATCGATCCTTTCACGTTTATCTTGCTGTATGTTGGTATAGTGCGCGATAGTTTTTTCATACACACACATAGGTATTAACATGCTCCATGGAGGCGATCAGTTGACAAGGGCTGGCTGAACTGGTTTCGGCTGGAAAGTGCTGGAAGTAGCCGCTCAAGATTGGAAAACTGTTTTGCGAGTCCTATGCCCGTAATGAAGTAATGTGGCATAACAGGAAGAAGTCATAATCAACCCAATGAAGTGCTAAACCTACAAATTAAACTCTACAAAACTGATGAGTGATGAAGCGGTTTAAAAAAATGCTTCTTCCAGTTCTTATTCGAGATACTTTCAACCGTTAATCGGCCAACGTTTCTAGAACTTTCATCGCCCATTGAGCTATCAGTATGTGCAGATATTGCTAGCCTTGTCATTATACTGTAGCGCAGGAAAATGCTGCTATCTTCGGATAAATACATTTATAAATATTAGTTGAATCTTCTAGAATAATCAGTTTAGATAGGCCTGAAAGCCCTGGAGATTCAAATAAATAAGGTGAAGATGTATCATGGTTTCATGTGTTGTTAAAGACTGATATGCGGTGGGGTTATTGATTTGTATTCATGTTTTGTAAGGTACAGTCACCGGCAACAGTATCTTCCTACACGAAGGCCGCAAAAATATGTGACACGCTCTTATTTGTAGGGCATAATAGAGTGTGTCACATATTTATCCGGCCTTAGTGTAGGAAGATACTATTGCCGGTGACTCTACGAGTACCTATTACAAAATACTTGAACTAGACATACTTCGATCCAAACTCAGGTACAGTATATATATATATATACGCCAGCAGCAGAAGTAGCTGGGCAAATCAACTTTTTGACCGACACAAATCTGTCCTCAACTTTTTAAAAATTTCACCTCCAAATAATGGCGTTTCTGTGTTTCATGTTTAATAAAATACAAAACCTAATAATATACAAAAACTATGTATATTAGAAGCCCGATTTCTTGGTAACTCCAGAGACATTTTGAGTAACGCAAAAGACACTCAAAACTGTTGGTAATGAGCTTGAAACTCCTCTATTATCAAGAAACCGAGAGCGTGCAAAGATCATTTTGAACACCATGTCCACGTACCGCTTATGCAGCGCACTGCATGACATACTAGGGCATCTACCGCAGAAGTATCCGATGCTTCAGTAAAACGCTAGACTTGGTATGACTAAATATTTATTCTTAGAGGACTTTTATACTAAACTTCTTTCATCTTTTACCTAGTAAGTCTGTTGTTCTCTCGTATTGTAAACAGCCGAAAACTCGTATACGTTTCATTGGTCCTTACGTCTTTTTACCTAGCAAGAGCTAGCCCCGTATCTAGGCCATCGTCCCCGAGTCCCGGTTCTCGCGTTTAATTTCCGCCAGCGAAGCGATGCTTAATGCACCGATTTTAAAATTTAACTGGCTTTAGCTGGAGCAGGCTTTTCGACTTTTAACCTATATTGGGATAAACTGAAAACTCTGTTTATTTTCATTTGTTTTGTTTTGAGGTGCATCGGTTTTGGCTACAAAACAACAGAGGCTTTTGCTCAGTGAGGCACAATAAAGGTAAAAGTAGACGGTATCACTTGGAAAAACGCGTGCCTTAGTAACTCTTTACAAAATTGACAGATCTTCGATTGTTAAACAATGGAGCCCATAGATAACTAGAACCTATATTACAGGGTTGGTATCTACTATACGTTATATTATATAGTAAGTATGACTAGTTGCGTTGCCAAACCCAAAATAAGATGTTTTCAGCCATGACATGACGCAACAGTGTATTTTTTGTCACTAAGCTACCAGATAGTACCTGTATTTCGACACCGCACAGACGGATATTTGTACCTTAATAAGATTTAGAAGTTTCGTGCGTGACGTCGCTTCTTTATGGGATGGGAATGACCCGAAACGATTTCGTCATTGCTCTACGATAGTTAGAGAGAGAGTGCTTTGACCACAGAAAAGGCCTTGCGTAGATCACCGCCATGTCGTGCACTCGTGTCATCTTTTCATTTTCACCAGTCATAAAATCATCTACAATTAAAGGATTTTCCCCATTTGCTTTCATTCTTGGGTTTAGGTTGCCAAGCGGACCCTACGCTTCTAAAAAGCCGATGTAAACCCAGAAGGATGCTGACTCAAAAGTACCTACTCCATTTTCAGACTGGAATGGCCTCATTCATTTAAAGGTATATTGATATTAAATGACTGGGAAAGTCTGTTTATTTGCAAATATTGTTAGCAAGGTTTCTAAATGTAGCTAATTTGGCAGCGGATCTTTCATCGGAGCAAACTGGCAAAGAAATTTTCCCGTGCCAAAGGTAGCAGTCTAATTACTTTGATTTGATTATTTTTAAGTGGATTGATTAAATCGTTGACCAAGACCCCGGTAATAAGTTAGGTAAGTACTTAGTATGCCCTCAGAAGACAGCAGGTTGGCACCACGTAGGGCTTCAATAAAGATTTTACACACCACTTGATCAAGCCAGGAGCATGTGGCCTGGTATTGAGTTTCTTATGACAGATGTGTTGCAAACGAAATTTTTTGGAATTTAAAGAATAGTCTTCAACAAAGTGGCGGATCTAAACAATTATAGTTGGTACATAAGCTAAAATACTTGCTGTGTAACATTGGAGCTCACTCTTTAAGGTTGTGGCATATTTTTTAAGGTCCAGTACTGTAAATTCAAATACAATCAGCGTGCATAAAGAGTAACTTAAAATTTTAAACAAAAATGAACCGACCTAACTTTAGCCTCCACCTTTCCAAAAGCAAATGCTCGAGCTACTGTAAAAAATACTCAAATCACTTTAGGTTTGAAGAGTTACCTCGATTTATCCTGGATCCCATTATCAGATCCTGACCTGATGACAATGGGACCAACTGTTTCAAACAAAAAAAATCCAAATCGGTCAAGCCTTCTTCGAATAAACGGTGAACATAAATTAAAAAAAAAAAAAAACAAAAACAAAGATCTCGACGAATTGAGAACCTCCTCCTTTGAAATCTTGAAGTCGGTTGAAAAAATAATTTATTGTTAAATAAAGATCTAATCTTATCAAACGACAAGTCCTCCTAACACTCCTGTTTGACACCAGTTGCACTTCCATATGGTACTGTCAAAACAATGTGGCCGATTCATGAACCATTAAGTAAAATAAGTATTCATTTAGTTCTGGGCAACGCCGATAGATGGCGCTACGCGTCCCCTCTCGCCAACATAGAATCCTACGCAGGCTTTTCAATAAACTTTGTACTCGACTATGGGCTGGTGTCTAGTGAAACTTGCTCCCGGAAATCATACGAACTGTCTAGTCAATACTGGTTTAAGGTTAAAATGGCGGGTAAGGTAAGTCATGTGAATGTAGAACAGCTGCAAGCTGTTGACATAATGAGATAAACACCAGCCCGCCAACGCTGAACGGATGGTTTACTTACTACTTGTATTGAACATGCGGTGTTTTGAAACTTAAACTTATTGCAAAATTTCTAGCATCCAAGTTAAACCACTCGTCTTCTTATTTTTGTAGGTATTAAGTATCTTATTTTCAGTGGTTGTAAAACTTGTACATCAATCAAGATATTTGTATTAAAGATGCGGTGTTTTGAATTGAAACATGAAATTTAAACATACCTACTCGTGTGCTAAATTATATAATCACTGTGCGATATTTAAAATCCCATCGTAAATTAAATAAAGATTTTAATAAAAGCATCCCAGTGAAACCACTCATCTTCTTTTATTTATTTTAGTATTTTCATAGTATCTTATTCATACATGAATTCCGAAAAATTCTCTTACCGCCAGGCTACCTAAGATTAAAACAAATTTCTAAATAAATCGATTTGTCACCATGACTCTTAGAAAAGTAGCTTCGAAGATATACGCGATGGCGATACCATCATCAAAGGGGACGCAACTCCGGTCGCCACGCAACGCTCACTCCATTGCTCAACCGCCCTTTCGCCGGTATGACGCATTTTTATGTCGTTTATTTGATCGACGGTTCCCCGAAACACCATGATTGTCCGAGCTATGTCCCTGAATCAGAGGGTAATCAAGCGCTTAAGGTAGCTAGACCGTTTTGTAACACAAAACGACAAAATAAGCTATGCCGTCATCAAATGGGGAGCACCACCTCACGCCATTGCTTAACCACCCCTTCATCGGTATGACGCAGTTTTTTTAAACTTTCAGAACCTCCATGATTGTCCGGGCTACGGATGTGCCATCGGAAAGTTTCCAAAATTGCGAAATTTTCCACATATGAAATTTTCGGAAAATTCACAAATTGCTGTATAGGATTTGAAACTTTCTATTTCTTAAATTTCCAATTTCCTATATTTCTTACGAACATTTCTAGAAATTTCCGAGAATATTTCGAATTATTTGGAAAGTTTCCGCAACTTGCACATCTGTAGTCCGGGCTATGTCTCTGATCTGAACTAAATCAAGCGGTAGAGCGGTACTAACGTAGGTACTTGCATTTTGTAGCCCAAACAATAGAACAGTTTATAGTTCTGGACTTATATCTGGAGCCTGGAATAGGCTTAAATACGTTGAAAGATTATAATAACGACTTCACTACAGAAACATCACGACCCACTGGGACGACCATACAACACATTGACATACTATGTAGTTTTTTAAACTTCTCAGAAACTCCATGATTGTATGGGCTATGTCTCTGATCTGAACTGAATCAAGCGGTAGAGCGGTACGTAGGTACTTGCATTTTGTAGCCCAAACAATAGAACAGTTTATAGTTCTGGACTTAAATCTGGAGCCTGGAATAGGCTTAAATATGTTGAAAGATTATAATAACGACTTCACTACAGAAACATCACGACCCACTGGGACGACCATACAACACATTGACATCACTGACATACTAAGAGTCCGGTAACGATTTGAAAACGAAAATCGCTAATAATGAAAAAACGCACATGAATTGCATTTAATAAGATAGCTTGAAGTCTTGTTATTGCAAAAAAATGCTTTTGGTCCACATTTATTATTATTTAATACCCTAAAACTTAATTCTTGCAGTGCTTGTTTAGTGAGGACGTTGGTTCGTGCAAACTTGTCGCTTGATTTTTTATTATTATTTGTCATGCCCTCCAATATGTTTTATATTATCTGATTAAAGCCAAGCCAAGCCATGTTTATTTCTACATTCAAATTCAGTAGAATCAAATAAAGAAACTGTGTGTGTAGTTTCAGTAGCGGTATTTATAGTAGCATCTGTAGTCAGATTGCTAGTCGCATTTGTAATTTCAGATCCAGTTTGCAAAGCTCTCTTCTCTTCATTATTGCGTCTGTTATTACCAGCCATAGGATTAACATAACCACATTCGATCCTTTCCCCGCGGAGAATGCAATCTTTATCCACTGGTTCAGTCACAGTTGCTATCATTTCCTGATTGTTATAGCCACATAAAACTCGATCGCCCGTCATTTGACAGTTATCATCATTAAATGCGTAGCCATTTGATTGTAATATTGCTGCATCTCGGCGACTTATCACCTTATCAGGACTTTTATTATCTTTTGGCTTTGATTTGTGTAAATCCTCATTTGGATTTAGTTCTTGTATTATAGTATTATTATAATCAATGGTTTCTGGATTCGGTGAATGATTGCTTGTGTTTATGGCAGTAATTAATGGTGACGTAGACAAAAAAATTGACGTAGAAATTGTAGTAGGAACAGTTGTTGTAAGGTCAATAGTATAATTAAAATCTGAATGATTTGAAATTGCATAAGCATTTTCAGGTTTATTATTATTTTTATTTTTGTGTTTGGATCCCGCAATCGCTGAATTTCTATTTGAATGTCCAGTTAATTTTGCGTATAGCGATATTGTATTCTTAATGTTTGTATGGTAAGCTGGAAATCGCACTGTAAATTCCCGTTTATAGTTTTGGCATATAGCCATAAAGCCAAGTTTATTTCTACATTCAAATTTTAATGAAATCTTTAATATATTCCCAAAATTACCACCTAAACTTCGTGCATGTGAACCTAGCATAACAAATGTTAGCATCTCACATTTTATTGACAGTTCTAGTAGCATCCACAATAGTTCTATAGTTCTAAATGGTTTTTTTAAATAGTTCTACAAATTTAAGCATGTTTTTTTAAAATTTAAAATTGGGATGCTAACTTCACACTTTGATTCTAGCATCCCAAAAGTACCGATTCGTACATCAAAAATATGAATTGAAATCGAAAGTTCTATCAGTTCTGGACACGTAGGCAATAGTTCTAGTCAATCAGAAGAAAAAAAAAATTTTAATACACATGTGACCTACATATTCGAAATCACTCATCTAATAAAATTGCATGCATGCGATGTTTGATTCGCTTTGTGCCCTGTAATTCAGCCGGTTTGGAGAGCTAGATACCTAAACATAAGCCTGGCATAAGAAAACTCCCAGTCTATCTTCTAGAACTAATTTTACGAACGTTCTAGAGGATAAATGTCGTAACGCTCAAAAAATCATAGCCCTTAGATTACACTTCTCGCATCCGAGCGTATAGATCTTAGACTCAGCATCGCAGCCGTTCTAGGTAGCCAGTAAATAATCTTATACACCACAATATTACCTGTTTTAGAATCCAGAACGAAATTTCAAAGAGTTTTCAAAGACAGAAGTTGGACAATTGTTGAAAATTTCAATAAATGTAATGTTTGTCAATAGGCATACCAGAAAATATGGCACTTAGGTCCTCACAACTCAGGCATTTAGGTTGCTAGCTTCCTAACACACGTATAAACAAAAGTCCTTACTTCTAGAAGATGTTATCATAAAGTTTCTAAAATACGCTTTGAAAATCGCGTAAAGCAAAAATACATGTCATGTTCGAGAGGTATCATCCCAAAAACTTTTGCTCTGTGATTCAAGGTTTTTTGTTGTTTTGATAGCTAGCCTTCTTAATCAACAGGACATCATCAGTTCCTATCTTCTAGACCTAAATTGACAGAGTTTTAGAGGATGAACTTCATAGACAGTCTCTTGCTCAAATAAATGCGGAATCTGAGACTATAATGCCAGCATCCGCACGAATATAGATCTTACAGACAGCATCTCAGCCGTTCTAGATAGCCAGTAGTCTTAAACACCAGACTAGCACCAGTTCTAGCATCCAGAACGAAATTTCAGAGAGTTTTTATAGACAATAGTTCAAAAAATGTTGAAAATTCCCAGCAATGCTATGTTTATCACTCGGCATACCAGAAAATAGGAATCTTAGTTCTAAAACCTCACGCGTTTCAGATTGCTAGCTACCTAACACACGTCTAAACAAAAGTTCTTACTTCTAGAAGATGTTATCGTAAAGTTTCTGAAATAACTTTCGAAAATCGCGTATAGCACGAACACATGTAATATGTACCCAATGTTACAGAGATAACATACCAAAAAAGTATTGCTCTAATATCAAATGTTTTTTGTAGTTTTGATAGCTAGCTTTCTTAATCAACAGGACACCATCAGTTCCTATCTTCTAGACCTTAACCGACAGAGTTTTAGAGGATGAACTTCATAGACAGTCTGATGCTCAAATAAACGCGAAATCTGAGACTATAATGCTAGCATACGCACGAATATAGATCTTAGAGACAGCATCTCAGCCGTTCTAGATAGCCAATAGTCTTCAACACCAGACTAGTACCAGTTCTAGCATCCAGAACGAAATTTCAGAGACTTTTTATAAACAATAGTTCAAAAATTGTTGAAAATTCTCATGAATGCAATGTTTATCACTCGGCATACCAGAAAATAGGAATGTTAGTTCTAAAATCTCAGGCGTTTCGTATTGCTAGCTTCCTAACACACGTCTAGACAGAAGTTCTTACTTCTAGAAGATGTTATCGTAAAGTTTCTGAAATAAGTTTCTACTCGCGTAAAGCACGAATACATGTAGTATGTACCTAATGTTTGAGAGGTAACATCCCAAGAACTATTGCTCTGATGTACAATGTTTTTTGTAGTTTTGATAGATAGCCTTCTTAATATACAGAACACCAACAGTTACTATCCTCTAGACCGAAACTAAAAGAGTTTCAGAGGATGAACTTCATAGACAGTCTGATGCTCAAATAAACGCGAAATCTGAGACTATAATGCCAGCATACGCAAGAATATAGGTCTTAGAGACGGCATCTCAGCCGTTCTAGATAGCCAATAGTCTTCAACACCAGACTAGTACCAGTTCTAGCATCCAGAACGAAATTTCAGAGACTTTTTATAAACAATATTTCAAAAATTGTTGAAAATTCTCATGAATGCAATGTTTATCACTCGGCATACCAGAAAATAGGAATCTTAGTTCTAAAACCTCAGGCGTTTCAGATCGCTAGCTTCCTAACACACGTCTAGACAAAAGTTCTTACTTCTAGAAGATGTTATCGTAAAGTTTCTGAAATAACTTCCGAAAATCGCGTAAAGCCCGAATACATGTAATATGTACCTAATGTTTGAGAGGTAACATCCCAAAAACTAGTTCTCTGATGTCCAATGTTTTTTGTAGTTTTGATAGCTTGCATTCTTAATCAACAGACACCACCAGTTCCTATTTTCTAGACCTAAACTGACAGAGTTTTAGAGGATGAACTTCATAGACAGTCTGATGCTCAAATAAACGCGAAATCTGAGACTATAATGCCAGCATACGCAAGAATATAGGTCTTAGAGACAGCATCTCAGCCGTTCTAGATAGCCAATAGTCTTCAACACCAGACTAGTACCAGTTCTAGCATCCAGAACGAAATTTCAGAGACTTTTTATAAACAATATTTCAAAAATTGTTGAAAATTCTCATGAATGCAATGTTTATCACTCGGCATACCAGAAAATAGGAATCTTAGTTCTAAAACCTCAGGCGTTTCAGATCGCTAGCTTCCTAACACACGTCGAGACAAAAGTTCTTACTTCTAGAAGATGTTATCGTAAAGTTTCTGAAATAACTTCCGAAAATCGCCTAAAGCACGAATACATGTAATATGTACCTAATGTTTGAGAGGTAACATCCCAAAAACTAGTTCTCTGATATCAAATGTTTTTTGTAGTTTTGATAGCTAGCCTTCTTAATCAACAGGACACCATCAGTTCCTATCTTCTAGACCTTAACTGACAGAGTTTTAGAGGATGAACTTCATAGACAGTCTGATGCTCAAATAAACACGAAAACTGAGACTATAATGCCAGCATACGCACGAATATAGGTCTTAGAGACAGCATCTCAGCCGTTCTAGATAGCCAATAGTCTTCAACACCAGACTAGTACCAGTTCTAGCATCCAGAACGAAATTTCAGAGACTTTTTATAGACAATAGTTCAAAAAATGTTGAAAATTCCCAGAAATGCAATATTTATCACTCGGCATACCAGAAAATAGGAATCTTAGGTCTAAAACCTCAGGCGTTTCAGATCGCTAGCTTCCTAACACATGTCTAGACAAAAGTTCTTACTTCTAGAAGATGTTATCGTAAAGTTTCTGAAATAACTTCCGAAAATCGCGTAAAGCCCGAATACATGTAATATGTACCTAATGTTTGAGAGGTAACATCCCAAAAACTAGTTCTCTGATGTCTATTTTTTTTTGTAGTTTTGATAGCTTGCATTCTTAATCAACAGACACCACCAGTTCCTATCTTCTAGACCTAAACTGACAGAGTTTTAGAGGATGAACTTCATAGACAGTCTGATGCTCAAATAAACGCGTAATCTGAGACTATAATGCTAGCATACGCACGAATATAGGTCTTAGAGACAGCATTTCAGCCGTTCTAGATAGCCAATAGTCTTCAACACCAGACTAGTACCAGTTCTAGCATCCAGAACGAAATTTCAGAGACTTTTTATAGACAATAGTTCAAAAATTAATGAAAATTCCTATAAAAGCGATGTTTATCACTCGGCATACCAGAAAATAGGAAATTTAGTTCTAAAACCTCATGCGTTTCAGATTGCTAGCTTCCTAACACACGTCTAGACAAAAGTTCTTACTTCTAGAAGATGTTATCGTAAAGTTTCTGAAATAACTTCCGAAAATCGCGTAAAGCCCGAATACATGTAATATGTACCTAATGTTTGAGAGGCAACATCCCAAAAACTAGTTCTCTGATGTCCAATGTTTTTTGTAGTTTTGATAGCTTGCATTCTTAATCAACAGACACCACCAGTTCCTATCTTCTAGACCTAAACTGACAGAGTTTTAGAGGATGAACTTCATAGACAGTCTGATGCTCAAATAAACGCGAAATCTGAGACTATAATGCCAGCATACGCACGAATATAGGTCTTAGAGACAGCATCTCAGCCGTTCTAGATACCCAATAGTCTTCAACACCAGACTAGTACCAGTTCTAGCATCCAGAACGAAATTTCAGAGACTTTTTATAAACAATAGTTCAAAAATTGTTGAAAATTCTCATGAATGCAATGTTTATCACTCGGTATACCAGAAAATAGGAATCTTAGTTCTAAAACCTCAGGCGTTTCAGATCGCTAGCTTCCTAACACACGTCTAGACAAAAGTTCTTACTTCTAGAAGATGTTATCGTAAAGTTTCTGAAATAACTTCCGAAAATCGCCTAAAGCACGAACACATGTAATATGTACCTAATGTTTGAGAGGTAACATCCCAAAAACTAGTTCTCTGATATCAAATGTTTTTTGTAGTTTTGATAGCTAGCCTTCTTAATCAACAGGACACCATCAGTTCCTATCTTCTAGACCTTAACTGACAGAGTTTTAGAGGATGAACTTCATAGACAGTCTGATGTTCAAATAAACGCGAAATCTGAGACTATAATGCCAGCATACGCACGAATATAGGTCTTAGAGACAGCATCTCAGCCGTTCTAGATAGCCAATAGTCTTCAACACCAGACTAGTACCAGTTCTAGCATCCAGAACGAAATTTCAGAGACTTTTTATAGACAATAGTTCAAAAAATGTTGAAAATTCCCAGAAATGCAATATTTATCACTCGGCATACCAGAAAATAGGAATCTTAGGTCTAAAACCTCAGGCGTTTCAGATCGCTAGCTTCCTAACACATGTCTAGACAAAAGTTCTTACTTCTAGAAGATGTTATCGTAAAGTTTCTGAAATAACTTCCGAAAATCGCGTAAAGGACGAACACATGTAATATGTACGTAATGTTTGAGAGGTAACATCCCAAGCACTAGTTCTCTGATATCAAATGTTTTTTGTAGTTTTGATAGCTAGCCTTCTTAATAAACAGGACACCATCAGTTCCTATCTTCTAGACCTTAACTGACAGAGTTTTAGAGGATGAACTTCATAGACAGTCTGATGCTCAAATAAACGCGTAATCTGAGACTATAATGCTAGCATACGCACGAATATAGGTCTTAGAGACAGCATTTCAGCCGTTCTAGATAGCCAATAGTCTTCAACACCAGACTAGTACCAGTTCTAGCATCCAGAACGAAATTTCAGAGACTTTTTATAGACAATAGTTCAAAAATTAATGAAAATTCCTATAAAAGCGATGTTTATCACTCGGCATACCAGAAAATAGGAAATTTAGTTCTAAAACCTCATGCGTTTCAGATTGCTAGCTTCCTAACACACGTCTAGACAAAAGTTCTTACTTCTAGAAGATGTTATCGTAAAGTTTCTGAAATAACTTCCGAAAATCGCGTAAAGCCCGAATACATGTAATATGTACCTAATGTTTGAGAGGCAACATCCCAAAAACTAGTTCTCTGATGTCCAATGTTTTTTGTAGTTTTGATAGCTTGCATTCTTAATCAACAGACACCACCAGTTCCTATCTTCTAGACCTAAACTGACAGAGTTTTAGAGGATGAACTTCATAGACAGTCTGATGCTCAAATAAACGCGAAATCTGAGACTATAATGCCAGCATACGCACGAATATAGGTCTTAGAGACAGCATCTCAGCCGTTCTAGATACCCAATAGTCTTCAACACCAGACTAGTACCAGTTCTAGCATCCAGAACGAAATTTCAGAGACTTTTTATAAACAATAGTTCAAAAATTGTTGAAAATTCTCATGAATGCAATGTTTATCACTCGGTATACCAGAAAATAGGAATCTTAGTTCTAAAACCTCAGGCGTTTCAGATCGCTAGCTTCCTAACACACGTCTAGACAAAAGTTCTTACTTCTAGAAGATGTTATCGTAAAGTTTCTGAAATAACTTCCGAAAATCGCCTAAAGCACGAACACATGTAATATGTACCTAATGTTTGAGAGGTAACATCCCAAAAACTAGTTCTCTGATATCAAATGTTTTTTGTAGTTTTGATAGCTAGCCTTCTTAATCAACAGGACACCATCAGTTCCTATCTTCTAGACCTTAACTGACAGAGTTTTAGAGGATGAACTTCATAGACAGTCTGATGTTCAAATAAACGCGAAATCTGAGACTATAATGCCAGCATACGCACGAATATAGGTCTTAGAGACAGCATCTCAGCCGTTCTAGATAGCCAATAGTCTTCAACACCAGACTAGTACCAGTTCTAGCATCCAGAACGAAATTTCAGAGACTTTTTATAGACAATAGTTCAAAAAATGTTGAAAATTCCCAGAAATGCAATATTTATCACTCGGCATACCAGAAAATAGGAATCTTAGGTCTAAAACCTCAGGCGTTTCAGATCGCTAGCTTCCTAACACATGTCTAGACAAAAGTTCTTACTTCTAGAAGATGTTATCGTAAAGTTTCTGAAATAACTTCCGAAAATCGCGTAAAGCCCGAATACATGTAATATGTACCTAATGTTTGAGAGGTAACATCCCAAAAACTAGTTCTCTGATGTCCATTTTTTTTTGTAGTTTTGATAGCTTGCATTCTTAATCAACAGACACCACCAGTTCCTATCTTCTAGACCTAAACTGACAGAGTTTTAGAGGATGAACTTCATAGACAGTCTGATGCTCAAATAAACGCGTAATCTGAGACTATAATGCTAGCATACGCACGAATATAGGTCTTAGAGACAGCATTTCAGCCGTTCTAGATAGCCAATAGTCTTCAACACCAGACTAGTACCAGTTCTAGCATCCAGAACGAAATTTCAGAGACTTTTTATAGACAATAGTTCAAAAATTAATGAAAATTCCTATAAAAGCGATGTTTATCACTCGGCATACCAGAAAATAGGAAATTTAGTTCTAAAACCTCATGCGTTTCAGATTGCTAGCTTCCTAACACACGTCTAGACAAAAGTTCTTACTTCTAGAAGATGTTATCGTAAAGTTTCTGAAATAACTTCCGAAAATCGCGTAAAGCCCAAATACATGTAATATGTACCTAATGTTTGAGAGGCAACATCCCAAAAACTAGTTCTCTGATGTCCAATGTTTTTTGTAGTTTTGATAGCTTGCATTCTTAATCAACAGACACCACCAGTTCCTATCTTCTAGACCTAAACTGACAGAGTTTTAGAGGATGAACTTCATAGACAGTCTGATGCTCAAATAAACGCGAAATCTGAGACTATAATGCCAGCATACGCACGAATATAGGTCTTAGAGACAGCATCTCAGCCGTTCTAGATAGCCAATAGTCTTCAACACCAGACTAGTACCAGTTCTAGCATCCAGAACGAAATTTCAGAGACTTTTTATAGACAATAGTTCAAAAAATGTTGAAAATTCCCAGAAATGCAATATTTATCACTCGGCATACCAGAAAATAGGAATCTTAGGTCTAAAACCTCAGGCGTTTCAGATCGCTAGCTTCCTAACACATGTCTAGACAAAAGTTCTTACTTCTAGAAGATGTTATCGTAAAGTTTCTGAAATAACTTCCGAAAATCGCGTAAAGCCCGAATACATGTAGTTAATAATATGTACCTAATGTTTGAGAGGTAACATCCCAAAAACTAGTTCTCTGATGTCCATTTTTTTTTGTAGTTTTGATAGCTTGCATTCTTAATCAACAGACACCACCAGTTCCTATCTTCTAGACCTAAACTGACAGAGTTTTAGAGGATGAACTTCATAGACAGTCTGATGCTCAAATAAACGCGTAATCTGAGAATATAATGCTAGCATACGCACGAATATAGGTCTTAGAGACAGCATCTCAGCCGTTCTAGATAGCCAATAGTCTTCAACACCAGACTAATACCAGTTCTAGCATCCAGAACGAAATTTCAGAGACTTTTTATAGACAATAGTTCAAAAATTAATGAAAATTCCTATAAAAGCGATGTTTATCACTCGGCATACCAGAAAATGGGAAATTTAGTTCTAAAACCTCATGCGTTTCAGATTGCTAGCTTCCTAACACACGTCTAGACAAAAGTTCTTACTTCTAGAAGATGTTATCGTAAAGTTTCTGAAAAAACTTCCGAAAATCGCGTAAAGCACGAACACATGTAATATATACCTAATGTTTGAGAGGTAACATCCCAAAAACTAGTTCTCTGATATCAAATGTTTTTTGTAGTTTTGATAGCTAGCCTTCTTAATCAACAGGACACCACCAGTTCCTATCTTCTAGACCTAAACTGACAGAGTTTTAGAGGATGAACTTCATAGACAGTCTGATGCTCAAATAAACGCGAAATCTGAGACTATAATGCCAGCATACGCACGAATATAGGTCTTAGAGACAGCATCTCAGCCGTTCTAGATAGCCAATAGTCTTCAACACCAGACTAGTACCAGTTCTAGCATCCAGAACGAAATTTCAGAGACTTTTTATAGACAATAGTTCAAAAAATGTTGAAAATTCCCAGAAATGCAATATTTATCACTCGGCATACCAGAAAATAGGAATCTTAGGTCTAAAACCTCAGGCGTTTCAGATCGCTAGCTTCCTAACACATGTCTAGACAAAAGTTCTTACTTCTAGAAGATGTTATCGTAAAGTTTCTGAAATAACTTCCGAAAATCGCGTAAAGCCCGAATACATGTAATATGTACCTAATGTTTGAGAGGTAACATCCCAAAAACTAGTTCTCTGATGTCCATTTTTTTTTGTAGTTTTGATAGCTTGCATTCTTAATCAACAGACACCACCAGTTCCTATCTTCTAGACCTAAACTGACAGAGTTTTAGAGGATGAACTTCATAGACAGTCTGATGCTCAAATAAACGCGTAATCTGAGACTATAATGCTAGCATACGCACGAATATAGGTCTTAGAGACAGCATTTCAGCCGTTCTAGATAGCCAATAGTCTTCAACACCAGACTAGTACCAGTTCTAGCATCCAGAACGAAATTTCAGAGACTTTTTATAGACAATAGTTCAAAAATTAATGAAAATTCCTATAAAAGCGATGTTTATCACTCGGCATACCAGAAAATAGGAAATTTAGTTCTAAAACCTCATGCGTTTCAGATTGCTAGCTTCCTAACACACGTCTAGACAAAAGTTCTTACTTCTAGAAGATGTTATCGTAAAGTTTCTGAAATAACTTCCGAAAATCGCGTAAAGCCCAAATACATGTAATATGTACCTAATGTTTGAGAGGCAACATCCCAAAAACTAGTTCTCTGATGTCCAATGTTTTTTGTAGTTTTGATAGCTTGCATTCTTAATCAACAGACACCACCAGTTCCTATCTTCTAGACCTAAACTGACAGAGTTTTAGAGGATGAACTTCATAGACAGTCTGATGCTCAAATAAACGCGAAATCTGAGACTATAATGCCAGCATACGCACGAATATAGGTCTTAGAGACAGCATCTCAGCCGTTCTAGATACCCAATAGTCTTCAACACCAGACTAGTACCAGTTCTAGCATCCAGAACGAAATTTCAGAGACTTTTTATAAACAATAGTTCAAAAATTGTTGAAAATTCTCATGAATGCAATGTTTATCACTCGGTATACCAGAAAATAGGAATCTTAGTTCTAAAACCTCAGGCGTTTCAGATCGCTAGCTTCCTAACACACGTCTAGACAAAAGTTCTTACTTCTAGAAGATGTTATCGTAAAGTTTCTGAAATAACTTCCGAAAATCGCCTAAAGCACGAACACATGTAATATGTACCTAATGTTTGAGAAGTAACATCCCAAAAACTAGTTCTCTGATATCAAATGTTTTTTGTAGTTTTGATAGCTAGCCTTCTTAATCAACAGGACACCATCAGTTCCTATCTTCTAGACCTTAACTGACAGAGTTTTAGAGGATGAACTTCATAGACAGTCTGATGCTCAAATAAACGCGAAATCTGAGACTATAATGCCAGCATACGCACGAATATAGGTCTTAGAGACAGCATCTCAGCCGTTCTAGATAGCCAATAGTCTTCAACACCAGACTAGTACCAGTTCTAGCATCCAGAACGAAATTTCAGAGACTTTTTATAGACAATAGTTCAAAAAATGTTGAAAATTCCCAGAAATGCAATATTTATCACTCGGCATACCAGAAAATAGGAATCTTAGGTCTAAAACCTCAGGCGTTTCAGATCGCTAGCTTCCTAACACATGTCTAGACAAAAGTTCTTACTTCTAGAAGATGTTATCGTAAAGTTTCTGAAATAACTTCCGAAAATCGCGTAAAGCCCGAATACATGTAGTTAATAATATGTACCTAATGTTTGAGAGGTAACATCCCAAAAACTAGTTCTCTGATGTCCATTTTTTTTTGTAGTTTTGATAGCTTGCATTCTTAATCAACAGACACCACCAGTTCCTATCTTCTAGACCTAAACTGACAGAGTTTTAGAGGATGAACTTCATAGACAGTCTGATGCTCAAATAAACGCGTAATCTGAGAATATAATGCTAGCATACGCACGAATATAGGTCTTAGAGACAGCATCTCAGCCGTTCTAGATAGCCAATAGTCTTCAACACCAGACTAATACCAGTTCTAGCATCCAGAACGAAATTTCAGAGACTTTTTATAGACAATAGTTCAAAAATTAATGAAAATTCCTATAAAAGCGATGTTTATCACTCGGCATACCAGAAAATGGGAAATTTAGTTCTAAAACCTCATGCGTTTCAGATTGCTAGCTTCCTAACACACGTCTAGACAAAAGTTCTTACTTCTAGAAGATGTTATCGTAAAGTTTCTGAAAAAACTTCCGAAAATCGCGTAAAGCACGAACACATGTAATATATACCTAATGTTTGAGAGGTAACATCCCAAAAACTAGTTCTCTGATATCAAATGTTTTTTGTAGTTTTGATAGCTAGCCTTCTTAATCAACAGGACACCACCAGTTCCTATCTTCTAGACCTAAACTGACAGAGTTTTAGAGGATGAACTTCATAGACAGTCTGATGCTCAAATAAACGCGAAATCTGAGACTATAATGCCAGCATACGCACGAATATAGGTCTTAGAGACAGCATCTCAGCCGTTCTAGATACCCAATAGTCTTCAACACCAGACTAGTACCAGTTCTAGCATCCAGAACGAAATTTCAGAGACTTTTTATAAACAATAGTTCAAAAATTGTTGAAAATTCTCATGAATGCAATGTTTATCACTCGGTATACCAGAAAATAGGAATCTTAGTTCTAAAACCTCAGGCGTTTCAGATCGCTAGCTTTCTAACACACGTCTAGACAAAAGTTCTTACTTCTAGAAGATGTTATCGTAAAGTTTCTGAAATAACTTCCGAAAATCGCCTAAAGCACGAACACATGTAATATGTACCTAATGTTTGAGAGGTAACATCCCAAAAACTAGTTCTCTGATATCAAATGTTTTTTGTAGTTTTGATAGCTAGCCTTCTTAATCAACAGGACACCATCAGTTCCTATCTTCTAGACCTTAACTGACAGAGTTTTAGAGGATGAACTTCATAGACAGTCTGATGCTCAAATAAACGCGAAATCTGAGACTATAATGCCAGCATACGCACGAATATAGGTCTTAGAGACAGCATCTCAGCCGTTCTAGATAGCCAATAGTCTTCAACACCAGACTAGTACCAGTTCTAGCATCCAGAACGAAATTTCAGAGACTTTTTATAGACAATAGTTCAAAAAATGTTGAAAATTCCCAGAAATGCAATATTTATCACTCGGCATACCAGAAAATAGGAATCTTAGGTCTAAAACCTCAGGCGTTTCAGATCGCTAGCTTCCTAACACATGTCTAGACAAAAGTTCTTACTTCTAGAAGATGTTATCGTAAAGTTTCTGAAATAACTTCCGAAAATCGCGTAAAGCCCGAATACATGTAATATGTACCTAATGTTTGAGAGGTAACATCCCAAAAACTAGTTCTCTGATGTCCATTTTTTTTTGTAGGTTTGATAGCTTGCATTCTTAATCAACAGACACCACCAGTTCCTATCTTCTAGACCTAAACTGACAGAGTTTTAGAGGATGAACTTCATAGACAGTCTGATTCTCAAATAAACGCGTAATCTGAGACTATAATGCTAGCATACGCACGAATATAGGTCTTAGAGACAGCATCTCAGCCGTTCTAGATAGCCAATAGTCTTCAACACCAGACTAATACCAGTTCTAGCATCCAGAACGAAATTTCAGAGACTTTTTATAGACAATAGTTCAAAAATTAATGAAAATTCCTATAAAAGCGATGTTTATCACTCGGCATACCAGAAAATGGGAAATTTAGTTCTAAAACCTCATGCGTTTCAGATTGCTAGCTTCCTAACACACGTCTAGACAAAAGTTCTTACTTCTAGAAGATGTTATCGTAAAGTTTCTGAAATAACTTCCGAAAATCGCGTAAAGCACGAACACATGTAATATATACCTAATGTTTGAGAGGTAACATCCCAAAAACTAGTTCTCTGATATCAAATGTTTTTTGTAGTTTTGATAGCTAGCCTTCTTAATCAACAGGACACCATCAGTTCCTATCTTCTAGACCTTAATTGACAGAGTTTTAGAGGATGAACGTCATAGACAGTCTGATGCTCAAATAAACGCGAAATCTGAGACTATAATGCCAGCATACGCACGAATATAGGTCTTAGAGACAGCATCTCAGCCGTTCTAGATAGCCAATAGTCTTCAACACCAGACTAGTACCAGTTCTAGCATCCAGAACGAAATTTCAGAGACTTTTTATAGACAATAGTTCAAAAATTAATGAAAATTCCTATAAAAGCGATGTTTATCACTCGGCATACCAGAAAATAGGAAATTTAGTTCTAAAATCTCATGCGTTTCAGATTGCTAGCTTCCTAACACACGTCTAGACAAAAGTTCTTACTTCTAGAAGATGTTATCGTAAAGTTTCTGAAATAACTTCCGAAAATCGCGTAAAGCCCGAATACATGTAATATGTACCTAATGTTT
The DNA here is from genome assembly GCA_947086415.1 of Pammene aurita. Taxonomy (NCBI): domain Eukaryota; kingdom Metazoa; phylum Arthropoda; class Insecta; order Lepidoptera; family Tortricidae; genus Pammene; species Pammene aurita. The sequence goes on along the minus strand of OX352314.1, from coordinate 6,591,199 downwards.
GAGAGGTAACATCCCAAAAACTAGTTCTCTGATATCAAATGTTTTTTGTAGTTTTGATAGCTAGCCTTCTTAATCAACAGGACACCATCAGTTCCTATCTTCTAGACCTTAACTGACAGAGTTTTAGAGGATGAACTTCATAGACAGTCTGATGCTCAAATAAACGCGAAATCTGAGACTATAATGCCAGCATACGCACGAATATAGGTCTTAGAGACAGCATCTCAGCCGTTCTAGATAGCCAATAGTCTTCAACACCAGAATAGTACCAGTTCTAGCATCCAGAACGAAATTTCAGAGACTTTTTACAGACAATAGTTCAAAAAATGTTGAAAATTCCCAGAAATGCAATATTTATCACTCGGCATACCAGAAAATAGGAATCTTAGGTCTAAAACCTCAGGCGTTTCAGATCGCTAGCTTCCTAACACATGTCTAGACAAAAGTTCTTACTTCTAGAAGATGTTATCGTAAAGTCTCTGAAATAACTTCCGAAAATCGCGTAAAGCCCGAATACATGTAATATGTACCTAATGTTTGAGAGGTAACATCCCAAAAACTAGTTCTCTGATGTCCATTTTTTTTTGTAGTTTTGATAGCTTGCATTCTTAATCAACAGACACCACCAGTTCCTATCTTCTAGACCTAAACTGACAGAGTTTTAGAGGATGAACTTCATAGACAGTCTGATGCTCAAATAAACGCGTAATCTGAGACTATAATGCTAGCATACGCACGAATATAGGTCTTAGAGACAGCATTTCAGCCGTTCTAGATAGCCAGTAGTCTTCATCACCAGACTAGTACCAGTTCTAGCATCCAGAACGAAATTTCAGAGACTTTTTATAGACAATAGTTCAAAAATTAATGAAAATTCCTATAAAAGCGATGTTTATCACTCGGCATACCAGAAAATAGGAAATTTAGTTCTAAAACCTCATGCGTTTCAGATTGCTAGCTTCCTAACACACGTCTAGACAAAAGTTCTTACTTCTAGAAGATGTTATCGTAAAGTTTCTGAAATAACTTCCGAAAATCGCGTAAAGCCCGAATACATGTAATATGTACCTAATGTTTGAGAGGCAACATCCCAAAAACTAGTTCTCTGATGTCCAATGTTTTTTGTAGTTTTGATAGCTTGCATTCTTAATCAACAGACACCACCAGTTCCTATCTTCTAGACCTAAACTGACAGAGTTTTAGAGGATGAACTTCATAGACAGTCTGATGCTCAAATAAACGCGAAATCTGAGACTATAATGCCAGCATACGCACGAATATAGGTCTTAGAGACAGCATCTCAGCCGTTCTAGATAGCCAATAGTCTTCAACACCAGACTAGTACCAGTTCTAGCATCCAGAACGAAATTTCAGAGACTTTTTATAAACAATAGTTCAAAAATTGTTGAAAATTCTCATGAATGCAATGTTTATCACTCGGCATACCAGAAAATAGGAATCTTAGTTCTAAAACCTCAGGCGTTTCAGATCGCTAGCTTCCTAACACACGTCTAGACAAAAGTTCTTACTTCTAGAAGATGTTATCGTAAAGTTTCTGAAATAACTTCCGAAAATCGCCTAAAGCACGAACACATGTAATATGTACCTAATGTTTGAGAGGTAACATCCCAAAAACTAGTTCTCTGATATCAAATGTTTTTTGTAGTTTTGATAGCTAGCCTTCTTAATCAACAGGACACCATCAGTTCCTATCTTCTAGACCTTAACTGACAGAGTTTTAGAGGATGAACTTCATAGACAGTCTGATGCTCAAATAAACGCGTAATCTGAGACTATAATGCTAGCATACGCACGAATATAGGTCTTAGAGACAGCATTTCAGCCGTTCTAGATAGCCAATAGTCTTCAACACCAGACTAGTACCAGTTCTAGCATCCAGAACGAAATTTCAGAGACTTTTTATAGACAATAGTTCAAAAATTAATGAAAATTCCTATAAAAGCGATGTTTATCACTCGGCATACCAGAAAATAGGAAATTTAGTTCTAAAACCTCATGCGTTTCAGATTGCTAGCTTCCTAACACACGTCTAGACAAAAGTTCTTACTTCTAGAAGATGTTATCGTAAAGTTTCTGAAATAACTTCCGAAAATCGCGTAAAGCCCGAATACATGTAATATGTTCCTAATGTTTGAGAGGTAACATCCCAAAAACTAGTTCTCTGATGTCCAATGTTTTTTGTAGTTTTGATAGCTTGCATACTTAATCAACAGACACCACCAGTTCCTATCTTCTAGACCTAAACTGACAGAGTTTTAGAGGATGAACTTCATAGACAGTCTGATGCTCAAATAAACGCGTAATCTGAGACTATAATGCTAGCATACGCACGAATATAGGTGTTAGAGACAGCATCTCCGCCGTTCTAGATAGCCAATAGTCTTCAACACCAGACTATTACCAGTTCTAGCATCCAGAACGAAATTTCAGAGACTTTTTATAGACAATAGTTCAAAAATTAATGAAAATTCCTATAAAAGCGATTGTATTTTGATAGATAGCCTTCTTAATATACAGAAAACCAACAGTTACTATCCTCTAGACCGAAGCTAAAAGAGTTTCAGAGGATTAACGTCATAGACATTCTGATGCTCAAATTAATTCGTAATCTGAGACTATAATGCTAGCATCCGCACGAATATAGTTCTTAGAGACAGCATCTCAGCTGTTCTAGATAGCCAGGAGCCTTCAACGCCTGACTAGCACGAGTTCTAGCATCCAGAACGAAATTTTAGAGAGTTTTTATAGGCAAAAGTTCAAAAATTGTTGAATATTCCCATAAATGTAATGTAAGTACTGAAGATAACAAAACAAACGAGCCCAAACTCGACTACCATAGCACTTTTCGTGATAGATTGCCAGTGGCCATCTTCCGGCTCTATAATGAGAGCCTTCGCCATCAGGTGCAATAGTAAGTACTGAAGATAAAAAAACAAACGAGCCCAAACTCGACTATCATAGCACTTTCCATCATAGAGCTCCAGTGGCCATCTTCCGGCTCCATCATGAGACCCTCGCCATCATGTGCACTGGTAAGTGCTGACAAAAACAAAACAAACGAGCCCAAACTCGACTATGATAGCACTGTCTATCATAGAGTTCTAGTGGCCATCTTCTGGCTCCAGCATCAGATCAGCTAATTGGTGACAAAGTATTGCATTCTTACCAAACATACATAAGTATTCCAAATTTCAGCTCAATCGGATAACGGGAAGTGACTGAAAAATGAATTGCCAATTTTGACGGACAACTTACTTACATATTTACATACATACGAACAGTGCAAGTTAAATAAAAGCTTGTTATATAATAATATAATTAAAGCTATGATATATAATAATATAAGCCTTGTTTTTCGAAATGTATCTAGATTCAATAAAGCATTATAGCTACTAACTTAAAATTACAACAATATTTACAAATACCTAGTTTAATACAACCGCGTTCTAATTTGCCGCTAGATGTCGCTGTACTTGGCGAGTTAAATCGTAGATCGCGGTGATGAAATGTTTTCGTAGTTTAATAAGGTCTGGCTGGAAGTCAGCGGCGATGTCGTTTGTAGGTTGTTAGTAATTTGAATGGTTCTGTCGCGTTCAAGCTTCCTAAGAACGCGATGGGGCTGCCAGATTGTATAATCGGATACAAAAACTGTATAATTAGGTGACTGATTGTATCCTCTTTGTAACCTAGACCCTTGTGTAATTGGATACGGGAAAACTGAATTTCATCATTCTCATTCAATTTTTTTTACTACTCTGGTCGTGCAAAAATTATCTTGGTAGACAAACCCACCAAGAGCTTTGCCAGCGAGTTCAGTCACAAAAAAAATGTGGAAAATTAAAAAAACACCGTACCTGGCAACAAAATTTGTTTGAAATGATATGACAGCTCGAAACTGACAGCTTATTTAATATGCAAAATTGTTACCATATAAAGAATAAAGAAATTAAAAATTTGATTGTGACTTGACTCATTGGTCAGGCTCTTCCACACGACCGAGTCAATTCACTTTTTTTCTTGGATGGCCTCCTCACTGATTTAAGCAAGTTCGATTCACTTGGTTCATTTCACTGCCTGACACGCCTAACATTCAATTACTGACAGTGGCTGGCGCTAAAACAAAACCTAAAATACTCGCTAGTATTTTAGGTTTTGTTTTAGCGCCAGCCAATGACACGGTTTAGTTTTATAACCGGTACTTCAATTTGCAATTTCTCAGGTTTAATCTGTCGGATAGAGTGGTGTAATAGCAAGGGTGTGCATCTCTGTCAAAAAAATTGAGTTTGACACGACGTATCCGATACGTTTGCCTAAGTGAGAAAGGGAACTTGTTATGCGTTAAGAAGGGACGACATGATTCGTAACGTCAAAGAGGAACGTCTGTATAGTACTATTATTTACTCGACGGTAATAGTAGTTAGGACACTTAGGGTATCGAGTGAGGGTCAGGGAGAGGCAGGGTACACGACAGATTGAGCCCGAGAAATTGCGTAGTATAAGGCGCTATAAAGGTCAGTGGGAGCCACACACTTGTTCTGAATTCAGTTTTGATTTTCTTAATTCATACACAAAACACCCGGAAATGCTTAAATTTTCTTATGGTTGCGAAAATTTGTCTATGGTACCTGAATTTTTCTATGGGGTCCATAGCCAAATTTCCGCAACCATAGACAAATTTAAGCATTTCCGTCTAATTTTGTCTATGAATTGTAGAATTCAGTTCAAGTGTAAGTGCAAATAAATAAACCAACCACAAGATCACGTAATTAATAGAAATATAGTGTTTGCTAATTTTCGTACCATGCCCGTATAATGAAAAAAAATCGACTGGCAGCCCTGAGCTTGATGCCATTGGGTTTTCTCCTAGGTTGCTAAACCTTTTTGCCAGTTACTTGCGCGATCGGCAGCAGTTCGTTCGACATGGTTGTTTTGTCTCGACCCCTTACCACACCCGGTCTGGGGTCAGTCAAGGCTCCATATTAGGGCCATTATTATTCGGCATCATGGTTAACGATCTTAAATCAGTTCTTCAAGCGGCTCAGTGTCTGTTGTATGCTGATGATCTGAAGCTATAAGCTACGGGGTAGAGCAGAGAGCTGATTGCGAGACGTTAAAGGACATCGACTTGGTGTTTCGGTGGAGTATGGAGAACAAGCTCCATTTTAACCCAGCTAAGTGTTGTGTCTGTACATTTAACCATTCTCGAACTGCTTTACATGCTCAATATACGTTAGGGTCAGAGCCAATAAATCGTGTCTCCTCCATTAAGGATCTGGGTGTGGTGTTCGACGCGCAGCTTACTTTTCACGGGCATATTTCCTCTCTTGCCACGAGCTGTTTCCGAAGGCTGGGCTTTGTAATCCGGAACCTTCGCCACTTTCATGACCCGGTAGCCATAAAAAAGGTTTATAATGCCTTGGTAAGGAGTAAGTTAGAGTCTTCTTTGATTATAAGGAACCCCTACGAATCGACGTATGCCTTACTTCTGGAAAAGGTACAGAAAGCATTTTTAAGGTTCCTTTATAAGAAAACCTGCGGATATTACCCGTATTTGTACCCAACAAAGTATCTTTTGGGCTCCCTTGGGTACAATTCCCTGGAAGTGAGGCGTAATTTCCATTTAATGATAATGGCTTGCCGAGCTTTGCGTGGAGAGTCCGACTGTCCCGAGCTGGTTGAGCGTCTCGTGCGTTCGTTTGTCCCGGATATCCCGAGGATAGCCTTGAGACCACGGCGACGCGACCTATTGGCCGTGCCGTCAGCACGCACCGTGTCGTGCAGGAACTCGCCGCTGCCTATTTTCTGGTATGCCGAGTGATAAACATCGCTTTTATAGGAATTTTCATAAATTTTTGAACTATTGTCTTTAAAAAGTCTCTGAAATTTCGTTCTGGATGCTAGAACTGGTATTAGTCTGGTGTTGAAGACTATTGGCTATCTAGAACGGCTGAGATGCTGTCTCTAAGACCTATCTTCGTGCGTATGCTAGCATTATAGTCTCAGATTACGCGTTTATTTGAGCATCAGACTGTCTATGAAGTTCATCCTCTAAAACTCTGTCAGTTTAGGTCTAGAAGATAGGAACTGGTGGTGTCTGTTGATTAAGAATGCAAGCTATCAAAACTACAAAAAACATTGGACATCAGAGAACTAGTTTTTGGGATGTTACCTCTCAAACATTAGGTACATATTACATGTATTCGGGCTTTACGCGATTTTCGGAAGTTATTTCAGAAACTTTACGATAACATCTTCTAGAAGTAAGAACTTTTGTCTAGACGTGTGTTAGGAAGCTAGCAATCTGAAACGCATGAGGTTTTAGAACTAAATTTCCTATTTTCTGGTATGCCGAGTGATAAACATCGCTTTAATAGGAATTTTCATTAATTTTTGAACTATTGTCTATAAAAAGTCTCCGAAATTTCGTTCTGGATGCTAGAACTGGTACTAGTCTGGTGTTGAAGACTATTGGCTATCTAGAACGGCTGAGATGCTGTCTCTAAGACCTATATTCGTGCGTATGCTGGCATTATAGTCTCAGATTTCGCGTTTATTTGAGCATCAGACTGTCTATGAAGTTCATCCTCTTAAACTCTGTCAGTTAAGGTCTAGAAGATAGGAACTGATGGTGTCCTGTTGACTAAGAAGGCTAGCTATCAAAACTACAAAAAACATTTGATATCAGAGAACTAGTTTTTGGGATGTTACCTCTCAAACATTAGGTACATATTACATGTGTTCGTGCTTTACGCGATTTTCGGAAGTTATTTCAGAAACTTTACGATAACATCTTCTAGAAGTAAGAACTTTTGTCTAGACGTGTGTTAGGAAGCTAGCAATCTGAAACGCATGAGGTTTTAGAACTAAATTTCCTATTTTCTGGTATGCCGAGTGATAAACATCGCTTTTATAGGAATTTTCATTAATTTTTGAACTATTGTCTATAAAAAGTCTCTGAAATTTCGTTCTGGATGCTAGAACTGGTACTAGTCTGGTGTTGAAGACTATTGGCTATCTAGAACGGCTGAGATGCTGTCTCTAAGACCTATATTCGTGCGTATGCTGGCATTATAGTCTCAGATTTCGCGTTTATTTGAGCATCAGACTGTCTATGAAGTTCATCCCCTAAAACTCTGTCAGTTAAGGTCTAGAAGATAGGAACTGATGGTGTCCTGTTTATTAAGAGGGCTAGATATCAAAACTACAAAAAACATTTGATATCAGAGAACTAGTTTTTGGGATGTTACCTCTCAAACATTACGTACATATTACATGTGTTCGTCCTTTACGCGATTTTCGGAAGTTATTTCAGAAACTTTACGATAACATCTTCTAGAAGTAAGAACTTTTGTCTAGACGTGTGTTAGGAAGCTAGCAATCTGGAACGCATGAGGTTTTAGAACTAAATTTCCTATTTTCTGGTATGCCGAGTGATAAACATCGCTTTTATAGGAATTTTCATTAATTTTTGAACTATTGTCTATAAAAAGTCTCTGAAATTTCGTTCTGGATGCTAGAACTGGTACTAGTCTGGTGTTGAAGACTATTGGCTATTTAGAACGGCTGAGATGCTGTCTCTAAGACCTATATTCGTGCGTATGCTGGCATTATAGTCTCAGATTTCGCGTTTATTTGAGCATCAGACTGTCTATGAAGTTCATCCTCTAAAACTCTGTCAGTTAAGGTCTAGAAGATAGGAACTGATGGTGTCCTGTTGATTAAGAAGGCTAGCTATCAAAACTACAAAAAACATTTGATATCAGAGAACTAGTTTTTGGGATGTTACCTCTCAAACATTAGGTACATATTACATGTGTTCGTGCTTTAGGCGATTTTCGGAAGTTATTTCAGAAACTTTACGATAACATCTTCTAGAAGTAAGAACTTTTGTCTAGACGTGTGTTAGGAAGCTAGCGATCTGAAACGCCTGAGGTTTTAGAACTAAGATTCCTATTTTCTGGTATGCCGAGTGATAAACATTGCATTCATGAGAATTTTAAACATTTTTTGAACTATTGTTTATAAAAAGTCTCTGAAATTTCGTTCTGGATGCTGGAACTGGTACTAGTCTGGTGTTGAAGACTATTGGCTATCTAGAACGGCTGAGATGCTGTCTCTAAGACCTATATTCGTGCGTATGCTGGCATTATAGTCTCAGATTTCGCGTTTATTTGAGCATCAGACTGTCTATGAAGTTCATCCTCTAAAACTCTGTCAGTTTAGGTCTAGAAGATAGGAACTGGTGGTGTCCTGTTGACTAAGAAGGCTAGCTATCAAAACTACAAAAAACATTTGATATCAGAGAACTAGTTTTTGGGATGTTACCTCTCAAACATTAGGTACATATTACATGTATTCGGGCTTTACGCGATTTTCGGAAGTTATTTCAGAAACTTTACGATAACATCTTCTAGAAGTAAGAACTTTTGTCTAGACGTGTGTTAGGAAGCTAGCAATCTGAAACGCATGAGGTTTTAGAACTAAATTTCCTATTTTCTGGTATGCCGAGTGATAAACATCGCTTTTATAGGAATTTTCATTAATTTTTGAACTATTGTCTATAAAAAGTCTCTGAAATTTCGTTCTGGATGCTAGAACTGGTACTAGTCTGGTGTTGAAGACTATTGGCTATCTAGAACGGCTGAAATGCTGTCTCTAAGACCTATATTCGTGCGTATGCTAGCATTATAGTCTCAGATTACGCGTTTATTTGAGCATCAGACTGTCTATGAAGTTCATCCTCTAAAACTCTGTCAGTTAAGGTCTAGAAGATAGGAACTGATGGTGTCCTGTTTATTAAGAAGGCTAGCTATCAAAACTACAAAAAACATTTGATATCAGAGAACTAGTGCTTGGGATGTTACCTCTCAAACATTACGTACATATTACATGTGTTCGTCCTTTACGCGATTTTCGGAAGTTATTTCAGAAACTTTACGATAACATCTTCTAGAAGTAAGAACTTTTGTCTAGACATGTGTTAGGAAGCTAGCGATCTGAAACGCCTGAGGTTTTAGACCTAAGATTCCTATTTTCTGGTATGCCGAGTGATAAATATTGCATTTCTGGGAATTTTCAACATTTTTTGAACTATTGTCTATAAAAAGTCTCTGAAATTTCGTTCTGGATGCTAGAACTGGTACTAGTCTGGTGTTGAAGACTATTGGCTATCTAGAACGGCTGAGATGCTGTCTCTAAGACCTATATTCGTGCGTATGCTGGCATTATAGTCTCAGATTTCGCGTTTATTTGAACATCAGACTGTCTATGAAGTTCATCCTCTAAAACTCTGTCAGTTAAGGTCTAGAAGATAGGAACTGATGGTGTCCTGTTGATTAAGAAGGCTAGCTATCAAAACTACAAAAAACATTTGATATCAGAGAACTAGTTTTTGGGATGTTACCTCTCAAACATTAGGTACATATTACATGTGTTCGTGCTTTAGGCGATTTTCGGAAGTTATTTCAGAAACTTTACGATAACATCTTCTAGAAGTAAGAACTTTTGTCTAGACGTGTGTTAGGAAGCTAGCGATCTGAAACGCCTGAGGTTTTAGAACTAAGATTCCTATTTTCTGGTATACCGAGTGATAAACATTGCATTCATGAGAATTTTCAACAATTTTTGAACTATTGTTTATAAAAAGTCTCTGAAATTTCGTTCTGGATGCTAGAACTGGTACTAGTCTGGTGTTGAAGACTATTGGGTATCTAGAACGGCTGAGATGCTGTCTCTAAGACCTATATTCGTGCGTATGCTGGCATTATAGTCTCAGATTTCGCGTTTATTTGAGCATCAGACTGTCTATGAAGTTCATCCTCTAAAACTCTGTCAGTTTAGGTCTAGAAGATAGGAACTGGTGGTGTCTGTTGATTAAGAATGCAAGCTATCAAAACTACAAAAAACATTGGACATCAGAGAACTAGTTTTTGGGATGTTGCCTCTCAAACATTAGGTACATATTAATTACATGTATTCGGGCTTTACGCGATTTTCGGAAGTTATTTCAGAAACTTTACGATAACATCTTCTAGAAGTAAGAACTTTTGTCTAGACGTGTGTTAGGAAGCTAGCAATCTGAAACGCATGAGGTTTTAGAACTAAATTTCCTATTTTCTGGTATGCCGAGTGATAAACATCGCTTTTATAGGAATTTTCATTAATTTTTGAACTATTGTCTATAAAAAGTCTCTGAAATTTCGTTCTGGATGCTAGAACTGGTACTAGTCTGGTGTTGAAGACTATTGGCTATCTAGAACGGCTGAAATGCTGTCTCTAAGACCTATATTCGTGCGTATGCTAGCATTATAGTCTCAGATTACGCGTTTATTTGAGCATCAGACTGTCTATGAAGTTCATCCTCTAAAACTCTGTCAGTTTAGGTCTAGAAGATAGGAACTGGTGGTGTCTGTTGATTAAGAATGCAAGCTATCAAAACTACAAAAAAAAATGGACATCAGAGAACTAGTTTTTGGGATGTTACCTCTCAAACATTAGGTACATATTACATGTATTCGGGCTTTACGCGATTTTCGGAAGTTATTTCAGAAACTTTACGATAACATCTTCTAGAAGTAAGAACTTTTGTCTAGACATGTGTTAGGAAGCTAGCGATCTGAAACGCCTGAGGTTTTAGACCTAAGATTCCTATTTTCTGGTATGCCGAGTGATAAATATTGCATTTCTGGGAATTTTCAACATTTTTTGAACTATTGTCTATAAAAAGTCTCTGAAATTTCGTTCTGGATGCTAGAACTGGTACTAGTCTGGTGTTGAAGACTATTGGCTATCTAGAACGGCTGAGATGCTGTCTCTAAGACCTATATTCGTGCGTATGCTGGCATTATAGTCTCAGTTTTCGCGTTTATTTGAGCATCAGACTGTCTATGAAGTTCATCCTCTAAAACTCTGTCAGTTAAGGTCTAGAAGATAGGAACTGATGGTGTCCTGTTGATTAAGAAGGCTAGCTATCAAAACTACAAAAAACATTTGATATCAGAGAACTAGTTTTTGGGATGTTACCTCTCAAACATTAGGTACATATTACATGTATTCGTGCTTTAGGCGATTTTCGGAAGTTATTTCAGAAACTTTACGATAACATCTTCTAGAAGTAAGAACTTTTGTCTAGACGTGTGTTAGGAAGCTAGCGATCTGAAACGCCTGAGGTTTTAGAACTAAGATTCCTATTTTCTGGTATGCCGAGTGATAAACATTGCATTCATGAGAATTTTCAACAATTTTTGAAATATTGTTTATAAAAAGTCTCTGAAATTTCGTTCTGGATGCTAGAACTGGTACTAGTCTGGTGTTGAAGACTATTGGCTATCTAGAACGGCTGAGATGCTGTCTCTAAGACCTATATTCTTGCGTATGCTGGCATTATAGTCTCAGATTTCGCGTTTATTTGAGCATCAGACTGTCTATGAAGTTCATCCTCTAAAACTCTGTCAGTTTAGGTCTAGAAAATAGGAACTGGTGGTGTCTGTTGATTAAGAATGCAAGCTATCAAAACTACAAAAAACATTGGACATCAGAGAACTAGTTTTTGGGATGTTACCTCTCAAACATTAGGTACATATTACATGTATTCGGGCTTTACGCGATTTTCGGAAGTTATTTCAGAAACTTTACGATAACATCTTCTAGAAGTAAGAACTTTTGTCTAGACGTGTGTTAGGAAGCTAGCGATCTGAAACGCCTGAGGTTTTAGAACTAAGATTCCTATTTTCTGGTATGCCGAGTGATAAACATTGCATTCATGAGAATTTTCAACAATTTTTGAAATATTGTTTATAAAAAGTCTCTGAAATTTCGTTCTGGATGCTAGAACTGGTACTAGTCTGGTGTTGAAGACTATTGGCTATCTAGAACGGCTGAGATGCTGTCTCTAAGACCTATATTCTTGCGTATGCTGGCATTATAGTCTCAGATTTCGCGTTTATTTGAGCATCAGACTGTCTATGAAGTTCATCCTCTAAAACTCTGTCAGTTTAGGTCTAGAAAATAGGAACTGGTGGTGTCTGTTGATTAAGAATGCAAGCTATCAAAACTACAAAAAACATTGGACATCAGAGAACTAGTTTTTGGGATGTTACCTCTCAAACATTAGGTACATATTACATGTATTCGGGCTTTACGCGATTTTCGGAAGTTATTTCAGAAACTTTACGATAACATCTTCTAGAAGTAAGAACTTTTGTCTAGACGTGTGTTAGGAAGCTAGCAATCTGAAACGCATGAGGTTTTAGAACTAAATTTCCTATTTTTTGGTATGCCGAGTGATAAACATCGCTTTTATAGGAATTTTCATAAATTTTTGAACTATTGTCTATAAAAAATCTTTGAAATTTCGTTCTGGATGCTAGAACTGGTACTAGTCTGGTGTTGAAGACTATTGGCTATCTAGAACGGCTGAGATGCTGTCTCTAAGACCTATATTCGTGCGTATGCTAGCATTATAGTCTCAGATTTCGCGTTTATTTGAGCATCAGACTGTCTATGAAGTTAATCCTCTGAAACTCTTTTAGTTTCGGTCTAGAGGATAGTAACTGTTGGTGTTCTGTATATTAAGAAGGCTATCTATCAAAACTACAAAAAACATTGTACATCAGAGCAATAGTTCTTGGGATGTTACCTCTCAAACATTAGGTACATACTACATGTATTCGTGCTTTACGCGAGTAGAAACTTATTTCAGAAACTTTACGATAACATCTTCTAGAAGTAAGAACTTCTGTCTAGACGTGTGTTAGGAAGCTAGCAATACGAAACGCCTGAGATTTTAGAACTAACATTCCTATTTTCTGGTATGCCGAGTGATAAACATTGCATTCATGAGAATTTTCAACAATTTTTGAACTATTGTTTATAAAAAGTCTCTGAAATTTCGTTCTGGATGCTAGAACTGGTACTAGTCTGGTGTTGAAGACTATTGGCTATCTAGAACGGCTGAGATGCTGTCTCTAAGATCTATATTCGTGCGTATGCTAGCATTATAGTCTCAGATTTCGCGTTTATTTGAGCATCAGACTGTCTATGAAGTTCATCCTCTAAAACTCTGTCGGTTAAGGTCTAGAAGATAGGAACTGATGGTGTCCTGTTGATTAAGAAAGCTAGCTATCAAAACTACAAAAAACATTTGATATTAGAGCAATACTTTTTGGTATGTTATCTCTGTAACATTGGGTACATATTACATGTGTTCGTGCTATACGCGATTTTCGAAAGTTATTTCAGAAACTTTACGATAACATCTTCTAGAAGTAAGAACTTTTGTTTAGACGTGTGTTAGGTAGCTAGCAATCTGAAACGCGTGAGGTTTTAGAACTAAGATTCCTATTTTCTGGTATGCCGAGTGATAAACATAGCATTGCTGGGAATTTTCAACATTTTTTGAACTATTGTCTATAAAAACTCTCTGAAATTTCGTTCTGGATGCTAGAACTGGTGCTAGTCTGGTGTTTAAGACTACTGGCTATCTAGAACGGCTGAGATGCTGTCTGTAAGATCTATATTCGTGCGGATGCTGGCATTATAGTCTCAGATTCCGCATTTATTTGAGCAAGAGACTGTCTATGAAGTTCATCCTCTAAAACTCTGTCAATTTAGGTCTAGAAGATAGGAACTGATGATGTCCTGTTGATTAAGAAGGCTAGCTATCAAAACAACAAAAAACCTTGAATCACAGAGCAAAAGTTTTTGGGATGATACCTCTCGAACATGACATGTATTTTTGCTTTACGCGATTTTCAAAGCGTATTTTAGAAACTTTATGATAACATCTTCTAGAAGTAAGGACTTTTGTTTATACGTGTGTTAGGAAGCTAGCAACCTAAATGCCTGAGTTGTGAGGACCTAAGTGCCATATTTTCTGGTATGCCTATTGACAAACATTACATTTATTGAAATTTTCAACAATTGTCCAACTTCTGTCTTTGAAAACTCTTTGAAATTTCGTTCTGGATTCTAAAACAGGTAATATTGTGGTGTATAAGATTATTTACTGGCTACCTAGAACGGCTGCGATGCTGAGTCTAAGATCTATACGCTCGGATGCGAGAAGTGTAATCTAAGGGCTATGATTTTTTGAGCGTTACGACATTTATCCTCTAGAACGTTCGTAAAATTAGTTCTAGAAGATAGACTGGGAGTTTTCTTATGCCAGGCTTATGTTTAGGTATCTAGCTCTCCAAACCGGCTGAATTACAGGGCACAAAGCGAATCAAACATCGCATGCATGCAATTTTATTAGATGAGTGATTTCGAATATGTAGGTCACATGTGTATTAAATTTTTTTTTTTCTTCTGATTGACTAGAACTATTGCCTACGTGTCCAGAACTGATAGAACTTTCGATTTCAATTCATATTTTTGATGTACGAATCGGTACTTTTGGGATGCTAGAATCAAAGTGTGAAGTTAGCATCCCAATTTTAAATTTTAAAAAAACATGCTTAAATTTGTAGAACTATTTAAAAAAACCATTTAGAACTATAGAACTATTGTGGATGCTACTAGAACTGTCAATAAAATGTGAGATGCTAACATTTGTTATGCTAGGTTCACATGCACCTAAACTTCGGCAATTTTCTTAAAATTGTTCTAGGTAAACATACTCTTGCTTGAAAAATATGTATTATTATTATTTTTACAAGTTCTTAAAACTTCTCAGTAATTACGTAATTACTGGTGTAATGTAGTGCACGGGCCGAGGCCAAGTGCATTTCATTTCAATTTTATCCCATCAAAAACATAAATGTGAAAGGCTGCCAAGTTCGATAGTATGGGAATGCTTCGCCTATAAAAGAAGTGAGATCTGAATAAGTACCAAGTTCCATAAAAATACCTCAAATCATAAATAGTTATAGGAATGCACACTTGATTTCCAGCAGTTTTTGAGGTACATTTTGAATAAGCATCACGTTACATAGAAATACCTAAAATTATAATAGTCAGAGAAACGCACACCGGTTTTTTTAGCAGTTTCCTGATAACATTTATTATTTTCAGTACTTTTTAATGATGTTACTTGGCAAGTTTTCACACACCACACAACTTTTCAATGCAATATATCGACACCTTTGGACTGCAATGTGTCAAGTATATAATTTTCTATTAAAACTTAACTTAAAACAAGTTTTAATAGAAAATTATATACTTGACACATTGCAGTCCAAAGGTGTCGATTTATTGCATTGAAAAGTTGTGTGGTGTGTGAAAACTTGCCAAGTAACATCATTAAAAAGTACTGAAAATAATAAATGTTATCAGGAAACTGCTAAAAAAACCGGTGTGCGTTTCTCTGACTATTATAATTTTAGGTATTTCTATGTAACGTGATACTTATTCAAAATGTACCTTAAAAACTGCTGGAAATCAAGTGTGCATTCCTATAACTATTTATGATTTGAGGTATTTTTATGGAACTTGGTACTTATTCAGATCTCACTTCTTTTATAGGCGAAGCATTCCCATACTATCGAACTTGGCAGCCTTTCACATTTATGTTTTTGATGGGATTTCATTTATTTTTGTTAGGTGTCGGTTCTTTATTATTTTTTTATCACTTTTGCTTTAGGAAATGTCTCATTCCACTTAGGTATGTACTTTATACTATACCCTTTATACTAAGCGTCTAATTCTATTTTACTATTTATTTATAGGTGATTTTTACAAACAAACTGGCTCCCTACACCTATAAAATATACCTACTTACATATAATTACATACATCAATAACGTACTTTATTCTGTTTGTAAGTACGCTACCTACATAGATAATTAATAACTTGGTAATACCTACCTACCAGTAGGTATTATAATTGGTGGCCTATTATGTAGCCCTAGAAGTGCACCATCCCATCTCATCCCGTGGCGTATCGGAGGGTGAGATGGGCAGTAGTATATATAATTCCATCTCATTCCAATTCCAAGACAATCATGTATTGTCTTAAATTGGTATGTATCTAAATTTAAATAAGTCTTATCTCATTTCCACTCCATACCTACTTATAGTAGAACAAAATTACACATTCGTTGTTTTCGAAACTGACTCACACTTGGCCGTTTTCAGATTTTTACTTTATTTCGACCTAAAGACAAACCTTCGAGCCAAATTTCAGGTTAGTACGACCATTGGAAGATAGACCCACTTAGTTCATTATGACTTCATAGTAGAACAAAGTTACACCTTCGCTATATTTAAAACTGACTCACACTTGGCCGTTTTCAGATTTTTCCCTTTACTTTGACCTTAAGACCTATCTCCATGCCAAATTTCAAGTCATTACGACCATTGGAAGTGGTCTAGGTTTTTGATGAGTGAGTGAGTCAGTGAGTGAGTGTATAGTAAAAATAGCGATTTTCTGACGTCAATATCTCAAGAACTGCTATAGGTAGAATAATGAAATTTTGTATTCTAGACAATTAAGGGGATGTCAACAGACACTCGAAATTTCATATGCGTAGATAAAATATGTTTGGAGTTATAGGGTGGTCGAAATTGGCCCGAAATGGTTCGTGTAATATAACCCACGGCCGGTGTGCCGCTTTTTTTTGCTCGAACTTGGCGGACACACTGCCGTGTGTCTAGATATTAGTTTTCTAGTGTATTTTGGGTTTCATTATCTACTAGTCTAAGCGTAAGGGTGTTGGAGTTTGTGTATTAGGAGTAGGCAGATGAATATCAGTCTGTAGGAATTTCCGGACTATTCTACATGTATTCAGGATCACAGCTTTTTGCATTACAGTATATGAGGATGGTGACAGAGTTAGTGTCTTTAAAGATATATGTAACTGTTGTGGTATGACGCCTGTACTTGATAGAACAATGGGCACGATAGTAACATTCTTAAGCTTCCAAATCCTGGCTAAATATTTCATCTTTTAAATCTGTGTATTTACTTAGTTTTTCAGCTATTGTACTTTGTAAGTTGTGGGTATTTGGGATGGCTATGTCAATCAAAAGGGCGCTTTTATTTATTTTGTCTACTACAGTAATATCAGGAGGCCAATTCTCGGGCCGTTCGAGATGATCTCTATTAGACATATCTCGAAAAAAAATGGCGGATCTCGAACGAAAACTAATTTGCGTATTCTCAAAATCTCACACTCGAGATATCTCTACTCCCAGCGTTCGAGATGCAACGAGTGGTCGTAGCGATCGAGATGGTGTTATCACTGATTTTTTTGACAATTGATCTGCGATGGCGGAAAATTTCGAGAGGTTATATAAATATTTTATTAAAATATGTCGCTCTACGCAATGGAGTTAGTTGAAAACGTTATAAACGTTCGCCCAAGTTTTGGCGGACGATGCGGGGGGCGCAAGACGAGGCGCACCGTCGCGCGAAAATGCGTTTGAAATGCGGTACGTTTCATTTGTGAAAATTTTTAGGCTCTTACTCGTACACTGATCAAACATGATTATGGAAAACACAATATTTTAATTTTATGTTTTATGTGCTTCATATCTTGCCATGTCTATAATAAAATATTACTCAATAATATAATATGAACGCATTTTGTTGAAACAGTTGATGCAAGACTGGAAATAATACGTCAAAAAATCTTAACTTACGCCACTCCTTCCACTCCCTCTTGGAGCCGGGTATGCTATTTAGCTCCTCGGATAACACTCGACCGTCTTTCACCTTCTTTTTTTAGAAAAGGAAGCAGAAAACTTTCCCCGCCACAGTTCCTCATCGGTTTCCACTAGCGCGATAAGACGCACTTTTTGCGCTGCGGAGGGATATTTTTTTTTTGCCACTTCCATATTATTTTCTCAAACTAATAAGTAATAAAATAACTCAGTAATAAGGAGCCACTAACTACGTTTTCGTTTGGCAAGCCAAGCTGTCAAATCAAAAAAAAGCGCGATTTTGCGCTCCATTTCTCGTAGGTGTGTTAGCGAGCAAACACTTAAATATTTTTGATGTCATTGATGCATTTGAATGTTGATTGATGGTTTTGATGTGTCAAAACACCATAACAATGCATTATATTATTGTAAATTAATAACACTTTTGGTTTTGGTATAAGAAATATTTAATTTAATAGAATGTTTCAAACTCGATTGAAAACAAACACAATCGAGAGAAACGGAACGCGTTTTGTAATAGACATTGAGATCGCCATTCGACATTAATGTCTATTGTGCCCCAGAATACGAAATTTTGCATCCTTCGAGATTTTTGTGAGATTTTCAATAGACATTACGTCCTTCGAGATCATCTCGAAGAGTGATAATCTCGAACGGCCCGAGAATTGGCCTCCAGGTCTATTGAAATGTGCGGTTCGGTCGGTTAATATGGCTCTGTCGAAATACATTTTATGGGTTTGGTTCTCCAGGACATTTTGAGGCGTATACTTGTAGTAAGCTATTGCTGGTGGGGGGATTAAATGATATTTGATTGCAAGTTTCTGGTGAACTATATTGGCTACCTGGTCATGTCTGTGCTTGTAATCGGTTTGTACTATTGCTCTGCATGCTCCTGTTATATGTTGGATGGTTTCTCCTGAACTGTTGCACTTTCTACACAAGTCTGTAGGCCTATTTTTATTGATATATTTTTGGTAATTACTAGTTTCAATGACTTGGTCCTGGATAGCCAACATGAAGCCCTCGGTCTCTGGAAAGACCTCGCCGTTATTAAGCCATGCGTTCGACACCACTTTATCGACATTTGGATGGCTTAAGTCGTGACGGTGCCTTCCGTGTAGAGACTTACCACTCCATTCAGCTATTTTGGTCTTATGTTCGGTCAAAGTTTCAGTTTTTTGGGTCCTTTGGTGTGAATTGTTGGTCGTTCTGTTCAATCGCTTTATCTAAATATATAAAAGAAGAAACTGACTGACTGACTAACTGACTTACTGATTGACTGATTGACTGACTGACTGACATATCAACGCACAGCCCAAACCGCTGGTTCTAGAGATTCCAAATTTGGCAGATAGGTTCCTTATAAGGTCTAGGGATGCATTAAGAAAGGATTTTTCAAAATTCACCCCCTAAGGGGGTAAAATGGGGGTCCAAAGTTTGTATGGCGAATCAAGATTTGTTAGACTATTTTATTCGAAACTTCACAGAAGTATTCCTAACGATAAATGAGTAAACACGTGTTTCAGGTTTTTTGATAATTCAACCTCTAAAAGAGGCAAATATGGTCACAAAGTCAGAAAATCAACATGGGTATCGTATCCTTTTTGAGTACTCATAGTACGCGGGCGAAGCCGCGGGAAAAGGCAGGTGTAATATTGCGATTTTTTGTGGAAGTATGTTCTAAGTGTGGTAATATGCTTATTGTGAAGATTATTATTATTATGAGCCTATTGTGTCCCACTGCTGGGCAAAGGCCTCCCCTCTTTTCTTCCAGTCGTCCTCTCTGGTCTAGCGCTACCTCTGGCCAGTCACGCAAAAAGGAGTCCAAGTTGTTATCCCGCCATCGCCGTCGAGGTCAGCCGGGTCCTCGGTTTGACGGAAGCTCAGAAAAATATGTATGACAATGAAAAAAACTGTTGCACTTATTCCTTAAACGACAGATTTTCCAACGTATATATATATTTTTCTCAAACATGCTCGGAAATGTTCCTGTTACGTTAGTAATTAGAGACCAGTAGGGACTCTATTCCAAGGCAGGTTCAGCGCGACGTACGTAAAGGATTTTCATACAACATTAAATCACTCAGCCAGTAACTGAAGCATTAAACAAGTAATTTTATATAAATAAGTTTGAAAATTAGTCGTTTAAGGAATAAATGTAATTTTTTTTTTCATTTTCATACATATTTTTTAAACATGAGTACGTTTACCTAGAGCAATTATAAGAAAAATTGCTTAAGTTTAGGTGGTATTTTTGGGTATGTATTAAAATATTTCCTTACATGTTTGAGAAAAGCACTATACATGCTTCGACCGTAATCAGCTTACCTGGCTTCGTATTGTAGCCGTCCTCGTCTTCGACTCGGACGGCTACTAAATACTCAGCCAGGAAAGCTTACTTACTGGTCTCTGCAGTAATGTACTATTACTTACTAGTTTAGTTTAACAACATTTTATTAATAAAAATCTTACTCGTATCACCTCTTCAAGCAAAAATCACGAAATTGCAGTGAGATAAAGGTGAATTATATATAAATGAAAGGATAAATCAAAAGAATGTTCCACTTATACAGTTTAAAAAGAAACGATCCTTCAATATATGTATACAAACTAATAGTGGTCTTATTAGTTACTGTAAAATAGTATCGAAAAGTTGAGCGAAATCGAAAAAAAAAAAACTTTACCGGACTCTTCATGTAATACGGATGGATTTACATACAGAAATGTATACGACGCGTTCTAGCGACTCCGAGATAGGTAGAACAAATGATCATTTTATTGTGAAGTCAACGATCCGTTCCTAAAATCTTGTAAAAGGAACCTTTGTCTTGTATAACACTGTAGTATAGTGGTAATTTTTTAAGATGTCGGAATCTTACTAAGGAATTCTACCGACAATACCGACGTCTTAAAAAAATCATACTATAATAACAGTAACAACAACAAATATGTCATAGTAAGATTTTACAATGATATAAATACATAAGTAAAACTTTAAAAATTGTTCTGTGCTGTGCCTAATACAAATATATAGTACGGACGGAACATATAGACGGAGAGCTAGCCATGTCAGATATGACACAATAATGAGAGTAACGAAACCCCTCTAGTCAGTTTGCTATACTATGCTTATTTCTAGATCTGGGTATCTGGCAGCTGTAAAGTGGTGGAGGTCAAAGAAAGCAAACCACTTCAAGGAAACAAATCCTTGAGTTCTGGGTTTAATTAAATATTATGAGAAATTAAACAAATAATTAGAGTATATCATTGCCAGAAGTTTCTCTTGGGGGAAAGTAGTGCCAAACGACGTGTAACGTATAGTTTATCGCCTACTGTTTTTGTTTCCGAAATAATATGCAAAGTTTTTTGTTCTAATGTTAAAATATATGCCCTGTTCTTGACTGAGACAACTTCGGCAGTTTCTACCTACTATGGTATTACTATTTTCCAATTCCAAAATTTTGCTGGTCAGTCACTCTGACCTCCACCCATTAAAAACTGCCAGATGCCCGGATCTAGTAATAAGGATAGTATCGCAATCTAACCAGATGGGTTTTGTTGCTCTCATTATTGTGTCATATCTGACGTGGCCAGCTCTTAGTCCAATACGGATGTATGAGTCATACCGAGGCGTCTCACCCCCATCTTATGATGCTACCACGCTACGCTACTCGTATTAATAACTGCATTTAAATGAGATGCCATTATTTAAAACATTCAAGTCAGGCCAGTCAGATTCGTCATTAATATTAATATTACACCCCCTTCTGACTTATTTTCTGAAATAAGCAATTACTAGGTACTATCGAACCACTTGATTCCTGACCCACATTAGAACTTTGTCATAGTACGTGTTATAAGAACTTTCCTTGTCAATGCAATGCGATGTCACTATGACATTTTCTATGAAAAGCTTCCACAGTGGGTCACGATTCATTTGGTTCGATAGTACATACATTTATCTATTTAAATTAGATTTGAATTACAGACATAATTATAGACATTATATAAATTACGTTGATGCGGCGTTTGTAATGTGGTCATGGACGCTAACTGTAAATGTATGGGCGTAAGGCATACGAATAAGCGGGATGAGAGCACAAATAATTAAATAAAAACCGGCCAAGAGCATGTCGGGCCATGCTCAACGTACGGTTCCGTAATTGTTACCGGCCCGTCACAATACACCCACTCAAAAGGTTGTTTTTTATATGATATTTTGCGGCATTTACGTCATTTTACTATGCGGCACTTACGCCCTTTTTACCAGACGTTTTTGAGTTACCGATTTTATTCAATATACAGCCTTGGCCAGAAGTGTTGAGCACCCTTGCGATTTTCATAAAATTCTCTAAACTTTAGTCCAGCGTTTCTATCTTTTTTGAAGTTATTTTATCAATTAATTCAAACTGAACAGGCATGTTTTGTTGAAGTTAGTAGTAACTGCATAGAATATTTGCAATTTGTCGCACCGACCTAAATTCGCATTTTTGTTATGTTAAGTTTTCATATTTTATAGGTACCTTGAAATTGTTATTAAGTGAAGTTTTCTACATATATAAATAAAACATAACATTTTACGTCATCGCACATTGTTATGATAAGGAAATAATACTTAACATCAAAATTGTGAACGAAAAACTGCTATGCTCAACACTTCTGGCCAAAGGCTGTACATAGTTTTAATTGAAAGTATTTATTACGCCTCACTTTTATGAATTTTTCCAAAATTTTGGACTCACGGTTCAAAATTAACAGGGGGGGGGGGGGGGGACGCACTTTTCTAAACCTTCGGAGCTATTATTTACGAAACTATTAAGCCAGGTTTAAACGAAGCCAGTGCTGGCTGCCAGTCCCAGCGCTGGCTTTTATTGGCCTCGTATAAACAGTAATAAGCCAGTGCTAAGCGGTAAGCGAGCGTTACTGGCGGCAATAGAGCAACGGCCTATTTTTGCCAGCGCTGGCTGCCAGTGAAACTGGCAATGCTACAGATAACCTCAACCACTAGATATATCATAAGTACAACTCGAGGTCACCACACATCAGCGCTCCTGTACTAATTTAGTATGAGAGCGCGACCGCTTATTTCATTTGAGTTACCGTTTTTGATCATTACTTATGTGAATTAAAAATATCCACAAA
Source organism: Pammene aurita (assembly GCA_947086415.1). Lineage (NCBI taxonomy): Eukaryota > Metazoa > Arthropoda > Insecta > Lepidoptera > Tortricidae > Pammene > Pammene aurita. The sequence goes on along the minus strand of OX352314.1, from coordinate 6,568,435 downwards.
AATCAAGTTATAGGGACTAACCCGGATTGTTATACTACAAAATGGTGTAGAATACTATTGAGATGTGCTGTTCGAATCGTAGAAATTACCGAATAAAATTGCGCGGATGTGTGGTGACCCCGTGCTCCTTGTAAAAGCTTAATGATGTGTAGTCTGTGGGCAATACACATCAAAGAAGCGATGTTTTGAGCGACGAGAGACTCAGTTAATCATCTGTGACGCTTTAGCGATAAGGTTTACCTTATCTCCAAAGTTATTTAATCGGTTATAAGTATAAAACAGTGGCATGGCGCTTGTGACTTGGGCCTTTCTAGTCATGGCCAGACGGTGATACAATAAATTGGCCAAGCATGTTCTCGGCACCATGCTTTGCTAATTAAGAGATCTCTCTCAGATAACTGCTACTCTTATCTACAAGCCGTTAAAGATTACTGTAAACAAAGTTAAGAGTTCTGACTTAGATTTTTATATAAATCCGCCTTTCGTCTATAGTTAGTTTTTTTAGAGATTAGAAAAATGTTGACAGAACGATGTACAGAGTTCTTTATCAGGCACGATACATGTCGCAACTGTCATGAAGTGTCTAAGTGCCTACGCCGTCATTAAACATACTTAAATATATTTGTATTTATAGTAAAGCCATGCCTACGTATTTGTAAATGTTATGTGTATTTAACAATATTTTGATAGTAGTTATATGCACGAAATATTTTATTTTTATCATTGTTAATGTTCTTGTGAATGTTGCACAATAAAATACCTAGAGAAGAAGAGGTTCGCAACGAATGGTTCGATATTTAAAATTTTCTCGCGTCATCTGTCATTAGTATCTCTCAGCTATACCTGGATAGTTTTTAATGTTTAAAGTTTATTGTGATTTTTTTTTAAATGAAACTAGTAGAAAACGAGCCGCCTGATGGGAAGCGGTCAACGTCGGCCATGAACATAAGCAACATCAGGAGCCGCCTATGCGTTGCCGACCCTTGAGAGCCCTGTACGCTTCTCATTTAAGTAAAAGTATTGGCTTGCTCTATTATTGTGCGTTTGGTTGGAGGGTTGTGGAGCAATCTGAGGCAGGCCCGAGTGGCATACAACAAGAAAAGCCACCTCGTAGTCCACCAAATCTTTTACCATCACCTAAGATAATTGCTTTATTGTTTAGTATTATATAATAAAACTATTAAATAACGTTTAGAAGCTCTTTTATTTACGAAAAGTTATTAACAAGTCCATATTATGATTGTCAATTAAATAATTTTCGTGAATACCGATAAAAAACTAGATCTTAAGTTTTCGTTTTAGAACGTTCAACGTACGTGTGTCACTGTCAGTCAGGTCAGTATTTCATTTTTCACGTGTCTTAACGTGATAATCAAAACGAAATTGTGTATTTATTGTTGTGTTGGATTATTTAATCTGCAAATTGTTATTATTTTTTCACAAATGTGAACTCTTAATCATGTTAACTAATCGTCTGTTGGTGTGCTTGCAGTGTGTTTAAATTGAACATTTAGAACAGGTTGACAACTACTGTTTCTATGTTTATTCAATTTCTAATCTCAAAAAAAAACGAAGTATAGGTATGGCGAAGCGCAATTTCATACTCGGAGTTGACTCTAGAGAATCAAATAAGTAGGTACTGTACAACTAAGTGTACTAAAGAAAAATTATCGCAAAGGTAAAAAACAAATTGACAAGTCTATAAAACAAACGATACAGTGACCTGTAATAATAACTTGGATGACGAAGCACGTAAAAATATCTGACAAGAAGACCTCCGACAAAATGCAATCTCCGACGCGTACATTTTTGCAACATTAAGGAACATTTAACGAGCCGTAAATTTGTTTTGCTTTTATGTACGGCATGTAGCGCAAACCTGTACATAATACCATCCTCTTAATTTTATAGACACTATAGACAGAGAGAAGTGAACAATAGTAACAAGTCTAGTAGCGTAGCGACACTAGCGACTCACAATGTTACCGGACTGTGGAAAAGCCTTATGAAATAGGGTTATCGCATTTAAGGCGTATCAAAAGCAAAACAAATGAGTTGATGTTGTTCAATTAGGTTTCCATTAAGGCGTTTTTCTGGTCCGGGTGAAAACTATATTTTTAACCAAGTTCCGACCACCAAAAAAAACACGTAGGATGAAAAGTTTTTTATACATGTTTATAAGAATGTGTGGAGATTCTTATCTAGTAGTTACCAGTAAATAAGGAGTGCACAAGGATAGAGCCAGAGCCGTGCTGCAAGGTATGCTTAGACTTTTCGACTTCATCATCATAATTTTAAGAGCCTGGCTCTTGTCGGTCGAGTAATTGCCGTTCCATTCTGTTTTCCGCTAATTCTTTTAGCTCTTGATACGTCATGGCGTTGGCTTTTTCTTTGTCTTGGTCTCTTCGTTTTTATGTAATCGTCATGACGTATGCCCCACCATATTTCCTCTTCTGTTTTCAATATTTTTAAGACTTTTCGACGTACCCGCCTTAAAAAACTGATAATCTCTCAATGAAACTTACCTAATTTATACTCGCTTGGTACGCAAATTCAATACAAACCTATCCCTATTATGCGTCGTTGATCGCCGGAAATCGGAGCCGAATGGCGAAGGAAGCCAATTGTGCAGGCCAAATTAGGAAAGGCATTAGCCATCGTGTTATAGTGTGTGTGCAATCACTGCAATCTGACTCTATTCGACTAGTGTTTAATTTTCATGATATTGCCCGCTTTTGTATTTCGGTTAGGATAAGTTTAGATTGTACATATTTTAATTTTAGACGGAGAATTATTGTGTCATATCATATCTGACGTTGCCAGCTCTTAGTCCATATGGTTTGAGCACTTAACGACTATTAACTACTGTAATCCAGAACATCTAAACTAAATATATAAAACAGCCGCGTTAAATACATACTTAAAAACATATATTGATTACCAAATTATGGCTTTCCTATTCAAGTTGTTTTGCTCGAAATAATAACGTCATACTTCTCGTTGCAAAATCGTATGAGAATCTTATAAGGTGGAGTCTTGTAATTATAACTAAAAATATTTATTCAAGTGTTGTTATTAAGTAAATTTAATGTACATGTATATAACCACCAACCAACAACCAACCAACCAAGTTGTTGTCAACTTTTTCTATCAGAAATGTGGAAAATCGTGTCGTTCCCGTATCGGTCTTTATAGCCACCAAAGACGTTGTCTCCACAGTGTTCTTGTTTAAATCGTCTGCATTATACGCAAAGGCCGATGATGAAATAACTACCATAAACAAAGGAAAGCTGTAGGTAAGGAATAAAAACCTATTTCATAAATTTCTAACGCAGGAGGCAGCTGGCGGGTAATTGTAACTAATTGCTTGTTAAACGTTTTTTTTCTATGGGTGCTGCTACTGTCTAATTTCAAAAGCATGCCTTGACTAAATAGTTCCTAAAATTTAATAGCTATACCAGTTTTATAACGTCCAATTTCGCACATTTTTTTTGACGTGGGACAGGTAGTTTTAACTATTTACCTGCAAATAGTGATCCTATCCGATCCTAGTGACCTATTAGCCCAGCCGTTTTGTACATTTCACCTGTAGTCAATCAGGTAATTTTGAAGTTTTTTTCCCCCACCAAGTTTCCACAGGGTCCTCGAGGTATAAAACTTAGGAGAGTCTTCTTAGTATACCCCTAAACTATCCGTTAAAGTCCCATTGAGTTCGGATTACTTTCCAGCTAACCCTTACCTTCATTCGACATAAACATAACTGCTGGATTATATGAGCGCTATTTATATTTTTTGATTGAGATTTTTAGTAGAAGAACATTATCAAGCCTGTCGTTGTTCAATACAATTACAAGACTCCATCTTATCGTGTAAATCCCTCTACGCTAGCCGCTAGCAGCATTTAACTGTTCCATTCTCACGAGTACTCGTCTGATGAGGCCGGTTGGTACATCACCATCAATCATATTAACAATGACGTTCGGCAGAACTTGTATTACACCACCATGACCGTATGCGGTAGATACGGTTGGAAATAGAGATGGTCCAGTTTTGCAATCATTTTCTGTAACTCGCACATCGTCGGCTACCTATTTTAGTACATCAGCATAGAGAATTTGGTTTAAAATAATGGGATAAAAATGAAACACCAGTTAGCACTTACTTATTTAAAAAAAAATAACATAGAAGTCGTCTTCCATGCCAAAATTATACCAGTTTTACTAGTCACTACATTGTAGAAGTAATAGTACCATACCATAATACTGACTTCTAATTCGAAGTATTGCTTCAAGGAGCTAATACTGGAGTTAATTTGCAAGAAATAAGTGCCCATTAAGGGGGGGTCAGAAATAACTGGTTATCGAGATATTACCTCACCCGCTAAGCTACTTCTGCCGACTGTACCGATGAGTCAATGTTTACCATCAGTACTGGAGCGGAACGCCGTGACTAAGTTCCCGAGATTCATCCAAATAAACGAACAAACTAACAGAATGTCCGAACGAGAAGCGTGAGCGTGACTCAATGCTGGGCTCAACGCGAAGATAGAAATATTAAGATTGTGATCGCCATCTCTATCGATCTTGCCTTTCGAGTGACCGGGATTAAAATACACGATTTGATTTTGGAACTTTTACCGCCAGCTTTTTAAATATTTCCGCGAGGCACCTGGTGAACAGTTTTGGTGACAGCGGGTTTGACGCCGTTTGGCCCTGTTTAACGCCGCCCTTGATATTAAAAATAAGACCTAGTTAGTGCATGTAGTTTTAATTTTGGCTGTGTTGTTTCTGTAAATTGTGCCAACGAGTTCAACATACGTCGAGTGCATATGCCTTGATTTTGCATGGCGGCAAATATATGGAGTGGAGTGGAGTGTTTAACACTGTCAAATGGTTTGCAATAGTCGACAAATGGTGTAGAGGTACGTTGAACTCGTTAGATTTTTCGTTGGCCTTTCAATCAGTGAAATGTAACCTCATCTGATCTGAATCTCTGATTTGAGTTCTGATAATATGCGATATAAAAACCTATTGTTGTCCTAAGGCAATGTGTCGGCCCAGAATTTATAATTGTAGGTAATACGTACAGAATGTTCGCTGTGCAATTAAACCTCTGTTTCGGTACATGTGTCAAACGTTAAACGTAGTCGTCTCCAACTATCACATTATATCTATGTATTCTGGTCTGGATAAATAAGTAAAGGGCCTGTAATTACGGGTCGGGCCGGCGGCGTCGCGCGATGTGGCCAAGGTGGTCACAAATATCTAAACAACGACTCTATTGTAAAGGCGATAAAGCGATGTCATATGATCAGATATGTTTCAGTACCTTGGCCGATCCGATATATTTGATGGCGACGGTACTTGCAGCGGCGCGACGAAATCACGCAGTTCAGTGCCGGTCAGTAAACTTGCACAAAAACGTGAGATGGTAAATGGGCCACTTCTGAAGTTGGTGTTCTGTTGAGAAATTTTGAACTTTCGGATAGTTCATAGACCTGTATCCAGTAAACACTGTAGGTTGGACTATCAGGTTACTTCAGTGAATCAAAAATGTCTTATTCCTTTGTGACATCACAGAGTCAAACAAACAAATAGAGGCACTATTTAGCTCCGATCAAATAATACTAGGATTACTAGGGATACACAATCAGCCCAAAAAAATGGCCCCATAATAGTACCGCAAGAACGACTCGCGCGGTACTTTCTTATTACGGTATAAGACTGGCCGGTTACAAATTTTTACGAGACATATTTTCAGTAAATCTTGTTTGAGTCTGTACCTCGTTTACATTGTTGCTGGAAGGCTATTAGACTTTATTTACTATCTTCTGAAGCTCTGACTATAAAATTAAGACGATGGTTTTATGTAGGTACAAAGTTTGCGCTAAATGCCGTATCAAAACCCCTAATACGCGGCTTGTTAACATTTCCGCAATGTCACAACAATGCAGGCTGGAGATTGCAATTTTCCAGGCATTTGGCGGAGGTGTTATCTATAAACTATGCTAGGAACTGGAGCGGCAACGAGATAATATTCTGCCTACGTTGACTTAGTATCGTCGCGTGCACAAGTGTTTACGGTATCATGTAATATGTCATCTTCGTGGAACTGTGTGAGCGTATTTGCGCTTGGGACTTTGTCCGCGTATTATCTAAAAAGCCATTGGTTCGGCTCCGATCGGCTTGGCCGACGGTTACCGACGCGATATCTTTTTCGCTCTTATTGCGTAGACATAAAGTATTTTTCTATTTATTCCGCGTCGATAGGTGTGGGGAAGAAAACGTACAGGGTGATTTTTTCAAACTAGTCAGCTAACCAGATCCTGTGATGTTACGGGCAATTGTATAAGAAGACCTTCCCGAAGATTTACAGATTTTGGAACAAATGTCCAGCGTGCGGCAAAAACGTCGAAGGTTCGGGTCCCGGCTAGGGCATTTTTTTTGTGTGTTCATCGAATATTTGTATCAGAGATTTCTATGTATTCATCTATTTAAATATGCATTGTGGGTAGTAGGTACAGGCTTGGCCTAGTTTTTGGGGCTAGGTCGATATCGATATGTGTAAGATTGTCCTCTATTTTTTCTTCTTCGTTAGGTGTTTCGCGCTCACCTGTACTTCGGCGCGGATGTCATTGTTACGGCAACCATTATGTGCCAGCTGCGTGACGCTGTATTATAGTATAGTAATCATAGTTTATAGTATTACAAGCGTTTATTGAATTAGGTGCAACGCGTGCAGGTCATCTATTATAGTCAGGATTTAAATCTTATGAGTCAGAATTTAAAAAAGGGTTCATTTTGCGTGAGCGTTTTATTGTCTACTAATATAAAAGTTATTTGAAAACATTTTTATTAGAATTAGTAGACACTAGTCAATAGGTATTGAGGAGCCAAAACCAATGTGCCAATCGTACGCGATTAACATTTTAAGTGGTCAGGGATCGAGATTTTCACTAGATGGTAGCACCGTGGCGAGAGGTCTAGCAATCCACCAATCATGTTTAATCATTTGTAGGGTTCCGTACCTCGAAAGGAAAAAAACGGATTATAGGATCACTTTGTTGTCCGTCCGTCCGTCTGTCAAGACCCTTTTTCTCAGGAACGCGTGGAGGTATCAAGCTGAAATTTATATCAAAACTCAGGTCTACTGTACCTTGGAGCTGTGAAAAAATCATACTTCTAAGCCAACGCAATCAAAAGATACAGCCGTTTATGCAGCAAATTTTCGAAACTCGCAAGAAATAAATCTATAGTACATCATATAATAAAAATAATTTTAAAGTTACTACCCCTATATACCTAATTAGTCTAATTACCTACAGGTTTGTACGGAACCCTCGGTGCTCGAGTCCGACTCGCACTTGGCCAGTTTTTTTTTATTGGTGGATTTTGACAGCTGCTGTCAAAAGACATTGCTGCCATCTAATGAAAATCTCGTTCGCAGAAACCCTCATTAAGTCGAAACCAATAAACACATCAAGTTCAGGCGCGGATCCAGGATTTCATTCAGGGGGCTTTCCTTCACAAAAATTCTAGCAGTCCGCAGTAATGCGTGTCGGAGGGGGGGGGGAATCACTATCAGGCGCTGTATCGGCGCCTGATAGTGATTCGCGGTGTAGCGTTCTTGCTTTATTTTTATTACCCTACCCGCACGCTGGTTTTTACTAGACTAATAGTATGCGGGCGCAAGAACCGCCAGCATATTTATGTAAAACAATGTTAATTGTCATTAATTACGCGTCCTCTCCATTCCTAAATTAGAGGGGAAGTCGGTTTAATTGTAATTACACATTTGTACTAAAATGCACTAGTCAGAATAGGTACATACATATGCGCAGTTATAGCTAGACCCTCATATAAATATAAAATAGTCAAGATTGCACCAACATATCATAACATGTTCACGGCATAACGGTATGCAATTGTCACTCAAAATAAAGAGTTTAAACCTTAAGCTTAATCGGTACATTAGTGACCAATACCTAAACTAATTTCATGACAAATTACATTAATTTAATATGATTCGTATTTCCTTTTAGATAACTCATACTAAAATACCTAACACAATATACAGCCTTGGAAGTGTTGAGCATAGCTCTTTTTTGTTTACAATTTTGATATTAAGTATTAATTCCGTATCATAACAATGTACGATGACGTAAAATGTTATATTTTATTGATATATCTAGAAAATTTCACTTAATAACACTTTCAAGGTACCTATAAAATATGAAAAGTGGAGGTCCCAAAAATGCGAATTTAGGTCGGTGCGACAAATTGCAAATATTCTATGCAGTTACTACTAACTTCAACAAAACATGCCTGTTCAGTTTGAATTAATTGATAAAATACCTTCAAAAAAGATAGAAACGCCGGTCTAAACTTTCGAGTTTTGTATGAAAATCGCAAGGGTGCTCAACACTTCTGGCCAAGGCTGTACCTACCTACTCTACCGATTGTTTCAGAGATTTCTCGTAGGTATACGGAAAAAAATGTTGTGTAGTAGGTATTATCTTTTTTTCAATTCCTTGATTGACTCTAGTCTCTATGATTAGACTGTAGTCTATGTCAATAATAACATTAATTTAAATCATGTGACATTCTCAGGAAAATGGAAACATACTCGTAGTTATAAATAAGGTGCTGGTTCCATTAAAATGCAAGTGCATAAGGAAATCACACACATATCCAATTAGCAATTTTATGATTTATAAGAGTTATACCTAATTATGAGAATCCAGGTAAAAGAATTGCAATAATAATAATTATTATTATTTTATTTATTGGAAAACCAACAGCACATACAACATGTTGACAACAGATATATATAATGGCATTGTTGTAGCTTTAAGTTAATGACATGTAGTGGGTCTGGCTGAATTTTACATGAGATATTTTCAGAAAAGGGTACCACATTGTTGGTTGTTGATATGCTCAGTTTTTAAATTTAAATTTTAAAACTGAGCATATTAACAACAACAAAATTTAAATTTAAAAACAGTTTTTAAAGTTAAATCTTTATTCTATTTCTATTGATAAGTCAAAAATGTAACCTTAACGTTGCTGCAAATTACTGCACAAATAAATTATTCAAGTTCCCCGCTTAGCTAACCAATAATTAGATATACATATTTTTTGGTTTATAATTTTTTGTTTGCAACATTTAAGTTTATTGACCTTTACTTAAACCCATTCTGTAGGTGTGATTAAGGTTCAGAAAAAAAAGGAAAGTAAATTTTATATCTAACACCCTCTTACTAATAACAAAATTCATTACTAAGGTAGACAATGGGGAGTCTGCGTCCGTAGGAAACACCTTAGACAACCCTACATGTAATCCCTGGGTGGTGCTAAGAGTAACAAACTTGGCAGCTGCACTGTCCCATCTGGACCACGCAGCACTCACTGGATTTTCTTCATCTGCTTTCCCACTACTACTACCCCAGATAAGAAATACCTATCTATATCCAGCGACATGTAGCCATACGATAAATAATAATGTGGAGTTTGATTATGCTACCTTTGTCATATTACTGAAATTGGTACTTTGTATTATAAGGTCTAAATTACATTAATTACTAACTCCCTCATTGATAAACGTCTCTGAGGCCTTAATTAGTTCACTTATGTTTTGTCTGTTTCTAACAAACACAATTGTCAAAGTGACTGATAAGGACAAAACATAAATTAACTATTTATCAACTACCTAATAGCTTACGTAAATTAACAGGAGCCTTGTCTGCCAACAAACCATTCTGTGGTTTGGCAGAAGAACATATATCTAAATAGTATAAGTGAATTGTAAATAAATGTTTTTTTTTAATTTACTTATTGAGACCTAAGAGACGTTTATGTGTAAGGGGGTACGTAACTAAATCTAGACTAGGTATAATGAATTAAAATTAAGATAATTTAGTTTGCAACATATTTTATTGTAATATAGTTTAATTTAAACAAATATACAAAAGGATAAAGGAGGAGGAGAGCCTTTTATAAAGGAAGGAGGGGGTAAATTAAGGATTTATGTATATTACATTTAAATATAAACAAATACACAAGGATAACAAAATAGCTCAGTAATTAAAAGTTTATTTAAGACAATTTAAAGAACACACATGATGAAAGCTCTGAAGGTCAGCAGATGTTAAAGTCTTGCTGCTACTTTTTACCTTAAAACCAGTTGGGACCAACGGACAGGTGGTAAAGCCAGGTGTCGTTTTAATTACTGTATAAAGCTATGGCTTTAACCAACTGTTGTAAAGATAATAGCCATGAGTTTTGACACTTTTGTAACTAATAAAAATATAGGTGTATCTGAGTACTGTACTGTTCTATTTTATTGAGGTGTGCAATAAAGAACATTTGTATTGTTTTTTTTAAAGAGCAGTCATGATGGAATAAGATTATTAGTATTTACTTGAGGATAAGATCTCTTGCATTTTTAATTTTAAGTGTCTTAAATATTTTTGCAATTCAGCTTTTGTTTGTTTATGTTTCAACATTTGACAATCATTATTATACAAATTAATTAGGGTCTACAGCAAACATACATTTTAGTATTATAAGGGATATGAGATACCTGCTAAGATTAAGCTGAACTTGAAAATAATAAAAAATATCATATTCAAATAAAGTGCAACTACATGAAGGATTATATTCTCAAAGTTCCCTTTTATTTTTTGGATACTGTTGGGCGTATCTTTACTTATGTTATGTGTATTTAAAGTACTGTTAATTTTATTATATTACAGAATGTTATTAGAGTAAACACAAGAATGGAAGCAGATTTCTTATACAAGCAAACAATCAAACCGTGTTTAGATCCTACTTGATATATAATCAAAATAATCTTATTAAAACCACTTTTCTTTTATGTACAGGTGTAATTACCAACTTAGCTGAACTAGATACGAGGTTTTAATCTACATTAATAATATGTATATGAATCATCTAGAATAAATAATCCATTATCGTTCTAGATTATTCTTATCACGATATTAGGGTAGGGTGTGTTTATTAGTCACTTGCACTAACAATATTAACAGTACTCCCCTAGGGACACCCCTTGCCACCCCAATGCTAGGAATTATTACACACCTACCCCACAAGGAGTACAGAAAAAGCCCCAATTTATATAATAAATTACTTCTAAACCTACCACAAGGTCAGCTCTGAATTCTATTTTGAAATAAGGGTAACCGAAGATCCAACAAAACATCGTGTGGGGCCGAAATGAATACGCAAAGAAAAATCGATAACATTCGCGGCTGTTGATTTAAATATTACGTTCGTGTAATAGAGGCTTCGCAATGCAATTTTACTACAGCCTTTGGAACATTGTCATTCATAAAATGCTAAATTTACGTTCGTAATCAAATAATCGATCAGCCGTGACGTCCACACGCCCGTGTTTACGTTTTTTTATATCGCTCGTACATACACGGACACTGATCAAAAGCTCATCGATGCAGTAAATTATCGCCGTTTAAAAATAGTACCACGCCTGCTTGGCTAACTGTGTAATTATTTATTTGTTTTGCTAAGGAAAGCTCGAGCGATGAACTCTACGTACCTCATTTTGACGCTCGATCCTTTGTAGGGACCAATCCGTATACACTAATGCACAGCACACAACAATTGTTCACTTAAAAACTGCATATTTCCACAGGCACAACAGAACATTTCCCTATTATCGACTAATGCACACGTCCGGGACACTACATTGGGTAGCCATTTTTGTCAAAAAGTAATTTTTTACTTTTACGTTCCGTCCCCGATCCCCATTTCGGAAAGAGGAGAGCGAGAGGACGCTAGCACCGTAACGACACGACGAACGAATAAAAATAAATGGATCATTGAACCGGCGACTGCCGGTGCAAACTCGGTCCGAACTAGGCTCCGTCACTGAGTTTTGTCTGCAAAAGAACTCAACTTTGAACTTTACCGATAGCTTCCCCTGCAAAAAAGCTTGTGGGATTAACTTTTTACGTACACTTCGGACCTGTCATCCGAACTTTCGTCCTTATGCGGTGCGACTACCATTCTTGGTCGTATAGTACACGATAGTGCGACCAATCACCGAAATGTATTCCATATTTCAGAAATGATACTGCTAGTCCCATCTATCGGTAAACCGCGAAAGCTTGCTTGAATGAGTCACGAATATTTGTACTGGCAAGTTTGTGTCAGTAATATACAGTTTGACTTGTTTTTAAATGTTAAAATTAATAAAAATGTCTTGAATTTTTGTAAAAACCAGATACAAAAAGATTTTTTGGGTTATATAAAATAATAACGTAAATAACGGGTTTTTTATGAAGTTTATATCTTTTGAAAGGTAAGGCAACACCCATTGTTACTTGTGACAGCAGCAAACATTCAACATTCCTGACAGTTTGTTTTCGGAGAAAATTCAGGCTGTTTCTCTTTTCGCACACAGTTCCTTTTTCGAAAATTTTAGGAGAATGGTGGGCGCAATGCCTGTTAATTTGATACCAAAATTTTGCAACGGTACCATGGATAGCCGGAATGGTACCGAGGAAGGCGAGTCGCAAGTGAGAATTGGTAGTCGTGTTAAGTGCAACGACGACTTCGCCACAGTGAAATATATCGGAGAAGTGCAAGGATACAAAGGAATTTGGTACGGGGTGGAATGGGACGACCCCGCAAGAGGGAAACATGACGGTACTATGGATGATATTCAGTATTTTAAGACCTCAAAGCCAGGCGCTGGGTCTTTTATACGCCCAAACAAAATTGCACCCAGTATTTCTTGTGCTGATGCCATCAAGAAGTATTACGGAGATCGAGAGGTACGAAGCAACTAAATTATTATATTTGTATCTTATATGCAAGTCTGCAAGTATATATAAATGTTTTATTGAGGCAATGTTGTGTTGTGAACAAATTAGGTCATACACCCACACAAGTTAAGTATCTTAGCTTAGTCATGAACTCAAGGTAAACAAAGCTATACAACAATATTGTTAAAATGGGCCAACACTGGTAAAAAAAGTGATATTCTAACTTAAGTGTAACTTGGACAGTCAGGTTACAATTACAGTCTAGTGTTTCAATTGCTACAGATGACCTTACAAACAAGTTTATGTATACAGATATGTTTGTTTACCATACTCAAAGGGCAAATATCTCTACTAATAAACATTTTATTATTGAGTTAAAGCTAGATGGAATTTGTACCAATGAGTATAGTTGCCATAATAACTGGTGCCACAAATGTATTCTAAACATTTAAGTTTCTGTTTGGCCCAATGGCTGACAGGTCGAGAATGCCGTAAGGCATTAAGTTTACCATTTGTACTTTCATGTATTGTGTGATAAAGGTTAAATGAATACAAGGAAAGAAAGAAAGCAAGGAGGTCAGCTCACGAGATGTGAAGATGAATTAAAATTAACAGCGGGACCAAACTGGAGAAGGGTTACCCAAGACAGACAGCTATGGAAATCATTGGAGGAGGCATTTGGCAACCAGCACGTCGTACTGAGAGACATTGTATAAACAGTGTTTCTCAGAACGAAAAAAAGGGCTAAATAAATAAATATTAGTGTCTGGATGAAACATGTTTTTTTATCGAAACCGAAACAGAAGGTTCGGGTCTGAATCCAGTTTTGGCCGAAACTGAAACTTTGATGGACATGTTTAAATCGTTCATATTTCAGTTACATGTTGATATTTGTAAACAAAAAATTGAAAATTAGTTACATACATCTATAAAAATATTTTACATAACTAAACAGCGGCATACCATATATACCTTGTCTTAATATTAATAAGATACGTTTTATAGTTTCTGAGTAAAATGGCTGTGACATGCGGACGGACGGATGGACAGACGGACATGACGAAATTATAAGGGTTTCGTTTTTGCCATTTTGGCTATGGAACCCTAAAAACGTTGTGACAGAACTTAGAATTTATGGACAGATTAAGTACAATGTTGAAAGTTTCGGCGCGACCGAACGTTTTGGCCGTTTTTTGGCCGAAACTGGCCGAAACCGAACCTTCGAACGGACACTAATAAATATACTGTTTTTCAGGATGAGACGGTAGCCGCTCACCGGCGCACAGTGATCAATGAGTGGAAGAGGGAGATGGGGGCTCCTTTTATTGAAATGGTTGGGTTTGAGAAGATCCATCAGAAACAGTAAGATTTTTGTATATTTCTGTTAGTAGATTTTTTTTTAGACTAGTATGTATGTATGTAAACACTTTATTGTACATAAAACAGGACAAAATACAGTCATAACAAAAGAAAATACAACATACAAAGGCGAACTTATCCCTGTAAGGGATCTCTACTAGTTTGCTGTTGAGAAACTCTTCTCTTTAAGAATTCACTTTTAAGGTCTGATAGTCTGCAAAGTCTAAAATATGCGGGTCGACACGCCAAAAGGACGAGCCGCCACAATGCCTTGAGCGAGACACATCTACACTGGTCGAGCTGCTTCGCGTGACAATTTCCTCGCGAGGCGGTTCGTTCGGTGTGGACCGATATAATGTTGTGTTCACATGTAGTCTCATTCTATGAAACAGATGCAACCTGGCGGATATGACCAGACATGTATGTGTCCTAGATCTCATTATTATGACAAAAAGGCAGCAGGCAGAGAGTCTGCCTGCGACCACGAGCGTTACGGCACGCTCGAAACGTCAGGAAAATAATAAAAGTAAGTGTACGCGATTAAGTCCCGTTTTTGTCATAATAATGAGTGAACATCGTGTAAGTTTAAATCAGTACATTGTCCTAGATCTCTTTATCTAATAGGCAACTGATGACAGATGACAGACCTACAGGAGAGGCACTGTAAGAGCTATTAAGGGGCTCTCTGGCGCCAATGACCTTCGATCTGAATCCCTTAGTTTTCTAATAATTTTTATAGCTTATCATGTTATAAGTAACGGCCTTAAACAATATAGTATCCTATATTTACTTCAATATTCATTATCTTCGAGATATTTGACATCAAAGTCGATCAATTTTAGGCCAAAAAAGTAGTTTTCTGGTCATAACTTTTGTGTTAATTAGTTTAAAATTAAAATCTCCGCCACTTTTTGTAGACGTCAAAGAGGAACTCTAATATGTAGATTTCGTATATGTAAAATTCTTGACAGCATTCGAATATCGATAAAAGTGAATGTTTTTAGACCATATTTAAAGAAATCATAAAAAAATAAGGGCTCATTTATTTCAAAATCCGGCTCTACAAAATGGACATAAAAGATTCAACAACAGATAGCCGTTTGCCTTAAAATTATATCTATAGTGCAAATTTGTTGGAATATCGACTCAAAACTGGTCAAATATCGATAAAAAACGTGTGGAGACGTTAAAGAGCAGTTAGCCTATTGAAGAAAAGAACATTTTTTCTGACATTCACTCTTAGCTGTTTTCAGCAAGGTGGATTTGCCAATGTCGAAATTTTAAGACTCGCACGTGGGGAGAATGTTTTGTTATAGAAAAAAAATGTATTTGTGGCTTTATCATAATGAGACTGGGATACATACATACAGACTGAACATTTTTTAACATTGACATTGCAGAAAATTCGACCGCCTAGTGGAAGTCTGTGTGCGCGATCGCAGCGTGTCGCGCGCGGGCGACGTTGCCGCTCTGTGCCCGCGCGCCCGCTCGCTCGACGTGTCGAGCAACCTGTTCAGCAACTGGCGCGAGGTCATACAGCTCAGCGCGCAGCTGCCTGACTTGAGGGAGCTGGATGTCAGGTATAGACGGAGAGCTGGCCACGTCAGATATGACACAATAATGAGAGCAACGAAACCCATGTAGTTAGTTTGCTATACTATGCTTATTTCTAGATCCGGACATCTGGCAGCTGTAAAGTGGTGGAGGTCAAAGAATGCAAATAACTTGAAGAAAACAAATCCTAGAGTTCTGGGTTTAATAAAATATTATAGGAAATTATGTAATTAATTAGGTTATATCATATCCAGAAGGTTTTGTTGGGGGAAAGTAGTGCCAAATGATGTAAAATGCAATTTTTAGTTAGTCGCCTACTGTTTTTGTTTCCGCAATAATAGACAATGGTTTTTAATCTTATGTTAAAATATAGGCCCTGTCCTCTAGAAATTACACAACTTTGGTATTTTTTACCTATTTTGGTATTACCTTTTTCCATCTTAAAAACTTTGTTGGTCTGTCACTCTGACATCCACCCATTAAAGCTGCCAGATGCCCGGATCTAGCAATAAGGATGGTAAAGCAATCTAAGTAGACAGGTTTCATTGCTCTCATTATTGTGTCACATCTGACGTGGCCAGCTCTTAGACCAGTACGACAGACACTAGAAATACTTGAGTAGTGTCGCGCGTCGTTGACGGTCTGTGCTCGCTCGACGTGTCGCGCAAACTGTTTAACAACAGCTTAAGGTCAGGTATTATTCCAAAAGGATTATCGTCCATTTTATACTCAACTGATAGTCTGGAAATGAAAAAGTGAATATCTACGCTACAGGTAATTATCTACATCTCAACTTGTAGATCCTAGAGTCGCGGTTCGAGTCTCAATATCATTTCTTTATCCAAATAGCAATATTGATTTGGCTAATATACAAAGTGTAACATTAATGTTGGTGATATTTTTAAGGGCAAAATTGGTATCGTATTTTAATCATGAAAAACTAAGAGAAAAAAAAAATCTCACGAAAAAAAAAAGCTTTTGTATAGAGGCTTGGTCAGTCGCTCTTATTTGAAGGGTCATAAGAGCGTGTCACATATTTTTGCGGCCTTCGTGTAGGAAGGTACTATAGCCGGTGACTGTACCATACAAAAAATTTTTTTTAATACAATTGCTCAAAAAGTTTACTTTATGTAGCTGCAAATCGTGCGTTAAGTTTGATTTTATGCACTAGTGCTAAAAAGTAATCTGATCTGCAAATCGTGCGTAAAGTTTGATTTTACGCACGATTTGCAGATATATTGCATTTTAAATTGACCAATCAGAACACTTCACTATATTAAATCCACCAATCACAACATATCGGAGTTAAAGATACTTTTTTGGTGCGTATACTGTGTAAATAATTTAAGTCCTTAAAAAAAACATTGTATTTAATATCAACCAATCAGAATACAGCAATGTTAAAATCGACCAATCAGGAAACGCAATTTATTTCTCAAAACATGAGGTGTTTTTTAGTTCCTACTTCACAATCATTAAAAAAGATTTAATTTTTTGGGAAACGCTTTAAAGTGTGTTTAAACTGTTAAAACAGCTATTAGACATGGCAATTTGTAGGGCCCAACCTGTTGTGTTGGGAGGTGTAATAGGAGGTTGGGCCCGTAGGGAGCTGAAGGAGGGTGTGGGTTCACTCACTTCGGTCGGGAAAATAACCACCTGTGGTAATATGGCCTACTTTAGACCCTTGTCAAACAATCTACTATTATTTCATTGTAGTTTTTTCGCAATTGTATTAAAAACGTTGTTCGACACACGTGCAGAAGTGTCATTTTCACTCGTCCCGAGTCTTGACCCTCGCCTCTCGGCTCGGGCCAAGTAACCTCAGTACTCCTGCAAAATGACATACTTCTCGCACTTGTATCGAAAACTACTATTTCTCAAACATGCTCGGAAATTGTGGCATTTTGTTCGTAAATTGAAGACGCAAAGTGCTCAATTTTATTCTTTTCAAAGGGTTTAGCAGGCTAAGGAAGGACGTGTGGCCCCTGTGAGGAAAAGTTGAATTGGTAACTGTCAATTGTTTGTCGCCTCATAACTAGTAATCACTCCAACTTTCAGCCCTCTATCTTGAACTGTCTCAGAGATAATGTCAAAAATGTATTTTTTTAACATTTTATTTCAAACTCGTATATCTCCTAATCCATAGCAGCTAAAGCATTGAAACAAAATCACAGCTACGTAGTTTGAGTGGGAGTATACCCTATAATTTTATTAATATTTTATACGTGAAAAATAAAAGAAATAAATGTCAATTTATTTTTTGACAGCTCTTTCCAACACGTTTTTTTGAAAGTACAATTATGAAAAAAATCATGTAAATTGCTTATAGTATTAGCTACTAGCATACAAAAAATCAATTGATTATATTTGGTGCAACATACTGTAAAAAAAAAACTAACGAAAGTATTCAAGTATCAAGAGTAGACTTCTGAACTGAAAGTTCGTTTTTAAGTTTTATGTTTGTTGCCTAGCAACAAAGGGTGTATTGTTTTTAATTTGACGTATGACTGTCAAAAAAGGTCACTGAACTACTGTTGTGTTAGCATTTGTAACTAATTTTACTAACTACTAAATCAACGAAACAACGGATGTGCTATATGTTTATTATTTTATATTAGTACATTACTTACCAAGGACTGTAAAAGAAAGAAAGCCCGAAATCGCAGGTATTTGTGACCCGAGCCGCAGGCGAGGGTTGTAAATATGCGATAGAGGGCTTTCTTTTTTACTGCCCGTGGTGAGTTCACAATTTTACGTCTCCATCTGGCCATAATGCGAGTTTTACCGTACGCGTAGCGTGCGGCAAAACTCACGTTATGGCCAGGTGTGACGTAAACAAAATTAATTGGTTTCATTATAGTACTCGTATTAACATAACGAATTAAATAACTCATTAGAGCAGATATCACAATATAAGTCACTTAGATAATGACTATCGTAATATTCGTCGTTCCAGGTATAGGACAATGTTATCCTGCAGTCATCGCAATATCCTTTTAACATAACATTTTCGTCAGAGAGCGATATCTCAATACTGGTAAAGACTGTAAAAACAGTTGCTTCGCTATTAACCGTGGCAAGTTGAGCCCAAATATTTTTGATTTTATGATTTCCATCTGAAAGAATGTATATACATGAAGTTTCTGTTTTATTTTTTATTTTATTTACATTTAAAACTTACTTTCGCCATTATGGAAAAATCGGACTCCTCTTCTACATAACGTGTTGTATATTCCCTTAAACAATTCACTATTATGTTAAATGTGCTAGCGTATAGATTGTATAATAGTATTGTATAATTTAAAGATAGCTCATACCTAATAAATCATAATGTCTAATGTTATGTTACTCGGAATCGACAAACGCTTAGTTTATACGCTAGCACATTTAACATAATAGTGGAATTTCATAAAATAAAATAGAAACTTCATGTATATACATTCTTTTAGATGGAAATCATAAAATCAAAAATATTTCGGCTCAACTTGCCACGGTTAATAGCGAAGCAACTGTTTTTACAGTCTTTACCAGATATTGAGATATCGCTCTCTGACGAAAATATTATGTTAAAAGGATATTGCGATGACTGCAGGATAACATTGTCCTATACCTGGGACGACGAATATTACGATAGTCATTATCTAAGTGACTTATATTGTGATATCTGCTCTAATGAGTTATTTATTTCGTTATGTTAATACGTGTACTATAATGAAACCAATTAATTTTGTTTATAAAATAATAAACATATAGCACATCCGTCGTTTCGTTGATTTAGTAGTTAGTAAAATGAGGGTTTCCGCGATCGAGTTTTTCACTAGATGGCAGCACCATGGGGACAGGTCTAGCTGTCACAATCCACCAATCATGTTTAACCATATGTTTTTTGATTGGTGGATTTTGACAGCTACTGCCAAAAAGACCTGTCGTCACGGTGCTGCCATCTAGTGAAAATCTCAATCGCGGAAACCCTCATTAGTTACAAATGCTAACACAGCAGTAGTTCAGTGACCTTTTTTGACAGTCATACGTCAAATTAAAAACAATACACCCTTTGTTGCTAGGCAACAAACAAAAAACTTAAAAACGAAGTTTCAGTTCAGAAGCCTACTCTTGATACTTGAATACTTTCGTTAGTTTTTTTTTTACAGTATGTTGCACCAAATATAATCAATTGAGTTTTTGTATGCTAGTAACTAATACTATAAGCAATTTATATGATTTTTTTCATAATTGTACTTTCAAAAAAACGTGTTGGAAAGAGCTGTCAAAAAATAAATTGACATTTATTTCTTTTATTTTTCACGTATAAAATATTAATAAAATTATAGGGTATACTCCCACTCAAACTACGTAGCTGTGATTTTGTTTCAATGCTTTAGCTGCTATGGATTAGGAGATATACGAGTTTGAAAAAAAATGTTAAAAAAATACATTTTTGACATTATCTCTGTGACAGTTCAAGATAGAGGGCTGAAAGTTGGAGTGATTACTAGTTATGAGGCGACAAACAATTGACATTTACCAATTCAACTATTCCTCACAGGGGCCACACGTCCTTCCTTAGCCTGCTAAACCCTTTAAAAGGTAAAAACGCAGCGGAAAAAAATGAGTTTCAATAGAATCATTTTACTCCTAGGAATAAAATGACTATATGAAAATCCATTTTCTTCCGCTGCGTTAACTTTTTAAATCCTACGATTGCAAATAAATCACTAAGGACATGTTGCATTCTGCCAAGTGAAACCTTCGCGACAGAGAGTTCTAAACCAGGAGAGGCCTTAGGTATCATTTCCCCTCTGTCAAAAGTATTGGCAGGAAAATCTAGTACATCTATAAAAACTATTTCAATAATCGATGTGACGCATTTTCGTCATCGCTGTCAATGGATAACAAGCTCCGTGAAAATGCCCTTATGCGCTGTTTTTGGATGTAAAAAATGTTAGATTTCGTCTAGTTTACTAAAAGATGAAATACCATTTCAGATGTAAGTACAGTTTTAACTATTTTATTTATCATTACTTTCGTAATAAAAGATTTAACCTAAATCGAAAATCAAGCTTCGTTTACAGAATCGATTCAAAGACAATCGTTTTCTTTCTGACGGGTAGTAACTATTTGACGTTTGACACTTCTCCATATTTAACGCGCTTAAGGATTGCTGTCTTCTATATGTTGTTTGAAAATACAATCAAAAATGATCCTTGGCTTTTTTGTTTGACATTTAGAAAGACTGCATCCAATAATGAACCATATGTTAACATAAGTACAGTCGAGTATCTATTGCTCCATTTAGTGTTATGAACTTATGAAGTATAAAAAGAATATGTCAAATATGTTTGGTGTTTTCAAGTCAAAGGTACATCTTTGTCGGTTGTCAATAAAGCGTTGCTGCCATAAAAAAACATTTAGAAATAAACTGTATTAACAACCGACAACGATATACCTTTGACTTGAAAACATCACATGCGTGCTACCTCGCCCCCCTCAGATTTTGGCAGACTTTTTTGTTTGGAAAGATGAGGCGAAGCGTACTCCATTTATAGAGCTTTATGCTTCGCGAGCTTCGTTTAAGCAGACAAATGTCAAAATAATTGCAAACACGACGTCGCGATTCGGGATCGCGCGCACTGGCGCATGCGCGTATCGGACGATTGTTGTCTGTGGTAATAGATTTAAAAAATATGCAAAATAAAAAGCGGCAATTCGCTGTGAAATAACTCAAATAAGTTATCATGTTCTTTAAAATAGTAAACAGTATGAGCTCAAATGACTAAAGTGAGATGGAAATAGACGGCACACCGCCTCATTTGAAAGAAGAAGCAAGCTTAATAATGAGCAACTTGCTTCCTGCTAAATCGCGGGACAAATATAACAGGACTTGCGACACGTTCATGCTGTGGAAGGACAGCCAAAATGCTAGAAATTTGTTTGATTTCCTCGCATAATTTGAGAAAAGCACTATGTATACCTCTATGGAAACAGGCATTTTCCGACTCGGACCTTTGCCTGGCCTCGGCAAGCCTCGGTCTGGCATCTAGGTACCTCGTCAGAAAATGCCTTTCTTTCCATCCCTCGGCAACAATGTACTATTTTTTTGCGTCCAAAAACTTTTTCTCTTACTTTTTCTTACTCGCAAGAAGATACCAATTATGCCATTATTATTTTTATCTACACTCACATTGTAAGTCCTCTAAAACGTGTTCAAAAACGGTAGGCAATGGCTAGCATTACCACAACCGATTTTACTATGATAAGCTTTTTATGTGTGGCAGTAACGTAATTTTAACTTTACATGCTCAACTATTGATGTGTTATGAGTTTTGATAACATAATGTACCATGTGTAATGTATGTTTTTTAAGTATTGTACCACCTTAACGAAAGAAGCGGTACAATACTTAAAAAATGTAAATCTCTGAAGTAGAATAACATATAAAGCCATACGAAAAAAAACAAAAAAATAACATAATGTACACCTGCATGCGCCCGCGCGACCGCCGGCACAATCGAGTTGGCCATGGCGGTGCAATGGCGGCCATTCTATGGTTTCCGAACACGGCATTTAGGATAAATAATATGAGTGTAGATAAAGCAGTGTATGCAACTGTACGTAATTAGGCCTTATTACGTAACAGTTACATAAACTACTATTGTTACAACCTGTATTCAATTTATAACCATTTCATTATTCTTTTGCAGCAAAAACCGCATGACCATCGATCTGCCCGAGGATACCCTCGACCAACTATCCATCAATCTATCCAACTTGGAAAAACTCAACCTCTCCGTCTGCGCCTACAACTGGTCAGACATACTCGCCCTGTCCCACCTGACTCCGAAAATACAAGAAATCATTGCCGCTTACAACCAAGTCAGAACCATATCACCACCAACGGTGACTCTCCGCACACTTACAACACTAAGACTTGATGGGAACCCGATAGACTCCTGGTACGAAGTCATGAATCTGGGTTGGCTGCAGAATTTAAAGGTGCTAAGTCTGAATGACTGTCAGATTGAGGAGATCAGGTTCAATGATAACCCGGGGACTAAGGTGGATGTGTTTGAGAACTTGGAGGTGCTGTTTTTAAACAGGAATAAGATTAATGATGTAAGTATAATGTACACGGAGAGCTGGCCACCTCAGATATGACACAATAATGAGAGCAATGAAACCCCTCTAGTCAGTTTGCTATACTATGCTTATTTCTAGATCTGGATATCTGGCAGATATAAAGTGGTGTAGGTCAAAGAATGCAAACCACTTCAAGAAAACTATTCCTAGAGGTTTGATGCAATATTATGAGAAATGATATAACTTAGTAGATTAAATCATTGCCAAAAGTTTCTGTTGTAGGAAACCTGTTGCCAAACGACGTATAATGTAATTCGTAGTTTGTCGCCTACTGTTTTTGTTTACGTAATAATACGTAATGTGTTTTGTTCTTATTTTAAAATATAGGACCTGTCCTTTATAACTGAGACAACTTCGGCAGTTTTTACTTATTTTGGTATTACAATTTTCCAATAAAAAAAAAATACTCAAATCACTATATGTGTGTCTACAATAGTTGAAGAGTTCCATCGATTTCTCCAGGATCCCATCTTCAGATCCTGAACTCATGACAATAGGACCAACTGCGAACTCTTTCAAACAAAAAAAGAATTTTCCAAATTGGTCCAGCCGTCTTTGAATAATCGGTGAACATACATAAAAAAAAAACATAAAACAAAGATCCCGACGAATTGATAACCTCCTCCTTCGAAATCTTGAAGTCGGTTGAAAAGTATATCTAACCGTTTATACGTAATTCGTGTAAAGCAGTCATATTTAGAATAGAATAGAATAGAATATCATTTATTTCAGTGTAAGTACACAGTTATACAATACAGACAGTGGATAAAAAAAGAAAAGAAAATGAAGA
Source organism: Pammene aurita (assembly GCA_947086415.1). NCBI lineage: Eukaryota > Metazoa > Arthropoda > Insecta > Lepidoptera > Tortricidae > Pammene > Pammene aurita. Next base: position 6,544,790 of record OX352314.1, on the reverse strand, counting down.
CTTATAACTTGTATACTGTAACCACACTGAAAAAGGTGAACACTCAGCATAATGCCATGTCCTACTGGAGTAGTACCTGACGCTGGTCTTCCGTGTACACCTGTCGGGAGCGTAGTTGCGCGCAGCTACCAGTTACATTAGGGTTACCAAGACTAATAAATTTATTAGTGCTAATAATTACAACAGTAAGCAACGAAGCGGAAACGAAGCAGTTGACGTCAAATGATAACATGACTAGCATGGTCTTAGAATAAATAATATATATAATAGAATAATTCGCAAGTGTTGAGCAGTACCTAGAATGAAAATTCAATTATCCTGATTCTTTTGCTTAGAGAGTAGATACATTTTTAGTTTTACTTTAAAAGATTGCAAAGAAGTAAGTATTTAGAAGTGTTGAACAGTACCTTACGTATATAATTACAACTTAAAGAACATTATCTGTCTCTCCCATGATCCGTATATCCTGCAACTCCATTAACCGTTTTAACAACCTGTGGCATGTAGTGTGTTTGGTCCTAGTTTATATTTTCTTATATTTATTAAATATCTATCTATCTATCTATTCAGCCCGTATCCACCCACTGCTGAGTATAGGCCTCTTCTTTATTACGCCACTCTCCTAATAGCTATTAAATATATATGTATGTACTTAGTCGGTTCATAAGTTCTGTCACTAGGGTTTGGACTGGTAAAATACGAACTGTTAGAGGTTGCTTACTATTTCAATATATGATTAAAAAGCCTATTTAATACTGATTAATTTACGATATTATTTAAGGCAAATAGTTGTGGCAGTTTTACACAATTCCCTGTAACATTCGAAAAAGCGGAATAAAAAAACACGTCAAAAACACGCGCCCTGTTCGAGTTGATTTTGACCATCATTATTTTTATTCAATTTTAAGAGGCTTCAGTCTTGCATACTGCATTAGCTTGATCTTTAACCTTCATTTTAATATATAATTAACATGGGTCTGACTGACAAGAAGGCTAGTATACGCAATTTTGGAAGACTACCTTGATGTATGGCATCAAAATCATCGTGTTTTGCTCAAAACTGAAAAATACGTTGAGGTTCAGGAGAAGAATAGCTGAAGCACAGACTTGTAAGTCAACTAAATATTGGTTTTTAAATATGCCTTAATCATCTACTTTCATAAAAATAACAATTTGTAACTCTGGACAACTATAAAAATGATCTAAACCAATTTTTGTGAAGTACAATTTTCATAAATCATCGGCGTGTTTTGGACTGACAACAATCTTCAAGTTTACAAGGATCTATAAAATACGCGATCTTGATTATAAGTTAATCATATTATATTTTAATCTGTATGAAATATGCTTTCTAATCAGGTCTATTTTTTTTAAATAAAAGCTTTGTATTATATTTTATCACTTAAAACCCTTGTGACAGAACTTAAGGACCGACTAGGTATGTATGAGCTATGTAAGTTTATTAATTTTTTATTTATATATTTTTCTATATTTTATATGTGTAAGTTTATTAATGTTTGGTTTATTTGCTTTGCAACACCTACTTTTCTGTTTATTTACAAAGGTTTCCGCTTCCCAAAGGTTGTCTGGAAGAGATCACTCTTTAGCGATAAGACCGCCAATTGTTTTGCCTCTGCTTTTTTGTTTGTGACTTGTGTATACTTTGTGTCTATTATTTGAGGTGTGCAATAAAGAGTATTTATGTTATGTTATAATTGAAAATAGATGTCATATACTTCAGAAAAAGTGACCAAACCCTCCGGTGTCCGAGGCCAGATGTTATAATTGTTTAAAATATGATTGTTGTTTCCAGTGGCGGTCCGTGAGTGAACTCGACAAACTGAACCACCTGCGCAAACTGTACTTCTTGAAGAACCCGATACAGGCGACCGTGGACTACGACACCGGATCTCAACTGATTATGGCGAAGATTGGCACACTACAGGTAAAGATAAAGATAATTTATAGTCAAAACTGTGTACATATGTATAACATGTCGTATACACGGTGCCGGTGAGCATTGCGAGAGATTTAACCTCGCGTTTCTGAGGTCTAAAGAAGGAAAAAACATTATGTGACGAAACATAACATAACATAAACATAAATATAAATACTCTTTATTGCACACCTCAAATAATAGACACAAAGTATACACAAGTCACAAACAAAAAAGCAGAGGAAAAACAATTGGCGGTCTAATCGCTAAAGAGCGATCTCTTCCAGACAACGTTTGGGAAGCGGAAACCTTTGTAAATAAACAGAAAAGTAGGTGTTGCAAAGCAAATAAACCAAACATTAATAAACTTACACATATAAAAGAAAGATAAATATGTAAATAAAAAATAAATAAACTTACATAGCTCATACATACATATATATATATTTAATAAATATAATAAAATATACGTAAGTAGTAAAAGTCCAAAAAAAAAATTTTTTTTCTTTTTTTTTTCACTTTTTTGGAATGCTGTTCTACATAAAAAGTAAATGTCATTGGAAAATAGTAACGGATAAAATAAATTGCTACATTTTTTCTCGTAAAAACTAGTTCATGCAAAGTGTTTCTTAGGTCTTTGATATCTGTCAATAAGATATGTCTAGACTATGCCCCATACTGGTAACATCGCCATCAAAAAAGCATTTTACACTGAGTAACAATAAAAATGTTATTTTTTGTAAAAAGTATTTACACTGAAACTATGGCGAATTTCGCAAAAAGTTTATAAGATTTTTTTTTCTCTAAATATGATCATGAATACACTGTTAAAGTCTCTCGCAATGCTCACGGGCACCGAGTATTTACAATATAGGTAGGTGTCAACAGTTTGCTCATTTCGAGCGTACAATGGCCGGTTTGTGTTTGATTTTACTAATTTGTAACTAAAGAGATCATTCTTGCAGCATCTAGAAACTTAGAACACCATTTGATTATATAATACAAGTAACTATGTAACTCTAACAATGGCATCTATAGGTACAGAATCTATTTTTCATTATGGTTTAAATATGATCATATTGATCATAAATAGCGAAATAAATTAATTGTATAAACTTCAGTCTAATTAGTTTAATAGGGGAGGTTTTTTTAAATGCCGAGTTAAGGGTGGTTATCAATGATAATTATCGTGATTTTTATGTCGGATAATTATCGATTTGATAATAACCCAAAATGTGATAAGGCGGAATACCCAAAAAAAAAAAACCATTTGTAGTTGAACTATAATAAAAAAAAAATCCATACCGGGGATAATTATCTGATAAATATCGCGATAAATATCAGAGATTAAAATCATTTTGATAATTTCGAACCCTGTTACTTACAGGAACTTAATGGCTCTCAAATAACCCGCGAATTACGTCGAGGCGCCGAATACGACTACATGAAACGCTACGGAGCAGAATGGAAGCGCGCACAAACGGACCCGATAGCCCAGGCTGCCTTCGACATGGACCACTGCCGCTTCCAACAACTCGTCACAAGTACGTATATTAGGAACTGGTCCTATATAGCTAATAGATAGAATACTACATGAAACGCGCACAAGCGGATCCGTTGGCCCGGGCTGCCTTCGACATGGACCACTGCCGCTTCCAACAACTCGTCACAAGTACGTATATTAGGAACTGGTCCTATATAGCTAATAGATAGAATACTACATGAAACGCGCACAAGCGGATCCGTTGGCCCGGGCTGCCTTCGACATGGACCACTGCCGCTTCCAACAACTCGTCACAAGTACGTATATTAGGAACTGGTCCTATATAGCTAATAGATAGAATACTACATGAAACGCGTACAAGCGGACCTAATAGCCCAGGCTGCCTTCGTCATGGACCACTGCCGCTTCCAACAACTCGTCACAAGTACGTAACGGGTGATAACAAAAAAATGAGAATTCTTTCAGAGGCGAAAAAAAAAATCTTCTCTACCTTTTTTTGAGTTTTGGATGTTCTTAGGCAATTCACACATAATAGTTATTTACAAAACCATAAATGGACATAAGAATAGGGCCCGTGGTCAGCTGTTCGTCAAAGTTCTGACACAATGTCCGAACAAGATCGTTGGACGGCATGTTTTTCACTTTTGTGCACATATGACCTTGATCCCTTTTATCAACTGGGTAAAAGTTTCAGCTCTCCGATTGTTTAAATACTAAATTACGACATGACTAAAAATATTTTGCATCCAGCCACATGGTGAAAAAAAATTGAGGTATCGGATTTTCACTCGACGTCTAAAATTAATGATTTTCGTGTGTGATTTCGCATCGTCCAGCGACACTGTGATATAAAATTTATTTTTGCTGATCTATGTATTCTAGTAATCTTATCTGCTAGCGGCATTCTAGACCTATCTATTTAAACATCAACAAATGTAGGTACCGTTGGAAAACTTGAAATTTTTCGTGGCAACTCGTTGGCTGGTGGAATCATCATCATTAAAGATGCCATTCTGTTTGTTCAGTCTTACCTTGGTCATTATGTTTGCTAATCTCCCGCTACCATTTCTGTAAACTACAGTCAGGGATGTAAGAATTCTACAAATAGTAGATACGGGTACATTTTCCTTTACTAAAATGACATACACAGTGGTTTTTGTCCATGTTTAAGTTTGAAATATAAAAAAGTACAAGGGATCGCATAGCTTCTTGTTTCGACACCATTTTTTACAAATACAAGTGCTTGAAAAAATAAAATAAACAAAATAAAAGAACCTCTAAGACATCGCCACAACTTCATGAACAAACTATTTTGTTTACGTAAATTGTTTAATTTTTATGTCTAAAGAAAATATATATCATAGTATATAGTCTCATTTTTTTGTTATCACCCGTTATATTAGGAACTGGTCCTATATAGCTAATAGATAGAATACTACATGAAACGCGCACAAGCGGATCCGATAGCCCAGGCTGCCTTCGACATGGACCACTGCCGCTTCCAACAACTCGTCACAAGTACGTATAATAGGAACTGGTCCTATATAGCTAATAGATAGAATACTACATGAAACGCGTACAAGCGGACCTGATAGCCCAGGCTGCCTTCGACATGGACCACTGCCGCTTCCAACAACTCGTCACAAGTACGTATATTAGGAACTGGTCCTATATAGCTAATAGATAGAATACTACATGAAACGCGCACAAACGGACCCGATAGCCCAGGCTGCCTTCGACATGGACCACTGCCGCTTCCAACAACTCGTCACAAGTACGTATATTAGGAACTGGTCCTATATAGCTAATAGATAGAATACTACATGAAACGCGCACAAACGGACCCGATAGCCCAGGCTGCCTTCGACATGGACCACTGCCGCTTCCAACAACTCGTCACAAGTACGTATATTAGGAACTGGTCCTATATAGCTAATAGATAGAATACTACATGAAACGCGTACAAGCGGACCTGATAGCCCAGGCTGCCTTCGACATGGACCACTGCCGCTTCCAACAACTCGTCACAAGTACGTATATTAGGAACTGGTCCTATATAGCTAATAGATAGAATACTACATGAAACGCGCACAAGCGGATCCGTTGGCCCGGGCTGCCTTCGACATGGACCACTGCCGCTTCCAACAACTCGTCACAAGTACGTATATTAGGAACTGGTCCTATATAGCTAATAGATAGAATACTACATGAAACGCGCACAAACGGACCCGATAGCCCAGGCTGCCTTCGACATGGACCACTGCCGCTTCCAACAACTCGTCACAAGTACGTATATTAGGAACTGGTCCTATATAGCTAATAGATAGAATACTACATGAAACGCGCACAAACGGACCCGATAGCCCAGGCTGCCTTCGACATGGACCACTGCCGCTTCCAACAACTCGTCACAAGTACGTATATTAGGAACTGGTCCTATATAGCTAATAGATAGAATACTACATGAAACGCGCACAAACGGACCCGATAGCCCAGGCTGCCTTCGACATGGACCACTGCCGCTTCCAACAACTCGTCACAAGTACGTATATTAGGAACTGGTCCTATATAGCTAATAGATAGAATACTACATGAAACGCGTACAAGCGGACCTGATAGCCCAGGCTGCCTTCGACATGGACCACTGCCGCTTCCAACAACTCGTCACAAGTACGTATATTAGGAACTGGTCCTATATAGCTAATAGATAGAATACTACATGAAACGCGCACAAACGGACCCGATAGCCCAGGCTGCCTTCGACATGGACCACTGCCGCTTCCAACAACTCGTCACAAGTACGTATATTAGGAACTGGTCCTATATAGCTAATAGATAGAATACTACATGAAACGCGCACAAACGGACCCGATAGCCCAGGCTGCCTTCGACATGGACCACTGCCGCTTCCAACAACTCGTCACAAGTACGTATATTAGGAACTGGTCCTATATAGCTAATAGATAGAATACTACATGAAACGCGTACAAGCGGACCTGATAGCCCAGGCTGCCTTCGACATGGACCACTGCCGCTTCCAACAACTCGTCACCAGTACGTATATTAGGAACTGGTCCTATATAGCTAATAGATAGAATACTACATGAAACGCGCACAAGCGGATCCGTTGGCCCGGGCTGCCTTCGACATGGACCACTGCCGCTTCCAACAACTCGTCACAAGTACGTATATTAGGAACTGGTCCTATATAGCTAATAGATAGAATACTACATGAAACGCGTACAAGCGGACCTGATATCCCAGGCTGCCTTCGACATGGACCACTGCCGCTTCCAACAACTCGTCACAAGTACGTATATTAGGAACTGGTCCTATATAGCTAATGGATAGAATACTACATGAAACGCGCACAAGCGGATCCGATAGCCCAGGCTGCCTTCGACATGGACCACTGCCGCTTCCAACAACTCGTCACAAGTACGTATATTAGGAACTGGTCCTATATAGCTAATAGATAGAATACTACATGAAACGCGCACAAGCGGATCCGATAGCCCAGGCTGCCTTCGACATGGACCACTGCCGCTTCCAACAACTCGTCACAAGTACGTATATTAGGAACTGGTCCTATATAGCTAATAGATAGAATACTACATGAAACGCGCACAAGCGGATCCGATAGCCCAGGCTGCCTTCGACATGGACCACTGCCGCTTCCAACAACTCGTCACAAGTACGTATATTAGGAACTGGTCCTATATAGCTAATAGATAGAATACTACATGAAACGCGTACAAGCGGACCTGATAGCCCAGGCTGCCTTCGTCATGGACCACTGCCGCTTCCAACAACTCGTCACAAGTACGTATATTAGGAACTGGTCCTATATAGCTAATAGATAGAATACTACATGAAACGCGCACAAGCGGATCCGATAGCCCAGGCTGCCTTCGACATGGACCACTGCCGCTTCCAACAACTCGTCACAAGTACGTATATTAGGAACTGGTCCTATATAGCTAATAGATAGAATACTACATGAAACGCGTACAAGCGGACCTGATAGCCCAGGCTGCCTTCGTCATGGACCACTGCCGCTTCCAACAACTCGTCACAAGTACGTATATTAGGAACTGGTCCTATATAGCTAATAGATAGAATACTACATGAAACGCGTACAAGCGGACCTGATAGCCCAGGCTGCCTTCGTCATGGACCACTGCCGCTTCCAACAACTCGTCACAAGTACGTATATTAGGAACTGGTCCTATATAGCTAATAGATAGAATACTACATGAAACGCGCACAAGCGGATCCGATAGCCCAGGCTGCCTTCGACATGGACCACTGCCGCTTCCAACAACTCGTCACAAGTACGTATATTAGGAACTGGTCATAGGTAACCTATAGTTAGAATACGACTACATGAAATGCTACGGAGCAGAATGGAAACATAATATAATGATGTGTCAATTATTTTGGTGTAATAATTGTCACATTATATTACTATATGTACTTACTTGTGTTGCTTTGCTAGACGAATACAAAGAAACAGTCTCCCACCCAAAATGCGTTCTGTCTTAGATATGGTCTAAGAGCTGGCCACGTCAGATGTGACACAATAATGAGAGCATTGAAACCTGTCTAGTTAGACTGCTTTACCATCCTTATTGCTAGATCCAGGCATCTGGCAGCTTTTAATGGGTGGATGTCAGAGTGACAGACCAACAAAGTTTTTAAGATGGAAAAAAGTATAACCAAAATAGGTAAAAAATGCCAAAGTTGTGTAATTTATATAGGACAGGTCCTATATTTTAACATTAGATTAAAAACCATTGCCTATTATTGCGGAAACAAAAACAGTAGGCAACTAACTAAAAAATTCATTTTACATCATTTGGCACTACTTTCCCCCAACAGAACCTTCTGGATATGATATAACCTAATTAATTACATAATTTCCCATAATATTTAATTAAACCCAGAACTCTAGGATTTGTTTTCTTCAAGTTATTTGCATTCTTTGACCTCCACCACTTTACAGCTGCCAGATGTCCGGATATAGAAATAAGCATAGTATAGCAAACTAACTACATGGGTTTCGTTGCTCTCATTATTGTGTCATATCTGACGTGGCCAGCTCTCCGTCTAATATAAGAAATACTATAACGCGTCTATTTCAAAATATTATAGTCTGTGTGGAAGGGAGTTCCGTAGAATGTACGAGGCCCCATATTTATGAACCACGAGAGTTCTCTATCCGCACAAACTCTAGCCACAGTTTCGTCAGCTGCTTGTAAATGGAGTAAAGGAAAAAATGTGTGAGGAATAAACGTCGAATTTTAGTTGAACTTTTTATTTTATTTTATACCACGACGGTGGCAAACAAGCATACGGCCAGCTTGATGGTAAGCAGTTACCGTAGCCTATGGACGCCTGCAATCCCAGAGTATTCACATGCGCGTTGCCTACACTTTAAGAACCTATACACTCCTTTTTTGAAGAACCTCATACTGTAGCCCGCTAAGAAAACCTCGGCAGGGAGTTCATTCCACAGCCGCAGCGTTCGTGGGAGGAAATTCCTCTTAAACCGTACTGTGCGCGACCCACTAGGCTCCAGGGTGTGGGGATGAACGCCCTGCCGGCGGCGAGCGGTGCGGTGATATAAAGCTGCCGTTGGCATCATATCTAACAGTTAATCCATACTAATATTATAAATGGGAAAGTGTATGTGTGTGTTTGTTTGTTTGTCCGTCTTTCACGGCAAAACGGGGCGACGAATTGACGTGATTTTTTAAGTGGAGATAGTTGAAGGGATGGAGAGTGACATAGCCCCCCACTTCCCTAAAATGGGGGGTGGAACTTTGTATGGAGCATTCCGCAATTTTCAAGGTAGAAAGCTAAAAATTGGTATGCGGACTATTTGTGACTAACAAAAAAATCGTGCATAAGCTATAAAGACAAATAATATCGTCTACAGTAGCGTATTAAAATAATATTCTGTTCCGAGTTCTCTTCTGTGTTTTAAATCAGGAAAGGGGAACCGTGTTACCCCGAATTTAACGCGAGCGAAGCCGCGGGCAAAAGCTAGTGAATAATAAAGTAATAAATTCCATTTTACTTTCAGAATACGGCATTCCAGATGACAGTCTCCTCGTCCAACTACCGAAATCATCCACGCTCACCTCACAACTACTAGAAATCACACTCCAAGACGAAAACGGAAAACTGATCAAAAAGAAATTCCCCAACACTATGGCAGTGCAGAAACTGGTCACACTGGCGCAAAGACTGTTCTCAAAAGGAAATTCCGCAATACCCAAGCTTTATCTACTCGACGATCAAATGAAAGGAGCCGAAATCTACCTAGACAACAATATGAAAGACTTGGCTTATTATTCTGTCAAAAACGGGGACAATATTCTAGTAAAATTCAGATGAATTGTGGGTATTTTTACTTGTAATGTGGCAACCCTGGTAGAATTGGCGCGCATTTATTTATTTTTCAAAATAATCTGGCTTTGTAAATAACATTATGTCCAAATTGTACCTGTATTTATTGCTAATGTTTTCACAAATAAATATCCTTATTGTATTTTTATCGTTGTGTTCTCTTGTACACCTTAGTTACCTATTATTTTGACAAACACGGGACTGAATCGCGTACACTTACTTTTATTATTATTCTGACGTTTTGAGCGTAGTCTGCTTGCGACCACGAGCGTTACGACACGTTCGAAACGCCAGAAAAATAAGAAAAGTAAGTGTACGTGATTACTGAGTCCCGTTTTTGTGAAAATCGTTACCTCCTATAGTTAAGTGTAGAATATGGCTATACTATAATAACTCAAAAATATGTCCTAACGCTCTTTCACCGGCGTAATAATAAGACAATCGGACATATGAAACGATAGTTTCGATACTTCTTTTTTACGCTTTGTGGTCGACAAATGAATATTATTCATTTTATTTTGTAATCTGAAATCATTTCGTATCTATTATAAGAATCACTGTTGGGTGGAGTTTTCTGCTGCAGCTTCAAGCGAACCGCTGTAGAAAGAGATTATAAATGAGTTCTTATTAGGGTAGAAGCGTTTTGAGCGTAGCCATAGCCACTACTTTAGGCACTGGTCCCACCGCGAGCGAGTAAGCTATGAGCTATCGGCTATTTTCTAGCCCAAGAAACGAACAAAAGATAATCGTTTCCGTGTAAATAAAAGAGAGAGATATATATTTATAGTTCATAGCTGGCTGTTCACACTGCGATGAACTATAAATATACATCTCTCTCTTTTATTTACACGGAAGCCATTATCTTTTGTTCGTTTCTTGGGTTAGAAAATAGCCGATAGTTCATAGTTACTCGCCCGCGGTGGGACCAGTGCCTTAGGTATCTATGGCGTCTTTGATTATTAAACCAACCGGATGCGAGACGCGCACTAATTTCTATCAGAAAAAGTCTGCCAATTTCGGCGCGGGGGACGAGGAAACGCACACAAATACTGTTAACTCTAATGCATTTTCCATTGACGTCGCTACACACGCACACGATAAAATTATCAAACACTAGCATAAAATATACTCACACAAGTATAAACACAGGCACAGGCAACCTGTCCGTGTACGAGATAATGTCATCTTTAAGTAAACGTACACAGTGCGAGGAACGCGTCGATAATAATATACTTTAGTATCGATATTTGTGACGTTTTCAAGTCAAAGGTACATCATTGTCGGTTGTTAATAGAGTTAATTTCTAAATGATTTTTTATGGTAACGCCTTATTGACAACCGATAATGATGTACCTTTGACTTGAAAATGTCACATTTTATCGTAGATTTATTTATCGTATGCCTACATGTTACTGGATATAGATAGGCATTTCTTCCCTAGGGTAGTGGGAAAGCAGATGATGAAGAAAATCCAGTGAGTGCTGCGAGGTCCAGGTAGGACAGTAGAGCTGCCAAGTTTGTAACTCTTTTAGCACCACCCAGGGATTACGTGTAGGGTTGTCTAAGGTGTTTCCTACGGACGCAGAGAAACATTGATCGTAGGTCAGTTATATATTTTTGTTTATTTACCAAGTATAAGGTTTAGCTATTGATATAATTATAATGTTAAGTTGTGATTAAATATCAAGTTTTTCTACCAGCATATTACTTACAATGTTAGTATTCTACGTTAGTAGTTTGTCTATTTGTTCAGGACAAATCTTGCAAGCTGATTTAGAATAACTTTTATATTATCAATTTAATATTTTGATGTGTATTTGCTTTTAAATTTAGTGGAAAATACTACAAATTGGAAACAAATAACTATTACAATTAAACATTGAACTCCAAAGAACTTTGGAACATCACGGGATTCGAACCCACGTGTTACCGTTCCAATGTGCTTCCAATTACACTAGACGTTCCTCTATCCACCTCAGTGAATTTTTCACTGTAATGAACAATGATGAATCAGTCACTAGCGATATCGTGATGTTCCAGAGTCCTTCGCAGTTGATATTTTGATTATAATGGACATCTGTTTCCAATTTGTGTTTTTATTTCTATTATCTCTTCTTCATTTTCTATTATAAATAAAAAGTATAACATACTGCTAATGTTAATATCGATATTTATTTTTGTGCTGTCCCATCACTAAAACTTACCCGTTAGGTACAGTGATACCAGAGTCAGAAATTAAAAGTGCCTATTTACTCGTAAGGGGATAAGTGTGTATACCGTACCTTATAATAAATGAAGTATAATCCATACAAAATTAAAATGCTACATAAAATGTATGGTGAAAATAAAGGAACGAATTAATTTCTAAACAGGAATATCGTTATTTCAAGAATCTACAAGTATATTTCACTTAAGGGGCGCCACACATTTGAGCGGATTTCAATGCGGAATTCAGCTCACTAGCTGAAATTTGTCTATTAAAACGGAAATTTGTTTATGGTAGCTGTATTTTTGAGACCATAGACAAATTTCAGCTATTGTGCCGTACTACAAGCACACATACGCTGAGTTTCTTACGCTGGTTCTTCTCAGTTGGGGCTCCTTTCCGAACCAGTAGTAGTTTATTGCCCTTCCCATAATACGGTTTTAAAAAGATTTGATTTCAATACAGTTGTTAAACCAGTGTTTATGTTTTATTTCATTACCGTGCGTAATATGCTATAGGCTAGTTTATCCTGATAGTGTCAGTTTTTTGAGTTCCAAACCAACTTACAGCCCTGCCCTCGGCGGTCCTCGAAGACATATATAATTTAAAAAGCTATGCGTGTGAATGTGTTTTACCTTTGAAGTACTGACGTTAATCTTTTCATTTTTGTTAATGATTAAAAATAATATGTAATTTGAATTATTTAAAAGTCGATTAAAATACGTTTAGAAACAATTTAATAACAACACACACAACACAGACACACTGCTTTTTTAACAGAGCAATGCTTTACAATTATGGCTGTATGCCGAATGGGTCTCTGCCTAACCCACGGAGTATCTTTTAAGTGTATTGCGTAACCTGTCATAACAATGACAATGAATGACATAATGGAGGACGTATTTCTGCCGCACTGGAGTCGATTACTCTTGTTTGCAATATTTCACTTACCTCCCTCGATGTAATCGTGTTCATAATTGCATACCCAAATTATGAATGAATTCATTGATAAATTGGGTATGCAATTATGAACCCGATGGTACAATGTACTATGAAGAGTCAAGTTTAAAAATTACCCTAAAGCAGATGTAGTACCATTAAGTGGCAACACTTTTTGATTGACAATATTTTTTAGTTTTTTGCTAATTTCGTGCACTATTTGATGATATTTAGACGTAATTATACTTACAGATGAAAAGAAACGTTATCCTTATGTAAACTAGATAACTCAGATCTTTTCTTACATGAAAACACGCAGCAATTCGGCATTTTTACCTCAGATCGTTCCGGACTGACTGACATTCATTGAATGGCGTTCGACGCGCGACAACTAGTTTTATATAACCGCTACGACCAGTGGTCTTGTACTTTTGGCAGAGGGGGACGCCTGACAATTACCACTCCATTGGTTTATTTCTCTGAGTATGGCGTAGATAAAGGCGTAAGCTGCGTAAGCATGAAGTTTCATGGGCGTAATCGTAGCCATCTGGATAAAAAAAAATTAGACCGGGATCGGAAACGGATCATGACCGGACATGGACAAAGGGCAGGGACCGGCCCAAACCGGACGGTTCAATGCTGCCACCTTTGCTCGTCCTTTTTTTCGTACTTTGAAGGTGCCAAGCGTTCCAAAGTTAGTCGCGCACATGAAACTTAAACCGTTATTAGACATTACAATTTGTAGGGCCTAAACTGTCAGGTTGGGAGGTGTAATCAGAGGTAGGGCCCTTAGGGAACTGAAGGAGTGAAGGGAGAGGCAGGGTACACAACAGATTGGTCCCAACAAATCGCAATGTCTAATACCCTTTTTATTAATGCTTGCACGATATCCAAATTTCAAAGGGTTTATTTCGTTTTATTTTGATTTATATGACTTTAAACATAACATTACCTTGAAACAACGGTGTTCGTCGTAATAATATTACTTATTTCTCATTCATGATAGTAGTAATGCTTCTTTACGTTGTAATACAAATAATGGAAACAGCTGTAACCTCGAACGTGCCCTTCGATTAAAATAATGTTAATAAACTCATTCAGTTTATTACAAACATTACGAGTGAACCTGACGCGCAACAAAAACAAACCCATTTTGAGACTGGCCACATTCACGCCGATCGCCATTGGTAACGGTTGTGTCAACAAAACTTTTGTTTACAAATGGCCACTGGCGATAAATTCAAAGTTGCTGTGACATACGATGTGAAAGTATTAGTTTAGGTTTAATATAAGTTTCAGTGATGGGTAATTGTTGGCCGAGTGTTTTCCGCCGACGAAGCGTGCGTAGACGTATTGTGTTAATATTAATAGGTTTAGACAATGCGGGTAAGACGAAAACCGTGAACAATTTGGCAGGGGAGAACGACGACAAGGTTCTGCCGACTGTAGGTTTTAAGGCTGTTAATTTGATTCATAAGGATACGCCCGTGACTATTTACGATTTGGGAGGAGGGCCACATTTTAGACAAATATGGTCGCAATATTATAGCGAGGTACATGGAGTTATATTTGTTATCGACTCAAGTGATTTTTCACGGCTGGATGAATGCCGCGCAGTGTTGGAAGAAGTGTTATCGCACGATAAAATATCAGGTAAGTTAGTGGAACTAATTAATAATTAAATTCACATATTGGCGATAAGGCAGGCGGCCGCAGCGAACCGTCCTAGTGTGAAGAATTGATTTTAGGTGTGATGAATAATTTAATGATTCTTCTTCAATTTCACCATAACACCGACTCCATGTGGTTTCATTTGATGTTTTTTTTGTATTATTTATTTATTATGAAGTGGATATTCACATCTAGTTATGAATCGTTACTTTTTGCTTTGAACTTTAGAATCGTTAAAAATCACAATTGACCAACTAGTTCAGTTCTCTGAAATTAACTGAAACCTATTTTTCAAGTAATATGTAGGGTGATTGTGCTAGTTTTCGTCCACTTACGTCAGTTTTCCGCCCATACTTATTTATACATTTATATTCAAGTTTTTCCCAAAATAAAACCTCAAAATTAAAATAAAATTACTAAAGTATAAACTATAAACAAAGAATTTGTTGACCTTACTACATCTACATTATCTGACCTTATAAAGTTTTCCCCATTTATTTGTAGCAGTTTAATCAAGAGGACGGTCAGGCACGGATTTAGAATTTCATTCAGCGGGGGGCAATTTCCTTCACAAAAATTCTTGGGGTCCGCACCTATGGTTTATGTGTCAGAAGGGGGGGCAAATGCCCCTGTTGCCGGAGGACAGTAGTAGTAGTAGTAGTATAATACTTTATTGTACAACAAAGTAACATACAACAGAAAGAATTATATATAATATTTGTACAAAGGCGGACTGACCTACCTACCTAAACTGGACCTGGATGGGAAACTAGCACAATAACCCTATCTATATACTTCAAATTTGGTTTAATCTTGCCATTTTCAATTAAATCCTTTTAGAATCTTATTAGTTTCATACTTATGTTGTGTTTATTAACTGTGGCCCTATTTAAAGTACCTACCTACTTCTATCATTCATTTGGCAAGACCAAATGATAGAAGACACGTCATACTTACTTGACTATCTACCCCACTTGTAAATTAATTTAGCAAACCAACACATATGCAATTTATCAATGTACCTATATAATTTATCTAATCTAAATCAAATAACAGATGAGGGTAAAAAATACTTATTGTATCTTAGTATATAGTCATCTTGCTATGCCTCCCTTGGGAGTTCACTGGTACGGAACTTCTGACCCCCTAGCACGTCCTGCTTTGACATTAGAGTCGCGCACGACAACTGAACACGTGCTGGCGGTTTGCAGGTATAAATGCTGATGATTTTGACCCTTTGACCGCCAAGCAACGGGCAGAAAAATTGTGCCACTGAAGCCAGAGCGCGCGAGCGTACTAGGTTATATTTTGGACGTGATATCACGCGCTAGCGCTCACAGCGCTACTACTGTCTGCGTTCTCACTTGTAACTCGATCACGATTGCGACACACAACACTTACATACAGTTCACAGTTACAGTGATCGAGTTACAAGTGAGAACGCGGACAGTAGTAGTAGCAGTGACAATGGACGAAAAAAGCGAACTCGAAAGAGGGTAGATCGCTACGGTGTGTGGGTAGACTACTAAAACTCGCCGCAACGTTAGTTACTCGGTGATGATGGTGCATGCAACTGCGCCGAAATATCGGGTGCTCGTAAACACAAACATACATGGTAAATATCCCGTATCAAATAATATTTATAGTGTGAATTACCATGTGAGCTTGAAATCAATAATATACCACCTACCTACATGTTTTTACCGTACAACTTTCCACCTCACTACTTTAGGTAGTCTAGTAGCCTTGTAGTCTTTTGTGAGAGCGATGAGAAAAAAAAATCAGTTTTTTTTTAAATATATAGTCAACTTTTTTTTATTAGTTAGAGCTTTTTTAGTGATCGATATTCTTAGTCTCATATTGTAATTCCAGCCGCTAAGACTAATTTACGTGCCCTACAGATATCTCAAAACAAACTGATTAAAAGGCTATTCAAGTACCATCACATGACTCCAACTGAAAAAGTATATAGAGAAACCAAGATACTAAACATATCACAGACTTATGTATACAACACATGTATCCTAGTTAGGAAAATAATAAATAAGGACATACATTGTCATATTACTTTTACAAAAAGATCCACGGTGCAGAAAAGGATCACACGGCAAGCCAATAACCTAATACTTCGGACACCAAGAACAAATTACGGCAGAAAAAGTATTGTGTACAAGCTGTATAACAAATTACCAAAAGACATTAGAGACGCAAAATCCTTAAAAGTGTTCAAAAAGGCGCTCAAGCATTATATTGTTAAAACTGTTCTCATTAATTAAGTAAATTATATATATGACATGTTTCGTTGCGTACACATCTACCTGCTTTAGTTTTAATAATAGAATAGTTTAGTTCCATACCCATAGTTGCTAAGAACCTGACATTTAAATTTAATATGTACCCTCTTCTTGTACTTATGTATAATTAAAGTAAACATTGTATTTCTCAGTAAGTGATTATCTGTAATCTTTTGAGAAATAAATATCTGAAACCTAAACCTAATTCACAATATTTGAGTGCAGTATTCTTTATTTTATTTTTTTATACCACGACAGTGGCAAACAAGCGTACGGCCCGCCTGATGGTAAGCAGCCACCGTAGCTTATAGACGCCTGCAACTCCAGAAGAGTCAAATGCGCGTTGCCGAGCGTTTACAAAAAGGAGGATTCACTGTGTTGACGGCTAAAGGAACAAGAGGGTCCCTCATCGTCAACACACTGGGTCGACTTTGAGCTCTTTGGCAACCTAACTCACTAGCAGTAACACAACACGTAGTAGGGTCTAGTGCTATTTGGCTGTGATTTTCTGTAAGGTGGAGGTACTTCCCCAGTCGGGGTCTGCTCCAGATTTGAGCGAAATGATATTCGCTGTGCTGCGCCCTACCATCACACATAGCGAGATGACATTCGCAGTACCCATACCCCTCTTTTAGACGTAGTTTAAGGACATACCCGGGTCCATCATATATCTGTAAAATATGCAATCTATACAAACTAATCCTAAAGTACTAAGAGTAAAAGAGCATGCTTATACAAAAAACACAAATGTGATATATTATTGGCCGGTACTGTATATAAGTAAATCATAAACTGGGGGCTTAGCCAAGATGACAATCGTTTGCAGAAAACTAATCGAAACGCTATCCGTCTCTCTATCGCAGTAATGAAGAGTGAGCGAGAGCATGTAGCGATTCGTTTCGTTTTTTGCAAACGATTGTCATCTTGGCTACGGGGCCTGAAATAGACGTCGTATACGAAAGAAAAACGACCAAAGCATACTATCTTTCGTACATCACATCTCTTTCAGTTCCTGATGTTTTTGAAGCTGTTATTTCATAGGTAAACCGATCCTGGTGCTGGCAAACAAGCAGGACAAATCCGGCGCGCTGGACGACATCGACGTCGTAGAGAAACTCAACATTGAGCCGCTCGTCAACAAGTAAGTGCTTCTGCCTAGGGTGCACACCAGGGGTGTTTTATCACAGCACTACTCTTGGCAAAGGCTTGGGGTGGCAGGCTGCCAGGGGTGACGTGAGCCACCCAATACGCTAATGGACCGTAAACCAGGAAAAAAGGGTCTAGCAGGCTAAGCTAACAAGAGTGGCTCCCGCAAGGGATTTGGTTGTAATTTGAGGTGCAGTAGTGGCAGGACCTAAGAATACTGTATGCGTAATATCAGCCTTCGATCTTCTTTTGTTTCAGACTTATTCACGAAAATGTCAAAAAATCAAGGTAATTTTTAAATTGTTATTTTAGCTAAACCAAGCAAGCGAGAGTAACCAAATAAATTCAGAATTAAGGAGCATAAAATGGGGTTCATAATGGGGTGGTGTTCTTAGGTCCTGCCACTACTGCACCCCAAACCCCAAATAACAACCAAATCCCTTGCGGGGGCCACTCTTATTAGCTTAGCCTTCTAGACCCTTTCGTTGGTCATCGCGTCCCAGGCGATAACTTGTCAAGTCGTTAAGGGCGATATGTAATGAAGCCTCGTGAAGGTCAGCTGCCTCTCCGTTGGTGGGTTTTTCAGGGCATCAGCTTACGGTATTTCCACCTCGATACAGCCGGCTGACGATTTTTCATTTTTGGAAGAGCATATAAACTATCATCTGACAAATTTTCAATGGTCGTTTTGTTTTAAAGTGATCAAATGCTGCCGTTCCTCAACCCACCAACGGAGCGGCAGCTGACCTTCACGAGGCATCATTAATATCATTATACATCGCCCCTAACCACTTCACAAGTTATCGCCTGGGACGCGATTGGTCATGAAATGTGTTCCTGGCTTACGGTCCATAAGTTTACGGCCCCTTTTTAAACCCTGAAGGCCATAACCCATAATAAGCCGTTAACCCATTCAGCGATAACGACACGTTGTCGTGAGGTCTATGCAAAGCATTATCGCTACATTATGGAAAACCGCGTAGCTACGCGTGTAGCATGACGGTGAATGTGTTTAAAGACTGTATTGACAAAGGACAACTGCAACAAGCCGTCATTCTTGTTTTATTTGCTTTAAAAATATAAATTATTTATTATGTTATAGATGATATGATGTTAAATCAATTACTAGAATTAATTTTTCAGATCACTTTTGATTTCATAAACTGAGAGGCCATACACAGGAGCAACGAAAAGTACTCTTGGACAAATACATACGAGAAAACGGTATGTCCATGAGAAAGATCGCTAAAATCGTGAGGGTGTGTGTTTCTGCGATTTAAATTGCATTAAAAGGTTTGGGTAAGACTTCTCTTTTAATGACAAGTCGAAAAATCGTCGAAAAACTGGCTCGAATAATCGCAATATCGACTCAAAGATACATCGAAAAATCAAAAACTCACTCAGTGCTTCAATAAGATATATTATGTGGAAAAAAGTAGAGAACTTCTGTAGGAATGGTTCAAAAGGCCAAGAATCGCAACGACTGGGTAGCCCTCGGAAGCAACGGAAGCAAAACCAACTCCAAAATAGGCTGCAAAAGTTAAACACCGTCTTCGAAATTTATATGAGACAGTTTTACTTAAAAATGAACAGTGCATAATTCTAAGCAACGAAAACCCCTTCAAACTGGATTTTTTGTTCTACCAGGCCTGTAGTACTCTACTATTCGCAAAGGAGAACACCTGAATGAGAACAAAACGTCAAACTTTTCCGAAAAATTTGGATCTAAGACAATGTGTGGTAGGTAATATGCGAATGCAGTATGAAATCTACGGCGTTCGTCACTACTTCCACGATGACTGCCAATCTTTACATAAAGAAGTGTGGACAAAATGAATTTTGTCCCTGATTAGACGCCACAGGGGCTCTATTTTATTTTGGCCCGATTTGGCTAGTTGCCACTGTGCCCCCTGCATCAGAGAGTGGATGGAAACCCACGACGTGCGTCATGCTGCTAAGAATATGAATCCGCCAAATTACCCTTAGGTACGTCCCATCGAGGACGTGATGGGCAATCATGAAGAGAAAACTTCGGCAAAACTTCACGGAAGCGGATTCCGTAAAAAAAAAAAAAAAAACGGCTTAAGCGTCGAAACTGGTCACAGTAAACGTTGTCCGTATCTGATGAGAAACGTCCGAAGCAAACGACGAAAAGTCGCCCGAAAGCAAAGGTGTCTTAGTCAACACTAAAACGTTTAAAAAGGCCTTCCAACCAAATGCCCAAAACATACTTACGCAAAATAATAAACTTTTAAAAAGCTATTACACATTTCACTTGTCCTTATAATTGTCAATACACTCTTTAAGTGTGCGTGCGTGAACACGAGTAGAACGGCTTACTTAGGGGCACCGCACTAGAGCAGAATTCAGCTAGTCATAGACAAAACCGGAAATTTATCTACGGTATCAGAATTTTTGTATGGAGGCCATAAACAAATTTCTGCTACCATAGACAAATTTCTGATTTTGTATATGAATAACTGAATTCCGCTTTAGTATGTGGTGTTCCTTACTAGCCTTATATAGCTTACTAGCTGTGCCCGCGGCTTCGCCCGCGTGGAATTCGGTCTGTGTCAGTAAGCGGCTAATTCACCCCTAATTTCTCTCCCGCTACCCTGGAGGCGGAACTTGAAGTAAAGTTGACAGATGGATTTATCCTATTAATTTTTATTGGCATGATTTAAACGACATACAAGTAGTTGTATATCGGACGATACAGGACCACTTTTGTATTTATACGTTCATGTCCACGGCAAATATCATCCAAATCGATCCTCCCGTTAAATCAGTCTAAGCATGAAAGGTAAGAACAGGCGCGGTTGAAATGGGGAAGGGGGGGGGGGGGGGGGGGGGGTTATCACAAATGCAGAAATGTTTTTTTTTCTATTTGAGGAATTAGTAATCCTTAAGGGGTGATTTCCGGGATAACAATGCAAAAAAAACCGGCCAAGAGCATGTCGGGCGATGCTCAGTGTAGTTTCGTAAATGCCGCCCTGTTACGAAACATCCGTTCAAACGGTCGTTTATTAAGGGATAAATGGGGGCGCTTATGTCAGTTTACTATCCGGCACATCCTTTCACTATGCGATTTTGACTGATAATTCAAAAACGGCTGAACCGATTTTATTCAATATAGTTTTTATTGAAAGTTCTTATCAGATTTTGATTAAGTTACCGTAGGTAATGAATTTTCATACGTTTTTACCACACTGTCACAGATAATACACTGATGTTACGTTACTGGTTGCAATAATTGTGGTAATTACATACTTCAAGGTAAGCACATTACAATGCACTAATGAACGTCAGAGAAAAATAAAATACGTGAGTGTCGTGGAACACTCTGTTGGAACGATGTTATGTTATTTAATTTTATTACATTTTTGACTTTTTCGTTAATTTTGTGGTTTTAATTTTTTTTGTATTTTCTTGAATCTTTTGAAATTTTTGAAATTTTTGAAATCTTTGAAATTTTGAAATTTTAGAAATTTAGAAATTTTAGAAAATTTTGACATTTTTGAAATTTATGAAATTTATGAAATTCATGAAATTTATGAAATTCATGAAATTTATGAAATTCATGAAATTTATGAAATTTATGAAATTTATGAAATTTATGAAATTTATGAAATTTATGAAATTTATGAAATTTATGAAATTTATGAAATTTATGAAATTTTCGAAATTTAGAAATTTTGGCATTTTTTTCATTTTTGACATTTTTTTACTTTTAGGTTCTCGACTTTTTTCACTTTTATCACTTTGTCACTTCTCACTTTCACTACACTTCACTTCACTTTATTCTATTTTATATATTTTTTATTTCATTCCATTTTACGTTTCTCAATCGTATGGGTGTCGCGTTTTCGTGACGTGACGCTTTTTCGTGACGGTCACGTGACTTTTTTTCACCCCCATCCGCGAACCGTCCAATAAGGAACTTCGTTCCAAAACTACCACCGGTTCTAACTCTACACCTCTGGCCCAAGAAGTATTATGACCGAAAAGATACTCGACGGAACTTATTTTTTTCAAAACAGTAATACATTATTAGATCTTGAAGATACAAAATAATGCGTAGTTCTTCAAGAAGACATATCCAAACAGCTTGAGAGACAGGTAATGTACCTATTGTTTAATTATAAAGAAAAATAAATCCTAATCTGACTGCTTCACAAAACGTTTGATATGTTTTCCTACCTAAACGGTGTCCTATAAATTTTGTAGTAGTTTTTTGGTTTGGGCCATGCATCTTTGTCCGTCATATATAATACTCGAACCTGCAATAACCCTTTGACATTCATGACATTTTCAAATATTTCTTAAGAGCGGGTAAATGTAAATTTAAAGCATCGACGGGTAACATATTATAAATATGAACACCTTGACCAAAAAATTACAAATTATTTAAATACCAAAGTTCATCTAAATACGGACAGCGGTTATTGGTTGTTTCTTCCCCATGTAAACTTTCACCCCTTTTGTATCCGTTTAAAGGATAATTTCCGAGATAAAACTATTTTATTTCCTTTTTTTAATTAATTATCTCCATACCAAATTTTATCTAAGTCGATTCTGCGGTTAATAATTCCCTATACAAATTTCCAACTATCTTTTCACCCCTTTAGGGTTGATTTTAGGAGTGAAAACTATCATTTGTCCTTTCTTGAGACCCATACTATACCAAATTTCATCTTTATCAGTTCAGCGGTTACATAATCGTCATACCAACTTCCAACCCCCTTTTCGGGGTGAAAGGGTTTATTTTCGGGATGAAAACTATTCTGTCGTTTCTCGGGACTCAAATTAGCTGCATACTAATTATTCTATTAAAAAATCTCCATACAAATTTTCAACCCCCTTTTCACCCCCTCCAGGGTTGATTTTCGGGATGAAAACTATTCTTTGTCCTTTCCCGGAACTCAAACTATCTCTACACAAAATTTCATCAAAATCCGTTCAGCCGTTTTCACGTGATAGATGTATAGATAGATAGTTTTTATTGAAAGTACCTTTCAGGCTTCGCTTCCATTATTTTTTTCAAATTTTTTGGACCTACGGTTCTAAAGTAAGGTGGGGGGGGGGGGGCTTTTATCAAGATGAAACTATCCTTTGTCCTTTCTCGAGACCCATACTATCTCTATACCAATTTTCATCTAAATCTGTTCAGTGGTAAAAAAATCCTCATACCAACTTCCAACCCCCTTTTCACCCCCACAAGGGTTTGAAAACTATCCTATGACATTTCTCGAGACTCAAATTATCTCCATACTCATTTCTATCTAAACCGTTTCAGCGGTTAAAAATTCTCCATACAAACTTTCAACCCCATTTTCACCCCCATCAGGGTTGATTTTCGGGATTAAAACTATATATTATCCTTTACCGGGACTCAAATTATCTCTATACAAAATTTCATCGAAATCCGTTCAGCCGTTTTCACGTGATGCGCGGTCAAATAAACAGACAAACAGATAAACAGACAAACAGATAAACAGACAAACAGACAAACAGATAAACAGACAAAAATTCTAAAAACTGTTGGAACGTGTTCTGTTATCGATTCTAAGTATCCCCAGCCAACTTTTTTTCGATTATCTTCCATGTACAGACTTTCGACCCTCTTCAGCTTTATTATATGTATAGATAGTTACGGATCGGTAGTATTTTATAGATCCATTGCTGCTCAAACAAAAAAAAACCGGCCAAGTGCGAGTCGGACTCGCGCACCGAGGGTTCCGTACAAACCTGTAGGTATATAGGGGTCTTCTTCTTCTTCTTCTTCTTCAACCCTTTTTCACCCACTGTTGAGTATAGGTCTCCTCATAAGCACGCCATTTTCCACGGTTTTGGGCTTGTTGCATCCAGTTCTTTCCAACCACTCTTGCAATGTCGTCGGCCCACCTTGCGAACTGCCCTCCGGAATTACGAGTTCCTAGCCAAGGTCTCCACTCGGATATTAGTCGGCTCCATCTGGTATCTGTTGTACGGCTCACATGCCCAGCCCACCTCCACTTTCTCTTGGCAATAACCTGGGCTATATCAGAAAGTTTGGTGCGCCTACGGATCTCCGTGTTTCTGACTCTGTCCTGCAGTTTGATTCCCAGCATTACACGCTCCATTTTCCGTTGTGCCACTTGGAGTTTATTAATAAGGTTTTTTGTGAGGGTCCAGGTCTCTGCCCCATAAACCATAACTGGCAAGACACACATCTCGAACGTGCGTTTTTTAAGGAAGAGAGGTATCTTACTTTTAAAAATGTCTGAAAGCTTACTAAACGCAGCCCAGCCTAGTCTTATACGGCGCTCTTCTTCCCGATCGCATCTCTTCTCCAAGCTACAGAGCTGGCCTAGGTAAATGTATCGATCTACCTGTTTGATCTTCTCATCTCCAATCTTCATTTGGTAACCGTCGGTATTCCCGCACATGAATTTGGTCTTTTTTAGGTTCATGCGAAGGCCTACTTTCAGAGACGCATCATTCAGCTCTTGTACCATAATCTGTAGGTCTTCTACGTTCTCCGCAAAAATGATGACATCGTCTGCAAATCGGAGATGGTTTAGCTTTCTGCCGTAGATATTGAGGCCCCTATCTGTCCAATCAAGGAGCTTAAAAACATCTTCCAGGCAAGCGGTGAAGAGCTTTGGTGAGATAGTGTCGCCTTGTCGTACCCCCCTTCTTATTGAGACTGGTGAAGATACGTCGTGCAACTTTATCTGCAAAGTAGCTGCGCTGTAGATCTCTTCAATTACCTCAACATATCTTGTGTCTACAAGGCTTCGTTTTAGAGAGTGTAGTACCGCCCAATGTTCAATCGAGTCAAATGCTTTCTCATAGTCTACGAATGCGATGGCTACAGGCTGATTATATTCTTTGCACTTCTCTAAAACTTGGCCTACAGTATGTAAATGGTCTACTGTTAATGGCTGGGCCATATCCAGGCGATCGGTAAGGCGGAGGGTTATCACTTTGGTGAACAACTTGTATACTTGGCTTAATAGGGAGAGTGGCTATATAGGGGTAGTAACTTTAAAATTATAAAAAAAAAAATTGTATGATGTAACTAAAAATTTACGGTTTTCGCCATTTTTCCTTTATCTGTGCTATAAGACGTTGCTACGTACCAAATTACAAGATTCTGAGTTCACGGGAAGTACCCTGTAGGTTTTGATTCCCTTGCGAGTTTCGAAAATTTGCGGAAATTTGCGGCATAAACGGCAGTATCTTTTGATTGTGTTGGCTTAGAAGTTTGATTTTTTCACAGCTCTAAGGGACAGTAGATCTGAGTATTTTATATAAATTTCAGCTCGATATCTCCACGCATTCCTGAGAAATAGGGTCTTGACAGACGGACGGACGGACAACAAAGTGATCCTATAAGGGTTCCGTTTTTTCCTTTCGAGGTACGGAACCCTAAAAACGAATGTTCCTGGCATAGACATATAAAATAGAAAGACGTGGTCCCACGGAGATAGAACTGTGATTCCATAATAAGCCGCGGTCTAGTGCACACACACTCACTTTTGACATTTGAACCAATCACCGCTCGTCCACGAGTTGTATTATGTGCGTAAACACGAGGCAATCGGCTTATTATGAATCTCAATATTGTCTTCACTTTGATCTTCACGGCACCGCGTCTTCTTATTTTATAAGGTCCCTGATTGTGCATTTAAATCTCCAGTTCACAATGGAATAATACTGTTAGTGACATATGTACTCGTAATGTAGGTACAACCCAGACGTAACAAGCCTACCCGCATATTTGCTCTTGTAAGTCTTCTGCCTATCGGAACGGGGGCAATGTCAATGTCACCAAAGAATAAGATATATAAAAGAGGTGACTTTATATTTTATACAAATAAACCTTATGCAACAAGTAGCGAGTCTAATTGGCATTAACACTGTTAGATAACATAAACGCAAAGTACACTGGGTGAACCGTACTAGTAAGTATAGGCACAGAATATCTAATAGTACTACCGTACAGAAAATTCACTCCTTCACAAAAGTCAAATTTAGGTATAAATTTATACCGATACTCGCCGCCTGCAAGCAAAATTGAAACTTATAACCGCGCACGAACCGTGAATCTTCTTTGCACGATGACCGAGCTGTGAGTGTCGGCACGGGTTGTCACTTGACAAGTTTTTGTACCTACATATACCTACTGATTTATTATTTTTAAGATAAATATGTAGGAATTACAAACGTTGATTCTGTAAACATAAAATTTTTATCCGGAAATAATATGTCTGATTCTCACGGAAGTATAGGTAGGTATGCCGCAGCCGTATTCTTTTGAAAATCCTATATCGGTCAGTTCGTAATATTGTTTCTGGGCAACCAATATTATAACTTTTATACGGATTAGATCGAGGTTTAGGTCTCGAAGCCATTGTGTGTTTTCAATTTTGCGCGAGCGCCACGCGACACGACTATCATGCGAGCCGAGCGGCAGCCCACTGCCATACGCCTCCACGGGAGGCGCGCCGGCCAAATGTACCTAAACTGCGTAGTGAAACCCCCCTGGTATAGGTACTCGTATTTAGATAAAAAAAAGAAAAAGTTAAAGTATATTTATTCTTCAATTTAGGCACATTACAATGCACTTATGAACGTCAAGAGAAAAAAACACCTCTGACCCGAGAAGTATTATGACCGGCAAGAAACTCGGCGGGACTTATTTTTTTAAAACAGTAGTACAATAGATCTTATATAAAGATACACTAGTGCGTAGTTCTTCAAGAAGACATATCAAAACAGCTTGAAAGACAGAGAATGTACATATTGTATAATTATTAAAATAAAATAAAATCCAAATCTGACTGCTTCACAAAACTTATTAATTTGATCGACTTCAATGTAGGTAGGCAATGACCCTTGAATGACCGGCTTTAAGCGGCCGCTCGCTTGACCGCAAGCAGCTAGCGTCCAGACCGCGGCTCTGTAGAAGCACCTTACGTGCACTGCTATTAATAATCTCAGTATATTTCAGATACCGATGCCCTACGTTAGTGGAGTCCTACACAGCCGAACCGGAAACAAACCAGAAGAGACCTAAAATCGACCCCGGTCTAAAGAAGGGGTACCACTGGCTCCTCAACTACATCGTTCGCCGTTACGGAGACATCAACCTGCGGGTTCAGACAGACATACATGCGGAGCTGGAGCGAAGACGGCTGCAGAGTAAAGCGTCCCAGACTTTCACAGCTGATAGCGAAAACACGCAAACAGGTTGGTTTTACGTGATGACATATATGTAGATGCGTATAAAAAAAACGCGTAAACCTATCTTCCAGATATGGACTGGAAGAACAAATCAAATTATTTTAATAAATATTTGGTCAAAATGCGCTTTAGCATTTACAAAGATTATTCTAGGAATTGTATTTTTTAAGTTATTTGCATTTTATGACCTCCACCGATGAACTGCAGCTGCTAGATGCTCGGATCTAGAAATAAGTATAGTACAGCATTTACCTTATAACTAGGGGACTTTGCTCTCGTAATTTGCACATTTTCCTGGGCTCTCCGTCTATAGACTGAACCGATTAGTTTTTACTTAAGAGGCTGACAACACCCGATGACCTTCAAATTGACCTTACTCAAAGTTTTTTAGCTATAACTACTAGTTTTGAGAAAGTAAAAAATATACATATATGTTAATATTCGTTATATTTGAAAGAACTTCGTTAATTCCGAAATTGGCTCGATAGAAAATAATTCTAAAGTTACATCTTAAAATTAGCTTTAAACAGTTGTATGTCTTTAGTTTATTGACTTATACGTCTGAAACTAAGGACAAAATTGCACCACCCTAATATTAAAAACTTCGTTGTTTTATATGTCTCAATTAAGGCGTAGTTTTTTTTATCCATCATTTTGCAAAATTTGCAATGAACTCCCATACTAATCGTAACACAGTGTTTCTCTTTCACTCGCGCTGAAAAATATAGGGAGGGAATTTAGTTGTTGTCAGCCCCTTAAGTACTAAACTTTTGACTCATGCTGTCTTGATTGGATTTTTAGTATCTACTCTTATTTTAAAATTATTGTAAACTACAATGTTTAGAAATCAAGAAAACGTAGAAAATTCCATTTCATCAGGCGAGACGCATAAAGGGTATAGTGGAGAAATCAGGTAAGTCTCAGTGGCTCAGTTGGTCAGAGCGATGGGCATGTATCCAAGAGACGCGAGTTCGGATCTCGCCTGGGGCATATGATTTTTATTTTTCATTTATTTCTAAACAGTGTGGTATCGTTAGCAGACGTTCTGCTTAATACAAAATTAATTATTGTAAACTGTTCTGCAAAATCTGAATTGTTGAAAGATTATTAAACATACCATTAAATATTATTTTCGTCCACAGGCTTCGAAAATCCAAACTTCAACCTCGAGAGCAAGGAGTCGGAGCCCGGTCTCATCATCGTCAAACCGATCTCAATCAAACCGAACAGCGTGGATACCACAGTTACCATCGAGAGTGTCGAGAAACCAAAGTTGTCGCCTTTGTTCGGGCGAGCAAGTACAGAGGCCGTGCCGGTAGCTAGGTATGTTCTCAACCGACTTCAAGATTTCGAAGGAAGAGGTTCTCGATTGGTACTTTTTTGTGCTTTCGGCCAATAGGCATGATAACACATGTTGAATTATGCAATAAAATTTAGTTGATAGGATGCAAAATGATCATTATATCAAAATTTCAAGCAATTTTTAATAGGAATCCTGATTACGTCACCGTGAAAGAAATACATGAAAAAATTTACTCCGAGGCACAAGCATATTGGAAGAACAGTATACCAATGTCAACGATTACAGATGCCCCTATGACGTCCGTACACTGTGAACGGACTTTTTCAACGCATAAATGGGTCCTAAATTCACATCGCTATAGGCTCACAAGTGAAAATTTAGAAAAACATTTGGTCATTCTATTTTATTGGCTAAAGTAATTTTCGGAATGTCAATCATTAATTAATTTGTCACTGGATATAAATTATGGTCCAATAAAAACATAAAATACTATTTTTTAAATTAACATAAGGAAGTCTCTGCTGTACGGAACAGGGTTATATTTTCGAACCATATACATAAACGCAACATTTCACTGTAAAAATAGCAATTTCATATTTTTTCCATAATTTAAACAGGGCGACTATGTGATCGTGACGTCACTTTTGCACGTCATTTTGTTAGGAGCGTTTTGAAAAACAAATGCAAATCTCGGACTTTAAGTCTCAATTCTGACTTTTGGGTTGCTTTAACGCAATTGGCCCCATATAGACATTAGATCCTCACACCACAAGGAATCGATTGATACCATACATGAAAAAAATTCACCATGCCTTCTAATTTTTTAAACTATATTTTCGGAAATCAGCATCACTTTTATGAACATGTGCCATAGAGCTTATATTTGTAGCACGTAACGTAGCAGATCATGCGGTCCCCGTCCGTACTATTAGGGTTCCGTAATCTCCATCTGTCCGTCTGTCCGTCTGCGGCTTTGCTCAGTGATGGTTAGTACTATAAAACTGTATTTTGGCATGAGTATGTGTTTTCATCACGCCGACAAAGTGGTAAAATGAAATCTGAAAAAATATTATTTTTAGGGTACCTCCCGTACACATGAAGTGTGGGGGAGAGGGGGAGGGGTGAACAAATTTTTGCGCTAACCCTATCATGGGTATCGTTGATACGACTTTAAAAAAGATTAAGGGTCTTCAAAAACTATTTTTGGATAAACTCGTAAATAATAAATAGCTCCGAAAGTTCAAAAAAGTGCGTTCTCTCCCTTTAACTTTAGGAACCGTGGGTCCAAAGTATTTGAAAAAAATTAATGGTAGTGAGTCCTGATAAGTACTTTCAATGAAAACCATATTGAATAAAATCGGTCGGTCGTTTTGAGTGATAAGTGTTTTAACTTAAAAACGCATAGTAAAAGGACGTAAGTGCCGCATAGTTAAATGACATAAGTGCCGCAAGATATTCCTTAATAAACGACCTTTTGTACGGATGTATTTTACCAGGCCGGCAACTACGGAGCCGGTTTTTTTTGCTGTATGTATAGGTATGCAGACAACCTTTAGGTATTCCACTACCTAAAGGTTGTCTGGGAGAAATCGCTTTTTACCGATAAGACCGCCTGTTTTTTACCTCTATTCTGACTTTATGCATTTTCTGTACTGGTTTTCTTTTTGAGGTGTTCAATAAAGAGTATTTGTATTGTATTGTATGTTCACCGATTATTCGAAGACGGCTCAACCGATTTGGAACTTTTTTTTTGTTTGAAAGGTTTACATTTGCTCCCATTATTATTAGGTGAGGATTTGATGATGAGATCCTGAAGAAATTGAGGGAACTCTTCAAATATTATAGGCACACCTATAGCGATTTTTACGCAACCTTCCGCCCTGCTTTATAGGCTGGGTCACTAACGGCAATGCTTAGAGGCCGTTAAATGAAAAGAAATGAAATTGTTTTAATCCAGAATAAATTCCCTATGTACAAATGTAATTAACATTAAATTAAATTAAAATAACAATCAATACAGTAGTAAAAATTTAATTATAATTATGAACTCGACCTAGACCACGTGTAGGCCTGTGTGATTGACCCCGATCTCGTGAAATAATTGATTTATTTATTTATAGGGTGGAATTGGAACCTCGGGCTGAATTCAGAAAGCTGTCGCCAATCGCCCGCAACAGAAGCGGCGTCAACCACATCGATTTTATGACTAGACCACATTCTAGCCCCACTAAAAAGATGAAGGTAAGAGCTTTTTTTTACTTTTTTTATGAATTAACGGCCTCCTAGCCCAGTTGGTAGTGACACTGCCTACGAAGCAGGAGGTTCCCGGGTTCGAATCCTGGCCAGGGCACTTATTTGTGTGTTTATCACAGATATTTGTGCCTGAGTTCTGGATGTTTTTTTATGTATTTAAGTATTAAATTAAAATTAAAATTAATTATTTATTAACTTCCGATGTTAATAAAAAAAATTGAATAAATATAATTGTGTGTTTCTCTCAATTTAAAAAGTTTTATGTAACCCTAGGTAATGTTTTTACTCTATTTTCTGGTCGAACATATTATTACATATTCCGTACAGTCACCGGCAATAATATCTTCCTACAAAAAGATGTGTCACGCTCTTATGGCCCTACAAATAAGTACATGGCGGGAAGACGACGAGATGAATACTTGACGAAACTTGAACTTAGAATCGAATTACATGAGTTTCAAAGTTATGTACAATAAATAGTGACATTTAAACAAAACGAAATTCAAAAGGGAAGGATTCCTACCCATCTGTGTCGAACTGATGGGAATGATTTTCTTCCTAACTGCCCGCGGGCGTACATACAATCAAATGTTCCCATTTATCTGCAAAACTTGTCCGATTTAGTTGGGGTTTTCGGACTTTTCGGAAAAGACTACAATACCACACCAGCGATGGTTATTTTAGATAGAATAGTACATTACTTACCAAGGACTGTAAAAGAAAGAAAGCCCGAAATCGCAGGTATTTGTGACCCGAGTCGCAGGCGAGGGTTGTAAATATGCGATAGAGGGCTTTCTTTTTTACTGCCCGTGGTGAGAACACAATTTTGCGTCTCCACCTTAGCGTGCGATAAAACTCACATTATGGCCAGGTGTGACGTAATAGTAGTTTATGTAACTGTTACGTTTTAAGGCCTAATTAAGTTCAGTTGCATACACTGCTTTAGCTACACACATATTATAAATCATAAATGACGTGTCCGGAAACCATTGAAATGACCGCCATTGCACCGCCATGGCCAACTCGATTGTGCGCACGGTCGGGGAGGAGAACAACCGCGGTCGGGGAGAAGGGCTGGATTTTCATTACGTTACCAAAATCGATGTGGTTATGAATTTTCGAAAATTATTACGACACTGGCACAGATAATACACTAAAGTAACATTACTGGTGGTAATTACATATAGTTGCCGGAAGCAGAATAGAGGATTTATAATGTGGGTGTAGATAAGCGTTGTTATCACATTGTGTCATATTCTGTTTTAAAATACATAAACAATAAATTAAAAACACAACCTATTTTAAACTAACTCCAACACAACAAACGATCAACTAATATTGAAGTTGTATTGGAGTCGCATCGGAATATTGATCAAGCAAATTCTGATATTTCTGATTCAGACGTTTAGGCGCTCGCTGTATTGCGTAGTTAGTGCATTGGAGTTGTATTGAAGTTGGATCGTTTCTAAACGTGTTTTTAAGTTAGAATACGGTCCGTTGTTGTATTAACTAGTAGTCCGCCTCGAACTCAGAACTCGCGATTTCCTTGCAAACGAGATGACCAATATAACAAGACCCTTATGATGATTTTTTCGCGCCTTCTAGCTCCATAATCCCTTGATCGATCCTGCTCATATCCGAACTTTCAAATTGTATGTATCTCTACTACAATCCCAACAAATTTCATGAAGATCAGAAAAGCATTACTAAAGTTATCGCGGAACAAACTCTCAAAATCAAAAAGCCGTCGAAATGCCGAGACGTCCCACTAGCCAGAATTTGTTTCTAAGAACTTGCTTCGCTTACGCTCCGCTCGTTCGATGGCTTGTATATGGATAATGGTAATTAATATGTATTTTTTTCAGCTTGAACCGTTGAGTCACAACTCATCTATACAGTCTGAAGAGAAAACGGAACGGCAGCCCGAGCGTCCGAGACGTGTTATAAAAGACGGAGAAATTATGAGGAGAGAAATACTACTTGCTGACCGAGGTATGTTACGCTTTGTGTATGTATGACCACGTCTCTTTCAGGTTGACAAATTATACTTTAACTAGCCTTTTCCCGCGGATCCGCCCGCGTACTATAAGTACTCAAAAAGGATACGATACCCATATTGATTTTCAGACTCGTTAGGAACTAGTAGTCCGCCTCGAACTCAGAACTCGCGATTTCCTTGCACACGATATGACCAATATAACAAGACCCTTCTGAAGATTTTTTTTCGCCTTCTAGCTCCACAACCACTTGAACGATCCTGCTCATATACGAACTCACAAATTTTATGTATCTCTGCTACAACCCCATCTAATTTCATAAAGATCAGAAAAACGTTACTAAAGTTACCTTGGAACAAACTCTCAAAATCAAAAAGCCATCGAAATGCCGAGATGTCCCAGTAGCCGAAGTTGTTTGTAAGAACTCACTTCGCTCGTTCGATAACGATTTCACTCCTGTGAAGTTTCGAATAAAATAGTCTAACAAATCATGATTCGCCATACAAACTTTGGACCCCCATTTTACCCCCTTAGGGGGTGATTTTTGAAAAATCCTTTCTTAGTGCATCCCTAGACCTTATAAGGAACCTACGTGCCAAATTTGGACTCTCTAGAATCAGCGGTTTGGGCTGTGCGTTGATATGTCAGTCAGTCAGTCAGTCAGTCAGTCAGTCAGTCAGTCAGTCAGTCAGTCAGTCAGTCAGTCAGTCAGTCAGTCAGTCAGTCAGTCAGTCAGTCAGTCAGTCAGTCAGTCAGTCAGTCAGTCAGTCAATCAGTCAGTCAGTCAGTCAGTCAGTCAGTCAGTCAGTCAGTTTCTTCTTTTATATATTTAGATGATAGCTTAAGAGTCAGGGCTACCAAGCAACGTAAAACTCACTCGTTCATCTTTAATCGGCAGAGAGTTCTAAACCAGGAGAGGCCTTAGGTATCATTTCCCCTCTGTCAAAAGTATTGGCAGGAAAATCTAGTACATCTATAAAAACTATTTCAATAATCGATGTCACGCACTTTCGTCATCGCTGTCGATGGATAACAAGCTCCGTGAAAATGCCTTATGCGCTGTTTTTGGATGTAAAAACTGTTATATTTCGTCTAGTTTACAAAAAGATGAAATACCATTTCAGATGTAAGTAAAGTTTTACTTTATAAATAAATAAATAAATAAATAAATATTATGGGACAATCTTACACAAATCAACCTAGTCCCACGGTAAGCTCAATAAGGCTTGTGTTGTGGGTACTAGGCGACGATATATATAGTAGATAAATACTTAAATACATAGAAAACATCCATAACTCAGGAACAAATATCCGTGATAAAGACACAAATAAATGCCCTGACCAGGATTCGAACCTGGGACCTCCTGCTTCATAGGCAGGGTCACTACCAACTAGGCTAGGAGGCCGTTAAGCTTTATTTATCATTACTTTCGTAATAAAAGATTTAACCTAAATCGAAAATCAAGCTTCGTTTACAGAATCGATTCAAAGACAATCGTTTTCTTTCTGACGGGCAGTAACTATTTGACGTTTGACATTTCTCCATATTTAACGCGCTTAAGGATTGCTGTCTTCTATATTTTGTTTGAAAATACAATCAAAAATGATCCTTGGCTTTTTTGTTTGACATTTGCAAAGACTGCATCCAATAATGAACCATATGTTAACGTTTGTACGGTCGACTATCTATTGCTCCATTTAGTGTTATGAAGTATAAAAAGAATATGTCAAATATGTTTGGTGTTTTCAAGTCAAAGGTACATCTTTGTCGGTTGTCAATAAAGCGTTGCTGCCATAAAAATTCATTTAGAAATAAACTGTATTAACAACCGACAAAGCACATGCGTGCTACCTCGCCCCCCTCAGATTTTGGCAGACTTTTTTGTTTGGAAAGATGATGCGAAGCGTACTCCATTTATAGAACTTTATGTTAAGCGGTTTTCCAGTCTCGCCTATAATAGTATTTTTTAACGAAATTTTTCAAAAAATTTCAAGGAAAAATTTTACAGTTTAAAATAAGGCGGCGAAGTGCTTTGTTTATGTTCAAACAAAAATTGTAAAGTTGTGGTGGTCCCATACTAGCTGTTATACCGGGTGTGGCCTGTAATAGGAGCAAAAAATTAAAACGTAGATTCTACTCCTCAAACTAGACAATGTTTGTTCAACGACTTTTGAATGTTCTGTAGATTTTAGATTGTCTCTTTTTCAAACAAACTAAATAGTATTTTCAATGTACTATCGGGTTCATAAGTGCATACCCAATTATGAACCCGATGGTACATCAAAGTCCGCCTAAATGACATCGCCTGTCAGTCTTGTCACCCTACAGATATTAATCAATGTCGTAATACATTGCGTGTTCGAATAAACTTTAAACTGTAATAAAATTCAAACTACAAGTTATTTTAAAAAGTTGTTGAACAAACGATGTCTAGTTTGAGGAGTAGAATCTACGTTTGAATTTTTTGCTCTTATTACAGGCCACACCCGGTATAACGTTATATAAAGCTTGTCCCAGAAAAAAATGTCGTTTATTAGTTAGTATGAAATAATGTAAGCAATAAAAAGTTACCAAATTTTTGACAACAGTTTATTAGAAATGTAGTAAACAAAACGTATTTTTGTTATGTTTTTGTTCTATTGTTTATTCATCCAGAAACTTCGTAATTTTCTTTTGATACCTGCCATCAGGTTTTGTACATCAGTGTCTGTGATAGGTTTTGAAGCTGCATTCCATTTTCGCTTGAAGTTTTCAACTGATGTGGCGTTAGTTTTATGTTTTAAGAGCTTCTGCTTCATACGAGCCCAATATTTTTCTATAGGTCGTAATTCAGGACAGTTAGGAGGATTTTGGTATTTTTCCACAAATTCGACATTAATGGCTTTGTACCATTATATCACATTTTTAAAATAGTGGCACGTGGCCAGATCAGGCCAAAACAGAACTGGCTTCTTGTGTCGCTTAAAAAACGGCAATAATCGCTTTTCCATGCACTCTTTAAGGTATACATCGCCTTTCATAGTTCCTTTGCCGCAAGAACAGATCGCTTTCCACACAAGAACCTTCTTCGCAAATTTATCCATTTTTATGACATTGTACTCGTCATTGATAGTTTTTCTATCGGTCCCCGAATAAAAATGATGTCCCGGCAGTGATTTAAAATCAAGCTTGCAATATGTTTCGTCGTCCATCACAATACAGTATTTTTTTGTCGTTAATTTTGAATACAGTTTTCTGGATCTCGTTTTAGCGTCAGTTTCTTGTTTCAAATTTCTATTAGGCACTTTACTTTGTTTGAAAGTCTTTACAGAATTATTTTTCTTTACTCGTTGCACAGTGGATTTAGACGTTTTAATCTTTTTAGCTAAATCTCTTACAGATGATGAAGGTTTTTTCAGCAAAGCAGCTATGATACTCTTCTCAATATTTTTCTTAACAAACCCGGTCTTCCGACCACTTCCAGGACGCCGTCGAATACCACCAGTCTCTCTGAATTGTTTTAGGACCCTTTGCACAGTTCTAACAGACGTGTTTAGCTCCATTGCCACTTTTTTCGTGAAAATGCCTTAATATTGGACATATTTGTACAATATTTTCTCATGAAGTTTTTCTTGTGGAGACGAGATCTTTGAAAATGTGACTGTGACAGATTTTTTTCTAATATTAAATAAAGAACCGAGATCCATTTAACATATAACCAGCCAGTTACAACCATTTTCATTGAAACCTGATATACCAACGCTGCGTAAACTAACGACATTTTTTACTGGGACAAGCTTTAACAGCAACTATATTTATTTAACAACATAGTGCGACTTAGCCTTATCCTTGTTACACTTTGTTATATGACATTTATAACAGCTGGTGTGGGTGGACCATTAAAGAAATTGCATGGCTTGTTTTCGCGACATAAATGTTGCATACAAATACAATTTTTGTCGAGGTACAAACTTTTTAAAAACAGCCATACAAAAATAAAGGCAAAGGTCCTAAATAACCGAAACACAACATCGGTATCTATTACTTATAATGTTGGTACTGCGACTTTTTAGTTATCTAAAATAGCTTGCGGTAATTTCAGAAGAAAAATACACTTCAAGCTTTTAAATTAAAAATATATAAACCAACGTGCTGGTATTTGGCTGTTTTGCATCATTTTTGACAGAGAGCACTATATTGGACTCGGCGCGAAGGGTCATTGCGGGCTTCGTATTAAATTAAACGGACTCCTAAAGTCGTCCGTTTAAACATAATACCTACTCAGCCATTAATGTGCTACTTCGCCTACTCGACAATAATGTACTATTATACAATCGTGACATAATGAAGAGTTTTCAGTCGAGTACCGTGTTTCTCTCAGCAAGCTTCGTGGGCTAGGTAA
Organism: Pammene aurita; assembly: GCA_947086415.1. Lineage (NCBI taxonomy): Eukaryota > Metazoa > Arthropoda > Insecta > Lepidoptera > Tortricidae > Pammene > Pammene aurita. The sequence continues at coordinate 6,507,514 of OX352314.1, read as the reverse complement.
GGTACGAGATTGAAAAGTTTAATTATGTCACTATTGTATACAATACTTTTTCTACGAGGGCTCAAAATAGGCAAGTTGGTGAGAATTGGGAAGATTAACTGTCCTAGTTTAAAAGTTGTATATAAGTTTAAAAACAATAAATATTACATAATATGTTTTTACTTATATTCCACATTAATTTATATATTTTATTCTCTCTTTCTTAGCTTGTATAATTTTAAGGATCTTGCGTCATGTCGTCCCATAATTGACTACCCGACCCTAGAATAAACCCAAGAACTATCCTTGTCATCTTAATAAAGCTCTGCATATATCCTCATACCAAAATATCGATACTTAATCAGTTCTCTAAGGATACGTAGCGTACTTTGCAAGGTAACAAACAGCCTCATAATTTCGACTAATGTGGTACATTTCCCCACTATACCCTGACTGCTTGGCTTTTTGGAATCATCTTATGGCTAATACTTATATCCTCCAGGGTATCTCTTAATAAAACACCATACACTCCATTATTTTTTTTAAACATTCATTTACTTATAACAGCTTATAAAATATTGCTTAAACCTGGAGTTTCCTTATAGTCTAGTACACGAACAAAATCAGCTTCGATAACTCACAAGTGGCCAGTTTTTTGTAGTCGGTTAGAATACTCTGAGAACTACTCCTTATAAAAAAATATATCGGATTTTGGTGTAGATTTAGGTATAAAGTAGGTATTTGTTAACAGGCCTTCTTAATTCAAGGTAAGATTATACAAGTGGCATTTTTCTTCATGACATAATAGTATTTGACTGTTTGAACATCGGCTGTCATTTAATAACGTATTTTTCAACAGATTAATTCATTATAATGTAAAACGTAAAATAAAATCATATTTCCACAAAAACATTTTTCAAGTGTTTTATGATGACTGCATTGTATTGAAAGCTGTGTAAAGTAACTATCATGTTTAAATTATAATAGATTCATCAATAGATTGATTTTATTACAGCATTTAAATTTTAAAAGCGTTGTCTTGACCATAAAAGAAATCTCCGAAATTTTCAAGTCAGCGTGTTTAGTTTATTATTATTATAGTAATGTTTATTAAAAAGAAATAACGAATTTATCAATCGCTGTATGTTTTATGAACTTATCAGTTCAATTCGTAATTTGAACGCATGGAGATTGGCGCGGGAGTCTTGTGCGCAGTAGGCAGCGCGAGCGGGTCCACCAATCACGACGCGCCGTGTCACTGTCTTTGTTTGTGTTTAACTCTCACCGCTGAACCCCGATGGCGATGATCCTCTCAAACAAAACAAAATGTCGAAGATAAGTGCATTTTGTGGTCAATTATTGAATTTTACATGGACATGTATATTTATGTTTTGTGCCGAATTCAAATAGCTGTCTGTGGTGTTGTGGATTCAAATAGCTTTCATATACGATATGAATATTACATTACTTATCCCAGTAGTGGATCGACAAGTTTAAAGAAGTAAATTGTAAGTCTTATCGTTTATTGATATTTTTGTTAAGTATATTCTCACCTGTCTCCACCTGTGGTCACGTGGGTTAGGCACAGATGGAAAACAAATTGTTCCCTTCGGTCCACGGTGGGCATAGATGGGAAAAGTTACATTGAAAGGCTGTTATCGTTTATTAATGAATGTCTTTGATTAGATGTTTAAATTAAATAAGTTATTCCAGTGGATTGACTAGTTCAACTAAATAAATATGAAAGACTGTAATCGTTAATTGATGCCGTTACTTAAGATGTTCCTTAATTTGTACAGTCAGCAGCAGAAGTAGCTTAACGGGGAGGTGTTCAAAAATTTTTTGACACTACTTTATTGTTAAGAGAATAAGAGTGAGTGAACGTAATTTTGAATACCTCACCTACTAAGCTGCTTCTGCTACTGACTAGGTCAGTTGTAAATGACTTGGTCAAACAAATAAATATGCAAAGTTGTTATCGTTCATTCAGTCTTCCTTTAGATATTACATAACTTCGACTGGTTTGTTTAGTTAAAAATAATAAATAACATAATTTATTGTGAAACTTACAGTAGCCGAGCTAGTATCTCGTTAATATAAATATTTTTGATACTTGCATCAAGAGATACTGCTCTTCCACAGATGGTAGGTTACAATGATAATGATAATAGTTTCAGTGACCACGAGGCAACCGGATGGCTCGCGGTATTTAAGCTCCTGAAGTGATGAGGAACCGCCCTGTGCAACCCGAACTGTACCAACTTGGACTGGAGCAGAAATAGAGGGGGAGAGCAAAAACATTTTTTTATCGCGAGGCAACCGATTGAAACAGCGTTTGCTTGAAAGAATGTACCCTGGTTATATAACAAAATTTTAATGCCGGATGGTATGAAGTTTCATAGGAGAGGGATGGCATTTGGGCATATCGTTTTCCACATCATACAAAACTCATAAAACAAATGCCATCCGATTTCAAGGATTGTAAGTGCGTTTTTCCTAAGTTCTCCTCCACCGATCGAAAAATTCACTTTGCGTCCGACTTCCAACTCTGATGGTTCGATACCTGCCCGGCCTGGGTGGATGGCAATTTGTTTCCGGTGTTTGTTTGTGATGAAGAACAAGCATGCTAAATTTCAAGCGGTTACCTGACATTTTTTTCGATCTCGTACAGGGAACCAGTCCAACCAGGAGGGATCGCAATAAAAATTTGTTGTATAACCAGCGTACATTCTTTCAGGCAACCGCTGTTTCAATCGGTTGCCTCGCGATAAAAATAAATTTTTGCACCCCGCCCCCCCTCTATTTCCGCTCCAGTCCAAGTTGGGTCAGTTCAGGTTGCACAGGGCGATTCCTCATCACTTCAGGAGCTTAAATACCGCGAGCCATCCGGTTGCCTCGCGGTCACTGAAACTACGCGTCATTGCTTTAACTAGTAGTCCAGGGACTAATGTACGAAATAAGGGAGCGTCCATTAATCGCGTCATACGTTTTTGGCTTGTTTTAGACCCCCCCTCCCCCATGGTGATCTTTGGTGATATTTTCAGGACCCCTCCCCCCCCTGTCCAATATGACGTGTAATTTTTTGCTAACTAAAGTAAGTACAGTTTTCCAACACGTGAACCTACTAACGTAACGTACGTACACGTAAAGGGTAAAAAAATGAAACTACATGAAAAAATAAAATTATTACCTTTAATAGACAAAAACCGGCCATGTGCGTGTCGGACCACGCGGTTTCGTACCTACTATCGAAAATAGTAATATCAAAAGGTCGTATCTGCGTATGAAATGAGTTTTTAGGAGATAACTCAATAATTCCTAAACCGTAAAAAAAATTGAGAAGATTATTCTTCTCAATTTTTTTCATATTTTTTGGGATCTCCGGTTCAAGGGGGGACACAAGCTTTTTAAACTTACGGGGTGATTTTTTCTTCAAACAGACCTCAATGTTATTTTGAAAGACCTATCGAGACATGACGATATTTAGTAAAAAAAAATTTTTGACAAATAATTACATGTATATCTTTTTTAGCAATTTTACTACAAAACTAAGTAGCGGCATACAAAAACACACCTCATATTTAAATATTTATACGAAAATACGTATCTTACGTTTTATAGTTTCCGAGTAAAATGGCTGTGATATACGGACGGACGGACGGACAGACGGACATAACGAAACTATAAGCGTTACGTTTTTGCCACTTTGGCTACAGAACCCTAAAAACCTACTTCACAAAATAATATGTCAAATGTCATTAAAAAATATTTACAATCATATTGCTAGTGCTAGTGCAATTTTACTCTGCTTTTGACAGATTGATTCATATAAAAGTTGATAATTTTTATATTATTGACCATAATATAGTATAGCACAAGGAACAAAAAAATTACACGTGATATGTGTCCAGACCCCCCTCCCCCCTGTGGTGATCATTGGTGATTTTTTCTTGACCCCCTCCCCCCCTATACAATATGACGCGATTAATGGACGCCCCCTAATTGGGTGTAAGCGTAAATTAAAATAAATAAATATATTATGCCGTTACTTAAGATGTTACATAAGTTGTACAGTCCGCAGCAGAAATAGGTAAACGGAAAAGGGATTCAAAATGATCATGACACTACTTTATTACATAACTTGTACCAGTTGTAAATTGACTAAATCAAACAAATAAATATGAAAAGTTGTTATCGTTTATTAACTAATGTCTTTGTTTAGATGTTACATAATGTATTCCAGTAGTGTATTGACTAGTAAAATAAATCAATATGAAAGACTTATCGTTTATTGATACCCTTATACGCTGTATTCCTATCGGTTCGTCACATGTGGTGTGGAAAAATGGAAATACACTCTTAGTTTAGATGTCACAAAACTTGTTCGAGCAGTAAATAATAAATCTATACATATAATAATAATAAATATTATGGGACAACCTTACACAAATCAACCTAGTCCCACAGCTTACTCAATAAAACTTATGTTGTAGTTGTAGTTACTAGGCGACGATACGAGTACATACAACGTGTTACTTGAGCAACTAAAAACCCCAGACCGCCAAATGACTTTTATTATTGCTAATTAATCTCGAGTATTTATTTTTCAACCAGTTACTTATTTTGAAAGATATTCGTATGTTTCGTTTTCCTTGCAATTCTATTCAATTGTTAACTATACATTTGTTGCGTTGTTGTCACATCTCTACATGTGTAATGTCATGTCAACCTATCAACCCACTTTGTCAATTTGTATGACATGACATCAGATGATATACTTTGACAATTACAACCCATATAACGGTCTCCTAGCCTAGTCGGTAGTGACCCTGCTTACGAAGCAGGAGGTCCCGGGTTCGAATTCTGGTCAGGGCATTTATTTGTGTGTTTATCACAGATATTTGTTCCTGAGTTATGGATGTTTTCTATGTATTTAAGTATTTATACGTATATATCTATTATATATATCGTCGCCTAGTACCCACAACATTATTGAGCTTATTGAGCCTTATTGAGCTTACTGTGGGACTAGGTTTATTTGCGTAAGATTGTCCCATAATATTTATTTTATATGACACTATGTACAGTGAAAAAACAAGTTTGTCAAAGCTGCCAGCCTTTATTAAATAGTCAACCTCTATCTCCTAACCTCTCGATAAAATAGTAAACTGTAGTATTAGAAACTTTTAGACTCAACGCGTGTAAAATTGGAAAATTAAAGAAAAAGTATACCCATGTTAAGATATACTGCAATCGATTCTACTCTAGATTCTGAACAAACAGTTTTTAGGTTTCTAGTCTTGGGTATAACACGTTGTATAATAGATAAATACTTATAAATACTTAAATACATAGAAAGCATCCATGACTCAGGAACGTGATAAACACGCAAATAAATACCTTATTCAGGATTCGAATCCGGGACTTCTTGCTTCATAGGCAGTGTCACTACCGACTAGGCTAGGAAGACATTAAAGCAGTAAGTTGATTAAATCATACTAATGAATATAGATGGCTGTTATTCGTTTACTGATATAGTCAGTTCGGGTTGCACAGGGCGGTTCCGCAACACTTCGGGAGCTCAAATACCGCAAGCCATCTGGTTGCCTCTCGGACACCATAACTACGCGCCATGGCTTTAACTAATATCTTTGTTTAAAATGTTACATAATCATGTTTCCATCTGTGCCCGCTGGGAACCGATGGAAATATTTCCCTCCATATGTATATAGGAAGGGGTAAAAAAATCTTTCCATCTCCTCGCACATAAAAAGCCATATGGGAGCAGGTGAAAATGTTTTATTCCGCTATTAGATGTATTCCCATCTGCCCCGGCTTCGCATGACCAAGGCGGGCATAAATGAGATGGGAACAACCCCTCTCGTTCGACGTCAGTACCCGCCGGGAACATAGGTAGCTATTCCCATATGTGCCCGCTAGGGACCGATGGGAATAGTTCCCTTCATGTAAAAATAGTAGGAGGCAATATAAACTTTCTATCTACTCCCACATCAGTCATGTGGGAGCAGGTGGGATTTTTTTATTCCCGTATTAGATTTATTATCTGTTCCCACCGCGCATGACCTTCATCAAGGCCAGCGCACATGCGAATGACTCCTCTCGTTCGACGTCTGTACCCGCCAGGAACGGATGAAAATACACCAATTTCCATCTGTGCCCGCTGGGAACCGATAGGAATATTTCCCTCCATATGAATATAGGAAGGGGCAAAAAAACTTTCCATCTCCTTGCACATAAAAAGCCATATGGGAGCAGGTGGGAATGTTTTATTCTGCTATTAGGTGTATTGACAGTTTTTTTCCTTCCCATTCTTATTTCGTTTCACCAAATCATTATAAATGTAAATATATAGTTTCAAAGTCATTTATAACTAAGAAGGATTGAAATATCGCAACTTCAAAAATACCAGTTTTTTACATTTTATACCTAAGCCAGCAATGTGGTACTCAACCAGTTTAACATCATACTCGAGTACATGCATAAGAGAAAAAAAGAACGTGTCATGAAAGAAGAAGTGACAATATGACTAATAGGTACATACGGGAACGCCTTTTTACGTATAAAAATGAAATAACTCACTGAGCTGTTGGAATACCTTTATATTATACTCTCCAACTAAAAAATTAAATCGTTATCAAAGCCCAAAACTGTTCGCATTCTGGGCAGTACTATTATTTACTCTGTGCCCTAAACTAAACCAAACGTCCAGATACAATATTCGCGTACCTACTGGTTTACCATGGAAACAGCGCAGCGGCCGGGCAACGGCGCACGGCGAACAGGCAACGTCGCGTGCGCGTAATGATTGGTCCCGCCGCTAGCGCCATGACGGCTGCCATAATCTCCGCGCGTTTGAATTAAGTTAAAAACTGATAAGTAAAAAAACTGGGAGCGATTGATGGATTTGTTATAATTTTGGTGCAAGCTTTAGTAACATGATAATGAAGACAACGCGTTGACTTGAAAATTTCGAGATTTCTTTTATGCCTATTAGAACGCTTTTAAAATTCAATTGTTCATTAAAATTTAAGCGATTGAATAATGTGTTATAAATCAAACCCATTACTTGCCTTCAATAGGTTTTAATATATTTCAGTTGCCATATAACACTTTAATTATCTTTTGGAGGGAGTATATATTTTTTATTTGTTTTAAAAACGGCTATCGATAAATCTGTTAGTAAATGTCAGGGGACATTCATATAGTTAAATACGATAATCTAAAGAAAAGAAATACCACTCGAATTATCTTTTGTTAAACTTATAAATGTCGCTAACAAATTTATTTTTAATACCTACAGCGACCTCAAAAACAGTTAGAAAAAAATTTTCGCCATTAGTGCTCAGTGTACTCTTACTGATACCAAAAAAAATCGGACTTGTGAGTTATGTTTTTTTCAGGGCAATTTTACCGTTCCCGTACTCCACTATTATGGTTATTACGAAATTGCAGTCTATAACTAACATGTCTGTGGTTATTCTTTATGGCTATCAAGAACAAAGTGTGAAAAAGAACATGCAATTTGACATAGGTAATAGAGAACATGCGTGAAAAATATTTAATTGAATTTGTTCAATAAACACGTTGAACAACCTCAAATTAATATAAATAAGTGGAAATTCGTAATAATTTTTAACAGTTTTTTAAAGCGAGAGATTTTAACCACGCATTTCTGAGGTCAAAAGAATGAAAAAACATTATATGACTTTTGTTGTAAAACGCCAAAAAAAATTTTTTTTTAATTTTTTTTTTTCAGTTTTTTGGAATGCTGTTCTACATAAAAAGTAAATGTCATTAGAAAAAAGTAACGGAAAAAGTAAATTGCTACATTTTTTCTCGTAAAAACTAGTCCATGAAAAGTGTTTCTTAGGTCTTTGATATCAGTCAATAAGAGATGTCTAGACTATGCCCCATACCGGTGAGATCGCCATCAAAAAATCATTTTACACTGAGAAACAATTCAAAATGCAATTTTTTGTAAGTAGTATTTACTCTGAAACTATGGCGAATTTCGGAAAAGTTTAAAGGACATTTTGTTCTCTAAATATGATCATGAATACACTGTTAAAGTCTCTCGCAATGCTCACGGGCACCGTGTATACTTGAGCCACTAAAAACCTCAAGACAACCCAAACGATTTTTATAATTGCTAATTAATCTAGAGTGCCGCGTGGTGCCGGCTTAGAATTGCACCACCTACTCTTCCCGGGGCTGTCGCAACTAAGGGACATACCGGGGGGCGGGCAGCAGCGCTCCTGCAGAACAATCCCACCACCAAACTGCGATCCCCAACCCGCATGCCCAGCGTGGGGATTATGGGCACTACCCCGTAATGATAAGTTTAACCAAGAAATGGCTCCCAGTTCCTGGCCGCCTCGCTATTCCTGGCCATGGTAACGGCGGGGCAGGGGGTGCTAGGAATCCCCGGGCTACAGATTACACACTTCATAAATTGACCCTGGCAACGTTTAACGGACGCACTCTGAGGCTTGACCATAATCTAGCGCAGTTGGAAGTGGAGTTAGAGAACATTAAATGGCATGTTCTTGGGTTATGTGAAGTCCGTAGACAGGGGATCTTCTCTACTTTCGCGAGGGTGATAAAACATCCCAGGGTGGCGTAGGTTTTCTCGTCAATAAGGCCCTCTCTAACAACGTTCAAGAAATCTCCAGTGTATCGACCAGGGTAGCGTACCTGATCCTTCGGCTATCCAAGCGGGACATACAGCATGAAGGTAGTTCAGGATTACGCACTGACCTCGGCACACTCGGCTGATGAAGTGGAGGATATGTATGAATATCAAATATCAAATAATTTATTTGCTCGAATACAGTCAGGTGGATCTTAAATACATTTTAGGTACAGTGTATTCAGCCTGCTAGTGGGCAGGCAAATATTATACAATCCTAAACCTAGATTTCTTAGAGCTAAGCATGCAGCATGCATGGATATTAACATTGATCACAATTAATAACACCTTATAAGTATAGGTACTTAATAAAGAAATGGCGTATAATCTAAATATTCTTTGATTGAATAAAATGCATTTTTTATTAAGAAGTCAAATAAATTAGTTTTAGATTGAGGCATGACAGATTTCATTATGTCGGGTAACTTATTGTATAATGTGTGTACCATGCCAAATACACTTTTATCATACAAGGCTGTCTCTGACTTTGTGCACGTGATTTTATGTTGCTAACGCACACTTCTAAAAGCAGAAAATTTGTGTTTACTTAATATGAAGACATATCCAAAGCCTTGCACAACACCACAAAGGCTTATTTCAACGTTGTTATGGGGGACTTTAACGGCAAGGTGGGAATCCGGACTGGCAACGAATCCCGAATAGGCCCGCTTGGTTATGGAGTTAGGAATCACAGGGGGCAAATGCTTGTCAACTTCCTTGAGAAAGAGGAGCTGTTCTTAATGAACTCCTTCTTTAAGGAACAACCTCAAAGGAAGTGGACATGGCAAAGCCCCGACACTGTGACAAAAAATGAGATCGACTTCATCATGACGGATAGCAAGCACATATTCAGAGATGTCTCAGTGATCAACAGGTTCAATACCGGATCTGATTACCGACTGCTCCGTGGCTCTCTGAATACCAACTTGAAGCTTGAAAGAAACCGTCTGATGAAGTCCACGCTCCGGCGTAACCAAATCTAAATCATCGCGGGCACCGAGAAATTTCAGCAGGTTCTCGGGAATAGATTTGCTGCCTTGGAACCCACTGATGACGCACTATATGACCCTACACAATCTGGTCGAAACGCTAAGGGACAAGGGCATCAAGTTCTGCAGAAAGCGTACTGGCAAGAAGTCCAAACTCTCGGATGAGACTCACCAGTCATCAGACAAGAAGATGGGAGACCACCCAAGCGACTTAGTCAGAGAGGTCAGACCTGACCAAGCGAATTGCGTAGATGGAATTGCGTCGTTTCGCGACCTTCGGAGCTCCAACACACGCCTCATTGAAAAGGCGATAGAGCAAAACCGAGGGTCCAAAGTATTCACTCAGCAGCTTAACAGGAGCCACCTGACGAAGCTTAAAACGCACGACGGGAGGACCGTATTGTCGAAGCCGGAGATCTCCGCCGAGATAGAGGATTTTTATGGCCGACTGTACTCTGCACATGCCCCCCTCTCCCGACAAGACGACCATGATTCCGAAGCCACCTTGACACGCCACTATACCGACGAACTACCAGACATCAGTCAAGACGAGATCGTGTTAGCTCTGAGACAGCTTAAAAATGGAAAAGCCCCCGGTGAGGACGGTATTACTTCAGAGCTTCTGAAGGCAGGAGGAGCTCCTGTTATACAGGAGCTACAGAACCTCTTTAATGCCATCCTTCACAGTGGGAGAACTCCTAAGGCGTGGAGCGGGAGTTTGGTGGTGCTCTTTTTTAAGAAGGTTGATAAAACCCTCCTTAAAAACTACAGACCCATCACACTTCTGAGCCACGTCTATAAGCTTTTCTCACGAGTGGTCACGAATCGCCTCGCCAGGAGGCTCGACGAGTTCCAGCCACCGGAACAAGCCGGGTTCCGCGGAGGATACGGTACCATAGACCACATTCACACAGTGACGCAGATTATACAGAAGTTCGAAGAGTATAATCAGCCCCTGTGTCTCGCTTTTGTGGATTATGAGAAGGCCTTTGACTCCGTGGAAACTTGGGCTGTTCTGGTATCCCTACAGCGATGCCAAGTAGACTATCGTTATATCGAGGTGCTGAGATGTCTCTCTCAAGCCGCCACTATGAGTGTCCACGTACAGGGCCAGCAGTCTAAACCCATCCAATTGCGCAGAGGGGTGAGGCAGGGGGATGTCATATTACCGAAACTGTTCACGAGCGCATTGGAAGACATGTTTAAGACGTTGGACTGGAAAGGTAAGGGCATAAGCATAAACGGCGATTACATCCCACACCTGCGATTCGCTGATGACATAGTCATAATGGTGGAGTCGCTAGAGGAACTGACCCAGATGCTGGACGGCCTAGCTTCAGTCTCGCGACGCATCGGTCTTGGCATGAATTTGGATAAAACCAAAGTCATGATGAATGGCCACATTGATCCAGGACCGGTCGTCGTACATAGCCATCTTCTTGAAATTGTTTCTGAGTACAGGTGTACTCAGAAACCTTGGGCAGATCCTGCAGTTAGGTAAAAATAATTTTGAGAAGGAGGCCAAGAAAAGGATCCAACTAGGCTGGGCAGCATTTGGGAAATTACGCCGAGTCTTCTCGTCATCCATACCGCAATGCTTGAAAACGAAAGTTTTCAATCAGTGCGTCCTACCCGTAATGACCTACGGAGCTGAGACGTGGACACTCACGGTAGGGCTGATTCACCAGTTCAAAGTCGCTCAGCGAGCTATATAAAGAGCTATGCTCGGAGTTTCTCTGAAGGATAGGATTCGTAACGAATATATCCGACAGAGAACCAAAGTTATCGACATAGCTCAAAGAATTAGCAAGCTGAAGTGGCAGTGGGCCGGCCATATCTCGCGAAGAACCGACAACCGCTGGTAAACGTGTTCTTGACTGGAGATCGCGTCTCGGCAAACGTAGTGTAGGACGCCCTCCGGCCAGGTGGAATGACGATCTGCGGAAGACTGCTGGCAGATGCTGGATGCTGTCTGCAAGCTGAAGACAGGGCGCTATGGCGCTCATTAGGGGAGGCCTATGTCCAGCAGTGGACTAATATAGGCTGATGATGGTGATGATGATTTCTTTTTCAATCAGTAAATTATTTCGAAAGATATTCGTGTGTTTAGTTTTCCTTGCAATTCTATTCAATTGTTAATTCTACATTTGTTGCGTTGTTGTCACATCTCTACGTGTTTCATGGCATGTCAGCCTACTTTGTCAATTTGTATGACATAACATAAGATGATATACTTTGACGATGACAACCTACATGATACTATTTACAGTGAAAAAACATTTTTTTCAAAGCTGCCAGCCATTATTAAATATTCGACCTCTATCTCCTAACCTCTAGATAGAATGGTAAACTGTAGCATTCGAAACTTTTACACTCGATACGTAAAAAATGGAAAATTTAAAAAAAAGTATACCCATGTTAAGATATACTGCAATCGATTCCACTCTCGATTCTGAACAAACAGTTTTCAGGTTTTTAGTCTTGGGTGTAACACGTTGTATAGATAAATATACTACCATATATTTGTAAATACTATATTGATAGATACTATTCGAATTCTTGCTTTAGCAGGTGCTTATGTAGCATCCGATTAAAAGCAAACTTGCTTGAGGCTTGTCTTATATTGAGGGGAAGCAAATTCCAGAGACGGCTTGCCTGAACGACAAAGGAGTTACTCATGAAACCCGAGTGTTGAAAAGGAATATTAAGAATTCTGGCAGTACACAGCTCACAGCCAGGACGAGGGGCGTCAAACAAGAACTTACCTTTTAGATAATACAATATTATAGCACGATTATGATTTTCATACTATATTATAGCGCCGGCACAATCCACCGGGACATTGAGGTTACTAAATTGTATACAGGGTTGGGCAGGGTAACTGTCCTATTGCATTACGCTCGTTTATTGATATCAATTTAACGAATCCCCATTCCCTAAATATAATTTTAAAATGTCTATATTATCTTCATGGATTCCAAAAGACACGTTGTTTTGTGCATTTTTAACCTTTTGAACGCTTATCCTCTCGCGTCAAGATGTGGCCCACACGCCAATATCTCGACTAGTGAATAACGTATATAAACCTTATCTGTCACCGGCCTCAGCCGGTGACGTCACAGACCTCACACTTTTTGTATGGGGCGTTTTGACACGCGGCGCAGATGCCTAACGTATTTTCACATTTTTGACGTTTCAGGGTTATCATAGATAGTAGGTTTATTAGAGACATTTGAATCTACAGGGAAATAGAATCGAATGACGTCTTCCAAAAAAATCATGCATGTTCCTAATTACGTAAAAGCTGATTTTAGAGAATTTATAGAACAGTTAAACATATCAATTTCGCTGAGTTTTACATTTTCATTGAATAATTTGCTATCAATCTTTCGTTTGTCGATCTCCTGTCCTGAAATTAACGTATTTTCTCTGCGTAATGGTGTCTCCGTGCCGCGTTAATATCTTTTTGTATTTTGCTGTAATATTATTTAAAGGAACAGCGTACAGTTATACATTTTCTTCTTTCTTTGGGTTTCAGAGCCCATGTTTATTTTGCAGTAGGTACCAAAAACTTTGTCCTCTTTCATTTTAATATTTTTAACGAATATGATATCATTTAAAGCACTATTTTGTTAAAATTGCTAATAGGTGCAGGTAAACGACCTTGCTTGACACAATAATTAGAAATGTCCCAGGTTTTCACTTGATTTCAGCAGAAGACGACTCCTTGAAACGATTTTTGGTAATCAGTATTAAACCTTACCTTGATTTTTACATTTTTCGGTTAGCTGAATATCGCGTTTGGTTCTTAATGTTCCCTGTAAAATTTTCCTTTTGCGCTACTTTTTACATTTGTTATTAACTTACTTGTTTTTACTTTGAACGCCAAGAGCCACTAAATGGGTTGTGTGCTGTCGTGCCTGGTCACGCCAGCGACCACTAAAGTGATTATGGCGGACGCTGTCAAAGCAATTGTCCTGCTGACAGATAAGGTTTATATTCGTTATTCACTAGTCGAGATATTGGCGTGTGGGCCACATCTTGACGCGAGAGGATAAGCGTTCAAAAGGTTAAAAATGCACAAAACAACGTGTCTTTTGGAATCCATGAAGATAATATAGACATTTTAAAATTATATTTAGGGAATGGAGATCCGTTAAATTGATATCAATAAACGAGCGTAATGCAATAGGACAGTTACCTTGCCCAACCCTGTATACAATTTAGTAACCTCAATGTCCCGGTGGATTGTGCCGGCGCTATAATATAGTATGAAAATCATAATCGTGCTATAATATTGTATTATCTAAAAGGTAAGTTCTTGTTTGACGCCCCTCGTCCTGGCTGTGAGCTGTGTACTGCCAGAATTCTTAAAATTCCTTTTCAACACTCGGGTTTCATGAGTAACTCCTTTGTCGTTCAGGCAAGCCGTCTCTGGAATTTGCTTCCCCTCAATATAAGACAAGCCTCAAGCAAGTTTGCTTTTAATCGGATGCTACATAAGCACCTGCTAAAGCAAGAATTCGAATAGTATCTATCAATATAGTATTTACAAATATATGGTAGTATATTTATCTATACAACGTGTTACACCCAAGACTAAAAACCTGAAAACTGTTTGTTCAGAATCGAGAGTGGAATCGATTGCAGTATATCTTAACATGGGTATACTTTTTTTTCAATTTTCCATTTTTTACGTATCGAGTGTAAAAGTTTCGAATGCTACAGTTTACCATTCTATCTAGAGGTTAGGAGATAGAGGTTGAATATTTAATAATGGCTGGCAGCTTTGAAAAAAATGTTTTTTCACTGTAAATAGTATCATGTAGGTTGTCATCGTCAAAGTATATCATCTTATGTTATGTCATACAAATTGACAAAGTAGGCTGACATGCCATGAAACACGTAGAGATGTGACAACAACGCAACAAATGTAGAATTAACAATTGAATAGAATTGCAAGGAAAACTAAACACACGAATATCTTTCGAAATAATTTACTGATTGAAAAAGAAATCATCATCACCATCATCAGCCTATATTAGTCCACTGCTGGACATAGGCCTCCCCTAATGAGCGCCATAGCGCCCTGTCTTCAGCTTGCAGACAGCATCCAGCATCTGCCAGCAGTCTTCCGCAGATCGTCATTCCACCTGGCCGGAGGGCGTCCTACACTACGTTTGCCGAGACGCGATCTCCAGTCAAGAACACGTTTACCAGCGGTTGTCGGTTCTTCGCGAGATATGGCCGGCCCACTGCCACTTCAGCTTGCTAATTCTTTGAGCTATGTCGATAACTTTGGTTCTCTGTCGGATATATTCGTTACGAATCCTATCCTTCAGAGAAACTCCGAGCATAGCTCTTTATATAGCTCGCTGAGCGACTTTGAACTGGTGAATCAGCCCTACCGTGAGTGTCCACGTCTCAGCTCCGTAGGTCATTACGGGTAGGACGCACTGATTGAAAACTTTCGTTTTCAAGCATTGCGGTATGGATGACGAGAAGACTCGGCGTAATTTCCCAAATGCTGCCCAGCCTAGTTGGATCCTTTTCTTGGCCTCCTTCTCAAAATTATTTTTACCTAACTGCAGGATCTGCCCAAGGTAGGTGTACTCAGAAACAATTTAAAGAAGATGGCTATGTACGACGACCGGTCCTGGATCAATGTGGCCATTCATCATGACTTTGGTTTTATCCAAATTCATGCCAAGACCGATGCGTCGCGAGACTGAAGCTAGGCCGTCCAGCATCTGGGTCAGTTCCTCTAGCGACTCCACCATTATGACTATGTCATCAGCGAATCGCAGGTGTGGGATGTAATCGCCGTTTATGCTTATGCCCTTACCTTTCCAGTCCAACGTCTTAAACATGTCTTCCAATGCGCTCGTGAACAGTTTCGGTAATATGACATCCCCCTGCCTCACCCCTCTGCGCAATTGGATGGGTTTAGACTGCTGGCCCTGTACGTGGACACTCATAGTGGCGGCTTCAGAGAGACATCTCAGCACCTCGATATAACGATAGTCTACTTGGCATCGCTGTAGGGATACCAGAACAGCCCAAGTTTCCACGGAGTCAAAGGCCTTCTCATAATCCACAAAAGCGAGACACAGGGGCTGATTATACTCTTCGAACTTCTGTATAATCTGCGTCACTGTGTGAATGTGGTCTATGGTACCGTATCCTCCGCGGAACCCGGCTTGTTCCGGTGGCTGGAACTCGTCGAGCCTCCTGGCGAGGCGATTCGTGACCACTCGTGAGAAAAGCTTATAGACGTGGCTCAAAAGTGTGATGGGTCTGTAGTTTTTAAGGAGGGTTTTATCAACCTTCTTAAAAAAGAGCACCACCAAACTCCCGCTCCACGCCTTAGGAGTTCTCCCACTGTGAAGGATGGCATTAAAGAGGTTCTGTAGCTCCTGTATAACAGGAGCTCCTCCTGCCTTCAGAAGCTCTGAAGTAATACCGTCCTCACCGGGGGCTTTTCCATTTTTAAGCTGTCTCAGAGCTAACACGATCTCGTCTTGACTGATGTCTGGTAGTTCGTCGGTATAGTGGCGTGTCAAGGTGGCTCCGGAATCATGGTCGTCTCGTCGGGAGAGGGGGGCATGTGCAGAGTACAGTCGGCCATAAAAATCCTCTATCTCGGCGGAGATCTCCGGCTTCGACAATACGGTCCTCCCGTCGTGCGTTTTAAGCTTCGTCAGGTGGCTCCTGTTAAGCTGCTGAGTGAATACTTTGGACCCTCGGTTTTGCTCTATCGCCTTTTCAATGAGGCGTGTGTTGGAGCTCCGAAGGTCGCGAAACGACGCAATTCCATCTACGCAATTCGCTTGGTCAGGTCTGACCTCTCTGACTAAGTCGCTTGGGTGGTCTCCCATCTTCTTGTCTGATGACTGGTGAGTCTCATCCGAGAGTTTGGACTTCTTGCCAGTACGCTTTCTGCAGAACTTGATGCCCTTGTCCCTTAGCGTTTCGACCAGATTGTGTAGGGTCATATAGTGCGTCATCAGTGGGTTCCAAGGCAGCAAATCTATTCCCGAGAACCTGCTGAAATTTCTCGGTGCCCGCGATGATTTAGATTTGGTTACGCCGGAGCGTGGACTTCATCAGACGGTTTCTTTTAAGCTTCAAGTTGGTATTCAGAGAGCCACGGAGCAGTCGGTAATCAGATCCGGTATTGAACCTGTTGATCACTGAGACATCTCTGAATATGTGCTTGCTATCCGTCATGATGAAGTCGATCTCATTTTTTGTCACAGTGTCGGGGCTTTGCCATGTCCACTTCCTTTGAGGTTGTTTCTTAAAGAAGGAGTTCATTAAGAACAGCTCCTCTTTCTCAAGGAAGTTGACAAGCATTTGCCCCCTGTGATTCCTAACTCCATAACCAAGCGGGCCTATTCGGGATTCGTTGCCAGTCCGGATTCCCACCTTGCCGTTAAAGTCCCCCATAACAACGTTAAAATAAGCCTTTGTGGTGTTGTGCAAGGCTTTGGATATGTCTTCATATTAAGTAAACACAAATTTTCTGCTTTTAGAAGTGTGCGTTAGCAACATAAAATCACGTGCACAAAGTCAGAGACAGCCTTGTATGATAAAAGTGTATTTGGCATGGTACACACATTATACAATAAGTTACCCGACATAATGAAATCTGTCATGCCTCAATCTAAAACTAATTTATTTGACTTCTTAATAAAAAATGCATTTTATTCAATCAAAGAATATTTAGATTATACGCCATTTCTTTATTAAGTACCTATACTATAAGGTGTTATTAATTGTGATCAATGTTAATATCCATGCATGCTGCATGCTTAGCTCTAAGAAATCTAGGTTTAGGATTGTATAATATTTGCCTGCCCACTAGCAGGCTGAATACACTGTACCTAAAATGTATTTAAGATCCACCTGACTGTATTCGAGCAAATAAATTATTTGATATTTGATATTCATACATATCCTCCACTTCATCAGCCGAGTGTGCCGAGGTCAGTGCGTAATCATGAACTACCTTCATGCTGTATGTCCCGCTTGGATAGCCGAAGGATCAGGTACGCTACCCTGGTCGATACACTGGAGATTTCTTGAACGTTGTTAGAGAGGGCCTTATTGACGAGAAAACCTACGCCACCCTGGGATGTTTTATCACCCTCGCGAAAGTAGAGAAGATCCCCTGTCTACGGACTTTTTTTTTTTTTTTTTTTTTATACCACGACGGTGGCAAACAAGCATACGGCCCGCCTGGTGGTAAGCAGCAGTGGACTTCACATAACCCAAGAACATGCCATTTAATGTTCTCATTTTTGACGTTTCAGGGTTATCATAGATAGTAGGTTTATTAGAGACATTTGAATCTACAGGGAAATAGAATCGAATGACGTCTTCCAAAAAAATCATGCATGTTCCTAATTACGTAAAAGCTGATTTTAGAGAATTTATAGAACAGTTAAACATATCAATTTCGCTGAGTTTTACATTTTCATTGAATAATTTGCTATCAATCTTTCGTTTGTCGATCTCCTGTCCTGAAATTAACGTATTTTCTCTGCGTAATGGTCTCCGTGCCGCGTTAATATCTTTTTGTATTTTGCTGTAATATTATTTAAAGGAACAGCGTACAGTTATACATTTTCTTCTTTCTTTGGGTTTCAGAGCCCATGTTTATTTTGCAGTAGGTACCAAAAACTTTGTCCTCTTTCATTTTAATATTTTTAACGAATATGATATCATTTAAAGCACTATTTTGTTAAAATTGCTAATAGGTGCAGGTAAACGACCTTGCTTGACACAATAATTAGAAATGTCCCAGGTTTTCACTTGATTTCAGCAGAAGACGACTCCTTGAAACGATTTTTGGTAATCAGTATTAAACCTTACCTTGATTTTTACATTTTTCGGTTAGCTGAATATCGCGTTTGGTTCTTAATGTTCCCTGTAAAATTTTCCTTTTGCGCTACTTTTTACATTTGTGATTAACTTACTTGTTTTTACTTTGAACGCCAAGAGCCACTAAATGGGTTGTGTGCTGTCGTGCCTGGTCACGCCAGCGACCACTAAAGTGATTATGGCGGACGCTGTCAAAGCAATTGTCCTGCTGACAGATAAGGTTTATATTCGTTATTCACTAGTCGAGATATTGGCGTGTGGGCCACATCTTGACGCGAGAGGATAAGCGTTCAAAAGGTTAAAAATGCACAAAACAACGTGTCTTTTGGAATCCATGAAGATAATATAGACATTTTAAAATTATATTTAGGGAATGGAGATCCGTTAAATTGATATCAATAAACGAGCGTAATGCAATAGGACAGTTACCTTGCCCAACCCTGTATACAATTTAGTAACCTCAATGTCCCGGTGGATTGTGCCGGCGCTATAATATAGTATGAAAATCATAATCGTGCTATAATATTGTATTATCTAAAAAGTAAGTTCTTGTTTGACGCCCCTCGTCCTGGCTGTGAGCTGTGTACTGCCAGAATTCTTAAAATTCCTTTTCAACACTCGGGTTTCATGAGTAACTCCTTTGTCGTTCAGGCAAGCCGTCTCTGGAATTTGCTTCCCCTCAATATAAGACAA
Source organism: Pammene aurita (assembly GCA_947086415.1). Lineage (NCBI taxonomy): Eukaryota > Metazoa > Arthropoda > Insecta > Lepidoptera > Tortricidae > Pammene > Pammene aurita. The sequence goes on along the minus strand of OX352314.1, from coordinate 6,488,257 downwards.
GCCTCAAGCAAGTTTGCTTTTAATCGGATGCTACATAAGCACCTGCTAAAGCAAGAATTCGAATAGTATCTATCAATATAGTATTTACAAATATATGGTAGTATATTTATCTATACAACGTGTTACACCCAAGACTAAAAACCTGAAAACTGTTTGTTCAGAATCGAGAGTGGAATCGATTGCAGTATATCTTAACATGGGTATACTTTTTTTTCAATTTTCCATTTTTTACGTATCGAGTGTAAAAGTTTCGAATGCTACAGTTTACCATTCTATCTAGAGGTTAGGAGATAGAGGTCGAATATTTAATAATGGCTGGCAGCTTTGAAAAAAATGTTTTTTCACTGTAAATAGTATCATGTAGGTTGTCATCGTCAAAGTATATCATCTTATGTTATGTCATACAAATTGACAAAGTAGGCTGACATGCCATGAAACACGTAGAGATGTGACAACAACGCAACAAATGTAGAATTAACAATTGAATAGAATTGCAAGGAAAACTAAACACACGAATATCTTTCGAAATAATTTACTGATTGAAAAAGAAATCATCATCAGCCTATATTAGTCCACTGCTGGACATAGGCCTCCCCTAATGAGCGCCATAGCGCCCTGTCTTCAGCTTGCAGACAGCATCCAGCATCTGCCAGCAGTCTTCCGCAGATCGTCATTCCACCTGGCCGGAGGGCGTCCTACACTACGTTTGCCGAGACGCGATCTCCAGTCAAGAACACGTTTACCAGCGGTTGTCGGTTCTTCGCGAGATATGGCCGGCCCACTGCCACTTCAGCTTGCTAATTCTTTGAGCTATGTCGATAACTTTGGTTCTCTGTCGGATATATTCGTTACGAATCCTATCCTTCAGAGAAACTCCGAGCATAGCTCTTTATATAGCTCGCTGAGCGACTTTGAACTGGTGAATCAGCCCTACCGTGAGTGTCCACGTCTCAGCTCCGTAGGTCATTACGGGTAGGACGCACTGATTGAAAACTTTCGTTTTCAAGCATTGCGGTATGGATGACGAGAAGACTCGGCGTAATTTCCCAAATGCTGCCCAGCCTAGTTGGATCCTTTTCTTGGCCTCCTTCTCAAAATTATTTTTACCTAACTGCAGGATCTGCCCAAGGTAGGTGTACTCAGAAACAATTTCAAGAAGATGGCTATGTACGACGACCGGTCCTGGATCAATGTGGCCATTCATCATGACTTTGGTTTTATCCAAATTCATGCCAAGACCGATGCGTCGCGAGACTGAAGCTAGGCCGTCCAGCATCTGGGTCAGTTTCTCTAGCGACTCCACCATTATGACTATGTCATCAGCGAATCGCAGGTGTGGGATGTAATCGCCGTTTATGCTTATGCCCTTACCTTTCCAGTCCAACGTCTTAAACATGTCTTCCAATGCGCTCGTGAACAGTTTCGGTAATATGACATCCCCCTGCCTCACCCCTCTGCGCAATTGGATGGGTTTAGACTGCTGGCCCTGTACGTGGACACTCATAGTGGCGGCTTCAGAGAGACATCTCAGCACCTCGATATAACGATAGTCTACTTGGCATCGCTGTAGGGATTCCAGAACAGCCCAAGTTTCCACGGAGTCAAAGGCCTTCTCATAATCCACAAAAGCGAGACACAGGGGCTGATTATACTCTTCGAACTTCTGTATAATCTGCGTCACTGTGTGAATGTGGTCTATGGTACCGTATCCTCCGCGGAACCCGGCTTGTTCCGGTGGCTGGAACTCGTCGAGCCTCCTGGCGAGGCGATTCGTGACCACTCGTGAGAAAAGCTTATAGACGTGGCTCAGAAGTGTGATGGGTCTGTAGTTTTTAAGGAGGGTTTTATCAACCTTCTTAAAAAAGAGCACCACCAAACTCCCGCTCCACGCCTTAGGAGTTCTCCCACTGTGAAGGATGGCATTAAAGAGGTTCTGTAGCTCCTGTATAACAGGAGCTCCTCCTGCCTTCAGAAGCTCTGAAGTAATACCGTCCTCACCGGGGGCTTTTCCATTTTTAAGCTGTCTCAGAGCTAACACGATCTCGTCTTGACTGATGTCTGGTAGTTCGTCGGTATAGTGGCGTGTCAAGGTGGCTCCGGAATCATGGTCGTCTCGTCGGGAGAGGGGGGCATGTGCAGAGTACAGTCGGCCATAAAAATCCTCTATCTCGGCGGAGATCTCCGGCTTCGACAATACGGTCCTCCCGTCATGCGTTTTAAGCTTCGTCAGGTGGCTCCTGTTAAGCTGCTGAGTGAATACTTTGGACCCTCGGTTTTGCTGTATCGCCTTTTCAATGAGGCGTGTGTTGGAGCTCCGAAGGTCGCGAAACGACGCAATTCCATCTACGCAATTCGCTTGTTCAGGTCTGACCTCTCTGACGAAGTCGCTTGGGTGGTCTCCCATCTTCTTGTCTGATGACTGGTGAGTCTCATCCGAGAGTTTGGACTTCTTGCCAGTACGCTTTCTGCAGAACTTGATGCCCTTGTCCCTTAGCGTTTCGACCAGATTGTGTAGGGTCATATAGTGCGTCATCAGTGGGTTCCAAGGCAGCAAATCTATTCCCGAGAACCTGCTGAAATTTCTCGGTGCCCGCGATGATTTAGATTTGGTTACGCCGGAGCGTGGACTTCATCAGACGGTTTCTTTCAAGCTTCAAGTTGGTATTCAGAGAGCCACGGAGCAGTCGGTAATCAGATCCGGTATTGAACCTGTTGATCACTGAGACATCTCTGAATATGTGCTTGCTATCCGTCATGATGAAGTCGATCTCATTTTTTGTCACAGTGTCGGGGCTTTGCCATGTCCACTTCCTTTGAGGTTGTTTCTTAAAGAAGGAGTTCATTAAGAACAGCTCCTCTTTCTCAAGGAAGTTGACAAGCATTTGCCCCCTGTGATTCCTAACTCCATAACCAAGCGGGCCTATTCGGGATTCGTTGCCAGTCCGGATTCCCACCTTGCCGTTAAAGTCCCCCATAACAACGTTGAAATAAGCCTTTGTGGTGTTGTGCAAGGCTTTGGATATGTCTTCATATTAAGTAAACACAAATTTTCTGCGTTTAGAAGTGTGCGTTAGCAACATAAAATCACGTGCACAAAGTCAGAGACAGCCTTGTATGATAAAAGTGTATTTGGCATGGTACACACATTATACAATAAGTTACCCGACATAATGAAATCTGTCATGCCTCAATCTAAAACTAATTTATTTGACTTCTTAATAAAAAATGCATTTTATTCAATCAAAGAATATTTAGATTATACGCCATTTCTTTATTAAGTACCTATACTTATAAGGTGTTATTAATTGTGATCAATGTTAATATCCATGCATGCTGCATGCTTAGCTCTAAGAAATCTAGGTTTAGGATTGTATAATATTTGCCTGCCCACTAGCAGGCTGAATACACTGTACCTAAAATGTATTTAAGATCCACCTGACTGTATTCGAGCAAATAAATTATTTGATATTTGATATTCATACATATCCTCCACTTCATCAGCCGAGTGTGCCGAGGTCAGTGCGTAATCCTGAACTACCTTCATGCTGTATGTCCCGCTTGGATAGCCGAAGGATCAGGTACGCTACCCTGGTCGATACACTGGAGATTTCTTGAACGTTGTTAGAGAGGGCCTTATTGACGAGAAAACCTACGCCACCCTGGGATGTTTTATCACCCTCGCGAAAGTAGAGAAGATCCCCTGTCTACGGACTTTTTTTTATTTTTTATTTTATACCACGACGGTGGCAAACAAGCATACGGCCCGCCTGGTGGTAAGCAGCAGTGGACTTCACATAACCCAAGAACATGCCATTTAATGTTCTCTAACTCCACTTCCAACTGCGCTAGATTATGGTCAAGCCTCAGAGTGCGTCCGTTAAACGTTGCCAGGGTCAATTTATGAAGTGTGTAGTCTGTAGCCCGGGGATTCCTAGCACCCCTTGCCCCGCCGTTACCATGGCCGCTACCATGGCCAGGAATAGCGAGGCGGCCAGGAACTGGGAGCCATTTCTTGGTTAAACTTATCATTACGGGGTAGTGCCCATAATCCCCACGCTGGGCATGCGGGTTGGGGATCGCAGTTTGGTGGTGGGATTGTTCTGCAGGAGCGCTGCTGCCCGCCCCCCGGTATGTCCCTTAGTCGCGACACCCCCGGGAAGAGTAGGTGGTGCAATTCTAAGCCGGCACCACGCGGCACTCTAGATTAATTAGCAATAATAAAAATCGTTTGGGTTGTCTTGAGGTTTTTAGTGGCTCAAGTATACACGGTGCCCGTGAGCATTGCGAGAGACTTTAACAGTGTATTCATGATCATATTTAGAGAACAAAATGTCCTTTAAACTTTTCCGAAATTCGCCATAGTTTCAGAGTAAATACTACTTACAAAAAATTGCATTTTGAATTGTTTCTCAGTGTAAAATGATTTTTTGATGGCGATCTCACCGGTATGGGGCATAGTCTAGACATCTCTTATTGACTGATATCAAAGACCTAAGAAACACTTTTCATGGACTAGTTTTTACGAGAAAAAATGTAGCAATTTACTTTTTCCGTTACTTTTTTCTAATGACATTTACTTTTTATGTAGAACAGCATTCCAAAAAACTGAAAAAAAAAATTAAAAAAAAAATTTTTTTTGGCGTTTTACAACAAAAGTCATATAATGTTTTTTCATTCTTTTGACCTCAGAAATGCGTGGTTAAAATCTCTCGCAATGCTCACGGGCACCGTGTATATTCCTAGTATTTTATTTGTGTATTTTTATGTAGCTATTTACCTTCTTTTTAGGGTTCCGTAGTCAACTAGGAACCCTTGTAGTTTCGCCATGTCTGCCCGTCCGTCCGTCCGTCCGCGGATAATCTCAGTGACCGTTAGCACTAGAAAGCTGAAATTTGGTACTAATATGTATATCAATCACGCCGACAAAGTGGTAAAATAAAAAGTGCAAAAAAATGTTTTATTAGGGTACCTCCCCTATACGTAAAGTGGGGAGTGATTTTTTTTTTCATTTCAACCCTAATGTGTGATATATTGTTGGATAGGTATTTCAAAATGAATAGGGGTTTACTAAAATCATTTTTTGATAATGTAAATATTTTCGGAAATAATCGCTCCAGAATTTAAAAAAAATGTGTCCCCCCCCCCCTCTAACTTTTGAACCATAAGTTTTAAAAATATGAAAAAAATCTCAAAAGTAGAACTTTATAAAAACTTTCTAGGAAAATTATTTTGAACTTGATAGGTTGAGTAGTTTTTGAAAAAAAATTACAAAATAATTTCTGAACTAAGTTTGTTTTAACCACCTGTAATTTCTACAAAATCACAATGAAATGACGTCAAAAACTCTTAAGTGGGGACACTTACTGTGACGGACAGAAAACTACGGAACCATACACTGAGCGTGGCCCGACACGCTCTTGGCCGGTTTTTTAGTTAAGCTTTCAATAATTTTAATCGACGATTCTCTTACTTTTCTCTGCACCTTTTTGTCATGTCTCTGTTTAGCCCAATGGTTGTCTGGTAGTGAATGCCTTTAGGCATTAAGTACGCCATTTGTAATGTATTCCAGAGTGCAACAAGACCGCGGTGTCGGACGTGACGCCGGTGCGCGCCGCGGCCACGCTGCCGGGCGCGCGGCCGGCGTCCGCCTCGCAGCTCGTGCGGCGCCAGCTCGAGCTGTCCGCGCACCGGCGGCGCCTCAGCCTGCGCTGTGAGCCTTTTAGGCCTTAAAACACTCGTGTGATATTATTATAAAACTCGCCTGCGGCTCGTTTCATAAAACCACACTCGTATTTTAAGGATCCCTATTACGTAACAGTTAAATAAACTACTATCTATTATAACTTTGAATTTCAGCCTCATTGTCATAATCATAAAGTCAGTATTACAAGCATTACACTATTTGGTGACGTATTTTGAATAATGGCTTTATTTAGTTTTAAAGTAAATCAAATGAAAAAAAAACATCTGTTGAGTTCAAATTTACCATGAAATAACTCTTAAGCGTCAGCTAGAGATGTCAATGTATGTGTAGGATGATGATGTAATATATATTTGCAGACATGCGTAACAAGACAAGCCCGGAGCGCGTGTCCATGTTGGTGTACGAGCCCAAGCAGAGGCAGCTCGACAAGGGGGACTTTCAGCACGCCACCAACTGACGCAGGTAGGTACCTACTTCCTTTTGTAACATTCATGTCACAAGACGAGTCCGGAGCGCGTGTCCATGTTGGTGTACGAGCTCAAGCGGAGGCAGCTCCACAAGGGGGACTTTCAGCACGCCACCAACTGACGCAGGTAGGTACCTACTTCCTTTTGTAACATTCATGTCACAAGACGAGCCCGGAGCGCGTGTCCATGTTGGTGTACGAGCTCAAGCAGAGGCAGCTCGACAAGGGGGACTTCCAGCATGCCACCAACTGACGCAGGTAGGTACTTCCTTTTGTAACATTCATGTCACAAGACGAGTCCGGAGCGCGTGTCCATGTTGGTGTACGAGCTCAAGCGGAGGCAGCTCGACAAGGGGGACTTTCAGCACGCCACCAACTGACGCAGGTAGGTACCTACTTCCTTTTGTAACATTCATGTCACAAGACGAGCCCGGAGCGCGTGTCCATGTTGGTGTACGAGCTCAAGCAGAGGCAGCTCGACAAGGGGGACTTTCAGCACGCCACCAACTGACGCAGGTAGGTACCTACTTCCTTTTGTAACATTCATGTCACAAGACGAGTCCGGAGCGCGTGTCCATGTTGGTGTACGAGCTCAAGCAGAGGCAGCTTGACAAGGGGGACTTCCAGCATGCCACCAACTGACGCAGGTAGGTACTTCCTTTTGTAACATTCATGTCACAAGACGAGCCCGGAGCGCGTGTCCATGTTGGTGTACGAGCTCAAGCAGAGGCAGCTCGACAAGGGGGACTTTCAGCACGCCACCAACTGACGCAGGTAGGTACCTACTTCCTTTTGTAACATTCATGTCACAAGACGAGCCCGGAGCGCGTGTCCATGTTGGTGTACGAGCTCAAGCAGAGGCAGCTCGACAAGGGGGACTTTCAGCACGCCACCAACTGACGCAGGTAGGTACCTACTTCCTTTTGTAACATTCATGTCACAAGACGAGCCCGGAGCACGTGTCCATGTTGGTGTACGAGCCCAAGCAGAGGCAGCTCGACAAGGGGGACTTTCAGCACGCCACCAACTGACGCAGGTAGGTACCTACTTCCTTTTGTAACATTCATGTCACAAGACGAGTCCGTAGCGCGTGTCCATGTTGGTGTACGAGCTCAAGCAGAGGCAGCTCGACAAGGGGGACTTTCAGCACGCCACCAACTGACGCAGGTAGATACCTACTTCCTTTTGTAACATTCATGTCACAAGACGAGTCCGGAGCGCGTGTCCATGTTGGTGTACGAGCTCAAGCAGAGGCAGCTCGACAAGGGGGACTTTCAGCACGCCACCAACTGACGCAGGTAGGTACTTCCTTTTGTAACATTCATGTCACAAGACGAGCCCGGAGCACATGTCCATGTTGGTGTACGAGCTCAAGCAGAGGCAGCTCGACAAGGGGGACTTTCAGCACGCTACCAACTGACGCAGGTAGGTACCTACTTCCTTTTGTAACATTCATGTCACAAGACGAGCCCGGAGCGCGTGTCCATGTTGGTGTACGAGCCCAAGCAGAGGCAGCTCGACAAGGGGGAATTCCAGCACGCCACCAACTGATGCAGGTAATTTCTTTTTTTAATATTTACCTATACATCGTTTTAAAATAATTCATCAAAGAATACTAATATATTTACTGTATTTTTTTTTCATTTGCAGGTAGTAAACGGATATAGACTACAGAGGAACCAGTGATTGTCTATTATTTTAATGTTAAAAGGTCGCATGACATTAAATGTATATCTTTTTTCTTTAAGCAGACGTTCCTTGTTTTGTTAAATAAATTTAAATGAATATTTTAAAAAGAAAATAATACCTTTGATTTATTTTGTATTTCAAAATAGTGTTTAAAAAAGTAAAAAAAAAAGAAATACAGCTACTAAATTTTTTATTTTTCCGAAAATTGATTCGACTTAATGTGTTATGTACTAAAGGATTTTTAGAGTGTTTTAGATAAATTTCGTAGATAAAAAATAGTGAAATTTAAGGAAGGAAAGTAAAGTCTATCAAAATTATTGAAGTATGACCGCAGCCAAAGGTTTGTTTTAACAGGGTATGATTATATTTACAAGCGGGAATACCTAGTCTACATTTACATTATTTGTATAATATATCTTCATATAGATCACTAAAATGTAACATGTCTATTAAAGTTAAACCACTGCACGGTATTTACCTAAAATAACAATATAAATAATATAAATATAACTATAAATAAATAAATAGCCATATAAGATCAACCGGGGAAACAGCGTCCGTTTAGTTAAATGCGCTTCTTGTAAAATTACAAGAAGACGGATAGGGTTTGAATTTCAACAAGTGCTTTCACACTTTTCATCTTATAATTGTTGGAAACATTTAACTCAACTGACGCACTTTCCCCGGTGGTTTAAATTAAATATATATACGTGAAAAATAAGTAATATTTTTATATTGATGTAGAAATACTGCCATATTGTGGTTATTATTAAAACAAACATATAGTTAGTTACTAACCCGTTTATTCATAAAGGTCTTATAAGCCTCATTAAACTAATAAATAATCATTTGTCTTTGTCAAAATACATAAATTAACTAGATGAGACTTGTAAGACGTTTATGAATAAGGGGGGTAAATTGTACTGTTTAACTGAGGCGGTGAGACGTTATCAATGTTACCATGGTCAACTGCGCAACAGTTGATGTCTTGGCTGCATGAAACTGATTAGTATTATGGTAAGTAAGTAAAATTGTTTAACTTAATTTAGTATAAAACTAGACTGTACTTATTACCGCTATAGTCACTTTTTTATAGGTAAGAAGTAATTATTAAATTTTAAATTAACGGTCATTATTTTAAATTAATTATTACAATAATGACCGTTGCCATTTACAACGCGAATTCGCTTACTGTAATACATATAGGCAGAAAAGTTTTTGTCAGGTGACATTTTAGATGATAATTATATTTAATGTAAAAAAAAAATCTAAAGATAACGGTCATATTTCGGATACATTGATGGGCATCATTAACATTTTCGACGTCAACGACGGATATATCCGTCATAATATACCATTTTTACTCATTGGTTTGGCGTATGAAATGAATGCATTGACATTTGTCATGGCGTCAAAAAGGTTAAAATTTAAATAAAATAAAATTCGAATGGGAACGATTCCTATCCATCTGTGACTACTGAGGACAAATGGGAACGATTTCCTTCCTAACTGTGCCCGCGGGGACGGATAGGAATGAAACTATGGCCATCTGTCCCCGGCGGGAATAGATTAGGTACCCACGCGGGCACAGATAGGAATACATTATATAGCTACTTTCATTAAAATAACGCTGCCTATTTTTCAACCGCCTCAGTTAAACGGTTTCACTGCAATTTATTTACTTGTACTTTAGTCATATTGTTGTTAATTATACATAATTTAATAATTTATAAAATCATAAGTAATTGCTTGGATTTGCACTTTAATTTTAGAAATGGTCGAATTTATAATCATTGTGCTAACAGTAGACATGTTGGAGACGCATTATGATTACAAATATGTAATATAAACGCATTTTTCTTAATTAGCACTGATTGTTAGTGAGAACTGTGAAATATTACATTATATGTATGTATAGTTTGTAGATGATAAAGATAATACGACCAAATAACATTCTTCATCGTCTACTAAAGCTTTACTCACTTATTCATAAACATCTTACAAGCTTTAATTAACTAATAATCGTTTGGACTTATCTGTCAGTTAAACCGTTGTGGTTGTTAGAAACATACAAAAATAAATTAAGGCTTGTAAGGCGTTTATTAATAAGGCGTTAAGTACACTGCGATCATCTTTAGTTTACGATTGACACATGATTTTTATACATTTGATTTTCTACCTTGTTGTCCTGATCATAAAGTCAACATTACAAGCATGACACTATTTGGTGCAGTGTTTTAAATATAGACTTTATTTTGTTCGCGATAAGGTAGAATTTCAAACGGATAAAAACTATCTGTCAAGTTTTAACTAGCTTTAATCAAAGTAAGTACGTAGCTTTATCTTTACGCAACTTAATGAGGGTTTCCGCGATTGAGATTTTCACTAGATGGCAGCACCGTGACGACAGGTCTTTTTGGCAGTAGCTGTCAAAATCCACCAATCAAAAAATATATGGTTAAACATGATTGGTGGATTGTGATAGTTAGACCTGTCGCCACGGTGCTGCCATCTAGTGAAAAACTCGATCGCGGAAACCCTCATTGTCACGACTGTCATTGTCACGAGGCCATACTATAAATACATAGGTATGACAGATTAAAAAGTACTTCTGTTTAATTTTGTACTTTGTGTATCTGTTTATAATAAACGATAAATAATATATTACATTTGTTTTTCGTACTTTTTTTTGTTTAATTACATTTTTATGTCCGCTTGGGTAAAATTAAACCTTGAACCCTGAAAGAATAAGAATAAAAACACAATTTTAATTCTTAGTCATATCGATTTGAATAAGAATTATTTTTGCACTAGTTTTTTTAAATGAAATTAATGGGAATAAATTATGTGATATTTTAAATGTAGAATGAAAAACGGAATTATTATTATAGGCCTATAGGCATTATACAACTAAAATGTAATTTGGAATAAAGTTAATTTTGCGATAGATACAAATCGCGTCCCCCTAGCGTTTGTCCCCCAGCGTTTGTCCCGGCTTTTGCCACGGCCCAATGCCTGGGATCTGCTTTGCAATGACTGCCATCTGACCCTCCAAACCAGAGGGAAACTAGACCTTATTGGGATTACGCCTGGTAATGTTTTCTTTCGGAAACTGCTGGACCGAAATTAAAAAAAAATACAAATACTATTATTTGTATTTTACACGGTATACATTATGGACTAAGAGCTGGCCACGTCAGATATGACACAATAATGAGAGCAACAAAACCCGTCTGGTTCTGGTGATTGCTATACTCAAATCAAATCATTTATTTATTTCGGATAACTTTAGACCCATAGTTTTGGTTAGTATATACTTATACTACTTATAGCTATGTTAATATCTACATAAATTACTTGCGTATAATCTATAAATTTTTGTATCATGCATGTTTATAGAAGCACCTACGTAGTAGTTACACATAATAAATACTTCTAGAAACATGTATATCATCACAGTGCCTCAAATATGGGCAGTCAAACCTCTCGGCTATCGAGCGCAGGATGAGGTTGGGGCTGGCCCGCACCCGGCGACCAGGGATGAGCATCACTTGCGCATAGTCGCATAAAAGCAATCTATGCGCGCCTCAGCAAACATTCCTGATGCGCTACAGAAGCGGGGCAGCCCCACCAACACCCGGAACGCGTTGTTATATTGGACCCGGAGGGCCCCATAGGCCCGCTGCGTGTAGTATGCCCATAGGCTGCACGTATACAGGGAAGTGCAATATGCTCTAAAAAGGGTTACTTTCACCTCCCTAGTACAGCGCGCAAACTTACGCGCAATCATGTTTGCCCTCACCGACAGGGCCCGCCGTTCGCGCTCAATATCCATATCGTCTTTTAGGTCTGAAGTGACAACATGGCCTAGATATTTAAAAGTCCTCACCCTTTCCAGGGGGCTGCCATTCAACTTGATGGGAGGTACTATGGGTATCCGATACCCAGTAGGTTCAAACACCATGAACTTAGTTTTACCATCCTTACTTACTTACTTAGTTATACTATCCTTATTGCTAGATCCAGACATCTGGCAGCTTTTAATGGGCGGAGGTCAGAGTGACAGACTAGCAAATTTTTTTAATTGGAAAATAGTAATACCAAAATAGGTAAAAACTGCCGAAGTTGTCTGAGGTATAAAGGGCAGGGTCTATTTTTTAACATTAGAACAATAAACATTGCGTATTATTTTGAAAACAGAAACAGTAGGCGACAAACTGTGAATTACATTATACGTCGTTTTGGACTACTTTCCACCATCAGAAAGTTTTGGCAATGATATAATCTAATTATTTATATAATTTCTCATAATACTGCATCAAAACCAGAACTCTAGGATCTGTATTTTTAAAGTGGTTTGCATTCTTCGACCTCCACCACTTTACAGCTGCCAGATGTCCGGATCTAGAAATAAGCATAGTATAGAAAACTAACACGAGGCATTTCGTCGCTCACATTATTGTGTCATATTTGACGTGGCCAGCTCTCCGTCTATTACAAGAAAAATAATAAGAGTCTGTAGTCAAGCGTGAGCCGGCCTTAAGTTTTTTTTTTAAATTCGGGGCACGAGTCCGACTCGCACTCGGCCACCCTATAAATTCCTTAGATTTTTCCTGGATTAATGGGGTCGTAAATTGTTTTGTAAACAGCCCCTGCCCCCATATAAAGAGGCGAATAAGTACTACTACTGAATAGTTTTTATGTGTTTTGTTTAAAATTGTACATGTTGGTATTTATATTCGTTATTGCATTCAGCTATAGTTGCAAGCGTATATGGAATGTTGGTACGGAACTCTCAGTGCGCGACTCAGACTCGCACGTGCCCGATTTTCATTAAAACCGGGTTCTAAAATACTACTTGGGAGAACGGACGGACGGACCGTTTTCTCAATGAACTCGGTACACGTTTTCTAAGTGCCGCCGTGCCACACGCTCGACCACACACGTGGATCAACCTTTGTGCCAATCTAAGGGACGCAACTATACGACGGAGCGAGATCGCGATATCGCTTGCCCCTTCTAACGCATGACTGCGTCCCTTATAGACCTTATAGATTGGCTGACGTTGGCCCAGTGTGTGGATCGAGCATTAGCGCATGAAACACTGAAGTTGCAGCGTCCGACGCTATGGTAACCGTTGGCTGTATGCTTGTTCTCCACTATTAAAATAAATAAATATTACAGGACAATCTTACACAAATCGACCTAGGCCCACGGTAAGCTCAATAAGGCTTGTGTTATGGGTACTAGACGACGATATATATAATAGATAAATATGGATAAGTACTTAAATACATAGAAAACATCCATAACTCAGGAACAAATATTTGTGATAAATACACAAATCAATGTCCTGACCAGGATTCGAACCCGGGACCTCCTGCTTCGTAGGCAGGGTCACTACCGACTAGGCTAGGAGGCCGTTAAACTATTGAACCGCGGCTGGGCCATCGGGCCCATAGATGAATATGTATATATCGGGCCCGCCGCGGCCACACCAGACGCCTGATCGTCCATAAAAAAGACGAGTGACCATCCCACCGCAGTGGGAAAGCGAGCCGACACAGGAGGCAGAGCAGAAATGCAGACGCTCCAACCCCTACCCCCATTACAAGAAGAGGCGCAGCGGAGGACTCTACTACTACTGGTATTACAGAACTTCTCGTGTGATACTCCCTGGCACAACCACGCGATATTTTTGCTTAATTTATAGGTCAAAGTAACGAAAATTAAATGTACTCAATTAGTACTTAGGTACTCCAAAAGTTCATTTCTGGCACTGGTGGTGGAAAAAAGGCAGGAAGTACCTTCCTGGCACGCCCACGACCCCTATTTTGCTGTGCCGAAACCGTAAGGGTACAATTTTTTTACCTAAAGTACAAAATAGTACATTTTTTTCATGAATTTGTACCGCCATAGAAATAACAAAAGGCTCCGTGGTCGTGCCAGAGTATCACACAACTTCTCGGCCACAGATAACAAAACAAAGACTTAGTTATTTTAGTCAAGTTCAAAGTCCTTAACTACTTAATAAGTACCATTACGAGTAACGTCCCAACCAAATCCCATTAAGAAACGATTATTTGTCGAACATTAATGTTTTAAAAGCAGATTATTTTACCTAATGAGGTAGTTTTGTTGTATTTAAACATGGAGTGGAAGCCAGAACCGACACTGGAGAGATGCCAGCCGAGCAGGTATGTGTTAACTACTTGTATATTTTCATCGTGAACTTTTTATTGTACTTGAAATTAAATTTACTTTCGCGTGACATGTTTCGGAGAGAGTACTGTCGCCATCAGATATATCGGAGCGGCCAAGGTGGTCACAAATATCTGAACAACGCCTCCATTGTCAAGGCGATAAAGTGCATGTTCAGATATTTTTGAATACCTTGGCTGCTCCGATATATTTGAAGGCGACTGTACGACGAGTAAGTCTCAATCAAAGCGCTAAAAGCATTGAAACATGTTGCGTGAATCGCTTTTTTGTGTTTGGAAATTGTTTAACTACTGGATAACTACTCAAAATCACAAATTCTTTTGATCTGTTTAATAAAAAAAAGTGCATGTATAGATCCACATCCAATGTGAAGACTATCTTTAAGACTGGTAGTACAGTAAAGATACGGTTCTGTGAAACATAAATTTATAATAGCCTGATTTTTATTTTTCATTCTTATGGGATATTTATAGATAATATATGCAAAAATCCTACCTACTTTTCACCCGGAAGTAGTTAAATAGGTATAAAAAAATATATAACAAAATTGTATATTTTTATTTACAATAATATCAATTATTTTTATTTGTAAACATGACGATATTTAAGTCTCCTTTCTGTTAAAAGCGAAAAACAAGAAACCGTAGCCATGTAAAACCATATAATTTACGAAATGTATGGCGCGGGCGATATTTATCCTAATTCGTTATATAGTAATAAGTGGTAGTTTGTTCTTACACATTTTAAAAGACTTATTCTACTAGATATATTCATAAAAATTCTATAAGAAAAACGCTTGTAATATGTGTGTACCTACATATTTGTGGCGGTTAGCGAATAACGATATTTTGTAGGATTTCATTGCGTAAATAATACTGGTATCATGCTGATATATCCGTTACACTATAAATATTAGCTATTATTAATTATTCCAATTCTCCATACGAGCCGCCCGTAAAATGACTGTAGTATGGGCGGCTCCCACACTAGCGTCTCGCGAGCTTAGAGAATTCAACCAATCCGAATCTGCCGATTTTTGCGGGGGAGGGGAACGTCAAATGAATGGCTATTCGTACGTAACGTACAAATAGCCACGTCAGATAAACGTTAGTCCATACAATAAATATGACCACTGGTGATGTTTTTGGCAGAGGGTAACGCCTGTCAATGGCCGCTCCGGTTGGTTGAATTCTCTAAGCTTGCGAGGGTCGGCTCCTAGTCAGCACTATGGCCACTGCTAGAAGCGACGCTATTTTATTACGCGCTGGTAGGACGCCGGCGCTCAAAAGACGCTAGTGTATCCCACACACACTATATTCAACCAACCAATCAATACTTTCAGCTAGCCATGCGTTTCCTCATACTGCTCCTACCGGCGCTGGCGCACGCGCGTCTATTGATCAAGGTCGACGTGTCGTCACGGGAGAGTGAAGTCAGCATCAACCTTCTGGGAGAAGACGACCACGTCATTGATGATATCGAGACGAGGGAGTTTAGGCTGACTGACGCGCCGCTTAAAGACGCGTGCGCTAGGTAAGGACAAAAACTACCTTAAGAGTCCGGTAACGATTTGAAAACGAAAATCGCTAATGAAATAACGCACATGAATTGTATTGATAGTTTGAAGTGTTGTTGTTGCAAAAAAATACTTTTGGTACACATTTATTATTATTTAATACACGAAAACTCAATTCTTGCAGAGCTTGTTTAGTGAGGACGTTGATTCATGCAAATTTCTACTTTATTTTTGTTATATTTGGGAGAACTTCGTTAATTCCGATACATGATTGGACGAAATCGGCTCGATAGAAAATAATTCCAAAGTTACATCAATTTGCTTTAAACAGTCGTTTCTTGACTTATATTCCTACGTCTGTAACTAAGGACAAAATTCCACCGCACTAATACTAAAAACTTCTTTGTTTTATATTTCTCAATTAATGCGTAGTTTTTTTAATTCATCATTTTGCAAAATTTGCAATGAGCTCCCATACTAATCGTAACACAGAGGTTCTCTTTCACTGGCGCTGAAAAATATATGGAGGGAATTTAGCTGTTGTCAGCCACTTAAATCCCAAATCTGTTAGCCTAAGATCAATACTAGGTACCAGCCAGCCATACGCCTTCTACCGGCGGCCGGGAAAATGCGTCGGTATTGGGTAATATTCACAGCTGGAGAAGGGGGTGGAGGGATAATAACTGTCAGAGGAATATCAGACAGTTATTGGGAGCGATGTTTGTAGTGAGGACAGGGTTTATATCATCTCTGTCTCTGATTATAAGCTTTTAGCAGTTCTAGCGTGTATACATATCCATTTTTCAGTATTTAAGGTTTTTATTGTACGTTTTCGGTTATAGGTACTATGGACCACGGCCTTCGGACGTGTACCTGCACTCCCCGACTCCCTGGGGCGACCTCTACCAGAGCTACGGCTGGACGCAGGTCCACAGAAAACTCAAGCCTGTAAAGGCCTCTATTTTGGGTGGGTACTACCATATATATCATATATGATAATTTTCCTAGTGTTTGTCGCGGCCTTACGTCATGGCCAAGGGAGCCTTGGGTCCGTTCGGCAGCCTATAGTCCCGAGTATTACCTCTTATAATTAGGCCCAATACACAAAACATATCTACTACATCACTTAAGCAATCATTAAATCTTTTAATAATGACGAGGTCGGGCCAGGATCCATGACACATTGCTAAACCTGCACAATTGACCCAAAAGCGAAAAAATCTGCTAAGCTCATTGGACATTTAATTTATTCAGGTATACACAGCGAGCCCTCGATTATAGCGAGCCAGCGGTTCAGGAACAATGTCACACACACGGCCCAGTACAAGGCGGAGCTGAGCCAGGACGTCACGAACACGGTCTCCAACAGCTGGAACCTGCAGCACACCATCAATACCGGCCTTGAGATCACTGCTGAGATCACCGTCCCTGTCGGCAAGGTTTGTATAGTCCGACTAAGTTAAGGAACAACGACACCAAGATGGCTGAGTACAAGGCGGACCTGAGCCAGGGCGTCACCAAGACGGTCACCAACAGCTGGAACCTGCAGCACACAATCAATGCCGGCCTTGAGATCACTGCTGAGATCACAGTCCCCGTCGGTAGGGTTTGCATATAATGTATAGTCCGGCTAAGTTAATGAACAACGGAACCAAGACGGCTAAGGCGGAGCTGAGTCAGGGCGTCCCCAAGACGGTCACCAACACCTGGAATCTGTAGTACACCATCAATGTCGGCCAAGAAATCTCTGCTTAGGTCACAGTCCCTATCGGCAGGGTTTGTTTTATATAGTTCGGCTAAGTTCAGGAACAATAGCACCATGACGGCCGAGTACAAGCCGGAGCTGAGCCAGGGCATCACCAACACGGTCTCCAACAGTTGGTACTAATGTCGGGCTGGAGATTTCTGCTGAGATCACCGTCCCTGCCGGCAGGGTTGTATGTATATACCACAAACAGGAAACAGATGCCCATTACAATTACAAAAATTGGCCGTGAAGGAATCTGGACCATGCGATTAAAACCCACTTCCTGGATTGCATGGTCAAAATCCCTTCGAAGCTTGACGCTCGCCACTGTGTCTGCATTTTTGTGACGCGTTGCTACACTGCCGGGCCCCATCGCTCGGGTAGCCACTCAGTTATAACTCTTAGTAAATATTAGTAGATATTTTGTCTAATTAACGTCTTAGCTAAAATTCCCAAGAAACTACCTAAGCTAAAGGTTCTAATTTATTTTATAACTTTTCAGATGGGTGGAAAAACTTCTTTCTCTTACAACCACCAGTGGGGCCAGAGCGGTGGCGAATCTCGCACGGTCACCGTCGGGGCAAGTGCGGGCGTGACTGTCCCGGTCGAGCCCGGAGACTCGGTCGAAGCAGTCATGACCGCATCCCAAGGTACCATGGAGATAGAAGTGGTCTACGAAGCTTCTTTATACGGCGATGTGGCGCTGAACTACGATGGGGGCTGGAACGGCCACTATTTCTGGAGATACGATGTGAATGCGGTCATGGCGTCGGCCGGTCTTCCCCGCACCCTTCAGGTCACTGAGATCCTCAAAGTCGGTTTTTACACCGACGTGGAGATTGTTTTGCACGAGAAAACAGGCAACAAGCGTGTGTTGATGGCGGATATTTCCTTTTAATTGTGTATCGACCTATTGTCAGTGTAACAAAGGAGATCGTCAATTTTAGGCGATTTTCCCCAGATCATAAAGGAGCATATAATTATAAAATTGATATTAAAACAAACGCCTTAATTTCTAGATCAGGGAAGTCATAAAATAATCATGAAATCTAACGGGAAAATTGAGAAATCGTGGATGAGGAAACATTCATGCGATAAGGTGAATATTTAAAAGCGTACACGTTTATGATTTATACTACACTACAAAATAAATACCGGTTTTTTAAAGGATTTCTGCAAAATCTGATATGTTTATGAAAAGGAAATCATAACCAAATAATAAATAGTCTTATTTTGATCCTGTCGCTGGTTTATTGTATTTCGGTAAACAACGATTTGATTTTCATGAAATATACTGTCTCGTTTCGTAATAAAATGTTTTTTTTTAAAGAACAAAAATATCATATACGTGACCATATCGGAAGCGGGCCCGGAATTGACGATCTCCTTTGAAGCAGTAATAAAATTTTATATTTGATTTGACGTCATCTATTTGAATTTTAATCCAAACTCCCTCATTATATTATGGTTGATGGGTTGTTGTAATTAAAAGGATTAATCGCGTGTTATCACTTATTTTAAATCTCCCAACGTTTCGAGATCTTTACAGCGCTCGTGGTCACGGGATAGACAGATAAACATGTTATTGTCAAGATTACATTACTCATAAACCGGCTACTTACCATTGACGGTTTCGGATTACTAGATCGAGGTTGTATTTGTACGGTCAGCTGCAACGAGAAAGGCCCGGCTGCATACAAAGTTTGTATGCAGGGTCTTTTTCTCTGAGCTGACTGTACATGTCATAGGTTGATGAAGTAGGTTATACATTACAGACAAGTGTTTGTGCTGATGACTATGATTTTACAGTCCTGTTATGATTTTGTCTCTGGATGAAGTGGACTACTGGATTCCAGGGCCTCGATTGCTATTTGTAGAACCTAAGGCACTAAACCACACCGAAGCATTAGTGCAGCAAACCAAAACGCAAACTGTGAGACGTGGATGTCACACTTGTATCGCAAGTGGATAGAGTGATATACATCCTGTCCACCCGTGTGCACACCTAACTGTCAAGCTGTCAGTAGGTCTCGCTAGAGCGTTTTGACTATGGCTATGGCCACCATTTTAGAAATCACTCTTGAGTGATTCCACCTCGATCTCAACTGTCACAAAAGTGTGATATCATATCTATCATAGTTGTCTCGCAAGCGACTGTCAGTTATAGACGGAGAGCTAGCCACGTCAGATATGACACAATAATGAGAGCGACGAAACGCCTTTCATTTGTTTGCTATACTATGCTTATTTCTAGATACATCTGACAGCTGTAAAGTGGTGGAGGTCAAAGAATGCAAACCACTTCAAGAAAACAAATCCTAGAGTTCTGGGTTTGATGAAATATTATGAGAAATTATATAAATAATTAGATTATATTATTGCCAGAAGTTTCTGTTGGGGGAAAGTAGTGCCAAACGACGTATAATGTAATTCATAGTTTGTCGCCTACTGTTTTTATTTTCGCAATAATACGCAATGTTTTTTGTTCTAATGTTAAAATATAGGCCCTGTCCTTTACTACCGAGACGTCTTCCATAGTTTTTACCTATTTTGGTAGTACTATTTTTAAATTCAAAAGTTTGGCTACCCTGTCTCTCTGACCTCCACCCATTAAAAGCTGCCAGATGCCCGGATGTAGCAATAAATATAGTATTGCAATCGAACCACACGGGTTTTGTTGCTCTCATTATTGTGTCATATCTGACGTGGCCACCTCTTAGTCCATACTGGATTCTAGGTTGTAGTCTAGGGTAAATCCATCTTCTCTATTGAAAGTAGGGTGTTTCATTATGTCGATAATTAATTACAACAACCATAATGAATAATCATCGCGGCAACATATGACAATATTATCTCTCCTTATATCTTAAATGTAATAAATATGATCAATTCGTTATTGGACTCGAGAGTCACAAGTTGTGTTTTTTTTTTACAACTGATGGCTATATTTGGATAGGTATTGATCAACTACTCATAATAACTATGATTTTAACACTACGAGGTCAAATAAAACTTATTTTATACTTCGATGTCGCCAAAAACCATAACTATGGTGTAACGTTTGTTTTAAAATAGTATAAGGAAGAAGATCAAATTTATTGTGAATGATGAGGAAATTGCTTCGTATTTATAATGAACACACTTGAGTCTATAGTAGACCGAACGAAATGAAATCTTAAGGCCTTGCTATAGATACGCTTTTCCTCTCTCGGGTAGTAATAGTTGGAAAGTGAATGATGAAGAAAATCCAGCGAGTGCTGCGAGGTCCAGATGGGACAGTGCAGCTGCCAAGTTTGTTACTCTTTTAGCACCACCCAGGGATCACAGGTAGGGTTGTCTAAGGTGTTTTCTACGGACTCCGAGTAACATTGATCCCCCATTTAAAGTGAGAATGAGAGAACGGAACATATAAAATAAAGAGACGTGGCGCCGTAAAGACAAAACTGTAATTCCACAATAAGCCAATTTCTTTATCTTTACGCGCGACACGTACACATATACAACTAGTGGACGAGCGGTGATTGGTTCAAACGTCAAAAATAAATATGTGTGCACGAGACCGCGGCTTATTATGAATTCACAATTTTATCTACGCGGGATTACGTCTCCTTAATTTATATGTCTATGGATCGGAACACATATTTCCTTCTTACCTAAGGCTTCTTACCTCAACTCTCCGCACTCAGCGCAGTCGTAATCAGGCAGTTAGGCTCAACTATGAGTTGAGTTCTTTATGTTCCACGTTCCATTCATTCATAAAATTTGGTTTCAATATACAATTTTTAAGTTCAAAAACGAGGACGGGCCTGACGGGTTATGCAGTTACCTTAGACGCAGCAAAATTTATGAAAATATGTGTCTCGAGGTCTCTGTTTATTTATTTATCTAAACTTTATTGCACACAATAGAAAAATGTACAAATGGCGGACTTATTGCCTAAAGGCATTCTCTACCAGTAAACCATTGGGCTAAACAGAGACATGACAAAAAGGTGCAGAGAAAAGTAAGAGAATAGTCAATTAAAATAGTTGCAAACTTAGCTAAAAAAGAAGGTAATAAACTACATAAAAATATACAAATATAATACTAGGATTATATATTGATAAATATACTACTATATATTTTTAAATACTATATGGATGGATTGCTCTATTCAGAGCGAATTACTACGTAATTAATTAATCACTAGTTACATTTATGCCCTCGTTGAATTGAAATATAACAAAAAGAAAACAATTGTTTAGATTAGAAGTAGCTGTAGCTTCGTACTAGCTACGAAGAGAGAACCCGGCAGTCGGGTTCCTGGTCGAGAAAGTGTTAAAGAAGCTTAGAAGTTAGTTCTAAAAAAAACTCGTCCGTATTTCCAAAAAACGTTTAATACCGAATGAAGTAAACTACCTCAAATCATGCAACAATCGAACTCTGAAACAAAAAACAAAATGCTATCAACTCCTGCAACATTTCCTACGATGCTTTACTTTGCCTGGCTTGAAAAGGAGTGATTCTTTATCTCTGTTGAATATATAAGTACTTAAGTAATTCTTAATAATGGCCCCCTTTCTACCATCTCAGGAATAAAGTATAAGCATCTGTTTTGTGATTAAGTAAACTATTTTTTCGTCGTCTCGCGTTTAAAATTGAACCATCTTGCTACCATACAAATCTTACGTAGTATTTACACCGAATTACCTCGTAATTAATACAGAATGGCCACACTACGCTTCACCCCGAATATATTTACCTCACCCCGCGGTCGCCGATTGGTAGTAGATTAGTAACTTATTCGTCTGGTTGGCAGCACGTCGATAAAAAATGCAAAATGTCGGTGCACACTGTCAAACGTCATTTAAAACAGCGGAACATTGAAGTGTGTACCTTAGAGAATTCAACCCGGATGGAGTAGCCATGTCTGTCATTTTCTATACAAAAAAAGTCTGCCGATTTTTGCGGGGGAGGGGAACGTCAAATGTATGGCTATTCGCACGTAACGTACAAATAGCTACGTCAGAGAAACGTCAGTCCATACATGTGTATGACCACTGGTTACTTATATGTTTTCGGCAGAGGGGAACGCCTGTCAATGGCGACTCCGGTTGGATGATTTCTCTAAGGTGTGTACAGACGTGCCGCGCATACATAGGCGCTGAAACGAGTTTTGTAGTAAGTACTTATTACATACATGTCATGTCCGTCTGTGGCATAGACATAAACAAAAACCGGCCAAGAGCGTGTCGGGCCACGCTCAGTGTAGGGTTCCGTAGTTTTCCGTCCGTCACAGTAAGTGTCCCCACTTAAGAGTTAAAATAACACCGCCATGTAGGATATGATATGAGCGTTCCAGGTACAGCGACATCTAACGGCAAATTAAGTAAACTATTGCGCGCGAGCTTAAAGTATGGGAGAAGATTTTTATGGGATAATTCTTTATTTCGTCAACCGATTTTCACCGCTTTTACTTTATTTGAAATCACGTCATTTCATTATGATTTTGTAGAAATTACAGGTACAATAAACACCTGCTTATACGGTTAAATTACCAACTTAGTTCAGAAATTATTTTGTAATTTTTTTTTCAAAAACTATTCAACCTATCAAGTTCAAAATAATTTTCCTAGAAAGTTTGTATAAAGTTCTAAAGTTTACTTTTGAGATTTTTTTCATATTTTTAAAACTTATGGTTTAAAAGTTAGAGGGGGGGGGGGGGCACATTTTCATTTTCAACTTCTGGAGCGATTATTTCCGAAAATATTTATATTATCAAAAAATGATTTTACTAAACCCCTATTCATTTTTAAATACCTATCCAACAATATATCACGCGTTAGGGTTGAAATGAAAAAAAAAATCACTCCCCACTTTACGTATAGGGGAGTTACCCTAATAAAAAAAAAAAACCACTTTTTATTTTACCACTTTGTCGGCGTAATTGATATACATATTAGTACCAAATTTCAGCTTTCAAGTGCAAACAAGTTGCGAAGTTATTGGATGAGGATATTATCGAGGAGTGTACAAGTGAATGGTCTTCCCCTCTTTTGCTGTTACCGAAGAAGTTAGACAGTAGTGCTGAAAAGAAGTGGCGGATTGTCATTGATTATAGATTGTTAAATAAGAAAATAGTCGATGAGAAGTTTCCTTTACCGAACATGCAGGAGATTTTGGATTCGTTGTCGGGTTGTGTTTATTTTTCACACTTGGATTTAAGCTCGGGGTATTATCAAATGAGTTTGTCGCCAGATTGCAGAAAGTTCACGGCTTTTACAACAGATAAACCATATATGCTTAAAAGACTTCCCATGGGGTTGCGAAGTAGTCCTAGTGCATTTTCCAGGCTTATGGCTGTAGCGTGGTCAGGATTAACTTACGACGCGTGTTTTTTGTATTTAGATGACGTAATTGTTTTCGGGAAAAGTCTGCGTGAGCATAACGCTAACTTAGTTAAGGTTTTTGAGAGATTTAGGGAAGTAAATTTAAAGCTAAATCCGTGTAAGTGTGTTTTCCTCAAAAAGGAGTTAAATTATTTAGGGCATGTAATAACACCTAGCGGGGTCCTGCCGGATAGTAGTAAAATTGAGGTTGTAAAAAAGTTCCCGGTGCCTAAAAATGCGGATGAGGTGCGGCGGTTTGTAGCTTTTGCTAATTTTTATAGAAGGTTCATTAGAAATTTCGGAGAGGTCGCGTATCCTTTAAACCGGTTGTGTAAAAAAGATGCTGAATTTGAGTGGTCAGTAGAGTGTGATAAGGCGTTTCAGAAATTAAAGACTTTGTTGGCATCTCCCCCCGTTTTGGATTATCCAGATATGTCAGATGAGAATGTGTTTCGTCTTCAAACGGATGCGTCGGGGGTAGCAATAGGGGCGATATTGTCGAATGGGAATAACAAGCCGGTAGCTTTCGCAAGTAGGCAGTTAAACAAGTCAGAAATTAATTATCCTACTATCCATAAGGAGCTATTGAGCATTGTATGGTCAATTAGGCATTTTCGTCCTTATTTGTACGGTAGGAGGTTTAAAATTTTAACAGACCATAAACCTTTGGTACATTTATTTAGCATGACGGACCCAAGTAGTAGGTTGACGAAGTTTAGGTTAACTTTGGAGGAGTATGATTTTGAGATTGAATACATTAAGGGCTCAGAAAATGTTACAGCAGATGCCTTATCGAGGATCATCATAACATCGGATGAGTTGAAATCTTTGAATTCGGCGTTCGTTGGGGTAGTGACGCGTTCAATGACTCGAGGAGCGAACGTGTCGGACGGAATACGGGACTCAGGTTGTACGTCGTTAGAGCTATGTCAGCCTAGGGTGGTAGATATCATAAAAGGGGCGGAAGGAGATACGGAATTAAAGATATGCTCCAGTAAGGAATTTAGGCAGGTGTCACAATTGAGTAAGGCATCGAAGAGAACCGATACCAGTTCTACTTCAGATAATGTTGTTTATAGGAACTCTACACTTTGTATAAACCAGGATTCTCTATTAGCGAAGGCACGCATAGACGTATCGTTACGGGACTTGGTTGCACTGTGCAAAAATTTGAATTTAGTAGAGTTAGTGCTAATAAAAAATGACCTTAATAAAAAATATGTAAAAGTATTAACAGAAGTCTTCCGCGCGGGACAAGGAGAGTTACCAAGGTTATGTATAATACAAGGGAAGACTAGAGTAACCGATCGGGAGATGATTCGAGTCATTCTCAATGACTACCATATGTTACCGACTAGTGGGCACGCTGGTGGTACGAGGATGGTTAACAGTATAAAAAAAAAGTACTATTGGCAGAACATGCGTAAAGATATAGACGACTATGTGAAACGGTGTAAGGACTGTCAAAAACAAAAGTTTAGTAACAGGAATACGCGAGATCATATGGTAATAACCACCACAGCTACAACATCTTTTGAGAAAGTATATTTGGACATAGTCGGACCACTGGATGTCGATGACGCAGGGCATAAGTATATTTTGACTTTGCAATGTGAACTGTCGAAATATGTAGAGGCATATCCATTAGAAAATAAGGAGGCTCAGACTGTAGCTAGGGCATTTGTTGAGAATTTTGTTTTGAGGTTTGGGATTCCCCAAACTATAGCAACAGATTGTGGGACTGAATTCATAAATTCCACTTTGAGTGAGGTTTGTAAATTGTTGAAAGTTGAGAAAGTAAATTCGACACCATATCATCATGAAAGTATAGGTTCATTAGAGAATTGAAATAAACATTTAGGCAGTTATCTAAGAATACAAACCAAGAATTTGTCATCAAATTGAAGCTCATGGGTACAGTACTGGTGCTTTGCTTACAATACTTCGGTAAATACAAGTACAAAATATTCACCCTACGAATTAGTGTTCGGGAAACCTTGTAACGTACCAAACAATCTTGTCAGCAGAGTAGAACCACTGTATGTATATAATAATTATCCCTTAGAACTAAAATATAGACTGCAAAGAGCACATTTGGATGCCAGGGACAATTTGATACAGTGCAAAAATATAAGGAAATTAAAATATGACTGTAAATCTAATGTTGTCGATTTTAAGATAGGAGAATTAGTATTGCTTAAGAATGAATGTTACAGTAAATTGAATGATTTGTATTTAGGGCCGTATAAAATAAAAGATATCCAATGATCAAATTTAAAATTAAGTAAAGATGGTAAAGATTACTTAGTACATAAGAATAGAGTTAAGTTATTTTACAAATAGTGTTCTCTTTCAGGGGGAGGAAACCCCTACCTTTTCAGGGGAGGTGTGATAGGCAGACACTCATATGGGCACGTCTGTGCATATTGAGTGATCAGCACATCGATTAGATCTTGCGCCTCCACTTGATAAGGGATTTCCTCTCCTAAACACGTATTGGAATTATATATATAGCGTAAGAAACTTAGACATAAGGGGAGAGATTGTACGTACGTCCTACAACATTAAACACGTGGAAACCAAGAGTCCGAGTTTCTTCACCAACCCCCCATCCCGGCGCTCTGCCTACTTCATGGCGGTTTATAGTTGCTATTATTGACATACGCCGGTCGGTGACCGTAACACGGTCACTGAGATTATCCGCGGACGGACGGACGGACGGGCAGACATGGCGAAACTATAAGGGTTCCTAGTTGACTACGGAACCCTAAAAAGGAAGATGAGTGACGTTCATAGTAAACAAAACTGAAATGTGGTCTAGCACCTACACACTTGTAAAATGCTACACGCCGCTATAATGTATGTGCATCATGGGCAAAAGAGATAAACCTATATAGTTAACACGGGTATGCAAGGGATACCTCCATATTTTGCGCATTGCACAAAGTGTGACTGAGATACTGCCACACGACTAATTCAATATAGGTCCCGGAACCTATATTTGATGGCACACAATCGAGCGACTGGTACCATATCTCCCTTTTTGTATAAATGGCCTGTGGAAAGTTATTTTAAGAAATGTCTAATAAACGAGAAAATTCACTTACTTTTATATTCAAAGTCCCTTCTGCTGTTCAACGCAGTAGTCTCTGCCGGGAGTAAAGATGCACATTTTCTTCGTATGCTTGTATCCGCCGCCACTTAACACCTATGATCAAGAAAAAACTTGATTTTGACTTATTTTTTGTATTAAAATATAATTAAATTACATATAATTTGATCGACTATATTTATCTAGCGTGTAGTTTGTGTGTTAAGAGAAGTGTCGTGATTTATATGGGAACTAATTAATTCTAAGACTCGTCTCTTCTTCAGGCTGAGGTAGTAGGTACAGTAGATTGCAAATCGAATGAAATTCTACTAAATGACATGCTCGATAAATATCCTCCTGCTCGATAAATATCCTCCTGCTCGATAAATAGTCTCCTTTTGCCGGTCCAATAATTATACATTTATAAAACCAAAAAAGACAACTTTCAAATATAGTTTAACACAACGGAACAACAGTTTTAAAGATAGGTAGTCTGATAGATAAATTTATTATTCAAAAACGTATAAATTAATTATATCCATACTAACATTATAAATGGGAAAGTGTACGTGTGTGTTTGTTTGTCCGTATTTCACGGCAAAACGGGGCGACGAATTGACGTGATTTTTTAAGTGGAGATAGTTGAAGGGATGGAGAGTGACATAGGCTACTTTTTGTCTCTTTCTAACCCCCCACTTCCCTAAAATGGGGGGGTGGAAGTTTGTATAGAACATTCCCGGGGGGCAATCAGGAAATGGGGGCCGTGTTATCCCGAATTTAACGCGAGCGAAGCCGCGGGCAAAAGCTAGTATGTTATAATTAAAAGGATTAATCGCGTATTTGTACTAATTTTGTATTTAATTGTTATGTTATTAATTAGTTAATTAAGAGAGGTATGGGCACTGCGAATGACATCTCGCTAAGTGTGGTAGGGCACGTTCAGCGAATGTCATCTCGCTTAAATCTGGAGCAGAGCCCGACTGGGGAAGTTCCTCCACCTTACAGAAAACCACAGCCAAATAGCACTAGACCCTACTCATAGTGTTGTGTTCCTGCTGGTGAGTAAGGTTGCCAAAGAGCTCAACGAGGACCCAGTGACCCAGGACCCTGAGGGGCCCTTCTTGTTCCTTTAGCCATCAACACAGTGAATCCTCCTTTTTGTAAAGGGTCGGCGCATGTGACTCCTTTGGAGTTGCAGGCGTCCATAGGTTACGGTAGCTTCTTACCATCAGGCGGGCCGTATGCTTGTTTGCCACCGTCGTGGTATAAAAATAAAACAAAATCAAAATTTCCCAACGTTTCGAGCTCTTTATACCGCCCGTGGTCACGGGATAGACAGATGGATATTATTATGTCTATTTTAAAAATTAGTACGATTAATCCTTTCAATTATAACACACGGCAATTTAACGGCCTTCTAGCCCAGCCCAGGACACTGACTACGAAGCAAAAGTCCCGGGTTCCAATCCTGGTCGGGGCATTTATTTGTGTGATTATCACAGATATTTGTACCTGAGTTATGGATGATTTCTATGTATTTAAGTATTTATCTATATCTATCTATTATATATATCGTCGTCTAGTACCCACAAAACCAGCCTTATTGAGCTTACTGTGGGACAGTCGGTTTGTGTAAGATTGTCCTATAATATTTATTTACATACTAGTTAGAATGAATTATCATCGCGGCAACAGAAGACAAAATTAGGTATACATATTTATTGAGTACTTAACAAAATAATTCTTATACAATACTATATTAAACTAATTAAAGAAATAAAAACTAAAGAAACCTACCTAACTTAAACTATAGTCCCTAAAGCAAAATTGCAAATATCCCCAATCCCGCTGCCACCTGGTAGGGTGCCCATAAGGCTGGCTACGTTACCTCGCTGAATGGCGATTCCAATACGCTGAGCGAGGAACGAGCCAGCCCTACGGTCCCCGTGGAGCGGGTGAGCATATATGACAGCTTGTGGAAAAGCTTTAGGGCTTCCGGTCCCCAGGGTCCCAAAGTCTCTACGGCAAACGCCGCAAATACGTATCCATTGCCCAAGAACATAGATTAAGTTATACATTTTCATGCGAAACTGTTTCCACAGTTTCTCTGCAGGTGGGATAGTTTACTAATAGATCTACAAAAAGGAAGGAAAACTGATTTGTATAGGTAAAAGATAAATAAAAAATAAAATATTCTTACGTTTTTTGAAGCTGCTTTTAGTTTTGCTTCCTTGATAAGTTCCTAAAGGAGAATATAAAATTGTAAAAATAAATAAATATGTAATATTTAGAAATTAAGGAAAATGGATCCATTTTAACGGCCTCCTAGCCCAGTCGGTAGTGACCCTGCCTACGAAGCAGGAGGTCCCGGGTTCGAATCCTGGTCAGGGCATTTATTTGTGTGTTTATCACAGATATTTGTTCCTGAGTTATGGATGTTTTCTATGTATTTAAGTACTTATCCATATTTATCTATTATATATATCGTCGTCTAGTACCCATAACACAAGCCTTATTGAGCTTACTGTGGGCCTAGGTCGATTTGTGTAAGATTGTCCTATAATATTTATTTATTTATTATCTACTCGTACTAAGATCGAGAATTGCGACTACAGGATACGTACAGTCGCCATCAAATATATCGGAGCGGCCAGGGTATTCAAAAATATCTGAACATGCACTTTATCGCCTTGAGAATACAGCCGTTATTACGATATTTGTGAACCCCTTGGCAGCTCCGATATATATGAGCGCGACTGTACCAATCGCCGCTCGTCCGACCCGGGGCAGTGTTTTTTTTTCTTTTTCCCTTGTTTTAAGTATTGGGTAGGTATCATTCGCATACGTTTCTACTCAGAAAATCAATTAGATCTTATCCAAATTTTGAATATGAGATTTAAAATAGGAGGTGATTAATCCTAAAGTTATGAGGAACTCATATTAAGAATATGAGAGATAATAGTAGCAACAATTTTGTATTTTAACAAAACCTTAATCTAACCCAATTAATTTTATTTAAAAAAGTGTAATATTTATATCGCCGAGTTAGAAGCTATGAACCAGACTGTCGAATAATATGATCGATAGAGAGAATAAATTTCAAGACGCGGAAATGGAGCAAATATAAAAGTAAAATTTTAAAAAACCCCCCGACAAAAAAAATAAACTCTAAAAATTAACAAATAATATTTTAAACCTATTATAATTATTATCGTCACATATATGAGGGTAGGAAGTCATTTATTAAAGAAATAGCTAATAATAATGTATATAAAATAATAGTAAAAATTCACATCTCTGCAATGCACGGTCAGGCAGGTGACAGTTTAGTTAGAGCTGGGAATGCCTGCTCCGAACCCCAATAGTTTCGCTGCAGGTTTGAATTTGTGACGTGTGCCTCGTATGCACATACTGGTGGCTCGAATTATAGTAATGCATATCCTTGTTCTAAGCCAACCAAGTATCGTACTCAGCGATTTATTCCAGCGGTCCGCGAGGGCTTCGCCTATGTGTTTGACAAAGGAGGTCATCTGTGGTGCGAATACGCCATCGACGGAAGTCACGAGAGGGGTGAAGGTAGCGTGTTTCGCTTCGCAGGCAGCGGAGTAGTTTCTTTGTTTTTCAGTCTCAGCAGATTTTAGGACAGAAGTGACATGGCGTGTAATGTAAGAGGGAGCGTCAATGTCTACGACACGGATATCAAAAAGAGCCTCTCTCTGAGCATTCCATACGCCACGGCAAGATAAGTTGCCGCGTAATCCAAGGTCACCTTCTGTGATTATGGGTTCTATTGTGACGTTGCTCCATGCTTGGTGACATAGTTCAGCAAATAGATCACGAACTTCGTTGTGTCGTCTTGAAATTAGCCCCCCAGTCTTGCAGCAGAGAGCATGGTCGATATTAAATTGGCTGTTGCCACATCCATCACATGAGGGTGGCATTGAGTTTGGGGTTCTGTGATAGCGTATTGCCAGGGCGTCTCTGAATTCTTGAGGGGACAAGTCGAGGTTATCTTTCTTCGTTGGTATAGTAGATAGCCAGGTGGAAGACTTTGTTTTCATTTTCAATGCGATTGATCTTTCTATAGCTCTTCTTTTGTTAGGGGGTAATTTGGCCAATATGGTGTCTAAAAGTTCGTTATCGCGAGCTTCTTTCATTGTTCGGCTTTCTTTGCGTGCGTCAATCAGGGATTTATTGTGTTGGGCTAGGTCTACATGTTGTGTCCCGATCAAAGCTGATGAGAGGATTGAACAGCCTTTTTTAGAGGTTTTGTAGCTCAAATTATTCTCGGTGAATGGATTGGATATTGCCAAGCCACCTTTATGTACGGGTAGGGAAAACAGAGCGGCTTCGTCGGCAGTGATGTCGCTACCCATCATAGTTGGCATGAAATTAGCCCGTAGTGCAAGTGTCAGTGGTTCAAAAAGTTCGTTAGAATCAGCGATTACACGTTGTAGGAATGACCATTTGAATTGGGCAGCTTTGGTAAGTGCTGCGTAAGCTGCTTGGGGGGAGTCCTTACAGACATGTGTTAGTTTCTCGATTATTGAAATAAATTGCTTCACTTTATTTCTTATAAAGTCTTCTTTTCCCTTGCCTATGTAACTACCAAGGAAGGGTGAACCTGTGGCGATGGTAATGTTAGTTCCTTTAAAAATCTGCTGTGCTTTATTTTTGTCTGTTTCAGATACAATAAGGATTGTCTTCTTAGGTTGAGGGAGGTATCCATATGCCGGTTCTATGTTGCAGATCTGTTCCCACCATTTACGAAGGCTATTGAAGTTTCCCTGGACCGATGAGTCATCAGCGTACCATGTCTGGAGTGTATTCTGTTCTTTTTTTAGTTTATTGATTATGGGTAATGTTGCAAGAGCATATAGTGGCATAGCGAGTGGATCGCCTTGGGTAACGCCTTCTTTGCTATACATTATTGTGTCTGAGTTTCGAATAACAAGCTCGGCATGGCCGTTATATGTGTTGTACAGGAAATGGGCACAATGTGGCCAATATATTCGGGCCTGCCACAAAGCAAGCTGCCTATTTACACTGTTGAATGCGTTGTTAGCATCAACGAGGAGCATTCCCCATTCTGAGCTTGGGTGACTTTTGTCTTCAAAAGTGTCATTCATTGCATATATGGCTCCTTCGATACCAGAGTTGAGGCCACTGCAAAGTTGCCATTGTCCACATGTTTCGGTGACATCAGATCCTGTTGCCAAGATCATACATTTAGGGAGGATTCTTCTAAGGCATTCCCCGATTCCAATGGGTCTCACGCCTGGGCATTTATCCAGAGCTACCAGACGGCTCAACATAAGGGATTGTATTTGTGTCCAAGGTACGTGTTCGTTATTCAATTTCATAGTAAGTTGGGCTATGGCATTTCTTAGGTGCAGGCTCGCATCGCCGAAACGTAAGAAAAAGTCCTTCCAATTTTCGGACGTTGAGCCAGTTGGACCCCCACCACCATGTAGTTTTCTTGCAACTTGCTCGACGTGGTTACTAGTTATGTCGACATCTAATAATGGTGGCATTTCGGGGAAATCCTCGGGCAGGGCAAATAAGTCAGGGTTGGGGTTTGCGGGAGGTGGATGTTTTTCTCTTAGTACGTCGCTGACGGTTTTACCGGTATAATCGATTTCGTCGTTACTATTCAGGACTTTGCTTGTATCTTTGGTTAATAGCCAGCTTAGGGCCTCGCGGACTTTGCCACGTTGAATTAGTCTTGTGAATGTTTGTGTTGTTTCGTCGTTATTGTGGTATTTTCGACTATATGTATTTTGAAGAGTTTTGTCAGATTTTATCGATTCTGAGATTAAAATATCAAACTGCTCATCGGCCCACAGTTTGAGGCGGCGGTCAAGTAATCTGCTGATATCTTTGGCCTGTTTAATGTTTTTGTCCCTTTGTAGCAATACGGCAGTGTAAATTAGTAATCGTTCTGAGGGATAACTTAGCTTGGTTAGGTGTTCTATTTCATCGGCAAGTGTATGAACGAATTTTCTTCTTGCTGTGCCAAAAGGGAGATCGTAAAGTTTTCCATGAAGTGAGCATATGTCGTTCCATCTTTTTTGCCATATACCTGTCTTCGATCCTGTGTTGTTAAGGAGGGCGGCCCATATGCTTCTTCTATTGGTGATGCAAAAGGCGAGTGTTGAGTGGAGGCTTGTTGATGCGAAGAGGACTGCTCACCATGGGCGGCACGTATGTGACGTTGCAGGCCGTTTCTTTTAAAGGTTTTGGAACAGGTCGGACAGGTTTCTTGATTGCTTGTATTGACTGCGGTCGTATTCATTTCGTCAAAACACAATTTTGTTGGGGGCTTTCAACATGTTGTCATTAGGTATGAATGTTGATATTTTTGTTTTACGGTAATTTCGAATGGAGTAAACACTTTCACTATATATTTAGATATTCTGGTGTATTTTAAGAGTGTTTTTGTGTTGTATATTGCAGAGATGTGAATTATTTCGAAGAAATGTATTTGGATTTTCAAAACAGAGGGTGACAGTGGCATGTGTCGTCACATATATTATGTAAGTTCAAATATTTTTATTTTCCAAACGTCGTCGCGTCGGGAGACCGCTAAGTGAGAAAAATAGGTGTAGTATTTGTCCAACAACAGCTACCTGATTTTTCTCACTTGGCAGTCCCCCGACGCGACGACGCTTGGAAAATAAAAATATTTGAACCTACATATGTGACGCTAATTATTATATGTAATAGGTGTAAAATATTATTTGTTAGTTTTTAGAGTTAATTTTTTGTGTCGGGGGGTTTTAAAATTTTTAATTTTACTTTTATTTTGTCCTTTTTAAAGTAGGTATTACCTACATCTTGAGAGACAGAGTTGACCTTACCATATTTTTAACTATCAAATTCATTGAAGTAACACGGTACCAAATTTCGAATCGATCGGACATAAGGAAGTAAGTCAGACCCCTCTCAACTAGAAAAGAGCTGATGATCTTCAAACGGCTGAACAGATTTTCATAAAACATGACTAAGAACACTCGGGATAATATTATCTATAACACAAAAAAAAAAACAACACGAAAATCGGTTCATCCGTTTGGGAGCTAAGATACCCCAGACATATACACAGACAGACACGTTAAACTTATAACACCCCTCTCTTTTTGCGTCGGGGGTTAAAATACTATAGCGTGTAACATTTCTTACCTGGCTCGCTACGAATGACAGCTATAAAAAGTAAGTTAATTAAATAGGTTAGGTGTTTTTGTATAAAACATTACATGTACAAAAATGCCAGTCTCGCAACGCAGTTCTCCTAATACAAAAAGTATGGAGATCTAATGTAAAACCAGCCGGTGTCCATTGAATCCAACCCCACTGGATTTTACTAACATGTCATTGTGGCCCTTTAAATATTAGATGTCTGGATTTTTATAATAAATAGAATGACCTGGAGATTCGTGAAAATGCTAGTTTTTGCCAAATGAAGGTTCTCAAAAATAAACGATATTGACGATATGCTAAATTTCGTCAATACAACCTTTATATTAGGTAGATATATATATATGTACCCACTCGTAGTCTAAGTTCATTTTTGAATCTATTAAATAATCATTAGGTACAAACCATCTAGAATAAAAACATTTTTTTAGAAAGATGACTTATTTAAATTGCTTATCTAAAATAAATTCCAACATTTGACAAAATTAGATTAGTTTAGAACCCGAAAAAATTTAAGATAAGAAGAAGAATTGTTATTATAAATGCTGAGAAATAGGGAATTACCGGCCGAACCGGAACCGGAAATATAACCGAAAAATCAATTCTAGCCTATAAGTTTTAACGGCCTCCTAGCCTAGTCGGTATAATGACCCTGCCTACGAAGCAGGAGGTCCCGGGTTCAAATTCTGGTCAGGGCATTTATTTGTGTGTTTATCACAGATATTTGTTCCTAAGTTATGGATGTTTTCTATGTATTTAAGTATTTATCCATATTTATCTATTATATATATCGTCAAGCCTTATTGAGAATACTGTGGCCTAGGTCGATTTGTGTAAGATTGTACTGTAATATTTATTTATTTATTTTTAAGTTGCTGCTTCGTGCTTAAGGTAATTTACTGGCCTACAATGTACTTAGTATACGGAAATACACTCCAGGCTAGTCCAGCCGCCTTTACCCTTCATGCGGTCTGACATTTAAGACCAAAGATAAAAAGGGATAAAAAAAAACCGGCCAAGAGCGTGTCGGGCCACGCTCAGTGTAGGGTTCCGTAGTTTTCCGTCCATCACAGTAAGCGTCCCCACTTAAGAGTTAATAACACCGCCATGTAGGATATGATATGAGAGTTCCACGTACAGCGACATCTATCGGCAAATTAAGTAAACTATTGCGCGCGAGCTTAAAGTATGGAAGATGATTTTTATGGAATAATTCTTTATTGCGTGAACCGATTTTCACCGTTTTTACTTTATTTGAAAGCACGTCTATTCATTGTAATTTTGTAGAAATTACAGGTACAATAAACACCTGCTTATACGGTTAAATTACAAACTTAGTTCAGAAATTATTTTGTAATTTTTTTTCAAAAACTATTCATCCTATCAAGTTCAAAATAATTTTCCTAGAAAGTTTTTATAAAGTTCTACTTTTGAGATTTTTTTCATATTTTTAAAACTTATGGTTCAAAAGTTAGAGGGGGGGACGGGGGGGACGCATATTTTTTTACTTCTGGAGCGATTATTTCCGAAAATATTTACATTATCGAAAAATGATTTTAGCAAACCCCTATTCATTTTTAAATACCTATCCAACAATATATCACACGTTAGGGTTGAAATGAAAAAAAAAATCACTCCCCACTTTACGTATCGGGGAGGTACCCTAATAAATAAAAAAAATCCACTTTTTATTTTACCACTTTGTCGGCGTGATTGATATACATATAAGTACCAAATTTCAGCTTTCTAGTGCTAACGGTCACTGAGATTATCCGCGGACGGACGGACGGACGGACGGGCAGACATGGCGAAACTATAAGGGTTCCTAGTTGACTACGGAACCCTAAAAAGGGCGCGACTAATATTGATACTTCTGTTATGCATTCTTGAGGAAATATATTGTTCAATCTCTTTTCGATAGCAAAACGATATAGATATGATACCTGGGGGCTTAGCCAAAATGACAATCGTTTGTAGAAAACGAATCGAAACGCTATCCGTCTCTCTATTGGACTAATATGGAAGAGTGAGCGTGAGCGTGTGGTGTTTCGTTTCGTTTTCTGCAAGCGATTGTCATCTTGGCTATGCCCCCTGCAGTTTTTGCCCGATTAACGAATAGGAACTTTATTCTTTTTTTTTAATTTAGGAAACAAACAATCACATCTAAATGTATATTAGCTTAAGATATTATTTACTGTATTTATTTTTTATTGTATAGATATAATGTACCTGTATAGCCTCAGCCTTTTTCTTACTTGGAACCTGAAATTATAAGCAAAATATGCAAATCCGGTTTTAATGTAGGTAGGTATATTTCGTAACTACTACGCAAATGAAATACGTAGTTATAATGGAAACAAAAGAACAATTACTTATAAAAAAAAAAGTAAACAAAAAGTAAGATCTTACAAAATTATAAACAATTTTTTAATACAATTGCTCAAAAAGTATAGTTTATGTAGCTGCAAATCGTGCGTAAAGTTTGATTTTATGCACTAGTGCTAAAAGTAATCTGATTTACATATCGTGCGTAAAGTTTGATTTTACGCACGATTTGCAGATCAGAATTTTAAATAAATGACCCACCTAAACTACGCGCGATTGGGCATAAAAGAGTATTATGCGAGACCCAATAGTATTACTTGAACAACGCACAATTGAATGAAGCTGCCTTTCGTACACTGACAGAATATAAATGTAATTTTATTTCATTGTAGTTTTTTCGCAATTGTATTAAAAAACGTTGTTCGACACACGTGCGGAAGTGTCATTTTCACTCGTCCCGAGTCTTGACGCTCGCTTCTCGGCTCGGGTCAAGTAAGCTCGGCACTCGTGCAAAATGACATACTTCTCGCACTTGTATCGAAAACTATTATGTTAGGGGTTATAATTTCTGCAACTTTTCATAACAAATTTAACCATAAACGCAACAGTAAACTTTACTTACCGACATTGCTGACTTTTTCACCGAGCCAGACAACTGAAAAAAAGAAATATATTATGTAAGACAACAGTTTTTGTTAATTTAAAAAATAACTTTTTTTCAACCTTGTTCAGTCACGTCTGAAAATATGGATACATTCAATGTGACAAAAATATGTAGCCACGACTCTATTACCAATAATCCAATCATTGGGGAATCATTTCCATACATTGCCTTACAAAAGGTGGAGTAGAAAATATTTTTATGGTTATTGGTACTTAAATTGGTAATTAAAATACTAGATTTGAGACCTTGAGGGGGGGGGGGGGGGGGTGCGCGGCCGCCATCTTGGTTTAAAGGTGCCAAAAGTCCGTTTTTGAACCTTGGCGCTTAAACGGTTATCAGTATGCCTAAACTGTCTATGAAACGTATGAAGAAGATAAAATTGTCTACAATATTTTCATACACAATACATCTGTAAGTCTTACAGATATAAAGATACAGGGGGTGAAAAAGTGTATATTTTCTTATATCATAAGAATTTTATTTATTAGCTTCAAAGTTTTGTGCTTCGAGATAAGGAAATGAAGTCTGTACCACAGTTTTGTCATCGTCTAATGATTCTTTTAAAAGATATTCAAAAGTTGAATTCACCCCTAGAGCGCTTATAGAGGGGTGTAAGTAGTAAGTCTCACACACAAAATCAATGTTCTATAACTCATCATAAAATACTACTAGGCGTTGTCAGGTATCGCTATCGATTAATTCGGGTATAATGAATTTAAATTTGACAAAAAACATATATGCTTTCATACAAAAAAAAATGTTTTTTAAAGAAAGTGCTTGAAAATATTTTTATCTTTTTAAACTTCATATAACTGTCATGTTATTATTAAAATATCGTATAGGCTTTAGCATTATTTCCAAAATGCTTGAACAGTTCACTTTATGACAAAAATGTCTATAGACTACCAATAACCATTAAAACATTTTCTACTCCACCTTTTGTAAGGCAAATGCTCCAATGATTGCGCTAAACTCTTGGATATATTTTTTTGTTACATTTAATGTATCCATATTTTCAGACGTGACTGTACTAACTTTAATAAAGAGAAGGTTTGTTAAACATAATTTAGTCTTAAAATTAAAATTTTTTTTTGGGACGTTATGATGTTACATAAACACATATTTACCGCTTTTTTGGATGCAATCTAAAAAGGAAGTTTTAATTAAATTGCGTTTTCAACCGACTTCAAGATTTCGAAGGAGGAGGTTATCAATTTGTCTTTTTAACCGACTTCATTTGCTATTTTTTTATTTTTTTTATGTATGTTCACCGATTATTCGAAGACGGCTGGACCGATGTGGAAAATTCTTTTTTTTTGTTTGAAAGAGTATACTTCACAGTTGGTCGCATTGTCATCAGGTCAGGATCTGTCGAAAATCGAGGGAACTCTTCAACTATTATAGGCACACCTATAGTGGTTTGAGTATTTTTTACAGCAGTTCGAGCATTTGCTTTTGGAAAGGTGGAGGCTAAGTGAAGTCGGTTCTTTTTTTGTTTAAATTTATTTCATGTGTTTAAAGGAGATCGTCAATTCTGGGCCACCTGATATAAACCGTATACAGTTTGTACTGCAATGTAAAATAAATACTCATTTTATTACTAAAGTAGACAAAATATTGCTTAAAAATGAAACGGGAATTAGAAATACTAAATAAATAAACATTATGTTGATTTTTCCGCGATTAAAATACAGCAAGACAAGTCGTTAACGTCCTTATGGCATTGACATAAAGTTTAACTTCACCCTGGCCTGAAACGGGATTGTTTTTTGGTTTGACACTGTCAATGTTTACCGTTACATAATCTGCGTTTCGATACTGTTCGGTAAGTTAGAACATTGTAATATTAAAATAGTATCTAAGCCTACGCGTACGGAATAAATTAGAAATCGACTGTATTAAAACGCCGAAAGATTGAAAATGCGTATTTTTGATCGGAGTTTGAATATTAAATGTGGGTTTCATAATGGCATAATATCATGCTCCTTCGATAACGAAACGCATCTTTTTTCAATTTTGTAATGTCAGATACTAGTGCTATCGCACTTAACGGTGGTAAACCTTATCCCTTCGCAATAGGTGTTAGGAATGTTCAATTAATAGTATCAACGATGGTTTGACAGCCGTGTTTGTTTACCGAAATACAGGAACTATAAATACGATCAAAATATGACTTTTTATTATTTCATCGTGATTCCCGTTTTGTTTTCAAGTCCGCTTTTGTACATTATCTTTAAAAAATTGGTACTTTTTTTACATTAATATATAAATCATAGGCAAGCACGCTTTCAAATATTGTCCTTGTCAGATTCAAGTTTGAAATGCATGATTTTTCAGTTTTCCCATTAGATTTCGCAATATTTTTACCACCATCCTGATCTAGAAATTATGACGATTCTTTAAAGGTAAGAACCATTCCTAAACGGTTCTAAATAATCTGGGCCAGATCACCTAACAAAAATTGACGATCTCCTTTTGGCATGTTATATATAATGCTTAGAAAAAATTGAAAAGTAGAAAAATCCACTGCCTCAGGCGAGACTCGAACTCGCGACTCTGGGATACATGCCCATCGCTCTGACCAACTGAGCTACTGAGACGCACCTGATGGCTGCGAATTTCTCCACTATATCCCATATGCGTCTTAGGGGGACGCCTAGCGACATCTGCCGAAGAAGTCTTACACTTCTCAACCGGCCATCGGAGTCCCAAGTTGTATTGAGAATTCACCGATAACAATGCACTACCCCATTCTACAATTAATTTTGTATTAAGCAGAACGTCTGCTAACGATACCACAATGCTTAGAAAAAATTGAAAAGTAGAAAAATCCACTGCCTCAGGCGAGACTCGAACTCGCGACTCTGGGATACATGCCCATCGCTCTGACCAACTGAGCTACTGAGACGCACCTGATGGCTGCGAATTTCTCCACTATATCCCATATGCGTCTTAGGGGGACGCCTAGCGACATCTGCCGAAGAAGTCTTACACTTCTCAACCGGCCATCGGAGTCCCAAGTTGTATTGAGAATTCACCGATAACAATGCACTACCCCATTCTACAATTAATTTTGTATTAAGCAGAACGTCTGCTAACGATACCACAATGCTTAGAAAAAATTGAAAAGTAGAAAAATCCACTGCCTCAGGCGAGACTCGAACTCGCGACTCTGGGATACATGCCCATCGCTCTGACCAACTGAGCTACTGAGACGCACCTGATGGCTGCGAATTTCTCCACTATATCCCATATGCGTCTTAGGGGGACGCCTAGCGACATCTGCCGAAGAAGTCTTACACTTCTCAACCGGCCATCGGAGTCCCAAGTTTTTTCTAAGCATTGTGGTATCGTTAGCAGACGTTCTGCTTAATACAAAATTAATTATGTTATATATATATATATATATATATATATATATATATATCTATATATATATATAGTATTATATGCGTGTCGTATACATAACGTACACACACTACACAACATTTAATCAATTTATTTTAGCATTAGTAAATAATATTATTGCAAAACCTTAAATAAATGTTTATATTATACATATTATTACTAACCTGACTAAGTTTCGTGTGAAAGTAATTAAAAACATTATCTTGTTTATCAACATCGACCTGAAAACAAATAAATTGAATAGTTAATGTTTCTAATTGATACAATTTTATTTAAATTATTTACAATAAGATTCCGTATTATGTTTTTTTTCTTATTGCATAAGAGGAAATTTGTCAATTTAACTTGCTATCGGTACGAAAAAATAACAGTAATTTCAAAATCCCACTGTCATTACATGACATGTTGTTGTGTGCGTGACCTCAACTAACGTGACAATACCTATACATATCTACTCCTACAGTCGCCATTAAATATATCGGAGCGGCCAAGGTACTCAAAACTATCTGAACATGCACTTTATCGCCTTGACAATACGTATTTGTCAGATATTTGTGACTATCTTGGCCGCTCCGATATGTCTTATGGCGACTGTACGAGTAGATATGTATAGTTATCACCACGTTAATTGAGATCACGCACATAACAACATGTCATGTAATGACAGCGGGATTTTGAAATTACTGTTCTGTTTTCGTACCGATACCAAGTTCAACAGTGAACTGCAAGATTGACACTAAGTTGACAAAATTCCTTTTAGGCTGTCAGTATATGTATGTGGGTAGATCCAAAGGTAGGGTAGGTTGAAGCGGCATGCACTAAAATAATAAATCAGTCTATAATCAACTGTGGTGGTTTCATTACACTTCCCAGTACTTTACATGGCGCAGTCGGTAGGATTCTGCCCGACATCATTTAATACTTTTTTAAGGATAGTATATCTTATTTATATAAAACCCATCTCTTGTCTTATATAATTTTATGTTTGCAATGATATTTAAGATAAAGGTTCGATATTATTATACTGTTTGTTCTGCCTTATTTTCTAAAATATATCGTGCTTTTAATTACATTTACATTTACATTCACTTCACTCATTCATTTCATTCATTCACTCTTTTTACAATCAGTTCCTAATGTAGCTGTGTGCGTAATCATCTAATCATTCAACTCATCTTTCGTGGCGATACCTATAGTTGGTAGGTATACTTCTACGATACAGTCACCAGAATCAATTGAACGGATAAAGACACTTGAACAAGAGCGCGCTAAGGTCATTTGTGACACATTTTCGTAAAAGGTACCATTGGTGGCCGGCGCTGCGCTTTTGTTGCTGTTAATGTTAGTAAAAAAATTGAATCTTCAAACTAAACATTTCAACTTGTTTTCCACTAAATTAAATAGTACTTAAATTTGAATACCCACTTTATTGAACTGAAATGATTAAAAAAAATATAATTTAAGCTGTGATGTAAATGAAATTATACAGTAGGTACACAGTGATGTGCCGTGGGAATAATATTAATAAATATTCCTTAAAACAGTGGCAATGTTCTCGGGAATAATTTAAATATTCCCGGTTTAAAGATGTGTTTTTCTTTGTTCAAGGAAGTATTGCGAATATGACAATCTATAAAAGAGCATAGTCGGACTTATATTTCTAATTATGTATAAAATATGACAATGAGGGTTTCCGCGATTGAGATTTTCACTAGATGGCAGCACCGTGACGACAGGTCTTTTTGGCAGTAGCTGTCAAAATCTACCAATCAAAAAATACATGGTTAAACATGATTGGTGGATTGTGACAGCTAGACCTGTCGCCACGGTGCTGCCATCTAGTGAA
The DNA here is from genome assembly GCA_947086415.1 of Pammene aurita. Classification (NCBI taxonomy): domain Eukaryota; kingdom Metazoa; phylum Arthropoda; class Insecta; order Lepidoptera; family Tortricidae; genus Pammene; species Pammene aurita. The sequence continues at coordinate 6,446,014 of OX352314.1, read as the reverse complement.
AAACTCGATCGCGGAAACCCTCATTGGAAGGTGGGTGGGCGTGTGCGTTATACAGGGTGTTTGGTAACCGGATGCAAAGCCGAAAGTAGGAGATAGTCTAGGTCATGTAGAACATTTTTAGCCATACTTGTCTTAGACAAATGTTATTAGTTTTTTTTAAATTTAAATTTTAAGATTTGTCGGAGAAAACTGCAAAACTTCAGACTAAATCGATAATTAGTACTTTTTTTACTGCAGGTAGATTTTTTTTTGTTTTATTTCTTATTGTGCAATGTCTATCAAACACTAGAAAAGTGATTTCAAACATCTGTGTCTAAAGAAAACAAGTTGACAGCGATTTAAAATTTTAGTTACATGAAAATGTAAACGATTTAAGAGATTTCAAAGTACGATAAAAAAAAACTAAAATAGCCACGAATTTTCAAACCATTTTAAAATCATGCTTGGCTTTTACCCTTTTATTTAAGCTATCAAACACGACTGTAGCTACTGTATCCTTGAAAATAAGCCACCTAAACCAACTGGGTAGCTAAAATGTTTCACTCTACTTGTGATACTTGTGGTAGTTGTGGTGACGAATCTCATTATGATTTTACAATAAAACATTGGTTCTGAATACTAAGTTGGCGTTGACTTGACATTTGACTTGTTTTAAAAGGGTTAAGTGTACTGGACAAAACTACCACATGCAATTTTAACAAACAAAGGCTTGCGGCGGTGAGAGACAAAAGAGACTGATAGCGGCAGGCGGTGAGCGGCGTTAAACAAAGATGATCGGTTTTGTGCTTTATTGACAAAGATAAACTGATTATCTACATGAGTATTTGTGCAAAAACTAGTAATTTAGTCTAGTTACAACTTCAGTTGCGATTAGACGTTCATTGTGGTTTAATTTCCCGCTCTCATCTCAATTTACCGTGTCAAGTTGTAGCTGCCGTAGGCGCTCCTTCACGTGTAATTACGACTTCTTCATTGTAAACATGGAGTTTACGAACGAAGAATACGCCGACATTATCTACATGTACTGCAAAGCTGACAGTAATGGAGCGATGGCCCGACGGATGTACCAAGAGCGTTTTCCAAACCGGAGATTGCCTAATGTGAGAGTGTTTTACAATTCATTCCGAAGGCTACGTGAGAATGGTATTGCTGTGCAACATGGAGGGAATCCAGGACGTAATCGCCCTGAAGTGGAGGAAGACGTTCTACAGGCATTTGCAGAGGATCCGAATACGAGCATCAGAGTGGTAGCTCGTAATCTGAACTTGTCCACATGGAAAGTATGGGCCACAATGAATCGTGAGGGAAAATATCCTTTTCGCGGCATAGGAGTTCAAGGTTTGGACGAAGGAGATCCTGCACGCCGAGTGGACTTCTGCCGATTTTTACTCAATGCGGATATCGAAGACCGACGTTTTTTGCGAAGCATTCTTTGGACCGATGAATCGAAATTTTCCCGGGAGGGGATCACAAATTTCCATAACCTACACCAATGGGCTGACAAAAACAACAATCCACATTGGAAAAAGCAAGTGTCCTTCCAAAGAAGGTTTTCCGTCAATGTGTGGGCTGGAATCATCGGCAGAGTCCTTATTGGGCCACATTTTTTGCCAAATAATTTAAATGGGGCAAATTATTTGGAATTTTTACAAAACGATTTGCCCAGGCTTATTGACGAAGACCAGCTGCCCGGTGCAGTGACATTTCAACACGACGGTTGTCCCGCCCATTACTCTCTGGCTGTAAGGGAGCATCTGGATAACTGTTTCCCGGACGGTTGGATCGGCAGAGGCGGACGAATCCCTTGGCCCGCTCGGTCACCTGATTTGACACCATTGGATTTTTTCGTTTGGGGCCGAGCTAAGGAGCTAGTCTACACACAAGAGGTCATTAATACCGTAGAAGAGCTGAGGGAGAGGATAGAAGCGGCGTTCGAAAGGATGAGGGAAGAAATGATATTCGGAACAACCACCACAGAAGTAAGAAGACGGGCTCGTGCTTGTATTCGAAACGGCGGGTCACATTTTGAAAACGAGCGATGATGTGTAATTTTAATGTGTTGATCGTAAAAATAAATCTTTTATGCTTTTGTTTTAATTTACCCTAAACATTCCCTCTTATTAGTACAGGTAGCCTATTTTCAAAGATAAAATGGCTTGAGACATGATTGTCTTATCGCCCGCCGCCTGCCGCTATCAGTCCCTTTTGTCTCTCACCGCCGCAAGCCTTTGTTTGTTAAAATTGCATGTGGTAGTTTTGTCCAGTACACTTAACCCTTTTAAAACAAGTCAAATGTCAAGTCAACGCCAACTTAGTATTCAGAACCAATGTTTTATTGTAAAATCATAATGAGATTCGTCACCACAACTACCACAAGTATCACAAGTAGAGTGAAACATTTTAGCTACCCAGTTGGTTTAGGTGGCTTATTTTCAAGGATACAGTAGCTACAGTCGTGTTTGATAGCTTAAATAAAAGGGTAAAAGCCAAGCATGTTTTTAAAATGGTTTGAAAATTCGTGGCTATTTTAGTTTTTTTTTTCGTACTTTGAAATCACTTAAATCGTTTACATTTTCATGTAACTAAAATTTTAAATCGCTGTCAACTTGTTTTCTTTAGACACAGATGTTTGAAATCACTTTTCTAGTGTTTGATAGACATTGCACAATACGAAATAAAACAAAAAAAAATCTACCTGCAGTAAAAAAAGTACTAATTATCGATTTAGTCTGAAGTTTTGCAGTTTTCTCCGACAAATTTTTAAATTTAAATTAAAAAAAAACTAATAACATTTGTCTAAGACAAGTATGGCTAAAAATGTTCTACATGACCTAGGCTATCTCCTACTTTCGGCTTTGCATCCGGTTACCAAACACCCTGTATATGTTTTATATCACAATCACTGCAGGCATTGTGACTGTGTATTACGAAAATAAACAATTTTGATTTTTTTTTATTTTGATTTTTGATTATATATTTATATATATATACCTATGTATGTATTATTATATTTATATATGTGTATTTGTATAATCTATACCAATACGTTACGTATTTATTAACACTACCTATAGTATCTAGGTTTAGTAACTTCTCCGTAGTTTTGCCGTCATGTACAAGTAATGTACAAATCTTTGTCTACCATGTCTGACCGATTTCTCTCAGTTGCAAGGTTAGCTGGAAGAGATCCCTTAAAGGGATAAGTTCGCCTTTGTACACACTCACTATATTTTTGTTGGTCATGTATTTGTTTTGTGCAATAAAGTGTTTTACTACTACTGCTACTATCACTATACGAGGGTTAGGGCAATCTCCACAGCAAAAATATCAAATACTTAATCGAAGTATCCTACGTGTCGAAATACCATCATTAACTATGTCCGGATTGCGAGAAAGCGCTTTTCTGCACTGTATATGGTACAGTCGCCATTAAATATATCGGAGCGGCCAGGGTACTCAAAAATATCTGAACATGCACCTTATCGCCTTCACAATAGAGGCGTTGTTCAGATATTTGTGACCACCTTGGCCGCTCCGATATATCTGATGGCGACTGTACAGCTTAATAATTTCTAAACGGTTGGCAAAGCGCATGTAACACCCCTGCTGTAGCACCCGGCCATATGCTATGGTAATAATTTTCTACCAAGTGGTCCGTATGTTTGTTTGTCATCATTTTACTATTTAAATAAATAAGGATTGTTTGTTTTCGCAGGTTAATATCGGATAGCACTTTAGCTATAAATATAACGTACCTGTGGTCCATTCACGACTGTGTCTGGAGAGCCCTAAAATTAAGAAAAAAGTAACATTAAGGCACTGGTCCCACCGGCGGCGAGTAAGCTAGTAAAGTTAAGTGGGTAGCATTACATCGCGGGCCTTGCATTACATCGCGGGTCGATCGTCACTCTATACCTCGACAAGCTGCAATGTAATGCTACTCGCTTAACTTTACTCGCTTACTCGCTCTTGGTGGGACCAGTGCCTAATGCTATACTCTTTTGCTCAAAGTAATTTTTGGAGGGTAAAATGGAAAAGGAAAGATTATGATAAATTTTAGTTTTAATTGGGAGTAAAAATGATTAAATTTTAAACCAGTTTCTCAAACGACGACATTTTACAGTCTGGGTAAAAAAAAGTGGCTTAGTTGCTAGAGTATCAAAAAAGATTGAACACGTGTCTGGGTAAAAATATGACTATGATTAGACCGTTAGTTGAAGTTATTTTTCCATTTGTCAATCAAAAAAAAATGAGGCTCGTCGAAGTTTAGGAGTGAAGGAACTTTAAGGGTATACTTTCATAATTTTTGAAGTGAATACTTCTTTAGCGGCGTTGTGCACTTTTTGTGATGGGGAAAAAATGTTAAACTCGCGACAGGTCACGTGACCGACAGATTCGTCAAATTGAAAATTCGTAAGATGGGCACGTGACCTGATCGAATAAATAATTGTAATAGTTCTGAAGTGTTACATTTTTTATGTGATATAAATTGTCATGTTTGTGTACGATAGCGCATTAAATGAATATTGTATTTTATCACACAAATGATAGTACTTCTATACTGATAATTAAAGCAATTCGTGCAAAATTATTCCCTAACCATTCCAAAATATCAAAAATGCACAACGATAATATTCAAGTTTTCACTCCTGCTGGCATCCCGTTGTTTTTTTTGTTTAATTTTTATTTCTAATCGTCTTAAATTAAATTTTCTGACAAGCCTATTCTGGTACTAGTCTCAATATGTATACTATTTCCTTTTAATACAACGTTTAATGCAACGTTATTTTTTGATATACATTTACCGGTGCGCTAGGATTTTGGTCCTGAAAAAAAACACTGTATTTAAAACTGGACTACAGGGTAACCTAAGATTCCTGTTATACAGTCGCCATAAAATGTCTGAACGGCCAAGGTACTCAAAAATATCTCAACATGCACTTTATCGCCTTGACAATAGTCATAGTCATTTATTTATAATATTTAAAATATTACATATTTTAGAGGCGTTGTTCAGATATTTGTGACCAACTTGGCCGCTCCGATATATTTGATGGCGACTGTACAATAGGACCTAACAGTGGGACGTTATATCTGGACTAGAATTCCATAATGACGGATGAGAACATCGGACCCAAAATGACCTTTTAACATAGGGTGATTGTGCTAGTTTTCGTCCATTCTTGTCAGTTTTCCGTCCATACTTATTTATATGTTTATCTTCAAGTTTTTCCCAAAATAAAGGCTAAAAATTAAAAAAAATCTACTAACGAATAAACTATAAATACAAACTATATTGATCTTAAAAAGTTTTTCCCATTTATTTGCAGCAGTTTAATCAAGTGGACGGTAAACTGGACCTGGACGGGAAACTAGCACAATTACCCTATAATCATTAGCGTATTCTCTATCGAGCTGATTCTGGTTTTTTTAACATATTTAGTTTCTGGGAAACAGAAAGTACGTAACATCGGTAAGTATCATAGACAAAAGGATTAGAATATTATCTAGATTTCCGCGAGGCATAAAGCATATCCGCAAACATACTTGTATCCGTCATTTCCCATCGATTTTATTGATTTTTCCACTGATTTATATTCATATTTGACAATAAACGGCATGTTAAAATTCGTAAATGTGTTTTATTTAATACGACTGTAACTAAGTTGTTATTTCGATTATAATAAAATGAATGTTTTCCTTTTGTCAATAAAAAATACAAAGATCTGGCGCGTCAGAAAGTTCGGGAGAGGCTCGTCGTCGTTGCATCTATTCAACTTATTACAAAATTCAACATCCCTATTGACGTTTAAACTATACATTCTAATCGGACACGTCTATTCTGTTATGTAGTAGTTAGGGAATGCAACCAGTTTGTATTTTGTATGAAAAATTACCGGTTAACCGGTTAAAAACCGGTTTATCTCATAACTAAATAATTTAAGGAAATACTTCACATTTTGAGACTGGTCTACTATTCTCGATATTTGAATTATTTAACAATAAAAAATAAATATAGTTTAGTCCTCTTAGTCTCTGGTGAGATTGTAGCTTTCTTTGTGTATTCTTTCCGTCTGTACAAAGGGAAATGTTCTGAAGAAGTTTTTGGACTAGTGCCACCGTCACGTTTCTATCATAGCAACTCTCGCCAAAGGAACAAAGTGCTGCCTCATTCCCTAGACACATGGTACACCAAAAAACAAACGGGCATCTCGCTCGATCTTCCCTAGAACATGCGGAATGTGGAATGAGCTGTTTCCTGAGGTGTTTCCATTGCGTTTTGACATGGGGTTCTTCAAGAAGCTGGGCTGGGGCTCTCAAGGTCGACACGCATAAGCGGCTCCCTTGATGTTGCTTATTCATGAGCGACGTTGACCGCTTCCCATATGGCGGGTCTGCTCGTGTGCAACTAATTTCATAAAAAAAACTTACGTCACTTTTTTGCTGTTTTACCTGTATGTCGTCCTTAAAACGCTTCATTTAAAATCGACTATAGGGCAAACCTAGGATTTTTTGCCCTCGTGCACAATAGGACCTAAGAATGGGGCGGTATAATATTGACACTAATTCCATATTGTTGGATGTCAATATCCGGCCAAAATGACACTTTAACGGATTAATTATTAGCGTATTCTCTATTTTAAAATCGGATTCTGGCGTTTCTATCATTTTAGTTTTTGAAATGCAGAAAGATGGATATGAAGATGTTAGGTATAGACAGATCATTATTAACTTTAAACATTTACAGGATATTGTACCACACACAATTACCCAATGAACTGATCAACGCTTCAGCCATATTTAACGTTGATCACTTTGATCAGAGACATATAATATCAAACTTATTATACAAATATTAAAGCAGTTTTAATGATGACGTTAGCAAATGGTTTGGTGCAACCGGCACTTATAGCAGAGCTTGAAATTGAATAAAATTGTGCGCATCAAGAAAAAGTTGTGATTTTGACCATGGAAAAAGTGCTCCACGATGAATATTTTTAGTTTTGGAGGTCCTTAAAGTTTTTGGCCTTCACTCCCGTGCATTATGTTAGTACTCTTGGTTAAAGCAATGACGCGTAGTTTCAGTGACCGCGAGGCAATCGGATGGCTCGCGGTATTTAAGCTCCGGAAGTGATGAGGAACCGCCCTGTGCAACCCAAACTGACCCAACTTGGACTGGAGCGGAAATACGGGGTGTAAAAAAAAATATCGCGAGGCAACCGATTGAAACAGCGGTTGCCTGAAAGAATGTTACCCTGGTTATACAACAAAATTTTAATGCCATTAGAATTGTACGAGAGCGAAGAAAAAAAAATGTCAGGCAGCCGCTTGAAAATTCTTCATCACATAGAGACACCGGAAACAAATTGCCATCTGCTCAGGCCGGGCAGTTATCGAACCATCAGAGTTGGAAGCCGGACGCAAGGTGAATTTTTCGATCGGTGGAGGAGGACTTAGGAAAAACGTACTTAGAATCATTGAAAACGGAAGGCATTTGTTTTATGACTTTTGTGTGGTGTGGAAAACGACATGCCCAAATGCCATCCCTCTCCTATGAAATTTCATCCCTCTGTGGTATTATTTAGCTTACCAAGTACTAAAAAAATACATACATTTCACCAAGCCTACATAAGCCGAATTCTGCTACTGGATGAGGTAGGGTTGCCTATTCTTGATCTATAAGTAACAAATACACGATGATTCAGGAGATATGAGCAGGATTGTTCCTGCTAGCCTCCCTGGTTCCTGTAGGGTTGTACCCTACACACTTGGTTAACGACAAAAAACTATTCTCAAGACACAACCGCCATGTTTTAGTCTCAAGCTGTGTCCCCACCAGAGAGTATTAGTACTCGAGTATTCTAATTGTAGAGTGACCAATTGACCATAAGTGTCGTAAATAATTAAAAAAATATTTTAGCGCTAATCACACTAATACCTACTGGCATTAAACAATAGCTTGCTATTAACTGAATCCGTAGTGTTAATCCTGCTCACGTCCACTGACTCAATCTGTATTTATAACCAAATAAAAGCCAAATACATTAATTGTCAGTCATAAAGTACCTAATTATAATACCTGTTACATACATGATCATGATTTCCACCATTTTCACCATCTCCACCATGTCCGCCATCTCCCCCGTTTCCACCATTTCCGCCGTTGCCACCAGGTTCGCCGTTGCCACCATTTCCGCCGTTGCCACCATTTCCGCCGTTGCCACCATTTCCATTGTGGTTTGGATTAAACTGAATACCAAATATACAAAGTGTAACATGCCGGTGATCCGTTTAAGGACATAATTGGTATCCTGTTCTAATTACGAAAAACAAAAAAATATAATTTACGCGAAAAAAAAAATTTTTTTTTTTCCCGTCCAAAAAATTTTTCTCCTATTTTTTCTTTGTCGCAATCCAATACCAATTATGCCCTTAAATGGATCACCAGTATTTTTGTTACATCCTGTATTTATTTCCTCAATAACTCGATCAAGGGTTCTTCGCTGTCTAAAAACTGAAAGCAAATTTGATTTCGCTGCGAGAGTGAGAGAGAGTTTAGAAATTGGCTCGAGTAGGTATGAATTTGTAAACAATATTTGGTTTAAAACTGAAATTAACAAATTGCAGCTAATTTATTAAATCAGGCGTTTCTTTGCGGAATTCTATAATTAACAACAAATTCCGCGGTACAGTCACCGGCAATGGTATCTTCCTACACGAAGGCCGGAAAAATATGTGACACGCTCTTATTTGTAGGGCCATTAGAGCATGTCACATATTTTTGCGGCCTTCGAGTAGGAAGATAACGTGCTGGTCGATTAGTGGCAACCCGTTTATTTTTGCATGCATTAACTTTCCCACCCTGCCTTCCCATAAATACGCAAGTAAATATAACAAACCACCACCAATTCGACCAATACCAAAATTCGACACGTGTTTCGCCTCTCTACGCGGCATCTTCAGGATGCAGATGCAGATGCTGTCGGTCTGCAGGTTAAGAATCCCTGACATTTTTTTTAGAATGATTATTAATAAAAAATATTTTACTTACGCCACCGCCGCCACCGTTGTTATTATCGTTGTTGTTATATGGCTAAAAAATATATAAAGTAAAATGGATTAATATTTACTTGTGAAATACATTACAACAGAGTCCGGGAAAACAGGGATTACCGGCTCTCGCCATTCCCGACCGCTGCCGGTACAAAGGCGCTCATATTCGAACGGCTAACTAGAGCCCTGTTAGATCCATACGTCTTACTTGATGTGAGTAAGTGAGAAAAAGTGACCCCCCAGAAGTGGACCCCCATCCCCGTTTATTTTTACTTGTATATATAGCTACGTATCTTCTTAAATAAACCCACAAATCTCTTGTTATTCTATAGTTATAGAATATGGATAGTAAATTACGTACGTAATCGCCGCCACCATTGTTGTTGTTGTTTGGCTAAAATATAATTATTTTTGTATAAAAGGAGTGGATAATAACTGCACTAGAAATACTAGTAGGTACATCACACTTTAGAAACTTTGAAAAAAGATATAAAGTAAAATGGATTAATATTTAGTTGTCAAGTAAGTTATTTAGTTTCGTGTTCAGCAGAGTTTGGGAAAACAGAGATTACCGACTCTCGCCATTAGCGCCCGCTGCCGGTACAAAGGCACCCATATCGTTTGGCTAACTAGAACTGAGTTGGATCCACACTCGTACGTCTTACTTAGTAAAGTAAGTGAGGGAAAACAGAAGTGGGCATAGAAACGAGAACGCTATCAATGTGTAGCTGCTCAATTTTATGTGCGGATTCGCGGTTACTCGCCTCTGTAAAGATAAGCTTGAATTGACCATGCCATATCTGTACCAGAAAACACTAGTAGCAATGCCTCGGACAGTATGGGACAGTTTATAACGCCCTTAGAACAACATTCTTAGGTTTGGTTTTAACGTTTTTGTTCTTGACTCGGTCTTTGAGTTAGGTTTAGTTTTTGCTTATTTTTATAGCTACGAATCTTTTTAAATAGACCCTCAAATCTGTTGTTATTATTTCGTTAGGGAAAGAATATTAATTAATAAAAAAATACGTACGCCACCGCCACCACCGTTGTTGTTGTTGTTGTTTGGCTAAAATATAAATATTTTTTTGTATAAAGGGAGTGGATAAAAACTGCACTAGAAATACTAGTAGGTACATCACACTTTAGAAACTTAAAAAAAATATATTAAGTAAAATATTACAAGTGCCGGAACTCCAGCCATATTAGAACCCACAGGCCTGGCTAGAGATGACGGTAAGCGGCCTGATGGCATGACCCTCATTCCCTGGGAGCTGGGACGACCCCTGGTATGGGATGCCACGTGCGTGGATACCCTTGCGCCGTCCCATCTTCCAGGAACCTCGTCTAAGGCTGGAGCGGCTGCCGAAGCGGCTGAGCGCGGTTTGGCGGCGCAAATATGCAGCAACCGACTCTAGCTGCATGTTTGTGCCCTTTGGGGTGGAGACCCTGGGACCCTGGGGACCCGGAGCTCATATACTTTTTAAACAACTTAGCAAACGCCTCAAAGATACTACGGGTGACCAGAGGGCTGGCTCTTTCCTTGCCCAGCGCATAGGAATCGCTATTCAGCGTGGCAACTCGCCAGCCTTCTGGGCACCCTTCCGTCAAGCTCAGAGCTTGAGCCTGTTTTTTACTTATAAATATGTACATATTTTATGATTAGTTTAGAATTATTTCATGTTTAGATTAGTTTTAATTTATTTTTAAGTAGTTTTTAATTTTGTGTAATTACAGTTTAATAAATAAATATATATATACATATAAAAAAAAATGGATTAATACTTAGTTGTCAAGTAAGTTGTTTAGTTTAGTGTACAGCAGAGTCTGGGAAAACAGAGATTACCGGCGCTCGCCATTAGCACTCGCTGCCGGTACAAAGGCACCCATATCGTTTGGCTAACTAGAACTGAGTTGGATCCATACTCGTACGTCTTACTTGAGTATGTGAGGGTAAACAGAAGTGGGGATAGAGACGAGAACGCTATCAATGTGTAGCTGCTCAAATTTATGTGCGGGTTCGCGGTTACTCGCCTCTGTAAGGATTAGCTTGAATTGACCATGCCATATCTGTACCAGAAAGCACTAGTAGCAATGCCTCGGACAGTATGGGACAGTTTAGAACGCCCTTAGACCAACATTCTTAGGTTTGGTCTTAACGTTCTTGTTCATGACTAGGTCTTTGAGTTAGGTTTAGGTTTTACTTATTTTTATAGCTACGTATCTTTATAAATAGACCCTCAAATCTGTTGTTTTTATTTAGTTATGGAAAGAATATTAATAAATAAAAAAATACGTACGCCACCGCCACCGCCGTTGTTGTTGTTGTTTGGCTAAAATATACATATTTTTTTGTATAAAGGGAGTGGATAAAAACTGCACTAGAAATACTAGTAGGTACATCACACTTTAGAAACTTTAAAAAAATATATAAAGTAAAATGGATTAATATTAAGTTGTCAATTAAGTTGTTTAGTTTAGTGTACAGCGAAGTCCGGGAAAACAGAGATTACAGGCACTCGCCATTAGCGCCCGCTGCCGGTACAAAGGCACCCATATCGTTTGGCTAACTAGAACTCAGTTGGATCCATACTCGTACGTCTTACTTAGTAAAGTAAGTGAGGGAGAACAGAAGTGGGGATAGAGACGAGAACGCTATCAATGTGTAGCTGCTCAAATTTATGTGCAGGTTCGCGGTTACTCGTCCTTCTGTAAGGATTAGCTTGAATTGACCATGCCATATCTGTACCAGAAAGCTAGTAGCAATGCCTCGGACAGTATGGGACAGTTTAGAACGCCCTTAGACCAACATCCTTAGGTTTGGTCTTAACGTTCTTGTTCTTGACTAGGTCTTTGAGTTAGGTTTAGGTTTTACTTATCTTTATAGTTACGTATATTTTTAAATATACCCTCAAATCTGTTGTTATTATTTAGTTATGGAAAGAATATTAATAAATAAAAAAATACATACGCCACCGCCACCACCGTTGTTGTTGTTGTTTGGCTAAAATATAAATATTGTTTCGTATAAAGGAGTGGATAAAAACTACACTAGAAATACTAGTAGGTACATCACACTTTAGAAACTAAAAAAAAATATGTAAAGTAAAATGGATTAATATTTAGTTGTCAATTAAGTTGTTTAGTTTAGAGTACAGCAAAGTCCGGGAAAACAAAGATTACCGACACTCGCCACTGGCGCCCGCTGCCGGTACAAAGGCACCCATATCGTTTGGCTAACTAGAACTCAGTTGGATCCATACTCGTACTTACCTCTTACTTAGTAAAGGAAGTGAGGAAAAACAGAAGTGGGGATAGAGACGAGAACGCTATCAATGTGTAGCTGCTCAAATTTATGTGCGGGTTCGCGGTTACTCGCCTCTGTAAGGATTAGCTTGAGTTGACCAATGACATGTCTGTACCAGGAAGCACTAGTAGCAATGCCTCGGACAGTATGGGACAGTTTAGAACGCTCTTAGACCAACATTATTAGGTTTAGTCTTAACGTTCTTTTTCTTGTTTTTGACTCGGTCTTAGAGTTAGGTTTAGTTTTTACTTATTTATATAGCTAAGTATCTTTTTAAATAAACCCTCAAACCTGGGGCCGATTGCATAACAATTTGTAACTAATAATATTAGTGGAAGTCTCTTTCCTATCCCATTTATTAGAAAGAGGCTTCTTAGTTACAACTGTTACAAGATGTTATGCAATCGGCCCCTATTGTTATTCTTTAGTTATAGAGCGATAATTAATTAAAAAAAATTACGTACTCCTCCGCCGCCACCGTTGTTGTTGTTGTTGTTGTAGTGGTTGTTTGGCTAAAATATATATATATTTTTTTATTCTGACGTTTGATCTTAACGTTCTTATTCTTGACGGATTCTTTGAGTTATGTTTATTGTTTAATTGTTTATTTATAGCTATGTATCTTTTTAAATTAACCCTTAAACCTGGGGCCGATTGCATAGCAATTTGTAACTTATAATATTAGCGGAAATCTCCTTTCTATCCAATTAGTAGAAAGAGGCTTTCGCTAATAATATTAGTTACAACTGTTACAAGTTGTTAAGCAATCGGCCCCTGTTGTTATTCTTTAGTTATAGTACGATGATTAACTTAAAAAAATTACGTACTCCACCGCCGCCACCGTTGTTGTTGTTGTAGTAGTTGTTTTGCTAAAATATATATTTATTTTTTATTCTGACGTTAAATCTTAACGTTCTTGTTCTTGACTCATTCTTTGAGTTATGTTTATGTTTTACTTGTTTATGTAAAAGCATGTAGCTATGTCTATGTATCTTTTTAAATGAACCCTCAAAGCTGTTGTTATTCTTTAGTAATAAAACGATTATTTAAAAAAAATACGTACGCCACCGCCTCCACCGTTGTTGTAGTCGTAGTTTGGCTAAAAAAAAAATTTACATACAGTAAATAGGTTAATATTTTTGTGATTTTTATTTAATTTAATCGTATGGCGTATTATTAAAGATGCAAAAATCAAGTATCTCTGGAACAAACACTACAACCTAGCGTATTAGGTCATAATCTTTATTTGTTATATGTTTGTTTTCGTATGTATGCAATTTTCTATAATACATCTTATAGTCATGTACTATAAACTTTATCCTTTAATTCCATATCTATCTACTCGCGCGTTATTCTACTCATTTTTCCGTTTTGTTTTCCTCTCACTTTGTGCATGTCTACTTTTTATGCAAAATATCTTACGTCAAATTTCTTTTTTTAAACAACGTTAGACTCCTTAAAGGCCAGGACAGAATAACAGCGTTGCAAATTGTGGGGTCAACTCGCAATTTCGCAACATTATGCTGAGTCTGAGCCTTTTCTTTATCGCGCACATTGCTGAACACATTGTGAACTTCTGTAGTTACCTATACTCGACTAGTGTTTACCTTTAGGTATGCATTTTTCAATCTCTGTTTTTTATGTTCTGTAGTGTGTGCTTTATTGAATAAATTTATATCTATCTATATATCTATCTATCTATACTTATACATAAACATTTCAAAACTAAAAAGAGATTTTATCATAAGTCCACATTCAGGGTCCCGAGCCACGAGATTATGTCAGGTGTTAAATTGAATAGATCTCCCGGGGGGCCAGAGTATGAATATAGAGGGCATCGTTGTAAATGTGCTCCATGGTTTAGTTTAGTTTAGTTTTTTATTATCTCTTCAATACAATTTTCATACATATAATCATCCATATTGCAATAAAACCGGATAAATGGCATGTATTTAGTGTTTTTGTAATGTCGACGTTTCGAGCCCTTTGCAGCGCTCGTGGTCACGGGATAGATGAATAAATATTTATTGGTATAAAAAAATATTGCAATTTGGTTAAATGCAAGAAAAAAAAAATGGCAAAAAGGTATATTAAAGTAAATAATACTTGTTTTATTGTTATTTTCTCGAAAGTGCTATAAAAAGATTATTCCGTGTGCTCGTGACTCATAACGTAATGACATCCTTTAAGCATTTGCATCAAGTATACTATTTCATACATGCCAATTATATCCACCATTGTTTGAACCGTCATTCTGAAAACAATGAAAATATTTTTATTATTTATTATGCTCTGAACTTAATGCGTCCAGGTCGTCCCGCCATCTTTTTTTCGGTCTGCCTCTACCCCGGCGGCCGTCGATGGTGTCTCGTGGGTCCCACTCTGTAGCCATTCTGGCCCACCGTTCCGAGTGCATACGGCAGATATGCCCAGCCCAATTCCACTTTAGCTTAGTGGTCCGAAAAGGAGATGGCGGGACTACCTGGACGCATTCTTTACGGAATGGCGGGGAAGCACTATGAGCACGACTGAATGGAGGAGAAGAGGGAAGGCCTTTGCCCAGCAGTGGGACACTAATACAGGCTAATAAAAAAAAAACATGCTCTGATATTTCAAATGTGATATCAACCAGATCATTTGCTTGATTTAATAACGCTAACTTAAATTAATCACCATCACCATCACCGCCGGCACCGGAGGCCTAGGTCACTTGTTCCTTTGTATATCATATCTATATAAGTTTATAATTTATACAGTAGTCTGTCTACTTAAAATAAACAAATCAAAATATTATTTAAAATAATTTGATTTCTTCTTCAGTTGTACACTAACTTTAATAGTTTAGTTTAGAATGAGCCCTAATTTTAAAAGTGATGTTTATTTTGTAAGTATAAATGCCTACCTCATAACTAGCATAATATGGAAATTGTCAATACCCTAACAGGGCGCCATTTGATACCATCTAATAATATTGTTACAACTGAATTGTACCATGGTTTGCAATAAACGTTTATCTTATCTTATCTTATCTTACCTATTATTAAGTAAACTACCTACCTTATTGTAAGGGCATATTCTTGGCTGAAAATTAACAAATAAGTCTTATTAATATTACTTTCATGAAACATAAGTCCAGAAATCATGTGATCGTTCAGAGGGGGGTGGGGGTCAGAAAAATATCACTAATGATCACAATGGGGGGGGGGGGGTCAGAGAAGATATCACGTGTATTTTTTTCAAAGCGGGAAAGCTAAAAACAACAATTTTACTCAAAAATGTAATTAGATCAAATAATCCGCTCTATTTTTTAATATAAAATAGTGATAAGCAGGTTTTTACGATGCCTGTTTTTCAGAGATAGCATCTTGTGAACATATACGCAATACAGTAGAAACGACATTAGACTTTCAGCGTCTAAGGGTACCCGCAACCTAATTATCACGTGATCTTGTGGCAGGGGCGGGGGGGGGGGGGGGGTACGTTAAAATCACCAAGGTTAGGCAAAATTCGGACAAATATGATCACATGATTTCTGGACAACCCCTAAGTAGTAGTCTGAACCGACATCTGGATATACAAAACTAATAGGGGGAAATAACATTACGTGCCAGCGCCATCTAGCGTTACTATGGTACGCTACTCGCTACGAGATGGCGCTGCAGCGCAATGTCATTTGTAAGGGGAATTTCCCCCTTAGTAGCTCGATGGAAATACATACATACACACTTGTGGTCTAGCCAAGTGACAATCACTTATCGATAATCCAATCGAGACGTAAATAAATAAATATTATAGGACAATCTTACACCAATCAACCTAGTCCCACAGCAAGGATGATTAAGACATGGATTGACAAAATCGCGTTCCCTTATTTCAGGCTAAAGCACTAGCGTCATCTATCGGTCACCACAAACACTAAATTCCGTTAAGCCCATTGGTTGACTAGTAGAGAATGTCTTATGGCATTAAGTCCGCCATTTGTACCATCTTATTTTGTGCAATTAAGATTAAATAAATAAATTCTAGTTTCTAATATTTTGTTCGGCGATTAAGGCTGACAGAATAACTCGACTCCAGACAGATGGCGCTGTAGCACTCAGTACCGAAAACGGACGTATAGCCTGAAGGTTCGAAGAACGCGATTTTGTATAGGCATTGTCCATCCATGTCTTAATCATTCTTGTCCCACAGTAAGCTCAATAAGGCTTGTGTTGTGAGTACTAGGAGACGATATATATAATAGATAGATATAGATAAATACTTAAATACATAGAAAACATCCATAACTCAGGAACAAATAGCCGTGATGAACACACAAATAAATGCCCTGACCAGGATTCGAACCCGGGACCTCCTGCTTCATAGGCAGGGTCACCGACCAGGCTAGGAGGCCGTTAATAATGTATGGAAATGATTACGTGACTTTTCATTCGCATCTGTTACGCCAGAAATACGCTTGTAAGTTTTGATTACGTAGGCAGGAACGTGGCTATAGACTAGTCATTAAAATGAAGATGAATATCACTCTCCGATCTCATTCTAGCAAATAGCTTCGTCCTTACTTATGTGTAAGCAACTTACAATACAAGTGTAAATCTGGACTTAGTCCAGCACATTATTTATTTTTCGACTGACGCTTACGTTGATGATATTTAAGCGGTAGTGAAGTTGTGATTTTGGCTGTATGTAAATGTTTGTTTGTTGCCTTCCAATTTAATGTTGCAATACAACTTTAAAACACTCGGTCATAACCGATGAGCTAAAAGCATACGCAAGAAAGTCAATTCAACATGATGACTTTTTTTAGGATTCACGAATGACATAATTTTTCGTGAATAAAGTGATAATGATGCACTTAGAGAATCCAACCAACCGGAGCGGCCATGTCTGTCATTTTCTATACGACAAAAGTCTGCCAATTTTTGCAGGGGAGGGGAACGTCAAATGGATGGCTATTCGTACGTAACGTACAAATAGCCACGTCAGTCCATACAATAAATATGGACACTGGTCATATGTTTTCGGCAGAGGGGAACGCCTATCAATGGCCGCTCCGGTTGGTTGAATTCTCTAAAAAATGAACGATAACAATGCTTATGTCAGGCTTTCCATAAGACAACTGCTGCCTTCATTCAGCTGCTATGATAGAGACCGAACGTGGCCACAAATGCTACAATAATATCACATTTTGAACAATGGGGTAGGTTAGCTATAATTATTTCGGTTGACTAATTTAACGTAATTTTGTGTGTATGTCGATTTTTCTTACCGCGTTCGTATCAGGTGGACCCGATGCCTCTGGAGATTCGTTACTTTCATATGAACCTGATGTATCCTAATGAAAAAATATTACTATGTCATTAAACGACAAAAAAAAGATCTCTGTCAATTAATAATGTTAGCAAATAAAAAACTAGTTTTGTTACCGGATACCACTGTAATATTAAATAAATCAATTAAAATAATGAAAAGAAAAGGAGCACATAAGAAATATCAGTATCGCTGATAGCTACGTTATGAGGAGTTGAAAAACGTCTCTGCTGTACATGCTACTTAACTGTACGCATACACTATAGGTAGTATAAAGAGTGACACTAAACTCGGCGTAAGAATGCTTGTTAAGGTACAATGTTTGTTTTTTAAATAAAATTTATTAACACTAAAGTAGGGACAGGAAATAAATAAATAACAAAGTTTTGCAAATCATTTACACGAACAACTCGCTGCCTGCCGTTCCCGGTGTAAAGGTGCCCATAATGCTTGCTCCTCACGCTGGATCACTATGGACAGCCTTTGCACCAAGAAGTTTTGCTGAAGTTCAACTCGAGTACAAAATAAAAAAAAATGTAGTATAAGTATATTATAAGTTACAGGTACAAGAAATACCTACCTCGAAGAAAAGACACTGTAAATAATATTCAGTAAAAAATAATAGGAATATTTAACCATCAATAAAATATTATTCTTAGAAAATTTTACATTACACGTAATTATTATACAAGGTGTAACAAAAATGCTAGTGATCCGTTTAAGTGCATACTTGGTATCGTATTATAATTATAAAAAACTAAGAAAAAATAAAAATGGTTTTGCATGGAGGGTCGACCGGCTGGGTTGACGAGTCCCATAGTAAAAAAAAATTTTTTTTCCATCCAAATTTTTTTCTTCTGATTTTTCTTAGTCGCAATATGATATCAATTATGCCCTTAAACGGTTCACCAGTATTTCATACTCAAATATACTTCTGGTTGACAGTTACTGCAATCATGTTTGCAGTAGATTGCTGCCCGGTAAATTTTCAAACAATAGTTACGAGGTCATATTTAAATGCAACTTAAATAATATAATATAATATAACCATTTATTCCAATAAATATTACATTTCATAATATTTGATTTCATTTTTAAATAATTTGCATGCATGTAAATTCATTTGTTTAATTAAGTATATTTTTGTTCTATTTATTTATTGGGATGTCCATTTGTGGACATAGGCCTCCTCCATCATGTGCCACGCGTCTCTATCAGTGGCGAGTCTCGTCCAGGCGATGCCGGCCACGGCCACGATGTCGTCCCTCCAGCGTCGCCGCGGGCGACCGCGCGCCCTCTGTCCGACGTGCTACCAATGTAGCATTTGTTCGCTCCAGCGGCCGTCTTTTGTTCGCGCCGTGTGCCCGGCCCATCTCCATTTCAGGCGGCAAATGAGTTCGGCGGCATCCAGGATTTTTGTCTTCTCGCGGATGTCTGTGTTCTTTATCTTGTCTACTAATTTAATGCTAGCATGCTGCGTTCTGCGGTTCTTTGGAATACCTGTACTTTATGTATTAGTTCCTTAGTTATGGTCCAGGTTTGGCATCCGTAAATAAGAGTTGGAGTGATAACTGAGTCCATCGCTTTCTTTTTGAGTTTGTTGTCTAATTTTGATTTGAATATGTGTTTCAATGACCAGTAAGCGCTCCATGCTTTCTTTATACGTTTTTTAACCTCATCCAATTTATGTTTAGTGAACGATATAATCTGGCCTAGGTACAAGTATTCCTCAGCGTAGGCGATATTTTGCGACTGTATAGTTATGGATATTGGTAGACTATTCGACATTACACGAGTTTTATCCGGGTTCATTTGTAATCCGCATTCCTTGCTTTGACAGTCTAACGTTTGAAGCATGAATTGAAGTTCGGGATGGCTCTCTGTCATCAGGACGATGTCGTCGGCAAACCGTAAGTGATTTAGTAATTTTCCATTTATGTTGATGCCGCAATGGTTCCAGTTTAACCTTCGAAAAATATACTCTAACAGAGCAGTGAACAAATTTGGCGAGATCGGGTCCCCTTGTTTTACACCTCGTTTGACCTTGAACTTGTCTCCATTCCTTTCTAGCTTTACTACAGCATTGCTTTTCCTGTAGATTTCCTGCAATATATTTATATATTTGACATGGATGCCCTGCTCTTCCAAAGCTTTCCATAGCGTTTGATGTGAAATTGAGTCGAAAGCTTTGGAGTAGTCAACCAATGCTATGTAGAGCTTTTTACCGTACTCTCTGCTCTTTTCGATTATTTGCTGTAATGTGAAGATATGATCGGCTGTGGAGTAGTTCCGTCTAAAACCTGCTTGTTCGGTAGGCTGTTCGAATTCCAGTGTTGATTTTATCCTGTTCAGTTTAATATTGGTGAAAAGCTTGTATGTTGACTGCAAGAGGCTAATCGGGCGGTAGTTATTGATGTTCAACGGGTCGCCTTTTTTGTATAAAAGTGTGATTATTGAGGTTTCCCAGTCTTTCGGAATAGATTCTTCGCAGATGATTTTATTGAATAGTTCTGTCAGAATCGGCGTTAATGGTACCTGTAAAGCTCTGATGAGATCATTAGTTATTCCGTCTTGGCCTGGACTCTTCATTGTTTTTAGGCTGTTGATAGCGTAGCGTATTTCACTCTGCAGTAAAGGTGGTATTTCGTCTAAAGTTACTGTACGTGTTTTAGTCGCAGAATTCGATTGAGACTGGTAGAGATTTTGATAAAAATTTGTTGCAATATTTAGAATGTCCCTTCGATTTGTATGTTTTTGTCCAGTGTAGTTTGTTAGAGATGGTATCCAGAGTTTAAATTGCTTAAGCCTTTTGTTTGCTCTTTTTGCAGAACTTCTTTTCTCTAGTTCCTCCTTTGTAATGTTCATTCTATGACGCAACTTATTTTTTTAAATTTTATTTTTGATTTTTGGATAAAGAATTTTCAGTCTTTTTCTTTCTTCTTTAGTTCTAAGTGTCCTCTTGTCTTTTAATGTTGTTCGTTCTAAGATTAAGTTTTTAATGTCATCAGTTATTATAGGTTCCATTTGTTGAGTTTTTTGTGAGCTTGGTAGTTTTTTTACACATTTTTTTATTGTTTCTGTTAGATACGTATAAGTTTCTTGTACTGGAGCCTGATCGGGAGGTGAAAACTCTTCATTGAAAATATTTCTGAGGGACTCCTGCTCTATTGGTTTAAAGCCCTGGTTCTTATTATTATTAAACGTTTTTCTGGGTTTTTTACTGTGGGTTTTTAACGTGTAAGTCGCTCGCACCATTCGGTGGTCCGTTGGGTGAGTAGTACTTAGAACTTCTATGTTTTCAATATGTGTGACTCTATTTCTTTTGGTCATTATGAAATCTATTTCGTTAACAGTTTTTCCGTCTGGCGATTTCCACGTCCATTTCTGCTTGGGTTTCTTTTTAAAGTGGGTGTTGAGTATGTAGAGTTCTTGTTCCAAACAGAAATTAATTAAGGCTTTACCTCTTTCATTCTTTTTACCATATCCCCATGGACCAATGACTGCTGTGTCGTCCGGTGTAGAGTGTCCAATTTTGGCATTGAAGTCGCCCATTAAGATTACGTTAGAGCTCGTATTTTCTAAAGCGGAGCGTATATCGTTATAAAAGGACTCTATGTCTTCTTCAGAAGACTTTTCAGTTGGTGCGTATGTCTGAATTATGTTGATAGTTTTATTCTCAAAATGGAGGTCCAGTCTGGCAACCCTGTCAGATATTGGTTTAAAATTAGTTACATTTGGTTTTAACTCTCTTTTAACCATGAAACCCACTCCATTTCTTCCATTTGTCTTGCCTGTATGCATCATTATATATTCTTCATGTTCTAAGATGGCAGTGCCTTTAATTTTAATTTCTGACATTCCTAGTATGTCCCATTTTATATTTCTTAAAGAGTGTTCCAATTCTTCCTGTCGACCTGTACCGACTAATGATCTTACGTTGAGTGTGCTGATGTATAATTTTACCTCGATGGAGGGTTTCGGTCTAATACTCCCACGGCGACCACCCGTACTGGGAGATAGTAAAGGTTCTTGTATGTAATTTTGTTGTGTGGATAGAGATGGGGAGGCTGATGGTTGCTATTGATCTTTGTTGGGTGTGTTGTCGTGAAAGAAGCGTTTAATGTCGTACTTGTTCTTTTTTGAAGTTGGTAAATTGTAAGATCGTTCCGCATTCTCTGAGTTTTCTGGAGTTGGTGAGATAGCTTCCGGCGAGTTCGATAAAGTTCTTTTGTTGTTCGGTTTCTGAGAGTACATTTTATTGCTACGGGTACTAGGTAAAATTACCATTTTATCGTATTTTAATATGGCTAAGTTTCCTTTCTTTCTTTCTTTTTCTACTTTTTTCTGTAATTCTTTGCGTTTGTTTAATACCTCCAGAGGGAAGTCGTCACTAATATAGTAGCCGGTTCCTGCAAGAGCTTTTTTCTGTTTTAAGATGTCTATTTTCTTTTTTATAGTCGTAAAGGTGACGAGAACAGGCCTACGTCGTTCGGTTCTCTTGCCCAGTCTTCTTAAGTAGTCTATATTTTCGCTTTTGCACTGAACATTCATATTTGTGACGATTGTATCTAAGATCTGTTTTTCTAAATTTTCATAAGTTTGTTCATTTTCCTCTAAGCCGAAAAACAGCAGATTCCTCTTTCTGGACTCTCGCTCTAAGACTGAAATAATACGTTCTTGTTTTTCTACTTTCTCTTCTAAAGTCTTGTATTTTGACTCAATAATATGGAACTTATCGTTTATAGTTTCAGTAATTGTGTTTTTTATGCTTTCCTGCATTTCGTTTCTTTCTTTTTTCTGCTCAGCCATATCATCTTGAATTTCTTTCCTCCATTTTTTCTTACTTCTGTACTTGTAATCTCGGTTTTTTTAAATATTGCAGAGTCTCTTTTAAGTTTTTGATGTAAGCACCCTCTAGTGACGACAGGATGTACTTCGCTGTCCCTCTTAGTTTTCGAGGTTTACCTATACGCCAATAGATGGCATTTATCGTTGGATAATTTCAGTACCCTCTAGCGGCGAGTAGCTGTACTTTAATGTTCTGTATAGCTGCTATGAGTTTTGTTGAATATCCGATATTTAATGCGGTAGTTTTTTGGTTATGTTTGGGTGTTTGTCGCCTAATTCACTATAATTTAGAATAGTTTATTGTTAAGTTCTCGAGTTTTTATTGTCAATTGCACTTAATCACTTAGCACATAGACACTTTGTTTGTTTTCACTCCACAAATGTTCACTCGTGGCAGGTCCGTTATTCACAAATTTTGTGAAAAATCCGTTTATCTTGCTGTTTAAAGTCCAAGTGATATAATGTCTAGATAAAACACACTCTTGTTTCGCATTTTTGAGATTTTCAAGGCACGAGAAGACAGTTTACTATTTATTTAACACTTATAATTGCGGACACGATGTACACTCGTCGGCACACCAGCGCCAACTTAAATAAACCACATCATTAATGATTACACTAATAATTCCTGTGTCTGATTTAATCAATCGCTCGTATTGATAGTTTAGCTGTATCCACAGTTCACGTAGTTTAATCTTTCAGTCTAGCAGGGTGACAGAGTATGAAAAAGGCTTAAGATTTCAATACGGAATTACAGAAAGAAAATCTGTTTTAATTTTAAATGAAAAAAAAAACAGAAATAAACATGAGTACATATAGACAGACCAGACGGAGTAACTTTTTAGTAATTTAATATTTGTAGTGGTTGAAAAATACTTTACGCACCAGCTAAAAAAAGGTTAGGATAGGTATATTAGATTAGACGATAATTAATTAGTAATCATTCAGCATCAAAAAACTAATTCATTAAATAAATACAATTTTTATTAGTATAAGTATGAAAAACTGAATAATTTGTAATATAATTTTAATTAATTGGCTAAAAATGTAGGTAGTTATATCAGCTAATTTGTGTTGTGTAGGTAAAATTTAAATAATAGTGCATTTTCTCACTTGAACTCTAGGGTTTTTGCGGTTCCTTTCTCCAACCTGCAAACAATTGATAAAATATAAAAACAATGCTTTTCATAGTATTTTTTATTCGGTTAGGTGTGTTATTTAACTGTATTTAACTTTGAAAGAGCTAAACATTCAATGACAATGTATCAGTAGTAGGTAAGTACTGCACGTTTCGGTTTACTAATATCAATATCTTAACATAATATATCCGAACAAACTCAATAATTTTAGAAGGTAGTTACAACATAGTAATACTATTAATATAAATAGTCACTAACCTGGTTAATAACGTTTTGATAATAATTGTTTTCTTGATTATACGAATTTGGCTGAAAAATATTATTTATTCCATTATAAATAAAACAGTTAAATACAGGCGCCATCAGATATATCGGAGCGGTCAAGGTGGTTACAAATATCTGAACAACGCCTCTTTGTCAAGGCGATATGCAGGCGGTGCATGTCCAGATATTTCTGAGTACCACGGCCGTTCCAATATATTGGATGGCGACTGTACGATTACTAAATAAAATTCAGTACGTATTGGTATTAAATTAAGTGTAAAGATTAAGCGCGAATGGTTTAAATGTAAAATATTATTAATTTCTTTTAACGCATATATAAAATTCATCTCTAAAGCGGTTTTGTAAGTTTTATGTAGCTTATACAGAATGTAACAAAAATACTGGTAATACGTTGGTATCGTATGGCGACTAAGAAAATGTAGGAAAAAAAATTTTGAACGCGAAAAAAGGTTTTTTACGTCACATAGTTAAGCTCTGCAGAGAAACGAGGAAATGCCTAGGATTTGTTATCCGTCAGGCCAAAATACTATCAGATAAGCACGCCATCTGCATTTTGTTTAATGCATTTGTTCGCACTAGGTTGGAGTCCAATGCCGTAATTTGGAACCCGCATGAAAAACATTACACTCTAATGGTGGAAAAGGTGCAAAAGCCATTTGTATGATTTCTTTACAAAAAAATATATAGTTACTACCCCTATCTCTATCCAACTCTTGTTACTATTGGTATGGTAGACTACACTTCTCTTGAAACCCGGAGGAATTTGTACGTCGTTAAATACTTTTTCCGATTACTGCAAGGATCAGTGACCAATCCTTCACTTCTTAAACTAGTACCAATTCGGGTTCCACTGATAGTCAATATTATGGCGCTCCGCCCCCGCAGTCGCTGTGTATTCGCCGTCCCGTTGATAAGGACTGGTGCGCTTTCCTTTTCTCCCTTATACCACTCTCTATGGCTGCTTAACGGCATTTTAATAGACAACAGTGAGCTCGATATTTTTTACAGCTCTGAAAATCAGGTTTTGACAGCAGCTAGTCGCTACCTAGAGTCCATTGTAACCCCGAGCTCTATTGTATAAATTAAGGTACTCACTCTTGGCATAACTTTTTTGTATTTGTCATGTTTTGTAATCTTTTATCAAACAAATTATTGTGTCATTCTACTTTAATATAATAAATTATGAAATAGCTTAAGTCTAAATACTGTAGTAACTGCATGTTATATAATTAAGACTATATTATATAGGTATCGATTAGCATGTAAGGTTTAACTGTTAGTGCTAATTGTTTGACTAAATAAATTGAAATTGAAATGTTGAAATTGAAATGTTGAGTGTTGTTTTCCTGCTGGTGAGTAAGGTTCCCAAAGAGTTCAAAGAGGACCCAGTGTGTTGACGATGGGGGATCCTCTTGTTCCTTTAGCCGTTAACACGGTGAATCCTCCTTTTTTGTCAGCAACGCGCATGTGACACCTCTGGAGTTGCAGACGTCCATAGGCCACGGTAGCTGCTTACCATCAGGCGGGCCGTATGCTTGCTTGCCACCGTCGTGGTATATTTTTTTATTATTACTTGTATTATACTTAATGTTAGATACTCGTATGATATGATTCACGATTCTCATGCCACATAGAAAAACCAAGTCTTTTTGCACTACGAAACAAAAAAGTTCACTTGTACTAATACTTCCTAATACTCGTATACTAACATCAATACGAAAATACAATATTTGATATTTGATTTAGGGCCTGTTTCACAATGTCCAAGTAAAGTCCTGAATAAGCTACTTGCCCCTTATCTGACGAATAAAGTCATCGTTGGCGTTTCACAATCTTCAAATAAGCTTAACTGGTAGATAAAGTGCTAAGTTTTGCAGGTAGTTTTATCTGGCAGTTAATTTATTTGTTAATTAGCTATCCAATACTTTACTTGGATATTGTGAAACAGGCCCTTAGTATAGCAGGCTAAAAATGGTTCAAATAAAATAATTATTTTGTAATGGAAAAAAAATTGATACATACATCATAAAACTGTAATGAAAAAAAAACTAACTTCAATATAGGTACCTCTATTTTATACATACATCAACGTGTGTAGCATTATTTATCTAATTGGTAAAATATTATTTTTGCGAAATAAAATCTTAATCGTTTTGGAGTACCCCGAACCCATTGCGAATAAATAATAAATTAATTCAAACCACAAGGAATTAAGTAATACTCTATGTCTTTAGGTATTTAAATAAAAGTAAACAAACAATTTTTACATTTTCGGGTAGTTATAACTTTTATTGGTTAACCAATCAAATGCAAAACTGCCTGGATCTGTCACTTAACGACCTGGCTTTGACCAATATTATTTAATCGTGTAATGTTTTCATCTACCCTCAACTGGCTTAAGGAGCTATTTGAGGGTAGATCTTACTTACTTTTATTTAAATACCTAAAGATACAGAGTATATCCAAATATAAATAGTTCACAATACGCTTGTGAAAAATACGTACCAGCTAAAATAATTAACAAAAATGCTAAATTAGTTTTATTACAATACGGAGCAATTTCTAACATTGTTCCAAAATACCGTTAGGTACATACGATTATGTACCTAACGGAGACAGCTTACTATCCAGTGAGCCGTACATTCGGCACCAATGTGGTACACAGAAAAAGCTAGTCATAACTTGGGTGATAAAATGAAATCGTAAAGTTACCTTCTTTTTAGCCTGTAAATAACACAAAACTATAGTCGATATAAATATTTTAAAAATAAAAATACACGAAAACGTTTAAAAATCTCTGTTTGACAAACGATACGTAAGAGAGCCGGCCGCCTCGCTGCTCGGCAGGGTGAGCGACAGCACCAACAGCATTCTAGTCATGTTTGCAGGCAGGTACAGCATAATTTACAAACCCTCTAAATTTATTTATTTACTAACCGTGACATGTAATTTCGATAAGATGTATTTTACTTATAATTCAATTTTTATTTATAGTTATGTTGTTGTATAGATGTATATGTTAATGTTTATGGACTGCTCTACGAAGCCATGTGTTTTAAATTAATATATTCATAAAAAACAAGCATTAGAAACATATAAAAATATATCACATGAGTATTTATCACACTAATGTGAATCCACTTCGATGTGAGATAGACAGCGCTATGCAATTGTACAATGCTGTCCCGTACAAACGCGTGTCTCTGTCATTAGAGTGAGTTATCTTTGCAATGATTAATTGGAATATTATAATTCTCCGACAAGCTCAAGTGGGATTGGGCTGGACATGTCTGCCGCATGCACCCGGAACGATGGGCTAAATTAACTACTGAATGGACTGAACAAATCGGCCGGGGCAGAGGCAGACCAAAAAGGAGATGGCGGGACGATCTGGACGCATTTTGTAGCGACAGGCGAGAGCATTCACTAGGCCGTGACGAGTGGCGGAAGCGAGAAGAGGCTTTTGCCCAGCAGTGGGATACAATATAGGCTACGTAAAAAAAAAAATTGACCATACTTTGACTCTATTGTCGCAGAAAAAGGAGCTCCAAAAACTACCAATTTTCAGAAAATTCGTGTCCGTACGGGACAAACGGTGGACTTTTCCGTGGAATGTCCCAATACACTCGCCATAGCGATACAGCGAGGTAATGGGCATTTTGCCGAGAGCTCAAAGATTGGACGATCGAGGGTACATTTGAAGTAGCTCTATTTCGGAAATAATCGATAGTTCATGAATGACAGGTTGATGTCTTTCTTATTTCGCGTTGATTTAAATTATGTAGTTGGGTTTATAAGGAATTATTTTCTATCGAAATTTAAAAAAACTATTGAATCATGTGAAAAAATAGGTACCCGCTAAAATGATAAATTAATTAAATGTTAAATTTATTAATTTGCGATGTAAAACCTGACATGTGAAACAATGTAATTTATAAACAAAATTCTGATTCTAATTTATCGCACGAAGGTAAAATAAATTTCTGATACTATTCCAAATTATTCTTTGTAACGAAAACCGCTTACCATCTGGTGAACCGGACGTTTGTTTTACTCCGATATCATATACAGAAAAGCTTAACACGCACTGCGGTTTTTTTCTTGCGGTATCAGTCTTGCGGTTTTTTTACACTTGACACCGTACTTCTTGCAAGTGCGTGCGCTTATAAAGAATGCCGTACGTTACATTGTTTGCGGTTGCGGAACCGCTTTTTAAAAACCGCAGTGCGTGCTAAGCTAACGGGCTAGTTAAACCTTAAATGACAAAATGAAAGTACAAATCTTGAATTACCTCATTATTTTTACCCTGCGAATAACGTGAAATATTGAAATGAAAAAAACTTATTTTAGGTTGTGTTACCTAATGCAAAAACATCAAAATATGAAAAGCCTTGATTAATAAAACCAAGCATTAGAAATAAACTTATCACTTGCCCGGTTATCACATTTGTGCCACTGCATTCACCGCTTCAGTGTGAGAAGGAGATAGAGCTTTTTTTTTATACACGTATAGACACGTCCTATTCGCACACCGGAACGGCATGTGGATCTGTATCGATTGTAAATACCAGTTTTTCTTTTTTTTACAGGTCTAAACAATATAGAGATGTCTTTCCATTTGCATAAGAAACTAACATATTTTTGTACAGTAGATAAAAATTACTAACCGCTCTTAATGCGTTGTAATTAAAATGACTACTCTGTTCTTCAACTTCTCCCTGCAAAAAAACAATCATATAGTTGATTTGCACCCAAAGTTGCACCCAAGCAATTAATACTGCAAGAAGCCATGCGCTTCGCACTGGATAGGAGCCTATGGAGGAACCTGGTCTTCAACAGAAGGACATTATATCACGATCCCCAGCTCTGAGGGAACGACTAATGATGATGAGTTTTATTTATGTTATTTTCACCACAAGTTTTCACAAATAGTTACTTAATCAATTTTGTATTAAGCAGAACGTCTGCTAACGATACCACTGTGCTTAGAAAAAATGGAAAAGTAGAAAAATCCACTGCCTCAGGCGAGACTCGAACTCGCGACTCTGGGATACATGCCCATCGCTCTGACCAACTGAGCTACTGAGACACACCTGATGGCTGCGAATTTCTCCACTATATCCCATATGCGTCTTAGGGGGACGCCTAGCGACATCTGCCGAAGAAGTCTTACACTTCTCAACCGGCCATCGGAGTCCCAAGTTGTATTGAGTCTCGCCTGAGGCAGTGGATTTTTCTACTTTTCCATTTTTTTCTAAGCACAGTGGTATCGTTAGCAGACGTTCTGCTTAATACAAAATTAATTGTAGTATGGGGTAGCGCATTGTTATCGGTGAATTCTGACATGAGGTGTATTTTGTGTGCCGCTATTAGTTATGTAGTGAAATTGCAGAAAAAATGGGGGGCGCTTTTTTTACTAAATACCAACATGTTGCACATCAATCGACAGGTCTTTAAAAATAAAATTGAGGTTTCTTTGAACATTTTGTGATTAAGTCAATATTTTTAGAAATAATCGCTTTGAAAGTCGGAAAAAAAGCGTCCCCCACTTAACTTTTAAAACGTAAGTCCAAAAAAAAATGAAAAAAATTTGAGGAGATGCGCGTTATCATATAATTTCTACGAAAATAGTTTTGAACATTATGCCATTAGCCATTTTTGCGTTATTTCCAAAAAACTTGTTCCATAGGCATCAGATACGACCTTTTGGCACTAGTTTGGTTCTTATTCCATTAAAGGTACGGAACCCTCTATTATGCGTGGTCCGACACGCACTTGGCCGGTTTTTCTTTCTTGTTCCAGTTTATCACGGGGAGAAAAATCCCTGAAAATGTTGTTTCGCTGTCGCTACACTCTTCTTTGTAACTCTCTTTCATAACACATACGAACACTGTTTTTAAAGATAGAGGGAGATGGAATATACTTTTTTATTTTGATGCAAGCTTTTATTGCTGACTGTTACTTACTTGTCTTCTTATGATAACCTACTTTTTCAACCGTCTTCAAGATTACGAAGGAGGAGGCAATTCGTCGGGATCTTTGGTTTTGCTTTTTAATTATCTTATCTATGTTCGCCGATTATTCGAAGACGGCTGGACTGATTAGGAAAATTCTTTTTTTGTTTGAAAGAGTATACTTCACAGGTCTCATTGTCATTAAGTCAGGATCTGATGATGGGATCCTGGAGAAATAGAGGGAACTCTTCAACACATATTAGGCACACCTATAGTGAATTGAGTCACTTTAAAATATAACGGTTACACTCACGTCACTTTATAGTCACTCCGCGCGACAAAGTGACGTGAGTGTAACCGTTATATTTTATAGTGATAGTATGTCTCACGAAAGTTTAAATTTAATAGTGAATTGAGTATTTTTTACAGTAGCTTTTGGAAAGGTGGTGGCTAAGTGGCGTCGGTTCTTATTTGTTTAAAATTATTATTTAAGTATATTCCTAACCAGCAGCCCAGTTGGACATCGACATAAAAAAGATAAACAAACAAACTGAGTAACCGCGTTAAAAGAGCTGATCGAATAAAATTGGAAACCAAATGAAAATCTGATACGTACTGCATTGAACTGTAACGAAAAAAAAAATTTATATCTATATATCTTTACAAAGGTTTCCGCTTCCCAAAGGTTGCCTGGAAGCGATCGCTCTTTAGCGATAAGACCGCCAATTGTTTTGCCTCTGCTTTTCTGTTTGTGACTTGTGTATACTTTGTGTCTATAATTTGAGGTGTGCAATAAAGAGTATGTATGTTATGTTATCATTTATGGCTACAATTCTTCATTCTCTAATCTGTCGATAACTTTGCACTGCATACAAGAACCGTATGCTCATTAAACGAAAACAACCAAAAGAGGACCTTAAGAGCTAACGATTACTCGTAGTTTCCTCAGAATAGATGTGATCTAAATTGTAGTTGATTCGAAGACACAAACCCACAATAGGTACAAATATCACGTGCATCGATCATCGAACGAAGAACACGTGTCTCTAAAATTATTTCATATTAACCTTATGAGTAAAGAGGACTTTTAGAGGAAGAACAGAGATAAGCTTACCTGCAGTCCATTGATTTCTGTCTGAAAGCCCCAAAATTGTTAAAAAAATAATTAAATATAATCTGTAAGGGCAGATGTTTCGTTTACGTTTAAAAACCACTAGTAAAACTCAAAACAGACCCAGCAAGTTATCACTAGCTCAAACTAAGAACTTACGTAATTTTAACTAAGTAATAGTACACAATTTTACGTCCCCACCTGGCCATAATGCGAGTTTTACCGTAAGCGTAGCGAGCGGTAAAACTCACATTATGGCCAGGTGTGACGTAAAATATCTTAAATATTTGTAAGATTTATATTATGAACCACAAAACGTACCAGCTAAAAATAAACAAAAAAAATATTGATAATACATATAGGTTACATTAACAATCATGGTTTTGGGGTTGATTTAGTGTTTATTTTCATTTATTCGGTTTTGAATACATTTTAACAAAAGAAATCAACGGACGGGGAACTGAGCACAATTTTAATTGTTTTCTATTAAAAAGGGGGAGTTTAACTTCTTTAGTTAGAGAATGGTGCATAATATTATACACTTTTGGAAACTTCTTACTCGTTTAATGAATAAAATACAAAAAAGTCAAACGACAAGGCAGGAGTCACTTTTTTAGGGTTCCGTAGCCAAAATGGCAAAAACGGAACCCTTATAGTTTCGTCATGTCCGTCCGTATGTCACAGTAATTTTACTCGGAAAATAAAATCGTCGTATCGTAGTCGTAAGTATCTTAATAAAATTTAGACATAAGGTGTATCTTGTATGCCGCTACTTAGTTATGTAGTTAAATTGCAGAAAATTGCGCTCCATACGTGTAGGTAACTAAATTCGAATTTTTTTTTTTTTACCAAATATTAACATGTTACACATCAATCGATAGGTCTTTACAAATAAGATCCAGGTTTCTTTTAACATTTTGTGATTAAGTGAATACTTTTAGAAATAATCGCTTCTAAAGTCGGAAAAAATGTCCCCCCCCATGTAACTTCTGAACCGTAAGTCCAAAAAATATGAAAAAAAACGAGGAGACGCACCTTATCACATACTTTATATGAAAATATTTTAATTATTATCGGTTAAACCACTTTTGAATAATCTCCGAATAACTTCTTCCTTAGCATCAGATACGACCTTTTCGTATTAGTTTGGTTCTTATTCCATTGAAGGTACGGAAACGTCCATTATTCGTGGTCGGACACGCACTTGGCCGGTTTTTAGGGTTCCGTAGTCAACTAGGAACCCTTATAGTTTCGCCTTGTCTGCCCGTCCGTCCGTCCGTCCGTCCGTCCGCGGATAATCTCAGTCACCGTTAGCACTAGAAAGCTGAAATTTAGTACTAATATGTATATCAATCACGCCGACAAAGTGGGAAAATAAAAAGTGGAAAAAAATGTTTTATTAGGGTACCTCCCCTATACGTAAAGTGAGGAGTGATTTTTTTTTTATTTCAACCCTAACGCGTGATATATTGTTGGATAGGTATTTAAAAATGAAAAGGGGTTTACTAAAATCATTTTTTGATAATGTAAATATTTTCGGAAATAATCGCTCCAGAATTAAAAAAAAATGTGTCCCCCCCTCTAACTTTTGAACCATAAGTTTTAAAAATATGAAATAAATCTCAAAAGTAGAACTTTATAAAAACTTTCTAGGAAAATTATTTTGAACTTGATAGGTTGAATAGTTTTTGAAAAAAAAATACAAAATAATTTCTGAACTAAGTTTGTAATTTAACCGAATAAGCAGGTGTTTGTTGTACCTGTAATTTCTACAAAATCACAATGAAATGACGTGCTTTCAAATGAAGTAAAAACGGTGAAAATCGGTTCACGCAATAAATAATTATCCCATAAAAATCATCTTCCATACTTTAAGCTCGCGCGCAATAGTTTACTTAATTTGCCGATAGATGTCGCTGTACGTGGAACACTCATATCATATCCTACATGGCGGTGTTATTTTAACTCTTAAGTGGGGACACTTACTGTGACGGACGGAAAACTACGGAACCCTTCACTGAGCGTGGCCCGACACGCTCTTGGCCGGTTTTTATTATTAAAAATATATGTGTCAGGTGACATTTGTCAAGTTAGTAAAAGGCAAGCTAACAAGTAGATAAGTAGTGATTTGTTACCTTCTTTCTATTGCCCTGAAATTTCCAAATAAACATATTATGAACGGTAATGAAAGCTATTGAATTACACAACGAATTCTACTCAGCAGCTATTTTGAAAATTTTGCCATAAAGTAAACATCAAGCTTGTTGTGTTCGCCTCCTTAAATATATTTCAATAACAATTAAAGGCTTAACACGCACTGAGGTTTTTTTCTTGCGGTATCAGTCTTGCAGTTTTTGTACACTTGACTTCGTACTTCTTGCAAGTGTGTGCGCTTATAAAGAATTCCGTACGTTACATTTTTTGCGGTTGCGGAACCGCTTTTTAAAAACCACAGTGCGTGCTAAGCCTAACACGGTTTTAAAGGCACGTCACGCCGCCACTACGAACATTGCAGACCGGCTCGGCTGTAGTAGCACTGCACTCAGACCTAAGCTCTCCGAAACATGTCGCTAATACGTGGCGATAATATCTGACATTAATACGTAGGTTTAACGGTTTTATATTATTATGGATTCCTTAGTATTCCATGGATGAATCAAATTTTCGCTTACTTGATCACTAAATAAATATTTCTGACAACATAGGGTACTAACATTTAATTTGCCTGATAATTTATCCACTATCTTCAGTGCGCCACCCTGTAAAAATATAAAATGATAATTCGTGACGGTTTTCGTGATACGAGTATATTCTACATTATCTATACAATTTTTTTTGCTTAAGTTGATAAGCAACCTTAACAATTTTCCATTCCATGGCTCTCACTTTGTTTTCGGATTCTCTTATATTTCGCTTTCCTTCTTGTAATAACTGCTAGCACCAGCACGGCTAGCACGTCTTACGCGCGACTGGCGCGACAAGAGACAGATCTGCGCGACTTCATGTGTTGTCGCTAGTTGGCAGCACAACTTGCGAGTGAAAGGAGCGACAGACTGGCGATCAAATGCCACTGTCATAAAATGACAGTGACTCGCGACTTTGAAATAAAACCCTTAGCGTCAGTTGCAGCCGCGGGTGCATGTTATGCTATCGGAAAGCGAGATTTTTGACAGGCGCGGGAAGGTTTTCCCTACTCGTGGCTTAAGTCGCTCTGGCAAGACGTGCTAGCCGTGCAGGTACACGATTATATTGAAGACCTTATCAGTTTTTATTTAGTAAGTTCTAGATCTCGTATAACAATGATATAAGAACCAACCCTTAATTATTACTTACCGCTTTTGCTACCACTTTGTCTATAGACTAGAAAAAAGAATAGATTAGGTAAATTAATTAACTTTGTTGATATACTTTACTATTTAAAAAAAAACATGTTTTAGTTTAACTACCAAGAAATTAAAAAGTGTGCGCCGCGCCAATAGAAATTTACCATGTGGGAAATTTTGGAAACTTCTCACGTTTTTGTATGGTAACAAAATTTAAATTTCCAGGAACTCTTCAAGTTTTTGTCATTTTCGGAACCCGTATAAGTTTAATTTCTCAGAGTTATATAGGTAGTGTAGTACTATCCAACCAAACTAACGACCTACCTATATAAATATATAACTAAATCTATTCATATGTTTATTTTGTGAAACATAGGTAAATCTGGCTAGAGTGGTATACAAAATAAGCAGTTTGGTATTTTGTACACCCCAGTTGTTGTTTACCTTTTGGCATACATAAATATACTTATAAAACAACTTCATTAATTGAGTAGGCACACATCAAAATAAATTACATAAGAAGATTAAAATCACGCAGAAAAAAAAAGAAAAGAAAACAAAACAAGTTCAATAAAATATATAGAAAAATGAAACAAATGTCTAGTCATTTCACTGGTATTTCCTTTTTTTACATATAAATTTACATTTTAAATAAATACATATGTAACAAAAACCATTTGTCGTTTATTCTGCTATTTATTTATGTAAATAGTGTTGTTTATTTATATACATAAAAAGGGCTATCAAAAAGTTTACTATCGTAATCATGTTCACCTATTCATTACTTACCAGCTAAAATAATTAAAGAAAGCTTTTTAGAGTACCTATCTTTATTATTGCATATAATACTTATATATTATAGTATTTTGTACCTATCGCATAAGAATAAGATAATTTAAGTAAATATCGAATATAAATTCTAATTAATTGATTAATTTAAAGCATTCAAGTCAAACAGAATATTAATCGTGAAAGTACTATCTTTCGGGAAAAAATATGTTCAGAAACTATAAAAGTAAGTATAGATTTAAACTTGTAAAATCTCATTGAAACTTTAATGGTGAAAAAAGGAAAGATGTTGTACTTACGTCCATCTAAAATGATTATACTTTTTAATAAATTGCACACGTTGTAAGAAACTAGTGTTTTCAAAAGGCTTATTATGGTATAAGATAAAAATAAATACTCTTTTCACTTCTCATGCTTGTAAAGTTCGACTTTAAGTCGTGCGTGGACAACATAAAATCGCTTTTTAAGCTCTAGTGCATAAAGTAAAATTTTCTTCTAAGACTAAGAATGAGGCTCAACAGCCAAACAGGGTCAAAATATATTGCACAATTTACTTGAGCAGTAAAATTTCGTAGAACTTGAACTTTTATTATATTCTTGCTATAATTATTTGACTTCCGTGTTTTCTATAATTAAATTAATGAAATCAGATTAAATAGAAGTTAAAAATAGTTTCAAAATGCCCCGAAATGTTTTTATGACTCGGCAGAAAACAAGTATATATTTATGTCTAAATTCATATGTTAAAAATTAAAAACAAAACATTAAAAAATTTATTGGCGGCAACCATATTTATTTTCATTGTAATATTTTTGTTACAACTTGGAATATTTAGTTTATATATAATTTCCTCGCAACTGAAGTGAAAATTAGAGTGTAAAACTCGTTCATAAAACCCATTTTACACTAGACTTAATATCAATCCTTACTCGCAAGCTCGCTCGGATGGATAAACGCCTCGCGTAAAATGGTGCGTTTTATGCACTTGTTGTACAATCTACTATTATTGCACACCTCAAAATAAAGAAACACATAAAATACAAGTTACAAACAGAATAATCAGAGGTAAAACAATAGGTAGTCTTATCGCTAAAAAGCGATCTCTTCCAGACAACCTATATATACATTATATTATGTATACATTTTTATATTATTTCCTGTAAAAACGTACCTTTAGGCCATGGAAGAGTTTTTTGGCGAGCTGAAATATATTATGAAAACAGGTTGAATTTATTTCAGTAGTTGTAAGCTTGTAATTTGTAAGTCTAGTTTATGTGTTATTTTTAATTTGATTTATATTCATTTTTATATCTGCCTGCAATAAAATAAAATATAAGTCTTTCTATTTGAGCTTTTAATCATTATTCTTGTTACTAATCTCATGTAGGTTGGGGCACAAATCAAATCGTTTATTCGTAAACATAGGTTATACAGGCAATAAACAATAAAACTAGACCTAAAATAAAAATTAAATGCTAAAAATTAAAAAATAAACTTAAAGATAAACTATAAATAGAAAATTTGCCCCAAATCGCTGTCTATTGGCAGCGTGCCCAGAAGGCTGGCAGCATTGCCCCTTTGGATCGCAATGCTGATCCGCTGTGCAAGGTATGACCCAGCCCTCCGGTCACGCGTTAACAGACAGCGATTTGGGGCTCTATTTATAGTTTATCTTTAAGTTTATTTTTTAATTTTTAGCATTTAATTTTTATTTTAGGTCTAGTTTTATTGTTTATTGTAATGTTATCTGTTTCTGTGAATAAATATGGTTATACAGGTGTTATATATGATGTTCCACTACGTTTTGCCCTTTTGGGCACACGAAGAACAAGAAGATGGAGCATGCATTTTATTACCTAAAATGTATACAAGTACAAATTTTATTGGTAAAATAAGATTAGGTACATAAAACTAGCATTAAAAGCAGTTCAATATATATCCGTAACATACTCCGTTAGTGAATAATAAGCTTTTTGTGCTAAAAATGTATACATGTTTTTCTTAAATTCAGTAAAATTTTCTAACATTATAATGTCTCTTGGTAATTTATTGTAAATTTTATGTGCCATTCCGAATATACTTTTAGCAATAGTCGTGCATTAAGCACATTTTTGTAGCTTTATTTTGAAATACAGTAAATTATTGTTGAACTGAAAATATTTTTCTATTTAGTACTTACCTTTGCAATCTGCTTAATTTCACCCGGCTGTGAAATAATAATATATTTTATAAACTGTTGTAGGTACATTGTAAAACGCTAGCCGACAGTAGTGACTTTATGAAGAGTGTTAACGTTACACTAAATAAAATAGCGTTTCACAAGCGGTCCAGACACTGTCAGCAATAATGTCATTATTTCTGTACCCGTCATTTATCTACATGAATCAATCAATCAATCAATCAAACCATTTATTGCCAAATTATAGGTATACATAGTGGTCACATAATAGTTATTTTATAGAGTCACTATAATTTTGCCTTTCAGGCGTACAATATTAAATTGACTTAATATCTAGAATGAAATATGTACAATATTTACAATGGGTACTTATTGTAATGTTATTATGTTATTGTATTGTTATTTAAGTAGGTATTATTCAGTTGAGTAGAAATCTATGTTTAGAAAAGAATTTATATCGTAAGGCCTCTTTTTTTTAAATATCCGTATTAGGGACTTTTTAAACTCTTTAATGTGTTGATCTTTTATGAAGTCTGGTAATTTATTGAATAATTTAGCTGCCATTACATAAATAGTTTTGCTATAGTAGGCGTTATTTACAGAGATTTTTGGAAGTACTTCATATCTATTCTGACGATTGCGAGGGCGATTTTTTTGTATAATTTGAAATAGATTTAAGTGTTCTTTAACAAAATCGCACGCTTCCAATATGTACATAGAGGGTAAAGTCAAGATATCAAGTTTCTGGAATAAAGGCATACACTCAGCATTATATCTGGCTCTTGCTATCGATCTTACACATATTTTTTGCTGAA
Source organism: Pammene aurita (assembly GCA_947086415.1). NCBI lineage: Eukaryota > Metazoa > Arthropoda > Insecta > Lepidoptera > Tortricidae > Pammene > Pammene aurita. The sequence continues at coordinate 6,407,903 of OX352314.1, read as the reverse complement.
TAAATACATTTTTTTTATTCGAAGAATGTCCCCAGTTCAACAAACCATATCTCAAGATAGATGATACGTGTCCACGATAAGCACAGAGTGCAGTATTCTGAGAGGCAACAGTTGAAATTTTTCTTAGTAAATATGTGTGCATACACATATTTACTAAGATTTTTACAGAGACTATTTGTATGTGCATTCCAGCTTCCATGACAGTCCAAGATCAGACCGAGAAAATTAAATTCCGTTACTATGAAGAATGAGAAGGATGAGTAGAAAAATAATGTCATTATTACTGACAGTGTCTGGTCAGCTACAGAAATGCATCATAAGTGTTGAGCATAGCATTTTTTTGTATACAATTTTGATGTTAATAAGTATTATTTCCCTATCATAACAATGTACGATGACGTAAAATGTTATATTTTATTTATATATCTAGAAAACTTCACTTAATAACAATTTCAAGGTACCTATGAAATATAAAAACTTAATGTATCAAAAATGCGAATTTAGGTCGGTGCGACAAATTGCAAAAATTCTATGCAGTTACTACTAACTTCAACAAAACATGCCTGTTCAGTTTGAATTAATTGATAAAATAACTTCAAAAACATAAAAACGCTGGACTAAAGTTTCGAGTTTTGTACGAAAATCGCAAGGGTGCTCAACACTTCTGGCCAAGGCTGTATATGGCTTTGTCATCATTTTTTTTAAACCTTTGCACTGTGTCTCCACGTGAATATTGAGCTCGTCAAATAAAAACTAACAATATCAATGTCAATATATTTATAGTTACTTATGTAATACTGTTTCAATAACTTACACTTTTTCCTGCTGCGGCTGTAGGATTCGCCTAAAAAATCCACATTTATATTTAGAATTTATGTTTAACATCTGAACTCAATCGTTCAGTAGGTAACAGAATAGGTCATTAACAAGCGTCAATAAGGTTATTTATAATTATAACATAAATAAATATTAAAATAGATACTTTTAGTTGAAAGCTGTTTAATAAATAAGTACCTACCTAAAAGTTTAACCCTTTGACCGCCAAGGGATCCTGCCGTTTTACCAAATTTATTTTGGTCTAATTTCATTTCCCAAACAAATTTTAGCAACTATTTTGTTTGCCAATGCAAACTTTGCACAATTTTAATACGAATATTTTCATTACGTCAAATTTTTATTTAGAAAAATATTATTACGAAAAATTACATCATGGCATTTGGTCTTCTAGCAAATAAGGCAAAAAAACAAGTTAATGTTACGACAAACCATAAATAGACAAAAATCACATTTGTTTGGGTTATGAAATTTTAGAAAAAAAAAGATTTAATCATTATGAAAACAGTAAGAATTCTGAAGAATAGTAGGTTAGGTTAGAACTGTGACCCCCAACAAAAAAGAACTGCTACCAGATAGTAGGTTAGATTAGGTTAGAACTTTGACTCCCAAGAACGGACTGCTGGCAAAATTGTAGGTTAGGTTAGGTTAGAACTGCGACCCGAAACAAAAAAGAACTGCTACCATATAGTAGGTTAGTTAGGTTAGAACTGTGACCCCCAAGAAGAACGGACGGCTGCCAAAATAGTAGGTTAGGTTAGAACTTTGACCCCCAAGAAGAACGGACTGCTGGCAAAATAGTAGGTTGGGTTAGGTTAGAACTGCGACCACAACAAAAAAGAACTGCTACCATATAGTAGGTTAGTTAGGTTAGAACTGTGACCCCTAACAAAAAAGAACTGCTACCAGATAGTAGGTTAGGTTAGGTTAGAACTTTGACCCCCAAGAAGAACGGACGGCTGCCAAAATAGTAGGTTAGGTTAGAACTTTGACCCCCAAGAAGAACGGACTGCTGGCAAAATAGTAGGTTGGGTTAGGTTAGAACTGCGACCACAACAAAAAAGAACTGCTAACGGATAGTAGGTTAGGTTAGAACTATGACCCCTGACAAAAAAGAATTGCTACCAGATAGTAGGTTAGGTTAGAACTGCGACCCCAAGGCAAAGCGCATTTAAATGATTTATCATTGAAGAGCTCCTCTGCTGATTAACCGACGGAATAGAAATGGTAAATTGAATATTCACGATACAAATCATTTGCCTTATTTTGTTTTGGTTAAAACATATTATGCCATCTAACATATTTGACTGAATGAAATTTGGTCAAAGTACCAGTTGGTAAACGAGATATTGCTTATACATGAACATGTCAAACGTTAGGTTTGCGTAAGAATTGTTTGTCAAGTGTTAATTTGGCAAATGATTATTTGGCAAATGAAATTCTTCGAAAAATGTTTTGGGAAGTGATAATTTGTCAAACATTTTTTGGTAAAACATAGGTAACCCGACTGCCAAACATCTGACAGAAAAGTCGTGCCACTGACGCCAGAGCACTCTCGGTTACGAGTATACCTATTTTGGAGGTTATATCACGCGCTGGCGCTGAAAGCACTATTTTCTGCGCACGCGCACGGAAAATCGTGGTTTGACGTCTTTGGCGGTCAAAGGGTTAATGTATAATGTAAGGGTTAATGAAAAATCATTGGAATTGGTAATCTACTTTTATTTTTAATAATCTACACATCTAGTGCTGCCTATTATAAATATGAAGAAAAAAAGACGGTTGTGAAAAATACTTACGATTAACTAAAACAAACAACGTTTTGTAAGTATTATTACATTTATTACTATAAGGTAAAAATCTCGAAAACTGAGCTAAAAATTAGGAAAAATTACAAAATTATACATGTCTAAATAATGTAGTTATATCAATCAGATCACTGATTTTCCAGCATTTTTGGTACAGCGCTTGGTTTATTATTATTTTGAGGCTATTAAATTGTTCAAATTACTATCAAATAAAATCAAAGCCATTTAGAACTAAGTAATAATGTAGGTAGAGATAGTTGGTAATTAAATAACAATTTCACAAAGAAACGTCATTGCACCGGTTTTGCTGAAAAATCTACGATCACTGCATATCAGTCACAGTTTTTTTAATTTTAATAATAACTAGTTAGTAATAACGTGGTAGGTATTCATTTTTAACGTGCTATCTGTGACTTCCATTGTGTATAAATGTTTAGATTTACTCGTACAAATTCATGTAAGTCATTACCAAAGGTAGCTCGCAGTCGTGTAGTGTTAAGGACTAAAACCTTATCTAGATAACAATTAAATTCATACAATAAAAAAAAAAAAATTAAACAGGTTGCAAATCAACGTGCCGCGAAAAACTAAAATATATATTTTGAACATCAATACCTGATCCAATCTTCCACATATTCGAGTGGACTGAAAAAAAACCAAAGTGATGAACTATTTTTGAAATGTATAAACTAGTACATACTTATCTAAGAACATGTATATATAACACACATACATATTGAAGACATATATACTGAACATCTGTTCAATTGCTGAAATATCTATAAAAGCTATTTATTTATTTATTTAAACTTTATTGCACAACAAGTTATAATGTACAAATGGCGGACTTAATGCCAAATGGCATTCTCTACCAGTCAACCATTGGGCCAAACAGAGACTTAAGTTTATTTGAAGATTTTGAATGAATAATTGAATATGTAGTTATCGGAATAAAATGTTTTTAGTTCAATACCTATTTTATCGCGGACTATGAAGTAAGGCATTAAAAAAACTAAAAGTAAGATTTCTAGCATAAAAACACGGTTTTTTTAATTGGCCATCAAAAATCCATTAAAGATAAATCGATATTTTTAACGAAAGTTGTTTGTCGATAAGGGCTGACTCGATATTTCTTGTTTAGGGTAGACCGAGGCGAATTACATGGTAAGGAGAAACGGATTAAGTGAAATATATTTGTCAAATTTATAATAAAACCGGTAGCCACGGACAGCCAATCAGCGTTCTGTGTTGGGCTTGACCTTCTCTCACGTCGTGGTGGCCGCATGACAAAAAACCTTAACTTGATCCAATTCGCTTCGGTCTACCGTATTATTATAGTCAATTTTGCCACAGAATAAATAATAGTATTTTATACAGAATGGCCACGCTACGCCCCACCCCGAACAGAATTACCTCACCCCGCGGCGGCTGATTGGTAGGGAACTAGTAGGCTAATCCGTCAGGTTGGCAGCGCATCGATAAAAAGCAAAATGTCGGTGTATTGTCAAACGTCATTTATGACAGCGGAAACAGCGCCCTAAGACGCACCACATTAAAGCGTACACAAATGTGTCGTGCACACAAAGGCGCTCAAGCGAGTTTTGTAGTATGACGTGTCCGCCCTGTGGCTGCGTAGAATAAAGAATAAGTAAAAAGTCGAGTTTCGCATGTTACAGTCAGCAGTAGAAATTCTTAACGGGTAAGGTACCCAGCAACAGGCACAGAACTAAGAGCTGGCCACGTCAGATATGACACAATAATGAGAGCAACAACACCCGTCTGGTTAGATTGCTATACTATCCTCATTGCTAGATCCGGGCATCTGGCAGCTTTTAATGGGTGCATGGAGGTCAGAGTGACAAACCAGGGCGCTGTTTCCGCTGTCGTAATGACGTTTGACAATACACCGACATTTTGCTTCTTATCGTTGCACTGCCAACCTGATAGATTAGCCTACTAGTTCCCTACCAATCGACCGCCGCGGGGTGAGGTAATTCCGTTCGGGGCGGGGCGCAGCGTCGCCATGCTGTATGAAATACTACTATTCTGTGACGCAGCCATTAAGGTCAACCGGAAACCAACATCCTGACCCTGGGCTGCTTATGATTCTGGAAAGTAATATCAGAACTTACTAGAGCTTGTTGAGAATTTACGCACACAGCGAAGGCTAACGCACACAACAGCAACCATGTGTACATGATGGTCAACCGATACCGGGATCAATCACAGCTATAGACTCGTTTATATAAACTTGCCTTAATTGGGTTGTTGCCATGACATAATCAATTTTACGCATAAGTACACGTACTAATTAAGTTTGACTCGGTATTTAAAAGTAATTTAGAAATTTGACGCGCAAGTAGTAATTTGTTGGCCTCGTGAAAGCAATATGTTCGGATCTAAAGGTGCGTCCAGATTGCCCAAACGCGCAGCACGCTGGAAATGCTCGAATAGTAGAGTCAAAACTAAACCAACGTGGCAGGTAGGGTAAAAAAATCCAGAACGCTACGACGTGAATAGTGATGAGTCATGAGCATACGGTTGCACGCAATAATAGTCTAGCGAAGACGATGCAACGCACTGACAGCCGAACTCAGCCTTTACTTCCTCCGTGGCGCGTTCGGCGGGTTGAGCACTGTGAGCAGCGTAGCGTTTAGTGTCTAAGTAAGGCCTGTACCGTTAATTAGGAACATGCATGATTCTTTGGGAAGACGTCATTCGATTCTATTTCCCTGTAGATTCAAATGTGTCTAATAAACCTACTTAACCTACTTACTATCTATGATAGCCCTGAAACGTTAAAAATGTGAAAATACGTTAGGCGTCTGCGCCGCGCGTCAAAACGCCCCATACAAAAAGTGTGAGGTTTGTGACGTCACCGACCTCAAAGTTGCAGAAAACTGTTTGGAAGGAACAAGTTTTTGGAAGATTTTAGTAATTTTAGGCACGAAAAAATGCGTTTATATATAGTTGTTATACATTTTTTTTCTTGTTACAACATAAGTAATCGAACTGAGGTTTCGAAAATACATTTGAGGTAAAAAAAAAATGACTAAAATTTTACATTTTTAATCCGCAATATATTTAAAAAACGGTTAAAAGTTATTACGGATTTCCACTGATTTATATTAATTTGGGGTTGTTGAACGTGTTTATTGAACAAATTCAATTAAATATTTTTCACGCATGTTCTCCATTAAGTCTAGGGCGGTGTAGAGGCGCTGCAGGCGCCCATTGTACCTACAAGTAGTGGAGTACGGGAACGCCTTTTTAACCTATAAAAATGACATAAATCACAAGTCCGATTTTATTTTGTGACCTGTTAGAATACGTTAAGTACTAATAATAATAAATATGTTCTAACAATTATTAGCATCGCCTTAGGTATAATACATGTATTTGTTTGCTACACATAGAAAAGATTATGTAAGTTTTTTTTTCTCCACCAGGCTATCGCTTTTTACTATTGCAACATAACTTCACATTTTATAACGGTTTTGTCAAGAGCATATGTTGTTTTAGCCATTTGTAATTCGTTTAGAATTCAAGATCACTTATATTTTGACAAATTGTTTTCGATCATGCTCACATAATCTATTGACCAAACTGTTATAAAATGACAAATGATGTTGAAATAAATGAATGCAATAGTATGGTAAAGGAAAATATATCTTGTATAATCTTTTCTTGTTGTTATTAACAAATATCTATATAATACCTAGCGCGACGTCAAAAACTGTAAGAAAATATTTTTTACTATAAGTAATCATATCATATTCTCTAACTAAAAAATAAAATCTCACTTGTGAGTTATCGAAGCTCAAAACTGTTCGCGTACTGTACTAAAGCGCGCGAATAGCTTCCGAATGTCAGGGTTGGTCTGACTAAATAGTCTAGGGGCGCCGCAGGCACTCATTTAAAAAAAAATCGATAGCGCGATGTAGAACATTCCATTTTCAAAATTCTTACCTTTGTCGTATTTCCTGATAACAGTGATTACGCTAGGTTTTGCTTTCTGTATGAGTAAGAATAACATTAATAATTGCGTTTTGTTTTTTAGCCCAGTAAAGATACGGTTGCGTCAAACGTTAATTTATAATAGCCTGATTTTTTTTATTTTTCGTAATTATGGGATATTTAAAGATAACATATGCAAAAATCCTACTAAATTTTCACCCGGAGGTAGTTAAAAAGTAAAAAAAGATGTATAAAAAAATTGCGTATTTATATTAATAATAATATAGGTATATTATTTTTATTTGTAAATATGACGATATTCAAGTCTTCTTTCTGTTGAAAGCGAAAAAAAAGAAATAGTTTTCATGTAAACCCACATAATTTACAAAATGTACGGCGCTGGCGACATACAATTATATATCTAATTCGTTAGAAACAAACAGTAATAAGTGGTAGTTTGTTCTTACACATAAAAAAAAATGGAAACAATATATTCATGAAAATCCTACAAGAAAACCGCTTGTAATATGTGTGTACATATTTGTGGCGGTTAGCGAATATTACTACTATTACTAGTATCATGCTTTACCCGTTACACTAAAAATATTAGCTATTATTAATTATTTGCAATTCGCCATACTTACTAACCGCCTGTAAAATGACTGTACTATTTGGTATCTAAAGACTTCTTAGCGGGAGTCCATTAATCGCGGCATATTGTATAGGGGCGTGGGGGGGCAAGAAAAATCACCAATGATCACCACAGGCCGGGAGGGGGCACATAAAACGTGTAATTTTTTTGTTCCTCCGTGCTACTCGTATACTGTATTATTCGTATGTAGTCATATAGTCAGTAAAATAAAAATTATCAACTTTTAAATGAACCAATCTGTCAAAACCAGAGTAAAAAACTGTGCGCGGAAATTTGCCTCGCAGTTGGACTTCTGCGTTCATTTCAGCGGCGGGCGGGCGGGGCGTCGCTGTGCTTTATACAGCGTCACTTAGATTGATCTCATTTTTATCAAAATCCAATCTAGACACGCGGCAGCGTGTCAAGCCAAGTTCAAGCAAAGGAACTGGCTAGCCAGCGCCAAGTGTATATTTACACGAACCACTTGGTGCCACTTTTGACCCTTCTATAACTCAAAACCTCTTTAACGTAAACACATAAAACTACGTGTGTTTAATTATATCCATAAGGACATCTAGAAGCCCAAATTTCATGAAGCTAGCTCAAACGGTTATAAAGATATGAAGGTCAAAAAGTCGTAAATTTTAGCACTGACTGACTGACATATAGTACCTAAACCTAACCTACTTCCAGATGATCTAGAAGGATGAAATTTGGAATCCAGCTCGGTAATTGTGTGTAAGCGTAGGAAAAAATCTAAAAATAAAAAAAAGTTAAAAAAAAAAATAGGGGGGGTCCCCATACAAAAAAAAATATGTTTATTGTATCGTTGGAACCGTTAAAAGCAGATATTTGAAACTATCCCAATATATGTATTATTATATTTGCTATATAACAGAAATATAAAAATAAAGTTGAGTCAAAAAATAAGTGGTGTCCCCATACAAAAAACTTGTAATACACGCTAAACGACCGGCCAACGGTGTGTCGTCGGCGGCGCGCTGGACCACATAATTATACACAGAACAGAAATAAGGAGAATGTAGACAATAGCATAAAAAAGAAAACCATGCAGCGGAAACGCAAGAAAAAACATTAAATCTCAATACCTGCCTAGTTTTCTTTACAAAAAGTAATGATATCCCACCAAAAACATAAATGTAAAAAAAGAGAGCCAAGTTCAATACAAAAATTATGCTTGGCTGTGGGCTTCGCCGCAAAAAGAATGGAGATCTAAATGAGTGCCAAGTTCTATGCAGAATCCAAATATGTATTTATAGGAACAAAATAACATTATGAACAAGTATTAAACTCTATTTCTTTGCTTTATTGGATACCTATAACAATTGCTGTTATTTAAAAATGTGAGATCTTAAAGTAGGTTAGATTTGACTTGGCCAGTTTTTATCAGAATTAAATATATATATATATGTTGAATAACTTTATAAAATGACTGATGTAATGAAAACTGGCCAAGTCAAATCTAACCTCCCTAAGAAACTCCCGAACGGCTGGGCCGATCTCAATGATAGTATTTTCTATATTATATCGACGTGGCCCTTGCGTTGCGCAGTTTAATTTTTCAATCGAACAGTGTGTTGACGACTCTCTTGTTCCTTTAGCCGTCAACACAGTGAATCCTTTTTGTAAAGGGTTGGTAACGCGCATGCGACACCATTGGAGTTCCAGGCGTCCATAGGCTACGGTAGCTGCTTACCATCAGAAGGGCCGTGTGCTTGTTTGTCACCGTCGTGGTATTTAAAAAAAACTCCTGAACGGTTGGACAGCTTTTGATAAAATTTTCTCCTTAGGATATTCCGGAGCATTTTAGCTTCTTAGGAAATAATAATAATAATAATAAGGCTTCGGAGAGAGGGTGAAGTCATATCACCTTCTGTACATGGACGATCTCAAATTATTTGCACCAAATAACCGAGACTTGTTGGAGCTACTGAAGACCACTGAAGTGTTCAGTAGCTCCACTCCACATGGAGTTTGGTGTTGATAAATGTGCGGTTATGCATGTACAGCGGGGGAAAGTAGTAAATTAAACAAATCTACAGCTTTCTGAGATGATGACGTTCAGATCTATCTCTGAATCAGAAACCTACAAATACCTTGGTATGTCACAGTCTTTGGGTATTGAGGATGTGGGTATTAAACAGGCGTTGAAGGAACGCTTCTTTGGTCGGCTGACAAAAGTACTTAATAGTCTTTTGTCAGGTGGCAACAAGGTGCGCGCCTTTAATGCCTGGGTAATGCCCCTATTCACATACTCCTTTGGCATACTAAGGTGGGCACAGACCGAGCTGGATGCCCTGGACCGGAGAGTCCGTCTATTGCTCACCACACACCGTATGCTTCACCCACGCTCGTCTGTTATGAGATTGTACATCACACGGAAGTGTGAAGGTCGCGGCTTTTTAAACGCCAAAAATCTCCACAATCGTGAGGTGTACAACCTCAGGAATTATTTCCTTAACAACGAGTGTGGGATGCATCGTGATGTGGTGGCAGTAGCCGCACAAAGAAAAGACACACTAATCGATTTGTATTTATACCATAAATGGTAAGGTTAAATGTTTAAGACGGGAGAAAAACGAGTATCGATAAAGTTAACTGAGTGACAAGTGGGCTCGAAGAAAAAATACACTGAACGATATGAATTCATGCCATAAATGGTTATGTTGAATTAGATGTGTGCGCCGCGCCGGCGTGGCGTAGCCGCGCCGTGAGACCCACGCCGCCGCCGCCGCCGCGGATTTCAAAATCCACGCCGTTGGCCAAAATCGGCAAAAAATTGCCAACGCCAATGGCCTACGAAGCATAGTATAACAGTCATGGTGAATACTTAACAGCGTATATTAATAATTTAAACCATAAAAACATCTATACATTGACATAGCTAGGGTTTGGTCAATTCTTTCTGTTACGGGAGATTAATAAACTGTATATATATTGATAACTAAAGAAACTGTAAGTGAGTGCAACAATTCGCCGATAAACGTTATGTTTGGCGAAACTTAATATAAATGTATATTGTACCAATTTTGTTGATAAATAAAAAATAGAGATGTACTGTATTTACGAAGATAATGCGGAGATTCTGTTTGCACTAAAAGTGGTTTACTAATTTGGGTTAGATATTTAAAATTGTGATAAAAGACGTGATCTTGACGGGAACTTCCTCCGCCATCCTGCCCCGGTCACAACACACACATTACTTGCTCCACGAAATAGCGGCACCACGTTTCTATTTGCGAAACATCTTCTAATAGTTCTAATTCAGATAAAGCAGGATAAAGTAGGTAGCTATCAGGTTTCCTGAGGTTATGACCAATCCAATGCCATTTCCGTGATTGGATCTGCTTCTGTATGACTGTTTACCTGGTGACCCTTTATAGCTAAGCTATTTGCCGTAAGCATTTGTCCACAAACATTTAATATTCGTGGATAAATCAGGTTTCACATCTTCTATTGAAGGCAGAAGAGTTCCACACCGATCGGAATAAATTATTGCAGGTATAATTGATTTCTGTGCACCTAGATGACTGTTTCCAGTATTCCACTATACATAAAATACTGCTCAAATATCAGAACTTTCCTAATTTACCGACCTAGTTCCCTTTGATCGGAATAGAAATGAAATGAGCGGTGGTTTCGTGCATTTCCGTATCACTATACTATATGAATATGCTACCACTATGTATTGTTCCTTAACAGTGACTGCTACTAGATCTTCCCCTTATTTCAAAATAGAACACGAGTATTTCTGTATTTTCATTTTTATTTCTGTCAGAATAAGTGACCTGACTTAAAATCAAGACTGTTGACAAAGCCAATTTTTTAGCACAAGTTGCGATTTTTTAATTTATGGCATTTCATGAATTAAGTACCTTAATGCTGTTTCAAATGAATTTAAAGGAGAGTTTTTGGCGTGTACGTATCATGCATTTCGTAGTCCCGCCACACTAGCCAGAGTAAGCGAGTGTTTTCGGTGGCAGGGTTGATCCTTAATGCTAAAACCATGCTAAAACGGTATTTTTCAACGACATAAATGCTAATTCCAAAAAGAAGACTAGGTTAAGGTGCACTAGAAAAACACCCTTAAATATGTTGACGACATTAAAGATTTGTTTTAAGTCCCCTGTTTCTAAAAAAATGCTTGATTTTAGCATATTTTTATGTGAATCATTACACAACGTAAAGTGACCTTGACGCCGGCGTGGCGCAACCACGCCGTCAAAAATTCCCGGCGCGCCGCCGCCGCGGTTTTTTATGGCGGCGCACACGTCTATGTTGAATGTTTAAGACGGGAGAAACAGAATGTTGACAGAGTTTCCTACATGTCAGGAGGTCAAAGGGGGGCACAAAGAAAATGCACAGTAAAGGATTTGCATTCATACCGTTAATGGTTAGGTTAAATGTGTAAGACGGGAGCAAAACGAGTATCGATAAAGTTAACTGAGTGACAAGTGCCAGACGGGGGCTCGGGGGAGTGACAAGTGCCAAACGATACTAATTCGTTTAGTGTTTTTTTTTTTGTGTAATTATTTAGGCTGCGTTTCCACCAGAGATGAGGGAATATGCGTTGCATTGCGAGGAATGTGTTTGTGAAGCACCAATAGAATCGCTTCATTTGTTTCCGTCCCATGTGACGAGTACCACTAGAAGGCCGAGAAGGACAAGTCCAGCAAGTACCTAGACTTGGCTCACGAGGTATCCGCCATGTGCGAGGTTGATTCGGCGATTATTGTGCCGATAGTTGTTTCTGCGAACGGTCTCATAGCGAAGAGTCTCGACTAACATCTTGAGAGACTTTCGCTACGCGGTTGTGGTTGGATCAAGGGTCAGATTCAGAAGACGGTAATCTGGACACGGCGCGCATAGTCCGGAGGTTCGTCTCTCTGCGGCTCTAACCACCGGCAGCCTGGGCCTTGCTCCGTTGCCGGCGGCGCCCTAGGTTAGGGTTTTTATATTTTTTTAATTGTTTTTGTGTGTTTTAGATGTATTTTTATATTTTACTTTTATAAGAAGAGCTCAAAGAGGACCCAGTGTGTTGACAATGAGGGACCCTCTTGTTCCTTTAGCCGTCAATACAGTGAATCCTCCTTTTTGTAAAGGGTCGGCAACGCGCATGTGACTCCTGTGGAGTTACAGGCGTCCATAGGTTACGGTAGCTGCTTACCATCAGGCAGGCCGTATGCTTGTTTGCCACCGTCGTAGTATAAAAAAAAAAAAAAAAAAATGTTATGAATTACCGAGCCTAAGAAGATAAAAAAAAAAGGAAATAATAATAATATATTCTTTATTGTGCACCATAAAGTAGAAATAAACAAACAGAAAATCAAAATTAAAACTAGGTAACAACAGCTAGGTTAAGCCCATTTTTAGGGTTCCGTAGTCAACTAGGAACCCTTATAGTTTCGCCATGTCTGCCCGTCCGTCCGTCCGTCCGTCCGTCCGCGGATAATCTCAGTGACCGTTAGCACTAGAAAGCTGAAATTTGGTACTAATATGTATATCAATCACGCCGACAAAGTGGTAAAATAAAAAGTGGAAAAAAATGTTTTATTAGGGTACCTCCCCTATACGTAAAGTGGGGAGTGATTTTTTTTTTCATTTCAACCCTAACGTGTGATATATTGTTGGATAGGTATTTAAAAATGAATAGGGGTTTACTAAAATCATTTTATAAATCGCTCCAGAAGTAAAAAAAATGTGTCCCCCCCCTCTAACTTTTGAACCATAAGTTTTAAAAATATGAGAAAAATCTCAAAAGTAGAACTTTATAAAAACTTTCTAGGAAAATTATTTTGAACTTGATAGGTTGAATAGTTTTTGAAAAAAAATTACAAAATAATTTCTGAACTAAGTTTGTAATTTAACCGTATAAGCAGGTGTTTATTGTACCTGTAATTTCTACAAAATCACAATGAAATGACGTGCTTTCAAATAAAGTAAAAACGGTGAAAATCGGTTCACGAAATAAAGAATTATCCCATAAAAATCATCTTCCATACTTTAACCTCGCGCGCAATAGTTTACTTAATTTGCCGATAGATGTCGCTGTACGTGGAACACTCGTATCATATCCTACATGGCGGTGTTATTTTAACTCTTAAGTGGGGACACTTACTGTGACGGACGGAAAACTACGGAACCCTACACTGAGCGTGGCCCGACACGCTCTTGGCCGGTTTTTTTTGTCTCTTGTGTCCTGTGTAGAAATTGCCTTTAAATCGATTCAGCCGTTTTTATGTGACGGAGGAACAAACCTCTAGGTATCGAAACATTTATACCTTTGTACTTTTAATATTAGAAGGATTAGGAGTTTCACACAATATTATCTGCTTGGGTTGCTGATGTGCACGCAATACCATATTACCAATACCAATATTATTTAGGATCATCATCCTTCTTTCACACATCTCTCTATCTCCCGTCATCTCATCATTTCTCTCTCTTTCTTTTCATACGATTACCATCTCTCCTACATCCCTCCACATTAATTCTTAATACCTTTTGTTGTAACATGACTTTCATCCTTCCTTAAGATTATTTAGGATATGTCATTAAAAATTATGGTGACCCGAAATTTCGAATGTAGTATCGGACAATCACCTAACCTACTGATGGCCGACTATACAGGTTGAAATCGGGGTCATGTAGCAAGCGATAAAGGCATGATACAGAAGGCTATACTGAACAACCTTTACTATGGGACCAACTCAGAAATCACGACAAAATTTTTGGCAGTTTTATAAATTTCGGCCGATCACGTGTTGTTGTTTTCTATGGAGAGGCGAAAATTTTTTTCGCAATTTCGGAGTTGGTCCCATAGTAAAGGTTGTATAGCCTTAGCTTAGGTAGCATAGTATGGCCTTGTGTATCATGCCTTGATCGCTTGCTACATGACCCCGATTTCAACCTGTATAGTGCGCTAAGGAGCCCTGAGAAAGAGCGCGTCAAGACACACCAATGCCCAGTAGTTACAATCCTGCTGTCATCTTCATTGTGAATTGACCATGGATTTATATGAAGTGGATTTAATTATTATTTTTTTCCCTAACCACAGTTGAACCTTATGATCGAGTAAAATTGTCGTTCATAGTTGACTAGTAAAAATAAGTCAAAACGGTCCGATAGAGCATACTAGTAGGAGGCGGTGTCTCACTCGCACTCGTTACAAAATTGTCATATTTGACACATATTGACATTTTGATTGTCTGGTGACGTCATTATCTCCTTAGTCAAAACGAGATACAGTCCCCTAGATAATTTTCCCTTTCGGCCTCACTTTGTGACCGAAGAATTAGATCCAGGAACGGATGCGCTGGGACGTTAATCTTAATGTCATATTTGATTTCAATAAGTGCATTTGGCTAATTTTTTTTACCATTTTCTCTATAAAGACAGCGTAGCCCTAAATCTGTACGTTCAGAGTACGACTACGACCTTTTCATAGATTTTGCAGCGACAAAATGTCCATAGCCATGTCGCTTTCGTAAAAACTGCGCTTAAAGTGCTTACGCCAATTCCCGGGATTAGGTAGCCGACCGGACTCCAGGCTCAATGGAGCCCTGGTAAACAACCAGTGAAAATGCTGGGACAATGATGAGAATATTTACTGCTACTATGGACATTTTGTGTCTATTTTTAATGGCAAAGAAAACAAAAAATAAATATTGGCAAAAATAAATGTATTATTTAGATGTAACTTTCTCCCTAGTCCTGCTGCTTGCCGGATCCTGAAAACAATCATAACATAAATACAATCATTATTTTTTTATAACATTTTTTTAAAATATAGGTTTAAATTTTAGCAGTTTAGTTTTATAAATAGTCATACTACGAGTATGGCAAAAAAAATAACATTCGTTTATTTTCAACCGGCTTCAAGATTTCGAAGAAGGAGGCTCTCAACTCGTCGAGATCTTTGTTTTTTTTAAGTATGTATGTTCACCAATTATTCAAAAGTAGTTGGGCCAATTTGTAAAATTATTTTTTTATTTGAAAGAGTAGGTATACTTCATGGTTGATACCCTATACCATAACAAGGCATTGTCTTTGATACTAAAGTAATACTCGTATTTTGGATTAATCGTACTTTTGTCACAACTGATTAAAATCTTACTATGCTAACTATTGTTAGAAATACAAGCTGTAAAAATATATTTAAAGAAATGTCTCTAAAGAGAATAAGGCTTTGGAATGAGCTACGCTGAGATTTATTCAGGGGCCTAAAAAAATGGAAGTGTACGGGTTTTTAAACGAGCTTCACCGCATATCTGGCGAAGCAGACTTCCATAGCGTGACCGAATACCCTTAGGAAGAATACTTGTAATATCAATTCGACAAGTGGTAAGTAATAATTTTAAACAAAAAAAAACCGACCACACTTAGCCTCCACCTTTCCAAAAGCAAATGCTCGAGCTACTATAATAAATGTTCAAGTAACTATAGGTGTACTTTTCTAAAAGTTCCGTCGATTTCTCCAGGATCCCATCATCAGATCCTGACCTGATTACAATGGGACCAACTGTGAAGTTATACTCTTTCAAACAAAAAAATAATTTTCTAAATCGGTTCAGCTGTCTTCCAATCATCGGTGAACATAAATAAAAAAAACCGGCCAAGAGCGTGTCGGGCCACGCTCAGTGTAGGGTTCCGTAGTTTTCCGTCCGTCACAGTAAGTGTCCCCACTTAAGAGTTAATAACACCGCCATGTAGGATATGATATGAGAGTTCCACGTACAGCGACATCTATCGGCAAATTAAGTAAACTATTGCGCGCGAGCTTAAAGTATGGAAGATGATTTTTATGGAATAATTCTTTATTGCGTGAACCGATTTTCACCGTTTTTACTTTATTTGAAAGCACGTCATTTCATTGTAATTTTGTAGAAATTACAGGTACAATAAACACCTGCTTATACGGTTAAATTGCAAACTTAGTTCAGAAATTATTTTGTAATTTTTTTTTCAAAAACTATTCATCCTATCAAGTTCAAAATAATTTTCCTAGAAAGTTTTTATAAAGTTCTACTTTTGAGATTTTTTTCATATTTTTAAAACTTATGGTTCAAAAGTTAGAGGGGGGGGGACGCATATTTTTTTACTTCTGGAGCGATTATTTCCGAAAATATTTACATTATCGAAAAATGATTTTAGTAAACCCCTATTCATTTTTAAATACCTATCCAACAATATATCACACGTTAGGGTTGAAATGAAAAAAAAAATCACTCCCCACTTTACGTATAGGGGAGGTACCCTAATAAATAAAAAAAAACCACTTTTTATTTTACCACTTTGTCGGCGTGATTGATATACATATTAGTACCAAATTTCAGCATTCTAGTGCTAACGGTCACTGAGATTATCCGCGGACGGACGGACGGACGGACGGACGGGCAGACATGGCGAAACTATAAGGGTTCCTAGTTAACTACGGAACCCTAAAAATTGCAAAAACACAGATCCCGGTGAATAGAGAACCTTCCTAATCCTTCGAATCCTTCGAAATCTTGCAGTCGGTTGAAAATAGAAAAAAATAACTCACTTTTAGAGAGCCTTCTGCTGCTCTACGCAGTATTCCTTGTTGGAAGTAAAGATGCACATTTTCTTCTTTGACGGTTTGGATCCACCCTGTGACGGTTCAATGAATTAATATTCATACGAAATATTAGTTTATCTACACTCGAATTGTGAGTCCTCTAAAACGTGTTCAAAAACGGTAGGCAATGGCTAGCATTACCACAACCGATTTTACTATGATAAGCTTTTTATCTGTGACAGTAACGTAATTTTAACTTTACATGCTCAAACACTGATGTGTTATGAGTTTTGATAACATAATGTACACCTGCACGCGCCCGCGCGGCCGCCGACACGCTCCCCCCCGACCGCCGGCACAATCGAGTTGGCCATGGCGGTGCAATGGCGGCCATTCTATGGTTTCCGAACACGGCAATTAGTATAAATAATATGAGTGTAGATAAAGCAGTGTATGCAACTGTACGTAATTAGGCCTTAAACACTCGTGTGATCTTATTATGAAACTCACCTGCGGCTCGTTTCATAAAACCACACTCGTATTTTAAGGAACCTTATTACGTAACAGTTACATAAACTACTATTATGTAACTGTTACGTAATAAGGCCTAATTACGTACAGTTGCATACACTGCTTTATCTACACGCATATTAGAAATCCTAAATGACGTGTTCGGAAACACAGACTAGATTGTGCCGGCAGTCGGGGAGGAGGGCGGATTTTCATTACGTTACCGTAGGTAATGTATTTTCTTACGTTTTTACCACACTATCACCGATAAATACACTGATGTTACGTTAACTGGTTGCAATAATGGTGGTAATTACATACGGTTTCCGAACGCGGAATAGAGGATTTATGATATTGGTGTAGATAAAGACATTTATTTACAATAGGAAAAGACTTGGCAGATATGCGTTTGTAGTATTAATAAAAAGCTCTCTTACTCTAGGCTTTTTAAGTTGGGCTTCTTTGAGTGCTTCCTAAAAGAGAACAAAAAAAATCGTATAAAAGCGATAACATTTAATTTATCCGCGATTTATGTACGATTTAACAAATCGTGCTTCTTATGATCAATATGAATTATAAACCTTACACAGTAAGTAGTAACGTTCCATTTTTAAATGACGGCGTCGCATATGCCGCGCGTTTGGCCACCAGACACTGTCAGTATATAATAATGTAATTATTTCTGTACCCATCTCCTTTTCTATGTATACAGTGTGTAATTCCAATACGAGCAAAGAATTAAACCAGATATAGGATTTATTGGTGTAATTATTATTACACTTAATCTTTTTTTATTTACGCGTTATATACGCGTAGCAATGTACTGCAAACATGATTAAAGTAAAGTAAGTAACTGTCAATGTCAATGAGCTTTCAACCTGAGTGTGTTGCACTTACATTGCGGACCGAATTATTTTGTATGGTTAACATTTTCGTCGTAATTTTAAGAAACAGTTATCTAAATATTCTAAATATATTTCTTATTTCCTATCCTAACCACAGTTTAAAGGTTCGCCCGTATTGGATTTACACACTGTATAAAGGATGAGAAGGATGAGTGGAGAAGTAATGTCATTATTACTGACAGTGTCTGGTGGCCTCTTGCTAGAGCTGCAAGTGTTTGCTTCGTCATTTAGCCCACCTAACGAAGAAAAACTTAGAGGGAATAATCCGTGGATCTCCATATTTTGGTTTAATTGTAGGTAAATGTGTCTTAAACAACATACTGAAAGTACTGGTGGGTAGGGGTGAAGCGGAATCTTTACCTACAACTATACCAAAAATCGGTTGTACATGGATTATTCCCCCTATTCGGCAGTTAGTGGTTTTCGTTCGGTGAGCTAATTGCTACGTTCTAAATATTATAAAATATAACTTTAAGGTCCTTCCTTAATTAGCTCTAGTGTGTTCCGTAAAAAGTGTTGGACGTGCGGTGGTTACTTATAATAAAATAAACATAATTTAATGTATGTTATATTTTTCGCTTTTAGTGACCTAGCAAACATACATTACCTACCTAAACATACAAGTAGAATAAACAAATATATACAGGGTTAAATCTGAGTCGTGATCCTAAACCACTTTTTATGACTCTGTAACTAATCACCATAATCACATGATAAATAGTATTGAATCAAAACAGAATGATTTTTTTTATTACATTATTCCATTAAAATTAATCTTAAACTAAGTAAATCATGGCCACCCTATTGGTTTTGACACACGCTGTATGGAAAACGACAAGACGTCACATTGATTAGGGTGACAAATTGTACGCCAAAATTATTTTTTCCACTTATCATCTAAAAAATAATCACCAATATTGGTGACAAAAAAGTTATGATTAACACATCATTAGCTTCATCTTTAGATTCTGTATCATGCCTTGATCGCTTGCTACACGACCCCGATTTCACCCTGTATAATTACTTTTATATTTCTTACCTTGGACGCTACCAAAGCCAGCTAAAAATAAAATAAAAAGGTTATTACGCTAGTCTAAAGCTGACTTTTGATTTACGTATGTTGTATTTAAATGCAGAATTGTATGCTAAAGTGCGGTCAAAACCAACGTGCCGATTCAGTCGAAACGAAACTCTCGCTCGAAACTAAGCTGGACGTCTCGCTCGCTCTCGCTGTTTGCTGACGCTTCGCGTCGCAGCTGCTTTCTCGCTTTATTTTATTACCCTACGCTGGTTTTTACTCTACAATAGCAATATAGTAAAATCTATAAATCTGTCGAATCACAAATTAAACTATACCGTAAAACGGGGTGAGTAGGTTTCGCGGGGAGAGTTGGGTTATGAATGGGGAGAGAAGGTTTGAGAGGGGGGTGAGAAGGGATTTTAAGGCTACTGCTACAAAAATAATGTATTCCAATTTAAAATGGGGCTATAGTAATACGCATAATAAAAAAAAATCGATCCAACAATCTTCCAAAATCACCTTTGTATGAAAAACCCTCTCACCCCAAATACGAGGCACTACGGGGTCAGGTGGGTTTTCCTCTTTATCGTCAAAGTTATGAAATGGAACTACCCTAAATAAAATACAAACTAAAATACAAACGTCCGAACCACTTATTATATACACCATTCAGTTTTCACATGTAAAAATACAATTTTATCGAGGTTTGAAAGTCAAATTTCACCCAACTCACCCCATTTTACGGTAACTAATGTTTTAATAAAGGTATAATAGTGAAATTACTTCACAAAATAAAATACAAACTAAAATACAAACGTCCGAACCACTTATTATATACACCATTTAGTTTTCACATGTAAAAATACAATTTTATAGAGGTTTGAAAGTCAAATTTCACCCAACTCACCCCATTTTACGGTAACTAATGTTTTAATAAAGGTATAATATACCTAGGGTTTCTTAAATAAACGTTTAGAAAGGTACTAAATATAAAACCGTTTCTGATTCATTAATTAAAATATATAAAGAAAGAAAGAGAAAATAAAGAACAAAATACTAAAGAATGATGAATGAATAAAGTAAGGTGCAAAAACAAAGTTAATTTATTCATATAAGTAAAATACTTCTTGTAAACAAACCATCTGTAATAGAAACAAATTTTATCAGATATTTTTGTTATATGCATATACAAGATATCTATATACTCCGCTTAGCGCGTTATTTTTTTGAAACCTAAGCTGCAAAAAAGAAGGGGTGCGCGAGGGGAACGCGCCATTGTTCCGTGGGGCGTACGTGAGAGTCAGACATTAATGTTTACTGTCACTTACAATAAATTAGTGTCTCACTACCTATATGGTGAAATTACTTCACCTAGCTAGCGTGGCAGCGGGGGTCGCTCGGCTATGCGGGGTCTTGGGTTATTAGTCTATGGTTAAATATATGTTAACGAAACAGTGTAAGGAAGTATTGCGTTTATTTCACTTTCGCTAACTTACCTATGACAATTTAGTCTGATTCGATGCGATATAACATGACAGCTTCTTATAACAAGTTGGATGTGGGAATCGACTTTAGAATGTACGGTCAGCTGCAGCAAAATGTACCCACTCCTGCATACAAGTCTGTATGCAGGGGTGGCTACATTTATCTGCAGTTGGCTGTACCTAATGCCTTTAATAAAAATAAATCCCATTTCGATAAGGAAATAAAAATCTAGACTGGCTGAAAATGAGTTGTAATTGCAGATTTTCACTGGAGCAGTAAAACAATATATTTTGAATAGATTTAAAGTACCTGTAAAGCGTCATCTTTCAGCTTATTTGGAACCTGAAATTGTGTACAAATGATTTTTTTATATAAACTTTACCGTTTATTACTTAATAAACTTATTACAACATAATACTTAATAAATCATATAAAATGAAATTAAAACTATACATAAAACTACATTAAAAACAAGAAAAACTATATACCTACCAACCCACAAAGTTACAAAAAGAATACCCCGTCCAGCAGCTCCGATTGTGGCATAGTCCCCATCACGCTAGCGGCGTTCCCCCTTTGTATCGCCAGACTCAGTCGTTGTGACAGGTATGAGCCGGCTCTGGGGTCTCCTGAGGCGTGGATTAACCGGGACGAAAGGGCCTTCATAAATGTCTTCATGTCTGACGACCAGGGACCCAACGTCTCGACTGCAAGCGCCGCAAATTCATAATCATTTAAAAGGGTGGAGTATTTGCGGCGCTTGAGAATTTGAGCCTGATCAGCAGCAGCGCCGGCTAATGAGCGGGTTGCTTGGATGTGGGACATGGCGAATGTATCAACGCACGTAGCGTCCCACACCAAAGCTCTGCCGAGTTTCCACGGCACCAAAGTAACTCCATCCGGACGCTTACCATCGTCTCTTGCCATTCCGGTGGGTTCAAGAGAGGAAGGCACTGAGGCAGTGGCAAGCGCCCGGCGTACCAGGTCGTTAATGGTGCCGTGACGGTACATGCGGCCAGCGCTTCTGACACAAGAAAGCCCATGTCGACCCAGCCAATCCACGTCTTTTCCACAGGCGTATGTATGAGGTACGCATATCCTGGCCCCAATTCTCAGGCAGGCTGCTATTCTTAATGTGCTTGCGTCTAAAACTGTGCCGATGTTGCGTGAAGGCAAGGCGTTCAGCCAATGACCTGACTCAGTTGTAGAAACAGCTAGGAGCCAGCACTTTCCGAGTCGTCAGGACTGTTTTCGAGGAGAGAAGCGTGGGTTGCCTTTAAGCGGGGGGTATCCCAAGCCCTCTGAATATGTTTAGTTGCTGGGGCAAACGCTCCCGGGCACGAGTCACACCAAGACTTCTCAGCCTCCGCCAGACTCGTAATCTCTGCGACAGAAATCTGTGGGAGATTTAAGATTATTCCGACGAGAGAAAAAGAGCTGAAGGCGGACGATAAGAAGGCAGGCAAGGCCACGCTGGCCGAGGAGCGGACACCCAGGCCGCCGAATCGCACAGGGAGCACCGCTTGGGACCATGATCTAGTATCAAAGGTAATATTCAGTATTTTAGATAAAGTTGTTTGGAGGACGCTGTCAATTGATGAAAGGATTGCGGGGTATTTCCATATAGGGGAGCATCGGAGTAACTATGTGAATTTAGGAGTGAAAAGGCAGAAACGGATAATAAATAGGGCCATGTGGGGATTTATATCAAATAATAGGCTTGACGAGCAGTTAAACTGGATTAATTTGGAATTTATGACAGAATCGATTGCTTCATCAAAACCCCTGTGTGACCCTAAAAGTATAAGTGTCGATTTGTACTGAACAGAAATGTTGGGCAAAATAGCATTAAAGTTAGTGATAATATCACTCTTTCTATCTGATGGAAGGTGGTCAGGTATGAAAATTTCACACTTAGCAAAATTTAAAGAGAGCCCTATTTCTGAAAATTTGCTTATAATTAAATGCAGGTCTTGTGAGACAGTAGCGGCATCCCCGCCCAGGCAGCCATCATCTAGGTACCACAAGTTGAATCTAGACATTAGTTTTGAAATTATTGGCTGAATTGTTAGAATAAAAATTGCGGGTCCAAGCGGGTCGCCCTGTTGGCATCCAGTGCTTGACAGAATGGTTTCGTCGCCAAAACGTAATTTTGTAGGTGCCCCATAGCATTGCCATAAGCATGGATATATTTCTGGGAATTCCTGTTTTATTTCTTTCACGATCAACCGAGTTAAACGCGTTTTTTATATCGATTTTTATAAATACCTCGTAGCCTGGGCGATTCAGAAAGGACCGTGCTGCATGCACTGCGGCCTCACTTCCGCCCTTGACTCCAAAACCAAGCTGCCGGGGCTTGAAGATATTAGTGAATTTCTTATTAAACCTTCGGCAGCAGAGTTTTGAAGCCAAACGCCTTAAAGTACACCCGACGGCTATAGGGCGAATGCCGCCGTCTTTCTTGGCTAAGGCCACGAGGTTGGCGCCATACAGGACCGGGATTATCTCGTTGTTGCCGCGTCCTGCTAACATTAAATTAATAAGAGCCGTTAGTGCTTTTAATAAAGCAGAACTTGCGTCCCCAGCTGTTGCGATCAAGTCCTTCACATGTTGCGGGGATAAACCGTCCAGCCCGCCTGCAGAACCATTAGGGAATGATAGGATTGCTTGTTGGACCGCGTCCTCAGGCATGGTTATCCTCGTGTCGTCTGGAGTAGGAGGATCTGGTAGTTGAGACGGAGATGAGGGAACCGGATGTTTATCCCTGAGGGCGGCGAAGGTATCGGGTGATTGCGTCGCCAAGTCATCATTTGAAAATAGTAGACGAGCCGCTCCACTCACGTCTCTGTCCGAGATCTTGTTTTCTATTATTTTTATTTTGGAGTGAGGCTGAGGGTGTGAAAGATTGTTGAAAATATGGTGATTTGGTTGGCTGACAGGTGGTAAATTATTTGAATTGGATTTTATTTGACTGGTCAAAGAAGATTTGCTAGATTTATCGGCATGTAGGGCGGAATTCCTATTCCGTATTATACGTTCTCCTGAACGTGAGCAGGCGTTCCCATGCTGTGGGAGAATTTTCAGAGACAACCTTGGCGATGCAATCTGAAAGGAAATTAGCCACAGCTCTGCGGGCGCCTCGGGGTATTCTTTTTACGATTGGAACGTGTTTTTTTAAATAACTTAATCTTTCTGCCAGCACAGTGGAACTATTAGAGGTAGCATTGTTTGCGGTCGAGGGCGTAGGCTGTGAAGCGGTAGACAGTGGGGCATCGGCAGTAATACGCGTCGCATGACGGCGGGCGGCATGGATTGCTAGGCCCTTTTGCCCCTTATATAATTTATTGTCTAGGCAAAAAGGGCACTCCAATAGTTCCACTGAAGCAGTACTTGTAGGTTGGGTCGACATAAACACACACAAGAAACATAAAAAAAGAAATACCTGCAAAACATAGACAAAGAACACTTAATATGGACACTGGACTAGAAAAGAACTTAAATAACGTATCACAAAAATTCGCAATAAAAGCAATGTTTATGTTTTTCGGTGACAAGCTTGACACATGCACTGACAGCTTCTGGGAGCACGGGAGGCTGCTTTCCGACTTTATGGTATTTTCAGTGTGGAGGGCGGGCGGCGGTCAGATATTTTATAGGAGGCGCTGATGGCTACGAAGTTTCCAAATACGAAATTCAGCCTCTGAATTCAATTCAGGCTGCGACAAGTCAGTTGGTCAATCGGCTGACAGATAAGAATCAATGTTTAAATCTTCACTTCTTGATTTGAAAATTATATTTCTATTGCTTTACGTGAATTCATGGTATAAATAGGATTAAACAATACTATGTTGTGGTTTGAATCCTCGAAAATTATTAAATATAGATTTTATATTTTCGAAATAGGTGTTGACGTGTTGACATGTAATATATATATATATATATGTTTTTTTATATATAAATGGTACTTATATATTTTTTAATATATAAGTACCATTCAATTCTTATAAACAAGTAGGTTTATTCAATAAAAAATCTCAACTTAAAGGCCCATTTATACATTGATAAGTGTTAAGTGCGAGTCCATACATTTTCTAGTTGTGGTTGGTAACAAATGTATGAAATCGCACTTAACACTAATCAATGTGCCTTAAAAGTAAGAAGAAAATAGTAATAGGTAAATAAAATCAGACAATATCAGTCGGGAAGTTTTAGCTTATGGTTGCAGCTCGATCAGTTTTAAAATAAATTTATTTATTCAGTGATACATATGTACTTTTAATGTGTAAATAAACCATACCAGTATAAAGTAATAATACTCACCGACTGGGATAACTTCATCGCTGGGCCAGATAACTGAAATAATGAAACTGATTAGCAATTTTGGATCCCCAAGTAAATATTTTCTTACACTTCTCTTGGCACATCTTTTGTCATGTCTCTGTTTAGCCCTATAGTTGACTGGTATTCTATTAGGCATGAAGTCCGCCATTAGTACATTTGAAAAAAAAAAGTTTTAATAGATAAATATGTGGAAAAATATTTTTTTCTTCACTTTCAATAATAATTATTTTATGACTTAATAATATTATTAAGTAGAAGTAGACATACCTTCGTCGCCTTTTTAGCTGCAAGCTGAAATTATAAATTAATCTTATTTGAAGGCTTATTTTTTTATTTTTGAGAGTATTTGTACAGCTGAGAGCTGTTGTTAATCTGTAGTCAGCAAAGCATAAGTAAGGACATACACGCAACATATGTTAACTAATAATGCCAATACATGCAAGACAACAGTAATGGTTATAATCACTAACCAGTCTAATTTTGTCCTTAAAATAATTGAAAACGTTGTCTTGTTTATTGATGGAAGCCTGAAAACAAAGTTAACATTTTTAATTACATATAGATATATACCTTTAGATTTAAAACAATTGCTAACAAAAGAGTTCAAACATTGAATAAACTGAAATTTGAAGCCGTTTTATACAAAACACAATCTATTTCAAACATAACTCCAACACACAACAAACAATCAACCAATATTGAAGTCGTATTGGAGTTGCATCAGAATCATTTTTTAAGCAAATTCTGATATCTCTGATTCAGACGTTTAGGAGCTGGCTGTATTGCGTGGTTAATGCATTGGAGTAGAGAGTAGTATTGAAGTTGGATCGTGTTTTAAAGTTAGAATACGGCTCCATGCGAAACAATAGTCAACATTTAGATAAAAAAATAATCTACGCACTACATAAAACGCTAAAATTCGGTGTCCTTCATCATCATCATCGGCCTTTGCGTCTATTGCAGACGATCTAAACAGGAACACTGTGGAGACAACGCCTTTGGTGGCTATAAAGACCGATACGGGAACGACACGATTTTCCACATTTCTGACAGAAAAAGTTGACGTCAGAGGCTCCAACATCGGTATGCTGCATGTGCCTGCGCAACCTTTTTTCACCCAATGACTCGAACCAGGTCTCATCAAAGAAGTTTCTGCCTTCCACGACACTTGCACGCCATTCCTTCCTGTCATCAGCGAGCGTTTCCCAGACTTGATGGTCAATTTTAAATACAGTCATGTCCCGCTTAGCGCAGTCCTTAAAGCGCAGCTTAGGCCTTCCAACACTCCTTTTAGCGTACGCTACCTCGCTAAGCAGGACACGACGAGGTATTCTAGAAGGCTCCATCCGGCGCACATGTCCAAGCCAACGCAAACGTTTCTGCTTGAGAAGCGCAGTCACGCTGGGCAGCTGCGCCATGTGAAGAACCCGTTGGTTCGTAATCTTGTCCTGCCATTTTATGCCTAAAATGTTACGTATACAGCGCATGTGAAAAGTATTAAGTCGCCGCTCCTGTTTGGCATACGTCGTCCAGGTTTCCGCTCCATACAAGAGTATACTCAGAACGCAAGTTTCGTATATCAATATTTTGGTTCTGCTAGTAAGATGTCTGTTCAGCCAAACTCTTGTACGGAGCCTCCCGAACATGGTCGCCGCTTTGCCAATACGAATATCAATTTCCTCATCCAGTGAGAGCTTGTTCGATACGGTTGACCCCAGATAGACAAATTTATCAACGACTTCTAGAACTGAGCCATCCACCATTATATTAGGTGTTTCCGCAGTGCCCTGCACAAATAGAACTGTGTTCCTGGCATTTATGGACATAGAGAACAAATAACAAGCCCGGGAAAACTTATCCACGATGCTTTGAAGTTCCGCGGCCGAGTTCGCCACGAAAGCTGCGTCGTCAGCAAACAAGAGGCTATCAACAAAGAAGTCCTCCCGATGTTTCTTTGATTTTAGGAGTGCTATGTTATACAACTTCCCGTCGACCCTCGTGTGCAAGTGCACCCCTTGTTGGCTATCACCGAAAGCTGCTTTCAAGATTAGCGAAAAGAAAATGCCAAACAGTGTAGGTGCTAACACGCAGCCCTGACGAACTCCTCTCCGCATTTCAAATTGCTGAGATGTTTTTCCACCAAACACAACCGTGCCCTTCACAGTCTCGTGAAATGACTTAAGGAGACCCAGCAACTTAGGGGGGCAACCAATGCTTTCAAGTGCAGCAAATAGCCCCTCTCTGCTGACTGTATCAAAGGCCTTATTGAGGTCTACAAAAGCCACAAACAGAGGTGTATTCTGTTCCCTACACTTTTCCTGCAGCTGGCGGAGCGAGAAGATCATGTCAATTGTGGAACGTTGCGGTCGGAAACCGCACTGTGACTCCGGATACACACGACTAGCAAGCCTTTGAAGTTTTCCAAGCAATACACGCCCAAAGAGCTTGCCCACAATGCTCAAAAGGGAAATCCCGCGGTAGTTGTTACAATCACCGCGGTTACCCTTCCCCTTGTACAATGTGATGATGTTAGCGTCACGCATATCCTGCGGGACGTGCCCTGCTTGCCAGCATTTGCATAGAAAATTGTATAGAACAGGTGTAACGCACTCAAGTTTCACTATCTCAGCCTGTGTACCATCGCCGCCCGGACTCTTACCGTTCTTGAGTTGCTTAACCGCCTGGACGAACTCCCCAATCGTGGGCAAAGCATCCAATTCAGTCAAAGTAGCTAGTTTGGGCATGCCCTGAGCAGCCTCTAACTTAATATCGACTGGACTTGAATAAAGACCCGTGTAATGCTCAACCCAACGCTCTAATTGACGAAGAGGGTCAGTAATTATGGCGCCATCCGCTTCCTTAATTGGTGCAGTCTTTTTGGATAGCGGGCCGAGAGCCTGCCTGATCCCCGAGTATACACCACTAAAGTTCCCAGTATCTGCGCATACCTGAATGCTACGGCAAATACCAACCCAATGCGCGTTGACAAAGTGCCGCACATTACGCTGCAAGGTTGCACTAGCTAACAGCAGGTTCTCGCGCGATTCCGTACTGGGACGCATGCGATGCGCAAGGGCAGCGGCACGTCTTGCGTCCAACAAAGGCTGAAGGTGCTCAGTGTTCGCGGCAAACCAGTCCTCAGACTTAGATTTCTGATATCCAAAAACTTTCCCCGCTGTGACAGTAAGGAGTTCGTTGACACGGCTCCACTCTTCAGCAACAGGGGCATCAACATCCCAAGAAGCAGTCATAGCCCTTACGAACTCGGCATAACGCTGGACCTGTTCATTGTCCCTAGTTTTTGAAGTGTCAATCCTCTTCTTGCCAGGTGGACGAGAGGAATGGATTTTCTTGTGAACAATGGCTACATGCGTTACTACTAGGGAGTGATCGGTACTGCACTCAGCACTGTGAAATGTGCGCGTGTGAAGGGTTTCGCAGAGGTATCTCCTTCTGGAAAGGATCAGATCCAGTTGGTGCCAATGGCCAGATCGTGGGTGTTTCCAGGATACCTTACGCGACAGTTTTCCCTTAAAGTAGGTATTGGTCACACATAGAAGATGTTCGGAGCAGAACTGCAAGAGGCGTTCACCATTCTCATTCATTTTACCCACACCATGTACCCTTTACAAAAAAGAGGATTCACTGTGTTGACGGCTAAAGGAACAAGAGGGTCCCTCATCGTCATCGTCAACACACTGAGTACCTTACTTCTTCCTTCCATCCTTACACCTTACTCACAAGCTCCTTCTGGCTGCGTGTTCCTACACAACACTATAAGTAGGGTCTAGTGCTATTTGGCTGTGGTTTTCTGTAAGGTGGAGGTACTTCCCCAGTCGGGCTCTGCTCCAGATTTGAACGAAATGACATTCGCTGAACGTGCCCTACCTAGAGATGGGTAGGAGTAAAAAGTCAGGAGTAAATACCGAGTAAATAAATACTTAGCTTAGCTCCTGCTAAACTGGGTGCTTTGGATAAATACTGAGTAATTACTTACCCCTACCCATAGGCTCGCTAAGTGTGGTAGGGCTAGAGCCTACCACACTTAGCGAGATGCCATTCGCAGTGCCCATAACTTTCTTAAAATTAAAATTAAAATTCAGATTGATCCAAATGCATCTAGGGAGGATTGGTAGGGTCCCAAAACCTTACAGCCAACTCCCAAGATAGTATTTTTTGGCCATCCTGTATAGTATGTGTTCAGAACGCAATAGTTATACCTAAGTGTGGTTTTGATACTTACCCCATTGAACTGTAATGTATGAAAAAAGGCACAATTAGGTTTATAATAATTTTAACCAAAAAAGAACCGACTTCACTTGGCATCCACCTTTCCAACAGCAAATGCTCGAGCTACTGTAAAAAAAACTCAAATTACTATAGGTGTGCCTATAATAGTTGAAGAGTTCCCTCGATTTCTCCAGGATCCCATCATCAGATCCTGACCTGGTTACAATGGGACCAACTGTGAAGTATACTCTTTCAAACAAAAAAAGAATTTTCCAAATCGGTCCAGCCGTCTTCGAATAATCGGTACAACATATATAAAAAATTAAAATAAACAAAGATCCCGACAAATTGATAACCACCTCCTTCGAAATCTTGAAGTTGGTTGAAAAAGGCAAAATTAGCTTTATAAAAACCGGCCAAGAGCGTGTCGGGCCACGCTCAGTGTAGGGTTCCGTAGTTTTTCGTCCGTCACAGTAAGTGTCCCCACTTAAGAGTTAAAATAACACCGCCATGTAGGATATGATATGAGCGTTCTAAACTGTAAACTATTGCGCGCGAGCGTAAAGTATGGAAGATGATTTTTATGGGATAATTCTTTATTGCGTGAACCGATTTTCACCGTTTTTACTTTATTTGAAAGCAAGTCTTTTCATTGTAATTTTGTAGAAATTACAGGTACAATACACACCTGCTTATACGGTTAAATTACAAACTTAGTTCAGAAATAATTTTGTATTTTTTTTTCAAAAACTATTCAACCTATCAAGTTCAAAATAATTTTCCTAGAAAGTTTTTATAAAGGTTTACTTTTCAGATTTTTTCCATATTTTTAAAACTTATGGTTCAAAAGTTAGAGGGGGGGGGGGCACATTTTTTTTTTACTTCTGGAGCGATTATTTCCGAAAATATTTACATTATCAAAAAATGATTTTAGTAAACCCCTATTCATTTTTAAATACCTATCCAACAATATATCACACGTTAGGGTTGAAATGAAAAAAAAAATCACTCCCCACTTTACGTATAGGGGAGGTACTCTAATAAAACATTTTTTTCCACTTTTTATTTTACCACTTTGTCGGCGTGATTGATATACATATTAGTACCAAATTTCAGCTTTCTAGTGCTAATGGTCACTGAGATTATCCGCGGACGGACGGACGGACGGACGGACGGGCAGACATGGCGAAACTATAAGGGTTCCTAGTTGACTACGGAACCCTAAAAATGGCTGTATACAATAGATATCACTAAGTAGTGATGATGACAGAAACGTGGTATTGGAGACAAAAGGTTGTATAAAAAAATGTGATGTACGACAAAAACGTATGTTAAAATTAGCCCAGCAGTCGTCTTATATATCTCTTCCTCCTAGCGTTTTGTCCCAGATTTATGCTCTATTGAGCTTGGAGTCCGCTCGGCAACCTAATCCCAGGAAATGGCATAGACACTAGTTTTTACGAAAGCGTTTGCCATCTGACCTTCCAACCCAGAGGGGAAACTAGGCCTTGTTG
Organism: Pammene aurita; assembly: GCA_947086415.1. Lineage (NCBI taxonomy): Eukaryota > Metazoa > Arthropoda > Insecta > Lepidoptera > Tortricidae > Pammene > Pammene aurita. The sequence goes on along the minus strand of OX352314.1, from coordinate 6,377,108 downwards.
AGAGATTAGATCCGGTTTTCCTCACGATGTTTTCCTTCACCGAAAAGCGAGAAGTAAATATCAAATGATATTTCGTACATAACTTCCGAAAAACTCAGTGGTACGAGCCGGGGTTTGAACCCGAGACCTCCGGATTGAGCAGTCATCTTATATAAGGGAATAAAAATAATTAATCGAATCGTATTTACACCTGGACCTATACTGGACATGCCAAATTGTAACATGTGATACGATGATATCCATATTATCCATGCGAGATCACTACACTAAAATATGCCAAAGTGGTATCATAGTAAACGGAGAGCTAGCCACGTCAGATATGACACAATAATGAGAGCAATGAAACTCCAATAGTCAGTTTGGTATACTATGCTTATTTCTAGATCTGGACATCTGGCAGCTGTTAAGTGGTGAAGGTCAAAGAAAACTGGAGTTCTGGGTTTGATGCAATATTATGAGAAATTTTATAAATAATTAGATTGTAATCATTGCCAAAAGTTTCTGTAGGGGGAAAGTTGGCACTACTTTCCCCCTACAGAATCCCTAAACAACGTATAATATAATTCATAATAGTGCCACCTAACAGTAATAAGCAATGTTTTTTGTTCTAATGTTAAAATACAGGCCCTTTCCTTTATAACTAAGACGACTTCGGCAGTTTTTACTTATTTTGGTACTACTATTTTCCAATTCAAAAATTTTGCTAGTCTGTCACTCTGACCTCCACTCATTAAAAGCTGCCAGATGCCCGGATCTAGCAATAATTATAGTATTGTAATCTAACCAGAAGGGTTTTGTTGCTCTCATTATCGTGTCATATCTGACATAGCCAGCTCTTAGTTCATAGTGCTCTCACTTGCGATTGTTATAGTTTCTGGTTTTCAAATAAGGTCCCTGTATAATGCTTAATGTGTCTTTGCCAACATAATTTGACAGAATTTAAGTTATAAACATAGGGTACCTGTGGTCCATTGATGAGAATATCCGGTGTACCCTGAAATTTAGAGAAATAATTACTTATACGTCATTGTTAGAGATCCGTACCTCAAAGGATAATCTTTAGGCACTGGTCCCACCAAGAGCGAGTAAGCGAGTAAAGTTAAGTGAGTAGCATTACATCGAGTGATCGATCGACCTTTCAAGACCCGCGATGTAATGCTACTCGCATAACTTTACTCGTTTACTCGCCGCCGGTGGGACGAGTGCCTTAGGTAAGTACCCACTTTTTTACTAGGATCCCATATACAATATGTATATTTTGTTTATGATGTTTTTAAATATGGTCTAAAAACACTTTTATCGATATTATCGATATTCGAATGCTGTAAACAGTCTTACATATACGAAATCTACATATTAGGGTTCCTTTTTGACGCTTCCGAGCCTGTTATAAGGAACGTAACAACAATATTTCCTGAGAAAATGTATTTATTTGTTGTCCTAAAGAGGGCATGAATACGGGCCTACAATACCTAATCTGAGGAGTAATACCCTCTATAAAGGAAAATACAATGTTCATACAAAATTGCGTTGCCATAACTCTAACAAAACGCATTATAGCAGAGCTCGAAATTGAAAAAATTGTGCGCATCGAGAAAAAGTTATGAATTTTTGCCCATGGATAGAGTGCCCCACGTTGTATATTTTTTAGTATTGGAGGTCTGTAAAGTTTTTGGACCTTCACGTCAAAATTAGGGGTACCATGCAATATGTTATAACTCTCTGGTTAAGGCTGCTAGGGGTTGTGTGGTATCATTTCCGTATAAAACAGACATGCAGAATTCATTTTTGATAATAAAAAAGTAAAACTCGAAACTAAAAAAAAAGGCTCTGCGGAGAGGAAAAACACTCAAAAAACATATTATTGTTTAAAACGTTGTATAACTAATAAATATAATTTATTTTTAAACACATTTTAATATGGATTTTTACTTTTTAATAACAAAAATGAATTTTGCATATCTGTTTTATACGGAATTGATACCACACAACCCCTAGCCGCTTTAACCAGAGAGTAATAACATATTGCACGGGACCCCTGATTTTACGTGAAGGTCCAAAAATTTTACGGACCTCCAATACTAAAAAATATTCATCGCACATTTTTTTTCACTTTTGTACTGAAAACAAACCCTACTAGTAGCGCACATGGTGGACAAAATCGCAGTGTCTTGATAACTCTGTCTGTATTAAGTTTTCTATTTGTATAACAGGGCCACGATTCGAAAAATAAACACACACACTGAACAGACACAGCTCCAACCCAACTCAACTCAACGCTATAACGACATTGACATTTGCTATTCGAACAGATTTTCATTCAACATTGGTCTCACATTGGTCTCACATTGGTCACACATTGGTCACACATTGGTCTCACATTGTACCAATGTTGTACCAATGTGAGACCAATGTTGAATGAAAATCTGTTTGAATAGCAAATGTCAATGTCGTTATAGCGTTGAGTTGACTTGGGTTGGAGCTGTGTCTGTCCAGTGTGTGTGTTTATTTTTCGAATCGCGGCCCTGTAAGTTAACTTGTACTGAGCAGTAGGCCTTTTTTGACACCACCATAGCTTTGGGCAGGCTGAAAACCAGCACTGAAACCGCGTTGTAAAGGCGAGGCTTCCAGCATACAGCTGAGACTGTCATTTTGTGATGCGTTTTGTTTATAGATATTATACGAGTATACACAATAATAGTGATAATGTTTAGGTTAAGTTTGATGTGTGATTTGGTGTAAAATACCCTAATTGTAATGTGTTTTATACGTGGCAATAAATAATTTACTTACTGACAAAGATAAGAATTAATTAAATTAAGAAATATATAAATAATTGATAACAATTTTTGTACCCATCTACTGGAACTGGAACCACCCTGTATAAATAAGATAAAACTTAATGTTTAAAAAAAAGTTATCACTACCTACTTATGTAACGCAAACGTTAACCTTAGAAATAAGTTTATTAAATGAGTTAGTTTGTGGTTTTTTTTTCTTGGCTTGGTGCTAATAAATATTTTTTTCTTTCTTTATATATTCTTTCTTATTTTTACATATTATTGCCTTAATTAACGAATTATCAATGAGGTTTGGAGCTTCTTTGTTCAACGTATTCGTGAGGTAAACGTCCCAGTGCTCGACACTCTATGCCCAATAGTTATTATTATTTTTTATTTAACTAGTAGCATGTAGCCGCCTGATGGGAAGCGTTAACATCTTGATGTTACCTTTATTGCGAATGTCTAAAGTTTAGAGATGACATGTACCTACTGGGACTTGGAGGTTTACCTTATTGCTGGGGCATGCAATACCGGTATTGCCCATACAAGCAATACCGGTATTGCATACCCTATTTATTTCTATACAGCGAGGAAATGCTGCCAGGCAGCGTCTACGGTACCATGCCGCGGATACGTTATGTTAGAATATTTACTTTAAGATTCGTTTTTATTTACTTATAATTTTACATTTTAAGTTTGACGTTTTTGTCTATTTTAGTATAAATTAAACATTTAAGTAGTTTCAGTTAACATTATGGCATTAAATTTAGGTGGCACTGCCTTACGAGTATTAGGTACAAATTTTCTACGCTCAACTTCTGGTTTTCATTTTAGAAATGTCTTATATTTTTTTGTACACTTTAATCCACTTTCCCGTACCTGGTAACCGGAGTTTTTACTACTCTAAAAATAAAAAATAAAGGATATTACAGCAGAAGCCGGTAAATCAGGGCCTACCGGCCAAATAGGTATAGAAGAATAGGAATATGAGGTCGGGAATCCGTTTTCACGGCGAGGTATGTATAGTACTTTTCTCAAATATGCAATGAAATAAAGAATGGTACTTGTAAAAAAATATGTTCCGTTCATAAGGCAATAATTTACATAACTCTTAAACTGTTATTTTTCTCATTTCAGATACGATAATAATTATGTCACGAGAAATAAAAAAAAACAATCAGCTAGCTGTTCGTGAAACCTGCCGCTATTCTTGGCAACTTTGCATGCCTAGGACTGAAAATTTGCATGAAATCCCATTACATTCCCCTAGAATTACTGCTCCTGAAATAAGATACTTCCGAGCTGTTATAAGGAACGTAACAATAATATTTCTTGAAAAAATGTATTTATTTGTTGTCCTAAAGAGGGCATGAATACGGGCCTACAATTCCTAATCTGAGGTATACCCTCTATAAAGGAAAATACGATATCAGTCGACTGTCCATGCGAAATTGCGTTACCGTAATTCTAACAAAACCTACTAGCTCATATGGTGGACAAAATCGCAGTAAGTCTTGACAGCTCTGTTGGTAGAACGACAAGCTTTGTATCACAGAGTCGCGAGTTTGAGTCTTCTTTACTAATAGTACCCATCTTGCCACTAACAAATTTACTAAATCTGGTCCCATACGGAAGAAAGCACGAAACTTTGCATGCATGTAACTTATATAGGCAGAAAAAAATAGAAGTGGAAACAGCTCGTCAAGTGATTGTTTCCCCCGCCTCGCCCCATTTTTGTGTCCCCATTTGCAGTTTTTTACACTTTTTATGAAAACGATAAAACTTATTGTTCCAATTATGAGTCGCGAAAATTATGATGAGTTGTGTTTTCTGCCATATAACACAGTACGAACCGTATGAGCGACGTAGGAGACACTGGGCAGTCCAAAATTGGTTTAGAAATAAAGTTAATTGCTAAATACCAACTTTTGTGCTCTTTTATGGACATAATTAGCCCATCCATAGCCAATATTTTAAAATTAAATGCCCTTATTGCTAGGTTGATGTTTTCCTAAGCACCCATACTATTTTATTTAGTATGATGGTGTAACATTACTCGTCTTAATTTGCGCGACACATAAATTTAAAACCATAAGTGCTAGCAACAAATTTTTAAGACAGGAAGTTATGTGGTAACTTTTACCGTTTTTATTAGGGTTCCGTAGTCAACTAGGAACCCTTATAGTTTCGCCATGTCTGTCCGTCCGTCCTTCCGTCCGCGGATAATCTCAGTGACCGTTAGCACTAGAAAGCTGAAATTTGGTACTAATATGTATATCAATCACGCCGACAAAGTGGTAAAATAAAAAGTGGAAAAAAATATATTAGGGTACCTCCCCTATACCTAAAGTAGGGAGTGATTTTTTTTTTCATTTCAACCCTAACCTGTGATATATTGTTGGATAGGTATTATTTAAAAAGGAATAGGGGTTTAGTAAAATCATTTTTTGATAATATAAATATTTTCGGAAATAATCGCTCCAGAAGTAAAAAAAATGTGTCCCCCCTCTAACTTTTGAACCATAAGTTTTAAAATTATGAAAAAAATCTCAAAAGTAGAACTTTATAAAATCTTTCAAGGAAAATTATTTTGAACTTGATAGGTTGAATAGTTTAAAAAAAAATACAAAATAATTTCTGAACTAAGTTTGTAATTTAACCGTATAAGCAGGTGTTTATTGAATTGTACCTGTAATTTCTACAAAATCACAATGAAATGACGTGCTTTCAAATAAAGTTTTGAAAAAATTACAAAATAATTTCTGAACTAAGTTTGTAATTTAACCGTATAAGCAGGTGTTTATTGTACCTGTAATTTCTACAAAATCACAATGAAATGACGTGCTTTCAAATAACCCAACCATGGGCCCATTTTTGTGGGGTCACTTACTGTGACGGAGGGAAAACTACGGAACCCTACACTGAGAGTGGCCCGACATGCTCTTGGCCGGTTTATAAAAATATGAAAGACTGCAAATTGGGACACAAAGGTAAGGGAGAGAGGGGAAACACCTATTGGACGACCTTTTTCCACATTCATGTTTTTAGGGTTCCGTAGCCAAATGGCAAAAAACGCAACCCTTATGGATTCGTCATGTCTGTCTGTCTGTCTGTCTGTCTGTCTGTCTGTCCGTCCGTATGTCACAGGCATTTTACTCGGAAACTATACGGCGTATCTGAATAAAATTTACACATAAGGTGTATTTTGTATGCAGCTACTTAGTTATGTAGTTAACTTTGAAAAAAAAAACGATATTTTTAGGTAGGCGCTCCATACAGGTAACTAAATAAATAAAAAATTACCAAATATCAACATGTGACACATCAATCGATAGGTCTTTCAAAATAACATTGAGATTTCTTTGACTATTTTGTGATTAAGTAAATATTTTCTGAAATAATCGCTTCGAAAGTCAGAAAAGTTGTGTAGCCCCCCCCGTAACTTTTGAACCGTAAATTCAAAAAATATGAAAAAAATATAAGAGATGCGCCTTATCATATACTTTCAACGAAAATTGTTTTGAACATTATCGGTTCAGCCATTTTTGAGTTATCTCCAAAAAACTTCTTCCATAGGCATCAGATACGACATTTTGGTATTAGTTTGGTTCTTATTCCATTGAAGGTACGGAACCCTCCTATGCGTGGTCCGTCACGCACTTGGCCGGTTTTTTTTCTTATTGTTATAAGCTACGTATATGCAAAGTTCCCTTCCTGTTGCCTTCTTCAATGCCTTCTTACGGATGGGACTTGACATTATGAGTTTACAAAAGTAACAATATGTAACGAAATGTGAAGAACAAGTATAGCGTAATGTGAAATACAGCCTTGGCCAGAAGTGTTGAGCATAGCTCTTTTTTGTTTACAATTTTGATGTTAAGTATTAATTCCCTATCATAACTATGTACGATGACGTAAAATGTTATTGATATATCTAGAAAACTTCACTTACGAGTAATAACACTTTCAAGGTACCTATAAAATATGAAAAGTGGAGGTCCCAAAAATGCGAATTTAGGTCGGTGCGAAAAATTGCAAATATTCTATGCAGTTACTACTCACTTCAACAAAACATGCCTGTTCAGTTTGAATTAATTGATAAAATAACTTCAAAAACCGGCCAAGAGCGTGTCGGGCCACGCTCAGTGTAGGGTTCCGTAGTTTTCCGTCCGTCACAGTAAGTGTCCCCACTTAAGAGTTAATAACACCGCCATGTAGGATACGATATGAGAGTTCCACGTACAGCGACATCTATCGGCAAATTAAGTAAACTATTGCGCGCGAGCTTAAAGTATGGAAGATGATTTTTATGGAATAATTCTTTATTGCGTGAACCGATTTTCACCGTTTTTACTTTATTTGAAAGCACGTCATTTCATTGTAATTTTGTAGAAATTACAGGTACAATAAACACCTGCTTATACGGTTAAATTACAAACTTAGTTCAGAAATTATTTTGTAATTTTTTTTCAAAAACTATTCATCCTATCAAGTTCAAAATAATTTTCCTAGAAAGTTTTTATAAAGTTCTACTTTTGAGATTTTTTTCATATTTTTAAAACTTATGGTTCTAAAGTTAGAGGGGGGTGGGACGCATATTTTTTTACTTCTGGAGCGATTATTTCCGAAAATATTTACATTATCGAAAAATGATTCTATTAAACCCCTATTCATTTTGAAATACCTATCCAACAATATATCACACATTAGGGTTGAAATGAAAAAAAAAATCACTCCCCACTTTACGTATAGGGGAGGTACCCTAATAAAAAAAAAATTTCCTTTTTTTATTTTACAACTTTGTCGGCGTGATTGATATACATATTAGTACCAAATTTCAGCTTTCTAGTGCTAACGGTTACTGAGATTATCCGCGGACGGACGGACGGACGGACGGACGGGCAGACATGGCGAAACAATAAGGGTTCCTAGTTGACTACGGAACCCTAAAAAAGATAGAAACGCCGGTCTAAACTTTCGAGTTTTGTATGAAAATCGCAAGGGTGCTCAACACTTCTGGCCAAGGCTGTATAAGTAAAGTGTCATAAATGTGTCAAATATAAATAAAGAAATAAGTGCCGTAAATTAGTATTCTATACAACCGTGATATAATACAGAGCTTTTCAGTCGAGTATCGTGTTTAGGCCTACTCGTAAGTAAGGTACGAGATTGAAAAGCTTAATTATGTCACTATTGTATGCAATACTTTTTCTACGAGTGCTCAAAATAGGCAAGCCGGCAAGAATCAAGTTCGACAAATGCCTTACAATACAACCTGTTCCCTCTATACACTTTAGTAACTTCGATCTCCCGCTGGATCGTACCGGCGGTCGGGGAGGAGGAGTATAATATTGTATGAAAATCCATTTTAGCATCCACGACGATGCTTAAATGTGCGACCATAAAAGCTTCATCGATTTTTATCTTTTATCTTTTCAATTCAAGCATTATACTCGACGAGTAGAAAAAGTTTTTCGTACCCATCGAGCGGAGCTGGAAGAACCACCCTGAAAATAAGATAAAATATAATACATATATGGTTAACATAAGACCTAAAAAAATTACTGACATCAATATCTAAAAATAGCCATCGTGCGGTATATGTACCGTATGTACAATGTACCTATAATACTTTTAATTTATTTAGTTACTCGGCACATTGGTGTACACTGTAATGCCGAGTTAACATATTGTTGTTAATTAATAATATTGTTGTTAATATGGCCAGAAAATCACAAATTTTATACAAAGTGCACAATTTTTTAAATTTCAACCTCTGTTAAGTTTATCAGACTTTTCAGCATTCAAATTTTGACAAGTTAAAAGTACTTATATTAATTTGTCTATGTGAATAAACACCGCCGAATATGAGGTATAGTATAATTACTATAGTATAAAACAATCTTTTTCATACCCCGCTACCACCATCGTAGGTCTAAAATAATAATAAAACATAACATTTATAACATAAGCTGTACATACTTTAGTAACATAAGAATTAAAATAAAACAATTAAGTCCAAATAACAAGTAGAGTATAAGTTGTAGTTTATGTAACTGCTACGTAATGCCTAGTCGTGTACAGTTATATTATTATGTAACTGGAATAAACTGGAGTGTATGCACTGCTTTATCTACACACATATATTATTATCAAGGTTAGTATTTAAAGTAACAACAAAAAAAGACCATAACCTAACTATTATACTGACTTGTACAGAAGGACAGTCAAGAGCGCTCAGACATTTACCATATATTCTTTAAATTTTATCGGTCACGCTCTTATCGTATATTCTTTATACTGTGCTCTTATTTGATAATCTGCTATTTCGTACCCAGTGAGCACCACTCTGAAAATAAAATACGAAATTTGGGTAAAAATTACACCCAATGTAAAAATCTTAAGAAAAAAAGTAACACTAGTTGAAAGCAGCTGCAGCCTAAACGGATGCAAGCAAGGCTAGCAGAACAAGGTCCAAGTGAACAAAACATATCGGGGCAACTTGACAAGGCTTTTCGGATTGTCGGTAGATTTTTCACCTAGATTAATTGCCATTCGTAAAAGTAATAGACAGAAAATAAAATAAGTCGATATATTTGTTTTTTTAAAGAGAAATGGTAGCCTCTAGGGCTTCCGCCAGACTTCAGTATATGTATACCATGTTGTACGGTAGAGGCCTTGGTTTTTGTAAGGAAATAGCTACTTCCTTCAAACAACACACAGCGGCCTGGCCGGGATAACCGATTTCTGACCCAAACAGTGGTTACTCGCGTTTTGAGACTAATTCTTCATTAGCTGCAAACTTGTTCGTTAGATCACCGCACAATAAGCTATACACGGTGCTCGTGAGCATTGCGATTGATTTTAACCACGAATTCCTGAGGTCATAAGGAGTAATAAATGTTATATGAATTTAGGTAAATTTCGCAAAAAAAAAATATATATTTTTGCTTCTTTTTCAATTTTTTAAATACTTTTGAACATAAAAAAATATATGTTAGGGTTCAAACTACTAAATAAAGTACCTACTCGGGATGTGTTATGGGGAAGGGAGTAAAAGGCATACAAGGTCAACAGAAAAGTTAATATTTATTTAATAAGTAAATGTCGTAGGACAAATTTTAATAATGTAAATAATGACATCATCATATCAAAGCTTGAATATGAAGGAATCCAGAGCAATGAGAATTAAGTGTTGGACAAAATAGTCAATGAACGGGAATAACAAGAGAAGGTAAAACTGTCGATTAAAATAAATTAGTACATTTTTTTCGTAAAAAATAGCTTATGTAAAGTATTCCTTGGCACTTTGATATCTGTCAATAAGAATGTCTAGACTAGACCCCACAAGGAGTGAAATCACCATCAAAAAAGCGTTTTGCACTGAGTCACAATGAAACATGTTTTTTTATTTAATTGGTTGTAACTCTGAAACTAGGCGAATTCCAGAAAAGTTTTATGACATTTTAGTCTCCAATTATGATCAGGAATGCGCTGTTAAAATTATTCGGTTTCCTCATGTTACACCGTGTATATTACGAACTGAACAACGAAAATTAACAAAAAACAAAAACTATTCTCAAGAGACAGCGGCCATATTGGCGTCAGAAACCGGAATACAATACATACGTTTCACAGTAAATGACAGCTCTATGACAGCTGTCAGTTCAATTTAATAACAGTCCAATATCTAATACAAAAAAATGCTGTCGGAATTCTGACACAACCCAATCATTTATTAAATAGCCTGGCTTTTGTCGGTGGAGTAGCCGTCATTCCTATCTCTCCACAAGTCTGTTTAGCTCCTGATAAGACGCCGCGTTAACTTTTTCCTTAGCCCAGTTCAGTCAGGTCTAGTTAATATTGCTTACGAGTATGAATTGATATGATATGTTAAGACCGTATGTGGCATAATCTGCACAAGTTACATAAACATATTATTGAATTAACTATTAAAGTAAAATGAGTATGTTTAAAATAATAGTTTTTTTACCCATTGACCCGAGCCGTCAGCACCCTGAAATTAACACATAAAATCAATATTGCCTTTACCATGTACTTACTTATAACATTTAAAAAAAATGCAGGAGGTTCATCGGGGTCTTCGCCGATTATTCGAAGACGGCATGACCGTATGGACCATATGGAAAACCCTTTTTTTGTTTGAAAGGGTAATTCACATTTGGTCAAAGGAATGGTGCCAGCTGAATCGGCTTCGAACCGAGCATGGACGCTATGCCGATTATTATGTTTAAATGCGGATGGCGAGATTCCCCCTCGTGTGACTGCGGAGCACCAAAGCAGACTATAAACCACATCATTTACGACTGCCCTAAGAAAAAGTTTAATGGCAATTTCGCAGACCTGCTTGCGCCTAGTGAAAACGCAGCCCAATGGGAAAATAATCTGGATATCGCTCTCTAATTCCTTGATAACTGTATTTTCAGAGCGACTCTTATACAGGAATAATGTATTTAGCAATACGATTAAATAAATAAGGATCTGATGATGGGATCCTGGAGAAATCGTGGGGACTCTTCAAATATTATAGGCACACCTATAGCGACTTAAGTATTTTTTATTACGCTAGCTCGGGCATTTGCTTTTGGAAACGTGGACTACGTGTAGTCGGTTCTTTTTTGTTTAAAATTATTTATAATTGTATTTGCCCGCAAATACTTTTGTTTACTCTCACTTTGGAGTCAACCCCGCCTCCACCTACATACAAATATACTATTAAAGTATCTCCTTTTCCTTGCGGGCACCGTGTATTTGTATCTTCCATTTCCCGATATTTCGGCACGGTTACACGGATTAACTGACTGACGGACGGAGCTGCCTGCACCAAATTTACCAGTATAAACGTTAAATTAATGTCAAATATTAATATATAAATGTGTTACATTTAAATTACTACAGTAAACAACACTTTAACATACCTGTTGAACGGCGCTAGCAGAACCGCCCTGAAAATTAGATTAAAAAAAAAAATATATATTTTTTTTTTATACCACGACGGTGGCAAACAAGCATACGGCCCGCCTGATGGTAAGCAGCTACCGTAACCTATGGACGCCTGCAACTCCAAAGGAGTCACATGCGCGTTGCCGACCCTTTACAAAAAGACCCTTTGTATAATAATATTATGGTCTTCACAATGGAAGTATAGAAGCCACAACATAAGCTTTATTACTGTGGGACCATTTGTGTAAGATTGTTCCATAATATAGTCTGTACCGAAAAATCTTTTTAAAAAAGCCATTGCTGTTTTTGGTAGGTTGTATATCTAGTTTATTTACTTTCATGTTTTAACACATCATTAGGTATACTCTTAAGACTTTATTAACAATATCTTTCAATTATAAAGGTTGTCTGGAAGAAATCGCTCATTAGCGATAAGACCGCCTGTTGTTACCTCTACCTAAATTTATCTAATTGTAAAATTTGTGCTTGTAACTGTATGAGGTGTGCAATAAAGAGTATTTATTATTATTATTATTTATTATTATTATTTGATACGGGATATTTACCATGTATATTTGTGTTTACGTTTTTAAATATAAGAATTTTAACCGGGAAGATGGGTTTCGCCTATCAAGTGTCTGGTATCCAGTGATCCGGAAGTTCTATAATCCAAAATATACTGTTTCGCAAAAAAACGCGCGAGTTGATACTGTAAATGAATATATTTTGTTATCTAAGCCAGAGCGACATCTTTCTTCAAACCCCAAGTAAGATTTTGCGAGCCTATGTTTAGTTATATGTGCACATCTCGCCAGTGCTTTTATTTCACTGGTCATTTATGCCATAGATGTAAAAATGCCACTAAATTCCTCTTGTGATAATGCTAAATATAAAAAACTTTGAAAGTTTAATAAAATTATAAGGGTTTGAATATTTAAATCATGCGATCTCGTTTTGTATGAAAACAGAGGCCTATTTATGTCTTTTTTTTATGTAATATTAACACAATATTCTGTCACCAATTTATAGTTTAGCAATGATTCTGTCCTCTTCTTTGGATCCTGGAACATTGTAATGTCTGCGAAATCGACTGCGAGTTGCGCAAAAAATATTAACTTCATTTTGAATTAGGGTGTGTACCTATGTATAATATGCTTGTATAGAAATTTATTATTTGATATTAATCAGTAGGAAAGGGTTGTATAAGTAACATAGATACAGATGAAACCATTAAAGGTATTTAAGAGTTTTTTTATCTTAATATGTTCTTTAAAAAAAACTTTTCGGTACATGCTTTAATTTATTTATTATCTACAGATTATTAAAACAAAATTACTCCTTCAAATTTAGCACAAATAACAAAATTATAAACGACATAGTTAATGTACGTCTAAGAAATTTATTTCGGAATTACTCCTTGTTCAATCTTTATATAGATAAAAATACTTTATCGTACATTATATTTTGAAATATTAAATGAGTATTATTTATCTAACATTACGAATAAACACTGGTCTAAAACACCGATACATATGAGGTAGATAAAGTTGCAATAAAGATTGTTAAAAAAAAAAAAGATAAGATAAGTTTATAATTAATACCGGATAAAAACATTTTATTCATACCGCGCCACCACCACCACCTGAGCTCTAAAAAAAGATACATAAAATATGTTAAGCATAAGTTGCAGGCACCTTAATAACTTGAGAAAGAAAATAAAACCAATATGTTAAATGAACACGTAGACTAAAACACTTTTTCACTTCTCATGCTCGTAAAGTTCAGCTTTATGTCTTGCGTAAACTGCATTAAATTACTTTTTATGCTATAATACAATAAGTCATATCATCTCTTATTGACTTATGAATCGAGCTCGAAACAAGCTATACCACCGCGCGAGCGTACGAGTAGGAACAGTCAACTAATACAGTAAAGATACGGTTGCGTCAAACATTAATTTATAATAGCCTGATTTTTTTATGTTTCATTCTTATGGGATATTTATAGATACTATATGCAAAAATCGTACAAACTTTTTACCCGGAAGTAGTTAAATGAGTAAAAAAAATATATATAAAAAAAAATGTATATTTTTATTTACAATAATATCAATTATTTTTATTAGTAAACATGACGATATTTAAGTCTTCTTTCTGTTGAAAGCGAAAAACAAGAAATCGTGTTCATTTAAAACCACATAATTTACAAAATGTACGACGCGGGCGATATACACCGTGGGCTGGAATAACCCGACAGATCTTAACCACGAATTTCTAAGACCAAAAGAAGGAAATATTATGTGACTTTAGGTAAATTTCGCCAAAAAACAATTTTTTTTTCGTTTTTTTTTTTTAATTTTTTGAATGTTTATTGCACATTAAAAGCAAATGTTATTAATAAAATTATCGCCTAAAACAAATTGGTATATTTTTTTTTGAAAAATATTAGTTACTGCAAAGTTTTCCTTGTCACTGTAAAATATCTTCGGTCAATAAACCTCTTTCATCTAAGTGTGCTCTGCAGCACACGTACCTAATTGGCACAGAGATGTTTCTTTTCGCATAAATATAAGCCCGATGATAATCTGTGAATGTTGTTAACGCCGTTGCATATGAAACAAGTATGCGTAGACATTTGCTGTAAAATATTTAACCGCAAACACTAGGGATCATCATTCAGTGTCTGAATGTCCCGAGTAATTAAACAGTTACAATTATTGCAAATACGAGTGTCATCACTAATGTCGACTGGTAATCTAACAGCTTCATCCTTCATCATTTCTTTTGTTAATTCAAGTAAAATATCTCCGGGTTCTCTAAGGAATCGCACCATTAAGGCAGCATCGCATATGTACCAAGGAATTCTATTTCGAAAAGCCATTTTACAGGGCGAAGTGCAAAAAACATATTTTATATCGTAAATACAAAATAGTATGTATTGAATAACAGCTTGACACTGATTTATTAATTCTGACATTTCGCACGAGTCCTTTATAGCGTTCGTCATTTGAATTTGGTCTCACTACTTCATAGATAAGATACTATGATTATGCAACTGTGTAAATTATATACGTCAATACTCGTACTACGTAAATACATAAGTATATTTTAAAATAGTTATATTTTAAAAACTAGTCATTCATTAATGCAACTTTACACAGTTGATCAGAGTATTAGAGGCTATATTTTCACAAAATTTCAGCCAAATCGACCGAACGGCTTTTACCGATCATTTTGTGTGTTCTTTCATAATAATGAGATCAAGATCCTTCTTGATAGGCTTTATAAATATTATAAATGTCTGTCTTTCTATTACATCTTCTAGTTTAAACCACACAACCAATTAAGATGAAGTTAGGTACGGATATACTGGGTGACCTTAAGACGACGACGATAAGACGTCATAGAAGATAGTCAAACCTGAATCTATTCATGATTTTCAACGTTTTACATTTAAAAAAATCTCATACATTTTCGTCTACCTATCCTTGTCCTTTTCTATGGAACAGCTATTTTTTGATTTTATTTAAAAAAGGTGAATTCATATTAAAAGTTGGTCAAATATCATGAATAAATATGACGTCTTAAGTGTCACCCGGTATCTGGAGTTCCGGGGAAGAAATAGTACAGTTCACGAAATAAGAAAAAGCTTTTTCGTACCCATTGGCTGGAGCCCCCAGAGCCCTGAAAATATAACACGTATCTTTACTATTTTTTGGGTATAAAATGCACAAACTACACCAAAACAATTGGAAAGGCAACTGTCAATATGTTTGTCCATGGTATGTCAAATCTCATACAAAAAATGACTATCGTATGCAGCGCCACCTAGAATTCATTTTACCAGCTGTTAAGTTCCATATAAATAAACGACCATCGTACGGAGCGCCATCTATGATGACTTTTCACCGGCGTTCCCCATTAGAAAAATAAAGTAAATTGAATATATTAAAATAATAAGTGCAGTAAAAACACTTTCGTACGCATTGAGAGGAACTACCTTGATTCTGAACACACAACACATACAAAACACAACAACATATCACATAATTGAATTTAACCAATATTTGTATTACAAGTAATATTTATGACTACTTTAAAGTATTTTAAAAGTACCTATTAACTAAAAGTGGGTTCATCATTGATGTACTTGAAGTCCTATTCGACATTCCAAACTGTAATATGTACGTGGATATCCATGTGAGGTCACTACTTTTACTAGAATGATTCTAAGTGGTGTTATACTTGTACTAGAATTATTATAAGTGGTGTTATACTTGTACTAGAATAATTCTAAATGGTGTCACTGGCAACTGTCATTTTTCGGTTGTTTATTTGGGCCTTTGCTTTTGCTTATTTCTCATTATGGCATCGAAGCTGCCCTAAACGTGTTATTTTTTTTTTTACTGCCAAAAGGCATTGTATCACATAGGTGCCCGCTGAGTAAAACTGACTTACAGATTGCTGGTGTAGATTGTCTGACAATATGCTTTAATTAGCTTTATTTTATTACTGCAACGTGCTAATCAATGTGTTATAATTATAACGAACACAGCTCCCTGCACAATTAATGCACAAGCTAAATCAAACCTAAGAAATAAAGTAAAACACAAAAAGTCAGAATAAGAAGTACAGTAAAAAAAAATTCTCGTACCCATTGACTGGATTCTTGATGTATCTGAAAATAATAATGAAAATAAATTAGTCAGTCAATTGGCCACCTAGGCCCTTCATTAAACATCATCCAATTTGATGCCTAGGCTGATAGATAATCAAACTAGAATCACTTAACATTTAACAACTAGATTACTATGCGTATTGAAAGATTTGAAAGTCCTGATGACTGACCAAGATTCAGCCTTTAGAAGTATACAACATAAGCATAAAAATAAACCTAAAATTTAGCTTTAGTAAAGTTTTTTTTTCCACTGCTGCAATATGTGTGCATTCATCTCTTTTAAAACCGTTTAAAAAGACAGGAATTGATTTATTGTCAGGCTAAAGAAATAAAACAAAACGAATATGTCAAAATAATAAACACGAAAAACAATTTCGTACCCATTTACCGCCGCTCTGAAAGGAGAAGAAACTTACTAAATACATTTATTTGCAACAGGTGGAAAAAATGTACACATCATCATCATCGTTTCAGCCACAAGATGTCCACCGCTGGACATCCTCTTCACTTTAACATAACATAAATACTCTTTATTGCACACCTCAAATTGAAGAAACAAAGTAGGTATACACAAGTTACAAAAAGAAAAGTAGAGGTACAACAATTGGCGGTTTTATCACTAAGAAAGTTGCAAAAGCAAAAATAAATCAACCAGAAATTAATAAAATTACACATATAAAAGAAAGAAAAAAATAAATAAATAAACAAACTTACATAGCTCATACATACATACTTATATATTAAATATATATAATAAAATAAGAAAATATAAACTAAACCCAAATATAATAATAAAAATAATAATAATAATAAAGTTCTATAAACTACACCGAACCTAGGAAACTTACGAAAAAAAGAAAAACAAAAAATAAATACATTTTCTTACCCAGTAACCGCCGCCACCGCCGCCCTGAAAAAATATACTATATTATTCACTTGCAACACCCGCACTACGTAAATTTCAATTACTCATCGAAAATATAAATAAAAGATTGAATAGTTTCTAAAGTAAAAAAGTTGCTGGAAATACAAAGTATACTCGTTATACTACAAACCAATTAGATATTGTATTTTTATTTTCCATTCCAGTGCAATATTTCCAGTTAGAAATACGGTGCCCTAATGTTTACTTTCAACGACTTTTTTTTCTTAAATGTAGTGATGAGCAAATACAATCATTTGAATTCTGTTGTCATTTGTACAAATGAATAATTTTAGAATCTGGTGCTTCTAAGTTATTAGACTAAAATAAACAATAAATCCACCATCATATAAACTCGAGATTCTAATTATAAAAAGTGACTTGACACATGACTGACAGTTAAAATGTTGCCTGGAATATCTAAAATAAAATAGTCATGGGTATAAGTCGATAAAAAGTATCGAAAAGTGTAATGTTGTACTAAACACTACCAATACGATTCCATTTAAAGGATCCATTAACGTTAGGAAATTAAATTATAATGTAACAGCCTGAAATGCTACAATATTCAAATCAGACAAAAGTTTTGAGATACGTTGCCGCTGATAAATCGTATAGTTATGTTATATTACATATTATATATTTTTCTATCTTGTCGAACGAGCTGAGCCTAAGCGAAGTGAAGTTCTACAGCTTCGGATGAAACGGAAACGGAACTGTCAGCTGGCTACCTGAACATCGCTGCATTTCGATGGCTTTTTGATTTTGAATAGTTGTTCTGTGGTAACTGTAGTAACGTTTTTTCTAATATAATCTTTATGAAATTTGTTAGGGTTGTAGCAGAAATCAATATAATTTGAGAGTTCGAATATGAGTAGGATCGATCAATGGTTTTCTTTAGTTTATTTCACAATAACAATACAACTAACATTATAGTTTCCCAATGCGATAGTGTAGTAAATTTAACCTTATGGAGCTAGAAGGCGCAAAATAATCATCATAAGAGTCTTGTTATATTGGTCAATGTATTTACAAGGAAATCGCGAGTTCTCAGTTCGAGGCGGACTACTATTATATAGTTTCTATAAATCTGAGCTCTTCATTATGGAGGCGACGTTTTGGAAGAACATTGTTCTGGTTCTAATTCTTGCACGTCCACAAGAATCCGTAATCCGAGGCAACATCACATAATAATTTAATTCAACACTTCTACGAGTAATAACAACAAAACGTAACTAAAGTCCGAAGACGATATTTCTAAAAATACCTACTTAACTACTTCTAAAATAGACGAAAATATACTTGGATAATTATTCGTCCGCATAGAATTCGGCTATCGTGTGGCCCTCTGAAAAAGTTTTTTTTTTCGGGATAAAAAGTAGTAAAGTATCCTCTGTCCTATTCCTCACTCTAAGCTACCTCTGGCGCCATTTTAGAGACGTGCGTTCAGCAAGATATTCACTCAAAAACTGAATGGCAGGCATGTGTGTAGAGAAATCCCAACATTGGCCCGACCGCCGTGCGCTTGGAGAATTTAACTAATTTGAGCGGCCATTGACAGGCTTTTCCCTCTGCCGATAACATATGACCAGTCTCCCCCGCAAAAATCGGCAGACTTTTTTGTATGACAGACATGGCCGCTTAGGTTGGTTGAATTCTCTGACTAAGCCATGCGCCCGGTATTAACCCTGCGGCAAGTGTGTGAGTAGCCGCCTTTAGAAATTATTATTATCTTCTTTAGAAGTCATTCCGTAAAAGTAACGTATTTTCCATATCATTTTGCAGCATTCTTCAGCCTTTAAACCTTAATCAAGTTGCAACGACAATATCGCAACCAATAAGTCGCGGCGTTTGTAGAACTCTTAATAAATAAATAAAAATATCGATAAGAACAGCACTGGCAGAATTGTGGCAACATTTGTGTTTGTTGACTTGTCAAATCACTCCGTACAATTATAAATTCTAGTTTACCAATTACATTTCATTATGGTTTTTATCCTAGGTAAGAGACGATATATTTAATCTCAAATTAATAATTGCAGTACATGCGATACGTAGGTATACCATCGATTCCCTCTATTACACATCGTCATCGCGTTTTATGACCATACATCGTTATCGCGGGAGCCAAAACAGATGTGTTGAAGAATATATATAACAGAATGTCCGTTTAATATAAACAGAATATTATGCCTACACGTCTTAGCCTCTAAGAAGTTCTTCATATCTAGCACGATGTTTTTGCTAGAAATGATTAATCAAACTCGTTTTGCTCCTTTTCTACGTTCGTTTTTGAGTAGAAATTTCGTTTAACAGAAGGTTTATTTTTTATGAAAATTACGAGTACCTAGCGTTGATTTTTAAGAAAAAAAAACTTTTCGTGTGTCTAAAGTTATCCTTTAGCTACAAGTCCAGACAAATCGATCATGAATGAAAAATGTTTTGAATAACAGGTGAATAAAGAGGTTGTCGTTAGGATTGCGAGGCTAATCTTTTTAGTAGGTACTATAATCAAGTCGAGTACGAAGGTTAGATATTACAAAAAACATTGATAAATTTAGAACTTGTAGGTACAAACGTGTTGATACTACTGTCACTTCTGTTATATCTTATTTGTCATAATCTTTGACTACTGTCAAATCGTTTTTGCTCCCGCGATAACGACGTATGTTTATGACTATCGATTATAGCCACATCTCTAAACCCGTCATTGCCTTAGAGGATTCAACCAACCGGAGCGGCTCATTGACAGGCGTGCCTCTCTGCCGAAAACATATGAGTCATGTGGTCATATTTATTGTATGGACTGACTTTTATCTGGTACATTTGACGTTCCCCTCCCCCGCAAAAATCGGCAGACTTTTTGTATAAAAAATGACAGACATGGCCCCTCCGGTTGGTTGAATTCTCTAAGGTCATTGCCGATGTGTCAAATATCAAATGTTAAATTAATTTCACAGTAGGTGGTTAACACATCATCATCAACAATATATCAGTCAAAAGCTGTCCACTGCTGGACATCCTCTTCACTTTATGGTGAAGTTCCACATATTGGACATAGTTCCAGAAACTACACAAAACTTCAGAAACCATTTAATAAATACAGTAAAACAAAATAAAACACTTTTTCGTACCCATTGACTGCTGCCGCCGCTCTGAAAAAAAAAATTACTCACAATAAGTATACCGTCTCAGCCAAACCACTGCTTGACTTTCTTTTCACTGTATTTGGAAATTGTTGAACAAACTGTATACGCTAAAACTAACCTAAAAAATAAAGTAAAATAAATTTCTTAAAGAAAAACTATTTTTTCGTATCGATTGACCGTCGGCGCTCTGATATTTGTAATGTACGGAAAAATATAATTTACAATATTCACAATAGGTGGACGTAGAGTGCACATCATCATCATCATTATGCATTATGCCAAAACCGTCCACTATACATTGATATATGACACTAGACTTTATTTGGAATCTACACTAAACCTAAAATACTTATGAAATAAAGTTGAACCCCCCTTGTTGCCCAGCTAAGTTTTTACCATCCGAAATTATTTTACAGAAGCTGTGCTAGGCTACACCAAACTAAAGAAGCTTAAGAAAGAAATAAGGATCTGTTTCAATACTTTTTCTTACCCATTGGCCGCTACCGCCGCCGCCGCCGCCGCCGCCGCCACCGCCGCCTCCACCGCTGCCGCCACCGCTGCCGCCACCGCTGCCACCACCGCTGCCGCCACCGCTGCCGCCACCGCTGCCGCCACCGCTGCCGCCACCGCTGCCGCCACCGCTGCCGCCACCGCTGCCGCCACCGCCGCCGCCACCGCCGCCGCCACCGCCGCCGCCACCGCTGCCGCCACCGCCGCCGCCACCGCTGCCGCCACCGCTGCCGCCACCGCTTCCGCCACCGCTGCCGCCACCGCTTCCGCCACCGCTGCCGCCACCGCTGCCGCCACCACCGCTGCCGCCACCGCTGCCGCCACCGCTGCCGCCACCGCTGCCGCCACCGCTGCCGCCACCGCTGCCGCCACCGCTGCCGCCACCGCTGCCGCCACCGCTGCCGCCACCGCTGCCGCCACCGCTGCCGCCACCGTTGCCGCCACCGCCGCCGTTGTTGTTGTGGCCGCCACCACCGTTGTTGTTGTGGCCGCCGCCCCCGTTGTTGTTGTTGTGGCCGCCGCCGCCGCTGTGGTTCTTGTGGCCGCCGCCGCCGTTGTTGTTGTTGCCGCCGCCGCCGTTGTTGTTGTTATTGCCACCGCCGCCGTTGGAGCCACCGCCGCCGCCGCCGCCGCCATTGTTGTTATTGTTGCCGCCGCCGCCGCCGTTGTTGATTGTGTTGCCGCCGCCGCCGTTATTGTTGTTGTTGTTACCGCCACCGCCATTGTTATAGTTGCCGCCTCCACCGTTGTTGTTGTTGTTATTGTTGTTTCCGCCGCCGCCGTTGTTATTGTTGCCGCCACCGCCGCTCTGTAAATAAGATAAAATATCCATAAAAAAATATGGTAATTTTTAACATTATTTGATTGTAGCTGCGCGATTTATTGCTGATTATAATTTTCTATAAACATTATCTTCTACTTTTACAAGATGATTCTGAGCATACTCAAACTCATTGCATTGTGATTATTTGTGATACGAGTATAATAGAGTTTTATCTACACTCACATTGTAAGTCCTCTAAAACGTGTTCAAAAACGGTATATAGGCAATGGCTAGCATTACCACAACCGATTTTACTATGATAAGCTTTTTATCTGTGACAATAATGGTCTAAGAGCTGGCCACGTCATATATGACACAATAATGAGAGCAATGAAACCTGTCTAGTTAGACTGCTTTACTATCCTTATTGCTAGATCCGGGCATCTGGCAGCTTTTAATGGGTGGAGGTCGGAGTGACAGACCAACAAAGTTTTTAAGTTGGAAAAAAGTAATACCAAAATAGGTAAAAGCTGCCAAGGTTGTGTTATTTATAGAGGGCAGGGCCTATATTTTAACATTAGATTAAAAACCATTGTCTATTATTGCGGAAACAAAAACAGTAAGCGACTAACTAAAAATTCCATTATACATCATTTGGCACTACTTTCTCCCAACAGGAACTTCTGGATATGATATGTGTTTGTATTTAGTTGGTGTGGTGTAGTGAATTGATGTGCATTTTTTTGTAATTTTTATTATAATTTTGTGACCCTGTTTAGTTTAAAATTTAGTTTGTATCAAATACTAATGTATTTTTAAGTTAAGCTTCACTTTTGACGAAACGTATTCTGCTGAATACATTTGAATTATAATATTTCTGGTTATGCCGAGTATTCAGATCCTGTATTTCTGCCAGCAAGCAAATCGCAAATACTAATAATACATGTATTTATTGCCACTTCTGCTCAAGAAGTATTCAGGAAAGTAATTTCTATTTACTTAATTAAATGTCTGTTTACAATTAATATGCCCTATTAATATTTTTTACAGTTAAAATCCACTGTTGACTCCCTCTCCATCTGAGTTTATTTCAGATATCTTAACACTATAAAAGTTCGGTGATTCTCTCATGTATATTTAGTCGCCCCCCTTATTCATAAAACTTTTCTCAGGCCTCATTTAAGGCGGCTACTCACACACCTGCCGTAGGGGCATATTGGAGTTAGGCCACAATTACCTTCTTATTTGTTATGTGTATAGGCAAGCAGGGGGCCAATTTTTAGATTGGGGCTGTGGCAAGGCAGTAAGAGTACAAAACTTTCCTAGCTCCCTAGATGGCATCTGCCGCCCTGCGAGGTTGCCGCATGTGTAGCGCGATTGGGGCAATTTCTCTATCATTTTGTTGGCGACAACCGCGCGGAGTACACATGTGTCGTTTACAATGGATACTAAAAGAGCGTAAATTATGGGAAATGGTGATTGACATGTACAAAGATCGACCCCACATGTGGGATAAAAAAACAAACACCATTTTTACCGAGATATGAAAAACCAAACTTACGAATTAATGTTTAAAACGAGAACCCACAAAGGATATCAACATTATAAAAAAAAAATTAGGTACTTTGTGTGTTTATTTTTATAGTTACTAGCTTACCGCCCACGACTTCATCCGTATAGAATTCGTGTGCCCTCTGGAACTATTATTTTTTCTGGGATATAAAGTATCCTATGTCCTATTCCTCACTCTAAGCTGCCTCTGGCGCCATTTTAGAGACGTGAGATCAGCAAGACGTTCACTCACAAACTGAACGGCAGGTGTGTGTGTAGAGAAACCCCAATATTGGCCCAACCGCCGTGCACCCGCTATTGCCCCTGCGGCAGGTGTGTGAGTAGGCGCCTTTAGTTAATTTATTTTTTGTCCCATTCTGTCACTTTGACAGTTGTGTTTGTTAGCAACAGACAAAACATAAATTAACTAATTGAGGCCGCAGAGACGTTTATAAATAAGGGGGTATGACATATATAAAGTCGTTGCGTGCCAACGAGTCAATATTAAACGAACTTAACATCACTATCCTCGATATGCCGGAATCGAGCCCTGACAGAAGCGTATTTTGAAATACCTGACCAGTACCTGACTGATCGGCACCCTGAAGCCAGTGCGTGGGGCATATCACGCCGCCCCGCGCCCGCCTGGTTGGTCATGGGGTAAATACGCCCCTGAGCCCAGGGCCGCGTATCGAAAAATAAACACACACACTGGACAGACACAGCTCCAACCCAACTCAACCCAACTCAACTCAACGCTATAACGACATTGACATTTGCTATTCGAACAGATTTTCATTCAACATTGGTCTCACATTGGACACACATTGGTCTCACATTGGTACAACATTGGTACAACATTGGTACAATGTGTGACCAATGTGTGACCAATGTGAGACCAATGTTGAATGAAAATCTGTTCGAATAGCAAATATCAATGTCGTTATAGCGTTGAGTTGAGTTGGGTTGAGTTGGGTTGGAGCTGTGTCTGTCCAGTGTGTGTGTTTATTTTTCGAATCGCGGCCCTGAGCTTATTTGGGAATATTACGCGATCCTCAAAGCACTGCCTGGAGAAGCAGATTATAGGGGGAAAATTAATGTCAGACGTGCACAAGGAAGACCTACCAGATGATCTGACACTAAGAAGGTGGCCGACGGCAGCATGCACCGGCCGGTCCACGCAGCATCTAACCGCTCTGAGTGGAAAAGTATACACGGTGCCCGTGAGCATTGCGAGAGACTTTAACAGTGTATGATCATATTTAGAGAAAAAAATGTCCTTTAAACTCTTCCGAAATTCGCCATAGTTTCAGAGTAACTACTACTTACAAAAAATAACATTTTTAATTGTTACTCAGTGTAAAATGCTTTTTTGATGGCGATCTCACCAGGGCATAGTATAAACATCTCTTATTGTCAGATACGAGTATCAAAGACCTAAGAAACACTTTGCATGAAATAGTTTTTATGAGAAAAAAAATAGCAATTAACTTTTTCCGTTACTTTTTTCTAATGTAGAACGGCATTACAAAAAGTGAAAAAAAAAGAAAATATTTTTTTTTGGCGTTTTACAACTAAAGTCATATAATGTTTTTTTCCATCTTTTGACCTCAGAAATGCGTGGTTAAAATCTCTCGCAATGCTCACGGGCACCGTGTATGAGGTCGTGATCCTTATCGGTAAGGGAATGATGAAGAAAATATATTTAGTCAATAAGCGTGACATGTCACGAGATAGATTCCGAAGTTAGTCCCTTAAAAAAGTTGTTCAGTATGGCCTGCTGAAATTGGGAAATAAAGTAAATTAGGACTTGTCAAGGACACTTTTTCGTACCCATTGGCCGCCGCCGCCGCCGCCCTGCAATTAAAATAAATATAATATATCACTACTTAAAATATGGAATAAGCTACACAAACCGAAGCTTCAGAAAAACTAAAAATATATAAGAAATAATGTAAATTAACACTGTTAGAATTATAAGCATAGTAAACAAAAATAGTTTTTCTTACATTTCCACCCTGAAAATAAAATAAAATATATTGATATTAACTATAAAACTCGTGAGGCTAAGATATCTATATACATACAACAAAGACTTTCTCTCTCAATTGCTCAAAGGTTAACTGGAAGAAATCCCTTAAAGGGATAAGTTCGCCTTTGTACGTATATGTTGTGTTATATGTCTTTCGTTGTATTTTCTTGTAAAGTGTTTTATAGGTACTACTACTACCATTGATGTAAACATTTTTGGATTTATATCTGCCCCGAATAGCAGAATAACTATTAAAAAAAAGAAGAAATTTATAAAAAAATTGTAGGCGGTACGAAGTTCGACAGGCCGCTGGTAACAAATATTTATAACTGATTACTCTCTTAATGTAGGTGTGCCCGACATGTTTTGATCAAATGACGATGATTATTACGATTGCCCTCCCGCATCGGCAACGAGTCGTGTTCGGTTCGGTATGCACCTAACACATTTTAAGCCTCGTGCGGCGCGTGCGTCCAGTCAGAAAAAGACGCATTGCCCCATTCAGTTTCAGTGTACTTTTGAGATCCATCGCGACCGGGTGCATTCGATTAACATTTAACATTCTCAACATTTTACTAACATTATTCTGTAACTTAACATTTTACAACATTAAACATTTTTCTACTACGCTCCGGACATTTTTATATTCAAGCGAACCTGCAACCCGAATAAGTGGGGAACTACGAATACCTATATTATTTATTCTGACTCAAGCTAGGCAAGATACACGTTTATATAGGCAAGTTTACGTAGGTACTAATTACAAATATGCCCTTAAAATCAATATAACCCAAGCCATCCCTAAAATCAACCTAATCTGTGCGGCAGAGTTATTAAAAATTTGACTTTTAGGAAATGGGCTATGAGAAGAAGCCAAAGCGGGAATTTGAACGGGAATGGACTAATTACATATATTTCAAATAAAACTAAAATCGACCCGCCCTTTTTGGAAAACCCTTTATAAACGTAACTATGCACTACTAAACCATCTATTATGTTCAAATATCACAAGTTGACGTTAAAATTACATAAATATTTCCGAACGCATCCTTAAAAAAAGTGACAGTGACATGTGACATGACACATTCATTATGCAGTCTGTGGACTCTGTGGTGGTGCTGGTCACGTGCTGGTGGGAAACGAAATCCGTTGTTTTGACGTTTGTTTTGGCGCTCGCGAAAAGTTGTTGAATTCGTGATGTAATTAACAATTTGTAATGGGTCGTGTTTTGTATCCCGTATGAGAACATTTGATATAACCTGGCTATTGCATAGCGCAGACATGGAAAGTAACTTGAGATACGGCTCTACAGTGGCCTAGGAACCAAATTGGCTGACTGTGTGTCAATTGACAATATGGACGTGCCTTTAGATAGAACTGAAAAGTAAGCGAGGGTAGATTTGTCACACAACACCGCTTACCCCCCCCCCCAATCCCGCACCCCGCGAGCAGTAGCGTAGTTCCAGACTTGCTAAGTCGCGAGAGGGCACTCGTGATAATGCGTAATTTGATCGAAACATATCGAACTTTATTGACCTAAATTATGCGAGCTACCGTAAGAACCGCGAAAACCGTAGGAACTTAAGGAATGAAGTGAATTGATACTGTTAAAATAATAAGCATATTAAAAACACTATTACGCACATTTCCGCCATTACCACCCTGAAAATGAAATAAAATATATTGATTTCACTACTTTACGGCTTTCAAGGAGGATTATTTATGTTTATTTAAACTGCCACACGATAGAGGTAGGCCCAGAGCGGAGGTGGCAGGACGAACTGGACGTTTTCGAAAGCTATTGGCATGAAATCGCCAGGGACGGACACGAGTGGGAATCCAGGAGGGAGGCCTATGCCCAACTGTGGGACACTCCAAAAGGGTCATCAAAAAACATGTAAAACGATTGCAAGGTATGTATACTATAGATCCAAACTGTAATGACCAGGATCATGTTATATTTATAGTTTTTTCCAATTTCTAATTTTATATTGCTTTTGTTTTCTCAGTTGACAATAAATATTTGCATAGAACGGACTTAAATATGGTAAAGTGCCGGGATAACTCTACTACCGAGGAACTACGAAATAGATATGACATACTTATAAGTTCCTTCGATTTGCTTTTGTGTCAATCTTTTCTCGTATATGTAAAAATGACAATAAAAAATATATCATTTATTCGGTGATGTGAGCATTCTTTATTTTTAAATAACGCAACATCACGTCACCCACATCACAGCTCTCTAAAATTATCGAATTCCCCACAACGGCAAAACAAAAATCTGTATAAATCTTACGAAACTTAAAAAAACAATAAGCAGATTTATACTGTTAACTCGTATAGTAAAAACACTTTTTGGTACATTTCCACCAATCGTACGCTAAAAAATGATTTCACTAAATCATGGCAAAAGGTGCAGAAGCTTCAAAAAGCTTAAGAAAATTAATAATTTTTATACAGTAAATTGATATCCAATTTTAAAATAATAAGCATAGTAAAACACTTGTTCGTACATTTCCACCACCACCACCCTGAAATAGAAATAAAAGGTGTATTTAGTTTCAGAAAACCTTAGTAAATGAAGAAATAAAGTTAAACACTACTGTTAAATTATAATATTAAGTATAGGTATTAAAACCCTTTTTCGTACATTGCCACCACCACCCTGAAATAAAATAAAAACACATAAACACATAAACTACATTAAAAGTTACATAAACTCCAGAAAACCTTCAGAAAAACTTAAGAAATAAAGTAAAAAGATACTGTTAAACTAATAAGTATAGTATGAATGCACTTTATAGTAAGTGTAGTATTAAAGTACTTGTTTTTTTACAGTAAAGTAAAGTATTCTATTTAAACTGCAACACGATAGAGGTAGGCTCAGAACGGAGGTGGCAGGACGAACTGGACGTTTTCGAAAGCTATTGGCACGAAATCGCCACGGACGGACACGAGTGGGAATCCAGGAGGGAGGCCTATGCCCGGCAGTGGGACACTCCAACAGGCTCATCAAAAAAACATGTAAAACGATTACAAGGTATGTACACTATGGCTCCAAACTGTAATGACCAGGATCATGTTATATTTATAGTATCTTCCAATTTCTAATTTTATACTGCTTATGTTTTCTCAGTGGACAATAAATATTTGCATAGAACGGACTTAAATATGGTAAAGCGCCGGGATAACTCTACTACCGAGGAACTACGAAATAGATATGACACACTTCAAGTTCCTTTGATTTGCTTTAATGTGTCAATCTTTTCTCGTGTATGTAAAAATTACAATAAAACATTAAATATTTTATTTGGTGATGTGAGTATTCTTTGTTTTTAAATAAAACATCACGTCACCTACATCACAGTGATCTAAAATTATCGAATTCCCCACAACGGACAAACTTAAAAAAATAACTTTATAAATCTTAAGAAACTTAAAGAAACAATAAGCAGATTTATACTGTTAAAATAATATGTATAGTAAAAACACTTTTTGGTACATTTCCACCATTCGCACGCTAAAAAAATGTTTTCACTAGATTACGGCAAAAGGTGCAGAAGCTTCAAAAAAACTTAAGAAAATTAAGAATTTTAATACAGTAAATTGATATCCAATTTTAAAATAATAAGCATAGTAAAACACTTTTTCGTACATTTCCACCACCACCACCCTGAAATAAAAATATAATATATTTATTTCACTAGATAACGGTAAAAGGTATAGTATTAGCTTCAGAAAACCTTAGTAAATGAAGAAATAAAGTTAAACAATACTGTTAAATTATAATTGTAAGCATAGGTATTAAAACACTTTTTCGTACATTGCCACCACCACCACCCTGAAATAAAATAAAAACACATAAACTACATTAAAAGCTACATAAGCTCCAGAAAACCTTCAGAAAAACTCAAGAAATAAAGTGAATAGATACTGTTAAACTAATAAGTATAGTATGAATGCACTTTATAGTAAGTGTAGTATTAAAGTACTTGGGATCACTTTTGACAGAAGATGGAAAAATAGAGGAAGATGTAATGCACCAAGTCAATGTGGGATGGCAAAAGTGGCGCTCGTCGACTGGAGTACTGTGTGTTCCCACCAAAAAAAGGTCTTCAAGTTGGCGGTCAGGCCAGCGCTCTACGGATCAGAGAGAGAGAAAAGCTGGCCTGCTAAACAAACCCAATTGCAAAAACTCCACACATCGGAAATAAAGATACTCAGATGTTCTGGACTGGAGGGGTTACACGGCTTGATAAACTCAGAAATGAATACATTCGTGGCAGTTTCAAGGTAGCCCCTATTACCAAGAAGCTCACAAAAAACAGACTGAGCTGGTACGAGTACGTGATGTGACGGGGCGAAGAGTATATTGTCAAAAAAAATCTGAAACTGCCAAAGAACGAGGCAGAGACCACCCACCGACAACATGGTGGATCAGCAAGACCCAAGTTATGGTAGCATTCTACCCGACTCGAAAATCCTCCATAGAATTACGGGCGCAAAAAAAGAAGAGCCGACCCTACCTAAAGTGGAATGCTCGGGGTGAAGCATAAAGCATGAAGAAATTAAAATAATTTTATTTACATTTCCACCATTCTGCTCAGAACTGCTCCAGGTAACAGAACCACTCCAGGTGCCAGAACCGCTTCCGGAACCGGAACCGCTCCCGGAGCCGGAACCGTCCTGAAAATATAATAAAACTATCTTCACTAGTTTTCACGTAAAGGCTATACATATTAAAATAAATATGTGTATTTGTCTAATCGACTTATCTTACTGATTTTACTGGTTGGTTGATAAAAACTAGCGAATATAAATCTCGAACTTACACACATATATAATAGTGGAAGGTGTACGCAAAAAAACCGCAAGTCGATGTACAGTTTAGCCGTTTGGCACACGTATACTAGAAGAAAACAAAATTTTTGTTCCGCAGTTCTTAAAAAAAATCCTTTAGAAGAGGGATTTTCAAGACGATTCTAAAAATATACCACATCGTTACACTTATGGAACTGTATAGCAAAAAAAAATTTCTTAATTATCTCATTTTTTTAAATTGCTTTCTTGGGGATAAATGTGAGGATATAACGTATCATTTGCGGTATATTGTACAAAAAAAATCAGCCAAATCGTATCTGGAGGAGCCCAAACTTGGTATGCTTTGAAAATCATTTTAGTAAAATGTAATGATGTGGTATATTTTTAGAATTATCTTGAAAAGCCCTTTCATATGATAGGTTTCTGAAAAAAAAATAACACGCGATTGGTTTCTAAAAAAAACATTTCTAATTCAAATAAAATGACGCAGCACTCCTCTCCTAAGGGATTTTTTTTTAAGAACTGCGGGTCAAACAAATTGTTTTGACCTCTAGTATGCGTATGCCAAATGGCTAAACTGTAAATCGATTTGCGGTTTTTCTTTGAAATTGTGCTCGTACACCACCCACTATACCATATATTACGCCGCCCACTATAACAGATATTACGCCGCCCACTATAACATATATTACGCCGCCCACCATAACATATATTACGCCGCCTACTATAACAGACATTACGCCGCCCACCATAACATATATTACGCCGCCTACTATAACAGACATTACGCCGCCCACCATAACATATATTATGCCGCCCACCATAACATATATTACGCCGCCCACTATAACAGATATTACTCCACTCACTAACAGACATTACGCCACTCACTATAACATATATTACGCCGTCCACTATAACATATATTACGCCGCCCACTATAACATATATTACGCCGCCCACTATAACAGATATCACGCCGCCCACTATAACATATATTACGCCGCCCACTATAACATATATTACGCCTCCACTATAACATATATTACGCCGCCCACTATAACATATATTACGCCGCCCACTATAACAGATATTACGCCGCCCACTATAACAGATATCACGTCGCCCACTATAACAGATATCACGCCGCTTACTATAACAGATATTACGCCGCTTACTATAACATATTACGCTGCTCACTATAACAGATATTACGCCGCCCACTATTACATATATTACGCCACTCACTTATGTACGTGGCTTATGTAATGCGTCGGCAGCTTCAGTGGTGCGGTCACGTATCGCGTATGGCGGAGGAGAGAGTGGCGAAGCGCATCTTTTATTCTGAACTAGAGGAGGGTAAACGGAAACAGGGCGGACAACTTCTCAGATACAAAGATGTTCAGAAACGGCACATGAAAAGATCAAAGGCACAGCATCGAGCCCTCTCTATGGGAAGGTTTGGCAGCACAGCGTCCTGAGTGGCGCAGGCTGGTTCAGGCGTACGTGATTTCGAGGAGCAACGTAAGGTTGACCTCGACGCTATACGCGACGAGCTGAAAACACGCCAGCCTGCTACCATTTACTACCACTACGTGGCTGGTGTCCTCACGTGCCCTCAATGTGCATGGGCGTTCACCTCTAAGATCGGCTACGTCAGCCATCTTCGGGCGCACGAGCGCCGAACTATTGAAGTTACAGCTAGGAGTTGAAGTGGTCGCCATGGTCGAAATCGGCCGGAAGCATTATTATTATTATTATTATTATTACGCCGCCCACTATAACATATATTACGCCGCCCACTATAACAGATATCACGCCGCTCACTATAACAGATATTATGCCGCTCAC
Organism: Pammene aurita; assembly: GCA_947086415.1. Lineage (NCBI taxonomy): Eukaryota > Metazoa > Arthropoda > Insecta > Lepidoptera > Tortricidae > Pammene > Pammene aurita. The sequence continues at coordinate 6,345,082 of OX352314.1, read as the reverse complement.
TATAACAGATATTATGCTGCTCACTATAACAGATATTACGCCGCCCACTATAACATATATTACGCATCTCACTATAACAGATATTACGCCGCCCACTATAACAGATATTACGCCGCCCACTATAACATATATTACGCCGCCCACTATAACAGATATTACGCCGCCCACTATAACATATATTACGCCGCTCACTATAACAGATATTACGCCGCTCACTATAACAGATATTACGCCGCCCACTATAACAGATATTACGCCGCCCACTATAACAGATATTACGCCGCCCACTATAACAGATATTACGCCGCCCACTATAACAGATATCACGTCGCCCACTATAACAGATATCACGCCGCTTACTATAACAGATATTACGCCGCTTACTATAACATATTACGCTGCTCACTATAACAGATATGACGCCGCCCACTATTACATATATTACGCCACTCACTATAACAGATATTACGCCGCCCACTATAACATATATTACGCCGCTCCTTATTACATATATTACGCCGCCCACTATAACATATATTACGACGCCCACTATAACAGATATTACGCCACTCACTATATCATATATTACGCTGCCCACTATAACATATATTACGCCGCCCAAAATAACAGATATTACGCCGCCCACTATAACAGATATTACGCCGCTCACTATAACAGATATTATGCCGCTCACTATAACAGATATTACACCGCCCACTATAACAGGTATTACGCTGCCCACTATAACAGATATTATGCCGCTCACTATAACAGATATTACGCCGCCCACTATAACATATATTACGCCGCTCACTATAAAAGATATTAGGCCGCCCACTATAACAGATATTACGCCGCCCACTATAACATATATTACGCCGCCCACTATAACATATATTACGCCGCCCACTATAACAGATATTACGCCGCTCACTATAACAGATATTATGCCGCTCAATATAACAGATATTACGCCGCCCACTATAGCATATATTACGCCGCTCACTATAACAGATATTACGCCGCCCACTATAACAGATATTACGCCGCCCACTATAACATATATTACGCCGCCCACTATAACATATATTACGCCGCCCACTATAACAGATATCACGCCGCTTACTATAACAGATATTATGCCGCTCATTATAACAGATATTACGCCGCCCACTATAACATATATTGCGCCGCTCACTGTAACAGATATTGCGCCGCTCACTATAACATATATTACGCCGCTCACCATAACAGATATTACGCCGCCCACTATAACATATATTACGCCACCCACTATAACATAAATTACGCCGCCCACTATAACATATATTACGCCGCTCCTTATTACATATATTACGCCGCCCACTATAACATATATTACGCCGCCCACTATAACAGATATTACGCCGCTCACTATATCATATATTACGCCGCCTACTATAATATATATTACGCCGCCCAAAATAACAGATATTACGCCGCCCACTATAACTTATATTACGCCGCTCACTATAACATATATTACACCGCCCACTATAACATATATTTCGCCCCTCACTATAACATACATTACACCACCCACTATAATCTGAATTACGCCGCCGATTCCCAGAAATGAGACGCAAGGACTGTACCGTTCTTTTTACAAAAGTTAATACTGACTTGGTATTTCTGTTTCATTTACTTTCATGTTATACTCTACGAGTAAGACTTTATTAATATACATTTATCAATTAAATATTTTATTTAGTAATTTAAGTAGGTAAGAGCGATATTTTTCTTCAAGTTCCGTATAAAGTTTTGAGAGCTAGGGCTCCTTGAGATTGAGAATTGTTGAGATACATATATTTGCATACCTCGCCTTGTAATATGTACTATTGTATATATTTTTTGTTATCATTGTTATCAATCATTCGGCAAGGGCTATAATTACAAGTAACGTAGTTACAGAACAAATCATTTTGTTCATCTAAAAGGGGGTTGTATCTTAATGTGTTCATGTTAAAAACTTTACGGGCTTTTACAGCCTAATTAATTATTTCACGATTATATTTTACAATAAAAAATGTTTTTTTACGTACATGATTATAAGATCCTCCACCCGACTGAAAAAAACGTCAAATTAAACATTACTATGCTACCGCTACACCTTAATAGATCTTAAAAATATAATATTTATAAAAAAAAAGATGATCGTACATTTACAATTCCCGAATTCCACTGAAAATAAAAATAAAAATTATTTTACAGTAACTTTTAGCAGAAGCCGTACTATGTTGAGCTATTAATAAAATATTCTTTATCTACACTCATATCATAAATCCTCTATTGAGCGTTCGGAAACCGTATGTATTTACCACCTAGCAAAATTTCGTCATATAATGGTTGCGGCAACGTAACATACTCAATCTTTTAGCTCATGATAATGTAGTTAAATTTTAGTTTAAATATTAAATATAAATGTAGTGTAAAAGCCTCTAAACTGTTTTGAGTGTTGTTGCACACCTGTTATTGGTGCATAAATATTTTACGTATCAGCTCGCTCTTAATCTTATTTACATGTTTTGTTTATGTACTGTTGGTGTGTCTCTATAATAAAATAAGAAATAAAAATGATATTAATCATATAAACGTTATCCACACGTTTATATAACGCGATTTAGGCCCATTTTATTCAGCATTTCAGTCATATAAAAGTTATTTAACTACACCCTCGGTTACTTATTGATCTTATGACTAATTATGTGTATAAAAGCAACTTTTATGACTTGAATATGACTAAATTGATATATTATTTAAAGTTATAAGACGTATTAGTGGAGAAATCGCATCCTAGGCTACTAAACAAAAAAAGGACTTTAAAGTGATTGGTTGTCGAATGATAATAAAACTATTAATGACGGTAACCCTTTTTTTTAATCAGCCACAATGTTACATTATAACTCGTACGATATGAATGCTCATAAATTCGGTGTATGGTAGAAATATATTGCGAACGTCAGTTTACTGATGAATAGTGATCGGATCGGACACATGTAGCAATTTATGTCACTTTGACGTTGAACATAATAACGAACATGGATAAGGCTATATCATTAAAAGGAAGACGATTCAATAAAAAATCATACATAGTTATTATTATAGGAAATCACCAAAAGTTCAAGTATCAAATGTTTGATATTTTGAATCAATTTGATTTATCATTGACAATCAACTTTTATAAAGAGAAGGACCTCTCTACATCAACAGTCTTGAGCGGTGCTTAGTTGTAAAGTGATAGCTCATCTTCATCATTCTGCGTCATGCCCGGTCCAAAAGTCCCCATCACACTCGCGGCGTTCCCGCGTTGTATTGCGATGGAGAACTGTTGGACGAGCCATGACCCAGAACGGGGGTCGCTGCCTCTCTCCCTCAGCCACCTTCCAAGTTCGTGGAACAAGTCACGCGCCTCGTGGCCCCAGGGCCCGGCTGTTTCTACAGCCACGGGAACAAAGTCATATGTTGACCCTAGGGCTGCGCATTTTGCGTGCTTGTTTTTGGCGGCAGCTTCTGCCGCTGACCCTGCTGTCTTCAGTGTGTGTCTTAAGTGGGATGCAGCGAATGTGCTGACACATGTTGCATCCCAAATAAGACACCGCCCTCTCAGCCAGGGGATTAGGGTGAGCCCGTCTGGTCTTTTGCCGTTGGATCGGGAAAGGCCCGGCGGTTCGAGTAAGCATGGGAGTAAGTATTTACCTTCAAGTAAATACTTTGATAAAAATGCATGCATATTTAATGCATGAATTAATTAAATTACACACAAAATGTATATTAAGTTATATCCATGTTATACTATCGTCCTCAAATTGCTACCTGTGTCCGTTCACTACTGATGAAGTAAACTAGGTTTAATTGCAAATATTGAGTGCCCCACTTTAATTCTTAGTTAATGATATATCTATTTAATAAATATTTTTGATGATCTTGAAAGGTACGGTTATACGCCATTTATACCAGTAAGAAGGTATATAATCATTTTAGCGGTCTAAGCGCCATTACACATTTTGTCGGATATATAAGGCATATAATATGTCATTACTCGACCGAATAGTCACATGAGCATCGTGTAGAGGTAGCTTATTCAGCTATATATTATATGTGACGTTATCATGGTTAGGGTATCACTTTGTCGCTTATGGATTCCGAGATATCACTGATTTTGTTAATCAACTCGAAAATAGTGAAAATTGGTTTTGATTAAAAATAGCTTCTACACACTTAAAATAATACGGTGTATTGATAAAAGTTAAATCATTCAACTAAAAGTAGGAAAAAAACACAGTCAAAGTTTACCGACTAGGGTACCACATTGTCGCTCATAAGCTTGAAGTAATATCCATGGAAAATGTAGTAACACGTGTTGTCTAAATCTCAGTTTACTCCCATCCATTTGCTTGACAGTTCGTAACTCAGCTGCCCGTTACGTTCACTTAGCTTTATGTTATGTTACCCTTTTAACAATAGTGGTCAATAAGCAATAATTATTAAGACAAAGGAAAACTCTCTATTTTAATCTGGCCTAAATCAATCAACTAGATACAAAATATATTAACAAAATTCATATTATGTTAGTTTATTCAATTGGATTGTTAAAAATAAATAAATAGATCACATATGATAATAAAATTATTTACAATTTTAAAGTGCGTCCAGACCGTCTTAATACACCACGAGTATGCTGCTCGTACGCTGCGCACGCGTTGCTCTGGCCGGAGAGCTAGCAACGGAAATAGGTTTGCTATTATATAGAGAAATGAAAATTTCTCTAGTTAGTGTGCCATACTAACAATTTTAATAATCCGGGTGCATGGCAGATGCTTTGAATACTGATTAATTACATAACAAAAACTTAAATATAAATAAGGGGAGGGATATAAGTTAGTGGCAAATCAAAACTTTTTAACAGAAAATATAGTTGACTTATATTTAACAAGCTTCTGAGGGACAACCGTATAGATAATCAGTTAATACTAGTACAAAGTCACCAATCTCTCAATCAGACGTAAGAATTAAAATGACTTGACGTCAGCACTTACGTACCCCTAGGTGCGAGGTTGAGAAGTGTAAATCATTTTCATAATGATGTTAAATGCAAATTATTACTTTTGTAAGTAATAATTTTATTATAATAAGTCTTAATAATAAGTTTGACCTCATAAGTCATAAGGCGACAATGTGGGACCCTAAGGAATGTTAAACTAACAAACTTGATCTAAAGTAGTAAAGATGACGAAAAGACTGTTATTTTTTATAAAATAAGTTATGTTATTGATTCATAATAATATTTGTATTAGATATATGCACTTATAGTGCGGACACTATGTTAAATAATGGAAGTAGAATTCTTATTTGTCTAAACTTATGAATAGCGTCAATGTGGTACCCTAGATCACTTTACATACAAAAAATCATGTTAAAAGTCTAAATTTTGAAGTCACTTTTTTGTTAGAAAACTACATTACTTTTGTGTTTAATTACACTTGATCATTAGTTTCGTTCCTAAATTAACGTAAACTATGAGAATTTAACATTATATAGTTGATTTTGTATATTTTTTATGTAAGTGTTGATTTTTTTTGTTTTATAATAAAAAAAAATATGCCTTGAGATATGGTTGTTTCATTATTTTTATTATAAACCTTGCCTACATCATATTCAGAAATTAACATAAGCCAGCTGTAAAGCTGTCGATTTTTAGTTATATAAAATATTTTGTTTTTGATTCTTGACTCTACACCCTACGTGCATTATTATTGTATTATTTCTAGAAAATGTAAAATGTTTGAGACAACATATGATTTGTCGAGTAATATAATGTATGTGGAACATTTTAAAACCGCTATCTCCTTAACTTCAACCTATAACTAGGTTTTTTTAGGCTTTCAAACTTAAAACTCGAATATCTCAAAACAGTACAAAGATATGTTGAAACTTCAAAAAAAATTTAAAAATAAAAATGCTCAACATAGCGATCTCGTTCTATTTGCATATGAAGGAGAATGTTTTGAACTATAAGGTTCAAAACAGGTGCCAATAACTCAATACCGACAATATATTACCTTTACCATGACAATGTCACATATGCCTCTGTAGTCGAGTAAGATGCTCATATATAACATGTTCTATAATTAGCGTTTATATGACATCATGAAACTTATACAGGGTGTAATCGTTAAGTGTGGCCAGGCCATAATTCCGTAAATATAACAGATATCAGAAAACTTCCAACTGATATCGAAAGTGCGTTACCCAATGAGTAAAATTACATTAATAACTTTTTTTAAATAAAATCAGAACTATCCCAAACATTAACTTCAAACCCGGACCGACGTTCGGATAAAGACTAGTTTGTACGGTCTAGTCATTTCACCGTTATCAAATTATTCATGAATTGTTTTATTTTATTCCATATCAATCAATTATCATGTTATTACAGTTTATTCGTGCAAATAATGAATCTCAAGCAGTTTTATCTCTTACGGCACCGACGTTCTTCTTTGGGAGTGAGTCGTCGTAGGTACTAACTGTATGGGAGCGTTTAAACTTAATATTTTTAATATTAATACTTTTATTAAAAAAAGTTATTAATGTAATTTTACTCATTGGGTAACGCACTTTCGATATCAGTTGGAAGTTTTCTGATATCTGTTATATTTACGGAGTTATGGCCTGGCCACACTTAACGATTACACCCTGTATAGCTATTGTGCTGTATATGTTACATGAGGTCATATAATAGCAACCACATTACTTTTATACGACATGTCGTAAGACAGTTATATGAGTCACTGTTACTAGAGTAATTAGTCATATAAGCCTCGTTTAAACGTGACTTATTCGGCTATTTCTTATATGACTCTAGTCTATAGTCATAAGAAATTGTAAATAATATGACTATTTTTTTTATATCACGACGGTGGCAAACAAGCATACGGCCCGCCTGATGGTAAGCAGCTACCGTAACCTATGGACGACTGCAACTCCAAAGGAGTCACATGCGCGTTGCCGACCCTTTACAAAAAGGAGGATTCACTGTGTTGACGGCTAAAGGAACAAGAGGGTCCCTCATCGTCAACACACTGGGTCCTCTTTGAGCTCTTTGGCAACCTTACTCACCAGCAGGAACACAACACTATGAGTAGGGTCTAGTGCTATTTGGCTGTGGTTTTCTGTAAGGTGGAGGTACTTCCCCAGTCGGGACCTGCTCCAGATTTGAGCGAGATGACATTCGCTGAACGTGCCCTACCACACTTAGCGAGATGCCATTCGCAGTGCCCATACCTCTCTCTTTGGCGTAGTTTAAGGACATACCCAGGTCCGGACGTAGTTTAAAGATATACGTCGGGTCCAGAATTATGCTGAGTAACTAAAAAGCTGCATAAGCTGGCTTTATATGACCGGTTCTGTATAAATTACGTTTACATGACTTTTATACGATTTATTAGCTGAATAAGCTTAATCTTATATGACTACTTTACAAGTTGGTATAGTCTTAAGACTTTATAAACATACATTTATCAATTATTTTATTTATGGCCTGTTTCACAATCTTCAGTTAAAGCAAATCTGTCAGATAAATGTTTGCTGTCCTTTTCTTTTATATGACTGGAGAAAAGGATAGCAATACTTTTAACTGGCAGATAAGTTTATCTGGAGATTGTGAAACAGGCCCTTAGTATTCTTCTTCAAGTTCCGTATAAAGCTTTGATAGCTAGGGCTCCTTGAGATTGAGAATTGTTGAGATACATATATTTGCATATAGATTGTTATTAAATCAAATACAAACATTGAAAACATTGTAAAAATAATCAACCCAACAGGACTTGAACCTGTATCGATACGCCTTGCCGGGGCTCGATCGCTTTACCAATTAAGCTATGGGTCAAGTTACTGAGTTGACGAAATTTTCAATGCCTTCAATCATCTTTTTGCATTTATTCTGATCTACTTCGGCTTTACAGCAGCCGTAAGCGACATCTAGGTACTAACTACTAGAGTTAGATACCCTTCCCGCCGACACTATCGCAAGTGTCACAACGGAAATATACAGGGCGCTGCTATCAACTCATAATTATTTTTGCATGTTTTTAAAGTGGGGCATTCCACTCATACAATAGATTGTTATTAAATCAAATACAAACATTGAAAACATTGAAAAAATAATCAACCCAACAGGACTTGAACCTGTATCGATACGCCTTGCCGGGGCTCGATCGCTTTACCAATTAAGCTATGGGTCAAGTTACTGAGGTATATGGTATGGGTATATTTGCATACCTCGCCTTGTAATATGTACAACAACAACAACAACAACAAAATATTTATTCGCAGAATAAGGGTAAATTTACATATGTTTGTGTAAACGAACGTTTCACCTTTTTCAACTGTTGGCTAACAGTATGCAAATATTACAAATATACATCTTAAGGGTGCACTTTTATTAATATAAAAACAAATTTCTAAATTATCTACTTACATACTCGTAAATAACTAACATATAATATTGTAGCAGTTGTAACATAGCAGAAAGAGTAACTTTATCTTACATTACATTTATTTCACATCATTCATCATGTTTCATATATTCCTTGACATGGTAAAAGCAGCGGTCGAGGAGCCAACGTCTTATCGTTTGCTTAAATTCTGTACCTTCCATTGATGTATTATGTATTCTACTAGATGAGCTATCTACGGTTGAATTTCTAATTATAAAAAGTGACTTGACACATGACTGACAGTTAAAATGTTGCCTGGAATAGCAAAAATAAAATAGTCATGGGTATATGTCGATAAAAAGTATCGAAGAGTGTAATGTTGTACTAAACACTACCAATACGATTCCATTTAAAGGATCCATAAACGTTAGGAAATTAAATTATCATGTCACAGCCTGAAATGCTACAATATTCAAATCAGACAAAAGTTTTGAAATACGTTGTCGCTATAATTTAATATAATTTGAGAGTTCGTATATGAGCAGGATCGATCCATGGGTTATGGAGCTAGAAGGCGCAAAACAATCATCATAAGAGTCTTGGTATATTGGTTCGAGGCGGACTACGAATAGTTTCTGTAAATTTGAGCTCTTTATTATGCAGGCGACATTTTCGATGAACATTGTTCTGGTTCTAATTCTTGTACATACGTCCAAAGGAATCCGTAATCCGAGGCAACATCACTTAATAATTGAATTCAACACTTCTACGAGTAATGACAACAAAACGTAACGATATTTATCAGTCAGAAGACGATATTTCTCAAAAATACCTACTTAACTACTTCTAAAATAGAAGAAAAGATACTTGGATAATTATTCGTCCGCATAGAATTCGGTTATCGTGTGCCCTCTAAAAAGGTTTTTTTTCGGGATAAAAAGTAGTTAAGTATCCTATGTCCTATTCCTCACTCTAAGCTACCTCTGGCGCCATTTTAGAGACGTGCCTTCAGCAAGATATTCACTCACAAACTGAACGGCAGGCATGTGTGTAGAGAAATCCCAATATTGGCCCGACCGCCGTGCGCTTGGAGAATTTAACTAACCAGAGCGGCCATTGACAGGCTTTCCCCTCTGCCGAAAACAATGGTGAATAAATATAACCAGTGGTCATATTTATTGTACGGACTGACGTTTATCTGACGTGGCTATTTGTACGTTACGTACGAATAGCCATACATTTGACGTTCGCCTCCCCCGCAAAAATCAGCAGACTTTTTTTGTATAGAAAATGACAGACATGGCCGCTCCGGTTGGTTGCATTCTCTAAGCCATGCGCCCGGTATTAACCCTACGGCAGGTGCATGAGGAGCCGCCTTTAGAAATTATTATTGTCTCCAAAAATAGGATGTACAGAAGTTATAAATTGACTTCAATTTGTCGCGTACCGCATAGTTTTATCAACAAGTAATAGTCATTCCGTAAAAGTAACGTATTTTCCACATCATGTTGCAGCATTCTTCAGCCTTTAAGCCTTAATCAAGTTGCAGCGACAATATCGCAACCAATAAGTCGCGGCGTTTGTAGAACTCTTAATAAATAAAAATATCGATAAGAACAGCACTGGCCGAATTGCGGCAACATTTGTGTTTGTTGACTTGTCAAGTCACTCCGTACAATTATAAATTCTACCTTAGAACAAATTTTGTGCCCCATGTTTGGCGGTTGACAGCTGTCACTGAATCAAAGAGTAGCTTTAACAGAACTGACGTAACACTGTTTTGACAAAATGCATTTTCTGCCTAAAGAAATTTTGTGAGGAAACGTAATTAACTAAATTATTGTTTTATGTATACCTAATGTATATTTTGCTCCTTACCCTAGAGTTTTAGGAACGAATGGAGTAAAATACTATTTTCGCCGACAAGCACCTTTCAATACGAACTTTGGGGGTTAATGATCCTTGAAATTACATTGATTTCATCGCACGAATGAAAAAATATTGTGTAAGTACGTATTACACGGGTGATATTTCGATATTTAAGTTTTAAATTCAAATCATAAAAACTTATACTTAACGCATTAACAATTTTAGCAAAATCGCCCTTGTTGAACAATAAATATATGTTTAATGAACTAAACATTACCTATCGTTCTTATCTAAAACATGTTTATTACGTAAATAACAAACAATATCAAGTGTAACAATGTCAAGGTATATCAATTGTAGGCACATATGCTGTGTTACTTCTGCGACATTAATCTGTGCGCCAAGGAATATGGAGTCGCACCGCCAACATTAATATTTTAAATTAATGTAACACCAAACTTTGCACTTACTTACCTATGGAATGTAATCCGTGGTTTTTATTACTATTTTTCGAATTATTTTTACAGTTTATTATCACGCAAGAAGCCTTTACGTTTAGAATTTGATTTTTAACTTTTTTTGACACTAGCGTGTAATCATGTCTGTGGTCCAACAGCCACTGTCAGACTTGTAGTGATTTTCACTAAAACTCATGGTACAAATAATTTCTTAGGGATGTCTTCTCCTGTTACTCAATGGTACCTTCCAGTGCTTTTATTTGGCCTGGCAACTTATTGTATATTTTAATGCTCATGTTATACTCGTTTCTTTTATATATATCAGTATTGCATCGTGGTTGATTTAGAAGGTTTTGATATTGCATTCTTGGATTTACTCGATATATATCGGAACGTTTTACAAAATAACTTGGATGGGTCTTAACAAAACTACAGATTTTTAAAATGTACATACGGGCTAAAGGTAAAATATTGTGCTGTTTAAATAAAGGTTTGCAACTGCTGTTTAACCAAGCATTACATATTGCACGAATACAATTATTTTGCACTATGAATGCTCTTTCTACATCCGCAGAGTTACCCCATAGTACTATTGTATATATATTTTGTATATATTTATTGTATATATTGTATATATTTTTTGACGTGATAACGTCTTTAAAATCGTTTTAGTCGGGTGACATGTTCAGAAACTTGTGTCACACCAAAACCTCACGAGCGCGATCGCAGGTATAACGAGAGAGAGACGGACCGATCTCCCGTCTCATCTCGAGCGCTGCCAGTCATTCCGTGAAACTTGTCACGCGGAATCCTCACGAGCGGTTAGACGTTATTTGTTATCATTATCAATCATTCGGCAAGGGCTTTAATTACAAGTAACGTAGTTACAGAATAAATCATTTTATTCATCTAAAAGGGGGTTGTATCTTAATGTGTTCATGTAAAAAACTTTAAGGTACGGGCTTTTACGGCCTAATTAATTATTTTACGATTATATTTTACAAAAAAAAATGTTTTTTTACGTACATGACTATAAGATCCTCCACCCGACTGAAAAAAACGTCAAATTAAACATACTACGCTACCGCTACACCTTAATAAAATTTAAAAATATAATATTTATAAAAAAAGATCAATACATTTCCATTTTCTGAATTCCACTGAAAATAAAAATAAAATGTTGTTTACAGTAACTTTTGGCAGAAGCCGTACTACGTTGAGCTATTAATAAAATATTCTTTATCTACATTCACATCATAATCCTTTAATCCTTTATTGAGCTTTCGGAAACCGTATGTAATTACCACCATTATTGCAACCAGTAATGTAACATGAGTGTATTATCTGTGCCAGTATTGTAAAAATGTATGAAAATGGTATGGTTTGATAACGAAATGAAAATCCAGCCCTCCTCCGCGACCGTTCGCACAATTGAGTTGGCCATGGCGGTGCAATGGCGGTCATTCTAATGGTATTCGAACACGTCATTTAGGATTTATAATGTGTGAAGGTAAAGCAGTGTATGCAACTGTACATGATTAGGCCTTAAAACACTCGTATTTTAAGGACCCTTATTACGTAACAGTTACATAAACTACTATTGTGGGTACGATGTGATTTTCTATATTTTACTATACTTCCATTTCTATAACAAAAGGGTCACTTTAGCAATTCTTAGAACTTAAGATATAATAGTAATATATAAAAGTAATAGAAAATAGTAATATAAAAACTTCGTACTTTTGTACTCCACTGAAATAAAAATTAGAATATCTTACGTTAAAATTCTGTCAAAACTACGCTAAATCTTCTAAATCTAATAAAAATAACAAAACCATAAATAAAATAATATAACAATAGCTAAAATTCGTACCCATTTATCGTACTGTTCACTCCACTGAAATAAAAATTATAAATATGCTTATTTTTTTATACCACGACGGAGGTTTTTCAAGATTCATAATTGTTTATATGTTATTCAATCAAATACAAACACTGAAAACATTGAAAAAATAATCAACCCAGCAGGATTTATTTTTTCAATGTTTTCAGTGTTTGTATTTGATTGAATAACATACTATTGTATGAGTGGAATGCCCCACTTTAAAAAAACATATAAAATAATTATGAATTGTTTATATGTTATGGATTTTTTCCTTATGAAATAGTTAATTTCAAAATAAGTTTTCGCTTTCAGAACGGTGCTAAAATAATACCGTGAATGAATTCAGCATCTCTGATTTATGCGAAAACATTACCAAACTTAGCCTAGTAGCCTAACTGATGTAGATATCAAGATAAAGTTGAGAGCCTCCCCTCCCCCCAAATGTACATCGAAAATCTTGGTGGCACCATTTCTCAAATCCATCCTTGGATCCTAAGGAATAATCCATATACCATAGGAAACCTTCGGTCCACGAAAAGCCGTTATTGACCTTTTTAGTCGTGTGGAAACGCAACTATAACATTACAAATGCAATAGTAACCCTGTCTGTCTGTCTGTCACCTCTTCACGCTTAAACTTTTGAACCAGTTTGGATGAAATTTGGTATAGTAATATTTAGGATATTTTTAATTCCGAAAATGAACCTTTAAATGGGTGAAAAGCTGGGTGGGTTACTAATTATTTCTAATTTTAGACAGAAACTTCATTACACCAAACCTAAAAATTGTATTTCATTGTTATTATTATTGACATAGGGGTATTACACTTATTCTCGAAACTCGAGTCAGAAACAGAATATAATAAATAAAAATAATTAATATTTATTCTTACACTCCTCTGTTTCTCGTCACTCCACTGAAAATGTATAAATGCAGTTTATATTTAACTTTGGGCAGAATATTTACTACAATAAACTCAAAAACAACAACAATGCTTTATACATTGCGGTATTTCATTGTAATTGTTATTGGCAAAAGATTACTACACTGAACTTAGTGATTATTAAAGATTACTTCATCAATCAATCAAGGTTTTCGGCAAAGCTCAGAGAGTTGCCGTACTTAAGTGGTAGTGGGCGGGCCACATTGCTCGCAGAACCGATGGCCGATGGGGCAGAATGGTTCTTGAGTGGCGACCGCGTACCGGACGACGCAGTGCAGGAGGGCTCAGACTAGGTGGACCGACGATCAGGTAAGAGTTCGTGTTCGTAGACGATATGGTACTTGAAGAAGAAAAATCTTAGAAAGTTAAGAAAGGTATAGCATAAAAATACCGTACACTTTCCCTGTATTCTTCACTCCACTGAAAATGTATAAATACAATTAAATTTATTAGTACACCATAATTAAAAACAACAAAAAATATTTATAAAATGCTGTATTTTATTGAAGAAAGGATTACTACAGTTAAATTTAGTAACTAGAAAAAGAAATAGAATAAAATAAAATCAAAACATTCTCGTACTTTTTTCTTTTTTGCGTCGCTCCACTGAAAATGTATAAATATTATAATATATTTTTATAAATATACTATGCATATTTTTAACTTTGGGCATAGACTGTATACAACTACATCGTTATATGTCTTCCATTACTCTGTTTACTCCCCTGAACATTATAAAAATATGATTTTAAATTATAAGTGACATAAGGCAATGCATTATAAAATGTAAGTATTTAATTTACTGCTCCTAACCTTAAATAAGTAAACAAAACGAATTCATTTTCGTAAACTGCTATGATATTTTTTAATTTTTTTAGACAATTTGTCATTGGTTCATCATATCTTGCCCGTCTTCTAGGATTTCGATATTGTGAAACAAAAACCGGCCAAGTACGTGTCGGACCACGCATAATGGAGGGTTCCGTAGCTTCAATGGAATAAGAACCAAACTAATGCCAAAAGGTCGTATCTGATGCCTATGGAAGAAGTTTTTTGGAAATAACTCAAAAATGGCTGGACCGATAATGTCCAAAATAATTTTAGAGAGAAAGTATATGTTAACGCGCATCTTCTTAATTTTTCAAATATTTTTTGAACTTACGGTTCAAAAGTTACAGGGGGGGACGCTATTTTTCCGACTTTCAAAGCGATTATTTCTAAAAATATTTACTTAATCACAAAATGTTTAAAGAAACCCTCAATGTTATTTTTAAAGACCTATCTAATATACCTATATGTATTTTGACATCTCATGTCTAAATTTTCTTAAGATACGTCTTATAGTTTACGAGTAAAATGGCTGTGACATATGGACATGACGAAACTATAAGGGTTCCGTTTTTGCCATTTTGGCTACGGAACCCTAAAAATTAAATATACCCGGTTTTCACTCATTATTTTGACAAAACACGGGACTTAATGGCGGGTTGTTTTTGTGTGTAAAAATTAAATATTTTTCTTGTTATTTTACGAAAAATTAGTCTTAAAAAAAATTTGGTTGTTGTCATATTTGTTGAGGATTATACTAAAAGCAAGGTTTCTTGCTGGCTGATTTATCTTTGGTTTTCCATTATGATTATGAAATTGACGTGTTCTATCTGTATACTTCACTTTGTGATTGACGCTTGTAATGTTTTCTAGTTTTTCTTGTGATTATAACTGAATGTATCTACGAGTATTATCGTGTTATTTCTCAACATTGACTAACATAAGATAATAGATCCCCTGCGCCACTCTGCCTACAACCCGTACAATGGTTATGGGCCCAGCTATTGATTGCAAAAGGTACTAAAATCGGCCGAACTATAAGTCGATACTTTTCAAGTGAGTACGCTATTCATTAACACTAAACGTAACGAGAATGAGCACGGTGTGCATTGACCCTTTGTCAAAGGAAAATTACGATACTTGGAGATTACAGGCGGCAGCAATTCTTGTCAAAAATGGCCTTTGGAAATACACTGATGGAAAGTTTCTTAGACCTGCTGAACCAGCTGAATCAGATAAGTGGGATGCTGAAGATGCTAAGGCGAAGGCTGATTTGATATTATGCATCAGTCCTGCTGAACTTCGTCATGTAAGAGACTCTACAGTCTCCCTCGCAGTCCTACGACTGCGAGGGAGATATGGCTGCGACTGCAAACCGTTCACGCCTCTCGCGGGCCTGCTAGAAAAGCCTTACTATTAAAACGTCTTCTGACATATAAGATGAGTGAATCTGGAGATGTTCGTGAAGAAATTGGCACATTTTTCGATAATGTGGACATACTAGAGTCCATGGATATAAAAATTCACGAAGATCTTCTATCGATTATGTTGTTGTACACACTACCAGGTACTTTTGGTAATTTTCGATGTGCTATTGAGATTCGCGATGACCTGCCGAAGCCAGAGATACTAAAAGTGAAAATTTTGGAGGAATATGAATCCAGGAGGGTAAATACAACTGAGAATGACGTTATGCATGTACGTGAAAGAAATTGATTTTGGAACGATTGGCGAGCTAATATAAACGTCATCAGAAAACCGGAACCATCACCATTTTATCGCTCTTATGAAAACGACGGAAGTGGTGAAAATAGGAGGAGAGTATTTACTTGTTACCGTTGTAACCGTCCCGGTCATATAGCCTCAGATTGCCGTGAAGCCAAGCCCAAACTAACAGAGTATGGTAACTATGAAGATGAGGGACTAATGTCGTTTACTGTTTCAGGTTTAGAGGAATGTAATGTTGTCGATAGACAAAAACAACAACAGGCTTTTGATACTGCGCGCACATCTCGTTTATGCAACGATGGTAACTTATTTGAAGATACAGTTGAAAATAATCGTGGTAAATTGAAACTGGCTTATGATAATAATGCGGAGATACAAGGTAAGAGCGTAGTTAGGCTATCGGCATTAACAGAGAACTTGGTACGAACCGCTAAACTTACAGATACGTAGCCTGTACAAGAGTTAGGGACAAACTTATCGTCGATGTCAACAATCATAAATAATAGACATAATGGTCCTAATGTGGGCCTCGCGGAACAAGTTTCTGAGGCAACTAATAGAAGTAGTAAGATTAGGCTGACTGCCCACCATAGAGGAGGTCTATATGACTTACGCAAATGCGAAACAGCAAATGCAGTCACTGACTGCAAGCCTGATTGACGACTGTTACATGAACGTTTGGCACACCTGAACGCTGAAGATGTCTTAAAATTGTTAGTAAAATCTAGTCAACATGTCAATGTTAACAACTTTAATAAAGGTGTATTGTGGGACTGTGATATTTGTGCTAAATCTAAGATATCTATATTACCTTTGTCAAAATCTAGTATAACGTCTAATGAGCGGCTACATACAGTTTACTCTAATATTGTAAGCCCTATGAAATGTGAGTCAAAGTCCGGTGCTAGATACTTTATTACTTTCGTCGACGACTGCACAGGATGGTGCGAAATTTACTTTCTAAAAACAAAAAAACAAGGCTTTAGAAGCATTTAAACTCTATAAGAAGTATGCTGAGAGTTATATTGGAACAAAAATAAAATACTTTCAATCGGAACATAGTGCAACCTACTTTTATGCAGAATTCGATGAGTATTTGCACAAAGAGGGCATACAAAGAAAACTGGTGACATCTCATAAACAAAATGAAATAGCTGGAGAGATTGACTGTACTCTCGTCGAAATGGCCAACTGTATACTTTTAGACAGTAACCTGTGTGTTGATTTCTGGGCTGAAGCTTTAGATACAGCATGTTTTCTGAGAAACCGCTGCCCGACGCCTATTTTGTGGGGTGATACTCCGTATGAAAAGTGGTGCCAGAAACCTGTAAAGCTACACCTTTATGTTACCTACGTAAGTTTGGAGAAAAAGTACTATTAAGTAAAACCCAAACTAGGAACAAGTTAGATACGTGTGTAGCAGGAGTATTCACAGGGTACTCGAAAACTAAGAAAGGGCTTCGAGTGTGGATACCTGAAGAAAGAAGATTTGTTATCTCCAGGAATGTCCAATTTACTGAAGATTAAGGTCCACTAAATTAAGGTCCGACGTTCCAAATAAAAGGAATACCTAGATAATGAAGCAAAAGACTGTCGCCACACTATTGACTTTTTAGTTTTCAGGGACTGTTGATTTTTACGTGGATAATTACAGCTCGCCATGGGTCTACTTATTTTATCTTCGTCAACAAGACAAAGATCTAATAACTTTATTGAAATTCAAAGATGGTATCTTGATTGTACCTACTATCTATTAAAAGAGTTTACATAAAAATAATGTTTAATAAATATTCTAAAAGAGATTATAGAGCACTAAAATACTTTTTAGTAATTTGATAAGTAAATAGACTGAATAGGTACATACCTATTTAGTTCAGTATGTCATTGTCATAATATTAAGTACGAGTAGGTTTTCGTACACAACATTACGTCAAATCTACTAAACGAAATACATATTTTATTTCTATAATAGCAAACGTTACAGAACTTAATCGTTTATTATGAATTATATAGTAAAAACTGGAGGGTTTTAGTAGGCACTTTCAAGGCGACAAACTGTGATGCTATATATTTTGGGGTTAGTCTAGTACTACTTAAGTTTGTTCAAGTGTAGTAAAGTACACATATTGCAATAAAGATTGGGAGCTTAGCCCAGTGGATCGAAAATATTATTATCCTCGTTATTCTTTAATTTTAGGAGGTGTAAATGTTTGCAATATCTCAAGCAAGCAGAAAATAGTAGCAAGTGTTATGGCATAGTGGTGGAGCAAGTCACGTTGTACCATGGATGGCACATTTTATTAAGTTTCTAACTTAGAAATCTGCTGAACGAAATGCTTACTAAGGTACGCTACTCTGTTTTGTTAAGTTTCTAACTTAGAAATCTGCTGAACGAAATGCTTACTAAGGTACGCTACTCTGTTCTTTTGTTAATGCTAATAGCCAATATGCCATCCTTCTTGTACATTACCGTGTTCAATATAAGAAGTGTTTCAACTACAGGCGTAAAGTACTATACCAAAACTATTAGTGCTGGGACATGTATGCGCAGTATCGAGGCTGGTTGACGTGCAGCAAATGTACTGCCCTATTATTTTAGATACCATCGATATCGGTCTTATCCTGTTACAGGAACTAATTTGTGTATCGCAATACACTTTGCTTTTGAGGAGGTGTGTTGAGGATTATACTAAAAGCAAGGTTTCTTGCTGGCTGCTTTATCTTTGGTTTTCCATTATGATTATGAAATTGACGTGTTCTATCTGTATACTTCACTTTGTGATTGACGCTTGTAATGTTTTCTAGTTTTTCTTGTATGTATCTATTATCGTGTTATTTCTCAACATTGACTAACATAAGATAATAGATCGCCTGCGCCACTCTGCCTACAACCCGTACAATATTAAAGCAATTTTACTATTCTAAACTTTAAAATGAGAATGTACCATCGCCCACACTGTTAACTGCCCATCGGTGGAGCTTATGCCTTTTGTAATAAGGTCCACCGATGTACAGTTAAGAGTGTTGCTGTTTGTACTCGTAAGATTATTTTTATAAACTAGTGATAGGACCGACTTCATCGCTAAAGGAGAAAAGCCTTTCTTTTTCTAAATAAGTTTAGAAAAAAAATTGTGAAAATGGTACCGTTTTCCATTCTGAGCCCCATATGCTCGAGCCGCCCTAAAAATAAAATTTGTAAAAGTTATCTGTGGGCTGTTCACGTTTCATATTTACTGGGAGTTATGCGTTCTATAATAGTTTTTACTTGAAATTGGGAGGTATACCAATCATTACAATGTTAAGTAAAAAAAAAAGAGTTTAGTTTAGTACGAAAATATAAATGATAGGCATCTTTAGACTCATCTCATCAGATTTCTCCTTAGTATTTGTGGTACCACAGTGTAACAACGTAAAAAATGGCTTTTTGACAGACAAACAGACAGACAGGGTCGCACCATAAAGGCTCCTTTTTACCCTAAAAGGCATTTTTGAAGGAGAAAGATCTAAATTTGTCAAGGTGCTTTCGTAGGAAACTGGACTGATTATTTAATTTTTTTTCGTTTGAAAGGAACAGCTATGGTTCTATAGGTATACATTCTTAGGGATCGAGAATTCGAAGACGATGGATCTATTCAAGTATCATAGTCAAGGTTAGCTGGAAGAGATCCCTTAAAGGGATAAGTTCGCCTTTGTACACTCTCACTATATTTTTGTTGGTCATGTACTTGTTTTGTGCAATAAAGTGTTTTACTACTACTACTACTACAGTCAGACCTGAAGTGATTAAAGCAATATTTTTTGTATTTTTTTTATTGTTGTTCAGGACAACAACAGCCTTAAATAAGATTATTACATATAAATGGTTGCATAACAGATGGCCAATAACAGTTATCCATAATTAACATTTTACATAAATAAGTAATGTGGGTAAGTATTACTCGTAATTGCTAGGAAACAGTACAAAAATGAAGTGTACAAAAAAAGTCTAATAAAATGCTCATCGCAAGTAAGATATTTAATTGACCACATAAAGAGATGTTATAATTTTATAAACAAGATATGTGTCCACTATTACCGTGATTAAATAATTGCAAGCCTGTACACCAATGAATGTCCAATACCAAATATATTTAAAAGTAATTTTAAAGGGAATAAATAAATAAATAAATATTTTAGGACAATCATTCACAAATCGACCTAGGCCCACAGTAAGCTCAATAAGGCTTGTGTTATGGGTACTAGACGACGATATATATAATAGATAAATATGAATAAATACTTAAATAGTTACATAGAAAACACCCATAACTCAGGAACAAATATCTGTGATAAACACACAAATAAATGCCCTGACCAGGATTCGAACCCGGGAAAGGGAATAGGTATATGACGTTAATACAAAGCCATAGCAAAGACCAACTTTAGGTTATGTGAGTAAAAATATAATATTTATAAAAAAAAGATCATCGTACATTTCCATTTTCTGAATTCCACTGAAAATAAAAATAAAATGTATTTTACAGTAACTTTTGGCAGAAGCCGTACTACGTTGAGCTATTAATAAAGTATTCTTTATCTACGCTCACATCATAAATCCTTTATTGAGCGTTCGGAAACCGTATGTAATTACCACCATTATTGCAACCAGTAAGGTAACATTAGTGTATTATCTGCCAGTATTGTAAAAATGTATCAAAATTCATAATCGCATCGATTTTGGTAACGAAATGAAAATCCAGGCCTCCTCCGCGACTGTTCGCACAATTGCGTTGGCCATGGCGGTGCAATGGCGGTCATTCTAATAGTATTCGAACACGTCATTTAGGATTTATAATATATGTGAAGGTAAAGCAGTGTATGCAACTGTACATAATTAGGCCTTAAAACACTCGTATTTTAAGGACCCTTATTACGTAACAGTTACATAAACTACTATTGTGGGTACGATGTGATTTTCTATATTTTACTATACTTCCATTTCTATAACAAAAGGGTCACTTTAGCAATTCTTAGAACTTAAGATATAATAGTAATATATAAAAGTAATAGAAAATAGTAATATAAAAACTTCGTACTTTTGTACTCCACTGAAATAAAAATGTGAATATCTTACGTTAAAATTCTGTCTAAACTGCGCTAAATCTTCTAAATCTAACAAAAATAACAAAACAATAAATAAAATAATATAAAAATAGCTAAAATTCGTACCCATTTATCGTACTCTTTACTCCACTGAAAATGTATAAAAATTATAATTACGCTTATTTTTGTTATACCACGACGGAGGTAAACAACTTAGTTTCTCAAGATTCATAATTGTTTATACTCGTATGTTATGGATTTTTTCCTTATTAAATAGTTAATTTCAAAATAAGTTATTTTTTTACATGTTTTCGCTTTCAGAACGGTGTTAAAATAATACCATGAATGATTTATGCGAGAACATTACCAAACTTAGCCTAGCCTAGTAACTGATGTAGATATCAAGATAAAGTTGAGAGCCTCACCCCCCAAAAAAATTTACGTCGAATATCTTGGTGGCTCCACTTCTTAAATCCATCCTAAGGAATAATCATGCCATAGAAAATCTTCGGTCCACGAAAAGCCGTATTTGACCTTTTTTGTCGTGTGGAAACGCAACTATAACATTACAAATGCAATAGTAACCCTGTCTGTCTGTCTGTCACCTCTTCACGCTTAAACTATTGAACCAGTTTGGATGAAATTTGGTATAGTAATATTTAGGATATTTTTAATTCCTAAAATGAACCTTTAAATGGGTGAAAAGCTGGGTGGGTAACTAATTATTTCTAATTTTAGACAGAAACTTCATTACACCAAACCTAAAAATTGTATTTCATTGTTATTACACGTATTATTGACAAAGCGGTATTGCACTTATTCTCGAAACTCGAGTCAGAAACAGAATATAATAAATAAAAATAATTAATATTTATTCTTACACTCCTCTGTTTTTCGTCACTCCACTGAAAATTTATAAATGCAGTTTATATTTAACTTGGGGCAGAAGATTTACTACAATAAACCCAAAAACAATAACAATGCTTTATACGTTGCGGTATTTCATTGTAATTATTATTGGCAAAAGATTACTACACTGAATTTAGTGATTATTAAAGATTACTACATCAATCCCGAAGAGATCCGCAGGAGAACCAAGGTTTTCGTCAAAGCTCAGAGAGTAGTCAGATTTAAGTGGCAGTGGGCTGGCCACATTGCTCGCAGAACCGATGGCCGATGGGGCAGAAAGGTTCTTGAGTGGCGACCGCGTACCGGAAGACGCAGTGTAGGAAGGCCCCAGACTAGGTGGACCGACGATCTGGTTAGAGTTCGTAGACGATATGGTACTTGAATACTCTGGACCTCGCAGCACTCACTGGATTTTCATTATCATCTGATTTCCTACTACTACTACTCCAGGGAAGAAATGCCTCTTTATATCCAGTGACATGTAGCCATACGATAAATAAATAATGATACTTGAAGAAGAAAAATGTTAGAAAGTTAAGAAAGAGATAGCATAAAAAAACCGTACACTTTCCCTGTATTCTTCACTCCACTGAAAATTTATAAATACAAGTATTTTTTTTAGTACACCATGATTAAAAACAACAAAAAATATAATAACTGCTGTTAATCCAATCATTGGGGAATCATCTCCATACATTGCCTTACAAAAGGTGGAGAAGAAAATGTTTTAATGGCTAAGTCCGTTTTTGAACCTTGGCGCTTAAACGGTTATCAGTATGCCTAAAATCTCTATAATACGTATGAAGAGCATAAAATTGTCTACAATATTTCCATACACAATACATCTGTAAGTCTTACAGATATAAAGATACAGGGGGTTAAAAGGTGTATATTTTCTTATATCATAAGAATTGTATTCATTAGCTTCAAAGTTTTGTGCTTCGAGATAAGGAAATGAAGTCTCTACCACAGTTTTGTCATCTTCTAATGATTCTTTTAAGAGATATTCAAAAGTTGAATTCATCCCTAGAGCGCTTATAGAGGGGGTGAAAGTAGTAAGTCTCACACACAAAATCAGTGTTCTATTACTCATCATAAAATACTACTAGGCGTTGTCAGGTATAGCAATCGATCAATTCGGGTATAAAGAATTTAGATTTGACAAAAAACATATACGCTTTCATAGAAAAAAAAAAAAATTTTTAACAAAGTGCTTGAATTGAAAATAGATGTCATATACTAGTGCTTGAATTTTTTTTTATTTTTTTAAACTTCATATAACTGTCAACTTATTATTAAAATATCGTATAGGCTTTAGCATTTTTTACATAATGCCTGAACAGCTCTCTTTATGACAAAAATGTCTACGAGACGTATAAAGACAGTGAGTATGAGTAACCAATAACCATTAAAACATTTTCTTCTCCACCTTTTGTAAGGCAAATGCTCCAATTATTGCGCTATGTATTTTATTGAAGAAAGGATTACTACAGTTAAATTTAGTAACTTGAAAAAGAAATAGAATAAATGAAATCAAAACGTTTTCGTACTTTTTTCTTTTTTGCGTCGCTCCACTGAAAATGTATAAATATTATAATATATTTTTATAAATATAATGTACATATTTTTAACTTTGGGCATAGACTGTATACAACTACATCGTTATATGTCTTCCATTACTCTGTTTACTCCCCTGAACATTATAAAAATATGATTTTAAATTATAAGTGACATAAGGCAATACATTATAAAATGTAAGTAATTAATTAACCGCTCCTAACCTTAAATAAATAAACAAAACGAATACTTTTTTCATAAACTGCTGTGATTTTTTTTAGTTTTCGAGCACTTTTAATCCTTTTTAGACAATTTGTCATTTTTTCATCAAATCTTGCTGACCATCCTCTAGGATTTCGATATTGTTAAACAAAACCCGCCCAAGTGTGTGTCGGACCAAGCATAATGGAGGGTTCCGTAGCTTCAATGGAATAAGTACCAAACTAATGCCAAAAGGTCGTATCTGATGCCTATGGAAGAAGTTTATTGGAAATAACACAAAAATTGCTGGACCGATAATGTCCAAAATAATTTTAGAGAGAAAGTATATGTTAACGCGCATCTTCTTAATTATTTAAATATTTTTTGAACTTACGGTTCAAAAGTTACAGGGGGGGGGGGACGCTATTTTTCCGACTTTCAAAGCGATTATTTCTAAAAATATTTACTTAATCATAAAATGTTTAAAGAAACCCTTAATGTTATTTTTAAAGATCTATCGATTGAAAGTGGAACATGTTGAAATTTCGTATTTTTAAAAATATTTAGTTACATGTATGGAGCGCCCCCCTGAAAATCTTTTTTTCTGCAATTTGACTGCATAGCTAAATAGCGGCATACAAAATATATCTCAATGTCTAAATTTTATTAAGACACGTCTTATGGTTTAAGAGTAAAATGGCTGTGACATACGAACGGACAGACGGACATGACGAAACTATTAGAGTTCCGTTTTTGCCATTTTGGCTACGGAACCCTAAAAATTAAATATACCCGTTTTTCACTCATTATTTTACGGGGCCTAATGGCGGGCTGTTTTTAATTGTGTGTAAAAATTAAATATTTCACTTGTTTCTTTACGAAAGATTAGTCTTAAAGAAAGAAAAGTTTTGATTGTTTTCATATTAAAGCAATTTTACTATTCTAAACTTTAAAATGAGAAGGTACCATCGCCCACACTGTTAACTGCCCGTCGGTGAACCTTATGCCTTTTGTAATAAGGTCCACCGATGTACAGTTAAGAGTGTTGCTGTTTGTACTCGTAAGATTATTTTTAAAAACTAGTGATAGGGGACCGACTTCATCGCTAAAGGAGAAAGGACTTTCTTATTTTAAATAAAACTTTAGATAAAAAATAGTGAAAATGGTACCGTTTTCCATTCTGAGCCCCATATGCTCGAACCGACCTAAAAATAAAAAATTTTAAAGTTATCTGTGGGCTGCTCACGTTTCATATTTACTGGGAGTTATGCGTTCTATAATAGTTTTTACTTGAAATTGGGAGGTATACCAATCATTACAATGTTAAGTAAAAAAAAAAAAGAGTTTAGTTTAGTACGAAAATATAAATGATAGGCATCTTTAGACTCATCTCATCAGATTTCTCCTTAGTAGTTGTGGGACCACAGTGTAACAATGTAAAAAATGGCTTTTTGACAGACAAACAGACAGACAGGGTCGCACCATAAAGGCTCCTTTTATGCCATATTGGTACGCAACCCTAAAAGGCATTTTTGAAGGAGAAAGATCTAAATTTGTCAAGGTGCTTTCTTAGGAAACTGGACTGATTAATTTCTTTTTTCGTTTGAAAGGAACAGCTATGGTTCTATAGGTAAACATTCTTAGGGATCGAGAATTCGAAGACGATGGATCTATTCAAGTATCACAGTCAAGGTTAGCTGGAAGAGATCCCTTAAAGGGATAAGTTCGCCTTTGTACACTATCACTATATTTTTGTTGGTCATGTTATTGTTTTGTGCAATAAAGTGTTTTACTACTACTACTATTAAAGTCAGACCTGAAGTGATTAAAGCATTTTTTTTATTGATGTTCAGGACAACAACAGCCTTAAATAAGAGTATTACATGTAAATGGTTACATAACAGATGGCCAATAACAGTTATCCATAATTTACATTGTACATAAATAAGTAATGTGGGTAAGTATTAAATTGCTAGGAAACAGTACAAAAATGAAGTGTACAAAAAAAGTCAAATAAAATGCTCATCGCAAGTAAGATATTTAATTGACCACATAAAGAGATGTTATAACTTTATAAACAAGATATGTTTCCACTAGTACCGTGATTAAATCATTGTAAGCCTGTACACCAGTGAATGTCCAATACCAAATATATTTAAAAGTAATTTTAAAGGGAATAAATAAATGAATAAATATTATGGGACAATCTTTCACAAATCGACCTAGGCCCACAGTAAGCTCAATAAGGCTTGTGTTATGGGTACTAGGCGACGATATATATAAGAGATAAATATTAATAAATACTTAAATACGTAGAAAACACCCATAACTCAGGAAAAAATATCTGTGATAAACACGCAAATAAATGCCCTGACCAGGATTCGAACCCGGGAAAGGGAATAGGTATATGACGTTAATACAAAGCCATAGCAAAGACCAACTTTAACTGCTGAATTGATTGTGTTGATTTTGAAATTATTACTATTTATACTATCTGAAAACTGTCGTGCAGATATCATTCATTTTTAGATTGGGAGAAGCGATTATAGATTAACTCTTGGCTTTGCTCTAGCGGAATAAATGGTTAAGTGGAACTGCTGATGATAGCTATAAATTATTTAAATAAAACTAAGATAAATATATTTTTAACAGTACCTTGCCTGAATTGCATGCTTTTGACTGAAACATAAAGCAAATTCATATATTTTAATGCCAAATCAATTTAAATATTAGTTACAACAATACCACACCCACCCTTAAGAGCCGTATATATATATCAGAAAACCAGTTTGAATTTAGATTTAGTTACGCAAGTAACACAGTAAACAATTATTAAATTTAAACTTTCGTAAGACATACTGACACTATAAAATATAACGGTTACACTCACGTCACTTTAGTCACTTCGCGTGACATGTTTCGGAGATCTTGGGTCTCCAAACATGAAACATGTTGCGAAACACAGCGCGAAGTGACTAAAGTGACGTAAGTGTAACCGTTATATTTTAGGCTTATAATTTTCCGGGTATCTAAAACATGAATCAGCAACTTTTCTAAGGCATATAATAATATAAATTGGCCGTGAATTAATATTTTAGCGACAATATTTTTTTATAAGCCTCAAACATGTGGCATCATATTATTGAAAAACGGCAGCAATATATAGCTGACCAAAAAATTTACCGGGAACTTAAAATAATAGGTTGGCAACAAAAATATTAACTTGGCATCTATTATTCAAAGCAGGCTTGGTATAAATATTTGTTGCCAGCTAACCTAATTAACCATTTTTTGGGTATCAATTGCTGGTATCATTTTAATTACGGGAGCACTAAAATCTCAGAAAACTGGAATATTTTTAAGGTTCCGTACCAAAATGGTTTAAAAGGAAACATGTACTACTCTGTCTTGTCACAATGTCTATTTGTTCCGAAATTGCTAGATCGATTGAGTTGAAATTTTGTAGGTTGTATGTCCCCTGGTGCTTTAAGGGGGTAATTAAGAAAATTAAATAAAATGTTTTGCAAGCCATTGTTAGTAACCATCAGGCGGGCCGTATGCTTGTTTGCCACCATCGTGGTATAATTTTTTTTGTCTGCGGGACCGGTATGTATATATATATATGTATGTTGGTTAGGTAATGGTCGTTTTCCACATGAATCTTCCATGGCAATAAATATTTAAAAAAAATAAAATTCTGAGTAATTTGTATTCTTAAATAAGCCTAGGAAGATTTAGGTGCGAAGACGAACAAAGGAACAAGGAGCTTAACTTTGATCAAAAGTTAAAGTTCAGTGTATTTGTCATAAAAAAATTGTAACAAAAATATATAATAAAAATTTTGATCTGTATGCAATTTTCCCTCTCTTTATTAAGTATTTTGAATGTATACATTGAGCACTTGAGCTTTAGGTAATACCTACTTCCTTCTAAGGTAGGCACATGAAATATAAATCATTTATTTGCTTAAACATGGTAAAATACATACGTATAGATGTCATGATTGATGTCTTTTTGTATCACATGTTTAGCCAACATATGGCAAGATGACTACTATTTAGGTATAATCAAATAATTTCATTGAATAGGTATTTTAACCATTGATTTTTTAGTAGAAACACTACGACATTACATTATACAACTTGTTTTATTTAAATGTCAATTAACAACAGGTATTGATTATTATAAACTGCAATATGTTTTTTCTTTTCCTTTAAAACTTAAGAAGCTGTGTAGAAGTAAGGTAGGCGACTATACCTATTTTTTTTTCACAATAGAAAATGAACGATCCATTTCGCCTATGTATCTTTTTTTCAGCCCTATGAGGGAAAACTTGGACAATTGCACGATTTTTCTAATCTCAAAAAAAGGAAGTATAGGTAGATTTTTAGGTAATTCCTACAGAAAACGCACCCTTCATATTTTCTATTCACTAGGTAGGTAGGTATTTAGGTAATACCTACACAAAAGGCACCATTCATTATGCTCTATTAACTAGGTTGGTATTTTGGTAATACTATACAAAAGGCACCTTTAATTTTTTCTAAATCATATGTGGCATATGAATTTTGGTTCCAGATATCTGACTATAGATACTTACCTACCAATATTCATAGACCCTAGTAACTTTTTAAGAATCCATTTTATCTTATAATTACAGCTCGTGTAAAGTTGCCCGTTTTACTAATTGAATATGTAATTCACTTTAATTGCTTCCTAAATATTTTAAAAGTACCTTATTTTTAATTTAATAGGTAATCGTTT
The DNA here is from genome assembly GCA_947086415.1 of Pammene aurita. Lineage (NCBI taxonomy): Eukaryota > Metazoa > Arthropoda > Insecta > Lepidoptera > Tortricidae > Pammene > Pammene aurita. The sequence continues at coordinate 6,316,385 of OX352314.1, read as the reverse complement.
TTGATTAAAAAAAGGCTTCTTAAAATGCTTCCTAGTTATAAATTCAGTTTTCAATATAATTATTTGATACCTACCTATAGTTAAACAATGGCTATTAAGACATTAAAAAACAGCCCATATTGAGATAATGTACGGCCCCAAATTAGTCACCAACCTATTAATTTTGGTACCCATTTTTATTTTTTAAAGCTACCCAAATTCAATTATTTAGCAGCCTGGTTAAATACATGCCTATATTTTATAGTGACAGTAAACAATTAATGAGATTTTCAATGTCTGCAAAAGGTATTAGTCATAGTGGGGCAGAATGCATGATTGTTGTACAGAGTAAGTAATTAATTGTGTTTGCAGAAAATAAACAATGTTAAAAAACCTTTCATTTTTTTGCCGTTGCAATAGGTATTACAAATGGTCAGTCAACAGTGTTGGTACTATGTACTATCGGGTTCACAATTGCATGGCCAATTTATGAATGAATTCATTGATAAATTGACCATGCAATTTTGAACCTGATGGTACAGAGGGTTTACTGTGAATTAAAAATCTTGTTTACTTATACATTTGATAAAAGTGCCTAGGTTACGGAGCATTAAGGTTGTCAACGGATATTACATCTAGGTATAGTAGACAAGATACAATTAAGAGTTATGCAAAGATGCATAGCCACTTATAGGTGACCACAGCTTACACACATCTATTAACAAAACGATTTCTTAAACTAGGCCAGGATTTTAACAGTGAAGTTAAAAGGCATATTGTGCGAGGTGCTCAGGTAGGTAAACAGTTCGTTGAATCAGTTGTTGATATTTTTTATGGGACAGTCAAATTTTTTCGCGATATCGGGATTACTCCCACAGTAATAGTTATTCAGTATTATTTACCTTATCACGCGCAATATGCCCTAGGACTGAAAAAACCTTCTGTATGTGTACCTAATATATATTTTACTTCCTCTCTATTGAGTAAAAGTTGTAATATAAGGATTGAAAAAACATCCTGTATAAATAGAATTGTACTCAAAATACTCAGAATTTCCTTTCGGGCGTTGTATTTGTTTTTTTTTATTATTCCTTATAGATATGTTTGAATCGAGTATCTTACAACACCATCACTATTCGTTTTCTATATTACTGTTATGATTTTCAAAAGGATCAAACATTGAATCCCCTGTTTCTAATAAATAACATTAAACAAAAAAAATTACCCCTCCCCACTGCAACATTTTTTAAAACAAACCGAAATCAGTAAAAGTCCAAAGAAAGTAAGTTTGATATATTAATTACAGAAAAAAATACTAACATTAATGAATAGGCACTGAAATAAAAAAAAAGAAAATTATATGTAAGTAGGCATACTTATAAAAAGGAAACAGAAAGTTAAAATTTCTTTGAACGCCATACGTCATAGACAAAATATCACTCATACGCCAAGATCACTGGCGCAAGCGAGCCAATATAAACCTTACTTGAAAGTGTGAAGGTTGCTTTGACAGCGTATGCCATAACCCATATAGTGGCTCTTGGCGCTGTGGGCACGAGAACTCATGACACCTTTAGTGGTTCTTGGCGTTTAAAAGTTTTATGAGCGTTCACTGCGTAGAAAGGCAGTATTCTTATTTTTTTTAAATCGATCGCACATAGAAACGTTTACGGTTTATGAAATACTGTTAACATATTTTTAATAAGCAGTTTATGACCTAGTTAGTTTGGTGAAGATATCTAAAATTTACCATCAGTTATAGAGAAAAGAAGTAGTTTTGCTATAAAGTGCCATGAAATATGCCATTAATACATGGTTTTCTGACCGTATTTTAGTAAAACAAATCTAGATTTTATTATATTTGCTCAACAAAAAAAGTAAGGCATATATTAAGTTTTCTTATTATGTATATAACTCGATAAAAATTTAGACAGAAGCAACCGGTATATTATGTGTATTTATGTCTTCAGTGATTATTTTTGGCTCTCTTTGCTGTGATAATTTCAATACAGGTGTTCGGCTAAAATCTAACACAGACAGACAGACAGACTGACAGATTATGAAATCACCACAAAAAAATGACATGTTCTGGAAGATTTCGAAAACGAAGCTTAAATAAGTGTCCTGGGCTCGAATCTATGATTTGATCATACATTTTAAATATCTTCATCAAACTAAGTAGTTACTAAACTATTTATTGCAAATATATAAAGAGTATTTTATAAGATCTATATGTAAGTTTATATGTATATAACGTTTATTATGGATGTTTTCTATGTATTTAAGTATTTATATGTATATTTACATATATCGTCGTCTAGTACCCACAACACAAGCCTTATTGAGCTTACTGTGGGACTACGTTTATTTGTGTAAGATTGTCCCATAATATGAAACATTTATAATATGAAACATATATGGGATCGATTTAAAAAATGTAAGAAATTGCGGAAACTGCCTTCTACGCAGTGAACGTCAAAGCTATCAGCAATTAATTTATTTTAAACATAAGCATGATCTTTTTGGTTGAATCTGTCAATTTCAAGGAGGAAATTCTAAATACTAATTTCCATCAAAATCTATTCAGTATTTTACTCGTAAACTAGTAACCAACAAATTAAGAAATTAAAAAAGGATTTTTTTCATATTTAACTATTATAAATATAGTTTTAACGCACCAGCTAGAAAAAAAGTTTAAAGTTGATTATGTAAAATTTGCATACATGCATAATTATCACAAAAAACAAAGAATACATTAAAGTTCGTGGTTATAAATCGTGAATTAATCTATCTTATCTCTCTGGTTATATCATATCTGGCTGTCCGTCCAACCTCTCATACTGAACGGCCATTCAGCAAAATGTGATTACACCCTTACCTATAGACGGGGAGCTGGCCACGTCAGACATGACACAATAACGAGAGCAACGAAACCCCTCTAGTTAGTTTCATATATTTTGCTAATTGCTAGATCCTGATATCTGGCACCTGTTCCTTGATTAAGGTCAATTATTACTTATTGTTAGAATTAGTAGAAAAGTTCAACCTATCTATTTTAGGTATTTGTATTTATCTAAATTCATAAGAATATAAAAATATTATGACTATGTTTATATTAAAAAAACCCTCCGTACCTCTAAGCCAAAAAGCTGTAAATGGTTAAAATATATTACGCTTTTATCTAAAGACCTAAAAAATATTTAAAAAAATGTTACACAGATTTTCCTTTTCAAATTTCGATTTTATTATAGAAACATTCCAAACTTGTATTTTAATCTTTAAGTTTTACTATTTTTATTTAATGTTTTGTAATTCTTATTGTGAAATGACTACGCTGGTTTGCGAATGCCTTCAGATCAGTTTAATTATTTGATCGTATGGCATGCATTCACATAATAGGCAATTATTTATATGTCTAGGCTATGTAGTAAAATCAATAGTCTGTTGCAACGTATGGCTGCAACGGATAGTAAGTACACCAGGTATTCAGCAGGTCCTGAGTATGACTGCAGGGCGCAGCATTCAATGATGTGCTCCATCGTTTGGATGTCCTCACCGCAGTCACGCACTTAGTCATTCCAACCCCACTAATTCAAAAATTATTTATAACGGCCATGACATGTTAAGTCTGTTAAGACGACACAATAGTTTCGAGAGAGGTTGAAACCGTCAAGCCGGCAAGTCGGATTTATTATTCCCACGCTGGAGTCTACATTGGTGGCAGCCCATTCATCTTTCCATGCCTCGAAAACGTTGAAATAATGCAGCCGCTGATCGGTATAAGGGGGGTTGAAGTACTTCAAACGCTGTGGTGGTGAAGACAGAACTTGTGAAGTGGTAATGAAGCAGTTAGCATCTATCTTTGCAGCTTCCCCTTTTAGTGCCCACTTCCGTTGTAGGTGGGGAATAGTTGATTTAAAGAATATAATAGGAATAGTCAGTAGGGACAATTAATAGATTATAATAATAATAAATTAAAATAATCAGTTTTACGTACCAGCTAAAAGAAATGGTTAAATAAATATTTAAAAAATATTGTATTGTTGCAGCAGAAACAATTAGGGTTTCGTGTTTTTTAATATATGGTAGCACCATGGCGAAAGGTCTTTTTGACAGCAGCTGCCAAATTCCACCAATCAAAAAAATGATTAAGCATGATTGTTGGATTATGACAGCTAGACCTCTAGCCACGGTGCTGCCGTCTAGTGAAAAACTCGATCGCGGAAAACCTCATTGGAAAAAAGATACCATTATAATAGAGCCACCTGTCATAACGGCCTCCTAGCCTAGTCGGTAGTGACCCTGCCCTCGAAGCAGGAGGTCCCATAAGATTGTCCCATAAAATTTATTTATTTATAACTATCTAGAATACAGTTACTATTTCATCACAAAAAAAGACGTGAATACCATTCGTCCAATTCCAGTTTTTAATTTGGGCGGAGGGAAACATCGTAACAGAACCGGATGTAAATCTAAATATATAAAAGAAAGTGGTGTTAGTAAGACCGTTTATAACTCGAGAACGGCTAAACCGATTTAGATGATTTCGGATTAGTTTGAATGGTCACAGCCCTGGTTAACAGAATAAGTATTAAAAAGTCACAAAACCCTTGATTTCAAAGAACAAATATGACCTTAATTAAAAGCCGGCCATGTCGGCCATTTTGTTTATTGGCATTGATATGACAAGCCTGTTCGAGCTCAATATTTAAAAGTGGGTAGCAGCTCAATATTTAAATGAGGGTAGGTTTAAAATTGAGTTGAAGCATTCGTAACATTGGCACGACGAGTCTGTTCAAGATCAATACATAAACGCCGGTATTACCATTTTCAAATAAACTTTTATTTTATTTTTGTGTTTGACTGTTTGTTGTCATTGTCTGTCATAATTTAATGGTGAATTGTAATAATGTTTACAAGTTGTCATACTTGTGTTGTGCCTTCGCAATCAAAGAAAAGTCTATTGCAATATTTTGAAAATCGACTATCTCAACTCTAGATAAAGCGTCAGCAACGATGTTGTCCTTTCGCTGTATACAGCCTTGGCCAGAAGTATTGAGCATAGCAGTTTTTTGTTTACAGTTTTGATGTTAAGTATTATTTCCCAATAATAACAATGTACGGTGACGTAAAATGTTACATTTCATTTATATATCTAGAAAATTTCACTTAATAACAATTTCAAGGTAAATATAAAACATGAAAACTTAAGGTCACAAAAATGCGACTTTAGGTCGGTGGGATAAATTGCAAATATTCTATGCAGTTACTACTAACTTCAACAAAACATGCCTGTTCAGTTTGAATTAAAAATATAGAAACGCTGGACTAAAGCTTCGAGTTTTGTATGAAAATCGCAAGGGTGCTCAACACTTCTGGCCAAGGCTGTATGTCTTATGTCCGTAGACAATCTTTTATATCATATATATAAAAGAAAGTCGTGTTAGTTACACTATTTATAACACAAGAACGGCTGAACCAATTTGGCTGAAAATTGGTGGGGCGGTTGTTTAGAACAAGAAGACGGACATAGGATACTTTTTATCCCATTCCCGCGGAACGTGACATAAAACGTGGTATAACAAAACGCTATATACCATTTATAACTCAAGAACGGCTGAACCGATTTTCATGATCTTTGATTTTTAACCGACATCAAGATTTCAAAAGAGGATGTTCTCAATTCGGCGTGTATGTTTTTTTTTAGTTTATATATATATTACAGATTGGTCCCGTTTTTGTCAATACGCAGTTCAGATGATGGGATCCATGAGGAATCGAGGGAACTCCTCAAACTTTAAAGGCATACATATACATATTTTTATCAAGAAATTCATTCAAAACAGTGAATAATTTCAAGAATTATTTATTTATTTTCTAAAGCTGTTTTATTATTAATTGTACCATCTTTTATAATTTCATATTTGTGTATTAAAATATAATAGGGTAGAAACTAGAAGCCGATAAAAATATTTTACCCCTACTTCATGTGAACCTTATCCAAAAAAAATGTTTACTTCAGTTTTTATTTCACCATTTTTTCAAGAAGATCATTTGAAGAAGTAGATCTGCTGATGATTATCAGAATGGAACTCTTCAACGGTGCATAGTTCACGTTTGGCGATTTGTCCTCTTCGCTGTGTTTGTTAAGTAAGTTTGATTGTCAGGACAAATTTTCGTCAACCTCAAGTTCTGATTATGGGATCCATGAGGAATCGAGGGAACTCCTCAAATCTTAAGGGCATACACATAGTGATTTTTGTATTTTTTTTTCAACAAATCAAGATTTTCATTCAAAAGAGTGACATTTGATAAAGTGGAACTGCTGATGATGATCAGAACGGAACTCTTCAACGACGCATAGTTCACGTTTGGCGATTTGTCCTCTTCGCTGTGTTTGTTAAGCAAGTTATTTCATTGTATGGAGTCTAAGAGTACACCATCTACATAATAATCTTTCACCAGCTTTCCCTATTGAAGTCGAGTTTTTTTTTCTTAAAAAATATTTGGATGTACATATCTCCACCCCGAATAACAGAATAACTATTAAAATATTGGAGAAACTAATAAGAAAATGGAACATAATCTATGGAAGTAGGGTTACGGCTCAAAAATGAAAAAGCCGCTTAATTTAGCCGGACATTTGATCCCAAAAGCCGGACATGCCTTTTTTGCATACGCTACGCTGGTCTTTCGAATCGTGCCACTGGCGTGACTGGCGCGTAGCGTAAGTCAGACAGAAGCCTAACAAAAGCCGGACAGGCCGGACGAGGAATTATTTGGCCGGACACACTGGTAAAAAGCCAAACATGTCCGGCTAACACCTGGCAACCCTATATGGAAGTTAAGAAAGTGTAAGTCCGTTAATAGGAGTGGATGAAGACAATGGGAGGAGGTGGAGACGATGAGACTGACGTAGTGTAAGAGTCAGTGGGAATGGAGTCGATGGGATGGGCGTGAAGTAGGAGTCGGTGGGAGAAGGGTGGTGGAAGAGAGTGAGAGAAGGGTGGACAAGAGTGGGAGATGGTTGGACAACAGTGGGAGAGTGGTGGGAGACGGTAGGACTGGCGTAGGAGTGAACTTGAGGTCGACGGGAGTCTGTGGAAGTTGGCGGTACGAAGTTCGCCGGGTCAGCTAGTCAATTAATAAATTGGACCGCATAGATGATTTTAACTACTAGAGTGACTAGTCAATAGTGTATTGAGCCGGATACGATTGTCAGTTAGATCATGAGTACCCTAATATCTAGTATTAGGGTTAATTTCAGAAATCAATAACAAATTTACACCAGGCGAGCCGTTCGTTTGTTTGTCTCTGATTTAATATACAAAGATGGCTACCTTACTTATTGTAAGTTATATATTTCAAGCTCACATGGTCATTCACATTATACAATATACATACAAGAATATATAATATATACACAATATACATGGTAAATATCCCGTCTTAAATAATATTTATTGCAAGTTCGTTAGAAAGGGTAACAAAATGAAATAAATAAAATCGTGAAAAATACCTTCTTCTTTATTTTTTCGTTCGCCTGCAAATAAATTTCATTATAAAAATGGAGCAACTTATATTCGCAAGTTTTGATTGAAATAGTTACAATATTACATTTTATTACTGATTTAGTTATAATAAAGTAAAAAGCTAATTTGTGAAGTATTTAAAGCAGAAGAGCAAAACTTTTTATGAAATCAAAATTGTAAAAGTGATAAAAAAACTAAAATCATTAACCTGGCGCGCATCACTGTAATTGTTATTCTAGTTATATGAAAAAAAAGAGTATAATATGAATAATTACAATATTTCAACTCCCTTATAATGTTTAAAACGGGTTACTTGTGTGATTTTATTCGTTATGTTTCACGCTTTTGAAAATGTTCATCGTAATTTGATCGAATACATAGGTGTCAACAACAATTACAACCTCCACAGCAATAAACGTCACACACACAGACTTACTAAATCTGAACGTTTTAAACTATCGCCCCGGAGACCGATAGATTTTTCGACACGGTATATTTAGCCTTGGATCTTGAACCAACGAGCCGGTAATTACAGGAATATTGCTTAACGAAGATATTAAGTGCCAGTCGACTTTTTGATAATTTGCCTTAACGACGATATTAAGAACCAGTCGACTTTTTGATAATAATTGTTGCATTACTAACCTTGCCGGCATTAAGTTTCTGGTTATAATTGTTAACTTGATTGTATGTATTGGCCTCAAAAAACGTACGTACAAATGAAAAAATATATACAATGTCAGCATAAGCAGAAGTTTAAACTGGTTCTGTCTGGATTTAAGCATAGCATCTCAGATAGTTATTTTAGTTACTTTCAATTTTAATTTTAAGTTATTACTAATAAAAATATGGAAATTAGTGGTCTGACATATTTTTTTATTGATAATATAATGTTTAGCCGGGGAAATAAAGAGCTTGCCACGATTCTATTTTTTAGGTAACAGAGCGTGTCCACACTATTTTGAAAAGCTAATATGCTTATTTTATTTTTCTAACCCTATATACACGTAATTGGATAAATTGCAAAAAAAAATAAGGTCCTGCAAATAGTCTTGAGTTAATTGATTTCAATGTGTTAAGACAATTAAGGAGTTTCTATTTAAGTCACGTGGATAAAAGTGTGTTGGCGTGTGCTATAAACTTATATATTATATACGAATTAAGTACAATACATAACGTTGTATACGTTAATTATCATGAGTATCATGACACAATAGAAATATTAACTTAAGACTAAATTACAGGTCCTTAGTTACGCGTAATTAAGTACAATTTTTAAGCAATTCATCCAATTAGTATCGTCAAGTAATAAAACATCTGAACATTGTTATTTAAACAAATGAAAACACATGCGTACCGTCTGATAATAAAATAAAATGTAATTTAGCTCCGCAAAGATCATAATATCGACTTATGTGCACGATTCAGCAGCAGACGAAGCTAAACAAACAAGGTGGTCAAAAACTAAAAGCTAGTTCTGCTGTTGAATAAATGAATTATAGATGCTACGCAGAAGTTATACTCTGATTTTTAATAACAAGTCAGAACTGGCCTCTGATTGATCTAGTTATGGCGAAAATGTAAAAATCCTGCGTCGGCCTAGTAGCATTTGTCACTTTCAATCAACTTCAAGATTTCGAAGGAGGAGGTTATCAGTTCATCGGATTCTTTGTTTTTTTTTGCTATTTTTTTATGTATGTTCACATATTATTCGAAGACGGCTGAGCCGATTTGAAAAATTCTTTTTTGTTTGAAGAGTATACTTTACAGTTGGTGCCACTGTAAATAGATCAGGATCTGATGCTGCGATCCTGGAGAAATCGAGGAACTCTTCAACTATTACAGGCACATCTACACTCGCGATCAAAAAAATCGACTCAAGCAACATTTTTTACTTTTGGTCGTATTTCCGGAAAGCGGGAAATATTTTAATAAAACTTTGAATGCAATTTTATTACGAATTTATTCAGCTACAAAAAACAGTAAAAGACATCGATCTCAGTTGCGTAGTTTTTAGGTTATCGCAGTTTTTGTACAAAATGGCATTTTACATGGTTATGATATGCACGAGTTGTGCCCTCTTGAGACCAATAAAAACCGGTGTAACCGGTTATTTCTTATCATTCGCTTATCAGAAGTTGACCAGTGCACATCTCCTCGCAATCTTACACCGGAATCACCTTCGAAAAATGGATACCACCGAAGCTGAAGCCACCGAAGTCGTCACCTTGGTGAATCGAGGATTCTCGCAGCGTTCTGTTGCTGAGCAGCTGAATTTAAGCCAGTCTGCTGTCTCCAGAGTTTATCGTCGGTTTTGTCGGTTTGGAACCTTGAAACGGAAACAAGGATCTGGCCGTCAGCGGTGCACATCGGAGAGGGATGACCGCTTCATCGCCACCTCCAGTCTTCGTAATCGCCACCGTACCGCTGTTGCCATCCAGCAAGACCTGATGCGGAACCGGGTTGTGCCTGTTAGCACCTCAACAGTTCGGCGGAGACTCAAGGAAGCCAACCTTACCCCAAGAAGATCTGCTACTGGGCCCAAACTGACTCAGAGGCATCGGGACGCTCGGAAGGAATTCGTGGCGACCTACGAAAATTGGACCTACGACCAATGGAGCCGCGTACTCTTCAGCGACGAGTGCAGAGTGTGTCTCCATGGCAGCGACAGAAGAGGACGGGTGTACCGAAGACCTGGAGAGAGGTTCGCCCAGTGTTGCTTCGCTGAAACAGTCGCCTACGGTGGAGGTTCCGTCATGATGTGGGCGGGGATTTCCATGGAGGGGCGGACCGAGCTGGTTTTTGTTGATGGCGGGGGTCGAGGCGGTGGTTTGAATGCAGACAGGTACATCACCGACATCCTGCAAGACCATGTCGTCCCCTACGCCGGGTTCTTTGACGAGGGGTTCCATTTCATGCAAGACAACGCCCCTTGTCATACCGCCCGCGTCACAAAGGAGTACCTTGACGCAGTTGGCATCCCGACTCTGAAGTGGCCACCTCTGAGTCCTGATTTAAATCCTATCGAGCACTTATGGGATTACCTGAAACGCAAGGTTCGAGCTCGCAATCCTGCTCCGGAGACAATTTTGGCCCTGAAAGAAGCTTTGGTCGAAGAGTGGGAAGCATGCCCCCAGGATACCATCAGGAAGCTGATAAGGTCAATGAAGAGACGCATGGCATGTGTGAAAAAGGTTTTTGGTGGTAACACCAGGTATTAAAGATAAAAATAAATTGTTATTCGTTCATGAAAATGTTTTTTCTTTCGTTGTTAAGGTCATTTTTGCACCCAAATTTTACACCTCCTTGGTATGCTAGCTTGTTTTTCATGAACTGAAATTTTTCGCCTGAAAAACATGCTCGTATTGATAGCTGACACTGTTAGCTCTAAAATGGTACCGTTGCTTTTTTGATCTCATGATTGGTTCCTGAGATATTAAACGATGAAATTAAAAATTAGTTTGAGTCGATTTTTTTGATCGCGAGTGTATAGTAATTTGAGTATTTTTTACAGCAGCTCAAGAATTTGCTTTTGGAAAGGTGGAGGCTAAGTGAAGTCGGTTCTTTTTTGTTTATTTTTTTTAAACCAGAGATACGAGTATATGCACGACGTCGGGGAAAAAGTGAGGTTAGTCTTTTGACCTTGAATCAAAAATCAGAGTTTAGTACCTAACTAATATGCAATGCTTTAGAAGTAGTGAAGTCATGTGTAGCTTAAATGGGCTACAAAAATCACGATGGGGGAGGACTAATGCTACTAGGCCGAGGCAGGATTTTTACATTTTCGTCATAATTAGATCAATCGGAGGCCAGTTCTTACTTGTTGTTAAAAAATATCATAAAAATGTGGCAAGAAATTAATTAAGAACATAACAACGGAAAAACGGTAAATCTTACGTTATAGTACTGGAATCATAAAATATAAACAGTTAAGACCTCAGTACGTACAGTTGTTACAGACGAGATTTTCTATACCTATTTCAAATTTCAGCTTTCTACGTCAAACTGTTTCCGAGAAAGACGCGATTTACTAATTTCGATGGCCGAAGTGATTTCATAAGTGTTCGTGAACCAAGTATTGGTACGAAACACTAAAAAAAAGTTTGGAAGTAGTTTATTGTATTGAGATATTTCATAAATAGTAAAGGGATCCTGATCTCCAGAGATAAAACAGTCCAATATTCGGATTGCAGATGGAGCCTTAACCAGAGTAAGATAAAGTAAGTTTGTAGACTTTCAAACAGCAGTTAAGTTGATTTCATGAATAAATAGTCAGTAGACATAAGGAATACCTAGCTTAAATAACATAACATAACATAAATACTCTTTATTGCACACCTCAAATAATAGACACAAAGTATACACAAGTTACAAACAAAAAAGCAGAGGCAAAACAATTGGCGGTCTTATCGCTAAAGAGCGATCTCTTCCAGACAACCTTTGGGAAGCGGAAACCTTTGTAAATAAACAGAAAAGTAGGTGTTGCAAAGCAAATAAACCAAACAAAAAAAAAAAAAAAATATTTAGTTATTTTTTTATTTAATTAAATTTGTTTTTAATAAAAACGGTTTACATACTATAAGGGGGCGTTAAAATTATTATTAAAAAATAGGTTTCATTATTGCAGGAGGAAGGTTTCTAAGAAATTGCTAATAAGTTCGCCTGTTATGACTAAATCATAGTTACAATATCCGTCAATGAAAAGGAGGCGAATCCCATTTGTCCATGTCCACTGTTTTAATTAGTCAAAAACACATTGTTTCATAATTTAAGAATATTTTTCGTAGTTTAAAACTTATTTGCACTTATCGTTTTAGGAAGACACCAGACCCAATCCGATTACGGCCCAATTTCCGCTCTAAGTTGGAAGGTCAAATGGCTCTATTTCGTAAAAACTAGTTCTTATACAAAATATTGTATGGCGGCAACAGAAGACAATAGTCTTCTGTTCCCGCGATGATAATTAATTGTACCATCAGGTTCAAAATTGCATGGTCAATTTATCAATGAATTCATTCATAAATTGGCCATGCAATTCTGAACCCGATAGTACAACGATTATGCCTTTTTTTGTAAATTGGACCTCACAGATCATCTCGACTACTGGTCTCCGTTGATCCGAATTATATTGTGAGTTGAATGAATCAGGATTCCGTTCATCATCAGGTGAGCCGTTTGTCTGTTCGTGCCTGATGTGGAATACAAACATGGCTACTTCTACTTATTGCAAGTTCGTTACAAAAGGTAACCAAATGCAAAAAAAAATTGTGAAAAATACCTTTTTAGCGTTAGACTGTGAATAACGTAAAACATGTTTAATTATATGAATGAAGCAATTAAAATGTCAAGATTTAAGCATTTTAATTTTATTATTGTAAGCCAAAACATTACTGTATATGTACGTGGTTGATTGTTTTAGTTACAATAATAGAAAAGATAAGTTTTTTTAAGTGATTAAAAAGAAAATATTTTTTTATAAAAAAATCACTAACCTTGCGCCTATTACTGTAATTCTGGTTACATGTAAAAAAAAGTTTAAATATCAGTAATTTCACTTTTCAACCTCTGTATAATGTTTAAAACGGGTCACTTACGTGATTTCACTCATTATAAATATTTCACTCTCTTGAAAATGATCATCGTATCTTGATTGAAACATGTAGTGTATCAGTATTTTGATCAAAATGATCATCGTAACTTGATTAAAACATGTAGTGTATCGGTATTTTGTAATTATTTTACATGTTTTTTTTTTTTTAAAGTGGGGCATTCCACTCATACAATAGTATGTTATTCAATCAAATACAAACACTGAAAACATTGAAAAAATAATCAACCCAGCAGGATTTGAACCTCGCATCGATACGCCTAACCGGGGCTCGATCGCTTTACCAATTAAGCTATGGGTTCAGTTACTGAGTTGACGAAATTCTCAATGCCTTCAATCATCTTTTTGCATTTATTTTTACATCGACTTTATAGCAGCCGTAAGCGACATCCAGGTGCCAACTACTAGAGTTAGATACCCTTCCCGCCGACCCTTTTACAAGTGTCACAACGGAAATGATAGATGGCGCTGCTATCAACTCATAATTATTTTACATGTTTTTTTTTTTAAAGTGGGGCATTCCACTCATACAATAGTATGTTATTCAATCAAATACAAACACTGAAAACATTGAAAAAATAATCAACCCAGCAGGATTTGAACCTCGCATCGATACGCCTAACCGGGGCTCGATCGCTTTACCAATTAAGCAATGAAACATGTAGAGTGTATCGGTATTTTAACCAAAATTTCGTGAGTGACCCGTTTGAAATATTATTCTATTTTTATTCATCATCATATTATTTAATTTTGTATCTTTCTAACAAACACAAAATGTCAAAATGAAGGATAAGGACAAATAAATATGTAAACAGCATCTTAGGTTTGACAGGTGACTGTGTATGTAAATAACGGTAACTTACCATCTAAAATAAAAAATTACATATATTTAATTATTTTGGCAGTTTGGACGCTCCAGCACATGACCATTTTCCGTGTCCTCAAGATTCTGCCCCTACTCTGTTTGCTTGTAAGCCAAGTAGAAGTGTTCATGCGGGAAAACCTAGACCTAGACTAGACATGTTTAAGTGCAGAGGCTTTAACAACACACAATACAACCTCCGCAGTAATAAACATCAAAATAACCCGTCACCGACACACACAGGCTTACTAAATTTGAACGGTCCGTGTACTATTTGGGACCTTGCATTTACAACTGACTGCCTAACAATGTTAAACGTATAGTTTTTGCTGCAACATTCAAGGTCCGGTTCCGGTTTTTATAGCCTTTATAGGACAACTTATAGAAAATCAGGACGTATTTAGGTATTAAGGCAACATGTATGCTCTGGTTGGCTACGCAAAACGCTTACTACGAGTAAGCCAATGCTTATTTAATTCACCACTGACGTTAAGTAGTAGAATGGGTACTCCACTATGAGTAACAAACAGATAAAAAATAAATAGTGATGGGTACCTACCTTCTTTTTTGCCTGCTAATAAAAAAACACATATTTATGAAAATACGTATGTAATTTTTTTTAAAATACGTATGTAAAATTAAGATGTGCTGTTCGAATCGTAGAAATTTACGATTAAAATTGAGCTTATGTGTAGTGACCTCGTGCTCCTTGTAAAAGCTTAATGAGTAGTTTCTGGTTTTACAGAACCATTGCATACGCGTTGTGTGCGCATTTCATATGCACTGCATACGGGTATAAACCGCTGTTGGTAGGTTGTAGTGACCAAATCCCAGCGTGCGACACTTTTTTCCGTGCTTGGTACGGTCTTACAACGGTCATAATGTGGACGGGTTAGTAAAATAATAAAAAAAACTAACCGCTTTCAGTCTCTTGTAATTAAATGTATTACTCTGGTCACCGATGGAACCCTGCAAAAAAGTAAGTATAGTTGGATTTTTGGGACATTTGGTGTCCTACAATTTAATGAATCTATACATTTTTTGTAGACATGATCAAAATTAATACAAAAAGATGATGGAAGGCATTGAACATTTTGTCAACTTAGAAACTTGACCCATAGCTTAATTGGTAAAGCGATCGAGCCCCGGCAAGGCGTATCGATGCAGGTTCAAGCCCTGCGAGTTTGATTATTTTTTCAATGTTTGTATTTGATTATTAACAAACTATGATTTTTAGCTTTTATTTTCAACAATTGTAATTCTCAGGTAGTGGATACAATGAAATACATCTTAATTTAATGTCATATATCGGTGTTTTATAACGGTAACTTGATAAACAACCAGCAAGTGATTAAAATAAATGTAGGATAATATTAAAATTGTTTAGGATACATACTCCATTGAACTGCAATGACAACAATATCCGTTATTTAATTTTAAATCAAGTCCTATGAGTTTAAAGTAGGTATTTATACTTGTAAAAAAGTTTTTTAATTTTATTCTGTAAATTACAATGAAAATCACACAAATGGAAACAATAAACACTAAAGTTAGGAACTATCCTAAAAATAAATAAAAACTACATCTAAATAAAACATCCTGCATTATAGGCTAAGAAAATTAGGTTTTTTTGAAGAATTAATTCCCAGCAGGCTAGAAATCGTGTTAATACCTTCACGTGGTCCTAAATTCATGTGATCTGAGTTTGCCCAATCCCAGGAGGTGTGCATAACTTTTTAGCGAAATTTTTGCTCTTTGTCAGTTTTTTGTTTCTAGTTCGAAAACGGTACGTCCGACGGAAAATGTTATATAAATCAATATTAAAGATGGTTAAATTCTGCGTCCAATGAGCATCTTAACTTATAATTCAGTTCAGCGGTACAGCCAAAATAAAAAATTATAAATTGGGAAAATGTCTCATTTCATTGAAAAACTAATATTTTGACTTCCATACCACATATCTTTGAAATAGATGACTCCTGTTGAATAACCTTAGAATAAAAGTTGAAGAGAATACAATTTCACGATATATAGACATCTCAATTTTGAAATTCAGTCACTTTGAAAGGCAAAATTTGGGTTTTTTTCTAAATCCATCTAAGTTGCATATTTTTCATAAATATGATGTGTGAGGCCTACATTTAATCCATTGTTACAACTAAGAACATTTAAGTGCAAAATTCTAAAACGTACCCAATCAGAAAACTATGTTTTTTTTATTTCCGGTAATTTCAAGGGTATATTTCTGAACTTAACTTAAGTTTATTTCTCAAAGACGCCAGTGTCATAATTCGCTTCAGTTCTGAGGTAATCGATATTTCATTTATGTCTTTCTAATTGTGTGATCCTACATTAAATTATTTTTTTACTCTGAGCACCCGCTACTTAATGATGCACCTGTGTGTTAAGTCAATACAATATGCTTCCTTTGTATCTCAGGCTGTTAATGTTTGAAATAGAATTGACATGTCTAGTTTTCAATTGTTTGGTTTAAGGACCGATTGAGGAATCAGTGAGTAACTGCTGAACCTACTTAGATAAAACGTTATATAGAGATTCAGATAGTTTGAGTCCGTAAAAAGTACATAAAAAGTAGTTTTCATCCCATAATACCAACTCATAAGGGGCTGAAAAGTGGGTAAGAAATTAGTATGCAGAGTTATTAATATAGTTAAACCGATTAAGATGAAATTTGGTACCTACGAAAATAGTTTGAGTTCTGGGGAGTTTTTATCCCAGAAACCATCCCTGAAGGGTGTGAAAAGGGGGCAAAAGGTATTTGTATGGGGAATCAATATCCACTGAACTGATTTAAGTCCATAGATAAAATTTGGTATGGAGATAGTTTAAGTTCTGGAAAAGGAAATATAATAGTTTTTATCTCAGAAGTAATCCCTTACGAGGTAAAAAGGGGAGTGGATTACAATCTCTATACTAAGTTTCATCTAAATATGTTCAGCAGTTATTGATTAATTCCCCAATCGGTCCCTAATGTATATAAGGTATTTTAACTCAACCAAACAACTGAACATTATATGACATGTCAATGAAATTTCAAACATTAACAATCCGAGATTAAAAGGAACCATATTGTAGTGACTTAACAGTCTTAACACACAGTTACATGATTTTATAGCGGGTTCTCAAACTAAAAGAATAATTAAATGTAGGTTTACACAATCAGAAAGACAAAAAAGAAATATCGATTACTACAGAACTGGAGCAAATTAGGGCACTGGCGTCTTTAAGTAATATACTTAAGTTAACCTCAGGAATGTACCCTTGGAATTACTAGAAAAAAAAAACACTGTTTATAAATAGTTTTCTGATTGGGTACGTTTTAGAAATTTGCACTGAAATATTCTTAGTTGTAACGATGCATTAAAAGTAGGCCTCACACATCATATTTTATGGAAAATATGCAACTCAGAAGAATTTAGAAAAAACTTATTTTGAATTCATGCCAATTTTAGTCTTTCTAAATCACTGCATTTAAAAATTGAAACGTGAAATTATATTCTCTACAACTTTTATTCTATAAGTTTTTCAACATCAGTCACCTGTATCAAAGATATGTGGTATGGAAGTCAAAATATGAGTTTTTCAATTAAATAAGACATTTTCCCGGTTTAAAAGCTCAATCGACGCAGAATTTAACCCTCTTTAATATTAAAATGAATGACATTTTCCGTCGGACGTATCGTTTTCGAGCTACAAGCAAAAAACTGATAAAGAACAAAAATTTCGCTAAAAAGTTATGCACACCTCTTGGGTTTGGGCAAACTCGGATTACATGCATTTAGGACCACATGAAGGTATTAAAGCGATTTCCAGCCTGCTGGGAATTAATTCCTCAAAACACTTTTTATAGATCTTATATGCTTGGCCTATTAAGTAAGTACTCATAAACAATAAAAAAACTTTGTCACCCCACGACCATACTGACGAAAAAAGTCCCATTATGCTCGCAGCATTGCCTAACAAACTAATGGTGTCAGCACGGAGGAGGAATCGTGTAGAGGAGCCCTTAAAGTATTTAGTATCGCTTTTTTATAAATCTTCAAATGTTGTTGAGCTTCCCGAATACAGTTTAAGGCATATAACAACGTGTATTAAGTTATAAGGAATCATTTGGAAGCATTTTTGGAAAGTATATATAAAATTTACCTGTGGTCCATTTACTACTGTTTTAGGGCCCTAAAAAGAACGCGTTACTCGTACATGTCCGTGTTCACGACAAGAATTATAGATTATCATGTGCAATAATGCTTAAAAGGCTTTTGTTTAGATGATTGGCCGTAAGTACCACTAGGAAATGCTATCTACATATAAGTAGAATACACGGCTGCGTTTCCACCAGAGATGAGCGAGGATGCGTTGTGAGAAATGTGTTTGCTAAGAATCAATCCTAGAGTTGCGCTGTGCGAGGATAAGTAAATGAAGTGATTCTTTTGGTTCTTAAAAACACATTCCTCACAACACATTCTCGCTCATCTCTGGTGGAAACGCAGCCTAAAGAGACTTGTACCGCACATGTCTCAGTGTTTCACACTTTTCTATTAATTAATTGACCGAGTGAGCGCGAATTGTCTCCGTTTTAGCTTAGCTTTTTAATTATCGAGATCATGGAATTACCGTTTGCAACAAAAGGAGAATAATTTTCTCTTAATTTAATAAAATTACATACCCTTAAGAAATGGAATAAGTAGTAGTCCTCTGTTTTTTGCTTTTAGTCGCTATCATGTTCTTCATCTGAGCTGTCACAAGTATTGATAATAAAATTGTTTGAAATTCGATCCATTTCCCCTTCCTGACATCGATATTTATTTTTTTCACTTTCGAGATGGCGACAAATATTTTCCCAGTCCTCAGCAGTAATAGTATTCATTCATTCAGTTGCTAAACTCATAATGCCTTGCATGTTTAATGAAACGTTTCTTTTCGCTACATATCCTTTTACCATGGACCAAATATTTTCGATCGGATTGAATGTCGGGTGATACGGTGGCAATCGTAAAACGGAGTGGCCATGTTCTTTTAAAATTGCATCTATGTGGTACTCACGAAACCGCTCTTTATTTTGTTTAATTAAATCATACAAACTGGTATTGTACATCAACGGGCTATACGAAATGTTGTGTTCTGTCAACCAATCCATCATTTGTTGTTTATGAGAATTTGACGTTGGAGCACGATTCAAAAGTTTGTTGTGATAGGACGCATTATCTACGATAAGTACGCTATTCGGTTTAAGGTTCGGTATTAATTTTTCTTTTAACCATTTGTCGTAGTTGACAAAGTTCATCTGGTCATGGTAATCTCCCGTTTTTTGGTTTGCCTTAAACATTAACAAAGCGTTGGGAATAAAACCAACTTTTCCTCCTGCGTGCACTATTATTAACCGCTGGCCTGTACTGATTTGTTTTTTTACACCAAATTCTGTTCCATCGGTCCAAGCCTCTCCGGACACATGTGAAGTGTGGATGTAGGTTTCATCAGTATAAAGTAGCGGTCTATCTTCAGACCGATATTCCGCAATTTTAGTAAGGTAATTTATTCTTAGCAGTCGTATGTTGTGTCTTTCCATTAATATTTTTCGGTTGTCCTCGGTCTTTTTCCATTGAAATCCTAATTTTTGGATTTGTTTTCGTAAGGTGGAAATGCCAAATTTGTAATCTATATCGGATTTTAACACAGAGTGGAGTGCCTTTAAGGTTGGAAATTGCTTATGGGACAGATGAAAATTGCATATAGTTCTCAGGATGACTTCCTGATCAAAATCGTCTACTGCTGATGACGGACAAGTACGTAACTTTTTATTTCTCTGGGAGGTGAATTTCTTTGTTGTTGCGAATTTCTCACTATTGCTCTCAGACACAATGTTATAAAGAGTAGAGAGACAAACACCTGTAGCTTTTTCAACTAACTGGGCAGCGGTGTAAGGGGAATTTAAATTTTTCTTCAGTTCAAGTTCAAAATATTTATAACAGTTAAAAATAATTTGCTTACTTTGACTCTCAATCGGACCAAAATTACTCACTGCCATATTTTTTTAAAAATAATTTGTAACTTACACTTAGTCATACGGGCTGACACAAAATTATTCTGATAATTGTGAGAATACAATAAAATCAGACGTAAAAATATATGCACAACATAAATAATATTCACAATTTGACACTGACATTATTTTGGTATTTACTTCTTCAATATATAACAAACCTCTTTTTATGCTGATAGTACGAGAAAATAGAAAATTCAAACATAGAATGTCTGTAAACATACAATACTACTACATATGCAATTCCATGCTCTCGTTAATTTATCTATACACTGTACTTGTTGTATATATTTTTAATTGATTCGTACATCATACACGAATCATCTATTAAAATTTCATATAATAACAAACTAATAATAAAAAAAATTACGCCAGGTCCACGTACTACATCGTGCTGTAAATTAAGATAAAAAAATAGTTAAAAAAGCTTGTTAAAAATATCTAAATATGTAGTCAATGTAGTAATGCATGTAAAAAAAGAAGTAGGAATTAAAGTTTTGCAAGAATATGATGAAATCGCCAATATGGATGGAATCGCCAATTATATTTCAAAGCCCCTGAGCTACATACATTCCGTTCCATTCCTGATATACCATAATTTAACATAGGTACTTACAAATGTTAATTTAGTGAAATGAGTTCCTTTCTATATAATGTGCCCATAAAGTAATAGTATGTATGTAATTTTCTATTTATAAGCATTTATCTAAGTGTATGAAAATAGCTTGATGTGTATCTATATTATTTAGTTCTATAACTTGTAAATATTATGTAGGTATTTATTTTAAAAACACTATAACTCTAACGTCAGTTACTCCGTGATGATGGCGCATGAAACTGCGCCGAAATATCGATCAAAAACTCTAATATATATGGTAAATGCCCCGTTACAAATAATAGTTATAATTTATTTAAAGCATACCACTTGAACAGTTTTCTGTAAAATAATAATTCTTTGATTAAATTTGAGATCTCATCTGCTTAACAAATAGAATAAATAGATATGTAGTATTAAGATATGTAAGTATAATGAATGAGACTGTATTGACTCCACAGTCAAACTATAAAATATAGTTTTGTGGAGCGATGATTCATCTTATGTTTGTACCATATTTAATAATTAAAAAAAAAAAAAAAAAAAAAAAGATAGTTATAGCATTCGATTGATAAGGCGTTTTATTTCTATTAAATAAGATTATTCTTTACGCGACTACGAGAAAGGTTATGATTTTTTAGGCTAAAATATATTATTATTTGTAGTAAGTAAAACAAAAATGGCGTTTAACAAACGGTGCATAAAAATTATATAATTAATTTTTACTTTTTAGTAGTCTAAGGGTACGTAATGTTGTACCGAGCACTCAAACTACGGAGCCAATTTTGATGTACGAAGTGCCAATCGGATTGTTTTTGTGATCAGAGTAAAAAAGCATTATTTTTTTACTAACAACCATTAAACCAAAAGCCAAAAGGAATAGTCTAGTATACAAACTTTAGCAGTCTTTGTATGTTTTCGTACCTTTGTGGCTAAACTACTACAAACCTTATTGGAACCATTCAAATGATAAATGCTCATTGCTCTATCAATAATATATGCTCGTATTATCGGCCTTTTAATTGGATTCAGTTTTTTATATATTTTATATAAAAACTTAGTATTTCAAATAATGATCATATCAAGTGTCGTACCATCTCACAATTTTGTAGTATATTTTTACCATTTCTGAATTGAGCATACGAGACGATAGCGAAAAATTAACATATAAGTACCTACTTTTAGGAAATTAGGAATTAATCAGTATTTATGAATTATTATTATTTTGAGTAATTATGAGCTCGGTATTCAAATCATTAAGCCATTTTACGTACCACCTGGAAATGAAAATAATATATTTGAATTACTTACGTTTTGCAAGCTATGCCACTATATTATATGGAAATAGCGATATATCCTAATCGACTGCTAAATTGAAGTTTTTCTAACCGTTGTATAGGTAGGTAATCTTTGATAAGGAATATTAATGAAATATATCTACCCGAACAATAATTCATATATGCACACATTTATAAATATATACACACTAAAATCATAACCCTTCGTTGTCGTGTCTTCGTAGCCCGGCAATAAAGATAATAATATGGGTAGGTTAATATGACGACTACAAATATGACTAGTGATATGTGTAATGATAATAAAATTTACAAATTTATGAATTTATTTGTAGGTACTCTTGGTGCTGGAAAATGGAGACCTAAGCTCTCCGAAACATGTCGCGCGAAGTGACTAAAGTGACGTGAGTGTAACCGTTATATTTTAAAGGGTAGGTACTACATATTTTTATAGACATCAATGAGTAATTTTTCGTACCGTCTGGAAAAGGTAAAATATTTCTGCATTAATCTACTGATGTACAATTATCTGACACAATAGTGTATTTTAGCGTATCTATAGTAAGGATACCATATCTTCTAATTTTAAGTAGGTAGCCACTTACTACGTACGCATCAACTACATTTTTTGGTACTTACATCGAAGAACTGTAATTAGAAAAAAGGCATGAGAATTAGTGACAAACAATAGTACGCTTCTACCTAATGTCAGGTAATTAGAAAAAAAAACTTATAGAAGTTAATATTACAAACACACACAATATTTAGCATGTGATATTTAATTCACTATGCATGGTACTATTAACAGACGTTAAAATATCTATACAGAATAATTTCAGTTCAAAAAGTAATTCTTAACGCGATAATGTTTGGATTACGTGATTTATTTGATAGACATTATATTACTAAGGGCCTGTTTCACAATCTCCAGATAAACTTATCTGCCAGTTAAAATTATTGCTATCCTTTTATCCAGTCGTATAAAAGAAAAGGATAGCAAACATTTATCTGACAGATATGCTTTAACTGGAGATTGTGAAACAGGCCATAAGAATTATTTAAATTATTTATATCTTCAATAAATATTACATATAAACCACAGTTTTACGTACCAGCTGAAATAACAATGTATACCATTATAATAATAGGTATAAAATATTGCTAACATTTCGACTATTATAATATTAGGTATCAAATATTGCTAACATTTCGACTATTTTGCAGAGGCTAGAAATACATGAAACTTATAAATTTCCACGGAGCCTCGGCGGGACAGTGACAACAACTAGCAGCTACATCATAGTAGCAGGTAATGTTAACGTCCCAGTGCTCGACATCGTGATACCCAATATTTGACATCCTGCTGTCACCTTTATTGCGAATGACTTAAGTTTAAGGATGACATATACTGGGACAGCGACAAGTATTATACGTTTACCTTACCGTGTTGACGTTCCCGCCATCTTTATGGTTTTTAAGACAATTTCAATCAAAAATAACACAAAACAAAAATAAGTCCCGCCGAGTTTCTTGCTGGTCATAATACTTATCGAATCAGAGGTGTAGGCACCGAGTAAAAAATAGTACTATACAGAGGTCCTTCTTAGACGTTACGAATCATGTTGCCCTTTCTTAATGCATGACAAGTTCTCTTTCTCACTTAGGCAAACGTATCGGATACTAGTTGTCAAAATATTTTTTTTTAACATAGATGCACCCCGTTGGTGTAGGGTTAGAACCGGTGTTAGTTTTTTTCTCTGACGTTTATAAGTGCATTGTAATATGCCTAAATTGAAGAATAAATATCTTTTACCTTTTTTTATCAATATTACTCTTTATCTATGTACGGACAATTATGTAGGTACCTAATTGGTAATAATGACTAGTCTACCATAATCCTTGAGCAGCCAAGGATGACAGCTCGTTGTCGAGAAATTAAAATTACAAATTGGTGGCAATTGTCTTTTTATATCACACTATCCCGCGACAACCTGCGGCCACCGGTGTACCCTCGTTTTGTCGACAACCTTTTAATTGAATATTATTTCATCGACAACGATTCATCGAAACTTTAGTACTAGTAATATTGTTTGGTGTTATTTTATTTCAACTACTATTGATTTAAATTTATCTAACTGCGTAGAAATACCATTCAACGAATATTACTTAATTGCTGATTTGTTTGAAATTATCTTAATTGGCATAACTACAAAACATTGCAATTCATTTCTTCGACTTACTAAATGCGACCCTCAAGAAAACGAACTGTTGCCAGAAGTAGGTTAGGTTAGGTTAGAACTGCGACCCCCAAGAAAACGAACTGTTGCCAGAAGTGGGTTAGGTTAGGTTAGAACTGCGACCCCCAAGAAAACGAACTGTTGTCAGAAGTGGGTTAAGTTAGAACTGCGACCTGCTAAGAAAAATAATTATATGCGGAATAAATATTATTACATGTAAATAAATAGAAGTAAAAAAACCCGAAATGAAAAGCCATATCATGAATTTTATTGAAATAAGTCGACTACCAATTAAAAGACCTCTGTTAAAATTACCTAGTATCGTTGTCTTTGAAATAATATTCGATTAAATGTCTGTCGGCAATTCAATGGTAAACCGTGGCCACCACTGGCATCATGTAGGCCTGCTGGAATGACATAGATATACAGTTTGAAGTATACATCGCGTAGCCGTGAGATCGTACATGTCAATGCAAAGTCAGAACGATTTATGGAGTGCGTTGGAACGTGCGGTCCCCTCCGGTTTTTCAGGAATGACTTAAAAGTAAATACCTATTGATAATTAATTATAATTAATTGGTAAATAATTACCTTCTTTTTATCAGGCTAGAAATTACGAAAAATATAATTAATATAATAGTTCGTAGCGTCCTTTGATCTTTGTGTGCTTTAATATTTATAAAGATTTTTTTCTTTTTTTATTTAATCATGCTTTTGTTTCACCAACTTGATATAAATTGTGGGCATTCCCATCGGCGTTTAAAATATTTAAACAAATGCATTTAAGTAAACAAATGCAAACGAGTTGCTTAGCAAAACATTTATAAGACTCCTAATATGGTTTACAACTTTTTTAACAACTTACATTTATATTTTTTGATAACTTTGTGACTATGTTTGCTGCACCTCCCTATTAGAAAACAAAATTAAAAATTAATGTAATAAGGTAGTATAGATTTTCTATTACTCGTATTTTTGGGTTTGGTTCGGGGTTTTAACAAATTAAAAACATTCCCTGATACACAGAATAAGACCGAATCAATAATGAAAATAGTACATTACTTACCAAGGACTGTAAAAGAAAGAAAGCCCGAAATCGCAGGTATTTGTAACCCGAGCCGCAGGCGAGGGTAGTAAATATGCTATAGAGGGCTTTCTTTTTTACTGCCCGTGGTGAGTACACAATTTTACGTCTCCACCTGGCCATAATGCGAATTTTACGGTACGCGTAGCGTGCGGTAAAACTCACATTATAGCCAGGTGTGACGTAAAAAACGTTAGAGGTTTTTTGTTTCTACAGAATGTAACAAAAATAGAGATGACCCGTGTAAGTACATAATTGGTATTGTATTGCGACTTAGATGAAAGTAGGAGAAACATTTTTTTGTTGAGAAAAAAAAAATTGCATGGAACACGTCATCCCAGCTGGATGACCCTCCATACAAAACAAAAGAGAAATTATTTACCAACACGTCATGAGTACTTACTAGTTTTGCAACATGACTGTCTAAATCCTAGAGGAAAATAAATTTTCATTGGTAAAATTAATACACACGAGTTTAAAAACCTTAATTATTCTTTAAACAGTAATTAAATCGGAATAGAAGCATCGGAAACATAACACGAAGTGCGGTTGTTAGCATTAAGAAAAAACAATCTTTTTTTAAAACTTTATAAGCTCAAATACAAACAAATCATTTATTTGCTTAAACATGGTGAAATGCGGAAGAATAGATAGTCACTATTTTTGGTGAAGAGGGAAGACAAGTAGAAAGCATATTCGAACTTACTTATTGATGTCAAAATAATGTCATTTTATTAACATCCGTCCGCATCGGAGTCGCCATTGACAGGCGTTCCCCTCTGCCCAAAACATATGACCAGTGGACTGATACACATGTATGTACTGACGTTTATCTGACGTGGCTATTTGTACGTTACGTACGAATAGCCATACATTTGACGTTCCCCTCCCCCGCAAAAATCGGCAGACTTTTTGTATAGAAAATGACAGACATGGGTTGAGTTCTCTAAGGTCCATGCAATAATATTCTTATGACATCAATTAGTAAGTCTGTTAATTATTCCTGGGCTACCCTACAACTCCTCGGAGCTCGTGCACTCGCCGCTTATAGCTGTTAAAACATTCCGCTACATTGTTGCACATAAAACAGCTCGTTTGTTGTTCTAGGAAACTAGGAAAGCAACTAAAATTGAAGAGTGAAGAAAAAATAAGAAAGCCAAGAATGACCAAGGCGTCAGTTTCTGGATCAAGCTTAACAGGAACCCGGTATGTATACCAAAGGGTCATGTTTGTTTTCCGACATGGGTTCAGAAATCAATAATGTAGTTTAGTATTTGCTAAGCAGATTTCTACAAAATACTTATGGGTTAGGAAATGTAGTATTATTAACTTACATTCTGAAATTGATGAAAAAAAAATATTAGTGAAATTTTATATGCATATTAATAGTTTTAAGGTAATTCTTGTACGTAAATGAGAAGTGTCGTAGAATGTATGAACTTCTATATAAACTATGACACTTGAATAAATAAGTACTATGGCACTATCTTACACAAATTCACCTAGTCCCACAGTAAGCTTAATAAGGCTTGTGTTGTGGGTTCTAGACGACGATGTATACATTGATACATTGATAGGATGTATAGATTAATACTTAAATACGTAGAAAACATCCATAACTCAGAAACAAATATCTGTGATAAACATAGAAATAAATGCCCTGACCAGGATTTGAACCCGGGACCCCCTGCTTCATAGGCAGTCACTACCGACTAGGCTAGGAGGCCGTTCAACTCACACTTCTCTTTTCGGACAAACTCTAGACAACAGGCCTACCAATCTCCGTGGTGCACGCGGGCTGGCAGCCTGGCCCCAGCCGCTGCTATCAGCGCGCGTCTTTTATTTAAAAAGTTGATTTATTCAGTACTTTGCTGTCAATTAACAAATAAATGTTTGTTTAAATAAAAATACATCAAAAGAACGCGCTATTTAAGTCGTACTTACGTCCAGCTACAAATAATATTTTACTCGTATAAATGGGTAATATTTCGCTTAAATGGGTTTCAAAACTATTGTTGTTTATAAAAATGTACCTAAATATATTTTGAATAGTTGTCTGTCCTTACCTTTAGGCCATGGAAGAGTTTCTTGGCAAGCTAAAATACCAAAAACAAGTACTGGTTAGCTATAAGATGTAAGCTAGTTTTTTTATTTTTGAATTAAATAATTTTACATAATTTCAGTAAGTAAGTAGTATTTGTCATTCGTGTAGAGGTCGATCACGGTAACCCTGTATGGACGTTGCAATCATAATATGTGAAACTACCGTCATAAATGTTATATTTTTATGCTGGCACAACCACACTTTGTCTTTGCAAAGTCGGTGCGCAGTTAGAGTGGTCGTACTATAATTATGTTTCAGAAATAAAATTATACCTACCTATCAAATTTAAACTTTCGTGCGACATACTAACTCTATAAAATATAACGGTTACACTGACGCGTCACTTTAGTCACTTCGTGCGACATGTGTCGGAGCGCTTAGGTCTCCATCTTCAAGCATCTTCAAGTCACGTAGCGCGACACATGTCGCGCGACGTGACTAAAGTGACGTGAATCTAACCGTTATATTTTAGAGTGTAAAATTATACCTGTTGACGTAATACTTACCTTTGCAACTTTTTGTACTTGTGCCGGCTGTAAAGACACCATAACTTAAATTTACAATATGTTAAGAGCTTAAACCATCTAGTATTATCACCGATCAATCAGCCTAAAAAATGGCCCCATAATAGTACCGCATGAACCACTCGGGCAGTACTTTCTCGGACAGTCTTATTACGGTATAAGACTGGCCGGTTACAAATTTTCACGGGCCATATTTTCAGTAAATCTTGTTTGAGTCTGTACCTCCTTTACGTTGTTGCTCGAAGAGTATTATACTTACATACCACTGAAGAATTGTTCAATTAATTCCCTCCCAACGCGTCAATTAAAAAAACATTGAATTTTAACCATCTCATACTACGAATCAAACCAAAGCTATTAGCTAACACTATTCGCTAATTGATTATTTTTCCCATTCCTAGTGGCCTGAAAACTTAACACGTGCGTTAAGGTTATTTGAAATAAAAACTTACACTTTCACCCCCTAAGGCAGTTGGACGCGCCTGAAATAAAAAGCCATATTTTAATTTACTCTGTTCTACAATCACTCAATTAAGAAGATGCAGGTATCTATTTTGGTGTCACAGGTTGGTCACAAGGTGGACTCCCCCCACAAGGTGGACTGATGACCTGGTAAAGGTCGCGGGAGTCCGCTGGATGCGGGTGGCGCAGGACCGGTCATTGTGGCACTCTTTGGGGGAGGCCTATGTTCAGCAGTGCACGTCTTTCGGCTGATATGATGATGATCTATTTTGGCACTTAACTGTTTCACCCGTGATTAAACGAGGTCTTTATTTATCAGCAATCCGAAGAATGTAATCTGAATCTGATCTAAATCTGAAGATGTATAACTATGAATGTGACGTAAACTATGATCCTGCAACTATCACCAGACAAAGATGCAGCATCCACTCGATCTCGGTTTACTTATGCTCTCGGACACGTCTTATCTATGGTCTATCTATGGCCGGCTAATACAATGCATAGCAATGTTGCATCAAGCAAAACAAACGCATTAGTGACGGTTCATCTAAGTGATGAGATGAGTATTACCCACAATCAATCAATCAAACTTATGGTTTATATTGTTGTAATTATATTTTTAAGTGAAAATAAAAATGCTTTAAATAAGCATAAGAGTCGATTCAAAATAGCACTCTTAGTGCTTAAAGATGGAGACCTAAGCTCTCCGAAACATGTCGCGCGAAGTGACTAAAGTGACGTGAGTGTAACCGTTATATTTTGTATAGTGTATACGCTTCAAAAAATTTGTATTAAATATATTATAATATTCTTGTAAGTGATATTTTGTCATTCTTATAAGAATAAAGTTTCTTTAAATCGAAATAGTTATACAATTGTTTATTTTCTGAACTTTTACCGCGTGTTGTGTAAATGAAGAGTACACGGAAAGAACATGTCTAGTCACTTTTTTTGTAAAATGAGATTTTTATATCAAAATGTAGAGCTTTCAATGAACTATTAGTATCAACTGCTTTTACAGATGAAAATTTTAACGTATATCCACTTCTTAACTCATAAAAACCATGTAGTTACGAAAATAGTATGGTTAATTGAATCGTTCCAAATTTTAAAAGCGCTATTATAACTCAAAATGTTGGCAATGTGACTAGACATGTTCTTTCCATGTACCCTTCAAATATGATTGGAATAATATAACTATACAGCGAATGTTCTACGTATTTTTATTTACCGTCAGCTACACTAGGTAAGTATAAAATAAGGGGTTAGTTAGGTGGAGTAAGAGAAATATAGTTTATTTTGTCCTGGGAAAGATAAATAGTATGGAAGTTCCATACAAGTGTTCCTCCTACCCCATTGGACATTAGGTGGGATTACTGGAAGTTTCTAATAAGAGATCTATTTTAATAAAAACACTACCTAAATAAATACACACATTAAAATTCGAAATACTAGTTAAGTTTCCAGAGCACCTACCGCGAACTTTGAATTTCGAAAATCGACTATCAACGTCTCTATCGCTCTTGCTAATAAAGCGATAGAGAGGCCAATAGACGAACAACGAAACTTTATCGCGGTATGCCCTCAGTTCACTGATTTCAAAAACTTCACGATTTTTACACATTATTAACCTTTTCGCCGCCACGTCAATCCATATCCATATTATAAATACGAAAGTGTGTCTGTCTGTCGGTTACCTCTTCACGCTTTAGCCGCTGAACTGATTTAGATCACATTTGGTATGAAGATAGTTTAAGTCCCGGGGAAGGACATAGTATAGTTTTTACCCGACAAATCATCCCTTAAGGGGGTGGAAGTTTGTATAGGATTGTTGCTCACTGTTGACTTTTACTAAGGCGTGTTATTAATTACATATGATTGATCATTTCACGCAGACGAAGTCGCTGGCAGAAGCTAGTGAAGTAATAAAGAGTTATCAACTTTAAGTCAAAACTTGTACGCAAATAAAAACAATGATTAGTTTCTTGTCACAATTCTAAAGCAGTGATCGATACCGCATTTATATTTTTTAAATCGAAGAGCTAAACATACTAATTACAAAAGAAAGAAAATTAAAAAAAAAAACTAGAGTTTAAGTATAAAACCTGATGAAGGTCTCGACTTGATATAAATTCATGTGGGATCCCCCAATCCAATCCACCAATCCATCAAGTCATTGGCGGCGAAAAGATTAATAATATTTGATATTAATGCACAGTCACCGGCATAGTATCTTCCTACACGAAAGTCGCAAAAATATGTGACACGTTCTTATGACCATACAAATAAGAGCGGGTGACATATTTTTGCGGCCTTCGTGTAGGAAGATACTATTGCCGGTGACTGTATATATGATTTATTTTTACACAATATTACCTCCACAATTTTGACAATAACATTGACGTGGTTCCGTTTTTTTGTTATAGTTTAGTAACTGTCATATTTAAGGTACAATTTTTAAAACAACTTTATTATATATTAAAAATATTTATAACGGGTTACTCATGTAATTGAAGTCGATTTTGCTCGACATGTTTCGATCAATTTACTATCGACTTAAATTACGTGAGTAACCCGTTATAAATATTTTTAATATGTTAGAGTCTCACGAACGTTTTATAGTTAAAACTTTATTATACTAGTAATCAACTTTTTTATAATACTTACTATGATCTAAAACAAGTAAGACGTAATATAAATATTATTATTATAGGATAGTCTTAAACACATATGTCAATAGATGTATGTAAATACTTGCATTTTTGAGACTAATTAGTATACCCATTGATTATTAATTACTAAACCTAACAGCATCAAAACTTAATAAAACCGGTATAAGATATTGAAATTTCTATGGTCCAATCTGTCTGTGTGTAATAAAAGTTAGGTCACTTAGGGAGCTGAGAGAGGGCCAGGGAGAAGCAGGGTACACGACAGATTGGGCCCGAGAAATTGCAATGTCTAATACTGGTTTAAAATATTTGGTAAAAAACCTGCACGCGTATGCATGCTTATAAATATCAAATCCAAGTATACTCAATTCAATTATTTATTGTTTCAATACAGGCGTAAAAATAATAAGCTTCCAAGCCAAGCCGTAATTTGAATGTTAAAATGAAGTTATTATATACACATGTATTTATTACTAGTAGTCCACCTCGAACTGGGAACTCGCGATTTCTTTGCAAACGAATTGACCAATATAACAAGACCCTTATGATGACTGTTTCACGCCTTTTATCTTCATATAGGCTAAGCAAATAAGAGCTATAAAAAGTGTTTTGAGGAATTAATTCCCAGCAGGCTGGATATCGCTTTAATACCTTCATGTGGTCCTAAATGCATGTAATCCGAGTTTGCCCAATCCCACGAGGTGTGCATAACTTTTTAGCGAAATTTTTGTTCTATGTCAGTTTTTTGCTTGTAGCTCGAAAACGATACTTCTAACGGAAAATGTCATTCATTTCAATATTAAAGAGAATTAAATTCTGCGTCGATTGAGCAACTTATCTTTTAGTTCGGTTCAGCGATACAGCCGAAATCAAAAGTTATAAACCGGGAAAAGGTCTCATTTAATTGAAAAATTCATATTTTGACTTCCATACCACATATCTTTGAAACAGATGACTCCTGTTGAAAAACCTATAGAATAAAAGTTGTAGAGAATATAATTTCACGTTATATCGACATCTCAATTTTCAAAAACAGCGATACTGAAAGACTAAATTTGGCATGAATTCAAAATCAGTTTTTTATAAATTCTTCTGAGTTGCATATTTTCCATATAATATGATGTGTGAGGCCTACATTTAATGCATCGTTACAACTACGAATATTTCAGTGCAAATTTCTTAAACGTACCCAATCAGAAAACTATTTATACACCGTGTTTAATTTTTTTCTAAATTCCAAGGGTACATTCCTGAGCTTAACTTAAGTAGGTATATTTCTTAAAGACGCCAGTGCCCTAATTTGCTCCAGTTCTGTGGTAATCGATATTTATTTTTTGTATTTCCGATTACGTAAACCTACATTTAATTATTATTTTAGTCTGAGAACCCGCTATAAAATCATGTAACTGTGTGTTAAGTCACTACAATATGATTCCTTTGTATCTCGGATTATTAATGTTCGAAATTTCATTGACATGTCATAATGTTCAATTGTTTAGTTTGTTAGTGTACCTTATTTACATTAGGAGCCGATTGGGGAATCAATCAATAACTGCTGAACCTATTTAGATGAAACTTAGTATAGAGACTCCCCTTTTTATCTCTTAAGGGATGACTTCTAAGATAAAAACTATTCTATTTCCTTCTCCAGAACTTAAACCATCTCCATACTAAATTTTATCTATGGACTCCATACTAAATTTTATCAGTTCAGTGGATATTGATTCCCCATACAAATAACTTTTGCCCCCTTTTCACACCCTTCAGGGATAGTTTCTGGGATAAAAACTCCCCAGAACTCAAACAATTTTCAAAGGTACCAAATTTCATCTAAATCGGTTTAACTTTATTAATAACTCTTCATACTAACTTCTTACCCACTTTTCAGCCCCTTAAGAGTTGGTATTTTGGGATGAAAACTACTTTTTATATACTTTTTACGGACTCAAACTATCTCAATCTCTATACAAAGTTTCATCTAAGTAGGTTCAGCAGTTACTGATTGATTCCTCAATCGGGCCCTTAAACCAAACAATTGAAAACTAGACATGTCAATGTAATTCCATTTCAAAAATTTACAGCCTGAGATACACAGGAAGCATATTGTATTGGTGCATCATTTTGTAGCGGGTGCTCATAGTAAAAAAATAATTTAATGTAGGTTTACACAATTAGAAAGACATACATGAAATATCAGTTACCTCAGAACTGGAGCGAATTATGACACTGGCGTCTTTGAGAAATAAACTTAAGTTAAGCTCTGAAATATACCCTTGAAATTACCGGAAATAAAAAAAACACGGTGTATAAATAGTTTTCTGATGCTGAAACGTACCCAACGGTTTAGAAATTTGCACTTCAACGTTCTTAGTTGTATCAATGCATTAAATCTAGGCCTCACACATCATATTTATGGAAACTATGCAACTTAGAAGGACTTTGAATTCATGCCAAATTTAGCCTTTCAAAGTGAC
Organism: Pammene aurita; assembly: GCA_947086415.1. Lineage (NCBI taxonomy): Eukaryota > Metazoa > Arthropoda > Insecta > Lepidoptera > Tortricidae > Pammene > Pammene aurita. The sequence continues at coordinate 6,282,896 of OX352314.1, read as the reverse complement.
TGAATTTGAAAATTGAGATGTCTATATATCGTGAAATTGTATTTTCTTCAACCTTTATTCTATAGGTTTTTCAACAGGAGTCATCCGTTTCAAAGATATGTGGTTGGTATGTAAGTCAAAATATTAGTTTTTCAAATAAATGAGACATTTTCCCGATTTATAATTTTTGATTTTGGCTGTACCGCTGAACTGAGTTATACCTTAAGATGCTCATTCGGCGCAGAATTTAACCATCTTTAATATTGATATACATGATATTTTCCTTCGGACGTACCGTTTTCGAGCTAGAAGCAAAATACTGACAAAGAGCAAAAATTTCGCTAAAAAGTTATGCACACCACCTGGGATTGGGCAAACTCAGATCACATGCATTTAGGACCACGTGAAGATATTAAAACGATTTCAAGCCTGCTGGGAATTAATTCTTCAAATAAATCTAATTTTCTTAGCCTAAAAACCCCTTGTTCAATCCTGCTCATATACGAAGTTTCAAATTATATTGATCTGTGATACAACCCCAACAAATTTCATTAAGATCAGAAAAACGTTACTAAAGTTATCGCGAAAGAACTATTCAAAATCAAAAAGTCATCGAAATACAGGGACGTCTAGGTAGCCAGCTGACAGTTCCGTTGTGTTCGAAGTTTTCTGTAAGAACTTCACTTTGCATACGCTCCGCTCGTTCTATTAAATAAATAATTGTCCTATGAATACCTGATCTAAAGCCAAGCACATGCGGCCCGACTGAAAAAATAAAACAAAGTGATAAATTTGAACCTATTTAGTAATAAATATATACTTATGAATAAGTATATTATTAATATAACCTGTTGTATATTTGGGTATTTTAGGCAATTAAAAAAAAGCCTGACAATTCTAGAATTAAAATCTTTAAATATTTTTTTTTTGTATATGCGGACCACATTAACTATTCCGGGTTATGTGGCAATTGTTTGAGACAGATATGAAGACAAATAAGAAGTGTTGCCATAATATAATCCGGAAGAATTAATGTGGTCTGGCTATAACTAGTACAAAGTAGAAATATAAAATATAAAAAAAAACCGGCCAAGTTTGAGTCAAACTCGTACACCGAGGGTTCCGTACAAACCCGTAGGTAGTAAGTTCAAAATTATTAAAAATGTTTTTATTATATGATGTAACTAAAAATTTGCGGTTTTCGCAATTTTTCCTTTATCTGTGCTATAAGACGTTGCTTCGTACCAAATTTCAAGGTTCTGAGTTCACGGGAAGTATCCTGTAGGTTTTGATTCCTTTGCGAGTTTCGAAAATTTGCGGAAATTTGCGGCATAAACGGCTGTATCTTTTGATTGCGTTGGCTTAGACGTTTTATTTTTTCACAGCTCCAAGGGACAGTAGACTTGAGTATTTGATATAAATTTCAGCTTGATACCTCCACGCGTTTCTGAGAAAAAGGGTCTTGACAGACGGACGGACGGACAACAAAGTGATCCTATAAGGGTTCCGTTTTTTGTTTCGAGGTACGGAACCCTAAAAAAAGATAAATAACCTAAATAGTACTTTTTGTTTATAATTTATTAATTTCATAACACAAAACTGCGCCGAATTGGTAAAATATTTGCTGACGGTTCATTCATTTATAATATGACTGTTCTGTGATTATGTTTAGTGTATACAAAATCGTACGACAAGCTTTAGATTTATATATTATACAGAGTGTAACAAAATACTGGTGATCCGTTTAAGGGCATATTTGGTATCATATTGCTAGTAAGAAAAAGTTGAAGAAAAAACTTTTGACAAGAAAATTTTCTTTTGTATAGGATACTTCGTCCTAGCCGGCCCATCCTCCATACAAAACCAACTTTTTAAATGGATCACCAGCATTTTTGTTGCACCCTGTATATAAGGAATTGAAACTTCTTTTTCAAATTTCCTATATTTTCTGTTTTTTTTTATACCACGACGGTGGCAAACAAGCATACGGCCCGCCTGATGGCAAGCAGCTACCGTAACCTATACACGCCTGCAACTCCAGAGGAGTCACATGCGCGTTGCCGACCCTTTACAAATAAGGAGGATTCACTGTGTTGACGGCTAAAGGAACAAGAAGGTCCCTCATCGTCAACACGCTGGGTCCTCTTTGAGCTCTTTGGCAACCTTACTTACCAGCAGGAACACAACACTATGAGTAGGGTCTAGTGCTATTTGGCTGTAGTTTTCTGTAAGGTGAAGGTACTTCCCCAGTCGGGCTCTGTTCCAGATTTGAGCGAGATGACATTCGCTGAACATGCCCTACCACACTTAGCACACAACACTATGAGTAGGGTTTAGTACCTCTCTTTTTGGCATAGTTTAAGGACATGCCCAAGTTCGGACATAGTTTAAGGACCCCGGGTCTTAAAGGACATACCCCGGGTCTTTAAGAAAAAAGATAATATAACTTACAAGAGTTTGCTGAGCATTAACGCTCGCAATGAGCGCCAACGCACACAACGCTAGCTTTGCGTGCATACCGGAGAATGCTGAGATGACGCACACATCTGTACTTATTTATATAAACTTACCTTAATTGGTTAGTTGCCGTACTATAATCAATTTTACGGATAAATTTCTCAATTCGATGTACCTAAGTAATTAATACGGTGATTTTGAGATTTCATGCGCATTTTGTTGTGTTAAATTATCAATAAACGTCTCTTCCAATAAATAAACTGAAGAACTTAGAGCATAGGTATCTGATTTATTTTCATGTACGATTGTTCCCTTCCTGGTTTTTGGCTTTATCGAACGAGCGGAGCGTAAGCGAAGCAAGTTATTACAAACAACTTCTGGCTAGTGGAATGTCTCGGCATTTCGATTGCTTTTTGATTTTGAGAGTTTGTCCCGCCATAACTTTAATAGTAACGCTTTTCTGATATTCATGGAATTTGTTAGGATTATAGCAGAGATACACATAGTTTGAGAGTTCGTATATGAGCAGGATCGATCAAGGGGTTTACTCATCATCATCATCATATCCCCCAAAGAGTGCCACAATGACCGGTCCTGCGCCACCCGCATCCAGCGGACTCCCGCGACCTTTACCAGGTCATCAGTCCACCTTGTGGGGGGTCTACCGACGCTGCGCCTTCCGCTTCGTGGTCGTCACTCAAGAAGCTTTCCGCCCCAACGGCCATCGGTTCTACGTGCAATGTGCCCCGCCCACTGCCACTTCAGTTTAGCAATTCGGAGGGCTACATCGGTTACTTTGGTTCTACTGCGGATGGCCTCATTTCTGATGCGATCACGCAGAGAGACTCCAAGCATAGCCCTCTCCATTGCCCTTTGGGTGACTTTGAGCCTTCTTATGAGGCCAATAGTAAGCGACCACGTTTCAGTGCCATATGTCATCACTGGCAACACACACTGGTCAAGTCAGGTCAAGTTGAGACACTGCGGATTATTGGACAAAAAGATGTACCGTAGCTTCCCGAACACCGCCCAACCAAGTCGGATTCGTCGATTAACCTCTTTCTCGAAGTTGGATCTACCTAACTGGACAGTCTGTCGTAGGTATAAATAATCGTCCACAACTTCGAGTGTAAAGTCTCCGATTGTAACGGCAGTTGATGCTACGTGGGCATTGACATGATCTTCGTCTTATCCATGTTCATCTATAGACCAACTCGCTCGGAGGCTTTACTGATGTCATCGAGCATTGTACTCAAATCCTCCATGGTCTAAGCCAAGACTACTATATCGTCTGCAAATCGAAGGTGAGTGATGTACTCGCCGTTTATGTTGATGCCTAGCCTTCTCCAGTCCAGAGTCTTGAAAACATCCTCCAGTCCAGCGGTAAACAGTTTAGGAGAAATAACATCTCCTTGCCACATACAATATAAAAAAAAATTGGCCAAGAGCGTGTCGGGCCACGCTCAGTGTAGGGTTCCGTAGTTTTCCGTCCGTCACAGTAAGTGTTCCCACTTAAGAGTTAAAATAACACCGCCATGTAGGATATGAAATGAGCGTTCCACGTACATCGACATCTATCGGCAAATTAAGTAAACTGTTGCGCGCGAGCTTAAAGTATGGAAGATGATTTTTATGGGATAATTCTTTATTTCGTGAACCGATTTTCACCGTTTTTACTTTATTGGAAAGCACGTCATTTCATTGTGATTTTGTAGAAATTACAGGTACAATAAACAGCTGCTTAGGGGACAATGGGGGAATTACGGACGCTGAAAGTAAATCATACACCACTACTATACTCTTAGCAATAATCAATCTGACTTTATTAATTATTAAACTCTGGTTATACTCCTACAAAATCAACATTAATTATTATACGAGATCAATAAACAATAATACATTTTAAATCAAAAACAAAATCTTGTCAGTCCGTAATTACCCGTAGCTTTTGGGGTAAACACGGACGGTTGCTGGGTTAATTACGGACATCATGGGTATTTACGAACTAGGTCCCACATTATACACAAAAGTCACAAGTAAAGGCTTTGGAAGAACTTTCAGCAGTGCAGTTCTCATGAGCACACTTCTTACATTTTGAACATATAATCCAGTCTTCGCTTGGTGGGTCGCTGTCCTTTTCTTGACAATAAATACAAAAATATTCGTCATCTTCTTGTTTAGTTTCAAAATTCTTTAGATTTCTGACTCCTTTTGAGCGTTTTTCTGTAGTTTTTTTCGGTTTCTTTTGCTTATTGTTAACAGTGTTTTTCTCTTCTTTATTCTGTGCTTTTCTTTTCCTGTCAATTCTTTTTTTTTTTTCGTTTTCTTCTAGATTAGCTTTTTCCGGCGTACTGGTGAAAATGACCGAATGTTTTTTCTTCACTGAACGTTTGCTGCGATGGGGTTGCAAAATTGGTACCACTATGTATGGTTTTTTTCTTATGTAGTTTCGAGGCATCTGAAAATTTGCAGTAATTGGTTAATGTTTTGTTAGTGACGAGAGCTCGGGTTAATTGCGGACGTCTGTAAATACCCCGCAGGCCTTGTCTGCATTTGCCCCGACCGATTTAAAAATAAACAACAAAAATTTTCTTTAGGTTGTCAAAACGTGTCATCGAAACAAACATTTGCAATTCATCATTCATACAAAATATCACTATTTACCAACACTTACTATACAGTTCTGTCACTCAAATTAGTATACACCCGAAATTAGACGTAAATCCACGAAAAAAAATTATTTAACTTACCTTGAAAACCGTGCGCAGCCGTCCGTCGTGAATATTAGCGCGACACTAAAGATGGCGGAAAGTAACACGTGATTGCATCGGGAGTGCGCGGGGGAAAGGGATTGAGTAGATATTGGTATGTCCGTATTTAACCCGCGTCCGTGTTTCCCCCATCGTCCCCTATACGGTTAAATTACAAACTTAGTTCAGAAATTATTTTGTAATTATTTTTCAAAAACTATTCAACCTATCAAGTTCAAAATAATTTTTCTAGAAAGTTTTTATAAAGTTCTACATTTGAGATTTTTTTCATATTTTTAAAACTTATGGTTCAAAAGTTAGAGGGGGACACATTTTTTTTTACTTCTGGAGCGAATATTTCCGAAAATATTTAAATTATAAAAAAATATTTTAGTAAACCCCTATTCATTTTTAAATACCTATCCAACAATATATCACACGTTAAGGTTGAAATGAAAAAAAAAAATCACTCCCCACTTACGTATAGGGGAGGTACCCTAATAAAACATTTTTTTCCTTTTTTTATTTTACCACTTTGTCGGCGTGATTGATATACATATTAGTACCAAATTTCAGCTTTCTAGTGCTAACGGTCACTGAGATTATCCGCGGACGGAAGGACGGACGGAAGGACGGACGGGCAGACATGGCGAAACTATAAGGGTTCCTAGTTGACTACGGAACCCTAAAAAGAAACAGGATTTAAGTAATTAGGTAACAATAGGCGGTCTTATCGCTAAAAAGCGATCTCTACCAGACAACCTTCAGATAGCGAATCAGCGAACAGAAACAATTTATTGGGCAGTGCAAAATAGCAATGAATAAGTTACATACCGTGTAACATATACTACATATAATATACACTACATAAAATACATATATAAGTACAAGTATGCACAGAAGACAACGACAAGGTAACGCAAAGGAAACAGAGTAATTTGCATTACAATATCCAAATCTAATCATCATCATCATCATCATCATCAGCCTATATTAGTCCACTGCTGGACATAGGCCTCCCCTAATGAGCGCCATAGCGCCGTCTTCAGCTTGCCGCATCCAGCATCTGCCTGCAGTCTTTCGCAGATCGTCATTCCACCTGGCCAGAGGGCGTCCTACACTACGTTTGCCGAGACGCGGTCTCCACTCAAGAACACGTTTACCCCAGCGGTTGTCGGTTCTTCGCGAGATATGGCCGGCCCACTGCCACTTCAGCTTGCTAATTCTTTGAGCTATGTCGATAACTTTGGTTCTCTGTCGGATGTATTCGTTACGAATCCTATCCTTCAGAGAAACACCGAGCATAGCTCTTTCCATAGCACGCTGAGCGACTTTGAACTGGTGGACCAGCCTTACCGTGAGTGTCCACGTCTCAGCTCCGTAGGTCATTACGGGTAGGACGCACTGATTGAAAACTTTCGTTTTCAAGCATTGCGGTATGGATGACGAGAAGACTCCGCGTAGTTTCCCAAATGCTGCCCAGCCTAGCTGGATCCTCCTTTTGGCCTCCTTCTCAAAATTGTTTTTACCTAACTGCAGGATCTGCCCGAGGTAGGCGTACTCAGAAACAATTTCAAGATGGTGGCCATGTACGACGACCGGTCCCGGATCAATGTGGCCATTGATCATGACTTTGGTTTTATCCAAATTCATGCCAAGACCGATGCGTCGCGAGGCAGAAGCTAGGCCGTCCAGCATCTGGGTCAGCTCCTCTAGCGACTCCGCCATTACGACTATGTTATCAGCGAATCGCAGGTGTGAGATGTAGTCGCCGTTTATGTTTATGCCCTTACCTTTCCAGTCCAGCGTCTTAAACATGTCTTCCAATGCGCTCGTGAACAGTTTCGGGGATATGACAGCCCCCTGTCTCACCCCTCTGCGCAATTGGATGGGTTTAGACTGCTGGCCCTGTACTTGGACACTCATAGTGGCGGCTTCCGAGAGACCTCAGCACCTCGATATATCGATAGTCTACTCGGCATCGCTGTAAGGATTCCAGAACAGCCCACGTTTCCACGGAGTCGAAGGCCTTCTTATAGTCCACAAAAGCGAGACACAGGGGCTGATTATACTCTTCGGACTTCTGTATAATCTGCCTCACTGTGTGTATGTGGTCTATGGTGCCATATCCTCCGCGGAACCCAGCCTGTTCCGGTGGCTGGAACTCGTCGAGCCTCCTGGCGAGACGAATCGTGACCACTCGTGAGAAAAGCTTATAGACGAGGCTCAGAAGTGTGATGGGTCTGTAGTTTTTAAGGAGGGTTTTATCACCCTTCTTAAAAAGAGCACCACCAAACTCCCGCTCCACGCATTAGGAGTTCTCCCAATGTGAAGGACGGCATTGAAGAGGTTCTGCAGCTCCTGTAAAACAGGAGCTCCTCCTGCCTTCAGAAGTTCTGAAGTAATACCGTCCTCACCGGGGGCTTTTCCATTTTTAAGCTGCCTCAGAGCTAACACGATCTCGTCTTGACTGATGTCCGGCAGTTCGTCGGTATAGTGGCGTATCAGGGTGGCTCTGGAATCATGGTCATCTCGTTGAGAGTGGGGGGCATGTGCAGAGTACAGCCGGCCATAAAAATCCTCTATCTCGGCGGAGATCTCCGGCTTCGACAATACGGTCCTCCCGTCGTGCGTTTTAAGCTTCGTCAGGTGGCTCCTGCTAAGCTGCTGAGTGAATACTTTGGACTTACTTTGGTTTCGCTCTATCGCCTCTTCAATGAGGCGTGTGTTGGAGCTCCGAAGGTCACGCCGTACCATCTTCGCAATTCGCTTGTTCAGGTCTGACCTCTCTAACGAAGTCGTTTGGGTGGTCTCCCGTCTTCTTGTCATCAGCCCCAGAGTCTCATCCGAGAGTTTAGACTTTCTGCCAGTATGCTGTTTTCTGCAGAACTTGATACCCTCGTCCCTCAGCGTTTCGACCAGATTGTGTAGGGTCTCGTCAGTGTCATCAGTGGGTTCCAAGGCAACAAATCGATTCCCGAGAAGCTGCTGAAACTTCTCGTTGCCCGCGATGATTTGGATTGGGTTAGGCCGGAGCGTGGACTTCATCAGACGGTTTCTTTCAAGCTTCAAGTTGATATTCAGAGAGCCTCGGAGCAGTCGGTGATCGGATCCGGTATTGAACCTGTTGATCACTGAGACATCTCTGAATATGTGCTTGCTATCCGTCAAGATGAAGTCGATCTCATTTTTTGTCACAGTGTCGGGGCTCTGCCATGTCCACTTCCTTTGAGGCTGTTTCTTAAAGAAGGAGTTCATTAAGAACAGCTCCTCTTTCTCAAGGAAGTTGACAAGCATTTGCCCCCTGTGATTCCTAACTCCATAACCATGCGGGCCTATTCGGGATTCGTGGCCAGTCTGGATTCCCACCTTGCCGTTAAAGTCCCCCATAACAACGTTGAAGTGAGCCTTTGTGGTGTTGTGCAAGGCTTTGGATATGTCTTCATACATATCCTCCACTTCATCATCAGCTATACCTCTTGGAAAGCCGAAGGATCAGGTACGCTACCCTGGTCGACACACTGGAGATTTCTTGAACGTTGTTAGAGAGAGCCTTATTGACGAGAAAACCTACGCCACCCTGGGATGTTTTATCACCCTCGCAAAAGTAGAGAAGATGGCCCGAGTCTAGGGTAACGGTGTCCTCCCCCTCTCTACGGACTTCACATAACCCAAGATCATGCCATTTAATGTTCTCTAACTCCACATCCAACTGCGCTAGATGATGGTCAAGCCTCAAAGTGCGTCCGTTAAACGTTGCCAGGGTCAATTTTGAAAGTGTGTGGTAGCCTGTTGTAGCCCGGGGATTCCTAGCACCCCCTGCCCCGCCGTTACCGTGGCCGCTACCATGGCCAGGAATAGCGAGGCGACCGGGAACTGGGGGCCATTTCGTGGCTAAACTTAACATCAAGGGGTAATGCCCATAATCCCCACGCTGGGCATGCGGGTTGGGGATCGCAGTTTGGTGGTGGGATTGTTCTGCAGGGGCGCTGCTGCCCGCCCCCCGGTATGTCCCTTAGTCGCCTCTTACGACACCCACTGGAAGAGTTGGGGTGGAGCAATTCTAAGCTGGCACCACACGGCAACCAAATCTAATAACCAACAAAAATCATGATTAGTGCTTAATTTTTAATTAAATCGTTGGCACATTACCAGTTTGTTGTAAATGATATTTTTTGTACATTTCATGTTTTTTCTTTTTTCTTTGCAGCCAATAAACATTTTTCATTTCATTTTTCATTAGAAAAAAATGCAAATTCCAACGAAAATTGTTAATTAAAATTAGGTTCATGGCTTGTCATTATCATGGTTATTATAAGCATGTGTGAAGTTAATTGCAATTTCACTAAGTACCAAGACGTATTAACTGAAACGGATCAGCGTGAACAATTTTAATCCATTAAAGAGGCAATTAATGTGATTATACAAATATCATCTGGCTTCCGTTTATACAAATATCATCCTCCTAGCGTTTGTACCGGATTTTTGCCAGGACTCAATTACAGCCTGGGGTTCGCTTAGACGGACGTATTAGACGGAGGCCGGTGACAACCCTACCTTATATATAAACTTGCAAACACGATAGTCAATGTATCAAGACCCTTCTGCACGCCTATGATGGCACATTTTATCAGCGGATAAGTTGATATAAATCTGATAAAATGACAGTTGCCGTCATTAATATGGTAACTTTATCCGTTTTTCATTTGACATCTGATAGCGGGATAACTTGACATATTGTCCACTGTACGCACGCATGTTTTTTGGATTGTGTGTGTCTAAAAAAATATCGTTTACACTATGGTTATATCAGTTTTTCCACTTTTGACAGCTCCAGCTGATAACTTGATAATGTATAATTTTTTGACAGCAAAACTTGTTAATTTTATATAGGTGCTCATCGGACCCCGATAAGAGTTGTCGGGAACTAAAACGTATGAAAATTCTTCGTTTTGTCATTGATTTCTAGCAAGTAGCTGTTTTTTGAAATGTAACAAAAGTTACTTTTTAGAATGATTCTGTGCTTACTATGTTATTGTTTTGTAGGAATGGCGGCATTCATTTTTTTTTGGCAGCTGCTGCTGCCGAAGAAAAACAGCAGAGAAAACTCCATCGTAGAGCTTATAGGGATGTCTGTAATCCATTCGATATGCCTGACGAAGTTTGGCACATATCATCCTCCTAGCGTTATACCCGGCTTTAGCCACGGCTCATTTGAGCCTTTGGTGCGCTTGGCAACCTAATCCCATGAATTGGCGTAGGCATTAGTTCTTACGAAAGCGACTCAGAGGAGAAACTAGGCCTTATTGGGATTAGGTCCGGTTTCCTCACGATGTTTTGCTTCACCGAAAAGCGACTGGTAAATATCAAATGATATATGGTACGTAAGTAGCGAAGAACACAGTGGTTTGAACCCGAGACCTCCGGATTGAAAGTCGGACGTCTTACCGCCCGGCTTCAGTTTGGCACGTAATTATACAATGAGAGTGACTGAAAACTTCAGATACCCCAAATAATGAATCAGTAGTGATTCTTTAAACAGTTAATAATTGCGAAATATATTCGTATGGTTAGTTCTCCTTGCAGTTTTATTCGATTGTTAACTGTATACATTCGCACTTTTTGTGTCATGTCGATTTTTGTTAAGTACAACCGTATCAAGATACCTACTGTGCGTACTGTGGAACTCTTTACAGTTTGGATTAGAGCCTGTCTGGAAATAGAAGTGCCGTAGAATGTATGAGTTCCCATATAAACCACGTACCTGTACCACAAACTCTAACAAGGAAGTATTTTTAGTTTATAAGCAGGCAACTCTTAATTTAAAAGGTTAGGATCGGAATAAGATATGATGACCATTTTCACAGGCAATTTTACCTGTTTAGCTTAATAAGCGAAAGATTCACCATGAACGATTATTAACTTTTTTGTTTGATTTCAAGCTCACATGGTCATTCACATTATAAATATTATTTGATACGGGATATTTACCATGTTACATGGTCCATGTATATTTGTGTTTACGAGCACCCGATATTTCGGCGCAGTTGCATGCACCATCATCACGGAGTAACTAACGTTGCAGTGAGTTTTAGTAGTCTACCCACACACCGTAGCGATCTACCCTCTTTCGAGTTCGCTTTTTTCGTCCATTGTCACTGCTACTACTACTGTCCGCGTTCTCACTTGTAACTCGATCACGATTGCGCAACACAACACTTACAGTATCAACTCGCGCGTTTTTTTGCGAAGCAGTATATTTTGGATTATAGAACTTCCGGATCACTGGATACCAGACACTTGATAGACGAAACCCATCTTCCCGGTTAAATTTCTATGGCTTCTTTGACCATCCTGGGTATGTAGTGCCTTTCGGTCAAAAGTATCTTTGTGCAGCATAGTTTTCAAGTTATCGTGGTACCGTTGTGGTCGGGCTGGGGTAGGTACAGGATCCTGGCCCGAAAAACCCCATTCAAAGAAGATTTGGTGAATGCAAAAATTAACTAATATTTAGGTGTCATCTAGTGTCTTCAATTCCATGAATGTGTTCCACATAGTAATCACGGTACCTGTACCCCCACCCGACCACAACGTTACCGCGATAACTTGAAAACTATGCGGTACAAATTCATGACATTGGCGGCACTAAAAAGCACCTAAAAATGATGAAATTGTGTTCACCTTATCTCGTTTGAATGGTGTGATTGGGCCAGGATCCTGTACCCCCGCCCGACCACAACGGTACTGCTATAACTTCAAAAAATATGTGGCACAAATTCATCTGACTATAAGCACTAAATAGCACCTAAATATGATGAATTTGTACAATCATTATATTCCAATATCTTGTTGTGGTCAGGCCAGGATCCATGACATGGAAAATGGGACACAATAACGAGAGCTAAGAAAATGCTAGTCATTCACGGTAACCGAGCGCAGTGGGTAAGTGGGCGCAATGCGAATATCTTAGAAGCCAAATGAAGGAGGTGGCCGCATATGATCCGATTGGAGGCGCAAGAGGGGCGAATCGGTTGCGATGACTCACGCACGCGCACAACGTTTCATTAAGAATATTTTTGCAAAAATATTAGTTGCCTCATTTCAAATTTTTTTTGCATTTTGGAAAGCCTTGTTATGTGAAAAGTTGCTAGCTCAAAACAATGAGTCTATTAAATATCAATTGAGTGTATATTTAAGTGTTCGAAAATTTAAAATTAAAATCGTTGCGCAAATGTAGTGGCGGTAATAAAAAAATTCGCTTTCTTGGGAAAGCCTGCGCGGGTAAGTTCAAGTTCTGTATCAAAATGACTCAATTTCATAACAATTTCAACAGATCTTCAGACTTATTAGTTAATTTTAATTACTTAACTGATAATATTTATAAAATGTTTATTTATGGCAACGAAACAAATGCAAACACTTATCCTGAATACGCCTAGGTACTTACCCCGTAATGGTAAGCACATTTACCCGCATTAAGGGTCAAGTATGCGCATTCCGGTTTTTCCTCATTATTTTTATTCTGCTTCAAAAAAAAGCTACTGTTTTGATTATTATTTTCATAAATACTCCAATTGTTCTTCTAATACAATTTTTTTTGTGAGGTATGAAGTCAAAGACAAGAGTGCGCATAGTTACCCTGAATGACTCTATCCTTATTTTTAGATCCTGGCTTCTGTCAGTTATTCATCGGTGGAGGCTTAGATAAATAAGTAACTAAGCTTATTAATCTCTCTCTTTCGCATTATTTTTTGTACTTAGGTATGTTAAAATAAATATATAGGCCCTGTCCGCTATGAAAGAGACACCTTTTTAACTACTTTGATGTTCCTTTTTCCCAACAGATTTACTGTCGTGTAACTCTAACCTCCACCGATGATTAGCTACCAGTTGCCTGGATCTAGTCATAAGGATAGTATAGCAAACTAATAAGAGGAGTTTCACCGTTCTCATTATTTTGTCACAATTTTCACACTCATAGTCTATTATTTTAATAAAGACGATGTGACGTGGAAGTTTTGTGCAAATTGTGCTAAGTGTGCCCAAATTGTACGTTTTAACAGTGGATTTATATAAAAATAAAAGACAAGAGAAAATAATGCGCATATTTGGCACAGCTCGCCCAAAACTTGAGGTAGGTACATATTCAATTATTCACATCATCTTTCAGAAATAAAATTTATTGATTAGAACCTAATGATCCTCCTAATACGTGGGTGCTGCAGATATCCTCAAGTATTTTTTTAACAGCAGATACCACGTTTTAGGGACAAAGTAAAATGATTTAATAATATGAAATGCTGTGTTTAGTGTCTATGAAGGCTCTCGGCTTGGCGTATTTTCTTGACACGGAACTGTGGTTTTTGGCGTTTTACACACGAAGACACGAAGTTGCGTGATGAATTTTTAACTCTTACATATAGATAGAGTTGCTTTTTAATTCTCAGGTACTTAGGTAATTCTGAAAAAATATAATTTGTTATTCCATTTACTTGTGGCAATTATCAAAATATTTACCAGTCAAACTAAGCATGTGTCGATACGGTTTTTCTTTTTCAGGAAAAAGCAGTGCAATATTCGCACAAATATGGAATAGTAGGTAACATATAAATAAAAGAAACAACGCTAGTAGCACCGCTTTCTCGTGACTTGTAAAGAACCGACTGATAGAATAAAAATATTACTAAAAGAATTTGGTAATCCAATCGTTATGTCGTAGGATATGAACTAAATAAATCAAAGAATGAGCACCACAGTCCGTCTAGAAAAGTTGCCGTATTAGTTAGTTACTATGCGACAATACAAACATACATACATAAATACTCACGAAAATCATAACCTTCCTTCGGCAGTCGGATAAAAAGGTGGGACGGACAGACGAATAGACAGACAGACAGACCTACACGACATGACATTTTTTCTTTTTGAGGTATGGATTTGGAACCTTAAAAACAACGGACAGACGGACGTACGGACGGACAGTTAGACATCTACTATATGATTCTATAAAAAAAGAACGGACAGACGGGCAGACGAACGGGACGGACGGACAGACGGGCAGATGGACGGACGGACGGGCGAGCAGACAGACATCCACTACATGATCCTATAAAAAAAGAACGGGCAGACGGACGGACGGACGGACAGGTGGGCAGATGGACAGACGCACGGACGGATGGACGGACAGGTAGACAGACAGACAACCCTCCACGCCATGAATCTATAAGGGTTCCGTTTTTTCGTTTTGAAATACGGAACCCTAAAAAGAACGACGCAGGCACGGACATATAGATAGACAGACAGACATCCAAGACATGATCTTATAAGGTTTTTTTTTGCTTTTCAGATACGGAACCCTAAAACAACATACAGCTAATCTCTTTCTTTTATAATCTTGAAGTCTGAAAACTACCTATATGGAAAATCTTGCCTTCATTCGGTATATAAGCGTGCATACCTACATATCTTATATATAGTTCTACTGTTGATATTTGATATTTCCTTATAAAATGTTACGTAGATGTTACATAGAGTCGGACAGACAACCACACAATCTAAACCGTTGATTATTGAAAACATCACCGACAAAAATATCCTTTATTTTTCACTTCTATTCCCATAGAATTCGGTTAGTCGCTACATGTGAAAAAAAAAAGTATTACGATATATTACATAGGTAGCAATACTTTTATTTAATTTTACTGATCAAACCGCTTGTCCAAATGTTATTATTTTCAAGTTTAACCTTCACCTTTTTGACCTACTTTTAAACATGTCAAATTTTTTGCGTTTTGATCGTAATACCTTTTAAATGTTTTTTGTCCTTTCGATTCCTAATATTTGGATTTGTTGTCATATCAAGGACGGTTTCGCGTAATGGTAAAATGCCACGTAACTTTCTATTTTGAAGTAATTCTGCAGGCGAAGGTAACTGAGCGCTAATTGGAGTATTAAGGTATTCTAGTAAAGCTAACCGGAAGTCAGTCGACGTGTAGGTACATTTTTTTATTATATTTTTTACAACCTGTATACTACGTTCCGCTTGTCCATTAGACTGGGGATAGCGGGGAGAAGAACGTACATGATTAAATTGCCATTCTTTTGCAAAGATACTAAATTCGTGTGAACAAAATTGAGGACCCCCGTCAGACATAACTGTTTCAGGAATTCCGTGACTAGTAAATGTACATTTTAACTCTTCTATTACGGCGTGTGACAGTGTGCTACGTAACTCGCGCACTTCTACGTATTTAGAGTAGTAATCAACTATTAATATATATGTTTTTCTATTAATATGAAATAAATCTATACCTATTTTAGACCACGGCCTTTTAGGTACTTCGTGTGGAATCAATTCTTCCTTCGTGTTGTTTTTTCTAAATGTTAAGCATGCTTGACAATTTGAAATAAGGTTTTTTAATTGATTGTTTATTTCGGGCCAAAACAACAACTCGCGCGCTCGCAACATACATTTTTCAAGACCAAAATGAGCATAATGTATTTTCTGTAGCATTTCAGCACGTAATTTTCGAGGTATTATTATTCTGGATCCTTTCCAAAGTAACCCATTGCCCTCTGTTAGATCCTCCTTATATAACCAGTATGGCTTTACCACATCTTCCACATCTTTTTTTTCTTCTGACCATCCTTTTCTAATGTATTTTCTTAACAGCTGCATCTCCCTATCCATTTCTGTCTCTTTTTGTAAGTCTAAATAGTGTGTATCCGTTAATTCATTGTATGCACATACCATGCGCACCGCTTCCGTAAGTTCATCCTGCAACTCGTGAGACACATCGGAGTCGACCGAGGCTGGCTCGTAAGCACGCGACAGAGCGTCTGCAATATGTAGCTCTTTTCCGGGCTTGTAAACTAACCTGAAAGAATATGGTTGAAGTCTTAACAGCATACGCTGTAGTCTTGGTGGAGCATCAACAATTGGTTTCTTTATTATGCTTATCAATGGCTTATGATCTGTTTCAATAGTTATATCCGAACGTCCATAAATGTAGCCATAAAACTTTTCACACGCATGCACGCATGCATATAGCTCTTTTTCTATTTGTGCATACCTTTGTTCAGTTTTTGTTAGAGCTTTTGAAGCATAACACACCGGGAGGCCATCTTGTAATAGAACCGAACCTAAACCACTCTTGCTCGCGTCTACTGATAGCGTAATAGGCTTAGTCATACTGTAATATTGTAATACTGGTTTTTCAGACAGGCACTTTTTTATCAGATTCCATGTATTTTCATGTCTCTCATGCCAATGCCACTCTATATCTTTTCGTAGTAATTCTCTGAGTGGCTCGGTTTTTTCAGACAGATTTGGTATGAAATTACCCACGTATGTTGTTAGTCCTAACAAACGTTCTACATCTTTACTGTTCTGCGGCCTGGGCATATTAATAATGGCCGATGTATGACTGTCATCTGGGTATAAACCGTTTCTCGTAATTCTGTGACCTAAATATTTAATTTCTTCCAAACCAAACTTACATTTATTAAGATTTAATTTTAAATTTATTTTGCGACATCTCTCTAATACCTGTCTCAACCTCTCATCATGTTCTGCTTTAGTTTTGGCGTAGACTAAAATGTCATCAACATACATACAAACTCCTTCGATATCATCGAAATTCTCGTATATTTTCCGGTGAAAGACCTCACATGCAGAAGATATTCCATAAGGCATACGCAGAAATTTATATCTCCCGTACGGCGTATTAAAAGTACAAAGCTCACTATTTTCCAACTTTACCTGCCAAAACCCGTTTGTAGCATCGAGCGTGCTAAAATATTGTGCTCCCGACAAATTCGACACTATTTCATCTAATGTTGGTAACCTAAAGTGTTCTCGTTTTATAGCTAAATTTAGTTCCCTCGGGTCTAAACATATTCTAAGATCTCCGTTCGGCTTTTTCACAATAGTCATACTGTTGACCCAATCGGTAGGCCCTTCAACTTTCGATATGATACCTTGTCGCTCCATGTCCTCTAGTTTAGTCTTTACTTTTTCACGTAACGTTATGGGTACTTTCCTTGGAGCATGCACCACTGGCTTGCAATCGCGATTTAACCTAATTTTATAACTACCTGGCAAACAACCTACACCCTGAAACACGTCTTGAAACTCTGTCACTAAAGCCGGAGAGTTCGACTGATCCGACTCACTAATTGCATACACTCGTTTGACTAAATTCATTTGCCTGCAATCGTAACGACCTAAAACCGGGGTTGAAGGCACGTCGGCCACTTTAAATTCCAAAAAATAAATTTTATCTTTATAAACTACTTTCAAAAAACATTTTCCTAATACATCTATTTTCTTTCCTAAATAACCATACAACCGCGTATTAGTAGCAGTTAAATTCTCTTTTTTTAAACCGATTTGTGGTAAAAAACGTAATGGCAAAACATTAACATCGGCTCCCGTATCAAGTTTGAACATCAAATTATGACTGTTAACATTCAAAACAATTGACCATTCATCACTATCATTATTAAGGTAATATATTACCTGTTGATCAGACTCCTCTATGTGGTACACACTACACATGCGTGAAAAATGATTCATTTGCGAACATCGTAAACATTGCTTTCCGTAGGCAGGGCACGCAGTTTTCCCGTGCGCTAAACCACACTTATCGCACGCACTATTATACTTGTACGCGTTAAACGTTGCACCCCGACCGCCACCGCTGCTCCCGCCAGCTGCCGTCACGGTCGAATGTTGCGCGCGCCAACCAGCCGCGCCGCTCCTGCTCCATGCGCCCGCGCCACGCCCGGCGCCGCGACCGCCACGTGACCCCGAGAACCTTCCGCGGCCACGACCATAGTCGCTTCTCTGAGATATTCGCCATACATAATCATTGTCTTGCAACGAGTCGTTCTTGTTTCCCTGCGCTATGTTATGCACTGACTTTTCACGAGATTCCTCAACTATTTTTTCTGAATAGACCTTTGATACTATGGCAGCACGACAAATCTCCATAGCTTGTTCTAACGTCAAGTCAGCTTCACGTAGCAACCTCTCTCGAATAGCCTTGCTTGTTATACCGCATATTAAACGATCCTTTATTAACGAATCACATAAAGTTCCAAATTCACATGAAGTTGACAGCTTCCTTAAATCAAACACGTATTGTTCGATAGTCTCATTTTCTGCCTGATTTCTGGTAAAAAATCGATGCCTCTCAACCGTTAGATTTTTCTTTTGTTTAAAATATTTCTTAAATTCATCCAACACTTGATCTACCGTTGTACACTTAACATTTAATTGTTCATACAACTCTCTGCACTGTTCACCCACAATATGAAGTAATATATTAATTTGTATGGCCGCTGTTTTTTGCGAAAGTTCACACGCCTCAAAGTATATTTTAAATCCTTTACTCCATTTATTCCAACTATCACTTAGACTGCCCGAAGTGATATTCAATAAACTTTGATCATAGGTAAACGGCAACGGCGGCGTAAGTACTGTTTCCATATTACAAACACTGGTGACTGATCCCACGCAATATTAAGCACACTTCAAACTATTTTCTCAAAAAATTAACCCCTTTAAACTAAAACCGGCTGCGCCATGTCAAGGTATGCGTCAATGATACGAGAGATGTACTTCAAGACTGTTTATTCATCATGCATGTTTCGTAGGGTCGGCTCACATTTCTCAACTACCGACACATCAAATAAATAAAAAGGACAAACAACTGAATAGAAAATTATGCTAATCCTACGGTTCTTGAGATGGGAAAGAAAACCCCGCTATAAGTCGAACGCAAGGACAGACGGACGGACAGACAGACATCAAGAGCTTAAAAATATTGTAAACTAGCTGTGCCCGCGGCTCCGCCCGCGTGGAATTCGGTCTGTGTAAGTGGCTAATTTGCCCCTAATTTCTCTCCCGCTATTACCCTGGAGGCGGAACATGAAGTAAAGTTGACAGATGGATACGCTAGAGGACAGTAGTCCTGATAAAATATTTTACAATTACCACTAAATGAAACTACACTCAAAAATCAATAGTTTTTTTAGCATGATTTAAACGACATAGAGTAGTAGGTGTATATCGAATACAGTACCACATTTTCAAATCGATTCTCCCGTCTAATCAGTCTAAGCATGAAAGGTAAGAACAGGTGCGGTTGAAATTTGGGGGGGGGGGGTCACAAATGCAGAAATGATTTTTTGAGGGGGTCAGTAACGTGTTTTTCTATTTGAGGTGTACTTGGGGGGGGGGGGGGGGGTGGTTCAAAAGTTAGATGGAAGAGACGCCCTTTTATGAACTTTCAAATCACTATCAGTTTCATCCAAAAAATGTATTAAAAGACCTCTATTCTTTTTGAAAGACCTATTCAATAATACCCAACACGATAGAGTTGGAGCGAAAAAAAATTCACCCCCCATTTTATGTGTACCCTAATAGAAGCATACACTGCTTTATCTACACACATATTAAAAAAATCCTAAGTGACGTGTTCGGAAACCATTAGAACCCGTTACCGTAGGTAATGAATTTTCATACGTTTTTACCACACTGTCACAGATAATACACTGATGTTACGTTACTGATTGCATTAATGGTGGTAATTACATACGGTTTCTGAACGCGGAATAGAGGATTTATGATATTGTTGTAGATCAAGATATTTATTCTTCAATATTAAGCAAATTAATTTTTGAAATTTTTGATATTTTTGAAACTTGAAATTTTTGTAATTTTTAAATTTTTTGAGATTTTTAAGATATTTGTAATATTTGAGGTTTTTCAAATTTTTGAAATTTTTGAAATTTATGAAATTTTTGAAATTATTGAAATATTTGAAATTTTCGAAATTTGTGAAATTTTGGAAATTTTTTGAATGTTTTGAAATTTTGATATTTTTGACATTTTCGACATTTTTTACTTTCAGGTTCTCGACTTTTTTTACTTTTTTCACTTTGTCACTTCTCACTGTCACTATACACTCATTCTCACATCTCTATACAAAATTTCATTAAAATCCGTTCAGCTGTTTTCACGTGATGCGCGGTCAAATAAACAGACAAACAGATAAACAGACAAAAATTCTAAAAATTGTTGGAACGTGTTCTGTTATCGACTCTAAGTATCCCCAGCCAACTTTTTTTCGAATATATTCCATGTACAGACTTTCGACCCTCTTCAGCTTTATTATATGTATAAGATAGATTTTTGGACCATGAAACTATCCTTTGTCCTTTCTCGAGACCCATACTATCTCTATACCAATTTTCATCAAAATCAGTTCAGCGGTAAAAAATTCCTCATACCAACTTCCAACCCCCTTTTCACCCCCACAAGGGTTTGAAAACTATCCTATAACGTTTCTCGAGACTCAAATTATCTCCATACTCATTTCTATCTAAATCGTATCAGCGGTTAAAAATTCTCCATACAAACTTTCAACCCCATTTTCACCCCCACCAGGGTTGATTTTCGGGATTTAAACTATATATTATCCTTTCCCGGGACTCAAACTATCTCTATACAAAATTTCATCAAAATCCGTTCAGCCGTTTTCACGTGATGCGCGGTAAAACAGACAAACAGATAAACAGATAAACAGATAAACAGATAAACAGATAAACAGACAAAAATTCTAAAAATTGTTGGAACGTGTTCTGTTATCGATTCTAAGTATCCCTAGCCAACTTTTTTTCGATTATCTTCCATGTACAGACTTTCGACCCTCTTCAGCTTTATTATATGTATAGATTGATGTGACTTTTCATTTATTGCTCTTTGATTATGGAACTCTAAATAAGGAACAAACATTATTTATTTCTATTCTGTTTACATGAAACGGTTATCATTTTCCGGAGAGTTCGGCTGACATCACGGATTGCATTTCTTACGATGCAGAGTAGACTAAACTAAAATGCACTAGAAGTTTTGATTGCTCGCATGATGTGTATAGTAATTTTCAAGAGAATTTTAAATTAGTTAGGTCTGCATTTCACTATTTACTACCAGCTTGTTTACTCACTTTAATAAACATATTGCTTCCTTTTCCTTTTTTTACGACACTTTAGTTGCATTCTAGTAGCCATAGCCTGAAGAAGTTCACAGTTTTTCGTGCGATAGTCTGAAATGAAAAGAAGTTGATGATGAGAGAAAAAAATATCAAGTATCGGTATCAAGCAAAACCGTAATAAGAAAGATACTTAACCAAAAAACTAATATAAAAAACGCATAAGAAGTAGGTATATATATTCCAGCCTGTTGATGGCTTTCGATATCAGAGAGCTGACAGAGTTTCCTTGCTATGGGAAAAACACATTGCTCGAGGAACCGATGACTTTGGAGGCGTCTTCTTATAATGCTTAACTACTACTTACCCTCATATTCGGATTTCTTTCTATTTTACATATTTTGGGTACAAGTATTACTGATATTTTGCTTGGTGCCGAATTATCTCTCATTAGCGATAAGACCGCCTGTTGTTACCTCTACCTAAATTTATCTAATTGTAAAATTTGTGCTTGTAACTGTATGAGGTGTGCAATAAAGAGTATTTATTATTAATTATTTTACATGTTTTTTTAAAGTGGGTATTCCACTCATACATTAGTATGTTATTCAATGAAATACAAACATTGAAAACATTGAAAAAATAATCAACCCAGTTGGACTTGAACCAACATCGATACGCCTTACCGGGGCTCGATATCGCTTTACCAATTAAGCTATGGGTTCAGTTACTGAGCTGACGAAATTCTCAATGCCTTCAATCATCTTTTTGCATTTATTTTTACATCGACTTTATAGCAGCCGTAAGCGACATCTAGGTGCCAACCACAAGGGTTAGATACCCTTCCCGCCGACCCTTTTACAAGTGTCACAACGGAAATAACAGATGGCGCCTGCTATCAACTCATAATTATTTTACATGTTTTTTTAAAGTGGGTATTCCACTCATACATTAGTATGTTATTCAATGAAATACAAACATTGAAAACATTGAAAAAATAATCAACCCAGTTGGACTTGAACCAACATCGATACGCCTTACCGGGGCTCGATATCGCTTTACCAATTAAGCTATGGGTTCAGTTACTGAGCTGACGAAATTCTCAATGCCTTCAATCATCTTTTTGCATTTATTTTTACATCGACTTTATAGCAGCCGTAAGCGACATCTAGGTGCCAACCACAAGGGTTAGATACCCTTCCCGCCGACCCTTTTACAAGTGTCACAACGGAAATAACAGATGGCGCCTGCTATCAACTCATAATTATTTTACATGTTTTTTTAAAGTGGGTATTCCACTCATACATTAGTATGTTATTCAATGAAATACAAACATTGAAAACATTGAAAAAATAATCAACCCAGTTGGACTTGAACCAACATCGATACGCCTTACCGGGGCTCGATATCGCTTTACCAATTAAGCTATGGGTTCAGTTACTGAGCTGACGAAATTCTCAATGCCTTCAATCATCTTTTTGCATTTATTTTTACATCGACTTTATAGCAGCCGTAAGCGACATCTAGGTGCCAACCACAAGGGTTAGATACCCTTCCCGCCGACCCTTTTACAAGTGTCACAACGGAAATAACAGATGGCGCCTGCTATCAACTCATAATTATTTTACATGTTTTTTTAAAGTGGGTATTCCACTCATACATTAGTATGTTATTCAATGAAATACAAACATTGAAAACATTGAAAAAATAATCAACCCAGTTGGACTTGAACCAACATCGATACGCCTTACCGGGGCTCGATATCGCTTTACCAATTAAGCTATGGGTTCAGTTACTGAGCTGACGAAATTCTCAATGCCTTCAATCATCTTTTTGCATTTATTTTTACATCGACTTTATAGCAGCCGTAAGCGACATCTAGGTGCCAACCACAAGGGTTAGATACCCTTCCCGCCGACCCTTTTACAAGTGTCACAACGGAAATAACAGATGGCGCCTGCTATCAACTCATAATTATTTTACATGTTTTTTTAAAGTGGGTATTCCACTCATACATTAGTATGTTATTCAATGAAATACAAACATTGAAAACATTGAAAAAATAATCAACCCAGTTGGACTTGAACCAACATCGATACGCCTTACCGGGGCTCGATATCGCTTTACCAATTAAGCTATGGGTTCAGTTACTGAGCTGACGAAATTCTCAATGCCTTCAATCATCTTTTTGCATTTATTTTTACATCGACTTTATAGCAGCCGTAAGCGACATCTAGGTGCCAACCACAAGGGTTAGATACCCTTCCCGCCGACCCTTTTACAAGTGTCACAACGGAAATAACAGATGGCGCCTGCTATCAACTCATAATTATTTTACATGTTTTTTTAAAGTGGGTATTCCACTCATACATTAGTATGTTATTCAATGAAATACAAACATTGAAAACATTGAAAAAATAATCAACCCAGTTGGACTTGAACCAACATCGATACGCCTTACCGGGGCTCGATATCGCTTTACCAATTAAGCTATGGGTTCAGTTACTGAGCTGACGAAATTCTCAATGCCTTCAATCATCTTTTTGCATTTATTTTTACATCGACTTTATAGCAGCCGTAAGCGACATCTAGGTGCCAACCACAAGGGTTAGATACCCTTCCCGCCGACCCTTTTACAAGTGTCACAACGGAAATAACAGATGGCGCCTGCTATCAACTCATAATTATTTTACATGTTTTTTTAAAGTGGGTATTCCACTCATACATTAGTATGTTATTCAATGAAATACAAACATTGAAAACATTGAAAAAATAATCAACCCAGTTGGACTTGAACCAACATCGATACGCCTTACCGGGGCTCGATATCGCTTTACCAATTAAGCTATGGGTTCAGTTACTGAGCTGACGAAATTCTCAATGCCTTCAATCATCTTTTTGCATTTATTTTTACATCGACTTTATAGCAGCCGTAAGCGACATCTAGGTGCCAACCACAAGGGTTAGATACCCTTCCCGCCGACCCTTTTACAAGTGTCACAACGGAAATAACAGATGGCGCCTGCTATCAACTCATAATTATCTTACATGTTTTTTTAAAGTGGGTATTCCACTCATACATTAGTATGTTATTCAATGAAATACAAACATTGAAAACATTGAAAAAATAATCAACCCAGTTGGACTTGAACCAACATCGATACGCCTTACCGGGGCTCGATATCGCTTTACCAATTAAGCTATGGGTTCAGTTACTGAGCTGACGAAATTCTCAATGCCTTCAATCATCTTTTTGCATTTATTTTTACATCGACTTTATAGCAGCCGTAAGCGACATCTAGGTGCCAACCACAAGGGTTAGATACCCTTCCCGCCGACCCTTTTACAAGTGTCACAACGGAAATAACAGATGGCGCCTGCTATCAACTCATAATTATCTTACATGTTTTTTTAAAGTGGGTATTCCACTCATACATTAGTATGTTATTCAATGAAATACAAACATTGAAAACATTGAAAAAATAATCAACCCAGTTGGACTTGAACCAACATCGATACGCCTTACCGGGGCTCGATATCGCTTTACCAATTAAGCTATGGGTTCAGTTACTGAGCTGACGAAATTCTCAATGCCTTCAATCATCATTTTGCATTTATTTTTACATCGGCTTTATAGCAGCCGTAAGCGACATCTAGGTGCCAACCACAAGGGTTAGATACCCTTCCCGCCGACCCTTTTACAAGTGTCACAACGGAAATAACAGATGGCGCCTGCTATCAACTCATAATTATTTTACATGTTTTTTTAAAGTGGGTATTCCACTCATACATTAGTATGTTATTCAATGAAATACAAACATTGAAAACATTGAAAAAAATAATCAACCCAGTTGGACTTGAACCAACATCGATACGCCTTACCGGGGCTCGATATCGCTTTACCAATTAAGCTATGGGTTCAGTTACTGAGCTGACGAAATTCTCAATGCCTTCAATCATCTTTTTGCATTTATTTTTACATCGACTTTATAGCAGCCGTAAGCGACATCTAGGTGCCAACCACAAGGGTTAGATACCCTTCCCGCCGACCCTTTTACAAGTGTCACAACGAAAATAACAGATGGCGCCTGCTATCAACTCATAATTATTTTACATGTTTTTTTAAAGTGGGTATTCCACTCATACATTAGTATGTTATTCAATGAAATACAAACATTGAAAACATTGAAAAAATAATAACATACTAATTGAATAACATACTAATGTATGAGTGGAATACCCACTTTAAAAAAACATGTAAAATAATTATGAGTTGATAGCAGGCGCCATCTGTTATTTCCGTTGTGACACTTGTAAAAGGGTCGGCGGGAAGGGTATCTAACCCTTGTGGTTGGCACCTAGATGTCGCTTACGGCTGCTATAAAGTCGATGTAAAAATAAATGCAAAAAGATGATTGAAGGCATTGAGAATTTCGTCAGCTCAGTAACTGAACCCATAGCTTAATTGGTAAAGCGATATCGAGCCCCGGTAAGGCGTATCGATGTTGGTTCAAGTCCAACTGGGTTGATTATTTTTTCAATGTTTTCAATGTTTGTATTTCATTGAATAACATACTAATGTATGAGTGGAATACCCACTTTAAAAAAACATGTAAAATAATTATGAGTTGATAGCAGGCGCCATCTGTTATTTCCGTTGTGACACTTGTAAAAGGGTCGGCGGGAAGGGTATCTAACCCTTGTGGTTGGCACCTAGATGTCGCTTACGGCTGCTATAAAGTCGATGTAAAAATAAATGCAAAAAGATGATTGAAGGCATTGAGAATTTCGTCAGCTCAGTAACTGAACCCATAGCTTAATTGGTAAAGCGATATCGAGCCCCGGTAAGGCGTATCGATGTTGGTTCAAGTCCAACTGGGTTGATTATTTTTTCAATGTTTTCAATGTTTGTATTTCATTGAATAACATACTAATGTATGAGTGGAATACCCACTTTAAAAAAACATGTAAAATAATTATGAGTTGATAGCAGGCGCCATCTGTTATTTCCGTTGTGACACTTGTAAAAGGGTCGGCGGGAAGGGTATCTAACCCTTGTGGTTGGCACCTAGATGTCGCTTACGGCTGCTATAAAGTCGATGTAAAAATAAATGCAAAAAGATGATTGAAGGCATTGAGAATTTCGTCAGCTCAGTAACTGAACCCATAGCTTAATTGGTAAAGCGATATCGAGCCCCGGTAAGGCGTATCGATGTTGGTTCAAGTCCAACTGGGTTGATTATTTTTTCAATGTTTTCAATGTTTGTATTTCATTGAATAACATACTAATGTATGAGTGGAATACCCACTTTAAAAAAACATGTAAAATAATTATGAGTTGATAGCAGGCGCCATCTGTTATTTCCGTTGTGACACTTGTAAAAGGGTCGGCGGGAAGGGTATCTAACCCTTGTGGTTGGCACCTAGATGTCGCTTACGGCTGCTATAAAGTCGATGTAAAAATAAATGCAAAAAGATGATTGAAGGCATTGAGAATTTCGTCAGCTCAGTAACTGAACCCATAGCTTAATTGGTAAAGCGATATCGAGCCCCGGTAAGGCGTATCGATGTTGGTTCAAGTCCAACTGGGTTGATTATTTTTTCAATGTTTTCAATGTTTGTATTTCATTGAATAGTATTTATTATTATTATTATTATAAATATAAATATATAAAGAATAAAAAGCACTTCAGATAAAAATATGACATTAATTATTATCTTTTTACTTTTGTCCTTATTGACAAGTACGAAAGCAATCGCGCTAAACCTTAGAGAATTCAACCCGGATGGAGTAGCCATGTCTGTCATTTCCGATACAAAAAAAGTCTGCCAATTTTTGCGGGGGAGGGGAACGTCAAATGTATGGATATTAGTACGTAACGTACACATAGCTACGTCAGATTAACGTCAGTCCATACATGTGTATGACCAGTGGTCATATGTTTTCGGCAGAGGGGAACGCCTGTCAATGACGACTCCGGTTGCTGAACCCTAAGCGTGCTAAACCCACGGACCAAGAGACAAACCGGACATTACTATATTTCCCTAACCACAGTTGAACCTCATTACCGTGCACAACAGTCGTTCATAGGTGACTACTGTGACTAGAAATAAGTAGTAAACACGGTCTTATAGAGAGCATAATGTAGGGGGCGGTATCTCACTCACACTTGTTACAAAATTGTCACATTTGACACATATTGACATTTTGATTGTCTGATGACGTCATTACCTCCTTAGTGAAAACGAGACACAGTCCCCATGATAACCCTCTCTTTCGGCCTCGCTTTGTGACCGAAGGGTAATATTCCAGTTTAAAATGATAAACCCATGGCTATACCGTGCATTGATCGTATTATCTCGGCCGCACGTTTTCCTCGGAGCTCGGGGTCTGCTGCAGAACCTAATCCTAAGATTTGGTATGCACACCAGTTTTTACGAAAGATACAGACCTTTCAACCCTGACGGGAAACTAGGGTTTGTTGGAATTAGGTTCGGTATTCCTACAATGTATTTCTTATAAACTTATTTAGATGTCATATACAAAGGAAATATATTTCTTCACTGGCTTGTAAACATCAAATGATTTGTGTTCACAACATATTATTTTGAACATTATCGGTTTAGCCATTTTTGAGTTATCTTCAAAAAACTTCTTCTCCTCCATTATGCGTGGTCCGACACGCACTTGGCCGGTTTTTAATACATATTAAAGATTAAAGCATTACTTTTTAGAGTATGACTACACATGGACTAGACTATCTAAAGAAGTTAGTACTGCTTAAAGTCTTAACCTATTTTATGGGTTTTAAAAAGCTAGTCGTAGACAATCGTATACACTGTGGTACACACACACTACTGAACCATATCGGCAACTAGCCGACAACTTGACATATTGTCATGTTATCTGGCTATCAGCATGGATTTATATGAAGTGGATCTAATTCTTACACTTTTTCCCTAACCACAGTTGAACCTTATTACCGAGTAAAACAGTCGTTCATAGGTGACTCGTAAAAAGTAGTAAAACGGTCCGATAGAGAGCATAATAGTAGGGGGCGGTGTCTCACTCGCACTCGTTACAAAATTGTCACATTTGACACATATTGACATTTTGATTGTCTGATGATGTCA
This sequence comes from Pammene aurita, assembly GCA_947086415.1. Classification (NCBI taxonomy): domain Eukaryota; kingdom Metazoa; phylum Arthropoda; class Insecta; order Lepidoptera; family Tortricidae; genus Pammene; species Pammene aurita. The sequence goes on along the minus strand of OX352314.1, from coordinate 6,254,578 downwards.
TTACCTCCTTAGTCAAAACGAGACACAGTCCCCTAGTTAACCTTCTCTTTCGGCCTCACTTTCTGACTGAAGTATTCGATCCACTTCATATAAATCCATGGCTATCAGCTGATAACTTGATAACTTGTCAGTTTATCATTTTATCAAGTTATCCGCTGTCAGTGACCATCATAAGCCTGCTGAAGATATTTTTTCGCCTTCTAGCTCCACAACCCCTTGATCGATCCTGGTCATATACGAACTCTCAAATCATATATCTCTGCTACAAACCAAATTAATTTCATAAAGGAGACCGTCAATTCCAGGTCCACTAGCGATAATGGTCTCGAATAAGGTTTGTTCTGCAATTTTAAGCAAATACCCATTTTATTACGAAACTAGACATAATATTTCATGAAAATGAAACGGGAATTAGAAATACAAAATAAAAAGTAATTTCGTTGATCCTTCCGCCATCCAAATAGTGCTTAATAAGTTGGTAACGTCTTTACAGCATTGACATAAGGTTAACTTTACCTGGACTGAGACGAAACAGACATTTTTAGAAAGCAGTTACGTTTACTTTGCTAATCTAGTTTATTATTCTAGTTTGACACTGTCAATGTATGACGTCGCTGTCATCCAAGTCTGCCGCATGAATTTATAATTTTAAACTGGAGTATACTCTTCGGCCACAAAGTGGGGCCGAAAGAAAGGGGCTGCGTCTCGTTTTGATGGCATTATATCATGCTCTTTCGATAACGAAACGCATTTTTTTTCAAGTTAGTAATGTCTGATACTCGAATGGATTTATAAAAAGTGGATGTTATTGTTGCACTTTTTCCCTAACCACAGATGAACCTTATTACCAGGGCCCGGAATTAGGTGAGCTAAAATACCTAAAGTTCGCGAGAGGACATAATATAGAGTGGTTACAACCGGATGAAAATAATATTTTATTTGGATTCCGGGTATTCGATATTCATCCGGGCACTGCAAGTAATAGTCGTAATGATGAAAAATGGTTACATTGCAGCCATAAAGTTAACATTATAATAATAAATGTGTAGGGAAACCCATATTATTCGTCTTACAACGACTTCTTATCTTATCTTATTCATACCTTCTTTTGTCTAGCCCTTTTTACTAAAAACTAACATTAAACATGCTGCACTGTAAACAAAACATATCACGTTCAATAGTACGACAAGTCCCCGAATAAACATCGAATACCCGGAATCCAAATAAAATATTATTTTCATCCGGTTGTAACCACTCTATATTATGTCCTCTCGCGAACTTTAGATATTTTAGCTCACCTAATTCCGGGCCCTGCTTATTACCGTGCAAAATAGTCGTTCATGGGTGATTAGAAAAAAAAACGGTCCGATAGAGGGGATAATTATGGGGCCGGTGCCTCACTCGCACTCGTTACGAAATTGACACACATTGACATTTTGACTTGTTGTCATGCTGGCATTATTGTCTAATGACGTCATAACCCCTAAATCAAAAAGATACGCAGCTCCCTGTATTACTCTCTCTTTCAGCCTCACTTTGTGGCCCAAGAGTATACTTTAAAATTAAATTATAACTTCATGGATACTAGTAGTAGCGCATTAACAGTGCTAAACCTTATCTCTTTGTAATAAGTTCTACGACTGTTTAGTTAACAGTAGCAATGATGGTTTGACAGTCATTATCTTTGTTTAATCCGGTAGTTATTTTGTGTTATACTGTAAATCATAAACATGTACGCTTTTAAATATTGTCCTTATTACATTCATGTTTTTTCATCCCCGATTTCTCAATTTTCCCGTTCATGATTATTTTATGCCCGTCCTGATCTAGAAATTAAGGCGAATGTTTTGATATCCATTTCAGCTCATTAAGGTGCGTATAATTATATACGCACCTTAATGAGCTGGGACAAATCGCCTAACAAAAATTGACGATCTCCTTTCAGAAAAAACATTAGGTACTTAAGTTATCGTGGAACAAACCCTCAAAATCAAAAAGCCATCGAGATGCCGAGACGTCCCAGTAGCCGAAGTTGTTTGCAAGAACTTCACTTCGCTTACGCTTCACTCCTTCGAAAAGGGTATTTTTTGCTGACTAAATGCTCAAAGTTTGGTTCAGGCTACCAAGTACTAAATGCAAAACATTTCACTGAGCATTGCCCTATATAGGCTGAATTATGCCACTCGCAATGCAACTTGAATATAACTTCCTGCTATTGACATCTAGGTACCACATTTGTAGCAAATTATCAGGGAGTCGCATATCTAACTCAGAAAAGAAACATGTATTCGTTAATAGATTTGTTTGTTATTGATTCTTAGATAGTAAAAGTATTACGACCCTTACTTTTCGCTCGTAATTTTTTCATTTCTCCGGTTTGTGCTTATATTTGCTGTGTGCATGATTGTGTCGACATCTCCTGAGTATCGACTATCTCCTTTTTTATGAATGGCTTATATGAAATGTCAATGGCTGATTCACTATTTTGACAGTTGACTGAGATGAGGTGATGTCAAATATTTTGAAATTTGTTATTGACAAGAGCCTGTGGGAACACACTTGATTACGAATCCCACAACGCTGCACATTCCGCCCGCGCGGGGGTTTGCAAGCTTCAAGTTTGCTCCCATACCTCCCGTCACTTCTTCTATGTATTTCAATGTAATAACACGTTTAAATATAATAATATTAATTGGAGTCAGATTTTCATTTATGGGTCACCACTAACTTTACCTTGAACGTGCCGAACTGTCTTGGCCTTCAGTTCGCACAGTGGTGACCCCGACGTGATTTCTGTAAAGAACATCAAGGCCGAAGATGCACGGGCTACTGGCAGGACAACAAGGCCAACCCCCTGCGGCGGCCCCACCCGCTGCTGGAGGTCACACGCAGCCGACAGCAGCCCCGTCAACTTCAAGCAACGTCGACATCAAGCCGGACATCATGGCAATCTCGCTATCGTCAAGGTTGCCGGAATTTTGGCAAGGCCAACCACGGGTGTGGTTCATCCGTATCGAGGCCGTACTCGCGCCTCAGAAATTGGGCGATGACGCGCGATTCGACCTCGTCGTTGCGAAGCTGCCGAAAGAAGTGATAGTGCAGCTCACGGATTTTCTAACCCGCCCGCCGGCCTCGAACAAGTTTGCCGCGCTTAAGGCCAAGCTGTTGTCCTTGTTTGAGGACACAAGGATCCGGCAGATTGAAAAGTTAATCGGCGAAATGGAGCTCGGGGATTCGAAGCCCAGCCAGCTACTGAACAGAATGAAGGACCTGGCCCGGGAAAACTTCCCGGACGATACATTACGGATTTTGTGGCAAGGTCGCCTCCCTACGAACGTACGCGGAGTGCTTGCGGTTGCCGAAACGAGCGACTTGGACAAGTTGGCAATTATTGCCGACAACGTTGCCGAGGCAACGCGCCATAACTACGTGTCCGAGGTCAGACAACCGCCATGCCCTTCGAGCAAGCCACTGTGCGATACCACGCCGGGAACATCGAAGGAAGTCGCAGCCCTTACGAAGCAGGTAGCAAAGCTCAGCGCCAGAATGGCAAGCATGGAACGTACAAGGACTCGTCATGGAAGTGAGAAGCGGCGAGGACGCAGCTTCGGGAGATCAAGGTCGCGCGCAAGAAGTGCTTCACGCGAGCCGCCGCGTCGCGAAAAAGACAGTTCCGATTGGCTTTGTGCTTTCCACTACAGATTCGGCGAAAAGGCGCGAAAATGTTACCAACCGTGCGCGTGGAAATCATCGGATTCGGGAAACTAAAGGCGATGGTGCAATCTACGGCGGAGGTTCGCACTACATCGGTTAGCCGTCGTTTGTGTATTACGGATAGGGCAAGTGGACTTCAGTTTCTTGTCGATACAGGCTCGGATGTGTCGATCTTGCCGCCGAAAAATAGACTTTATAGCCGCGAGTGCGCGAGATATAAACTGTATGCTGCGAACGGGAGTGAAATCAAAACGTACGGAACTAAAGTGATGAGTTTGGACCTTAAGTTACGTAGACCGTATCGTTGGGAGTTCGTGGTAGCAGATGTAAGGCAGCCTATTTTGGGAGCTGATTTTTTAGCCCATCATAAGCTGCTCGTCGACTTAAGCGAGCGCAGGTTGATAGACCTGACAACGCTTTTGAAGGTCGCGGCGGAAATTGTAAGTACCAATCAACCCTCTATTTTTGTAGTAGCCGTTGAACATCCCTTCCGTAATTTGTTGTCCGAGTACCCGGAAATTACTAAGCCTCCTTCATTTAAAGAGACGGCACCGCATAATGTACTTCATTATATTGAAACTACAGGGCCACCGGTTTTCGCGCGTGCTAGGCCCCTTCCCCCCGATAGGTACATTAAGGTTAAGAAGGAATTCGAGTTGATGCAGGAATTAGGGATTTGTCGCCTTTCAAAAAGTGCGTGGGCTAGCCCGCTACATGTGGTAGCCAAAAAGAACGGCGACATTCGACCTTGTGGAGACTACCGGATGCTTAACGCTATAACTAAGCCCGATAGGTACCCCATTCCGCGATTGCACGACTTTACCTACATTTTGGCAGGGAAGAAAGTGTTTACTAAATTAGACATTAACCGCGCATACCACTGTATTAGCGTAGCACCGGAGGACATAGAGAAAACTAGTATTATTACCCCCTTCGGATTATTTGAGTTCCCCCGGATGAGTTTTGGACTACGCAACGCGGCCCAGACGTTCCAGCGCTTCATGAGCAACTCCGTACTTCAAGGTTTGGATTTCCTATTTAATTATTTAGACGATGTCATCATAGCTAGCGACACCAGTGAGCAGCATGAACGGCATCTAGCCACAGTGTTCGAGAGATTCACGAAGTACGGAATAACCATTAACCTCGACAAGCGCTGTTTTGGACAGCCGTCGGTCGAGTTTCTGGGGCATCATGTCTCGACAGCAGGTATCAAGCCGCTCGAGGATAAGGTAAATGCCATCACCGAGTACCCGAAGCCTGATACTGTGGAAGAGCTCCGCAGATTTTTAGGAATGCTCAACTTCTATCGAGGTCACATTCCGGGCGCAGCGGTCAAACAAGCCGAGCTAGATAAGTATTTAATTAACACTAAAAAAAGGGACAAGACTAAAATCGTGTGGACGACACAAGCGGAAGAGGCGTTTGTGCAGTGTAAAGCAGGTCTTCAACAGGCCGCTACACTCGCACACCCGAAGCCCGACGCGGTCTTGGCCCTGATGTGCGACGCGTCAGACATCGCCCTCGGAAGTGTTCTGCAGCAGAAGGTAAATAACTCATGGGAGCCGTTAGGGTTTTTCTCTAAAAAGTTGTCTTCGGCGCAAACGAAATACAGCACGTATGACCGCGAACTGCTCGCACTATATCTATCTATTAGGCATTTCCGGAAGTCGTTTGAAGGTCGCCAGTTGACCTTGTATACCGACCACAAGCCCCTATGCACGGTATTTAATAAAGTAGGAGATGATAGCAAAGAAAGCCCCCGACGCGCGAGGCAACTCCTCTTTATTAGCGAATTTACTACAGACATACGTCATATTAGCGGCAAAGATAACGTAGTCGCCGACACGCTGTCTAGAGTAGAAACAATTGACTGCCCAACAGTGATTGATTTCTCAGAATTAGCCGACGCACAGGCAAAGGACGACTATGTTTTGCACATGTCGCAATCCGGGCGTAACAGCGCGAGCAAAGTAGAATTGAAATTGATAACTATACCTAACTGCAATAAACCTATACTCTGTGAAACGTCCACGCGTAAGGCTCGTCCTTATCTACCGTTAGAGTTCCGTAGGAAAATATTCGATAGCTTACATTCGTTAAGTCATCCCGGAATTCGCACGACTAGGAAGATAGTTAGTAATAATTATTTTTGGCCCGAAATTAATAAGGACGTGGGCAACTGGGCTAAGTCGTGTATTCAATGTCAGAAGGCGAAGGTCAACCGACATACCGTGTCTGACCTAGGTAGTTTTCCCGAATCTGCCGCCTTCGAACACATACATGTGGACATCGTAGGACCGTTAACTACGACTACAGATGGGTATAGGTACATTTTAACTATCATAGACAGGTATACGCGTTGGCCAGAAGCGTTCCCAACAAAAGAAATAACCGCAGACATAGTAGCTAAGACCATCTACGAGGGCTGGATTGTTCGCTATGGTTGTCCGATAAGGCTGACTAGCGATCAAGGGCGCCAATTCGAAAGTAAGTTATTTTCGGAGCTAATGAAGTTTCTAGGGGTAGACAAGATTAGAACCACCCCTTACAGGCCTCAGCCGAACGGTCTCCTTGAACGCATACGTAGATCTCTCAAGGCTGCGCTCATGGCCAAACTCGAATTCGGAAGCTCATGGGTAGACATGCTTCCTAGTGTAATGTTCGGGTTACGCACGTCAGGTAGGAGCGACAGTGGCATAAGCGCAGCGGAAATGACGTTCGGGCGTACGCTTAGACTACCGGGATCATTTTATGACATTTCGCAAGACAGAGACCCTGTGGACCCGTACAGCGTAGTCGAGAAAATTAGGGATAATATAGCTAAGCTCAAGCCTACGATTAAACGAGATAGGCAAGATAGGTCCATTTTCGTGCACGAAAGCTTATCTACCTGTACGCATGTTTTTCTCAGGGATGACACAGTCCGTAAGCCATTAAAACCGCCTTACGACGGACCTTATAAGGTCATCGAAAGGGGTGAGAAGGTATTTTTATTACAACTCCCTGGCAGGCAGGCTCGTGTATCCATCGATCGGGTGAAACCGGCATTTTTACTCCAGACAGATACAGACACTGACACTGACAAATCTCGACCTGGTAGTACTCGTAGAACCCCAAACAATCATACATCCAAGGACAGGGTGGATCGAGTACCGCCATCCGCGGCACCGTCACCCGCACCTGCACCGGTGACTCGGACCACACGCAGCGGAAGGGCTGTTAAGAGACCAGTTAGGTTTCTAACCGACGACTAATAACAAGATGCATTATGGCACATAGTCTCTTGAAGACACAGTAGCGCAACTTAGCATTGCGTGAACGGTTGGTCGTTATGGTTGTTACATTTAAGTTTATAGATTGTCAATGTGTTTACTTTTTATAATTTAGATTAAGTATAAATGTGTTTTTGTAGATGTCCACAAAGAGAACTTAGGCATTATTTGGCATAAGAACCTAAGTCCTTTTACGTTGGTAAAAATGTTCGTAGGTAACAATGTTGGTAAGCATTCAGTGTTCTTATGTGTAAAAGTACCGGCACCGAGTTGCATTACTGCTTTAGTATTTTACGGTCCGGCCGGTCGTGATACAATTGCATTAATGATAACAAGGTCAGCTCAACGTAGTAACAGGTATAGCGCTATACAAAATACATTAAGTTGCAACCTAGTAAAGTAGTACTTTAGACTAAACCTACTTACAATGTAAGATTTTTGTGAGATTCAATTTTATTTCTTTTTGCTAAATGAGTTATTTTTGTGTATTTAAGTAAACTGTTAAGTCCGACGTAACCAGTTTCACTCAGATTCCAGCGGTAACGCTACGATTCTAATTTTTGACAGTTTTAACGCCAGTTTTCATAATTTGTATTGTGTGCACCATGGGTATGGGACAAAGTAGAGACGAAAACTCCCAGAATAGCAACATAGCGATCGCCCAGGTCCAGTCGATCTCCGGGCAGGTCGAATCTAAACTTAATTACGTCGGCATAGGGCTCATAGCGATTGGCGTGGTCCTATTTATAATATTGGTGTACGGGCTGCGCGCGCAATGCAAGCGCCGCGCTAGGAGCTGGTTACGTCAGGCTGTCGAGGCGCTGCCGCCTCCCACGGCTATCCGAGTGAGCAATGTACTACCGCAGCAAACGCAGTCAGCACAACCTGTGTACTAGTGTTAGTGTTGCTCGTATGTAATTAGATTTAGAGTTATGTGTAGCATAAGGTAATGGTTCCGTAAGAGAAACCAATGTTTACTTTTTAGATTTTTAATTTCATTTTTTACAAGGGGAGGATTACTGTGGGAACACACTTGATTACGAATCCCACAACGCTGCACATTCCGCCCGCGGCGAGGGACGCGCGGGGGTTTGCAAGCTTCAAGTTTGCTCCCACACCTCCCGACACTTCTTCTATGTATTTCAATGTAATAACACGTTTAAATATAATAATATTAATTGGAGTCAGATTTTCATTTATGGGTCACCACTAACTTTACCTTGAACGTGCCGAACTGTCTTGGCCTTCAGTTCGCACAAGCCCTTTGAAGTTTAATTTCTTGTCACATTGTGCACTGCGATCGTTTACATTACCTCACCATGCACTTCGCACATAGCGAATCGAGACGGTGTCTGGTCCAAAACTATTTTTTTTTTTTAAGAATTGCGTAAAAACTGCTCTCCCTCTCTTTCTTTATTTATCTCACTTACTCCGGCCTGCAGCAAGTTGATAAGCCTGAGTTCCATCGGGCCTACCGCGAATGTCGAAAATCAGAATTTCGGTATCTCCCTCTCTGTCGAACTTGCTCGTAGCGAAAGAGATGAGATAATGAAATTGCGGTTTTCAAAGTTGGCGGTAAGCCCACTAGTTTCACCGTGAGTGGATGGTTTAGAGGTCAGGGCGCCAGTCACGAAAGCGTACGGTCGAGTTAGTAAGATTTTCTGAATACATATTTGATTTCAGTTTATAATTTACATATATATATATATAGTACGGGCGGGGACCGTATGATCTGCAACGTTACGTGATACAAAGATAAACCGCATGGCACACGTTCATAAAAGTGATGCAGAGTTCCGAAAAAATAGTACTTTAAAAAAAATGGCCAAAAGCACAAAAAGTACCACTCCCGGTGTAAAAAATGGATGGAATTTATTTATCTACGTCATTTGATATAAAGATGACAAACATGCAACAAATAGCAATTTGTATGTAGGTACAGAAGAACCCAGTCTGCAAGTTCCTGCATGGCCGGAAGTGCCCGGCAGACTGTTTCAAAAGTGACGTAAATTTGGAGTCAAATTAGTAGTAGTAGTAAACACTTTATTGCACAAAACAAGTACATGACCAACAAAAAATATAGTGAGTGTGTACAAAGGCGAACTTATCCCTTTAAGGGATATGTAGGACCGTTATCCAAAAAACAAAACTCATTTCTTTTCGTAGTAACGTGTTGCTTCAGTAAATACTGCCTTCTGTTCCCTATCCGATACCGCTGCGATCATTACTAAAATTCTTGAAGAGAACGTATTTCTGGTGCATGGCGTTCCTGCTACGGTGATACTTGATAATGGCAAACAGTTCATAAGTACAACACTGAAAAACATGCTTGATAAATACAAGGTGCCAAATGTGCACTTTACCCCTAAATACTCACCGCACGTTAATACAGTCGAAAGATATAATAAAACTATTATGACTGCAATTTCAACATTTGTAGACAAATATCATCGTACATGGGATCAACAGACACCCCACATTCAATTTGCCATCAACAATTCAGTAAAAGAGGTGACGCGTTATAGTCCTTCATTCCTTGTGCATGGACGGGAATTGGTTGTGTGTGGTTCGCACTACATCAATGCCACGTGTGACAGTGTTATCTATCAGCCTCGTGATGCTTATGCTGAAAATCTAGGCGTCCTTTCAAGCATATTCGACAAAGCACAGGCGTCATTGTGGCAAGCCCACTCTAGGAATCGTCAAACATATAATCTCTCTCAGAATTTAATGTAGTGGACTTAGTCTGGAAGAGAACCTTTTTCCAAAGTGACAAAGACAAACGGTTTAGCAAAAAGTTACCACCTAAATTTGTTCCTTGCAAAATAATTGGCAAAAGATCACCTTTGGTATACGAGCTGAGTGACGAGACCGGTCAGTCTATTGGTTTATGGAGGATGATGTGCCAATATAATAATTGTCCTCTAGTTTTACGTAGTGGCAGTCTAGTTTTACGTTTCATATTGACCTCCAACTCCTCGGTCATGATGTTGCATGGCTACTGCCTGCCGTAACTGACCGTTTCCAGAAACAGTGCATTAGTTTTAAGTAGAGACATTTACGTTACATAATGACCTCCAACTACTCAGTCATAATGGTGCTAGGGAACTAGCCTAACAAGGCTACTGGCTGCCATAACTGACCGGTTGGAGATTGTATGCATTTAAAAATAGCACTCTAGTTTTAGGTAGAGGCGTTTACGTTTTATATTGAACTCCTGAGTCGTCACCGCTAAGCTAAGACACTTGATCATTGCAGGGCTCACACCGCAGGGCAAATTTGAGACCTATAACTTGTTTTTAAATATCTTATTGTTTTTTTTCTGTGCTGCCTGTTAAATTTATTTATTTATTTATTTTGTGTCGCCACTCGTTAGTCATAAGTTAGCTATAAGTTAGGTCGCCACTGAAAATCAGCGCCGCGGCTTGCCGTGGCAATACGCTGTCCTTTTTATCGTCCATTTTTATACCATTTCTTGTACAATTTAACTGGTGTGACGTGAATCAATGTATTTTCTTTCTTTCTTCTTTTCATTGAGTTTTGTCCGGTCCATGTCATGCTGCTGCTGAAGCAAGTCTCTCTTTAGGGATGGTATGTAAATATTATAATAAAAAAAACATATATAAACAATTAGCTTTATTAGCTTAAGTAACTAGTAGACTGCTATGCTCGAACGATAGAAGATGATTTCTTTACGCTCTGAAAAAATAATGTATTTATTACACTAAAATAAAGACAATCAGGTTTATAAAATTTGGATCATATGTTATAGCTATTCCCACGGCTCTGCTCGTATGCGTTTTGGAGTTCTTAAATGTTGCTCCGGGATATAAACTGCTAATAAACAAAATTTCATGGAATTCTGTGCAGCAGTTTTTGTGTAGTTCATGAACAAACAGATTTGTTCTTAAACGTTATTCTTTCAATTCCAAACTTAATCTTCCACTAAAAAAAGCGGCCAAGTACGTGATGGACAACGCATAATGGTTCTGGGCTTCAATGTAATAGGAAACTTGGCAAATGTAGATTTTTGGAGTTAACTCAAAAACTGCTGAAGGAAATGATAATATTTCCGAAGCGATTATTTCTGAAAATATTCACATAATCAAAAAATGATTAAAAAACCTCAAAATTATTTTTAAAGCCCTATGACGTGCAACATAAAAAAAATTGCAAACATTTAGTTACATGTACGGAGTGGCCAATAAAAATTATGTAGCGTATAAATATTCACTCAAATACACGTAATTTTTAATACAATCCCAATGTAAATTTTGTATTCATTATTTCTATTCATATTTTGAAATAAACCACTATATTATTATCCCAATGAGTTACATCAACACTAAATAAAATTGAAGATGAATATTGTACTAAGAAGGATAGTTGGAAAATCATAAATCATAATTAAAATTCGGACGATTCTTTGCTCTTGCGTCTTCAGTACTGTTCAGCGGTCGTCTGCGCCGTTCTACGCTACAGTAATTTAGATTTGTAAGAAAGCTATCGTAGGCATTCGCCCTCTATCATCCTGAATAGTGGCCGTTCCGCGCCGACTGTTGATCAGCCGATCAACGTATATCCGCTCTTATTACATAGCCTTATGTTTAAGATCGGTTAAGGCCGATTCCACATAAAAAAAGGTGTGGACAACTCTTAGCCTACGAGTCATCTGGCAAACGACTGACGTGGGAGGAAACATAGGTGTCTTTTAATCGTCAAAAATGGTGATTCTCAGCCTTACAGTGCTTTTGCCTGAGTGATGCAGTATTCCCGAGTGGGCATGTAGATGCACAGCTGCTTCTTGCTGTTAGGCCCGGGAAACCCCTTCGACAACGTCCCTGGTGCGCCTACGCTGTCGTCGACCGGCATGCTGGGTTCCATTGGTGCCTGATCTTCCACTGGTGCTTGATCTTCCACTGGTGCCTGATCTTCCACTGATGATTCACCATAATCAGAGTCATCATCAGTAACCTTTCACAGAAAAGTAAATAATTCATATTATTTATTTACTATATTTACGTAAAGAAGAACATTTCTGACGCTATGTGGTGGGAAAGGAGAGGTATTGCGTAAAATAACTAGTGGATTTTTTAAACGAGTGTGTCTGCGAGTGACCATGTTCTATATTTCTAATAGATAATAGTAGTTTATGTAACTGTTACGTATTAAGGCCTAATTACGTACAGTTGCATACACTGCTTTATCTACACACATATTATAATTCCTAAATGCCGTGTTCGGAAACCATTAGAATGACCGCCATTGCACCGCCATGGCCAACTGTATTGTGCCGGCGGCCGGGCGGGCGCGTGCCGGCGGTCGGAGAGGAGGACAGATTTTCATTACGTTACTGTAGGTAATGAATTTTCATACGTTTTTACCACACTGTCACAGATAATGCAGTGATGTTACGTTACTGATTGCAATAATGGACGTAAATTACATATGGTTTCCGAACGCGGAATAGAGGATTTATGGTATTGGTGTAGATAAAATAATTTCAAAAATGGAATTTCAAGGTTAACTGACTCCTTTGCCTCATACAGCTTTCAAGGGGCAAGAGACCTACTCTCGTCCACTTTTTTTTACTTTTGCCAACTGGGTTGCATAGTTGCACATCTAGTTTATTTTAGCAACCTTTTTTGGCTAACCCTGTTAAAAAAAGTGTAAAAGGGGACGAGGGTTGAGCAAGCTGAGATGAGCACTTTTCGTGGCACCTTCGCTTTTTGTTTCTGCTATTCTTTCAAAATGTTATGTGTGTGTTTGTGCGTCTACGGATACATTATATTATATTAAAACTAGCTTTTGCCCACGGCTTCGCTCGCGTTAAATTCGGGGTAACAAACCATACAAACTTCCACCCCCCATTTTAGGGAATTGTGGGGTTAGAAAGAGACAAAAAGTATCCTATGTCACTCTCCATCCCTTCAACTATCTCCACTTAGAAAATCACGTCAATTCGTCGCCCCGTTTTGCCGTGAAAGACGGACAAACAAACAAACACACACATACACTTTCCCATTTATAATATTAGTATGGATTCTTCTTTATCTTTTGCCGCCACCACCGCTACGTCATGCGAGCAATATAGACGGAGAGCTGGCCACGTCAGATATGACACAATAATGAGAGGAACGTAACTCCTGTAGTTAGTTTGCTATACTATGCTTATTTCTAGATCCGGACATCTGGCAGCTTTAAATTGGTAGAAGTCGAATAATGCAAATAACTTGAAGAAAACAAATCCTAGAGTTCTGGGTTTAATGAAATGTTATGGGAAATTATGTAATTAATTAGATTATATAATAGCCAGAAGTTTCTGTTGACGGAAAGTAGTGTCAAATGATGTATAATGCAATTTATAGTTAGTCGCCTACTCTTTTTGTTTCCGTAACTCAAATATAGGCTCTGACAACTGAAGAACAAATAAAATTATTTGTAATAAATATTAAAAATAAGAGGCCTAGGTCACTTTTTCCTTTGTATATGACATCAATATAAGTTTATATAGGCTCTGACCTTTATAACTGACACAACTTCGGCAGTTTTTACCTATTTTGGTATTACTTTTTTCCAATTGAAAAACTTTGCTGGTGTATCACTCTGATCTCCAGCCATTAAAAGCTGCCAGATGCCCAGATCTAGCAATAAGGATGGTAAAGCAATATAAGTAGATAGGTTTCATTGCTCTCATTATTGTGTCATATCTGACGTGGCCAGCTCTTAGTCCAATAGGCCAGAGACGCCACAAAATCGCAGTGGTAGTCTTGCATTGGCTGCGGGTGGACTCTCCAAAATATGATCTCTACTTCATTTGATTAAAACTTATGTAAGTCACCTAATTACGTAAGTCACATTTTTTTAAATGTTTAAGTCTTACAAGAGGTCTTACATTTCGTAAACATAAAACAAATTTAATCGAAAAAAATAAGATGAAATACCTGGTCGTCCCCGTCAACACCCTAATGTGTAATGAAACATGAAATAGGTAATTAAAATCTTGATTTCTTCACGTTAAAAACATTATGAGAATAGTTTATTTAGTAAGTTTTTGTATTAAGTTCAGTTTACTAACATTTCACTTCATTTGAAAGAATACTTCACTTGTAAAACATTGCCATAATGATACAAGTATTATAGCGACGAAAAATTATATGGGTATCTAAATACGTGTAGTCATAAGCCAATCAAAATCAAAATACAATTGAAATGGTACCTATGTATAATTGTATACAGCTCTCCCGCTTTGCAGGTTTTAGGCTTTCCCCACATCTATCGACGCGGATTCGGCAAAATCCGGTGGAAAAAAGCTTTATGTCCACGCAATAAGAGATAACAAGGCACGGTTAGGCACGGTTCGGCTCGGATCGGCTCGGCCGACGGCTGCCGACGCGTCGACGTCTTTTTCGCTCGTATTGCGTAGACATAAAGCTTTTTTCTATCGGGTATTGCCGATTCCGCGTTGATAGGTGTGAGGAAACCCTAAAAAAAAACAAGATATTATACCTGGTCGGAGACGCCGGCGCCGCCGTCCGCGCTGATTGCAGTCTTAAATTGAGTAGAATAAAAAAAATAAACTTAACTCTTAAATATATATTGAATTAAAATAAAATCTATAACCACAGAAAATATATTCCCCCCTGTCCATATCCCCAAATTTTGATAGGACCCGAGTCCTATCCAAATTCCTAGTGCCAAGATAAAGCTAGTTCATGAACCCAGATCTCCATTTCTAGTGCCAAGATAAAGCTAGTTCATGAACATAGTTTCAATGACGTATGCAACGTGTTACTTGAGCCACTAAAAACCCCAGACACCCCAAATGATTTTTATTATTGCTAATTAATCAAGAGTATTTATTTTTCAATCGGTTAATTATTTCGAAAGATTTTCTTAGGTTTTTTTCCCTTGCAATTCTATTCAATTGTTAACTCTACATTTGTTGCGTTGTTGCCATATCTCTACATGTGTTATGTCATGTCAACCTATCAACCTACTTTGATAATTTGTATGACATGACATAAGATGACATACTTTGACAATCAAAAACAAATTTGTCAAAGCTGCCAGCCATTCACAAATATTCAACCTCTATCCCCTAACCTCTCAATAGAATGGTAAACTGTAGTATTAGAACATTTTAGACTCGACACGTAAAAAAATGGAATAATAACGAAAAAGTATAACCATGTTAAGATATACTGCAATCGATTCCTCTCTCGATTCTCAATAAACAGTTTTCAGGTTTAAAGTCTTAGAAGTAACACGTTGTATATTTTGCTTCCAAAATATGCTATTTATCTTGCACTATTTTGTTTTGTGTCTATAACGCAGCAATAACACCAACTGAGGCGTTAGCACCAACAGCCGGAGCATATTGCACTTTTGAGTAAAGTTATTTTATCGATCGAGTGAGCGTAGCAAAGTGAGGTCTAACTTCTAGGACCGGGCTAGTGGCAGGTCACTGCATTGCTTTTTGTATTGATGGTAATTCATCTGCGATTTAAATTTTAAGATGTTTTTTACTGTTACGTATTGCCATGAAAATAGCATTAATTTGTTAATAAATAATATTGAATGACTATATTTTTTATTCAAATTGTATAGAATATGTTTGTTTGCATATTTATTTGTACCTTGGCCGCCACTTGTTTTAGTTGCTGAAACAAATGACCAAAATTAATACATGTAAAAATAAATTTATCAGGGAAGTTATAGTCAAGTTATAGAATTAATTTATAAATGTAATAATGATAATGATAGACAATTTAAGAAACTTGATATTAGTGTAAGTAACTATTTTTATCTACTATAGAGGATTTATGATATTGGTATCATAAATCCTCTATTCCGTGTTCGGAAACCGTATGTAATTACCACCATTATTGCAACCAGTAACGTAACACCAGTGTATTTATCTGTGACAGTGTGGTTAAAACGTATGAAAATTCATTACCTACGGTAACGTAGTGAAAATCTGCCCTCCTCTGCGACCGTCGGCACGCGCCCGCCCGACCGCCGGCACAATCGAGTTGGTCATGGCGGTGCAATGGCGGTCATTCTAATAGTTTCCGAGCACTTGATTTAGGATTTATAATATGTGTGTAGATAAAGCAGTGTATGCAACTGTACGTAATTAAGCCTTAAAACGTAACAGTTACATAAACTACTATTGATGTAATTTTAAACCAATCTTTATTTGTCGACATTGCCAATGGGCAAGAAATAAAAGGCTTTTTTATTTATTTATTTTTATTTTATTTTATTAAGTACCTCATGAATAGGTATGTCTTTAGGGTGTATTTTTTTTCAATCATAAATTATTTTCAACCGACTTCAAGAATTCAAAGGTGGAGGTTATCAATTCGTCGGGATCTTTGTTTTTGCTATTTTTTTATGTATGTTCACCGATTATTCGAAGACGGCTGGACCGATTTGGAAAATTATTTTTTTGTTTGAAAGAGTATACTGTTTGAAAGAGTTGGTTTCATTGTAACCAGGTCAGGATCTGGTAATAGGATCCTGGAGAAATCGAGGGAACACCTATAGTGATTTGAGTATTTTTTACAGCAGCTCGAGCATTTGCTTTGGAGGCTAAGTGAAGTCGGTTCTTTTTTGCTTAAAATTATTTTAAATGCATTACAGGAATACTAAAGTCACAGTTGCACATTTCTAACCACAAACTGCACGTACGCTATTACGTTATAGTAGATGGTAATTAACCTTTTGAACGCCAAGAGTCACTAAATCGGTCGTGTGCTGTCGTGCCTGCCACGTTAACGACCACTAAAGTGGCTATGGCTCACGCTGTCAAAGCAATTGTCCTGCTGACAGATAAGGTTTATATTCGTTATTCACTAGTCGAGATATTGGCGTGTAGGCCACGTCTTGACGCGAGAGAAAAAGCGTTCAAAAGGTTAATATTTTTTCATATTAGGATGGTGGCAAACAATCTTACGGCCCGCCTGATGGTCAGCAGTTACCGTAGCCTATGGACTTCTGCAACTCCAGAGGATTCACATGCGCGTTACCCTAAACCCTATGCTAGTTGTGTTTGCCTGTATTACGAGAAATTGAATTAACTTGCGTTGTATGACACCTTAGAAGTAATATAAATAGACCTAAAACTTACCTTGGTGGTGATATTAGTCATTTCCTGAAATGTTATAAGTTAATTAATAAAAATTAATTTTGTACTAAGCATAAACGTCTGCAAGCGAAAATTTCAATTTTATAATTGAAAGAAAAATGGAAGAATTCACCGCGTCGAGCAAGACTCGAACTTGCGACCTTTCGAAACACCGTTCCGATCGCTCTGACCAACTGAGCCATCGACGCTTACTCCATCTCGGCGAATCTTTCCATCAGTTCCTTCATTGCTTACGTCAGAGAGAGACGTATTGCGACGCGCGCGCGCGTGTGTGTGTGTGTGTGTGTGTGTGTGCGTGTGTGTGTGTGTGTGTGTGTGTGTGTGTGTGTGTGTGTGTGTGCGTGTGTGTCTGTGTGTGAGTGTGTGTTAGTATTCATAAGAAATCGACCTTTCTAGGCGCAAACATAGCGAGTGTCATCTCACCTTTTACCCGACTGCGCGACGCAAAGGAGGGTAATGTGTTTAACCGAAATTCGAAGGGTAATGTAATGTTTGTTCGTTACTTTGTGCCACTCTCGAGGCTAAACGCGTAAGCCAATTTATTGTGGTGGGACACAGAACAAAATGAAATCACGCTCAATTCTAGACCAGACTCCAACTTGGAAAGTGCTTATAGACGGAGAGCTAGCCACGTCAAATATGACACAATAATGAGAGCGATGAAACACCTCTCGTTAGTTTGCTATACTATGGTTATTTTTAGATCCGGACATCTGACAGCTGTAAAGTGGTGGAGGTCAAAGAATGCGAACCACTTTAAGAATACAAATCCTAGAGTTCTGGTTTTGATGCAGTATTATGAAAAATTATATAAGTAATTAGATCATATCATTGCCAAAAGTTTCTTATGGGGGAAAGTAGTCCAAAACGACGTATAATGTAATTCATAGTTTGTCACCTACTGTTTCTGTTTCCGAAATATTACGCAATGTTTTTTGTTCTAATGTTAAAATATAGGCCCCGTCCTCTATAAATAAGATAACTTCGGCCGTTTCTACCTATTTTGGTATTACTTTTTTCCAATTCAAAAACTTAGATATTCTGTCAGTCTGACATCCACCCATTAAAAGCTGCCAGATGCCCGGATCTAGCAATAAGGATATTATTGCAATTTTACTAGATGGGTTTCATTGCTCTCATTATTGTGTCATATCTAACGTGGCCTGCTCTTAGACCATTCGTAAGCCCAACCTGTCCAACTAGCGAAGAGCCGAGCGAATGCTGACTTTGATTATCTATGATTATGAGTTCAATGGAACTCATAATGATTATAGTTATGAGTTCAATGGAAATAAACATTAATATAACTATGAGTCATTTAAAGCCTGATTAGAAATATATGATTATTGTCAAGAGGGCGCTATTATTCTCATTTACCTATATGGCAACAGTTCAGTATATTCATAGAGCGTATTATTCTCTATGGTATGGTGACATCTTGATTTGTTTACCTATCAGCTCTGATGTTAATTTGAAAATGTTTCTTATGGGGGAAAGTAGTCCAAAACGACGTATAATGTAATTCATAGTTTGTCACCTACTGTTTCTGTTTCCGAAATATTACGCAATGTTTTTTGTTCTAATGTTAAAATATAGGCCCCGTCCTCTATAAATAAGATAACTTCGGCCGTTTCTACCTATTTTGGTATTACTTTTTTCCAATTCAAAAACTTAGATATTCTGTCAGTCTGACATCCACCCATTAAAAGCTGCCAGATGCCCGGATCTAGCAATAAGGATATTATTGCAATTTTACTAGATGGGTTTCATTGCTCTCATTATTGTGTCATATCTAACGTGGCCTGCTCTTAGACCATTCGTAAGCCCAACCTGTCCAACTAGCGAAGAGCCGAGCGAATGCTGACTTTGATTATCTATGATTATGAGTTCAATGGAACTCATAATGATTATAGTTATGAGTTCAATGGAAATAAATATTAATATAACTATGAGTCATTTAAAGCCTGACCAGAAATATATGATTATTGTCAAGAGGGCGCTATTATTCTCATTTACCTATATGGCAACAGTTCAGTATATTCATAGAGCGTATTATTCTCTATGGTATGGTGACATCTTGATTTGTTTACCTATCAGCTCTGATGTTAATTTGAAAATGTTTCACAGCGAAATAGTTTCATTTCCCGAGCGTATTCTTTACAGCAGTTTATTATATACACTATTGATTGGTTGACTGGCCTTAGGGCATTAAGTTCGCCATTCGTACCATCTTGTATTGTGCAATAAAGATTAAATACATATTTATAACGTTTCACTCTTGACTATGGATAATTTTGGGATTTTTATGTCGTTTATTTTATTACTTAATATTCAACACTTTATTATTATTTAAGTAATCCGTCTCAATGTCACTGACAAGAGTGACAGCCTATCACATGCACTCACACATGCACATCATCCTGCCATTGTATACTGTTGTATACTGTTTCGCAAAAAAACGCGCGAGTTGATACTGTAAGTGTTGCGTTTCGCAATCGTGATGGAGTTACAAGTGAGAACGCGGACAGTAGTAGTAGCAGTGACAATGGACGAAAAAAGCGAACTCGAAAGAGGGTAGATCGCTACGGTGTGTGGGTAGACAACTAAAACTCGCCGCAACGTTAGTTACTCCGTGATGATGGTGCATGCAACTGCGCCGAAATATCGGGTGCTCGTAAACACAAATATACATGGTAAATATCCCGTATCAAATAATATTTATAAAGCGAATGACCATGTGAGCTTGAAATCATATATTGTGAAAAAACATGTTTTTAAATAAATATTATTACACTTTATGCCTTTACCTCTGTCACCGCGTTACTGAGCTATTAATAATAATTAAAAGAGATTAAAACGTTGAGTATTAGAATAAACTTAAAACTGCTCTGTTTGGTCATTTGTTTTATCTACACTCACATTGTAAGTCCTCTAAAATGTGTTCAAAAACGGTAGGCGTTGGCCAGCATTACAACAACCGATTTTATTATGACAAGCTTTTTATATATAGCAGTAACGTAATTTTAACATTGCCATGCTCAAATATTGTTAAGTTATGAGTTTCAAGTTTGGAACATCGATTTTGGTAACTTAATTAAAATCCAGCCCTCCTCCCCGACCGCGGTTGCCTTCCTCCCCGCCGCCGGCACAATCCAGTTGGCCAGTTAGCGGTGCAATGGTGGTCATTTTAATGGTTTACGAACTCGTCATTTAGGATTTATAATATGTGTGTAGATAAAGAAGTGTATGCATTGTACGTAATTAGGCCTTAAAACACTCGTGTGATCTTATTATAAAACTCGCTTATGGTTTTCGATCACGAGGATTTATAATATGTGTGTAGATAAAGCAGTGTATGCAACTGTACGTAATTAGGCCATAAAACACTCGTGTTGTCTTATTATGAAACTCGCCTGCAGCTCGTTTCATAAAACCACACTCGTAACAGTTACATAAACTACTATCGTAGATTAAAACTAGCTTTCAGCTAATAATGTATCAGTTTAGTTACTTGGAGACTTTTTTTAACATGCTTGGTAATGTGGAAAGGGCTTAAAACGAAGTAGAACTATGGTTAGTTAATTTCGATAAGATAAAACTAGGGTTTAAAAAGTGAGCCAGGAGGCTGCAACCATTGCAAAGAGTTTCAAGATAAAATTGCTTTACTCTTGAGGAATATAAAAAAATATCAGCAACATTTACAAACCAGCTGAAAAATATTAAGAATTTTTGTTCATTTGCACCATGTTTCATTAAAGTGTATTTTTTTATAAAATATTAACTACCAGACCGTCTCCGTGCAAAAGCTTTCGGATGTGTGTGTGTGTATTAAATAAACAACAACACATAAATCAATTATTTGATGAAATTACCGGAAATGTAACCTTTTTCCGTTTTAAATAAACAACAACACATACATCAATTATTTCATGAAATTACCGCAAATATAACCTTTTTTCCTTTTTAAATAAAGAATGACACAAAAATCAATTATTTCATGAAATTACTGCAAATGTAACCTTTTTTTTCGTTTCAAAATATAATACTTTCGTTAGATTAATCAGTTTTTAAGGCAGGTAAGTCACATAAATGTGGATCAGTTTCGTACGCCATGTTTCGATCCCTTTATTATAATATAACCATCGAATCTTCATCTATGCATACCTTAACGCGGATAGACGCTCCATAAGTCGATCGTCTGGTCGTAAATTGATCAAACACGGCGCTCAAAGAGCTCAAAGAGGACCCAGTGTGTTGACGATGAGGGACCGTCTTGTTCCTTTAGCCATCAACACAGTGAATCCTCCTTTTTGTAAAGGATCGGCAACACGCATGTGACTCCTTTGGAGTTGCAGGCGTCCATAGGTTACGGTAGCTGCTTAACATCAGGCGGGCCGCATGCTTGTTTGCCACCGTCGTGGTATTGAAACACATCGCGTGATATCGACCAAGATAGAGCGACCCGCATTAAAAATTGTTGAATATTTCGTGATTTTAATAAAGATATTTGTTGATTTATTTAAACAGAATTCTAAAAATATAGTAACATTAAAATGTACCAATTTTGCTCCCGCAGATGCACTTTCTTTACTCTGAAAATAATTAAAAAAGGAAGATAATATCGCAGTCACAATATATTTGATGCTTTAGCGAGAATAAAGTTTTGAAACATTATAATCTGAAAGCAACTAAAACTTCGTACAATCATGTATGTGAACGCGAGGTACCCCAAATAAAATATTATTCAAATTTTATTTTACCGTTTCGTCGGCATGATTAATACACGTACTCTTACCAACTTTCTAGGTGCCGGATTCTAATTTGAAAATACGTTAATAATACAATAAAAATAATACTATCTCAAACATAACTCCAACACACAACAAACATTCAACCAATATTGAATGGAGTTGCGTTGGAATAGTTCTCAAGCAAATTCTGATATTTCTGATTCAGATGTTTATGCCGTAGCTGTATTGCGTTGTTAATGCATTGGAGTTGTATTGAAATTGGATCATGTCTATACGTGTTTTAAAGTTAGAATACGGCCCAAGTGCTAACGATCACTGAGGTAAGCGGCGGATAGACAGACAGACGACCTGGCGAAACTATCAGGGTTACTAGTTGAGTAAAGGAATACTTGAAAGAATCTTTTCCAAAACAAACATTTTTGTCCAATGTAACTTACCAATGTTCTATCTACTGTGTCTTGTAATTTTGATATTAACTTTGTAGCTTCGTTTTGAATTCCCTAAAAAAATATTGAATTTAAAACAATGTTCTTCCTTATCAGGGATCCAAATGTTACATTTAAGGTCGATGTGGGTAAATCCGTAATACTTTATTGAAACAAGGTTATTTTATAATCCGAGTTAAATGGCCTTAGCGGAACGGATAATAAATATTTAATTTAATAATGCCATTTAAAAAAAATCGTAAAATAAGCAAGAAAGTCCAAAAAAGGAGTTTTCTTATTAACTGGGCGATTAGGGTCTTTCCGTGCTCAATACGGTAAGTCCATCTAGTACTCGTAGCCATACTACCTATTTGAAAAAAACAACTTGCATTTAAATCAACTTTTTGATGTCGTTTATACCATTGAAAACTGTTACTATTTAAAGTTATGGGATATAAAGGTGCAATTCAAGCCTATCGATATTTTCCTTTTTTTAAGGCATGATCGGCATAAGTCTAGGAAATAAGGTCACAAACCCTTTTAAAAGGTCAAAATATACCCTGTTACCGATTTTAAACGTTATTGTTTATCATGATAAAGTGACTGATCAACATAGTGAGCAACATCATATCTGCTCTAGAGATATGTAACCAGGATGCATTAGCACTTTACCGACCCTGTGCTAAGTAGCTCACTTATGCATACTGGTAAAGTTATGGCAATTACACCGACTTGCCTTATAGATTGACTTGCCCACATTAGCCTTAATTTTCTAATAAATACTTAAACAGTATAAGTCCTTAAATATGATTATTACACAAAATAAATCTAATGTTATTGTCTCTTTTTGTTAGGAAATATATTTTTTGCTTTATAAGCATAATCATAAGCTTTAGCAGCAACAGCAAACAAGTTTTTTTAACATATCTACACAATATGCCATATTTCTAGGTCTATTGTGTTTTAAATTGATTTTAAAATTGACATTAACTCATAAAAAGGAGGTGAATTAATTGTATTTATATATAATAACGTCACAATTTAAGAATCTTATAGATAGGTATACCGAATTCTTCCTTACTTGTCTAATCATGTAAACAAACACTTATTTATTTATTTATTCGAGGAACCAACAGCTAATAATAATATTGTAGCTATATTGGTAAGTAACAACCTCAAATAACCTCATCCGTGGTAGCTTCAGGGTAAAACCAATCCAAGAGAAGCTAGTGGAAGGTCGTCTTAGATGGTACGGGCATGTAATGCGTCGCCCACCCGAACACATGACCCGACAAGTACTCGAAATGTTTCCGGCACCAAAAAGAGGAAGAGGAAGAACCCTCCAAACATGGATAGCCACCATAAATAAGGACATGAAGGATGCAAATGTCACATCTGAGACAACCCGGGACAGAGCGTCCTGGCGAAGAAGGACTAGGAGAGCCGACCCCAAATGATGGGATAAGGCTAGGCGGAGAGAGAGATTGGTAAGTAACAGAGAGCCAAAATATGTTGGCCCGTAGATTTGCAGGGTGCACAAAGGTATTAAAAGTTACTATATTTAGGGCATACTGCCAGTGTTTTTACACCTATAATCTGTGGGTCAATTATGCGCAGAGGACATACAGCGCGCTTCGCGTGCAATATAATAACGCCTTCAGGGTGCTACTTGGACTTAGACGGAGGTGCAGTGCTTCGGGCATGTTTGCGGAGGCGGGAGTGGACGGCTTCCATGCGATCATGAGGAAGCGCTGTGCCTCCTTGCTCCGTAGGTTGAACGAGAGTTCTAATAGCATCCTTAGGGCGTTTGCTGAGAGGTGGGACTCGCCGATGAAACGAAGGTGGATATAATTGCACTCCAGTTTTGTTAGTTTTGAAGGGCGAAATTTTATTTTTTATATGATGTTTACTTATTATATTTTATTTGACATTTAATTAATTTTTTAATTCAATTTTAACTACTTTATTTAATTATTAATGTTTTAATTTAAAAGTAATGCAGATGTTTTATTTATAGTAATTAATAATATTTCACCTGTATACATTAATGATTTTATAATTTATTATCAATTTTAAGTCTGTTATTTGATGTTGAATTTTAATTGTTATTTATTTATTGAGTCCTATTTTATACGCCTAAGTTAAGAAAATTGTAAATTTGTATTATTTTGTATATACTACTAACATGAATTCTTTGTTTACTAACAACGATATGGGCAATGGCCTGAAATAAACGTTTAAATAATTTAATTTAATTTAAAGGTTCCCACCAGTAGCACACTTCTAAAAAACATTATCACTTTAAATGTGTTTGTATACTAAGAAAGTACATAGTTAATTCAGCCAAGACAATAACCACTCATACTGTTGGAAAGCAGCGATATCGACAGCCCTGGCCTTTGCGTCTCTCAGGTCTGCTAGCCTAATATGGTCGGATTTTTATCGATAGCTGTCACGTTCTAACAAGTATGTAAGTGCGAAAGTGATGCATGACGTGGTAGGCGATAAAATGACAACCATGATACGCGTTCTGATTCGATTGATAACTAGTAGTTCGCCTCGAACTGTGAACTCGCGATTTACTTGCAAACGAGATTACCAAAATAACAAGACCCTTCTGAAGATTTTTTTTCGCCGTCTAGCTCCACAACCCCTTGATCGATCCTGCTCATATACGAACTCTCAAATTGTATTGAGCTCTACTACAACCCCAACAAATTTCATGTAGATCAGAAGAACGTTACTAAAGTTATCGCTCGAATACTATTCAAAATCAAAAAACCACTTCGCTTACGCTCTGCTCGTTCGATTTTTCAATAATCGTAGTAACGAATTAATTACCACATAAATAACTGACATTACGATGTCTATATTAACACTCGTTTGTTAACATAAGACAAGTAAGTATGAATTTGGTATACAACGTAGTGAAAAATATTTTTGACGTTATAAAGAGCAGGTAGCTATACGAAAAGAAGCCGATTCTTGTTTGTTGCCGTTACTATAACCTATAAGAACACACAGCGATTGCATTTCAAAAGTAAATTTTAACACTAAAATAAATGATTTAATTTTATTACATACCCCTGTGAGCACTTTATTTAACTAGAGGATGAAAAATAGTAACTGAATATTATTAATATTCATATTCATTTATTTATTGCACTCATGGTAGATATGATGTTACAATTATTGAAGTGGTACACATGAACCCTGCAAGGGCATCGCAATTAAATATATACTAACTTATAGCTAGATCCTATGTAGGTAAATTCACAGGAGCTTGCACGAATTTTTATGATGGAAATGTTAACAATTCTTTATTTATCCCGTGCCAGCTCTTGTAAACATTATGGAACAATCTTACACAAATCGACCTAGTCCCACAGTAATTTCAAAGGGTTTTGTGGGTAATACACTACCCGAAGATATAATATGTTATAAATACCTAAAGATAAATACTTAAATAAATAGGAAACTTCCATAAATCAGCAACAAATAATTGTGATAAACACGCAAATTAATGCTATACTCGGGACTCGGGAACTCGTATGTCAGGATTGTAAGGTCGCTAACACCTAGGTATAGATTATTTTTTGTTATTGATGATGATTTCTTCCTATTATCCCTTATTTGGGACATAGTGCTCGAAGAAGAGTTTTCCATTTGTCATGATATTGAGTGGCTACTACCAGCTCTTATCGGCCGAAAATACATTACGTTGATTGCTATTTTTATTACGATAAAAAATGGATTATTTTCTAGTTATGTTTTAAAATATAATATTTTAAAACGATATATGCTAAAACGTTGATTGCTATTTTTATTACGATAAAAAATGGATTATTTTCTAGTTATGTTTTAAAATATTAAATTTAAACTTTCTTGAGATATACTCACACTTTAAAATATAACGGTTACACTCAAGTCACTTTAACAATGTGAGCTGTGATAGTTTAGTGGACACAGTGAGTGTGGTTTGTTTATCGTCGCTCATGTCATAACCAAATACGCTGCAAAGCACGTAAGCAGCGCCGGCGCAAGATCACCCTCAACAAGCTCTGTCAGAGCGCGCGACACGCGCGGCATGCCGAGCGGGACGCAGGCCGGTAGTCGGCAACGAGACGTACAACAGTGCACTACGGGCCGGTTCAAATATCACTCGTAGTGCTTGAAGATGGAGACCTAAGCTCTTCGAAACATGTCGTGCGAAGTGACGTGAGTGTGACCGTTATATTGTATGGTATGTTTTAAAATAAATGCGTAATACGTACCAGCTGAAACGCAATGTATTAGGTATTTTTATTTGTTAACCGACTATGCATATTTTTTATTTATGCGGAAATACAAGAAAATAAAACAAGTCACCTAAAGGGTAATAAGAAATCTCAAAGTGAAAGAGATAAATATTCGCCATATTTACGTACATAAATGTCATAAAGTAATTTTTTTTTTATGCATGTGTCATACGGCTATCAATTTATCCGTATTTCACAGGACTATTGGACACTATAAGATGTTAGTTTTTGTAATTTTTGCTAACTAAATAAATCATCCTCCTACGTGAAAGAAACTCGGTGATACCAGCCAGGGTTTGAACATGAGACCTCCGGATTGAATTCCGGACGTCTTACCAGGTTAGGACTTATTTTATCCATACATAACTCTTTCTTCTTCTCCAATCTTTTATCTACTATCTCTAATATAATTATTGTAAATACATACCACCATTTCGTTCTTTTTTAAGTCCTCAGACTGAAAGTTATAACATCACAAATAGGTTTTTTTATTGTAAACTTTATCTGTTCCTGTCTTTAAAATTATTGCAAGTTACATTTTATCTACTACCCGCTGGCCTAATGATAGAAACCAAAATTAACAATTATAGGGACCAGATTCGTGTTGAGTTTGAGCTCATCTACTCGATAAGTAGGTAGTTAACTACTGTCTTTAATTCTTTATTAAGAATAATATACTATGTAAAATACATAAACAATCGAAAATATGAATATTTCGACACAATAATAGAAGAATAAGTGAAGCTTTCTTTGCCACTACCATGTCCTTTGTGACTGTTCTAATATTCTATGCATACTAAAAAGTAAAAATCCCCAGTGAAAATTGTTCTCATTTCTAGGTATTATATACAGCAAAAAGTAAAATAAAAATAAAAATTAATAACAGATTCTAATTTTCCGATGGCCAAGTAACACTTACATTAATTTTTTGCTTCATTTCACTCAACTTATGAGCGAGATCATTCATTTTTTCACTCTAAAACAAAAATAATACAGGACGTTACGTAACTACTGGATAATACCTAAAATACATGTAGGGACTAAGTAGTGAGTAACCTGCGGAGTGCGCGGGCGGGGTCGCACGACAACTAAGGGGACTGAGGAGGGTACGGGCGGCGGGCGCGTTGCTATTTACGCCTAAGCCTCCTTAGTTACGGCAATCCACTAGGAGTCACGTTTTACCAGTCAAGACGAAGAAAAAGTTTAATAAACCCGAATGTGAAATTACTTTACACAGAGTTTCATTTATCACGGCATAATTTCAAACTATTTAAATTTTAATATAGGGGAAGCCCGGGCAAGACGCATATGTTAAGGGAATGATGAAAAAAAAAACACCCTAATTGTTAATAAAAATAACACTTCATATTTTTAATTTGTACTATGTATAGTTAACTTTGGAAAATGCTATCACAAATCCTTATACGTATACTTCGTAGTGTTATTAATTTTTAAACAAATTGTTCCAATTATCCGTTTTGCCCGATCACCTCGGGCAAAAGGGATATACTTCAAGGGCAAAAAGGATACATATATGACAAATATATGAATTAGGCATCGCATTCATCAAAAAAATAGCTGTCTACCCTTGAATAAGGAGTACAACCCTAATGTGCCTATTTTTGCACTGGTTACACTGAGTCTGTCTTCCGTGGGTGGGTCAATGCATCTTTCAGCGCATACCAAAAAGAACACTATAAATTATTCACTCGTTTTTTTTTGTTTTGAGAGAAGTTTTTGTTTGTTAGTTTTGCTGGGGCCTAGAAATTAGAAATCCTAAGTTATTTTTATATTTAGCACCTTTTTGGTGTTTTCCATACACGCATAGCTATCCGTTTTGCCCATATCCGTCTTGCCCGAAGTACTAAATATTTCGAATTGTTTATGCCAAAAATACGTTTAACAGGTGGATAAAAAGTTATCGTCACAATTTAAGCCAAAGTTAATACACTATAGTTTTAACTAACCGTATTCGTTGAATGTATTCGTAAAAGTTGATAGACTTGCTTTTCCAAAAATCACAACAAAAGAGTCAAAAACTTTCTTTTATTTCTCCACAACAAGTACACACGTTGTTTGCTTTGATTGAACAGTTTGCGTGTTCTCGTATCGCTACTTTACCGACTTCAGCAAGCCTAGATACGCTATCTATTGTATAGCTTTGGTAAAATCAGATATTCTTCTTACCCACGCTATACGTATTGCCCGGGCTTCCCCTACCATAGGGTCAATAGTCGTCAACGGAGGTAATTCAAATGACAACTCACAAGTTGAAATCCCTGTTAACAGTGGAGGCATGCCAATGAAATAGGCTTGCATATATACAGCACCGTTGCAACAAAATATAGCTCTCATTAGGCAGTCGGATTATGAACCTAGCGGATGTCTCGAGGACAATTAATTCCACAGGGCACATTACCTAAAGGGTTGGTCGACGATAATTCATCTATATAAATAAATATGATGGGACAATCTTACACAAATCAACCTAATCCCACAGTAAGCTCATTAAGGCTTGTGTTGTGGGTACTAGGAGATGATATATGTAATAGATTGATAAATACTTAAATACATAGAAAACATCCATAACTCAGGAGCAATGTCCGTGTAAAACACACAAATAAATGCCCTGACCAGCATTCGAACCCGGGACCTCCTGCTTCATAGGCAGGGTCACTACCGACTAGACTAGGAGGCCGTTATATTATGTTGGAAAAACTGTTCTTCCTCGGATATAGTAGTACCGAGGTCAGTCGATTTTTCTCGAAGCCCACTGGTTCTTTTAAAATGTTGTGTATTTTTACCCTTTTTTGTGAACAATCAAAAGAACATAGTAATGTTTTTTTATTTCCTTTGCTATCCCTTTTAAATTATTAAAAATCTTTTGTTTGTCTCACTTATTTTTTGAAGCATTTTTTTACTTCTTAATTATTATAGCTACGTGATCAGAATTTGCTTAGAAAAATGCAAATTATTTCAAATAGGCATTCGGACTTTAAAAAATACACGCCTGTGTATTGTTTTTGTCTATATTGCTGCGTATTTACTTGACTGTTCGATTGTATCCCTTAAATTAAAGTATAGTATAGTACTACTAGGAATGATTTAATAAGCCTTTTAGCTGCAGTATTCTGATTGAGGTTGCAACAATAAGAATAACCATAATTTGACCATAGAGTTATAACAAATATTTTACGTAAATAAATAGTGGCTTAAACATTTATAGAGCAGGCCACTTGGGTCTCAAAGCCATCATCTCCATTATTGGTATAAATAATTTACTTTATCGACCTAATTAAAATTTACAAGTTGTAAATTAAATACTTACAGATAGTACCGTTGTATTAGATATATGCTAAAACAATATCATTAAATGTAAAACAACAATGAATACATTTTAAATGACTATCCAGGATGAATGGAATGATTTACTCACTCAGAAGCGTTTTCAATAATAACGAGAAAAAAGTGACTTACAATTTCTATGTAATTTCGTTACTTTTATTGCACTACCGCAATAACCATTTAAAATCTACTAAATACGTAACACAATGGAAAAAAACTTGATACCATTTGTGTCTTATCAGGGTGCGTAGCCAACGTACCAATCGTTAACGCTCCGTAGCGTATCGTAGTCACCTCTCTCTATCACTCTTCCATATTAGTGTGACAGTGACAGATGCGTATCGTTCGCTACGGAGCGTTAACGATTGGCACGTTGGCTACGCACTCTGATAAGACAAAAATGGTATCAAGTTTTTTTCCATTGTGTTACGTATTTAGTAGATTTTAAATGGTTATTGCGGTAGTGCAATAAAAGTAACGAAATTACATAGAAATTGTAAGTCACTTATTTCTCGTTATTATTGAAAAAGCTTCTGAGTGAGTAAATCATTCCAGATACAAGTAAATTATAATTAATAAGTTGTGTGGACATGTTTTTATAAAATAGACGATTTTATATACGAACTCTCAAAATATATTTATCTCTGCTACCCTCACAAATTTCATAACGATCAGAAAAACGTTTCTAAAGTTATCGCGGAACAAACTCTCAAAATCAAAAAGCCATCGAAATGCCCACCCGAAGCTGTTTGTAAGAACTGCACTTCGCTTACGCTCCGCTCGTTCGATGTTTTGGTGTTGTTAACTTCATTATACACTAAAGGGTCATGTAAACAATTCACTCTGAAATCACTATGCTAAGTTACCCATATCCATTGTCCTTGAGTGTGTATTGTATATAGTAAGGTAGTACCGGTTGGTTAAGTGTATTGCCCAAATTAGGTACTTACCGCCTGAAAAAATAAATAAATTAGGAACTGGTATCCTTTATTGACAAATAAATGACACCAGGGCCTCTATTCGACATGGCATAACTGACAGTAGGTAGCGAGACAACTATGAGATCACACTTTTGTGACAGTTGAAATTTGGGGTGGAATCACTCAAGTGTGACATCTAAAATGGTGGCCATAGCCATAGACAAACCGCTCTAGCGAGACCTACTGACGGATTGACAGTTAGGTGTGGACACGTGTGGACAGATGGATTTCACTCTATCACCTAGCGAGACAAGTGTGAGAGCCACGTCTCGCAGTTTGGCATGTCGAATCGAGGCCCAGATACTATGATATATATCCTTAATTTAACCTATGTATATAAAAGCAAGTGAAACAAAAAAGTGCATGCTAATAAATACATCAACTAATAGTATGCAATACTTAAACTTTAGCTTAAGTAAAGTTCCTAGTAGCTTATCTACCTAATTTCATTTATATTAATGTACAACAGTCTGATGTTTGCACGTTATCCACGTTAATCACCTGACTTTGATCACCCAGGTGATTGTATTGACGATTTTGTCTTCTGAGATCCCCCAGGTGATCCATTTACGTTATCCATAAGTGTTTCTTTTCCAAAAAAAAACATTTCCTCCACAACTTAACTAGACGGAGCCCCGCAATCCTATTTCTGGGCGGTTTGCCCTTCGGGCATCTGAAGCTACCTAACGAACCTAACCTAACCACATGGTCCAATAGGATCACCTGGGGGATCTCAGAAGACAAAATCGTCAAATACAATCACCTGGGTGATCGGGGTCAGGTGATTAACGTGGATAACACCGATGTTCGATCGTTTAATTATAATTCGTGGATAATGTCGTTGACTGCACATACTACGTGCCCGCGAGGAAACGGAAAGATTTTAACAGTATATTCTATATTATATTTAGAGATAAAAATATCATATACACTTTTTTGAAATTCGCCTAGTTTCAGAGTTACTACCAATTTAAAAAAAAAGTTTTTATTGTGATTCAGTGCAAAACCACCATTTGATGGCAATGTCACCACTAAACTAGTTTTTACGAAAAGAAAATACACCAATTCATATTAATCGATAATTTTTCCAAGAACATTTTACTTATTATGTATAAAAAAATTCAAAAAGTCGAAAGAAAAACAAAACATAAAAATTTTTTTTGGCGGAATTCACCTAAACATATATAATTAATGTTTTTTCCTTCTTATGACCTCAGGAATGCGTGGTTAAATTTTTTCCGTTTCCTCGCGGGCACCGTGTATAGTAACACCAATTGTAACACTTTTTGTAATATTGTCTGTACAGTTGTGTGTTATCCCTAAAATAAATTAAATAAAAGTGAAAAAATAAATAAAACAAATGTTGTTGGCTTCCGGTCCGTTACAACATTGAAGCAAATGATTTCATATTAACACGCATAAAGCGAGGTTTAGACTAGCAAGAACTTGCCTGCAATTTTCTTTACATTGCTACTACTGAATGCAATGCAATGTATTTAATCGGCCAATTCCAGCTATATAATGAAAATTGCATGCAAGTTCTTGCTAGTGTAAACCTCGCTTAAAGATACACATCGCTATTCAGCGCGGGAATATTCGGAATTTAAAATTCAGTTTTAATATGATTTTAGCTGCAAGAACTAATGATAAACATTAATAATTACTTACAGCCAGCTGAAATCAATTTAAATAATACAGTATCCATTGTATTTTAGGGTTCCGTACCTCGAAAGGAAAAAAACGTAACCCTTATAGGATCACTTTGTTGTCTGTCTGTCTGTCTGTCTGTCTGTCAAGACCATTTTTCTCAGGAACGCGTGGAGGTATCAAGCTGAAACTTATATCAAATACTCAGGTCTATTGTTCCTTGGAGCTGAGAAAAAATCAAACTTAAAAGCCAGCGCAATCAAAAGATACAGTCGTTTATGCTGCAAATTTTAGAGGTTTTCGGCACTCGCAAAACCTACGGAGTACTTCCCGTGAACTCAGTAACTTGAAATTTGGCACGAAGCAACGTCATATAGCATAGACAATGGAAAATTACAAAAAGTAGACATTTGTAGTAAGATCATACAAAAAAATTTTTTTTTAAATTTTGAACTTACTACCCTTTTCCTCATGAACGCGTGGAGGTATTAAATTGAAATTCATATCAAATACTCAGGTCTATATTACCTTTAAGCTGTAAAGGTTTGTACGGAAGCCTCGGTGCGCGAGTCCGACTCGCACTTAGCCGGTTTTTTTTAATTTTTATAGGTACTACGACGATGGCAAACAAGCGTAACCTATGGACGCGTGTAACTCCAGAGGGTAACTGTAAAGGGTCGGCAACGCGCATGTGACAGCGCGTTGGTCAGACATTGGTCCAATGTGAGACCAATGTGTGACCAATGTGAGACCAATGTGAGACCAATGTGAGACCAATGTGAGACCAATGTGAGACCAATGTTGAATGAAAATCTGTTCGAATAGCAAATGTCAATGTCGTTATAGCTTATAGCGTTGAGTTGAGTTGGGTTGGAGCTGTATCTGTCCAGTGTGTGTTTATTTTTCGAATCGCGGCCCAGCTCTATACGTCTACGCAGTACGCTATAGTCCTGTAGCGCTGAAGTGTAAACATATGTGAGTAATTATAATTATTCGAAATGTAAAATGATAGGAAAAGAAATGTACTTAAGAAAATATATTTGTTTCCCCATAAATATATACATATAAATTTAATATTTAAAATTACGATCAGGATCCTACGTACCTTATTCTCAGTTTTAGCTAAGAGCTTTTTTGCTTCCTGAAAAATGACAAAAAATATAAGCGTAAAGCCTGAGTGCACGCTCGAGTTGGTGCACGTTCGGTGTAACAGGGCTTTAAATACTGTAAATATCTATCATGAGTATTGAAACCAAAAGAACCTGAAAAATCACGACTTTCTATTTTTGGACCGTCCTACAATTGGTATTCATCAGCTGATCACAATACTTACTGATGCAACAGCTTTTGCATCTTTCAGGCTCTGCAAATTAAAAACGCTATGAATAACACTTTCACTTTATAAATCAAACATTTTTAAAAAACAGGTAGGTATAGTTTGTCCGGCGGCTTAAAGATAAATGCACCATATTTTAAGTTTTTTTTTGGAAAACGAGCAGACGTATCGCCTGATGGTAAGCAGTTACCGCCACCCATGGACGCCCGCAAAACCAGATGGGTCACAAGCGCGTTGCCGGCCTTTAAGATGGGAATACGCTCTTTTCTTGTAGGTTTGAAGGTCGTATCGGTCCGGAAATATCGCAGATGGAGCATTTGTCCTTAAGCCGCCGGATAAACTATACATTATTTGAACATGCTCGAAACCATTGACATTTAAATCAGTGGAGCTGACTTACCTGTGCGTTTGTACCTCCCCCTGACAAAAGCTTCGGTTTAGCCTATAACATAAAACACAAGTTGTAAGCAAAATCTGATAATATTTATAATTTCAGAAGAAAGTCAACATACCTAAAATCCAACAACGCTAACTTTGCGTGACATTGCGGCGAAAATATGAAGATATGTTACCATGAGCGTCATTTTTGATATAAATCTCCAAATTTACTCACTTGTCAGTTCAGTTACCTTGGTCTATTCGTCAATACCCATCTTGGGTCAGTTGTGCTTACTTACTAATTTAAAATAAGGATTAGGTACTTAGGTCATAGGATAAGAAAACCTGGTACAAAAACTGGAAGTGAGTGTTACCATCGCCGATAAACATTAATGGTTTGGCGAAACTGATATTTTTGTAAATTGTACCATACTTATATTAGAAAAAAAAAAGATTTTGTTTTATAAACCCTTCTCTTGCTATCTTTACCATCTTTCGAATGGCTATCAGTTACTGTCTTCTTCTTCTTCATGTGCCATCTCCGTCTAGGAGGTCGGCGACCATATGTCTATATGTCTCTCTATCTTCAGTCATGCGAATTAGTCTATCTATGCTCTCCACCTCTAACCAGTTTCTTATATTTTTAGTCCATGAAGTGCGCCTTCTACCGAGGCCTTGCTTCCCTTCAATTTTTCCTTCAATTATTAATTTTAGTAGAATGTATTTTTTGTTTCTGTATATATGACCAAAATATGCTGTTTTTCTTTTCTTAATTGTTAATCAGTTACTGTACTAGGATGTAATGATATTTGCATCTGTAATAAGCATAAAATCAGCAGAAAGCGTAAACAATAAGGGTGCTACTAGATAGCGCATAAAAATAGTTTAAGTATTTTTCAGCCAAAATGGAGATCTTATTCATGGGGAAGCAAAATTATTAACCCACATATGTCCGGCCCGTATTCTAACTTTAAAATACATGAACACTATACATTATAAACATAATCGATCCCCAACACCACAAATAATCGACCAATGTTGGAGTTGTTTTGGAGTTGCATCTGAATAATTTTCAAGCAAATACTGATTCAGGCATTTAGACGTTAGCTGTATTGTATAGTTGGATTTGAATTAAGTATATTGGAGTTGGATGGTGACTTATCGTGTTTTAAAGTTAAAATACGGCCCCAGGTCATTTTTGACCCTACGAATAAAACTCGATTCCTACTTCAATTCATTTTGTATTACGCAGAACGTCTGCTAACGATGCCACAATGTTTAGACATAAAGGAAAAGTAGATAATAATAATAATTGTAGTATGGGGTAGCACATTGTTATAGGTGAATTCTCAATACAACTTGGGACTCCGATGGCCGGTTAAGAAGTGTAAGTCTTCTTCGGTAGATGTCGCTAATAGGCGTCCCCCTAAATAAGACGCATAAAGGATATAGTGGAGAATTTCGCAGCCATGAGAAGTTTCAGTAGCTCAGTTGGTCAGAGCGATGGGCATGTATCCCAGAGTCGCGAGTTCGAGTATCGCCTGAGGCGGTGGATTTTTCTACTTTTCCTTTATTTCTAAACATTCGATTCCTACTTATTTCAATGAGATTAAGAGTCAGCCATTAACTATAAAAGACCAGGATTTACATATATGTATGGTTTAAGAGTGATCTCTATTATAATATCCGAATATTACTTACTTCTAGCTAAAATAAAAACAAAATGAAATCAACATTTACTATGCCTCTAAATTGATAATTTTATTTTATTCAACAAAACTAGAATATCTATAAAAATATAATATATAACTCGAACAATTTTTTTTATATATAATAAAAAATCTGCCCTTGGTATGTCTCACTAGGTAGTGTGCCTTGGGCCGCGATTCGAAAAATAAACACACACTGGACAGACACAGCTCCAACCCAACTCAACTAAACTTGCATTGTACCAATGTTGTACCAATGTGAGACCAATGTGTGACCAATGTGAGACCAATGTTGAATGAAAATCTGTTCGAATAGTAAATGTCAATGCCGTTATAGCGTTGAGTTGAGTTGGGTTGGAGCTGTGACATTGACATTTGACGACATTGATATTTGCATTGTACCAATGTTGTACCAATGTTGTACCAATGTGTGACCAATGTGAGACCAATGTGAGACCAATGTTGAATGAAAATCTGTTCGAATATTTAGCAAATGTCAATGTCGTTATAGCGTTGAGTTGAGTTGTGTTGGAGCTGTGTCTGTCCAGTGTGTGTGTTTATTTTTCGAATCGCGCCCCAGAAGGTTGGCCGCATTTCCGCGCTGGATACGCAGATCCGTTGGCCAAAATAGTGGAATTCAAATAAAACTGAACTTTGAAATGAAAAAGTAAATAGTTGTTTTGTTATAACTTACGCTACTTAGTTTCTTCCGAATCGTCGACAAAACTTGCAAAACAACCTCATGCTCCGCTCCGTCTGTTAACTTTGTGATGGATTTTGTCTAAACAGGTAAAATAATAATAGTCATAAATAATTTAGGCTGATATCAGGTAATACTAGGTCAAGGTCAAGGTTTAACAAAAATGCTGGTGATCTGTTTAAGACACAATAGGGATGACACATGTTGAACTGTTGTTGTTGTTGATCCTAGGGCACCCCGGAGGTGCATAGGGCCTCCACAAGATCCTTCCACGCCTTTCTATCCTGAACAACCGTTTTGGCCTCTCTCCAGCTCAGTCCTATGGCTCGCAGCTCACTCTCTATGCTCCGCCGCCAAGTGTGTACGGGGCGTGTTGAACTGTGCAATAAAATTTATTCAAATAAAGTGAAAATTAAAAAAAATCTATTGAAATGGTCAAAGATATCATGCTTCAAAATTTCATAATTTTTAATTTTTTAAAAGTAAAAAAAAAATAAAAAATGATACCATTCCATTTTTAACATTTTATTGTTAAATAAATTGTATGGTAACCATATACATAAACGCAACATTTCACTGTAAAAATAGCAATTTCATAATTTTTCCATACTTTAAACAGGGCGACTATATGATCGTGACGTCATTTTGTTAGGAGCGTTTCGAGAAACAAATGCAAAACTCAGACTTTAAGTCTGATTTCTGGATTTTGTGTTGCTTTAATGCAATTCGCCGCATAAAGACATTTGATCCTCACAACAAAACGAATCGATTGATACCATACATGAAAAAAATTCACCATGCCTATTGGTATCCTATTCTAATTTATTATGAAAAAGTAAAAAAAAAAATTTTCACGCGAAAAAGCATTGTTTTTTATGCAGGGTTAAGGGAGAGCGGCCGGCTAAGATGACGTGTCCCATATAACAATATATTTACCTACTTTCTCTTAGTTGCAATACAATACAAATTATGCCCTTAATTGGATCATCACTAGTTTAGTTACAACCTGTATATCTGAAGT
Source organism: Pammene aurita (assembly GCA_947086415.1). Lineage (NCBI taxonomy): Eukaryota > Metazoa > Arthropoda > Insecta > Lepidoptera > Tortricidae > Pammene > Pammene aurita. The sequence goes on along the minus strand of OX352314.1, from coordinate 6,216,846 downwards.
TAGTCGAAATATTTTAAATGAATAATGTAGAAAAACCCGGCCAAGTGCGAGTCAGAATCGCGCTTCGAAGGTTTCGTATGTCAGACATACTGTTTAACAATGTTTTTTCCGTAACTCCGGCTCGGGCTTGACCGTATATTTATAGACTAGCTGTGCCCGCGGCTCCGCCCGCGTGGAATTCGGTCTGTGTCAGTAAGCGGCTAATTCACCCCTAATTTCTCTCCCGCTACCCTGGAGGCGGAACTTGAAGTAAGGTTGACAGATGACGCTAGAGGACAGTAGTCCTAATAAAATATTTTACAATTACCACTAAATGAAAGTACACTCAAAAATGAATACTTTTTTTATCATTTTTTTTTTGGCATGATTTAAACGACATAGAGTAGTAGGTGTATATCGGACGATACAGGACCACTTTTGTATTTATACGTTCATGTCCACGGCCAATATCATCCAAATCGATCCTCCCGTCAAATCAGTCTAAGCATGAAAGGTAAGAACAGGCGCGGTTGAAATTGGGGGGGAGGGGGGGGGGGGGTCATTCAATTTGAGGTGCACTTGGAGCGGGGAGGGGGTCCATGATCCATGCAAATTTAACTCAATCGAGTGTAGAGGCTACCCCCCCCTTTTAGACGTTGAATTTGAGCATGATGAGATGAGAACCGGCCAAGAGCATGTCGGGCGATGCTCATGTGTAGAGTTTCGTAGAGGCCGCCCTGTTACAAAACATCCGTTCAAAAGGTCGTTTATTAAGGGATATTTGGCGGCGCTTACGTCATTTTACTATTCGGCACTTCCTTTCACTATGCGTTTTTGACTGATAATTCAAAAACGGCTGAACCGATTTTATTCAATATAGTTTTTATTGAGAGTTCTTATCAGGCCTCACCAAATTTCAGCTTTCTAGTGCGAACGGTAACTGAGCTAGACCGCGGACAGACGGACGGACATGGCGAAACTATAAGGGTTCCTAGTTGACTATGGAACCCTAAAAAGAGATAAATAGTAGTTATGTAACTGTTATGTAATGAGGCCTAATTATGTACAGAAGCATACACTGCTTTACCTACAGACATATTAAAAATCCAGGGGGGGCGGGCGTGCCGGCGGTCGGGGGTAATGAACTTTCATACGTTTTTACCACACTGTCACAGATAAATCAAAATATTTATTTATCAATGTAAGCACATTACACTGCACTAATTAACGTCAGAGAAAAATAAAATACGTGAGTGTCGTGGAACACGCGATTGGAACGAAGTTATGTTATTTAATTTTAATTTTTTTTGTATTTTTTTGAAATTTTTGAAATAGTTGAAATAGTTGAAATAGTTGAAATTTTTGAAATTTATAAAAGTATTGAAATTTTTAAAATTTTGGAAATTATTTGAAATTTTTGAAATTTTTGAAGTGTTTGGAGTTTTTGAAATTTTTGAAATTTATGAAATTTTTTGAAAATTTTGCCATTGTTTACTTTTAGGTTACCGACTTTTTTTAGTTTTTTCACTTTTATCACTTTGTCACTTCTCACTTTAACTTTTCACTACACTTCAATTCACTTCACTTTATTCTATTTTATATATTTTTTATTTCATTCCATTTTACATGTTTCTCAATCGTATGGGTGTCGCGTTTTCGTGACGTGACGCTTTTTCGTGACTTTTTTTCGCCTAGCCTCCCATCCGCGAACCGTCCGATAAGGAACTTCCTTCCAAAACTACCACCGGTTCTAACCCCACATACACCTCTGGCCCAAGAAGTATTATGGCATTTATGACCGAAAAGAAACTCGACGGGACTTATTTTTTTCAAAACAGTAAGTAATACATTATTAGATCCTAAAGATACAAAATAATGCGTAGTTCTTCAAGAAGACATATCAAAACAGCTTGAGAGACAGATAATGTACCCATTGTTTAATTATAAAGAAAAATAAATCCTAATCTGACTGCTTCACAAAACGTTTGATATGTTTTCCTACCTAAACGATGTCCTATAAATGTTAGATGATTTTGTAGTAGTTTTTTGGTTTGGGCCATGCATCTTTGTCTGTCAATATAGTCCTCGAACCTGGAATAACCCTTTGACATTCATGACATTTTCAAATATTTCTTAAGAGCGGGTAAAGGTAAATTTAAAGCATCGACGGGTAACATGTTATAAATATGAACACCTTGACCAAAAAATTACAAATTATTTCAATACCAAATTTCATCTAAATACGTACAGCGGTTATTGGTTGTTTCTTCCCCATGTAAACTTTTTGCATCCGCTTAAGGGATAATTTCCGAGATAAAACTATTTCATTTTCTTTTCCAGAGCTCAAATTATCTCCATACCAAATTTTATCTAAATCGATTCTGCGGTTAATAATTCCCTATACAAATTTCCAACTCCCTTTTCACTCCTTTAGGGTTGATTTTGGGGTAAAAACTATCCTTTGTCCTTTCTCGAGACCCATACTATCTCTATACACATTTCCATCTAAATCAGTTCAGCGGTAAAAAATTCCTCATACCAACTTCCAACCCCCTTTTCACCCCCACAAGGGTTTGAAAACTATCGTATGACGTTTCTCGAGACTCAAATTATCTTCATACTCATTTCTATCTAAATCGTTTCAGCGGTTAAAAATTCTCCATACAAACTTTCAACCCCATTTTCACCCCCACCAGGGTTGATTTTCGGGATGAAAACTATATATTATCCTTACCCGGGACTCAAACTATCTCTATACAAAATTTCATCAAAATCCGTTCAGCCGTTTTCACGTGATGCGCGGTCAAATAAACAGACAAACAGATAAACAGACAAACAGACAAAAATTCTAAAAATTGTTGTAACGTGTTCTGTTATCGATTCTAATTATCCCCAGCCAACTTTTTTTCGATTATCTTCCATGTACAGACTTTCGACCCTCTTCAGCTTTATTATATGTATAGATTTTCCAGTAATGTATACTTAGGTGCACAACTATGTATAGTATGTTTTTCAAAATACGATTTTGCTATACAAAATAGGTTCCGTAGCCACAATGGCAAAAACGGAACCCTTATAATTTCGTCATATACGTCTGTCCGTCCGTATGTCATAGGCATTATACTCGTAAACTATAAATCGAACATTCATGAAATTTTAAGAAGGGATGCGTTTTGAGTCTTATGATCCTATGTGGATGTGTTTTGAGTGCCGGTACTTAATTTGGTAGTAAAATTGTTGAAAAAATATTTTTAAGGGGAGCAGTCCAACCTGTAACTAACTGTAAAAAAAATATATACCTAATACCAACATGTGGCACATCAATCGATAGGTCTTTAAAAATAACATTACGGGTTGTTTCAACATTTTTTGATTAACGAAATTTTTTCAGAAATAATCGCCCCGTAAATCTACCAAATTGTGCCTCCCCCCCTGTAACTTTTGAACCAGACATCCAAAATGAAATGAAATGAAATTAAGAAGAAATGCTAATTTAAGTTGTTATAAAAAAATGTTATAAATAAATTTCAGGCTATAATAGAAAATAGCGGCATACAAAATACAACTCTTGTCTAAATTATATTAAGATAATACGTCTTATAGCTTGCGAGTAAAATGGCTTTGACATACGGACGGACAGACGGACATGACGAAACTATGAGGGTTCCGTTTTTGCCATTTTGGCTACGGAACCCTAAAAACCGAATTGAGAACCTCCTCCTTCGAAATCTTGAAGTCGATGGAAAATATAATTAAATCTATAACCACAGAAAATACATTAAGCTAGAAGCCACAAATGCTCGTACTGCGTGCGCGTGTCATTTATATGTCCATGTCCAATGATCATCTATTCAAATCATGAACTTGTGATGTCCCAACTGTCAGGCATTGATCTCTCTATCACAATATGGTCTGTCACGGTGAAGAAATTGTAATTATTCATCCAAAAATGTTGACTGCTTATGATTTTGTTATAAAAATACCTATGTATTAAGTAACTGTGAAGAAATCGGCACGCGCGGTTTCATACTATTGGTGGTGCTTGCTTCTTCTACTTTAATATTTTAATACAGGTAAAGTAAGACTACATATGCCATTATGGCGGCAAAATATGTACATCAATGAAACTTTGCTTTACTTTATCTTGGCACTAGGAATGAGGATCTGCCGAGTTCTATCAAAATTTAGGGGTCCTGACCCCGTCGGGGCGGGGAGTATGGTAGGGAGAAAATTTTGAAACCGGCCAAGTGCATGTCGGATAGGGTGTCCCTTATATTGCAATTTTGAGAAATTAATAACGCATACCCCCTAAATGTATATGTTCTACCCCTAAATACTCTACAAAAAAAACCAGGACATTCCTGTAACTCTAACCCGTACCCGTGCCGACTTGCATCGTAATTTCCTCATACAAATTACTATGAAGAAAGGGCAGAAGTTACGTTGCTACTTTTTTTATCGGTTTTCGGTTCGTAGCGAGTTTTGTTTATAAAAATACGTTAATACAGGAGTAGGATGCACTGATGATATGAAAAAATAAAAGAAAATAAAAAAACAATTTTTGGTCATTTTCATACTTTGTATGGGAAAATCGGATAAAAGTCGGGACGGGTTACAGTTAGGAATGGCCTGGAATTTTTTCGTAGAGTATTTTGGGGTAAATGAAAAATATTTAGGGGGTATGCGTTGTTAATTTCTCAAAATCACAATATAAGGGATACCCTAATGTTGGATCACGCATAATAGAGGATTCCGTACCTTCGATGGAATAAGAACGAACTACTACCAAACTCGTACCTATCTGCATATGGCAGAAGTTGTTGGAGATGGCTTTAAAACTCAAAAATGGCTGAGCCGATATTATTAATATCAATTTTTCGTAGAAAGTTTTAAGGCGCATCTTCTTAAATCTGGGTATATACTCAGTCATATATTCATAGTTGGTTCCCATAGCAATTCACATAACAAAATACAGAAATACAGAATTCTGTCGCGAATGCAGAAGACGCTGGTTCGATCCCAGCCCGGGGCACCGGAGGCCTAGGTCTCTTTTTCCTTTGTATATATGACATCTATATAAGTTTATAAATACAGAAGTATATTGAAATATAAAAGGCACACTCATAGCAGGTATGTATATCAGGAATACCTATTTATTAAAATAACTATTCCTAGTTCATTTTCTCGGGAGCGACGAAACCGGTTCTGTTTTTAAAGGTTTAATGTAGAAGTTAAAAATATGTAGATTTATAAGAAGAGACAGAATAACTTACTCTGGTACTGGCTTCAGCTTGCGCATAAGCGGCCAGAAGACACACCAAAAGAAATACGCCCATGATATCTGCCAAACAGAAATCGCGTCTATATGTCATATCTCTTTATATACCTACCTACATTTCCAAAGTTAATTGATTATATCAAATTTTACAGCAAATAATCAATTGTTTATGAAATTTAGAACTTTAATGAGAAATTAAAGCAGAGATGCAGAAAATACGTTACTATTAATGGCATAGAGTAAGGTAAATGTAGAAGAGTTCTGGACATTTTAGTTTAATCGTTTGAGAAGAAAAGTCTCGGACCTGTTTTGAAGTACCTAATTCTATGCATTATTATTTATTATGCAGACCACTATTTTTAAATATTATTAAAATACTTTTGTGTTTACTTAGTATATGTTTGTCCTGGCTTTTGACACGTTTCAATGCAGCTTAAGTGCCGCTCCTTTCCAATACCAAGAATTGGCCAAGGCATATAGTATTACTAAAGAAAAATGGTTTTATTGAGAGGCCCGGTTACCAAATGATATTTTATTTGACCATGTAACACCTGGTGACCTTATTAAATGATGGTTACCGTTCGGCACAGCTTTCATCGAACAAGCAAACGCAGTGAAGCGACTGGCTACCGGGACGTCCGTGCATTTTGATAGCTTGTTGATTTTGAATAGTTGTTCCGGTAACTTCAGTAACATTTTTCTGACCTTCATGAAATTTTTTGGGGTTGAACCTGACATAAATAGAATTTAAGAGTTCGTATATGAGGAAGATTGAATAAGGGGTTATCGAGATAGAATGCTCGAAAGCGATCTTCTTAAGTTTTTGTTATATTGGTCCAATAGTTTGCAAGTAGGTCGCAAGTTCACAGTTCAAGGCGGAGTACTAGTAGACAAAAGCTTCTGTTGGAGGCAAGTAGTGCCAAACGACGTAAAATGTAATTCGTAGTTTATCGTCTACAGGTTTTGTTTCCGCAATAATACGCAATGTTTTTGGTTCTTATGTTAAAATATATAGTAGGAGAGCCCATGACACTCCTAGATGAGATATATATAATTAGACGCGTCTTTAATGGGGGAACACGAAATGCTGATGCTGCAATGCAAAAAAGTGGTGGCGTACTTTATTTTATTTTTTGATAAAATTAAAAAATCCGGGTTCTAGTACGATAAGTCTCCTAGATTTCCTTTGTTCCTCGAAGCAGGGGAGGGGTAGGGCTACACGATAATGCGGTGCTGCAAGCCCCCGTGCGTGGCCTTGTCAGTGGCATCAAAAGATTGTAGATTTATGAAAAAACAAAACGCCTGATCTTTTTATAGCAAAATCAAGATGTTATCTAACCTAAACTTAGCGCCTGAACTGCAACAAGATGTTACGTTATTAAAATGATTTTATATTTTAAAATATCAGGCGCGATTTAGAAATATAAAAAAAGTTTTGCAACGTATGTTGTGTGGTATTAAAAAAAAGGGCTTAATGTGAGAATCTGAAATATATCTATTGTATAATTTGAACATGTATAATATTGAAGTTATTTAAAAAAAACCGGCCAATAGCGTGTCGGGCCACGCTCAGTGTAGGGTTCCGTAGTTTTCCACTTAAAAGTTAAAAAAATGGGTCCATGGTTGCGTTATTTGAAAGCACGTCATTTCATTGTGATTTTGTAGAAATTAGAGGTACAATAAACACCTGCTTAATACGGTTAAATTACAAAATTAGTTCAGAAATTATTTTGTATTTTTTTTTCAAAAACTTTTCAACCTATCAAGTTTAAAATAATTTTCCTCGAAAGTTTTTATAAAGTTCTACTTTGGAGATTTTTTTCATATTTTTAAAACTTATGGTTCAAAAGTTAGAGGGGGAACGACACATTTTTTTTGCTTCTGGAGCGATTATTTCCGAAAATATTTACATTACGAAAAAATTATTGTACTAAACCCCTATTCATTTTTAAATACCTATCCAACAATATATCACACGTTAGGGTTGAAATGAAAAAAAAAACACTCCCCACTTTCTGTATAAGGGAGGTACCCTTATAAAACATTTTTTTTCCACTTTTTATTTTACCACTTTGTCGGCGTGATTGATATACATATTAGTACCAAATTTCAGCTTTCTAGTGCTAACGGTCACTGAGATTATCCGCGGACGGACGGACGGACGGACAGACATGGCGAAACTATAAGGGTTCCTAGTTGACTACGGAACCCTAAAAAAGATAAAAATTGACTCTTGGTAAATAAAATTGACCATCTCGGAAACTGCTGGACCGAAAATTTTGAAAAAATTACAGATCCGATCTTTACGTATAGATATGGAAAAAATAATAGTCAAGCGTGAGTCGGAATTAAGAAAAAAAAGTCAAAATCGGGGCATGAGTTCGATTCGCAATCGACCACCCTATAATTTCTCATGAAATCATGCTGTGTTTTTTTTTTCAAACAATTAAAATTATCGAAAATCGATTGAAATGATAAATAATTATCCCGGAAATACCAAATTTCGCACTATGGTTAGGTAGCAAAAATTAGTAACACAATTTACCAAAAGATGGCGCTGCACCCTGTACGTTCGTTTTCTACATCGCGTTGTTAAGATTTTTCCTGGATTAATGGGGTCGGGTATTCTTTAACAGCCTCTGCCCCCATTTGAAGACGCGTAGCGGACGATACTACTACTACTGAATAGTTTTTTGCGTTTTGTTTAAAATTATACATGTTGGTATTATTATTCGTTATTGCATCAAGCTATAGTTGCAAGCATTATTTTGACAAAAACGGGACTTAATCGCGTACAGTCACCGGCAATATTATCTTCCTACACGAAGGCCGAAAAATATGTGACACGTTCTTATGGCAGTTATGGACCCACAAATACGAGCGTGTCACATATTTTTGCGGCCTTCGTGTAGGAAGATACTATTGCCGGTGACTGTACACTTACTTTTATTATTTTCCTGACGTTTCGAGCATGCCGTAACGCTCGTGGTCGCAGGAAGACTGGCGAGGAATTGTATCAGCATCTCCTAGCTGCGCGGGTTTTTCGAACTACCCGCAGTTGGTCTCGATTATGCATATTCACGCTAGGGTTGTCACTTTGCCTACACACAACATTCACGACATCTGATGATTTGGAAATGCAAGTATTTTCACGCTTACATTTGCTGATCACTGGATTCCATGAAGATCAGATCCCCTGTCCCTCGTTCTGGTTGAAATTCTTTTGCTTCCTAATTTCAATACCCAATAATCAGTACATAGTTGCAAGCGTTTATGGAATGTTCGTACGGAGTCCTCGGTGTGCGAGTCAGACTCGCACTCGCCCGATTTTATTATTTCTTTTTGTCATATAGTTATCTAGTTCATAATATCAAATATAGTTTGAAAAGATATTTGGCTGTCTAAAACTAGTTTAAAATTAGACAAATTTAATGGCAGAGCAAATTTTTTTTTAACCATTAATATGAAAAATACACATCTTATATTAGTCCTTCTTTAAATTAGTTCATTTCTCTGGTTGCCTAATTTTTCAATAAAATTGCATTTTATGCAGTAATCTATACGAAGATTGCGTAGTAAGCACAGATATAAATATACATAGATCACGCAAATGCATCTATACTCTGTATCTTTTGGTATTTAAATAAAAGTAAATAAGATCTACCCTCAAATGGCTCCTTAAGCCAGTTGAGGGTAGATGAAAACCTTACACTATCAAATAATATTGGTTAAAGCCAGGTCGTTAAGTGACAGATCCAGGCAGTTTTGTATTTGATTGGTTAACCAATAAAAGTTATAACTACCCGAAAATGTAAAAAAATTTGTTTACTTTTATTTAAATACCTAAAGACAGAGTATAGTTCGCGTGTCGGAACTCGGAGTAGGTCTCCGAGTTGGCCGTCACTACTGATATTACGCGCGCGTCTGTTGTGGTAGCCGGTAGTCCGTGAAAATTAAGAAAATGCCCTTTTACATGGTATTAAAGTGCAATAGCCCAAAAATTGGAAGCACCCAAACGCAAGGACATTTTTCCTGTCACACGTAAGTTGTTTTCAAATTACACAGAGTGTTTGCTCCATCGTTTGCCAAAAAAATGGCGGATTGCTGGGGTAATTTTCTATCACCTCACGCCGTCTAAAAAATTATTGGGCCCTCGTATAATTTTTTTTCGTTTTTCTTGTAATTTATAAAAAATCTTCAGGGCCGATATGCTTAAACTTCATTTTTAAAAAAAGTAAGGGGTAGAGAGATGCAATTTTTACTTCATCGTGATCTGTAAATGTTGCACGGCTCGAATAAGTCAAACTTACTGACACGTAACGTCTAATTTTTTTTTTATGGGCCCTCAAATGTTTTACAACGTGTAAAAATTTAGTCAAATGTCAACTTTGACTTGCAATTTAAAAAAAAATTAAAGAGACAGCGGTCTTGAAACTGTTTAAAAATAAACTGTGTTTTGTGTTATTTCTAACGATGTACAATTATTTCAATAAAACCTTTCATAAACATCTTTTTTTTCACGATTTAGTAACGAACGCAACGGTCAAGTTACCGAGATTCAAACATTGACAGTGTTCCCTTTTCCTGCCAGCTTTGAAGTCCCCATTTTCTTTCCACACACAGGTTGGTCTACAGGTTGTAAAGATTTAAAACTTATCTTTCGTAAATTTGGACTTCAAGGTCAAAGTCAACTTTCACCAACTTGAGCGTAAGCGATTTTTCAAAATTAAAAAAAATTGGAGATATGGAGGTAGAAAACTTAAAAAATTACAAGTTTCAACCATTTCAAAACAAAGCGAGGTCTACAGCTCACAAAGCTAATAGTCTTACTAGTTTTATTTTTAAAATGTAATTCAAATATCTTTTATTTAATAATTCTATTTAGGTATTATATTAATATCATTCGTCTGTCTACATCATTCGTCTGTCAGAAAATCGATGTCATTCATGTGAAGCGATTAGTGCCGCCTTTGAATCGATTTTGTGCGGACAACGGGGAATGCACATCACTAATTCGCCCATGTGACGTCACAGTAGGTAGAAAAAAAGTGACACGGTTGGTTTTCATACAGATTGAGGTGTTTAAGTTATCTATGTATATTTAGATCTGTAGTAGTAAGTTTTAAAATGTAACCCTGTTGACTAAAGGAATGAGGCCCGCCGCGAACAGCAGGGCAAAGTGGGCGAAAGCCCGCAGTGGCCGACACGCTCTCGGCGTACGCTCTAGAAGACGAGCATCGTAGTTTAATTACCGTATTCTCCGGCCTTACGAGCCCGGCAAGTGATATGTCGATATTCTTTTCAGGGTTCCGTAGCCAAAATGGCAAAAACGGAACCCTTATAGTCTGTGCGTCCGTCCGTATGTCAGAGTCATTTTACTCGGAAACTATAAGACGTGTCTTAATAAAATTTTGACATGAGCTGTATTTTGTATGCCGCTATTTAGTTATGTAGTGAAATTGCAGAAAAAAATATTTTTACATGTAATTAAATTTCTTATATTTTACTAAAAGTTTTTGGTAAAATTTATTTAAGATTTGTCGGAAGCTCCTTCGAAAAGTATGCGCTTGTAGTTAGGTCTACAAAGCCAAAGTCAGCATTAAAATTGACGAAACGATTTCTAATACCTATACCTATACCTATTCCCTTTAAAATTCCTTCTAAATATATTTGGTATTGGACATTCATTGGTGTACAGGATTACAATTATTTAATCACGGTACTAGTGGAAATATATCTTGTTTATAAAGTTATAACGTCTCTTTATGTGGTCAATTATCTTACTTGCGATGAGCATTTTTTCCTACCAATAATAATACTTACCTACATAATTTATTATGTAGAATGTAATTTTTGGATAAATGTTATTGGCCATCTATTATGTAACCATTTATATTTAATACTCTTATTTAAGGATGTTGTTGTCCTGAACGTCAATAAATAAAATAAAATACATTTTTTAGGCTAATTAAATAGTTTACGTTCATAAAATTACTGAGGTATGTTTTGTGTTTCTATAAAAAACATTTTTTAGGCTAATTAAATAGTTTATGTTCTTAAAATTACTGAGGTATGTTTTGTGTTTCTACATATGTATATTCCTTGGTTCAATTAATTAAAGAACTTCTTTTAATTCTTAACTCTATAAGAAAAATCGATCAAATTTCATTAGATATGCTTTTGGTTGTACACGTGAGATATTCAATTAAAAAAGTAATGATAACTTTTCTCAATTTTGCTCGTCTCGTACTTGATTTGTCTATTACCTGCTATAATGCTATTTAAGGTGTCTACAAACATTACAATTTCGCGTCAACATATCACTGCAACATTTTAAAGTTAAGGATAGTGACATTTCCACGCGAGCATCGATCAGTGTTTTTTAAGACAATTGCGGATTGTGTTTACTGGTATAAGAACTTATTTATTTAAGTGGGAGAATGCTGGGCTTCTTTGGACAACCTGAAGGTGTGAACCAGATAGCCTTGAAAAGGCCCTGCTCGTTGCTCCCCTGGAAGGCGATTGAGGAGGTCACAGGGTTCCTTTGGCAATGAATCGGCCAGGATCTCCATCCTGGCATGCCAGAGCATTACAGCGTAGATCGACTTATGATGGTCCCGACCCTTAGACATGAGGATTCGACGTAGAAGATTTATTTAAGAAACAACAATTTTAAAAATCCGTTAATCATCTGTTCCATAGTTCCATAATTTTGACACGATGTATCTTAACTTCACAACTCTGGTTTCACAACTTTTGTATCGTTAAAATACAAACATATACAGAGTTCTATCTCACTCTTTTGCGTTGATATGTCGCTCTGATCTGCCTTATTTTTAGGAAGCGACAAATAAATAATATGCTTAGAATAATTCTCAAGGCAATTATAAAACCTCTTCATCATCATCATCATCCTGAAATATGTTTCTACTATCTTTCTAAACTAATTAAATTACTTAATAAATTTAAACTGTCGTGAGACATACTATCACTATAAAATATAACGGTTACACTCATGTCACTTTAGTCACTTCTTGCGACATGTTGAAGATGGAGACCTAAGCTCTCCGAAACATCTCGAATGAAAGTGACATGAGTGTAACCGTTATATTTTATAGTAATTAAATTAAATTATTTATTCACGTATAACACTCCAATTACGAGTCTGTAACGGTGCTCCGACAAGCGATTCGTCGACGAACTGTTCGTCGACAGAATTGTTCATCTTCGGGTTTTTCGCCGACTGAACTTTTCTATGACTACAGAATAAGTAATAATACAAGTACCGAAGATTCTCCTTCCTGAATTTGACATTTAGCTACAGAGATGAAAACGTTAGCTGCTATGTGCTCTTCAAAAAATACAATAGGGTTTTCAACTTAGATAATCTCGAATCAATTAGTTGAATTCTCAAAGGTTTTCAACGTGCTTCATATATCCAGCAGGCCTATGATGGCAGATGTTATCAGCGGATAAGTTGATATAAACCTGATAAAATGACAAACAATGGCGGCAACTGTCATTTTATCAGGTTTTTATCAATTTATCCGCTGATAAAATATGCCATCATAGGCCTACTGCAGGCTTGAGACATGCCACAAACACTGGCTGAAATGATAATATGTGACATTTTCAATCAAAACTACATGTCATTGTCGGTTGTCATTGAGACGTTAAATGCCATAAAAAATGATTTAGAAATAAACTCTATTAACAATTGACAATGATGTAAAGCCTGACCAAAAATATATGATTATTGTCAAGAGGGCGCTATTATTATCATTTATATGGCAACAGTTCAGCGCGTATTTATTATCTATGGTATGGTGACATCTTGATTTGTTTACCTGTCAGCTCTGATGTTAATTTGAAAATGTTTCACTGCGAAATAGTTTTATTTCCCGAGCATATTATTTACAGATGTTTATTACATACACTATTTACATTGTTTCGCTCTTGTATTATTTAATATTCAACACTTTACTATATTCAAATAAACTGTCGCAATGACAATGACAAAAGTGACAGCGTATCACTTGCTCTCACACATGCATATCATTCTGTCATTAAAATTATTGCCAGTGCAATAAATTTGTTCCAATAAAATTCCGCAACATGGCGCGTGATCATATATTTCCGGTCAGGCTTTACTTGAAAACGTTACATATTCTCGAACGCACTCATAAGGTGATAATGATAAGCTATGTGCCAACCCTTCCCTCATTAGTCATTGCGGTGCGGTAAGCGCATCGGGAAAAACGGATACAATGGAGAGAAACTTAGTGAAACCGGTGCTACGATGAACGATTCATGGACAGAACGTTTTTACGACACACGATTCGTCGACAGAACTTTCCTTCGACGAACGTCTCGCTGACAGATCATTAACACGTTCCCTGTCTACGAGCCTACCACGAACGTTGAAAACATACATTTTGTTATCTCCCTCTCTATCGCACTTGCTTATTGGAAAGAAAGAGATGCTGATAAATATTTTTTTACCGTAGATGTTTGCGCTACCAGGCCTGTGCAGCCGAGTACGAATACAATATTCTGAATAAAACTAAGAGATTCGTGATTTCTACTTTACAATTGTCAAATTAGTTAGGATAAGAATCCTGTGAATTTGGGCTGTCTGGTGTTATCTATAATGCACCGATGAAATAGTTCGAGAAAAGGTAGATAATACCGCGATTATTTTCGTTCGTCTTGGCTACGCCTCCTGATTTACTTCCTTTTATTTTTTTTACAAAGTCTCAACATTCGTTAGCCTGAGTCTATCTGCCTGTCTATCTATGTCACAGTCTAGCATGTAGAATAAAGGTCCAGCAGGCTTATGATGGTTACTGTCGGCGGATAACTTGATAAAATGATAAACTGACAGGTTATCAAGTTATCAGCGGATAGCCAGATAACATGACAATATGTCAAGTTGTCGGCTAGTTGCCGACATGATTCAGTAGTGTGTGTGTACCACAGTGTATACGATTGTCTACGACTAGCTTTTTAAGACCCATAAAATAGGTTAAGACTTTAAGGAGTACTAACTTCTTTTAGATAGTCTAGTCCATGTGTAGTCATACTCTAAAAAGTAATGCTTTAATCTTTAATATGTATAAAAAAACCGGCCAAGTGCGTGTCGGACCACGCATAATGGAGGGGAAGAAGTTTTTTGAAGAACTCAAAAATGGCTACCTATATCGATAATGTTCAAAATAATATGTTGTGACCACAAATCATTTGATATTTAGAAGCCAGTAAAAAAAATATATTTCCTTTGTATATGACGTCTAAATAAGTTTATTGCAAAATATATTGCAGGAATACCGAACCTAATCCCAATTTTGTAACAAGTGTGAGTGAGACACCGCCCCCTACATTATGCTCTCTATCAGACCGTTTTTACTACTTATTACTAGTCACAGTAGTAGTGCTCGGTAAAAAGGTTCAACTGTGGTTAGGGACATAGAGTAATGTCCGGTTTCTCTCTTAATCCGTGGGTTTAGCACTTTGAGAATTCAACCAACCAACCAACAATAGCGACTCCTATTGACAGGCGTTCCCCTCTGCCGAAAACATATAACCAGTGGTCATACACATGTACCTAGTTGGTTACTAAGTTCTGTTACTAAAGTTTTCACTAAATAAATAGGAATGGTAGCAACTTTTTCATTATTTAAGTATATAATTTAAAAGCTTATTTAATAGTCAATAGATTACAATATATTGAAATGAAAATTATTGTCGCAGTTTTTCAGAATTCTTTATAAAACTCGAAAAAAGGCGTGAAAAATATACGTCAAAATTACACTCCTTGTTCATGTTGATTCTAAATCCTATTTATTTTTATTCACGTTTAAAACGCATCAGTCTTGTACAATTTGGTAGCTTTGGTCTTTAGCTTCAATTTGGTATATGCATAGATTACGTGGGTCTGTCCGATAAAATACTAGACTACACATTGCAAGTCTGCTTATTCCATGGCAATCTAAATCTATGGCTTTTGTTGAAAACTTAAAAATAGGCAATGTTTCAAATGGGAATATCTGTGGGATAAAATCGCAAGAAAACTAAATGTCGGTCACGAAATTACCTCTAATAAACAGGTTCCTTACAAACTAGCAATGGAACCTTCTAAACAAAGGTGCAATATTTATTTGATGCACTTTAGTAAAGTATAATTTTCATAAATTTACCGCGTGTTTGCGTCCTCCGGCAATCTTAAGCTTTACAAGGATTTTTAATAAGTTTCCCATCCGATTTGTATATTATTATACCATATTATGTTCATTAGAAATTAAGGTATTAAATCATTAATATTTTTTTTTATTTAAAAAATTTGTTTATATTTTATCAGTCAGAAACCTGGTAACAGAACTTAGTAACCGACTAGGTATGGACTGGCGTTTATCTGACGTAGCTATTTGTACGTTACGTACGAATAGCCATACATTTGACGTTCCCCTCCCCCGCCAAAATCGGCAAACTTTTTGTATCGAAAATGACAGACATGGCTACTCCATCCGGGTTGAATCCTCTAAGGTTTAGCACGATTGCTTTCGTACTTGTCAATAATGACAAAAGTAAAAAGATAATAATTAATGTCATATTTTTATCTGAAGTGCTTTTTATTCTTTAGAGATTTATATTTATAATTCGGCACCAAGCAAAATATGAGTAATACTTGTACCCAAAATAAGTAAAATAGCAAGAAATAAAATAAAACAATCCGAATATGAGGGTAAGTAAATGTAGATAAGCATTATAAGAAGACGCCTCCAAAGTCATCGGTTCCTCGAGCAATGTGTTTTTCCCATACCAAGCACCTCTCTGAGCTCTCTGATATCGACAGCCATCAACAGGCTAGAATAGGCTTCTTATGCGTTTTTTATATTAGTTTTTTGGTTAAGTATCTTTCTTATTACGGTTTTGCTTGATACCGATACTTGATATTTTTTTCTCTCATCAACTTCTTTTCATTTCAGACTATCGCACGAAAAACTGTGAACTTCTTCAGGCTATGGCTACTAGAATGCAACTAAAGTGTCGTAAAAAAAAGGAAAAGTAAGCAATCTATACTTATAATAAAGCTGAAGAGGGTCGAAAGTCTGTACATGGAAGATAATCGAAAAAAAGTTGGCTGGGGATACTTAGAATCGATAACAGAACACGTTCCAACAATTTTTAGAATTTTTGTCTATTTATCTGTTTGTCTGTTTATCTGTTTGTCTGTTTATTTGACCGCGCATCACGTGAAAACGGCTGAACGGATTTTCATGAAATTTTGTATAGAGATAGTTTGAGTCCCGGGAAAGGATAATATATAGTTTGAATTCCGAAAATCAACCCTGGTGGGGGTGAAAATGGGGTTGAAAGTTTGTATGGAGAATTTTTAACCGCTGAAACGATTTAGATAGAAATGAGTATGGAGATAATTTGCGTCTCGAGAAACGTCATAGGATAGTTTTCAAATCCTTGTGTGTGAAAAGCGGGTTGGAAGTTGGTATGAGGATTTTTTTACCGCTGAACTGATTTAGATGAAAATTGGTATAGAGATAGTATGGGTCTCGAGAAAGGACAAGGGATAGTTTCATCTTCAAAAAAACCTCCCCCCCATCTTACTTTAGAACCGTAGGTCCAAAAACTTTGAAAAAAATTATGGAAGTGAAGCCTGAAAGTTATTTTCAATAAAAACTAACTATATATACATATAATAAATCTGAAGAGGGTCGAAAGTCTGTTCATGGAATATGAATCGATAACAGAACACGTTTCAACAATTTTTTGAATTTTTGTCTGTTTATCTGTTTGTCTGTTTATTTGACCGCGCATCACGTGAAAACGGCTGAACGAATTTTGATGAAATTTTGTACAGAGATATTTTGAGTCCCGGGAAAGGATAACGTATAGTTTTCATCCCAAAAATCAACGCTGGAGGGGGTGAAAAGGGGGTTGAAAGTTTGTATGGAGAATTTTTAATAGAAATTAGTATGGAGATAATTTGAGTCCCGAGAAACGACAGTATAGTTTTCATCCCGAAAATAAACCCTTGTGGGTGTGAAAAGGGGGTTGGAAGTTGGTATTAGGATTTTTTTACCGTTGAACTGATAAAGATGAAATTTGGTATAGTATGGGTCTCAAGAAAGGATATAGGATAGTTTTCATCCCGAAAATCAACCCTAAAGGGGTGAAAAGGGAGTTGGAAATTTGTATAGGGAATTATGTATTAACCGCAGAATCGATTTAGATAAAATTTGGTATGGAGAAATTATCCCTTAAGCGGATGCAAAAGGGGTGGAAGATTACATGGGGAAGAAACAACCAATAACCGCTGTACGTATTTAGATGAAATTTGGTGTTGAAATAATTTGTAATATTTTGATCAAGGTGTTCATATTTTTTAACATGTTACCCGTCGATGCTTTAAATTTACCATTACCCGCTCTTAAGAAATATTTGAAAATGTCATGAATGTCAAAGGGTTATTGCAGGTTCGAGGACTATATCTGACGGACAAAGATGCATGGCTCAAACCAAAAAACTACTACAAAATCATCTAACATTTATAGGACACCGTTTAGGTAGGAAAACATATCAAACGTTTTGTGCAGCAGTCAGATTAGGATTTATTTTTCTTTATAATTAATCAATAGGTACATTATCTGTCTCTCAAGCTGTTTTGATATATCTTCTTGAAGAACTTCGCATTTTTTGTATCTTTAAGATCTAATAAAATAATGTATTACTGTTTTGAAAAAAATAAGTCCCGTCGAGTTTCTTTTCAGTCATAATACTTCTTGGGCCAGAGGTGTAGGGTTAGAACCGGTGGTAGTTTTGGAACGAAGTTCCTTATCGTACGGTTCGCGGATGTGGGACTAGGTGAAAAAAAGACACGTGACTGTCACGAAAAAGCGTCACGTCACGAAAACGCGACACCCATACGATTGAGAAACATGTAAAATGGAATGAAATGAAAAATATATAAAATAGAATAAAGTGAAGTGAACTTCACTTCACTTCACTTAGTGAAACTTTCAGGTAGTGAAAAGTGAAAGTGTGAAGTGACAAAGTGATAAAAGTGAAAAAATTTGGGAATCTAGAAATAAAAAATGTCAAAAATGTCGAAAATGTCAAAAATGGCAAAATTTCAAAATTTCTAAAATTTCTAAAATTTCTGAAATTAAAAAACTTCAGAAATAATCAAAATTTCCAAAATTTCCAAAATTTTCACAATTTCAAGAAAATACAAAAAAAATTAAAACCACAAAATTGACGAAAAAGTAAAAAATAAAACCACAAAATTGACGAAAAAGTCAAAAATGAAAAAAAAATTAAATAACATAACTTCGTTCCAACCGAGTGTTCCACGACACTCACGTATTTTGTTTTTCTTTGACGTTCATTAGTGCATTGTAATGTGCTTACATTGAAGAATAAATATCTTGATCTACACCAATATCATAAATCCTCTATTCCGCGTTCGGAACCGTATGTAATTACCACCATTATTGCAACCAGTAACGTAACATCAAACTGTGACAGTGTGGTAAAAACGTATGAAAATTCATTACCTACGGTAACGTAAGGAAAATCCCCCCCCCCGATCACGCCGGCACGCCCCCCCCCCCGAACGCCGGCGCAATAAGGTTGGTCATGGCGGTGTAATGGCGGTCATTGTATCAATGTTGGTTTCAATGTATTTTTAATATGTGTGTAGATAAAGCAGTGTATGCTTCTGTACATAATTAGACCTTAATACGTAACAGTTACATAAACTACTATTTATCTCTTTTTAGGGTTCCGTAGTCAACTAGGAACCCTTATAGTTTCGCCATGTCCGTCCGTCTGTCCGCGGTCTAGCTCAGTTACCGTTCGCACTAGAAAGCTGAAATTTGGTGAGGCCTGATAAGAACTTTCAATAAAAACTATATTGAATAAAGTCGGTTCAGTCGTTTTTGAATTATCAGTCAAAGGAAGTGCCGGATAGTAAAATGACGTAAGCGCCGCCAAATATCCCTTAATAAACGACCTTTTGAACGGATGTTTTGTAACAGGGCGGCATCTACGAAACTACACTGAGTATCGCCGGACATGCTCTTGGCCGGTTTTTTTTGCATTGTTATCCCGGAAATCACCCCTTAAGGATTACTAATTCCAATTCAAGAAAATCCCCCGGCAGGTTATACGTAGCCTATAAAAATTCAATGTCTAAAAGGGGGGTAGCCACTACACTCGATAAAATAATTTCTGCACTTGTGACCCCCCCCTCCCCTCCGCCACCCCAATTTCAACCGTGCCTGTTCTTACCTTTCATGCTTAGACTGATTTGACGGGAGGATCGATTTGGATCATATTTGCCGTGGACATGAACGTATAAATACAAAAGTGATCCGGTATCGTCCGATATACACCTACTACTCTATGTCGTTTAAATCATGCCAAAAAAAAATAATAGGATAAAAAAAGTATTCATTTTTGAGTGTAGTTTCATTTACTGGTAAGTGTAAAATATTTTATTAGGACTACTGTCCTCTAGCGTATCCATCTGTCAACTTTACTTCAAGTTCCGCCTCCAGGGTAGCGGGAGAGAAATTAGGGGTGAATTAGCCGCTTACTGACACAGACCGAATTCCACGCGGGCGGAGCCGCGGGCACAGCTAGTATGTTTATTAAAGTGAGTAAACAAGCTGGTAGTAAATAGTGAAATGCAGACCTAACTAATTCTCTTGAAAATTACTATACACATCATGCGAGCAATCAAAACGTCTAGTGCATTTTAGTTTATGCTACTCTGCATCGTAGGAAATGCAATCCGTGATGTCAGCCGAACTCTCCGGACAATGATGACCGTTTCATGTAAACAGAATAGAAATAAATAATGTTTGTTCCTTATTTAGAATTCCATAATCAAAGAGCAATAAATGAAAAGTCACATCAATTTACAATATTTTTAAGCTCTTGATGTCTGTCTATCCGTCCGTCTGTCCTTGCGACTTGCGACCGTTCGACTTATAGCGGGGTTTTCTTTCCCATCTCAAGAACCGTAGGATTAGCATAATTTTCTATTCAGTTGTTTGTCCTTTTTATTTATTTGATGTAAATAAAAGTATTGCTACCTATGTAATATATCGTAATACATTTTTTTTTCACATGTAGCGACTAACCGAATTCTATGGGAATAGAAGTGAAAAATAAAGGATATTTTTGTCGGTGATGTTTTCAATAATCAACGGTTTAGACTGTGTGTGGTTGCCTGTCCGACTCTATGTAACGTCTACGTAACGTTTTATAAGGAAATATCAAATATCAACAGTAGAACTATATATAAGATATGTAGGTATGCACGTTTATATACCGAATGAAGGCAAGATTTTCCATATAGGTAGTTTTCAGACTTCAAAATTATAAAAGAAGGAGATTGGCTGTATGTTGTTTTAGGGTTCCGTATCTGAAAAGCAAAAAACCCTTATAAGATCATGTCTTGGATGTCTGTCTGTCTATCTATATGTCCGTGCCTGCGTCAGTATAATCGTTCTTTTTAGGGTTCCGTATTTCAAAACGAAGAAACGGAACCCTTATAGATTCATGGCGTGGAGGGTTGTCTGTCTGTCTACCTGTCCGTCCATCCGTCCGTGCGTCTGTCCATCTGCCCACCTGTCCGTCCGTCCGTCCGTCTGCCCGTTTTTTTTTTATAGGATCATGTAGTGGATGTCTGTCTGCCCGCCCGTCCGTCCGTCCATCTGCCCGTCTGTCCGTCCGTCCCGTCCGTCTGCCCGTCTGTCCGTTCTTTTTTTATAGAATTATATAGTAGATGTCTGACTGTCCGTCCGTACGTCCGTCTGTCCGTTGTTTTTAAGGTTCCAAATCCATACCTCAAAAAGAAAAAAATGTCATGTCGTGTAGGTCTGTCTGTCTGTCTATTCGTCTGTCCGTCCCACCTTTTTATCCGACCGCCGAAGGAAGGTTATGATTTTCGTGAGTATTTATGTATGTATGTTTGTATTGTCGCATAGTAACTAACTAATACGGCAACTTTTCTAGACGGACTGTGGTGCTCATTCTTTGATTTATTTAGTTCATATCCTACGACATAACGATTGGATTACCAAAATATGTTACTAATATTTTTATTCTATCAGTCGGTTCTTTACAAGTCATGAGAAAGCGGTGCTGCTAGCGTTGTTTCTTTTATTTATAAGTTACCTACTATTCCATATTTGTGCGAATATTGCACTGCTTTTTCCTCACAAATAAAAACCGTATCGGCACATGCTTAGATTGACTGGTAAATATTTTGATAATTGCCACAAGTAAATGGAATAACAAATTATATTTTTTCAGAATTACCTAAGTA
This sequence comes from Pammene aurita, assembly GCA_947086415.1. Lineage (NCBI taxonomy): Eukaryota > Metazoa > Arthropoda > Insecta > Lepidoptera > Tortricidae > Pammene > Pammene aurita. The sequence goes on along the minus strand of OX352314.1, from coordinate 6,195,235 downwards.
CCTGAGAATTAAAAAGCAACTCTATCTATATGTAAGAGTTAAAGATTCATCACGCAACTTCGTGTCTTCGTGTGTAAAACGCCAAAAACCACAGTTCCGTGTCAAGAAAATACGCCAAGCCGAGAGCCTTCATAGACACTAAACACAGCATTTAATATTACTAAATAATTTTACTTTGTCCCTAAAGCGTGGTATCTGCTGTTAAAAAAATACTTGAGGATATCTGCAGCACCCACGTATTAGGAGGATCATTAGGTTCTAATCAATAAATTTTATTTCTGAAAGATGATGTGAATAATTGAATATGTACCTAGCTCAAGTTTTGGGCGAGCTGTGCCAAATATGCGCATTATTTTCTCTTGTCTTTTATTTTTATATAAATCCACTGTTAAAACGTACAATTTGGGCACACTTAGCACAATTTGCACAAAACTTCCACGTCACATCGTCTTTATTAAAATAATAGACTAAGAGTGTGAAAATTGTGACAAAATAACGAGAACGGTGAAACTCCTCTTATTAGTTTGCTATACTATCCTTATGACTAGATCCAGGCAACTGGTAGCTAATCATCGGTGGCGGTTAGAGTTACACGACAGTAAATCTGTTGGGATAAAGGAACATCAAAGTAGTTAAAAAGGTGTCTCTTTCATAGCGGACAGGGCCTATATATTTATTTTAACATGCCTAAGTACGAAAAATAATGCGAAAGAGAGAGATTAATAAGCTTAGTTACTTATTTATCTAAGCCTTCACCGATGAATAACTGACAGAAGCCAGGATCTAAAAATAAGGATAGAGTCATTCAGGGTAACTATGCGCACTCTTGTCTTTGACTTCATACCTCACAAAAAAAATAGTATTAGAAGAACAATTGGAGTATTTATGAAAATAATAAACAAAACAGTAGCTTTTTTTGAAGCAGAATAAAAATAAGGGAGCGTTCAAGTATTACGTAACGAATTGGGGGGTAGGGGGGGGGGGTCTTGTAAAATGTTACGATGCGTTACAAGGGAGGGAGGGGGGGTTTGAACTACGCGTTACGTAACATTTTTAACCCTTCAGAACGGTCTCTCTAGATATACCGCAATTCGGATGGCTTCGTTATACATCGGCTGCGTCTCCGTAGACTCCAACCGTCATATTACAAATTATATATTGATATTCAAAATACACTGTTTTCTATGTGTGAGATTTTCTCTGATCACAACAGTATTTAATGATTGTGGTACAGTCGCCATCAGATATATTGGAGCGACCAAGGTGGTCACAAATATCTGAACAAAGCCCTTATTCAAAGCGATGAAGTGCATGTTCAGATATTTTTGAGTACCTTGGCTGCTCCGATATATTTGATGGCGACTGTACGAAAGACGATTGGTCTGAACGTTTAAAAATAAAACTAGGGAATTCAAATCTCCCAAGTTGGTTGAACTAGAATTGTCTCTGTAGACCCAAAAGTTTCCAAGATAAAGCATTTCAAAATAGAAGTTTTTCCCAGAAGAGAAGGGGAAGGGTAAAGGGTAAAGGATTCTGGGAAAAACGGTTATATTTTGAAAAGCTTTATCTCGGAAACTATTGGGTCTACAGAGACAATTCTAGTCTCATATTGTAGCAAATTTAGTATCCTTAAAAACCTAACAAAACCTATCAAAATCCAGTCCTTAGGGTCATAATCGCCAAAGACTGAAAAAAAAGTAGATTTTTCGATTTTTGACAAGTTGCGTTCGGCGCTCGAGGTCACAAACTTGGATTATTCTTTGGGCGAACATCATAAACAAGTCTCCAATAAATCAGAACTACCGGATTTGATGCACACTACTCCGTACTTTACAGGGTCAAGTCAGGAAAACGACGTAATTAAATGCATGTAATGTAGTAAAAATTTATTAGGACAAAAAAAGCAAAAAAAATATATCAGAAATCTTATGCTTTTAAAAACAAGACATTGCAAATGTTAATAAACAATATTAACGCGATTAAAACGATTACAATGGTATTTTAGCGACTTTCCGGTACTTACCGCCACATGATTGTGACTTTTAGGTAAAAATGGTCACTTGGTAGTTACGTAACGTTTTACTAGGGGGGAGGGTGGGTACAGAAAAACGTTACGGCGCGTTACATGGGGGGGAGGGGGGGTCAAAAATCCCCAAAAATTGCGTTACGTAATACTTGAACGCTCCCTAATGAGGAAAAACCGGAATGCGCATACTTGACCCTTAATGCGGGTAAATGTGCTTACCATTACGGGGTAAGTACCTAGGCGTATTCAGGATAAGTGTTTGCATTTGTTTCGTTACCATAAATAAACATTTTATAAATATTATCAGTTAATTAAATAAAATTAACTAATAAGTCTGAAGATCTGTTGAAATTGTTATGAAATTGAATCATTTTGATACAGAAAATGCGCACACTTACCCGCGCAGGCTTTCCCAAGAAAGCGAATTTTTTTATTACCGCCACTACATTTGCGCAACGATTTTAACTTTAAATTTTCGAACACTTAAATATACACTCAATTGATATTTAATAGACTCACTGTTTTGAGCTAGCAACTTTTCACATAACAAGGCTTTCCAAAATGCAAAAAAAAATTGAAAGGCAACTAATATTTTTGCAAAAATATTCTTAATGAAACGTTGTGCAGCGCAGTGAGTCATCGCAACCGATTCGCCCCTCTTGCGCCTCCAATCGGATCATATGCGGCCACCTCCTTCAATTGGCTTCTAAGATATTCGCATTGCGCCCACTTACCCACTGCGCTCGGTTACCGCGAATGACTAGCATTTTCTTAGCTCTCGTTATTGTGTCCCATTTTCCGTGTCATGGATCCTGGCCCGACCACAACAAGATATTGGAATATAATGATTGTACAAATTCATCATATTTAGGTGCTATTTAGTGCTTATAGTCAGATGAATTTGTGCCACATAGTTTTCATGTTATAGCAGTACCGTTGTGGTCAGGCGGGGGTACAGGATCCTGGCCCAATCACACCATTCAAACGAGATAAGGTGAACACAATTTCATCATTTTTAGGTGCTTTTTAGTGCCGCCAATGTCATGAATTTGTACCGCATAGTTTTCAAGTTATCGCGGTAACGTTGTGGTCGGGTGGGGGTACAGGTACCGTGATTACTATGTGGAACACATTCATGGAATTGAAAACACTAGATGACACCTAAATATTAGTTAATTTTTGCATTCACCAAATCTTCTTTGAATGGGGTTTTTCGGGCCAGGATCCTGTACCTACCCCAGCCCGACCACAACGGTACCACGATAACTTGAAAACTATGCTGCACAAACATACTTTCGACCGAAAGGCACTACATACCCAGGATGGTCAAACAAGCCATTGAAATTTTTAAATATAAGAATTTTAACCGGGAAGATGGGTTTCGTCTATCAAGTGTCTGGTATCCAGTGATCCGGAAGTTCTATAATCCAAAATATACTGCTTCGCAAAAAAACGCGCGAGTTGATACTGTAAGTGTTGTGTTGCGCAATCGTGATCGAGTTACAAGTGAGAACGCGGACAGTAGTAGTAGCAGTGACAATGGACGAAAAAAGCGAACTCGAAAGAGGGTAGATCGCTACGGTGTGTGGGTAGACTACTAAAACTCACTGCAACGTTAGTTACTCCGTGATGATGGTGCATGCAACTGCGCCGAAATATCGGGTGCTCGTAAACACAAATATACATGGACCATGTAACATGGTAAATATCCCGTATCAAATAATATTTATAATGTGAATGACCATGTGAGCTTGAAATCAAACAAAAAAGTTAATAATCGTTCATGGTGAATCTTTCGCTTATTAAGCTAAACACGTAAAATTGCCTGTGAAAATGGTCATCATATCTTCTTCCGATCCTAACCTTTTTAATTAAGAGTTGCCTGCTTATAAACTAAAAATACTTCCTTGTTAGAGTTTGTGGTACAGGTACGTGGTTTATATGGGAACTCATACATTCTACGGCACTTCTATTTCCAGACAGGCTCTAATCAAAACTGTAAAGAGTTCCACAGTACGCACAGTAGGTCTAGATACGGTTGTACTTAACAAATATCGACATGACACAAAAAGTGCGAATGTATACAGTTAACAATCGAATACAACTGCAAGGAGAACTAACCATACGAATATATTTCGCAATTATTAACTGTTTAAAGAATCACTACTGATTAATTATTTGGGGTATCTGAAGTTTTCAGTCACTCTCATTGTATTATTACGTGCCAAACTGAAGCCGGGCGGTAAGATATCCGACTTTCAATCCGGAGGTCTCGGGTTCAAACCACTGTGTTCTTCGCTACTTACGTACGATACATCATTTGATATTTACCAGTCGCTTTTCGGTGAAGCAAAACATCGTGAGGAAACCGGACCTAATCCCAATAAGGCCTAGTTTCTCCTCTGAGTCGCTTTCGTAAGAACTAATGCCTACGCCAATTCATGGGATTAGGTTGCCAAGCGCACCCAAGGCTCAAATGAGCCGTGGCTAAAGCCGGGTTTAACGCAAGGAGGATGATATGTGCCAAACTTCGTCAGGCATATCGAATGGATTACAGACATCCCTATAAGCTCTACGATGGAGTTTTCTCTGCTGTTTTTCTTCGGCAGCAGCAGCTGCCAAAAAAAATTTAATGCCGCCATTCCTACAAAACAATAACATAGTAAGCATAGAATCATTCTAAAAAGTAACTTTTGTTACATCTCAAAAAACAGCTACTTGCTAGAAATCAATGACAAAAAGAAGAATTTTCATACGTTTTAGTTTCCGACAACTCTTATCGGGGTCCGATGAGCACCTATATAAAATTAACAAGTTTTGCTGTCAAAAAATGATACATTATCAAGTTATCAGCTGGCGCTGTCAAAAGTGGAAAAACTGATATAACCATAGTGTAAACGATATTTTTTAGACACACACATTCAAAAAAACATGCGTGCGTACAGTGGACAATATGTCAAGTTATCCCGCTATCAGATGTCAAATGAAAAACGGATAAAGTTACTATATTAATGACGGCAACTGTCATTTTATCAGATTTATATCAACTTATCCGCTGATAAAATCTGCCATCATAGACGTGCAGGTTTAAATTTATTTATTTATTTATACAATTTAATTACACAGCATGACAGTTATTACACTAAAGCACTGTGAAATTACAATTTAAGGCTAAAGAACAAAATAATTTTCAGAATCATATGACCTAAAAACCATAACGATGATTTTCTTGCATTAGATATCATTGGGGATGGTAAATATTATTATAGAAAATAAAAAACAAAAAAAAAATATTTAGTTTTATTAGCTTCACTTAGTAGGCAAGCTCGGCTAAATATGATCATTTCTTTAGGTCCTGGAACAAAAGTTTGTATTTATACGTCAAAGTAGAATAAAATTTTTTATACATACCTATGAATAAAATAGTTCAATACACGACATACAACTTAAATGAAAACGCTCCCAAACGCCAAACAACGGATTAACAGAGCGGTTGCATTTTTCGAGTAATTTTGCTCCTGCTTGGCTTTTCTATCTCATACAAATTCAATAATACGGCAGGTTAAATAATCCGGAATATGGGGAAAATTTCAAGTGCCGGATTACCGAGCGCCAACTCTTCATACTAGTTACGTATAATTTAAAATGAATGTTCCGTTGAAATGAAGGAAAGCCAAAAAAGGCATCATAATTCAAATGTTGACGATTTTTTTGCGTAGAACCGTCTTCGGTACTGTTCGGACTTCGACGGCACCTTTCGGGCCTCATCAGCACTAATCAGAGCTATTCGGCTGTCTGCAGTTCAGCCGAAATACGTATTGTTCGCTCTTATTATGATTTTATAGAGCAATTTGTGATTGGCTAAGGCCGATTCCGCGTCAAAATTTAGCATACAATCCACCTGGCAAACGACAGATGTGTGAGGATATATAGGGGCCTTTTTACTATCAGTAATGGTGATACTTTATGACAGATGGACCATCAAAGTCACAAAGTGGCCAGGACCCCATGGCAAAAGGAAGGTGGGAAACCCCATAACAAGATGGTCCAAGGATATCATAGCCACAGCTGGAGAAAATTGGCAAATCAAAACTAAAGACCGAGAAAGGTGGAAAGATATGGAGAAGGCCTATAACCGAAAGGGGTCCTTAATCATACTGTCAAGCTCTATACACGTGCAGTCTGTGGGTTTCATTTACGCAGAGGGCATACAGCGACCTACGGGTTCTATATAATAATGCGTTTAGGGTGCTGCTGGGGTTGCCCTGGCACTGCAGTGCGTCGGGGATGTTTACGGAGGCACAGACCGACGGCTTTGCTGCCCTCATGAGGAAGCGATGTGCGTCCGCTAATATGCGACTCCGACACGGCTCCAATAGCATCCTAAGCGTGTTCTCGGATAGGTGGGATTCACCCTTGATAATAAGGTGGATCCAAATTCACACATTATCTAGTACGTTAGTTTAGTTTTGAGTACTCATTCTTTTGTATTTTATTTATATTTTTTGTTTTCTGTACTAACATTTATGGATGTTTCATCTGGGTTAAATAAAATTGAATTGAATTGAATTGAATATAGTAAAATGAATAACAATACCTACCTACTATCAGAAAACTAATATAATGTGAAACTATTTAAGGGAAAATTAAGGCTTAAATAATAATAATAATAATGGTGATACTTACAGCCTTACAGTTGCTTCGCCTGAGTGATACAGTACTCCCGAGAAGGCATGTAGATGCACAGCTGCTTTTTGCTGCCAGCCCCGCCATATCCCTTCGATAACGTCCCTGGTGCGGCTACGTTGTCGTTGACGGGTATGTCGTCTGCCACTGGTACCTGATCTTCGACTGGTGAATCATCATCAGTAAGCTTTGCACAGATAAATAAATAATTCATTATGTATTAAAATTACCTTTAGAAGGATATTTTCATGCAAAATGGTGGGATTAAGTACTACTGCAAAAAAATACTACTGGAATTTTTTAACTCGTGTCTATACGAGTTATTATGTTCTCATGTAAATAGTAGTATTTTATGTGATAGCTCGTGCCTAGTTTATGTGAAAGATGTGCGTTGCGAGTTGGTTAATTTCTAAACAAACATCATAACATAACACCCTAATTTTTGCGACAAAACAAAGTGAACGTTAAATATCAGCACAGTGAAAACTTTTTTAAGCCTGGCACGCATACTCGTAGTTTATTTTACAATTGAGAGACAAAGTAGAGTCAGACCCAACTGATATATTGTCCATTATAAAATAACGTGCGATATTTGTTAAAATAATTTGCAATTGACATTTTATTTCTAATGACACGTAATCCCAACTGGTTGCGTAGCCAACGTGCCAATCGTTATGGCGTAGCGTTTCGTTCGCGACGGAGCGTTAACGATGGCACGTTGAACGGCACGGGCCGCGATTCGAAAAATAAAGACACACATTGGACAGACACAGCTCCAACCCAACTCAACTCAACGCTATAACGACATTGACATTTGCTATTCGAACAGATTTTCAACATTTGTCTCACATTGGTCACACATTGGTCACACATTGGTCACACATTGGTCACACATTGGTCACACATTGGTCACATATTGGTCTCACATTGGTCTCACATTGGTCCAATGTGGGTCCAATGTGGGACCAACATGAGACCAATGTTGAATGAAAATCAGTTCGAATAGCAAATGTCAATGTCGTTGTAGCGTTGAGTTGAGTTGGGTTGGGTTGAGTTATCGAATCGCGGCCCAGCTCTATACGTCTACGCGGCCACGTTGGCTACGCAAGCGATATTTGAATTGAGGCCAAATCAAATTGCATGTTACTATAGTAAAATCGAATTATTTGTTATTTTGCTGCTAGCTATAAATTAATAAAAATTAAAATAAGTAACTGTAAGATGACTCCTTTTTAAGAGGCGGGAGATCTACCATCATTCACTTTTTTACTTTTGACAACTGGGTTTTACTGTCAGCACCAAAAATATGTGTATAATTTTAGACCTTATTACAATGTAGTAAGATACCAAAATATACACATCATTTTAGCGTTAACACTATCTATAAGCAATTGTTAGTTACGTCGTTAAATGTTAATACGTTAAGTTTTTTTTTTACTTAATAACTTTCTAGTGGGTAGACCCCCGCAAGGTGGACTGATGACCTGGTGAAGGTCGCGGGAGTCCGCTGGATGCGGGTGGCGCAGGACCGGTCATTGTGGCACTCTTTGGGGGAGGCCTATGTCCAGCAGTGGACGTCTTTCGGCTGATATGATGATGATGATGAACTTTCTAAAAGGGTCGTCGATTCAACAGATGACAGAAGAGCTGGCAGCTTCCTCGCTCAACGCATTAGTATTGCGAAACAGAGGGGAAATGCTGCCAGCATTCTTGGCGCCATGCCTTAGGAGCCCAATTATTAGTAATGTATTTTTTAGATTTATTTACATATTAAGTTTTATTACGTTAATAATAACTTAAAAATATAAAAAATTAAGAATTACCTGGCTAGGTTCGTCGACGGCGTCGACACCCTAAAGTGTAATGAAATAATTAGCATCTCCATTTCTACGCGTTAAAGTTACTAAACTGTTTCGGTTCAATAATTATTTGTATTAACCGCAATTTACTAATATTTTACTTCCTTGGGGAAAGGGTTTCCTGGGTAAATCATTCCCATGATGATAAAAGTAACATAGCAACACTGAACATTTCTAATATCGTATAGGACTGTCGTAATTCAAAATGGGTACTAGTGAAACACTCATAAAATCTGTTTTTTCTTGCTACATATCTGTATTATTAAAATTTTAACGTGGCTTCATGTGAGTTTAACCACGAATTCCTGAGGTCTTAGAGTAATAAATGTTTTATAAATTTAGATCAATTTGTAAAAAAAAAATTTTTTTTCGATTTTTTAAATGCTATTGGACATTAATAACAATGTTAGTGGTAAAACTGTCGATTAAAATAAATTGGTACATTATTTCTCGCAAAAAAATAGTTTACGTAAAGTATTCCTTGGCACTTTGATATGTGTTAATAAGAATTTATAGAGCCATGAAGGGTGAAATCGCCATCAAAAAAGCATTTTGCACTGAGTCACAATTAAAAAATATTTTTTATTTAATTGGCAGTAACTCTCAAACTATAGGTAGCCAAATTCCAGAAAAGTTTATACGACATTTTAGTCTTCAATTATGATCAGAAATACACTGTTAAAATTTTTCTCACGGGCACCGTGTATACATAATATAATTAAGAAGGTAGATTAGGATTAGGACGTAGGTAATTTCTTAATCCCGGCTGGGACCACGTATCCCATAAAAAAAAACTTTTTTTCGAACCAAAATTTTTTTCTCATACTTTTTCATAGTCGCAAAACGATACCAATTATGTCCTTAAACGGATCACCAGTATTTTGTTACACCCTGCATAAAAAAAAACAGAAATTATCATAAGTACCTGGTCGGAGACGCCTTTCGCAAACTTAAATGGAGTAGAACAAAATATAGGTTAATAAATAATAATAAATATTATAGGACAATCTTACACAAATCGACCTAGGCCCACAGTAAGCTCAATAAGGCTCGTGTTGTGGGTACTAGACGACGATTATATATAATAGATAAATATGGATAAATACCTAAATATATAGAAAACATCCATAACTCAGGAACAAATATCTGTGATACCACACAAATAAATGCCCTGACCAGGATTCGAACCCGGGACCTCCTGCTTCGTGGGCAAAGTCACTACCGACTAGGCTAGGAGGCCGTTAAAATTATAATGTTTAAATCTTGAGATTAGGTAGTTGATTACCATTTTTGAAATAATATAAATAAACGCAGCAATAACACCAGCTGAGGCATGAGCAGCAGCCAGAGCAAATGGCTAGACTAGAACCCGCAAAATTATTTTATCGATCGAGCGAGAGTAGCAAGGTGAGTTCTCATATTTAACTTCTGTCACCTGGATATGTCAAGTTTTTTTGTCGTTGATAGTTTTTTCCACAATTAAATTAAAATTTGGAAGGGTCTTGTGAAAATGTGTAAGTTGTTTTTATATTTATTTTCATCTCATTACCTCACCCGACAGTTGTTTGACATACTGAAACAGATGAACAATATTAAAACATGTAAAAGTCTCTATACACTAATTTGTCAATTTATTGAGGAATATATATATATATATATATTTTAAGGAATGAATTAGGCTCATTTTATTTAAAAATAAACTGGAATAGTACACAACATTTAAAGATATTGTTAATTGATAGTTCTTTCGGGTGTCAATTTATTTTTAATTATATATTTTCATTATAAACAAATTTATGATCTCCATAATATATGTATGTAAGGTAATATACAGGCTGTGGCCTGTAATACGAGCAAAAACTTAAAACGTAGATTCTACTCCTCAAACTAGACGTTTGTTCAGGGTCTTTTAAGAATAACTAATGGTTTAATTTTTAGTACACTTTAAAGTTTATTCGAACGCGCAATGTATTGCGAAATTGATTATATCTGTAGGGTGACAAGCAATGTCAATTAGACGGATTTCAACGTACATTGAAAATACAATTTAGTTTGTATGAAAAAGAGACAATCTGTAGACTACATATTTTTTTTAAAGTTGTTGAACAAAAGCTTTATTGTTTGAGGAGTAGAATCCACGTTTTAAATTGTTGCCCGTGTTACAGGCCACACCCGGCATATATTATTGAGATTGAATGTCTATATGAGACAAAATGCGTTAGAGCAATACAAATACAAATAGACGGAGAGCTAGCCACGTCAGAGATGACACAAGAATGAGAGCGATGAAACCCCTCTCGTTAGTTTGCTATACTATTCTTATTTCTAGATCCGGACATCTGGCAGCTGTAAAGTGGTGGAGGTCAAATAATGTAAACCACTTTAAGAATACAAATCCTCGAGTTCTGGTTTTGATGCAGTATTATGACAAATTATATAAATAATTAGATAATATACTGCCTGTCAACTTTCTGATGGGGGAAAGTAGTACAAAACGATGTATAATGTCATCCATAGTTTGTCACCTACTGTTTCTGTTTCCGAAATAATACGTAATGTTTTTTGTTCTAATGTTAAAATATGACCTTTATACCAGACAACTTCGGCAGTTCAAAAATTTTCTCCGGCAATTCAACAATTTTGCTAGTCTGTCACTCTGACCTCCACCCATTAAAATTAAAAGCTGCCAGATGCCTGAATCTAGCAATAAGGATAGTATAGCAATCTAACTAGACGGATTTTGTTGCACTCATTATTGTATCATATCTGACGTGGCCAGCTCTTAGTCCTAAAAGTCATAGTTGCACATTTGTATACTGCGCTCTGGAGACGATCCATAGGAAATGTCAGTTGCCTATAAAGAATCCGAATTGCTAAACTGAAGTGGCAGTGGGCGGGGCACATTGCACGTAGAACCGATGGCCATTGGGGAGGAAAGTTTCTTGAGTGGCGACCACGAACCGGAAGGCGCAGCGTCGGTAGACCCCCCACAAGGTGAACTGATGACCTGGTAAAGGTCGCGGGAGTCCGCTGGATGCGGGTGGCGCAGGACCGGTCATTGTGGCACTCTTGGGGGAGGCCTATGTTCAGCAGTGGACGTCTTTCGGCTGATATGATGATGATGATGATGATAAAGAAAATTGCTGCTTTGACCCTTGTTACTTGTAATAATATGTTTATATCAATATCTGAGTGATAGTATCTATAAAAGCGCTGGTGGCGTGAGGGTAAGATGTCAGACTTTCAATCCGAAGGTCGCGGGTTCAAACCCCGGCTCGTACCACTGAGTTTTCGGAACTTATGAACGAAATATAATTTGATGTTTACCAGTCGCTTTTCGGTGAAGGAAAACATCGTGAGGAAACCGGATCTAATCCCAACAAGGCCTGGGTTGGAAGGCCAGATGGCAGTCGCTTTCGTAAAAACTAATTCCTGGGATTAGGTTGCCGAGCGGAGCCCAGGCTCAATAGAGCAAACAGCTGGGACAAACGCTAGGAGGAAGAGAATGTCTATACAAGAATGCGTTTTCCGTGTTAACCTCTGTTAACCGTGTTGCTGCAGCACAATGTGTGTACCATAGACTAATTAACCCAAGACCCCGCATAGCCGGGCGACCCCCGCTACCACGCTCGAAGTCATTTCACTCTATAGTGAGACATTAATATTGGAAGTGACAGTAAACATACTACGTCTCCATGGCAACCATTAATGCCTGACTCTCTCGTACGCCCCACGGGACAATCGCGCGTTCCTTGTCTAGCATTGCGTGTTGCCCTCCCGCACCCCTTCATTTTGGCAGCTTAGGTTTCAAAGAAATAACGCGCTAAGCGGAGTATAGAGATATCTTGTATATGGTGTGTACATAGCTTCCGTTGTGTAACGGAAGGTGGGTTATTTTTTAGCGTCATAAAATATGTGGAATTAAGACCTGGGGCCTATTGCATAACAACTTGTAACTAATATAGGGCAAATGCCCCGGTTTTTGCCACTTTAAGCAAAATTTGTCTATTCAGACGTGCGTCATTTTGTGTCAATAATGAATTATGACACTCTTTATGTACGGAATCATTTAATATATTACTTTATTTATACGAATCTCTGCTGTTAAAATCCTGACATTAGATTTTCTTTTTACTTTAATGAAATGTCAAAACGGAGCCCAGGAGCCAATTTTGGCCACTTTTTTCATGGCTTCTGACAACTGAATGACAACTGATACATAACAGATAACAGTGCCATCTGTGCTGTCATAATCAACTCTTATATTAACTACAAACCATATACCTGTAAAAAAGTCTATGTACAGTCGTGGCCAGATAATTAAGGACAAGATTATTTTTGCCATACAACTGCATACAAATATGATATTTTAAATTTGATAAAAATATAAATTTTGGTTATGCTATTTATATTTAAAAAAATACTGACGTATCCGTGTTTAAAGAAGACTTAATATGGGCCATAAACATCTTCCATAAAAATTGAACTTTAAAAAATACAGACGGTCAAATCAATTATAAGTTCATACTATAATTAGAAACAATGTATGAAAATCGTTCCTAATTACAAAAAGTATTGATTTGACCGTCTGTATTTTTTAAAGTTCAAATTTTATGGAAGATGTTTATGGCCCATATTAAGTCTTGTTTAAACACGGATACGTCAGTATTTTTTAAAATATAGATAGCATAAGCAAAATTTATATTTTTATCAAATTTAAAATGTCATATTTGTATGCAGTTGTATGGCAAAAATAATCTTGTCCTTAATTATCTGGCCACGACTGTATATCTTAATAAAGTTGAAAATGGCCAAAACCGGTACAGTGGCCACAACCGGGGCATGTGCCCTATTTTTTTTAACCTAAAATAGTGTCCCACTGCTGGGCAAAGGCCTCTCCCGCTGATTACTAATATTATTAGCGAAAGTATATTTCTAATAAAAGGAACCGGAAAGAGACTTCCGCTAATGTTATGAAAGCCTGACCAGAAATATATGATCATGCGCCATGTTGCGGAATTTCATTGGAACTAATTTCTTACACTGGCAATAATTTTAATGACAGGATGATATGCATGTGTGAGTGCATGTTATAGATAGGCTGTCACTGTTGTCAACTTGTCAAGTGTCATTGAGGTGGTTTACTTGAATAGTAATAAAGTGTTGAATATTAAATAATAAACGACAAAAAAATCACAAAATTGTCCATAGTCAAGAGCGAAACATTGTAAATAGTGTTTATAATAAACTGCTGTAAATAATACGCGCGGGAAATGAAACTATTTCGCTGTGAAACATTTTCAAATTAATATCAGAGCTGACAGGTAAACAAATCAAGATGTCACCATACCATAGAGAACTGAACTGTTGCCATATAAAGGAGAATAATAGCGCCCTCTTGACAATAATCATATATTTCTGGTCAGGCTTTAGTTACAAATGGTTATGCAATCGGCCACTGCTGCTAAGTACGAGTACGCCATAGATGTTGCCAGTACCTGTAATATTACGAAAAATTTAATAAACTTGCGTTTTATAACCCCTTTAAATAAATAATATCTACAACCCTGACACAAAGCTCCAAAATACGTATAAAATATTACTGAAAAGCGTTACCTGCTTGTTCAAATCTTTTAATTGCTGAAATGTTGTTAAATGTTAGCATGTCAGTAATAACGAGTGTAATTCCACTTTTTGTCGGAGATCGTCAATTTAATTAGGCAATTTGAACCAGATTATGCAGGAGAGTATAATTACTTATATGAAATGGACATCAAAACAATTGTCTTAATTTCTAGATCAGAGTGGTCATATAAGAATCATTGAATCTAATGGGAAAATTGGGAAATCGTAGATTAGAAAACATGTGATAAAGACCAAGTTAAAGAGTATAAAAGTTTATGACATTATAAATACTCTACACAAAATAAATACCAAAAGAATTTCTGCAAAATGAGACATGTTAACGAAACGAAAATCATAATAAAACAATAAAAAGTCGTATTTTGATTCTGAGTAAACTAAGATACCTATGGCTGTCAAACCATCGTTACTGATATTAACTGAACTTTCGTAACACTTATTACAAAGAGTTAAGGTTTACCAATGTTAGTGCGCTACTACTAATTCTACAACACTTCTCTTTCCGAACAGTCTCTACCTACGGGTGATTTAGCTCAAGAAGTTTTGAGTTACATATTTTATTTATATATTCTAGATTATTACCGCTACGCTTGTGCTGTAGGTACTAGCGTGTTTTTATTCGGTATTTTATTGTTTTTGTGGATTCCATGTATTGTAATATAAAAAGGATAAGTGTGAAGTCTTACCTCTGCCGTGACTTGACCGAGCTATTGATAATAAAATAATAAATATTATAGAACAATCTTACACAAATCGACCTAGGCCCACAGTAAGCTCAATAAGGCTTGTGTTATGGGTACAATATTGATAAATACTTAAATACATAGACAACATCCATAACTCAGGAACAAATATCTGTGATAAACACACAAACAAATGCCCTGAACAGGATTCGAACCCGGGACCTTCTGCTTCGTAGGCAAGGTCACTACCGACTGGACTAGAAGGCCGTTAAAAATAAAAATTATTACAAGAGTTGAATTAATTAGAACTAGAATTAATTTAGTAGATTAAAATCAGCTTTCAGTTAATTAGGATCAGTTTAGTTACAATGCTTAGGAAAAATGGAAAAGTAGAAAAATCCACCGCCTCAGGCCTAAGCATTTTTCCTAAGCATTGTGGTATCGTTAGCAGACGTTCTGCTTAATACAAAATTAATTAAGTTTAGTTACACTTCAACAATAGTATTAAATTTGTTCATTGGAGTTCCATAACTGTAAGCATAAGTGATATTGTCTAATATAATGCATTAGCTAATGCATACGCACGGATTTGTTTGCCGGATATGTCTGGTGGACATGTCTGGAGGACAAATCCGTCAATGTGTGGCGGGTATTGGGCACGGATATGTCCGCGGACAGATCTTAATGACACTATACATTGACAGACACGTCCGCGCGTATAGTGAAGGACTAACTATTAATCTGCTGTCACTTTGACCCGTAGAAATATCAAAGATTTCAAATGTAACTTAAGAACAAATTTTTTTTTTTGAATAAATGTTTTAATTTGTTTATTGTTAATAGACACGCAACTATATAAATTACAAACTTATAGAAATAGATTTTATATACAAAGGAAAAAGTGACCTAGGCCTCTGGTGCCCGGGGCTGGGATAGTTCCCAGCCTTGAGCACCGGAGGCCGCCGCCGGTTAGTACCGGCGTCTACTGCATTCGCGGTAGACCTAGGTGGGATGGGTCACTTTTTCCTTTGTGTATGACATCTATATAAGTTTATGATTTCAAATGTGTTGCTAAATTCCATTTATTTTAATTTTCCAGCACCAAGTAACCAAACTTTTTCTTCACGTGAAATTACTTCCATTAATAATGGAAATGCATCCGTGAAGAAGATTTACTATAGATTTAGATTAAAATAGTCGCTTTTATACTCTGCCGTGAACGCCCACGTTTATTGGTATTGTTACGTCCTACTATATCTCGATGAAATTATATCTCACCAGTTGGAAATTTCTACTAACCTTTTACT
Source organism: Pammene aurita (assembly GCA_947086415.1). Classification (NCBI taxonomy): domain Eukaryota; kingdom Metazoa; phylum Arthropoda; class Insecta; order Lepidoptera; family Tortricidae; genus Pammene; species Pammene aurita. Next base: position 6,179,031 of record OX352314.1, on the reverse strand, counting down.
AGTACAAGTTTTACTAGTACTACTAGTTTCAAGACAAAGTAATTTTACTCTAAATATAATAAGTATCAGCAATGTTTACAAACCAGCTGTAAAATATTAAGAATTATAGTTAATTATCACCGTGTTTTACAAACGTGTATTTCTTTGATAACCTAAAAGTGTAAATTATAATCTTTGTGTAACATTCGCCATAAGAATTAATAAAGGATTAGTAAAATCTGATTACAAATATAATATACAAACGAGGTAACGCGAGCAGAATTTTTTGCCATATTCGCTGGGTACATGTCAGCCCTAGCCTATGCCCTGTATAAAATACACAATAAAACCATACAACCACACTCGCTCCTGGCACGACCGCTCGGCGCCACGGTTAACAGCAGACTACCCCCACTCCCACAGGTGCAGTATACTACATCCCTTCCTTATTAACAAAATAATATTAATAATACTCATTTAATATTTTCGTTATAGTCCAGACGCGTCGCGTTTTCGCTACTTTTATTGACAACAGACCATTCTCCAGCTTCAACTCTCTTGAGGTGGACCACATTTCTACGATATTATTTTCCAGTCGAATCATTCTTTACTTTTACATCGCCACCGCTTACGTCTGTAACTGTGTGTGATTCGGGGTTGAAGTTGGGAGTAAGTTTGTTGTCCCTTGTGAGGTTTTTTGACATATACCTTTTCCCCTACTTCAAAGCTGCTGTCTACGGCTTGTCTCTTCCTATTCGCATATTCCCGACCCTTTTCTTTTTTTCCTTTATCCCTGTTCCTTGCATCCGAATATTCCGAATCAATGTTACTCTGCGTCCGTAGGAAATACCTTAGACAACCCTACACGTGATCCCTGGGTGGTTTTTTTTTTTTTTTTATACCACGACGGTGGCAAACAAGCATACGGCCCGCCTGATGGTAAGCAGCTACCGTAACCTATGGACGCCTGCTACTCCAAAGGAGTCACATGCGCGTTGCCGACCCTTTACAAAACGGAGGATTCACTGTGTTGACGACTAAAGGAACAAGAAGGTCCCTCATCGTTAACACACTGGGTCCTCTTTGAGCTCTTTGGCAACCTTACTCACCAGCAGGAACACAACACTATGAGTAGGGTCTAGTGCTATTTGGCTGTGGTTTTCTGTAAGGTGGAGGTACTTCCCCAGTCGGGCTCTGCTCCAGATTTGAGCGATGACATTCGCTGAACGTGCCCTACCACACTTAGCGAGATGCCATTCGCAGTGCCCATACCTCTCTTTTTGGCGTAGTTTAATACCCAGGTCCGGACGTAGTTTAAGGACATACCCAGGTCCGGACGTAGTTTAAGGACATACCCCTGGTCCAAAAGAGTAACAAACTTGGCAGCTGCACAGTCCCATCTGGACCTCGCAGAACTCACTGGATTTTCTTCATCATCCACTTTCCCACTTACTACCTGAGAGAGGAAATGCCTATATCCAGTGACATCTAGCCATACGATAAAAATAAAACATCCGAATCAACTACATATTTTACACACCATGTCAGCCGCTGTGGGTATTTTGTCACGAAACTGCCTTCGGGAGAAAAGTTCCGAAGGTATTTTACCCGTCGTGGTATGTGGAGTGCTGTTGTATTATCAATCCATGGTTCGAACGGAAGCTCTCGTCTCTTAATTGTGTGTGGGGGGTTAAGCGCTGATACAAGTGTGCATCCTTTACATGCTTTGACACGATTTTCAGCGTCCTTATCTATCTTTGGCTATCATACTTTAATTATGAGGCAAGTATTCATGGCGACAATGCCAGGATGATCCTGATGAGCAGCCTCCAGCACTCTATCACGAAGTTCTCTAGGGATAATCAACTTGCTACCTCTTAAGCCAATATTTGCTTGAAAGCAGATCTTCGCTTGAAAAGCTCTGTGAGCGTTCACCAAATCATGCCATTTATTTTCGTGGATTCCACCTTAGAGCGCCGATATTTCTTCATTAGTAGCACAGACGGTGTCAATTTCTTTTAAGGGAACTGCTATCGGTCTGCTGTATTCAACGATTGCTTTGATAAAATTTTCATCGTCGAATGGGTCTGGACTAGTTGAATGACAAAGTCGAGAAATTAAGTCAGCAATATCATCCTTGCCTGGCCAATAAATAACTTTGTATTTGTAAGCCTGTAAGCGGAGAACCCAGCATTTAATACGTGCGCAAGGTTTAGATCTGGCCCCAAAAATGGGCCTTGTGGTCGCTTATGAGTTCAAACTCTTTGCCGAACAGGTATATTTTAAAACGTTCAACCGTCCAGACGAGTGCCAATGTTACCGAACGCGAGAACTATTTTGATCTATTTGTATCAGTACAGCCCCCCAGACCAACCGGAGATGCATCAGCTACTATTTGTGTTTTGTCAGCAGGGTTATAGTAGCTTAGCGTTTGTATATTTGACAACGTCACCGTCAGGCTATCAAACGCTTTTTCTTGAGAGCTAGTCCAATACTTGCGGAGATCCGTAGTTTTCCTTAATTTCAGTCGCATCAGCTGTCGTAGGGGCTCCGCCAGTGATGCCAAATTGGGGATCCACTTACCCACATAATTGACCAAACCGAAGAAACTTCGGATCTCTTCGACATTGGTGAAGACTGGATGGCCTGGTTATACTTATCCAGGAGCTTTATGCCCTTTTCAGTGAGTAGGTAAAATTGAGTTCTTAGTGCACTCCGTGGACTAATTTTATTGGTCTTGTAAATGCATTTATTTTCGTTAAGCAGAACGTCGTTATCTTTCAATTCCTGCAGGACTTCCTTCAGCCGTGTATCATTTTTCTGTTCGTGAGACCCGTAGATAATGATGTCGTCAATAAAATTGGCACTGCTTCACATCCCAACAACATATTCTCTAGCCCCTTTTGGAACATTTCCGGCGCACATAAACCTCTTATACCGACATAAAACCTTACTGGTGCTAAAAGTTGGGATGTGTCTGCTGCTGAAAAGTTGATGAAATGCATTTTTATGTCGAGCCGAGAAAATAATTATGCTTGTCTGAAATTTGGTAGTAGTTCATCCATGGTAGGGAGGGGGTGATTTTCCTTATAATATCTTCATTCGCCCTCCTCCACAGACTACACAGACTACTCATCATTGAGCTTTTACAGGGGGCGCAGGGCCACCACACATATCAATAGTATTCTACACACACCATTTTGTAGTATAACAATCAAGGTTAGTCCCTATGACTTGATTTTTGTGGATATTTTTAATTCACATGAGTTAATGATCAAAACATTAACTCAAATGAAATAAGCGGTCGCGCTCTCATACTAAATTAGTACGGGAGCGCTTATGTGTGGTGAACTCGAGTTGTACTTATGATCCATCTAGTGGTTGAGGTTATCTGTGCCCTCCTCATATCAATACAAATCCGTAGGCCGCCATTTTCCTTGAGAACAGTAACCATTGGCGATATCCGTTGTGAAGGTCCATGCACCTCTTGAATAATAGCCTCTTGAAGCGACGTCAGCTTTGAAGTAACCTATTCTTTTAAAGGTATCGGAAACCTTCGATATGGTTGGATAACCGGCTTTACTTTGTTATCCATAGAGATTTGAATTTTAACGCATTTGAACTTAGGCAATGTGCTGACATTATTGATGTGTACGTTGTCAACAGGTATGCCAAGCTTGACGACTCTGAGCTCTGAGTCTGATCGCGCTTGTCTATTCCAAGAGGTATCGCATACCATTTCGGACGACGTAGAAGGCAGCCATCTTTTTAAGCCCATCATGAATATATAGGTGTGCTTCGAGTGCCCTGATTACGTTCAATGGCTTTACCGCGCCATAAGGCGTTAATGTCTTGTCAGGATTAGAGATTTCATTCGAGGTTTTCACCTTAAATATTCCCACGTCTTGTCAGTAATGTTATTGCTCTTACAACCAGAGTCTATTTACATCTCAATAGTGACACCGCCAACCTGACAGTTGATAATCTCATCGTCATCTAAATTGAATACGTAGTCCACTTCTTCACTCTTTTTTTTTTGATTGTCAAACTTTAGCAAAGTGATCGTCTTTTCGAGTTTCAAATTTTCGTTTAAGGTTTATAGTTTTACAGTAGTCTCTGAAATGTCCGACAATCCCACATTTCAAACATGCTTCGTCCCTACAGGGCATTCAGTCGCAAAATATAGGTTTTTTTTTTAACAAATCAAGTTGCCTGTTGACAGTCTCAAGCGTAGTAGCTATAGTGATCACTTGCTGTAGGGTGATACCATCGCCTCCCGCCAAAATCTTTTTCTTAATTCGGCACTATATCCCTTTTTGATTATTTGGTCGATTAAATGTTCGTCTCTTGCTGCTGACGAAGTCTCAATAAAAAGCTTCAAACCTTTCCCTTTCATCTTGTTTCATAAGCCTGAAGATGTAACGTTCATGGTATCTACTCTGCTGAGGAGAAAAGTTAGCATCTATTTTTTCCATTGCCACCTTATAAACGTCGACGACATCAGTTTATTCGGCGTGAGCGTCGGGCAAGTTGTAATAGACATCCTTAGGCATACACAGTCTATCATATTGACACATCCAAAAATTTTAATTTTCAATACCCTTATTACGCATAGAAACAGCCTATCATATTGACCGATTCTCTTTTAATCCTCATACAGTCTATCATATTGACCTTTCATATAAAAGTCTTCCAAATCACTTTTATTATTCATGCGGTCTATCAAATTGACCTCTCATAAGCCAACTCACTGTTAACTTTACCCAGCGCAAAACCATGGTCTATCATATTGACCTTTCTTATGAAAGTCTTTCATATCACTTTCAATATTCACGTGGTCTACCTCTCATATTATCACATTGACCTCTATTATCAATACAAACATCAAACAATAGTAAAACTATGGTCTATCATATTGACCTTCCATTTAACAATAGGTAGTAATCCACTTCCCACAACAGGTAGGTACCTATACCTACGATGGCCCGTGAAATCGACCTCTCAAAACAAAACATTTAATAGTACCATATCCGGAATTATATTTCTGATTTTTAACAATCACCCATTTAACTAAACAACTATCTACTTATAGATAGTACAAATCTTAATGCCTATTAGGAACTAAAATAAGTACCGGCCAACTAAACCCCTTTTTCCAGCACGCGTTTTTACAAAATTAGCGGATTAGTGTAATAATCCTTATTATACACCATAATAATTTACAACTCAGTCAATCAATCTGTATTTTATTGGAGTAGTTATTTAACTGTAGTAATGCATTTTAACTAAACTTGATTATAGTACTACGAAGTCAAAGCAATTTAATTACAATTTGTGTAATCATCATTTCCTGAACACAATGAGCCATTTTTGTACCAGCTGGCCCGCCAGTGCATTATTATTCCTTGACTACTACTAAATTCCCAAATATAGGTAAAAGTTGCTGTTTGACCTTCAAATATAAGTTTTATAACGAGTAAACACCACAGCAAAATAAAGTTCATTACTCCACTTTTATTTATACCTACAACTTTTTTTTACGTACTTGCTTACTATTCCTATCCTTGTTTTAACGATAAAATATTCACCGAGTTGTACTTCTGTTTTCCTCGTTCGCCACTTATAAAATACACAATAAAACCATACAACCACACTCGCTCCTGGCACGACCGCTCGGCGCCACGGTTAACAGCAGACTACCCCCACTCCCACAGGTGCAGTATACTACACCCTGTACTTAGTTTATTAGCGCTAATAATTGTTTAAAATTTTAAGGCATTTTTTTCACTGTTTTAATAATATTTTAAAGTTGTGTAAATAACAATTCAACATTGCAAATATTCATTTAGCGCATAATATGCTATTTTAAGTCCACAGTTAACAATAATTGCATATAAAATACCACCTCCGTTTTCAGCCCCTTAATGGATGATTTTTATGATAAATTTATGATTTTTATGTCCTTCCCTGAGACTCAAACTACCTTCATACCCAATTTTCATCTAAATCGGTTCAGTGGTTTAAGCGTGAAGAGGTAACAGACAGACACACTCTTGCATTTATAATATTAGTTAGTATTGCAGAAGATTGTCGTAAATTGATCGAAAGACGTGGAGTGGTATCGACCAACACTACTTGACCGACCCTCGTTAAAAATGTTTTTCTCGAGTTGAATGACATACTATTAACCGTATTAAGCCCTATATATAGAATCAGATAATAGCACTGATTTATTACGTATCCTACTAGATGTGACATCTAGAACAAATTTTGTGCGCCATGTTTGGCGGTTGACAGCTATGACAGAATCAAACAGTAGTATAGACTTGTAGTGATTTTCACTACAACGTTTGGGACAAAAAATTTCTTAGGGATGTCATCTCCTGTTATTCAATGGATAATAAACCTATCATTAAACAGTAACAGAAATCTAAAAATTAAGTAAAATAAAATGTAAGTACCAGTTTTGCAGCCGCAGGAGAATTTTCTTGAGCCTGGAAAAAACAGAAGATAATATTACTGACATTTTCACAAAACATGCTTTAGAAAGACTTCCATTAGTCTGTAATGAAATGTTGTTTTCACCTCAGCAGCAGGAACGAGGGTTCTTTAATACCTAAAAAGAGTGAGCAAAACTCAATTTTGCTGCGACCGTGAGACAAAATGACCTTGACGTGACCTTGGAATTACAAATATTACAATGCCAATTTCGCGCACGAGATCTAATACAAATTCGAAATACTCGGGAGTCTTTTGGCGTTCCTTTTTTCACCTCGTTAGTACATAGAGAGAGACGGAAATATTTTAAATGTCATTCAATCTATTTTTATTTAATTTAAATTCGCATTCTGAACTTTTGATAGCAGACCCCTGAAACAGAGTCAGAACAAAACGTTCTGAAACGCGCACAAGTACTAATTTGTAAATATAATTTAGACAAATTTTAATTTTTATATGTTTAACAATACAACACTTAAAATAATTTACGTTCTTTATTTCAAAATCAAATAAGTATAAACGAAAAAATTACAAGATTATCATGTGAAAAATATTATTACTTACAACAATCTCTCGAATTGTGATCAAACAGTAGTTACCGAACGCAGATAACAAAAAATTGACAAAACTCAAAATGGCGGTATAGATATTACAAAAATATTTAATTAGTTTTCGTGTTATTAACTTATTATTGAGGTTTTTGAACTCAAATGTAAGAATATTATAATAAATACGCGTGAATAAAGTGACAAAGAAGGATTAAGCTCTAATCTCTCAGGTTATATTTTTCCATGTCTTCTCACTGCTGAGATGAAAAATAGTGTGTTCAACACGAGAATAAAGATATTTACATCTTGTGCTTTTGAGTCCCTCTCTACGCTCAAGATTTTAGAACCTTTCGCTTGCTCAGGACTCAAAATTCGCACTCGAAGTAAATATGAACTTTCTTTTCTTGTTGTACAAATATCTATCGTTACATATGTGATTGAATACCACACTGAAAATAAGATACCCCCCACAATAGCGTCTTATGATCGTCAGCATCTAATTAAACAATCACCATCATCAATATATCAAGTAGTTAAGTACCCACAGAGTTGATTTAACGCCGACGCTAATTATTATAAGAATTAGCGTCGGGCGTCAAATCACCGTCTGTACGGAGAGCTGGCCACGTCAGATAAGAGTATGACACAATAATAAGAGCAACGAAACCCCTCTAGTTAGTTTGCTATATTATGCTTGTTTCTAGATCAGGACATCTGGCAGCTGTAAAGTGGTGGAGGTCAAAGAATGCAAATAACTCGAAGAAAACAAATCTTCGAGTTCTGGGTTGGATGCAATATTATGGGAAATTACGTAATGAATTAGATTATATCATAACCTGTTTCTGTTAGTGCCAAATCATGTATAGTTAAATGTATAGTTAGTCGCCAACTGTTTTTGTTTCCGCAATAATACACAATGTTTTTTGTTATAATGTTAAAATATAGGCCCTGCCCTCTATAAATTATACAATTTAGGTAGTTTTTACCTATTTTGGCATTACTTTTTTCCAGCTGAAAAATTTTGCTAGTCTGTCACTCTAACCTCCACCCATTAAAAGCTGCCAGATGCCCAGATCTAGCAATAAGGATAGTATAGCAATCTAACCAGACGGGTTTTGTTGCTCTCATTAATGTGTCACATCTGACGTGGCCAGCTCTTAGTCCATAATCCAAAATATGCAATAGTGTTATATTTATTTATTTATCGTATGGCTATATGTCACTGGATATAGATACGCTTTTCTTCCCTGAGGTAGTAGTAGTGGGAAAGTAGATCTTTATAAAAACTTTGTAGGAAAATTATTTTGAACTTGATAGGTTGAATAGTTTTTGAAAAAAAAATACAAAATAATTTCTGAACTAAGTTTGTAATTTAACCGTATAAGCAGGTGTTTATTGTACCTGTAATTTCTACAAAATCACAATGAAATGACGTGCTTTCAAATAAAGTTTTGAAAAAAATTACAAAACTACGGAACCCTACACTGAGCGTGGCCCGACACGCTCTTGGCCTGTTTTTTTTGTCAAATGTTACTTACCAATGCTTGAACCATTTTGCCTTGTAACTTGTCCGTTAACTTTGTCATCTCATTTTGAATACCCTAAAAAAAATTCAAAAATATTTAATATCTACCTCACTTTACGGTTTAAATAAATAAATAATAAATATTATGGGACAATCTTACACAAATCAACTAGACCCACAATAAGCTCAATGTGGCTTGTGTTGTGGGTACCTACTAGCCGACGATATACACATATAATACATGGATATAGATGAATACTTATATACATAGAAAATATCCTTAACTCAGGAGCAAATATCTGTGATAAACACACAAATACATGCCCTGACCAGGATTCGAACCCAGTTCCTCCTGCTTCGTAGGCAGAGTCATTGTCATTACCGACTGGGCTAGGAGACCGTTATTATTATAATTAAATCAAACATTAAATCTAATTTTCTTAAAAAATACTTAAATAATAGTAGTCCTGATTTGTTATTATGACACAAAAGAAATATACATTTGAATCACATAACATAACTGTTTTTTATAAGCTTTTATTTTTTTATAAGCTTTTTTTTTTATAAGCTTTTATTTAGTTTCACCTGTCCCTCTGTGTGTAATCAAACTAATCAAATTTTGCAAGTTAAATTTGACCCATATCCCGGTTTCCAATTGAGCTGAAAATTTGCACACATATGTGTATCGCGTGACAATGCAATATTATCATGACAAGGAGCTGATCTGATGATGGAGTTGGAAGGTAAGCTTTTATTTAGTTGTTCCTGGGTTGTGTGTAATCAACTCTTGCAAGTTAAATTTCACCCGGTTCCCGGTTTCTGGTTGAGCTGAAATTTTTCACACATATGTATATCGCGTGACAATGCAAATTATGAGGACATGGAGCTGGAAGGTGACCATATGACCTCTGTCATGAAACGATGCAAGTGATGCAACCCCATCGAATTTGGGCCTAAATGATTCATCTTGACGAGTACTTTATCTCTAGGTGGTACCCAGGGTCTGATGATGGAGCTGGCAGGTGGCCATAGGAACTCCGTAATAAAACGACGACGCAACCCCATCAAATTTGGGTCTGGTTATGGGGCAGGAAGGTGGCCATAGGAACAGTGTAAAAAAATGACTTAAACCCACCAAGTTCCCACTTCTCGGCATAACTATTGATACTCATATAAACTGGAAGGACCATGTACAAACAATAAAAACTAAACTAAGTAAATTTATATATGTCTCAAAAAAGTTAAAAAAGAACACTGACCTACAAACCGCCTTATCAGCATACTACGCTTTTGCACATGCGTATGGCGTGATCTTATGGGGCAATAGCACAAATGCAAAAGATTTATTCCTCCTACAAAAAGAATGCATTCGCATATTGTCAAACAAAAAAAAACCAGCAAGCTGTAAAGATCTTTTAAAAACCTTGGCATCCTTACCTTGCCTAGTATTTATATTTTTGAATCTTGCAAATTCGTCATTAATAACCCAGATCTGTACTCATGAATCGGAGATGTACCTCGTCGCTATGAATCACGTTACAAAAATAATCTAATACAAACTTCATCACATTCTGCTATGCATAAAAATTGACCCTATCCCACCTCAATAAGAATTTTTAATAAACTGCCTGACCAATTAAAAAATGAGTTAAATAAAAATAAATTTATAAGCTCTTTGAAACAATTTCTCGTGGACAAAACTTACTACAACGTTGAAGAATACCTACCCACCATACAAATATTATAGGGCTCAAATTAATTGTCACGCTCTTTCGTTCCTAATATTGTGTTAATGTTAATTATGATAAGATAACCTATCAAAAATAAAATATTAAATTCAACAATAGTAAAAATGACATAACAATATTGTATAAAATTTATCAATTTAAATTACTAGTTGAATGTAAACTGCATTTATAATTATTGTTAGTTATTGATCGTCAATTTAATATTATTATGCATGTATACTTTAGTGTAAGTAGATGTAGTTAGTTTAGGACCTTTTGCAGTGCCCTCACAGGGTTGTGTTGAAACACGTAATTCATAAGACCAAATGTACACACAAAGCAAGAAATAAATGAATATGAAAGTTTGGGCTTGTATGATTCGTCTTGACGAGTACTTCATGTCTAGGTGGTACCAATCAGGGTCTGATGATGGAGCTGAATGGTGGTCATAGGAGTTGTGTAAATATTATGCCATCTTCGTAAGCCATCGCACAAAGAAAATACACACTAAAATATGTCCTTTCAAACCAAAAATGGATAGGTTGAATGTTTCATACGGGAGCAAAAATAGTAACTATTGATAAAGTTAACCACGCGATAAGTGTGAAAGGGGGGACTCAGGGGCGGAGTCCCCCGTACAAAGAAAAAACACACTGAACAATTCCTATTCATACCAAAAATGGTTAGGTTAAATGTTTAAGTCGGCAGAAAAAAAAAAGATAGTTTACTACGAGATAGGTGATAAAAGGGGGGCTCATGGGGCGGAGCCCCTCGCACAGTGAAAAAACGGTAAACGTTTCCTATTCATACCTAAAATAAGTTGAATATTTAAGACGGGAAAGAAAATATTGATAGAATTAACCATGTGACAGGTGGTAAAAGGGAGGCGAAAATAATAACTAAACGGTTTATATTCATACCAAAAATGGTTAAGTTGAATGTATATTTAAGACGGGAGCAAAAAGAGTATTGATAAAGTTAACCACGTGATAAACAGGAAATGGGTGCTCGGCGGGCGGAGCCCTCCGCACGAAGAGAACATACTGAAGGATTTGTATGTTTAAGACGGGAGAAAAAGCAGTATTGATAGAGTTTAAATTGTGATAGGCGGTAAAAGAGAGGCTCGGCAACCTGCCTATGCTAAAAAAAACCTTTTCGTACTGCGTGTTAGTACTGTGTGTATGTAGTAGTCTTCAACCTTAAAGTAGTTAAAAGACAAATCTATTGGTTGATTCTCGCACGATTCCTCTCATCTGCACCTCAGTGAAAATGCTGCAATTCCGTTTATTTTATTACGTTCGTTTTCATGTTAACTCTTCTTCGTAGCGTTTGTCCTGGCTTGGGGTCTGCTTGACAACCTAATCTCATGAATTGGCGTAGGCACTAGATATTACGAAAGCGACTGCCATCTGACCTTCCAACCCAGACCTATAGGTATTACATCACATTTTTTATATAAAAGCGTGTTACACCTTTTCTGTTCCCGTAAAAATGTAACACGCTTTTAAGTTTGTAATGTAACACGCTTAACAGGTATATTTCTCATCAAAACTAAATTTAATTTACCTCCTTGAACAAGTTATTAGAATATACTGATATTCACGAATTTGTTAAAAACATCAAATTCACGTGTTACACCTTCTTTATTTCTCTTGCCGTCAAAATGTAACGCGCTGTGATTAAATTAAATTGTGATATGATATACCTATGAAATAGTATATTTCTCAGTATAATCAAATTATTTCTACTTTTTAGTTCATTTAATTAACAAGTAATAAAAGCTTATTTTAAAAAGATTTTTTCTTTATTTTTTTCAATTAAGACTTTACGAAATAAGCGTAGCACAGCATACACTTTAGCACCAACAGCAAGATACCATATGCGTTTAACTATTAATACCTTTAATTGATTTAAGAAGTCATTAAACCATTGCATATAAAAAGTAATTCTAACACTAAAATAAATCATTCAATTTTATTACATACCCCTGAGACCGCTTGATTTAACTAGAAGACATAAAATAAATAAAGTAAGTATTATGAGACCATCTCACAAATCTCAATAGGTCTTGTGTTTAATACTCGGTGACGTTATATGTGATGCATTCTAACAGGGATAATAGTTATTTGTTATACAAGGGTGCAAAGTTGTATTTTAACCGCGAGTGTGGAATTGAAGCACGAGCTAGCGAATGGATTCTAGAGTTGAACAACGAGCTGGTGAATCGATCCTAGGGTTCGAAAAAAGAATACTGAGCTAAACGAATGGTTCAAAAATAGAATCCTGAGCGTAGCGAGTGTTGCAACATACGAGACGTAAAAATAACTTGGAAGCCGTGTGTAACACAAATCTTTTCACCTCACTAAAGTGAGGAAAATACTACATAGGTACAAGAAAAACAACTGGAATATGTAAAATCAATTAAAAAATGGATCGATCAAAATTTCTTGTAAGATTTTAAGCGTTTTTTGGTAAAATCATGTAAATGTTTTTAATTGAATACAATTAAATATAAATTTATTTTTGCGTCCATAGCACCTGATTTGATCAGACACCTTAACCAGATGGGCGAACATTGTCCTATTTGAAGTGGCCTTTACATGTTATGTTTAAAAAAGTAACTAAAGACACGTTTGAATTTCAAATATTCTTTGCACTTTTGTAAATAAAATGCAGTTTTGCTAAGTATCTGTTTTTAAAGAATAAGAAAGGGCTTCCCGAGCTAGTGAGGTGAAAAAGGATTTAAACCCAGGAATTCAAACTTGTATGTTAGGTCATAACAGGTTATTTTTATAACGATAAAAATGTATTACTACCGTTATTAGGAATAAATATTTTAAACTAAATGAATACTACGTACCAGCTGAAAAAAAAACATTTTTTTTTCATTTGCGTGACTGCAATTTTCGTGAAAAACATAAGTTATCAATAAAAATTAAATAGATAAATGTTCACCACATTGACAAAGTTGCAGCAAAGTACCATTTTTAGCAGGTATTTTTTAAATGTTGAACTAGATTATTATTTTATGCGTTAAAAAGCCTGTGTCAACATCTGTATGATTCTATGTGCATCTGAACTGATTGTACACTATTATATTTATCATAGTTTTTGTCATTTTAGCTAACTGCGTGTACTAAAGTTCCGAAAACTCGGTGGTTCTCTCCCGGGCTGCCCATTGGAGCGGGGGTTGGAACACGAGACCTCCAGTTTGTAAGTACGACAGTCCAACGTCTTGCCACCACGCCACCACCACTTATTTTATACCTTGCTCTGTAGCCAAGATGACAATCGTTTGTAGAAAACGAAACGAAACGCTGCACGCTCTCGCTCACTCTTCATTATGGCGATGTAGAGACGGATACCGTTGCGATTTGTTTTCTGCAAACGATTATAATCTTGGCTAAGCCCCCTGAAGTAGGTAAGTTTTATTCTCCTTCTTGTGCCATGTCCTCATCGGATGTTGGCGACCATCCCTTGGAACTTATTCCTATCCTGTGCCATTCTGCTCTGGTTGGCAGCGTCTTTAATATGAGTCCTGTTTTTAATATTATCCATCCAGGCTAGCTCCCTCCTTCCTCTACTTCTTTAAGTAGTATTAGTTATATTTAACTCAAGACAGTAATCTGACAGATCCTGCCATACATTGTAAACCACTCTATATTGTATGAGCTTTAACACACAGCCTTGAATTAAAAATATTACTTTAAGTAACACTGACTCTTTCTTCTCCAATCGTCATATATTTAAGTCTGATTTAATTATAGTAAATACATACTTTTATTTCATTATTATCTAAGTCGTCAGCCTGTAAATTAAACAATATAAATATATATGTTTTATTGTAAACTTTTATCATATTGAATCGTATTAGTGAACACAATAACTTAAATAACAAAAAAATTTAAACTGTCCCTCAAACTTTTATGTTCCTTTCTGTAAAATTATTGCAAGTGAAATTTTATCAACTACCCAGTTTCCAAAGTTGGCCTGTGGTGATGGTCGAAACCTGACAAAATTATAGGCAATTAGGAACATGCATGATTTTTTTGGAAGAAGTCATTCGATTATATTTCCCTGTAGATTCAAATGTATCTAATAAACCTACTATCTATAATAGCCCTGAAACGTCAAAAATATGAAAATACGTTAGGCGTCTGCGCCGCGCCCCATACAAAAAGTGTGAGGTTTGTGACGTCACCGACCTCAAAGTTGAAGAAAGCTTTTTGGAAGGAACAAGTTTTTGGAAGATTTTTGTAATTTTAGCTATATAGTTGTCATACTTTTTTTTTCTTGTTAGAACATAAGTAATCGAACTGAGGTTTCGAAAATACATTTGAGGTATAAAAAAATGCCTTAAATTTTACGTTTTTAAACCGCAATATCTTTAATAAACTGTTAAAAATTATTACTGATTTCCACTTATTTATATTAATTTGGGGTTGTTGAACGTGTTTATTGAACAAATTCACTTAAATATTTTTCACGCATGGTATCCATTATTTGGATATTCTCGTCAATTTGAGGCTCATTGACTTGGTATTTAACGATCTTTGCGACCATTGAGCAAATTAATATACGAGGGCCGATCAGAAAGTTTTTAGCTGCCTCCGGCTGTATTCATGCGATTTCAATAAAATGTATACTATTGGAAGGGATATTTCAACACTGAATAAGGTGATGTTAAATTACGTATATATAATGATTTGTCCTTTGAGGCCTTCACCTGAGAAGGGGTTCTTGCTTCGACTGCTTTCTTAGTTTTAATTATGTAGACGATATATATATATAATGTAGCAAAAAATAATTTGACAAAAGAATTAATTATGACTGACAAAATATATATAATGTAATTAAATTAAATTAAGACTATATGACAATTGTTGACATGTACTAAAATGGCAAGAAATAAAAGGCTTTTTTATTTTTATTTTTATTTTTATTTTATTATTTTATAATGATTTGTTTGTTTTTTTTATAGTTATTTAACTTGACCATGTCGAAGTCTTACCAACCCGGTCACGGTGGTAGGTGTGTAGACATCGATAATTGGGAGTATTGGCAATTTATTTACGTATAAATTTATTTGATTTTGTTAATATAATAATAAATTAGCAAGTGTTCAAAATAAGTCGTTTACAATTTTATTCAAGGTTTTCTTGGCAGAAAAAGTAAAAAAGATAAATAACAGACGAGACATTCAGATATCCTTTAGTTTCGAAGAATGAAAAACACTTACATTAAGTTTCTCTTTCATTCCCTGAAGCTTGGTAATGAGACCGTTTAACTTTTCAGTCTAAAACAAACAAGATTAATACAATGCGGTAGGTAATTAAATAATGGATAAAACAATAACTATAGAATGTAGCCGACGAGCCACGTTAGCTAGAGGCTAGAGTTAAAATATGTATTTAAGCTTGAAATTTATAGCGCAGGACTAAATGGAGAGATTTGTCCTTCGCATCTGCCTAGCGGACATATTCTAAGGACAAAGCTGTCAATGTGTGGCGCTATTCAGACCTGGTCGCAGACAGATCCGTGCCTTATTCTCGCCACACATTTACGGATTTGTCCTTCAGCCCTGGGTCTTAGACACATCCGTGCCCAGTTCTCGCCACACATTTACGGATTTGTCCTTCAGACCTGGTCTTAGACACATCCGTGCCCAATTCTCGACACATAGTTATTTACGGAGTTGTCCATCGGACATGTCCATCAGATAGATCTGACGGATAAATCCGTGAGTATTAAGCGGCAATTACACTGAGTCGTTCGCCGCATGCTGCATGCGGCGACCGCAAAAGTGTAAAGGACACGGTAGTCGGCCGCATTCGGCAAGGGACAGCTGCGTCCGCCTAATTAGATGACCGAAGTAGTGTAAATACGATGTCTGTCGGCCTAATTAGGTCACCTACTGCGGCGAACGCAGATCATTCGATAAAGTAAAACCTGTATGCAAGTGTACTCATTATATCGTTGGCATTGGCCACTTATAGAGATGGCGGGTAGGGGTGAGTAAATACTGAGTATTTACTCAGTATTTATTCAAAGCACCCCGTAAATACTCGTATTTACTCATTTCGGTGGGTAAAAACAAATAAAAAATAAAAATTTATTTAAAATAAAATAAAAAAACTCAAAATGTTGTTTATCCATCCTATGGAATTTTTTAAACTTCTCGTGGCACAGTTCATCAGTCATCACTCATCACACAAAATTGCTGTTGCTCCATAGACTTTGCGCTGGGCATATATCTTCCGAACCCAGTATCTTCGTTTCTTTCGTATTGATTTTAATAATATTTCCTGTATAATATCGCAAACTAATAAACTAGTTTTCCTAAGCACAAGACTACAGATCGCGACAGCTCTCATTAGAGGTCTGATGACTTGACTTTTTAGTTCGGCCGCCGCATTCGGTCACCGCATTAGGCGGACAGACTAGTGTAAAGACGACGTTCGTTGAACGAATCTGTTTAAAGAGTTGTGCGGCCACCGCAGTAGGCGGACAGACTAATGTGAAGACGACGTTCGTTGGCCTAAGTAGTTTGACACAAGTTCGGCGACCGCATTAGGTGAACGACTCAGTGTAATTGCCGCTTTATGGCTACCTAATAGGTATATAAATAATATACTTTATCTACACTCACATTGTAAGTTCTCTAAAACGTGTTCGAAAACGGTAGGCAATGGCTAGCATTACCACAACCGATTTTACTATGATAAGATTTTTATCTGTGGCAGTAACGTAATTTTAACTTTACATGCTTATATAATGATGTGTTATGAGTTTTGATAACATAATGTACACCTGCACGCTTCCGCGCGGCCGCCGACACGCGCCCGCGCGACCGCCGGCACAATCGAGTTGGCCATGGCGGTGCAATGGCGGCCATTCTATGGTTTCCGAATACGGCATTTAGGATAAATAATATGAGTGTAGATAAAGCAGTGTATGCAACTGTACGTAATTAGGCCTTATGACGTAACAGTTACATAAACTACTATTATCGACCTAATTAAAATGTATAAGCTATAAATTTTATACTTACACCCTGTGCCGTTGCATCGTTCAAGATCTTAAAATAAAACAGCAGTGATTAAATTTAAACAAATAATAAATGGCAATGCTGATAATGTAAAAGTAGTTTTATTATTCAACCTTTTTTACAGATTTAAAATGGCGGTAATAGAATTAAATTAACAAAAATACCGAAAAATTAATAAAATTTTGGGACACTTTTTACGAATAACTATTGAATCAACTTGTGATTCTGAGTATAAAAATCCAAATAAGTTAAAAAAGTGATGACAATTTTCAACAAAACGGTAATCTGTCACAGGCACCTGTAATACAATGTTGGCTAAATTCGTCATCTGGGCAAAGGCAGATTGAAAAAAGGGGGACGGATGAACTTGGCTCGTTCTTAACGGAAAATAGAACAAGTAAACGATTCAAAGTGTAATTGGGCCATTTTATTATTGTGTGTTCCTCTTTTTTGTAATTTGGAAAGTTTTAGGTGATTTCGACTCAAAATCACGAGCTCTTTCGATCTTACTAGGACAAAAAATAAATTCCATTCCGTTACAATTTTTCTATAGACTTCTTATGACAGTAACGGAATGGAAGTAACAAAAAAATTAAACTATTTGGGACACTTTTCATGTCCTACTAGGATCGAAAGAGCTCGTAATTCTGAGTCAAAATCATTTACAACTCCAAATTAAAAAAAGTTGTACCAGTAGGTACCGTATTAGCGCTACCGATTTTTTTTCTGTATCGAAATATGGGTAGACTTGATGATGATCAAGTAAATCCTCGTACCGTGAAATTAGTGGTACAAAAAAAAACGTTATTTTTTTTAAATAGCTTGTCGTATGTTTAATATCCCAAAACAAACTTTTCGGCACCATTTAATAGATATGATACAGTACACATCGTGTGAAACCTGGATTCAAGAACGTTGTACTGGATTTGACAAAATTTTACAGTAAATCTATATCGATATCGTACCGTTATATTTAAACAAGTATAGTTCTAACTTCATAACGTAAAAGTATCGATTTTCTACAGCGCTACCGTACCGCTCATACCGAATGAAAACAGTCCGTGGGTAGAACTTTAAATAAAATGGCCCAATTTCTATACTAAGTCACCAGTTTCCATTGTCCTTGAGTTTATATAGTTAGCAGGCTTTTTAAATTTATTGGCCAATGTTGGTACTTACCGTCTGAAAATTATTAATATTTATGATTATTGAAATATTTTATTATGATGAATAAATAAAAAAAACCGGCCAAGTGCGAGTCGGACTCGCGCACCGAGGGTTCCGTACAAACCTATAACACTCAAAAGTTGTAGTATGTTTATTACTAATTTCAATTTAATACCTCTACGCGTTTACGAGGAAAAAGGTAGTAAGTTTAAAAAAAAAAAAAAATTTTGTATGATTTTACTAAAAATGTCTACTTTTTGTAATTTTCCATTGTCTATGCTATATGACGTTGCTTCGTGCCAAATTTCAAGTTTCTTAGTTCACGGGAAGTACCCCGTAGGTTTTGCGAGTGCCGAAAAACTCTAAAAGTTGCAGCATAAACGACTGTATCTTTTGATTGCGTTGGCTTTTAAGTTTGATTTTCTTACAGCTCCAAGAGACAATAGACCTGAGTCTTTTATATAATTTTCAGCTAAATAACTCCACGCGTTCCTGAGAAAAATGGTCTTGACAGACAGACAGACAGACGGACAACAAAGTGATCCTATAAGGGTTCCGTTTTTTTCCTTTCGAGGTACGGAACCCTAAAAATCATATTAACTAAGTACTTACAATCAGCTGAAATCAGTTTAAATAATACAGTATCTGTTGCAGTTTCATTTTGTGTTCAGTCGTTTATAATATCGTTTTTTTTACACGCAGAGTTGTTGCCATTACCGTGTGCTAATTTTGTGTAAAAAAGCTACTGGATTTTATTTAAATGCATAATATATTTTATCTACACCATAGTGCTCACTCCATACAACTTATTAAATAATAAGTAACGTATAAAAGTATGAAGTTTAATAAGTTGCGTGAGAGCTATGGTAAAACTGATTATCAATAAGTTGAAGAAAAGAAATCCTGGAGTTCTGGGTTTGATGCAATATTATGGGAAATTATGTAATCAATTAGATTATATCATAGCCAGAAGTTTCTGTAGGAGGAAAGTAGTGCCAAATTATGTATGATGCAATTTTTAGTTAGTCGCCTACTGTTTTTGTTTCCTCAATAATAAGACAATGGTTTTTAATCTAATGTTAAAATATAGGCCCTGTCCTCTATAAAAAACACAACTTTGGCAGTTTGTACCTATTTTTATATTACTTTTTTCCAACATAAAATTTTTGTTGGTCTGTCACTCTGACCTCCACCCATTAAAAGCTGCCAGATGCCCGGATCTAGCAATAAGGATGGTAAAGCAATCTAACTAGTCAGGTTTCATTGCTCTCATTATCGTGACGTGGCCAGCTCTTAGACCACCAGTTCGTGGACAACGCTGTCACAGGCGATTAAGATGGCTTGGGAAACTGGTCTGATGGTCAGCGATCACGTTAAATTAAGATGAGGAGTCTTAGTACCTTTTTCTCAGTTTTATCCAAGAGTTTTTTGGCAGACTGAAAAGAGACAAAAATGTAATAACACCTAAATAAAGTTCTTGCATGGCGCCATTGGCGCCTGTTTTGGGAAATATTATTCCTTACTTAAAATATATTATCACACTAAGTTATTATTACAAACTTCTACTGAGTTATTATTTAAAACGAAGATAATAGTACATTACTTACCAAGGACTGTAAAAGAAAGAAAGCCCGAAATCGCAGGTATTTGTGACCCGAGCCGCAGGCGAGGGTTTTAAATATGCGATAGAGGGCTTTCTTTTTTACTGCCCGTGGTAAGTACACAATTTTACGTCTCCACCTGGCCATAATGCGAGTTTTACCGTACGCGTAGCGTGCGGTAAAACTCACATTATGGCCAGGTGTGACGTAAAACAATATTTTGTTTATAAATAAAATAAATAAATAAATATTATAGGACAATCTACACAAATCGACCTATTCCCACAGTAAGCTCAATAAGGCTTGTGTTGTGGGTAATAGGCGACGATATATATAATAGATAGATATTGATAAATACTTACATACATAGAAAACATCCATAACTAACATAAAAAACACACAAATAAATGCCCTTACCAGGATTCGAACCCGGGACCTCCGGCTTCGTAGGCAGGGTCACTACCGACTGGGCTAGGAGGCCGTTGATATAATATGTAACTTTGATTTATAAGTAAACCAAGGAATTACATGACAATCGCAAATACCAATAAAAGGAAACAATCATGTAATACATACTAAGGACTCTATTTGTAATCGATTGGTTTTCGCAGCTGATTTCAATACTTACTAAGGCAACAGTTTTTGAATCTTGCAGGGTCTGAAAGCAAATTAATAAAAAAATTGAGTTCTTAATTTATATTTAATTGACAAGTTTTTGATGTAATTCATGACGTGATATGTAGATATGTGGATTATTTATATTATCATTATAAAAACTAGACTATCTTTTATTTAGAATATAAGTCTTATTTTGCAATTATTGCATGCCAATATAGTGATGAATTGAGCGGATATGTAATAGTGATTTATTGTGCAAGTGGGGTAGTTTGCCAGGTCTAAGGCATTCAAAGCTCTTCGTGCATATACTTGACTCAAGCTGGAGCAAAAAGCTTTGGAAACTTAGTAGAAGGCTTTAAATCATAACAGGAGTTTTCACAGGCCACTACGCTGTGAATGGAGTTTTGGCTAAAATGGGACTGTCAGATAAGTCCTATTATATACTGATTTAGAAAAAAATGGTTTCAATCGGAGCGTGCTGGAGTCCAACTTCCCGTGGTGGAAGTAAGGGTTCCACCAAACACATCTCGCCTTTCAGGCCTCTCGGTCTTTAATCCACTCAAGGCCACCTGGAGACCAACTGTGTCAAGTGTCAGCGCATAGTCCCAAAGTGTAAGGACTGTAAGGTATCCAGGCTTAGCACAGTCGCTACTCTTGGACTTCTTCATTAACAAAATGATATCCAGGAGAGACGCCTTTGCCCAGCACTGGGGCACTTACGTAGCTTAGTAAAGACAAGGTTGGATTTCCGCTTTATACTACAGTCAGCATCAACAATATGTATACGAATTTGAGTCTTATCCCACAGACGTAAGTGCCGAAATGTTTACATATTTTTGATGCTAACTGTACAGTCATTTTACGGGCGGCTAGTATGGCAAATTGGAAATAATTAATAATAGCTAATATTTTTAGTGTAACGGATTATATCATAAATCGTACAAAATATAATTATTACTAACTGCCACAAATATGTACACACATATTACAAGCGTTTTTCTTGTAGGATTTTAATGAATATATTGATTCTAAGTTTTTTTTAAATATGTAAGTACAAACTACCACTTATTATTACTATATGTTCCTAACGAATTAGTATAGGGTGTTGCCTGTAACATGAGCAATAAATTAAAATGTAGATTCTACTCCTCAAAGTAAACAACCTTTGTTCAGCGACTTTGAAAAATAACTTGTGGTCAAATTTTTAGTCCACTTTAAAGTTTATTCGAACACGCAATGTATTGCGAAATTGATTATGTCTGTAAGGTGACAAGACTGACAAGCAATGTCAACGAGAAGGATTTTAACGTACATTGAAAATACTATTTAGTTTGTTTAAAAAAGAGACAATCTAAAGACTACATATTTTTTTATGTTGTTGAACAATAGTTGTATTGTTTGAGGAGTAGAATCTATGTTTTAATTTATTGCTCGTGTTACAGGCAACACCCGGTATATCGCCAGCGCCGTACATTTTGTAAATTATGTGGTTTTATATGGACACGGTTTCTTGTTTTTCGCTTTCAACAGAAAGAAAACTTAAATATCGTCATATTTATTTACAAATAAAAATAATAGATCTTATTGTAAATAAATATACGCAAATCTTTTGTACATTTTTTTTACCTTTTGTAACTACTTCCGGGTGAAAAGTTTGTAGGATTTTTGCATATGTTATCTTTAAATATCCCATAAGTATTAAAAAAATCAGGCTATTATAAATTAGTGTTTGATGCAACCGTATCTTTACTGGGCTATTAAGGGAACCTAAACTTTTTTTTTCAGGACTGAAGAGCGTGCCGTGTCCAGGATATTTTTAAAGTCTATTATTTTTTATTTATTTATTATACACAGCTTGATGTCTTATGATGAAGATACCCGTAAATAACAGTCGTAACGGATCGAAACCCGTCAAGTACAATTCTACCAAATTATAAAAAAGCCGTTAATGAAAAATAATATTTTACATTATATAATTTAATATACCCGAAACATTTAACTACGTGGAGATACCTTACCTGTCCGTTTTTAGGTCCCCCTGACAAAAGATGCGGTGTGCTCTGTAACATGCAACATAAGTTCAATATAGGTACCAAATTTAATGTATAATTTCAGAAGAAAGTTAACAATACCAGAGAGTGTACCATAGAGCACCACTGTTTAAGAACTTTTTGAGGCTCCAAGAGCAAGGCTGAACGAGACCAACCAAAGTTCCCGTATAATGTAGGGCAGACGGACCCTCCGATCCATGTGGTGAGCAATAGACGGACCCTCCGATCTAGGGCAGGGCCTTTTAGAGATGGTTTAGGCATTTGATCAAATTGCTATACCAGCTTAGTGAAATGACTAATCTATAAGTAGTTCAGTTTTTGGGCCGATTTGGTCATATGTTACCTACCCGCCTATGGTTTTGTTCAAAACCCTCGGGAATGATAAAATGGAGCAGTCATTTCATCAACCCGCGTGATCATTTCGTCAGTCGTAATTATTCGTCATTTCACTGCGACATATACATATAAATCCATGGAAATGTTAAGAACGATATTTACAAAAATACAATACAATACTCTTTATTGAACACCTCAAAAAGAAAACCAGTACAGAAAATGCATAAAGTCATATTATAAGTACAAAACAGGCCGTCTTATCGGTAAGAAGCCAACCTTTAGGTAGTGGAATTTCATTAAATTAAATAAAGAGTGAAGAAAAGAAAAAGAAAGTATATATATATAAAGCCTGACCAGAAATATATGTTCATGCGCCATGTTGCGGTATTTCATTGGAACTAATTTCTTACACTGGCAATAATTTTAATGACATAATGATATATTATGCATGTGTTAGTGCAAGTGATAGGCTGTCACTGTTATTGAGGCGGTTTACTTAAATGATAATAAAGTGTTGAATATTAAATAATAAACGACAGAAAATTCCCAAAATTCTCAATAGTCAAGAGCGGAACATTGTAGATAGTGTATATAATAAACTGCTGTAAGTAATACGCTCGGGAAATGAAACTTTTTCGCTGTGAAACATTTTCAAATTAACATCAAAGCTGACAGGTAAACAACCATAGAGAACTGAACTGTCACCATACCATAGAGAACTGAACAGTTGTCATACTCGTATAAATGAGAGTAATAGCGCCCTCTTGACAATAATCATATATTTCTGGTCAGGCTTTGTAAGAAAATTACTTACGACTAACTGAAAAAAAAATACAAAATTAATTCAATGTTGATTATTGGTCTTATTTGTGCATTGTAATGTGCTTAAATTGAAGAATAATAGTAGTTTATCTACACTCATATTGTAAGTTCTCTAAAACGTGTTCGAAAACGGTAGGCAATGGCTAGCATTACCACGACCGATTTTACTATGATAAGCTTTTTATCCGTGGCAGTACCGTAATTTTAACTTTTCATGCTCAATTATTGATGTGCTATGAGTTTTGATAACATAATGTACACCTGCACGCGCCCGCGGCCGGCGACACGCGCCCGCGCGACCGCCGGCACAATCGAGTTGGTCATGGCGGTACAATGGCGGCCATTCTATGGTTTCGGAATACGGCATTTTGGATCTTAAAGCAGTGTATGCAACTGTACGTAATTAGGCCTTAAAACACTCGTGTGATCTTATTATGAAATTCGCCTGCGGCTCATTTCATAAAACCACACTCATGTTTTAAGGACCCTTATTACGTAACAGTTACATAAACTACTATTATGTAACTTACGTAATGAGGCCTAATTACGTACAGTTGCATAGACTGCTTTATCTACACACATATTATAAATCCTAAATCAAGTGGTCGAAAACCATTAGAATGACCGCCATTGCACCGCCATGACCAACTCGATTGTGCCAGCGGTCGGAGATGAGAGCAGATTTTCACTACGTTACCGTAGGTAATGAATTTTCATACGTTTTAACCACACTGTCACAGATAATACACTGATGTTACGTTACTGGTTGCAATAATGGTGGTAATTACATACGGTTTCCGAACGCGGAAAAGAGGATTTATGATATTGGTGTAGATAAATATATTTTATCTTAGCTGCAATAAACTGTCATCTTTATACTTTTTACGTTAGGGAGATCGCGTAGCGTTTTTCTCGACATTTTGCTACAGCTCGATGCGCCTTTAGGACCGCTTGGCAACCTAATCCCGAGAAAATCCAAGATTTACTAAAGCGATTGCTAATCTTCCAATCCTGAGAAGAAGATAGACATTTTGGGCTTGCCTCATGAAGTTTTTCTTCATCAAGTGGTTCTCAAAAGTTGAATTCCACAGCATATGATGTTTTTAGGTATATATTATTAAAATGCCTGGAGAACAAACTTCAATACCCTCGTAACGCCCAAGAAAAAAAACGCAAGTTCAGCTAAACGCCCAATGTGCAATGTATAAGCCAATGTGTTTAAATATAAAAATGACATTTCATAAGCTACACAGTACAGCGTACTGTACACTGGGCGTTTACCTCATTTTTATTTTTTCGAAAGTCTGGGCGTTAATGCTGAGGCTTACTTTGTACACTCTATTGCACATTGGGCGGCACGAGGATAAGGCTATACAAATCAAAAGTGTCCTTTTGACGGCAGGCGTTTACGTTGTACAATGTACATTGTTGTACAGATTAAACATAATTTTCTAAAAATAAGGGCGTGAGGGCCGGCCGCCATAAGCCCCTTTTTATTAGGGTTCCGTAGCCAAAATGGTAAAAACGGAACCTCTATAGTTTCGACATGTCCGTCCTGTCCGTCCGTCCGTATGTCACACTCGGAAACTATAAGACGTATCTTAATAAAATTTAGACATAAGTTGTATTTTGTATGCCGCTATTTAGTTATGTACCTAGTTAAATTGCAGAAAAAATATTTTAAGGGGGTCGCTCCATACATCCCAAGTACACATCAAAGCAGTATAACGGCCGTCTTACAGTATATCTGTATGCTTTTAGCATTTTGAGTTCGTTTTATAGTAGCATTATAAACGTTTATAGTGCTGATATAGCTCTTAAATGGGCACAAATTACCCAGCTTAAGATCCTATATAGGTTATTTAATAGCATTACAGGCGCATTATGTCTGCGCTATTAGCATTATCGTTGTCATGGAAAGTGCCAATCGCATTAAAGAAGCATAAGTACGCTCTATTAAGTTGCCAACCGCATTAAAGAAGCATTAATACGGCCAAAAACTTGCTAACCGCAGTAAAGAAGCATTAGTACTCTCGATTAAGTTGCCAAGATAAGTTGCTAGCATAAGAGTGTAGTAAAATAAACCTTACGTCAATGCAAAAACGTCTCTAATACCGACGGAACAAAGGTTATAATACAATGAACGTTGTGATTTAACTACTTTGTCTCGCAATATAAAATGGACGAAGACGGTACAAAAAACCGAATGAGTGACACGTCATATTTTTTTGCATCGTAACAAAATTTATAAAAGTTTTTGACTCTTTTACGTTATTATATCCTTCAATACCCTAGATCAACCAGGGCTAATAAGCGACCTACTAATGGAAAGTGTGTGGGAGCCAGCGAGGAGGGCGTTCTTTGACATTCACATCGTAAATGCCGACGCCGCTTCGTATGGCCGACTCACATGGTCCACAATCGCCCAAATACACGCTGGTGAAAAACATCGCAAATACGATCTGGCTGCGGAAGATCTTAGAGCCTCATTTACTCCCCTTGTGGTCTCCTGCGATGGCATTGTTGGAATAGAATACGAATCCTTTATAAAGAAAACATGTCTAAAGCTAAGTGAAAAATGGTCGAAACCATACTCACAAATAATAAGCTGGATCAAAGTCAAAACACAAATATCAATCATCAGAGCGGTCTCTATGAGAATTAGAGGAACGAGAAGAAGAATAGAAAGATTTGGATGCGAAGACGGCTGTGGAATACCCACCATAGAACGCTAGATTCCTCTTCTTCTTATGTTGTTATTTTTTATATTATTTTGTATTATTTAACGTAATAAAAATTTTACACACACTTATATCCTTCAAATATTACTGCGCAATGTAGTTTACTGTAAATGTGTGTATAAGTTTCATTGAAAATTTTCACGCGCCTTTGATTTATTGTGGTTTTGCTATAAAATATTATAAAAAGATATGCGTCAAATAAACAACACAATTGTGTAATCCTCGTATAGAATGAGTTTTGCATTATTAATAAAATAGTGTTGGTTGAGCAGTCTTAAATTAAGTTATTTCATTATTATATAGGTATTTTCCTTGTATAAATAGGTCCGCATGATTTTATTTTTAGGTTATAAATTATTTACATAATGACGTTGGTCTATATAGACGGGGAGCTAGCCACGTCAGATATGATACAATAATGAGAGCAACCAAACCCCTCTTGTCAGTTTGGTATACTATGCTTATTTCTAGATCTGGACATCGGGCAGCTTTAAAGTGGTGGAAGTCAAAGAATGCAAACCATTTCAAGAATCCTAGAGATCTGGGTTTGATGTAATATTATGAGAAACTATACAAATACTATACAATATTAAGAGAAATTATACAAAAGTTTATGTTGGGGGAAAGTTCGTAGTTAGTTCATTCATAGTTTGTCGCCTACTGTTTTTGTTTCCGTAATTCAATATTTTTAGGTCTAACGTTTTTATCGATTTTTGACTAGTTTTGAGTCGATATTCTAACATATTCACTACAGATATAATTATAAGGCAAACGACTATCGGTTCTTGAATCTTTTGAGCCGCACCATTCTGTTGAGCCGGATCTTGAAATAAATGAGCCACTATTTTTTTATGATATTTTTAAAATATGGTCTAAAAAACACTTTTATCGATATTCGAATTGTGTAAAGAATCTTACATATACGTAATCTACATATTAGGGTTCCTCCTTGATGTCTCTAAAAACTGTAGAGAGATTTTAATTTTTAACTAATTAACACAAAATGTATGCCCATAAAACGACTTTTTTAGCCTAAACTGGTTCGACTTTGATGTCAAATATCTCGAAGACAATGAATATTAAAGTAAATATACGATACTATATAGTTTAAAGCCGTTACTGATAATATGATAAGCTATATAAATCATTAGAAAACTAAGGGAATCAGATCTAAGGTCGTTGGCGCCAGGGAGACCCTTAAAATATAGGCCCTGTCCTTTATAACTGAGATAACTTCGGCAGTTTTTACCTAGTTTGGTATTACTATTTTCCAATAAAAAAATTTTGCTAGTCTGTCACTGTGACCTCCACCCATTAAAAGCTGCCAGATGCCAGGATCTAGCAATAAGAATAATATAGCAATCTGACCAGACGTGTTTTGTTGCTCTCATTATTGTGTCATATCTCACGTGGCTAGCTCCTAGTCCAATAGCAGCTCGGTGACCCTTAAAAAACATTATTAATGCCTACAGCATTACACGTGAATAATTATGCTATTAAACAACATTAAGCATTATATATACTACTTAAAATTGCTATTGTAGACCCTAAGGCACTCAAACAGCTTAAAGCTGAATATTATAGCGAATGACTTGGCTTTATAATAGTTTATATTATTGCTATTATACAGCATTAGGAATGTATTGCCTACTTATATATGCTATAGTACACCCTAAGGCATTAAAAATAGCTGAAAGCTGTATAGCGAATTTACGTGGCATTATAATGGCTAATATTCATGTTCTTAAACAGCATTAAGCATTTATTTATGCTATTGTAGAACCTAAGGCACTAAACCACACCGAAGCATTAGTGTAGCAAACCAAAACGCAACTGTAAAGCTGAATGCTGTACAGTTGCATTTTTGTTCGCTGCACTAAAACTAATGGCTAAGCAAAAGCATTTACATATGCTATTATACAACCGTTATAGAGCGTAAAGCATCATATAATGCTATTGTAGAACCTAAAGCACTAAAACAGCTGAAAGCTGTATACCGGATTTACGTGGCTATTATAATGGCTAATATTCATGCTCATAAACAGCATTAAGCATTTATTTATGCTATTGTAGAACCAAACCACACCGAAACATAAGTGTAGCAAACCAAATCGCAACTGTACAGCATTCAGCTGTACAGTTGCATTTTTGGTTCGCTGCACTAAAACTAAAGGCTTTAAAAAAAAAAAGGTGTCTGGCAACCCTAGCCAAGTAAACATTACATTCAAGAGCTCCGTCACTATTTTTATTCAAAATACGAATAAAAACACCAAAAACAAGAAGAGGTTGTGTGGAACAAGTGCACTGCAGTACCTACCGTGGAATAACTGTGATATACGGTCCAGCCGGCACACTACATGCACTAAACAGAACGATAAGAAGATCCTGTTGACCGTTAATCCATTGTTTTTGAACCACAAGTTTCTTTAAAACCATTTTTCACCAAATAAATAACGGGACTGCAACCACCTGATTGGAGGTGCGACAGACAGTGACAGTTGTCAACACGCCGACCTGACAGACGGGTGTTGCCATATTAAAATATCACAAGGCTGCATTCAAGTTATATTGAGCGTTTACGAAGATAGCTGTTACGACCTTAGTTGGCCGACGAATGCTTTACTATAAATAAAATAAAAAACGGATATAATAAAATGATTTGTATGGAGTGCAATAGAAAGATAGAAAGAGGCGATTTACTAAGTTGCTCTCTCTGCCAGGCTTCTTACCATTTCTCTTGCTTCAATTATACCTTAGCGTTAAAGAACATAGCGTTGAGATGAGAAGAAACTGGAAATGCCCCCCCTGTGCAGCACTTAGGCCTCGCAATGACGATAGACCTGCATCCCCGGCTTGGTTGAGCCGTCAACAAATAGTTGATGCAGATATGTCTTTGGATAACAGTAATGTTAGCTCAGGCGAAACTAGCTTAGACAAATCTCTAACACACTGGACTAACCATAGCGTGTATAGTGAAATCCGAAAAGAAGATAGTACAACATCCAATGCTAATATCCAACAAGCTGAATCCGAAACCAGAAAACAAAATAACTGTCTCTCTGAAACAATACTCGCGGAGTTACGAAGTTTCCGCTCTGATATCACAGCAAAACTTGAACATCACGATCAAAAGTTTACTATTCTCTATAATAAATTGGAATCAAATGTTAGCGATTTATATCTAAAATATACCACGATGAGAACAGACATTGATGGCATCAAAGAAGACACCGACAACAACAAAATCCAAAATAATAATATATTACATACAACATCCAGCCATACACGAAGTATTGAAGACACGCGTGGGAAAATTGCGTGTCTAGAAATTGGCATTAAAGAGGCATTAAAGGGGAATATGAGCCAACTGGAAACCAGCTTGGACCTCCTAACATCTTCCTCTAGAAACTTTAGTACGAAAAATCCGGAGGCCAATAATGACGATAGTTTATCACATTACGGCACTACCAACACCAACCTTATTGTCCCAACTACCCAAGACTCTCGCGACAGCTATAAACAAGTCAGTCATGGGAGTCAACCAAACAAATCCACATAAATGGAAAAACAGGAGCGCAGATACAAACATCGCTCCGTTATTCGAGCGACTGGTGATGTCGATTCGGACCTAAAAATCATGGAGCCCCAGAAGCATATACATGCTTGGAACTTTCATCCTGATACAACAGAGCAGAATATCTTATCTTATATGAACAAAAAATGCCCCAGCAACTCATACACCGTGAAAAAGCCTGACATATTACACACCAGTCACAACTGCTTCATAATCTCTGTACCATATGTTAACTTCGAATACTTCATGACCCCGGACAACTGGCCCAAGGATACCAAATTACAAGAATGGTTCACATATAAGCCGAAAAATAAGAGACGCCATCGTATGTCCAACGGAGAAGGCAGTCGCACGTTTTTTCGCTCCGAAAATCCCAAAGCCACGCAAAGTTAATTTGTTTTACCAAAACGTGAGAGGCTTAAAAGGTAAACTATCAATTGTCAAAAATACTCTCGTTACATTTCACAGTAACATAATTGCGTTGACTGAATCACGGCTAGACGACACGATCCATGACTCCGAACTATTTCCATCTGACTTCGTCGTGTTACGTACTGATAGGCGAGGACGAGGAGGCGGCGGAGTACTGCTAGCTGCCCGCTCTCCATTTCAACTACTTCCACTGGACTGCGGCGCTGAACCAGAAGACGAAATTGTATGCGCACAAGTTACAAGAAGTCACTTACGTTTTGTTCTGTGTGTAGTGTATCTGGCACCAAACTTTCCGCAAGCTCGTTACCACTCAATTTTTAAATGCATTGAACGTATTGTATCTGAACATCCTCATCTGCCTACAATTATTTTAGGTGACTTTAATTTATATTCCACTACGTCAATTATTCGCAAGGATTTTGACCTACTGTTATCGTATTGTAATCTATGTCAACAAAACAGTATTGTAAATAGCTTAAACCGTATACTAGACCTAGTACTAACAAATCGAGCAGTTATGGATATAACAATTACAGAAGCCGTCGCTGGCCTTGTTTCTTCAGAGAAGCACCATTTACCTCTAGACATTAGTATATTGTGTAGTACCCCTTTTACAAATACCCCAAAAATTAAAAATAACAATAACACTAGAGACTCGAATATGCTACGAATATACAGGAAAGCAAATTTTTCTAAACTGTATCATATGTTATCGAACACCGACTGGTCCTCGCTCTATGCATCTGATACTGTTGATGACAGTGTTAGCCGTTTATACTCATCATTAGATGAAATGATTTCGAATTGTGTCCCTGAAAAAAATAACACAATAAAAACAAAGACTTATCCCGATTGGTTCACTCCCGAAATTATCCATCTCAACAACCTGAAAAACAAGCATCATAAAAACTATAAAGTAACAGGAAATCAACTAGATTATGCATTCTTCTCCTATTATAGGAAACTAGTACGTATTAAATCTCAAGAATCCCATGAATTATATGTTAAGACGTTGCAATCTAATATAGCCAAAGAACCAGCCTCATTTTGGTCCTTTGTAAAAAGTAATAGAAAATATAATCAGCCGGCTACTTTCGGAAATATGTCACCACAAGAAGTCTCTGATTCATTAGAAAACTTTTTCAAAAACGTTTATTTATCGACACCTCCAACCTTGGATCCATCAGCTGCCTATTCCTCCACTAATCACATAGGTGTTCAAGAAAGCCTGCGTCTCGTCACTATCGACTCTATCAGTGAAAATGATGTCAGGAAAGCTATTAGTCATTTGCCATCCAAGCATACCCAAGGCCCCGACGAAATCCCGCAGTATATAGTTAAGGACTGTCGCGAAGTATTTGTGAAGCCCCTCCAATTTATTTTTAATCTTTCTTTAAAATTGAAGACTTACCCATCGCACTGGAAAACAACGAAGGTAATACCTATTCACAAATCTGGCTCAAAGACGGACATTCAAAATTACAGACCTGTAGCAGTCCTGTCGGTATTCGGAAAAGTTTTCGAAAGTATTTTATACTCGCATATACGCCAGCAGCTCAATGGTTGGTTCTGTGATGAGCAACATGGTTTTTTGCCAAAGCGTTCGACATCGTCAAATCTTATAAATGCTGCAACTATAATTGCCAATAATCTAGATGTTAAAAAACAAGTTGATGTTGCCTACTTCGACTACCGGAAGGCTTTTGATAGGGTTAACAATGACATTTTACTCGAAAAATTGTCTCTAGCCGGTTTCTCCTTCTCACTACTAACCTTAATGGCAAGCTACCTATCGGAAAGGCAACAGTATGTCCAGTATAGAAACTCAAAATCTACTCCATACCAAGTACTGTCAGGAATAGGACAAGGCAGCAACCTTGGTCCTATCCTATTCTTAATACTGATTAACGACCTGCCAGCATTTGTAAAGCACTCAACGTGCCTAATGTTTGCTGATGACCTAAAGTTACTCAAACCGGTCAGTAGCCATTATGACTGTACTATTCAACAGGATATCGACAGCGTCGTGGCATGGAGTAATAGGAATAAATTGTCTCTGAATGAAGATAAATGCTAACTCATGTCCTACACTCGGGTTCAGCATCCTCTTCATTATGACTATAAGATTGAGAACATGCCTTTGCAGCAAGTATCATCTGCCCGTGACCTCGGTACATGGTTTGATCCACATCTTACCTTTAACCAACATATTGTCGTCACCTGCAACGCTGCATGAAAATGCTTGGGTTTTGTGATCCGCACATGTAAACTCTTCAGTTCGCATAATGCACTCAGTGTATTATATAATGCATATGTTCGTAGTCGACTCGAAACTAATGCGATCATTTGGAGTCCTCACGAAAAACAATATACCCTGATGCTGGAAATGGTCCAGAAAACATTCATTCGCTTCCTCTACCAAAAACTGTACGGATACTACCCCCATTTGTACCCTACTCCATATATATTAGGAATGGTGAATTATACTTCCCTCGAAGTCAGAAGGAATATCTTCCTTGTAAGATATTTCTTTCATTTAATTCGCGGCCAAACAAGTAACCCGTCGTTGTTAGCCCTCGTGTCACTCCACGTGGCGCCAATCCCCATTATTCAGCTCCGACCACGTCGCCGTCAGCTCTTTACAGTCCCGGAAGCGCAGACCCGTGCTCTGTCCCACTCACCCCTGCACCATGCGTTGGGACTTCTCAATGACATATTGGGCAGCGACAGCGGACTAGACATATTCCATTCCACCGAAACTAGTTTCATTGCAACTAGCAGCCGTTACTTGGAGTCCATTTCTGCTCGAAGTTCCATTCTTATTTAAGTAAGTATATTTAGGGTTTGTCCAGAATGTTAATAACTTAAATAATTAAGTACTAATCTTGTATCGTATTCTCATTTTTATCTGTCCTATTTTTAACACGTGTAGCCAGACTGTAAGTGTTGATTTAAGGAATAAATAAATAATAATAATAATAATAAAAGAAATAATAATAAAAAAGCATTTACATATGCCATTATACAACCGTTATACAGCTTAAAGCATTATATAATGCTATTGTAGAACCTAAAGCACTTAAGTGCTTTTAAACAGCTGAAAGCTGTACAGTTGCGTTGTGGTTTGCTGCACTAAAGCTAAAGGCTTTACAAAAGCATTTGGATATGCCATTATACAACCGTTATTCAGCTCAAAGCATCATATAATGCGACAAGTTGCTCGGTGAACGTATATAAGAGTTTAAACGGTCCTTAAGTTCGAAATAAGTTAACTATTCATATGTTATAATGCTTCCTGTGTTACTTGGGATGTAACAAAATTAAAAAATATTTTTTATTTACCAAATATCAACATGTTGCACATCAATCGATTGGTCTTTAAAAATAACATAGAAGTTCGTTTGAACATCTCGTGATTAAGTGAATATTTTCAGAAATAATCGCTTCGAAATTCAGAAAAATTGTGCCCCGCCCCTGTAACTTTTGAATCGTAAGTCCAAAAAATATAAAAAAATTGGCAAGATGCGCCTTATCATTATCATATACTTTCTACGAAAATTGTTTTAAACATTATCGGTTCGGTCATTTTTGAGTTATCGCCAAAAAACTTTTTCCATAGCATCAGATACGACCTTTTGATATTAGTTCAGTTCTTATTTCATTGAAGGTACGGAACCCTCTATTATGCGTGGTCCGACACGCACTTGACCCGTTTTTGGATAATCACATCACAAGAACAAAGTCTAACTATAATTTGTTATAACTTACGGTATTTAGTTTCTTGCGAATTGCCGACAAAGTACGATATCGGGCTTCGAAGCTGCCAAATCCGACGTAAATCTAAACAAATAAAATAATTTTATGAGGGCGTCGTACAAAATCAGCAAAAACAGCAGTCACCTTTTAGGTTCCTGAGTTCACAATTCTTTACAAAAATCTATATTTTAATGTTATTATAACAACAAAGAGTGTGTTTACAATTTAAAGTAATAAGTACCCGATTATCATTAGTAGTTAACTCATATCATATACTATAAAAATAACAAAGAAACTCAATTATAAATATAAACTTTCGTGAAATTCCCATACATTCGCCACATCAGTCAAATTGTCTTTTTGACTGAGGTGCCCCACGGGGCCCGTCGCAGGCGGACGTGCTGCTGAATTTCACACTTTGACATTCTATTTTGACGATTATTTTGACAGAAAATCATATAAGTACACGAAAAAGGATACCAGTAGCCAGAATATATTCAAAATGAATAGGGAAAACAAACAGAGACCGTGTGTCATATTAAATTGTATTTTTTGATGTTTACATGTCGTAATACTAGAAAAAGACAACTAAAGATTTCATAAAAGAAACGTTTCTACCGAATCCTCATAATTCGTTTCTTCCAGAGCTATTTAATGCGAAAAGAGGTTTAGGATTACTTTTTAATTACGGAGTTTTTATTTATTATGCTGCTCATATTATTACGACATTAAAAAAATGTATATGAACGTCAATAAACATGATTGACAATTTTCTTAGTACTCAAATCTTATTAACAAATTATTTTACTTAGCATACGCGAAATTTGTATAAGATATATTTCCGTAATATATGATGAAACCTATTGCATGTTGGCCGCTTGTGATGTGATGAGATAAATAAGACCAAGAAATTAAAATAATGACTAGGCCAGCAGATATATCGAGATTTTGCACACAATATACGTGCATACGTAATGAAGAACGTCTCTAGCACATACAAATCGAGAGGCGCATGAATCGGTTGTCGTTCCTATATGGTACGAGTAGGACCCCAGAGGTACAGATGGACACGCCTCTCGTCTCGATCATCAGGAGCGCTCGTAACATCACTCCAGGTCATCTGAACGGCATCTTCTCAACTGAGCGCCACCGTGAGTGCAGACGACCAGATCTACGTTCGCCTCCTGGGTGGGACCCAGTTGAGAGCGCGGTGTACGTGCATTGATTTATACAAAAAGGGAGATATGGTACCAAGCGCTCGATTGTGTGCCATCAAATATAGGTTCCGGGACCTATAGTGAATTAGTCGTGTAGTACAGTCTCTCAGTCACACTTTGTGCAATGCGCAAAATATGGAGGTCTCCCTTGCGTACCCGTGTTAACTATATAGGTTTATCTCTTTTGCCCATGATGCACATACATTATAGCGGTGTGTAGCATTTTACAAGTGTGTAGGTGCTGAACCACATTTCAGTTTTGTTTACTATGAACGTCACTCATCTTCCTTTTTGTTTATGTCTATGTGTACGTGATAGTTTTTATCCCGGCGGATTGTGTGTCTGAAGTTCTGAACTATCTCCGTTATCGCTTAGCGATTTCACTTTGCATGAACCTATGACCTTTATACAAATGTACCTATTTATAAAATAAACCAATAAATACTGTTGTTTTCTGATTTTAACATACACCATTTATCCGGGACTTTTTAGTCATAGCTGGAAGGAAGAAAGTAACGTCGCGTTCGAAACCTCAGGCGAAATAATAAAAGTAAGTGTACAAAAATTCAGTTTTTATTTCATCAGTATTCTGTGAAAATTAACGTATTTACTGGACTGAACCAGAGTTGGGCAAAAATTATCTATTGGGAAGATAACTAAATCATCCGTAATTTGTTATTTTGAATTTATCTAGATCCGTTTAATTTTTATTCTATTTCAACCCTGCCTGTTACACGGGCCGTGCCAATATCCCTCGATCCGTTGTGGTAGAGAGTCGTGAAAAACTTGTGTCCGATATCGAGAATACTCTTTCTGGAGTCTCGGTGTGGGGTCAGGACAACTCAGTCCGATTTAACCCCACAAAGACACAAGTCTGCGCGTTTACCGCTAAGAAAACCCCATTTACTGTGGCCCCTCAGTTCCAAGGCACAACCCTTACAATGTCAGGTAGTATTGGGATCCTCGGTGTCGACATCTCTAGTGACGTCCAATTCTGTAGTCACCTTGAAGGGAAGGCCAAGCTGGCATCCAAAAAGCTCGGTGTGCTCAATAGAGCGAGGAGATACTTTACTCCGGGGCAGAGACTGCTTCTATACAAGTCGCAAGTCAGACCCCAAATGGAGTACTGCTGTCAGTTTGGGCGGGAGCACCTGGATACCAGCTTGGGCTCTTTGACTCGGTACAAAGGCGCGCTGTGCGGATCGTCGACGATCCCAAACTCACGAGCGATATTGAACCTTTGAGTCTAAGGAGAGACTTTGCCTCCTTATGTGTGTTCTATCGCTTGTACAATGGGTTGTGCTCTGAAGAACTGTTTGATATGATGCCCACGGCAGCCTTTTATCACCGCACCGCTCGCCGCCGGCAGGGGGCATCCTCACACCCTGGAGCCTAAGAAGTCGCGCACTGTACGGTTTAAGAGGAATTTCCTCCCACGAACGCTGCGGCTGTGGAATGAACTCCCTGCCGAGGTTTTCCCAGCGGGCTACAGTATGAGGTTCTTCAAAAAAGGAGTGTTTAGGTTCTTAAAGGGTAGGCAACGCGCATGTGAATCCTCTGGGGTTGCAGGCGTCCATAGGCTACGGTAACTGTTTACCATCAGGCGGGCCGTATGCTTGTTTGCCACCATCATGGTATAATTTTTTTTTATATAGATAAGAAATTATCTAAATAACGCCTAACTGGACTGAACGAAGCATGTAAGTAGTGAACAGTCGCCATCAGATATATCGGAGCGGCCAAGGTGGTCACAAATATCTGAACGACACCTCTTTGTTAAGGCGATAAAGTGCATGTTCAGATATTTTTGAGTACCTTTGCCGCTCCAATATATTTGGTGGCAACTGTACCAAAATTTTAAAAGGCAACTTCTGGAGCCAGCCATACTGTAAATTTATTAAAAATATTACCGGTTGGCTTCTTTATGGCATTGTAGAGTCGATCTCGGTGATAATGAAAACGGGCCTTAAATGGGCACTAGCAGTGTTGTACCATTCCCGAAAATATTCACCTCGAGGGAATATTGGGGAATTTTGAAACTGTTGTATAAACACATATTGTATTTTGAAGGAATAGTTTAAACGAAGACCACAAAACTTACCAGGACATCAAGCACAGTACCTCCACCGGAAAACTAAATTCCCAATATTGCCAAGTAATTACTCAATTTGGTTTAGTGAATCCATACTTAATTTTATAAATGCGAAAGTGTGTTTATCTGCCTGTCTGTTACCTCTTCACGCTGATACCGCTTAACCGATTTAGATAAAATTTGGTAAGTATAAAGATAGTTTGAGTCCCAGGGAACGACATATGATAGTTTTATCCCAGAAATTATCCAGTGAAAAGGGGGGTGGAAGATTGAATGGAATTGTTGCTCACTGTAAACTTAAATAGCATGTGCGTTAAATTAATATTTGCTATGAGATTTTACTACAGCGTTTCATTAATTCCTTCTGGCGAATCAGGGACCGGAAAACCCCTTCGTTTGATTAATCGTTTTAATACGATAAGATTAAAGTCTTACCCTGGTATTATTGTTGCCCTATCATTGGGTTACCTTATCGATATGGAAAACATTTTGAATAGGCTTAACCCTTTTCAATGTGATTTCCGAGTCGAATGGGGTAAAGATAGCTTCAATATTTACCGCTTACCTTTTATTAGGGCTACCCTTTTCCCGTCTCTTTTCCGCGCAAGCAGGCGGTTTTTTCTTTCTCATTTGAAATTTAACAGGAGAGGCGACGGCGGAACAAATTGAGTGAATATCAGATTTGCTGTTCTCACGCACATACACAACTTTAATTTAAATAATTTTTGTTAAAGAAATGTTTATTATCTTCAGTTTATTTTTGCATAGTTTGCATGTATTGGGCTTGGGCACGTTTGCACGATTTGGGAAAATTTCTTTTTGAATAAGAATAAAAATAAAAACGCATTTTTTATTATTATTCTAATCGATTTGAATAAAAATTATTCTTGCACTCGTTATCCAAAATAAAATGAATGGTAATAAATCACGTGAAAGTTATTTTAAATAAATAATGAAAAACGGAATCATTAGTCTAGGATTGGGTTTATTCCAAATAACGTTTTATCCAACTAAAATTTTATTTGGAATGAAGTTAAGTTTGTGGTACAAACCATTACAACCATCCTCCTAGCGTTTGTCCCGGCTTTTGCCACGGCTCAATTGAGCCTGTGATGAAATTGGCGTAGGGACTAGTAGACGTTTTCTGCTTATTAGGGGTTGTAGATTTCGAAAATTATATATGTTTTATAATTCAAGATGGCGGTTATATACTTTTTTCTGGTAAATGGTCATGATAATTATTTTCGGTTAATTAGGGGGTGTATATTTATTAAATTATATCTGTTTTAAAGTCCAAAATGGCGGCTGTACTTTTTTTATGAAAAATCGTCATGGTAGTCGTTTTCGGCTTATGAGAGGGTATAGTTTTCGAAAATTATGCCTGTTTTAAAATCCAAGATGGCGAAAATACACTTTTTTGTATAAATTGTCATGGTAGTCATTTTCATCTATTTCGGGTGCGTAGATTTCGAAAATTACGTCTGTTTAAAACCCAAGATGGCGCCTATACTCTTTTTTTCTGAAATATCGTCATGGTTATAGTTTTTGGTTTTTTGGGAGGTGTAGATTTTGTAAATTACGTGCTTTAAAGATGGCGTCTATACTCTTTTTTCTGAAAAATCGTCATGGTAGTAATTTACGGCTACTTAAGGGTTTTATTTATTATTATTAGATATAAGAGTATATCCGCCATCTTGAATTTTAAAGCAGATATAATTTTCTAAATCTACAACCCCCGCCACAACACTGTATGGAAGCAAATCGCTAAGAAATATGATAAATTTAAAAACCCGTGGCTCCAATACTATACTAAAATAAATTTACACGAAAGAAGTATGCCAAACGTAAGTTAAAAATAAAATTTTAATGGATTGAAAGTAGAATTATTGGTTATTTAGTACTGCATGTAGAACCACGAATATGTATCACTCAAATCTGGGGCAGAGCACCTTACAGAAAACCACAGCCAAATAGTACTAGACCCCACCCATAGTGTGGTGTTCCTGCTGGTGAGTAAGCTTTGTCAAAGAGCTCAAAGAGGACCCAGTGTATTGACGACCAGGGACCCTCTTGTTCCTTTAGCCGTCAACACAGGGAATCCGCCTTTTTGTAAAGGGTTAGCAACGCGCATGTGACACCTCTGGAGTTGCAGGCGTCCATCCGTAGGCTACGGTAGCTGCTTACCACCAGGCGAGCCGTATGCTTGTTTGCCACCGTCGTAGTATAGAAACAATGTATAAATTAATATATTTCTTTTGCCAATTTTGCATAGAAAAATTAAAACTGTAGCTGTGTAGATATTGTACGGTCACGTCTGAAAATATGGATACATTGAAAATGACAAAAATATGTAACCACGACTCTATTACCAAGGCGTAAAGTTTTGGATATATGTTTATTACACATTAGGGAACGTACCCATACTACGTGACCAATTTTTTTACAATTTTCACCCCCTCGCCCCCCTCGGTGACCAACCGTAGTATATGCCAAGACCCCCCCCCTTCCCCTCTGGTTGTCACGTAGTAATTCTTAATATTGTTTTTTTGCAAACAGAAAGTAAAAAATATCATAATTTGGCGCATATTTGTATTTATTAAAACGGCGGTTGCCGCGTAAACGCCTCAAGGTGCGTGCAAACCATAATTAAAAAGTGAAAAAAAAAAATTGCGCGAGATTTCCCTAGAGCATAATTATAATAATTATTGATTACGTGACGTAAACCTAAACCCCCCCCTCCCCCATGTGACCAAGAGTAGTATTTTGACGACCCCCCTCCCCCCCCCCTAAACGGGTCACGTAGTATGGGTACATTCCCTTAAATGTATCCATATTTTCAGACGTGACCGTACGTAAATCCGCCCAAAGACGTTGTCCAATCCTATAAGGTCATTTGATTTTACACCTTATCGAGAGCCATATAAAGTGGTTCTTGGCATTGTCAATCTGACTTCTATAGATATCTTTACAAAACTCGTATCTCAAAAACGCAACTAATCATTTAAATATAAAATACATTATTTCGCTGTCTTCTTGGAACGCATTATATTACCTATGGTTTCAGTTTCTCAAACGAGGTGACATGTAGTCAAACTTATAATGGCAACCGAAAAAAATAGTGGTAAATGACCTGTCTCCCCAGAAGTGTGGTATTGTGCGTGAAGTCTGGTAATGTGTGTATCTGGGTAATTTGACAGAATCTGAAAATTTACCCTCTTCGACACAGTCTTAAACAACCGAAAGAAAGAACTGAGTTCATTTGTCTTAGACTCCACCTTTTCAAAAATAAATGCCCGATCTATACTGTAAAAAATACTTAAATCACTATAGGTGTGCTTATAATATTTGAAGAGTGCCCTCGATTACTTCAAGATTCCATCATCAGACCCTGACCTGATGACAATGGGACCAACTGTAAAGTATAATCTTTCAATAAAAGAAGAATTTTCCAAATAACATTTTAAAAAAATATCAAAAAGATCCCGACAAATTGAGAACCTCCTCCTTCGAAATCTTGAAGTCGGTTGATAATATGTATTTATTTATAAATGACTTCATAACAAGCATTAAGGCTGATGTCGGATACCTTGAGTTATTGGAAATTGTTCTATGAATCGTGTAGAAAGAAGTACGAGTTGTGCTCGCGCCCCGAGGGTTTTGTACATTACACTGTTTTAATGAAAAATTAAAAAAAAAACACATGTAAAGGCAACATTACAACATAAATCATGAACATGTGTTCTGAGCTAGGAAACTCAGTGTTAGAGGACCCAGTTCCGTAGTTCCAATGTCTTAACCTAATCTATACAAGTTTTAATTGGATGCTGATAAGCAACAATGTGTCAACCTGCAAAATCAGAAAAAATGAGGTTTGAATGCTAATTTGTAACCTGTTTACTGATCTACGTTTTTCTAAAATGACCAAAGTGATTTGAAATATATAAATATATAAAAAAAAACAATAAATAACGATAACACAAATCCATATCACGTGATCCAAATTCCATAACTTCATAACTTCCAAATTCCATAACTTGTTTTGAAAACGTGAAACCTTGTATAATATCAAGAAAGTTTCAAGTATCTTAACACACTATTGGAATATTCACTTTTTGTTGAAAATCTACCGTCTTAACTATGCATGTAGAGGTTTCTCATTTTGGTCGTACAAACTTTTCTGGATTCGCCTAGTTTCAGAGTTACTACCAATTAAATATATTTTTTTTATTGTGACTCAGTGCAAAACGCTTTTTTGATGGCGATTTCACCCTTTATGGGGTCTATTCTAGACATTCTTATTGACAGGTATCAAAGTGCCAAGGAATAATTTACGTAAAATATTTTTTACGAAAAAAAATGTACTAATTTATTTTAATCGACAGTTTTACCAATAACATTTATGTTTTCATGTTCAAAAGCATT
Organism: Pammene aurita; assembly: GCA_947086415.1. Classification (NCBI taxonomy): domain Eukaryota; kingdom Metazoa; phylum Arthropoda; class Insecta; order Lepidoptera; family Tortricidae; genus Pammene; species Pammene aurita. Next base: position 6,136,877 of record OX352314.1, on the reverse strand, counting down.
TAAAAATCGAAAAAAAAAGAAACAAAAAAAAATATTTTTTTTTGGCGAAATTGACCTAAATTCGTATAACATTTATTACTCCTTATGACCTCAGGAATTCGTGGTTAAAATCTCTCGCAATGCTCACGAGCACAGTGTATATAAACGTAAAAGTCCTGACTGACTCACTTAAATCAACGCCCAGCCCAAACCGTTGGACCTCAAGAGCTGAATTTTTCACAATAGGTAGTTTTTATAACGTTAGTATCCACTAAGGAGGGATTTTTCAAAATTCATCCCCTAAGGGGATGAAATGAGGGTCCAAAGTTTGTATGGGGAAACCAGATCAGTTTCGACTATTTTATTCGAAACTTCACACGAGTATTTCTAACAATATATGAGTAAAGACGTGTTTCAGAATTTTTCTAAATTCACCCCCTAAGGGGATGAAATGGGGATCCAAAGTTGTATGGTGAAACAAGATTAGTTAGGCTATTTTATTCGAAACTTCACAGGAGGAGTATTCCTAACTATAAATGAGTAAATACGTATTTAAGGTTTTTTGAAAATTTAACCCCTAAAAGGGGGAAATGTGGTCACAAAGTCTGAAAATCAACATGGGTGTTGTTTCTATGGTTTATCGGGTCGTTGATTACAAAAACAATAACGATTTTAAAATCTAACGTGATGGACGCGAAATACCATCTCCCCTGTTGGGGTGCGATGGGGTTGACATGTCTAAATATCAATAATGTGTGTCGTTTTTATGTTTTATGGGACGTTAATTACGAAAATGGCATCGATTTAGAAATTTAATATTGTGGACATGAAAATTCTTGAAAGTATTTGTGTCAAATTACAATCTTCTTCTAAATATATAAAATAACAAACTGTCTGACTGACTGACATATCAACACACAGCCCAAACCCCTGGTTCTAGATTCCAAATTTGGCACGTAGGTTCCTTATAATGCCTAGGGGTGCACTAAGAAATGATTTTTCTAAATTCATCCCCTAAGGGGGTGAAATGGGGATCTAAAGTTTGTATGGCGAAACAAGATTAGTTCGGCTATTTTATTCGAAACTTTACAGGAGTATTTCTAATAACAAATGAGTAAACATGTGTTTCAGGGTTTTTTGAGAATTCAACCCCGAAAAGGGCGAAATGTGGTAACAAAGTCTGAAAATCAACATGGGGATTATTTCTATGGTTTATCAGGTCGCTGATTATGAAAACAACAACGATTTTAAAATCCAACGTGGCGGACGTGACTTACCATCTCCCCTGTTTGGGTGGAAATGTCTAAATATCAATATGGGTGTCGTATTTATGGTCTTTTGGGACGTAATATTGAGCCTTTAATATTGAGCCAAATAGAAATAATAGTGTTAAAAGAGGATCTCGGCAGACCCACAGCACCACCTTGTCACATTTAATCTAGATTGTCAGACAGCGGAAAAACATCTTAATATGAATGTTGTTTACCAGAATATTCAGGGTTTTTCCAGCAAGGAGTTAGAGATAGGTTTATTCTTAGATAATAATGATGTACAAGTTATGTGTATTACAGAATATTGGCTTAAAGAAGAACATTTAATATTTGACTTTGTTAATTTTAAATTAGTCAGTTACTATAGCCGAAACTGCCGAAAGCATGTTATAGTATCTGGGGATTTTAATGTTAACTTGCTTGAATCGTCTAATGATTCTGTTAAATTGCTATGTTTGTTTAAATCGTTTAATATGTTTAATTTGTTCTTTGAACCTACTCGGGTGGGCGTCACTAGTGCAACATGCCTAGATAATATTTTTTGTAACTGTGAATATCTGGATAAGCAAATATTTAACTGTTTTAATTCTGATCACAGCGGTCAAAGGGCATCTTTTATAAAGCCAATTCTGGAAACTCCACAAACTGTAACATATAGACCTATTAATGGTTATCGTTTAGAATTATTCAAAAAAGAAATTCAAAATCATCTGTCAACACTGCCTTATTCACATTTTTATGACTCAAATAATTTGTATGAAGATTTGTTTGGTATGATTCTTTGTCAGTTTAACAAACATTTCAAATTGAGAACTATTAGTGGGTCAAAGACTAAAGCTAAATCAAAGTTTAGCGAATGGGCTACCGTAGGCATTCATAAAAGTAGAAAGAGGCTTTATGAACTTTATGGAGAGAGAGAACTGAACAAAAATGCAGATTTTCTGGACTATGTTAAGAACTATTCAAAAATTTTCAAGAAAGTGTGTCTGACTGCGAAGGCGAACTATACTAGTGCAAAAATCAAAATTTCGGACAACAAGGTAAAAATAGTATGGAATATTATAAATAAGGAAGCTGGTAAATGTAAATCACGCGATTCTCAAGTCAACATTGTCTCAGAGGAACAGCAGGTCTTGTCAAATGACGATATTGCCTCGGCATTCGAAGATTATTTTTCTAATATAGCATTAAATACCACAAAATGTCTAAAATCATCTTCGTCTCAAGCTCATTCCTTACTTTGCACTACCTTTTTTCTTAATTTTAAGAAATGTCAGATGATATTTAGAAAGAAGAAAGAAAGAAAGAAAAACATTTATTCATGACAAACACAGGTAACACAAAAAAAAATAGTACATAAAATAGGCGTCACATAGTTTGTCACAAAAGGGCCACAACTCAGCATGAAGCTGGCGTAGCCAGCGCTGATCTTCCGTTGTAGCCCAGGTGTGCCACAGTGCGTCGACGATACGGCTATACTAGCCTACAATTTTGGTTATATAAATGTTATACTAACTCTATTTCTTAAATGATCGTGCATACCACACTTAAATTATTCTTAATCTATGGTACAAAACTTGCAAAAACAAAACACTAACTGCCAATAAAAAAAAAGAAAAAAAGAAAACTTAAAACGTCACTGTCAAGCCGACCAGATAGAGAGAAGATAGTGAATATAAAACAAAAGCTCGACTCACCTCAAATAAAATAAAACTACGCACACTACGCACTACTTAGATATGCTATACTACATGCTAAATATTATAATTTGAAAACAAGAAGGGCAAGACACAAAGTATTACAGGCTTATGGAATACAAACTATTTGAATTTGACCTTGTAGATTCAGAAAAAGTTGTAAACATATTCAATTCTCTGAATTTAAAGAAAACAGAAGACTTATGGGGTACATCAGTTGTAGTCATCAGTAATATCATAGACGTCATAGCGCCTTACTTAGCCTTAATTTATAATAATTCAGTTTCACAAGGCGTTTTTCCAGATCTTATGAAATGTAGTAAAGTCATACCTCTTTTTAAATCGGGTGATTCTAGTGATCTGAATAACTTCTGGCCGATATCAATACTTCCTGTACTAAGTAAAGTCTTTGAAAAGCTAATGTTAAATGATCTACTGGGACACTTCAACAGACATGGATTGCTTACAAGCAATCAGTTTGGTTTTACAAAGGGACGTTCCACAACCGATGCTGCTGCGGTACTCATCAAACATATTTTCATGGCCTTAAAACATTACGATGCAATTGGTATATTCTGTGATCTTTCTAAAGCGTTTGATTGTGTAGATCATACAAACCTCATTCTTAAATTAGAACTTTCCTCATTCTTAAATTATGGTTTGTCAGAAAATGCCTTGAATCTCATGTCTTCATATCTTAGCAACAGAACACAAACAGTTGTTGTAAATAAAACCCAGTCTAAAGGGACTTTAGTAAAATTAGGAGTGCCACAGGGTTCTATTTTGGGCCCATTCCTGTTTTTGGTTTATATAAATGATTTACCTTGTGTAGTACAAAACTTTTGTGATATCGTTCTGTTTGCCGATGATACATCTTTAATTTTCAAAGTTGACCGGCAATCTACCGATTTTACTGTAATCAATAACACACTAGCTGCTGTACTGAACTGGTTTACTATTAACAACTGTTACTTAATGCTAAGAAAACCAAATGTATTAGATTTGTTTTGCCAAACGTTGCACCGGTGGACACTAAGATTCTCCTGAATGGTGAATGTTTAGAGATAGTAGATAAAGCAGTGTTCCTTGGTTCGACGTTGGACAAAAATCTACAATGGAGTCCTCATATAAGAAAACTCGCTCTTCGATTAAGCTCGGCCGCTCATGCCGTTAGGAGAATTAGACAATTAACCAATACTGACACAGCTCGCTTAGTTTATCACAGTTATTTTCATAGTGTAATGTCATATGGTATTCTGGTTTGGGGCAAAGCAGTTGACATACAGACTACATTTGTTTTACTAAAAAGAGCCATCCGCTTTCTGTATAACTTAAAGGCAGGTGCATCAGTTAGAAAACTATTTAAAGAAATTAATATTTTAACTGTTGCTTCCCAATATATCTATGACATTATTGAGATCGGCCGACTTGACGGAGCCACGAACTGGCAAACATGGAGTCATGGAGATACAAAATAAAGCTGCTGCTGAAAAGTAATCCAGGTTACTGATGTGCCATCGGAAACTTTCCAAAATTGCGAAAATTTCCACATATGAAAATTTCGGAATATTCTCACATATTTGTATGGGATTTGAAACTTTCAATTTCTTAAATTTCCAATTTCCTATATTTCTTACGAAAGTTTCTAGAAATTTCCGAGAATATTTCCAATTATATGGAAAGTTTCCGCAACTTGCACATCTGTACTCCAGGTACGCTAGAAGCTGTAGAAGATACGTCAGTTAAACCTAAGTTAGTTAAATCCTGGCGAATCAGCAGAATCTGAGAAAAAACAAAAGTTTAAAACGGAAATGGAAACGTATAAAAAATGTGATAGTCAAGCGCTCCTTATCCTTACTACCAACATGACTGAGGAGACTTCTAAAAGTAATGCGCTGTGAAACGGCAAGTAGAATGTGGGCAGAGCTTCATAGGCTTTATGCCATCATTACTTACTTATTCCTTTTTTTTTGTAATTGCTTGCTTTTCTTTCTAATATTGATGTATGTACTTGCTAAGTCTACGCATTTTTGTACACTATATTAATATTTAGTGAAGTTAATTTCTATAAGATTTCTATCTGTGAGAACCTAATAAATGGCCTCCAATTCTATATCTATTGTCAACATGTTGTATGTGGTGTTGGTTTTCCAATAAATAAATAAAATAAAAAAAAGAATCGCTAAAAAATTAACCTTAAAGCTCTGCTACCATATTAAAGTAAAACAAGAAATGTTAGAAAAATACGTATCATCGATAAGTCAAAACAAACAAGAAGAAAAACAATAGTTTCATAGCAACCGAATAGAATCTCAATATGAACAAATAAATTGAAGATATAAAGAGGTTGAATTACTCTGTAGTTCCATACTCTTTAATATTTTTTAATTGCTTCAAGCCATTGTCAACCTCAGTCTATTGCCCATACAATTAACTTATGAAGGTACTCTGTGAGAGAAATGTAAAAATGAACTTAAATGGATGTTTATGTCATATCATTTGTCATATGATTGTTTATATGTCTATATTCCCGGCCGCCTGAAATGATTCCCGAAATAATGATAAGTGATTATACAGGAAATACCAAGAATTGTAAGTATTAACTTATCATTAGACACTGGGCCCCATGTCGGACGGCCGACATGAAGTTTAACGTTTGGCGATTCGTCCCCTTCGCTGTGTTTGTTAAGCAAGTTAGATTGTCAGGACCAATTTTCGTCAAGCTCAAGTTCTGATGATAAGTTCCATGAGGAATCGAGGGAATTCCTCAAATCTTAAAGGCATACATAAAGTGACTTTTGTATTTTATCAACAAATCAAGCATTTTCATTCAAAAGAGTGACATTCGATGAAGATTCGGTGGAACTGCTGATGATGATCAGAACGTAACTCTTCAACGACGCATAGTTCCCGTTTGGCGATTTGTCCTCTCCGCTGCGTTTGTTAAGCAAGTTATTTCATTGTATGGAATCTAAGTACACCATCTACAATAATACTTCACCGGCTACCCCCATGGAAGTCAGTTTTTTTTTCTTAAAAATTATAAATATTAATGTGGTCACTATAAGATGTTGTTACTCGTAGATGAGCTAATTACGTAATAACTTAAGACAGAAGGTCCCTTAAGTAGGGACTAAATAAATCAACAGACTTGGACATGGATCTCACAACTTTTTACGGTAGAAGAACTGAGTTGCGAGACTTAGTTTTTGTTACAAGTTTTGTTTTTGATGGCATTTCATTTCTTTTTGAAGATAGACCTCCTTTTTTTCCTTTCCAGTACCCTCTACAATACCAACAACGAATTTTCTTAAAGCCCACTCTCTGTCTTATGAGCTTTTTTTCTTATTTTTGTAGGTAGTCTTCCTCTTTTTCTTTTCCGTTACATTCACCGGAAATAGTATCTTCCTACACGAAGGCCGCAAAAACATGTGGCACGCTCTTATAACCCTATAAATAAGAGCATGTCACATATTTTTGCAGGCTTCATGTAGGAAGATACTATTGCCGGTGACTGTACTACATCGTGAGCTTCAGCTACAGTTTTTCTCAAAGCCCACTCCCTGTCTCTATGGGTTTTTCTCCGAGGCTTTGATGTTACAATTTTTGACATATATTTAATTAATCATATATACTCGTATATATATCATATAGGATTACAAAGTTATTTATGCAGTTGGTGTATCTAGAAAACTGGAATGAAATTGCAAAATATTTTAGTTTTTCCTTGATTTATACACTAAACAATAATTGTATTCAAAATTTTAATTCAATGTCTACTAGAAGTGTCTTAGAGTTTTGATGATCGGTCAGTCAGTGAGTGACAAAATTAAGAACTTTGTCTAGTTATAATTCTTAAACTATTGGTTCAAATTTAATGAAATTTGAAATATACCGCGTTTATACAATGCTTGAACTGCTTCGAGAAAAGGATGGTACGGTCGTGCCTCTTTTTTTTGCTCGACATGGCGGGGGCACTACCGTGCCCCCAGATTTGTAGTTTTAATCGATCGGAAATTACAATCTTATGTTAAAATAAAGCACTATCTTTCAAAGAATATTAAATTAAATGAAGGTAAACGCGCAAAGCTGGCGGCAACACAGATGGCACTGCAATTGTTAAAAAACATGTCATTAGACATACCAAATGTAGGGCCTCCTCTATAAGTATATTCGCTGTGTGCATAATTGTGGCGACATCTCTTGAACCAGGGCTCAATCTGTTTTTTTTTTCATTTTTATTAATGTACTCCTAACTTATGAGAAATGTAACTGGATGATTCACTCACTAAGGTGAGTCACCTTAACTCGTTCACCTGTCAAGACAGTAAATAGGTGATGTCAAATATTTTGAAATTTGATATTGACAAGAAAGAGCCCTTTGCAGTTTAATTTCTCGTCAAAAAGTGCTCTTCATGTTACCCCCAACATGCACTTTGCACATAGAAAAAAAAACAATAAAATAAGTTTTAACGTCATAGAAACAAACAAAAATAACTACAAAAAAAGCATAAAAATTTTTCCTACATAAAAATATTATTTATGCAAGCCGCTCCAATTTAATTTTACTTTTGTGTCAGCAATATGTGCCAGCATTGTCACTGCCTAATCAGACTTAAAATTAAGTGAATTACACATTTTACAAAAGATCCATTGATCCTAAATCAAACTCGTGTACCCTAAAGTTTGATTTTCTAGGTACTCAACCTTTAAATTTGCTCATGTTTGTATTTTTTGCATAAATTTGTTAAATTTTGAATGTTTATTATTTTTTCCAATTTTAATTACAATAAGGTATAAATTTTAATACTCTGAGACCAACCTCGGAGCATCAGGGAAGATTTCTCTCTGCGGTATTGACGGAGGATACCGCGGCGGTAGGCACCGGCATGCCACGGCATCCCGAGTGTGCTGGTGTAGCGAAGCTTCGGGAAGGAAAGGCTTAGCGTAACTCAGCAGACGACGGGCGTGTACACGCCCTCGCTGGTGAGGAGAATCCCTTATGATACAGACAACAGTGTGCGCTGCCCTTTGATAACCTCTGCTACCGTCCAATCAGAAATTTAAATGATAAGTAATCTATGCTCTTTTCCGGTTCTTGTAATAAGATGCACAATTTTAATTTATGTCTGATGGCTTGAAAATAACTATCACTAAATTAATTAAAACTAAAATAAAACTTTAAAAAATTAAACTATACTAACAGAGAAAATTTAAAAATATGTATAAAAATAAATCTACTTACATATAAAAATCCCAAATATAAAAAGAATATCCCGTCTAAAACGTCCGCCCGCGGCATGGTCTCCATTACGCTGGCGGCGTTACCTCTCTGTTCAGCAGCTAAGGATATACGCTGGGAGACCTTTCTACGTATCTATGTACCGACACGACAGGGCCCTCATGAAACACTTCATGTCGGCCGTCCGACATGGGGCCCAGTGTCTAATGATAAGTTAATACTTACAATTCTTGGTATTTCCTGTATAATCACTTATCATTATTTCGGGAATCATTTCAGGCGGCCGGGAATATAGACATATAAACAATCATATGACAAATGATATGACATAAACATCCATTTAAGTTCATTTTTACATTTCTCTCACAGAGTACCTTCATAAGTTAATTGTATGGGCAATAGACTGAGGTTGACAATGGCTTGAAGCAATTAAAAAATATTAAAGAGTATGGAACTACAGAGTAATTCAACCTCTTTATATCTTCAATTTATTTGTTCATATTGAGATTCTATTCGGTTGCTATGAAACTATTGTTTTTCTTCTTGTTTGTTTTGACTTATCGATGATACGTATTTTTCTAACATTTCTTGTTTTACTTTAATATGGTAGCAGAGCTTTAAGGTTAATTTTTTAGCGATTCTTTTTTTTATTTTATTTATTTATTGGAAAACCAACACCAAATACAACATGTTGACAATAGATATAGAATTGGAGGCCATTTATTAGGTTCTCACAGATAGAAATCTTATAGAAATTAACTTCACTAAATATTAATATAGTGTACAAAAATGCGTAGACTTAGCAAGTACATACATCAATATTAGAAAGAAAAGCAAGCAATTACAAAAAAAAGGAATAAGTAAGTAATGATGGCATAAAGCCTATGAAGCTCTGCCCACATTCTACTTGCCGTTTCACAGCGCATTACTTTTAGAAGTCTCCTCAGTCATGTTGGTAGTAAGGATAAGGAGCGCTTGACTATCACATTTTTTATACGTTTCCATTTCCGTTTTAAACTTTTGTTTTTTCTCAGATTCTGCTGATTCGCCAGGATTTAACTAACTTAGGTTTAACTGACGTATCTTCTACAGCTTCTAGCGTACCTGGAGTACAGATGTGCAAGTTGCGGAAACTTTCCATATAATTGGAAATATTCTCGGAAATTTCTAGAAACTTTCGTAAGAAATATAGGAAATTGGAAATTTAAGAAATTGAAAGTTTCAAATCCCATACAAATATGTGAGAATATTCCGAAATTTTCATATGTGGAAATTTTCGCAATTTTGGAAAGTTTCCGATGGCACATCAGTAACCTGGAGTACTTTTCAGCAGCAGCTTTATTTTGTATCTCCATGACTCCATGTTTGCCAGTTCGTGGCTCCGTCAAGTCGGCCGATCTCAATAATGTCACTATTCGTGTTTTTCCAACCACTAGACAGGTTGATGAACATAATGTAAAGAAGACACGTGAATTAGAAAAAACTACCATACTGTATAAAATACATGCTGTAGATGTTTCATTAGAAACGAAGATATATGTATGGTCAAAAACCAAAAGATGCGTATGTTTCTGATGATCCTAACAAAACTGGAGGAATCGTTAAATATTTGACGATTGGGTTGGGATCTCGAATAATGTTAAGAAGAAACTTGAATGTTAATCATGGTCTAGTCAAAGGCGCAATGGGAGTTATAAGAAAAATAGAATGGCCAGCTCTTTGGGGGGACCAGTTGGAACCCGAATAATTACCACAAACTGTTTATGTCGAACTTGATGACAAGGCTATTAGGAACAACGTCCCTGGTGCTGGTGTTAGAATCCAACCATCGATGACAGAGTTTGAAGCCCTTCGTGGACAGGGCAAAATAGAGCGGAAAATGTTGCCACTCATATTGTGCTGGGGTCTTACCGTACATAAATTACAGGGAACAACTTTGGACCAAGCCGTGGTCAATTTAAGGTCGCGTATTTTTGCGAAAGGTCAAGCGTATGTAATATTAAGCCGGCCATTAAGAATAAGTAGTTTAGACCATCGCAAGCTGATAACCGCCACGATAAGAACTCCCTCGACAAAATGACAAGATTGCGAAGTTTACCGGCTTATAACCCTAACTAACAAGTTTACAATATTATAAAAATTAGAATACCCAATTATCCGCGAAAGACCGAGCCGAGCCGACCGAGTCCCGAGCTTGTAGCGCGATATACTGGAGCAGCAGCGTGGCAAATACCGGACAGAACTCAATGGTCTTGTGTCATACAAGCAAACACGAAGTAGTGGCAATATCTGTGAAGACTGAAGGCCGAAAGTTGCGATCAAAGTCTCCTCCTGGGATATTCACGGTTGTTTCAGCTCAGCCCCGGCCCTGCAGCTCTCGGATTCGCTTATATGTCACTTGACCACAGAGCTTGGCCCTGCAATGTTGCTGCTGAAGCACTTCTCTCTATGATGCTTCGCGCCTTTGGCCTTCACAAAAATTGTCGCTTACCCTCTGTCCTTCGGCTCTCGGGTTCGTATGTATGGTATGGCGCTTGTCCATTGAATTCTGTATGGTCCCTGAAATGTTGCCGCTGAAGAACTTCTCGCCATAATGCTGCTCTGCTTCTTTGGCCTTCACTAGAAAATTGCCACTTACTCTCGGGCCTTCGGCCCTCGGTTTTGCATGTTTTTCGCTTACACATTGAGTTATGTACGGTCCCTGCAATGTTACTGCTGAAATACTTCTCGCTTTGATGCTCCGTGCCTTTGGCCATCACACCAAGTGGCGCTCACCCTCGGGCCTTTGGGTATCGGGCTCGCATGTGTGTCGCTTGTTCATTGAGTTCTGTACGGTCACTGCAATGTTGCTGCTGAAGCACTTCTCGCTTTGATGCTCCGCGCCTTTGGCCTTCACACCAAATGCCGCTCACCTTCAGGCCCGCATATATGTAACATAACCACTGAGTTATGTCCGGTCCCTGCAATGTTGCTGATAAAGAATTTATCGCAATGATCCTCCGCGCCTTTAGCCTTCACAGAAATTGCCGCTTACCCTCGGGCCTTCAACCCTCGGGTTCGCATTCGTATTTTTTCTATTCTGTATCATGCCTTGTTATCTTGCTCCACAAGTCCACGACCCATTAATCAGCTTGCACTTACTGCATGTTGTAGGTCACTATTTATAATGAGATTTGAGCAGTTTTAGATTTTTACCACATTATCTGCTACAATGATACTAAAAAGTTGAAAATACTAAATTAAAAAATTTAAAAAACCCGACTGAGTAAAAAAAGCAAATAAAAACTAAAAAGCCAAAATCAAGGCCAATGCGCTACAAATATGTTATTTACTCGTAATATCGGAAAGCTTTGCCTTGCCTTGACATTAACGTCAGAGAAGCTCTACCTCGCATAGAATTCAAATATTTTTTTCTTACCTTTGTCTTCCTGTATACACCTTTGACTAATTTTTCTCTCGTGTATTAAGACAAATATTTAAAACTATATTAAAAATCTACATCATTGAAAGAAAATGTTCCTTAATCGATACTCACATAACAGATATTACCTATAGGTATTCTAATGTGGAACATAGCCACATTAAAGAGTCGGGACCCATTATGGGGAATATTTGCACCAATATAGCTTCCATATGAGTCCCGACTGTTTAATGTCGAAATGTAGGAGTACAAAAATTTTCCAAATAAAAAAGTGGAATGTACAACTTTGAAGTGCCCAAGTACTTAGTGCATTTTCTCGGAAGTTATGAAATGTGTTCTGTTTTTGAAGGTTGGGTGCCTGCCACTAAAATTAAGGAATCTAGAAATAAATCTGTAAGAATAGGTGAAAAAAACCTTACGTCTCCAAAAACTTGCGTAACAGCGCCCAGCAGACACAAAATAAGAGAAACGCGCATGATAACAATCAAGGAAGACAAAAATCAAGGAACACAAAATGCGTCTCTATTCTACGTCCTTTTATATTCCCACCTACATTGCCGAAGTTAATTGATTATGTAAAATTTTACAGCAAATACATAATCAATTATTTATAAAATTTTGAAGTATTATGATGATAAATTATGATGATTTGAAGTATTATGATGATAAATTTTTTTTTGCTGTACCAGCAAAAAAAAATACGCGTTATTATTATTGACATAGAGTAACGTAAAAATAGAAATGGCATTTGAGATTAAACAAGTGACTGCAGTTTTGAACATTTTTGTTTGATAGTTGGAGAGAAATAATCTGTTTTGACGTAAGCTGAACAATGTTTTTAGAACACTATTAATTACGTTTGTGTTTACCTATTATATTTTTATCCCGGCTTTTGATACGGTTCTATTCTATAATAGATATTTGTACAACAAGAGAAGAAAGTTCATATTTACTTCGAGTGCTAATTTTGAGTCCTGAGCAAGCGAAAGATTCTATAATAGAATCACGAGCGTAGCGAGTGATTCTAATTTAGAATCTTGAGCGTAGAGAGGGACTCAAAAGCACAAGATGTAAATAACTTTATTCTCATGTTGAACACACTATTTTTCACCTCAGCAGTGAGAAGACATGGAAAAATACAACCTGAGTGATGCTTAATCCTTTGTCAAGTGACTTTTCACTTGTATTTATTATAATATTCTTACATTTGAGTTCAAAAACCTCAATTATAAGTTAATAACACAAAAAATAATCAAAATAAATTAAATATTTTTAAAATATCTATACCGCCATTTTGACTTTTTTCAACTTTTTTTTATCTGCGTTCGGTAACTACTGTTTGATCACAATACGAGAGATTGTTGTAAGTAATAATATTTTTCACATGATAATCTTGTAATTTTTCCGTTTATACTTATTTGATCTTGAAATAAAGAACGTAAATTATTTTAAGTGTTGTATGGTTAAACATTTTAAAATTAAAATTTGTTTAATCATATTTACAAATTAGTACTTCTGCGCATTTCGGAACGTTTCGTTCTGACTCTGTTTCAGGGGTCGAATCGAAAGTTCAGAATACGAATTAAAATAAAATAAAATTAGATTGAATGACGTTGAAAATATTTCTGTCTCTCTCTATTTACTAATGACGTGAAAAAGACAACACGAATAGCTTCCGAGTATTTCGAATTTGTATTAAACGGCTAGTAGACATGGCAATTTGTAGGGCCCAACATGTTGTGTTGGGAGGTGTAATAGGAGGTTGGGCCTGTAGGGAGCTGAAGGAGGGTGAGGGAGAGGCAGGGTACACAACATGTTGGGCCCTACAAATTGCCATGTCTAATAGCTGTTTAAGACCTCGCGCGCGGATTGACATTGTAATTCCAAGGTCAACAAGGTCATTTTGTCTCACGCTCGCAGCAAAATTGAGTTTTGCTCACTGTTTTTAGGTATCAAAGAACACTCGTTCCTGCTGCTGAGGTGAAAAATTATATATTTAATAGAGCGGTACTTACGAGACCGTGGACCCTCCTTTATCACAAAATGGCTGACACAACGTTGAACAGCTGATTTTGACAGAGGCGACAAAGAGAAAGAGAAAGACAAGACAAACAGAAAGAGAAGATTTCTAACAGATGGAGACTTCTGTATATAAGTTTCTGTGTTTTGATGTTTAAATAAATAATTCTAATATCAATAAATAGTACAGCGACCTCGAAAATGGGTAGAAAACAAATATCTAGATTTCGACGAGTAAACATCGTAATTAAATGCAAGTACCTAATCTCAGTAATTGAGGCTATCAAACAAGTTACTTGCCGGCGTCTTAAGTTTCGAGTTTCAGAGCGTGTGGCTTAAAATAATCTGCCCTATCCTATAAGGACCTTGTCACACAGAAATCAAGTAAAAGAAGCTCTGCAATAAAGAAGTAAGTATCTACTTATAAGCATATTGGTTAAATACTTATCGTTCGAGGCCGTATCTTAGGCTACCTACGTATTTTTTTTACCTACTTGTGTTAGTAAACTACATTAAATAGTCGAATATTGCTCGACATGTTTCGCGCCATGGCGAGGAGCTTATTCATGAGCCGTACGCGTTGGCTAAACGAAGAAGTCTGCGGTCCGTGGTTCTCCGCGATCGAGCGTTCGGCGCGGCCGGAGCGGCGGCCGGGGAGACCAGAAAATACACTCGTTTTCAGCATCATTTTCAAAAGTAGTTAGTGTAATGGCTCAAGAATAAGTTCCTCGTAATAGAACGAAACATGTCGAGCAATATTTTCGTTAAATAACGGTATTTAATATGTCTAAGTCTCACGAAAGTTCTGCGTTTAAGATTATATTAAATAGTATATTTGGCCAGACGCCCTGGAAGTAGATATAGGTGACCTACTACGAGTATTATCGAAAGTCATATGTTTTTAGTGCAATAATAATCATATCAAATAATTGTAGCGTGGTGATTTTTTGGGAATTAGCTTAATTTTATATTGAACCAGTCTGAAAAGAAGATGATGATAATTACTTTTTATAAACCGTCTTAGGGACTCAGTGGTAGATCTATACACCTACAGTAACTATGTCTATGTACTTACTAACTTTCAATCCTTAAAGCTAAACATCCAAACTTTCCCGTGGCTACGTAAGTATCTCAACAACCAAGCAAGTTTGACCAATTTTTGTGTGTTATTTCAGAAATCAAAAATGTATTTGCTTAAAACATGGTAAGTATCTATACACCGTGGGCTGGAATAACCCGACAGATCTTAACCACGAATTTCTAAGACCAAAAGAAGGAAAAAATATTATTTGACTTTAGGTCAATTTCGCCAAAAAAAAAATTTTTTTTTAATTTTTTTTCCATTTTTTTAATGTTTATTGCACATGAAAAGAAAATGTTATTAATAAAATTATCGCCTGAAACAAATTGGTACATTTTTTTGTAAAAATTTAGTTGCTGCAAAGTTTTCCTTGTCACTTTGATATCTGTCAATAAGGACGTGTAAACTATGTCCAATAGTGGCATCAACGCCATTAGAAAGGCGTTTTGTGATGAGTTATATTAAAAATCTATTTTTGTAATTGGTATTAACTCTGAAACTAGGCGTATTCCTGAAAAGTTTTTAGGACATTTTAGTATCTAGTAGTCGAATCCATCCTCATTCTCAGATTATCGTCCCATTTCTATTCTCCCTTTCCTGTCCAAAGTGCTTGAACGTCTCGTGCACCAACAGCTCACATCGTACCTTAACCGGTGTAATCTCCTTAATCCCTTCCAGTCTGGCTTCCGTTCTGGTCATAGTACTGCTACTGCTCTCGTTAAGATCACCGACGATATCCGGGCGGGGATGAATAATCAGAAACTGACGGTATTGACGCTGCTAGATTTTAGCAATGCGTTTAATACTGTCGATTTTGATATTCTCCTTGGGATATTACATTCTCTTAATATATCTCCTGGCGCAATTGGGTGGTTTCGTAGTTATTTAATAGGCCGTCGGCAGCGCATTAAGGTGTCTGATTTCCTTTCTTCTTGGTGCAACACATTGGCCGGCGTTCCGCAAGGCGGTGTGTTGTCTCCTTTGTTATTTTCTATTTTCATAAATTCTATTACTCATAACCTTTCTTCACATTATCACCTTTATGCCGACGACCTTCAAATTTACTCACAGGGTGCCACGGGCGAACTTCCTTCTGTAATAGCCTCTGTAAATAGCGACTTAGAGAGGATCTTGAATTGGAGTCGTAGTTATGGCCTTAAAGTTAATCCCGATAAGACTCAGTCTATTATAATTGGTAGCTCAAAACTCCTTCCCAGAATTAATTTCGATGACCACTCACCTATTTATTTCAATGGCGTCGTCATTCCTTTCTTGCTACAAGTAAAAAACCTTGGAATCATTATGGATAGGACTCTATCACCTCAAGTGGGCGAAGTTAGCAGGAAGATGTTCGCAGCAATCGGTTCACTCAGAAGGTTACGCAACTTCCTTCCTATTCCCACCAAAATTGCTCTTGCTCAAACTCTTCTCCTCCCCATTTTGGACTATGCTGACGTCTCTTGGCTCGACCTCACTGAGCAGCAACTTAATAAGCTGGAGCGTATCCAAAACGTCTGCATCCGATTTATATTTGGGTTACGCAAATATGACCACATCTCTCACTTCCGTACGCAGCTCAAGTGGCTTCCTATTCGCTTTCGTCGTAAGTCTCATATTCTGTCCCTTCTGTTTTCTGTTCTTTTTAACCCCGCAACTCCCCGCTATCTCAAGGTGCGTTTCAGTTACCTCCAGTCTGAAAGATCCTTCCAGAATTTACTTCTTTCTATCCCTTCATCCTCTTCTAAATTTTATAACAGTTCCTTTACATTTCAAGCGGTTCGACTTTGGAATTCTCTGCCTCTAGATGTAAGGTGCGCTCAATCACCCGCTTCATTATAAAAGCTCCTTAAACTTTACTATTTGTCTCGTCCGTGACACTTTCTCTTTACAGCCGGCACTATATATGTATATATATTTATATATTTATTTTGTTTAAGTGTATTGTATCAATATGGTTATTTAATTATTTATTTATTAGGATATTGTTTTGTGATATTAAGTTTTTTTCCCGCTTTTCTTCACTGTTTGCAACACCTACTGACTTAGTTTATTTAACACAATTCCACTACCTAAAGGTTCTCTGGGAGAAATCGCTTTTTTGCGATAAGACCGCCTGTTGTTTACCTCTATTCTGACTTTATGCATTTTCTGTACTGGTTTTCTTTTTGAGGTGTTCAATAAAGAGTATTTGTATTGTATTGTATTGTATCTAAATATGATCAGGATTACACTGTTAAAATATGTCTAGTTATATGGGCACACGGTGTATAGGTGGTATGTCAAGTTTTACTTCACATGTTTTGTCCAATGAAGACATGCAAATCTAGATACTATACTAGTAAACCTTATAATAATAAGTATTTGTATTTTATTTACAATATTTACATGCATACCTTAGATACTTAATAACTACGGCCAATTTGGTTTCTCTTCAGAAATTCGTCAACAGAATAGAAACACTCCGACATCACTAATTTTTTGAAATCATTTATGATTTTTCCTTGTAAACACACACATTTCGTAGGTATATAGCGATGCGACTGTTAAAACCTTAAGCTTCTTAAATAAATAAAATTTGTCCATATTATAGTTATAATACTTATTTTATGTAAGTTAGAACTCCAAATAACTGCTAGATTAGGCAGTACGATTTAATCCGATCTTCGTCTTCAAAGATCGTACTAAATTCATCCGATGTTGACCCGTTTGTAAATGTATGGAAAAAAGCAGCGGTTCTCAAATATAGGTAGTTAATTTAATGCCGCAAGCCAATATCTTTGTTTAAACAGTTTCTGTCATTACATACAGTTTCTGAACCATTTTATAGGGTTTATAGTATGTGTATAGATAAAGTAATGTGAGTGTGTAACTGTTAATTTAGTACTTGTTCAAATTGTTTATTGTTCAGACACCTTGTTGTATTTCTAATAAAAGTTTGAGAAACGTGGACTTAATATTATTTTGGCATGGAAAAGATCTCTTGTTTTTCATGTATCCAATAAAATTCTGAGCTTGTAGTACTTGTACAGGGAAAAAACGGATATTTATTTTTATGAACCATACGCGTAAAGTTGCACAGACTTCGGTTTAAAACATAGTCCGATGTTACCCCGCGTACGTCCGATGTTTCACTATGAAAAAATATACAATGTACTCACTTTAGACATATATTAAATAAAAACGGTTGCATATATGAGAGAGTTCAAAATGTGTATTGAAAATAAATTTCATGCTTATTTATAACAAATGATAATAATTCAAGGAATCGTTAGATAAGTTAGTAAAAAAAAAACCTGAAGGGCTTACCAAAATGTCGAAAATTTGTCCGTTCTTACCCCCACATACCTTATTTAAGACATGTCAAAGTTTTCACTGCTATTTCATTGTAATCGGTTAAATTAAAACCTAACACCTTACTGGCTTAGTTAATTATTCTGCTGACTGTACACATCTTTTACACACAATTTTCATTATATCATACATGTTACATGTATCTCGAGCTACATTATGATTTTGATTGTTATTTGTCAATGATCACAAGCAGCTGCTGAAGTTTCCAGTACAAGGAGAATAAAACAACATTACAAAAATGTCATTGAGATTAAGTAAGATTTTTATATTTAGTAAAATCAAATGACCCATTGAATAAGAAAAAAACAAAGCTGGAGCATTTTGGGTTTCTCTGTCTCATTTTTTTGTTTCAGTGAGATTGCTGAGGTGGTCAGACTGGCTGGGGCATGCTGGCCCATAGTGACAGTTCCTTGAAGTGTGTAGGTGGTGCTTGTCCATGAGTAATTTGGCCTTTCAGAAATCAGAATCTGGAAATAAAATAACAATTCTGATTAAAGATATTTTTAAATATTTTATGTAATTGAATTTTAGTATACTGGAGTAACCATATAAGTTATTATAATTTTGTTCATTATCTTATATCTCTACCTAGTCTTTTTAACTACCTTTGCAGATACAGAGTATTAACAGACACAAATATTCATAACTTCATAAGGTTACATACAAATTGAAAAAGAGCTATTTCAAAAGTACATTTAAATCTGGTTGTATCTAAATGCTGGTAGACAGAGCTAAATACCCAACTATGGTTATTCTGACAGGCAGTTGTAGGCCTTTAATAAAATAAAAATGTATATTTTTCATTTATTAAACTACGAATTTAGCACTACTAAAATATTTCTTCGACATGAAACCACTGTACAGGTACATTGTGATAGGCTTATGCATATGTTTAAACATATACTCGTTGGCTAAATCACTACATAGTATAAAACAAAGTCGCTTTCCGTTGTTTGTCCCTATGTATGCTTAGATCTTTAAAACTACATAACGGATTTTGATGCGGTTTTTTAATAGATAGAGTTATTTCTAGAGGAAGCTTTATGTGTATAAAACATGCATAATATAGTAGAGAAACACTGATTATTTTAGAGGTTTCTAACGTGATGTCGTAAATAAACACATTTTTAGGGTTCCGTAGCCAAATGGCAAAAAACTGAACCCTTATGGATTCGTCATGTCTATCTGTCTGTCTGTCTGTCTGTCCGTCCGTATGTCACAGGCATTTTACTCGGAAACTATACGACGTATCTGTATAAAATTTACACATTAGGTGTATTATGTATGCAGCTACTTAGTTATGTAGTTAAATTTGAAAAAAAAAATATTTTTAGGAGGGCGCTCCATACAGGTAACTAAATAAAAATAAAAAAATACCAAATATCAACATTTTTGAGTTATCTGCAAAAAACTTCTTCCATAGGCATCAGATACGACCTTTTGGTATTAGTTTGGTTCTTATTCCATTGAAGGTACGGAACCCTCCTATGCGTGGTCCGACACGCACTTGGCCGGTTTTTTGCGCTTACATTGCAAACGCTGGCTGAACCCTACGAGATAGATCAAAATAATGTATTACAGTATTGTACACCTTAAAAAGGTCAATAAAAAAGTCCGCGATGGTATACGTCTTTCACTTAGGGAACCCACAGTAACCATTTTTTATCCCGTGCGAAGCCGGGGCGGTTCGCTAGTTATTTATAAAAGAACTTCTTCAAAGTCTTAACTCTATAAGAAACATTTAATTAATTTTGATTAGTTATGCTTTTCGTCGATGTTCAATTAAAAAAGTAATTAATAACTTTGCTCGATTTGCACGTACTTGATTTGTTTCTATTAACTCCTATAATGCGGTTTAAGGTATCTACAAACGTTACGATTTCGCATCGACATGTCACCGCAGCATTTCAATAGTACATTACTACAGAGGCCGGGAAGTAGGGGGTTGCCGGCCGAGTACATATAGGATAGTCACGAGGCTGGTAATTCCTTTTCACGCTGAGGTATGTATAGTGATTTTCTCAAACATGCAATGAAATAAATAAGAAACTTATCAAATATTTTTTCGGATATAGGTGAGGCAATACTGTATTCGTAAACTTGTATTATTAATATAATGTATGTTGTATGTACTTCAAACACCTTCGTACTTAGGTTTTTTTATCTAAAATGATACAATAAGTTCAATAAGCCACAAACGTACAGCCAAAATTTGTATTAATTTCTAGAAAACAACCAACGTTCCCACTATTACGACTAAGTATATGAGTTCATAGTTTCCTGCTACCCAAAGGTTGTCTGGTAGAGATCGCTTTTTAGCGATAAGACCGCCTGTTGTTACCTAGTTTTTATCACTGTATCGCTGTATATGTTCCTCTTTTCGCATGTGGTGCACAATAAAGAATATTTATTATTATTATTATTATTATATGTTCATCTTGTTATTAATGAATTATCCTATCAACAAACTACAACAAAAACATTAATTAGACTTACCACGTAATCAAAAATATGCGTAAAAGCATTACGTTATAAAGTTTGGATTGCTAAATTTTGACTGCATTTCATTGTCACTGAACGGCAAAAATGTATAACTATTACGTACGTATAATTTTCGCTTGCATTTGAACAACATCTAGACCTAATTCACTTTTATTGTACCTATAGCCAAATTGTTATATAATAAAACAAATCGACATTATAATTCACAATAATGCCAACGAACCAAAAAGTAAATATCGCTTATAGCCTTAAATAGCTGAACGCCATGATCCTGTGCCACAAATATATGTGCAATGGAATTTAAAAAAGAGGCACTTGCCGGCCTAGGCCTCAAAATTTGTATGAAATTCCATTATCGACCTTCGTGTAGCCGCACCTGAAACGTGATACTTCGCAGCCTACATTATAAGGAAAATAACATCAATATTTCATTGCGAAGTTTTTTTAATACAGTTCCGAAAAAAAAATACAAAGAGAGAAAATTTTGTTACTTTTAATCAAAATATTGCATAAACTTCGCCAACGGTTGCTCATATGCTAGACGGAGAGCTGGCCACGTCAGATATGATAAAATAATTAGAGCAACGAGACCACTGTTACAGTGGTTTCGTTGCTCGTTGCTGCCTGCTATAAATGAAAAATCACAACACACAACACAACTTCGTCAGGTTTTACCTATTTTGGTATTACTTTTTTCCAACTGAATTTTTCTGTTGGTCTGTCACTCTGACCTCCACCCATCAAAAGCTACCAGATGCCGGGATCTATCTATAAGGATGGTAAAGCTTTAACTAGTCAGGTTTAATTACTCTCATTATTGTGTCATATTTGACGTGGCTAGCTCTTAGTCCACGCGGTGTGTCATGCATGAATCTGAGGTGTGATTGGCTTTTGCGGTGTAGCAACGGATAAGTCCAAACAGTCATGTCAAAATATAATGCTATAGAAGTCTAAAAACAATAATCTAAAAATACTAGTCATATCGATTAATTTATTTTCGCACATTGTCCTGCAATAGCATTCTTGGATATGTTTTATTGTTAGTTTTAAATGCAGGGAATTAAATACTATAATAATAATAAATACTCTTTATTGCACACCTCATACAGTTACAAGCACAAATTTTACAATTAGATAAATTTAGGTAGAGGTAACAACAGGCGGTCTTATCGCTAATGAGCGATTTCTTCCAGACAACCTTTGGGTAGTGGAGACTAGAGAAAAACAATAAGCAGTAGGTGGTGCATAGAAACAAAAGAGACGAAATAGATAACACAGAACATTCATATGAATATACATACTTAAATAAATACAAAATAAACATACATATACGTACATAAATACATATATAATACACACAATAAGAAACAACAGTGTCAACTTAAAAACCTAAGGAAGAGATAAATAGTATTCCTTAAGTTGCGATTTAAAGCTACCAATAGATTGCGCGCGTTTAATGTTGAGAGGGAGAGAATTCCACAAACGAACGGCCTGGAACGTAAATGAGCAATTATAAAATTTGGAAGATGAAGATGGCACTTTTAGGAGCAATTTTTGAGAGGATCTAATAGAATTAAGATAAGAGAAACGCTCTTTGAGGTAGCGGGGAGTTGCAGGGTTAAAAAGTATAGAAAAGAGTAAAGAAAGTATGTGAGAGTTACGGCGGTGACGGATAGGGAGCCATTTGAGTTGAGAACGAAAACTAGAAACATGGTCGAATTTGCGTAATCCGAAAATGAACCGAATGCAGGCATTTTGAATACGCTCAAGCTTATTAAGTTGCTCCTCGGTTAGGTCTAAATAGGAGATATCTGCATAATCAAGAATGGGGAGAAGTAACGACTGAGCAAGCGCAATTTTAGTAGCATTTGGCAGGAAATTCCGGAGCCGTCTGAGAGACCCTATGGCAGCAAACATCTTCCTGCTCACGTCACTCACCTGAGGCACCCATGATAGACAACGATCCATGATTACGCCAAGATTTTTCACTTGGTTGGAAAAAGGAATTTGGATACCATCGAAGACTATCGGAGGGAGCCTGAGAAAGTCAATTTTGGAGATTTGTTTAGCGCTACCCATCACAATTACCTGTGACTTTAGGGGGTTTACTTTTAAACCGTAATTTTGACTCCAATTTGATATGCGGAGCAGATCAAGATTCGTGGCTTCTATAACTGAATTGAGATCGCTATGCATACCCTGCGAATATATTTGAAGGTCGTCGGCATAGAGGTGATACGAAGAGGAGAGATCAAGAGTTATGGAATTAATGAAGATAGAAAATAAAAGAGGAGACAGCACACCACCCTGTGGAACACCAGCTGATGTGCTGCACCAGGAAGAACACGAAGAATCTAGTTTAATTCTTTGCCGACGACCAACCAAATAGCTGCGGAACCAGTCAATCGCTGCAGCCGATATGTTAAGAGACTGTAAGAACGCGAGCAAAATGTCAAAATCGACCGTGTTAAAGGCATTACTGAAATCTAGAAGTGCAAGAACTGTAAGCTTCTGGTCATTCATACCCAAACGGATGTCATCGGTAACCTTGACAAGAGCCGAGGTAGTACTATGGCCCGGACGAAAACCAGATTGAAATGGGTTTAGGAGGTCATTTCTATTCAGGAAGGAAGTTAGTTGCTGATGCACTAGCCGTTCGAGGACTTTGGATAGGAAAGGAAGAATGGAGATGGGGCGATAGTCAGAGAAGGAACTGGGGTTGGATTTTTTGGGTAACGGAATAATATTGGCATCCTTCCACAGACTGGGAAAAGTACTTGATGAAATGGAAAAATTCAGAATACCGGTGATAATAGGAACAAACAAATCAAGGAGAGGGAGTATCATATTTCGGCTAACACAGTCAACACCAACGGCGTTAGAAGTGATATTCAATATACCCTTCCTAACATCACTCTCACAGAAATGGCTAAAATAGAAAGAAGAGAAAGCTAAGGCAGGAAGTGATGAAAGATGATGAAGTGAGTTAGAT
This sequence comes from Pammene aurita, assembly GCA_947086415.1. Classification (NCBI taxonomy): domain Eukaryota; kingdom Metazoa; phylum Arthropoda; class Insecta; order Lepidoptera; family Tortricidae; genus Pammene; species Pammene aurita. The sequence continues at coordinate 6,113,322 of OX352314.1, read as the reverse complement.
TTCTTAGGACCACTGAAACAGGTGGACGATGAAAAATGCTGGTTAAGCTGGTCAACGCTAATATTGTTTAAATTGGTTGCCTGTTGAGATTTGCCAACTCCGAGACCTTTCAAAAATTTCCACACTTTGGCTGGATTTCCATCTTCAACAGAACTGTGAATATGACGCCTCTGAGCATCTCGACATATAGTGCTACAGCGATTGCGCAGGGTATGATATTTAAGTTTATTTTTCTCAGAGTTGTTAGCCTTATACGTAGATTTAGATTGATTCTTCCTCTCTATAAGGGCTTTAATATCCTCAGTGAGCCAAGGAGCAGGGAGATGCTTGACTTTTATTGCACGAACAGGAGCATGAGCGTCATAAAGTTGTATGAGGAGCGAATTAAAGAGAGAAACTTGATCGTCTACCGAACCCGCTCGAGCGATACTGCTCCAATCGATTGTTAAAGCGTCATCTCGAAGCTTTTCCACATTTAATCCACTAAAATTGCGCTGCAAAAGAATTTTTGATTTAGATTTGGGAGGACGAATTTTGTAAGAGAGATAGAGCAGATCATGATATGAGAAGGCATCCGCGGAGTATTGTCCAAATTTAGACACATGAGAAGTCGAAGAAACTAAAGTTAAATCAAGAAGAGAAGGCGAGCAATTTGGAAAATAGTGTGTGGCGTCTGAAGGGAGAATAGTTAGATTGCATGCATCTACCAGGGATTTAAGGCGCCGGGATCGACTGTCATCCTTCAGAAGACACGTATTTAGATCTCCCATAAGAATGTGATGATTATAAGAAGGCATAAGGTCCTCGAGAAGTTTCTCAAGAGAATCAAAGTAATTAACGTGAAGGGAGGGGGAATAAAAAACGCCAAGTAAAAGTTTGGAATGAGAGAGGGAAACGTCGAGAAACATATACTCTGCGGCATCAGAAGTAGAAGAGCTGGCAGATACATTAACAATTGAATAGGGGATGTAAGAACGAAGGTAAATCGCAACTCCACCGCCACCTCTTCCAAGGCGGTCGTGCCGAATTAAATTGAAACCAGGTAAAGAGTAAGACGTTGAAGGCAAAGCTGGTCTGAGCCACGATTCGGAAATTAAAATAGCATGAATGTTCTTAATGTCAAAAGAGAGTAACATATCGCTGTAATGTGCAGGAATACTTTGCGCATTTAAATGCACAACGTTAAAATTTTTAGGTACATCATTAAACTGAGATTCCAGAATGTCGTGAAGCGAAGGAGGCAAACTATGGAAACTGTCTTCACTTACACTATCTAAGGAGGAAAAAGATAAATACTGATCACGGTTATCACTGAAAGGCATCTGAAAAATATATATAAAGTTAAAAATATAATAAGTATATAATAAGTGTATACTAATATTCAATAAATATAAAAATATATACAGTAAAAACCAAACAAAAACTCCACAATCTACCCGCCAGCAGCAAATAAATAATATATCTACTAACCCTAAACTAATTTAAGGTACCTTAGCTACCCGCCAGCATATCTGGATGGATCAAAATTAAAAACAAAACAACAAATAATTAACATTCAGAGCAGAAACGGAACGCAATAATTTACAAGTGGCAACACTGGGCTGTTCATGTCAACGCGCCTGTCATGTCAAGTTAATGTCAAAGCAAAGCAAATGCTATTACGAAAACTAGTTAAGATACACAAATTAATCAAAAAAGAAAGAAAGGGTAGACACAGATAAGTGCTGCACGACAAAATTAAGAAGTCAATTGTAACACGGTAACAAGAAAAGCACTACACAGTAAACAAACAAAGTAGGTACGAGTACTCTACGATCGAATCTTCGCCTTCACAGTCTCCCTCTTTGCACGCTGCTGCCTAGCTCGCGGAGCCTGGGGGACGGGCCGAGTATCAGGTTCCGACGAAGCGGCAGGATGCTCCGCGTCGGCATCGGCGTCGCCTGCGCAACCGACAGAGCTTTCACATCGGCGACGCTGTTAGCACGGCGGCGCACGCCATCTTTTCCCAGCACAAGCACGTCGCCGTTCCAGGTCCAGCAGTTGCGCACTCCAAAACGCTCACGAGCCTCCATGAAAGCATTGTGGCGGGGCTTTGTGAGAAACTCTCCAAGTGTGACGCCTGAGCCCTTGAGTGCCACCTTGCCAAACCATACATCATCCCTGATGGCTATATCCTTGAACTTGACAAGAATGGCTCTAGGCTTTTTGCCGCGCCCTCCACGACCACCCAACCGATGACTGCGCTCAATATCTGCTGCGGAAAGATCTTCTAACACGGCCTGCAGTTTGTTAACCGCAAGATTTGTTGTGTCCTCAGAATCAGATTCATCTATACCATGTACTAACAACATCTTGCGGCGAGAGCGCGTCTCAATGTGGTCCACCTGACAAGTGACAAGCTCCACCTGCTTCTGCAAGGCATCGAGAGACATCACAACAAAGTCCTTGAAAAAGTCAAACTTTGAAGCCACAGCAGCGACTGTTGGATTAGTGGTGCCCGCGTTGTCGAGATCTTTCTGGAACTGCGCCATCGTCTTCTTGAATGTCTCGGACAATTCCTCAATTGAACTTTTTACTGCACTTGTTTCTGACATTTTGTGAGAGTGAAGTGAGTGATAAAAATCGAAGTTAACTTGTGGAGAAAATGTAATGGAAATGCTGGTAGGTTATAAAGGTTATTTAAGCATCAATATTATTAGGTTTAATTGTCCAAAAAGTGCTATATTAGCTAATGAACCACTCAAATATGTCGTCTTTAGTAAATCGCTTTAGTCGATGCCTAAGTGCCTTCATCGTCTTCAATGACTGTCTCAACTCTGGATACAATAGTATTTCCAGTGGTTATTTCAAATTTAATTTCGTCAACCTCAGTATTTACCTCAACTTTGACTTCATCATCTTAAGTAGTTTTCTCAATACTGGATTCATCATCTTCAGTTGTTCTTTAAATTTCGGCTTCATAATTTTCAGTAGTTCTCTCAATTTTAAATTCATCATTTTTAGTACTTCTCTCAACTTTTGCTTCATCATCTATAGTAATATCTCAACTTTGGTTTGATTATCTTCAGTGTTTGTCTCAATTTTGGCTTCATCATCTTCAGTGGTCTTTGATTTGTGACTGTCTGAGGATGTGACTTCGTCGTCAGTAGAAAAACAGTTCTTCGGGCACGACATCACGCTTGAAAGGACGCAGGAGCCGAACACTGGCCGGCTTCCACAGTTGTGCCTGGTTTACAACCCGTCGCGTGTTCTGCCAACAAGGTCTTGCATGAAATCGATCTAAATCATCATAAACATCCTCCTAGCGTTTGTCCCGACTCAATAGAGCTTTAGGTCCGCCCAGAAATGTGATCCAATGAACTGAATAGAATATTGGAGAACTCTGCTTTACGCCGGGGCTTGAACGCGGATTGAAGTCATTACTCGGACGTCCTACCGTAAAGATACCAGCTCTACCAAAATTGATCTAAATAAATGCAAATAAAATGTATTATTGAAATGCGATGAATAATACAATTTTCAAGGAATCATGGTTGAGGAATTATCTGAGAAATAATGAGTCAAAGTTGTCCTGATAGGCTAAAAAGTGCTGAAAATATATAAACCACGCAATACAATTTTACTAGAAATAGTGGGTCTGACTGGTGCAATAAATAATAGTACTAAGTACAGGTTCACTTAACAAAAATCTCCTGTTTTGGTTTTCAAAATGTACTTCAACAGTTTAATGTGCTTGTCTACATGTTAGTTATCGACATAATAATAATAATAATAATTTGACGGCTGTCAGCGTCAGACGTGTTTTATACAAATTTTGCTTCAATTTTTTTGTAATTATGTATTTTAGACGTATTCTTTCTCGTAAGTGTGATATTTTCTACCTTTTCGTCACTAAAAATGACCCCAACGGATACGATACGGGCTGTCACAACATGTGACACGAAAAAGATACGCGGATATAAAAATACACTACACGGATGATTACAAGAAGCAAAGCACGTCAAAAAGAAGCCGAGACTACAAGCGCACGCCCACCATCTACGCCCGCCTCGTCCGTCTCCTCGCCATCCTCATCGGGCGACAAATTTGCTACAGCGCCCGAGACCAGCGAGTCGAGCGACGAGTGCGGGCCGCCGCCGCCGCCGCGACGACCACCAGCGCGACGAGGACGGCCACCGCTGTCGGCACGCTTGGGGCTTGCGGGACATCCTGTCCCGCCCAGGGCCCCCGCTGCCGGTGGTATAGTGCGTCGCATGAAATGGACTCCTTCCATGAACGAGAACGTCATGCGCGCCTATTATGGGGCTACAGAGGGGGGAACTAATCTGTGCGCGTATCGTGACCGGATACTTCCTCTGTTTCAGGCTCTTGAACCAACTATTGACACGACTGCGCAACGCCTATCGGATCAGGTGCGCGTCATTCAGCGGCTAAAGCGGTTGAATGACGCGACACTTGATCGGCTTCGCCTGGAGGCTCTCTCTGTTTGCGCGGCCACCACCTCGGCGCGGGATCCGCCCGCCACGTCGCCGGATCCGATACCCGCACCCGACCTGGCATCGGGGGCGCCGCGGGTTGATCTCAATGCCGATGAGGAGGAGATCGCGAATCAGAGTGTGAGTACTACAGCCAATGAGCAACTGAGGAGGACTTTGGAAGAGGCAATTACGCAGTATCGCTCCACAAATACCCCTAGGCCACGATTACCACGCTTGCCTATGAATAGACGCAATCTAGCGTTAATGGGAGCCCTGAATGATTTGCTAGATCCACTCCTGCGGACTAGTAAAGACTTAGATGATACGCACTCGATCATGTACTGCGGAGCCATCGCGGCGTGCCGTGTTGCTCGAGTCAAGTTTCCGGACGCTGAACGTGCACCTAGGACCACCGGGGGTGTCCCCGCATGGCAAGTACGGATCGAGCGTCGTATTAACTCATTTAGGACTCTCATTGCAAAGCTGATCTGCTTCAGGGGGGGCAATAACCGCCCCCGAGTAATGCGCTTTGTGCACCAGGCGTTCGCGGGGACGAATATCGAGCCCCGCGACTACATGGCCAATGTCATAGAGCGCATCGACTTTCTGAAGCAGAAAGTTTATGCATGGGCAAGCCGTATTCGCCGCTACAGAGAGCGTGTGGACCGATTCAAGCAGAATCGTCTTTTCCAAAGTGACCAAAGGAAGGTATACCGAAGGTGGGAGGAAACCGACCCCCGTGTGTCCGACGTGCGACTGCCGGATGCTACTGCCATGACTGATTTCTGGCGTAGCATCTGGTCGGCGCCGGTTGAACACACGGAGGGCGAGTGGATGAGTGTTGTCGAACGTGAGTGCGAGTCCATCGGACCTATGGGGGCTATCACCATCAGCCCCGATGACGTAAGTTGTGCAATCCGTACGGCCCAGAACTGGAAAAGTCCCGGCCCGGATGGATTGCACAACTTCTGGCTAAAATGGTTTCGATGCTCGCACTCGCGTCTGGCAACGCAATTTCAACAAGCCATCGAACTTGGCTCCCTCCCGCCTTCCTTAACAACTGGTGTAACCTTTCTGCTCTATAAGTCCGGTAGTACCACGGAAGCGAAAAACTACCGACCCATCACGTGCTTGCCTACACTTTACAAGCTCCTTACATCCATTTTGAGAGCAAAAATAAACGCGCACATGGTCGCAAATAACATTTTGGCCTCGGCTCAAAATGGATGTAGGGTGGGGTCCCGTGGTACTAAAGAGCTCCTCCTCATAGACATGACCATTTGCCAACGAGTCCGGCGGAATGGGGGGACCCTCTCGGCCGCTTGGATTGACTACAAGAAGGCCTATGATTCGGTGCCTCATTCATGGCTGGAGAGGATCTTAGAGCTGTATAAAATTGATACAGCTTTAAGATCCTTCCTTGGCGCGTGTATGAGGCGGTGGACCACAGTCCTTCGTCAACCAGGAGGCGGGGATGACCCCCCTGGTCCGCAGGACTTTATAAGGATCGAGCGAGGAATATTTCAGGGCGACAGTCTGAGTCCCCTGTGGTTCTGCCTAGCTCTAAATCCGCTCAGCAATCTGCTGAAGGATTCGGGGCTAGGTTGCCGGCTTCGGAGAGAGGGTGAAGTCATATCTCACCTTCTGTACATGGACGATCTTAAATTGTTTGCACCAAATAACCGAGATCTGTTGGAACTACTGAACACCACTGAAGTGTTCAGTAGTTCCATCAAGATGGAATTTGGTGTTGATAAATGTGCGGTTATGCATGTACAGCGGGGGAAAGTAGTAAATTCAACAAATCTACAGCTTTCTGAGACAATGACGTTCAGATCTATCTCTGAATCAGAAACCTACAAATACCTTGGTATGTCACAGTCTTTGGGTGTTGAGGATGTGGGTATTAAACGGGCGTTGAAGGAGCGCTTCTTTAGTCGGCTGACAAAAGTACTTAATAGTCTTTTGTCAGGTGGCAACAAGGTGCGCGCCTTCAATGCCTGGGTAATGCCCCTACTCACATACTCCTTTGGCATACTAAGGTGGACACAGACCGAGCTGGATGCCCTGGATCGGAGAGTCCGTCTATTGCTCACCACACACCGTATGCTTCACCCACGCTCGTCTGTTATGAGATTGTACATCCCACGGAAGTGTGGAGGTCGCGGCTTTTTAAACGCCAAAAATCTCCACAACCGTGAGGTGTACGATCTCAGGAATTATTTCCTTAACAACGAGTGTGGGATGCATCGTGATGTGGTGGCAGTAGATAAGGGTCTCACGCCGCTCTCCTTGGCAAACAAGAACTGGCGCAAACCTGTGGTGCTAAGCACCGAGGATCGCAGGTCGGTATGGAAAAGCAAGGAGCTACACGGGCGGTTCTACAGGGCCCTCACGGGACCCGACGTAGACCTACTCGCGTCGGTGAACTGGTTACGATTCGGGGACCTCTTCTGAGAAACCGAAGGTTTTGCCTGTGCAATTGCGGACGAAGTTATCATGACGAATAACTACCGGAGGTATATCCTGAAGGACGGTACGGTCGACATTTGTCGGGCATGCCGCCGTCCCGGAGAGTCACTCAGGCATATCATCTCCGGTTGCTCTCATCTTGCTAACGGCGAGTACTTGCACAGACATAACCTCGTAGCCAGGATTATACACCAGCAGCTTGCTCTCCTATACGGTCTTGTGGACCACGAAGTGCCGTACTACAAGTACACACCTGCGCCAGTTCTCGAAAATGGTCGTGCCACGCTCTATTGGGATCGATCTATTATCACGGACATCACCGTCCCATGTGACGACAACCTCGTGAAGGCCGAGAAGGACAAGTCCAGCAAGTACCTAGACTTGGCTCACGAGGTAACCGCCATGTGGGAGGTTGATTCGGCGATCATTGTGCCGATAGTTGTCTCTGCGAACGGTCTCGTAGCGAAGAGTCTCGACCAACATCTTGAGAGACTTTCGCTACGAGGTTGTGGTTGGATCAAGGGTCAGATTCAGAAGGCGGTAATCTTGGACACGGCGCGCATAGTCCGAAGGTTCCTCACTCTGCGGCCCTAACCACCGGCAGCCTGGGCCCTGCTCCGTTGCCGGCGGCACCCTAGTTTAGGTTTTTTATAATGCTTTTATTGTTTTCATATGTTTTAGATGTATTTTTATATTTTACTTTTATAAAAATATTGTAAAAACCCTAAACTAAGTAAAAAGATAAATAAAGGAAATAATAATAATAATAAATACTCTTTATTGCACACCTCATACAGTTACAAGCACAAATTTTACAATTAGATAAATTTAGGTAGAGGTAACAACAGGCGGTCTTATCGCTAATGAGCGATTTCTTCCAGACAACCTTTGGGTAGTGGAGACATAGCTCAAATAATTAGCAAGCTGAAGTGGCATTGGGCCGGCCATATCTCGCGAAGAATCGACAACCGCTGGGGTAAACGTGTTCTTGAGTGGAGACCGCGTCTCGGCAAACGTAGTGTAGCACGCCGTCTGGCCAGGCGGGATGACGATTTGCGAAAGACTGCAGGCAGATGCTGGATGCGGCAAGGTAAAGACAGGGCGCTATGGCGCTCATTAGGGAGGCCTATGTCCAGCAGTGTACTACTATAGGTTGATGATGATGATGATGATGATATATATCCTAACTAAATGTATGGCCATAACTACTACTACTACAACTACTATACTAACATGCCCATATTAGTTAATTTTTTTTAGATTTAATTTTTAAGTTTTTTTTTGTAGTATATATTGTTTGTTGCTAGTACGAACGAGTACATAGGTAATCTAATTTTACGAGGTATTTAACAAAATTGTACAATGTATGGTAATTCAAAAACCATTTCGAGGAATACATAGACTTGCTTCATCATTGTCCGGCATCATTTTGTAAAATAAAAATAATATCGCGCAGTTATTCTGATTTTTTTATTTGACATTCATTTGATCTCTAATACCATAACGTCACGTGGATTGATTCGTAATTTATATATATTCTGTAATAAGCCATCTTGCTTGTCCAAACTGCAGTAATATACTCACAATGTTTATAAAACCAATTAGTGTTTATTTATTTATGTCCGATTCAGACCCGCCTCTAGACTGAGAATTTTTTGACATGAAATTTTAGTTTTCAAATGTCAAGTGTCTGGTGAAGTATCTTGGTGGCCACGGAAAAAACTATGAGAAGCCTAACGCGTACTGTATCACCCATTTCATTTGAACATATGACGCGCAAGACAGCATGCACTTACAGAGATATATTGCCCATGTAGGTATGCTATTACCATATTAGGTGTTCTTAATAACTTCGATCTCTTGCAGTGATAAATCGCGTGCGGTGAGGGTCTTACACGTTCGACTGCAGAGATTTTGCTTATTAACGATGATAGGTACTTGCTATTTATTTCTTGATTCATATGCCATTCGTCATAAACGATGGTAGGTATATATTTAATTACTTACTAAATGTACCAGTCATTATTTGCATAAGTGGTGTGGAGGAATTGGCGGTAATCTGTACTATACACAGATGTATGGAGCGAGACTGTAGGCTACTGGCCCGGTCGCATACTTGGATCTTTACAAATATGCTTAGAATGAAAAATCTTCAGGGTCGTAGGCCATTGGCCCTGATCATACAGACAATCATCAGGTTCGTAGGCCACTGGCAGTGAACACCATATTATCAAATCCATCAAGCTCCTTATCGAAAAGGGCTTGCGTTATCTACACACACAACGTTGGGTTTACACTAACTTTCACGATCATCTTGGCAAAACTGCGTATCAGAGCAAGCTACTGTATAGATAAATTATTAATCAATTTATTTGATATTATAGTTTATCTACTTGGTTTTCGATCCCGCAATAAGCTTAGGAACCGAAGTAGATACCTCATTAGCAGAACCCGGAATTTTCGCGGCAAAACAAAAAACTGTCGCAATGTAGCTAGTGTTAGAAACGTTTTTTATCGATATCGATAGCTGTCATACGTAATGAAATGTCATTTTCTGAAGTGTCTATTATTTTCAATGAAGTAAATCACTTCATTCAAATACATTCAAATACAAAGCATTCAAATACTTTGTTACTCGACTACGGCAAAGCCACAAGGAAGGGTTATTTTATTACTTAATATGATAAAGTATAGTTAAGATTTAGATGGATAACACATATAAAACAATCCCTTTACTTACTACTTCTTTTGCATATTTTAAATTAACTGTTGCGAATGATTATATAATAATGTAAGTTATATATTGCATAACTTTTTTTATATAATAATACTCGATATCGATAAAAAAAATTCTAACACTAGCTAGATTGCGACATATTTTGTTTTGCCGCGAAAATTCCGGTCTCTGCTCATTAGGTATGACGTCAGAAAATACAGCATTAGGGGTAATTTTAATCATAAATGTATTTCGAATAGGCCACCTAGTTTAGTCCAGAGGTATTTTTCATATTTAATGTCTATTCATATTGAATATAATTAGACCTGCCTTTTTCAATATCAAATGAAATAAATCATGACGTGTTAATTAAAGTCGCGTTTGACTTAGTTCATTTGTAGGGTTCCAAAATGGTAAAAAAGGACTCTGTCTTTCTGTCTGTTTGTCTGTCACATATCCAATTTTCTCCGAAACAACTGGACCGATTGATCTGAAATTTTGTACAGATATGTGAGTCAGCGCCCCAAACATAGCATGTAACGCCAATCTATAGATTTTAAACATAGAGGACATTTATGGGGGGTTATTGAGAAATAAAAGTTTTGCAACATATGTATGTTGTTTGGTATTTAAAAAAAAGGGCTAACGTGAGAATCTGAAATATATTTTTTGTATAATTTTAACATGTATAACATGCATATTGACGTTATTTAAAAAAAAAGGTAAAAATTGACTCTTGATAAATAAAATTGACCATCTCGGAAATTGCTGGACCGAAAATTTCGAAAAGTCTGCAGTTAAGCGTGAGTCGGAATTAAGAAAAAAAGTCAAAATCGGGGCACGAGTTCGATTTGCGCTCGGCCACCCTATAAATTCTCATGAAATCATGCTAGGTGGTTTTTTCAACTAATTAAAATTATCGAAATCGGTTTATCCATGAAATAACAACTTTCGCACTAAGGTTAGGTAAGGTAGCAAAAATTAGCGACACAATTTACCAAAAGATGGCGCTGCACCATGTACGTTCGTTTTCTACATCGCGGTGTTAAGATTTTTCCTGGATTAATGGGGTCGGGTATTTTTTAACAGCCTCTGCTCCCATATGAAGACTCGTAACGGACGACACTACTACTACTGAATAGTTTTTTGTGCTTTGTTTAAAATTATACATGTTGGTATTATTATTCGTTATTGCATCAAGCTATAGTTGCAAGCATTATTTTGACAAAAACGGGACTTAATCGCGTACAGTCACCGGCAATATTATGTTCGTACGGAACCCTCGGTGTGCGAGTCAGACTCGCACATTAATTATTTCTTGTTGTCATCTAGTTCATAATATCAAATATAGCTTGAAAAGATATTTGGCTGTCTAAAACTAATTTAAAATTAGACAAATTTAATTGCCGTATTTTATGCAGTAGCAGCACCTAATCTATGCGAAGACAGGCGCGGTCGCAGCCTGAATGTGGGGGGGGGGTCACTATGAAGTTTTAAGGGGGGGGGGGTCAGTAATGCAGAAATTATTTTTGAGAGGATCAGTAATTCTTTTTTCTATTGGACGTGTACGATTTGGGGGGTGGGGGGGGGGGGGTCATGTCCCCTGTGACCCCACGGATCGCGCCTGTGCGAAGATTGCGTAGTAAGTGTTATAATGTAACCCGGTTGACTAAAGGAATGAGGCCCGCCGCGAACAGCAGGGCAGAGTGGGCGAAAGCCCGCAGTAGCCGACACGCTCTCGGCGTACGCTCTATAGGTAGAAGTATCGTAATTAATTACCGTATTCTCGGGCCTTACGAGCCCGGCAAGTGATATGTCGATATTCTTTTTAGCGTTACGTAGCCAAAATGGCAAAAACGGAACCTAAAGTTTCGTCATGTCCGTCTGTGCGTCCGTCCGTAGTGCAACATGTTGATATTTGGTAAATTTTTTTTTGCACATAAATCGATAGGTCTTTAAAAATAACATTGAAATTTCCTTGAATATTTTGTGATTAAGTTAATATTTCCAGAAATAATCGCTTCGAAAGTCGGAAAATAAGCGCCCCCCTGTAATTTTAGAACCGTAAGTCCAAAAAATATTGAAAATTTTGAGAAGATGCGCATTATCATATACTTTCTACGAGACTGTTTTGAACATTATTGGTCCAGCTATTTTGAGTTATTTCCAAAAAACTTCTTCCATAGGCATCAGATACGACCTTTTAGCATTACTTTGGTTCTTATTCCATTGAAGCTACGGAACCCTCCATTAGTAGTTTCTTGTAGTAGTTACTGTAATTTATGTTGTTCGTGTAAGTGAATAAATATCTTTTTATTTTTTTTTCATTATGCGTGGTCCAACACGCACTTGGCCGGTTTTTATTCATTTATATTTTATTAAAAGTTTTTGATAATTTATTCAAGATTTGTCGGAAGCTCCATCGAAAAGTATGCGCTTGTAGTTTGATCTACAAAGCCAAAGTCAGCTTTAAAATTGACGAAACGATTTCCAATACCTATACCTATACCTATTCCCTTTAAAATTCCTTCTAAATATATTTGGTATTGGACATTCGTTGGTGTACAGGCTTACAATTATTTAATCACGGTACTAGTGGAAATATATCTTGTTTATAAAGTTATAACGTCTCTTTATGTGGTCAATTATCTTACTTGCGATGAGCATTTTTCCTACCAATAATAATACTTACCTACATTATTTATTATGTACAATGTAATTTATGGATATCTGTTATTTGCCATCTGTTATGTAACCATTTACATGTAATACTCTTATTTAAGGATGTTGTTGTCCTGAACATCAATAAATAAAATAAAATAAACATTTTTTAGGCTAATTAAATAGTTTATGTTCATAAAATTACTGAGGTATGTTTTGTGTTTCTACATATGTATATTCCTTGGTTCAATTAATTAAAGAACTTCTTTTAATTCTTAACTCTATAAGAAAAATCTATCATATTTCATTAGATATGTTTTTGGTTGTACACGTGAGATATTCAATTAAAAAAGTAATGATAACTTTTTTCAATTTTGCTCGTCTCGTACTTGATTTGTCTATTACCTGCTATAATGCTATTTAAGGTGTCTACAAACATTACAATTTCGCGTCAACATGTCACTGCAACATTTTAAAGTTAAGGATAGTGACATTTCCACGCGAGCATCGATCAATGTTTTTTAAGACAATTGCGGATGCCGATGATTTATGAAAATTATACACAAAAGCTGGAGAAAACCATTGTTCTAATGGTCAACTTGAGTGCTCTTTAAATGCTGTGGTTCCGTGTGTACACTTTGATCTAGAATTCTAGAACATCAATTTCCTCAGTAGTACATATGTCTTCTTCTCGCCTTACTTCAGTGCTATGGCATGGCTTACGGTTGGCTCTGTCGCTGTTCTGTGTTATATTGCTGTTTCGTGTTCTGTCACTTCAAAATCGTTAATAAGGAGCTTTCTTTGAGTGTGTAATGCATATAACTTCTCATGTTCAAGAGCTGCTGGTTTTCTTGTTTTATTTTGGTGACCCAAAATATGGATGGTACAGCCTATTCCTCAAAAAAATTGCGACTATTTCAGCATCTGAAAGTTCAATAAGCATTTAAATAAAATGAAATGAGATCTGTTATTACTAACAAGGTAATGTTAGATATGATTACCTATACTTTTAAGTACTTACAGATAGTTTTGAAGAAACTTTTAAAGGCTTGGCGTACAGGCACACAGTGAGCATTTTTCGTATTACTTGCCTTAAAGTTTTTTTATTCTTAACGCATTTTGCCAACGTTTCTTGTATATAGGGTCTTTAGGAAATAAATGGGTTCCTCTATTTTTACATTTCACCGCACAACATTGAGGCATTCTTGATAAACATGGGAAAATATGGGAAAGTTTTGAATTACGAGACAAATATGTATGTGATTTGACAGTTCTTATGTCAACGCTGGGTACAGTTCACAATGCGCCACCTGGCGTGAGAAAATGGCAGTTTTTCACCCAATTGACAATGATGTAAAGCCTGACCAGAAATATATGATTGTTGTCAAGAGGGCGCTATTATTATCATTTATATGGCAACAGTTCAGCGCGTATTTATTATCTATGGTATGGTGACATCTTGATTTGTTTACCTGTCAGCTCTGATGTTAATTTGAAAATGTTTACTGCGAAATAGTTTTATTTTATTTTTTTTTATTTTTATACCACGACGGTGGCAAACAAGCATACGGCCCGCCTGATGGTAAGCAGCTACCGTAACCTATCGACGCCTGCAACTCCAAAGGAGTCACATGCGCGTTGCCGACCCTTTACAAAAAGGAGGATTCACTGTGTTGACGACTAAAGGAACAAGAAGGTCCCTCATCGTCAACACACTGGGTCCTCTTTGAGCTCTTTGGCAACCTTACTCACCAGCAGGAACACAACACTATGAGTAGGGTCTAGTGCTATTTGGCTGTGGTTTTCTGTAAGGTGGAGGTACTTCCCCAGTCGGGCTCTGCTCCAGATTTGAGCGATGACATTCGCTGAACGTGCCCTACCACACTTAGCGAGATGCCATTCGCAGTGCCCATACCTCTCTTAAAATATTTCCCGAGCATATTATTTACAGATGTTTATTACATACAGTACTTACAATATTTCGCTCTTGACTATGAATAATTTTGGGAGTTTGTTGTCATTTATTATTTAATATTCAACACTTTACTATTATTCAAATAAACTGTCGCAATGACAATGACAAAAGTGACAGCGTATCACTTGCTCTCACACATGCATATCATTCTGTCATTAAAATGATTGCCAGTGCAAGAAATTTGTTCCAATGAAATTCCGCAACATGGCGCGTGATCATATATTTATGGTCAGGCTTTACTTGAAAACGTTACATATTCTCGAACGCACTCATAAGGTGATAAGCTATGTGCCGACCCTTCCCTCATTAGTCGTTGCAGTGCGGTAAGCGCATCGGGAAAAACGGATACAATGGAGAGAAACTTAGTGAAACCGGTGCTACAACGAACGATTCATGGACACAAAGTGTGTTTGACTGCGAAGGCGAACTATACTAGTGCAAAAATCCAAATTTCGGACAACAAGGTGAAAACAGTATGGAATATTATAAATAAGGAAGCTGGTAAATGTAAATCACGCGATTGTCAAGTCAACATTGTCTCAGAGGAACAGCAGGTCTTGTCAAATGACGATATTGCCTCGGCATTCGAAGATTATTTTTCTAACATAGCATTAAATACCACAAAATGTCTAAAATCATCTTCGTTTCAAGCTCATTCCTTATTTTGCACTAATATTAATAAATGTCAGATGATATTTGAATTTGACCTTGTAGATTCAGAAAAAATTGTAAAAATATTCAAATCTCTGAATTTAAAGAAAACAGAAGACTTATGGGGTACATCAATTGTAGTCATCAGTCATATCGTAGACGTCATAGCGCCTTACTTAGCCTTAATTTATAATAATTCAGTTTCACAAGGCGTTTTTCCAGATCTTATGAAATGTAGTAAAGTCATACCTCTTTTTAAATCGGGTGATTCTAGTGATCTGAATAACTTCCGGCCGATATCAATACTTCCTGTACTAAGCAAAGTGTTTGAAAAGCTAATGTTAAATGATCTACTGGGCTACTTCAACAGACATGGATTGCTTACAAGCAATCAGTTTGGTTTCACAAAGGGACGTTCCACAACCGACGCTGCTGCGGTACTCATCAAACATATTTTCATTGCCTGGGAAAAACATTACGATGCAATTGGTATATTCTGTGATCTTTCTAAAGCATTTGATTGTGTAGATCATACAGCCCTCATTCTTAAATTAGAACATTATGGTTTGTCAGAAAATGCCTTGAAACTCATGTCTTCATATCTTAGCAACAGAACACAAACAGTAGTAAATAAAACCCAGTCTAAAGGGACTTCAGTAAAATTAGGAGTGCCACAGGGTTCTATTTTGGGCCCATTCCTGTTTTTAGTTTATATAAATGATTTACCTTGTGTAGTACAAAACCTTTGTGATATCGTTCTGTTTGCCGATGATACATCTTTAATTTTCGAAGTTGACCGGCAATCTACCGATTTTACTGTAATCAATAACACACTAGCTGCTGTACTGAACTGGCTTACTATTAACAATATGCTACTTAATGCTAAGAAAACCAAATGTATTAGATTTGTTTTGCCAAACGTTGCACCGGTGGACACTAAGATTCTCCTGAATGGTGAATGTTTAGAGACAGTAGATAAAGCAGTGTTCCTTGGTACGACGTTGGACAAAAATCTAAAATGGAGTCCTCATATAAGAAAACTCGCTCTTCGATTAAGCTCGGCCGCTCATGCCGTTAGGAGAATTAGACAATTAACGAATATTGACACAGCTCGCTTAGTTTATCACAGTTATTTTCATAGTGTAATGTCATATGGTATTCTGGTTTGGGGCAAAGCAGCTGACATACAGACTATATTTGTTTTACAAAAAAGAGCCATCCGCTTTCTGTATAACTTAAAGACAGGTGCATCAGTTAGAGAACTATTTAAAGAAATGAATATTTTAACTGTTGCTTCCCAATATATATATGACAATATTATTTTTGTTGTAAAGAATATACATACATTCAAAAAAAATTCTGACATCCACAGCTATAACACTAGAAATAAAAACAAGCTTGCTATCAGAAGTAGTCGTATCCGCAAAGCATATAAGTCATTTTTTGGTCAAGGTATTCACATTTATAATAGACGGAGAGCTGGCCACGTCATATATGACACAATAATGAGAGCAACGAAACCCATGTAGTTATTTTGCTATACTATGCTTATTTCTAGATCCGGACATCTGGCAGCTGTAAAGTGGTGGAGGTCAAATAATGCAAATAACTTGGAGAAAATAAATCCTAGAGTTCTGGGTTTAGTGAAATATTATAGAAAATTATGTAATTAATTTGGTTATTTCATATCCAGAGGGTTCTGATCGGGGAAAGTAGTGCCAAATGATGTAAAATGCAATTTTTAGTTAGTCGCCTACTGTTTTTGTTTCCGTAATAATAGACAATGATTTTTAATCTAATGTTAAAATATAGGCCCTGTCCTCTATAAATGACACAACTTTGGCATTTTTTACCTATTTTGTTATTACTTTTTTCCAACTTAAAAACTTTGTTGGTCTGTCATTCTGACATCCACCCATTAAAAGCTGCCAGATGCCCGGATCTAGCAATAAGGATGGAAAAGCAGTCTAACTAGACAGGTTTCATTGCTCTCATTATTGTGTCACATCTGACGTGGCCAGCTCTTAGACCATAACAAGTTACCCGTCGATGCTTTAAATTTATCATTTCCCGCTCTTAAGAAATATTTGAAAAAAAGTTTAATATCAAAGGGTTATTACAGGGTCGAGGACTATATGACGGACAAAGATGCATGGCCCAAACCAGAAAATACTACAAAATCATCTAACATTTAGAGGACACAGTTCAGATAGGAAAGCATATCAAACGTTTTGTGAAGCAATCAGAATTGGATTTTATTATTATTATTTTATTTTAATCTATACATATAATAAAGCTGAAGAGGGTCGAAAGTCTGTACATGGAAGATAATCGAAAAAAAGTTGGCTGGGGATACTTAGAATCGATAACAGAATACTTTCTAACAATTTTTAGAATTTTTGTCTGTTTATCTGTTTGTCTGTTTATCTGTTTATCTGTTTGTCTGTTTATCTGTTTTTCTGTTTATTTGACCGCGCATCACGTGAAAACGGCTGAACGGATTTTGATGAAATTTTGTATAGAGATAGTTTGAGTCCCGGGAAAGGATAATATAAAGTTTTAATCCCGAGAATCAATCCTGGTGGGGGTGAAAATGGGGTTGAAAATTTGTATGGAGAATTTTTAACCGCTGAAACGATTTAGATAGAAATGAGTATGGAGATAATTTGAGTCTTGAGAAACGTCATAGGGTAGTTTCAAACCCTTGTGGGGGTGAAAAGGGGGTTGGAAGTTGGTATGAGGAATTTTTTACCGCTGAACTGATTTAGATGAAAATTGGTATAGAGATAGTATGGGTCTCGAGAAAGGACAAAGGATAGTTTCATCTTCAAAAAGCCTCCCCCCCCATCTTACTTTAGAACCGTAGGTCCAAAAAATTTGAAAAAAATTATGGAAGTGAAGCCTGAAAGGTACTTTCAATAAAAATTATCTATATCTTTACCCTTACCCGCTCTTAAGAAATATTTGAAAATGTCATGAATGTCAAAGGGTTATTGCAAGTTCGAGGAATATACCGGGTGGAAAGTTCGAATGCCACATGGATGGCAACTACCTTAAATATTGTAAATAGCACATTCTGTGTAAAGGAGACTTTCCTATGTTTTTAAAAACAATAAATTCTGCATTTATGGATTTATGAAAAATCGCTTGCCTCAGTCGGAACTTGAACCGGTCAAATGTGACAAAAAATAACGTGCCGTATTTTATGATGCAGATTGAAAGGGTTACTGATGAGGTTAATTTTTCTCTAAATAACAAATAAAATCAAAATAACGGAAGGTTATGAAATCATCTAACATTTATAGGACACCGTTTAGGTAGGAAAACATATCAAACGTTTTGTGAAGCAGTCAGATTAGGATTTATTTTTCTTTATAATTAAACAATAGGTACATTATTTGTCTCTCAAGCTGTTTTGATATGTCTTCTTGAAGAACTACGCATTATTTTGTATCTTTAAGATCTAATAATGTATTACTGTTTTGAAAAAAATAAGTCCCGTTGAGTTTCTTTTCGGTCATAATACTTCTTGGGCCAGAGGTGTAGGGTTAGAACCGGTGGTAGTTTTGGAACGAAGTTCCTTATCGGACGGTTCGCGGATGGGGGGCTAGGCGAAAAAAAGTCACGTGACCGTCACGTCACGAAAACGCGACACCATATGATACGATTGAGAAACATGTAAAATGGAATGAAAAAAAAAAAATATAAAATAGAATAAAAAAAAATCAAAAATCTTTATTTCTTTAACAACAAGTACATACCTATATCCTATATTGACCGGCGTCTCCTTGTAAGTTATTTACAAAATAACCTGTGCTAGGAGGCACAAAAAAAGAAAAAAGAATAAAGTGAAGTGAAGTGAAGTGTAGTGAAAAGTAAAAGTGAGTATGTATGTAATTACCACCATTATTGCAACCAGTAATGTAACATCAGTGTATTATCTGTGACAGTGTGGTAAAAACGTATGAAAATTGAGTGACGTCACGGACGGTAACACATACTGTGTACGCTCGCGCCAGTATATATATCGTTTATATAGTAGATCGTTTTCCTTGTACAAAACTTACCGAAGTGTGTGCATCAGTGAACGTGTGCGCCGTGTGAGTGTGCGCAAACCTCGGCGCAGCTGTGATCGTGCGTTTTTTGTGGTTTTAATTGTGTGCGATCAGGATTAACATTTTTCGTGTGTGGGTAGCCAGCAAAAATAAAGCAAATATAGTGACATTAACTATAACAACAAAAGTACCACATCAGCGCCATCTAGCAAAACACGGGCGAACTACAACAACTCTCCGTTTACCACGTTATCAGCGTTAAGGATGTCTTCTAAGTGCTCGCTTTGTAAAAAATTCATGTCGTCGAGAGATGGCGCTACCTGCCCCAGCTGTCGGTCCGCCCCAAGTTCGAACCAGGAGGCATCAGAGATCACTGGCCTTCGCCGTGATTTCGACATTTACGCGGCCGAGCAGCGTGCGTTCCGAGATGAGATCAGGGCCACCTTGAAGAGCTTGGAGAGCCGTATGGACGAGGTCGAGAGAAGGCTAGAAGAAGTCGAGAGACGCGCGACGACGGAGGCAGCGCCTGTGAGCTGCGAGGTGGAGCAGCTTCAGCAGACAGTGACGCGCCTTCAGCAGGAACTAAACGACCGGGATCAGGATGCTCTTCTCACCGATCTCGATATTGGTCATGTCCCTGAAGCGAAGGGCGAAAATGTGGTGCATACTGTCACCGTCCTCGCCGCCAAGCTCGGTGTCACGCTGGAGGCTAGCGACGTCGTGTTCGCCGAGAGAGTCGGTGTGGCCGCGCGGAACGCGGAGGGCGACGATGGTGCCGGACCAGCGAGACGCCCGCGCCGACTCGTTGTCAGGCTGGCGCGCCGTCAGCTGCGGGACGATTTACTACGCGCCGCCCGAACACGCCGCTCCGTCACATTTGGCGAGCCGCCGCGCCGAGTATACATCAACGAGCGACTGACCCGCGCCAACCGTCTGCTGTTCCACCGTGTCCGGGAAGAATGTAAGAAACAGCAGTGGAGATTCGCGTGGACGAAGAGAGGCCGCATATATGCTCGGCAGAGCGATGGCAAGCAGGCATTTTCCTTCCATACAGAGTCCGACGTGCAACGGGTTTTTAGAGGTGGTGATCCCAGGTAGCATTTATACGTCATTATGTCGTCCGTTTACGGTACTGCTCGACGTAAGAGACGTCATGTCTCGACGTCGGGGGGTCCCAGCAGATGACGTCAATTTGTCACAGCCTCAAGACGTCTGTTTACAGACGTTACAGAGACGTCATATACTGAATGCATAGGGACGTTACTGGGCCGTACATATTAGGTTAGCCACTGACGTTAGAGAGACGTCATATACTGAATTCATAGGGACGTTACTTGGCCGTAAATATTAGGGCAGCCACTGACGTTGGAGTGACGTCATATACTGAATCCATAGGGACGTTACTGGGCCGTACATATTAGGGCAGCCACTGACGTTGGAGAGACGTCATATGCTGAATTCATACGGACGTTTCTGGGCCGTACATATTAGGGCAGCCAGTATGTTCGAATAACGTCACACACAGGATTGATTGTGGCGTTACTAGGACATAGGCACAGGTCAGGACCTAGGGGGGCTGCATTATGCTGCTGTGTTCACGATATCAGCAGTAGAAGTTAGCGATTTTCAATTTTATTAAGGCGGGTATTATATAAATTTAAATAACATCTCTCAAAACACACTGCTGATATCGTAAGCACGGCAATATGCTCCTCGTAGCTAGGATGGGTGGGTAGTCTGTTCAAAAATAGAACCGACCTGGCTGTTGAGTGAACTAAAGACGTGCTAGATTTAAGTTCTAAGACGGTTCTAACTTATTGGCCAGGCGCCCTAGACAAGACGCCAAATTCTTACGCGTAAGAGTAGATAAGAGTTTAGCGCTTAGCATAGCAGGCATCTTGTCTACGTACCCTGAACAAACTCTAGGACTTATGGATGAAACTAAAAAACGCTATGTAAGTAGTATAATTTATATTTAAAGAGGCATTAAAGGACAGTGGGAACCAATAGCCCCATAACAATAATCCCATCAAAAACATAAATGTGAAATGAGAGCCAAGTTATATATGCCTTGGTTGTTGACTTCAACGACAAAAGAAGTGAGATCTAAATGGGTGCCAAGTTCAATTGTCAGTCCTGAAATTTGTTTATAACAACATATAACAACTCAAAATATAATTTCTTCTTAAAACTTACTATAATATATTGAAGCCTAAGGTTTGACTTGTCGAGTTAGTCTAGGTACAAGATTGTTTACCTTATTTCTATTACTAAAAAAACAAGTATAATTAGGTAATTTTTGTTTTAATATGTATGAGGCCATGACTTAAAATAACATTTATATCTCTAATGCCCACTATCGGACTACTAAACTAAAAAAAACACAACCGTAAGCATGTCAATTTTAAGTAGATACATTAAAACTTCGAAGAAGTAGGTAAAAGTGGTGGCAACACTTCCTTAATGAAGGCGGCTGACCGCGTGTTCGCTCGCTCACGTTGGTCCTACTCCTCTCTATCTTAATAGCATTAGTAAGAGAGAAGGGGACCAAACTGAGCAAGAGAGCATGCGGTCAGCCGTATTCATGTAGGTCAAAGCCACGGACAGGCTAGGGGGCATACCAAAAAATGTAATCCATAAACCGATTTTGAATGATTTATAAAAATCTGTAGTATTTCCTGAGCCAAATCTATACCAAGTTCTCTGAAATCTATAGGGAACCGTAAAAGTGGTAACTCTCCAACATGATAGTCTTCATCAAGCTGCGAACGAAATGATTCATTGGTCCTTGTGGGCGCTGACGCATTTTAATAGATCACGCGGCCGCGATATTCATTCACCTGCCTCTATGCACTTGTCACAAGCTGAATACCTACGATACATACTCGCAGGCGCAGTTGGCAAAAAGGCTTTTTGTTGGATCTCTTTCCATAGAAGTTTTACTGTTACTACTGTGTAAAACAAAATTTCATCAACCGAGACACTTTGCTGGAAATATCCCTGCCTCCAAGTTTTCACGTATGAAACCTGTAACAAACAAGAGAATGTATAATTGTAAAATAGCAAATTATTTGTTGATCAGACCAAATGTGAAAAAAGTGAAGATTTGAAATAACTTTCTTCATACAATGTTTTAAGTGTGTAGATATTGTTATTTTATGTATTTTTATTACTACTAAACAACTATAACTTGCACCACCTGCTTCAAGCTGTTTCTTCCTTCTTTCTTATGTAAGTTGCCTGGAACCACACAAGGAAAAAAATTCCAACTCTCTCCATACAATCCATACCCAAACAGGGTTCTAAGAAAAAGATAAGTTTGGCTACAAGACAAACTTCTATATGTATAACAGAGTTAGCAGTTAGGTACAGTCGCTGGCAATAGTATCTCCCTACACGAAGGCCGCAAAAATATGTGACACACTCTTATGACCCTACAAAGTCAAATATTTTTGTGGCCTTTGTATAGGAAGATACTATTGCCGTTGACTGTACAGCTAGCTATATTGATCAAATATGTTTTTCTATAAAATTTCATTTTTAACACAAGATATTTAGCCGACTGTACTTGATGTTACCTATTCTTGTACTGTCAGAAAGTATTCTAAACAACAAAACAAATGAGCCGAAACTCAACCAAGCAAGCACATTTCATCATTAGGTATGTTCTGGTATCTACATCCCAGCTCCATCATCAGATCAGCTTGATGGTACCATATTATTCCACTGTCACCAAGGTTACATTGAGTACCGGCCAACAATATAACACCTACATGTTTTACAATAGAACTTTTTTTAATATTTGTAAGTGATTTCCACCTCACTCCTTAGGTAGTCTAGTAGTAGCCTTTTGGGAGAGTGATGAGAATAATTAACATAATGGTTTTTTCATAGAAGTTTTTTTTAAATATACAGTCAACTTAATTTTTTTATTGGAGCTTTTTAGTAATATACTGAGTCTCCTATTGTAATTCAAAGTATTTCATTGCAGTATTCATCATATATTTGTATAAAATGACTAGTAAAATATGCATTCTACAAAATAACCTATATTGTTTAGGTTTAACCTATATAAGGTGAACTTTTAATATTCTTTGTATATAATATCATATTTCCATGGGAACCATGGTATAAAAATAAGTACATTAAAATATTCAAACAGGGCTCTGGCTGAAAGTTCTTTGAATATGAGAATGCGGCAAATATGTTAATGAACTAAAAATAACAACAGATATCTTATAAATCTTAGGAATGAAATGCTATGCTTTATTATTCTGACATGTGCAACAAGTAGTTGTGCAATGTGTCAGGATTTACTTCATAACAGCTGTTGACTATAAAACTCACCTCTATAATCTCCTAAACCTACACTGCCAGCGGCTTGAAATTTTTGTATTTTCTCAAAGGTCTTTTTTTCAATGGTAGTGGGATTGTCATTATCTTCGTCGCTGCTAGAAACATATCTTTTGGCCCTTTTCCGTTTAAGACCTGGTTCTGATGTATCCTCATCAACCAGTTTTTTTTGCTTTCTCTATGCCATCTTTAGGTACATGCAAATGAAATAAAAAAATACACACAACATGCAAACATAATAAATGAACACAGCATAATGCATCCCTCACTCAATTAAAACAAGGTTATCACGTTATTAGTAAAAATATAGGATGGAGTTTCATTAGTTGGAACAACCTGAAGTTGTACAGTCAACCACTTTGATTAGTAGGTTATCACATTTGTCCAAGCAGTTTTAAAAATTACCCATATTAGGTAGTAGTCACACAGTAACAGAAAACTTTCACCAACATCAGTAAGCTCTCGGTAAATCAGGAAATCAAACTGGAGACGTGTATGCCCAACAGTGTGCGCATACTTACTCGCTGAAGAAGAAGAATAAATCAGGAAATATTGCATCCAGAAACCAGGAAACGAAACTGTTTCGTTAGTTTTCATAGCCAAAGTGGTTTGTAAAAAAACTATTAAAATATACGTACCAGTATCACAAAAAACTCTTTGAACACTCTATAATTTCCATTTTTCATCTGGTGTCTTGACATCAGCCAAAACCTTTTCAAACGCTTTAGTTCCCTTAACGGGTGGCCAAAAGACAACACTTTGGCGTAAACCACTGATTGTTTACGCCGTCTTCTACACTAAACTGTATCACTGAGTACATTTTTGTTCTTGTTGAAAATTTTTATTGGCAGTAGTACGGGCACGGGCAGCAAGGCAAAGAAAAAAGGTGGGAAAACAACGTCACTCAAAGCGTCACTTCAATCAAAATGACAGAATTTCGTTCCGTTCCAATTTCTTATGTTTTTAAAAATCACATTGCTCAGTTTGTTTTGATGTTTAATAACATTAAAAAATCTGTAATAAATGACTTTATATAAGTATTAACTTTGAAGTTAACTAAAAAGACGTAAATGTTTTTTTTACTTCATGAATGTTTTACATTACAAGATTGACAAATTTTATTGATATCAAGAAACGAAACGCGTTATATATATTTAAGCTTTATTTTTAAGTCGGTAGTAGGTCTGATACTTATAGAGTTTGTCCGGAAATAGATGTATCGTGGTTTATATGGGAGCTCATACATTCTATGACACTTCTCTTTCCGGACAGATTCTAACGACTAATATGAAACTGTTCAAATTTCAAATTCCTATGCATAAGTACTGGCTTACTGGCTACATAAAGTCTTGTTATAATGTATTAATTAGTATTTTCTCTTAGCATTCGCTATGATAATGGACAGATTTACGAAGAAAGAAGATTTACAAAGCCTGAGTAAAGTATAGGATAACTTACTAGCATATAAATTAACTGCCACATAAAACTTCCTGTTGAAATAGTTTACGTGTCATAAACATCTAACCGTTAATAGTGATCCCAAAAATTTACATTAGCAAAACTTCTCGTTGCCGACGGATACTGTACGTCTTACTGTACATCGTACATAGTACAGGTGATGACCTTAAACTGACGTTATTGAGACGTTCATTTTGCGGTAAATATGGTACGTCCAGATGCTGACCCTCAATTGACGTTATTAAGACGCCCACGTTGCGACGAATACGGTACGTCCAGGTGCTGACCTAAAATTGACGTTATTAAGACGTCCACTTTGTGATGAATACGGTACGTCCAGATGCTGACCTAAAATCTACGAAACTCTACACTGAGCATCGCCCGACATGCTCTTGGCCGGTTTTTTTGCATTGTTATCCCGGAAATCTCCCCTTTAGGATTACTAATTCCAATTCAAGAAAATCCCCAGCCAGCTTATACGTAGCCTATAAAAATTCAACGTCTAAAAGGGGGGGGTAGCCACTACACTCGATTGAGTTAAATTTGCATGGGTCATCCATATGGGGGTCCACCCCCCCTCTAAAAGTGCACGTCAAATAAAAAAAATCATTTCTGCATTTGTGACCCCCCCCCCCCCCCTCCCAACCCGCACCCCAAATTTCAACCGCGCCTGTTCTTACCTTTCATGCTTAGACTGATTTGACGGGAGGATCGATTTGGATGATATTTGCCGTGGACATGAACGTATAAATACAAAAGTGGTCCTCCTGTATCGTTCGATATACACCTACTACTCTGTCGTTTAAATCATGCCAAAAAAAATTTATAGGATAAAAAAAGGATTCATTTTTGAGATAGTTTCATTTGAGTAGTGGTAATTGTAAAATTTTTTTTTACGACTACTGTCCTCTAGCGTATCCATCTGTCAACTTTACTTCAAGTTCCGCCTCCAGGGTAGCGGGAGAGAAATTAGGGGTGAATTAGCCGCTTACTGACACAGACCGAATTCCACGCGGGCGGAGCCGCGGGCACAGCTAGTCTATACATATAATAAAGCTGAAGAGGGTCGAAAGTCTGTACATGGAAGATAATCGAAAAAAAGTTGGCTGGGGATACTTAGAATCGATAACAGAATACTTTCTAACAATTTTTAGAATTTTTGTCTGTTTATCTGTTTGTCTGTTTATCTGTTTATCTGTTTGTCTGTTTATCTGTTTTTCTGTTTATTTGACCGCGCATCACGTGAAAACAGCTGAACGGATTTTGATGAAATTTTGTATAGAGATAGTTTGTGTCCCGGGAAAGGATAATATAAAGTTTTAATCCCGAGAATCAATCCTGGTGGGGGTGAAAATGGGGTTGAAAATTTGTATGGAGAATTTTTAACCGCTGAAACGATTTAGATAGAAATGAGTATGGAGATAATTTGAGTCTTGAGAAACGTCATAGGGTAGTTTTCAAACCCTTGTGGGGGTGAAAAGGGGGTTGGAAGTTGGTATGAGGAATTTTTTACCGCTGAACTGATTTAGATGAAAATTGGTATAGAGATAGTATGGGTCTCGAGAAAGGACAAAGGATAGTTTCATCTTCAAAAAGCCTCCCCCCCCATCTTACTTTAGAACCGTAGGTCCAAAAAATTTGAAAAAAATTATGGAAGTGAAGCCTGAAAGGTACTTTCAATAAAAACTATCTATATCTTTACCCTTACCCGCTCTTAAGAAATATTTGAAAATGTCATGAATGTCAAAGGGTTATTGCAAGTTCGAGGAATATACCGGGTGGAAAGTTCGAATGCCACATGGATGGCAACTACCTTAAATATTGTAAATAGCACATTCTGTGTAAAGGAGACTTTCCTATGTTTTTAAAAACAATAAATTCTGCATTTATGGATTTATGAAAAATCGCTTGCCTCAGTCGGAACTTGAACCGGTCAAATGTGACAAAAAATAACGTGCCGTATTTTATGATGCAGATTGAAAGGGTTACTGATGAGGTTAATTTTTCTCTAAATAACAAATAAAATCAAAATAACGGAAGGTTATGAAATCATCTAACATTTATAGGACACCGTTTAGGTAGGAAAACATATCAAACGTTTTGTGAAGCAGTCAGATTAGGATTTATTTTTCTTTATAATTAAACAATAGGTACATTATTTGTCTCTCAAGCTGTTTTGATATGTCTTCTTGAAGAACTACGCATTATTTTGTATCTTTAAGATCTAATAATGTATTACTGTTTTGAAAAATATAAGTCCCGTTGAGTTTCTTTTCGGTCATAATACTTCTTGGGCCAGAGGTGTAGGGTTAGAACCGGTGGTAGTTTTGGAACGAAGTTCCTTATCGGACGGTTCGCGGATGGGGGGCTAGGCGAAAAAATGTCACGTGACCGTCACGTCACGAAAACGCGACACCATATGATACGATTGAGAAACATGTAAAATGGAATGAAAAAAAAAATATAAAATAGAATAAAAAAAAATCAAAAATCTTTATTTCTTTAACAACAAGTACATACCTATATCCTATATTGACCGGCGTCTCCTTGTAAGTTATTTACAAAATAACCTGTGCTAGGAGGCACAAAAAAAGAAAAAAGAATAAAGTGAAGTGAAGTGAAGTGTAGTGAAAAGTAAAAGTGAGTATGTATGTAATTACCACCATTATTGCAACCAGTAATGTAACATCAGTGTATTATCTGTGACAGTGTGGTAAAAACGTATGAAAATTGAGTGACGTCACGGACGGTAACACATACTGTGTACGCTCGCGCCAGTATTCTGTATATCGTATATAATAGATCGTTTTCCTTGTACAAAACTTACCGAAGTGTGCATCAATGAACGTTTGCGCCGTGTGAGTGTGCGCAAACCTCGGCGCAGCTGTGATCGTGCGTTTTTTGTGGTTTTAATTGTGTGCGATCAGGATTAACATTTTTCGTGTGTGGGTAGCCAGCAAAAACAAAGCAAATATAGTGACATTAACTATAACAACAAAAGTACCACATCAGCGCCATCTAGCAAAACACGGGCGAACTA
This sequence comes from Pammene aurita, assembly GCA_947086415.1. Taxonomy (NCBI): domain Eukaryota; kingdom Metazoa; phylum Arthropoda; class Insecta; order Lepidoptera; family Tortricidae; genus Pammene; species Pammene aurita. Next base: position 6,085,463 of record OX352314.1, on the reverse strand, counting down.
CAACAACTCTCCGTTTACCACGTTATCAGCGTTAAGGATGTCTTCTAAGTGCTCGCTTTGTAAAAAAATCATGTCGTCGAGAGATGGCGCTACCTGCCCCAGCTGTCGGTCCGCCCCAAGTTCGAACCAGGAGGCATCAGAGATCACTGGCCTTCGCCGTGATTTCGACATTTACGCGGCCGAGCAGCGTGCGTTCCGAGATGAGATCAGGGCCACCTTGAAGAGCTTGGAGAGCCGTATGGACGAGGTCGAGAGAAGGCTAGAAGAAGTCGAGAGACGCGCGACGACGGAGGCAGCGCCTGTGAGCTGCGAGGTGGAGCAGCTTCAGCAGACAGTGACGCGCCTTCAGCAGGAACTCAACGACCGGGATCAGGATGCTCTTCTCACCGATCTCGATATTGGTCATGTCCCTGAAGCGAAGGGCGAAAATGTGGTGCATACTGTCACCGTCCTCGCCGCCAAGCTCGGTGTCACGCTGGAGGCTAGCGACGTCGTGTTCGCCGAGAGAGTCGGTGTGGCCGCGCGGAACGCGGAGGGCGACGATGGTGCCGGACCAGCGAGACGCCCGCGCCGACTCGTTGTCAGGCTGGCGCGCCGTCAGCTGCGGGACGATTTACTACGCGCCGCCCGAACACGCCGCTCCGTCACATTCTGCGAGCCGCCGCGCCGAGTATACATCAACGAGCGACTGACCCGCGCCAACCGTCTGCTACTCCACCGTGTCCGGGAAGAATGTAAGAAACAGCAGTGGAGATTCGCGTGGACGAAGAGAGGCCGCATATATGCTCGGCAGAGCGATGGCAAGCAGGCATTTTCCTTCCATACAGAGTCCGACGTGCAACGGGTTTTTAGAGGTGGTGATGTTTGATAGCATGCGATATTTGCTTAGTTTCAGATATCTTGTAGGTTTTAAGGGCAGTTAGATATCTTGTAAGTTTAAAATTGTTTGTGTGTTATGGCCATGTTACCGTAATCAATTTTGCCTACAACTTATTATGTTTTTTATTTATGTACACACTATACAAATTAGTTTCCTTCTTAAATCACTTTTTATGTTCTTTAAGTGTATATGCTTACTATGTGCGTGACTCAAACCAATCCAGCTGGAATGATGATTAATAAACAATTCAGAATAGGTTTGTACAACGCAGGTTCCCTTGGTACAAACCATGATAATCTCATTGCATCTACTGCTCGGCATGACTTTGACTTGCTTGCGATCTGTGAAACGTGGTTAAGATTAGGTGAGGAGGGGTGGGCGCCAGCGCTTCCGGGCTACAAGCTGCGGCACATACCCAGACCAGCGGGTACTCGGTCGCGTGGTGGAGGCGTAGGGTTTTATATAAAGCGCAATCTCAATGTGCGTACCTGGCAACACCCCGTGGATCCTTTGCATAGGTCGGTAGAGCAAATTTGGGTCACTTTAACCCTTAACGGTAAGAAGTTAGTTATAGGAGCGGTTTATCGTCCTCCATGGATGAATATTGATCTGTTTTTCGACGCTATCTCTGACACAACTAGTTCTATTCCCGAATATGATAATTTATTAGTATTAGGCGATTTTAATATAAATTTGTTGGCAAATGCTGACCCACGAATTACAAAATTTAATATTTTTTTGACATGCTTCCGACTCTCCCAATTAGTTTCGCAGGCTACACATTATACAGAATCGAGTCAGACTCTACTTGACTTAGTTTGCATGGATATGAAAGCAAAAAGTACAATTGTAGAGCATTTGGGTTCATTATTTGGGCACTGCCTCGTAGTTTCCGAATTTCACATTAAAGTCGATAAACCGAAGCCCTTTTGTTTAACCTACAGGCCTCTTAAAAACATCCAGCTGGAGAATTTTGACAGGGACCTGCAGTGTGTGAATTGGGACTCTATATCAGATCTGGAAAGTGTAAATGATATGGTTAGAGTATTTAATCAGTATATACTTTTTTTGTTTGACCTCCACGCACCTCTAAAGACAACTATTGTCAAGGGCTGTTCATACCCTTGGATAACAGATACTGTCAAGATCATGATGCGACTACGTGATAAAGCTGCAGCTGATTTTCATAGGAACCACAGTGAAAGTAAAAAGCTGTACTATAAAGAATTGAAGTCAATGGTAAACAAAGCTATGTATAATGAAAAATCCGCCTATTATAAACAAAATATTAATAATAAAATACATGACTCCAAGTTGCTATGGAAAAATCTTAAATCTACTATTCTGCCTAAAAAAGACGCTCAATTACCTACTTCTTTTAGTGACCCTTTAGAAATAAATAAGCACTTTCTGAGCTTGCCAGGTACATCAGAAATAAACATATCTGACTTGACTTATTTCGAGTTTCATAGGTATAATGAGTCAGTTTTTCATTTGAAGCCTGCTAGTTTAAACCAAATTGTTAATATTATTAAGAGTCTCAAATCAATTGCGGAAGGGAGTGATGGTATTAATTTAAACATGTTACTATTGACATTTCCCCATACTCTTGACATAATTATGAAATTGATCAATACTTCTATCTTGACATCTACTTTCCCTGACCAATGGAAGTTAGCAATTGTTCAGCCTCTCCCAAAAATTGCAAGTCCCACTGAGCTTAAAGACCTGCGGCCCATTAGTATTTTGCCATGTTTATCTAAAATACTGGAAAAAGTTGTCTGTAAACAATTAACTGATTATTTGGAGACTAATAATATTCTACCTGATATTCAGTCGGGTTTTAGGAAAGGCCGAAGTACAGTGACTGCGTTACTCGATGTCACAGACAACATTATATGTGCTCAGGATGAAGGCATGTGCACACTGTTGGTTCTGCTTGACTTTTCCCGTGCTTTTGACTGCCTTAATACTAATCTATTAATTTCTAAACTAAGTTACTATGGTTTTGACAGTAATACAGTAAAGTGGTTTGACAGTTACCTTAAGAACCGCTACCAAAGTGTAAAATTGACTCATAGTGATGGCTCTACTCAAACTTCCGACCAAGCAATCCTCACAAGAGGAGTCCCTCAAGGATCTGTAATTGGCCCAATCCTCTTCATTTTATACACCGCTGACATAGGGGCTCATATCACACACTGTAAGTACCATATCTATGCGGACGATATACAAGTATATATTTCTTTTAAACCAAGTGAAATTGACACTGCAATAGGAAAGCTGAATCTAGATTTGTGTAATATATCTCCCTGGGCCACAAGCAATTGTTTGCTGCTTAACCCTGACAAGACCAAGTATTTAGTTTTTGGCAGCAAACAGCAGGTTTCACAAATTAATCCCACATTATCAGTTATGTTGATGGATCAACCCGTTGAGCGTGTCTATGAAGCACGAAATCTGGGTCTTCTCATGGATAGTGAGCTGCGCTATGAGATGCATATTGCCAATGCTGTCAGGGGCTGTTTTTATAAGCTTAGAGTCTTGTATAAGATCAGGCCATTTATTAACGAAAATTTGCGCATTCGACTAGTAGAATCATTAGTTTTATCAAAACTTAACTATGTTGATGCTTTGTACGGTTTGAGACTACTTGCAAAAACAAAAAAACTTATTCAGCGTGTTCAAAATGCCTGTGCTCGCTTCTGTTTTGACATTCCTTGGAGATCGCATGTCACTCCATATCTGAACAGCCACAACATTTTGAAAATGCAGCATCGACGAAAACTTCATTTAGCATGTCTTCTTTTTGGAGTCCTCAAGTTCAATACGCCGGCATATCTCTTCCAAAAGTTGACTGTCATCCAGTTACGCGAACGTCGACGGTGTGCTATACAGTTATTACCACCTAGTCATGCTTCAGCTGCTTTTCGTGGAAGCTTCCGCTATGCAGCAACTAAATGCTGGAATAACATCCCACCACCAATTAGGAACCTGCAAAACGTTGTTAGTTTTAGGAATAAACTTAAAAAATTTATCTTCGATCACCAGCAGAAGCAGGAAACTTTGAGTCACGACACTAGTTGCATTTAGTAAATAAGTACATAAATTAATGTTTTTACCTATAGTGTATGTCCCTTATATGTTTTTATACTATCCCATATGTATTTTGTATTCTCTTGTACATGTCTAGTTTTTTTTCATTGAGTTGTGTTAAGTATAACTTTGTTATCTATTTTTTTTCTTCAGTTTGTGTTATCTGTCGTGGCATCACCAAGTGGGCCCTACGGAAGACCAGCGCTAGCTGACGTACTAGCTAGTATTTTGCTGAGCAGGATCCATTTCGTGGTGCTACACCTATACGTCTTTATTTTGTTTGTATGTAAATTTTTATGTTATATTGTGTACATCGTGAATAAATATCTTGAATCTTGAATCTTGAAAATTCATTACCTACGGTAACGTAATGAAAATCCCCCCCCGACCGCCGGCGCGCGTCATTCTAATGAAACCATCAGAATGACCGCCATGGATTTTTAATATGTGTGTAGGTAAAGCAGTGTATGCTTCTGTACATAATTAGGCCGTATTACGTAACAGTTACATATACTACTATTTATCTCTTTTTAGGGTTCCGTAGTCAACTAGGAACCCTTATAGTTTCGCCATGTCCGTCCGTCTGATGTCCGCGGTCTAGCTAAGTTACCGTTCGTACTAGAAAGTTGAAATTTGGTGAGGCCTGATAAGAACTTTCAATAAAAACTATATTGAATAAAATCGGTTCAGCCGTTTTTGAATTATCAGTCAAAAACGCAGAGTGAAAAGAAGTGCCGGATAGTAAAATGACGTAAGCGCCGCCAAATATCCCTTAATAAACGACCTTTTGAACGGATGTTTTACAACAGGGCGGCATCTACGAAACTCTACACTGAGCATCGCCCGACATGCTCTTGGCCGGTTTTTTTGCATTTTTATCCCGGAAATCTCCCCTTAAGGATTACTAATTCCAATTCAAGAAAATGCCCAGCCAGCTTATACGTAGCCTTTAAAAATTCAACGTCTAAAAGGGAGGGGTAGCCACTACACTCGATTGAGTTAAATTTGCATGGGTCATCCATATGGGGGTCCACCCCCCCTCCAAAAGTGCACGTCAAATAAAAAAAAACATTTCTGCATTTGTGACTTCCCCCCCCCAACCCGCACCCCAAATTTCAACCGCGCCTGTTCTTACCTTTCATGCTTAGACTGATTTGATGGGATAAGATAAGATAATTAAGATAAAATAATTTATTCCATATAAATTTACAATCATGTCGGAAATATACCTAAAATTACAATTAACTTATAACTAATTCATAAGTCACAATTACAATTCTAAAAATAACATGCATTAACTTAAAATATAAATTAATTAATTAATTAAATACGATATAACAATGAAATTGATAATTATAATAAATGTCAGTAAAATTACATTAAACATCTAAAAAGCGTGCATCACTAATGAATTCGTCAACATGGTAATAACATTTCCGCATAGCAAAGCATGCATTCCGGGTATGCATAGCGATCTCAATTCAGTTATAGAAGCCACGAATCTTGATCTGCTCCGCATATCAAATTGGAGTCAAAATTACGGTTTAAAAGTAAACCCCCTAAAGTCACAGGTAATTGTGATGGGTAGCGCTAAACAAATCTCCAAAATTGACTTTCTCAGGCTCCCTCCGATAGTCTTCGATGGTATCCAAATTCCTTTTTCCAACCAAGTGAAAAATCTTGGCGTAATCATGGATCGTTGTCTATCATGGGTGCCTCAGGTGAGTGAAGTGAGCAGGAAGATGTTTGCTGCCATAGGGTCTCTCAGACGGCTCCGGAATTTCCTGCCAAATGCTACTAAAATTGCGCTTGCTCAGTCGTTACTTCTCCCCATTCTTGATTATGCAGATATCTCCTATTTAGACCTAACCGAGGAGCAACTTAATAAGCTTGAGCGTATTCAAAATGCCTGCATTCGGTTCATTTTCGGATTACGCAAATTCGACCATGTTTCTAGTTTTCGTTCTAAACTCAAATGGCTCCCTATCCGTCACCGCCGTAACTCTCACATACTTTCTTTACTCTTTTCTATACTTTTTAACCCTGCAACTCCCCGCTACCTCAAAGAGCGTTTCTCTTATCTTAATTCTATTAGATCCTCTCAAAAATTGCTCCTAAAAGTGCCATCTTCATCTTCCAAATTTTATAATTGCTCATTTACGTTCCAGGCCGTTCGTTTGTGGAATTCTCTCCCTCTCAACATTAAACGCGCGCAATCTATTGGTAGCTTTAAATCGCAACTTAAGGAATACTATTTATCTCTTTCTTAGGTTTTTAAGTTGACACTGTTGTTTCTTATTGTGTGTATTATATATGTATATATGTATGTATATGTATGTTTATTTTGTATTTATTTAAGTATGTATATTCATATGAATGTGCTGTGTTATCTATTTCGTCTCTTTTGTTTCTATGCACCACCTACTGCTTATTGTTTTTCTCTAGTCTCCACTACCCAAAGGTTGTCTGGAAGAAATCGCTCATTAGCGATAAGACCGCCTGTTGTTACCTCTACCTAAATTTATCTAATTGTAAAATTTGTGCTTGTAACTGTATGAGGTGTGCAATAAAGAGTATTTATTATTATTATTATTTCCGTAATAAAAAGTCCCTTAATCGGTATTTGAATGTATCTACATTATCTATCGTCTTATACTCTTTAGGCAAGCAATTGTACAGTTTTACGGCTTGATGTCGCACACAGTGATGTATAATTTGGAAATTAGGCTCAATTGAGTACTTGAGGTCCTTCCTACGAGTATTGTGTCTGGTGACCCTTTGTTCCTCAGTCTCGTATCTTTCTGGATGCTTAACTACGCCACTCAGTAAAACGAGAATGTAGAGACACGGTACCGTTAGAATGTTTAGTCTGCCGAAATATTCTCTACACGACTGCCATGGCGGGATACGGACCATGGTTTTAATGGCATATTTTTGGGCAATGAAAGCTTTCCTTATATTATATGCATAGCTTTGCCCCCAAAACTTAATGCTATAACGCAACCGCGACTCCACCAACGCATAGTAAACTGACGTTAGCTGCTTAAGCGTGACTTCGTCGCGTAAGCTCCGAAGTGCATAGGAAGCTGAGCCGATACTATTCACTAATGATTTAAGTTCCGCTTGCCAGTTAAGGTCACAGTCTATGTACATGCCCAAGAACTTAACAGAAGGACTGGAAGTCACCTCAGAGCCTGCTAATTCTATGAGTAGGGATTCACTGTTCCTAGTCGTTCTTCTAAATGACATTAGTTGTGTTTTATTCATATTCAAGGTCAAATTATTACTTAGAAACCACTTCTGAAACTTTTTGAGAACTGCAGTAACTTTATTGCTCAGAAGTTCTATGCTGGTCGAAGAGATAATAGCATTTGTGTCATCTGCAAAGACAACTACTCCGACATCGCTAAATGGTGATTAATGCTATCAATCAGATCATTAACAAATATTACAAACAGTATTGGTCCCAGAATTGAGCCTTGCGGAACTCCTTTATTAATTTTGGCAAATCTGGACCGGTACACTTTTTGACAACCATCTTCCATCGATTTAATTTCGACCAGCATTGTCCTGTTTTCCAAGTATGAGGCAAAGAGCTTCAGAACCTTACCGCGTACGCCAATGTGTTTTAGCTTGTAAAGAAGTATTTCATGATCAACCAAATCGAATGCAGACGTCAGATCGAGAAATAGACCAGCTACTTTGACTTTATTATTTAAGTTCGTAACTACATCATCAATCAGCTTATCGATTGCATCGTTAGTACCCACATTCTTTTGATAGCCATACTGTCTTTTATTAACAATGTTATTACGGTCAAGGTGTCGAATTAGTCTTACTTTAATTAATTTTTCAAATATTTTTGATAAAATTGGTAAGAGTGAGATAGGCCTATAATTTTGTGGATCATATTTTAGACCTTTTTTATAAACCGGCGCTGGCTACCTTAAACTGTTCAGGGAGGATCGATTTGGATGATATTTGCCGTGGACATGAACGTATAAATACAAAAGTGGTCCTGTATCGTTCGATATACACCTACTACTCTGTCGTTTAAATCATGCCAAAAAAAATTTATAGGATAAAAAATGGATTCATTTTTGAGATAGTTTCATTTAAGTAGTGGTAATTGTAAAATTTTTTTTAGGACTACTGTCCTCTAGCGTATCCATCTGTCAACTTTACTTCAAGTTTCGCCTCCAGGGTAGCGGGAGAGAAATTAGGGGTAAATTAGCCGCTTACTGACACAGACCGAATTCCACGCGGGCGGAGCCGCGGGCACAGCTAGTTAAACAATACGTACATTGTATGTCTCTCAAGCTGTTTTGATATGCCTTCTTATAGAACTACGCATTATTGTGTATCTTTAAGATGTAATATTACTGTATTACTGTTTTGAAAAAATAAGTCCCGCCGAGTTTCTTGCCGGTCATAAATAATTCTTCTCGGGTCAGAGGTGTAGGGTTAGAACCGGAGGTAGTTTTTTTTCTCTCTGACGTTCATAAGTGCATTGTAATGTGCCTAAATTGAAGAATAAATATCTTTTATCTTTTTTTAATCTTTTTTAATGTTTTTACGACACACGATTCGTCGACAGAACTTTCCTCCGACGAACGTTTCGCCGACAGATCATTAACACGTTCCCTGTCCTACGAGCCTACCTCGAACGTTGAAAACATAAATTTTGTTATCTCCCTCTCCATCGCACTTGCTAATTCGAAAGAAAGAGATGCTGATAACGATTTTTTTAACGTAGATGTTTGCGCTACCAGGCCTGTGCAGCCGAGTACGAATATAATATTCTGAATAAAACTAATAGATTCGTGATTTCTACTTTACAATTGTCAAATTACTTAGGATAAGAATCCTGTGAATTTGGGCTGTCTGGTGTTATCTGTAATGCAGGTATGAGGTTCAAACCCTCACACCCTCACCGTAGAAATAGTTCGAGAAAAGGTAGATAATACCCCGATTATTTTCGTTCGTCTTGGCTACGTCTCCTGATTTACTTCCTTTTATTTTTTTTACAAAGTCTCAACATTCGTTAGCCTGAGTCTATCTGCCTGTCTATCTATGTCACAGTCTAGCATGTAGAATAAAGGTCCAGGTTTAAATTTATTTATTTATTTATACAATTTAATTACACAGCATGACAGTTATTACACTAAAGCACTGTGAAATTACAATTTAAGGCTAAAGAACAAAATAATTTACAGAATCATATAACCTAAAAACCATAACGATGATTTTCTTGCATTAGATATCATTGGGGATGGTAAATATTATTATAGAAAATAAAAAACAAAAAAAATATATTTAGTTTTATTAGCTTCACTTAGTAGGCAAGCTCGGCTAAATATGATCATTTCTTTAGGTCCTGGAACAAAAGTTTTTATTTATACGTCAAAGTAGAATAATTTTTTTATAAGTACATATTTTTATATGAATAAAATAGTTCAATACACGACATACAACTTAAATGAAAACGCTCCCAAACGCCAAACAACGGATTAACAGAGCGGTTGCATTTTTCGAGTAATTTTGCTCCTGCTTGCCTTTTCTATTTCATACCAATTCAATAATACGGCAGATTAAATAATCCAGAATATGGGGAAAATTTCAAGTGCCGCATTACCGAGCGCCAACTCTTCATACTAGTTACGTAAAATTTAAAATGAATGTTCCGTTGAAATGAAAGAAAGTAAAAAAAACCGGCCAAGAGCGTGTCGGGCCACGCTCAGTGTATGGTTCCGTAGTTTTCCGTCCGTCACAGTAAGTGTACCCACTTAAGAGTTAAGAGGATGAATACTGCCGATGACCTCCAAATTGAAGTTACTTAAACAGTGTTTTAAAAGAAACTAAATGGTTTGGTAAAGCAAGAAAAATATATGTAAAAATTCATTATATTTTCGAGAACTTAGTTGCTTTCAAAACATAGTTGGATGAAATCGGCTCGATAGAAAATAATTCCGAAGTTACCTCTTAAATTTGCCTTTAGACAGTCGTATAGATTTATGTCATCTATACATATAATAAAGCTGAAGAGCGTCGAAAGTCTGTACATGGAAGATAATCGAAAAAAAGTTGGCTGGGGATACTTAGAATTGATAACAGAACACGTTCCAACAAGTTTTAGAATTTTTGTCTGTTTATCTGTTTTTCTGTTTATCTGTTTGTCTGTTTATTTGACCGCGCATCACGTAAAAACGGCTGAACGGATTTTGATGAAATTTTGTATAGAGATAGTTTGAGTCCCGGGAAAGGATAATATATAGTTTGAATCCCGAAAATCAACCCTGAAGGGGGTGAAAATGGGGTTGAAAATTTGTATGGAGAATTTTTAACCGCTGAAACGATTTAGATAGAAATGAGTATGGAGATAATGTGAGTCTCGAAAAACGTCATAGGATAGTTTACAAACCCTTGTGGGGGTGAAAAGGGGGTTGGAAGTTGGTATGAGGATTTTCTTTACCGCTGAACTGATTTAGATGAAAATTGGTATAGAGATAGTATGGGTCTCGAGAAAGGACAAAGGATAGTTTCATCTTCAAAAAAGCCCCCCCCCCCCCTCCATCTTACTTTAGAACCGTAGGTCCAAAAAATTTGAAAAAAAATAATGGAAGTGAAGCCTGATAGGTACTTTCAATAAAAACAATCTATCTATACATATAATAAAGCTGAAGAGGGGGTTGAAAGTTTGTATAGAGAATTTTTAATAGAAATTAGTATGGAGATAATTTGAGTCCCGAGAAACGACAGAATAGTTTTCATCCCGAAAATAAACCCTTGTGGGGGTGAAAAAGGGGTTGGAAGTTGCTATGAGGATTTTTTTACCGCTGAACTGATAAAGATGAAATTTGGTATAGTAGGGGTCTCAAGAAAGGACAAAAGATAGTTTTCAGTTGGAAATTTGTATAGGGAATTATTAACCGCAGAATTGATATAGATAAAATTTGGCATGGAGATAATTTGAGCTCTGGAAAAGGAAATAAAATAGTTTTATCTCGGAAATTCCCTTAAGCGGATGCAAAAGGGGTGGAAGTTTACATGGGGAAGAAACAACCAATAACCGCTGTACGTATTTCGATGAAATTTGGTATTGAAATGATTTGTAGTTTTTTGGTCAAGGTATTCATATTTATAATATGTTACCCGTCGATGCTTTTACCTTTACCCGCTCTTAAGAAATATTTGCAAATGTCATGAATGTCAAAGGGTTATTGCAGGTTCGAGGACTATATATGGCGGACAAAGATGCATGGCCCAAACCAAAAAACTACTACAAAATCATCTAACATTTATAGGACACCATTTAGGTAGGAAAACATTTCAAACGTTTTTTGAAGCAGTCAGATTAGGATTTATTTTTCTTTATAATTAAACAATAGGTACATTATCTATCTCTCAAGCTGTTTTGATATGTGTTCTTGAAGAACTACCCATTATTTTGTATCTTTAAGATCTAATAATGTATTACTGTTTTGAAAAAAATAAGTCCCGTCGAGTTTCTTTTCGGTCATAATCATTATACTTCTTGGGCTAGAGGTAGGGTTAGAACCAGTGGTAGTTTTGGAACGAAGTCCCTTATTGGACGGCTAGGCGAAAAAAGTCACGTAACCGTCACGAAAAAGTGTCACGTCACGAAAACGCGTCACCCGTACGATTGAGAAACATGTAAAATGGAATGAAATAAAAAATATATTAAATAGAATAAAGTGAAGTGAAGTGTAGTGAAAAGTGTAAGTGAGAAGTGATAAAAGTGAAAAAAGTCGAGAACCTAAAAGTAAAAAATTTCGAAAATGTCAAAAATGGCAAAATTTCTAATACTTCAAAAACCAGAAATTTCAAAAAAATACAAAAAAAAAATGAAAGCCACAAAATTTACGAAAACGTAAAAAATTATATGAAATTAAATAACATAACTTCGTTCCAACCGAGTGTTCCACAACACTCACGTATTTTAATTTTCTCTGACGTTCATTAGTGCATTGTAATGTACTTACATTGAATAATAAATATCTTGATCTACACCAATATCATAAATCCTCTATTCCGCGTTCGGAACCGTATGTAATTACCACCATTATTGCAAACAGTAACGTAACATCAGTGTATTATCTGTGACAGTGTGGTAAAATGTATGAAAATTCATTACCTACTACGGTGACGTAATGACAATCCGCCCTCCTCGACCGCCGGCACCCCCCGACCGCCGGTGTAATGGCGGTCATTCTAATGGTTTCAATGGATTTTTAATATGTATATGCCTCTGTACATATAATTAGGCCTTATTACGTAACAGTTACATAACCTACTATTTATCTCTTTTTAGGGTTCCGTAGTCAACTAGGAACCCTTATAGTTTCGCCAAGTCCGTCCGTCTGTCCGCGGTCTAGCTCAGTTACCGTTCGCACTAGAAGCTGAAATTTGGTGAGGCCTGATAAGAACTTTCAATAAAAACTATATTGAATAAAATCGGTTCAGCCGTTTTTTAATTATCAGTCAAAAACGCATAGTGAAAGGAAGTTCCGGATAGTAAAATGACGTAAGCGCCGCCAAATATCCCTTAATAAACCACCTTTTGAACGGATGTTTTGTAACAGGGCGGCATCTACGAAACTCTACACTGAGCATCGCCCGACATGCTCTTGGCCGGTTTTTTTGCATCGTTATCCCGGAAATCACCCCTTAAGGATTACTAATTCCAATTCAAGAAAATCCCCAGCCAGGTTATACGTAGCCACGCGTACGTACGTAGCGTTAGGTGTAGGGTATAAAAAATCAACGTCTAAAAGGGAGGGGGGTAGCCACTACACTCGATTGCGTTAAATTTGCATGTTCCCCCCCTCCAAGTGCACTTCAAATAGAAAAAAATCATTTCTACATTTGTGACCCCCCCCCCCCCCAATTTCAACCGCGCCTGTTCTTACCTTTCATGCTTAGACTGATTTGACGGGAGAATCGATTTGGTTTGGATGATATTTGCCGTGGACATGAACGTATAAATACAAAAGTGGTCCTGTATCGTCCGATATACACCTACTACTCTGTCGTTTAAATCATGCCAAAAAAAATGTATAGGATAAAAAAAGTATTCATTTTTGAGTGGAGTTTCATTTAGTGGTAATTGTAAAATATTTTATTAGGACTTCTGTCCTCTAGCGTATCCATCTGTCAACTTTACTTCAAGTTCCGCCTCCAGGGTAGCGGGAGAGAAATTAGGGGTGAATTAGCCGCTTACTGACACAGACCGAATTCCACGCGGGCGGAGCCGCGGGCACAGCTAGTTGACCCATATGACTATAATTAAAAACAAATTTTCTACTTGACTAAACTAAGAACTTCGTAGATTTCTATTTCTCAAAAAGTGCACTATTTTTTTTTATTAACTCTTGCGATTACGGCTCGGCCGCCGGCTTGCGCTCGCAGTGCTTCTCCTTCACTCCGGTACAAATAGACAGTGCGCGTTGACGCGCCGTGCTAGACGGACCTATGCTTCTCGTCTGCGCATCAAAAATATCGGAAACTTATTGATTTTCTAGTCGTAAAATTAATAATTTGTGTTATATAGTATATATATCAAGTTAGTGTCAAAAAAATTGTAAAAATATTATACCTAGTTTAAATGTGTACATTTGTAAATAATGGGAAATAAAGTGAAAAATATATAAAAGGCGCTTGTATCAGGACAAACAGAAACACATGATTGAAGTTTCAAGGTAAGATTATTATAAGTTACTAATTATTAATATGACCTTCAAGTGAATTAGTCGGTATAGTTTTACAATTGTTAAACTCTACTTCAGTTAATTTTAGTCGCATATTACCAAAACGCTTGCTTTTCGCGCGCCGAGTATGAAATGTTATGTTTTTATGTGAGGAAAGTGCCTTTGTCGTACTCGTATGCTTTCGAGAGCGCTCAACGTAGAGTCAGATTAATGCGGTAGATTCACTTTATTTTATTGCTAAGATATCTAACAATTTTGTTAACCAACAATAATGTAGATATTATTTATTACTAATTTGCACTATCATTCTTGAAAAACCAATATAACGTGAACTCAAGATCCGTAACGATTACGCGTAAAACGTCAAGCGCCTTTACACTGGTATTTATGATCACGCAACAAGCTCACTCGGTAAGCGATTAAATAAAACACCCGTAATAATCCACATGCAGTAACAGTTTTTTAATTGTCATTTCGTTTTACACCTTACTGTCACGGACATAAGATGCACAACATAATGTGTCTTCAAAGGTTATTACTGCCTTTTAAATGTAACATGCTCAGTTGATGACATTGAAACGGTTTCGTTGCCATAGATATAATAAAATTTCAGAGTCAGTACTACCTACCTAGATGATAGGTTGAGTTTATATCGTGACGGTAACGAACAAGCGCATGGCCCACATACGAACGATTACAACTTTTTTTTAAATTTTACATGTTCTGTCAGTTTTGGATATCGTTATGCTTTGAAAAATAATTTAAAACTACATCTTTTATTACAGATTGGAAAATGTACCTCAGGATCAAGAGTATCAGAAGACTACACCGCCTGACAGGCGAATTACTCGTATCTGTGCCAGAGACAAGTACATAATAAAGAATAACAATTTACCCAGTAACTATTGTCAATGGTGATGGTCCCTTAAAAATGGTTAGATACGTCTTATCCACACATAAATGGTGATAGAACCAGATGGATCCACTGACATTCCCTTGACTCCGGTGGCAGCTTACACACAAACAAGCAAACAACTCGAAACCTACATGTTCACGATAAATACTCAGATTTTAGTGATTTTTGAAAAAATAAAAAATATTACTTACAGAACTGGTTGTACTGTTTATTTTTCTATCGTGAAAATCATATCTATACTTAGTTAATTTGTTTTGAGATTAGAAAAAAGTTGACAGAACGATGTATAGGGTTCTTTATCAGGCACGATACAGGTCACAACTGTCAAAGTGCCTACGCCGTCATTAAACATACTTAAATATATTTGTATTTATAGTAAAGCCATGCCTACGTATTTGTAAATGTTATATTGAGTAATTATTTTTACATGTTTTTAAAGTGGGGCATTCCACTCATACAATAGTATGTTATTCAATCAAATACAAACACTGAAAACATTGAAAAAATTATCAACCCAGCAGGATTTGAACCTCGCATCGATACGCCTTACCGGGGCTCGGTCGCTTTACTAATTAAATAAAATAAATAAAAAATAAAATAAAATAAAATAAAAAGCATTTATTTCGGACAAAGAAATCCATATAGTGTTAGTATTACAATAGAACTTAAATAACTATGTTAGTACCTAAACTTAAGTGTTGGGAGATCCAGTGCCTGATTAGGGCGCTATCCCATCTCTTTGCCACGACGGCCAGGAGACTGTTGTGGCTGGCGCGCACTCTGCGGAGCGTCGCGGCGCAGCGCTTACGCAGCGTGGCATGAAAGCCGTCCACATGTGCATCGGCGAACATGCCCGACGCACTGCAGTACCGAGGCAGCCTCAACAGTACCCTGAACGCGTCATTGTATTGTACACGCATAGCATACATGGTACGCTGCGTGTACCTCGTCCACAGGCAACAGGCGTACAGCGAAGTACAGTACGCTCGAAAGATTGTTACTTTAACCTGCGCTGTACACCTGCTGAACCTCCGGGCTATCATGTTGGCCCTCACGGCCAGTGCCCTACGCTCGCGTTCTATATCCGCGTCGTCACGCAGGTCATCGGTGACCAAGTGCCCAAGATATTTAAACGTGTAAACCCTTTTTAGTTGTACGCCATTCAGACGAATGGGTGGGACATGAGATGGGCACTTGTTCCCCGCCTTAAATACCATGTACTCACTTTTGAGCACATTGTATCTCAGACCGTGACTTAAAGCATAAGATTCACACTTTTCAATCAGTACACACAAACCACCAACTGAGGGGCTCAGCAGTACCATGTCGTCAGCATAACTTATGTTATTAAAACAAACTCTGTCTATGTGACATCCAACATGCATACTGCTAAGCCCACCAATCAGAGCATCCATGTAGAGATTGAAAAGCTTGGGGGAGGTAAGCCCCCCCTGCCTGACCCCACACTCCAAGCCATATTCGTCTGACAGCGCGTCACCCCAGCGAACACTATTTCGCTGGCTCGCGTACCAATACCTAAATATGCGTGTGAGTTCCCTAGGAAATTGCACTTCGTCAAGTTTCTTCCAAAGTAAGTCGTAGTTAACGAGATCGAAGGCCTTAGAAAGATCTAAAAAAACACGCATATATAGGCGTCTTCCTGCGGGTGTAGTACTCGACGGCCTGCTTCAAGCAAACAATTGCACTTTCAGTAGATAAGCCAGCGCGAAAGCCGAACTGCGCATCATTTAATATAAGATACTTATCTAACTGTGAACTGAGCAGGCCATCGAATACCCTGGCTACAATTGTTGCCAGCGAAATAGGTCGATAGTTGACTTTGTTTGATATGTCACCCGTCCTATTTTTGACAATAGGGATCACAATTGTTTTTGTCATAAGCGGCGGCAGGTACGAGTGACATATACAAAGATTAAACAACATTGCTAGCACTCGGGGTAAGTGAGGGCCAGCAAACTGCAAGTGCTCAATACTTAAGTGGTCATGGCCCGGAGATTTCCCTCTTTTCATATTTCTCAGTACTCTAGCTATATCACTAACGCTAAATCGGGTCTGAGGACTCCAAGGGTCACGCACTGCCATGTCAGCATCGAGCACCTGCTGCAGCTGAGCCCCACCAGCGGAGGTACAGGGAGGCTTCACATTGAAATGTTCCATAAACATGTTAGCAATGCACTTCTGATCCGAGATACCGTCCACACTAACAGAAAGTCCAGGCCTAGACTCCAGTTTCTTTGTGAATTTCCAAAAGTTCCGGAAATCACTGTTTTTATGATGTGTGGCAAGCAAGTCCATCTTTATTTGCTCTTGGTGTTGTTGAACCCACCTGAGTCGCGATTTAAATATTTTGCGGCTGTGACACATAGCATCATAAATTGGTCCATTTTTGGGTTTACCAAACATGATCCAGTCCTGGAATCTAGCCCTGGCCTCCCCATGCGCGCCGCTAACATGCTTATTCCATCCTACTACCCTCTTATTTGCGTTGCGGCTACCAGCTGTGACAGCCCTGCTGTATAAAGAAGCTTCACATAATGACGTTATTATTTGAAGGTACAAGTTGTCAAGTAACTTACAATGATCAGCATTATTTACACAGCATCCGTCACAGCAGTTCTGAAAATCGGAGGGAAAATCAATAGTTTTCAACAGTTCATTGCATTTATTTGTATATTTTTCAATTTCCTGTGATGTTCTCTCTCCCCAAACAAAATGTTTCCCACTTGAGACTTCATTATTATTACTATTACATAATAGCTTAGGCCTTACCAAGTTAAAATTACATTTAATTAAAAGAGGGTAATGATCAGAACAGTAAACGTCATAGTCAATACAAACATCAACAACTGTGTCCCACCCGGCTGATATGGATACACAGTGATCTAGCCATCTCATTGATCCGTGGGTTTCACTCAGGTACGTGTGTGCGCCAGATTCTACACCTAATTTAACGGTATCGACACACATCCAGTCCAGCTCCTTACAGAAACTAAACAATTCGTCACAAAACAACTCGCCCGGATGCGCGTTAAAGTCACCTAATATGTAAACAGTTTCTACGCACCTTTCCTGCACTATGGCGCTCATTTTACTCAAACTTTGAACGAATTCTGGCAGGTTATCCACACAATTGACCGGCATGTATACGCAAAATATTATAACAGGCTTATCACCAGACGCTATCCTGATTGCACTAATTCGAACATTGTCGCACTGTATAACCGAGACAGATGGAAACTTATTTTTACGCCAAAGAAGCGCCGTCCCGCCGTAAGGCCTACCGCGTAGCATTCCCGCCGACGTGTCCACTGCTGAGGTCCCGGTGCAGGCAAACTCATCGCTTATAGTGTTTAGGTATGCCAGGTCATATTATTACGCCAGGTCAATTAAGCTATGGGTTCAGTTACTAAGTTGACGAAATTCTCAATGCCTTCAATCATCTTTTTGCATTTATTTTGATCTACATCGACTTTATAGCACCCGTAAGCGACATCTAGGTGCTAACTACTAGAGTTAGATACCCTTCCCGCCGACCCTATTGCAAGTGTCACAACGGGAATAATAGATGGCGCTGCTATCAACTCATAATTATTTTTACATGTTTTTAAAGTGGGGCATTCCACTCATACAATAGCGATCGAGCCCCGGTAAGGCGTATCGATGCGAGGTTCAAATCCTGCTGGGTTGATAATTTTTTAAATGTTTTCAGTGTTTGTATTTGATTGAATAACATACTATATCAGGTTTAATTTATAATAGATTTATCAATACATTGATTTTATTTAGTTATTTGAATTTTATAAGCGTTTGACCATAAAACAAATAGCTGGGAAATCTAATCACAAGATGATCTCGTAACGTCATTTTTTTTATTAATTAGTAGTTTATGTAACTGTTACGTAATAGGGCTCCTTAAAATACGAGCGTGGTTTTATGAAACAAGCCGCAGGCGAGTTTCATAATAAGATCACACGTGTGATTTGACAATTGCAGTTGAGGTTGAAATGAATGTTTTATTTTTACTTTATTTTATGACATAAGATTAGTACTTAAATTGACAAAATGTATGATACTAAATGCTTTTCTCTAATTTTGACATCTGTGATAAAATACGTGATACTCAATACTTTTCTCTAATTTTGACATCTGTGATAATTGATAATATAATAAATATAGGATAATGTAAATGTAATGTAACGTATTGTAACGTGTAAGTGTTTTGGTTCCGTACTGTCAACTTACATATGATGGAATAAATAAATAAATTAATTAATTTACGGCCTAATTACGTACAGTTGCATACACTGCTTTATCTACACATATATTATAAATCCTAAATGACGTGTTCGGAAACCATTAAAAAGACCACCATTGCACCGCCATGGCCAACTCGATTGTGCAATTACGATCGGGTAGGAGAGCTGGATTTTCATTACGAAATTTTGCGTTACCAAATTCGATGTGGTTATGAATTTTCGAACATTATTACGACACTAGTGCAGATAATACACCAATGGTACATTACTGGTCTTTTTTTAAGGGTAATTTTACCGTTCCCGTACTCCACTATAGCATTTTTTTAGATATGAACAGTCAGCGACAAAAACGTTAGCTGCTCCCACTGAATAAAAATGGCGCTTTTTTTTTCGATGTTAAATTGGACATTATTATACCAAAATTGATATATCGCACCATTTTATAAGAACATTTGTACATTTTTATGTAAGTGTACAATTATATTCATATTCATATTCATATTCATTTATTTCGTAAATGCACAGATACAATACACGTCAAAAGAAAAAATAAAACTAAAATTTATACTAAAATTAATACTAGTGAGCTATTATATAATATTAATTCGCAATTTATAACAAAAGTCAAACGATGTCAATTCTGATTACAATAGAGCTACATATTTATAATTAAGATAATTTTATGTCACATAATTCTCTAAGGTCAAAGAAAGCGTTTTCAATTAGCCATTTTTTTAATTCCTTAAAAAATGAGTTATTATTTTCTAGGGTTTGTATATACTTTGGGATGGCATTATACAATTTTGGTCCGATTACATAAGTTATTTTGGTAGACTTGGTTAGTCTACAACTACTCGTTGCTAGTATTCCTCGTTTCCTATCTCTTAGGTTTCGTAGGTTGCCCGGTCTTAAGGGAAAATAAGTCAAGTTGGTCCTAACAAACTTTATTATATTAAACATAAATTGAGACGGGATCGTCATAATCCGTAAGGATACGAAGAGCTGTCGAACTGCTGGTGAATCGGGAGGAACACATGCTATTATCCGGACACATGCTATTTTTTATTAAATAATTTCCTATTTACGATGTCTCCATTTTCTTCTTTAATCTATGGAAATTCTATGGAGTACAGCGCCATCTGTTGTGAGCCATATCGATTTTTATTGCGTCCGCTAGTCGGCTGCAAGTAGTTAAGCATAGTGTCCGCTCACTTGTCAGTGGCGCTGAGGAGCAAAATTGGCTGGGCCAAATTCTCGAATCCTCAAGGGCATCCGGTCTTTTCATCGTCTTAAAGACTAATGCCAAAAGGTCGTATCTGATGCCTATGGAAGAAGTTTTTTGGAAATAACTCAAAAATGGCTAAACCAATAATGTTCAAAATAATTTTTCTAAAAAGTTTATCATAACGCGCATGTTCTCAATTTTTTTCATATTTTTTGGACTTACGGTGCAAAAGTTACAGGGGGGGACGCTATTTTTCCGACTTTCGAAGCGATTATTTCCGAAAATATTTACATTATCAAAAAATGATTTTAGTAAACCCCTATTCATTTTTAAATACCTATCCAACAATATATCACACGTTAGGGTTGAAATGAAAAAAAAAATCACTCCCCACTTTACGTATAGGGGACCTCCCCTATACGTAAAGTGGGGAGTGATTTTTTTTTACCCTAATAAAAAAAAATCCACTTTTTATTTTACCACTTTGTCGGCGTGATTCAAAATCAAAAAAATCAAAAATCAAAATCAAAATAGTTTATTGATGCATGGAGACTTATAAAATAAAACATGATTAAGCTAAATAAACAAATTAGATCTCAAACACTGCTGTATGTTAGTACATGAATATATTGCCCGTGTCACCTGCACTAGGCTATGCCTGTCTCGCAGGATGGCACATTTACAGATTGCCAGATTTACGTTCGGCGCTAAAGAAATTAATTACTACAAAACTATAAACTATAAGCTATACGCTATAAAGCTACTTACATAATTATACTCGTACACTAGGCTAAATACATTAAAGTAAGATAATCCAAGTTAAGAATAATCGAGGTACCTACCGATCGATATTAGTGAATTTGCGTAGTAGAAAGAATGTATGTGTGAGTCTGTCTGTGTGTGTGTGTGTGTGTGTGTGTGTGTGTGTGTGTGTGTGGTGTGGTGTATGTATATTATTGTGTTAATATTTTCTCTGTCTCTCTATAATCCAAGGTGCTTAGCCATATTTTGATTTTATATTTAGCCTCTGTAACGGAACAAGTCTTAATATCGCAGCTATTGTTTACTATTCTATAAACTGATAAATAATTAAATAAACCGAATCTTTTAGCAAAATGAGTCTGAAGAGCTGGTAAAGGAATTATAAAGCAGCGTTTCCTCAATAGATGTTCATAATTTGGCATATTGCGAACGTGTTGGTGAGCTATAATAGAGCTCCGCAAGATAAACAGTTGGCGAACAGTAAGAACCTCGCTTTCTTTATATAGGCTTCGAGTAGGGAACCTTCTCGGTTTTAAGAAGATAACCTTAAGTAACGACCGTTGCGCTCTCTCCAGAATTAGCATGTGAGTGCTTGCCGCACTGCCCCAAACAGGGATACAGTAGGTGATGACGGATTGAGCTAAAGCAATATAGGTGGTTCTGAGCAGTGATCTGTCCATTACATCGCGTAAGTTTTTAAATATATAAATCAATTTTCTGACTCGATTGGCTGTGATCCGTATGTGTTCCGTAAAATTGAGTTTCTCGTCTAGGATAACACCTAAGTACTTTATAGAGGAAGCTCTATCTATGATTTTACAACGACATGAGGCTGGGTTTCCAATGCACGAGTGAGCTTTTAACACATTTAAAGAACCCGGAGCTGAGGCAGCTGTTTTATGGAAGCAAAGATACTTCGTTTTCTCTGCGTTGAGGGTTAGTAAGTTGTTTTGGAGCCAATTTGAAACTTTAGCCAGACCTATTTCAGCGGCGGCATTTACAGTATCCCATGAAGTACCTTGAAATATGATGGCCGTGTCATCCGCATAGCACACAATGTCTGCGTTCGATAATTTCATGGAAGCCAAGTCGTTGATATAAATCAGAAACAAAGTTGGTCCAAGAATACTGCCTTGAGGCACACCAAAAGTTATTTGTCTAAGATCACTCACTTGTTCATTAGCTCTAACACATTGTGTGCGATCTGATAAGTAGCTAAACATCCATTTTAGGGGTGTGCCTCGTATCCCTGACATCTCCAGTTTCCTAGTTAGTATTGGAATCGACACTGTGTCGAAGGCCTTAGCAAGGTCAAGGAACACTCCGACACAGGCCTTTCCTTGGTCTAGATGCTCAGCAATCTTATCTGTTAGTTGGGTTATTGCACCTTCAGTAGATTTTCCATTTCTGAATCCAAATTGATTGGGAGAGAGTATGCTGTGTTTTTCTAGGAAATTAACTATACGTTTGTTAACAACTCTCTCCAAGATTTTTGACAGTGACCCCAGTAACGAGATTGGCCTATAATTGCTAAAATTACTTTTATCCCCGCTTTTGTAGACCGGAATCACCGCTGCGACTTTCCATGTATCAGGAAATGTGCCCTCTGAAAGACTTAAATTACATATATATGTGAGAGGCATGACAATCTGATTTTTTGCCATCTTCAATAGTGAATTTGTTACACCATCTAGACCTGGTGCGCTATCTGATTTGAGTTCCAAGATAATTTGTTCGATTTCTGATTGATCAGTTGGATTCATAAACAGAGAAACAGATGGGCTATTTTTCAACTTTGTCCTATTAGCAAGATCAGTCTGACTAGTGTTAATTTCGGAAATAATTCTGTTAGCCAAGCTCGGGCCTACATTTGTGAAGTACTCGTTGCAGCTGTCTAAAGAGTCGCGTTCCGTATCCTTGGTTTTAAGAAGTTCAGTACATTTTGGTTTGGGTTTATTACTATGTGTAATTTTCCTTATGGTGTTCCAAAGCTTTTTGGTATCATGTTTATGCTGTCTTATAATTTGTGATTCGTATGTAGTTTTGACTTGTCGCACTAAATCAATATAAAAGTTTCGGTACCGAGTATAGACAGTTCTGGCAGTTATATCGTTCGGATTTTTTCTTGACCTTGCGTGCAATATATCTTTGTGTTTAGAGCATCGTAAGAGACCTGGAGTCATCCAAGGTTGAATTGTAAATTTTGATCTACTTACAGTTATATTACGGGAATTAGCTTCTATAATATTGCCTAACACTGCATTGAACTCTGCTGTGGCTTCATTTACAGAAGTTTTGGAGGTAACAATTGACCAGTCGATTTTTTCGAGGTCGCTTAAAATTGCTTGGTAGTCTAGTTTATTCCTAGTACGGAGTTTTTTGGCACGTTTAGTATTGTTTAAATTAACACCGGCAAGAACAAGATCGTGGTCAGTAATATCCGATTTACATATTATAGATTCAGAGTCAAATTTTGAAGAGATATTGATGTGATCAAGACAAGTATCCTTTCTTGTAGGCTTGGTGACTGTGGGAGACAAGTTATGTTCAGCCAGTAGGCATAAGTAGCGAGCACTAATATCCAGTCTATTGTCAGGGCATATATTAATATTAATATCGCCCGTAACTATTTTACAATGATTATTACTATAACCTTTAAGATTATTATCCAAGGAATCAATAAAAGGATCAATGTTAGTGAAGGAGGGAGAGCGGTATATAGCATACAGAATAATTTGTTTGTTTAGGTTTACGCAAAGGCAGTTGGCATCATTGAAATCAGGCTCATTCACTTCGCACTCCCACCGATCGTTAACATATACTACGACGCCACCAGCCTGATTAATAAATTTCATTGTTCTGTACGAAGTGTAACTGTTTATTTGTGGGATTGTGGAGTCGTCATGTATCCAGCACTCAGTAAGAACGATAATGTCTATATTAATATTTAATCGGGCAAAAAGCACTAGAAAAGCATCAAAATTTTTATTTAAGCTTCGTATGTTCAAAGTGAGTACCTTGAGGGTAAATTTATTCATTGTGTTAAAACAGAGATCAGGAGAATCTAATGTGTGGCATGGGATTTCAGTTAAATCAATTTCTTGTAAGATGCTAGGATCTACAGACGTACCCATTATATAACGTAAATATGTCAATCTGAAAATATTCAATCCAAATTATTGAAATTCCTGCCACACAAAACGAGAGAGATACCTTTTGAGAGTTAGAATTAGTGTAGAATAGTGCGTATATGTAAAATAGTGTAATGTTCAGTGTAAGTACCTCGTCCATCCATGATATTAAAATGAGTTTCAAACCAGAGATAACACTAAGTGATAGATTATCCGCCTGTAAGAGACGTTGTCGACTGCTCTTATTCTTTGTTGACGTCCATTCCAAATATCCGATCAAGGTCATCTGAACTTTTAATGGGAATTGCTTGGGAGCCAGGACCTCTGTCTTCGTGTCTTCGGACGTAAATTGTTCCACTGTTTGTCCAACAGTGTTTAAAATTTGTCTCGGATGCTCGGGCTCTACTTTCACGGAACAAGGCTCTATTTTGTTGTGTAAGCCGTTCGTTAAAGTAAATTTTGGCAGCAGGACCATTGATACCAATGTCATTAGAATTAAGACGTCTTGACCTTGCCGCTTTATAAAACTTATCCCGAGTGCGCCTTGTGGTGAAGCGTACGATGAGAGGCCTTGAGCTGGTGCCCTCCCTGCGACGGCCTGCTCGGGAGACGTACTCGACGTCCGTGTCTTGGATGCTAAGGCCGATTTTTGCAGCAGTGACCATAATAATGTGTTGCGGACTCTCGCTCTGGTTCTCAGGGATGCCAATAATTTCGACCTCATTCCTAAGGGATTGTTGGGCCTGATGATTGAGCTGGATCTCCAGTTCAAATACCTTATTTTTAAGTACTAAGACTTCTGCAGCGTTTTCCTCGGCCGCTTCCAAGCGACTTTCGAAATCAGTAAGCTTGCTCGTAACTTGATTTAGTTGATTTTCGCATCGACTTATCGCAAGGACCGCATTTTCCAATTTCGATTTCATACAGGACACGTCTTCCCTCAGCAGCTTAATTTCTGTGGTAAGTGCGATGAGCGGGTCACTAGTAGCAGCGGGATCCTCCCCTGCCGTCGGAGCGCTGATTTCCTTCTTTCGTCTAGTCACGTTGTCCACCGGCAGGTTACCTCGCACGGGCGTAGTAGAGTTATCTCCGCCCTTCTTCTCAATGCTTCGACATTCCGGACAAATCCATTTGTCTCTGGCTTCCTTGGTTAAGGGAGTGTGATTGATACACTGGCTGCAGTAGAATTTTTTACAACCAACTGAGTTACAGCTGATAAAAAGTTTATCTGTAATTTTTTCCCTACATCCAGCACACGTGTTTGAAGTTAATTGTTTATTTCCGTTCATTTCAGTGACCTCTGTACCACGAATTTTTAAACTGTTGCAAAATTATCGCGAGTATCGTGGTACGAGGGCGCTCGTTACTCTGCGCGGCCGGCGACAGCAGCTATGACTCACCGGACGGCTAAATCGCGCGTATTAGCTTTGCACGGTAGTAATTATGTTAAAATGAGTTTCCGAATATTCGCTTAACAAAGCCACTTAAAGACGCACTGTTTTCGACACTGTAAACTTTATACAATTGGTAATTACAATGATTGTTTTTTATGCGGAATATATCGTTATAACTAAACTTTTAGATTAAATAAGCGGAGCAACAATGAAACGATGTTGATTCTTTAGCGCGCAGCGCCTACCTCCAATGATTGATATGCATATTAGTACCAAATTTCAGCTTTCTAGTGCTAACGGTCACTGAGATTATCCACGGACGGACGGACGGACGGACGGACGGACGGACGGGCAGACATGGCGAAACTATAAGGGTTCCTAATTGACTACGGAACCCTAAAAAGGCATCATAATGCAAGTGTTGACGATTTTTTGCGTAGAACCGTCTTCGGTACTGTTCAGCCTTCGACGGCACCTTCCGGGCCTCATCAGCACTAATCAGAGCTATTCGGCTGTCTGCAGTTGAGCCGAAATACGTATTGTTCGCTCTTATTATGATTTTATAGAGAAATTGGTGATTGGCTAAGGCCGATTCCGCGTCAAAATTTAGCATACAATCCACCTGGCAAACGACAGATGTGTGAGGATATGTAGCGGGCCTTTTTACTGGCAGTAATGGTGATACTTGATGACAGATGGACCATCAAAGTCACAAAGTGGCCAGGACCCCATGGCAAAAGGAAGGTGGGAAACCCCATAACAAGATGGTCCAAGGATATCATAGCCACAGCTGGAGAAAATTGGCAAATCGACACTAAAGACCGAGAAAGGTGGAAAGATATGGAGGAGGCCTATACCCGACAGGAGTCCTTAAACATACTGTCAAACTTTATACACGTGCAGTCTGTGGGTTTCATTTACGCAGAGGGCATAAAGCGACCTACGGGTTCAATATAACAATGCGTTTAGGGTGCTGCTGGGGTTGCCCTGGTGCTGCAGTGCTTCAGGGATGTTTGCGGAGGCACAGACCGACGGCTTTGCTGCCCTCATGAGGAAGCGATGGGCGTCCGCTAATATGCGACTCCGACACGGCTCCAATAGCATCCTAAGCGTGTTCTCGGATAGGTGGGATTCACCCTTGATAATAAGGTGGATCCAAATTCACACATTATCTAGTACGTAAGTTTAGTTTTTAGTACTCATTCTTTTGTATTTTATTTTTATTTTTTGTTTTCTGTACTAATATACGAGTATATGGATGTTTCATCTGGGTTAAATAAAATAAAATTGAATTGAATTGAATATAGTAAACTGTATAACAATACTATCAGAAAACTTTCATAATGTGAAACTATTTAAGGAAAAATTAAGGCTTTAATAATAATAATAATAATGGTGATACTTACAGACTTATAGTTGTTTCGCCTGAGTGATACAGTACTCCCGAGAAGGCATGTAGATGCACAGATGCTTTTTGCTGCCAGCCCCGCTAGATCCCTTCGACAACGTCCCTGGTGCGGGTACGTTGTCGTTGACGGGTATGTCGTCTGCCACTGGTACCTGATCTTCTACTGGTGAATCATCATCAGTAAGCTTTGCACAGATAAATAAATAATTCATTATGTATTAAAATAACCTTTAGAAGGATATTTTTATGCAAAATGGTGGGATTAAGTACTACTGCAAAAAATTACTACTGGATTTTTTAAACTCGTGTCTATACGAGTTATTATGTTCTCATGTAAATAGTAGTATTTTATGTGATAGCTAGTGCCTAGTTTATGTGAAAGATGTGCATTGCGAGTTGGTTAAATTATAAACAAACATCAAATAAACTAAATTTTGCGACAAAACAAACTGAACGTTAAATATCAGCACAGTGAAAACTTTTTTTAAGCCTGGCACGAATAGTTTATTTTACAATTGAGAGACAAAGTAGAGTCAGACCCAACTCATTTATTGTCCTTTATAAAATAACGTGCGATATTTGTTAACATTATTTGCAATTGACATTTCATTTCGAATGAAACGTAATCCCAACTGGTTGCGTAGCCAACGTGCCAATTGTTATGGCGTAGCGTTTCGTTCGTAACGGAGCGTTAACGATGGCACGTTGAACGGCACGGGCCGCGATTCGAAAAATAAAGACACACTGGATTGACACAGCTCCAACCCAACTCAACCCAACTCAACTCAACGCTATAACGACATTGACATTTGCTATTCGAACAGATTTTCATTCAACATTGGTCTCACATTGGTCTCAAATTGGTCACACATTGGTCACACATTGGTCTCACATTGGTCCAATGTGTGACCAATATGAGACCAATGTGAGACCAATGTTGAATGAAAATCTGTTCGAATAGCAAATGTCAATGTCGTTATAGCGTTGAGTTGAGTTGGGTTGGAGCTGTGTCTCTCCAGTGTGTGTGTTTATTTTTTGAATCGCGGCCACGTTGGCTACGCAAGCGATATTTGAATGGAGGTCAAATCAAATTGCATGTTACTATAATAAAATCGAATTATTTGGTATTTTGAAGCTATAAATTAATATAAATTAAAATAAGTAACTGTAAGATGACTCCTTTTTTTCCAGAGGCGAGAGATCTACCATTATTCACTTTTGACAACTGGGTTTTACTGTTAGCACCAGAAATATGTGTATAATTTTAGAACTTATTACAATATAGTAAGATACCAAAATATATACATAATTTTAGCGTTAACACTATCTATAAGCAATTGTTAGTTACGTCGTTAAATGTTAATACGTTATGATTTTTTCTCCGAAGAGCTGGCAGCTTCCTCGCTCAACGCATTAGTATTGCGAAACAGCGGGGAAATGCTGCCAGCATTCTTGGCGCCATTCCTTAGAAGCCCAATTATTTTTAATGTATTTTTCAGATTTATTTACAAATATAGTCTTTATTACGTTAATAATAACTTAAAAATATAAGAAATTAAGATGAATTTTACCTGGCTAGGTTCGTCGACGCCGTCGACACCCTAAAGTGTAATGAAATAATTAGCATCTCCATTTCTACGCGTTAAAGTTACTAAACTGTCTCGGTTCAATAATTATATGTATTAACCGCAATTTACTAATATTTTACATCCTTGGGGAAAGGGTTTCCGGGGTAAATCATTCCCATGATGATAAAAGTAACATAGCAACACTGAACATTTCTAATATCGTATAGGACAGTCGTAATTCAACATGGGTTCTAGCGAAACACTCATAAAATCTGTTTTTTTCTTGCTACATATCTGTATAATTAAAATTTTAACGTGGCTTCATGTGAGTTTTACCACGAATTCCTGAGGTCTTGGAGTAATAAATGTTTTATGAATTTAGATTAATCTCAGATCAAATTGTCAAAAAAAACATTTTTTTCGATTTTTTAAATGCTATTGGACAATAAAAACAATGTTATTGGTAAAACTGTCGATTAAAATAAATTGGTACATTATTTCTCGCAAAAAAATAGTTTACGTAAAGTATTCCTTGGCACTTTGATATGTGTTAATAAGAATTTCTAGACCCATAAAGGGTGAAATCGCCATCAAAAAAGCGTTTTGCACTGAATCACAATTAAAAAAGATTTTTTATTTAATTGGCAGTAACTCTGAAACTAGGCAAATTCCAGAAAAGTTTATACGACATTTTAGTCTTCAATTATGATCAGAAATACACTGAATCTTGAAGCAAATCAAATTATTTTGTTCAATATTTTTTGATTTGCAATTTTTAAGTAGTTACACTACTATATATAAACTGAAAATAGATGTCATATACTTCAGAAAAAAAAAAAGTGACCAAACCCTCCGGTGTCCGAGGCCAGATCTGGCCTCGGACACCGGAGGGTTTGATCACTTTTTCTGAAGTATATGACATCTATTTTCAGAAATACACTGTTAATTTTTTTCTCACGGGCACCGTGTATACATAATATAATTAAGAAGGTAGATTAGGATTAGGATGTAGGTAATTTCTTAATCCCGGCTGGGACCACGTATCCCATAAAAAAAAACTTTTTTTCGAACCAACATTTTTTTCTCATACTTTTTCATAGTCGCAAAACGATACCAATTATGTCCTTAAACGGATCACCAGTATTTTGTTACACCCTGTATAAAAAAACTGAAGATATCATAAGTACCTGGTCGGAGACGCCTTTCGCAAACTTAAATGGAGTAGAACAAAATATTTTGTTTAGGTTAATAAATAATAATAAATATTATAGGACAATCTTACACAAATCGACCTAGGCCCACGGTAAGCTCAATAAGGCTTGTGTTATGGGTACTAGACGACGATATAGTTATATAATAGATATGGATAAATACCTAAATATATAGAAAACATCCATAACTCAGGAACAAATATGTGTGATAAACACACAACTAAATGCCCTGACCAGGATTCGAACCCGGGACCTCCTGCTTCGTTGGCAAAGTCACTACCGACTAGGCTAGGAGGCCGTTAAAATTATAATGTTTAAATCTTGAGATTAGGTAGTTGATTACCATTTTTGAAAGAATATAAATAAACGCAGCAATAACACCAGCTGAGGCATGAGCAGCAGCCAGAGCAAATGGCTAGACTAGAACCCGCAAAATTATTTTATCGATCGAGCGAGAGTAGCAAGGTGAGTTCTCATCTTTAACTTCTGTCACCTGGATATGTCAAGTTTTTTTTGTCGTTGATAGTTTTTTCCACAATTAAATTAAAATTTGGAAGGATCTTGTGAAAATGTGTAAGTTGTTTTTATATTTATTTTCATCTCATTACCTCACCCGACAGTTGTTTGACATACTGAAACAGATGAACAATATTAAAACATGTAAAAGTCTCTATACACTAATTTGTCAATTTATTGAGGAATATATATATATATATATATATTAAGGAATAAATTAGGCTCATTTTATTTTAAAATAAACTGGAATAGTTAATTGATAGTTCTTTCGGGTGTCAATTTATTTTTAACTAGCTGTGCCCGCGGCTCCGCCCGCGTGGAATTCGGTCTGTGTCAGTAAGCGGCTAATTCACCCCTAATTTCTCTCCCGCTACCCTGGAGGCGGAACTTGAAGTAAAGTCGACAGATGGATTTATCCTATTAATTTTTATTGGCATGATTTAAACAGGTGTATACCGGACGATACAGGACCACTTTTGTATTTATACGTTCAAGTCCACGGCAAATATCATCCAAATCGATCCTCCCGTCAAATCAGTAATCAGCATGAAAGGTAAGAAAAGGCGCGGTTGAAATGGGGGGGGGGGGGGGTGTCACAAATGCAGAAATGTTTTTTTTTCTATTTGAGGAATTAGTAATCCTTAAGGGGTGATATCCGGGATAACAATGCAAAAAAACCGGCCAAGAGCATGTCGGACGATGCTCAGTGTACTTAAGTAAATGCCGCCCTGTTACGAAACATTCGTTCAAACGGTCGTTTATTAAGGAATATTTGGCGGCGCTTACGTCAGTTTACTATCCGGCACATCCTTTCACTATGCGATTTTGACTGATAATTCAAAAACGGCTGAACCGATTTTATTCAATATAGTGTTTATTGAAAGTTCTTATCAGGCCTAACCAAATTTCAGCTTTCTAGTGCGAACAGTAACTGAGCTAGACCGTGGACAGACGGACGGACATGGCGAAACTATAAGGGTTCCTAGTTGACTACGGAACCCTAAAAAGAGATAAATAGTAGTTTATGTAACTGTTACGTAATAAGGCCTAATTATATACAGAAGCATACACTGCTTTACCTACACACATATTAAAAATCCACTGAAACCATGCGCGGTCGGGGGGGGGAGGGGCGGATTTTGATTACGTTACCGTAGGTAATGAATTTACATACGTTTTTAGAAATTTTAGAAAGTTTAGAAATTTTAGAAATTTTAGATATTTTAGAAATTTTAGAAAATTTAAAAATTTTAGGAAATGTAGAAATTTTTGAAATTTTTGAAATTTTTGAAATTTTTGAAATTTTTGAAATTTTTGAAATTTTTGATATTTTTGAAATTTTTGAAATTTTTGAAATTTTTGAAATTTTTGAAATTTTTGAAATTTTTAAAATATTGGCATTTTTGGCATTTTTTACATTCTTTACTTTTAGGTTCTCGACTTTTTTCACTTTTATCACTTTGTCACTTCTCACTTTCACTACACTTCACTTCACTTCACTTTATTCTATTTTATATATTTTTTATTTCATTCCATTTTACATGTTTCTCAATCGTATGGATGTCGCGTTTTCGTGACGTGACGCTTTTTCGTGACGGTCACGTGACTTTTTTTCACCTAGCCCCCCATCCGCGAACCGTCCAATAAGGAATTTCGTTCCAAAACTACCACCGGTTCTAATCCTACACCTCTGGCCCAAGAAGTGTTATGACCGAAAAGATACTCAACGGGACTTATTTTTTTTAAAACAGTAATACATTATTAGATCTTAAAGATAAAAAATAATGCGTAGTTCTTCAAGAGGACATATCAAAACAGCTTGAGAGACAGATAATGTACCTATTGTTTAATTATAAAGAAAAATAAATCCTAATCTGACTGCTTCACAAAACGTTTGATATGTTTTCCTACCTAAACGGTGTCCTATAAATGTTAGATGATTTTGTAGTAGTTTTTTGGTTTGGGCCATGCATCTTTGTCCGTCATATACAGGGTGGGCCAGTGATAAATGCATTAAAAAATATTAAAATAATTAATGTTTTGTTCTATTTTGACGTAAAAAGTATATTTAGAATTAAGGACAATAAAATAAATTTTACGTTTTAAAAATTAAATCATCAAGATGTCGTCCGTGGCGATTGCGGCACTCTTCCAGTCTTGCTTGTGAATTTTCAAAGACTTTCCTTAGAAGTTGGGGAGATATTGATCGGATTTCTTGGCGAATATTCTCCTTTAATTCTGTTGTGGTTGCCGGATTATTAGAGTACACTTTACTCTTCAAGTAACCCCACAAAAAGTAGTCAGCCGGAGTTAAGTCAGGGCTCCTGGGAGGCCAAGCAATATCACCCCGTCTCGATATCAATTTTTGAGGAAACATTTCATGCAAAACTTCCAGGGTCACGTTACTTGTATGGCATGTGGCCCCATCTTGCTGAAACCATGTATTGTTGTTGTAACCATACGATTCGTGAAGTTTCGGAGCCAGGAAATCTCTTAACATTGAGATGTAACGGTCCGAATTAACGGTCACCGGTCGGCCTCTTCGATCTTCAAAGAAATACGGCCCGATGATTCCCCACTTCGCAATGCCAGCCCAAACGGTTACTTTTGGAGAATGTAAGGGCTTTTGGTGTTTCAACCGTGGATTTTCTGACCCCCAGTAACGACAGTTTTGACGGTTGACAAAACCATTCAGGTGAAAATGGGCTTCATCTGAGAAGATGATGTTATTGAAATTAGGGAACGTGTCTAACATTTCAATTGAAAAATTGGACCTTGATTCAAAGTCAGATTCTTTCAACTCTTGCACAAGTTGAATCTTGTAAGGCTGTAATTTAAGATCAAGCCGTAAAATGCGTCGTAATGTTGTTCTGGACAACCCCAAAGCCGTAGCTCGTTTACGCGTTGAGTTTCTTGCATCCGCCCTCACAGACGCTCTTACCCGTTCGATGTTTTCAGTAGTACGCACAGACCGTGCACGTCCTTCACGCCGAGATTTTAGTGTCGATCCAGTAGCCTTAAATCTGGCTACCCATTGTTTGATTAAATTTGTGCTTGGACACTCACGAATATTGCGTAATCCGAATTTAAGTCGAAACCGCCGACGAACAGTTACATAAGAATGGTTGTTTTCAAAAAAGGCTTGGATGCAAAACGCTCGCTGTTCTCCCGTATAAGCCACCATTTTAACTAAAAAAATTCTTTTTTTTTCTTTTCAATGACACCATTCTTATATGCCAACATTTTATAATTAACGAAAGAGGTCGAGACGAAAAGAGAATTTATCACTGGCCCACCCTGTATAATACTCGAGCCTGCAATAACCCTTTGACATTCATGACATTTTCAAATATTTCTTAAGAGCGGGTAAAGGTAAATTTAAAGCATCGACGGGTAACATGTTATAAATATGAACACCTTGACCAAAAAATTACAAAATTATTTTAATACCAAATTTCATCTAAATACGGACAGCGGTTATTGGTTGTTTCTTCCCCATGTAAACTTTCACCCCTTTTGTATCCGTTTAAAGGATAATTTCCGAGATAAAACTATTTTATTTCCTTTTTTAATTAATTATCTCCATACCAAATTTTATCTAAATCGATTCTGCGGTTAATAATTCCCTATAAAAATTTCCAACTCTCTTTTCACCCCTTTAGGTTTGATTTTCGGAGTGAAAACTATCGTTTGTCCTTTCTTGAGACCCATACCATACCAAATTTCATCTTTATCAGTTCAGCGGTTAAAAAATCGTCATACCAACTTCCAACCCCCTTTTCGGGGTGAGAGGGTTTATTTTCGGGATGAAAACTATTCTGTCGTTTCTTGGGACTCAAATTATCGGCATACTAATTTCTATTAAAAAATCTCCATACAAACTTTCAACCCCCTTTTCACGCCCTCCAGGGTTGATTTTCGGGATGAAAACTATTCTTTGTCCTTTCCCGGGACTCAAACTATCTCTACACAAAATTTCATCAAAATCCGTTCAGCCGTTTTCACGTGATAAATGTATAGATAGATAGTTTTTATTGAAAGTACCTTTCAGGCTTCGCTTCCATTATTTTTATAAATTTTTTTGGATCTACGGTTCTAAAGTAAGGTGGGGGGGGGGGTTCAAGATGAAACTATCCTTTGTCCTTTCTCGAGACCCATACTATCTCTATACCAATTTTCATCTAAATCTGTTCAGCGGTAAAAAAATCCTCATACCAACTTCCAACCCCCTTTTCACCCCCACAAGGGTTTGAAAACTATCCTATGACGTTTCTCGAGACTCAAATTATCTCCATACTCATTTCTATCTAAATCGTTTCAGCGGTTAAAAATTCTCCATACAAACTTTCAACCCCATTTTCACCCCCACCAGGGTTGATTTTCGGGATTAAAACTATATATTATCCTTTCCCGGGACAAACTATCTCTATACAAAATTTCATCGAAATCCGTTCAGCCGTTTTCACGTGATGCGCGGTCAAATAAACAGACAAACAGATAAACAGATAAACAGATAAACAGATAAACAGATAAACAGATAAACAGACAAACAGATAAACAGACAAAAATTCTAAAAATTGTTGGAACGTGTTCTGTTATCGATTCTAAGTATCCACAGCCAACTTTTTTTCGATTATCTTCCATGTACAGACTTTCGACCCTCTTCAGCTTTATTATATGTATAGATAGATAGTTTTTATTGAAAGTACCTTTCAGGATTCACTTCCATTATTTTTTTCTATTTTTTTGGACCTACGGTTCTAAAGTAAGATGGGGGGGGGGGCTTTTTTGAAGATGAAACTATCCTTTGTCCTCTCTCGAGACCCCATACTATCTCTATACCAATTTTCATCTAAATCAGTTCAGCGGTAAAAAGATCCTCATACCAACTTCCAACCCCCTTTTCACCCCCACAAGGGTTTGAAAACTATCGTATAACGTTTTTCGAGACTCAAATTATCGCCATACTCAGTTCTATCTAAATCGTTTCGGCGTTTAAAAAATCTCCATACAAACTTTCAACCCCATTTTCACCCCCACCAGGGTTGATTTTCGGGATTAAAACTATATATTATCCTTTCCCGGGACTCAAACTATATCTGTACAAAATTTCATTAAAATCCGTTCAGCCGTTTTCACGTGATGCGCGGTCAAATAAACAGACAAACAGATAAACAGATAAACAGACAAAAATTCTAAAAATTGTTGGAACGTGTTCTGTTATCGATTCTAAGTATCCCCAGCCAACTTTTTTTCGATTATCTTCCATGTACAGACTTTCGACCCTCTTCAGCTTTATTATATGTATAGATTATATATTTTCATTATAAACAAATTTATGATCTCCATAATATATGTATGTAAGGTAATATACAGGCTTTGGCCTGTAATACGAGATA
Organism: Pammene aurita; assembly: GCA_947086415.1. Classification (NCBI taxonomy): domain Eukaryota; kingdom Metazoa; phylum Arthropoda; class Insecta; order Lepidoptera; family Tortricidae; genus Pammene; species Pammene aurita. The sequence continues at coordinate 6,049,952 of OX352314.1, read as the reverse complement.
AAACTTAAAACGTAGATTCTACTCCTCAAACTAGACAACGTTTGTTCAGGGTCTTTTAAGAATAACTAATGGTTTAATTTTTAGTACACTTTAAAGTTTATTCGAACACGCAATGTATTGCGAAATTGATTATATCTGTAGGGTGACAAGCAATGTCAATTAGACGAATTTCAACGTACATTGAAAATACAATTTAGTTTGTATGAAAAAGAGACAATCTGAAGACTACATATTTTTTTAAAGTTGTTGAACAAAAGCTTTATTGTTTGAGGAGTAGAATCTACGTTTTAAATTTTTGCCCGTGTTACAGGCCACACCCGGCATATATTATTGAGATTGAATGTCTATATGAGACAAAACGCTTAGAGCAATACAAATACAAATAGACGGAGAGCTAGCCACGTCAGACATGACACAAGAATGAGAGCGACGAAACCCCTCTCGTTAGTTTGCTATACTATTCTTATTTCTAGATCCGGACATCTGGCAGCTGTAAAGTGGTGGAGGTCAAAGAATGTAAACCACTTTAAGAATACAAATCCTCGACTTCTGGTTTTGATGCAGTATTATGACAAATTATATAAATAATTAGATAATATACTGCCTGTCAACTTTCTGATGGGGGAAAGTAGTACAAAACGATGTATAATGTCATCCATAGTTTGTCACCTACTGTTTCTGTTTCCGAAATAATACGTAATGATTTTTGTTCTAATGTTAAAATATGACCTTTATACCAGACAACTTCGGCAGTTCAAAAATTTTCTCCTCCAATTCAAAAATTTTGCTAGTCTGTCACTCTGACCTCCACCCATTAAAAGCTGCCAGATGCCTGAATCTAGCAAAAAGGATAGTATAGCAATCTAACTAGACGGATTTTGTTGCACTCATTATTGTATCATATCTGACGTGGCCAGCTCTTAGTCCTAAAAGTCATAGTTGCACATTTGTACTGCGCTCTGGAGACGATCCATAGGAAATGTCAGTTGCCTATAAAGAATCCGAATTGCTAAACTGAAGTGGCAGTGGGCGGGGCACATTGCACGTAGAACCGATGGCCATTGGGGAGGAAAGGTTCTTGAGTGGCGACCACGAACCGGAAGGCGCAGCGTCGGTAGACCCCCCACAAAGTGGACTGATGACCTGGTAAAGGTCGCGGGAGTCCGCTGGATGCGGGTGGTGCAGGACCGGTCATTGTGGCACTCTTGGGGGAGGCCTATGTTCAGCAGTGGACGTCTTTCGGCTGATATGATGATGATGATGATGATAAAGAAAATTGCTGCTTTGACCTTTGTTACTTGTAATAATATGTTTATATCAATATCTGAGTGATAGTATCTATAAAAGCGCTGGTGGCGTGAGGGTAAGATGTCAGACTTTCAATCCGAAGGTCGCGGATTCAAACCCCGGCTCGTACCACTGAGTTTTCGGAACTTATGAACGAAATATAATTTGATGTTTACCAGTCGCTTTTCGCTGAAGGAAAACATCGTGAGGAAACCGGATCTAATCCCAACAAGGCCTAGTTTCCCCTCTGGGTTGAAATGGCAGTCGCTTTCGTAAAAACTAGTACCTACGCCAATTCCTGGGATTAGGTTGCCGAGCGGAGCCCAGGCTCAATAGAGCAAACAGCTGGGACAAACGCTAGGAGGAAGAGAATGTCTATACAAGAATGCGTTTTCCGTGTTAACCTCTGTTAACCGTGTTGCTGCAGCACAATGTGTGTACCATAGACTAATTAACCCAAGACCCCGCATAGCCGGGCGACCCCCGCTACCACGCTCGAAGTCATTTCACTCTATAGTGAGACATTAATATTGGAAGTGACAGTAAACATACTACGTCTCCATGGCAACCATTAATGCCTGACTCTCTCGTACGCCCCACGGGACAATCGTGCGTTCCTTGTCTAGCATTGCGTGTTGCCCTCCCGCACCCCTTCATTTTGGCAGCTTAGGTTTCAAAGAAATAACGCGCTAAGCGGAGTATAGAGATATCTTGTATATGGTGTGTACATAGCTTCCGTTGTGTAACGGAAGGTGGGTTATTTTTTAGCGTCATAAAATATGTGGAATTAAGACCTGGGGCCTATTGCATAACAACTTGTAACTAATATAGGGCAAATGCCCCGGTTTTTGCCACTTTAAGCAAAATTTGTCTATTCAGACGTGCGTCATTTTGTGTCAATAATGAATTATGACACTCTTTATGTACGGAATCATTGAATATATTACTTTATTTATACGAATCTCTGCTGTTAAAATCCTGTCATTAGATTTTCTTTTTTCTTTAATGAAATGTCAAAACGGGGCCCTGGAGCCAGTTTTGGCCACTTTTTTCATGGCTTCTGATAACTGAATGACAACTGATACATAATAGATAACAGTGCCATCTGTGCTGTCATAATCAACTCTTATATTAACTACAAGTCATATACCTGTAAAATAGTCTATGTACAGTCGTGGCCAGATAATTAAGGACAAGATTATTTTTGCCATACAACTGCATACAAATATGACATTTTAAATTTGATAAAAATATAAATTTTGCTTATGCTATTTATATTTAAAAAAATACTGACGTATCCGTGTTTAAAGAAGACTTAATATGGGCCATAAACATCTTCCATAAAAATTGAACTTTAAAAAATACAGACGGTCAAATCAATTATAAGTTCATACTATAATTAGAAACGATGTATGAAAATCGTTCCTAATTACAAAAAGTATTGATTTGACCGTCTGTATTTTTTAAAGTTCAAATTTTATGGAAGATGTTTATGGCCCATATTAAGTCTTGTTTAAACACGGATACGTCAGTATTTTTTAAAATATAGATAGCATAAGCAAAATTCATATTTTTATCAAATTTAAAATGTCATATTTGTATGCAGTTGTATGGCAAAAATAGTCTTGTCCTTAATTATCTGGCCACGACTGTATATCTTAATAAAGTAGAAAATGGCCAAAACCGGCACAGTGGCCACAACCGGGACATGTGCCCTATTTTTTTTTGTTAACCTAAAATAGTGTCCCACTGCTGGGCAAAGGCCTCTCCCGCTGATTACTAATATTATTAACGGAAGTATATTTCTAATAAAAGGGATTGGAAAGAGACTTCCGCTAATGTTATGAAAGCCTGACCAGAAATATATGATCATGCGCCAGGTTGCGGAATTTCATTGGAACTAATTTCTTACACTGGCAATAATTTTAATGACAGGATGATATGCATGTGTGAGTGCATGTTATAGATAGGCTGTCACTGTTGTCAACTTGTCAAGTGTCATTGAGGTGGTTTACTTGAATAGTAATAAAGTGTTGAATATTAAATAATAAACGACAAAAAAATCCCAAAATTGTCCATAGTCAAGAGCGAAACATTGTAAATAGTGTTTATAATAAACTGCTGTAAATAATACGCGCGGGAAATAAAACTATTTCGCTGTGAAACATTTTCAAATTAATATCAGAGCTGACAGGTAAACAAATCAAGATGTCACCATACCATAGAGAACTGAACTGTTGCCATATAAAGGAGATTAATAGCGCCCTCTTGACAATAATCATATATTTCTGGTCAAGCTTTAGTTACAAATGGTTATGCAATCGGCCCCTGCTGCTAAGTACGAGTACGCCATAGATGTTGCCAGTACCTTTAATATTACGAGAAATTTAAGAAACTTGCGTTTTATAACCCCTTTAAGTAAATAATATCTACAACCCTGACACAAAGCTCCAAAATACGTATAAAATATTACTGAAAAGCGTTACCTGCTTGTTCAAATCTTTTAATTGCTGAAATGTTGTTAAATGTTAGCATGTCAGTAATAACGAGTGTAATTCCACTTTTTGTCGGAGATCGTCAATTTAATTAGGCAATTTGAACCAGATTATGCAGGAGCGTATAATTACTTATATGAAATGGACATCAAAACAATTGTCTTAATTTCTAGATCAGAGTGGTCATATAAGAATCATTGAATCTAATGGGAAAATTGGGAAATCGTAGATTAGAAAACATGTGATAAAGACAAAGTTAAAGAGCATAAAAGTTTATGATATTATAAATACTCTACACAAAATAAATGCCAAAAGAATTTCTGCAACATGAGACATGTTAACGAAACGAAAATCATAATAAAACAATAAAAAGTCGTATTTTGATTCTGAGTAAACTAAGATACCTATGGCTGTCAAACCATCGTTACTAATATTAACTGAACTTTCGTAACACTTATTACAAAGAGATAAGGTTTACCACTGTTAGTGCGCTACTACTAATTCTACAACACTTCTCATTCCGAACAGTCTCTACCTACGGGTGATTTAGCTCAAGTTTGGGTTTTGAGTTACATATTTTATTTATATATTCTAGATTATTACCGCTACGCTTGTGCTGTAGGTACTTGCGTGTTTTTATTCGGTATTTTATTGTTTTTGTGGATTCCATGTATTGTAATATAAAAAGAATAAGTGTGAAGTCTTACCTCTGCCGTGACTTGACCGAGCTATTGATAATAAAATAATAAATATTATAGAACAATATTACACAAATCGACCTAGGCCCACAGTAAGCTCAATAAGGCTTGTGTTATGGGTACTAGACGACGATATATATATATATATATATAATAGATAAATATTGATAAATACTTAAATACATAGACAACATTCATAACTCAGGAACAAATATCTGTGATAAACACACAAACAAATGCCCTGACCAGGATTCGAACCCGGGACCTTCTGCTTCGTAGGCAAGGTCACTACCGACTGGACAAGGAGGCCGTTAAAAATAATAATGATTACAAGAGTTGAATTAATTAGAACTAGAATTAATGTAGTAGATTAAAATCAGCTTTCAGTTAATTAGGATCAATTTAGTTACACTTCAACAATAGTATTAAATTTGTTCATTGGAGTTCCATAACTGTAAGCATAAGTGATATTGTCTAATATAATGCATTAGCTAATGCATACGCACGGATTTGTTTGCCGGATATGTCTGGTGGACATGTCTGGAGGCCAAATCCGTCAATGTGTGGCGGGTATTGGGCACGGATATGTCCGCGGACAGATCTTAATGGCACTGTACATTGACAGACACGTCCGCGCGTATAGTAAAGGACTAACTATTAATCTGCTGTCACTTTGTCCCGTAGAAATATCAAAGATTTCAAATGTAGCTTAAGAACAAATCTTTTTTTTTTAATAAATGTTTTAATTTGTTTATTGTTAATAGACACGCAACTATATAAATTACAAACTTATAGAAATAGATTTTATATACAAAGGCAAAAGTGACCTAGGCCTCTGGTGCCCAGGGCTGGGATAGTTCCCAGCCCTGGGCACCGGAGGCCGCCGCCGGTTAGTACCGGCGTCTACTGCATTCGCGGCAGACCTAGGTGGGATGGGTCACTTTTTCCTTTGTGTATGACATCTATATAAGTTTATGATTTCAAATGTGTTGCTAAATTTCATTTATTTTAATTTTTCAGCACCAAGTAACCAAACTTTTTCTTCACGTGAAATTACTTCTATTAATAATGGAAATGCATCCGTGAAGAAGATTTACTATAGATTTAGATTAAAATAGTCGCTTTTATACTCTGCCGTGAACGCCCACGTTTATTGGTATTGTTACGTCCTACTATTTCTCAATGAAATTATATCTCACCAGTTGGAAATTTCTACTAACCTTTTACTACTACTAGTTTTACTAGTACTACTTGTTTCAAGACAGAGTAATTTTACTCTAAAGGAATATAATAAGTATCAGCAATGTTTACAAACCAGCTGTAAAATATTAAGAATTATAGTTAATTATCACCGTGTTTTACAAACGTGTATTTCTTTGATAACCTAAAAGTGTAAATTATAATCTTTGTGTAACATTCGCCATAAGAATTAATAAAGGATTAGTGTTCACGATTTTGTCAGATGCACGTACCTTTAGACTGCTGGGAGGCAGGTCGAGAGCACACGGCACGACCAGGAATCAGCTCGGGAACGACATGACAGGATATCCACGTAAAACTTTCTTGGATCACAAGTATCACAATCAAATAAAAATCGCGGGTCGCGTGCCGGGCGCGTGCATTTCGATAGGTGCATCGGTTATCGTCTGTCATATGTCTGATTTAATAGCAATTAGCTGCGCGGGGACTAAGGTTGGAGGGGGATTTTGAAACTATAATGAACATACCCCCGCCCTAAACATGACCATGTTTACGAAAAGAAAATGGGTTTGCATTCCGGAGTAGGTAACTTAATTTAAAGGTTTATTAGGTTTATAAAGGAGTAAGCGAATGATCTGGTTGGTAAGTCTTGTCAGAACGCCGGTAGCCGTCCAGACTTGTACCACACGTAGGACACCGTCTTTCTCAGGATGTATTGACAGGATGCGACAGCGTCGCCACTCTAAGGGAGGAACGTTTATAAAGAGAACCAAGTTCCCGACGAATTTAGGCCTTGTTTGCAAGGTATATAAATATTGCTTTTGCCAGCGGGACCAGAAATGTTGTAACATCTGTTGCACTAAGTTGAAATAGAGTGAGTTTACTGGTTTTAGGAAAACGCAGAGGGTGACGCGCGTCGATAGGTGAATCAGAGTATCTTATACGGCCGCCCACTCTGATTAGTTCAGTTGAGTCAAGGAAGGGATTTTGGCGGTCTAGAAGGAAATCGGGACTTGGAATGCAACTTACACTGGTCACTAAGAGACAACCTAGTCCAGAAAGTTGTGCGATCGGACATAATTTGTCAGCCTGGTAACCTGATGGTAGCTGTAGTAGGCACTTCGGGTACCAACAGAGGGGGTGATATAGGAGCTCACGTGGGGATAAGCCACGGGAGGCGCAGTCAGCAGGGTTGAGGCTGCCAGGAACGTGGCGCCAAATAGAAGGGATTTCAGCATTTTTAATCTGAGACACGCGATTGGCTCCGAAGGTTTGATGTTCCTGGGGGGAGGTATTGAGCAAGGTAAGAACAATTTGACTATCAGACCAAGTATAGATGGCATCTAACACTATTGACTTCTGCAGACAGGAGGCAGTGTGTTGGACTAATTTGAGAGGAGCGCAGCTCCTTGTAATTCCAATTTTGGAATTGTTAAATGGGTTCGAACTGGGGCAACTTTTGTTTTGGACATCAACAAAGGACGTAGCAATTAGTCTGCTGATCTACAGCGTGGAGATAGATTACGGCAGCGAATCTAGCTTCTGAGGTGGCACAAAACCCATGTAAGGTATCAAACTGAGGTTCCGGAGGACGGACACATCTAGGTATTGAAATCTGCAGTGAGTTCTGGGATGAGAGAAGCATCCCAAGTAACAATCGAAAGCCATAGACGTTGAATAAAAGCCTCAGCTTCTTGAACACAATAGGTGAAATCCAACCGCTACGGTCATAGGTACGGGCTATTAAAGATAACACTTTCCATTTGGTTGCACATTTATCGGGGTCTACACGTGTCGTATATGTAAAGGCGTCCGTCACGGGGTTAAGCTGGACTCCAAGGACCACTACTGTTTGGAGGTTTTCAATATTTAAGGGATTTGGCTGGGGTGGTTTAGGCGACTCCTCTATTTTCCAGAATCGCTCAACTACTTGAGTTAACGACAGCGCAGTCATAGGAGATATTGAACCAAGGAAATTCATAACTGGGCCCGATAAAATAGTTGATAAGGCTGTTGAGGTGACCGTAATTGTCGGGTAGGGGGAGTGAACAGGCTTGCACGTAAGGGGAACACAACCGCGAACTGTCAAAGCAAGAATATTTCCAATGTCATAAAGTATCATTGGAGATGAGGGAGGGGGAGGCAAACGCATATTGAGTGGGGTTGCTGCCAGGATCAAGTGGGCACCATTATCACACAAAGCCCGTGCCTCAACATAATACCCATTAAACGTTTTCTCATGAATGACAGCCGTGGCAAGGATGACTAGGTCGGGATTTATTATTATTGAAGCACGGATAGGGAGCGGGAGAGGGGAGCGGTCTAGTTAGTGATGACTCTCACGTCGGTGAGAGTCTCTATAAGTTACAGGTCGGGAAGTGTGTGGTGACGCTGCATGCCTATCTCTACTAGTGGTTGGGGTGGGTGAGCACTCATCACGACGAGGGGGTGGCGAAGCGTACCGCGTAGGTGAATGGTTCGGGGAGCGACGCCATGTCTGAGAGGATGGAGGGGGAGATCCTTGAGGTGAGGTCGGTGAATTCGGACGGGGTGAAGAACGATTCATGTTATAATAGCGAGCACCCCCGCCCGTGCGAGAGTGAGGGGAGCTGGGTCTGGTTGGTTCAGGAGAGCGACGAAAGGCTACTGACCGATTCTGTGGGTTTTCACGGGGGTAAACCGGGTTTCGGGGGTCATTAAAACACAGGAGCGTATGATGCGTAGGTCGGCGGCAAGTACTACAACGATATTCGCGCGTACACGAGGCAATAGAGTGCTTATCCAAACATCTATAACACAGGCCATTTGTTTTTACAAAATTCGAACGATCGCGGGGGCTCATACCTAAAAAATCTCGGCACTCTCGCAAATAATGGGATTGGCTCGAACACATAGGACACTTAGACGCGCGCGTGTCGGATTCGGCAACAAAGGCATGACGCGGGGCTCTCGGGGCCGAAGGGGTTATGGCATAAGAAAGCGCTGCGTCAACTAAATAGGTGTTCCCAACGTTGTCATGGTGCCGGCATTCTTCTTCTAGGAAATCTACCAGCTTGTCAAAGGTAGGTAATTCCTTTTGGACATCGCAGTGGCAGCGTTCGAAACGCGACTTTAAGTCCGTGGGGAGTTTTCCAAAACAAATATGAACGAGGATATAAGACCAATGTTTCACTGGCAGTTCGAGGCGCTCTAAGCAACGATAGGCCGTAAGTAAAGGGTTAAGAAAAGTGGCCCGTAGACCAGTCAACCGAGGACTGATATCGGGCAGGGATATTATCTGGGCGATATAAGTGTCCGCGAGGACGCGCGTATTATGATACCTTCTCTTGAGAAGGTCACGGGCTACACAGTAATTACCGGCTTCGACTTTCAAATGTTGTACCAAACGTTTTGGTTCCTCAGATAAGGCACTCATTAAATAATGCATTTTTTGTGTTGGCAATAAATCACTTCGGGTGTCAACGACACTGTCAAACTGGTCAATAAAGCTAATCCAGGCGTCCGAACGCCCGTTAAATTGCGGGATGGGAAGATCAGGTAATTTTTGGGGGCGCGGAATTACATGTTGCGCGGTGACAATAGTATCACGTTCGAGTGCTGAGCGCATTGGGGTACTCGCTGACAGTGGGGCGACTATCTCGTTACGTTTAACCTTAATATCTACAACTTGTTCACGCACTACCTTAATAAGGTTTTGAACATAGGTATATTCCTCAACATCGATGGCCTGATCCAAGCCGCCTAGGAGTTGAGCACTAGCCTCCCTAAACTCCTTATATTGCTCGTCTAGGTCATTTATATAAACCATTAATCGGGCGCGGTCCGCTGTATTTAACTGTACGTGTGCATTTGAAATCCACTCACTGGTTAACTTTAAACTTCCGATTGAATTTCGGTAATCTGTTGTTTCCGTATACAAAGTCGATCTCACCGTGTCGTTATTTTCACTCATTTCAACTTGGATAATAAACAGTAGTAAGTAACAGGAAAATTAAATATAAATCCTAGCACACTTTAATTTGAAACTTAATATCTTGCAAATAAGGTCCAACAGGGAAGCGCAACAGTTTGGTTAGTAACAATATGGCTACTAATTATCTAAGAACAATTCTACGAGTAGGTGCAATCGAGATTTAAGTCAATATCTAATGGGCTTTAGGGACGTAATTGAGGCAAATCACTTTTCGGGAACAACAAACAAATCAAAATCAGATTTAAAACCAAATGTTTTTCTAAGACTTGCAGGCAATATTGAACCGTAGTACTCGATAATAAGGCACTAATTTCCTTACGGCGTTCAAGTAGGGAAGCGCCACGGGTCGAACGCGTGATACTTTAGGTTATAAAATGAATTCCGGAATCAAATTTTACGATTTAAAACTTTAGGTGATTTAATCAGCGGGTTAATTAAGTTACGAAAAGGGGAGGTTTTAAAGATTTCTACTAGTGAGGGGGTAAGATTTTTTCAAAGAGGGGACCTAACCACGCTCTGCTACCAAAAATTGTTCACGATTTTGTCAGATCCACGTACCTTTAGGCTGCTGGGAGGCAGGTCGAGAGCACACGGCACGACCAGGAATCAGCTCGGCAACGACAGGACAGGATATCCACGTAAAACTTTCTTGGATCACAAGTATCACAATCAAATAAAAATCGCGGTTCGCGTGCCGGGCGCGTGCATTTCGATAGGTGCATCGGTTATCGTCTGTCATATGTCTGATTTAATAGCAATTAGCTGCGCGGGGACTAAGGTTGGAGGGGGATTTTAAAACTATAATGAACATCTGATTGCAAATATAATATACAACGAGGTAACGCGAGCAGAATTTTTTGCCATATTCGCTGGGTACATGTCAGCCCTAGCCTATGCCCTGTACTTAGTTTATTAACGCTAATAATTGTTTAAAATTTTAAGGCATTTTTTTCACTGTTTTAATTATATTTTAAAGTTGTGTAAATAACAATTCAACATTGCAAATATTCATTTAGCGCATAATATGCTATTTTAAGTCCACAGTTAACAATAATTGCATATAAAATACCACCTCCGTTTTCAGCCGCTTAATGGATGATTTTTATGATAAATTTATGATTTTTATGTCCTTCCCTGAGACTCAAACTACCTTCATACCAATTTTCATCTAAATCGGTTCAGTGGTTTAAGCGTGAAGAGGTAACAGACAGACACACTCTTGCATTTATAATATTAGTTAGTATTGCAGAAGATTGTCGTAAATTGATCGAAAGACGTGGAGTGGTATCGACCAACACTACTTGACCGACCCTCGTTAAAAATGTTTTTCTCGAGTTGAATGACATACTATTAACCGTATTAAGCCCTATATATAGAATCAGATAATAGCACTGCTTTATTACGTATCCTACTAGATGTGACATCTAGAACAAATTTTGTGCGCCATGTTTGGCGGTTTACAGCTATGACAGAATCAAAGAGTAGTATAGACTTGTAGTGATTTTCACTACAACGTTTGGGACAAAAAATTTCTTAGGGATGTCATCTCCTGTTATTCAATGGATAATAAACCTATCATTAAACAGTAACATAAATCTAAAAATTAAGTAAAATAAAATGTAAGTACCAGTTTTGCAGCCGCAGGAGAATTTTCTTGAGCCTGGAAAAAACAGAAGATAATATTACTGACATTTTCACAAAACATGCTTTAGAAAGACTTCCATTAGTCTGTAATGAAATGTTGTTTTCACCTCAGCAGCAGGAACGAGGGTTCTTTAATACCTAAAAAGAGTGAGCAAAACTCAATTTTGCTGCGACCGTGAGACAAAATGACCTTGACGTGACCTTGGAATTACAAATATTACAATGCCAATTTCGCGCACGAGATCTAATACAAATTCGAAATACTCGGGAGTCTTTTGGCGTTCCTTTTTTCACGTCGTTAGTACATAGAGAGAGACGGAAATATTTTAAATGTCATTCAATCTATTTTTATTTAATTTAAATTCGCATTCTGAACTTTTGATAGCAGACCCCTGAAACAGAGTCAGAACAAAACGTTCTGAAACGCGCACAAGTACTAATTTGTAAATATAATTTAGACAAATTTTAATTTTTATATGTTTAACAATACAACACTTAAAATAATTTACGTTCTTTATTTCAAAATCAAATAAGTATAAACGAAAAAATTACAAGATTATCATGTGAAAAATATTATTACTTACAACAATCTCTCGAATTGTGATCAAACAGTAGTTACCGAACGCAGATAACAAAAAGTTGACAAAACTCAAAATGGCGGTATAGATATTACAAAAATATTTAATTTATTTTAATTAGTTTTCGTGTTATTAACTTATTATTGAGGTTTTTGAACTCAAATGTAAGAATATTATAATAAATACGCGTGAATAAAGTGACAAAGAAGGATTAAGGATCTCTCAGGTTATATTTTTCCATGTCTTCTCACTGCTGAGATGAAAAATAGTGTGTTCAACACGAGAATAAAGATATTTACATGTTGTGCTTTTGAGTCCCTCTCTACGCTCAAGATTCTAGAACCTTTCGCTTGCTCAGGACTCAAAATTAGCACTCGAAGTAAATATGAACTTTCTTTTCTTGTTGTACAAATATCTATTGTTACATATGTGATTGAATACCACACTGAAAATAAGATACCCCCCCACAATAGCGTCTTATGGTCGTCAGCATCTAATTAAACAGTCACCATCATCAATATATCAAGTAGTTAAGTACCCACAGAGTTGATTTAACGCCGACGCTAATTATTATAAGAATTAGCGTCGGGCGTCAAATCACCGTCTGTACGGAGAGCTGGCCACGTCAGATAAGAGTATGACACAATAATAAGAGCAACGAAACCCCTCTAGTTAGTTTGCTATATTATGCTTGTTTCTAGATCAGGACATCTGGCAGCTGTAAAGTGGTGGAGGTCAAAGAATGCAAATAACTCGAAGAAAACAAATCTTCGAGTTCTGGGTTGGATGCAATATAATGGGAAATTACGTAATGAATTAGATTATATCATAACCTGTTTCTGTTAGGGGAAAGTAGTGCCAAATCATGTATAGTTAAATGTATAGTTAGTCGCCAACTGTTTTTGTTTCCGCAATAATACACAATGTTTTTTGTTATAATGTTAAAATATAGGCCCTGCCCTCTATAAATTATACAATTTAGGTAGTTTTTACCTATTTTGGCATTACTTTTTTCCAGCTGAAAAATTTTGCTAGTCTGTCACTCTAACCTCCACCCATTAAAAGCTGCCAGATGCCCAGATCTAGCAATATGGATAGTATAGCAATCTAACCAGACGGGTTTTGTTGCTCTCATTGTTGTGTCACATCTGACGTGGCCAGCTTTTAGTCCATAATCCAAAATATGCAATAGTGTTATATTTATTTGTTTATCGTATGGCTATATGTCACTGGATATAGATACGCTTTTCTTCCCTGGGGTAGTAGTAGTGGGAAAGCAGATGATAAAGAAAATCCAGTGAGTGCTGCGAGGTCCAGATGGGACCATTTTTTGGCTACTGAATCTTAAAACCGGCCAAGAGCGTGTCGGGCCACGCTCAGTGTAGGGTTCCGTAGTTTTCCGTCCGTCACAGTAAGTGTCCCCACTTAAGAGTTAAAAAAATGGGTTTATTCAAAACTTTATTTGAAAGCACGTCATTTCATTGTGATTTTGTAGAAACTACAGGTACAATAAACACCTGCTCCTCCAAAAAGGGGTCCTATCACTAAGAAGCGACGTTTTCCAAACAACATTTTTTAGGGTTCCGTAGTCAACTAGGAACCCTTATAGTTTCGCCATGTCTGTCCGTCCGTCCGTCCGTCCGCGGATAATCTCAGTGACCGTTAGCACTAGAAAGCTGAAATTTGGTACTAATATGTATATCAATCACGCCGGCAAAGTGGTAAAATAAAAAGTGGAAAAAAATGTTTTATTAGGGTACCTCCCCTATACGTAAAGTGGGGAGTAAAATCATTCTTTGATAATGTAAATATTTGATAAATATAATCGCATCAGAAGTAGAAAAAAAGTGTCCCCCCCCCCCTCTAACTTTTGAACCATAAGTTTTAAAAATATGAAAAAAATCTCAAAAGTAGAACTTTATAAAAACTTTCTAGGAAAATTATTTTGAACTTGATAGGTTGAATAGTTTAAAAAAAAAAATACAAAATAATTTCTGAACTAAGTTTGTAATTTAACCGTATAAGCAGGTGTTTATTGTACCTGTAATTTCTACAAAATCACAATGAAATGACGTGCCTTCAAATAAAGTTTTGAAAAAAATTACAAAACTACGGAACCCTACACTGAGCGTGGCCCGACACGCTCTTGGCCGGTTTTTTTTGTCAAATGTTACTTACCAATGCTTGAACCATTTTGCCTTGTAACTTGTCCGTTAACTTTGTCATCTCATATAGAATACCCTAAAAAAAATTCAAAAATATTTAATATCTACCTCACTTTACGGTTTAAATAAATAAAATAAATAAATAATAAATATTATGGGACAATCTTACACAAATCAACTAGACCCACAATAAGCTCAATGTGGCTTGTGTTGTGCGTACCTACTAGCCGACGATATACACATATAATACATGGATATAGATGAATACTTATATATATAGAAAATATCCTTAACTCAGGAGCAAATATCTGTGATAAACACACAAATACATGCCCTGACTAGGATTCGAACCCAGTTCCTCCTGCTTCGTAGGCGGTCATTACCGACTGGGCTAGGAGACCGTTATTATTATTATTAAATCAAACATTAAATCTAATTTTCTTAAAAAATACTTAAATAATAGTAGTCCTGATTTGTTATTATGACACAAAAGAAATATACATTTGAATCACATAACATAACTGTTTTTTTATAAGATTTTTTTTTATAAGCTTTTATTTTTTTTATAAGCTTTTATTTTTTTTATAAGCTTTTATTTAGTTTCACCTCCCTACCTCCCTCTGTGTGTAATCAAACTAATCAAATTTTGCAAGTTAAATTTGACCCATATCCCGGTTTCCAATTGAGCTGAAAATTTGCACATATAACTATGTGTATCGCGTGACAATGCAATATTATCATGACAAGGAGCTGATCTGATGATGGAGTTGGAAGGTAAGCTTTTATTTAGTTGTTCCTGGGTTGTGTGTAATCAAATCTTGCAAGTTAAATTTCACCCGGTTCCCGGTTTCTGATTGAGCTGAAATTTTTCACACATATGTATATCGCGTGACAATGCAAATTATGATGACATGGAGCTGGAAGGTGACCATATGACCTCTGTCATGAAACGATGCAAGTGATGCGACCCCATCGAATTTGGGCCTAAATGATTCATCTTGACGAGTATCTCTAGGTGGTACCCAGGGTCTGATGATGGAGCTGGCAGGTGGCCATAGGAACTCCGTAATAAAACGACGACGCAACCCCATCAAATTTGGGTCTGGTTATGGGGCAGGAAGGTGGCCATAGGAACAGTGTAAAAAAATGACTTAAACCCACCAAGTTCCCACTTCTCGGCATGACTATTGATACTCATATAAACTGGAAGGACCATGTACAAACAATAAAAACTAAACTAAGTCAATTTATATATGTCTCAAAAAAGTTAAAAAAGAACACTGACCTACAAACCGCCTTATCAGCATACTACGCTTTTGCACATGCGTATGGCGTGATCTTATGGGGCAATAGCACAAATGCAAAAGATTTATTCCTCCTACAAAAAGAATGCATTCGCATATTGTCAAACAAAAAAAAACCAGCAAGCTGTAAAGATCTTTTTAAAAACCTTGGCATCCTTACCTTGCCTAGTATTTATATTTTTGAATCTTGCAAATTCGTCATTAATAACCCAGATCTGTACTCAAGAATCGGAGATGTACCTCGTCGCTATGAATCACGTTACAAAAATAATCGAATACAAACTTCATCACATTCTGCTATGCATAAAAATTGACCCTATCCCACCTCAATAAGAATTTTTAATAAACTGCCTGACCAATTAAAAAATGAGTTAAATAAAAATAAATTTATAAGCTCTTTGAAACAATTTCTCGTGGACAAAACTTACTACAACGTTGAAGAATACCTACCCACCATACAAATATTATAGGGCTCAAATTAATTGTCACGCTCTCTCGTTCCTAATATTGTGTTAATGTTAATTATGATAAGATAACCTATCAAAAATAAAATATTAAATTCAACAATACTAAAAATGACATAACAATATTGTATAAAATTTATCAATTTAAATTACTAGTTGAATGTAAACTGCATTTATAATTATTGTTAGTTATTGATCGTCAATTTAATATTATTATGCATGTATACTTTAGTGTAAGTAGATGTAGTTAGTTTAGGACCTTTTGCAGTGCCCTCACAGGGTTGTGTTGAAACACGTAATTCATAAGACCAAATGTAGTTACACACAAAGCAAGAAATAAATGAATATGAAAGTTTGGGCTTGTATGATTCGTCTTGACGAGTACTTCATGTCTAGGTGGTACCAATCAGGGTCTGATGATGGAGCTGAATGGTGGTCATAGGAGTTGTGTAAATATTATGCCATCTTCGTAAGCCATCGCACAAAGAAAATACACACTAAAATATGTCCTTTCAAACCAAAAATGGATAGGTTGAATGTTTCATACGGGAGCAAAAATAGTAACTATTGATAAAGTTAACCACGCGATAAGTGTGAAAGGGGGGACTCAGGGGCGGAGTCCCCCGTACAAAGAAAAAACACACTGAACAATTCCTATTCATACCAAAAATGGTTAGGTTAAATGTTTAAGTCGGCAGAAAAAAAAAAGATAGTTTACTACGAGATAGGTGATAAAAGGGGGGCTCATGGGGCGGAGCCCCTCGCACAGTGAAAAAAACGGTAAACGTTTCCTATTCATACCTAAAATAAGTTGAATATTTAAGACGGGGAAAGAAAATATTGATAGAATTAACCATGTGACAGGTGGTAAAAGGGAGGCGAAAATAATAACTAAACGGTTTATATTCATACCAAAAATGGTTAAGTTGAATGTATATTTAAGACGGGAGCAAAAAGAGTATTGATAAAGTTAACCACGTGATAAACAGGAAATGGGGGCTCGGCGGGCGGAGCCCTCCGCACGAAGAGAACATACTGAAGGATTTGTATGTTTAAGACGGGAGAAAAAGCAGTATTGATAGAGTTTAAATTGTGATAGGCGGTAAAAGAGAGGCTCGGCAACCTGCCTATGCTAAAAAAAACCTTTTCTTACTGCGTGTTAGTACTGTGTGTATGTAGTAGTCTTCAACCTTAAAGTAGTTAAAAGACAAATCTATTGGTTGATTCTCGCACGATTCCTCTCATCTGCACCTCAGTGAAAATGCTGCAATTCCGTTTATTTTATTACGTTCGTTTTCATGTTAACTCTTCTTCGTAGCGTTTGTCCTGGCTTGGGGTCTGCTTGACAACCTAATCTCATGAATTGGCGTAGGCACTAGATATTACGAAAGCGACTGCCATCTGACCTTCCAACCCAGACCTATAGGTATTACATCACATTTTTTATATAAAAGCGTGTTACACCTTTTCTGTTCCCGTAAAAATGTAACACGCTTTTAAGTTTGTAATGTAACACGCTTAACAGGTATATTTCTTATCAAAACTAAATTTAATTTACCTCCTTGAACAAGTTATTAGAATATACTGATATTCACGAATTTGTTAAAAACATCAAATTCACGTGTTACACCTTCTTTATTTCTCTTGCCGTCAAAATGTAACGCGCTGTGATTAAATTAAATTGTGATATGATATACCTATGAAATAGTATATTTCTCAGTATAATCAAATTCTTTCTACTTTTTAGTTCATTTAATTAACAAGTAATAAAAGCTTATTTTAAAAAGATTTTTTTCTTTATTTTTTTCAATTAAGACTTTACGAAATAAGCGTAGCACAGCATACACTTTAGCACCAACAGCAAGATACCATATGCGTTTAACTATTAATACCTTTAATTGATTTAAGAAGTCATTAAACCATTGCATATAAAAAGTAATTCTAACACTAAAATAAATCATTCAATTTTATTACATACCCCTGAGACCGCTTGATTTAACTAGAAGACATAAAATAAATAAAGTAAGTATTATGAGACCATCTCACAAATCTCAATAGGTCTTGTGTTTAATACTCGGTGACGTTATATGTGATGCATTCTAACAGGGATAATAGTTATTTGTTATACAAGGGTGCAAAGTTGTATTTTAACCGCGAGTGTGCACGAGCTAGCGAATGGATTCTAGAGTTGAACAACGAGCTGGTGAATCGATCCTAGGGTTCGAAAAAAGAATACTGAGCTAAACGAATGGTTCAAAAATAGAATCCTGAGCGTAGCGAGTGTTGCAACATACGAGACGTAAAAATAACTTGGAAGCCGTGTGTAACACAAATCTTTTCACCTCACTAAAGTGAGGAAAATACTACATAGGTACAAGAAAAACAACTGGAATATGTAAAATCAATTAAAAAATGGATCGATCAAAATTTCTTGTAAGATTTTAAGCGTTTTATGGTAAAATCATGTAAATGTTTTTAATTGAATACAATTAAATATAAATTTATTTTTGCGTCCATAGCACCTGATTTGATCAGACACCTTAACCAGATGGGCGAACATTGTCCTATTTGAAGTGGCCTTTACATGTTATGTTTAAAAAAGTAACTAAAGACACGTTTGAATTTCAAATATTCTTTGCACTTTTGTAAATAAAATGCAGTTTTGCTAAGTATCTGTTTTTAAAGAATAAGAAAGGGCTTCCCGAGCTAGTGAGGTGAAAAAGGATTTAAACCCAGGAATTCAAACTTGTATGTTAGGTCATAACAGGTTATTTTTATAACGATAAAAATGTATTACTACCGTTATTAGGAATAAATATTTTAAACTAAATGAATACTACGTACCAGCTGAAAAAAAACATTTTTTTTTCATTTGCGTGACTGCAATTTTCGTGAAAAACATAAGTTATCAATAAAAATTAAATAGATAAATGTTCACCACATTGACAAAGTTGCAGCAAAGTACCATTTTTAGCAGGTATTTTTTAAATGTTGAACTAGATTATTATTTTATGCGTTAAAAAGCCTGTGTCAAAAAGTGATTGTACACTATTATATCATAGTTTTTGTCATTTTAGCTAACTGCGTGTACTAAAGTTCCGAAAACTCGGTGGTTCTCTCCCGGGCTGCCCATTGGAGCGGGGGTTGGAACACGAGACCTCCAGTTTGTAAGTACGACAGTCCAACGTCTTGCCACCACGCCACCACCACTTATTTTATACCTTGCTCTGTAGCCAAGATGACAATCGTTTGTAGAAAACGAAACGAAACGCTGCACGCTCTCGCTCACTCTTCATTATGGCGATGTAGAGACGGATACCGTTGCGATTTGTTTTCTGCAAACGATTATAATCTTGGCTAAGCCCCCTGAAGTAGGTAAGTTTTATTCTCCTTCTTGTGCCATGTCCTCATCGGATGTTGGCGACCATCCCTTGGAACTTATTCCTATCCTGTGCCATTCTGCTCTGGTTGGCAGCGTCTTTAATATGAGTCCTGTTTTTAATATTATCCATCCAGGCTAGCTCCCTCCTTCCTCTACTTCTTTAAGTAGTATTAGTTATATTTAACTCAAGACAGTAATCTGACAGGTCCTGCCATACATTGTAAACCACTCTATATTGTATGAGCTTTAACACACAGCCTTGAATTAAAAATATTACTTTAAGTATCACTGACTCTTTCTTCTCCAATCGTCATATATTTAAGTCTGATTTAATTATAGTAAATACATACTTTTATTTCATTATTATCTAAGTCGTCAGCCTGTAAGTTAAACAATATAAATATATATTTTTTATTGTAAACTTTTATCATATTGAATCGTATTAGTGAACACAATAACTTAAATAACAAAAAAATTTAAACTGTCCCTCAAACTTTTATGTTCCTTTCTGTAAAATTATTGCAAGTGAAATTTTATCAACTACCCAGTTTCCAAAGTTGGCCTGTGGTGATGGTTGAAACCTGACAAAATTATAGGCAATTAGGAACATGCATGATTTTTTTGGAAGAAGTCATTCGATTATATTTCCCTGTAGATTCAAATGTATCTAATAAACCTACTATCTATAATAGCCCTGAAACGTCAAAAATATGAAAATACGTTAGGCGTCTGCGCCGCGCCCCATACAAAAAGTGTGAGGTTTGTGACGTCACCGACCTCAAAGTTGAAGAAAGCTTTTTGGAAGGAACAAGTTTTTGGAAGATTTTTGTAATTTTAGCTATATAGTTGTCATACTTTTTTCTTCTTCTTAGAACATAAGTAATCGAACTGAGGTTTCGAAAATACATTTGAGGTATAAAAAAAATGCCTTAAATTTTACGTTTTTAAACCGCAATATCTTTAATAAACTGTTAAAAATTATTACTGATTTCCACTTATTTATATTAATTTGGGGTTGTTGAACGTGTTTATTGAACAAATTCCCTTAAATATTTTTCACGCATGGTATCCATTATTTGGATATTCTCGTCAATTTGAGGCTCATTGACTTGGTATTTAACGATCTTTGCGACCATTGAGCAAATAAATATACGAGGGCCGATCAGAAAGTTTTTAGCTGCCTCCGGCTGTATTCATGCGATTTCAATAAAATGTATACTATTGGAAGGGATATTTCAACACTGAATAAGGTGATGTTAAATTACGTATATATAATGATTTGTCCTTTGAGGCCTTCACCTGAGAAGGGGTTCTTGCTTCGACTGCTTTCTTAGTTTTAATTATGTAGACGATATATATATATATAATGTAGCAAAAAATAATTTGACAAAAGAATTAATTATGACTGACAAAATATATATAATGTAATTAAATTAAATTAAGACTATATGACAATTGTTGACATGTACTAAAATGGCAAGAAATAAAAGGCTTTTTTATTTTTATTTTTATTTTATTATTTTATAATGATTTGTTTGTTTTTTTTATAGTTATTTAACTTGACCATGTCGAAGTCTTACCAACCCGGCCACGGTGGTAGGTGTGTAGACATCGATAATTGGGAGTATTGGCAATTTATTTACGTATAAATTTATTTGATTTTGTTAATATAATAATAAATTAGCAAGTGTTCAAAATAAGTCGTTTACAATTTTATTCAAGGTTTTCTTGGCAGAAAAAGTAAAAAAGATAAATAACAGACGAGACATTCAGATATCCTTTAGTTTCGAAGAATGAAAAACACTTACATTAAGTTTCTCTTTCATTCCCTGAAGCTTGGTAATGAGACCGTTTAACTTTTCAGTCTAAAACAAACAAGATTAATACAATGCGGTAGGTACTTAAATAATGGATAAAACAATAACTATAGAATGTAGCCGACGAGCCACGTTAGCTAGAGGCTAGAGTTAAAATATGTATTTAAGCTTGAAATTTATAGCGCAGGACTAAATGGAGAGATTTGTCCTTCGCATCTGCCTAGCGGACATATTCTAAGGACAAAGCTGTCAATGTGTGGCGCTATTCAGACCTGGTCGCAGACAGATCCGTGCCTTATTCTCGCCACACATTTACGGATTTGTCCTTCAGCCCTGGGTCTTAGACACATCCGTGCCCAGTTCTCGCCTCACATTTACGGATTTGTCCTTCAGACCTGGTCTTAGACACATCCGTGCCCAATTCTCGACACATAGTTATTTACGGAGTTGTCCATCGGACATGTCCATCAGATAGATCTGACGGATAAATCCGTGAGTATTAAGCGGCAATTACACTGAGTCGTTCGCCGCATGCTGCATGCGGCGACCGCAAAAGTGTAAAGGACACGGTAGTCGGCCGCATTCGGCAAGGGACAGCTGCGTCCGCCTAATTAGATGACCGAAGTAGTGTAAATACGATGTCTGTCGGCCTAATTAGGTCACCTACTGCGGCGAACGCAGATCATTCGATAAAGTAAAACCTGTATGCAAGTGTACTCATTATATCGTTGGCATTGGCCACTTATAGAGATGGCGGGTAGGGGTGAGTAAATACTGAGTATTTACTCAGTATTTATTCAAAGCACCCCGTAAATACTCGTATTTACTCATTTCGGTGGGTAAAAACAAATAAAAAATAAAAATTTATTTAAAATAAAATAAAAAAACTCAAAATGTTGTTTATCCATCCTATGGAATTTTTTAAACTTCTCGTGGCACAGTTCATCAGTCATCACACAAAATTGCTATTGCTCCATAGACTTTACGCTGGGCATATATCTTCCGAACCCAGTATCTTCGTTTCTTTCGTATTGATTTTAATAATATTTCCTGTATAATATCGCAAACTAATAAACTAGTTTTCCTAAGCACAAGACTACAGATCGCGACAGCTCTCATTAGAGGTCTGATGACTTGACTTTTTAGTTCGGCCGCCGCATTCGGTCACCGCATTAGGCGGACAGACTAGTGTAAAGACGACGTTCGTTGAACGAATCTGTTTAAAGAGTTGTGCGGCCACCGCAGTAGGCGGACAGACTAATGTGAAGACGACGTTCGTTGGCCTAAGTAGTTTGACACAAGTTCGGCGACCGCATTAGGTGAACGACTCAGTGTAATTGCCGCTTTATGGCTACCTAATAGGTATATAAATAATATACTTTATCTACACTCACATTGTAAGTTCTCTAAAACGTGTTCGAAAACGGTAGGCAATGGCTAGCATTACCACAACCGATTTTACTATGATAAGATTTTTATCTGTGGCAGTAACGTAATTTTAACTTTACATGCTTATATAATGATGTGTTATGAGTTTTGATAACATAATGTACACCTGCACGCTCCCGCGCGGCCGCCGACACGCGCCCGCGCGACCGCCGGCACAATCGAGTTGGCCATGGCGGTGTAATGGCGGCCATTCTATGGTTTCCGAATACGGCATTTAGGATAAATAATATGAGTGTAGATAAAGCAGTGTATGCAACTGTACGTAATTAGGCCTTATTACGTAACAGTTACATAAACTACTATTATCGACCTAATTAAAATGTATAAGCTATAAATTTTATACTTACACCCTGTGCCGTTGCATCGTTCAAGATCTTAAAATAAAACAGCAGTGATTAAATTTAAACAAATAATAAATGGCAATGCTGATAATGTAAAAGTAGTTTTATTATTCAACCTTTTTTACAGATTTAAAATGGCGGTAATAGAATTAAATTAACAAAAATACCGAAAAATTAATAGAATTTTGGGACACTTTTTACGAATAACTATTGAATCAACTTGTGATTCTGAGTATAAAAATCCAAATAAGTTAAAAAAGTGATGACAATTTTCAACAAAACGGTAATCTGTCACAGGCACCTGTAATACAATGTTGGCTAAATTCGTCATCTGGGCAAAGGCAGATTGAAAAAAGGGGGACGGATGAACTTGGCTCGTTCTTAACGGAAAATAGAACAAGTAAACGATTCAAAGTGTAATTGGGCCATTTTATTATTGTGTGTTCCTCTTTTTTGTAATTTGGAAAGTTTTAGGTGATTTCGACTCAAAATCACGAGCTCTTTCGATCTTACTAGGACAAAAAATAAATTCCATTCCGTTACAATTTTTCTATAGACTTCTTATGACAGTAACGGAATGGAAGTAACAAAAAAATTAAACTATTTGGGACACTTTTCATGTCCTACTAGGATCGAAAGAGCTCGTAATTCTGAGTCAAAATCATTTACAACTCCAAATTAAAAAAAGTTGTACCAGTAGGTACCGTATTAGCGCTACCGATTTTTTTTCTGTATCGAAATATGGGTAGACTTGATGATGATCAAGTAAATCCTCGTACCGTGAAATTAGTGGTACAAAAAAAAACGTTATTTTTTTTAAATAGCTTGTCGTATGTTTAATATCCCAAAACAAACTTTTCGGCACCATTTAATAGATATGATACAGTACACATCGTGTGAAACCTGGATTCAAGAACGTTGTACTGGATTTGACAAAATTTTACAGTAAATCTATATCGATATCGTACCGTTTATATTTAAACAAGTATAGTTCTAACTTCATAACGTAAAAGTATCGATTTTCTACAGCGCTACCGTACCGCTCATACCGAATGAAAACAGTCCGTGGGTAGAAATTTAAATAAAATGGCCCAATTTCTATACTAAGTCACCAGTTTCCATTGTCCTTGAGTTTATATAGTTAGCAGGCTTTTTAAATTTATTGGCCAATGTTGGTACTTACCGTCTGAAAATTATTAATATTTATGATTATTGAAATATTTTATTATGATGAATAAATAAAAAAAACCGGCCAAGTGCGAGTCGGACTCGCGCACCGAGGGTTCCGTACAAACCTATAACACTCAAAAGTTGTAGTATGTTTATTACTAATTTCAATTTAATACCTCTACGCGTTTACGAGGAAAAAGGTAGTAAGTTTAAAATTAAAAAAAAAAATTTTGTATGATTTTACTAAAAATGTCTACTTTTTGTAATTTTCCATTGTCTATGCTATATGACGTTGCTTCGTGCCAAATTTCAAGTTTCTTAGTTCACGGGAAGTACCCCGTAGGTTTTCCGAGTGCCGAAAAACTCTAAAAGTTGCAGCATAAACGACTGTATCTTTTGATTGCGTTGGCTTTTAAGTTTGATTTTTTTACAGCTCCAAGAGACAATAGACCTGAGTCTTTTATATAATTTTCAGCTAAATAACTCCACGCGTTCCTGAGAAAAATGGTCTTGACAGACAGACAGACAGACGGACAACAAAGTGATCCTATAAGGGTTCCGTTTTTTTCCTTTCGAGGTACGGAACCCTAAAAATCATATTAACTAAGTACTTACAATCAGCTGAAATCAGTTTAAATAATACAGTATCTGTTGCAGTTTCATTTTGTGTTCAGTCGTTTATAATATCGTTTTTTTTACACGCAGAGTTGTTGCCATTACCGTGTGCTAATTTTGTGTAAAAAAGCTACTGGATTTTATTTAAATGCATAATATATTTTATCTACACCGTAGTGCTCACTCCATACAACTTATTAAATAATAAGTAACGTATAAAAGTATGGAGTTTAATAAGTTGCGTGAGAGCTATGGTAAAACTGATTATCAATAAGTTGAAGAAAAGAAATCCTGGAGTTCTGGGTTTGATGCAATATTATGGGAAATTATGTAATCAATTAGATTATATCATAGCCAGAAGTTTCTGTAGGAGGAAAGTAGTGCCAAATTATGTATGATGCAATTTTTAGTTAGTCGCCTACTGTTTTTGTTTCCTCAATAATAAGACAATGGTTTTTAATCTAATGTTAAAATATAGGCCCTGTCCTCTATAAAAAACACAACTTTGGCAGTTTGTACCTATTTTTATATTACTTTTTTCCAACATAAAATTTTTGTTGGTCTGTCACTCTGACCTCCACCCATTAAAAGCTGCCAGATGCCCGGATCTAGCAATAAGGATGGTAAAGCAATCTAACTAGTCAGGTTTCATTGCTCTCATTATCGTGACGTGGCCAGCTCTTAGACCACCAGTTCGTGGACATCGCTGTCACAGGCGATGAGGATGGCTTGGGAAACTGGTCTGATGGTCATCGAACACGTTAAATTACGATGAGGAGTCTTAGTACCTTTTTCTCAGTTTTATCCAAGAGTTTTTTGGCAGACTGAAAAGAGACAAAAATGTAATAATACCTAAATAAAGTTCTTGCATGGCGCCATTGGCGCCTGTTTTGGGAAATATTATTCCTTACTTAAAATATATATTCACACTAAGTTATTATTAGAAACTTCTACTGACAATGAGTTATTATTTAAAACGAAGATAAAAACAATATTTTGTTTATAAAATATGCAACTTTGATTTATAAGTAAACCAAGGAATTACATGACAATCGCAAATACCAATAAAAGGAAACAATCATGTAATGCATACTAAGAACTCTATTTGTAATCGATTGGTTTTCGCAGCTGATTTCAATACTTACTAAGGCAACAGTTTTTGAATCTTGCAGGGTCTGAAAGCAAATTAATAAAAAAGTTGAGTTCTTTATTTATATTCAATTGACAAGTTTTTGATGTACTCCATGACGTGATATGTAGATATGTGGATTATTTATATTATCATTATTTTAAATGCAACAGTATGTAAAAACTTGACTATCTTTTATTTAGAATATAAGTCTTATTTAGCAATTTTTGCATGCCAATATAGTGATGAATTGAGCGGATATGTAATAGTGATTTATTGTGCAAGTGGGGTAGTTTGACAGGTCTAAGGCATTCAAAGCTCTTCGTGCATAGACTTGACTCAAGCTGAAGAATACTTTAAATCATAACAGGAGTTTTCACAGGCCACTACGCTGTGAATGGAGTTTTGGCTAAAATGGGACTGTCAAATAAGTCCTATTATATACTGATTTAGAAAAAAATGGTTTCAATCGGAGCGTGCTGGAGTCTAACTTCCCCCCCTTTCCCCACTAAATACATCTCGCCTTTCAGGCCTCTCGGTTTTTAATCCACTCAAGGCCACCTGGAGACCAACTGTATCAAGTGTCAGCGCATAGTCCCAAAGTGTAAGGTATCCAGGCTTAGCACAGTCGCTACTCTTGGACATCTTCATTAACAAAATGATATCCAGGAGAGACGCCTTTGCCCAGCACTGGGGCACTTACATACGTAGATTAGTAAAGACAAGGTCGGATTTGCGCTTTATAGTACAGTCGCCATCAAATATATCGGAGCGGCCAAGGTAGTCAAAAATATCTGAACATGCACTTTATCGTATTGACAATAGAGGCGTTGTTACGGGCGGCTAGTATGGCGAATTGGAAATATTTTTAGTGTAACGGATTATATCATGATACTAGTATTATTTACGCAATGAAATCCTACAAAATATCATTATTCGCTAACTGCCACAAATATGTACACACCTATTACAAGCGTTTCTCTTGTAGGATTTTAATGAATATATTGATTTTAAGTTTTTTTTAATATGTAAGAACAAACTACCACTTAGTACTATTTGTTCCTAACGAATTAGTATATATATCGCCAGCGCCGTACATTTTGTAAATTATGTGGTTTTATATGGACACGGTTTCTTGTTTTTCAACAGAAAGAAAACTTAAATATCTTCATATTTACAAATAAAAATAATAGATCTTATTGTAAATATATATACGCAAATTTTTTGTATTTTTTTTTTACCTTCTGTAACTACTTCCGGGTGAAAAGTTTGTAGGATTTTTGCATATGTTATCTTTAAATATCCCAAAGGTATAAAAAATAAAAAAATCAGGCTATTATAAATTAATGTTTAACGCAACCGTATCTTTACTGGGCTATTAAGGGAATCTAAACTTTTTTTTCAGGACTGGAGAGTGTGGCATGTCCAGGATATTTTAAAGTCTATTATTTTTTTGTTTATTTATTATACACAGCTTGAGGTTTTATGATGAAAATACCCGTAAGTAGCAGTCGTAACAGATCGAAACCTGTCAAGTAACAATTCTACCAAATTATAAAAATGAGCCATCAATGAAAAATAATATTTTATAACTTAACTACGTGGAGTGACCGTACCTGTCCGTTTTTAGGTCCCCCTGACAAAAGTTGCGGTGCGCTCTGTAACATGCAACATAAGTTCAATATAGGTACCTAATTTAATGTATATTTTCAGAAGAAAGTTAACAATACCAGGGCCGCGATTCGAAAAATAAACACACACACTGGACAGACACAGCTCCAACCCAACTCAACTCAACGCTATAACGACAGTGACATTTGCTATTCGAACAGATTTTCATTCAACATTGGTCTCACATTGGTCCAATGTACGACCAATGTGTGACCAATGTATGACAAATGTGAGACCAATGTTGAATGAAAATCTGTTCGAATAGCAAATGTCAATGTCGTTATAGCGTTGAGTTGAGTTGGGTTGAGTTGGGTTGGAGCTGTGTCTGTCCAGTGTGTGTGTTTATTTTTCGAATCGCGGCCCAGAGAGTGTACATATATAGAGCGCCACAGTTTAAGAACTTTTTTAAGCTCCAAGAGCAAGGCTGAACGAGACCAAACAAAGTTCCCGTATAATGTAGGGCAGGGTATTCTCTGCCCTCAGCGCCATCTAGAAATTGATAGCGTTACTGTAATAACGGTATTACTACGGTAACTTTGGTTTGCTCTCGTTCAGATGGCCTTCAGACTTAGAGCACTTAAAAGGATCACTAGCATTTTTGTTACACGTTGTATACTAGCCCTCCACATTTCCTCTTTTGTAAAATGTAAAGTCAGTGCAGAGTTGAAATGGACTGACTATTTATCATTAAAATACCTATTATAGTCTGGCCAGCCAACTAACGCAGTACAATGTACAGCGAACAAATGTATGACATCACTAAGAATCAGTGAAAAAAGCAGCAATGATCATCAAATTTTATGTTTTTAATTTTAGTTGGTATTTCCGCTCCTTTCATTAGGTTACATTTACGGTGTGTAAAAAGAAGACGGATATATTTCGTCTGATCTGTCATCAACTGCAACAGATAATCTGGTTGAGGCAATTGACATATGCCTTAAAAATGAATATTAAATTTAATGTAGAACGTTGCAGGAGTTCTATCTCACTCGCGCTTAAGATGAGAGAGTGAAATGCACTAGAAACAAATTCAATGTAAAAGAAATGTGAATTGAAATGTTCGTCACGAACACAGTGTCTCATCACAAAGGGTTGTCTCATGTACGTATTTTGAATTTGCCGCAGTTTTCTACTGACAGAAATGGTTTGCCAGACTATATTTGATAAACCCTTTTCTTCGCATCTGCGTATTCGCCGTCAGTTATGTAGGAGCGGCCAAGCTGGTAACAAATATCTGAACAATAGCATTGAATAGCAATAGCAATGCAGAACATGACCATAAAGGTCCTAAATATGGCTGTTGTAGCCCAGGAAGCAGGTAGACCCCGGAAAACCTGAATGGCAGTTGTTAGAAACGACATGTAGAATGTAAACATAGGACCTGAGACGACCCAGGACCGACCGGCCTGGCGACGCATGATTATGAGAGCCGACCCCAAGTAAATGGGAAGGAGCCAGGCAGAAGAAAGCAATAGCAATGAATTTGTAATATCAAATTAAGTAGTTTCGTCAACTCACTCCTTGCTCTTCCATACCGCCTTGCGATCCTCGGTGCTTAGCACCACAGGTTTGCGCCAGTTCTTGTTTGCCAAGGAGAGCGGCGTGAGACCCTTATCTACTGCCACCACATCACGATGCATCCCACACTCGTTGTTAAGGAAATAATTCCTGAGATTGTACACCTCACGGTTGTGGAGATTTTTGGCGTTTAAAAAACCGCGACCTCCACACTTCCGTGGGATGTACAATCTCATAACGGACGAGCGTGGGTGAAGCCTACGGTATGTGGTGAGCAATAGACGGACCCTCCGATCCAGGGCAGGGCCTTTTAGAGGTGGTTAAGGCATTTGATCAAATTGCTATACCAGCTTAGTGAAATTACTAATCTATAAGTAGTTGAGTTTTTGGGCCGATTTGGTCATATACCTACTGTTCGCGACGCAATTAAACAACCGGTTATTAGACATGTAAGAGCTGAGAGAGGTGCGAGGGGCAGGGGTGAAACAGCGCATTTCCGAACAATCCCGATTTGGTTCCAATCTATATTCCGCGCCAGCCGCACGTCTCTTGTGCTAATTTTTTGTGTGTTTACCTACTTTACGTTTTTAATTAAATTAAATTAATTTTTGTGCAATTTTGGATTTTTCACTGGTGTTTTAACTCCCAGCCGTTACAAAAGCTGGTCCTTCGAACCGGATCAACAATGTCATTAACGCTCCATACGCCTAAGATGTCAAATGTTAAAACACGCAGTGTTGCTAAGCGGGAATTGCTATCAGAGGGTAACGCAAACAGAGAAACTGCTGGATCTGATATGTCGCAGGACCCGCCTGCTGATGGAGGTGAAGATCAAAAGGAACCTTCGAAATCACGGAAACCTCAAACAATATTGGATACTATCTCAGTAGTTGCGAGCTCCGTCAAAACCGAGACTCGCAAATCTGAACGCGCAGTTAGTGTGTCGAAAACAAAGAGATCTTCCGTATCTTCGATAGAGGCTCGCAGGAAGAAAATGAAGTTAGAAGCGGCGGAAGAAAAAGCCAGAATTAGGATGGAGTTAATAGACAAACGCTTGGAAGCCAACATAGCGGAACTAAACAATGATTACAGTTCACATTCATCGGAGGCCGCTAGTTCAGTTTCCAATCGCAGTGAAGTTGCCAAATGGGTGGAGCGAAGTCAGCAAGAATTGGAGTCACGGCCAGCCACTGAACGGAACGAGCGTCCCGAGGGACCAGGCTTGCCGTGCCCGCCAGCGTTGCAGTACGACGCAGGCACTGACGGCCCAATTCACCAGCTTGCCAACGTTTTAAAAGATTTCCTCACAACTAACATCACTGAAAAGCAGAACTCCAAACTCCTAAGCCGTATCAGCACACCCAAGGACCTGCCATTGTTTACTGGTGATTCAATGGAATGGCTTCAGTTTAAGCTGGCATAATAATATAATAATAATAATAATATAGCCATTTATTTCCAACAGACATAAAATTTACACATTCATTATAATATAATATTACATTTAAATATAGTTATTTTTACTGATAAATTCTTATTCTTATTTAGTTATCCTAATGATCTATTGGACTGTCCATTTCTGGACATAGGCCTCCTCCATCTTTCGCCATTGGTGGCGGTCTTTTGCGGTGCGGGTCCAGGTGACTCCGGCCACAGCCTGGATGTCGTCGCGCCAGCGGCATCGCGGGTGGCCGGGCGGGCGTAAACCGTCTCGTGGGTACCAATGCAGTACTTTTTCGGACCATCGTCCGTCTTTTGTTCTAGCCGTGTGCCCAGCCCATCGCCACTTTAATCGGCATGCCATTTCAGCAGCGTCGATTATTTTGGTTTTTTCTCGAATTACGGTATTCCTCACTCTGTCGTTTAGTCTAATTCCTAACATACTTCTTTCGGCTTTTCTTTGAAATGTTTTTATTTTGGTAATTATTTCTTTGGTTATTGACCAGGTTTGACAACCGTATAAAAGAGTAGGCGTTACGACTGAGTCCATTACCTTTTTCTTTAAATTTGTATCCACTTTTGATTTAAATATATGTTTATAGGACCAGTACGCGCCCCAGGCTTTTTTTATTCGTTGTTCTACAACTATGGTGGGAAATTGGTTCTGAAAAGAGACTTCTTGTCCAAGGTAGGTATATTGTGTTACATATTGGACATTTTCGAGTTGACGGTGATAGGCTCGCGTTCACCATTTGTCATCACGCAGGTCTTC
The DNA here is from genome assembly GCA_947086415.1 of Pammene aurita. NCBI lineage: Eukaryota > Metazoa > Arthropoda > Insecta > Lepidoptera > Tortricidae > Pammene > Pammene aurita. Next base: position 6,018,840 of record OX352314.1, on the reverse strand, counting down.
TCTGGGTTCATTTCTAACCCACATTTTTTGCTCTCCCAGTTTAACGAGTTTAGCATGTAGTTGAGATCTTGGTGGTTTTCCGCCATAATTACGATGTCGTCAGCGAAGCGTAGATGTTGTAGTTTTTCTCCGTTGATATTTACACCATAGTTTGACCATTCTAGTTTCCTAAAGATGTCTTCTAGTAGAGCCGTAAATAGATTGGGCGAAATTGGGTCTCCCTGTCTCACGCCGCGTTGGACTTCAAATTTATTGCTATTTCTTTCCAGCTGTACATATGCTTTACTCTTTGTGTAAATTTTCCGAATAACGTTAATGTACTTGGTTTCGACTCCTTGTTGTTCTAGTGCTTCCCATAGAGCTTCGTGGGATATTGTATCGAAAGCTTTGGAATAATCGACATACGCTATGTATATCTTTTTTGCGTATTCTGTATATTTTTCTGTTATTTGCCTTAACGTAAATATATGGTCTATAGTTGAAAAGTTATATCTAAAGCCCGCTTGCTCTACCGGTTGCTGTAACTCAAGACTTTTAATCATTCTATTACGTAATATGCTTGTAAATAGTTTATATACACTTTGAAGGAGGCTAATCGGTCGGTAGTTACTTATTTGTAATGGGTCGCCTTTTTGATATATCAGGGTAATAACCGAAGTTTCCCATTGTTCCGGAATTGTCTCCGTTTCTATAATTTCGTGAAATAACTTGGTTAACAAGGGTGTTAGCGGCTCTTCGATAGCTTTTAATATATCGTTGGTTATGCCGTCATCGCCTGGACTTTTCATACCTTTTAAGGAGTTGATTGCATTTCCTATTTCACTCGGTAGGAGTGGTGGTACCTTAAGGTAGTCTTCTTTGCGTTTGGAGAGCATTGTAGAGCACTGTGGATATTCTCGATAAAGGTCCTGATAGTATGTAGAAGCTATTGTTATTATGTCATTTCTGTTGTTACGTTTTAGTCCAGTATCGTCTTTTAATGAAGGAATCCATTTTTTATGGTCCTTCAGATGTTTAAGTCCGCCTTTTGCTGACCCCCTTTTTACAAGTTCCTCTTCAACTATTTTCATTTTGTAATTTTCTTTCGATATTTTTTTTTTTTTTCTTATTTTTGAAAACAGAGTTTTGAGACGTTTTTTGTCATCGCTAGTTTTCAGTGCTTTATTTTTCAGTGAAGTTCGTTCGTTTATTAATTTCACAATACAGTCTGTTAGGATCGCCTCATGTCTCGGCGTTGTTGATGTTTTAGGAAGCTTTGCCACTGAGCTTTTTATTTTTTTAGTTATATTCGAAGCTGTTTCTTGCACATTTGTAAAGCTTAGGGACTGTTCAGCGTCCGTAAATATATTTTTAATCGATTCTTTTTCCAAGTTATCAAATCTCATGTTTTTGCTTCTAAATTTTGCTCTTGATTTTTTATACTAATATCGAAGTGAGCATGTAGCTCGTAGAAGCCTGTGGTCGGTCGGGTACGATGAATTAATAATTTCTATATTTTTAATTGTTCCAATGTTATTTTTATTTGTTATTATTAAATCTATTTCGTTGAAGAACTTTCCATTTGGGGATTGCCAGGTCCATTTTTGTTTAGGTTTCTTCTTAGAATGAGTATTCATAATGTAAAGCTCGTTTTCTCGGCAGAATTCAATTAACGTTTCGCCTCGTTCGTTTCTTACTCCGTAGCCCCATGGGCCCATACATATACTTTCATCTGCCGTTGAGACTCCAATCTTGGCGTTAAAGTCTCCCAATAAAATTGTGTTTAGGTTTGAGTCTTTTAGACTGAGACTTACGTCCTTATAGAATGTTTCCAGTTCTTCTTCGGAAGCTTTTTTGGTTGGCGCATAAATCTGGATTATGTTTATGTAGGTGTTTTCAATCAGTAAGTCCAATCTGACTACTCTATCAGATATCGTATGAAATTTCAGGATGTTTTCTTTGAATTCGTTTTTCACCATGAACCCAACTCCATTTTTCCCGCTTTTCCTTCCGTTGTACAGAAAAGTGTAATTATCATATTCTTCTACATTTGAACCTTCTTTTTTGACCTCGGAGAGTCCTAGTATATGCCATTTTATGGTTTCTAAAGCCAGTTCTAACTCTTCTTGTCTTCCAACTCCAACTAATGATGTAACATTCAGTGTGCATATGAATAGTTTTGTTATTTTTTCCATTTTACTTTTTATTTTTGTAGGTTGATCAGGTCTTGTCTGTGAGCTTTGACATGGTTTTTGTATACTGCATGTGTGTTTTTGAATGGAGGGTGACGGTCTACTACTCCCACGGCGACCAACCGGCTTGGGAGAGTTTGTTATTATATTTGTTATATTTAATTTAATTTTAGTAGCAGAAGGAGGCCTTGTTGGTTGCTATGTCCTGATTTGCTCCTGCTGGACATCTAGATCGGATTCAGAATCAGCTGAGTTGGTGACCGTTGGCCAGTATGCCTTAAGTGTAGTATTGACGGCTGTTTTATTTTTCTTGCTGCTCCTGGTAACATTATCCTTGTCACGTGATGCGTTTGATGTCTCCGGGGATGCGGACAAATTACGTTTGTTTCTATTTTTTGTTTTGTATGTTGTTTGTTTCAAGTCTGGTCTATTTTTCAGGATAACGATGCGATCGTATTTTAAAACAGCGTTTTTTCCGTCTTCTCTGAGCGTTTTGACCTCCTCCGATAAAGCTCTACGTTTTTCTAGTATCTTGGGGGGGAAATCTTCTTTTATATAGTAATTAGATTTTTCTAAGCTTTTCTTATTTTTTAGAATTGTAATTTTTTTGCCCAGCGTTGACAGAACTATAACTATGGGCCTGACTTTTTTCTCTTCCTTTTTACCCTTTCTTGTCGCAGACTCTATTTCTGTCCTGGAGAGCTGTATTTTCATTGTATTATTAAAAATATCTAGTACGTTTTTTTCTAATTTTTCGTGGCTTGTTTCTATTTCAGGGACTCCAAAGAGAAGAATGTTTTTCTTTCTTATTTCCTTCTCTATGTATTTTAATCTGTCTTCCTGTTTTTCAATTTTTATTTCCATGTTTTTGTATTTCTGATCAAGAAGATCAAATTTATCATCTAGTTTCTTTGTGATAGTATCTGTTATCCTGGTCTCCATTTCTTTGTTCTCTTTTTGTAATGTCTTCATATCTTCCTGAATACTTTTTAGGATTTTGGTAAGTTCCTCCATATTTGTGTTTCACGCCGTCTGTGATCTGTTAACGTAACTACTTGAAGTATTGCGCAGGCGCAACAGTCGATCTTAGTGGTTTTTGCTTATTCTAACAGATGACAGCTTTCCGATCTTAATATCAGCGCTATCTAGTGGTGAGTGGTGATGGTTGGAAGCTTATTGTAATTTTGCAATTTTTGTGGTTATAATAATTTAATTTAATGATTTATGTTCGGAAATCAGCGCAATATTTTCACTTTACACTGTAATGGATACCCTTCCAGTAATTTTTGTTCTACAAAGTCTTTATTGGCTTCACTTTCGTGGTTTTGAACACTATAAACAACGTCGTATTATTGTCAATTTTAACTTAATTCACTGAATGTTTCCATTGTTCTAATAGTTCACTAGTGAATTTACAGTACACTTCACGTATTCACAACTTTTAATCATGGTTTCACTACGCTTTAGTATTTTAATTCTTCGAAAATACACACAGTAGACGTTAGCGGTGCGACAGTGGCATACGAAGAATCAACTCGTTTGTGTCAATTCAGTGATTCGGTGAATTTGTGGCGTCTAAGAAAGTGTCTCTGTGGCGCAGCCAAAGACGCGGTCCAAGCCTTGCTCATAACGGCTACTTCTCCCGAAATATTGATGTCTACGCTGGAGCTGCAGTTCGGGAACCCAGATGCAATCTTGTGTCGTATAAAGCAAGACATAAATAAGTTTAGTCCAGTGTCTATAGAGTACCACAAAGACATTGTTGTGTTTTCAAACAAAATTAAAAATTACGTTGCCGCTGTACTCGCACTTGGCCGTGAAAATCACCTCGAGGACTCGAGTCTAATCACAGTTGTGTTATCTAAACTACCTACTATCCTTTTGTCTAAATGGGCGGACTACCGGTATTTACACAACTCTGCCAGTACCACGACTAGACTCGACCAACTATCGGATTTCCTTAACGAAGAAGCCATCAAAATATCAAAGTGCAGCGTTTCGTTAATAAATGCGCCTAAAGACAATTGTAAGCGTAAATACACAGACAATAATTTTCAAGCTAAGACAGTATTACTACAAAGTGAACAAAGTAATTCAAAGTGTCGTTATTGTCGCGGATCTAATCACAATCTCGCTGACTATAAGAAATTTAAAAAATCATTAAGAAAAGATCGCTGGAGTTATGTGAAACGGTTTGGACTTTGCTACAAGTGCCTATTACGTAATAACGATAGACAGATGTGCGCGGCACCTGTGTGCGATATTGATAACTGCGGCGAGGCGCACCACCGATTATTGCACTTTGTTTCTAACAATCGTAATTCATCTAACAATTGCCCAGTGATAGAAGAACCGCCAGAGACTGATAGTACGACAGAAACTCAAATTGTCACGCATATTGGTTCCGACTCCGCGAGTGTAGTGTTATTAAAAGTCGTGCCAATAAAAATACACGGACCTAATGCAACAATCATTAACACGACCGCGATCCTTGACGACGGTGCAAGTGTGTCTATGATCACCGGTGATCTGGCCGCGCGGGCCGGGTTGCAGGGACAGCGTAAATGCATGCGTGTGCGTGGTGCATGGAACAATGCTGAGTTAGTGTGCGAAACTCAACTGATAGATAACATTACGGTGTCTAATCGAGACAAACAATTGTTTACGCTAAGCGCGCGCAGTGTGAATGAACTTAATATACCTAAACAAAACGTGAACTTAGTTGATTGTGAGAAGTTTGCACATATCCAAAGGGTTAAAAACTATTTAAATTTCGGACAATGTAAAAAACCGGAATTACTTATCGGTCAAGATAATTACCACTTAATGTTGCCTCTAGAAGTCATATGTGGGAGTAAAGACGACGAACCGTATGTAACTCGGACTCCACTGGGCTACTGTGTGCACGGCAGGGTTCCCTCGTCGCGCATGACGTCATCGCAACATTCGTTATTCACTACTCTGCACTTAACTACATACGACGACGACGCTGACGTCACCGAGAACAATCGGCTGCTTAACGAATTACACGAGGAGGTTCGCCGTAACTTTGCAGTGGATTCCTTGGGAATTTCAACTAAACCGCGGCTGAACAGTGAAGATGAACGCGCTCGTGAACTGCTGGAGCAGACTTCTACTCTCGTTGGCGGCAAGTGGTACGTCGGCCTACCATGGAGGGATGAGAACTGTGTTATGCCCGACTCTTTTCCTCTTGCAATGTCACGTTTAAAAAATGTCGAACAGAAGATGACAAAGAATAGCGCATATAAACAGAGATACATGGAGCGTTTTCAACACTTGTTCGAAAATGATTATGCGCATGAACTACTCGACACTCAAATAACGCCAAAGACTTGGTACTTAAGTCAATCTAAACTCAGGCTTGTCTTTGATGGCGCGGCTACCACGAATGGTTTTTCTCTAAACCACTATTTATTAAAAGGACCTGACCTACTTATGTCTCTCTTCGGAATAATGCTTAGATTCCGCGAGCACCCTATCGCCATATCTGGTGACATAAAGGACATGTTTCTACGCATAAAAATAAGAACCGAGGACCAGAATGCTTTTCGATTCTTATACAGAAAAGAACCCGAAGAACCTGTGAAAACTTACGTGACGTTACGTCCTTGGTGTTCGGAGCCAGCTGTTCACCCTTTATTGCCCAATTCGTGAAAAACAAGAATGCTGAACGCTTCGAGTCTTCGTTTCCAGCAGCTACGGAAGCTATACATAAGCAACATTACATGGACGACTGGATTGACAGCGTGCCAGATGAAGAAACGGCTATCAAGTTGATACGTGAAGTTAAGATGATTCATCAAAAAGGAAACTTTGAAATACGTAACTTTATGAGCAACAGCCAAGCGGTACTCGATAGCCTACCAAAAGAAGCCCTCGGTGAGAAGGCCGTAAGATTCAAATCCGGCGAGCAATATGATGGCGAGCGAACCCTCGGCCTCTTATGGCGTCCAGATGATGATACCTTGGGGTTTGATGTTTCGTTCAAAAAATTACCAGCGAGTATAATCAACGGACAACAAAGGCCAACGAAACGCGCCATGCTACGCGTTGTGATGTCAATTTTCGATGTTTATGGTTTTTTATCGCCAGTTACTATTATTGGAAAATTGATTATGCGTGATACCTGGCGATTAAATCTTTCGTGAGACGAAACCGTTCCTGACGATATATACGAGGAATGGTGCAAGTGGATGAATCTACTTAAAACATTAGATAAAGTGAGACTGCCCAGATACTATAACGAGACCGCTGGAACTAGCCCCGCTAGCAGGACGCACACCGAACCGGTCCCCGATCAGTTGTTATCTTTACCTACGCCTGCGCCGCCGCCGCTGCAAATAAATGTAAATAATAATTATACAAACCTACAGTTACATATATTTTGCGACAGCTCATCAATAGCAATGTGTGCCGTGGCTTACTGGAGATGGGAATGCAATGGAATAATAAACGTCGCCTTTATAGCTAGTAGAAGTCGAGTGATGCCTAATAAAACTTTATTAATTCCGAGGGCGGAATTGCAAGCTGCAGTCTTATCTGCTCGATTGGCAGACACAACTACAAAAGAACATAAGATTAAGCCCGAACGCAGAATGTTTTGGAGTGATTCAAGCTGTACTTTATTTTGGATAAGAAATGCCGCGCGTACCTATAAACCGTACATTGCACATCGCTTAGGTGAGCTGGACGAGTTGACGCGCATTGGTGAATGGAGGTACGTGCCGACAAAGGTAAACGTAGCGGATTTGGGCACGCGAAAAAACTATGATTTCAGTTTAGAAAATGAATGGCTTCATGGACCTACCTTTCTACGCCGTGACGAATGTGATTGGCCAACCGATATACTGAACCCTGAAATAAAAAACACAAGTGATTTAGAATGTGTAACTATGATACAAAATAAGGAAATAATGGACTTACCTGTACCGGACCCTATAAGATTTTCTTCATGGTTGCGGCTACTTAGGACTACTAATGTGATACTTACCTTTATAAACAAATGTAGAAGACATATCGTGGAAAATGATGATAATATGGAGAAAGCTGAATACCTACTTCTGAGAAATTCACAAGTTGAAAGTTTTGGACAGGAAGTAAGCGACCAATACAAAGCCAATACATAGCGATAAAACAAAGGAAAAAATATTCAGAAAAATAGTAAAATACTTACTCTGTCACCGTTCCTCGACGAACACGGAGTCTTGCGCGCAGGGGGCCGCATCGACGCGGCTACCGATGTTTCGCCGTCAACAAAGAGACCTGCAATTCTGGACGGTCAGAATTATACGGCGCGCTTAATTGTAAAATATTTTCATACTAGCGCTGCACATGGTTATCAGGAAATGGTAGTAATTAATATAAAACAAAAATATTGGATAACAAAATTAAGACCTACCGCAAAAAATGTCGCATCTAAGTGCATGATCTGCCGAATAAAAAAATGTAAACCGGCGATACCCAGAATGGGAGACCTACCGACTGCAAGAGTAGCCCATCATCAACGTCCCTTTACCTTTTGTGGGGTAGATTTGTTTGGTCCAATGGAGATCACTATTGGAAGACGCAGAGAGAAAAGATACGGCGTGCTGTTTACCTGTCTGACGGTTAGAGCTATACACCTGGAAACAGTCGCGTCACTCACCTCTGACTCTTTCATCATGGCTCTTCGCCGCATGGCAGCCAGACGAGGCTGGCCTCAGCAGTTATTTTCGGATAACGGGACAAATCTCCGTGGTGCTGACACAGAACTCAAGAGGTCAGTTCAGGAACTGGACGAAGAGAAACTTAAGGACGCGGCCATGAACCTCGGGACGAAATGGACTTTTATTCCTCCTGCTAGTCCACACTGGGGCGGCGCATGGGAGCGCCTTATACGAAGCGTGAAGGTGTCTCTGAAAACTATATTAAAGGAGCGAGAACCTAGAGAGGAGACTTTGAACACTTTTCTTTCTCAAGTCGAAAATATGGTCAACGGTAGACCACTTACCCATGTTTCTGTCGAGCCCAACAGCCAGGAAACCTTGACCCCTAACCATTTTCTTGTGGGCTCGTCATCCAATCTACCACAAATTGGAGTCTTTGACGGTTCGGAGTTTTTTCTACGGAAACAATGGCGAATAGCTCAGCTCCTCGCTGACCAGTACTGGAAGCGCTGGGTGAGGGAGGTTTTACCAGACCTGGTGCCGCGAAAGAAATGGCAAGCTGAACAGAGGCCTTTGCTAGTAGGAGACCTTGTGCTTATCGTAGAGCCAGACGGGCCTCGAAATGTTTGGCCCAGGGGCCTAATTCAAGAAGTTATACCTGGAAGAGATGGACGGGTCCGAATGGTGAGGATAAAAACCAGAACGGGAATTCTCACTCGATCCGCCACACGCGTCGCTCACCTTCCGATAGGGGATGAGTGCTGCTAGGGCAGCACTAAGGGGGGGTATGTTTGCGACGCAATTAAACAACCGGTTATTATTAATGTGAGGCTTATTCTGCGGCTCATGGACTTCGTTATAATGCCAAAAAGAGCGAGTTCATGGTTTTTAAGTCCGGGACTCTAACTTACTCTCAGTTACCTGAAGTCAAGCTCTGCGGTACTCCTCTGTCTAGGGTAGATAAGTTTAAATATCTGGGCCATTTGGTCACTGAGGATTTGAGGGATAATTGTGATCTTGAACGAGAACGTAGGTCGCTGGCTGCCCGATGCAATATGATGGCCCGCAGATTTGCACGTTGTTCAAAACAAGTTAAACTGTTGCTATTCAAATCATACTGCCAAGCTCTATACACGTGCAGTCTGTGGGTTTCATTTACGCAGAGGGCATACAGCGACCTACGGGTTCAATATAACAATGCGTTTAGGGTGCTGCTGGGGTTGCCCTGGCGCTGCAGTGCGTCGGGGATGTTCGCGGAGGCACGGACCGACGGCTTTGCTGCCCTCATGAGGAAGCGATGTGCGTCCGCTAATACGCGACTCCGACACAGCTCCAATAGCATCCTAAGCGTGTTCTCGGATAGGTGGGATTCACCCTTGATAATAAGGTGGATCCAAATTCACACAAAATCTAGTATGTAAGTTTAGTTTTTTAGTACTAACTCATTCTTTTAAATATTTTATTTTTATGTTTTGTTTTCTGTACTAACATATATGGATGTTTCATCTGAATTAAATAAATTGATTGATTAGACATGTAAGAGCTGAGAGAGGTGCGAGGGGCAGGGGTGCAACAGCGCATTTCCGAACAATCCCGATTTGGTTCCGATCTATATTCCGCGCCAGCCGCACGTCTCTTGTGCTCATTTTTTTGTGTGTTTACCTACTTTACGTTTTTAATTAAATTAAATTAATTTTTGTGCAATTCTGGATTTTTCACTGGTGTTTTAACTCCCAGCCGTTACACCTACCCTATACCTGCCTATGGGTTTGGTCAAAACCCTAGGGAATGATGAAATGGAGCAGTCATTTCATCATGCCGCGTAATCATTTCGTCAGTCGTAAATATTAGTCATTTCACTGCCACATATACGAGTATACAACGTGCCCGTGAGCATTGCGAGAGATTTTAACCACGCATTTCTGAGGTCAAAAGAATGAAAAAACATTATATGACTTTTGTTGTAAAACGCCAAAAAATTTTTTTTTTTTTTTTTTTTTTTTTCAGTTTTTTGGAATGCTGTTCTACATAAAAAGTAAATGTCATTAGAAAAAAGTAACGGAAAAAGTAAATTGCTACATTTTTTCTCGTAAAAACTAGTCCATGAAAAGTGTTTCTTAGGTCGTTGATATCAGTCAATAAGAGATGTCTAGACTATGCCCCATACCGGTGAGATCGCCATCAAAAAATCATTTTACACTGAGAAACAATTCAAAATGCAATTTTTTGTAAGTAGTATTTACTCTGAAACTATGGCGAATTTCGGAAAAGTTTAAAGGACATTTTGTTCTCTAAATATGATCATGAATACACTGTTAAAGTCTCTCGCAATGCTCACGGGCACCGTGTATATATATCCATGGAAATGTTAAGCGTTATATTTACAAAAATACAATACAATACAAATACTCTTTATTGAACACCTCCAAAAGAAAACCAGTACAGAAAATGTATAGAGTCATGTTAGAGGTCAAAAACAGGCGGTCTTATCGGTAAAAAGCCAACCTTTATGTTCTAAAATGCTATGGATCATGGTTATCTGGAAATAAATGACTATTTAATTTAATTTAATTTAATTTAATGTAGGTAGTGGAATTTCATTGAATTAAATAAACAGTGAAGAAAAGAAAAAGAAAGTGTATATATATATATATATATATAAGAAAATTACTTACGATTAACTGGAAACAAAAAATACAATTAATTCAATGTTGATTATTGGTCTTATTTGTGCATTGTAATGTGCCTAAGTGCATTGTAATGTGCTTAAATTGAAGAATAAATATCATCTATTTTATCTTAGTAGCAAAAAACTGTCATTGTCAACTGTACTTTTTACGTTAGGGAGACCGCATAGCGGTTTTCTCGATATTTTGCTACAGCTCGATGCGGCCTCAAGTCCGCTTGGCAACCTAATCCCGAGAATATGCAAGATTTACGAAAGCGATTGCTAACCTTTCAATCCTGAGAGGAAGCTAGCCATTTTTGGGCTTTCGTCACGATGTTTTTCTTCATCAAGTTATTCTCAAAAGTTGAATTGCACAGTATTGTATTAAGTATATATTTTTAAAATGCCTGGAGAGCAAACTTCAATACGATTATACAAATCAAAAGTTTCCTTTTGACGGCAGGCGTTTATGCTGTACAATGTACCATCAGATTCATTATTGCATAACCAATTTATCAATGAATTCATTCGTAAATTGGGTATGCAATTATGAACCCGATGATACATAGTCGTACAGATTAAATATAATTTTCTTAACATAAGGGGTCGTCATAAGATCCCTTTTTATTTGGATAATCACATCACAAGAATAAAGTCTAACTATAATTTGTTTTAACTTACGGTACTTAGTTTCTTCCGAATAGCCGACAAACTTCTATAATCGAATTTAAACCCGTTGTCTGTTTTTTCGAACGCCATATTCTAAACAAATACAATAATTTTAAACAAGAAAGAACCGAGTTCAGTTGCCTTAGACTCCACCTTTCCAAAAGCAAATGCCCGAGCTACTGTAAAAAAATACTTATAATATTTGAAGAGTGCCCTTGATTACTTCAAGATTCAATCATCAGATCCTAACCTGATGACAATGGGACCAACTGTAAAGTATAATCTTTCAATCAAAAATAGAAATTTTCCAAAACGGTCCAGACGTCTGCGCATAATCGACGAACCTACATTTTAAAAAAAGATCCAAAAGATCCCGACAAATTGAGAACCTCCGCCTTCGAAATCTTGAAGTCGGTTGATAATATGTATTTATTTATAAATGACTTCATATTGTTATGCTTGTGCATTTAGGCTGTTGTCGGATACCTTATTCAGAATGTTGATAGTTATTCAGAATTGTTCTAATTAATCATGTAGAAAAAAAGTACGAGTCGTGCTCGCGCCCCGTGGGTTTTGTAAGTACTGTAGCATGACGCTACGTTTATCGTACGACATCTGTCGACTTTCTTTAGAACTTCTGAAAAAAAAAAAAAAAAAAAAAGAACTTAGATGGCGCTTATATCAGTCCGCATTTTGAGATACACGACTGGCAGTTATAAATTGAGATCATATTCGCGCTAATTTTGAATATGAACTTTTGAGGTATTCCAGATTGTCAAAAAAGGAAAAAGTTGATTTTGATGGAGTTGTCAGATGGACGAGGAGATTTTTAAAGAAAAAACATATTCTGGTTTAGTCTGAGGGTTTTGCTATAATTTGCTTAGTTGCAACGTGTTGAAGTGCGATCTATTTCTCTAGATCTTTGCGTTCAAACATTATATAGCAAGTGCTAATACATTATTGAATTAAATACAAATTCTTTTTAAAAACCAAATACGTTGCCGGACAAAAAGGCCACCAGAGACGGTCTGCAACCGCCGCGTGTTCCGCGTGATTCTTCACCGTCGTCGGAGAATTAGAGCCCGCAAGAGAGTTCAGCGAGCTGTTGGGTCCGCCTAAACCAAAGGGGACGCTTGCCCACGAACTCTATTCAAATTCAACTACAGCTTTAGCCATCCTGTCTTTCGAGAATATCATATTATTTTCATTTTTTTAAAAACGTTATAAATCCGATTCCTTTTTTTTGTATCCAGTGTTTTTGTGCCATAATAGCTTTTTTTTGTTGTTTTGCTAAAATATTCCCAAAATTCTAATTGCCTCATTTGACGGGCGTACAAAGACCTGGCTCTTTAATTTAGGCTACGTTCAGCCAGCGAATCATCTGTCACCATCCATATCACCCGCCTCATTAATCCATTATTTTCCTGCAGCCAAATTACCAGCCGAGTCTTTATTTGTACTTACCAGTTTTGCTAGTACTCATCCTTTTTATTTTCCTTTTGTGCGGAAAGTAGACGTTTACGATATTAAGGTAACTATTGAATGTGAAATATCCTTATATAGATACAGTTATCGTCATTTTTATGTGAAGTGCTAATTTTAAATATTCTGATTATTGTAATTTAATTACATTCTAACCACTAAGGAAGTTATTGAATGCGAAATATCTTTATATAGATACCGTTATCGTCATTTTTATGTGAAGTGCTAATTTTAAATATTCTGATTATTGTTGCTAATTCTAAATAATTTACTGTATCTTCAAAATTAAACGTGTTAATGCAATTATAGAAGTGTTTTACTGCAAATTGGCGCTCGATAAGGTAAAGAACTCTGGATTTACTTTTAATAATTGTAATTAAATATTTTTTTTTGGATTTGTGAGACGGTGACCGTAGACCGGTCGCGGTTCTATTAACCTTGATTTTGGTTTGTTTCAGCCTGCTGCCTCCTTACGTCCCATCATTAACCCGAATTCCGTCATATTGAAATATTGCTTTTATTTATGTTAAAAAAAAACGAATTAATCTGTTGACCTTTACTTATGCCTTTTTCTCAATTACCCGTAACATATCCCGAATACCTTATTTCATAGTTTGAGTCCTGTAGTTAGAGCCCGTAGACGTTAGGGAATTCGCAGGTAAGTCAGACATAGAATGTATTCAGAAACTGAACTTGTTTTTTCTTTAATTCGAACTCTAACTTAGCATTTAGACTTCGAGTGTTATTTTCTTTCTTTGACTTAAGCGCTTGGTTTAGACCACTGATATACTCGAACTTCGGATTTTAATTTTGAGGCCGATTAACTTTATTTTTTGTTTGAACTTGCAACGCAAGACAACATTCGACTTTTCGCCATATCGCACTTAAGTAATGAAGGATCAATTTCTGAGACGCCTCATGCGCACTTATCTTTAAACTCGCACGATCCGAGGATTTTAGATCCAATGGCAAACGATGAAGAACAGTTTTTTGATTCTGAACCACGACCCCAGGTGATGCATATGTCCGGACTTCCCCGCCTTTTCCTTTCAAAGATTATTCACTTACGAAATGGAACTTGAACTTTTCCGGGGACACTTGTGTTCGCGAATTTTTCTTTCGAATCGAAGAAGAAGGTATGGCGCGTAACGTCAATCCTTCATATGTAGTCAGACGTTTCCATGAATTGTTGTCAGATAGTGCCTTGAAACATTTTAGGGCAATCAGATATCCGGGTCTTACTTACGCGGAATTAAAGTCTGAATTCGTTAAAACCTTCGACGTAGCCGATTTCGATTTCAAGCTTGAGAGCCAACTTCGCGCTTTATTACAGAAGGACAACCAGTCAGTGGTTGATTTTGTTATTCAGGCGCGCGATCTAAACGCAAAGCTTCGTACACCGGTTTCCGAAGACAACCTGTTTAACATTATTAAATATGGAATGAATCCTAGATATCATCCTTGTCTTGCAACTAACGTGGTTAGGGATATTGATGGTTTGTTAGAAGTCGCGAAAAATTTTGAAGCCTTTCAAGGTTCACGTCCAGCACGTTTGGCTATTGCACCGATTAGTGCTCAAGTTGTAGGTCAACCCAGTTCTATAGTGTGTATGAAGTGTGATGCAACTGGTCACAACTATTGTAATTGTCCTTACGTTTCAGGGGCAGTGTGCTTCAAGTGTAAGCGTGTTGGTGCAATCACACGCGATTGTCCTAGTTGTAATTCTGGTCCGTCAAAAAACGAATAAGTGGCGCACTGAGAGGTCCATCGGTGTCGCCCGTTTATATTAATAATTCCCCGGATAATAGACTTTTTATTGATGTTTTAGTTGCTGGCTCTTCGGTAAGAGCTCTTTTGGACTCTGATGCTCAGGTTTCACTAATTGATATATCCCTCTTATCGGAGCTCGGTATAACATATCACGAGGATATCCGGCCTTATGTCGTCTCAGCCGACAATTCTCCTATTGAAATTCTAGGCGGTTTGGACGTCCCCATTCTTTTTAGTGGCATTCGCGTTCTGCACCCCTGTCTAGTGAGCAGTAATCTTCCTACGCCATTTATTTTAGGAATTGAGTTTTGGAACGCTGTTGGTCTCATTGACATTTTAAAGAAGGCATTCCGTGATGGTTTGTCAGGTAAGCTTTACGTCGCTTCACATCATGTTCCTGTCGCAGTCCCACGGGTAGGTGAGGTTCGCTATGTCCACCCTCGTACGGTGCATGCACCAATGCAGGAATCAAAACTCCAATCTGTTATTGACGAGTTCGAGGAGATTTCTTCTGATAAAGCTGGATTAGGTTGTACTTCGTGGCTTTCGCATAAGATTGAGACTGTTGGTTCGCCCATCCGCCAACGTTACTATCTCTTATCTCCAGTCAAGCTCAAGATTCTCAATGAAGAGATCGACAAGATGTTAGAGTCAGGCGTCATTCGTCCCTCACGATCACCCTGGGCTTCCCCAGTGGTGATGGTTACCAAGAAAGATTGTAGTGTCAGGATTTGCGTGGACAGTAGGAAGTTGAACAGCGTTACCATCAGGGATTCATACCCTCTCCCGCGCGTCCAGGACATCCTCGATAACCTACGAGGTGCCAAATATCTAACTTCGTTGGATTTTAGGAGCGCCTTTTGGCAAATCCCCTTAGCTGATAAGGCCAGTTGTGAGAAAACGGCCTTTATTGTACCCCAAAGGGGCCTCTTTGAGTTCGTTCGTCTCCCTTTTGGTTTAACCAACGCTGCGTCCGAGATGCAGAGGCTTACTGACATGATTGTCAATTTTGAATATACCACTGAGTCTGAGGATTTTATCTTCGGCTATGTTGATGATTTGATTTTGGTGTCTCGTGATTTTGACAGTCATATGCGGCTTATTCGTAAGGTTCGTGATAGGTTGAAAGAAGCTGGTCTTACGGTTAATTTAGATAAGTGCGAGTTTTGTAAGTCTGAATTGAAGTATCTCGGCTACATCGTCAATGAGCGTGGTCTTCAAACTGATCCGAAGAAATTAGAAGCTATTAGGGATTACCCTACCCCTTCTTCTGCCAAGTCTCTACGTGCTTTCATTGGTATGTGTTCGTATTATCGCCGTTTCGTGGATGGTTTTTCTTCGATTATTGCTCCTCTGACGGCACTTATCGGTAAGAGAAAGGGACGTGATCCCATCGATTGGAACGATAGTGCTAGCGAAGCTTTTTCTAAATTGAAGGATGCCTTGATGAGCGCTCCGTTGATGGCTTGCCCGGATATTTCGAAACCTTTTATCCTTCAATGTGACGCTAGCCAGGTTGGCTTAGGCTCGGTCCTGGCTCAAGAGTTGGACGGCGTTGAACATCCAATTGCTTATTATTCTCGTTTATTCACTAAAGCTGAACGTGGATACGGGACAACCGAACATGAGCTTCTCGCTGTTGTTGATTCCGTAAAGCATTTCCGCGGGTATCTCGATGGAATGAGGTTTAAGATCATTACTGACCATATTGCTCTTAAATGGTTGATCACCCTTGATAATCCTACCGGGCGCTTGGCTCGTTGGGCAACTTTGATTTCCCAATATAACTTTGAGATTGAACATAAAAAAGGTGTCCTTAATGTTGTTCCTGACGCCTTGTCCCGCGCTCAAGTTGGGCTTATCTCATTCGCGCGTGGCATGGATCCTTCTGGGGATCCTTGGTATGAACGAATTTACCAGGGGGTTTTGGACAATCCTCAAATGTTTACTGCATTTGCTCTTCGGGATGGTGTCTTAATGCGCAGGGTATCTATCGAAAACCCTTTAGCACCTAATCCGTGGCGTATAGTTCTTCCTGCTTCAAGGACTAGAGAGGCGGTTGCTGAAATTCATAATGGATTTCCCAACGTTCATGCTGGTGTTATGGAAACGTATTTAAAAGCTCGTGACTTATACTACTGGCCGAATATGTACCGTGATGTTACAAGGTTCCTTTCCGAATGTCAGATTTGCAAGTCTTATAAAATTGCTAATTCACAACCTCGTGGACTTCGCTTATTTCCTCGTCGTGTTGCAGCTCCAATGGATCTTCTTTCCATTGACTTAATTGGTCCTTTACCGGTTAGCCGTAATGGTTGTCGTTATATTTTGACTTTGGTTGACGTTTTTACCAAATTTGTTTGGTTGGTCCCTTTGAAGTTGGTGAATGCGAGGTCAATATCGATGGCATTAGAGTCAGAGGTTATTTTGCGGTACGGTGTTCCTACTAACATTCTCTGTGACAACGCTACAGTTTTTCATAGTCGTCAATTTCTGGATTTCCTGGCGAGCTATAATATTCCAGGTCCGTATTATACCCCATATTATTCGCCACAAGCGAATGTTGTGGAGAGATATAACCAGGTCGTGATTACTACTTTGAGCATTTTAGTTGAAAATTACCAACGTAGTTGGTCGAATGATATGAATGAATGATATTTTCACACAATTCGGACTCAAAATAAACTGTAAGAAAACCAAAATTCTGACCATCTCTAAACACCAATCTTTACACAATCCAATATTACTACAGAACACAGCTATAGAACAAGTCCAACAATATAAATACCTAGGAAGTATTATTACCAATGACTCCAGATGCACGGCGGACATCAAGCAGAGGATTGCAATGGCTAAAAAAGCATTCAATAGCAAAAAACACCTGCTCAAAGCACACATCTCGAAGAATGTCAAAAAACGCTTAGTTAAGGTGTATATCTGGAGCATCGCTTTATATGCGTGTGAGACGTGGCCGCTAACACAACGGGACAGAGAGCGATTGGAGGCCTTTGAAATGTGGTGTTGGCGGAGGATGCTAAGGATTAGCTGGACAGAAAGGAAGACGAACGAAGAGGTCTTGAGCATGGCAGGAGAGAAGAGATGCCTGTTAGACACAATAGCTAACAGAAGGGGCAAGATGGTTGGCCACTTGATGCGGCACGACAGATTCTTTTTAAACATCCTGGAGGGCAAGATTGAGGGGAAAAGAGGCAGAGGAAGGCCCAGGCTCACATATCTCAGCCAAATAAAAGAAAAAGTTTCTGTCGTGTCGTACGAGGGAGTTAAAAGGCTGGCCCAGCAAAAAGAAGAGTGGCGATTACTCCACCGACAAGAGCATAGCTCTTAAATACTGATGATGAGTTGGTCGGGTCATTTACATCGGGTCGCTCTTTATTTAAACTCTTGTATAAATTTGGCTACTGCTTATACACCGAATTTTTTGATGTACGGCCGCGAGTTGTCAATGATTCGTGAACGTGTTGAGAATCAGGTTGTGGACCAAGATGATCCTTGCTCCTTTTTCCAGATTTGACTTTTTTTACCGTTGGTGCTTAAGGCTTCGTTTATCTTTCCCGGTCTATGATAGCCTGGTTGTATAATTTGATGACTCGATGTGAGGGATTAAGATCTGTGGCCAGGTGCAGTTTCTGTCTTATCCCGGCCGTCACGTCTTGGACCGCGTGACGCGTTGGTTGGCGTTTTGTCATCTTGTTAATCTATTAGGTTAGTCTTTAGGGGTAATGTTAATAACTGGTTGGTTTTGTTTTTTTTGGAATTCGTTTAGGGTTCTCTTGTTGTACCTTTTTTGGCCTTAGCATTAAGTTGTGTTTTTTTGTTGCTTGGGGTTAGTTTTCTTGTGTTTTCTTGTGTTGTTGTTTGTTTGTTTCTTTGTTTGGTAGGGAGATGCTGTAGCATGACGCTACGTTTATCGTACGACATCTGTCGACTTTCTTTAGAACTACTGTGTCTAAGGGAGGTCTAAGGCTAGGTTGCGGTTGATATATAAAAAAGCGTACATTGTGATTCACGGCATTGCAGGTAGATGGCGCTTATATCAGTCCGCATTTTGAGATACACGACTGGCAGTTATAAATTGAGATAATATTCGCGCTAATTTTGAATATGAATTTTTGAGGTATTCCAGATTGTCAAAAAAGGAAAAAGTTGATTTTGATGGAGTGTGTCAGATGGACGAGGAGATTTTTAAATAAAAAACATATTCTGATTTAGTCTGAGGGTTTTGCTATAATTTGCTTAGTTGCAACGTGTTGAAGTGCGATCTATTTCTAGTTTCTATTTCTATTTGCGTTCAAACATTATATAGCAAGTGCTAATACATTATTGAATTAAATACAAATTATTTTTAAAAACCAAATACGTTGCCGGACAAAAAGGCCACCAGTGGGACCGCCTGAGCCGGAAGGACTCCGGAAGGCGCTTGTGGGTGCCGGACCGGCGAGACGGTCTGCAACCGCCGCGTGTTCCGCGTGATTCTTCACCGACGTCGGAGAATTAGAGCCCGCATCCAGCGGGCTCTCCAAGTGAGAAAGAGAGTTCAGCGAGCTGTTGGGTCCGCCTAAACCAAAGGGGACGCTTGCCCACGAACTCTATTCAAATTCAACTACAGCTTTAGCCATCCTGTCTTTCGAGAACAGTGTTTTTGTGCCATAATAGCTTTTTTTTGTTGTTTTGCTAAAATATTCCCAAAATTCTAATTGCCTCATTTGACGGGCGTACAAAGACCTGGCTCTTTAATTTAGGCTACGTTCAGCCAGCGAATCATCTGTCACCATCCATATCACCCGCCTCATTAATCCATTATTTTCCTGCAGCCAAATTACCAGCCGAGTCTTTATTTGTACTTACCAGTTTTGCTAGTACTCATCCTTTTTATTTTCCTTTTGTGCGGAAAGTAGACGTTTACGATACTAAGGTAAATATTGAATGTGAAATATCCTTATATAGATACAGTTATCGTCATTTTTATGTGAAGTGCTAATTTTAAATATTCTGATTATTGTAATTTAATTAAATTCTACGA
The DNA here is from genome assembly GCA_947086415.1 of Pammene aurita. Lineage (NCBI taxonomy): Eukaryota > Metazoa > Arthropoda > Insecta > Lepidoptera > Tortricidae > Pammene > Pammene aurita. The sequence goes on along the minus strand of OX352314.1, from coordinate 5,999,373 downwards.
GTAACCACTAAGGAAGTTATTGAATGCGAAATATCTTTATATAGATCTAATTTTGAATATTCTGATTATTGTTGCTAATTTTAAATAATTTACTTTATCTTCAAAATTAAACGTGTTAATGCAATTATAGAAGTGTTTTACTGCAGTACATTACACTGTTTTAACCTTTAACTGACGATGTGCCCGTCTCAAAATAATGTTATTATCTAGCATCCCTTCGATGCCGGCGGTCAAACTTGTACACATTATGCCCCAAACCGAATCATTGCCATTCTCACGGGTCGCTACGGTGTTCGTGTACTAAAAATTTGTTAAACACATACAAATATTTCGGCCGAATGTTTTTGTTAAAACGCATCCCGCAGTGTCATTATTTCTGTCATCATCCTCTAATTGAACTGATCTAGCATCCCTGCGATGCTGGGAGTGAAACTAACGCACATACATTCGTAAGAATCATCGACGTCTTACAGACGCCACCACGGTGTTAACGTATTTCACGTCTCTTGGTGACAAGCTAAAAAGTAGAAAATTCTTTCCAATAACAATCTTAACGGCTTTTGTTTTACTAATTAGCCTCACAGCTCCTGGCCAAATACCGACTCTGTACCTTTGGGCCTCTAACCTCCCAATGTCACTTCTTCTGACAATTTCCTCTCAGTAGTGCACAAAAAACACGAAATATATTTAGCGTGTAACAGTTTATTTTATTTTATTGTGATGATCATTGATCAATATAGCACTTGAGGGCTCTAAAGATCATTCCTTAAAATATAAGATTTTGTGTTTCTTAATCATTGAGTAATTAAAGAAAAAAGTCACTGGAACATTATACCCAATATATTTTTGGGGTTTTTTGTGTGTGTCGAATGGACTCTAAAATTTTATACGGTAAATTACAAACTTAGTTCAGAAATTATTTTGTAATTTTTTTTCAAAAACTATTCAACTATACTATGTGTCCCCCACATATTTTTTTACTTCTGGAGCGATTATTTCCGAAAATATTTTCATTATCAAAAAATGATTTTAGTAAACCCCTATTCATTTTTAAATACCTATCCAACAATATATACACGTTAGGGTTGAAATGAAAAAAAAAACACTCCCCACTTTACGTATAGGGGGAGGTACCCTAATAAATCCAATTTTTCCACTTTTTATTTTACCACTATGTCGGCGTAATTGATATACATATTAGTACCAAATTTCAGCTTTCTAGTGCTAACGGTCACTGAGATTATCCGCAGACGGACGGACGGACGGACAAACATGGCGAAACTATAAGGGTTCCTAGTTGACTACGGAACCCTAAAAATGAAAAAGTTTATCGTGTAAAGGCAACATTATAATATAAATTACGACCCTGTATTCTGAGCTAGGAAACTCTGTGTTAGACCCAGTTTCGTCATTCCAATGTCTTAACCTAATTATCTATACAAGTTTTAATTGGATGCTGATAAGCAATTATGTGTCAACCCGCAAAAACACGAAAAAATAGGTTTGAATGCCATTTTGTAGCCTGTTTACTGATCTACGCTTTTAAAAAATGACCAAAGTGATTTGAGATATATAAATATTTAAAAAAACAGTAAATAACGATAACACAAATTCCATATCACGTGATCAGTATGTTGCAATAATGCTTTAAGTTAAAATAATGATGTTTTCAAAACAAGTTATCATCCATAACTTGTTTTGAAGACATGAAACGTTGTTGTATAATGTCAAGAAAGTTTCAAGTATCTTAACACACTATTGCAATAATCACTTTTCGCTTAAAATCTACCGTGTTAACTATGCATGTAGAGGTTTCTCATTTTAGTCTTTTATAGATTTGAATGGTTAAAATCAGGAAATATTGTACTAAAGTTATTATTGCAAAACAAAAAAGCAACGTTGTTTATGAGTTAAGCCAATTGATTGATTTTTGAAAAATATAGTTTAATGCAGAATATTATAATCGAAAAAGTGTTACGTGCTTTGACACATTTTATTTTTTGGTATAAATACCATATTTTATAATTAAACAAAACAGTGTTAAGTGCCATGACGCATATTAAGAAAATTTAAGTGCTCTAAATGAAATCATTTAGAATAGTTAGCAATAATTAAAAACGCGAATATTGCTGTTACCTTATATCTTTCTAGAAAATTATACTAAAAATGAGTAGTTAAAAACATGTTTTAGGTCATTAACAACAGTTAGTTTATTTCATTTCTAGTTTTTAAAACAAATAAGTCTAAACCTTTAAAAGGCGCCATTTTCTCAAAATAATGTTAAATGAGTTAACACATTATTGCTTATCAGCATCTAATTAAATAAGTAGTTTTATAAAGTCTGACTTGCACTTGACGGTAGACTTCTTATAGGTTTTCAAGTATTTATAAGTAGAACTACATTCTGTATCATTTTTACAAATAAAGGTTCAATAGTCGCCTTTTAAAAGACTTTATCTAAGGTTTGGCCCATGTGGCACGGTGCCGAAGATACTGGTTCAATTTCCTCGCTAGATATTTTAGAGTTCAGCGAGGAAGCTGCCAGTTGTTTAATCGGTATAGTTAGATATAATTTCTTTAAATAGCGAATCCGTTTACGAACTTGGCTTTCATTCACGTTTATGTTTCGGATGGGATTGTTTGTACTAGCTTCTGAGCATGTTTTGTGGAGTTTAATTTTTAACTGAATTTCTCAAGTACCACCGCACCGCCAACACAGTTAACCGGCCATTTGTAATCCCTATTGCAAAGGCATATAAGGTCTACCGATGGCCGGTTAAGATGTTTTTTTTAATGGCTTTCTCCCCTTGTAATTTATTTCCCATGTAATTTTTTGTACTTGACTCGTATGAAATAGTTTTCAATTTGTGAAGGGATTGGATCGGGAACCTAAAACAAAAAAAAACATTTAATGTAATGTAAAACACAGGACATGTACAGTCAAGGGCAATAATATGCATACACTTTTGAACCTTATTTCAATGGATTAGGGTTTAAAAGTGTATGCATATTATTGCCCGTACAAATTAATAGAGAAAACAGCGGGAAGAGGTGACTGTTTTGACAGCTAGGATAAGAGGCATGCTTTCCGTTTGAGCTTCAAGATGGCTAGGTCGTCTTTGGAATAGTTTTTTGTTTTTTGCTCATTTACGTAGTTCAGTATGTACTGATAGCTTATTGTGCGGTGACCTAACGAACAAGTGTGCAGCTAATGAAAAATTTGTCCCAAAACGCGAGTTACCATCCTTTAGTTGAACAGACGGTTATCCGGGGTCCCGGCCACCCACGTGTTTGTAAGGAGGCTATCACTTTACAATCAACAAGGCCTTAACCAAACAACGTTGCATTTATTTTATTTTACAAAAATGAATAAAATCATAAGTGTACCTTGACATTGGCAGAATTCACCTCGCTGAAATAGGCGAGGAGTAAAGCTTAAAAGCCATTAAACAAAAAAAAAAAAAAAGAGGCATGCAACATACAGGAAAAAAAAACTTTTTAACAAAAAAATTGAACCGCCGAAAAGAAAAAAAAAGCCAATAAAAAACCGTTAAAACGAAACGAATCGACCAACAAAAAAAAACAATAGCGCACTGAAAAGAAAAAAATAATAATTTGGTCTTCAATAACGCAAGTGCATACCTACCCTACAATTACAATTATAATCTATTTCTATACACTTTCTATATACCTAAAACAATCGCTAGGCTTATATCAATTTAATTACATCTAGAAAGTATGAACTATATACATACTTCTGAAATCAATCACACAAATCTGCGTATTTATATATTTACAATCAGTTATTTTTGGAGTCGGTGGCAGCCTCAAACAATCTTGAGCACCTTAGTGAAGAGTTGAACGCAACACATTATGTGGTTAAAGGTGCTCAAGTTTGTTTGAGGCTGGCACCGACTCCAAAAATAACTGATTGTAAATATATAAATACGCAGATTTGTGTGATTGATTTCAGAAGTATGTATATAGTTCATACTTTCTAGATGTAATTAAATTGATATAAGCCTAGCGATTGTTTTAGGTATATAGAAAGTGTATAGAAATAGATTATAATTGTAATTGTAGGGTAGGTATGCACTTGCGTTATTGAAGACCAAATTATTATTTTTTTCTTTTCAGTGCGCTATTGTTTTTTTTTGTTGGTCGATTCGTTTCGTTTTAACGGTTTTTTATTGGCTTTTTTTTTCTTTTCGGCGGTTCAATTTTTTTGTTAAAAAGTTTTTATTTCATAATTTTCTGTGGCTATAATTTATAAAAATTATTACATGCTTAATTTTTTATTACTTTTAAAATAGCTACCTACCTTGCTTTAGCTATTAACTGTTATATTAATAAGCTTCTTTAACTATTATTTTGTTCTGTAATATAAATACTTAAAAAAGAACAGGCTTTATATACCAACATGGGTAGGCCTACAAAAAATTCTGCTCGAATGAGAAAAAGATATTTAGAAGAATCTAATAATGAGAAAAAAAAAGGATGGAAGCAAATAGAAAGAAGAGACTGGCAGGTCTAAAACTCATTGTCAAAACTCGTGAGGTTTTTTTTGTAAAAACTCTGCTTTAAAATCTGCGAGTGATTACCCCTATTTGCCCACCCTTAGGGTAAGATTTTTATCCAAAAAATCGGACTACTCTGTAAAAAGTTATGCGCGGCCATACGTTACAATCGGTGAGTGAAAAATCAATCATCCCCTTTTTTCCTACCCTTAAGGTTAGAATTTCCTTTTTCAAATTTATATGGGACCTATTTCGGGATATACCCTTTCCAATAAAAAAATTATTATCAAAATCGAACTACTCTGTAAAAAGTTATGCGTGGTCATACGTTACAATCGGTGAGTGAAAAATCAATCATCCCCTATTTTCCTACCCTAAAGGTTGGAATTTTCGTTTCAAATTTATATGGGACCAATTTCGGGGTATACCCTTTCCAATAAAAAAATAATTATCAAAATCGAACCACTCTGTAAAAAGTTATGCGTGATCATACATAAAAAAAAAAAAAAAAATATACGCGTCGACTTGAGAACCTCCTCCGTTTTTTTCGTCGGTTAAAAAGAAAGAAAGAGACAAATTAAATCATAAGTGATAGAGCGTAAAATAATTATCAGAGTTTGATGTTTTTGTTTTCCATGTGTTTTAATAGAATTCTAGTTAAGGGAGGATCCACGAGGAGAAGAAAGGGCCAGCCCTATATCAGATGGCAGAATGAATAAAATATACATGGTACTTTTGCCTTTGCGAAAACCAACTTCTATATTTGCTAATACTATTTTATTATCAACAAACCATTCCAACCTATTCTTGACTAAATGTTCAAAAATCTTTTGCTATAGTTGCATAAGGGTGATGAGGCGGTAAGAGGCTGCTTCTAGAGAGTCCTTTCCTGGTTTTAAGATTGGGATAACGACCTGCGTTCTCCAATCCTCAGGAACCTCGCCAGAAACCAATAACAAATTGAACAGGATTAAAAGGTTTTGGAAAAAGGGCTTAGCTTTGCCGTCTTCTCCAGGTGAGCTATTTTGTTAACTGTTTAGAGCCATGTCAAGTTCTGAGATAGAAAATGGGGAGTCAAAGGGGGCTAGGTGAGTGTAAGGGCCTGAATTTAGGCAACACTCCTCTGGGACAAAAGGAGGGGGGGGCTGGTTTGTTAGCAAATTCTTCTATACAGGTGGAAGGATCACAAGATGCCGAGGGGTCGGGTTGAAAGAACCTCGATTTTTTTAAATATTTCTCCAAACCATTGATGGTGAGGTTCTAGGGTTAAGCTTTCGCAGAATCCTTTTCATCCCTTCTTTTTACATTGACCTAAAAACCGTTTGGTTTGACAATAATGTTCTTAAAAGAAGTAAAATCCTCTGTTAGGGCCTGTCTGACATCTTTAATGGGGGATGGGGCTTTATTTTTTTAATTTTATTTTAGTTTTAATTAATTTAGTGATATTTATTTTCAAGCCATCAGATATAAATTAAAATTGTGCATCTTATTACAAAAACCGGCCAACAGCATGTCGGGCATAGATTACTTATAATTTAAAAACCTGCGCAAACCGGCGAACGGTAGCGGAGATTGTCAAATAGCAGCGCATGCTGATAACTTGACAGTCATGATCCTTGGCAGGGTTGAATGCTGAAGGTTGCCTAATGATAGATAACATAATACTTAAGGTGTCGGGATTTGAGTAAACATAAGATACACTCTTTATTTTACTTACGCGAGCGGAGCCGCGGGCCCGTCTAGTTTTTTATAAGAGCAACGCGACGAATCGCACGAGATAGATAGATAGATCGCTTCATTATTCGAAAAGTATACATTAATTTATACAGTGCCCTGCAAAATGTTTCCACAGTTTGTCTGAGTGATGTGCCTTTTGCAATAGGGGTTCTCTTGCCCTATAATTTCGTACTAATTATATATATATATCATCTGGGAGTCTTATAAAACTAGGTTTAGTGTCATGGGCTCTTATACTATTATTTGTTCAGGGTTGTCATGTAATAAATATAACCCGAATTGTGGGTTTTCGTATTTCATTTCAAGGCAACACTTAAGTTCTATAAATAGAATATGTAAAGAACCTGTAGTCAAGGAAACCATATCATGGTATTAAGTACTGGACCGCGATTAGAATAGGATTGAGATCGATGTCAAATTAGACGTATGTGCATGGCAAATCTGTCAAGTCTTATCCTATTCTCATAGCGGTTTAGTAATAGTACTGAGATGTTGCCCTGAAATGACATGACTTTGGTTACTTATTAGTTAGATATTTTGGTCTGGATTCTTGGAAGGATCTCCAAGATAAACAATTAACATTTACTAAGGGAATTAAATGTTTTTTTTTGCCTCCCGATAGTCCCGATCCATCGGATTAGATCGGATTTCGATTCCGCATAATCATGTTTCGTTCATATTTGGTCTGTAACTTTGATTAAAGGCGGGCTCCTAAAGCCCAATATCGGTTCTTAAACAACCTTTTCGACGAAGACACATTTCTCCTTTTGATCCTTATCCGTCTGTAACAAATTTATAAGTGGAATTATTTGGTGTTCGATGTGCATACGCGTTAGGGTTTGCTTATCGTCCCTCATGTCAGACAAAATAATCAAATACGCTGCCAAACAATCTCTAGCAGAGCCGCCGGTGCAAGTTCACCCCCAACAAGCTCTACCGCAGCGCGTGCGGCTGACTGGCAGTCGGTGACGCACCTTGATTCTAAAAACACAATTAATGCTTGAAGATGGAGATCTACTCCGAAATATGGCGCGCGTAGTGACTAGTGAAACCCGCAGATTTGCATTAAGCTAGAAAGTTATTTAGTTTCAAATTCTAATCAGAAAATGTGAAGAATTACCGACGTAATACTTGCACGAAACTTAATCTCTCCGTTTGGTCCACGTTTATGTTCAATTACGCACTGCAACAAATTTATAAGTAGAATTAATTTGTAAATTTAATAGCGCACAGTTTCTTGCCAGCGATAAAATACAATTATGTATGTTAGACACGAGTTTTCGTTTTATTTTTTTGTTTCAAAATTTTTTTTCTCGTAAAGGAAGTACGTCACGGCAATAGTCCCTCTGAACACATTAAATGTAATTATATATCCAACCACAGCATTAAATGGAAAAATAGAGGCATCGCAATATCACTGAAATAGCTAACACACCCTTGCTTCGCTGATGACATCGTGCTTTTCGTAGAAACATTAAGAAACCTACAATATATGATGTTATCGCTGAGCACAGCTAGCAAGGAAATAGATCTAGAACTTAACCTACAAAAAACTTAGTTGATGACAAACTTCAACGAAATTGAATATGTAACAAACTTCGTGTATTTAGGTAAACAACTTTCATTTAATCAAACAAACAACCTTGAAGAATTTGATTGAAGAATTAAGAACACTTGGAATACGGATCTGAAGTATGAAAGAGGTTCTAAAAAGTTACTTTCTACTAAAATTAAAAATGAAAGTGATAGACTCTTGCCTACTCCCTACTATGACTTACGGCAGCTAAACTTGGAAATATACTGAAGACGTAAAATAACAAAATTCAAAAATGCCAAAGAACCATAGAACTTAACATAATGAAAATAAAACTTAAGGATAAGATAAGACATAGTAATTGATCCTGGCTACATACAGCTCTTGGTCCTGGCTACATACAGGACCATTAACCCGGCTTCAGGGGAGGTAGACTCACCTTCTCTATATCTCACTGTTGCAATACCTGTCTGGCGCGTCCTTGCCGCGGGGGTGGGCACCTCCCAATCCAGTAGGCCGGATGGGGAAGGTGGCGAAGTTCAGACAGGAACCCAGTATTGCGGGGTATAACGCGAAACCCTTGCCCAGGGTTACGGGGGAAGACCTCAACGGCTGCGAAGGCGGAGATGGAGTCCATCAGTACGGCGGAGCAGGCGAAAGAGGCAAAGCTCAACAGTGAGCCAACTCTAATAAATGGGGTGCAAGGATCACTGTTGGAGTTGCAACACCAGGTACGGTGGTGTAAAAGAGCAAGTGGAGGATGAAACCCAAAAAGTTCGACGGCAGCGCTCACAGTCCTAGTAAGCTGGACTAGTGCCTGGGCGTCAGGTGACAACCGGCCGTAAAACCTTATAGCCATTAAATTCTCTTCTTCCACAATATGAACATGAGCACAAAAAGAAAGAGCACTAAAGCTAGGGCGTCCCCCTTAAGCGACGATCGAGGCACACAAAAGGCTAGGGCGTACCCCTTAAGCGACGGTCGAAGCAGTACTTAAGCGGAACTTAGGTTCCTTGACGGGCAGATGTGCAGAACTTGCTGACACTCTGAATAAAAAACAGATAGATGCTGTTTGCAGAAGACCAAGTGGAAGGGTGCGAAATCCATAGCAACGGGTTCAAACTTATCTACAACGGGACCATGTCGGGTAAAAACGGCGTGGGAATCGTACTTTCCGAAAGTCTAACAAACAGGCTTATAAACGTCCATAGTGACAGACTCATTTCAACTAAAATTGCGCTGGACAACCAACCTTGTCTAAACATCATATCAGCATATGCGCCACAAACTGGGACAACAAACACTGAGAAGGAGGCATTCTGAAATGAACTGAATGGACTTATAAGTAGTATCCCACCTGATGAGACCATACACATAGGTGGAGACCTAAACGGCCATGTAGGAGCGAACAACACTAACGTAGAAAGATGGCACGGCTGTTGTAGCTATGGTACGCAAAACAATGACGGGAGCACAATTGTACAATTCACTTCCAGTTGCGACATGGCTATAATCAACACTTTCTTCAAGAAGAGAGCAGTGCATCAGATCACATACCAAAGCGGTGGCCATTGCACACAAATCGTCTACTTCATGACAAGACGTGCACATTTAGGTAACTACAAGGATTGCAAAGGCATTCCCGGAAAACAACTCACTACTCAACACAGATTACTAGTCGCGGTTTACAAGCTCCCAAAACCTATTAAGATTTGTAGAAAACTGACACCTAAAATAAAGTGGAAATCGCTAACTCAGCCGAATGGTCAAGTTTTTATCCAAGATCTGAAACAACACCTTAATTCTACTGACACCACAAACATGACACTAAACGAAATGTGGGACAACTTCGAAGGAGCCTGTATCGTTAAGGCCGAACACCACATAGGCAGGACAAGGAATAAGAAAGGCCCAAACAAAGAAACAGTTGGTGGAACGCTGAAGTGAAAGAAGGTGTATCTCGGAAAAGAGAACTTTTCAAAGAATGGCAACGTACTAAGGATCAAATAGACTTCGACAAGTACAAACAGCAAAAATAGATGACCAAGAGGCAAGTGGCGATCTCGATGGCACAAGCGAAACAAAAATTTTATAACGATTTGGAATCAGCGAAATCTGAAGTAACAACAAGTCACCAGGATCAGGCGAAATACCAGCTGAAGTCTGGAAACATCTAGATATTCAGGGTCAGGCTTGGCTGCGTCAATTATTTAATAAGCTCATACAAGGACAATCAATTCCCAACTCGTGGCGAAACAGTCGCCTGATACCGGTTTACAAGGGAAAAAGAGATATTAGAGATTGTAGCAATTATAGAGCTATAAAATTGATGCCACACACGCTAAAAATCTGGGAGCGAGAATTAATAAAATAGACTAAAACATCTAATACAGCTCACACCAAACCGATGTGGCTTCGTGTCCGGGAGGAGTACTTCAGATGCAATTGAAACTGTCTGTATTATACTAGAAAAGGCAAAAGCAAACAAGCAAAATATGCACATGGCCTTCATAGACTTGGAAAAGGCGTTTGATCATGTCCCCCGAGCTCTAATATGGGAATCATTCAGGCATCAAAAAGTACCAGAACACTACATCTATTTGATACAGGATATGTATAATGCGATTGCCCAAGTAGTTATCCCAGCAGGCAAAGGTTTGAAATAAAAGAAGGTATTCACCAAGGCTCCACATTGGGTCCAATACTTTTTAATACTACCATGGACTGCCTGACAAGAACCTGTCAAAAACCGCAACCTTGGAATCTTCTGTACGCAGATGACGTGATCCTAATCTCGGATAACGCAGATCACTTAAACAAGACTCAAACACTTGGGTAACAGCGCTTGAAACCAACGGTCTAAAGATAAGTAGGAAGGAAACCGTTTTACAGACTAAAACTACAGTCATCAAGATATCACACCAATACCCAGAGTGTCGGACTTCAAATACCTTGGTTCGATAGTTTCCAGTGACGGCAAAATTGATACCGATGTTCCTCACCGCACCACCACAGGCTGGATGAAGTGGAGACAGCGCACGGGAGTCATGTGCGACAAGAAAATGCCGCTCAAGACAAAACAGCAATAAGACCTGCTGTTTTGTACGGATCGGAGTGCTGGGCAACAAACAAATACCATCTTAACAAGTTACATACTACCGAAATGCGCATGCAACAATGGTCAGTGGGCGTCAAACTTCTAAATAGGATCCGGAACGAGTTGATTAGGGGAAGTTTTAGAGTCGCGCCAATAATAGACAAAACGAAAAAAAACGCCTTAGATGGTTCGGCCATATCCAGAAACGCGAAGAAGACCACCCAGTAAAACTAACCTTATATCTGCCTGTAACCCAGCCACGCGGCCTTGGAAGACAACCCACTACTTGGCTGACGACGGTCGAAAAAGACCACAAAGAAGCTCAAATTGACAGTAACGCCGCACGAAATCGAGCTCAGTGGAGGATGCGGACGAGGAGGGCCGACCCCAAGTAAATGGGAATACCCGTCTTGTAAAAAGAAGATAGTGACATTAAAGCAAAGACTAAAATAATAGACGCATTAGAATAAAGCTTAAGTCAAAATGGAAACGGGCCGGCCATGTGGCCAGAATGCACGCCGAGAGATGGACAAAGTTGGCCACAATTAACGAAAGAAAATTGAAACGGATTAGCCTAACACTGCACAAAACAGGACAAAATGGCAAGAGCTGAAAGGCCTTTACCTGTAAGGGGTCCTAACCAAACTTTTATTAGTTATTAATAATATTACATTAAAAAAATAAACGAAATACCTTTAATACAAAAAAAAATGTTCAACTAATTAAATAACTTATGCACGTACGAAAGTTAGATACATATAAAGTTATTCTAATGTCAACCAATTAATATAATGTACTCCTAAAACTGTCTTTATTACTAATTTATTACCTCTGGTGGTATCTTGGGATTTTTAGACGTCGATCGCGTATGATTATCGGATTGTCTGCTGTTCTTTGCTCTTTGTCTGTGAATCAGTTCTAGCAGCTCCAAACCATGGTGATGAGTAAATCGGTCCAATTTTCTTTGCCTATTTACAGTCACCTGTGGAAAATCTTAGGATTAAGATACGGAATACAAATAAAATAATTTTCCGAAAATAAAATATTATACAAGCTGAAAATAATGGGGACTGTATTTTTCTTGCAAAAGTTATCTGCTGCTCAGCAAGATGATTCTTACACACACAAAACGTGAGTTATGTAAAATAAAAGCTCGTAAAAATAACTACTTTTCTGATCATTAGTAAATATAGGCGTCCACTAAAACCGCCGCGCCGGTTAGAACCCGAGCATTGTGAGTATTGTGTTTTGACCGACTGTGTGACGTCGAAGTAATTCTCAAAATTGTATACGCGGTTAAGTTATGGTTTTGCTTGTTATAATGTTTCGAAATAGTTGCATCAGCTACTGTTACCCCATCTGACATACTCTTATTTTTAAATGGCATACAGTATACAGGCAACTTCAAATTTAGACTATAGCTACTCAGTAATTATTTTTAAGTTATGTTTTTTTACCTTGGTTATGGTATAAATGGGCTGTTTATTTTATTTTATTTATTATTATTTATGTCCAACATAATAAGCCTAATTAGGTTTTCATAAACCTAAAGGCCTGCATGTACCCACTATTGTGTCCAAACCATGCCCCTCCCGTTTTTTGTACGGCCGTGATACGGGCTATGAACGGGCTATGAACGGAGTATGAACAGAGTATGAACGGGGTATGTACAGGATAATGTACTACGTATGAACGGGCATAACCGCTCCGGGCATTATACGCTTTGCATACAAGCATAGACCGGTGTTGATACGTTGTTGTGGGTGTGGGCAACGTTCAACATACGACTTTTTCCGTGCTTGGTACGGTCATGGCACGGTCATGGTACGGTCATGGTTTGGACAGAATAGTGGGCACAGTCCTTAATTGTTATTAAGAAACAACTATTCAAAGTTGCACATATTTCTTAGATATCTGTGTTTGGTGTAACTTATAGGTGATAAGTGATGTCTGAATTAAAATAACAAATAAGTTCATCTTCAGAATATAACATGCGATTTTTTTATTTCAAATTATTCTAAAGGGATGATAGGAAGCTAAATTAGATTTTGACGCAGAAGTCAAATTATAAAATTATTTCCCTTGTCTTAAAAATGTCAAATACATTTTATTGTTGATATTAATGAAAAAAAAATTATAGTATCGCTGTATGGAAGGTTCATAAGTTGAAAACAGTTTGTTTTAAGATTGAGACAAAATATATATTATTGTTTTTGTAGAAAATATTGTGAGATTTAATTTGTACAAGCATTATGAGACGAATGATAGATTTCAAGAAATACGCAAAAGTCACATATTAGACATTATACATCATTTATTGGTAATAACTCATTACAGGTCACGCTTAACAACTAGACTCTAGCTACGCTATTGTGGCCCTGGGAATCGTTTAAAAATTTTTCAATTACAACTATTTTTTAATTGTTAAATGTTGTCAAATTCAATGGCCTCCCAGCCTAGTTGGTAGTGACCCTGCCTACGAAGCAGGAGGTCCCGGGTTCGAATCCTGGTCAGGGCATTTATTTGTGTGTTTATCACGGATATTTGTTCCTGAGATATAGATATTTTCTATGTATTTAAGTATTTATCTATATCTATCTATTATATATATCGTCGCCTAGTACCCACAACACAAGTCTTATTGAGCTTACTGTGGGACTAGGTTGATTTCTGTAAGATTGTCCTATTAATATTTAAGTATATCAACTGTCTGTTTTTGGTGTGACATTTGAAAAGAATATTACGATTTTTTCATTGTTTTCATATAAATCGTCGACATAACCATCAAAACAAAATGCATCAGCTACCTATTATTATAAATTAACATATAAAGCAAAATAAGTCGAGCAGATAATAGACAAACAAAACGAGGAAGATGAGTGACGTTCATAGTAAACAAAACTGAAATGTGGTCCAGCACCTACACACTTGTAAAAAATGCTACACAACGCTATAATGTATGTGCATCATGGGCAAAAGAGATAAACCTATACAATGTGTTCTCTACACCTATGTTCGAGCCGTTAACCACGTATAGTATGATGAATTTTATCGACAAATCAACCCCATAACATTTTTTTCTCAACTATATTTAAACTGCACCCCTTTAAAAATCTATGGCATCATACTCTTGGTAAATTAACCATTTTTTGTCAAAATATCCGTCGCACATGTGTAAAAGAGGAGTTTTTCGGAATATTACAAACTAGGGCATACATTTCAGTCAACAATGTTGCAGAATAGTTTCCACAATTGATTTTGTTAAATAATGCCTTGTTTGAACTCGGTTAACATGTGAAATATTACAGATAGCGCTATATTTTGGATGTATTGTGAATTTTCAGCGGATTTACTGTACTATCTGCTAAGAATAAAAAAGTACAGCTCAACGACCTCGTTTTTGAAAATAAATAAGAAATGTAAAAAAAAATGAGTTTTTTTGAGACAATTCTTCTTTTTAAAATTAATTTTCACAAATTTTGGAAACTTTTCTGCAATATTGTTGGCTAAAATTTATGCCTAGTTCGTAACCTGCCGAAAGGCACCTCTTAGGCACATGTGCGACGTATATTTTGACAAATAATGATTAATTTACCAAGAGCAGTAGATTGTGGTGCCATAGAATTTTAAAGGGGTGCAGTTTCAAAATGGTTGAAAAAAAAATGGTATGGAAGTTTATTTGTCGATAAACTTAATCATACTATACGTGGTTAACGGCTCGAACATAGGTAGCCAAACACATTGTATAACTTTAACACGGGTATGCAAGCTAGACCTCCATATTTTGCGCATTACACAAAGTGTGACTAAGAGCAACTAATATAATTTACAGTAGTCTAAGCATATTCCTAACAATGACGCCTAGAAGTGAAAAGCGGTTCATTTTTGTTTGAAAAAATAAAAATCTTGATTTGATATCAATCATCTTGTCGCATCAATATGAAAGCGAGCAAGACGGACTGAGATAAACAATTCAATATCATATCAGTAATAATTCTATTTTTAAAACGTAAATTCGTCTCTTGTTTTCCACTTCTGTTACCCTAGTCTATATAATCAATGAATTTATTGTTAAAACAACCTCGTACCTCGTCAATATTGGTTTTCTTAAAAGAAAACCAGTATAAAGGTACGACCTTCGGTTACGCAGAGTTGTTACGGATATCGAGGTTTCTTTGTAATAGAGAGTGTAAAAAGATGCGTTTGGTAAGAGACGATTTTATTTTTGGCATTAACATCCGGAGGAGAGGCAGAACTACTGTTATAGTCCTAGTTATTAGATATTCGCTTCGCGTACTAAGCGCGCGACCCAAAAGAACTAATATTAATGCGTGAACTCCGATTACCTACAATTATAACAGCCAAAAAGATTGACTTTTACTGGACGGTTAATAAGCCATTGGAATCAGCACCCTCAAGCTGGACAGTAGGTAGCGTCAGTAAGCAAATATAATATATAAAAATAGTCCGAGTCGGGACTGTGTTTCATACCCGGAGGTTTCTTTAAATGATCTTTAGAAGGTTCGAATATCATGCTTAAGGCGGTTCATTGCCTACTATGTAAGGTTTTAATCTACTACATTAACCTTCATTTTAACCTCTTCCAAGTATATAATGATTAAACAACCTCTGGGCTTCACAAACTACTGTTATCCACATGCTCCAAGTTCTTACATCATTAAACGATTGGAAGAGAATCTCCCCAAATTTGACAAAAATGACCAAGTAGTGATACTAATAAGTGATTACAGAACAATTGATGAATCAATTTCTGAGTACATCCTAAGATTGCGTAAAATAACGGAAAAGCAGGCAGAAAGTCACTTCAAACTTATAATCTCAAGCATAGCATTTGACGGAGAACATAACAACGAAATTTTTAGGATAAACCAAAGCTTGCATCATATCTCAAGCATTAGTCAAAATACTACATACTTGGAACTTAACAAAGAAGCTAAAGATTATAATTACTACGAATTATCCTATTATCAGAAACAAAAAATCATGGCGGAGGCACTGACTGTCATCGTGCAGAATTTTAGACCAACCTCATCACTTACGTTCATCAAGTTTGAAGACCAAACAAAGGATATGGATGGAAAAAACCCGGATTTTCCAAGAAACGAATGTCGAGACGGAGTAATATAGTCATAGTCCATTCAAATGTTCAGTCTATTAGGAATAAGTTAGAAGACTTAGAAGTTTTAACTGAAAATACACATTGTGACGTCCTTTGTATTACGGAGACATGGTTCACCGATTTGCAAACCCGGATAGTTAATATTAACAATTATAATGTAGCTTCACTTTTTTGCAGAACTAAAATTAAACACGGCGGTGTTGCCGTTTTGGTACGAAAAGGTATTAAGTATAGAGTACGAAATGATTACAATAAATTATCTACAGAAAAACACTGCGAGCTTACAGCAATTGAATTAAAACCACCATCACCAAAGGTCCTTATTATTGTAGTTTACCGTGCAAATTATGACATAAATGTTTTTGAAGAGAACATATCCAAAGTCTTAGCAAAAGCCCAGCATGAGAATAAAAAAGTTGTAATTACGGGTGACTTTAATCTAGACTTCCTAAAAAGTTGTCAACGCGTGCGCAGTTTTAAGACTATCCTGAAAAACTTTGGTTTTAAAACTATACTGAACAAACCGACGAGGATTTCAAATCAATCATCGACATGCATTGACAACTTTTTTATTAACTTTAGTCATAAGTTGGTAGAGGGCAGTGTCCTGAAATATAAGGTATCAGATCATAACGCTATTGAACTAAAAGTAAAATGTCCCTTGTTTAAAGAAGCAAACTTTGAAAACATATTTACCCGGGTATTTAACTCAGAAAATTGTAATTATTTTCATTACCTAATCAACAAGGACATTAGTCTGAGGAGCTCAGTTTTAGATGCCAGTGGTGCTATCAATAAAGTTGAAACATTTATAGCTGGTATTAAACACTACTATAATATTGCATTTCCTGAGAAAATTGTACAAATTAAAACCGGCTCCACATCCTGGGTTACGTCAGAAATAAAAGTTTCGAGAGACAATCTAAATAAAATGGAGTTGCTGCAAGATCACTCACCCACCGCAGAAAGAAAAGAAAAGATCAAGGCTTATAAAAAACATCTTAAGAAAGTCATGATAGCTGCCAAAAGTTCAGGCCATTCTGAAAGAATACAAAAATCGGCTGATAAGATTAAGGAATCCTGGAAAATTATAAAGGAAGAAACGGTCTGTGGATCAGATAAGGCTAAGAGCATACCAGATAAATTACTTGATTATGAAAATTCCACGTACACTAGTAACCACGAAGAAATGGCCAATATTTTTAATACATTCTTTACAACCGTAGCCCTTAGGATAAGTGGACATTTGGACATCTCATCAGAAACATGCATGGAATACCTTAGCAACTATAAAATACCACAAAAGCAAATAAAATTTAATCAAGTTACACCTAAGGAACTATGGACAATAATACAGGAACTTAAAATTAAAAAATCTAAAGATGTTTTACAAATGGACACAAGACTTCTTAAGCTTATTAGTTTTAATGACAACATAATGGAACTATTGCTAGATTGTGTAAATAGTTGTATTGGGGAAGGGGTATTTCCGGATGTATTTAAGTTAGGGAGAGTAGTACCAATCTACAAAAAGGGAAGCACGTCAGATCCAAACAATTATAGACCAGTATGTATTCTGCCAGTGTTTTCAAAAGTACTGGAGTCGGCACTAAAATCAAGAATAGTAACATTCTTTGAAGAAAATGATCTCTTTACATATTGCCAGTATGGATTCCGAGCCAACAAAAATACGGGAGCAGCGATTAGAAGAGTGATAGACTTCATACTTGAGTCCTTGGATACGTCACAACAATGTGCAAGCATATTTTGTGACCTATCCAAGGCATTCGATTGTCTAAGACATGATATTCTTCTGAAGAAGCTCACGTACTACGGATTTAATGGGACCGCTTTAGATATAATGTCATCCTACATGAAAAACCGTAGTCAAATTGTACAGGTTGGATCTAGCAAGTCAATAATACAAAACAACGACATCGGAATACCACAGGGTTCGATTTTAGGACCTGTGTTATTCCTAATATACGTTAACGATCTACCATCAAATATTCCAGAATGGGCAGAAGTAACACTATTTGCTGATGACACACATGTGGGAGTTAGGCATGCGAAAATCAACATAATGGAGGCACAGCTGGTACATACCCAACGTAGCCTACAGCAGTGGTTTCAGGCAAATGGTATTATACTGAATACTGATAAGACCATAACTATTAAATATAAAACAAATGCTCGGAAAGAAAAAAACCCATCAGAGTTATCTTATCAAGAGTCAACGAAGTTTTTAGGCTATACAATAGATAAAAACATAACACATGCAGAACACATAAAGAAACTTGGTAGCAAACTATCTTCAGCAAATTTCGCGTTACTTAAAC
Organism: Pammene aurita; assembly: GCA_947086415.1. NCBI lineage: Eukaryota > Metazoa > Arthropoda > Insecta > Lepidoptera > Tortricidae > Pammene > Pammene aurita. The sequence goes on along the minus strand of OX352314.1, from coordinate 5,981,009 downwards.
TGAAACCTTTAATCAATTTAGAAACTCTACAGATAGTGTACTATGCTTATATTCAATCCTTGTTAAATTATGTCATAACTATATGGGGAAATGCGACAGATATTAAGAAAATACTAATTCTACAAAAGCGTTCTGTGAGAAACATGTGCGGTGTCCGCCAACGTGAGCCGGCTAAACCCCTCTTCGTGAGACTAGGCATAATGACGGTTATCTCCCTATTTATTTATAATTCACTTTTAGAAATACACAAAATAGCGGATTCTCTTCTAAAATTATCGGACATACACAATTACAACACGCGATCCAAACACAAATTCCTTCTACCAAACATGCGGCTTAGAAAACGCAAAAAACAAAGCGTCTACCTAAAAATTAAAATGTTCAATAAGTTGCCATATGTTCTAACTATCTTACCTTTGAATAGTTTTAAGAATAAAATATCAAAATATTTCAGGAAACATGCCTTCTACTCTGTTACAGAATATTTGAATAGCAATATTGACATTAATAATTTCGATTAGGTAATGCTAATCCTATTTCAATTTGAAATTATTTTTATATTTATATTACTGTTTGTACTTAATGACATACCATGTAATGATCATATTACTTTATGGTGAATAAATAAACTAAACTAAACTAAAACGCAGTGATAAAATCTGGTAGCTGCTCTCACTAGTCAGTTTAAAAAATCTACTTTGTATTTAGTAATGTAAAAATACATTAAAACTATTATTATTATGAATGAATGAATGAATGAAAGATTTATTCATGACAATTACAAAAAACATAATAAACAGTAACATATACAACCCGAAACATTAATTGCCACGAAATGGTCGCAACTCAGCGTTAAATGCCGGCAGGGCCAGCGCTGGTCTTCCATTGCAACCATTTGACGACACGGCGCATGCATTGACGCCACGGTCACATCCCCAAAATAAGAATATCCTAATCAAAACAAGAGAAAAACAATAAAAAACAGGAAAAATTTATGAACATAAACACAAAAACAATTTAAATCTTCGAACGTTTCCTAATTCCGTCCTATGGAGGCCGCTTTAATGCGGTCTACAGACGTGTCCGCGTCGACTCGAACCCAAGCCAAAAGGTCACGTGTCAACTTTCGGTCGCGCGACTTACAACGTATTCCTTAAAAATAAATTAACTTAATAACAATCTTTGAATGCAATTTATGATAAAAGTATAGTATATATAGTCTGGCAAACCATTTCTGTCAGTAGAAAAGCGCGGCAAATTTGAAAAATCGCGGGTTGGCAACACCTGTCTTTGAATAATTCGATAATTGTGTATAATTTGTGTTTTATCTGTGTCAATATAACTTTTTAAATTTAAAAAAGTTAGTTTTGTTTACTTTCATTTTAAATTTCGTTTTTTATTATTTACTTATTAATGTAATATCTGCCACCACTGTTCAATAAATTAATGTACTTACTAAGAAAGCTCAGCTAGGATATTAATATAGGTAGTGTACCTTAAATACCTTATGCAGGTATTTTGTGTGATAAATGTGGCTTTGAGGTTATGCAGAGTTTTGTATTGAAATATCATTCATAAAGTTCTTTCTTTCAGGGTAAATGGGATAATTAAAGTGAAAACTGGTGCCAAATGAAGTCCAAGAACGTTTGGTGGTCAATATTGTCGAAGGAAAGCGGGTTTAACAAGCAGTACCTACCTACAAGCACAAAGCACTCTGCTACAATATTGTACCTTCCGATATTTTAACAAGTCTTTATAATGTTTTCCCATGATATACTTACCTCAGCAATGTGTACAATAAATAAACACCAAAATCTCAGGTGTTTTTTTTATTAATTAATGATACACTTCGTACAATAGGTCAGTAACTAAAATAGACTTAAAACAATGAAAGGAAATCATAATAATTAGGAGTATTACTGAGTAATATGCATTATGCAGCTAAGTAAACTTATTCCATTCTAAGCTGAAAAGTTGTATTTTCTAGTAGATATGCTCGTTTTCCTCGACTGGCCTTATGATTTTAGCAATCAATGTTTGTTTCCTTGCTGGGTTTCAACCTTTTCAACACTTTTAACTATTGTATTTTGACCGCATAATTTCCACCTCCTATATTCTGTCCTTTTTAGATATTGGTTATTTCAATTTCTTCGCATATTCTAATTCATACAAAAGTCATACATAATAATAGGTATATCATGTATCAGACTCAGAGTAATAATAAATTATTTCATACAATGCAGAGTTAAAATTCTCCACAAACTTCACTGACATATGACTGACGCACAGAGAGTTCTAAACCAGGAGAGGCCTTAGGTATCATTTCCCCTCTGACAAAAGTATTAGCAGGAAAATCTAGTACATCTATAAAAACTATTTCAATAATCGATGTCACGCACTTTCGTCATCGCTATCGATGGATAACAAGCCCCGTGAAAATGCCCTTATGCGCTGTTTTTGGATGTAAAAAATGTTATATTTCGTCTAATTTACAAAAAGATGAAATACCATTTCAGATGTAAGTAAAGTTTTACTTTATTTATCATTACTTTCGTAATAAAAGATTTAACCTAAATCGAAAATCAAGCTTCGTTTACAGAATCGATTCAAAGACAATCGTTTTCTTTCTGACGGGCAGTAACTATTTGACGTTTAACATTTCTCCATATTTAACACGCTTAAGGATTGCTGTCTTCTATATTTTGTTTGCAAATACAATCAAAAATGATCCTTGGCTTTTTTGTTTGACATTTACAAAGACTACATCCAATAATGAGCCATAGGTTAACGTATTTACAGTCGATTATCTATTGCTCTATTTAGTGTTATGAAGTATAAAAAGAATATGTCAAATATGTTTGGTGTTTTCAAGTCAAAGGTACATCTTTGTCGGTTGTCAATAAAGCGTTGTTGCCATAAAAAATCATTTAGAAATAAACTGTATTAACAACCGACAATGATTTACCTTTGACTAGAAAACATCACGTGCATGCTACCTCGCCCCCCTCAGATTTTGGCACACTTTTTTGTTTGGAATGATGAGGCGAAGCGTACTCCATTTATAGAGCTTTATGCTGACGCATTGACTAGGTCTGTGGACTGACGTACCTGACGTACTGACGTAGCGTGGCCATTTTGTTCGATCTACATTGCTGCTTTTCTATGGAGCAATGCTGCTTTTCTATTCGCCCTAGAGTGTTGCTATATTTTTATTTGATGTACATTGCTACTGCGTTCGTTGGCTGGCCAGACTATATTTAAAAAGTCTAAAATAAAACATGATTGACTGACATAATCGCGCGACAAAATGCCACGTGTGTAGAGCGCCCCTACGTTGGATTTTGGAACAGCCGTGGCCATAGACAAGCGTCGATGACAAAGGAAGCGAAGCATTTATAGCCTGTGGTTTACTACTTTTTACTACTACCATGTCGTCCCTGTCATTCATCCCGACATAGACGCCGACGATATTACGACCATATTACGTCATGCAGCAAAAAGTAGGTCACGGACACAAAGGACCAAACTACTTTAAGTTACACTTATAACAAACAAAGGAAGACATTATGAATTTACGACAGTCAAACCAATAAAACTAAACAGGATCTTGCTTAACTACAACTACAGTAAAGTAAGTACCCAAGTATCTTGAATTTTGCAACAAAGCGAGTTTATGTCTTAAAATTGCCCTTAAAAAATAACAGTGTCACAATATCATCTCTCCAGGTCCAAAGAAGGAGTATACTAGGAACTAAAGCCAGCAATAAAACACCACAGTTATATGCCGCGGGATACCTCCGATGCATAAAAATGGGATTTTTCCTCTGAGCTCCGATGCCTACGGGACGTAAAACACAGCTGTGCAAACACAATCTCGTATTGTATATGAATAAATACTATGACTATGTACGTACTCATCAAGTTTAGAAAACAAATTAATTCTTTGCCCAATATTTCAGAAACAGGTTATTCACAACTTGCGAGCATATTTAATTATTGATTCAAAACAAGGGTTATCTTACCGTTTGTTGTATAAATAAGAATAAAGTAATAATTAATACATATATAAGTAAAATGAGACAACTATGACGGCAAATATCTTGCCGCTGTTTACTAAAGGGTTCGAATAAGGAGATGCCAAAAGGTTAAAAACAACTTGTATCGTGCCTTAGATTTTCTTGCCTCAGTTGGTGCTTGAATAAAAATGTTCTAATATTGACCTTAAAAACTATGTCTACTTTTTAGGTCCCGAATAGACGGAGGCAGGTTGTTCCAGCATTTGGTAGCAAGATATCTGACACTCCCGCGGAAGGCAGCAGAGGAATGTTGATGAGTAAGAAGCTGCAGCCCACATAGTCTTATACCACGTGGCTTCTGTATTTATAAGATTGGTAATTACATCTAGTGTATATATGGTTAAAAATTTAATAATGTTATTTTGTTCCTATAAATACATACTTCGATTTTGTATAGAACTTGGCACTCATTTAGATCTCCATTCTTTTTGCGGCGAAGCCCACAGCCAAGCATATTTTTGTATTGAACTTGGCTCTCCTTTTTTACATTTATGTTTTTGGTGGGATATATAAATACACTAGACGGGTCCGCGGCTCCGCTCGCGTAAGTAAAATAAAGAGTTTATTTTATGTTTACTCAAATACCGACACCTTATTATGTTATCTATCATTAGGCAACCTTCAGCATTCAACCCTGCCAGGGATCATGATTGTCATACTTCTTATTTGTAATATCAGTTGTATATGTATGAGTAGCTTAGTTCACATATTTATTGAACACTTTTTTCCTACATAAAAATATGATTTATGGAAGCCGCTCCAAATTAATTTTACCTTTGTGTCAGCAATATGTGCCAGCATTGTCCAGTGACAATGCTGGCAGTCCTAATCAGACTTAAAATTAAGTGAATTAAACATTTTACATAAAGATCCCTTGATCCTAAATAAAACTCGTGTACCTTAAAGTTTGATTTTCTAGGTACTCAACCTTTAAATTTGCTCACGTTTGTATTATTTGCATAAATTTGTTAAATTTTGAATGAATATAATTTTTTCCTATTTCAATTACAATAAGGTATAAATTTTGAAAGAAAGAAACAAAGGAAGAAAGAAACATTTTAATACTCTGAGACCAACCTCGGAGAGAAGATTTCTCTCTGCGGTTGTTCACGCAAATCAGCGCCATCTAGTTCAAATGTATTCAAGTCTAATAGAGTGAATGCGCACGATCTGTTGTTCTTGTCGCGCGGTCTGATATTGCTCCGCTCTGTTCGGCCAGCCGTCTTAGTAGGCAGACGTGCTGTCATTTTATCGCGGTGCGCGAGCCATTGTTAAAACCAACATGGCGTAATTTAGTGTAAAAGTGTAATTTAGGTTAAGGAAGAGAAATATACGTGTAAAGAGTGCCCGTTGTTTCTCTTCGAAACCCATCCGTCGTTACCGCAGCAGGCGAGGCGGCGTACCCGTCCACGAGACGGACGGTGGTGGTCCAGAAAACCTCTGCAGCAGCGTGCCGGAGCGACTCGACAGCTACAGAGAAGTATTTAGATGTAACAAACCGGCCTACCGCGGCGACTGGGCTGGTTTTGCGGACATTTTTTGGTGTGACCCATGAGAGGGAACAACCGCACGATAATAACAAAACCCGTGATTTGGGAAAATATAAAATAAAATCCCGTGATTGGGGCAAGATTGAAGCAATCCAGGGCCAAGAATCGCGCCACGGCAATCAAGGATTCGTCGAGTGGAATTTGGCATTCATTGTGTAAAATCAGTGCGCGATTACGTAATAACATCCCGAACAACGTGAAACGTGTCATTGTAGGACAATTGGAGGTCGCCATAATGAAGTGCTACATCCGGTTGACGTTTACCGGTTTTGTGCTGAGTGAACGAACTGAATGATAGAACGCGTGTAGCGTCGATCCGGAACGACATCGGGCGTCGTGGCGACAACCTTAGAGACTTTATTATCTGTGACATTGAACGTCATCTGACAAACGTCAGTGTCAAAAGTCAAATTGTGTTGTTGTGCTATTTGTGATAGATTTCTCAACTATATTACGTGAAATAATTAGGATTAGATTAAATTGGATAGAATATCGCTTGGAATTGGATTGTAAATACTCACAAATAGGTGATTGATTGAAAATACGCGCGGCGCGGTGAAGTATTTGTGTTTTACCAGGTAAGTTAATATCTATTCACCATGTCACTCAAGGCTAAGGTACAGTTGGGTACGAGGTATCAAATGCTTATTGATTACGCTGGCACGGTGGCTGCCAGGTCCGGGACTTCAGCGACAGCGGTAGCCAAGCGGCATTTTGATCAGGTATATAAAACATATATCACGGCCTATGAGGCGGTACTGACAAGCGATACGGAACTAACAGAGGCGGAACGTCTCAAGTACCAGGAGCAGTTCGCCGAGATCAACCGACTTCTTATCCAACTGGATGAGGCATCAGGTGAGGAGTCAGAACAGACAGCTGGTGCAGCTAAGTATCACAGTAAGGTTAAGTTGCCTTTGGTACAACTGCCAACATATGGCGGTGATATGACAGAATGGATGTCATTTTATGACCTTTTTATGGCATTAGTGGATGCAGGTCCATTGTCTGATGCCGAGAAACACTATTACCTTCGAACTTCATTGCATGCGGAGGCCTTGACGGTAGTACAACACTTACCGGTGGATGGCGCCAGCTACTCTGTGGCATTGGATCTTCTTAAGAAAAGGTACCATAACTCCCGACAGCTTGTGGACACCTTCATTGCGCGGATAATCAATCTGCCCAATGTCGGGGGCCCGAATATAAATTTGCGAACGCAGTTTTATGATCCTCTGCGCGAGTCGATTCAGGCCCTAGAAAAGTTGAAGCAGCCGGTTTCTGAGTGGTCGTATTTAGTTGTTTACATGATGTTACAGAAGCTGCCTATTCGCATCAGAACCCTATTTGAGGAACGCTGTGGCACGGATCCTCAAGTTCTGCCAACGCTCAATCAGCTGCTGGCGCTGCTGGATGAGCAGTGTCGGGTGCAGCAGGCAGTTCCCACTGCGGCAGCGGGAAGAGCACCGATGGGACGGCAGTCACCGACCAAGGGAAGACGCGGCAGAGCGTCCCCTCCACGTGTCCTAGCTGCGGAGCTGGAAGAAGCTGATCAGGTGAATCGGTCTAAAGGTCTGTGCACGTACTGTTCCAGTAGTGCACACTCTATATACAAATGTCCATTCTTCGCAAGTCTAGCCGTTTCGGAGAGGAAAACCTGGGTCAGGAAGAATGGTGCATGTTTTAAATGTCTTCGCTCTCATTACGCGAGAGAGTGTATGGCTCGTAATTGGTGCGGTGCGTGCCAGTCAGGGTCGCATAGCCCGTTGCTGTGCAGGGAGGAAGCGGAAGCCGCTGAAGCAGTGCACAGGGTCCATGAGCGAACCCCGGTCCCACCCACCAGAAGGGTAAGTACACCACCACAGCGTAGGTACCCACCACGACACAGGGTGTCGACCCCGCCACAAGGGTCTTGGGCGCAGCGAGCTCAACAACCCCGCACGAGCCCGCCAAGGTGGAGAGAAGAGACTAGGTCGCCTCCTCCACAGCAGGTCCAGCCAGCTCAATTGATGACTGCTGGTCACATACCGCGCCCTCCGGTGGGAACGAGGGCCCGCCAGGCGCAGGAGTCTTTCCACAGCCTACGTTTCGGCACTCGAGGCAGCCCTGAGCGCCGTTCTTGAAATAAGGCTGCTGTTGATGTGCCATCGGAACCCCGGATGATGATGCCATCGATTCGGGTCAGTCCTACTGCAAATGTTATGGTAAGGTCAGGCCGAGGCAATTATATTATGGCTAGATCCCTATTGGACACCGGCGCGGGATGCTCGATAGTTAAGAAATCATTTGCAGATAAAATAGGATTACATCAACAGTATATAGGAAGTAACATTGTTGGGATCGGAAACCAACAGGTCAAGGTACCCGGTACCATTGCTAAAATAGTATTTAAACCAGTAGGAAAACTAGTCCCTATAATTAGCGTTGTGGCAACCGCCATGTATACCGTTACAGGAAATATTCCGGCCTGTAACCATTATTTAAAGGCCCACTTAGATGCATCTAAACTCAGCCTGGCCGATCCCGATTTTGACAAATCTCAAGATGTAGACATCATTTTCGGCCTGGATGTGCTAAATTATATGTTCACTGGTTCAAAGATGCTCACAAACATTACAGGAGTGGAGGCCTACGGTACCTGGTTTGGAGATGTCCTCATGGGAGCCATCTGGACACACCCTGCTGACACCTCGGCGCAGCAGTCGAGAGGGACGTCCGTGGAAGACTACGGCGTGCACGCTACCAAGCTTGAAGAGGTGCTGGAGAAGTTCTGGAAGGTGGAGCAGCCTCCAGAAGACCCACCAGATCATCCGGAACATTTGGAATGTGAAAGGTTGTATACTTCTACTACTAAACGTATGCCTGACGGGAAATACATGGTGCGGCTGCCCTTCTTGTCAGACAGACCCACGCTAGGCGAGACCAGAGCCATTGCTGTACGCAGGCTTCATTCGTTGGAGGCGAAGCTAGCCAAGAATCCGGTCTTGGCTGAGAAATATAAGGATTTCATGCGGGAATATGAGTCGCTAGGACACATGTCTAAATCCAGTTACCAGTTTGACTCTGAGCACTGCGTCATTATTCATCATGCGATTTTCAAAAAAGATTCAAATAAGCTTCGGGTCGTCTTTAATGGAGCATCGAAGAGTAGCAATGGCATAGCTCTTAATGAATGCCTGCATTCAGGCAAGCCCCTTCAGAATGATATTACAAAGATATTGTTGAATTTCAGACGACACCAGTTCGTGTTCACGGCCGACATCCGGATGATGTTCCGGCAGACGTGGATACACCCCAGTGATAGGCGCTATCAGCTGATCCTGTGGCGTGAGGACCCGTCGCAGGACATACAGGTTTACGAGTTAAATACTAATACCTACGGACTACGGTCAAGCCCCTTTGTCGCAATACGGACGCTGTTGCAGTTGGCCGCGGATTGGCAAGCTCAGCATCCAGGGTCTCTAGCTGCAGACGTCATACGACGTCAGAGCTACGTCGACGACCTTCTGGTTGGAGCAAACTCCATTACAGAGGCTCGGCAGCTTCAATCGGAGCTCATAGAACTCATGAGCAGTGCCGGCTACGAGCTCAGGAAATGGTCGGCTAACTGTCACGAGTTACTCCGGGACCTACCACAGGAGTATTGTGAGGTGCCTCATCAATTCGACGCTGAAGACAGGAGCCTCATAAAGGTATTGGGAATACAGTGGAACCCGGTGCACGACACCATGTCGTATCAGGTCAATGTACCGTTGGGGCAGGCGGTAACGAAGCGAAGCGTTTTAAGTACTATCGCTAGGCTTTATGATCCGTGCGGTTACTGCGCACCGATTGTTTATAGATTCAAGCTGTTCATGCAGTCATTGTTTACCGATGGAATGACGTGGGATGAACCGCTCCTGGACACTCAGGAGGTTCAGTGGAACGAGTTGGTTCAGGATTTAAACCATTTGTCTCAATTACAGATCCCTCGTTGCGTCGCGTTACCAGGATCTGCCTCCTACTCACTCCACGGGTTTGGAGATGCCTCGGAGCAGGGCTATGGAGCGTGTGTGTACCTTCGGACAGAGGACACGTCTGGAAACGTCATGGTACGGTTAGTCCTAGCTAAGACCCGAGTGGCGTCGAAGAAAGTCAAACAAACCATTCCGAAGAATGAGTTGAACGCAGCTCATATGGTTTGTAAACTCCTAAATCATGTCGCAGCGGCCTATGAAGACGAAATCGAGATTGATAGCATAAATGCGTGGTCTGATAGCAAAATCACGTTGTGTTGGCTTAACACAAAACCACATCTGCTCCAGACATTTGAATGTAACAGAGTACAGGATATTCAGCAGTCGAAGCGACCAATGACATGGCGCTATGTCCGAGGTGAGTCCAACCCGGCCGACGTCGCATCCCGAGGTACTACCGCGAAGGGGCTCCTCAAATGCAAGTTGTGGTGGTCGCCGGAGTGGCTACTCAAGGAGGAGTCACAGTGGCCGACGATGCCGGTCACCATGTCACCGGAGCTGCCAGGGTTCAAGCAGCTGGTTCATGTCGCCAATGACGAGCAGACATGGGAGGACTTATTACTGTCGAGAGTCAGCTCGTATAGTAAACTCATAAACGTGACGTCGTACGTTTTGAGATTTTGCAGGAATATTCGTTTGCCGAAGCAGCAACGAAATTTAAAACAGAACCTTACCATCGAGGAAAATCGTGCAGCAACAGATCACTGGATCAAGAAGGTTCAGTTGGATGCATACCAAGATGAAGTCATATTACTGAAAAAAGGGAAGTTGGTATGCAAATCACTTCAGAAGTTGAGCGTCTTCGTGGACGATAATCATTTTATTCGAGTCGGAGGCAGACTACGTAATTCAAGCTTACGTTATGACGCAAAGCACCCAATGCTTATACCTAAGGACCATCGATGGTCGCAATTATTGATGGAGCACTATCACCGGATCTATTGTCATGCTTCGACAAGTGCCCTGATTAATATACTTAGACAACGATACTGGATTCCGTCAGCACGGCGTCAGGTGTCACGTGTCATCAGGGGTTGTATGTCATGTTTCAGATTCAACGCGACAGATCAGGCGCCTTTCATGGCTGATCTGCCCGCGGACCGCGTCACGGCGACGCGTCCATTTTCCGGCGTAGCGACGGATTTCGCTGGCCCCTACTTGGTTAAAAGTAGCCAGCTCAGGAATGCTAAATCTGTTAAAGCTTACCTGTGTGTTTTTGTATGTCTAGGTACCAAGGCGGTACACCTCGAAGTCGTCTCGTCGCTGAGCACCGAGGCATTCATCGCTGCGTTCACACGGTTTGTGAGTCGACGTGGGCTGCCCGCCCTCGTCCGGAGTGACCAAGGTACCAATTTTAAATCTGCTAGCTCATACCTCCGAGAGGTTAACCAGTTCTTGCTTGACAACGAAATCATTCTAGAGGATGAGTTTCGTCGCCAAGGCGTCCGCTGGGAGTTCAATCCTCCCGGCGCCCCTCACATGTCTGGCCTGGTGGAAGCAGCGGTCAAGAGTAGCCAGAACCTGCTTAAACGAGAGATTGGGGACCGTATCCTGACCTTTGAAGGTCTGCAGACGGTATTCTGCAGGGCGGAAGCTATCCTCAACTCTAGAGCGCTGGTTCCAATGTCAGAGGATCCTTGTGACCTGGAAGTTCTCAGCCCAGGTCATTTTTTGATAGGTCAACCTTTGGTGTCATTACCTGAACCTTCCTGGAAGGACACGAATATGTCACGGCTGTCGCATTTTCAATTTATTCAAGCTGTAACTCAAAAGTTTTGGGCTAGGTACCACTTAGAATATTTAAATCATTTGCAAGCCCGTAACAAATGGAACAGACATGTACCTAATGTAGCATTAAACGATTTAGTCTTGATAAAGGATGAAAATTCCCCGCCTCTACAATGGCGTCGAGGTAGGGTCATTCAAGTTTTCAAAGGCTCCGACGGAGTCGTCAGGTCTGTAAAGTTGAAGACACAGATAGGCGAACTTGTACGCCCCGTTGTCAAATTGTGTAAATTACCCATGGAGCTTTAATTATTGAGCAGCTCTTGTATGTTAACAAATCTTGGTTTAAATTGTAGCAATTAGTACTAACAATCGTGAACTATGTACCACTGTTTCCTCGGGAAACCATGTAACTAACTTAGTAAGTAGCTTATCTTTGTTGTTTTTACACTTTCATGATTCATATTTTGATATTATCTGGAATGTTATTGAGTGCAAGTGCACTGGATGGTCACAAATTACTTATGCTGTAGACACCTCATGTAACATTTATTAGTGTTAATAATTGTTTGTTTTCATATCTCTTGTTTATGCTAGATCGTTGCGATGTAAACTTCAGGTCTTCAGCTCACCTTTTCCCTGGGCCGGGAAGGAATGTTCACGCAAATCAGCGCCATCTAGTTCAAATGTATTCAAGTCTAATAGAGTGAATGCGCACGATCTGTTGTTCTTGTCGCGCGGTCTGATATTGCTCCGCTCTGTTCGGCCAGCCGTCTTAGTAGGCAGACGTGCTGTCATTTTATCGCGGTGCGCGAGCCATTGTTAAAACCAACATGGCGTAATTTAGTGTAAAAGTGTAATTTAGGTTAAGGAAGAGAAATATACGTGTAAAGAGTGCCCGTTGTTTCTCTTCGAAACCCATCCGTCGTTACCGCAGCAGGCGAGGCGGCGTACCCGTCCACGAGACGGACGGTGGTGGTCCAGAAAACCTCTGCAGCAGCGTGCCGGAGCGACTCGACAGCTACAGAGAAGTATTTAGATGTAACAAACCGGCCTACCGCGGCGACTGGGCTGGTTTTGCGGACAGCGGTATTGACGGAGGATACCGCGGCGGTAGGCACCGGCATGCCACGGCATCCCGAGTGTGCTGGTACAGCGAAGCTTCGGGAAGGAAAGGCTTAGCGTAACTCAGCAGACCACGGGCATGTACTATCGGGTTCAGAATTGCATAGCCAATTTATGAATGAATTCATTGATAAATTTACCATGCAATTTTGAACCCGATGGTACATACACGCGCACGCTGGTGGGGAGAATCCCTTTATGATACAGAAAACAGCGTGCGCTGCTCTTTGATAATCTCTGCTACCGTCCAATCAGAAATTGAAATGATAAGTAATCTATGCCCGACATGCTCTTGTCCGGTTTTTGTAATAAGATGCACAATTTTAATTTATATCTGATGGTTTGAAAGTAAATATCATTAAATTAATTAAAATTAAACTACGAGTATACTAACAGACACATTTTTAAAAAAATATATAAAAATAAATCTACCTATAAAAATCCCAACTATAAAAAGAATATCCCGTCTAAAACGTCCGCCGGCGGCATGGTCCCCATTACGCTGGCGGCGTTACCTCTCTGAACAGCAGCTAAGAATATATGCTGGGAGACCTCTCCTGCGAGCTGCGAACCTATAGCACCGAAAATAAGTTTCGTGTCGCAGATAGCTTAATAATTACTGTTATTTTTGTGTAACTAGTTATAAGTAATCACTTTTCTCGATTTATACTTTTTTTTTAGGGTTCCGAAGTCAACTAGGAACCCTTATAGTTTCGCCATGTCTGCCCGTCCGTCCGTCCGTCCGTCCGCGGATAATCTCAGTGACCGTTAGCACTAGAAAGCTGAAATTTAGTACTAATATGTATATCAATCACGCCGACAAAGTGGTAAAATAAAAAGTGGAAAAAATTTTTTTATTAGGGTACCTCCCCTATACGTAAAGTGGGAAGTGATTTTTTTTTTTCATTTCAACCCTTACGTGTGATATATTGTTGGATAGGTATTTAAAAATGAATAGGGGTTTACTAAAATCATTTTTCGATAATGTAAATATTTTCGGAAATAATCGCTCCAGAAGTAAAAAAATATGCGTCCCCCCCCCTCTAACTTTTGAACCATAAGTTTTAAAAATATGAAAAAAATCTGAAAAGTAGAACTTTGTAAAAACTTTCTAGGAAAATTATTTTGAACTTGATAGGATGAATAGTTTTTGAAAAAAAATTACAAAATAATTTCTGAACTAAGTTTGTAATTTAACCTTATAAGCAGATGTTTATTGTACCTGTAATTTCTACAAAATTACAATGAAATGACGTGCTTTCAAATAAAGTAAAAATGTTGAAAATCGGTTCACGCAATAAAGAATTATTCCATAAAAATCATCTGCCATACTTTAAGCTCGCGTGCAATAGTTTACTTAATTTGCCGATAGATGTCGCTGTACATCTATCAGCAAATTAAGTAAACTATTGCGTGGAACTCTCATATCATATCCTACATGGCGGTGTTATTAACTCTTAAGTGGGGACACTTACTGTGACGGACGGAAAACTACGGAACCCTACACTGAGCGTGGCCCGACACGCTCTTGGCCGGTTTTTTTGTAATTTAATAAAGTATAGGAAACTGTGTTTACATGTCTTGTTCCCAAATATTGATTTATGTTTTCATTTTACTGATATTATGTCGTAATACCCAAAATGTCTAGATAATAAGCATTTTGTTCTAATCTATTAAAAAAAATATCCCATATTAAGATCAATTTCCACCCTCCTAACACCATGTAATACTTTAAGCTTATTGGACAGTAAATAGTTTCTCCGTCAATACCGCAGAGAGAAATCTTCCCTGATGCTCCGAGGTTGGTCTCAGAGTATTACAATGTTTCTTTCTTTCTTTGTGTCTTTCTTTCAAAATGTATACCTTATTGTAATTGAAATATCAAAAGTAGAACTTTATAAAAACTTTCTAGGAACATTATTTTGAACTTGATAGGTTGAATTTCTGAACTAAGTTTGTAATTTAACCGTATCCTGTCATTCAGTTTGAAGAACAATGGAAAAGTAATATTACTTGGAAACCGAGTCAAATATGGCGATTTATACAAACTCAGCGTGAAGGTTCTAAATGCCGAAGGTTGAAATGAACCAACTATCAAAATCCCAGAGTCTTCAAATCTATCATGAACGTCTAGGACACCGAACAAGCGACTTGTGGCTAAATTGATACAACAGGAGCTTGGAGTGAAGTTGAACTCAAGTTCATCAGATAGATGGCTGCCAATAGGCTCTCTAGCTCTTTTATTTTCTATCTTCATTAATTCCATAACTCTTGATCTCTCCTCTTCGTATCACCTCTATGCCGACGACCTTCAAATATATTCGCAGGGTATGCATAGCGATCTCAATTCAGTTATAGAAGCCACGAATCTTGATCTGCTCCGCATATCAAATTGGAGTCAAAATTACGGTTTAAAAGTAAACCCCCTAAAGTCACAGGTAATTGTGATGGGTAGCGCTAAACAAATCTCCAAAATTGACTTTCTCATGCTCCCTCCGATAGTCTTCGATGGTATCCAAATTCCTTTTTCCAACCAAGTGATAAATTTTGGCGTAATCATGGATCGTTGTCTATCATGGGTGCCTCAGGTGAGTGAAGTGAGCAGGAAGATGTTTGCTGCCATAGGGTCTCTCAGACGGCTCCGGAATTTCCTGCCAAATGCTACTAAAATTGCGCTTGCTCAGTCGTTACTTCTCCCCATTCTTGATTATGCAGATATCTCCTATTTAGACCTAACCGAGGAGCAACTTAATAAGCTTGAGCGTATTCAAAATGCCTGCATTCGGTTCATTTTCGGATTACGCAAATTCGACCATGTTTCTAGTTTTCGTTCTCAACTCAAATGGCTCCCTATCCGTCACCGCCGTAACTCTCACATACTTTCTTTACTCTTTTCTATACTTTTTAACCCTGCAACTCCCCGCTACCTCAAAGAGCGTTTCTCTTATCTTAATTCTATTAGATCCTCTCAAAAATTGCTCCTAAAAGTGCCATCTTCATCTTCCAAATTTTATAATTGCTCATTTACGTTCCAGGCCGTTCGTTTGTGGAATTCTCTCCCTCTCAACATTAAACGCGCGCAATCTATTGGTAGCTTTAAATCGCAACTTAAGGAATACTATTTATCTCTTCCTTAGGTTTTTAAGTTGACACTGTTGTTTCTTATTGTGTGTATTATATATGTATATATGTACGTATATGTATGTTTATTTTGTATTTATTTAAGTATGTATATTCATATGAATGTGCTGTGTTATCTATTTCGTCTCTTTTGTTTCTATACACCACCTACTGCTTATTGTTTTTCTCTAGTCTCCACTACCCAAAGGTTGTCTGGAAGAAATCGCTCATTAGCGATAAGACCGCCTGTTGTTACCTCTACCTAAATTTATCTAATTGTAAAATTTGTGCTTGTAACTGTATGAGGTGTGCAATAAAGAGTATTTATTATTTATTATTATTATTATATCTGTGAAGGCTGCGTCTTTGGAAAGAGCCACAGTCAGAAATTTGGGTTGAGACCGAGAGTCACTAAGCCTGGAGAAATAATCAGCACAGATGTATGCGCTCCATTCCCATACTCGATCTCGAAGTGCAGATATTACGTTCTGTTTAAAGACATCCACTCAAAATATCGTTGGATTAACCTTCTGAGACAGAAGTCTGAAGTTCACGCATGCATGAATGATTTTCTAGCTGAAGCTAAAACTTCCGGACACGTCGTACAGGAGTTGCTGAGCGATAATGGAGGAGAGTTTGACAACGAACAAGTACGCAACACTTTAAGGAAATATGGTATTCAAACAAAGGTTCACGATGCCTTATACTCCAGACCAGAATATGAAAGAGAAAATCGTAAGGTCGTAGAGATGACAAGAGCAGTAATGCATGCTCATAATAAGATCCCAGAAGGTTTATGGGCTGAGATATCCAAAGCATCAGTTTACAGTCTGAATAGGACGGTACCTACTCCTGAAGGAGGAAGGTCTGGTACGGCAAGAAGTCAAAAGATAAACCATCTGAGGGTACTAGGAAGCAACTGCTCATGCACGTTCCAAAACAGAAAAGATCAAGTAAGCTCGACAAAAAAGCAGAGACAGGAATACTTATCGGGTATGACGGTGACGAAGGATATAGATTTTTCAATGTAGAGAGCATAAGCTGATCAGATCTCGAGATGGTGTTTTCGATGAAACGCCTCTACAAGAAAAAACCGAAATTGGTACAACTTCAAAAACACATCAGCCTAAAACAAACACCTATAACCTGCCTTTGTCTCTTACAGATTATAAACCTGTCAGTGAGAACAGTCACTCTCGTCCATATGGAGAAGGTACCATCGTACAGGGTTGCCGCGAGGTGAGTCGTCACATTCCTCCACCTGTAGAGGCAGTCATCGGCATCGAAGAGGTATACCGCGAGGTGAGTCACTCTTCTTCACCTTTAGAGGCAAGTGTCTATTATGATTACCGCAAACCATGTCACGCTGATCCACCTTCAGAGGCAAGCGTTGAACAAGAGAACGAGAGGATGAAGATATAGCAGATACAGAACCTCAAACACGACAGCTACGTGATCGCTTTCAGCTAAAACCTCAGAGTTGGTTAAGTTTTTATAATGTTGTCAATGAGGCTATTTCTATATCTGAGCCCACTTCATATCAAAACGTCCTTAGCAGCCCTGATAAAGACAGGTGGATAGAAGCAATGAACAGTGAAATAGATTCCTTACAAGGAAATCAGACCTGGGAACTGACGAACCTACCTAAAAACAGAAAAGCACTACGATGCAAAGGTGTTTTTAAAATCAAAAGAAACCCTGATAGTACAGTTGATAAGTACAAATCACGATTAGTCTCTGTTGGATATACGCAAAATAAGGGAATTGATTGTGACCAGACACTTATCCCTGTAGCTAAAATGAGTACAATCCGGATACTTTAAGTGTTGCAGCCAATGAGGGTGTAGTACTCAGACAATTCGCTACTGCCGTTCTATACGGTACAGTCAAAGAAGAGATCTTTATGCGACAGCCAGAAGGATACGACGATGGAACGAAACGTGTATGACAAACTGAAAAGAAGATTATATGGATTTTAACAGGCACCTAAGTGTTGGAATGAGTGTATCCACGAATTTCTTTTAAGTTCTGGTTTTATTCAGAGTGAAGCAGACCCTTGTGTCTATGTTAGAGAACGAGAATAGAAGAAGATATTGCTCGCACTGTATGTAGATGACGGACTATTGGCTGCGTCAGGCGCCAAAGAGGCTGATGATTTCATTTACAATGAATTAAAAGGACGTTTCAAAATCACAACTAAAGTACCGTCATATTCCCTTGGGCTGGAAATAGATCAACACACAGAGGGTACCATTAAAGTTCACCAAACTACACACACACACTAGAAAATTGCTAGAAAAATATGAGATGAGCAACTGTAAGGAGGTCGGTACACCGATATTAAAACCTGAGAAAGGAATAAAGGATCATGAAAGGTTCCTTCAATTTTCCTTACAGGCAAGCCGTTGTTGGGTCCTTATCCTACTTAATGGTTGGAACGAGACCGGACATTGCGTATGCAGCTGAAGTAGTATCACGGAACTTAGATACAAGGGCTGCTATTTATATATCCGGAAACCGGGATTACAATCTTCTTAAATAGCATATTTGACCTCCATGGTAAAATTTGAACTTTTTTAAGTACTAGCCGGTATATTTTTTCTTTCTTATTAACGCTCGTGTTTTGTTTTTGACGGGTTTTAAATGTCATCTCGCAGCAAGAATGGAACTCACTCGTGAAAATATTCGTGCTATGATTTATTATGATTTTCGGCGTGGTTTAACGCAACAGCAGTGCATAGATAAACTAACTTCAACTTTTGGTGATGAAGCCCCATCTAAAACTACTGTGTATCACTGGTTTAGTGAGTTCAATCGTGGACGTAGTATGCTTACGGACGAAGTTAAGGCAGGTCGCCCGAAATCGGTCGTTGTACAACAAAATATCGAGGCTGTGCGAAAACTTATAATGGACGACCGACATGTTACGTACCGCGAGATAGAGGCGACTCTGGGTATTTCTATGACCAGCATTAATAGCATATTACATAATTATTTGGCTGTAAAAAAAAATTGTTCGCGTTGGATACCCCACAACTTAACAAAAGAGCAAAAAGATGCTCGCGTCGAATGGTGCAATAAAATGTTAAAAAAATATAACCGTGGTGACTCAAAAGCCGTTTATAACATCTATACAGGTGACGAATCCTGGATCTATGCATACGATCCCGAAACGAAACAACAATCAACGGTATGGGTGTTTCAAAATGAGCCGAACCCTACGAAAGTTACTCGTGCAAAAAGTACATTGAAACAAATGGTGGCCTGCTTCTTCGGTATTAATGGCCATGTAGCTACAGTGCCACTAGAAAACAGTAGAACGGTTAATTCAGAGTGGTACACGACCATTTGCTTACCGGAAGTATTTGAACAAATTCGTAAAACTAACCAGCGACGAAGAATCATTCTTCATCATGACAATGCCAGCTGTCATACGTCACGCGAAACAACTCTATTTTTGGAGGGTCAAAATGTGGAATTAACAGGTCATCCGCCGTACAGCCCTGACTTGGCACCCAACGACTTTTATTTATTTCCAAATATAAAGAATAAATTACGCGGTCAACGATTTTCGACCGCTGAAGATGCTGTCGACGCATTCAAACAACACGTTATGGAGGTACATCAGGCGGAGTGGCAGAAGTGCTTTAAAAATTGGTTCACGCGAATGCAAAAGTGCATAGATCATCAAGGGGAATACTTTGAAAAACAATAAAACCATTTTCAGCCGTGTACGTTTGTTTGTTTTTTTGTTTCCGGATATATAAGTAGCAACCCTCGTAAACCTACCTCAAGTAATGTACATATCTTCTAAATATATATAACTCAAAGGTGACTGACTGACTGACATAGTGATCTATCAACGCACAGTCCAAACCGCTGGTTCTAGAGATTCCAAATTTGGCACGTAGGTTCCTTATAAGGTCTAGGGGTGCACTAAGAAAGGATTTTTCAAAATTCATCCTCTAAGGGGGTGAAATGGGGGTCCAAAGTTTGTATGGGGAAACAAGATTAGTTATTCTATTTTATTCGAAACTTCACAGAAGTATTCCTAACAATAAATGAGTAAATACGTGTTGCAAGTTTTTTGAGAATTCAACCCATAAAAGGGGGAAATGTGGTGACAAAGTCTAAAAAGCAACATGGGTATTGTTTCTATGGTTTATCGGGTCGCTGATTACGAAAACAACAACGATTTTAAAATCTAACGTGGCGGACGTGAAATACCATCTCTCCTGTTGAGGTGCAAAGGGGTTTAAATGTCTAAATATCAATATGGGTGTCGTTTTTATGGTTATTTGGGACGTTCATTACGAAAATGGCATCGATTTATAAATTTCATATTGTTGACATGAAAATTCTTGAAAGTATTTGTGCCAAATTGCAATCTAATATAAATATATTAAAGAAGAAACTGACTGACTGACGTATCAACGCATAGCCCAATATGACATAGGGTAGTTTACATGCAGAAAATCAAACCTTAAGGGGGTTAATAGTCGGTTGAAAGTTTGTATGGGAAATTTTGAACAGCTGAACCTATTTAGATAAAACTTGGTATACAGACAGTTTGAGTAGCGGGGTAGGATTAGGATAGTTTTTATTCCTTAAATCAACACTTAAAGCGGTAAAACGGGGGTCGAACTTTTATATGGGGACTTTTAAACGGCGAACCGATTTAGATGAAACTTGGTATAGAGATAGCATAAGTCCCGGGAACGGACATAAAATAATTTTTATCCCGAAAATTAACCCTTTATGTTAAGGGGGTAAAATGGAACTTGGAGGTTTGTATTGGGAATTTTTAACAGCTGAACCGATTTAGATAAAACTTGGTCTAGAGATATTTTGAGTCCCGGGAAACGACAAAGGACAGTTTTAATCCCGAAAAACAATCCTTAAGTATGTGAAATAGGGGTTGAAGTTTTGTATGGAGAATTTTTATCCGCGACCCGATTTGGATAACATTTGTTGTGGATTTAGTTTGATCCCGGGAAACAATACAATAGTAGTAGTATAATACTTTATTGTACAACAAAGAAAAATACAACAGTAATGAATGAACAATATTATTATAAATCGTTTTTATCCCGAAAATAAATCCTAGAGGGGTAGAAAAGGGGTTGGTAGTTTGTATGGCGAAATATTAACCGCTGAACTGACTATTGAAATAAATTATTATTGACTGATTAATATATATTGACGTATAGAGATAGTTTGAGTTTTCGTGAAGGATATATAATAGTTGTTATCCCAGAAGTCATTCCTTAAGCGGGTAAAAAGGAGGGTGGATTACTAATTTCACGCAGACAAAGATTTCAGATGTACTCTTTGAGTAATAACAATGGAAACTCTCTCAACAAACAAAGTCGCGGGGAAAAGCTTCTATTCAAGAGAAGAAATCTGCATTAATCATAGATTATGATAGTACTTAGTAGTCGAAGTCGTTGCTAGCGTAACAATTATTGCGATAAATTAAAAAAAATAATAATAGAACCGCCTTCACCAAAACGTGGTACACCGAAACCTCCAGAATGTAAAAAATACCTTTCCGAAAACCGCATCTAAATCGGTTCAACTGAACACGAGATAATCGCGGACAAACATACATACAAACATACGGGTCAAACTCAGAACCTCCTTTTTTGTACTTTTAGTACGCGGGCGAAGCCGCGTGCAACAGCTAGTTGCACATATTTGTTCATATTGAGATTCTATTCGGTTGCTATGAAACTATTGATTTTCTTCTTGTTTGTTTTGACTTATCAATTATACGCATTTTTATAACATTTCTTGTTTTACTTTAATAAAAAACACCGATATAATTGGATACCAACATGACAAACATAATTTAGGCTACTTGAACTTACGTCAAATAATTTGGGCTACTTAAACACACTTCAAGTTTAGCGAAACGAATCGGGAGTTGCCGAAATAGACCGATGGTCAAGGAATGAAGAAATATATGAAAATTTATTTAGCTCATTGCAAAATAAATACGCAGCGAAAGCTGTAGTTTTTCTGCTCTTATTCTATTATGATACTTAGACAATATATTTGGATAGTTTTCTCATGATACGTGCGGTATATTCGAGAAACGTGTCAAGAAAGTTCTTAAAATTTGGTAAGGCGTCATCTCGCTTCTTCCCCCGTTTTTTATCCCGTTCTGGTTTTTAAATTTTAATATATAGATTGGAAAATGAGTCGTCTTAGGAATAAGTATAACAGTATTTTTTTTCATTTTCATATAATTTTTTTAAGCAAGAGTATGTTTAGCTAGAGCAGTTTTAATAAAAAATGCCGAAGATTAGGTGATATTTTTGGGGATGCATGAAAATATTTCATAAAATGTAGGAACAAACTTGCCTTTTATACTTTAATCACATAATACAAAAGATATAAGGGTATAACAATAACAATAAAAAATCAAGCAACAAGTTTGCACGAAGCAACGTCCTCACTAAACAGGCTATGTAAGAATAGAGAACATGCATGAAAAATATTTAATTGAATTTGTTCCATAAACACGTTCAACAACATCCAAATTAATATAAATAAGTGGAAATCCGTAATAATTTTTAACAGTATTTTAAAGATATTGCGGTTTAAAAACTTAAAATTTTAGGCATTTTTTTTATACCTCAAATGTATTTTCAAAACTTCAGTTCGATTACTTATGTTCTAACAAGAAAAAAAATGTACGACAACTATATAGCTAAACGCATTTTTTCGTGCCTAAAATTACAAAAATCTTCCAAAAACTTGTTCCTTCCAAACAGTTTTCTGCAACTTTGTGGTCGGTGACGTCACAATCCTCACACTTTTTGTATGGGGCGTTTTGACGCGCGGCGAAGACGGCTAACGTATTTTCACATTTTTGACGTTTCAGGGCTATCATAGATAGTAGGTTTATTAGAGACATTTGAATCTACAGGGAAATAGAATCGAATGACGTCTTCCAAAAAATCATGCATATTCCTAATTGAGTTTTCGGGTAATAAATAATAATATATATGGCCCAAAAGCATTTTTTTGCAGTAACAAGACTTGAAACTACCTTATCAAAAGCAATTCATCTGCGATATTTAAATATTAGCGATTTTCGTTTTCAAATGGTTACCGAACTATTAATTGTTCAAGTATCATGTAATGGACCGTAAGCCAGGAACAAATTTCATGACCAATCGCGTCCCAGGCTATAACTTGTGAAGTGGTTAAGGGCGATGTATAATGTAGCCTCGTGAAGGTCAGCTGCCGCTCCGTTGGTGGGTTGAGGAACGGCAGCTATTTAATCACTTTAAAAAAACTGTCATCGCGTCACGATTGAAATTTTGTCAGATGATAGTTTATATGCTCTTACAAACATAAAAAATCGTCAGCCGGCTGTATCTAGGTGGAAAGACCATCAGCTAATGCCCTGAAGATAGTATGTTCACGTGACCAGCTGACGGTCTTTTCACTGGGATACAGCTGACTGACGATTTTTTATATTTATAATAGGATATAAACTATCATCTGACAAAGTTTCAATCGGGACGCGATGGCCATTTCTTTTTAAATCGATTAAATGTCTGCCGTTCCTCAACCCACCAACTGAGAGCCAGCTGACCTTTACGAGGCTTCATTACACATCGCCCTTAACCACTTCACAAGTTGTCGCCTGAGACGCGATGACCAACGAAATTTGTTCCTGGCTTACGGTCTATAAGTATTTGTAAGTGTTATTGTTTTTCGCCTTATACACGATGTTGCAATACGCAGATTTTTTAAATTTGCCGCCCTTTTTCATGGCCACGGCCACAATAGCGTAGCCAGAAATTAAAACCTGTTTCATTATTACTCCCCCTTACTTTGAACTCACCCCCTTCCCCCAAAAATTAAAATGCTTAGCGGGAACATATATTAATTTATAAAACACCCAGCCCTTGGGGAATGAGCCCATAATTTTAACTAGGGACTTTTGAAATTTAGGATTCCTTGAATAAATCTCCAAATAGAACTGAAATAGCGACGCACGCTTTAACGCTGAGTTTTAAGAGCCCATTAACGTGCCCAATAGTTCCACACGTAATTAAAGATAGATATTTAAAAAAACGGCTTTTTTAAATTTGGACAGCTAGATTGACGATTCCAGCAACTTCAAAACAATTTTGATGTACTCAAAAGGTAGTGGACACGTAAAAGGGCTCTTAATTAACTTAATACCATAACTATATAATCAAAAATTTATTCAGGACCTAAAAAACGGAAAAAAAATATTTTGAGAAATAAATATTTAGATATTTGTACTTATCTATTTGTAAAAACGGGACTTAACCGCGTATATATTCGTAAAAATTACCTTCGACGTTTCGAGGACAACATTGTCCCCGTGGTCCCGAAGAAAGACACAAATACAAATAGATATGTGTAAAAACCGTGAAAGTTTAAATCAGTGTTATGTACTTACTTATTTAATTTTCACTCCACAGCATTCCATTAAGCAAATAGACCTGGTACAAATTCTTCAGATTCACTTGTATTTTCAAATCCTTACCTTACTCTTAATTGTTCAAGTGTCATGTAAGTATTTGTAAGTGTTATTGTTTTTCGTCTTATACACGATGTTGCAATACGCAAATTTTTGAAGTGAAAACTTCTTTAGCGGCGCTGCGCTGTGCACTTTTTGTGATAGGGAAAAAATGTTAAACTCGCGTCAGGGTCACGTCACCGTCAGATTCGTCAGATTGAAAATTCGTAAGACGGACACGTGACCTGATCGAATAAATCTATATTATATTAATAATTCCGTCGAGGGGTACGGTAGACCCGAATGAAATTATGCTCAAATGAAAAAGCGTAAAAAAATAAGAGTTTTGAATCGAAGACATATATGGGCAAAATTCGGATTGTCGCGTATTTTGTATTTAAAAGTGTTAATTTAATGACAAATGGTCGGCCATATTACATATTTTAGTGGTTGACAACTTGACAGTGATGGTGCGTTCGGAAATTGTGAACTATGTTTACGTCCGGCATATTTGACAGGTAAAACGGCTATTAGACATGGCAATTTGAAGGGTGGACCCTGTCAGGTTGGTAGGTGTTATTTTTTAGGGAGTAGGAGTCCCGATCTAGGGCGATCGGCAGTGCCCCGACACCCGCAGCTGTTTATGGAGGTCGTTAGAGTTATTCTACCTTTTTTATTTATAATGTTAGCCATTTTCTACATATTCCGCCTGGTTTTTTATTTAAAATAAAAGTTAAAATGTGTAGATTCACTGGTAATTAATATATTTATCTAGTTTTGTATTTAAATCATAGAAGGGTTGGGCAGATGAATTTAGATTCAGGCAGCTCGAGCGGTTATTTAAATATCTATATTAATAAAAACAGTTTCTTATTTTATTTAATGTATACTGTTATGAGTACTATCACCGTGCTTCACCAATACATGTTTTAGATGTTTTGAAGGCATCTCTGTAAACGTTGAGCTAAGGCCGGTAGGGACGATTTGTTGGTGAGGTAGGGTCGGTAGGGGCAATTTGTAGTGAAAGTGTAATAACGGGTGTTGGCGCCGACAGGAGTTGGACACAACAGGTTGGGCCCTACAAATTGCCATGTCTAATAGCCGTTTTAGTTGCTCCATAGCCTAATTATACCTATGAGTTGGTCAAAAGGAGGAAGAAAGTAAATAAATTAAGAAACCCGGCTGACTGACTAGGCAAAAAAGCATTTGACACACGACAAAATATATTCTTACAGAAATCAGTCTTCTGTTCTTTGAAATATAGGTGAGTAAAAATGGATATTTTTACTAAAAATAAATGTAAATAACATGTTGAAGACCTGAAGCCGCGTCTGCCGTGTCCTGTTTTTGTGGTTTCCAAGCGTTTTATATACCCATCAATTTGTCACAATAACCGCCTTCAAAGTGAATAAATGGACTATTTGTTGTCTCTGTCTGCCGTAAGTATTAACTTCAACTACATTGAGTGGATGTTAATTGGATCACCCGACTGCTAAAAGGAGGGTCACGGTTTTTTCGAAAGTATATAGAGGTATTACCCGCGCGAGGTAGGACCCCGGAAATCCGGGCCTTTGAAAACCGCGATTCCGGTACTTTGAAAAGCAGGGATTTCGAAAATGTGGGATGCCGGGATTTCAGATTCCCGGGATATCAGGGACTTTAAAAATCTAGTATTCCGGAAAGGAGGGTCACCAAGCTTCCGGGATTTAAGAAAGCTGGAATTCTGTAAATGCGGTACGCCGGAATTTCAGGGTCCTGGAAGTCTAGAACTTAAGAATACCGGGATATCGGGACTTTTGAAAACCAGGATTTTATAACCGCGCGAAGCCGGGATTCCAAATTATTGAAAACAAAGGATTCCCGGAAAACAAGAACAGGGTTTTAGGGCTCCTGGGTTTGTGGGATTTTGAAAGTCCGGGATTCCGAGCATTAAGAAATTCTGGGATTAAGGAAATGCTTCCCACATTGCATGATATTAGGGTCTCGGCATTCAGGAGATAAGGTACTCCGGGATTCCGGGACTATGTGCTTTCGAAAATGTGGCTTCGAAAATTCCAAGATTCTTATTAAAACCAGGGATTCCGGGAACGCGACAAATCCTGGGAGCCGGGGAGTGAGTCGTACCGGGGCTTTAGAGTCTCAGAATTCGCAGTTTATGGAACCCTGGAATGCGGGAAACCGAAATTTTTTCCCCTCTCTTAGTCGTTGAAATTATTTATTATTATTTATTTATTTATTTCAACTTTATTGCACAACAAGTGATAATGTACTAATGGCAGACTTAATGCCAAATGGCATTCTCTACCAGTCAACCATTGGATTGGAATTATGGATGGAAGTTGGTTTTCTTGAGAGATAAACTTTTTAATATTAAATAATTGTAATAGTTCTGAAGTGTTAAATTTTTAATGTAATATAAAGTGTCATGTTTGTGTACGATAGCGAAATAAATGAATATGGTATGTGACCACATAAATGATAGTACTTTTATACTGATAATTAAAGCAATTCGTGCAAAATTGTTCCCTAACCATTCCAAAATATCAAAAATGTACAACGTTAATATTCAAGTTTTCACTTCTGCCGGCACTCCCGGAGTGCACCCCGTTGTTTTTTTTTTAATTTGTTCCTTTTTTCAGGGCGACAATAGCGTAAGCATAGCGTAGCAAAATCATTATTACACCCCCCCCCCCCTACCTTTGAACTCACCCCGTTCCCCCAAAAATTCAAATGTTTAGCGGGAACATATATTAATTTATAAAACACCCAGCCCTTGAGGAATGAGGATTTTTTACTAGGGATTAGGGATTTATTTACATAGTTTAGAATTTAGAATTCCTTGAATAAATCTCCAAAAAGAATTGGAATAGCAACCCACGCTTTAACGCTGAGTTTGTATGCACACAACAACGAGGACAACATTGTCCCCGTGGTCCTGAAAAAAGACACAAATATAAATAAAGATGTGTAAAAACCGTGAAACTTGAAATCAGTGTTATGTACTTACTTATTTATTTTTCACTCCACGGCATTTCATTAACTAATAGACCTGACACAAATCTTTAAGGTTCACTTGTATTTTGAAGTTTAAGGTTTGTCATCCGTGGCATTTGTCATACAATAGGGTCCACTCTCTTCTTCTTCTTATGGACTAAATACTGTATCGTTTGATATTAATACAACTTACTCCTGGCACTATAAACTGTCATGATCGTTAGAAAATAAGCTGATAAGATATTATTGTTTAACATTTGTTAAAATCGATTGATGCATTTTAGATTTTTATTAAATGAATGAATGTATTATTTATTCAAAACACAGACACAACAATATAAGATAAACTTATGCTTAAATTACAGAAATAAAAGTTACAATGCTATGACTCTTTTCTGAAGAGGATAACACTCAGCATGAGTCGCAGTACAAAAGTGTTACAACGCCGGTTTTCAGTGTACCCAGTGACACTTATAATACAAACACAAAACAATACAAAACATAGATACAACAAAGCGAAATACAACAGAATGTATGGTGCGTGTTGTGAAATTGTGAATATTCTATATAATTAAATGGAAATATACGGATAATGAATGATATACTTTATAAATAGATATAGGTCGGCTAGATGGAGGTCGTTTGTTCCTTGAGAAGTTGCAGTGTTAGTTTGTTTTTGAACATTGACAGCGAACTGGCATTTCTGATTTGTGGAGGAAAATTTTTCCAGCACCGCGTGGCTGCGTACCGGAAGCTGCCGCGGAAACTAGCTAACCCACTGTGTCGAGGACAGAGGAGGCGAGGGGCTTGCCTTACAACAGGGAAAATGTTAGTTTTTCGAAAAGGTAAGAAGGTTGTTTGGTTTGCACGGTTTCGAACAACAGTGCAGCAAAATGAAGTTTTATTCGGGCCTCCATTTTGAGCAGTTACATTTTACTGCAATAAAAAAATGCGAGGCCTTACACCACAACAGCGATAGTCAATTGCGGACAAATGGTGCACTGTTAAAGGTATCACGTACCGAAAGCTAGCACAAATGAATGGCGTTAGTGTAGGAGCAGTTCAAACTGCGATCCATAAGTACGGTGAGGGTTATACCTTCAATGACCGACAACGGCCAGGCCAAAAAGCAGGTCCAACTGGACCAAACCCAAAACTGGACCAAAAGATAGTAAAGGCATTTGCATCTAACAAAGAACTATCTGTTCGAGATATCGCAAAAAAGTTGGGAACGAGTATCGGGATGGTTCAACGAGCCAAAAAAAAGAAATAATTTGAAGACTTTCAAGAAACAGAAACAACCAAAAAGTAGTAAAAAACAAAAAGCATCTGTTAGAAAATGAAAAAAGAAAGTGTCCGGAAGTTGTACGACTCGATTTTGTCTAAAAAATACACGTGTGTAATAATGGATGACGAAACTTATGTAAAACTGGACTATAGTCTTTGCCAGGTCCCCAGTATTACACGGTATGTGAGGGAACAGAGGTTACACAGTCTGAAAAATCCATTAGTGTCGAGAAATTTGGTAAAAAGATCATGGTGTGGCAGGCAATTTGTGAATGTGGCATAAAATCAAGAGCTTTTTTCAGTACTGCATCAATGAATGCCAATATTTACATGAAGGAGTCTGTCTCTTCAGAGGCGAGTCTTGCCTATGATAAGAAAACACAACTGCGAAACTATATTTTCGCACGACTTGGCGTCTTGCCATTACGCAGCTAAGGTAGTAAAATGGTACAAAGAACTGAACCCGCCAAATTGCCCAGAGCTTCGCCCGATCGAACACTACTGGGCTATAATGAATGCTGAATTACGTAAAACAGGCCGTAGTGCCGATACAGAGCAGCATTTTCGTTCAGACTGAAACAAGGTGGCCCGAACTTTTGATAAAGTCTCTGTACCATGAGACAAAAAGTCATAAAACTGGCCAGAAATGATTAACTTCGTTGTAGCATTTTTTTGGTTTTTCTGTGTTTGTGTACATAGGTAATTTGAAAAAGTATGTAAAATAAAAATATTGCATTTCCTTTTTGTATTTATATCAAACGAAACAGTCTTTAAGAGCTGACCACGTCAGATATGACACAATAATGAGAGCAACAAAACCCATCTGCACGCCTAGCATAACTTGACGTTTGACGCGACACTCGCGACAGTTCATACTTCAAGCGCGAGTCGAAGTATGGAGTGACAGGCGACAACGTAAGATATGCTAGCCGGCCTGGTTAGATTGCTATACTATTATTATTGCTAGATCCGGGCATCTGGCAGCTTTTAATGGGTGGAGGTCAAAGTGACAGACTAGAAAATAATTGAATTGGAAAATAATAAATCAATAATAAAAATAAAAAAACCTGTGATAGGATACATAAAAAAAGAAAATAAATACATTTTTAATATTTTTTTATTTTTTATTATCACATGACCCCGCTTAGGGTAAAGTCCTCCTCCATCCGTTTCCAATTTTTTCGGTCTTGTGCTTTTAGCAACCAGTCCCTACCACTATTCCTCTGTATCTCGTCTAGCTAACGGTCTTTAGGTTTCCCTACTCCTCTTCTTCAGGTAGGACCTATCCATTGGGTGACCCGTTTCGTCCACCTTTTATCCGGGACTCGAGCTACATATGTCCCGCCCATCTCCATTTAAGCTGTAGAATGTGTTTTAATGCGTCGATCAGTTTAGTTTTTCTACGGATATCCTCGCTTCTGCACTTGTCTGAAAGCTTAATACCTAGAATACTTCGTCCCATGTCGCGCTGGCACGAGCGTATTTTGGTCCTTATTTTTGTGTGTAAAATCCAAGTCTGTGCTCCATATGTCAGGCAAGGCAACAAGCACGAATTTAGCACTTTCTTCTTGAGCTTTATGGGACGCTTGGATTTTAGAATTTCTTTGAAGCTCCAGTACTTCCTCCATGTCATGTTGATGCGGCGCTCTATCTCGTCCTTTTGTCTTGAGTTTTTACTTTATAGCTGTCGGTGTATTCTATCTCTATATTGTTCACTATTATTGGGACTTTTTTTCTATTAGTGTAGTAACTTTTGTTTTTGACGTGTTAAGTTGTAAGCCTATTTTTTTACTGACATTGCTCAGTTCTTTCATCATAGTTTCGAGTTCCTTTGGTGATTTTACAAAAAGGACGATATCGTCCGCAAATCTTAGATTGCTTAGGAATTCTGAATCTAATTTTAATCCTTGATTATCCCATTTCAGCTCCTTCATGATGTCTTGCAGCACGGCTATAAATATCTTAGGAGACAGTGGATCCCCTTGTTTGACTCCTTTCCTTATGTAGATTTTTGGGCTAAGTTTGTCTAGCTTCACCCTGCTCGTACTTTTCTTAATAATATTAATAAGCCCGCGGGGGCAGCTTGTGGCGAGCTGACGGTGAGTGACGACACCGCTGACCCCTATTCCAGAGGGCCCTTTCCATTTGGCCCTCGCCTCTGTACTTGCCTTAACTGGCCGGCCAGAGTGGAGTCGCAAGAGCGGGACCTATGCTCCAGGTTGGAAGTGTAAAATGTCATAACGCCGGCGGCCTGCTGAACGGATTACCGGGATCTGGCTACCGCAGACTCACCTCTCGACAACCTCACAGCCCACGCACCGGTGTTGCCCTTGAGCCATCTTTGATGTCGCTTTTTACGGGGGCCCATCTTGCGGCGGGCAAGTCACCGTCTGCCGGAAATAAAATTGCAAACCTTTTATTAGGCCGGCGTCCGGTTCTTCATCCAATAGCCCAGTAGTTAGTCCATACTTTTCACCCAATAGCCTAGTACATTTTAGACTCCATTAACTCTCAATAGTCTTTACACCATGGCGGGTGCTGTCTCTGCGTGCGTCCCATGACACGGGTAGGGGCAGCATCCGCTTAGTGTACCCCTCACTTTTCATTAAATTGTCAAAAGGGCCTCCTGCGCGTTGGCTTCGGCTCCGCATATGCCTCCCAAAGGTCCGGAACACAATTGTTCCGTGGTCGGGAAAGACATACAAATTATTAATAATAATAATAAATAAATAATAAAATTTTCTTTATTTAGGTATTAACCCATTACATTACATTTAAATTGAATTAAATTAAAATTAAAACTACATATGAAATAAATACATTAAATTAAATTAAATTATAATAACTTAGAATAATTAAATTAAATTAGTAGGCGATTGACGAGACCTTGCTCGCGAAGTAACATGATGCACACATTGCCTTGACAATGCTGTTTGTCGATTCACTCACTCTTCCGACAAAAGACCAATGTCTTTTACGCATTACAGCGTAAAAGTCATCTACTCGGTTCGAGGCGAACATAACAGATGCGCTACACCGCCACGGTAGCCGTACCATTGCACGAAACGCGTTATTGTACTGTACCCGTAGTCTATTGAACGATCGTTTCGTGTAATGGTACCACAGCTGACTAGACAAAGTTATTTTGGCTTGGTCAGAACAGTGAGCGAACCGACGTGCTAACATGTTACTTCGCATAGCAATGGCCCTACGCTGTCTCTCGAGATCGTCATCGTCCTTTAATCTGTCAGTCAACATATGCCCTAAGTACTTAAAGCTAGTGACAATTTTCAGTTCAGTCCCGTTTAGCCTTACGGGTGGCACGACATCAGGACCCTTACCATACTTAAAAACCATTACTTCCGATTTCCTTACATTATACCTAAGGCCATGTGACACAGCGTAACGCTCACAAATAGAGACTAGAATCCTGAGGCCCGTGATAGACGGGCTCAGCAGCACCATATCGTCGGCGTAGCTTAAGTTGTTGGCACATACACCTGCGACATGGCACCCGACGGCGCTCAGCAGGCTCCTCTATCAGGTCGTTCATGTAGAGATTGAACAGTAATGGCGACGTCAGCCCACCCTGTCTTACTCCACAATTCAGCTTGTAAGGGTCGGAATTGGCATTACCCCACTTTACGCTATTAATGTACATGTTTGATACACCTTGGTTTGAAAGCACTTGCCATATACTTTCCTGTGCTATGGAGTCAAAAGCTTTTGCGTAGTCTACGTATGCCAGGTAAAGCGGTTGTTTGTACTCTTGATGTTTCTCAACTATTTGTTCTAATGTGTGTATGTGATCGATGGTTGAGTATCCAGGACGAAAACCAGCTTGTTCGACTGGTTGGTGGTTCTCGATTGTTGGCGCTATCCTTTTCTCTAGGCACATTGCAAATAGTTTGTACAGCGTTGGAAGCAGGCTGATAGGCCGGTAATTGTTGATGTCTGTGGGATCTTCCTTTTTTTATAAGAGGATTATTCGTGATTCTGCCCATATTTGCGGGATTTCTTGAGCCTCTAGAATTTTATTGAATAGCGTCGTGATAGGACCCAATAATATTTTTTTTACCAATTTTAAGGCTTCGTTGGGAGTGTTATCCGCCCCAGGGCCCTTTTCTTTCTTCAGTTTGTCTATTTTGTTTGATATCTCTCTGTTGTCAAAAGTTAGTATGGGTTGTGTAGAGTTATATTTTAGCTGTCTTTTTTCCTGTACTCGTTTTCATTACTGTGTTCGTTTTGATACAGCTTTTTGTAGAAGTCCGAGGCAATATTAATTAAATCTGCTGTTGTTTGTGGCTTGTTTGATTGTGAAAGAGCTTTGAGCTGTGGGATCGAAGCTTTTTCAGAATTTCGGCTTCCAGTGTTAGTTACATTTTTTTTCAATTACTTTCAGTCTGTAGTTTTTATAAAGTGTTTTTTAAGATTTTATTGGTCGTTTTGTAGACTAAGGAGAGTTATTTTCTTTCTTTTTGTGTTTTAGGCTTTTTTATTTGCAGATTCGAGCGTTTCTGGAGGCGTTTGAATGGTTTCATCGGATACGAGTATAACACATTTTTTCTCTTTCTCCGTGGTAGTTGCAGCCAGACTCTGTTTGATTGCTGACTCTATCTTGGAGTAGAAAGACTCTATGTCTTCGTCATAGTCCCATCTGATTTGTCCTACTTTTTTCTCTAGGGTCATACTGTATATTTGTTGATTTTTTTCGCAGGATAGGTCGGTCGGGTTTTTTCCAAAACAGGCTCTACTTTTTCGATGCATTTTAATGCTATTGTTCCTCTCAATAAACGATGGTCACTTGGGAATATACTATTATTAAGGATTTCCATGTTTGTAAAGAGTCTCATCAAGAAAAATATAGTCTATTTGATTTTTGTGGCATCCATCTGGGGTAGTCCATGTCATAGGTTCTTCTTATTTTTCTTGAATATTGAGTTGATAAGTGTAAATTTGTTTGCCATCGCATATTTTATTAGTCTGTCTCCTCTGTGATTTCGTGACCCATGGCAATATGGCCCCATTATAATATTTTGCGATGGTTTTTGTTGACCTACTTTTGCGTTTAGGTCTTCCATTATAATTAATTTACCGTTAGTCAGCTGTCGGGCCTCTTCGACTTGATCGTAGAATTTGTTGATATCCTCTTCAGCTGCTTCAGAAGTAGGGGCATAGACTTGTATAATTGATATTTTTGTTTCTTCGAATTTCATATTCAGTAGTCATAGTCTCTCAGAAATTCCCACGTAATTTTCTATATTTCTTTTGTATTTATTTTTGATTAGAAAACCTACTCCATAGTGGCCTTGGGTTTCTCCGGTATAGCAAAATATATGGTCTTCATCTTCTATGATTTCGTTTCTTTTCCGTCGAACTTCGGATAGTCAGGGATTTGACGTTATATGTGCAAACGTGAAGTTTCTGGCCACTTGGAGAATTGTTTTCGGTACGTTATTTTTCGTTATCTGTACTGTTTGAAGATGGAGGGGAATGTTGTAAAATAGTAATACCAAAATAGGTAAAAACTGCCAAAATTGTCTCAGTTATAAAGGACGGGGTCTATATGTGTACGAGTTTACTGCAAGGGACCACTTTGTCGATTTAGTTTCCGAGTTACGGACAGTTTAGTGAAAATTGACAAAAATTATCAAGTATCGGTATTTAACAGAAACAGATAAACCAATGCTCTATTGAATCTGTGATTTTTAAGCTCAACGCTGAAATGACCATTTTATGCACCTTTTTAGTGCCTCAAAGTTTAGTGTTTAGTGTGTCGAGCGCCCTACGTGGCTCTGTATTAATAATATATTGGCTAAAAGTCTTTTTTTCGTCGTTTTTTCTAGGTATCGGCAAAGTGGTACCCAACCTATAATTTATCACTTAAAAATCACTAAACTTTATCATTCTAAAAGTTGGATTCAGATGAAGTTTTTGTGTGTTTAGATATATGATTAGTAGTGTTTGTTCCGTTATCATATGATATTTATTAGAGTACACATGAAATTTGTAAGTTTTTGTCATACATTTTGTCACGTCGACTTTTTTGAAATTTGGAAAATTACGACAAGTAAAAAGGATTTAATTAAACGTTTATATCTGTTAATTAAGAATACATTTATTAACGTAACTTTTTTGAAAATTTCGAGTCTCGTGTCATATGCACAGAAAAAACTGTGAAATTCACATTTAGATTTTATCCTTCCATTTTGATGTTCAGACATCCATGACGTGTGGTCTGTAAGGATTTCTGGTATAATTTTAGTCAATTTAGTAACTTAGAAGTATGTAGATTAGTTTGGTACTATTCACTCCATAACTTCAAAGTACAAGTGTGTTTTTTGCTGTCACAAACTTTAACCACGTTTTTCTTAATTGTCGCTTTTTCACTAGGGCAAATTTAAAGGTCAATAAAAATTAACTATTACACATAGTGACTTAAATTTTTTACTAATCGATAGCGTATTTTATGCAGTTTTAGGAAGTACTAATAAATCCATATCAAAAAGGTGGCACCTGTTAAATTTGAGCATTAACCTATCCCTATTTGTCTCTATCACACGCGCACTGTAATATTGCCCTTATGCTCGCGTTTAACGTAATGTGTGCGCGTGAGGGCAATATTACAGTGCGCGTGCGACAGAGACAAAAAGGGATAAGTCAATGCCCGAATTTCGCTGTGGATTGCGACCGCCCTTTAGAGTGATTCCTCTAATTAATACATACTCTCTGACAGGATGTTAGAAAGATCATGAACCGATTGTAAAAATAGTGTACTTGAGGAATTGAATTAAAAATTAAACTTCACTAAACATGCTCAGAAGTTAGTAAAAACAATTCAATGTCAATGTATTCTGGATCGCTCTCTTAAAAGTAGTGCAAAACATAGGTAAATTAGCTTACTTATTTCTCTATGCATTAGGGATATTGATCTGGTCAAGTTTTTTTCAAGGTGAGTACTCGTAATTTAAATGAACTATATATTTTGATTCAACTCACTCACTCTTCAACTCACTGAAAATTTAACTCGCTCAGTAACTCATATATCTCAGTGATTAGTGTGATTACAGTGTTACTTGTACGCTTTTTCTCACTCATGTTTCGAATGAGCCGGCCGAGTCAAACGAGTGACACGATGCGATGGAGGCGAATATGCGAACAGATCCATTGCTGAGCGAAACGACTGATACATATCTCAGCGAGCGAAAGATTGTTGACTGGCTTTTTATTTTTTGGGAAAATATTAACATTAGGAAATAAATGTCAATGAAAAATGAATCCTTATTAAATTCTTAACAAAACAGGGTAGGTATATGCATTTTTCTATAGGATTTACCATATTCATATAATAGCTAGGTGAAGTTCGACAAAGCTCGTGGTTTTGTCTAAAGTCGAAATGTACGAGTACTAAAATTTTCCAAATAAAAAAGTGGAATGTACAACTTTGAATAAAATACCCAAGTACTTAGTGCATTTACTCGGAAGTTATGAAATGGGTTCTGTTTTTGAAGGTTTGGTGCCTGCCACTAAAATTAAGGAATCTAGAAGTAAATCTGTAAGAATAGGTAAAAAAACCTTACCTCTCCGAAAACTTGCGTAACAGCGCCCAGCAGACACAAAATAAGTGAAACGCGCATGATAACAATCAAGGAAGACAAAAATCAAGGAACACAAAATGCGTCTCTATGCTACGTCCTTTTATATTCCCACCTACATTGCCGAAGTTAATTGATTATGTAAAATTTTACAGCAAATACATAATCAATTATTTATAAAATTTTGAAGTATTATGATGATAAATTAGGTACAGCAAAAAAAAATACGCGTTATTATTATTGACATAGAGTAACGTAAATATAGAAATGGCATTTGAGATTAAACAAGTGACTGCAGTTTTCAACATTTTTGTTTGATAGTTGGAGAGAAATAATCTGTTTTGACGTATGACGTATGACGTAATAGTATTTTGTGCAACAGGTACATAATAAGGGTTCTTAAGATTCGAGGGTCGAAGTTACAAAATGAGGCGAAGCCGAATTTTGTAATAACAGACCCGAGAATTTTAAGACCTAATTATGTACCGTTGCACACGAAACTTTTTCTACGACAGTACAAAAACTTAATTAATAAATAATTTTAAAGTTCTTAAGTATCACGAGTACATAAATCAATTTTGTTTTTAGATTTTTGTATCAACTAATAACTCTTACTTTTGTACCGAAGTCTTCGGATATTCACTGTGAAGTTTTCTTGTCACTTATTTTATCAAAATGAACATAAACTTCTTGATATTAACATAATATACGAGTTTAAATACAAACATTAAGCCGTACATTGTGTTGAAACTTTTTGACTAAATGTCATAGACAGATCACGAGTTGGTTTTCAATTGCAAAAAAATATGGCTTCGTTCAAGTAACTCTCAATGCAAAAGTTTACATTAAAGTACTACCTATTATGCTTATCATAAATATGAAAAATAAATTATTTAAGATATTAATACTTTAAAAAAGACATGATAATGTTTTTATCATAGTTTGTGCAAAAATAATTTCAAGTTATAATTTATATTGTAAACAAGTACGAACCCTTTTTAGACACGGCACCTGGAATTCAGTGTATTAAAAAAACAAAAACAGTTGCACAATATGTTTTGTGTGACTGCTAGCAGTTATAGAAAGTACCTATAGACAAATAGACTTTAGCGCCTTCACTTAAATGATGTAGTTTTAGATACCACTATCAGTCATTTAATTAGCATATAGAAGTGCTGGAGTAGAAAAACAATGTTTTAGAACACTATTAATTACGTTTGTGTTTACCTATTATATTTTTATCCCGGCTTTTGATACGGTTCTATTCTATAAAATTATATATTTAATAGAGCGGTACTTACGAGACCGTGGACCCTCCTTTATCATTATCACAAAATGGCCGACACAACGTTGAACAGCTGATTTTGACAGAGGCGACACAGTACAGAAATCGAGAAGATTTCTAACAGATGGAGACTTCTGTATATAAGTTTCTGTGTTTTGATGTTTAAATAAATAATTCTAATATCAATAAATAGTACAGCGACCTCGGAAATGGGTAGAAAACAAATATCTAGATTTCGACGAGTAAACATAGTAATTAAATGCAAGTACCTAATCTCAGTAATTGAGGCTATCAAACAAGTTACTCGCCGGCGTCTTAAGTTTCGAGTTTCAGAGCGTGTGGCTTAAAATAATTTGCCCTATCCTATAAGGACCTTGTCACACAGAAATCAAGTAAAAGAAGCTCTGCAATAAAGAAGTAAGTATCTACTTATAAGCATATTGGTTAAATAGTTATCGTTCGAGGCCGTATCTTAGGCTACCTACGTATTTTTTTTACCTACTTTTTTTTTTTTTTTTTTTTTTTCTTACACAAATCGACCTAGGCCCACAGTAAGCTCAATAAGGCTTGTGTTATGGGTACTAGACGACGATATATATAATAGATAAATATGGATAAATACTTAAATACATAGAAAACATCCATAACTCAGGAACAAACATCTGTGATCAACACACAAATAAATGCCCTGACCAGGACCTGTGTATAGATAAAGTAATGTGAGTGTGTAACTGTTAATTTAGTACTTGTTCAAATTGTTTATTGTTCAGACACCTTGTTGTATTTCTAATAAAAGTTTGAGAAACGTGAACTTAATATTATTTTGGCATGGAAAAGATCTCTTGTTTTTCACGTATCCAATAAAATTCTGAGCTTGTAGTACTTGTACAGGGAAAAAACGGATATTTATTTTTATGAACCATACCACAGACATCGGTTTTAAACATAGTCCGATGTTACCCCGCGTACGTCCGATGTTTCACTATGAAAAAATATCCAATGTACCCACTTTAGACATATATTAAATAAAAACGGTTGCATATATGAGGGAGTTCAAAATGTGTATTGAAAATAAATTTCATGCTTATTTATAACAAATGATAACAATTCAAGGAATCGTTAGATAAGTTAGTAAAAAAAAAAAAACCTGAAGGGCTTACCAAAATGTCGAAAATTAGTCCGTTCTTCCCCCACATACCTTATTTAAGACATGTCAAAGTTTTCACTGCTATTTCATTGTAATCGGTTAAATTAAAACCTAACACCTTACTGGCTTAGTTAATTATTCTGCTGACTGTACACATTTTTTACACACAATTTTCATTATATCATACATGTTACATGCATCTCGAGCTACATTATGATTTTGATTGTTATTTGTCAATGATCACAAACAGCTGCTGAAGTTTCCAGTACAAGGAGAATAAAACAACATTACAAAAATGTCATTGAGATTAAGTAAGATTTTTATATTTAGTAAAATCAAATGACCCATTGAATAAGAAAAAAACAAAGCTGGAGCATTTTGGGTTTCTCTGTCTCATTTTGTTTTGTTTCAGTGAGATTGCTGAGGTGGTCAGACTGGCTGGGGCATGCTGGCCCATAGTGACAGTTCCTTGAAGTGTGTAAGGTGGTGCTTGTCCATGAGTAATTTGGCCTTTCAGAAATCAGAATCTGGAAATAAAATAACAATTCTGATTAAAGATATTTTTAAATATTTTATGTAATTTAATTTTAGTATACTGGAGTAACCATATAAGTTATTATAATTTTGTTCATTATCTTACATCTCTACCTAGTCTTTTCAACTACCTTTGCAGATACAGAGTATTAACCGACACAAATATTCATAAGGTTACATACAAATTGAAAAAGAGCTATTTCAAAAGTACACAGGTGGTAGACAGAGCTAAATACCCAACTATGGTTATTCTGACAGGCAGTTGTAGGCCTTTAATAAAATAAAAATGTATATTTTTCATCAATTAAACTACGAATTTAGCACTACTAAAATATTTCTTCGACATGTAACCACTG
This sequence comes from Pammene aurita, assembly GCA_947086415.1. Lineage (NCBI taxonomy): Eukaryota > Metazoa > Arthropoda > Insecta > Lepidoptera > Tortricidae > Pammene > Pammene aurita. Next base: position 5,941,690 of record OX352314.1, on the reverse strand, counting down.
TACAGGTACATTGTGATAGGCTTATGCATATGTTTAAACATATACTCGTTGGCTAAATCACTACATAGTATAAAACAAAGTCGCTTTCCGTTGTTTGTCCCTATGTATGCTTAGATCTTTAAAACTACATAACGGATTTTGATGCGGTTTTTTTAATAGATAGAGTTATTTCTAGAGGAAGCTTTATGTGTATAAAACATACATAATATAGTAGAGAAACACTGATTATTTTAGAGGTTTCTAACGTGATGTCGTAAATAAACACATTTTTAAGGTTCCGTAGCCAAATGGCAAAAAACTGAACCCTTATGGATTCGTCATGTCTATCTGTCTGTCTTTCTGTCTGTCTGTCTGTCCGTCCGTATGTCACAGGCATTTTACTCGGAAACTATACGACGTATCTGTATAAAATTTACACATTAGGTGTATTATGTATGCAGCTACTTAGTTATGTAGTTAAATTTGAAAAAAAAAAAATTTAGGGGGGCGCTCCATACAGGTAATTAAAAAAAAAAAAATACCAAATATCAACATTTTTGAGTTATCTCCAAAAAACTTCTTCCATAGGCATCAGATACGACCTTTTGGTATTAGTTTGGTTCTTATTCCATTGAAGGTACGGAACCCTCCTATGCGTGGTCCGACACGCACTTGGCCGGTTTTTTGCGCTTACATTGCAAACGCTGGCTGAACCCTACGAGATAGATCAAAATAATGTATTACAGTATTGTACACCTTAAAAAGGTCAATAAAAAAGTCCGCGATGGTATACGTCTTTCACTTAGGGAACCCACAGTAACCATTTTTTATCCCGTGCGAAGCCGGGGCGGTTCGCTAGTTATTTATAAAAGAACTTCTTCAAAGACTTAACTCTATAAGAAACATTTAATTAATTTTGATTAGTTATGCTTTTCGTCGATGTTCAATTAAAAAAGTAATTAATAACTTTGCTCGATTTGCACGTACTTGATTTGTTTCTATTACCTCCTATAATGCGGTTTAAGGTATCTACAAACGTTACGATTTCGCATCGACATGTCACCGCAGCATTTCAATAGTACATTACTACAGAGGCCGGGAAGTAGGGGGTTGCCGGCCGAGTACATATAGGATAGTCACGAGGCTGGCAATCCCTTTTCACGCTGAGGTATGTATAGTGATTTTCTCAAACATGCAATGAAATAAATAAGAAACTTATCAAATTTTTTTTTGGATATAGGTGAGGCAATACTGTATTCGTAAACTTGTATTAATAATATAATGTATATTGTATGTACTTCAAACACCTTCGTACTTAGGTTTTTTTATCTAAAATGATACAATAAGTTCAATAAGCCACAAACTTACAACCAAAATTTGTATTAATTTCGAGAAAACAACCAACGTTCCCACTATTACGACTAAGTATATGTTCATCTTGTTATTAATGAATTATCCTATCAACAAACTACAACAAAAACATTAATTAGACTTACCACGTAATCAAAAATATGCGTAAAAACATTACGTTATGAAGTTTGGATTGCTAAATTCTGACTGCATTTCATTGTCACTGAACGGCAAAAATGTATAACTATTACGTACGTCGGCCATTTAAATATAATTTTCACTTGCATTTGAACAACATCTAAACCGAATTCACTTTTATTGTACCTATAGCCAAATTGTTATATAATAAAACAATTCGACATTCACAATAATCCCAACGAACCAAAAAGTAAATATCGCTTATAGCCTTAAATGGCTGAACGCCATGATCCTGTGCCACAAATATATGTGCAATGGAATTTAAAAAAGAGGCACTTGCCGGCCTAGTCCTCCAAATTTGTATGAAATTCCATTATCGACCTCTCGTGTAGCCGCACCTGAAACGTGATACTTCGTAGGCTACAATATAAGAAACATAACATCAATATTTCATTGCATGTTTGAGAAAAGTTACGAATGACATTTCCGAGCGAGCATCGAACGAAGTTTTTTTAATACAGTTCCGAAATTGTATTTTTTACAAAGAGAGAAAATTTTGTTACTTTTAATCAAAATTTTGCATAAACTTCGCCATGTTAGAACGGTTGCTCATATGCTAGACGGAGAGCTGGCCACGTCAGATATGACACAATAATTAGAGCAACGAAACCACTGTTACAGTGGTTTCGTTGCTCGTTGCTGCCTGCTATAAATGAAAAATCACAACACACAACACAACTTCGTCAGGTTTTACCTATTTTGGTATTACTTTTTTCCAACTGAATTTTTTTGTTGGTCTGTCACTCTGACCTCCACCCATCAAAAGCTGCCAGATGCCCGGATCTATCTATAAGGATGCTAAAGCTTTAACTAGTCAGGTTTAATTACTCTCATTATTGTGTCATATTTGACGTGGCTAGCTCTTAGTCTACGCGGTGTGTCATGAGTCTGAGGTGTGATTGGCTCTTGCGGTGTAGCAACGGATAAGTCCAAACAGTCATGTCAAAATATAATGCTATAGAAGTCTAAAAACAATGATCTAAAAATACTAGTCATATCGATTAATTTATTTTCGCACATACTTCCTGCAATAGCATTCTTGGAGATGTTTTGTTGTTAGTTTTAAATGCAGGGAATTAAATACTATATATTACCTAATAAACCACTCAAATATGTCGTCTTTAGTAAATCGCTTTAGTCGATGCCTAAGTGCCTTCATCATCTTCAATGACTGTCTCAACTCTGGATACAATAGTATTTCCAGTGGTTATTTCAAATTTAATTTCGTCAACCTCAGTATTTACCTCAACTTTGACTTCATCATCTTAAGTAGTTTTCTCAATACTGGCTTCATCATCTTCAGTTGTTCTTTTAATTTCGGCTTCATCATTTTCAGTAGTTCTCTCAAATTTAAATTCATCATTTTTAGTACTTCTCTCAACTTTTGCTTCATCATCTATAGTAATATCGCAACTTTGGTTTGATTATCTTTCGTGTTTGTCTGTATTTTGGCTTCATCATCTTCAGTGGTCTTTGATTTGTTACTGTCTGAGGATGTGACTTCGTCGTCACTAGAAAAACAGTTTTTTGGGCACGACATCACGCTTGAAAGGACGCAGGAGCATAAACACTGGCCGGCTTCCACAGATGTGCCTGGTATACAACCCATCGCGTGTTCTGCCAACAAGGTCTTGCATGAAATCGATCTAAATCATCATAAACATTCTCCTAGCGTTTGTCCCGACTCAATAGAGCTTTAGGTCCGTCCAGAAATGTGATCCAATGAACTGAATAGAATATCGGAGAACTCGGCTTTACGCCGGGGCTTGAACGCGGATTGAAGTCATTACTCAGACGTCCTACCGTAAAGCTACCAGATCTACCAAAATCGATCCAAATAAATGCAAATAAAATGTAATATTGAAATGCGACGAGTAATACAATTTTCAAGGAATCATAGTCGAGGAATTATCTGAGAAATAATGAGTCAAAGTTGTCCTGATAGGCTAAACAGTGCTGACAATATTTAAACCACGCAATAAAATTTTACCAGAAATAGTGGGTCTGACTGGTGAAATAAATAATAGTACTAAGTACAGAAGGTTCACTGAACAAAAATCTCCTGTTTTGGTTTGCAAAATGTACTTCAACAGTTTAATGTGCTAGTCTATCTCTACCGCAATATATATTTCTACTGCGTGATAGCTATTTGAATACTGATAGATCAAAGTCACTCAAAATTTTGTATACACATTATCAGCTTTCTGGTTTTATTCATTTATGTTCAGAATTTAAACCACCTTTCGTCTACACCACTTTCTTACCGCGTAGGTTCAAATTGTTGTTTCCAGAATTTATGCAGCATCACTTCATGTTGCTTTTTTGTATCCAAGCCGTTGTCAGAGCAAGAAATACCAGTGCACATCAACATGCCTTCGCCGACGCACGTACATAATTGGCAGTCAGGATTACCAAATTCGTCTAACTGAGTCTTTATGTGCTCATTTTCTTTGCAGATTAGCGCCTGTTCTGAAAATATCCAAGAAAATTAATATAGCAACAATTTTAATGAAAAAGACGTATAACTTCATTGCCACGATTTTATCTGCATGTTTTCTCCGCGATTTTATCTGCATGTTTTCTCTTCCACATTCATCCTACTTACATAGGACAAAATGAAGATAATAGAGATTTCGTCTTCGCAGGTGGCTGTCAGGATGCACACAATTTAGTTTGTGACTAATCTCAATAATTATGATTCGTTTGATCGGAACAAATCGATTGCAAATCAATTATTTTGGCCATAGTTTGCAATGCTATTTATTTTGAAGCAGGGTCGCCCGGCCGGTATTCAGCATTCTCGATCGTCGATCGCCTGCCGCTTTAATTAAGACCAGTCTTCTGGAGTTGGAGCTGTAGGTTACGGTCCTGGTGGTATTCACCGTAACTTTTCTCCTCTAAATATCTTGTTATCTCGCTAAACAGAGGGAAATCTTTTCCCATTCTTTACCTACATGGTTCACCCTACTGTAATTTGAACCACGGACTGCAATTAAAAGTTTCAATTTCAAATTGTGTCTTCCGAATTATGCTTGTGAACAGGAGCCATTTCTCCTGCCGCGAATGCAGAAGACGCTAGTTCGATCGCAGCCCCGGGCACCATAGGCCTAGGTCACTTTTTCTTTGCATATGACATCTATATAAGTTTATTATTACTATAGTAGTATGTTTACTTAAAATAAACAAATCAAAATATTTATTAAAAATAATTTGATTTGTTCTTCAGTTATACTTAATGTAGTTGGGAAATACTAACACTACCACGCCACAGGGCCATTTTTAGGGTTCCGTAGCCAAAATGGCAAAAACGGAACCCTTATAGTTTCGTCATGCTCATCCGTGCGTCTGTCAAGACTCTTTTTCTCAGGAACGCGTGAAGGTATCAAACTGAAATTTATATCAAATACTCAAGCCTACTGCCCCTTAAAGATGTGAAAAAATCAAACATCTAAACTAACGCAATCAAAAGATACAGCCGTTCATGCCGCAAATTTCCGCAAATTTTACGGGTACTTCCCGTGAACTATTATACTTATTTAAAAGTTTGGTCCGCCCCCAGCTTGAATATGCAAGCCAAGTTTGGGATCCCTTATATAATAAGTATATTGATGCCATAGAAAAATTACAATACAAATTCTTAAAGTATGTGAATTTCAAACAACAGAAATAAAACACCTTTATACATTAATTTACTAAATAAATATGGATTATTAGCGCTAAGCAAAAGACGTGTTTTCCTGCAAGCGATGTTTCTTCATGGACTTTGCCACAATAAATTTGACTGTATGCAACTAGTTAATAACATAAGTTATGTAATTTCTAGACGCCCAAACCGGCGGGAGACTCGCGTCTACCGGCTGTTCGCGACGGCACAGTGCCGTACAAACGCTGGCGAACGCGCACCTCTGCGCCGGTTGTTTGCTACTTATAACAAATATTTCACACAGGTTGATATTTTCCACCTGCCCACAGCTTGTTATAGAAAAGTCATTTTAGATACCTGTAAACAGTTAAGTACTTTATAACTAATTATGATCTACTTTCTTAATTTAACCTATGTATATAAAAGCAAGTTGAAATATATATATATATATGGATGCTAATAAATAAATGCATCAATTAAACTTTAGCTTAAGTAAAGTTCCTACTATATTATGTACCTAATTTAATTTTAGATTAATGTACAGCAGTCTGATGTTTGACAACCTTTAACAGTTTAATTGTAACTCGTGGATAATGTCGTTGATTGTACATATAGTAACACCAATTGTAACACTTATTGTAATATTTTCTGTACACAACTGTACAGAAAATATTACAATAAGTGTTGTTGTTATCCCTAAAAAAAAAAAAACTCAGAATCTTGAAATTTGGTACGCAGCAACGTCTTATAGCACAGATACAGGAAAAATAGCGAAAAACGTAAATTTTTACTTACATCATATAATAAAAATATTTTTAATAATTTTAAAGTTTTTTTTTTATTATTATGGGACTGACCAGCGATTGGCCCTAGTCTCACCTGATGGAAAGTGAAGACAGGGCCTAAGATGGAGCTCACCGGCACCGGCACCGGGTAAGTTCATACTATAATTAGGAACGATGTATGAAAGTCGTTCCTAATTACAAAAAGTATTGATTTGACCGTCTGTATTTTTTAAAGTTCAAATTTTATGGAAGATATTTATGGCCCATATTAAGTCTTGTTTAAACACGGATACGTCAGTATTTTTTAAAACATAAATAGCATAAGCAAAATTGATATTTTTATCAAATTTAAAATGTCATATTTGTATGCAGTTGTATGGCAAAATAATCTTGTCCTTAATTATCTGGCCACGACTGTATATATATTGTTTGTTGCTAGTACGAACGAGTACATAGGTAATCTAATTTAACGAGGTATTTAACATAATTGTACAATGTATGGTAATTCAAAAACCATTTCCGTCCGGCGTCGTTTTATAATATAAAAATAATATCGCGCAGTTATTCTGATTTTTTTATTTGACATTCATTTGATCTCTAATACCATAACGTCACGTGCCTTGATTCGTAATTTATATATATATTCTGTAATTAGCCATCTTGCTTGTCCAAACTGCAGGAATATACTCACAATGTTTATAAAAGTCAATTGGTGTTTATTTATTAATGTCCGATTCAGACCCGCCTCTAGACTGAGAATTTTTTGACATGAAATTTCAGTTTCCAAATGTCAAGTGTCTGGTGAAGTATCTTGGTGGCCACGGGAAAAACTATGTGAAGCCTAATGCGTACTGTATCACCCATTTCATTTGAACATATGACGCGCAGGACAGCATGCACTTACAGAGGTTTATTGCCCATGTAGGTACGCTATTACCATATTAGGTATTCTTAACAGTTTCGATCTCTTGCAATGATAAATCGCGTGCGGTGAGAGTCTTACACGTTCGACTGCACAGATATTGCTTATTAACGATGATAGGTACTTGTTGTTTATTTCTTGAATCATATACCATTCGTCATAAACGATGGTAAGTATAATATTTAATTACTTACTAAATGTACCAGTCATTGTTTGCATATGTGCTGTGGAGGAATTGACGGTTATCTGTCAACTATTCATAGATGTATGGAGCGAGATCTTTACAAATATGCTCAGAATGAAAAATCTTCAGGGTCGTAGGCCATTGGCCCTGATCATACAGACAATCATCAGGTTCGTAGGCCACTGGCAGTGAACACCATATTATCAAATCCATCAAGCTCCTTATCGAAAAGGACTTGCGTTATCTACACACACAACGTTGGGTCTACACTAACTTTCACGATCATCTTGGCAAAACTGCGTATCAGAGCAAGCTACTGTATAGATAAGTTATTAATCAATGTATTTGATATTATAGTTTATCTACTTGGTTTTCCATCCCGCAATAAGCTTAGGAACCGAAGTAGATACCTTATTAGCAGAGCCCGGAATTTTCGCGGCAAAACAAAAGACTGTCGCAATGTAGCTAGTGTTAGAAATGTTTTTTATCGATATCGATAGCTGTCATACGTAATAAAATGACATTTTCTTAAGTGTCTATCATTTTCAGTTAGGTAGTATAGTCACGTCATTCAAATACAAAGCATTCAAATACTTTGTTACTCGACTACGGCAAAGCCACAAGGAAGGTTTATTTTATTACTTAATATGATAAAGTATAATTATGTTTTAGATGGATAACATATAAAACAATCCCTTTACTTACTACTTCTTTTGCATATTTTAAATTAACTGTTGCGAATGATTATATAATAATGTAAATTATATATTGCATAACTATTTTTATATAATAATACTCGATATCGATAAAAAAAATTCTAACACTAGCTAGATTGCGACAGTATATTGTTTTGCCGCGAAAATTCCGGGCTCTGCTCATTAGGTATGACGTCAGAAAATAAAGCATTAGGGGTAATTAGTGAGTATCACTTTTCAATAACAAAAATGCAAAATACAAAACTTAAATAAATAATTTTCTTTTCAATCTTCAATCTTTTGTTTGATTTTCTTTCCCTGCAGTAAGTTTTGATTTTGGATTTTTTTCTGAATTCTTTCCTTAGGTATTTATGTTTACAGAAGTTTTCAGGCTGAAGCGTTAAATAAGTAGCAGTGAAGGAAAGTTTGGGCATGAGAATACTATTACACCACTACCGAAATATGTAAAATGTAAATTAAAGCAATAAGATTACACATATATACATGTGCGTAGCAGCGATCAAAAGCTTATTAAAGTAACTACAATACATACATACATACATTATTTGTAGAAATAATGTATAGTTTACAAAATAAAATAAAGTTTTACGAAAAAAATGTTTTGTATAGCATTTAAAACACCATCTATTTAGCTTTGCAATATAGTTCTAATTTTTAGAATTTTGCTATTTTACCTAAAATGCGCTCATACTATGAACGGCATGGGCCTAATTATTGAGTATTATTATTACATTTTACAAATTTCAGTGTACCGGTTGGATGTGCACTTTTCGCAGCAGCCATTTTGACGACGACGTCATCACTCGTGAGACATTCACCTACGTCCCCGTCTCTCTGCAGTTTTGGGGGCCTAGTGCCGTGCCTAACAACAATATACTAACAGTCGGTAACAGTATCCAGCTCTGAACTACATTCCCATAAGGCATAGCATTGAAACAATTGAGGTACTTTACTCGTAGGTACATATATTGAAACATGTTACAAAACTACCATAGAATCGAAAAATACATCGTTGTTACAATATGTACTTAGTTTATTAGATATCTAAAATACATTTTAGAATATATTTTAAGTATTTAGTTGATCTAAGTTCATATTTTTAGTGACTGACATGTGACGTGAAGTATTTTGCGTTGCAATATTTGCACGATATCAGCCATTAATGTATAAGTGTAAATTTTAATTAAATATTTTTTACATTATTATTTAAGGGAACTACTTTTTTATTAAATTATAAAATAAAAAGTTGTAATTTTGTTTTAGTTGTATTTTCATAAGGCTTTATAATAGTGCATTTTGCACATTTTATGTGCAATAGCACATTTCGTTGTTTAAACCACTTAGCAATAGCATTTTCAGTGGTTACATTAATTTTATTCAGTACTTATCTCATATTTGGTTTTTCATCCTCAGTGGTTATCGCAACGTTGGCTTCATAATTTTCAGTAATTCTTTCAATATTTGCTTCATCGACTTTAGAATTTATTCCAATTTTGACTTTATTATCTACATTATCCATCACATATTTGGCTTCTTCAAATTCAGTGGTTATTTCAGTTTCGGCTTCATAATATCCAGAAGTTATTTCAATTTTGGCTTTTTCATCTTCAGTATTCATTATATATTCGGCTTTATTCCCTTCAGTGGTTATCTCAAATTTGTCTTCGTCATTTTCAGTAGTTATTTCAATTTTGGTTTTATCTTCTTCAGTGGTGTCCGAGTCGTGACTGTCTTCATGGTCAGTGTAGAGGCAGTTCTTCGGGCACGACATCACGCTCGGGAGAACGCAGAAGCATGAACACAACTTGCCGGCAGTCACAATTGTGCCTGGCTTACAACCCGTCGCGTATTCTGCAAATAAAGTATTAAATGAAATCGATCCAAATCGTCATCAACATCCTCTTGGTGTTGGTCCCGGCTTTAAACTCACGGATCAATTGCGACTTAGGTCAGTTTAGCAACGAGATCCAATAAATTAAATAAAAAAAGGTTAAGCTAGTTAGGCATTATTAAATTAGATACAGATTACTCGCGATGTTTTCTTTTACCAATAAACGACTGGTAAATGTCAACTGATATTTTCAAAGTCTTATTTAAGTTCCAAAATACTCAGTGGTACGAGCCGGGATTTGAACCCGAGATCCTTGAATTGAAGTCGTAACTCGGACGTTTTACCACCAGGCTACCAGCGTTACCAAAATCGATCTAATTAAATGCAAACAAAGTTATCTACTTCAATTACTTGTAATCATAGACTATGCTTGTAACATATATAAAACTTGAAAAAATATGAAGGTTGATGATAATTTCGATTAAATACAAAGCCGTTATCAGTACGAGTAATGTTAAACTGCGATGAATAATATGATTTTATAGAAAACATAATCAATGAATAATGAGAAGTAATGATTCAAAATCGTGTAGATCGGCTAAAATGTGTTAAAGATTTTGGACCCGGGTATGTCCTTAAACTACGTCCGGACACGGGTATGTCCCCAAACTACGCGCAAAAGAGAGGTAAAGCTGTGGTTTTCTGTAAGGTGGAGGTACTTCCCCAGTAGGGATCTGCTCCAGATTTGAGCGAGATGACATTCGCTGAACGTGCCCTACCACACTTAGCGAGATGACGTTCGCAGTGCCCATACCTCTCTTTTTGGCGTAGTTTAAGGACATACCCAAGTCCGGACGTAGTTTAAGGTCAATTCAATTCAATTCAATTCAATTCAATTCATTTATTTGCTTTAAATACATGTCAAGTGGATGTTCACAAAATACATTTTAAGTGCAGTGTATTCAGCCTGCTGTTGGGCATGCAAATATTATACAATCTTAAAACTACGACTAAATTTACTATAAGCATGCAACATACGAGTACATGGACTTAAGACAGTTTAATATGCTTAACTTAATAAAGAGACGGCGTATATTCTAAATATTCTCTAACTGAGTAAAATGCATGTCGTGCTAAATAGTCAAATAAATTATTTTTAAACTGAGGCATTTCGGATTCTCTTATGTCGTTGGGCAAATTATTATATAATTTAGGTGCTATACCGAATACACTTTTAGCGCGTAAGGCTGAGTCTGATTTCGTGGTGTTTATTTAGCTTCACGTACATAAGTATTTCAAAAATATATAGGCAAGGAAGAGTCAGAATTTTCAGATTGATGAAGTAAGGTATGCATGAATCACTTTTCCATAGCCCGCAAACAGACCGTAGGCAGTCCCTTTGGGCTTGAAATACCAGGTTTGGATCGGTTGAATTGCCCCAAAACATGATGCCATATCGCAAAGTAGCTGTAACATATGCGTGATACGCAGCAAGGACTGCATCCCGGCTTACTATTTTATTCAAATGAAATAATGCATATGAAAATGAATTTAGTCTCTTACAAATAGAATCTATTTGGTTTTTCCACGTCAGATTATTGTCTAAACTTAACCCTAAGAATATTGTATTGTCAGTTTTCTCAATTTCATTATTATTATAAGTCACAGTTAAATCAGGTAACCTATTGACCCTTTGATAAAAATTCATAATTTTAGTTTTTCCGAAATTTATATGTAGATTATTACGGTTAAGCCAATTGATTATTAATTTTAAAGCATTATTTATATTGAGTTGACATGTCTCTGGGTCCTCTCCGGTTAGTATTACCGTGCTGTCGTCGGCAAAGAGAACCATAGGGTAGCCAACAGCCTGTGGTAGATCATTTATATAGATTAGGAACAGTAGTGGACCCAAAACACTTCCTTGAGGTACACCATAACTAATTTCCCTAATTTTTGACGAAAAAGTTGCTTCACGTTTCGATTTTAGTAATATATTCTATTTGTACAGCTTGTTTTCTCCCAACTAAGTATGACTTGAGCAGATCATAGATGTTGCCACGTATTCCATAACTATACAATTTTTCCATTAGTATATTATGGTCAACCAGGTCAAAAGCCTTGGTTAAATCCATGTAGAGGGCACACACTGGCTCACTTTTATCTACAATTGTCACTACAGCTTGCAATAAATCAAAAATAGCCATATTAATCGATTTATTTTTCCGGAACCCATTTTGTTCTGGTGCAAATAAGTTGTTAGATTCAAAATAATGACTTATTCGACTGTTAATGACTCTTTCAATGATTTTAGAAAAGACAGGAAGGAGCGCAATTGGCCTGTAATTACCCATATTATCCTTTTCCCCCTTTTTAAAAAGAGGTCTCACAATCGCTATTTTTAATTTTTCGGGAAAGATGCCCTGTTCTATGCACAAATTTATAATATAACTTATAGGTATCGCTATGATATGTGCAACTTTCTTTATTATCTTAGTACATATTCCATCATATCCAGTACTCTTGCTGTTTTTTAGAGAATAAATTATATTTAATACTTCATCCGGGCTTGTCGGTTGCATAAATAGGGAACTCGGTGAGTTATGTGTCAATGTGTTCCGTCCATATGAATTATTATTAGGTAGAGCATTATTTTTAATATTAGAATCAGTAATTAACTTCACTTGGTCTATAAAATGATCATTAAATTCTTCAGCAATTAGTTGAGGGTCGGTTATTAACTTACAATTATGTCTTACATGCGAAATATTTTCCCTCGGATTTACAGTTTTTACACTGTTAACTATATTCCAAGTCGCTTTAGATTTGTTTGATGATTTTTTTATGTAGTAGTCATTTTGAGACTTCTTCGTTAGTGTTATAATTTTTCTAAGGCGCCTGGAATATTGCTTAAAAATAATCTTATTATTTTCATTCGGACACATTCTATATTTTTTTAGTAGTGCTCTCTTCTTTACACAACATCTCCTTATTCCTGAGGAAATCCATTTTGGCTTTTTTGTAAGGGTCATTTTTATTCTAATATAAGGAAAACACAAGTCATAAAATAATAGGAACAGATCTATGAAACTATTATAAGCTTCATTTGCATTATTTGCCATATATACGCAATTAAAACCCAAGTTCAATAAACATTCCTTAAACTTAACTATATTTTCTGTACAAATGTCTCTTCTACTCACATACCAGTGTGATAGCAGACAGATTTTTTTTACTGGGAAGTGCATAATTTGTGCAGTATGGTCTGATATAGCAAAGTCAATAATTTCAGTTTGGCCACCACGAAAATTATAAATTATATTATCAATGCATGTATTACTATGTAGCCGTGTGGGCTTTGTCACACCTAATTTAAAGTTATATCTAGCCAGTAAATTTTTAAACTCAGTCGAAATTGTTGTTCTTTAAGATGTCAATATTAAAATCACCGCAAATAATAATTTTCTTGCCGTTTTTACATATTATGTCTAAATTAATTCTAATCTATTAAAAAATATAGTCACGGTAGTAGAGTCATATTTAGGGACTCTATAGATACAAATTATTACAATTTTTAGATCTGTTATTTCAATAGCCGAACATTCCAATAGATTTAGAATAGAGAGGTTAACAATGTCATTCAGAGTTACAAAATTGTACTTATTTTTTGTCAAAATACATGACCCACCGTTTCTATTATCTCGTGAGAAGTGGCTTGCTAATTTATAGTTAGGAATCGATAGTTGTGATTCGTCCCCTGTTTTCATATTGTGCTCTGTGATACAAATTACATCTATTTTTTTTTCAGAATCCATTAATTCGTGTAAGTGGACGGTAAGAAGGCTGGCCTTGTTTATCAGACCGTTAATGTTTTGGTGCAAAATAAATATCTTATTAATCACGAAAAAGATCATTACCCCGGGGTCATACCCCGGGTCCAAATATTACATTATCAGCTTTCTGGTTTTATTCATTCATGCACAGAATTTAAACCATTTTTCGTCTTTACAGAATTATTCCTTACTTGTCAGGAAAACAAACACTTCTCAAAAAAATCTGGCCAAGTCCGAGTCGGAACTCGGGACACCAAGTGTTTCGTACCACAAGGTTAACAAATAATCCTCACCGTGTGCATCGACATATAGTGACCTTAAGAGGATTTTTATGCTATACTAGCTGTACCCAAGGCTTCGCTCACGTGCGTTTTAGTAGGCTTTACCACTTTTCGTTACCTTCAACAGTCCATTGCTAAAAGTTGCCTACGCATTCAACATGTCAAAAAGTCAGTGCAGCAGTTTACTGACGCAGCAGCAGCAGAGACTAAGAGAGAAATCAATGATCAAGGGAAGCGTATGAGCGTAAAGATCTGCCGAGCTGAAGGCAGAGCTCCCCGTATAGCCGAACGCCCGAAGCGTCGTAGTAGAAAACGCCTCTGCAGTAGCTGGACAGAGATCGAACACAAATTAATGATGAATGTCATCAAGTGAACCGGAGCGTGGACAGCCCGACAGCATTTTCACTGAGGCGAGGATGAGAGGAAACGTGCGAGAACCAACCAATAGCTTTGTACTTTAAGGCTGCGTTTCCACCAGAGATGAGCGAGGATGCGTTGCGAAGAACGTGTTTGTAAAGAACCAACCCTAGAGCTGCGCTGTACAAGGATAAACAAATGAAGCGATTCTATTGGTGCTTCACAAACACATTCCTCGCAACGCATCTTCCCTCATCTCTGGTGGAAACGCAGCCTAACTAAGACACGTGACCGTGAATAATGCATTGCTATTGGTCGATTCCCGCATGCCCACAATTATCTCCGATCATCTCCGCATTAAAAGAAAGGTAGCCTTAGTGGTAAGGCCGAAAGCTGAGCTCGACGTAATGTCGAAGGCCCCAAGCATCCCAGCCAAAAGAGCTTCTGCAGTTGCAGGTGAAAGATCGAACACAACTTAATCCCGCCTATCCCGTGTTAACTACCTTATATTAATACTCTTTTTGCTCCCGTCTTAAACATTGAACCTCACTATTTTTGATATGAAAAGAAATCATCCAGTGTGTTTTTTCTTTGTGTGGCGGGCTCGGCGGGCGGAGCCTTTTACTAACTCTTATTTACATGCCTTATACGCGAACCGAATTGCCCAAAGCCCAACGGTAAGTATAGTATGAATAAAAAATCGGCTCCACCTTTTGATTAGTATGAAAGGGGGGCCTTTCATACTCATCACGTGGTTCACTGTATCAATACTCTTTTTGCTCCTGTCTTAAACATTTAACTTAGCCATTTTTGGTAGGAATAGAAATGGTTTACTGTGTATTTTATTTGTGCGGAGGGGCTCCGCCCCCCATGCCCCCCTCTTGGGCTTATCACATAGTTAACTTTGGCTCCCGTCTTAAACATTTATCCTAACCATTTATGGTATGAATACAAATCGTTTAGTGTGTCTATTTTTTGTGCGGGGGGCTCCGCCCCCAAGCTCCCCTTTTACCTCCTGACATGTAGTAAACTCTGTCAATATTCTTTTTCTCCCGTCTTAAATATTCAACCTAACCATTTCTGGTATGAATTAATATCGTTCAGTGTGTTTTTTCTATGTGCGGGGAGCTCCGCCCCCAGAGCCCCCCTCTTACACTTGTCACTCAGTTAACTTTATCGATACTCGTTTTGGTCCCGTCTTAAACATTAAACCTAACCATTTATGGTATGAATATAAATCGTTTAGAGTGTCTTTTCTTTGTGCGAGGGGCTCCGCCCCCCAAGCCCCCCTTTTACCTCCTGACATGTAGTAAACTCTGTGAACAATATTTTTCTCCCATCTTAAACATTCAACATAACCATTTTTGGTATGAATTAATATCGTTCCCTGTACTTTTTCTTTGTGCGGGGGGCTCCGCCCCCCGAGCCCCCCTCTTACGCCTGTCACTCAGTTATCTTTATCGATACTCGTTTTACTCCCGTCTTAAACATTAAACATAAACATTTATGGTATGAATACAAATCGATTAGTGTGTATTTTCTATGTGCGGGGGGCTCCGCCCCCCAAGCCCCCCTTTTATCTCCTGACATGTAGTAAACTCTGTCAACATTTTTTTTCTCCCGTCTTAAACATTCAACCTAACCATTTTTGCTATGAATTAATATCGTTCAGTGTATTTTGTATTTGTGCGGGGGGCTCCGCTCCCCGAGCCCCCCTCTTACACTTGTCACTCAGTTAACTTTATCGATACTCGTTTTGCTCCCGTCTTAAACTTTAAACCTAACCATTTATGGTATGAATACAAATCGATTAGTGTGTCTTTTCTTTGTGCGGGGGGCTCAGCGCCCCGAGCCCTCCTCTTACGCTTGTCACTCAGTTAATTTTATGGATACTCGTTTTGCTTCCGTCTTAAACATTTAACCTAACCATGTATGGTATGAATACAAATCGATTAGTGTGTCTTTTCTTTGTGCGGGCTCCACCCTTCGAGCCCCTCTTTTACCCTCCTCCTGACATGTAGTAAACTCTGTCAACATTATTTTTCTCCCGTCTTAAACATTCAACCTAACCATTTACGGTAAGAATACAAATCGATTGGTGTGTCTTTTCTTTGTGCCCCCCTATTACCGCCTATCATGTAGTAAACTCTATCAATATTCTTTTTCTCCCGTCCTAAACATTCAACCTAACTGTTTTTGGTATGAATAAATATCGTTTAGTGTGTTTTTTCTTGGTGCCTCCCCCCCCCCCACTTGCATTTATCACGCAGTTAACTTTATCAATACTCGTTTTGCTCCCGTCTTAAACATTTAACGTAACCATTTATGGTATGAATAGAATTCGTTTAGTGGGTCTTTTCTTTGCCCCTTTTTTGCCACTTATCACGTGGTTTTTTTTGTGCCTATACTAAACTACGAACTTTGTTGTCAGATAACCGCTGCTCAGTGACCTCTTAGTTAGTAAGACAATCCTGCGAGAGATAGCGTTGTGGTTCATTTTTTTCTATTTCCGTTTGTTACAGACGAGATTTTCTATACCTGTTCCAAATTTCAGCTTTCTACATCAAACGGTTTCCGAGAGAGACGCAATTTACCAGTTTCGAGGACCGAAGTGATTCCATAAGTGTTTCGTAAACCAAGTATTGGTACGAAACACTAAAAATTATCACACATTTCTCTTAAAATTGTATTACATACTTAATGAAACTCACGAAGTATTGAATTCAACCAAGTGATAACTGAAAAATATAATTTCTAATTTAAAATATCCTTATATAATCGATGTAAACATATTCATTGTTTACTTCGATTCAAAAACAGATCCTCCGCCGAGATACACACGTCATACTCGTCCTCAGACAGACGAACAGACGCGCACCTACAGATTATCTTTAGCGAAGTTCCACGAGCTACGGTTCGTTGTCGCCAGCGCGTTGAAGAGTATGATCGTTTTGGAGAACCGGAAGTGTATGAGGAGAGACTGACATACGTATTCTTTGGGGTAGGTTACAATGAATAACCTCAAAATTAAACACACGTGTGTTTACATAAGACAAGTGAGGAAGAATTCTGTATACTTATTACACCACTTGCTTACCGCGTAAGATCAAATTGTTGCTTCCAGTTTTACTCAATATCACTTCATGTTGCTTCTTTGTATCCGAGCCGTTGTCAGAACAAGAAATACGAGTGCACATCAACATGCCTTCGCCGTCGCACGTACATAATTGGCAGTCAGTATTACCATATTCGTCTAACCGACTCTTTATATGCTCATTTTCTTTGCAGGTTAGCGCCTGTTCTGAAAATAATATGCAACGAAATAAATTGAGCAACTATGAATTCGAGAAAAAGTACAGTTACAGTTTTATTTCTTGTACCCATGGATTTATCTAAATACTACATTTCCTTTTCCAATTTAATCCCCTTAAAGGAATAAGTTCCGTGATAAAAATTATCCTCTTTTAATTCTTGGGGCTCTAAAACTACTTATCTCCGTACACAATTTTAAGAATTTAAACCGGATCGGCGATTTAAGTGTGAAGAGGTAACAGACAGAGGACAGAGTCACTTTCGATTATTATTATTAGTGATTATAGGTGTACACTCAGTATAACGATGCATTTAGGATGCTGTTTAGGTTGCCGCGGCATTGCAGCGCCTCGGAAATGTTTGCTGAGGCTCGAATAGACTGTTTTCGCCATCATGAAAAAGCGATGCGCGTCACTCCTCACTCGCAGCCGAAGCAGCACGAACGCAAGCGTTTTTAGGATGCTAGTCGAACAGCATCCTAAAAACGCTGGCGCAGCTTTGGGACTCATCCCTTGTCAAGCAGTACGTGCAGCTACACTCACCTGTTGCTGTCATCATCATAAGGCCTTGTCCATCTTTTTAGATGATTTAAGCAGCATCTGTGAACAAGCGACAGCGCCGCTCGTGGCTAAATAGCCCAGTTCTTAAACGGCATAAACGTCCACATTTCCTACAAGTAAATTGAGGGTCTGCACCAAGCCGATCCTCGCCGCGCACATGTCTTAATGCACGTTTTCGGGCCAAATGTCATGGGTTTCGCGATCTTTTAACAGCCTGTTTTTCCACTCAATGCGGTTTGCTGCTAGGTCCTCCCATGGGTTGCAGTTGATGTTAAACGCAACCATGTCACGCTTTACGCAGTCCTTAAAGCGGAGTAAAGGGCGTCCCACGTTGCGCTTGCCTGAAGCGATCTGGCTGAGCATGGTCTGTCTGTGAAAACGAGCACTGTCCATACGTTCGTGCAACGTGCACTAGCCACCGTAAGCGTCTCTGTTTAAATTGCGCGGTAATGCTAGGAAGCTGAGCAATCTCCGGCACTTTATCGTTAGTAACCCTGTCTTTTCATGTTATGTTTAATATACTCCGAAGACAGCGCATGTGGAAGGTGTTAAGTCTACGTTCCTGGTTAGCGTACGGCGTCCAGGTTTCGGCCCCGTATAAGAGTATGCTCAAGACACAAGTCTGGTAGACGGACATCTTGGTCTTTGTCGTAAGGTGTTTGTTATCCCATACTCTTGCACGTAGCCTACCGAACATCGTGGCCGCCTTGCCGATATGAACATCGACCTCCCCATCAAGAGAGAGGTTGCACGACACGGTCGACCCTAAGTAAAGGAACTTATCGACTACCTCCAAGGGCACACCTTCCAGAAGGATGGAGGGCTGGAAAGTATAACCTTGCGCTAAAATTACGGTCTTCTTCGTATGGACATAGAAAAAACCGGCCAAGTGCGAGTCGGACTCGCGCACCGAGGGTTCCGTACAAACCTATAATAAGCAAAAGTTGTAGTATGTTTATTCCTAATTTCAATTTAATACCTCTACGCGTTTACGAGGAAAAAGGTATTAAGTTTAAAATTTAAAAAAATATTTTTTGTATGATTTTACTAAAAATGTCTACTTATCGTAATTTTTCCTTTGTCTGTGCTACATGAAGTTTCTTCGTTCCAAGTTTCAAGTTTCTAAGTTTACGGGAAGTACCCTTTAGGTTTTGAGTTTCTTGCGAGTACTCAGTTTCAAAATATGCGACTTAAATTGCTATTTATTATGATTGCGTTGACATAAAAATTTGGTTTTGCTACATCTGAAAGGTCCTATAGCTCTGAGTATTTGACATGAATTTCAATTTAATACCTCCACGCGTTTACGAGGAAAAAGGTAGTAAGTTTAAAATTTAAAAAAATATTTATTGTATGATTTTACTAAAAATGTCTACTTTTCGTAATTTTTCCTTTGTCTGTTCTATATGAAATTTCTTTGTGCTAAGTTTCAAGTTCCTGAGTTTACGGGAAGTACCCTTTAGGTTTTGAGTTTCTTGCGAGTACTCAGTTTCAAAATATGCGACTTAAATTGCTATTTCTTTTGATTGCGTTGACATAAAAGTTTGGTTTTGCTACATCTGAAAGCTCCTATAGCCTTGAGTATTTGACATGAATTTCAATTTAATACCTCCACGCGTTTACAAGGAAAAAGGTAGTAAATTTAAAATTTAAAAAAATATTTTTTTGTATGATTTTACTAAAAATGTCTACTTTTTGTAATTTTTCCAATGTCTATGCTATATGATGTTGCTTCGTGCCAAATTTCAAGTTTCTGAGTTCACGGGAAGTACCCCGTAGGTTTTGCGAGTGCCGAAAAACTGTAAAATTTGCAGCATAAACGACTGTATCTTTTGATTGCGTTGGCTTTTAAGTTTGATTTTTTCACAGCTCTAAGGGACAATAGACCTGAGTATTTGATATAAATTTCAGCTTGATACCTGTAGAGGTATCAAGCTAGGTAGAGGCGTTCCTGAGAAAAATGGTCTTGACAGACAGACAGACAGACAGACAGACAGACAGACAGACAGACAGACAGACAGACAGACGGACAACAAAGTGATCCTATAAGGGTTCCGTTTTTTCCTTTCGAGGTACGGAACCCTAAAAAGGATACAAGCGTAGGCAAATTTGTCCAGCAGGAGTTGGATCTCGTGGGGAGTTTCAGCTACAAATGCTGCGTCATCGGCACCTGTTGCTGTACCGCCACGAAAATTATAAATGTTTTCTTTTGTTTGTTTGTTTTGTTTGTTTGTTTTGTTTGTTTGTTTTGTTTGTTTGTTTTGTTAAATTAATTGCAATACTTATGCTAAGATATATAAGTTATTGTATTTCCTAACCCGATATGGACTTCATGGTGGGGGGGGCTTCATTTCTTAGGGATGGGGGGATGGGTGTGATTAGGGATTTTACGACATTAAGACAAAAATAACCTGAGGCGTGCGACTTTCAAGAGCCGCAAGTTCGTACCCCGGCGAACAGGCGAAATAAAATAAATGCTTATAAGATAGTTACTTTTGCGTTCTTGATAATACGCCTTGATTCGATCTACAGTCGTTTCATGTACTTTTGTAGTCGGATATCTTTGTTCACTGGAAGTGTCGATTGACTCTGTTGTGGGTTTATCTGTGGTCGAATACTCTGGGTCTACTGCTATGGTGGGACGACTTGACGTTGGCGTTGACCTTTTGGTTGGTTCATCATGATTTATTGTAGAAGTCCTGAAGAATTCTCTAGACTCTGTGGGATGATTCATTTATTTTAAAATTCGTTTTAATACAATCACAAAATTATTCTTATATAAACACAAAAAAATACTATTAGTGATTAGTCGGGAAAGTACGTAAGTAAATTCTATTAATTAGATAAGATAAGAAACGTTTTATTCTAAAAAACACACATTACAAAACAAAAAAATATTACTAGACTTATAATATATTATATTATTGATAGGCATTCTTTTTCAATTACTTTATCTAAATTCTCAGACATAGTTTTCGTCCACTCTTGTCAGTTTTCCGTCCATACTTATTTATCTGTTTATATTCAAATCGTCCCAAAATAAAAGCTAAAAATTAAAAAAATCTACTAAAGAACTACAAATATGAAATTTGTTGACATTAAAAAGTTTTTCCCATTTATTTGCAGCAGTTTATTCAAATGGACGGTAAACTGGACCTGGACGGGAAACTAGCACAATTACCCCACTTACTCGTATAGGTATTTGATTTTGATAGCATAATATTCAAGAAAAAAAATGTTATCTGATATTACCATCATTGTCGTGCTCTGAATTATCTTTAAAATCTGAAATACAAAATAATAGTAATAATAGCCTTGTAGTATCACTTCATTTAATATATCCTATAGTTAACTAGGAGAGAATATCTACAGGAATAAAGCTCATACTTAAAAAAATATTTTGTCCAGTAAAACCTATATGTATTATCGTATTTTGATTAGGAAAAACTAGGTAAGTGCAATAGTAGATTGTTAACCAAGGGTTAAAAGTGACCCATTCCACCCGAGATATTTCTGGCGCTCGAACGAAGTCCCATACTTATTGCGCCAATAGTTCGAGGGTAAAATGGGTAATTTCACCCGAGTTAAACACTCTGCTTTTCATTCCGACTGTGAGGAAAGTAAAATACTACACGCAGATTTTATAAAGCAGGTATATAAAGAACAATCTATAAAAATGTTAAGTAAAATTTGAACAATTTGAAAGAGACAAATTCAATATTTTGCCGGTGGTCGGGGAGGAGGGCATCCGGGTGGGCACCGGCTCAATCCACAATTAACACAGATAATCGTAACAATTTAATAAAAAAGACTCTCCACCCTAGGGATGAAAAAGCAATTTTCCACCCGGCTATCTACCCAGGAAAATAAAACTTTCCGAACAGGAGAGATGAAAATAAAATTATCGTCTATATGCTACGTCTACGACTCTACGTCGTTCTAAGTACGCTATACATTATTTAACAATTTCCAAACATGTTTCTCCTTTCCTTATACGGATTACCAGTAGATACAATTGTTACATCTTATATATAGGAAAAAAACCGGCCAAGTGCGAGTCGGACTCGCGCACCTAGGGTTCCGTACAAACCTATAACAAGCTAAAGTTGTAGTATGTTTATTAATAATTTCAATTTAAATAATTGAATACGAGGAAAGAGGTAGTAAGATTAAAATAAAATAAAATATTATTTGTATGATTTTACTAAAAATTTCTACTTTTCGTAATTTTTCCTTTGTCTGTGCTATATGAAGTTTCTTCGTGCCAAGTTTCAAGTTTCTGAGTTTACGGGAAGAACCCTTTAGGTTTTGAGTTTCTTGCGAGTACTCAGTTTCAAAATATGCGACTTAAATTGCTATTTCTTTTGATTGTGTTGACATAAAAGTTTGGTTTTGCTACATCTGAAAGGTCCTATAGCCCTGAGTATTTGACATGAATTTTAATTTATTAACTCCACGCGTTTACGAGGGAAAAGGTAGTAAGTTTAAAATTTAAAAACATATTTTTGTATGATTTTACTAGAATTGTCTACTTTTTGTAATTTTTACATTGTCTATGCTATATGACGTTGCTTCGTGCCAAATTTCAAGTTTCTGAGTTCACGGGGTACCCCGTAGGTTTAGCGAGTGCCGAACTCTAAAATTTGCATCATAAACGACTGTATCTTTTGATTGCGTTGGCTTTTAAGTTTGATTTTTTTACAGCTCCAAGGGACAATAGACCTGAGTATTTGATATAAATTTCGGCTTGATACCTCCATGCGTTCCTGAGAAAAATGGTCTCGACAGACAGACAGACAGACAGATAGACAGACAGACGGACAACAAAGTGATCCTATAAGGGTTCCGTTTTTTCCTTTCGAGGTACGGAACCCTAAAAATTACAAAATACAAAGTACAATATTTTGTAAATTGTTTAATATGTATTCTCCTAGCAGGGCTGGTAACCCATGGAGTCTTATTACCACCCCTCCTTCTTCCTGAAGGAGAGGCCATTTAAAAAAGAGTAAGAAATAATATATTTTTTTATACTACGACGGTCGCAAACAAGCATACGGCCTGCCTGGTGGTAAGCAGCTACCGTAACCTATGGACGCCTGTTACTCCACAGGAGTCACATGCGCGTTGCCGACCCTTTACAAAAAGGAGGATACACTGTGTTGACGGCTAAAGGAACAAGAGGGTCCCTCATCATCAACACACTGGGTCCTCTTTGAGCTCTTTGGCAACCTTACTCACCAGCAGGAACACAACACTATGAGTAGGGTCTAGTGCTATTTGGCTGTGGTTTTCTGTAAGGCGGAGGTACTTCCCCAGTCGGGCTCTGCTCCAGATTTGAGCGAGATGACATACACTGAACGTGCCCTACCACACTAAGCGAGATGCCATTCGCAGTGCCCATACCTCTCTTTTTGGCATAGTTTAAGGACATACCCAGGTCCGGACGTAGTTTAAGGACATACCCCGGGTCCAAAAAAATAAACAAAATATTATATAAAATTAATTTAAACTTATGAATATCTAAACATGTAAACAATATTGTCCCAAACGCTAACGCTAACGCTTCGCAAAGGTTGTCTGGAAGAGATCGCTTTTTAGCGATAAGACCGCCAATTGTTTTACCTCTGATTATTCTGTTTGTAACTTGTATTTTATGTGTTTCTTTATTTTGAGGTGCACACCTATTGCACAATAAAGATATTTATGTTATGTTATTGTCAAATGTAAAAACAAAAATAAATTGCTACTCTGATTCTGATTCTCACTATAGGAAAAAAACGCCCAAGTAAGTATCGTACCACGCATAATAAAGGGTTCCGTACCTTCAATGGAATAAAGAAAAACTGTTATCTAAAGGTCGTGTCTGCTTAAGAAAGAAGCTTTTGAAAATAACCCCAAACCCTCTGAAACAAACCCCTAGTCATTTTAAATACCTATCGCTTGACGTGCTGTATGTTGATAATATAATAACTATAAACATTTTATTCTATATAGCTACATGTATGGACTGCCCTCCTAAAAATATCTTTTTCGGCAACTTTACTACATAAGTAAGTAGCCGCACTCAAATCACACCTGTGGAAATTTCATTAGGATTTGCTTTATGGTTTACTAGCCTTTTCCCGCGGCTTCGCCCGCGTACTATAAGTACTCAAAAAGAATACGATACTCATGTTGATTTTCAGACTTTGTGACCACATTTGCCCCTTTTAGGGGTTGAATTTTCAAAAAACCTGAAACACGTGTTTACTCATTTATCGTTAGGAATACTCCTGTGAAGTTTCGAATAAAATAGTCTAACTAATCTTGATTCGCCATACAAATTTTGGATCCCCATTTTAGCCCCTTAGGGGGTGAATTTTGAAAAATCCTTTCTTAGTGCACCCCTAGACCTTATAAGGAACTTACATGCCAAATTTGGAATCTCTAGAACCAGCGGTTTGGGCTGTGCGTTGATATGTCAGTCAGTCAGTCAGTCAGTCAGTTTTTTCTTTTATATATTAAGATGAGTAAAATGACGGTGACATACGGACGGACAGACGAACTGAAGGGTTTCATTTTTGCCTCTCGACTACGGAACCCTAAAATTTCAATAACGGGCATGTTTTTCTTATCGATTAGTAGCGTCCCGCCCCGGCTTCGCACGGGACGTTTTTGTAGACCTTTTTAAGGTGTAGTACATTATTTTGATGTATTTCGTAGGGTTCAGCCAGCGTTTGCAATATAAGCGCAATAAATGTGTTTATTTACATCACATTAGAAACCTCTAAAATATCAGTGTTTCTATGTAGGTTTATATGTATAATATATGCATAATATAGTAGATATTATGCATATATTATACATATAAACCTTCCCCTTGAATCACTCTATGTATTAAAAAAAACCGCACCAAAAATCGTTGCGTAATTTTAAAGACATACGGACAGTCCGACAGCAGGAAGTGACTTTGTTTTATACTATGTAGTGAAGCAGAAATGTAACAACGTATATGTACTCTTTTGACGCACCCTTGTTCCAAAACCAGTCGT
Source organism: Pammene aurita (assembly GCA_947086415.1). NCBI lineage: Eukaryota > Metazoa > Arthropoda > Insecta > Lepidoptera > Tortricidae > Pammene > Pammene aurita. The sequence continues at coordinate 5,916,708 of OX352314.1, read as the reverse complement.
AGTTCCTTCGATAAGGCAAGGCGAGTGTTAGGCATACCTGAAATTAATTAAAAAAGGTATTATACTTATAAAAAAACAGTAAGCTGCAAATCAGTATAGCACATGTTTATTGGAAGTAGGTATAGGATTATAAACTTATGTAGATGTCATAAATATACAAAGGACAATGTGACCTAGGCCTCCGGTGCATAGGGCTGGGATCGAACCAGCATCTTCTGCATTCGTGGCAGACGCTCTAACCATAAGGCTAACCAGGTCACAGCGGCACCGGTCGAATTTTCTTGCAGGGGATTGTATTTTTTTAAATCAGAAAATGGTATTTTTCGTACTGCATGTTTTTTATATAAATAAATAAATAAATATTATGGGACAATCTTACACAAGTCAACCTAGTACCACAGTAAGCTCAATAAGGCTTGTGTTATGGGTACTAGACGACGATACATATAATAGATAGATATAGATAAATACTTCAATACACAGAAAACATGCATAACTCAGGAACAAATATCCGTGATGAACACACTAATAAATGCCCAGACCAGGATTCGAACCCGGGACCTCCTGCTTCATAGGCAGGGTCACTACCGACTAGGCTAGGAGGCCGTTGAATAATCAATCAAAGTGAGTATAATCAATCTCTTAATAATCTTTGTTTTGCTAACTTGCGCGGGTGACACGCAACGCGTACACGTCTATTGAAAAATAGTTTTAGCAGCGCTAACTAGGGCAAATGAGGATTTGTGGAGTATGTGTCGTCAGTCTCCTATCGCCCAGGAAGTAGCGCGGCGGAAGTGGAGATAGATCGGACATACCCTTCGAAGAGGAGCATCGAAAAATGCCAGTATCGCTTTCGAATGGCTTCCTAAAGATAAAAAGTGAGCCATAGGACTGAGCTGGAGAGAGGCCAAAACGGTTGCTCAGGATAGAAAGGCGTGGAAGGATCTTGTGGAGGCCCTATGCACCTCCGGGGTGCCCTAAGATCAACAACAACAACAACTAGGGCGGACACGGATTTTCCTTGTTCTGCGTGTATATTCTGAGGCACGGAACCCTACACACACCATTGATGACACATCGGCCATCTGTTAAAAATAAATACTCACATAGGACAATATGAAGATAATTACAGATTTCATCTTCTCAGGTGGCTGTCAGGATGCACACAATTCAGTTTGTGACCAATCTCTTAATAAGATTCGTTTGATCGAATCAAATCGATTGCATATCAATTATTTTGGCCATAGTTTGCAATATTAATTATTTTGATGCAGGGTCGTCCGGCCGGGATTCAGCAGACTGTCAATCGCCTGCCGTTTTAATTGAGACCAATCTTCTGGAGTCGCAGCTGTAGGTTACGGTCTCGGTTGTATTCCCCACAACATTCTCCTCTAAACATCTTGTTATCTCGCTAAACAGAAGGACACCTTTGCTTATCCTTCACCTACACGGTTCGCCCGACTGTAATTTGTGTCTTCCGAATTCATGAATTGCTGTGCTGTCTGCATATTACTTATATATTTACTACAGGAGCCATTTCTACTTATAAGTACTTGAGTAGTTAGTAGGGAAATATTACTACGCCAAAGGGGCTGTTTATATTTATTTTAGTTTGATGGACGTTAAGTTTAATTTATTAGATATAATTATTACGTTGTTTTATTGTATTAGGTATATGTTGGTAATATTTAATTAAATTTTAAGACATATCCTATTCATATCATATCTTGTAAATGTCAATAGGTTTCAATCAACAGGTATTTAATTAATTTGATGTACAGAGCCTCGGTAAAGAGATTCTTAGTTATAATAAAATCCCTCGCTCTAATTTATTAAGAGTAAATTATACATTTATTTATTATTATACAATAATAACAACAATTTTATCAAAATATTAACCTAGTTACCTAACTATATAAACTAATTGCCCTAATATCCGTTTCGTGCCATGCCTGGTCTAAAAGTTCCCATGACGCTCGCGGCGTTGCCGCGTTGTATTGTGATGGAGACCTGTTGGACAAGCCACGACCGGTTACGCTTATTCCTGGAAAAGCTTACGCGCCTCGTGGCCCCCAGGCCCGGCTGTTTCAAAGGCTATCGGTACGAAATCGTACGTTGCATCCAGCGCTGTGTACTTCCTTGCGGCGGCCTCTGCCGCTGATCCCGCTGTATGGAGGGTGTGTCTTAAATGGGATGCAGCAAACATGCTGACACATTTAGCATCCCAAATAAGACACCGCCCGCCCTGGAGATCAAGGTGAGCCCATCTGGTTTTTTGCCGTCTGACCGAGACAGGCCTGGCGGTTCAAGTATGTTTCATGATATCATTGCCCGCTGCATAATGTCTTTCAGAGAGTGATGTCTCGGAACCGACCGGCGCAACCAAGCCCGTAGTGGCCGTTCTCCTCCAACATCACTCCACAAATACATCGGTGTGTGTTGCCTACCTTGCTACCCAATCTTATCTTAGGGCCACTGCGTTTCTAAGAGAGTTGTTATCTAACAGTGTCCCAAGTTGCGGGGCGGACTAGGCATGCAACCACGTACCCGATTCAGGCTTTCATGTTGCCTTGAGGCGCGCCAAGTCGGTTCCCGAGTCTTTATGTTGCAGGTTGCTGGATGTTAGCTTACAGAGGATGTCGTCCCAGTCTCTTTGAACCGTCAAGTCCTCAGGGTGGTCATCGGTGGGACAGAGTGTAGCCCATTTTGCCAGTTATTATTCATTGTTTGAAAAATAACTGAAAAGTTTGAAAGCTTGATAAATAGTTTTTTGCTCTCTAATTTAATCTTAAGGGGGATTGAAAGTTTTAACTACCTATATACAAACATATCCGCAAGCGTAGGCTAGTGTACGGTCAGCTGCAGAGAAAAGGTACCACCGTGCCCTACAAACTTGTATGGCGGGTGGTACGTTTTCTCTGCAGCTGACTGTACCTATTTCACATTGGAGAGGCATAACAATTTTGTTTGCAGTAACGTTCCTTGAAATTTTACTCTGTTAATTCTAACGACCGACCATAATGTGGCGAGACGCTTGGTTTTGTTTTCAGATAACCTTCATCTAATGCAAGTTTTAATTTTTAATTACATAGAGTCCAATCACGTTTACTCTGCATGGGCTTCATAATGACAAAACGTGGAATTATCCTTGTTGCAGACTCTTTGGTCTGCTGCAGTTGGCTGGTTTTTAGTTTCTTATTTTAAATGTATTTTTCTGTTTTCCTATACATATGTCAAGAAAGATGTTTGTTGTTATTCTTGTACGGTTGTGAAAGATTGTCAAACTTGTAATTTTCCATTCTGTGTGTTTTAATACGAATCTAATAATTGCATTAATATCGAAGGTTGTATCTCTTGTTTTTGTCATCTTAAAGTCCAATAACATTCCATCTTTTTTAATCCTCATCACACTGGCTGATTTTCATCTACAAAGTCAGCGCATAATTAACGTGCTTGGACTTTATTAAAGGTATTTTTAATCAAGGTATTTTCAATTATATTTACTTTTGATTGTACTTTACCTAATTGTATAAGCCAAACTACTTTAAAACTGAATGGTATACCTTCGGCCTTTCGCACTTACTTGTTGGATCTCTGTCATGTTGCTACGGAAGCACTTTCACTGGAGCTCGGTCTTCCGCTTTCGTAAATATTGTGATTACCTTGGCGTCTCGGATCTCCTGTTGGTTTTGTGATACTTGACCATTGATTGCCATGCAATTTAATTACCTACTGACTGCTACAGGAACACTATCGCTGGAACGCTCTAGGCCTTTAGCACTACACATATATTTTCGCTTTGGCCCTACGGTTTGCTTCTGACCATTGAGTTTCTGTTCTCCTACAGCAAAAGTAGTTTCCACTGGAGCGCTCCGGTCTTTCGTTTCAAATCCATTTCTTTTATCAGCAAGATACCTACGTCGATAGTTTACGTGTGGTTACTACTTGCATTGACTATGTGCATGACTGTGACACTGCTTGAAGGATATTTAATAGATCATTGAATTTGGTGCCTATCTATAAAAATAGGTATCCTCAACGTGAGGTTCCTTGTTTGTAGTTGTCACACCACTTACTTGGGTGAATTTGTGTTTAAGATATAATGATACCAAAAGTTTAAATTGAAACGGTTTTACTTCATGGAGATATTGTAACAATCTCCCTCTCCCATAATTATATTGCTTCCTGGAGAGTTACTAAGTTATGTAAAAAGTTATATTTTATAATACTCTGAAGCTTAATAAGGCTAAAATGCTTTAATAAGCTAAAATAAAAAGGTTAACGATGAATGAAAAATACTAAATAATAATACTCAGAAACAAACCGATAAAATCTAGCGGGTAGATAACGGTTCCAACCGTTATCTACCCGCTAGCGTACTGAAAAGCACTTTGAAAATATAGATAGCAAATGTTTCCCCTTCTCTTGGACTTCATCGTGACTAAACACAGGACCCCGGCCGGAGTGGATTTTCAATTACCTACATTTGCGCCCGCGCCTATAATACGCCTGTAAAGTATGGGTACAACGTGGGTACAACATTATAGCTCGTTAATTTTTAGGTTTATCTCATTAAAGCAACTATAAAATGGAACCGGTATACACTCACTTGCCAGAATTTCATTTGCCATAATAGTCAACAGCCATTATAATTTTTCCCATAATTATATATGCAATACTTATTATTTACTATATTAGTCACGTTCCAGAAACTTTGTTTCCCATAAAATCAATTTCAATAATATCATTTGTCATGATCATTGTAAGCCATAATATCACTTGCCATAATATCATTTGCCATCCAAATTGCTTCCCAGAAAGTAGGTCAGGTTAGATTAGAACTGTGACCTCCTACAAAATAAAACGGCTACCAGAAAGTAGGTTAGGTTAGGTTAGAACTGTGACCTCCTACAAAATAAAACGGCTACCAGAAAGTAGGTTAGAATAGAACTGTGATCCCCCAAAAAGCGAACGGCTAGCAGAATGTAGGTTAGGTTAGGTTAGAACTGTGATCTCCTTCAAAATAAAACGGCTACCAGAAAGTAGGTTAGGTTAGGTAAGAACTATGATCCCCTAAAAAGCGAACGGCTACCAGAAAGTAGGTTAGGTTAGGTTAGAACTGTGATCACCTACAAAATAAAACGACTACCAGAAAGTAGGTTAGGTTAGAACTGTGATCCCCCAAAAAGCGAACGGCCACCAGAAAGTAGGTTAGGTTAGTTTAGAACTGTGATCTCCTACAAAATAAAACGGCCCCTACATAATAATATGACTAAGTAAATATTTTTAGAGCGCCTCCAGGAATATAGTGAGCAAATGCATTGTTTGTATGCATGGATTCGGAAAACCATTATTTAGTATGGCGTTTAAATATTCTATTAAATAGTATTATTACAATTAATAATATGGACAACAATACGTATGGCACTCGTACGTTCTGAAATCTAATAATCGGGTAAACAAAGAGTATGTCACATCATTTTTATGGTACACAAACCATTCGGGCAAATGAAATTCGGGCAAATAAAATTGGGGCATATGAGTTTTATTTTATATAATTTTCGGGCAAACAATAGACAACCAATGGAACCTACTGATTCTTTCCGAATGCCTAAGATGAAATATCTGTGTAGGGAAAGCGGCATGGTAAGTAAACGAGTTATTACTATAGCCTAGTCATCCTACATTCTTAATCTTCATTTTTAGGGCCCGGATTTTTGAGCTACTTGCCATTATTCGTAATTTAGCCGTGTTATGAATGACCGATGTTACCGACTACCTGTCAACTGTCAGTTACATCGGTCATTTATAACGTGAGCGTCAGGATGGCGGGTGGACCTCGGGAATTTTATGGAATTGTTAATAAAAGTACTGTACCTTTGGTGTACCTCAATGTACCTTTAGTAGAAATCAGTGTACCTCTTTCTAAAACGAGATTTAAAAAAAAACTGTTCTGACGTCAGGATAAAAAAAAAAAACCGGCCAAGTGCGAGTCGGACTCGCGCACCGAGGGTTCCGTACAAACCTTTACAACTTAAAGGTATTATAGACCTGAGTATTTGATATGAATTTCAATTTAATACCTCTACGCGTTTACGAGGAAAAAGGTAGTAAGTTTAAAATTTAAAAAAATATTTATTGTATGATTTTACTAAAAATGTCTACTTTTCGTAATTTTTCCTTTGTCTGTACTATATGAAGTTTCTTCGTGCCAAGTTTCAAGTTTCTGAGTTTACGGGAAGTACCCTGTAGGTTTTGAGTTTCTTGCGAGTACTCAGTTTCAAAATATGCGACTTAAATTGCTATTTCTTTTGATTGCGTTGACATAAAAGTTTGGTTTTGCTACATCTGAAAGGTCCTATAGCCCTGAGTATTTGACATGAATTTCAATTTAATATCTCCACGCGTTTACGAGAAAAAAAGTAGTAAGTTTAAAATTTAAAAAATGTTTTTTTGTATGATTTTATTAAAAATGTCTACTTTTTGTAATTTTTCCATTGTCTATGCTATATGACGCTGCTTCGTGCCAAATTTCAAGTTTCTGAGTTCACGGGAAGTACCCCGTAGGTTTTGCGAGTGCCGAAAATCTAAAATTTGCAGCATAAACGACTGTATCTTTTGATTGCGTTGGCTTTTGAGTTTGATTTTTTCACAGCTCCAAGGGGCAATAGACCTGAGTATGTGGTATAAATTTCAGCTTGATACCTCCACGCGTTCCTGAGAAAAATGGTCTTGACAGACAGACAGACAGACAGACAGACAGACAGACAGACGGACAACAAAGTGATCCTATAAGGGTTCCGTTTTTTCCTTTTGAGGTACGGAACCCTAAAAATTAATTAATCTGTTTATTTCATTAACAGTTAGATACATTCATATAAAACTTAACTACTACTCTTAAATTAAAAAGATTTTTTGAGTTAAGGAGCCATCTATTTTAATTTATTAATTATACAATAATGTTACATAATTTGTTACAATAAACAATTTTTTATTTACTTATGTCGGTAGCTCTTATTTTAAACATGTGTTGTGTTTGTGTTGGATGGCGGGTGGACCTGGTAAATGATACATTAAACCACAAATAATGTATGTGGTTATAGTGTACCTTCAGTGTACCTCTGTATAACTTTAAAAACAATCTGCATACCTCTCCTCATAAGGAGCTACGCTCAAAATAAGGTCCACCCGCCATCCTGACGTCAGGATGGCGGGTGGACCTGGTAATTCTTGCACTATATCACTCAAAAGGTATGTGATTAGTTTGCACCCGCCATTCTCACGGGCGGACCTTTTTCGAAAAAATCTCGTTTTAGATAGAGGTACACTGATTTCTACTAAAGGTACACTGAGGTACACCAAAGGTACAGTACTTTTATTAACAATTCGATTAAATTCCCGCGGTCCACCCGCCAACCTGACGCTCACTTTATAACACGGCTAAATTACGAACAATGGCAAGTGGCTCAACAATCCGGGTTCGTGACTGTTCGGACTAACTTATCTTCTACTGGATAGAAGCGGAACATACTCGTAACCTGTGGCGCTGTACTTTCGTGCTCATATCTTCCGGATCCTATGCGCCTACCGGTTCAGTTTCCATCAACGAAAATAGGTAGTATATTGACCTTTTGGACAGGTTATATTAGATATCCGAGTAAATCAGACATAAATGCATATACTTACTTAGACGTGAAAAAGATAATGATAAGAAAACAATTATTTTATTAGAAATAATAAAAAACTAATTAATTGTGGAACAATTTAATTCAAAGTTGCAATATTGTCTTACGTAAAGTTGTGTGTTGAATAATTGTGATACTTTTTAGGAAAATACACTAATTGGCGAAAGGCACTTAGTTGCATTGTAGGTAAGTTATATCTGACGTCTGTGATCGCAGTTTCACATTTTGCCAAGTCCACGCAAAGTTACATCCTGGCTGCGGTGGCGCCAGCAATAAGCGGCGGCCATGGGTGAGAAAAAAGAGCGGTACGGTAATGGACTTTTATTGTATGTAGGGTTCACTTTATAATGGATATTTCATAGAATAAGTATTAAACGAAATTAAATAGCTGGAGCCGTAAATGGCTTAACAATGAGGGTTTCCGAGATCGAGAATTTCACTAGATGGCAGCACCGTGACGAGAGGTCTTTTTGACAGCAGCTGTCAAAATCCACCAATAAAAAAATATATGCATAAACATGATTGGTGGATTATGACAGCTAGACCTCTCGCCACAGTGCTGCCATCTAGTGAAAAACTCGATCGCAAAAACCCTTATTAAAGTCCGTGACTCGTGACGTGATTTCGTGGTTAACTGTGTATTATGTTCTAGATTTCTATTGTTTTTTATTTTTTTAATACTTTTATATGCAATTTTTATCACGAATAAAACGATTGATTCTGATTCTGATTCTGATTCTGACTGTACCTAACGCTCACATAATTATGGCCAGCGCCCGCCGCTCGGCTGCCGCCGCTGAGTGCACTTGTGTTCGAGTCCAGCGTGTTCGGAGTCTAGTTAAGTGGTCTCCCAAGCGGACAAGCCGATGGGCACGACAGGATGTTATCCTGGACGCAGGTGCATTCGCACTGGAAGTCGGCTGCTACGACATGTCCGCGCTCGCAGCTGTATTCTGTAAAACATATTAAGGTTATATTCCAGTTGCGACAGTGGTATTGCAGCAAGAAAAGTGAAATTAATGATTTTTAGTTTTGCTGGGGCTGAATTCTGTCAGCGACATTTATTTTATTTTTATCTGTGCCGTTTGTAGATGTACAAATTAAAGGAGATCGTCAATTTTTGTTAGGCAATTTGCCCCAGCTCATTAAGGTGCGTATAATTATGAAATAAGTATCAAAACATTCGCCTTAATTTCTAGATTAGGATGGTCATAAAATAATCATGAAATCTAACGGGTAAATTGAGAAATCGGGGATGAAAAAACATGAATGTGATTAGGACAATATTTAAAAGCGTACATGTTTATGATTTACAGTATAACACAAAATAACTACCGGTTTTTTAAAGAATATCTACAAAATCTGACATGATAATGAAACGAAAATCATAATAAAATAATAAAAAGTCATATTTTGATCCTGCCGCTGATTTCTTGTATATGGGTAAACAAAGATAATGACTGTCAAACCATCATTGCTACTATGAACTAGACAATCGTAGAACTTATTACAAAGAGATAAGGTTTAGCTCTGTTAGTGCGCTACTACTAGTATCCATGAAGTTATAATTTTAAACTGGAGCACACCCTTGGGCCACAAAGTGAGGCCGAAAGAGAGAGTAATACAGGGACCTGCGTATCGCTCTGACTTAGGGAGTTATGAAGTCATAAGACAATAATGCCAGCATGACAACAAGTCAAAATGTCAATGTGTGTCAATTTCGTAACGAGTGCGAGTGAGGCACCGCCCCCATAATTATCCCCTCTATCGGACCGTTTTTTTCTAATATATATATCTATGAACGACTGTTTTGCACGGTAATAAGGTTCATCTGTGGTTAGGGAAAAAGTGCAACAATTACATCCACTTTTTATAAATCCATACGAGTATCAGACATTACTAAATTGAAAAAAAAAATGGGTTTCGTTATCGAAAGAGCATGATATAATGCCGTCATAACGCCCTAAATCAAAACGAGACGCAACTCCCTTTATTTCGGCCCCACTTTGCGGCCGAAGAGTACACTCCAGTATAAAATTATAACTTCATGCGGCAGACTTGGATGACGGTGACGTCATACATTGACAGTGTCAAACTAGAATAATAAACTAGATTAGCAAAGTAAACGGAACTCCTTTCTAAAAATGTCTGTTTCGTCTCAGTCCAGGTAAAGTTAACCTTATGTCAATGCTGTAAAGACGTTATCAACTTATTAAGCACTATTTGGATCGCGGAAGGATCAACGAAATTACTTTTTATTTTGTATTTCTAATTCCCGTTTCATTTTCATGAAATATTTTGTCTAGTTTCGTAATAAAATGGGTATTTGCTTAAAATTGCAGAACAAACCTTATACGAGACCATTATCGCTAGTGGGCCTGGAATTGACGGTCTCCTTTATATTACTTTTTAAAGTAAAAACTATGCTGAAATTCGAGGTATTTAAATCGGTTCTCACATAAATTTGATCGATTTCGCGTGACATGGTTCGATTAATTTACGAGTATGATAATATTGATGATCATCTGGAGCGACATATCGAGAAAAAATTACCAAAATTGTACGTGTGACTTTTTTCAACCGACTTCAAGATTTCGAAGGAGGAGGTTATCGTTTTCGTCGGGATCTTTATTTTCGCTATTTTTTTAATGTATGTTAACCGATTATTCGAAGACGGCTGAACCGATTTGGAAAATTATTTTTTTGTTTGAAAGAGTATGCTTCACAGTTGGTCTCATTGTAACTAGCTCAGGGTCTGATGATGGGATCCTGGAGAAATCGAGGGAACTCTTCAACTATTATAGGCACACCTATAGTGATTTGAGTATTTTTTACAACAACTCGAGTATTTGCTTTTGGAAAGGTGGAGTAGATTCTTTTTTGTTTAAAATTATTGTTTTGAATATTCGTTTTATACTTGCACCAGAGAGAATATATATCAAGTACTATCACGTCAAAAAAAGCAATGAGCAATATATTTTATTCTTAATATACTGACCACTAAAATGCGTCTGAACGCCTAGAAAATTATCGTTATAGCTGTTCGTGTCGAGAATTTCCGCCAGGGGGCCAGGCCCGTGTTTCTGGCACACGTACGGAGAACACAGCATCATGGACTTCTCGTAGATACAAGTGCACAATTCACAACCAAACTCGTCTTCTATTTTCACGTGTTTGTTATATAAGCAATTGCTGACGAAACCTGAATAAAAAAATTAAAATAGAATTTCTCGTATTTGTAGCATTGCAAGATATTTGTGTTGAAAATTAAATAAGAATTGAAAGTCAATTTACTGAAATAAGTAAAATAACCCTGTCAAGTTTCATAAGGCGTGAAGAAACTCTGGGAGGAGGGAATCCAGCGTTCGGTGTTCCCGAACACAAGCTACAAGAAATCGCTAAGTGTCTCGGTATAATGGACGCTACAGTGTACAACAAAAATCTCGAGAAAACCAGAAACATATACACTGGAGTCTCTTTAAATTTGCCTGTTAAATGCTTATTAGTAGTTTTTTTTTTAGTTTTTTTTTTCAATGCTTTTCATTGCGAAATGTTTATAATTTATTTACTGTTAAGAAATACAGGAAACTATAGGTCTATATAGTAAAAATAGCTTTTAGATAATTTACAGATATGTTTTTATAAGACTGTTTCTTAATAAATAAATAAAATAAAAATATTACTCAGTTAACGAAATCCTGGTTAAATGACAATGCCTAAATGCAGTGCATGGCATGGGTTAGAATATACTACAGGTACAGATTTTATTTTCAGATCATCCCTATTGGATGCAAGGCGTTGAAAAAGAAATTCAAAAATAATAAGGGAATTCCAAACTGTATTTGGATAAAATTAATAGTTTCCTAAGTAATAGCCCCAAAATATGTAAAAAAATCCGAAACGTGGGTCAAAAAATATGGAAATAATTCTGAAATTGAGGCCCAACAATTAAGTAGTACTTTAAATAATATTAAATATGTTGTAACTGTGTTATTAATGTTATTATCTTCAAATTTATACGGAAAGTACTTGAGTCCAGTACAGTGCCAATCTGCCTCGATGGCAGTGCATGAAGCCAGTGGCCAGATTCAGGGACTGACACCGCCAGAATGCGGGCACGTTCCGAATCGCTCGGACTATGTATTTAGTTTAGTGAGAATAAACATTGCTATACCCTAACAGGGTTCATGTGAACGTTAGCAGTAAGCTTTTTTGTGAGATCTTATACATAAGGTCTCACAAAAAAGCTGAAAGAAAACACATGATTATGACGCAATATATGAATTATGAATAACAAATATCCTATACAAAACTACCTTTTAAGTGGGTGGATGACCCGACATGATTGGGTTTTTTACTTACTTGAGTGGCCATTTATTTACCTTTACGCTTACGTCGCCTTGCTTTTCGCTCTTCCTCGGTCTCAAATACAGCCTCACGCTTTACTTCCGGATATTGTTCTTCACTCTCCTCTTGATTGCGTGTCACTTCTGTGATTGTGTCATTGTATTCTGTAACATCTTCCGCATCTTCTGCATATTCATCGCTTTCCATTGATCCACTTTCGGTGTCATTATCTGATGTCACTTCAGTATTAGGTTTTGCTAAGCTATGGCCTTCGGTAGTATTTTCTGGATTAACGAAGTCTATATTTTGATCTTTAGTTTCATTGTTGTTGTTATCTGTAGGCTTGATAGTTGCTTGTTTGACATCTGCTGTTGTAATAAACAATAGTACATTTTATTCGCCGCAAAGCTTCAAATATATACAGGATGGGAAAGTCTGAAACTATAAGACATACGAAGATCTCTTCTCAGGAACCATGTCAGATTTTAGTAACAAGAAAAACTGCATTCATACATTTAAAAAACTTGTACTCAACTCGGGAATCGAACCCAGATTTTTCGCTTCAAAAATTTTTTTTCCTACCTTTTCTTAGTCCCAATAAGAAACCAATTATGCCCTTAAACGGATGACCATTATTTTTGTTACACCCTGTATATTCGAAAATCTACTTATTACATAATTTCCTAACCTGTTAGTGGCTGAGAATATCCAAAGACAGCAATTATAAGCGTCACCTGTAATTGAATTATTACTTAGATACGCCAATTTTGTTCATTTTCAAAAAACATAACCCCCATTATTCATAAGCGTCTTAGAATCCTCAATTAACTAATAAAATAACTAATAACCGTTTGTCTTTAACTGTAACTTTGACAGTTGTGTTTGTTACAAAAATAAGAAATAAAAACCGGCCAAGAGCGTGTCGGGCCACGCTCAGTGTAGGGTTCCGTAGTTTTCTGTCCGTCACAGTAAGTGTCCCCACTTAAGAGTTTTTGAAAGCACGTCATTTCATTGTGATTTTGTAGAAATTACAGGTACAATAAACACCTCGTCGGTTGTAATATGAATTAAGGTAACCGCCAAATGACGATTTTTCAGGAGAGGCAAAAAACGAATTGAGTAATTATAAAGTATGTTGTAACTTTTTAGTTACTTATCCTATTGCAATGATGTTTATGCTATTTGTCTTGTATTTGTAAGGTCTATTTGATAATTAGTAACTCACTGAGAACACTGCTATAGTTTAGGAAATGGCAGGTGCTTACGCTAATTTTTTTATTTTAAATATGGAGTTACGTTAAGAATTTTATGAAAAAAATCATAAGCGGTTCTCGTATTTTAAGGTAACTCACAAAAAAAGTAAAAATGTATGACGTAAGTCACAATGTTTACAGAATATGGACTTACGCTACAAGGAGTCGAATATTGAAAATTCACACTTATTTACTTGTGATAAGGTTGAATTTAAAAAAATTAAACATTTAGCTTGTAAGTATAAGGTTAATAAAAAAAACAGTTTTTGAGTAAGAAATGTAGTTTAATCAAAACAAGAGCTTACTAGAAATATTTTTCTTAGTCTTCTGACATTTTACAACGCAATATATATTTTTTTAAGGAAAGCAGCAATTTTCCTTAAAACAATACAAAATAAACAAAACAAAATTATCTGCTCAATTCGTAACAATCTCTTAATCCTATTGAGATCATTTTACCTCTAGAGACGTTTTCAAACTAAAGGTATCTACCACATTGTCGGTCGGTAATAAGGTGCTCATGCCAAAAATATTCATTCGTAAAATAGCATTATCAACAACCGATAGTGCAGTATTTTTAATCTGAAAACGTTACATAGTTTTTACTTACTGGTAACAATATAAATAACTAACAAAATTACGCTGAAAAATCAAAATTATCTCCAAAATTCTTAATCCGCCCACTTATTAATTATAATTATCTCACGTTTATTTACTGCTTACTATATAAAAATACTAAGACAATATAAAAAAAAACCTTAATAATCTGGATATCAGCTTCCTTTCTCTAAAGTAAAACAAACAATTTGTTTATTTTATCCTATTTCTTACTTTTCTTTATTGCTTTTACTATTTTTTCCTTTTCTTGTTTCTTCTCGCCCTTTCCTGTCGTTATTTTTGCTGCAGTCAGAGTGTTTGGTTTTTTTCTGTTTTTTTTCTTCTTCTGCTGTTAGTGTGTGTTCTAATTTAGTAGTCACAGTAGCCTTCTTTTTCTTTGGTTTTTGAGTTTAGCTCCATTAACTTCTCTGCTTTGTTCTTCGATGTCACCATCGTTTGTGTCATTGCTGTGGATATTGTCATCCTTATAAGGTCCTGCTTATACGGTTAAAACAAACTTAGTTCAGAAATAATTTTGTATTTTTTTTTTTCAAAAACTATTCAACCTATCAAGTTTAAAATAATTTTCCTAGAATTTTTTTATAAAGTTCTACTTTTGACATTTTTTTCATATTTTTAAAACTTATGGTTTAAAAGTTAGAGGGGGGGACACATTTTTTTTTATTTCTGGAGCGATTATTTCCGAAAATATTTACATTATCAAAAAATGGTTTTAGTATACCCCTATTCATTTTTCAATACCTATCCAACAATATATCACACGTTAGGGTTGAAATGAAAAAAAAAATCACCCCCCCATTTACGTATAGGGGAGGTACCCTAATAAAACATTTTTTTCCTCTTTTTATTTTATTACTTTGTCGTCGTGATTGATATACATATTAGTACCAAATTTCAGCTTTCTAGTGCTAACGGTCACTGAGATTATCCGCGGACGGACGGACGGACGGGCAGACATGGCGAAACTATAAGGGTTCCTAGTTGACTACGGAACCCTAAAAACCGGCCACGTGCGAGTCGGACTCGCGCACGAAGGGTTCCGTACAATTATCTATAAAAACGGCAAAAAAAAACATTTATTTTATTCTGTTTTTTAGTATTTTTTTGTTATAGCGGCAACAGAAATACATCATGTGTGAAAATTTCAACTATCTAACTATCACGGTTCATCATAGTGACAGACGGACATACGGACAGCGGAGTCTTAGTAATAGGGTCCCGTTTTTACCCTTTGGGTACGGAACCCTAAAAATTAACAAAACGAGGCTTGTAAGAAGTTCATGAGTAGAAGGGGGTAAAATTTTTGCTAACATGTATTTTTCAGGAAATTTGACTTCCGGCCAAAGGACATTGACAAAACGCGGTCGGCACCGAACGTCTGAAACAAGCCATATGAACTCCTTTGTAACGGTCACGATACCACGCTGCAAATTGAACCGCGGGTTCGTGATCGTCACAACGAAGCTGATACGTTTGTTTTACATGCTCGGACATTGAGAGGTGCGACCACACCGCTGCTTAAAATACGGCGACGTTACGGAATCGCTGTGACGCATCGTATCCGCACCGTTTTTATCGCATGCCCTGCACTCCACACCGCTGCTCAAAATACGCTGACGGTACGGAATCGCAATGACGTGTCACCGTATTTTGAGCAGCGGTGTGGAGGGCATGCGATAAAAACGGTACGGATACGGTGCGTCACTGCGATTCCGTAGCGTCACCGTATTTTAAGCAGCGGTGTGGTCACACCTTAACAGGAGATGACATCCGTAAGAAACTGTTTTGCCATGAGTTTAAGTGGCAGCACTTTAAGTCCATACATTCGCTCCGCGGGTGGCGCAGGACCGGTCATTGTGGCATCTTTGGGGGAGGCCTATGTCCAGCAGTGGACGTCTTTCGGCTGATATGATGATGATGATGATGATTCGCTCCTGAACCACTGACATTATGCCAAACAACTTACAGCTGTCCACCGCCAAACATGGCGCACAAAATTTGTTCTAGATAGCCGGATCTAGTAGAATACATAATAAATCATTGCGACGAAGCCATCAAGTGGCTGACTGGTCTTAGTGTTGACATTAATACCTACTTTATTGAATATATATTATGCTTCTATATTTTGCCATACGATTAGTAGTTTATGTAACTGTTACGTAATAAGGGTCCCTAAAATACGAGCGTGCTTTTATGGAACGAGCCGCAGGCGAGTTTCATAATAAGATCACACGAGTGTTTTAAGCCCTAATTACATACAGTTGCATACACTGCTTTATCTACACTCATATTATATATCCTAAATGACGTGTTCGGAAACCATAGAATGACCGCCATTGCACCGCCATGGCCAACTCGATTGTACCGGCGGTCGCGCGGGCACGTGCCGTTGGTCGGGAAGGAGGACAGGATTTACATTATGTTATCAAATTCGATGTTCAAAATTTGAAACTCATAACCTATCAATATTTGAGCATGTAAAGTTAAAATTACGTTACTGCCAGAGATAAAAAGCTTATCATAGTAAAATCGGTTGTGGTAATGCTAGCCATTGCCTACCGTTTTTGAACACGTTTTAGAGGACTTACAATGTGAGTGTAGATAAAATAAATACTACTTATACATTAACAGAGTATAATTTGTTTAGAACTTATTATTGAACTAGGTTGATTTGTGTAAGACTGTCCCTTAATATGAAGCTGTTTATTTACATCACCGACAAGTATTTAAAGAAAAACTTACGTTCAGTACAGCGATATAATCGCAATTTCTCATTTTCTTGAAATAAACAGCTACATATACCTACTTTGAAACTTGTAATGCTTCCATAGCATCACGAATCAGGCTGATGACTATAATAAACTTCCAAGATGAATTAGTTCGGCTTCAAGATCAAGATAAATAGTAGTTGTACGTTCAGAAGGCTCACTGTGGAATTAAAGCCCTGTTTTCAAAGGTTCCCTGTTCGCTCTGTAAAAAGAGCATATTTGGGTCGACCGACTGGACGGCGTCCTGTCGGTCGTCCTAAGTATCGCTGGGCAGACAGAGTAAGAGCGGATCTTCAGGAGCTCGGCGCCGGTGAAAGCTGGCGTGAAATAGCGCAGGACCGAACAAAATGGCGTGCTCTTGTGTCGGAGGCCAGGACTCATTTTGGGTCGTTGCGCCAAATAAGTAAGTAAGTAAGTTTTCAAAGGTACCTATGTCGAATGTGCCTAGCTGTGACCGATGAAGGCAGAACCCAATCAGAGTGTTTACCGCAAACGTCCAAAATTTAAATTTCGTTATTTCCCACTCTATCGCGCTTGCTCATTTGAGGGAAAGCGACGCAGATAACAAAATTTAGATTTTAGAGGATTTCGCGGTAGACCCTCTGGATTCTAAAAGGTCAGCAAAACGCATGTGACACGTCTGGAGTTGCAGGCGCCCATAAATTAGGGGGGGCTTTTCTTCCAAATAGTATGAAGGTCGTCAAGTCGGCAAAATCTCTGTTTAAAAAATAGTTAGGTACGGTACGTGATGATTGATTGATATTTGCGGGAGCCAGGGTGAGGGGGTAATGTAGTAGAGTAGACGGAAGCAAATCGATTAGCAGGCTGAAACGGATCAAATATAGTATTTTGTAATACAATTGCTCAAAAAGTTTAGTTTATGTAGCTGAAAATCGTGCCTAAAGTTTGATTTTATGCACCAGTGCTAAAAAGTAATCTGATCTGCAAATCGTGCGTAAAGTTTGATTTTACGCACGATTTGCAGATCAGAATTTTAAATAAATGGATAGTATTACTTGAACAACACGCGATTGAATGAAGCTGTCTTTCGTATACTGACAAAATATAAATGTCATTTCATTTCATTGTAGTTTTTTCTCAATTGTATTAAAAAACGTTGTTCGACACACGTGCGGAAGTGTCATTTTCACATACTTCTCGCACTTGTATCGAAAACTACTATTTTGTCATGCCATTGCGGCGGCTACTGCCGCGTGCGGGAAGATCAAGCCCAACGCAAAACCCTGATTAGCTGTAAGTGGCTACACGCAATCTTACAAATTTTACAAAAATACATAAATTGTATTAACTACTAAAAGCTGCGCTGGTGGCCTGGCGGTAAGACGTCAGGCTTTCAATCCGAAGGTCGCTGATTCAAACCCCGGCTCGTACCACTGAGTTTTTGGGAACTTATGTACGAAATATCATTTGATATTTACCAATCGCTGTTCGGTGAAGGAAAACATCTTGAGGAAACCGGATCTAATCCCAACAAGGCCTAGTTTCCCCTCTGGGTTGGAAGGTCTGATGGCAGTCGCTTTCGTAAAAGCGAGTGCCTACTCCAATTCCTGGGATTAGGTTGCCGAGAGGACCCCAGGCTCAATAGAGCAAAGAGCTGGGACAAATTCTAGGAGGAAGACATAACCTTGACCCGTTTCGCTCTACGATCAGATTCGTCTAGGTCTACCCTACCCTACGCAGAAAAGTAGGTACACTAATAAATAAAGCGTCAAGCTCTGTCAGAGCGCGCGACACGCATGGGACGCCGAGCGGGACGCAGGCCGGCAGTCGGCAACGCGACGTGCAACAGTGCGCACTCTTAGTGCTTGAAGATGGAGACCAAAGCTCTCCGAAACATGTCGCGCGAAGTGACTAAAGTGACGTGACGTAACCGTTATATTTTATAGTGTAAAGCATCAGACATCAAATGAAAAGCTTAAGCATCAGCTTAAGAAAAATAAAATCACGAATACCTTTAATTTTTATGACTTTAAACACTAATTTCGGTAAATCTACTCGTTTCTCGCTTATCGGTATGCTTAAAATTGATTATTGCCCGGTACTAGTAAGTTTATTAACGTACTAAGTACTATCATGTGCTATTGAATTGACTACCACCATGTACAGATATGGGGGAGCGATCTTATGTTTGTTAGCTGTCGGTGTGTGTAAGGATTCCTCTTCTGTTGTAAGATCACTTTAGTAATAATCTGATAGCACTTTGACATTTAACATAATGGAACGAGTGGAGCGTAAGCGAAGTGAGTTCTTACAGACAACTTCGGCTACTGGGACGTCTCGGCATTTCGATAGCTTTTTGATTTTGAGAGTTTGTTCCACGATAACTTTAGTAACGCTATTCTGATCTTCATGAAATTTGTTGGGGTTGTAGCAAATATACATATAATTTGCGAGTTCATATATAAGCTGGATCGATCAAGGGGTTATGGAGCTAGAAGGCGAAAAGGAACAATAAGGTCACTCGTCGTCAACACACTGGGTCCTGTTTGAGCTCTTTGGCAACCTTACTTACCAGCAGGAACACAACACTATGAGTTAGGGTCTAGTGTTATTTGGCTGTAGTTTTCTGTAAGGTACTTCCCCAGTCGGGCTCTGCTCCAGATTTGAGCGAGATGAAATTCGCTGTGCTGTGCCCTACCACACATAGCGAGATGACCTTCGCAGTACCCGTACCTCTCTTTTGGACGTAGTTTAAGGACATACCCGTGTCCGGACGTAGTTTAAAGCCATACTACTTTTTCCTTTGTATATGACATCTATATAAGTTTATACCTAAGACTTGTGGGAATCCTTAGGGCTTGGATTGAAAAGAGGGTTGAAATTTCTTAAAGACTTTCGTGAAAAGGGGCCGTTGATTTATACAAAGATGGAGATATGGTACCAGGCGCTCGATTGTGTGCCATCAAATATAGGTTTAGGGACCTATATTGAATTAGCATGTGGCATTCTCTCAGTCACACTTTGTGCAATGCGCAAAATATGGAGGTCTCCCTTGCATACCCGTGTTAACTATATAGGTTTATCTCTTTTACCCATGATGCACATACATTATAGCGGTGTGTAGCATTTTACAAATGTGTAGGTGCTGGACCACATTTCAGTTTTGTTTACTATGAACGTCACTCATCTTCCTTTTTGTTTATGTCTATGTCGGGGGCGGTGAAGTTAGATAGATCAGCCAAATAAGCTGTTTATGTTATCTTCCCGAAACTTTGCTTTGTAATTTACAGAAATCTCCTAAAGAAATGAATTTAAAAAAACTAATAGCACTCGAATATTGGGACGAATCTAACGCTAAGTCGGAATCTAAAGAGAGTGTGGAAAATTACTCTCAATTCATCGATTTAAAACCAAGAGTTTTGAAAGTACCAGCTAAGAAGAGGATGTGTATTATATTTTCAAACCGAGAGTACTGTGTGCACTCGAAATACGTCGAATAATGAGTAAATATTTGTGAATAAAGTGACTTTTTATTCCCAGTTTTTGCCTTGTTTTTAAATCCTTGAACGCCATACTTCATATTATGCAAAAACGTCACTCACACGCCAACATCACGGACGCAAGAGAGCCAATACAAACCTTACTCAAATGAAAGTTACTTTGCTTTGACAGCGTACGCCCAGAACACTTAGGGTGCATTGGGATAATTTCGTAAAGCGAGTAATTCCGAAAATCATTCAAATATAGCTCGTATCCCAATGTACGAGTAATAAGAGTCAGCGTTCGGATATCCGCCACTTTTTGCCTATCGGAATTATCCCAATGCACCGTATGTTCTTGGCGCTCCTGTGGTGACGACTACTCATGAAACCTTTAGGTTTTTCTTTTGTTTATTCCACGACGGTGGCAAACAAGCATACGGCCCAGCGTGGTAAGCAGTTACCGTAGCCTATGGACGCCTGCAACCCCAGAGGATTCACATGCACGTTGCCTACCCTTTTAGAACCTATACACTCCTTTTTTTTCTTTTTTTTAGGTGTTCTTGGCATTCAAAAGGTTAAACATAAGTTGCAAATCATGATTACAGAAATCTACCAAAAGCGTGTCGGGTTATGAAGGGTTTTGGAGTTGCCCCGTTACAACAGGTAGACATAAAATGGAGTTAGGAGTCAGACTTAACATTTTTATGTACATATGTTCTACCGTTTGTGTTCTGAAGATCTGTTCGACATGATAGCAATGGCAGCATTCTACCACCACACTAGTCACCGTCGGCAAGGCGTTCATCTTCACCACCTTGCACCTAAATGGCTGCTCTCTGCGATTTCAGTGGAATTTGTTAGTCTTAATAATTTAATTACAATTGTAAAATTTACATAAAAAAATCTACACTTTAAATTGCGCTACACTTTTTATTTGCCCAGTCCTATATTTTAAGATTGACACTCAAACCCGTCGGCAATTTCCCTTACAATGCTGTTGGGACTACTTCGCACACGACTTAGTATTGAGACTATATTTTTCTTTATTATAGCCTGAAAACTAATAATAATACCTTTAAACGACCTCCTAGCCCAGTCGGTGGTGACCCTGCCTACGAAGCAGGAGGTCCCGGGTTCGAATCCTGGTCGGGGCATTTATGTATGTATGTATGTAAACACTTTATTGTACATAAAAAGTAACAAAACAAACATGATTAAAGAAAAATAAACAAAGTACAAAGGCGAACTATTTATTTATTTGTGTGTTTATCACAGATATTTGTTCCTGAGTTATGGATGTTTTCTATGTATTTAAGTATTTATCTATATCTATATATTATAACGGGTAGTGACCCTGCCTATGAAGCAGGAGGTCCCGGGTTCGAATCCTGGTCAGGGCATTTATTTTTGTGTTCATCACGGATATTTGTTCCTGAGTTATGGGTGTTTTCTATGTTTTTAAGTATTTATCTATATCTATCTATTATATATATCGTCACCTAGTACCAACAACACAAGCCTTATTGAGCTTACTGTAAGACTAGCTTGATTTGTGTAAGATTGTCCCATAATATTTATTTATTTATTTATATATATCGTTGTCTAGTACCCACAACACAAGCCTTATTGAGCTTACTGTGGGTCTAGGTCGATTTGTGTAAGATTGTCCTATAATAATATTTATTTATTAATATTTATTAATACCATTCATCCATATTGTTCAACCCGTCCGCCCCAAATTATCTTCGTTCGAAATTTAAATTTGTTTCCCCACTCCCCGGCACACATCTTCGTTCTTCTCGTTCTCTAAAGCTCATTGACAATGTGCCCCGACATGGAACTGGTTTTATGTCTAAAGGCTTGGTCAGACACCCGCGTTATGTTAGCAGGGCGCGACGCGAGCGTGATAGAAGCGCGATGGGAGCGCGGCGCGAGCGCGATGGAAGCGTGATGGAAGCGCGACGAGAGCGCGATGGGAGCGCGATTGAAGCGCGACGAGAGTGCGATGGGAGCGCGACGCGAGCGCGATGGAAGCGGGATGCAAGCGCGATCTGCGCAGTCATACGCAACACAGCACTACCATGACGATTAAAAAAAGTATATATACGCCATCTTGGATTTTAAAACAGTATTTTTCATATACACCCTCTAATTAGCCGAATATTATTACAATGTCGATTTTTGAGAAAACAAAATACCCGCCATTCTGAATTTTAAAACAAAAATAATTTTCAAAATCTACACTCCCTAATCAGCGGAAAATTACTACCATGACGATTTTTCTGAAATGAGTGTATAACCGCGATCTTGGATATTAAAACAGACATAATTTTCGAAGCCTACATAATACGCGAAAATTTTAATAAAAATTAAATTTAAAAAGTCTGTCTCGATTTTATTCTGCCACAATCCTCACCCAAATCATGTATGAACATTTTAATGCCCTTACTTTGTTGAAATTCTATATTTATGTTTTTAGGTATGAGTTTGATACGTGATAATACTGATAATTCAAATCAAAGGGGCTCTTAAAACGGCCTGCGCTTAGCCCTTTTTACTTGAACATTATATTAAATCTGACTGCTTAACCCTAAAAATGCAATGCAACTGCACCTGTATACTTACGTGATAAATCATTTGAAAGGTCTTTAGAAATAAATGAAAGTATTCAATGAAAGCTGTTTGATTGAAAGCGCGGCGCTGGCGGGCCGCGAGCGTGATGTCGGCGCGATGCGAGCGTGATGCTGGCGCGACGCGAGCGCGATGCGGGCGCGAAGCGCGCTTCCTGCTAGCGTCCGCCGGCGCCGCTCGCATCGCGCTTCGATCCCGCCACGCTAACAAAACGCGTGTGTCTGGCCAAGCCTTAACACTTTTACCGTCCAGGCAATCCGACTTTGGAATGTTCTGCCACTCTCTCTCAGGCAAGCTCAGACTAAATACACTTTCAAGCGCTTGTCGCGCGAGCACTTCCTTGACAAGCTTTTTTCATCGTCTTCCTGATGGTTCAGACAAGGTATGTAAAATATACATATGTATGTTATTATTATATGTATATATGTAAGTTTATGAATATAGCTTAGTATGTATCTATTTTTAGTATTTTTTTCTTAATAATTCAGTGATATTTAATGGACCGCGTGCACCTACTTAACCCCTCTGTTGAGCCCATTGGTTGACTGGTAGAGGAGGCCTTATGGCATTAAGTCTTTGTATCATCTTGTATTGTGCAACAAAGATTAAATAAATAAATAAGGAGCAGAACACTGAATGTAGGGTAAATAGCCACTTACGGCCACCTTTCAATAACTGGCCACCTCATACTAATAATGAACTTTGTTCACCTACGAACAGAGTTCATTTTAGTGTAAGGTTTTAATTAATTGCCATTAGGGTGTTTTTTTTTTTTTTATTATGGGACTGACCAGCGATTGGCCCTAATCTCACCTGATGGAAAGTGAAGACAGGGCCTAAGATGGAGCTCACCGGTTCAGTAATAGCCTATTCACTCTTGCTTTAAAAATACCGAGATCGTATTTATCAGGGAATACAGATGGCGGGAGCGCATTCCATTCCTTGGCAGTCCGCACCAAAAAAGATGAAGCAAATCGTTTCGTGCGCACAAAGGGAATGCTAACAACGAACGGGTGCATTTGCTCCCCGCGCCTGGTAGTCCGATGATGGAAAGGGGAAGGTGGAATCAGGTAATGAAGTTCTTGTGCGCACTCCCCAAAATGTATCCGATAGAACACCGATAGACAAGCGACTCGACGGCGATGCTTCAGGCTCTGTAATTTTGACTTGACAGCTGGGTCATCGCCAAAAAGTCTATGAGCCCGGTGCTCTACCGCATCCAGGGTCGCCAGCTGTGCCTTATATTGTGATTTTGCGAAATTAACAACGCATACCCCCTAAATACCCCATACCCTATTTCGTTTACCCCAAAATACTCTACAAAAAAATTCGCGCCATTCCTGTAACTGTAACCCGGCACGACTTTAATCCCATTTTCCCGTACAAAGTATGAAAAAAAAAAATTTTTTTTTATTCATAGGAATGTCCTCATTTTTTTGGTAGAGTATTTTGGGGTAAAACAAATACATTTAGGGGGTATGCGTTATTCATTTTTGTTTAAATCGCAATATAAGGGACACCACACCGGCCATCTTACAATAACTGGCCAACTTATACTAAAAAAAATCTGTTTGTAGGTGATTAGAGTTCATTTTAGTATGAGGGGGCCAATTATTGAAAAGTGGCCAGTTACTGGCGATTTATTTATTTATTTAATCTTTATTTAATTGCACAAAACAAGATGGTACAAATGACGCCCCACACCACCAATACCCCACTTTAATAAAGTATTTATACAATCATACAATAAATATACAAATTAAGTTTTTATTTTCGCAGTAAGTAAATATAGATGGCGCTGGCTCTCTTTACATTAATACGATAACTAGATAATCAAGCGCGAACTGGAAATTGAAATGTTATCTACCAGTTAATTATTTTGCTATAGCAAGTGAAAAGAAAGGACACATTGCGAATTCAAGTTTAAGACCTAGTCAGTTATAAAGCTACTAGGTGACGACATACGTACGTATTTAAACAACTGAAAAACAAGTCAAATTATTTTAAATAAATATTTTGATTTGTTTTTTTTAAGTAGACACACTACTATGTAATTTATAAACTTATATAGATGTACAAAGGAAAAAGTGACCTAGGCCTCCGGTACCCAGGGCTGGGATCGAACCACGCTCAGACGCTAGTTCGATCCCAGCTCTGGGCACCGGAAGCCTGGGTCACTTTTTCCTTTGTATATGACATCTATATAAGATAAATACATACTCATATATATATAAAACATCTTAAGTTATTTTTAGGGTTCTGCACCACAATGGTACAAAAGAAACCCTTACTCTACCCTGGCCCGACACAGCCAACTTGCTCAAACCTACTGGACCGATTCGCCCAAAATCGTACAAATTTTGGGTGGGTTAACACCACACACATAATTTTTTACTTACTTGTAAATATGCTACACAGGTGATTCAAACAGCGAAATGATAGTTATGAAATGATTTATGGCCTGAAATTTTATTATCATTTTAAACGTCAAAATGAGAGTGTTTTGAGTGTTTATATTTAGACGTCAGTATCTTTTAAATAAATATTGTTAAAATTGTGTAATGTACGGAACGTGGCCGGTTTTTGTACAAGCTTTTATTTAGTTTTACCTGTCCTGTTGTCTGTAATCAATTTAAATCTCACATGTTAGATTACGTGTTAGATTTATCACTTCCCGTTTCCCGATTGAGTTGAAATTTTGCACGCATACATATACATAAAAACCCTAGACACCCCAAATGATTTATATTATTGCTAATTAATCTAGATTATTTATTTTTCAATCGGTTAATTATTTCGAAAGATATTCGTATGTTTATTTTTCCTTGGAATTCTATTCAATTGTTAACTCTACATTTGTTGCGTTATTGTCACATCTCTACGTGTGTCATATCATGTCAACCTATTAACTTACTTTGTCAATTAGTATAAGATGACATACTTTGACAATGAAAAACAAATTTGTCAAAGCTGGCAGCCATTATTAAATATTCAACCTCTATCTCCTAACCTCTCAATAGATTGGTAAACTGTAGTATTAGAAACTTTTAGACTCGACACATAAAAAATTGGAAAATTAACGAAAAGGTATACCCTTGTTAAGATGTACTGCAATCGATTCCACTCTCGATTCTCAATAAACAGTTTTCAGGTTTTTAGTCTTGGAAGTAACACGTTGTATATATTGCGTGACAATGCAATATTATGATGACATGGAGCTGGTCTGATGATGGAGTCCGAAGGTGGTCATAAGAACTATGTGATAAAACAGTGGAACTCATTGTGTTTGGGTTTGTTACACTCAACTCTTTGAGTAAGTAGAGGCTTTTGCAAGAAAAGTACAGTCGACGTTAAAAGTTTGTACAAAAACATACAAGCGCACATGCTCAGCCTTCTACGCCATCATAGGGCGTGGTCACCGCTTCAACCGACCATAAATAAAAGAAAAACCATGCGCCAATCGTTTGATAATCATAGTACAATGAGAGTTTCCCCGATCGAGATTTTCACTAGATGGCAGCACCGTGGCGATAGATCTTTTTGACAGCAGCTGTCAAAATCCACCAATAAAAAAAGATTAAACACGATTGGTGGATTATGACAGCTAGACCTCTCGCCACGGTGCTGCCATCTAATGAAAAACTCGATCGCGAAAGCCCTCATTTAAAAAACCCTCCCTTTAAATCATAGCATCGGTAATCATTTTCAACCGACTTCAAGATTTCGAAGAAGGAGGTTATCAATTCGTCGGGATCTTTGTTTTTTGCTATTCTTTTTTTTAGGGTTCCGTAGTCAACTAGGAACCCTTATAGTTTCGCCATGTCTGTCCATCCGTCCGTCCGTCCGCGGATAATCTCATTGACCGTTAGCACTAGAAAGCTGAAATTTGGTACTAATATGTATATCAATCACGCCGACAAATGTTTTATTAGGGTACCTCCCCTATACGTAAAGTGGGGAGTGATTTTTTTTTTCATTTCAACCATAACGTGTGATATATTGTTGGATAGGTATTTATAAATGAATAAGGGTTTAGTAAAATTATTTTTTGATAATGTACATATTTTCGGAAATAATCGCTCCAGAAGTAAAAAAAAATGTGTCCCCCCCTCTAACTTTTGAACTTTTTTATTTTTGTAGTTCACAGTGCCTTGGTTTTGTTACTGTAATGCTGTGTAACTTATTTGAATAATAAAATAAATAAATAAATAAGTTTTAAAAATATGAAAAAAATCTCATAAGTAGAACTTTATAAAAACTTTCTAGTAAAATTATTTTGAACTTTATAGGTTGAATAGTTTAAGAAAAAAAATTACAAAATAATTTCTGAACTAAGTTTGTAATTTAACGGTATAAGCAGGAGTTTATTGTACCTGTAATTTCTACAAAATCACAATGAAATGACGTGCTTTTAAATAAAGTAAAAACGGTGAAAATCGGTTCGCGAAATAAAAAATTATCCCATAAAAATCATCTTCCATACTTTAAGCTCGCGCGCAATAGTTTACTTAATTTGCCGGTAGATGTCGCTGTACGTGGAACGCTCATATCATATCCTACATGGCGGTGTTATTTTAACTCTTAAGTGGGGACACTTACTGTGACGGACGGAAAACTACGGAACCCTACACTGAGCGTGGCCCGACACGCTCTTGGCCGGTTTTTTAATGTATGTTCACCAATTATTCGAAGACGGCTGGTCCAGAATCCATCCGAAAATCGGTCCGATTTGAAAATTCTTTTTTTGTTTGAAACTTCACAGTATTGTAACCAGGTCAGGATCTGATGATGGGATCCTAGAGAAATCGAGGGAACTCTTCAACTATTATAGGCACACCTATAGTAAATTGAGTATTTTTACAGCAGCTCGAGCATTTGCTTTTGGAAAGGTGGATGCTAAGTGAAGTCTTTTTTGTTTAAAATTATTTTGTTTACATTTTAGATTATAATGAGGATCACTTCTCATTGTATTAGTGGCTGCTGTTGCTTGTGTCCAGGTAAACGACTGATGACACATTTTACACTAATTTTATTTTGAATGTTTCCCAGTTTTACTTGTCTTTAACTACAGAGTGTAACAAAATTACTGGTGATCCGTTTAAGGGCTTAATTGATATCGTATTGTGACTAATAAAAAAAAGAGAAAAAAAATAGTAGAATAAACATTTTTTTTTGTATTGGACACGTGGCTCCAACTAGCGATGGGCGAGTCGAGTTGTCTGATTCGAACAACTCAAATCACCGTACAGACGAATCAACTCGGATCAAGTTTCTGTGCAACTCGAATCAACTCGATCTAACTGACAAATGACAAAATATGGACGCGAGTCTTCAAGTTTCAACTAGCCGATCCGAGGCGGCTGCTTCTATTCAGATCGAATCAACCACTTTTCGAGTTGTTGTTCGGCTGTTTTTTGTATGAGTCAAGCGGTGTCATCTGGCGTCTCCATAGTTCTTAGTGATTTATTGTGGGTATAGTGAGAGTCCAACTCTCAATTATTATCACTTGTTTATGATGCTCGTAAAATCACACATAGGCCCGCCTTGCTAACAAAAACAATAGCGGATTTTAGTGAGCGGGGTAAATTTTTATGAACTCATTGCTTTTGTTAAGACCAATGTGCGCTCTTTTTGTACCAAATATTTTTAAAGCGATTGAATTTCTTTTCGCTAATAATAAATAATTAGAAAATGATTTCTGTGCTTACAAAATCTCGCCGTAAGTGTAGATAGACATTGCAGGCCTAGAGAATAATCATTTTCCACATGCCAAGTTAAAATAAACTTTAAGTATAATGTGCCAAAGCATCAATTACTTAATCTTTCCCGCTTGATTCGGAATCCGACTCGTTGTCTCGACTCGACTCCGTCGACTCGAGACACTGGCGTGGCCTTTACCGGATGTCTCGGTTCGGATGCTTACCACGAAAGCAGCGAACCTGCGTTTGTCAACCATTTTTAGCGAGTCGAGTCAACTCGAATTTCGACTCGAATCAGCTGCCGAATCAATTCGAGTTATTCGAGTTGGAAAAAAGGCGATTCGGCACATCGATAGTTCCAACCGGCCAACCCTCCATACAAAACCATTTTTTTTTTGCGCGAAAAATTTTTTTTCTTGGTTATTCATAAGTAATTAGAATACAATACCAATTATGCCCTAAAAGGAATCAGGAGCATTTTCGTTACACCTTATATACTATTACCTTTTGTTTTTAACATTAGAAAAAATGGTTGATTTCGCCCATGTATCTGTTTTTTTCAGTCCATTCAGCCATGCCTGGAAAAAAATAAACCATAATACTTGTTTCCATTATTGGTGATAAGTTTAAGACAATAAGAGGCAAAATGGAGAGCTTTAAAATTGTTTTCCCAGAAAACTTACGTTTTTTCTAATTAAAAAAAACTAAATGTAGTAGGTATAAAGTTACAAAATTTCTAGCGTTCTTCCTTGCGTTTGTCCCAGCTTTTTGCTCTATTTGAATTGGAGAAGGCACTAGTTTTTAAGAAAGCGACTACAATCTGACCTTCCAACCCAGAGGGGAAACTAGGCCTTGTTGGGATTAGAACCGGCTTTCTCACGATGTTTTCCTTCACCGAAAAGCGACTGGTAAATATCAAATGATATTTCGTACATAAGTATCGAAAAACTCAGTGGTACGAGCCGGAGTTTGAACCCGCGACCTCCGGATTGAAAGTCTGACGTCTTACTGCCAGGCCACCAGCGCTTTTTTAGTTTTATTACGTCTGTAACAATGTTTGATCTATGTAATTAAATATTGTTTAAAACACAAAAAATGCAGTAGAATAATTTACATTTACAGTAAACTTGATTGATACTCGAAATATTACACCATTATTTCTTTACAGTGTGCAGATTCGTAAGTAATTTATTGAGAATTGTCTTATTCAAATATGAACCATCCCCCAGAAGCGACAATAGAATTTTCAAACGAATTGATTTCGTTATACGGCAAAGGTTAAGTGATATACCAGCAATGGCTCTCAAATAGGATTTAACTTCATACAATTTATTGGGGAATCTTATTTTTAATTGTATTTTTATTTTATCATTCTAGTCACACACGCGCTACTTGTGATGTTTTTTCCACAGGCCTCAATCAGATGCTCAAGAAATATCCGAAGAAGCTCTGAGCAGGAACTTGCAGCAGGGAAACACTGGTCACATGCTCGCCGTCGATTCAGCAGTAAAGGATCAACTAAACTTGGAAATGAAAACAGAGTAAGTAATAATAGTGTAAGTAGGAATTTTCATTGATAACAACAGCATTCACAGCACTGCGACTGCGACAGCCAACCATATATACAGCGTGTAAATTTTATACGGGCGTATACTTTATCCACCTATAGTATCCAGCAATAGGACTCATATAGTATAATCATTTTGTTAAATAGTGTTATTAATTATGTGTAACGATCTTTTAAAGTCCTATCGGGCACCAATGTACGCTAGCCAACTGATTTAAAACTGACATAACTGACATGACGCATCGGTAAGTTAATTGTCATGGATGCAATACATTGCGGGCTGAATTATTAAGTACGAAAAAAAGATTCACATTCATAAAGAAATAAATGTAAATAGGTTCCCTAGGTCCAATACTAATCGCCAGTACAATATACGTCCGTATAAAATTTACACACTGTATAACTACCATAATAGAACATGTGTAGACCATTATAGAAGGAAAAATTGAGGGAAGAAGGCGCCGCTAAACGGGCATCTCGTTCGTTTCTGCCTAGAACGTGCGGAATGTGGAATGAGCTGCCTCCGGAGGTGTTTCCATTGCGCTTTGACATGGGGTTCTTCAAGAAGCGGGCGTACAGGGCTTTCAAAGGTCGGAAACGCATAGGCGGCTCCTGATGTTGCTTATGTCCATGGGCGACGTTGACCGCTTCCCATCAGGTGGCTCGTCTGTTCGTTTGCTACTAGTTTCATAAAAAAAATAAACTACCGACTAAGGTAGGGGCGGCGAACGTGTGTTATACGAGTAACATGATACACATTACAAGTCAGCTATACGGGCTGTACCCATCTTCTGTGCTTTTATTCCTAAAATCCTGGCACCTGGCACCTCCTTACTAAGCAGGCAAGGACTGGGAAATGCAATACCGCTATTTGTTGTATGTGCAATACCGGTATACCGGTATATAATAGCATTCCCTAGTGAGGGCACATTAAAGTGCTGATCTAAAGCGTGCGTAACAAATTATCATTGCTTGTTTCAGACTCAAAAGGCGGTACGGTTCACAGAAAAATCAAAAGCATTAAGTTATTTGTGAAGTACATAAGTCATAGTCATAGTCATTTATTTATCACTTCACTGCATAGTATAAAACAAAGTCGATTTCCGCTGTCTGACCCTATGCATGCTTAGATTTTTAAAACTACGCAATGGATTTTATTGCGATTTTCGTTAGTAGATAAAGTGATTCAAGAGGAAGGTTTATATGTATGCATAATATCGTAGAGAAACAGTAATAATTTTAGAGGTTTCTAATGTGATGTCGTAAATAAACACATTGCCAACGCCGCTGGCTGAATCCTAAAAGATAGATGAAAAAATTATGTAAGTACTACGGTATTGTACACCTTAAAAAGGTCTACAAATAATTTCAAACAAAAAAGAACCGACTTCACTTAGCATCCACCTTTCCAACAGCAAATGCTCGAGCTGCTGTAAAAAATACTCAAATCACTATAGGTGTGCCTATAATAGTTGAAGATTTCCCTCGATTTCTCCAGGATCCCATCATCAGATCCTGACCTGGTTACAATGGAACCAACTGTGAAGTATACTCTTTCAAACAAAAAAAGATTTTTTCAAATCGGTCCAGCCGTCTTCGAATAATCGGTGAATACTTATAGATAAAAAAAAATTGCAATAACAATGAAGTCGGTTGAAAAGTCCGCGATGGCATATGTCTATCTCTTAGGGATAACCCGCAATAAGTGCGAAGCCGGGGCGGGTCGCAAGTAATATTTAAAATATTACAAATAAATATAATATTTACCTAATTAGCTTATTTAGGAGATTAACGGATGGTTAACGCTGTAATACTACACGACACAACCGACACTTCATTTTGTATAGAAAGCGTCACGTGATCCTCGGAGGTCACGTGATAATATCTACAGCCTGTATATACGGGCGTATACTTTATCCACCTATAGTATCCAGCAATAGGACTCATATTAGTATTCTCATTTTGTTAAATAGTGTTATTAATTATGCGTAACGAAGTTTTAAAGTCCTACCGGGTACCAATGTACATTATGCAACTCATTTAAAATTGACATAACTGACATGACGCATCGGTAATTTAATTGTCATGGATGCAATACATTGCGGGCTGAATTATTATGTATAAAAAAAAATTCCTTATTTTCATAAAGAAATAAATGTAAATAGGTTCCCTAGGTCCAATACTAATCGCCAGTACAATATACGTCCGTATAAAATTTACACACTGTATACAAAACGAAGTGTCGGAAGTGTCGTGTAGGAACGTTACAGCGTGAACCATCCTTAACATATCCTGAGAATTACAGAAGGAATACTATTACAGAAGACCAAGAAGACCAAGGCGCCCTAGACGCCCTAGACGCCCTAGGACATCCACTTCCACTGATAAGTAAGAGTCATAGTTTCGTTCTAGCACAGCTTATACAAACACAGCATCATGAAATGTTTGCGAGGAGCGCGATGTCACATTTAATAATATTAGGTTAGTATGTATACAACGTGTTACTTCCGAGACTAAAAACCTGAAAACTGTTTATTGAGAATCGAGAGTGGAATCGATTGCAGTATATCTTAACATGGCTATACTTTTTCGTTAATTTTTCAATTTTTTACGTGTCGAGTCTAAAATTTTCTAATACTAAAGTTTACCATTCTATTGAGAGGTTAGGAGATAGAGGTTGAATATTTAATAATGGCTGGCAGCTTTTTTTTTAACTAATGGCTTTTACTCCTCGCCGGTCTTAGCGAGGTAAATTCTGCCAATGTCAAGGTGTACTTATGATTTTATTCATTTTGGTTAAAATAAAATAAAAGAAACGTTGTTCGGTTGTGGCAGCTTTGAAAAATTTGTTTTTCATTGTCAACGTATGTCATTCTTATGTCATGTCATACAAATTGTCACAGTAGGTTGATAGGTTGACATGACATGACACATGTAGAGATGTGACAAGAACGCAACAAATGTTGAATAGAATTGCAAGGGAAAAAACCTACGAATATCTTTTGAAATAATTAACCGATTGAGAAATAAATACCTCAGATTAATTAGCAATAATAAAAATCATTTGGGGTGTCTGGGGTTTTTAGTGGCTCAAGTAACACGTTGTATATGTGTATATATTTATATATGTGTTTTATTTAAAACTCAAACATTAAATTAAGTCAATAAATATTATACTTATTATTCTTATTTATTCAGTTAGTCGGCCACAAGGGCACTTTTACACGTCAGGTAGTTCAAAGTAGGTAATCAAGGTAAAAGAGAAAAAAAACTACACTGGTTCGAACCCTACTCCTCTAACCCGAGAAGAATTATGACCGGCAAGAAACTCGGCGGGACTTATTTTTTCAAAACAACTAGTACATAAAAACTTAAAATTGCATATTAATGCATTATTCTAAATAAGAAAACATATCAAACCAAGGTGAGATTAACCAAACGGCCTCCTAGCCCAGTCGGTAGTGACCCTGCCTACGAAGCAGGAGGTCCCGGGTTCGAATCCTGGTCAGGGCATTTATTTGTGTGTTTATCACAGATATTTGTACCTGAGTTATGGATGTTTTCTATGTATTTAAGTATTTATCTATATCTATCTTTTTATATATATCGTCGCGTAGTACCCACAACACAAGCCTTATTGAGCTTACTGTAGGACTAAGGTCGGTTTGTGTAAGATTGTCCTATAATATTTATTTATTACTTATTTATTTATTAGATAGGTTATAGTTTAACAAAATCTCCAAAGAATAAAGAAGATTATGAGTCCAATTTTGACTATTTGAAAATGAATTACACTTTGATATACTTTCTTACCTGAACTGTGTCTTCTACTTAAATTTTCAAATTATGATAATCCATTATCAACAGTTAGAAACATATTTTGAAATTAAATAATAACAAGACAAAGTAAGTGATTCTATATGTAGTATACTATTTCCAAATTATAAGTGTTGTATTTCCAAGTTTTACTGTATCGTATCTTAATATTGTTATTTGTTTATTAGGATACCTATCGTTTATTTTATTGAGTTTTTTTTCTTTTTGCTTTTTTTCACTTTTTTGCAACACCTATTGACTTAGGTTTATTTAATGCAATTGAAGGGTACACGGAAAGAACATGTCTAGTCACATTGACAACATTTTGAGTTATAGCGCTTTTAAAATTTGGAACGATTCAATTAACCATACTATTTTCGTAACAAGATGGTTTTTATGAGTTAAGAAGTGGATATACGTTAAAATTTACATCTGTAACAGAAGTTGCTACTAATAGTTCATTGCAAGCTCTACATTTTGATATAAAAAAACCCATTTTACAAAAAATGTGTCTAGACATATTCTTTCCGTGTACCCTTCAATTCTACTACCTTAAGGTTATCCGGTGGAAATCGCCTTTTAGCGATAAGAACGCCTGTTGTTTACCTCTAATCTGACTTTATGCATTTTCTATACTGGTTTTCTTTTTGAGGTGTTCAATAAAGTGTATTCGTATTGTATTGTATTGTATTGAACTCTTAAGGATGACGCACGCTGTTCCTTTGCGCATCCTACACGACACTTACGACACTCCACTTTATATAGAAAGCGTCACGCGGAACAGTCATCCTTTATATTGATCTCACAAAACATAACTTTTAAACTGCCCATCCAAATATAAATTCCTCGGTCCCTTACAACCTGAATTGCTGTGGTGCTCGGCTAAAAATAGGCGAACCAATTGTCTCCTTGAAAGGGAGTTTTGGAGCCTGGGCTACGATTCCACATGCCAAACTGCGAGACGTGGCTCTTATACTTGTCTCGCTAGGTGATAGAGTGAAATCCATCTGTCCACACGTGTCCACACCTAACTGTCAATCTGTCAGTAGGCCACCATTTTAGATGTCACTCTTGAGTGATTCCACCCCAAATTTCAACTGTTACAAAAGTGTGAGCTCATAGTTGTCTCGCTACCTACTGTCAGTTATGCCATGTCGAATAGAGGCCCTGAATAACATATTTGTAGTTGTTTGTGTTCTTCAATGGCATAGCCTACTTAGAACTCTATGGTCATAGCAGTTACAGTAATACCAAAGAGGATAGATGTAATATGTAAAAGAAGAACCCATTTAGTATTCTGTTTTTAAATTTGTTGAGCTGGCCACCGTAAGTATTTTTCGTTTTGAATAAGGTGTTTTCTATAAAACCAAATGTCGGATAATACCAAAAATCGCTCAAAAACCAGCCACCCTATCCCATTCAGTGTCACCAGAATATAACTAACCCATGCGATAATTGTGATCCTCAAACATCAAATACCTCTACAGTTAGGTGGGTATTTTTCGCCTCGGCAGTCTGTAACCATGCATGTGCATGTGTCGACCAATACATGTGTCCTAAATTTAAGATATTAAAAACTTACAAACGATGTCTAAGAGTATCAAAAAGAAAAAGGTATGTCGAACCGCAAGCGTGTAATAATTACTACGGCCAAAGAACAAGACGGTTTCTGATATCGCGTATTTTTAACGTTTTACCCTCCGAACACGAGTTCTTGTCCAAAACAATGTTTAAGAGAAAAATCAAGGGTTTGTTATTAAATAGTTACTCAAATGTAAATTAGTGATAGCACAAGTATATTAAATTTAACTCAATATGTAGGTATCTGCAGTGAAGACGGGTTACTTAGTACCTAAGGACGTGTCCATACAAAGTGACCCGTTTTCATGGTGCTTGGATGTAAGTAGTAGTTAAGTTAGGTAATGTAAGGAAATATATGTACGGGTGTATTCCATTCGCCAACAAACTGTTTCGCAGTTTGGCGAAGTTTTGTAGTAGTTTTAAGCATTTTTATTACTGAGCAATAAATAAATAATAAATAAAAAAATAAAAAAACTGAGTGACAATTGTCTCGAATCCAAAATTTCCTCAAGGATTGCCAAAGCCGCTGCAGCCTTTGGCAGATTGAGCCAACGATTTTGGAGATGTCACGATCTTAGTCTTCACATGCAGATATTGCAGATTTCTCTCTATAAAGCCATTATTATACACGCTTCGGAGACCTGGTGCTTGTATAAAGGGGATATTAAACGCCTGAACATATTTCACCTACGTACGTAGTCTACAAGCGTTACTGTGTTTGAAGTGGCAGAGTCGGGTCGTGTTCGAAACTCGGAGGTTCTGCGTCGAACGGGTGGGTAGCTTATGGAGTGTCTGCTCCTAAACGGCCAACATTGGTGTGGGCACCTTGTACGTATGGCACCATCTATATTGCCTTAATCAGTATTTTAATTTATTTATTCCAATGGCATAATGCATTCACAAAAATATTTACAGATGAGAGATCATTAACCTAACTCCAAAGAATTTATCTACTTCGAGAGCTTCGTCGTTTAAATTGATCAGGGCCTCCGGTGTAACGAGTAGATGGGCATACTAGAAATATATGGTGGATAATTTGCTCTTCTGCAACGGTACTTATATAAGGCGCAGTGACCATGGCCAGGGCGCAGTCTCTTGAGGTCGCACCAGGTTCACCTCGGCAGTTCAGATCTCTTTATTTTCTTTCCCGTGACAATATGTGACCCAAACTTTCCATCCATTGCGGTGGCCCCCAGTGGTTTACTCTGAGCTAGCCCCGGGTAAGGCTGGCGGGCAATACCTATGCTACAAGGATGTTCTAAAACGACACCTGTTTGCCACTTGTATATCATGCAAGTCTTGGAACTCTGAGATCGGACTGGCGAACTGCAGTCAATACGAGTCTTGGTAATTTTGTACGCATCTGACTTGAAGACCTTGATGCCAAGCGTCAGCTCCGAAAAACTCTGCCCCAACCCTCCTATAACTACACATACTTATAAACTTTACTCATCTGGAGATCGTTACTGTGTCCTATGCTGCCGGACTTTCAAAACTATTTAAATTCGGGTTTGCAAGCCACGTTCGCACCCATGCACGTAGAAATATAAGTACTTGATTCCTGCTGGGATGTCGCTGTCGACGTGTCCGTCTGGGAGGTCTACATCATCATCATATAGTTAGTATTCTGCTCCTACTAATATGGGATATGATATGATATCCCTATGCATATGCAAAAGTAACCGACTCTGTCTGCTTTTCATCACGCTCAAACCAATTAAGAAGAAATAAGGGATGAAGATTGTTTTGAGTCCGGAGGATGGAAAAAGCAGATTCTTATCACGGAAACCATGTTTTGAGGGAGTGAAAAGGGAGATGGATTTTATTTTATTTTATTTTACATACATGGAAATCCAACAGCATAATACATTACTATAAACTAGAGAAGAATTACAAAGCCAATTACAGGTTCTCACAGGTTTGATGTACTTATCTCTTGCACTATCATACTTGTCTTGTTTAGGGAGAAATTAGGTCAATTGTCTGGATTCAATAGCTTCACTTTGAGTGTATAATGTATCTTTAGTTATTTTATTATTAATTTATATATCACTGATTGTAGTAATATTAATTTAACTATTTTTATATACTATGGTCTATGATATAAAAAGGGCTGGTGGCCTGGCTGTAACGTCAGACTTTCAATCCGAAGGTCTCGAGTTCGGGGTTTGAACTACTGACTTTTTCGGAACTTATGTTCGAAATATCATTTGATATTTACCAGTCGCTTTTCGGGGAAGAAAACATCATGAGGAAACCGGATCTTATCCTTTTCCTCTGGGTTGGAAGGTCTGATGGCAGTCGCTTTCGTAAAAACTAGTGCCTACGCCAATTCCTGGGATTAGGCTGTGAGCGGACCCCAGGCTCAATAAAGAAAAAAGCTGGCATAAACGCTAGAAGGAAGAAGAAGATGATATATAAATAGTCTATGTTGAAAAACCCACAGGCACTTCGGTTTTGAATTCGACACAGATGTGACCATCAATATTTACCCTGATAACAATGATGACTATGATGTTGAAGAGGAATGGAGAAACTGAAGTAGTAAGTATTTAAATACATGGTAATTCAGTTCAGTAGACGTAAGCAGTAACACTACGGATTCAGATAATAACAAGCCATTGTTTTACCTGCATTAGTGTGATGAGCGCTTTTGTAAATAAAAATGTAAATAATAAAAAGCATTGATTCTTTTACTTTCTCTGAGTTTTACGGCACGTATCGTCACTCCGCAATTAGACTACTCCTTCGAGTACAGATACTCTCTTGTTTTTCTGTGATACGTGTCAAATTAATGTGTGCTTACTTATTTATCGTATGGCTACATGTCACTGGATATAGATAGGCATTTCTTCCTTGGGGTAGTAGTAGTGAGAAAGCAGATGATAAAGAAAATCCAGTGAGTGCTGCGAGGTCCAGATGGGACAGTGCAGCTGCCAAGTTTGTTACTCTTTTAGCACCACCCTGGGATCACGTGTAGGGTTGTCTAAGGTGTTTCCTACGGACGCAGAGTAACATTGTGGTCACTTTGGAAACACCGTAGGGCAGATGCCCCGGTTGAGGTCACTGTGCCGGTTTTCGCCATTTTCAACTTTATTAAGGACGGTATAGAGAAATTTACAAGTCTATGGTTTCTAGTTAATATAAGAGTAAGTTATGGTGGTACAGATGGCACTGTCATCTGTCATATAATTGTTGTCATTCAGTTGTCAGGAGCCATGGAAAAAAGTGGCCAAAACTGGCTCCTAGGCTTCTGACATATAATTAAAGATAATAATTAGATCTAATGTCAGAACCTTAACAGCAAGATATAAATGACTCAGTACATAAAGAGTGTCATAATTCTTTATTGATACAAAATGACGGCCGTCTGAATAGACAAACTCTCCCAAAAAACCGGGGCATCTGCCCTATCTCATTTAATTTCACAATTTTTTTCTCATAATCAAAGTGCTAAAGAGGTTTGAGGCTAATTGTTAAAGGTTTTATCTTTATCGATTTGATAGGATGACCATGATTATGGCACTGGTCCCACCAAGAGCGAGTAAGCGAGTAAAGTTAAGCGAGTAGCATTACATTGCGGTTTGTCGAGGTATAGAGTGATCGATCGACCTTTCAAGGCCCGCGATGTAATGCTACTCGCTTAACTTTACTAGCTTACTCGCCGCCGGTGGGACCAGTGCCTGTGGATAACAGAGAATAAAATTTCTACGAAAGAATAAGGTACGAGTATAAACAGTAATAAGGCGTTATTGTTTCACTTAAACATGATGGCGGCGGATTAATTATCGCGAACTAACCCCCTTATCCATAAACATCTCTCAGGCCTCATTAGTTAATTTCTGTTTTGTCTGTTTCAAACACAAATGTCAAAGTGACAGATAGGGACAAAACACTAATAGAGGATTCCCGTTTGAGCTCAAGATGGCTGCGCCTTTAGAGAAGTTTTTTGTTTTTTGCTCATTTACGTAGTTAGTTCAGTGTGTAATTACTAGCGTTCGGAGTAGCGGTGGCGAATTTCACACTGAGGGAAATGGAGTCGTTATTTATTGCTAACTTTTTAAGATTGAATGAATAAATTATCTTTAACTGAAGTAGTATAACATTACTTGTAAATTGCAAGTACTTAAAACTATTTATTTTCGTTAAACGATTTCATTAACACCTACATGCTATGTCGTAAATATTTTGTTGTTGTCCAAATTCTATTTACAAATATCGCCATTAGCGATATAATGTTTTCTTACCATATGTTCTTTACAAAAAAGTTTGTAATTCACAAATTTTATTAGACATTTACAGATTAATCATTTGACATTGTCAATTTAAACAGCTGTTTTATATCTATATTTTAATACGTTCGGTAAATAGTTTAAAACTTGAACACTTAATTCCAGTCACCAATTGTAGTTCAGTGGCGTAGAAAAGAATATATATGACAGGTTTTACTTCTTAATCTAGCAATTTTATAAAAAATATGTGAATATATTTTAACAAAAAAATCATATTACCATTTCACAAACTTAGGTTCCTATAGGTAATGCTCGCAAGATAATTATAGGAAGTATTATGCAAAATTATTCATTTAATCGTTATTCGTTTAATCATAAACATACTTAGGCGACTCCATTTCCCTCAGTGTGAAATTTGCCACCGCTACTGCGAACGCTAGTAATAACCTAACGAACAAGTGTGCAGCTATTTAAAAAGTCTTAAAACGCGCGTAACCCTTTAGTTGAACAAACGGTTATCCGGAGTCTCGGCCACCCACGTGTTGTAAGGAAGCTATCACCTTACAATCGGCAAGGCCTCAACCGAACAGCGTTGCTTAAATTTTGTTTATATTCAATTAAATCAAAATTACACCTGGACATTGGCAGAATTCACCTCGCTAAAACTGGCGGGGAGTAAAAGCCATTAAATTAAAAAAATAATAATAATAAGGGCTCACGTATCCTGAATCGTCCTATATTATCCAACTATACCTTTTGCCCGCTATTACATTACGTGGGTTTGCATCCCGGGATTTTCGGTTCTGATTTTCTATACAAAAAATCCTGAACCCCGGTTCCCGCCATACAAAATCAAAACTGGGTGCAATCCACGCCCGTCTGGGTAATGTTACTTGTAGTCATGGGTCGCTTTTATGCTGAGGCCACACTAACGGGAAACGCCGTTGATTATCGCGTTAACGGCGAGATGCACTATATTGTTTGCACATGAACGAGCGAGATGAAACACGATAATCAACGGCGTTTCCCGTTAGTGTGGCTCCAGCATTATACTTGGGCGTAGACGTTACCGTTATCGTCACAATATAGTGGTGCATTCACAGTACTGTCAAGTCGGGCGGGCTGCATGCCTCAGTTGAATGAGTGCCATCATACGAGTACAACACGTGAAAGCAACATTAGGCATGTCATGGATGTTCATTCTGGCGTGTCATTTTCCAGTTATTTATGATGCAAATTATTATTCTGCTATCTTATACCTAAACATACGTATTACCATTCCTATTTTTTAGGGTTCCGTAGCCAGTCTGTCCGTCCGTCCGTATGTCACAGCCATTTACTCAGAAACTATAAGACGTATCTTAATAAAATTTAGATATAAGGTGTAGTTTGTATGCCGTTATTTAGTTATGTAGTGAAATTGCAGAAAAAAATATTATCAGGGGGACGCTCCATACATGTAACTAAATTACAATTTTTTTTTTACCAAATATACCCTAAATAAATATATAAATAAATAAATGTTGCACGTCAATCGATAGGTCTTTAAAAATAAAATTGAGGTTTCTTTGAATATTTTGTGATTAAGTGAATAGTTTCAGAAATAATCGCTTCTAAAGTCGGAAAAATAGCGCCCCCCCCCCCCTTTAACTTTTGAACCATAAGTCCAAAAAATATGATAAAATTTGAGAAGATGCCCGTTATCATATACTTCCTACGAGAATTGTTTTAAACATTATCGGTTTAGCTATTTTTGACTTATTTCCAAAAAACCTTTTGGCATTAGTCTAGTCCTTATTCCATTGAAGCTACGGAACCCTCCATTATGCGTGGTCCGACACGCACTTGGCCGGTTTTAATAAATCACGCATTATAGTCGTAATCGTCACTTACGCTATTTTTACTTGGAATGGCTTGCATTGACTTCTGTTTGGACCTGAAATGTGCGTCACTTAGGCACTTGTTTTTTATATTTTGCGAATATTTACTAATATAACTTATATAACTATGATTGTTTTTCAGGTATGACGGTCGGGTAGCGTCGAGCAGAGGGCGCTATATAGACTAAGAGCTGGCCACGTCAGATATGACACAATAGTGACATCAACAAAACCCGTCTAGTTAGATATCCTTGTTTGCATCTGGCAGCTTTTAATGGGTGGAGGTCAGAGTTACAGACTAGGAAAATTTTCAGATGGAAATAATAAAAAATAATACGAAAATAGGCAAAAACTGACCAAATTATCTTATTTATAGAGGACAGGGCCTATATTTTACTATTAGAACGAAAAACATTGCGTGTTGTTGCGGAAACAAAAACAGTAGGCCCCCATTTCCCAAAGATAAACTTTAGGCTTTATCTATTTATATAATTTCTCACAATATTGTATTAATCCTAGAACTCTAGGATTTGTAATCTAAAAGTGGTTTGCATTCTTCTACCTCCACTAATGAACACCTGCCAGATGTCCGGATGTAGAAATAAGCATAGTATAACACACTAACTAGAGGGGTTTCGTTGCCTCATTATTGTGTCATATATGACGTAGCTACTCTCCGTCTACGTACAAACCGACAACAAACACAAAATTTTAAATAATTCAAGTTTTAAAATTATACGTGTTCTGGATTCAAATGTTGTGTTTTATTAAATTATTTATTTGCTCCATTTTTCAACACCAGCCGATCTTCCCACTCTTTCTTGCCGGTGTAATCTTATCTGTCCCCGTTTCAGCATAGCGATAGCGGAGACAGATGGAAATGATTCCTAAGAAAAAAATCTATTTCAATCTGTCCTCGGTGGGAACAGATGTTAGATAGTACAACTTTCTACTGGTACTTATAGCTTTATTTTTATCAAAACGCGCCTACAGATTGTCCAGTCGCCATCACATATATCGGAGCAGCCAAGGTACTCAAAAATATCTGAACATGCACTTT
This sequence comes from Pammene aurita, assembly GCA_947086415.1. Lineage (NCBI taxonomy): Eukaryota > Metazoa > Arthropoda > Insecta > Lepidoptera > Tortricidae > Pammene > Pammene aurita. Next base: position 5,874,128 of record OX352314.1, on the reverse strand, counting down.
ATTGCCTTAACAATAGAGGAGTTGTTCAGATATTTGTGACCACCGTGGCCGTTCGGATATATCTGACAGCGACTGTCCAAACTCAGAGTAAAAAGGGAACGACAGAATTCCGATGAGTTTTTCCACCTTGATGGTGAGGTAGTGAGTGGGCAGGGGGCTGCTGATGCCTTTGCTAGATATTTCAGCTCAGTGTTTCAGCAGAATAAGCCCACCTAGACGCTGCAGCTGCGGCGAGTGTTGCCCACTCCTCGGGTGACTCAAGATCGGTCGCTATTCCGTTTATTTGTGAGGTCAACTATAAGGCACTGGTCCCACCGGCGGCGAGTAAGCGAGTAAAGTTAATCGAGTAGCATTACATCGCGGGCCTTGAAAGGTCGATCGATCACTCTATACCTCGACAAACAGCAATGTAATGCTACTCGCTTAACTTTACTCGCTCACTCGCTCTTGGTGGGACCAGTGCCTAAGAAGGCTGTTAGGAGCCTTAAAGCTCGATCGTCTATTGGGCCGGATGGTATTCCGGTATTTTCAGCCAAAGATTGAGCCTTTGCCTTAATCTCCCTTATTGTAACTATACATACAACCTTTCGCTTAATTATTACACCTATCCAAAGCGATGTAAAACTTCTAGAGTGACACCGGTTCCTAAAGGTGGTCTTGACACGGATATAACCTGTTTTAGGCCAATAGCCGTCCTTCCCGTGTTTGGTAAAGTCTTTGAGATGATAATTAATCGCCACATAAGTCTGCAGATAGCTGATCGTTTGCATCCCAGCACGACTTCCGTAAGTCCCGATCTCTACCACTAATCTCGTAGCCCTCGTTGACTTTGTATGTTAAGAGATGGATGAGGGTCGCCAGGTCAATGCTGCCTATTTTGACTTCAGGAAGGCATTTGACCTGGTTGACAATGACATTCTGTTAGGCAAACTAGCGTTAGTAGGCCTCACGCCAAAACTATTAAATTTCTTCGCTATTTACATGTCCATACGGCAGCAGTACGTCACGGTAGGAGGTTTCGAGTCCAACGAGTACTACACTCTGTCTGGAGTAAGTCAGGGTAGTACTCTGGGGCCAACACTGTTTCTCATTATGATAAATGATCTGCCTGAGACGTTTTATACTGCTAAATGTCTGCTTTTTGCTGATGATCTGAACTGTTCCGAGGCATCTGTAGTGAGGCTGATAGTACAGCGTTGCAGCTTGGTATTGATACCGCAGCTGAGTGGAGTGTGACAAATCGGCTGCCTTTTAACGTAAAAAAGTGCAAGGTGATCACATTCTTACGCAAACGGTCCCCATTCCATACTGAATACAGTTTAGCTGACGCTCCTCTGGAGAGAGTTAGCGAAATCCGAGACCTTGGCTTAACATTAGGTGTAAAATATGAGCCATGTGAGGCCAAATATTCCTTAATGGCAGAAAGAATACAACGCAAGTTTGCTCGCTGGTTGTATAAAAAAGCCTATGGATATAAGCCTAAATAGATATAAGTAAACTTATTAATTGTTTAATGTTGCGACGACGAAAACAACATGCAAATATGTAAGTAACTATGTTCTCATGTCAGTGATTTTTTGTCTTTTATGAGAATAAATGTCTTTAAACCTATGGATACTATCCTTACCTCTACCCTTCAGTCTTTGTCTCAGGGATGGTCGGACTGGGCACGCTCGAGTTTAGAAGGAAACTATTGACATTGGTTCACTATCTCTCAGTTGTTCATCACCAAGTTGATAGTCCTGAGGTGTTGGAGAGGATTAAATTGCTCGCTCCCCTTAGAATACCTCGGGATGCACACGGTCGGCCATGCCTGTTGCTGCAGCCGTATGCTCGGACTTACTACGCGAAGCACGCGCCCACCGTGCGTGCTTTACCGTATCTGGATTTAATGTTCATTCAGTATGTAGACGCTGACATATTCGCTGACCCTTTGACACGCTTGTGTAATACTGTAAGACAATTTCTTAATTAAAATGATCTTAAATAATTGACTGACATTCTTATTAATCTATTTTGACATATACTTATTTGCTATTTTATTTTTTCTGAACGTAATAATAGTAGGAGAGCCCATGACACTGAACCTAGTTCGATAAGTCTCCTAGATGAGATATATATAATTAGACGCGTCTTTAATGGTGGAACACGAAATGCTAATGCTGCAATGCAAAAAAAGTGGTGGCGTATTTTATTTTATTTTTTGAAAAAAAATAAAAAATTCGGTTTCTAGTACGATAAGTCTCCTAGATTTCATTTGTTCCTCGAAGCAGGGCCTCCCCTGCTTCGAGGAACAAAGGAAATCCCCTCGGTAGGGCTACACAATAATGCAGTGCTGCAAGCCCCCGTGCGTGGCCTTGTCAGTGGCAGCAGCATCAAAAGATTGTAGATGTATGTAAAAACAAAGCGCCTGATCTTTTAAAATATAAAATAATTTTAATAACGTAACATCTTGTTGCAATTCAGGCGCTAAGTTTAGGTTACATAACATCTTGTTTTTGTTATAAAAAGATCAGGCGTTCTCGTAGGACTAGGTTCAGTGTCATGGGCTCTCCTACTATAAGTATGTAATTTGTATTTATTCTGTTTTTCTATTTTAACGACAGTCTGGATTACTAATCTTTTACCAAAAACTATTTGCCAGATTTTCACTTCCCAAATAATGTTTCCCAAAAACATGAATACCATTTCTCAACTAAATATTACGCAAACAATTTTTTAGCAACTCAATAATATGCAAATAAATCTTTAGGCAATTCCTTATTTTGTCAATTTTCACTTTACCAATTTTTTATTAACCGAATGCATAAGTTGCCAAAACATACGAAACGCAAAACAAGTCATGGCAAACGTAACATTCAGCAAATACATTTTTAGCAAATGACCCGCTTGGTCATTTTTTTTTTCGCAAAATTTCATATGCCAAATCATCATTCAGCAAATGAATATATGCCAAATCATCATTCAGCAAACTAATTTATCCCAAATCGTCATTAGGCAAATTAATTTTTAATCAAAAACCCGTTTGGTATTTTTTTCATTTTACAAAAATTCGTTTTTAGGGTCATAAAAATAAAATAACCCTAACCTACCTATCTCTTGGAGCAGTTTCGTTTTTAGGGTCATAAAAATAAAATAACCCTAACCTACCTATCTCTGGGAGTTTTTAATCCAATTTATATTGCTAAACAATTGGCTTGGCAGTTGAGCCCTAGATTCGGACTTTCGCAGCCTAATATCGTACACATAATATTCCATCATTGAAAATTTTACATTTTACAATCCGTCATTTATCTTGGTAATTATCGAGTTTAGAGAAAAGTTGCCCATACAAAACATGCTTATTTTAGCGTCTTCTATACGATAGCATCATAAAAAATAGGTGCCATAATGATACTTACCACCCCCATCGTATTTTTTCAGTCCAAAAAATTGTGTCCATTTAGGAGCCTATATCTCGGTAATTATCAAGTTTAGAGAAAAGTTGCTCATACAAAACATGCTTATTTTAGCGTCCTATATACGATAGCATCACAAAAAGTAGGTGTCATACTGACACCACCCGCACCCCATCAACATTTTTCTAAGTCCCAGGCCCCCTTTGCTATACCCCAACCACAAAACATTTGACAAACAATATTTAACTGAACTTTGCTTTGGATATAAATAATTTGTCCAGTGATTAATTTGACAAAATGAGAGTTGAGGAAACATTTTGTGTCCAAGTAATACTTTTGACAAACATTTTTTGTCTAAACATTTATTTGGATAAAAATCATTTGTCCAATAATTTATTTGACAAAATTAAAATTGTAAAACATTTTTTGTCCAAGTGAAACATATGGCAAAACATCAGTTGATCTATTTGAAAGTTACCTGAGTAATAATTTGGGAAGTGATAATTTGTCGAAATTTTCAATTGTCAAATAAGTATATGGGAAAGATTGGATTGGCAAATGTGCAGTTGGGAAAGTTTAGTTGGGAAATGAAATTTGGTCAAAAATATTTTGGCCAAATGGCAGGATCCCCGACAGGTCTGTTTCAATTGGTGTATACTGTAAGCTTGCATTGTTATTATGAATGAATGAAAAATATATAATATATTTTTTCTTCAATTTAGGCACATTATAATGCACGTAGTAGGTATAGATGCACTAGATGCAGTGCAGTGCATGATTTTGCTGGGCTGATGCAAACACATACCCGATTCCTTCGGCCCGAAATCACAGGCCAGATATTGTTAGATCCAGGAAATATGTAATAAAAAACAATGCGTAAACTTTTTAATCATTTTAATAGCATGACTTTTCAAATTAAAACTTCATTAATTGTAATTATTCACGTTGCTTCTCACTATGAATTATAAGGAATTTTAAAGGATGATGCACGCTGTTCCGTTCCGTGTTTTACGCGACACTTTCAGACACTCCATTTTGTAATCCTCGGAGGTCACGTGATATTTTCTATACAAAATGAAGTGTCGTGTAGGAACCGAACAGTATTAATTATCCTTAATGCGTATTTCCAAAGTAATTGCATTCCAAATTATAATCAACTTTTAAAATTAAAAATAGCGTTTAAAGTTCTGCCAGAAAAACAAACAACTGGTCATCCGTATGTGAGCTACGATCAGACATAACCATTTTTAGGGTTTCGTAGCCAAAATTATATTATCTGTGACAGTGTGGTAAAAACGTATGAAAATTCATTACCTACGGTAACGTAATGAAAATTCGCCCTCTTCTCCGACCGCCGGCACAATAAGGTTGGTCATGGCGGTCATTCTAATGGTTTCCGAACACGTCACTTAGGATTTTTTTAATATGTGTGTAGATAAAGCAGTGTATGCTTCTATTAGGGTACACATAAAATGGGGTGAATTTTTTTTCGCTCCTACTCTATCGTGTTGGGTATTATTGAATAGGTCTTTCAAAAAGAATAGAGGTCTTTTAATACATTTTTTGGATGAAACTGATAGTTTCGTAAATATTAGATTTGAAAGTTCAAAAAAGGGCGTCTCTTCCATCTAACTTTTGAACCGTGGGTCCAAACAGGGCGGCAACTACGAAACTCTACACTGAGCATCGCCCGACATGCTCTTGGCCGGTTTTTTTTGCATTGTTATCCCAGAAATCACCCCTTAAAGATCACTAATTCCAATTCAAGAAAATCCCCGGCCAGGTTAGCACGTAGCCTATAAAAATTAAACGTTTAAAAGGGGGGTAATTTGCATGGGTCACCCCCCCCCCCCCCAAGTACACCTCAAATAGAAAAAAACGTTACTGACCCCCTCAAAAAATCATTTCTGCATTTGTGACCCCCCCCCCCCCCCCAAATTTCAACCGCACCTGTTCTTACCTTTCATGCTTAGACTGATTTGACGGGAGGATCGATTTGGAAAAGTGGTACTGTATCCGATATACACCTACTACTCTATGTCGTTTAAATCAAGCCAAAAAAAAGTATTGATTTTTGAGTATAGTTTCATTTAGTGGTAATTATAAAATATTTTATCAGGACAACTGTCCTCTAGCGTATCCATCTGTCAACTTTACTTCAAGTTCCGCCTCCAGGGTAGCGGGAGAGAAATTAGGGGCAAATTAGCCACTTACACAGACCGAATTCCACGCGGGCGGAGCCGCGGGCACAGCTAGTTTAACAATATTTTGGTAGTTGTTATATGCACTTAATATTTAATTTTTTATTATTGTTAATGTTCTTATGAGGTTCGCAACGGATGGTTCTATTTTTAAATATTTTCTCGCGTCATCTGTCATTAGTATCTCTCAGCCATACCTGGATAGTTTTTAATGTTTAAAGCTTATTCTGATTCTTATGTAAGTAAAGGTATTTGCTGGCTCTATTATTGTGCGTTTGGTTGGAGGGTTATGGAGCAATCAGAGGCAGGCCCGAGTGGCATACAACAAGAAAAGCCATCTTGTAGTCCACCAAATATTTTACCATCACCTAAGACAGTTGCTTTATTATTTATTGCTGCTTTAATATTATTATTGTTTAATATATATATATATATATATATATATATATATATATATATATAGGACAATCTTACACAAATCGACCTAGGCCCACGGTAAGCTCATTAAGGCTTGTATTATGGGTACTAGACGACGATATATATAATAGATAAATATGGATAAATACATTAATAGATAGAAAACATCCATAACTCGGGAACAAATATCTGTGATAAACACACAAATAAATGCCCTGACCAGGATTCGAACCCGGGACCTCCTGCTTCATAGGCATATTATGATTGTCAATTAAATAATTTTCGTGAATACTGTTAACAAAAACTGGATCTTAAGTTTTCGTTTTAGAACGTACGTGCGTCACTGTCAGGTCAGTTTTTCATTTTTCATGTCTCTAACGTTGGCATATAAAATCTAAAACGAAATTGTGTATTTATTGTTGTGTTGGATTATTTAATCTGCAAATTGTTATTATTTTTTCACAAATGTGAACTCTTAATCATGTTAACTAATCCTCTGTTGGTGTGCTTGCAGTGTGTTTAAATTGAACATTTAGAACAGGTTGGCAACTACTGTTTCTATGTTTACTCAATTTCTAATCTCAAAAAAAAAACGAAGTATAAGTAGGATTACGAGTTGCTGTAATGTAATGTTGTTGTATGTATGTAGTCGAACGATTAATTTTATTTATATAAAGGGAAAAGGGATAAAGGGATTTTATATACAGGGAAAAGGGATTAGGAGGGATTATTTGCATTTCGTTGATTACGCTTATTATTTCGTGAGGTTTGCTAAGGTTAATTAGCAGGTTGTTATTATAACAATTAGTGCTAGATAGCTAATATTGTTAGTTATAAGTACTTTTATAGTATTCTAGGTTTAGTTTATTTAGTTAGATATTACTTTGTTTCGTTTAAAAATATCATTAGTTTAGCTATATTTCAGTACTAGGTAGGTAATACTTTTAGTAGAAAGTTCATTGATAATTAATTATTATATTGACACTTGTCTAATAATTAAGAGTTAACGTTTTGTTTATAGTTTGTATAGATTGAGTAGGTTGAGTAATATTTTAAAGATTTGAGAAGTCTTAAAGATATAGGTTACTATTGTTTTAGTCTAAATATTATCGGTATTTCTGATTTGTTGTCCATATACTAAAGGTCGTTGAGTTTATTTGTGTTTGATTTCGCAAGATAATATCGTAAAAATTTTCGATAATATTAAAATACGACGATGAACTTAGTGGCTACCAAGTAGTTGGTATGCCCAAAGACGGGTCTTGTCTCTTCCATTCAATATTTTTCTTGGTGTATGGTAGAACTGACTCAACTTGCAGTATCAGATCTGCTATAAATAGTTGCATACGTTGCTGAACATTGGGACGAAATGCAAGTGTACACGTGTGATGCTGATGGTGACGTATACACGAACGTTTCTACAAAAAGAAGTGAAATCCCACCAAAAACATTTGTGTGAGACACACCTAAGTTTAAAGGTAGAGTAAAAACGCATCATATTATGTGTCATGGCAACACTGTGCTCTCTCTCTCTTGTTCCGCCACGCTAGCACTAGAACATCGCATCCAATGTAAGCTCTGTACAAATATAATAAATAATAGTGAAAGTTCAGCCAAATCTTTTCATACAACTCTCCATAAGGTTCGTACCCTTTACATGGTGCCGAAAACATTCAGTGAACACTCTCTCAACTGGCCCTTTGGACACAGAAAATTTGGGAACGCGTGCGCGCTGCGCACACGCCATCATGGCGGCCGAAATTATTAAAAAACACATTGCGTCCAGAGGGCAATGTAAAGCGTCCATGACGCGGTTAGAAAAATTTATTAGCAGTACAGATGGACATTCTATGGAGAGTCTAATAACGAGAAAAAAATCACTCGAAGGCGTCTTTTCACGTTATCAAGAGATCGCCATACAATTGGCTGTGTTGGACCCTGAATATGCTAAGGCCGACTTGGAGGATGACACGGAAGATCGATACTACATAATAATGACAGCGTTCGAGCGTGCTATCAATCTTCTCAATGAGAAAGCACCGCAGGCGGCACTGACTACAGCAACAACAGGTGGCGGAAAGATGGCGCATCTACCTTCTCTTGAAATACCAGTCTTCGATGGGCGGGATATCGCACAGTACAAGCCTTTTGTAGAGATGTTCGAGGCCGTCGTGCATCGGGACGCGCGAGTACCCGTGGTACAGAAGCTGTGCTTTTTGAAAAAGTACCTGAAAGGAGAACCGCTACAGCTCATCGACAATCTGCCTATAATAGGGGCTTCCTACGAGTCGGCTCTGGATCTTCTGAAGAAGCGTTATGATAATCCGGCGCTAATCGTCAACAGCCACGTTAATGCGTTACTGGACATCCCGGCGCTTCACAGAGGCACTGCGCTACAGCTCCGGGACATGGTGGCCAAGGTGAAGCAGCATCTCACAGCGTTGAAGAACCTGGAACAGCCAACCAGCTCGTGGGATGCCATCCTGACCTGCATATTAATCAGGAAGCTGGACTCATTCACGGTGCGACTGTACCACTCTGAGCGAGACAACATAGAGCAACATACTGTAAGTAATTTAATTAGTTTTCTCGAAAAGCGAGCAGCCGTGTTGGAGGCGAGCCCCACCAGTAGTGAAAGCGCTCATGTCAAAACTAAAATTACAGCTCATATGGTGACTACTCCTCCCACTGCTGCAGCGCCTGCAGCTACTGCTACTGGTGATAAATGTATAGAATGTAAGCAACAGCACAAACTTTATAAATGCTCTAAATTCAATTCAATGCCAGTAAGTAGTAGGCTAGATATGGTGTTGCAAAATAATATTTGTAAAATATGCCTAGGATCTCACTACTCTAAAAAATGTAGATACACTTTCAAATGCACTGAATGTAAATCCAAAGCACACAATACATTGATTCATGAAGCAAGTAAAAGCACAACTGAAGAGGAGACAACTCAGTCTGATACTGTTAATTTGCATGTGCGTGAAAAGGCAACCAATGTGTTATTACCCACGGCCAAGGTATTAGTATCGGACAGACACAACAATAAGCACATTGTTAGGGCACTTTTAGATTGTGGCGCACAGACAAGTTTCTGTACTGCCGAGCTGGCCAACAAACTGGGCTTGCCGCAGTACAATGACACAAAAAATATTGGCATGCTCAAGGAGCAGAGCAATGATGTTAATAAAGGCATTACACTAACCGTCCATTCTAGGGTTCAGGATTACAAGTTTGATGTCAGCTGTTCAGTAGTATCCAAAATAACGTCAGCTTTGCCCCAGCAAGCCATAAACTTGGGCAAGTTTATCTTACCTAACTCGCTTACCTTAGCTGATGATGAATTTCACATTCCAGGCGAAGTGTCCCTCCTTTTGGCTTCGGATATCTTCTTCCGTGTGGTAATGGACGGCAAGGTTGAGGCGGGCCCTGAGAATCCAGTGCTGCTGAACACGCGCCTGGGTTACATCGTCTCGGGCAAATTAAGTGTGAGTCCTTCATACAATTATAATACAGTCGCTATGCATACAGTGGTTAATGCTGATCTTGATTCTTGTGTAAGGCAATTTTGGGAAGCCGAGAAGGTCCCTGAAGTGTATCCCGAGAGCTTGTCAGAACATCAGTTTAGCGAGCAGGTTTTTCAGAAACAACCTCATTGGTAAAGGATCGCTATGAGGTCAAATTACCATTAAAAATAGATTTTAATGACATAGATCCTTCCAACTCATTCATAATCGCCTTGCAAAGATTAAATAATCTTCAAAAAAGGTTTGCTAGGGAGCCAGAATTTCACAACTTATACAAAAAATTTATACAGGAGTATCTGGATCTTGGGCATGCAAAAATAATTGACTTAAAGGGCTGTGAGCCTACAAAAGAACCTTTATTCTTTCTAGCTCATCATGCAATTCTCCGGCCCGACAAAAGTACAAATAAGCTCCGTACGGTTTTTGATGGTAGCTTCAAAACTAAGGCAGGCCATAGTCTTAATGACATTTTATGCAATGGTCCTGTAGTGCAAAATTCATTATTTGACATTATGATGCTTTTCCGTACTTATAAGTACACGGTTCAGTGTGACATACGTCACATGTACCGCATGATATCTATGCACCCGGAGCATAGGCGCCTGCAAAACATTCTGTGGCGAGAGGATGGCGCCTTACAGTGCTTACAATTACAAACAATAACATATGGATTAAAAAGCAGCGCCTACCTTGCCACAAAATGTCTTGTAGAGTTAGCAAAGAAGTACAAGGATCAATATCCATTAGCCAGTGAAGCTATCATCAAAAACAGCTATGTAGATGATGTTCAGGGTGGCTCGGATACACTTCAGGGAGCTATACAACTTAAAAATGAGCTGATTTCTCTCATGCGAAAGGGCAGCTTTGAGCTGCATAAATGGATTTCCAATGATTGCCAATTATTGCAAGATATCCCTCAACAAAAAATTGGTCTCACCAATCGGGATATTGATCAGGATAAAACCATTGTAAAAATTCTGGGACTGTCTTATGATGCCCAAAAGGATGCATACCAAATTAGTGGCCGTGTCCTTACCTCTCCTGAGGTGCCCACAAAAAGAAATGTACTGAGTTCTATAAGCAGACTTTATGATCCAATGGGCTTCGTCGGACCCTTGACTGTCAAGGCAAAACTTATTTTACAGCAGATTTGGCAATACAATTTAGAATGGGATGCTCCGCTGCCAGCTGAGCTAGTAAAAATTTGGCAGACATTCTACAACAATTTAGTCAACATGCCTAGCATGACTGTACAACGGTACATAAACTTGTCAGAAGCTACTAGTGTACAACTCATAGGTTACTGTGATGCATCAGTTTCAGCATATGGTTGTTGCATTTATGTTAAGGCTATAGTGCATGGTAAAACGCACATACATTTGCTTTGCTCAAAATCAAGAATTGCCCCGCTGGCAGCTAAACTGACAATTCCAAAACTTGAATTGAACGGAGCCTTACTACTGGCTAAACTGATGCATCATGTCGCCTCTGTATTAAATATCACCGATATTTATTTATTCAGCGATTCAAAAATTGTGTTAGCCTGGCTTGACTCCTCTTCGCTTAAGGTACCAGCCTATATAGGGAATCGTGTCAAAGAAATAAACAAGTTAACGGAAAAAATGTCATGGAAATATACTCCTGGCCTTCTAAACCCCAGTGACATCTTATCAAGAGGCGCAGATCCTCAAGATATATTAGACTGTAAACTGTGGCACAATGGCCCAGATTATCTGATAGAAGGCAATGGGTATAACTTTCACTTGTCCGAAATAAATAAACCACTGTGCATTGTTGAATGTCATAAATTAGGTGATGAGGTAGTATTAGCTACTACTGTAACTGATAATGTCATTGATCCATTCTTTGAAAAATTTTCAAGTCTTTTTAAAATGGTTAGGGTAACTGTTCACATTTTAAGATTCATAAAAAAGTGTAAAGGAAAGGCAGTTCCATCTGACTTGATTACTGTGCAAGAGTCTCGAGACGCTCTAGCTTTAATAATAAAAGGTGTGCAAAGGCATTACTTTTATGATGAGCTTGTATGTATTGAAAAGGGCAAAATCATAACTTCTAATTTAAAAACACTTAACCCTTTCATTGACTCTGCTGGCATTCTTCGTGTAGGTGGAAGGTTGGACAATGCCACACACTTAGATTTTTCAAAAAAGCATAATACGATCTTGCCTAAACATTGTCATGTAACGAAGCTCATCATCATTCAAGAGCATTTAATGCTCATGCATGCAGGGTTAAAACTTGTCATAGGCAGTCTGTGTCAAAAATACTGCATTATTAACTCTGTAAGAGAAGTGAAATCTGTAATAAACAAATGTGTCACATGTTGTAGACTTAAGGCCACTGCAAGTCAGCAATTAATGGGATCTCTTCCCAAGGAGCGAATTACTCCATCGCGAATATTTAAAAATACAGGCATTGATTTTTGTGGACCTTTTGAAATTAAACAATCTGCCCTTAGAAGCTCTGTAATAGGTAAGGGTTATGTTGCCGTGTTTGTTTGTTTCGCCTCCAAAGCCGTGCATCTAGAGGTGGTTACCGATATGACTACTGACACCTTCCTAGCTGCCCTAAAGCGATTCGTAGGTAGAAGAGGCTATCCACAAAACATATTTTGCGACAATGGCTCTACGTTTCATGGTGCAAACAACAAATTAAAAGAGCTTCATGATTTACATAAAAAAGATTACTTTAAAAATGCTGTCAATGATTATGTACTGCAGAGAGGAATACAGTTTCATTTTATCCCCAAATACAGCCCTAATCATGGAGGCCTCTGGGAGGCTGCTGTCAAGTCGGCAAAGTTTCATTTTAAGAGGATTGCTTCTAACCGAATATTTACATATGAACAATTTAATTCAATAATCATTGATATTGAAGCGATTTTGAATAGTAGACCGCTTACCCCGCTGTCAAATGACACTTCAGATTTTTCATATTTAACCCCGGGGCATTTTTTGATTGGAGCTGCTCTAACATCTGCCCCGCAGCCCGACTTGGCAGCAGTGCCCAGCAATCGATTAAAGTTTTGGAGGTGCTGCGAACAAATACGGCAGCATTTCTGGAATATTTGGTCCAAAGAGTACTTATCTTTATTAAATCAAAGGACTAAATGGCAAAAAACAGCCCCTAACTTAAAAGTTGGCATGGTGGTACTCCTACAGGTTCCAAATACTCCTCCATTAACCTGGCCTAAGGGGAGGGTCAGCAAAGTATTCTACGGTAATGATGGCAATGTAAGAGTTGTAGAGGTCCAGACCTCAGATAAAAAAATACATTCTCGCGCTGTATCAAAAATTGTTGTGCTGCCAGTAGATGCATAGCCCATTTAAAATGTTTAGATATTAAGATAAAAAATTGTATAACACATTTTGTCACTATGCAAATAAGCTGCATTGAAAATGTTTAAGTTTATAACAAGAAGCTTGTTTTGTTTATGTTTGGATATGCAGTACATAGTACATTTCAAGTCTTTGCCAATTTAATGTTTATTTATAAGCTAAGGTTGTAGCTAGCAAATAAGAAAGGTACTAAGTGCCCAAATTTTGAATTTGTTGACTTTTATGTGGTCTGTACTTTAATTTGTTTATAGGCAGCAAATAATGCTGTTTGCAATGTGCCTCTTATTTAAACGGTATTAATTAATATTTAAGTTGTTCTTGCCTTTGTATTTAATTTGAGAATTTGACCAGGTAACAATAAGACTGTATGTAAGTTTATTTTATTTGTCAATACTACTAAGGTAACTTGATCTCATAATACTATGCCTTTGATATAGTGTAGTTACATTAGTCACAATTAGTTTTAAGCATTGTCAACTGTTTCTTACCTTGAAGGTGTTGTCATTTAAATATTTGTAGAATTTGTTCTTCTCTGATTGTTATTGAAATTGTTATTAATTTAACGGGCACTGCGCCCCTCCCCCCCCCCCCCCAGTTTATGTGTGAAACACACCTAAGTTTAAAGGTAGAGTAAAAACGCATCATATTATGTGTCATGGCAACACTGTGCTCTCTCTCTCTTGTTCCGTCACGCTAGCACTAGAACATCGCATCCAATGTAAGCTCTGTACAAATATAATAAATAATATTGAAAGTTCAGCCAAATCTTTTCATACAACTCTCCATAAGGTTCGTACCCTTTACAACATTCTGTAAAAAACTAGCCAAGTCTCGATGGAGCTGCTTGTTTATCTCTAAAAAGTAATGAAATCTAGACAAAGTCGTGCCAAGTCTAAGGTTCCTTACTGCGATTTCTTTATTATTATAGTTAATGTTGTGTGACTTGGCCGTTGAAGGGTACACAAGGGTACAAAACCAGGTGCTCCATGGCACCATTGCACCAATCTGTCGCCAGAACCGCTACCCATTGACGATGGAAAATTGCCACTTAGGAAACGTTGATTCAATAACTAACTGAAATATTGAATCTGGTATCTGCTGGAGCACCTGGTTTTGTACCCTTGTGTACCCTTCAACGGCCATGTCACACAACATTAACTATAATAATAAAGAAATCGCAGTAAGGAACCTTAGACTTGGCACGACTTTGTCTAGATTTCATTACTTTTTAGAGATAAACAAGCAGCTCCATCGAGACTTGGCTAGTTTTTTACAGAATGTTTTTGGTGGGATTATAATATACCAAAATGGGTACCGCTCAGCATTTGCCATGACATTTGTCATGGCGCTGGTTTTCAGGGCAACCATGTAAAAACAAAACAAAACAATTTAAATGAGGTTGCTATTATACAATTAAATTAAAATATATAAACAATTAAATTCAAGGTAGAGGCTTTTCCCAGACAGTAGTGCTTGGAAAATACTTATGAATAAAACATTACTTAGAAAAGACGTACAACTCAAGTCATTTTTAAAATTAAAACCACATTATAGACACATTACATAATTTGTTGTTCGAAAAGATATTTTTTAAGGTTTACTTTGAAGGTGGCTTTAATTTCGTTAAGCAGTGACAGACAGACAAATAGGCAGAAATTGCAAAATTATAACCCCTATCTGTGGTCACAGACTCTGCTTTAGGGTTCCGTAGTTAAATCAACTAAAACCTTTACCCCCTTATTCATAAACGTCTCTTTTAGTTAAGGGGCAGAAAACAGCTAAATTCCCTCCCTATCTTTTTCAGCGCGAGTGAAAGAGAAACACTGGGTTACGATTAGTATGGGAGATCATTGCAAATTTTGCTAAATGATAAATAAATAAAAAAACTACGCATTTATTGAGAAATATATAGCAACGAAATTTTTAGTATTAGTGCGGTGGAATTTTGTCCTTAGTTACAGACGTATAAGTCAAGAAACGAAAGACATACGACTGTTTAAAGCATATTTTAAGATGTAGCTTTGAGCCGATTTCGTCCAATCGTGTATCGGAATCAACGAAGTTCTTCCAAATATAACGAATAATAACCTCTTTGGGATCCCCCGGTTGCGTTTCTATGCCACTAATCCAGACTGTTTTACATTAGATTGCATTTTTTAATTATTTATCGTAGGGCTACATGTCACTAGATATACATGGGCGGTTCTTCTCTCGGTTAGAAGTACTGGGAAAGCAGGTTATGAAGAAAATCTAGTGAGTGCTGCGAAGTCCAGATGGGACAGTGCAGCTGCAGTTTGTTACTCTTAAGCACCACCCAGGGATCACGTGTCCCGGATATCTATGGTGTTTCCTACAGACGCAGAGTAACATTGATCCCCAATATAAATACATGATGTTTACTAACCTTTAAATTTGACCAAAACTATGTAATCTAGTTATATGCTTAATTTGTTACACTAACTGTTAATCAATTTTGAAATTTCATTATATGCCCGAAATTGATTTCTTGGCAATTACCGAATTCGGCATGATTATATATACTGGTGGATTATGTCGCAGTATTATTTGCCGGCCATTATGTATACGGGATTCCTAATTTTTTTCTTGGCAACACTTGTGCTTGCTGAAGATGATACAGACATCGGTATTGTGAGTTTTATTTTGTCTTTTTCTGTCATGTGTCTATGTAGGTAGATATAAACCTACCATCATGTTATTATGAATCGTATCAAAAATACATATGTGGAAGAATGTTAAGTTTGTAAATACTTTAGCTAATCAATGGAGTGAGATCTAACTGGTAACTAAGATTCTATAAATTTCTTCTGTTATATAAGTGGCATAAATTTCTTGCTTAAATTGAATTGATATTTTATTTGTTACATAATACTTAGTACGCGATTTGGCAAGTTACTACCCGTCAAATTAATTTACAATGTAGTTTAGTAAGTCATTCAAGGAATTATTTAGTCAAGTACCGACAAATTCCATGACTTTATAGCTTGAAACTCGCGCGGTATCTTAAGGGAACAATCATGTACTTTTTAGAAGGTTTAAATAAATCTACTTGTATATTAACTTATTTTTTAAAATATATTTTCAGGGCGGTATGGTCTGTTTGCGGCTGGAAAAGGTAATAATGTGATTTTAAAAAGTATGCACCTATAATAGTTTTGGATCGGTTATGAATATGGCTTCTATGTCATTTTTTATTTAGTAAGCCACGTCAAAATTTTCGATAAGATCTATCTTAATAAAATATATATTATTAAAAAAATTCTTACTCAGCATAATTTGACACGGTTATTCTCAGTTTTTTTTCTTAGACTGCTGCAGTGGATGTTTTTCTATTATGAAAACTTGAAATGGCTCAAACATCGAAAGCATACAACTATTGATCAGTTTCATCATCGCTTTTGGTTTTTTTTTATGTAATGTGGCCAAAAAGTATATCTACGTATTTTTAACTGTTATTCAGATTTAGGATTAATTTTAGTATTTAGGATTAATTTTAGTTATTGAGTCATGCTTAATTAATGCTTACGTATAAAAATAGATTAACAAATACGTAATAACCAACGCGGGTGGCGGGAACTCGCGTCATCACGTCAAATACGTAATAACCAACGCGGGTGGTGCGAACTCGCGTCTACACGTCAAATACGTACTAACCAACGCGGGTGGCGAAAGCTCACGTCAACACGTCAAATACGTAATAACCAACGCGGGTGGTGCGAACTCGCGTCAACACGTCAAATACGTACTAACCAACGTGGGTGGCGAGAGCTCGCGTCAACACGTCAAATACATAATAACCAACGCGGGTGGCGGGAGCTCGCGTCAAATCGGCGAAAGGCCTTACAGTAACACCTGATTTACCAGAACGAATTATCCAATTAGTATTAACGTTTATATCCGTGACACTAACTGGCGCTTTTCATATTTATTTAGATGGCCGTAAGTATTTTTCAGTAAGGTGTATTCGAATGTCGGATCATTAAATTAAATAAGTAAACCGCTATCCCGTAATAAATATTCACAATATTTAGTTTCACAAGGGTTATATAGTAAAAATGCTTGTTCTAACCGCACGGTTAATACAGTTTGACTCTAGAATGTGTGACCATATTGAAAGGGTCCTTATGACAGCGCTTACGTTGTAGTAATGGTTCAGATTCAATACACGCGCTTGTAAGGCCTATTTCCTATAAGAGAGACCGATCCTTCTTGTACCATCCATAGTAAGGCCTTTCAATATGGATTGTCACAAATATGTTATTATGTCATCAATGTCATCATATCCTATGGCTTTATTTACTGCATTATGTTTTCGAGAATAATACAGTATTGTACTTATTTACACGACAAAAAATTAAAAGGAAAGGAAAATAAACACATAGAAACATAGTTGTAATTGTAAATAATGGTATTCATTCGTCCATCTGGACATGCTAATGTCAGTATTTATTCAGGTTTAGGTAAAATATATTTGACGTTTCTTGACTTCCACTTTGTATCCCACCCAACGAAGGAAAACTTGGAAGAAATAATTCGTGTATAGCCAATTTTTTTGTGTAGTTGTAGGCAAAGGTATCTTACACAACATACTAAAAGAACCGGTGGATGGGGGTGCTGCTAACGGGGCGGGGGGGGGGGGGGGGGGGGGGATGTAAAGATCCCTTTTATTGGTTTTTCGTAAATAACTCAGTAACGGTGGCTCATACGAAAAAATGTTTTTTCTACTTAATTCATCCACATATAATTTTCTATAAAAAAATTCTTTGCACTTTTTTGCTGGGATCAATGTTTAATGAGATATCGAGGAAATACAATAAACACTTTTTTAAACTTTCGGAGCTATTATTGATGAAAGTATTAGTTTTATATAAAAATTGTTTCGAAATATCCGTATTATTTTTTAAAGCCCTAGTCAACGATACCCCACACATTAGGGTTGGAGTAAAAATACATATTTACCCCTCACTTTACATGGAGGTACCATTCTTTTTTTTTTCAGATTTTGTTTTAAAACGTTACGACATGAATGATCCCAACAAAAATGTGTAAAGAATCTTTTTTTGTAGAAAATTATATATTGATGAATTAAGTAGAAAAACATATTTTCGTATGAGCCATCGTTACTGAGTTATTTACGAAAAACCAAAAAAGGGACATTTACATCCCCCCTTCGCGTTAGCGGCACCCCCATCCACCGGTACTTTTAGTATGTTGTGTAAGACACCTTTATCTACAACTACACCAAAATTAGGCTATACACGAATTATTTCCCCTCTCAGGTAGTTAATCGCCTTCGTTTGGTGAGCTATTGATCCAAAAATGTATAATGTACCCATGTAATTACAGAATTATTTTTTGAAGTATATATTATATTAATATTAATATAAGCGTGTCTCTCTTTAGGAAAACCCGATAGCGCTTAACGGAAGAAGTGTAAGTATACATAATTAAGCGAGATTTAATATATACTAGTTTTCAAGAACTTTAGACAATACCTACTTGACAGGAAATTTATTTTATCGTTTTAGTTTCTTTTCAATATAACGGTTTCGTGAGACATACTAACACTATAAAATATAACGGTTACACTCACGTCACTTTACTCACTTCGCGCGACATATCTCGGAGAGCTTAGGTCTCCGTCTTCAAGTACTAAGAGTGCTATTTGAACCGGATTGTAGCGCACTGTTGCACTTCGCGCGAAGAGACTATAGTGACGTGAGTCTAACCGTTATATTTTATAGATTTTTTTCTATTCTACAAAAAGAGGGGAAAAAACTACTAGTCCTAATCGAAAGAGACATTATGGCGGCCGGTGCTTACTTACGCCTTTAATGCCCGTTGCTACACACTATATTGTATACTCGTACTGTACGAGTAGGTACATATAATAAAAGAAGGAAAAGATTATTAATGACGCTAAAAAGTTTTACAACTATTATTTGTAACGGAGTATTTACCATGTATATTAGAGTTTTTGAGCACCCGATATTTCGGCACAGTTACATGCGCTATCATCACGGATTAAGTAACTGACGTTGCGGCGAGTTCTAGTTTTATTCTACCCACACACTGTAGTGATCTACCCTCCTTCGAGTTCGCTTTTTTCGTCCGTTGTCGTTGTCACTGCTACAAATAATAGTTACAAAGTGAATGACCATGTGAGCTTGAAATCGCTACAAAGTTACTTAAGACTAATACACACATAAATAGATTAGATTAGATCACACATGGCCAAACGTAATCGTGCTCGGGTTAGACTTCGCAACGATCCCTCTGAAAATAACCGGCGTGCCTATATATATTTGCGAAACCACTGCAACAAGGTGTGTAGAAATGCAAGGCGACGATATATCCACCAATCCATTGACGATTGTCCCCCGGCTAAACTGTGGAAATTTCTTAAATCTCTTGGGCTGGGCAAAAGTCAACAAACTCCAACGGGTTTTCTAGACTTAGATGCCATAAATCGTCATTTTTGTTCTTCTCCGGTTGAGCTTGATCGCTCTGTCAAGCAGCGGACGTTATCTCTACTGGACAATACCTCTCTTCCCGATACATCTCTTTTCCATTTTCGCAACATCTTACCGCAGGAGGTTGTGGCCATTCTGAAGACTATTAGGACCAAAGCTGTCGGTGAAGATGGCCTTAGCCTGGGCATAATAATGCTCGTGGCCGAAATTATAGGACATGTCCTAGCCCATATTATTAATTTTTCTTTGTGCTCCGGCACGTTTCCCTTATCTTGGAAACTTGCACATGTGATCCCTTTACCAAAAGTCCCTCCTCCCACTTCTTTTTCCCAGTACCGTCCTATCTCTATTCTTCCAATACTCTCTAAGGTAATTGAACATTTTGTTCACAAACTCCTCTCCTCTTTCCTAAATAAGTACAACCTATTTAATCCCTTACAATCAGGTTTTCGGCCCGGGCATAGTACAGTCTCTGCTTTAGTCAAGGTAACCGACGATATCCGCTTTAATATCGATAACAAGAAGCTGACGGTTTTGGTCCTGTTAGACTTCAGTAGTGCATTTAACACCGTGGATTTTGACATACTACTCGCGGTACTTCGTAATTATAACGTTTCCCCCTTAGCTCTTTCGTGGTTTCGTGAATACCTATTTGGAAGGCGTCAGCGTGTCATGGTCGATGATAGTGTTTCTTCGTGGAGTGAACTGACCGCTGGGGTTCCTCAGGGCGGAGTACTGTCTCCATTACTTTTTTCTCTATTCATTAATGGGATCACGAAATCACTAGTCTCATCGTGCCACCTGTATGCTGATGACTTGCAAATTTACGCAGCGGCTAGCATTGATAACTTTGTCTCTTTAATCAGGCAAATTAATAGTGACCTTGATCACATCCGCAACTGGGCATCATCCTTTGGCCTAGTGGTTAACGCGAAAAAGTCGCAGGCTATAGTGATTGGTAGTCCTCACTTCATTGGCAGGCTGTCTGGAATGACAATGCCTATGATTTACTTTGATGGAACACACATTCCTTTCTCACCTACCGTCAGGAATTTGGGCATTGTTATGGATCAGACTCTCTCTTGGGCAGCTCATGTGACTGAAATTAGTAGAAGACTTTTTGCCTCTTTGCACTCACTTCGGCGTCTCCAAAATTTCCTTCCTTTCCACACGAAAGTCATGCTTGCCCGTTCTCTTCTTATTCCCCTTCTGGATTACGCGGACATTGCCTTTCTCGACCTGACGGAGGAACTGCTTGACAAGCTTGAACGTTTGCAAAATGTATGCATCAGATACATTTACGGCCTTCGTAAATTTGACCGTATTTCATATTTCCGCCCTCAACTCCAATGGCTGCCTATCCGCCGACGTAGAGACATCCATGTTCTTTCCCTTCTATTTAAAGTTCTGTTCCTTCCTTCTTCTCCACTCTATCTCTCGGAGAGATTTAAGTTTTTGGCAGACGAGAGCGGTCACCGGCTTCGTTCCAGTGCGGATCTCTCTCTCTCCATCCCACCTCACAATCAGCGATCTTTTAACAAATCCTTTACGGTACACTCTGTTAAGTTATGGAATTCTTTGCCGTCTCCTCTTCGACAGTGTCAATCGGTCGCATCGTTAAAGGCGAATTTGACGAAGTTATGGCTTTCAGACAAATAATTTTAATATTATTATTTGCGGTTTAGACTATGTATGTATGTATATATGTATTTATTTATGTATAGTGTACATGTATGTATTTGGTTAGGTATTTATTTATATTTATGTTGTTCTTTTTTTTTATCTATCTAGTAGGTTAGATTAGAATGTTTAATTATTTTATTATTATTACATTTATTGCCGTTTTGTACAGCCAGGTATGTCTACCAGTTCTAATTCTCCCTCAACTGCTCAAAGGTTGACTGGAAGAGATCCCTTAAGGGATAAGTCCGCCTTTGTACAAATATCATATATTCTTTCTGTTGTATGTTTCTTTGTTGTACAATAAAGTATTATACTACTACTACTAAATAGAAACAGTTATAAAGACATCACTGAAATGGTCTTCACTTATCATTACATTGCGGATTGTCGAGGTATAGAGTATCGATCGACCTTTCAAGGCCCGCGATGTAATGCAACTCGCTTAACTTTACTCGCCGCCGGTGGGACGACTGCCTAAGTAGTTCCAATAGGAGGCACGAGCACGTCGAACACATACACACACACGGGAAATTGGACCAGTACCGTTGGGATCCGGGTAGCCTAGAGGTTAGAATGTCTGCCGCGAATGCAGAAGACACTAGTTCACTTTCGTTCCTTTGTATATGAAATGTATTTACGTTTGTATTGGCTTTACAGGCAGCTGAAGTACAAGAAACTGCAAAGGTATTCATTGACGTAGATGGTAAAATTTTTCCTGTTTCATTTTTTTATTATTTGCAGTGTTTGTCAAACATTATTCGAGCACTGGTTGTTAGTGTTGACGTTCAATCAACGAGATCTGAAGCACAATGTCCTGATGTGTCATGCTCTTAATCAGTAATTAAACTTGCCGTGATAAGGAACCGAAAAAAAATTTTCTCGGTAGAGACAGGGACCTCCTGCTCCTTCGAAGTGAATAATAATTCTGAATAAAGCAATACCTACCTAGTATTGTTGGAATATATATCAGTTAACTGATAACAAGTAAAAATAATCTCAATAATTGAACTTATTTTTTTAGCAAGCAGTTGCGCTCATGCATCAGAAAAAGGTACCTTCATTATTCTTGTTGAACTTTTTAACTTGGCGACCGACTGGACTTAAAAGGAAGGCCGAGGCAGAGGTAGGCCGAGGCAGAGGTAGGCCGAAACGGAGATGGTGAAACGATGAACTCGTTTTATGGCGTTTGGCGGGAGCGTGCACTGAGCCGTGACGGGTGGCGCAAAAGAGGGGAGGCCTTTGCTCAGCAGTGGGACACAAAATAGGCTATTAAAAAAAAACTTTTTTAATACAATTGCTCAAAAAGTTTAGTTTATGTATCAGAATTTTAAATATATGAGTATTGTGCGAGACCCAATAGTATTACTTGAGCAACGCGCGATTGAATGAAGCTGTCTTTCGTACACTGACAGAATAATATAAATGAAATTTTATTTCATTGTAGTTTTTTCGCAATTGTATTAACAAAACGTTGTTCGAAAACTTCGACACACGTGCGGAAGTATCATTTTCACTCGCCCCGAGTCTTGACCCTCGCCTCTCGGCTCGCGTCAAGTAATCTCGGCACTCGTGGAAAATGACATACTTCTCGCACTTGTATCGAAAACTACTATTTTATATTCTTGGTGGACTTTTTATTTTTTCAAAAGAAGTTGTTAGACTTTTTGATCTTTGAACAGAACATGTGTAGGTATAGGTACTATGAGAGTTTCCTGAACCGATTTTTTCACCTGGTAGCAGCACTGTGGCGAGCGGTCTAGGTGTCATAATCCACTAATCATATTTAATCTTTTTTTTTTTGCTGGATTTTGACAGCTGCTGTGAAAAAGACCTCTCGTCACAGTGCCGCCATCTGCAGTTCCAGAAACCCTCATTGATAAGCGCTGATCTGGGGTTAAGCAACGTATTTCAATTTCATCATCCAATTAGCGTTTTTTACGGTTTTTTGCCACCGCTTAATTTTTTCGAGCTTGGGATACCTTGGCAACCTAATCCCATTAATTGGCATAAGCACTAGTTTTTACGAAAGCGACTGCTATCTGACCTTCCAACCCAGAGGGGAAACCAGGCCTTAGTGGGATTAGGTCCGTTTCCTCGCGATATTTTCTTCCACAGAAGAACGATTGGAGCTACGAATCGGGGTTTGAACCCGAGACCTTCGGATTGAAACTTGGACCTCTTACCGCCAGGCCACCAGCGCTAAGTCAAATTATCGATTCAAAATGGACTTTATGGTTTTTACCCGACTACCAAAGAATAGTTTTTTTTTTAAGAGTGTGTATGTGTGGTTGTACGTATGTGTGTATATGTCTATTTATCTGGCACGCCAAGCAGCAATGCAAGCAGCCAATATGTATTAACGGATGACGACGTGTCACGTGTAAAGGTGCGACTACACCGCTGCTTAAAATACGGCTACGTTACGGAATCGCAGTGACGCATCGTATCCGCACCGTTTTAATCGCATGCCCCCCACACCGCTGCTTAAAATACGGGGACGTTACGGAATCGCAGTGACGCATCGTATCCGGTTTGGAAATACGGTTTGGAAGGTTCGCGTCAAAAATATTTCGTATGGGGCACGTCACTGCGTACACGTTGCGTCTGCGTATTTTGAGCAGCGGTGTGGAGAGCATGCGTTAAAGTCGTGACGTTTACGGCACGTCATTGCGATTCCGTATCGTCAGCGTATTTTGAGCAGCGGTGTGCGCCATGCGATAAAAACGGTATAGATACGATGCGTCACTGCGATTCCGTAGCGTCACCGTATTTTAAGCAGCGGTGTGGTCGCACCTTTATAAGGTTCGTCTTGATTGTGGGCGTGACAAAGGACATTAAAAAAACAAAATGGTGTACATTGAATCGCTTGTGAACCATACCGCAGTCGACTTTGTTATTTTTGCTATGTACCTAAATATAATTATAATAATATAAATTCTATTAATCTCTTTGACCCGGGCTTCGATCCTTCAATCCCTAGTTGGAGGCCGCACCATTAACCGCTCTTTGGTAACGGTCTGATGGTTGATATACACTCTGTACACCAGCTCCAAAAACTTTAATAGAAGCTGCGTTTGTCCCTCGCACGCTCCGGTATGTAAGCGAGACAGCTATACTTTTGTATAAAGCGCATAATATAATGGTGACAGCCACTTTTTCGACTCGAAATAGCACAGAGCTCGTGCTAGAATACTATACTTTAGTAATGAACTAATCAGTAATTCTAGAACGTTTAGTTTTGTGTCAAGAATTAGCTCGTTTCACATATAAATTCTGGATTTTAGCTGGATGTAAGTAGTAACTAATTTATTAATAAAATTATCAAAATTGATGATAAATTCGCTAACTATACCTCGTATCAAACACTAACTGCAGGAATGCGGAGCGGCTTTTTCTAATTCCTATTATGTATAAAATTTATTTTTTACCTTTTGCTATTATTTACTGCATTTTAGATATTATTTTTATTTTGACGTATTTTTGTAATCTGCAGCATTTTTTTTCTTTGTTAATAAGAATTTACGTTTTATTAATAATTCTAACATAATATTAATCATTTAAAATCATTATTTTAGCTGGTAAGTTAAAATGAAATTGAAACTTCTATTTAACTTTATAAAATAAAATAAAACCTTTTTTTTACTTTATAAATGTTTACTATTCGTGTATTCAAGATGCGCAAAGTACATTTTAAATAAAAATTTTGGTAGTAAAAGATGATGCCCACTGTTTGATATGATGCCCACGGCAGCTTTTTATCACCGCACCGCTCGCCGCCGGCAGGGTGTTCATCCCCACACCCTGGAGCCCAATGGGTCGCGCACAGTACGATTTAAGAGGAATTTCCTCCCACGAACGCTGCGGCTGTGGAATGAACTCCCTGCCGAGGTTTTCCCAGTGGGCTACAGTATGAGGTTCTTCAAAAAAGGAGTGTATAGGTTCCTAAAGGGTGGGCAACGCGCATGTAAATCCTCTGGGGTTGCAGGCGTCCATAGGCTACGGTAACTGCTTACCACCAGGCGGGCCGTATGCTTGTTTGCCACCATCGTGGTATAAAGAAAAAAAAAAAAAAATTATACCCTATAGAGATTATAATTTTACCTTCTTGACTATTCAGAGTTTGATATTGTCTTCTGTTGCCGCGATGATAATTCATTATATATGTTATAATTAAAAGGATTAATAGCGTGTTTGTACAAATTTTGAAGTCTCCCAACGTTATGCAGAGTTTATTTAATAAGTCCTTGTTTTTGATATTTATCTGCAGGATGTTAATATTAATATAATAGCGCGCTAACGTAGAATGGGGGCTACCATTTTTTTATTCACCAGTTGGCACCACTGTAGACTGAGGTCCTGAAATACAGCTGTATTTTTTTAAATTGTTTTGTGAAAACTAAATTTACGGAAAAAGGGAGAATTTTCTTAGTTCCGCTTTTAAAACATTTATCATGCAATGGCAAAATATTCACAACATTGTTAAATTAGAAATAATACCGCGAATTCCACTTAATTAGTATGGAATTTGACATTTCCACACTAGCGCCCCTAGCGGAAATTTCATACGCGATAGTCCTCATTCACTTAAGATCAGCTGTTACGCAGAATTTCCAACTTGACAGGCATCAAATTTTGCTTCTTCATGCAATCTCCCTCAGGTTCAGACAATGAGACCGTGTTGAATTTTATCTTGACTGTATTAATTAATTATAATATAATAATATACTGCAATACTAATATTATTTATTTGCATTAGGTAATAGACAGGCTCGTAGCGGAAGCAGTAAGTATTATTGAGATATAAAACACACACACACTAAACTTAGGGTGTTTAACTTTTGTATGGGAAAATTATGGTATTTTTCCTGACTTCGCCATACAAAAAAATCA
Source organism: Pammene aurita (assembly GCA_947086415.1). Taxonomy (NCBI): domain Eukaryota; kingdom Metazoa; phylum Arthropoda; class Insecta; order Lepidoptera; family Tortricidae; genus Pammene; species Pammene aurita. Next base: position 5,848,159 of record OX352314.1, on the reverse strand, counting down.
TAATACAGCATATTATAAAAGGAAATATTTATATTGCTTAGCCAAAAATACCGATTTCTAATTAAAAAATACAATAATACAGTGAGATTCGAAATTGCATGGGCAATTTATGAATTAAATCTATCATAATGTCAATTCATAATCAATTTTGAATCCGGGCGGACATGAAAATCTAAGAAGGTGCGACCGGTGTGCGATGTGCTGCTTAAAATACGGCGACGTTACGGAATCGCAGTGACGCATCGTATCCGCTCCGTTTTCCGTAGCGTCACCGTATTTTGAGCAGCGGTGTGGAGGGCATGCGATAAAATACGGATATGATGCGTCGCTGCGATTCCGTAGCGTCACCGTAATTTTAAGCAGCGGTGTGGTCGCACCTTTACAGTTGGTCGATTACGCATATATTTAAAAGTCCTACCGGGCACCAATGTACGCTATCCAACTAATTCAAAACTGACATAACTGACATGAAGCATCGGTAAGTTAATTGTCATGGATGCAATACATTACGGGCTGAATTATTATGTATGAAAAAAAATATCCTTATATTCATAAAGAATAAATGTAAATGGGTTCCCTAGGTCCAATACTAATCGCCAGTACAATATACGCCCGTATAAAATTTACACACTGTATATTGATGTGCGATCAGTATTATACTTATTGTGGTTATTTGTTATGCTTTAAATATACTATTATTTCTTCCGTGGTTCAAGTCAGTTAAATATACTAGCATTTTATAATTTTCATGCATACACTAGTGTAAAGATTTAAATATATCTAGATAGTTCAATATGCACTACTCTTTACTATGGACCATATAGCCACTTATAGCACTTTCGTATGTAAAATTAAGATTAAAGTCAACACTGATTACAGTTACAGGGATAGCCTGAATTTTTCTTTAGGGTATTTTGGGGTAAAATAAATATATTTAGGTGATATCCGTTAATACTTTCTCAAAATCGCAATATTAGAGGAACTAGGGTTCGAGTGCTCGTCATTGTCCCAATACATGTCATCTTAAACTTAAGTCATTCGCAATAAAGATGTCAATAGGGTGTCAACTTTGGGTCATTAGCGTGTCGAGCACTGGGACGTTTAGTGAACAAAGTTGGTATTGAAAATTAATTTGATTATTTGTATTTTTAGGGAGGTTCAACTCAAATAATTTCGAAACTAGCCGGTATGAAAATTCCACAAACTGGACCAGGAGTAAGTGGGTTGTTCATATTGTTGTTCATATTGTCTAGATATTAACCTATTCACACCCACATTCACTAACACATTCACTGCAGAATTTAAAGGAACTATAAAATGTGAAATAATTTTATCTACACTCATATTGTAAGTTCTCTAAAACGTGTTCGAAAACGGTAGGCAATGGCTAGCATTACCACGACCGATTTTACTATAATAAGCTTTTTATCCGTGGCAGTACCGTAATTTTAACTTTTCATGCTCAATTATTGATGTGCTATGAGTTTTGATAACATAATGTACACCTGCACGCGCCCGCGGCCGGTGACACGCGCCCGCGCGACCGCCGGCACAATCGAGTTGGCCACGCCGACACAATCGAGATGGCCACGGCGGTGCAATGGCGGCCATTCTATGGTTTCCGAATACGGCATTTATAATAAATAATATGAGTGTAGATAAAGCAGTGTATGCAACTGTACGTAATTAGGCCTTAAAACACTCGTGTGATCTTATTATGAAATTCGCATGCGGCTCATTTCATAAAACCACACTCATGTTTTAAGGACCCTTATTACGTAACAGTTACATAAACTACTATTATAGAGTATTTTTACTTTGATTTGTCTAATTACGTAATTTTTAAATTTATTAAATTTAAACTTTCGTGAGACGTATTATCACTATAAAATGTAACGGCTCACGTCACTTTAGTCACTTCGCGCGACATGTTTCGGAGAGCTTAGGTCTCCATCTTCAAGCACTAAAAGTGACGTGAGTGTAACCGTTATATTTTATAGTACGTTATTTTTGTTTATACCTATTGTTATTTTTAATTTATTGACTTTGTTTTAAGTTTTGTAATTGTTCTTTCATTTTTTTATATTTATATAGCATTACCTACGATCTCTAGACATATATAAATGCACAATATACCTGTTGACATTTTATGTGTTTTATCACTGACTTTTTTTTCTGTACATTTTTGCTTGATTTTTTTTATTTGTATTGTATGTGACTATCTTCTAGTGAATGCAGTTTATTTTATGATGTAAAATGCCTAGTGATTTTCTAAAAGAAATAAATAAATCTATCTATCTATTGTAGATAAATATGTTATAGATAAAACTATGTGGCACCATTCCCATGAAAAAAAATGTGTCGTTTGACTGAAGACTCCCATTAGTTTCAAGATTTCAATTATATTTTTCAGCAGAAACGCGTATGAGGCTTCTCTATTTACTATCTCTTACTTAATTCTAACTAAGTACTAGATACGACTCTTTTATCATAACTACGTACAAACGTTAATTGCGGGGCTTATTAACGTAAGTAATTGGTATGTAATGACGCTGCCTATGAAACAGGAGGTCCCGGGTTCGAATCCTGGTCAGGGCATTTATTTGTGTGTTCAGCACGGATATATCTGTTCTTGAGTTATGGATGTTTTCTATGTATTTAAGTTTTATCTTTTATCTATTATATATATCGTCGCCTATTACCCACAACACAAAGCCTTATTGAGATTACTGTGGAAATAGGTTGATTTGTGTAAGATTGTCCCATAATATTAAAAATTGACAAGATAAAAAGGTTACACGGGGAAATTGATCCATGATAAGCCCATAAGAACCTTTGCCCAGGTAGAAAACTATAGGCTATTGATATAATCTATATTAAATATAATGTGAAAATATTTTTCAGCCAACGACGCTAATCGGGAAAGCAACGGTAGTAATTTTAACGTACTTTTTAACCGACTTCAATTTCATAGAAGGAGGAGGTTCTGTATTCTGTTTGGGCTTTTTTTTTATGTATGTTCACCGATTACTCCGAGACGCGTGGTCCGATTTGAATAATTCTTTTTTTGTTTGAAAGGATATACTTCCAAGGTAGTCCCATATTAATCTGGTGCTGTTCTGATGATGATATCTATGAGGAATTGAGGGAACTCCTCAATTTTTAAAGGCACATGTATGGTGATTTGGGTGTTTTCTTAAGCAACTCGAGGGTCTTCTCTCGAAAACCACCAATTTGATGAAGTACACCTGATAATGATGATTGTTTTGATGATAATGATGATGATTTTTTAAATGTAGGATGTTCAGCGATTACTCCGAGACCCGTGGTCCGATTTGAATAATTATTTTTATGTTTGAAAGGATGTACTTCCAAGGTGGTCCCAAATTAATCTGGTGCAGTTCTGATGATGGAATCCATTAGGAATTGAGGGAACTCCTCAATCTTTAAAGGCACATGTATAGCGATTTGAGTGTTTTCTTAAGCAACTCAAGCATTTCCTCTCGAAAACCACCAATTTGATGGAACGGACCTAATGATAAAGACCACATATGACATGTGGAACTTTCCTTCCATTGAGTAGGTATTATGAACTTTTTCTTATATATCTTCACCGATTATTGCGAGATCCGTTGTTCGATTATGATAATTATATAACCACTAAAAATGGAAAAATAAAAACTTTTTACAAAAAAAGATAAACCGACTTCAAACAGGATAAAATAAATTATTATATTATTTATATGCGTTACAAACTGATATGTTTGAAGTCGGTGCCAAGCCAAAAAGTTACAATACCGGTCAAATCAGCTTCAAGTCTGAAAATCACAAAACATATCGATACCTACTTATATTGCAAAGGTGAATGTGAATCTATCTGTTACATTTTCACGTCTAAACCACTAATCCAATTTTGATGAAATGTGGTACCCATGTCTATATACTCTGATACAGGTCTACTTTGTCAATAATCAGAAAAATACGGCAAATAAAAAAAAAACATGTATGGTTGACCTTCCATAGAAAATTTGAAATATCGCGCCTTTTTCTACTGAAAAGGTGGGTCCCACACACCCAGTGTGTCTGAGTATAGAAAGATCAATCTAGCCATTGAATTCCTTTACACTTCGATATTACACCTTAAATGAAGCCTAACCTATCCTGTATATAATTCAAAATGAAGCACGGGCTCCGTTCGAGATATGGTTAGTCCGAAAACTAGTAAAAAAGTTTATTAAGAAACATCATAAGACGCATGATTATACTTTATTTCTATACTTGAATGAAAACCTACGTGCAGTCAATACCGTATTAGAATAGTTTTATAGTATGAAGAACAATTCACTGAATAAATACGCCTCGTTCATATTAACTGTTTTGTGATTTTCAGACTTGAAGCTGATTTGACCGGTATTGTAACTTTTAGCTTGGCGCCGACTTCAAACATATCAGTTTGTAACGCATATAAATAATATAATAATTTATTTTATCCTTTTTGAAGTCGGTTTATCTTTTTTTTGTAAAAAGTTTTTATTTAGAATAAAATGAGAACCGTTAAAGAATTGACAGATCTGGTTATATAACAAATTTTTATTGCCATCCCTCCTGGTTGTGGACTGGTTCTCTGTACGCGAACAAAGAAAACAATAAAAAAGAAATTCAGGCAACCGCTTCAAAATTCGGGTTGCACAGGGCGGTTTCTCATAACTTCAGGAACTTAAATACCGCGAGGCAACCGGTTGCCTCGAGGTCACTGAAACTACGCGTCATTGCTCTAACTATTAGGACTTACTTAAAATCAGGCGAGGTTAAATACGATATCCGCAAATCAGCTCTTATTTAAATTCTCATAACATTTAATTAATTAATTTAATTGTATGGACTTCGAATGAAAAAAGATTCTGTGAAAATCGGAGCAGGTATTGTTATAAGCCGGGGCACGTCTCTTATCACTTATCAGATACCTACCTACTTTTGATAGAAAAACTCCATAATTATCGATTTCTTAGCTATTTATAATTGAGTAAATTAAGCTTTGGCGCACGTCGTTAATAAACAAACTGACTGACTCGCCACAAAAGTCAAAAACGCGTCTAGACAGTCACTGGGCCACTTTACCGTCTCGGTATTTCGACATTTTTTTTATACCACGACGGTGGCAAACAAGCATACGGCCCGCCTGATGGTAAGCAGCTACCGTAACCTATGGACGCCTGCAAATCCAAAGGCGTCACATGCGCGTTGCCGACCCTGTAAAAAAAAAGGAGGATTCACTGTGGTGATGGCTAAAGGAAGAAGAAGGTCCCTCATCGTCAACACACTGGGTCCTCTTTGAGTTCTTTGGCAACCTTACTCACCAGCAGGAACACAACACTATGAGAAGGGTCCAGTGCTATTTTGCTGTGGTTTTCTGTAAAGTCGGGTTCTTCTCTCAGATATGAGCGAGATGACATTCGCTGAATGTGCCCTACCATACTTATCGAGATGCCATTCGCAGTGCCCATACCTCTCTTTTTGGCGAAGTTTAAGGACATACCCAAGTCCGGACGTAGTTTAAGGACATACCCCGGGTCCAAGACATATTAATGTCTCGCCACTGTACTCGGTAGGTGTATACCACATAATACAGCCAACATCGCTATTAAATGGTAGGTAATTTAAATGACACGTTGGTCAGTTTGTAAATAGGTACAGTCCACGGAAGAGTGTGTGATAAATTATCTTGAAACGTTCTTGTTTGCTTGTGTGGCAATAAAGTCTTGCCAAGATAATTTTGAACACATCGCCTGCTTAGCTACTTTATCTGGTGACTATACCTCCCATCTTTTCCAGATCTGCACTATTAATTAAAACTATATTTTATGTTATATTTTCAGCTGGTACGTATTTTAATTTTATTTAATGTTCTGATGTAGGTACAACCCGCGGTACTTACAAGTATTTTTTCACAATTTGGTTTGGGTTCATACAAAACTCTGTTTACTGAAACTAATACAGCTTGATTTAACCCAATCTGACTCAACCAAAACCTAAATAGATTTGTTTTAAATAATGCATTTCTTAAGCGGTAGACGTAATAACATGGTTTAATAATTAGGTACTATAGTATTAAACCATAGGTTTTATATTAAATATAAATTTAATTCATAAACATAAATTATATTTCGATTATATAAAACATATTGAATGCAGTTTTGACGTGATAACGTCTTTAAAATCGTTTTAGTCGGGTGACATGTTCAGAAACTTGTGTCACACCAAAACCTCACGAGCGCGATCGCAGGTATAACGAGAGAGAGACGGACCGATGTCCCGTCTCATCTCGAGCGCTGCCAGTCATTCCGTGAAACTTGTCACGCGGAATCCTCACGAGCGGTTAGACGTTATCACGTAAACATCTCGATCGTAAACCTACTTTACAAACAACCAATTTTTTCATACCAGAAAGGTCACGGGTTGATGCGAATTCCTAAAAGCTAAAAAGTGGTCACGCATTTGTATTTATTGTTGTATCTATTTAGGGGTAGTAACTTTAAAATTATTAAAAATATTTTTATTATGTGTTGTAACTAAAAATTTACGGTTTTCGCAATTTTTCCTTTATCTGTGCTATAAGATGTTGCTTCGTACCAAACTTAAAATTTCTGAGTTTACGGGAAGTACCCTTTAGGTTTCGAGTTTCTTGCGAGTACTCAGTTTCAAAATATGCGACTTAAATTGATATTTCTTTTGATTGCATTGACATAAAAGCTTGGTTTTGCTACATCTGAAAGGTCATATAGCCCTGAGTATTTGACATGAATTTCAATTTAATGCCTAGACCGGAAAGTTGAAAATTGCTCAGATTATTTTACTATAATAGGTCAAGTTGAGTGTATTTCTACTACAAACATGATTCACAAATCGATACGGTAGCAACATATGCATACTCGTATACTCGTAGTTACAGTTATCGTTGAGCAAACGAGACAGAAAAAATGAATTGCTAACAAGAAAGAAAAAAAAAATGCTACTAATGATTTTTATTAATTAGTCTCCATGACATGTTTCAGAGTACTAAAAAGGTGAGTTTTAATTTTTTTATGCTAAGAAAGATTGAATAAAGAATTTAATAGTGGAGAAATACAAATATAGTGACCACTGAAAACGGGACTTAATCGCGTATATTTTTTTTTTCTTCGGAACCACGGGGACAATGTCGTCCTCGAAAAGTCGAAGGTAATTTAAAAAAATATATACGCGGTTAAGTGCCGTTATTACAAATAGATATGTTTAAAAACCGTGAAAGTTTAAATCAGTTGAAAACGGGTCTCATCGTATAGGAAATTGATCTGTTTTTATTGTCCTTGAGAGTATTTTGCTTTTTATTATAATACAGCCTTGGCTAGAAGTGTTGAGCACCCTTGCGATTTTCATACAAAACTCGAAAGTTTAGACCGGCGTTTCTATCTTTTTTGAAGTTATTTTATCAATTAATTCAAACTGAACAGGCATGGTTTGTAAGTAGTAACTGCATAGAATATTTGCAATTTGTCGCACCGAATTAAATTCGCATTTTTGGGACCTCCACTCTTCATATTTTATTGGTACCTTAAAAGTCTTATAACGTGAAGTTTTCTAGATATATCAATAAAATATAACATTTTATCTACACTCACATTGTAAGTCCTCTAAAACGTGTTCAAAAACGGTAGGCGGTGCAATGGCGGTCATTCTATGGTTTCCGAACACTTCATTTAGAATATATAATATGAGTGTAGATAAAGCAGTGTATGCAACTGTACGTAATTAGGCCTTCAAACACTCGTGTGATCTTATTATGAAACTCGCCTGCGGCTCGTTTCATCAAACCACACTCATATTTTAAGGAACCTTATTACGTAACAGTTACATAAACTACTCATCGTACATTGTTATGATAGGGAATTAATACTTAACATCAAAACTGTAAACAAAAAAGAGCTATGCTCAACACTTCTGGCCAAGGCTGTACGAGTATATTATGATGTCCTATAAAGTGGAAACCTGTGCCATTGCGACTCCATGTGCATTCGTCGTGTCATTATAAACAAAGATCTGTTTGGCTTAGATCGTGAAGTATAATAACTAATTCATAATCTAACCTACCTCATAAACTCATAGCCTACGAATTTCTCATTTTAGCTGAATATAGCAGTAAAACAGGTTAATATGTAGAATACAATACAAGTATAATATATTATATTGCACACCACAATACCGCCGCCAATAATTAATTAATTAATAATTGCCGCTGTGACTCTTGTCATTAGTGAATAATTTAAGTCTCGCAATATAATAATATAACTTGTTTTCTCACTTTTTCTATTATTGTATCTTGTGCATCTTAGCTGTAAAGTAATAAATGATGTGAACAGTTATTGTTAAGTTACAAATTTAGACATAACTGTAAGAATGTTAACCTGTATTGTAATTTGTTACTGTTCCTATTTCAATAAAATAAAATAAATAAATAAATAAAATAAATATAATGCCCAGTTAAATATAAAAAAAAGGTTCTAAAGGCCATGCCAGGATAAGCTAAGTGAATCTGCCCCTAGCGAGTTTTGGCCTGTAATTTTTACTTAATTGTACCATAGATAATAAACAATATATAGTCTGGCAAACCATTTCTGACAGTAGAAACGCGCGGTAAATTCAAAATACGTACATATGGCAACCCTTTGTGATGAGACACCGTATTTCATGACGAACATTTCAATTCACATTGAATTTGTTTCTAGTGCATTTCACTCTCTCATCTTAAGCGCAAGTGAGATAGAACCCCTGCAACGTTCCCAATTAAATATAAATTATTTTTTAAGCCATATGTCAATTGCCTCAACCAGATTATCTGTTGCAGTTGATGACATATCAGACGAAATATATCCGTCTCCTTTTTACACACCGTAAATGTCACCTAATGAAAGGGGTGGAAATACCACCTAAAATTAAAAACATAAAATTTGATGATCATTGCTGCTTTTTTCACTGATTCTTAGTGTTGTCATACTTTTGTTCACTGTACATTGCTACTGCGTTCGTTGGCTGGCCAGACTATATTTTGTGTTATAGCTTATTATAGAGCTGAGTGCAGCTGCAAAAATTGGAGTTGTCGCTGATGTGTTTTTTTTTTGTATGAATATTTTATAGTCCATGTCATATATTGTCTTTAGTAAATGCACTATTAAATATGATGCATGTCAAAATCGGCAGGCTAGAAAAAAAAACATTGAAGAAAGATCACATTTAGTTGGTTTTTACAAAAAGCTATAAAATTTTGGCGGCTGAAATTATGCACTTTTGCTACTCATGGATATGTCTACAACCTTTCTTTTTTATACAAACAGTGGCAAACAAGCATACGGCCCGCCTGATGGTAAGCAGCTACCGTAGCGTATGGACGCCTGCAACTCCAGAGGTGTCACATGGGCGTTGCCGACCCTTTACAGGGAGGATTCACTGTGTTGACACCTAAAGGAACAAGAGGGTCCCTCATCGTCAACCTAACTATGTCTTAGTATTCGATGAACTGCTGCCATTGTATTTTATAGCAACTATCTATTTTTTTTTTATATTACGTAACCAATGTGTATTTATCCATAATTTCTTTATTGTAGGGTACTGGGAAAAAATTAAATCGTTTTGTAGAAAAGAAACTGGCTGCTGCCGTAGTAAGTTTTTTTTTTAATGTCTTTCTCCCTCTGTACAGTGCAGTGGGAAATTTGCCAATGTCGACGTTAAACGTTAATCACACTTATTTAGTGTACTAAATATATGCAACGTTGTTCGGTAAAGTCCTTGCTGATTAAAAGGTGATAGCCTCCCTACGTGTACCCACGAGTTTGGGTGGCCGAGACCCCGGATAACCGTTTGTTCAACTAAAGGGTGGTTACGCGCGTTTTTAGACTAATTTTTCATTAGCTGCACACTTATTCGTTAGGTCACCGTACAATAAGCTATCAATATTACACACTGAACTACGTAAATGAGCAAAAAACTACTCTAAAGACGGTGTAGGCATCTTGAGCTCAAACGATTATCCTTTGGTTAGTTATTGACGACGTACAAAAAATGTTTGACATACCTATTCACTGTGAGCATTATTGTGGCGCCATCTTCTGGGCAGAGGTTAAATCTATTTTATTCTTTTTTATGAATGGCTTGAACTCCTTGCTTATTTGAAATGGGGAAGTAATTAAATGATCAGCCGTTTTTAAAAGGTTAAATCTATTTTATTCTTTTTTATGAATGGCTTGAACTCCTTGCTTATTTGAAATGGGGAAGTAATTAAATGATCAGCCGTTTTTAAAACTGATTCGCAAAAAAAACTAGCCATTAAATCATTTGGTCAGCATACAAAAATTTTGCTGACAATAAATAAAAATGGAGCTACAACTATTGTTGAGCAAAAAACACACAAACGGGCAACGTTATAACCAATATTGATCTGCTTTTGTCATAATTTATCTGCTCAATAAATTGTTGAGCTGCAAAATAATTACTTGGTCAGCAAGATAAAAAAATTGGTGGGTAGAAAAAACATGGCTGTAAGCAGTTTAAATGAAAGGTATGCATTAAATTAATGGTAATCGGATATAATACAGTTGATGGCGTTTGATTTGAATAATCGGCAGAGTTGTAACCGGAGTGAAATTAGTCCACATGACACGAGGTTAGGTTTGAACTGTGACCCTCAACCGACCCGAACGGCTACAAATAAAGTGGGTTAGGTTAGGTTAGAACTGTGACCATCAACCGACCCGAACGGCTACAAATACAGTGGGTTAGGTTAGGTTAGAACTGTTTTTCTGAACTGACAGGAAACGGGGGTCCGGGAGCGAAGCGCCCCACAATCTAATCAGCTGATTTTTTGAAACAAAAAAAAATTGGCGTCATTTAAATATGTACTTTCCTTTCATTTTGTCCTTCAAAAAACTTACTGCCCATTCATAAAATGGACTAACTAACGAACCTAACCAAGTAAAAATAGGGATACTAACATTTTTCTTTTTTTTTTCATGCGGGGGGCGTAGCTTTTTGTTTAAAAAAATCTGCTGATCAGCAAAAGTTCAGTTGTAATCCAAAATGAAATAGTTCGCTTACCCACTGATTGCTTAAAGAAATCTGATTTAAGGCGGATAGCTTACTGCCGCTCAAATAATTAAATTGCCAACCAAATCATTTTAGAGCAGCTCAGTATGACATTAATTGCGAACTGGTTTAGAAATACTTGCTGACCGTAAGTTGCAAACCAAGTGTCCAATTTTGCTGACCAAATATATATTTTTGCTTACCAAAATAGGAATATTCTGCAGATCGATTAAATGACATCCTTTGAAATGTATCTGGCTGATTCACTATTTTGAGTAGAGGTGACTTAGGTAATGTCAAATATTTTTAAATTTGATATTGACAAGAGCCCTTTGCAGTTTAATTTCTTATCGTGTGATCTTCACTCGTGTGATCTTATTATGAAACGAGCCGCAGGCGAGTAAGTAAACCACGCTCGTATTTTAACGACCCTAATTACGTAATAGTTACATACTACTATTAATTTTAACATGCCTGCCTTTTCACATTATAAACTACCTAATTTTACATTTTTAGGACACAAAGAATGTGGATCCTGAAGTTATAAAGGTATAATTTCATCAACATTTATTTCTTTGAGTGAATTAATCATTAAAGTAAACGTTCCAGTACTCGACACACCAATTCCCATTAGTTGACACTTTGCTTTACCTGCCGTCTTTTCTAATTATTTAAGTTAACATGGGACAGTGATAAACACGCAGCTGTCCACCTGATCTCATCATCATCATCCTCCTAGCGTTTATCTCGGCTTTGGCGATGGCTCAATTCGAGCCTGGGGTCCGCTCGGCAATCTCAATCTAATCCCTTGAATTGGCGTAGGTAATAGTTTTTACGCGACTGCCATCTGACCTTTCAACCCAAAGGGGAAACTGGGCCTTGTCGGGATTAGGTCCAGTTTCCTTGCGATCTTTTCCTTCACCAAAAAAAATCAAATTATATTTCGTACATAAGATCCGAAAAACACACGAGCCGGGGTTAAACCTGAGACCTCCGGATTGAAAGTCGGACGTCTTACCGCCAGGCTACCAGTGCTTCTGGTGTCCAAAGATCTAAAGAAATACACCGTGGGCCCTTATAACTAGAAAGATTTTAACAGTGTATTCCTATCCTGATCATATTTAGATACTAAAATGTCCTATAAACTTTTCTGGTATACGCCTAGTTTCAGAGTTAATACCAATATTTAAATCATAACTCAGCACAAAACGCCTTTCTGGTGGCGTTGTTACCACTATTGGGCATAGTTTACACGTCCTTATTAACAGACAAGGAGACAGTGACAAGGAAAACTTTGCAGAAACTAAATTTTTACAAAAAAAAATGTACCAATTTGTTTTAGGCGATAATTTTATTAATAATATTTACTTTTCATGTGCAATAAACAGTCAAAAAATAGAAAAAAAAGAGAAAATTTGTTTTTTTTTGGCGAAATTGACCTAAAGTTACATAATACTTTTTCCTTCTTTTGGTCTCAGAAATTCGTGGTTAAGATCTGTCGGGTTATTCGTGCCCACGGTGTATATAATAAAAATATTATTTATAATATTCGCATTTATACCACTGTAGTTTCATATAAACCGACTAAGCCCGTGACTAATAGTATGCTGACACCGTAACCTATTCTCAGATAAGTAGTCTATTTATTAGTAGTTTCGCGTACTCACTCATAAAAATGTTTTTTTTTACAGCTGGTTAGTATTTTCCTAGTCAATATGTTGATAATGGTTTTTCTCTATGAAAGTAAAAGGTGGGGGCTATTAGGGGGTAGCAACAGCATCCTAAACATGATAGCTAACAAGCTAGACTGTCTGTGGATAATGGGTCAGAGGACTAAATCACTGCTTTGTATATACTATTAAGTAACTAATATTAGACTAAGTTAATACTAACATTGTATGGACCATTGTGTTGTCCATGAATAAATAAATCATATCATATCATATTGCATATCTAATAATATTAGCGGAAGTCTCTTTCTAGTCAATGGAATTGGAAAGAGACTTCCGCTTATATTATTAATTGCAAGTTGTTATGCAATCGGCCCCTGGTCAACTTCTTTTAATTTATTTAGGTTAAAATAAATAGAAAATGAAATGAAAAGACTGAACTACTTACATCTAGCCTTACACTAAAGTATTTCTTTGTTGTGTTTGCCAAACGAATACATAGGTCATATTTGGTTAAGATACCAAGTACAGTTTTTATTAGTTTTGGTTACCGTAAAATAGGGTACTAAGGGGGTAGATGGGACGCGTTTATTTAAAGTTGCTACTTGGATTTTCTGGCTCAGGTTGCTCTGAAAGTAATTTTATTATACTTGTGGCGACAGCTATTTAATATAAAATATTGCCACTGTAATTTTCTAAACATTATAAATAATTATATATATTAAGTAATGTTTATTATAAAAATACCATTGCGACTTCGCGCGGCGCGAGCGCAGCGTACAAGATCCAGAGTTGTGGGCAGCCCTCGTGCGGAGGAGCTCGTATAAATATAAGAGGAGAGTGGGACGGATCGCAGATCGAGGCAATCCGATCCAAAATCCGAAGGTTTTTCCCCATACATCTTCCCAGCTCACCCCATTGCTATGCCCTCTTACTCCACTACCGACTGGTTTCCCACAATTTTTGTGTTTATCGTTAAAATTATGAAATTAAACGACATATTTGTTGTTATTAAAAATCGAATTCATACGGCCGGAACATTATTTATGGATAAAAATCAACGTGTCACATCCAAAAACACATTTTTATCAAGGTTTGAATGTCTGTTTTAATCCAACTCACACCATTTTACGGTATATATTATATTAGCATACTTGTTCGGTTGCTTTTAATGCTAGAGCATATTTTCATTTAAACCCTTAAACCATTTATTTATCTAAAGTGTTGTCTTAATTTAAACATTTATATTTTTTATTATTATAGGTAGCCCAAGTAACAGCGAATGTAAGTTTGTATATGTTGATTTATTATTAACTTGATATTACAATTAATTTTATCTACACTCATACTGTAAGTACTCTAAAATGCGTTCAAAAACCGTAGACAATGACAAGCATTACAACAAACGATTTAACTATGATAAGTTTCTTATCTGCGGCAGTAACGTAATTTTAACTATGCATGCTCAAATATTGTTAAGCAATGAGTTTCAAATTTGGAACATCGAATTTGATAACATAATGTTACCGCCATGGCCAACTCGATTGGTCCCGCGCGAGCGCCGGCACAATCGAGTAGGCCATGACGGTACAATGGCGGTCATTCTATGGTTTCCGAACAATTAATTTAATATATATAATATGAGTGTAGATAAAGCAGTGTATGCAACTGTACGTAATTAGGCCTTAAAACACTCGTGTGATCTTATTATGAAATTCGCCTGCGGCTCATTTCATAAAACCACACTCATGTTTTAAGGACCCTTATTACGTAACAGTTACATAAACTACTATTGTATTAAGCAGAACGTCTGCTAAGGATACCACAATCGCCTGAGGCAGTGGATTTTTCTACTTATTAAACTTGATACTAATAACTAATAACAGTAATACGAATAACATATGAAGGAATTTTATAGTTCCAATAATAACGTCACATCTGCATGTATGTACTCTTAGCTTTCAATAATTTTAAACAAAAAAGAACCGACTTCACCAAGCATCCACCTTTCCAACACCAAATGCTCGATCTGCTGTAAAAAATACTCAAATCACCATAGTTGTGCCTATAATAGTTGAAGAGTTCCCTCGATTTCTCCAGGATCCCATCTAAAGATTCTGACATGGTTATAATGGGACCAACTGTGAAGTATACGCTTTCAAACAAAAAAATTATTTTCCAAATCGGTCCAACCGTCTTCGAATAATCGGTGAACATACATTAAAAAAAAAATTGCAAAAACAAAGATCCCGACGAATTGATAACCTCCTCCTTCGAAATATTGAAGTCGGTTGAAAAGGGCGCTCTTTACTTGTGAAGGAATATTTAAACGAAAACCAACAAATCACAAATAAATCCCCAACCCTTATATGTATACAATCCCAATAAACATTTCGATAGCGCGATGTAGAAATACATCTCTTTAGTACAGCGCCATCTACCGTGATATTTGCATAACTTATTTATATGTATAAGACTCTGTCGGCTCGAACATGCCGCCCACCAAGAACAACAGATTCTAATAATATTATCTCAATCGTATTCAATAGGTCTCTAATTAGGCTTTTTTGTATTTTTAGGAACTATCCAAATCAGGAGTCGCTAAACTAGAAGCTATGTCAAATAATGTAAGCAACTTTTCTTTTAATTTTTCTAAACACCAAAAGCTATTTATTTGTTAGACGTTACAGTACATATTTATTACTTTATTGTATTAAATGCCTATCTTCGTTGTAATAAATATTAAACAACAAAAAAAATATATTTTATTGGCTTTCGTATTCTTTAGTTAAGACGTAAAAACCTATTATTTTCTAAATACATAAATCAACAACATTTACCAGAATGAAGTACCTGTTTACTGTTTGTAATATAATTATAACATGTGCCTATCCACATGCAAAGGAGATCGTCAATTTTTGCTAGGTGATCTGGCCCAGATTATTTAGGACCGTTTAGGAATGGTTCTTACCTTTGAAGAATCGTCACAATTTCTAGATCAGGATGGTGGTAAAAATATTGCGAAATCTAATGGGAAAATTGAAAAATCATGCATTTAAAACTTGAATATGACAAGGACTATATTTGAAAGCGTGCTTGCCTATGATTTATATATTAATGTAAAAAGTCCCGATTTTTTAAAGATAATGTACAAAAGCGGACTTGAAACCAAAACGGGAATCATGATGAAATAATAAAAAGTCATATTTTGATCGTATTTATAGTTCCTGTATTTCGGTAAACAAAGACGGCTGTCAAACCATCGTTGATACTATTAACTGAACATTCCTAACACCCATTGTGAAGGGTTAAGGTTTACCACCGTTAAGTGCGATAGTACTAGTATCTGACATTGCAATATTGAAAAAAACCGGCCAAGTGCGTGTCGGACCACGCATAGGAGGGTTCCGTACCTTCAATGGAATAAGAACCAAACTAATACCAAAAGGTCGTATCTGATGCCTATGGAAGAAGAACTCAAAATTAGCTGAACCGATAATGTTCAGAACAATTTTCGTTGAAAGTATATGACAAGGCGCATCTCATCAAATTTTTTCATATTTTTTGAATTTACGGTCTAAAAGTTACGGGGGGGGGGGGGGGGGGGGCTACACAACTTTTCTGACTTTCGAAGCAATTATTTCAGTAAATATTCACTTAATCACAAATAGTCAAAGAAACCTCAATGTTATTTATCGATTGATGTGTCACATGTTGATATTTGGTACAATTTTTTTATTTTATTTAGTTACCTGTATGGAGCGCCCCCCTAAAAATATTTTTTTTTTCAAATTTAACTACATAACTAAGTAGCTGCATACAAAATACACCTTATGTGTAAATTTTATTCAGATACGTCGTATAGTTTCCGAGTAAAATGCCTGTGACATACGGACGGACAGACAGACAGACATGACGAATCCATAAGGGTTCCGTTTTTTGCCATTTGGCTACTTACAACCCTAAAAAGATGCGTTTAGTTATCGAAGGAGCATGATATTATGCCATATGAAACTCACTTTTAATATTCAAACTCCGTTCAAAACTGCAAAAATACGCATTTTCAATCTTTAGGCGTTTTAATACAGTCGACTTCTAATTTAAACTTTCGTATTCGTTGGCTTAGATACTATTTTAATATTACAATGTTCTAACTTACCGAACAGTATCAAAACGCAGATTATGTAACGGTATACATTGACAGTGTCAAACTAAAAAACAATCCCGTTTCAGGCCAGGGTGAAGTTAAACTTTATGTCAATGCCATAAGGACGTTAACGAGTTGTCTTGCTGTATTTTAATCGCGGAAAAATCAACATAATGTTTATTTATTTAGTATTTCTAATTCCCGTTTCATTTTTTTGCAATATTTTGTCTACTTTAGTAATAAAATGAGTATTTATTTTACATTGCAGTACAAACTGTATACGGTTTATACCAGGTGGCCCAGAATTGACGATCTCCTTTGATAGTTAGTTTGATATAAAAACTTATTGTCATTTAAAAGTTTACGTATTTTTAAGGAAATACCTTTTTTTATTAATTAAGAAGTTCTTATTTTTAATAAATAAAGATTAAGAGAGTATTTTGTTTTTACAGCAACCCCGTTTAAGCAACAGTAATAAAGTAAGTATCTAGTTAAAGTTTAACGGCCTTCTAGTCCAGTCGGTAGTGACCCTGCCTACGAAGCAGGAGATCCCGGGTTCAAATCCCTGTAAGGGCATATATTTGTGTGTTTATCACGAATATTTGTTCCTGAGTTATAGGTGTTTTCTATGTATCTAAGTATATATTTATCTATTTAAGTGTGTATATCGTCGCCTAGTACCCATAGTACAAGCTTTGATTCAAACTCAAACTCAAACATTTATTCAGTAAGTAGGCCACAAGGGCACTTTTACACGTTAGATAGTTCAAAGTAATCAAAGTAAAAGAGAAAAAAAAACTGCACCGGTTCTAACCCTACACCTCTGACCCGAGAAGAATTATGACCGGCAAGAAACTCGGCGGGACTTATTTTTTCAAAACAATAGTACATAAAAACTTAAAAATACATATAAATGCGTTGTTCTATAAGAAAACATATCAAACAAAGGCGAGATTAACCAAATAGGTTATAGTTTATGAAAAATACCAAAGAAACAAGACGATTATGAATCCAAATCTGACTATTTGAAAATAAATTTTACACTAGTTTGATATACTTTCTTACCTGAACTGTGTCTTCTACTTAAATTTCCAAATTATAATAATTAATAATATTAGTTTGGGACTAGGTTGATTTGTGTAAGATTGTCCCCAAAATATTTATGTATTTATTTAATGAGGTAAACAATTGTTACCATATATGTCATATACAATAACCTAACTAATTAATATGTTGATTATAATAGACGAATTAAAAATCGTCGCAGCCAACAAAAATCTGCTTCATAAATTTATAAACATTTCATGTAAATCACATTAAAAAATGCATCGTTTAATTAAAAATCTAATGTGCGCCTTACATTTTTTACCCGACTGCCGAAAGAAAGGAGGGTTATGGTTTTCGAGAGTTTGTATGTATGTATGTACATATGTCCCATAGACTAATTAACCCAAGACCCCGCATAGCCGGGCGACCCCCGCTGCCAGGCTCGAAGTAATTTCACTCGTAAGACACTAATATGATCAACTTACTAAGTAATATTGTTAAAAATTGTTTAACGGCCTCCTAGCCTAGTCGGTAGTGACTGCCTACGGAGCAGGAGGTCCCGGGTTCGAATCCTGGTCAGGGCATTTATTTGTGTGTTTAATCACAGATATTTGTTCCTGAGTTATGGATGTTTTCTATATATTTAAGTATTTATCGATATTTATCTATTATATATATCGTCGTCTAGTACCCATAACACCAGCCTTATTGAGCTTACCGTGGGCCTAGGTCGATTTGTGTAAGATTGTCCTATAATATTTATTTATTTTAATTAAAATGTATTCGGTAAACAACCGAGTTTTTAACCGTATTTCATAACGCCGTCCCGTTTACTTCCCAAATCACCCTATTGTGACGTCATGGCGACAAAAGTCCGGGGTCTAATCATTATGTTATACAAGATGTAACAAAAATGCTAGTGATCCTTTGGTATCGTATTCTAAGTATGAAAAAATAAGAAAAAATTTTTTTTTCTCAATATATGATTTTAATTTTTGATCCTTTGTTTTTTTTTTCTCGTAAAAAAAATATTTTGTATGGAGGGTTGGCCGGCTGGGGAGACGTGTCATATACAAAATTTCCTTTTTTGCTTCCAAAAAATTTTCTCCCACTTTTCTTACTCGCAATAAGATCGATACCAATTATGGCCTTAAACGGATCACCAGTATTTTTTACAGCCTGTAATTGGTCTGGTAGTTGGCTAATGAGTGTTTCCGCGATCGAGTTTTTCACTAGATGGCAGCACCGTGGCGACAGGTCTAGCTGTCACAATCCACCAATCATGTTTAACCATATAATTTTTGATTGGTGGATTTTGACAGCTACTGCCAAAAAGACCTGTCGTCACGGTGCTGCCATCTAGTGAAAATCTCAATCGCGGAAACCCTCATTGGTCTCGGCTCGAAAGACGTGGGAGTACCCGCTTAAGATCGTGACAAGTGAAACACTCTTCTGTCCCTAATGAGCATACATCGGGGTTTTCGGTGCGGGAATGTTTGACATTAGCCAAAGAGACTATTGACTTAAAAAACAGAATGTACTCTAGCAGTTTTCTGCCTAATGAATAATTATTTGAAAAATAAATACTTGAATAAATCATACAATATATATAATAGTCAGTTATTATCATACTCTTCAGCTAAGTCCCTAATCATTTATAAGCAAATAGTTCATAAATATCGTCCGTCAAGATAATATTTGACACTTAATATCATACCGTGTCTTTTTCTTAGTTAATTATCTAGTGCATAAATTTCTCATATGAAATTGCATTAAACTTATATAGATGTCATATACAAAGAAAAAAGTGACATATTATCCAAGTATGCAATTGCATTTTTAACCTACTACAAAATAGTCAATACAAAAATGCCTCCAAGAAAAAAAACTCGTATCTTAGTGTGTATACTATTCACAGAGAGGTAGTTATTCATTAGGCATAATATGATATTTTCTCAGACTAACCTATCTGTTTATATCTACTCTTTCTCAAATCGTTCCCGCACCGAAAACGCCGATGTATGCTAATGAGGGATAACGGCAAGAAATAATAATCATGATCATGTAATAAATGACTGTTAACATGATAATATACTTTTATCTACACTCACATTGTAAGTCCTCTAAAACGTGTTCAAAAACGGTAGGCAATGGCTAGCATTACCACAACCGATTTTACTATGGTAAGCTTTTTATCTGTGGCAGTAACGTAATTTTAACTTTACATGCTCATATATTGATACGTTATGAGTTTAAGAATCCGAACATCGAATTTGATAACGTAATGTAAATCCTGTACTCCTTCCTGACCAACGGCACGCGCCCGCGCGACCGCCGGCCGGCACAATCGAGTTGGCCATGGCGGTGCAATGGCGGTCATTCTATGGTTTCCAAACACTTCATTTAGAATATATAATATGGGTGTAGACAAAGCAGTGTATGCAACTGTACGTAATTAGGCCTTATTACAGTTATTACGTAACAGTTACATAAACTACTATTTCCACAGGGTTCACAATCAATGTTACCGGAGGAGGGAGTTAGTTCCTCGAAATTATTTTCGAATGGGCATCCCTCAAAGAAGACACTGTGCTTATTCTCTCCTCCCAGAGAATACTGCGTGGTGCAAAGCAAGGACGTTTCAAGAACCGAGCCGGATTATGAACAGAATCCACCGGACGCCGATGGTGTTGCTGATGAATACCACTACGAGGGAGAAAATAGCCCATTCGGAGGATGACAAAATTGAGCCATCGTTAGTTAAACAATTTTGACGGATTAGTTTCTGAATAATAAAGTGATTTTGATTAAATCAATCTTCTATTCATTTATTACTAGTATTCCGCCTCGAACTGAAAACTCGCAATTTACTTGCAAACAAGCTGACCAATATAGCAAGACCCATGTGATGATTTTTCGCGCATTCTAGCTCAATAACCGGTTGACCAATCCTGCTCATATACGAACTCTCAAATTATATGTATCTTTGCTACAACCCCAACAAATTTCATAAAGATCAGAATAACTTTACTAAAGTTATCGCGGAACAAACTCTCAAAATCAAAAAGCCATCAAAATGCCGAGACGTCCCAGTAGCCGAAGTTGTTTGTAAGAACTCACTTCGCTCGTTTGATTATTTATTGTATGGCTATATATCACTGGATATAGATAGGCATTTTTCTCTGAGGTAGAAGTAGTGGGAAAGCAGATGAACAAAATCCAGTGAGTGCTGCGAGGTCCAGATGGGATAGTGCAGCTGCCAAATTGATGAAAAGTTATATTGGACTTTGTTATTAAACTGCATGGAAACTATTACATCAATTAATTCATTTGAACCATTAAACATATTACATTATATGAGTAATCTGTGAATGCATTTAAGGTGCATGCGGGTAATTTCGTATTTCGGGAAATTCCGAAAACTACAAATTTCTTCTAAACGCGGCATTTTAATGCGCGATAGCAACAGTCCTCTTGACGCTCATTTAACTGGCCCCCTGCATCCGTCAGCTCGGAACGCCATCGATGGAATCACGTGAGTTGCGTGCCATTTTTGTGAGCGAGTGCTATTTCCCGCGTTTTTGATCTTTCGGGATTAGCCGCACATCAATAAATCGGAATTTTGGTAAGTAAATGGTTTTAATCCTTTTGTATTTAATATATTTTCGATTTTAATTACTATTCAATGGACTCGGAACCTTCTAGTTTGAAAATTTTGAATTTTTCGGATTAACCCGCACTGGGGAATTCCGAATCAAAGAGTGTTTCGGAATTACCCGACTTAATTACTCCATAGTGTTAGCCAATGGTTCTCAAACAATCAATTGTACTAAATGTACTGTACGTAAATATTCTATCTAGCCTGTTAGTAGTTCACTATTTATAAGCATACCTGTGCTAACTCGGGTCAAGTTCAAGGGATTTGATATCGATAATAAAGATATCGATATATGTTAATACATATGCTAATTGAAAGTCTGAGCTAACTGAAAGATAGAGCCTCTTAAGATAATAAAATTATGCGGATGTCATTTCAATAAAAAATAAGACAATTTTCTGTCAGTACCATTCATATGCTAGAGTAAGAATAATATAAGAATAATATATGATACTCCGCTATGATTGCTACGAAGAAAATAAATAATATTTATTTATGTTGACAGTAACATCAATAGAATATTTTGGTACATCACTTTAATACTGGTGCTCCGAAGTAGCACAAGTATAAGTAGAAATCGGTCAACTCACAAATTCATTAATGTTTCCGGTGCCTGTATGTGATGAAGAACAAGGATGCTAATTTTCAAGCGGTTCCCTGACATTTTTTTTCTTCACTCTCGTACAGGGCGCCAGTCCAACCAGGAGGGATGGCATTAAAATTTTGTTATATAACCAGCATACATTCTTTCAGGCAACCGCTGTTTCAATCGGTTGCCTCGCGATAAAAAAAAATCAGCTACCCCCCCTCCCTTTCCGCCCCAGTCCAAGTTGGGTCAGTTCAAGTTGCACAGGGCGGCTCCTCATCACTTTGGGAGCTTAAATACCGCGAACTATCCGGTTGCCTCGCGGTCACTGAACTACGCACCATTGCTTTAACTAACTCACATTGTAAGCCCTCTAAAATATGTTCAAAAACGGTAGGCAATGGCCAGCATTACAACAACCGATTTTACTATGATAAGTTTTTTATCTGTGGCAGTAACATAATTTTAACCCAGTTATTACTACCGACCTTTATAACGCCACCTAGTTGGTGGCGTTAGATCTACCCGCAATATTTATGGCTTTGACGTAGCATAAACAAATATCAAGATTAATTGTAGTACTTACAAAGGGTACTTCAACAAATCGCATTGTTATTTGACACAGTGTTGATTGTGGTTTTAAGTCCAGACGTGTTTTAAAATAACCTAAGTGATTTCTTTGAAACATGCCCTCGAAAAGGTAAGTTTTTTTTATTGAATTTGTTGATAGTGTAGCCTTATCATGATGTTTTACAGAGGACTGATACGATTGTATAATTTTATTAAAAAATAGTTTATATTATCGCTTTCTTTGCGGGCTTTTTTTTCAATTAAAAAATTGTGGCGTTATAACGCCCGGTAGTAAAATTGACGTCTATTTATTATGACTACTTTGTTTATAGGCCACTGAAGAAAAAGGCTTTAAGCCTTAACGAAATAATTAACAACCTACACCATTTAGATTCTGATGACGATTTGCCAAATGAAATCACTATTTTTCCACCGGAAAATCCGAATACTGAAGTAACTGATGAAGATTCGGGTGATGAAGAATTTCTGTCATTACATAATCTTCCAGGTTTGTTTTTACTTCAACTCTGTACGTTATTTTTCACTATAGAAAATATATATTTGACATCATTTTAATCGTTTTAGGATCTCAGCTAAGGGCTCCCGCGGAGGCTATATATAGCTCATATTCGGAAAATGAGGATTCGGAAGACGATTTATCTTTGTCGGCTTTAGCCAAAAAAATGCGTACTACTACCGAAAATTCACATGAAAATGACAACGAGCCTTCAGTTTCCAATCCTAGAATTAGTTCTACGCGTTTACCTAGTGTACTAAAATCTCAACAGTACAAGTGGGTCAACCAGGATAACCCGAGGGTACGTAAACAGTGGCAAGACCGGGAAGAGCCGAAAAATCGTCAATCTCCTATGTATTACTATGAGTGTATGATGAATGATGAGATAATTGAGCTGTTGGTATATTATACAAATTTGTACGCGAGCCAGAAAAATGCCGTCGGTAATGTAACTATTTCAGAAATGAAGTGTTTTTTGGGAATACTTTTATACAGTGGTTACGTTTCGGTACCACGTCGATATATGTTTTGGGAGAAGTCTTCTGATACTCACTTTGACATTGTGTATAATGCAATGTCAAGAGATCGGTTTACTTTGATAATGAAATACTTACATTGTTGCGACAACAATGTCATTCGAGTAGACAACGACAAATATGCAAAACTCAGACCTTTTTTCAATCTACTCAATAAAACTTTCTCAGATATGGCACCTTTTGAACAAAATTATAGTATTGATGAAGCTATGGTACCTTATTATGGTGGGCATAGTTGCAAGCAGTTCATACGTGGAAAACCAATAAGATGGGGATATAAACTGTGGGTAGGGGCAACTAGATTAGGTTACGTTTTATGGTTTGACCCATACCAGGGTCAATCTGCAAATATTCCAGCGTGCTACAAACAATTTGGATTAGGAGCGAGCGTTATTCTGAGTTTTGCTGATGTCTTGCAGTACAATTATCCAAATGAGGAATTTCACCTATTTTTTGATAATTTTTTTTCTTCTATTCCTCTTTTTCATGAATTGAGTATTAGAGGATTGAATGCTACAGGAACAATCCGTGAAAATCGTACCTCTAAATGCCCACTACCTACAAACAAAGTCTTCAAAAAGACAGAAAGAGGTACGATTGCCTACAAGACTAGCCAACCTAAGCAAATTTTAGTCTGTAAATGGAATGACAATAGCGTCGTAAGTGTCGCATCCAATATAGAAACAATTGAGCCACTTCATAAAGCTAAACGATTTTCTCAACAACTGAAAAAGTATGTGTTTATTGATCAACCTGCCATTATAAAAAGTTATAATGAAAACATGGGTGGAGTGGATCGGTCGGATCAAAACATTGGATTGTATCGAACGTCTATCCGCGGGAAAAAATGGTATTTCTCATTATTTTGCCACGGTTTGGATATGGCAACTCATAATGCCTGGCAGTTGTATAAACGCGATGGTGGAGAATACGACCACTTAACTTTCCGCAGAGTTGTTTCAAGAGGATTGTTGGAGACCTACAGAAAAAATGAAAAGCGTGGACCTTGTCGCACACCTCGCAATTATCGAGAAACTTCTCGATATGACCGCATTGACCATTTAATAGAGTATCAAGAATCTCAAAGCCGTTGCACAATTTGTAAAAAGAAATCTAATTTCATATGTCGTAAATGTTGTGTACATTTACACCCGAAGACGTGTTTTGTGGCCTATCATACTAGTGTTTAATTTATAGGCAATTATACACATGTTTAACAATGTTAGTGTGGTTTTACTTAAATCCAGAATATATTTATGTTACTACTGCCTGGTAGCCCCCGATTTTACTACCGGGCGTTATAACGCCACTCGTTTTCCAGCTTTTCCAGGCGATCAATATTTTTTATTTTATTTTTCCTATAACATTACTTCATTATAGAACATCATATTTAAAAATCAAAGCAATCCGACTCTTTAAAAAGTTTCAGTAATAACTGGGTTAACATTACATGCTCAAATATTGTTAAGTTATGAGTTTCAAATTTGGAACATCGATTTTGGTAACGTAATGAAAATCCAGCCCTCCTTCCCGACTGTTCGCACAATCGAGTTGGCCATGGCGGTTCAATGGCGGTCATTCTAATGGTTTCCAAACACTTCATTTAGGATTTATAATATGCGTGTAGATCACAGATCTAATATAGTAAGATAGCTTGACAACGTTCAGAAGTGTGGCAAAAAATGAAAAGGAAGTGTGTAGGTAAATTGTCTATTTGAGTGTAAAAATATTGCAGCCAAGTTCAATAGGTTAATTATCTATCGACATTTTACTTTCTTATCGATAAGTTGCAAAACATTTAAAGACTGTGTATGATAAAATCTGGACATGTATGATCTGGTATATCTTTTTTTCGGTACCACATATTTAAGCAAGACTTTTTTTAGATAATTTGTGGTCATCAAGCTACATAATAAAATTACAATCATAATATAACGTTACGTTATTTGTGACTTTGATCACTATATATTCCACAGTGCCTATAGTTTTTTGTCCACAGTGTTCTGACAGTATTTACCAAATTTTCCTGTGAAAAATATTTTTTTATTTTTAACTAGATAAACCAAATTATACCTTATTACATTCTCTTTTCATAATAGCTTACATTTTTCTAATTTTACTTAGATGTAAATAGTTCTGAGGTGTTCTAGCTATGGAGAGTTTGACTTTTTTACAAAAATATGCCTCCCATATAAAAACTACTTTTAGTGGTTGGAGTAGAAAGTCTTCCTGACTGCCTCAAGTAGAAAAGAGTTTCAAATCGTATTTTCTTTGTAAGATAACATTCTAGTGAGCATAAAACAGCTTGTGAAAATATAAATACAATTGTGGCATTGTAGCAGGAAGTGAGTGAAGATTATCAAAAAATGCTGGACAAATAACTCAAGATATGATGGAATATATTTGGCAAAAACTCACACAAGCCCATACAATTGTAATATGATTCTATTTTTAGTAAATATTACTACAATTCCAGATTATTAAAATAAAAGAAATACTTGAACATGTGGTACCGAAAAAAAGATATACCAGATCATACATGTCCAGATTTTATCGTGCACAGTCTTTATATTCATATTTTACGCAAACAGCATGTTAGAATCCGTAAAAACATAATGTGTTTTTTTTGTTGAAATTATAAAATGTTCTATACTTAACTTGACACCTTATTATATTATAAAGTCTGAGTTTGACGCATTATCCAATTTAAATCCCAACTAGCGGCCTAGCGCCTATAGTACCGTTGATTGTCGATTGCAACGGGTGCCAATTGTCACTTTTGTACTTCAACGTGGACATCGACAGTATTTTTTATCGAATAGTTATCGATATAAGTCCCTAAGACGTTTTGTCAATCCCTAGCTTAGAATAACAGTTTAAATTTTTATACAAAATAATTCTGAATATTAACTTTATTGATAAAATATTACCACACAGCAAAACAAAGACTAATATTCAATTGTATCTAGTGCTTACTTTCACGATTTATTTTGCTAATTTGATAAAATATCGCTTCAAAACCATCGATCGAAATATCATATTTACCTATGAAATGAGTAATTTCCTGGGTTTTTCTTATGTGTAATGGTGCAATCAGGTACATAATATGACACCACGTTTCTACTTTTACATTTCAAGTGATTTTGCTCTGGATTATTTTATATTTTACACGATAAAATATGAGCTGCCACGACGCGGGTGTTTGAGTGTAAAGAGGGACGTCAAAAGTTGTCCTGCTTGGAGAATGATCGTGTATCTCTTTCGCACTCGCGGAACATTCATACGTGTAGGTTTCTCTTTTGCACATTTCATTTATCTTTTAGCGTAAGCGCTATATTAGGTCTGTGGTGTAGATAAAGCAGTGTATGCAACTGTACGTAATTAGGCCTTAAAACACTCGTGTGATCTTATTATGAAACTCGCCTGCGGCTCTTTTCATATTTTAAGGACCCTTATTACGTAACAGTTGCATAAACTACTATTGTGATACTTGTTATGATACTTGTATCATTAAAGTTTGAGAACCACTAACTTCATGTCGGATAATTCCGAACTAAAAGTTTGTTAAACACCTGTTTAGGTACTTCTATAAGCACAATCGAAAAAAAATGAGAGGGAGGGTAAATCTGATTGAAAAGCGAATATTTGCTTTGTGTTTCAAGCAAATAGGACGTAATTTAATTGTATTCGGATTTACCCGAGCTAATTCGGAATTGCACTTTTATAACTAAAATAAATTATAGATTTGTAACACGTATATCTAATAAATCCAAAGTTTTTTGTGAAAGTTCGTGACAAAGAATACATGATTAGTCCATCCAGTAAATACATTTTTCATTAAAGGTCTCAAAAAATCTACCTATACCGGATGGTTCACGAATAAACGTACATACCAGCAACTAGTGCAAAAATGTTTCGTAATTACCCGAATGCACATTATTAACTTTAAAATAATTCATATATGGACTTAAAAATATATCACTAAACTATATACTTATAAAATAAACCCTACAATAAAGTAATCTAAAACTAAAAATCTAAATCTAAAATTGGCCCCTGTGGCATGGTGCCGAGGATGCTGGCAGCATTTCCTCGCTGGATCGCAATGCTTATACGTTGAGCGAGGAAGCTGCCAGCTCGTTTATCCCCGGTTACGTCCACCAGCCGTTTAGCCAACTCTCGATATAGTTTCTGTGCTGCTGGGCCCCACGGACTATTAGTCCCGTCACTAAACTTTAAGTTGTTCGAGGAGATCACATTTAATCCTACACTAAGGACAAAACCTTGGGATCTGGTAAAACAACATTTATTGAAAAGATATATTAAGTTTTTCCCAAAAAATACATTATGCTTTCTTTAAAAAGATTTTTTGAAATTTTTAATGTTTATTTACCACAAACATTAAATCCTACACTAGAGATTTTTAATCCAAGGGACTACCTGAATATTTAAAACAGTATTTGAAATATTCACCACCTGTCAAGTTGAGAATACATTAGAAATAATAAAAATGTTTAAAAAATTCAATAATAATCAAACACTAATTATACAAATAGTGATTTTTCACTATATTGTCGAGACAATTATTACGCTTCGTTTAAAAAAATTTTTACAGCGGTGACTGTATTATTACTATTTCTTAAATGATTTGAAATGATTTTCGAACACGCGCATTAATTCTACACTCATGATTTTGATGCTCCTTTTAGCTTTAATAATATGTTACATAATATCAAAATTTCACCACTAAATATACTGAGCAATTTCAGGGATTGTAAAATTAGTAATCAAAAAATAAACATAATTGGAACAGGGCGCGGGGCGGAAACTACAACACATAAGACGTGCGGCGGCCGATACGATTAGTGCACCTAAGGTCATTGACCGTATAGGTATCTAAGAAGCGCAGAAGGGCATAGCGTATGGTGCGTAGTTGCTTACTTAGGAGTAATAAGCATGGTGGAATAAATAATAGGCTCATTTTATTTATTAGTATTACACTATTTTTTAAATCACACATATAATTCTTAATATTATATTTAATTTATCCGCAGATAATCTCAGTGACCGTTAGCACTAGAAAGCTGAAATATGGTACTAATATGTATATCAATCACGCCGACAAAGTGATAAAATAAAAAGTGGAAAAAAAAAGTTTTATTGGGGTGCCTCCCCTATACGTAAAGTGGGGAGTGATTTTTTTTTTCATTTCAACCCTAACGTGTGATATATTATCGGGTAGGTATTTAAAAATGAATTTTTTTTTTTTTTTTCATTTCAACCCTAACGTGTGATATATTATCGGGTAGGTATTTAAAAATGAATATTTAGTAAATTTAGTAAAATCATTTTTTGATAATGTAAATATTTTCGGAAATCATCGCTCCAGAAGTAAAAAAAATGTGTCCCCCCCCCTCTAACTTTTGAACCATAAGTTTTAAAAATATGAAAAAATCTCAAAAGTAGAACTTTATAAAAACTTTCTAGGAAAATTATTTTGAACTTGATAGGTTGAATAGTTTTTGAAAAAAAATTACAAAATAATTTCTGAACTAAGTTTGTGATTAAACCGTTTTAACTCTTAAGTGGGGACACTTACTGTGACGGACGAAAAACTACGGAACCCTACACTGAGCGTGGCCCGACACGCTCTTGGCCGGTTTTTTTAATTTGTACAAGTAATAAGGATCGATTTTGAAAAATTCAAGGCCTAAGGGGGGAGGGGAGGGTAAAAAGGGGGTTAAGCGTTTGTACGGTTAGGATTTAAAATTTTATGTTAGAAACTTGAAACATCGTACGTTTGTTGCTAATTAAAAAATAATAAAAGTCATTTCAGCGTTTTCTGGTATATAACCTCTAACGGGGTTAAAAAGGGGTTGAAAATTTGTAACGAAATATAAAAAAAAAATTGTGACAGACTTGAAAGTTTGTTTGTAGGCCACTCAGCTCCAAGCAAAAAAAATAATTACAGGGTTTTTCAAAACTCTACCCCAAAGGAGTTGAAACGGGGTTGAAAAGTTGGATTGTAGCCAGGCCGAAACTACTTATTTCTAGCTTCACTAGAAAGTTACAATTTTCACATATAATGTGTACAAGTAATAAGAAATAAATTTGAAAAATTAAACCCCTAAGGGAGAAAAAACGAAGAGTTAAAAATTTGTATGGGTTAAAATTTTAAGTTCGAGGCATGCAACTTCGTACATTTAATACATTAAAAATAATGAAAGTAACTTTAGCGTTTTCTTTCACTCAACCCCGCAAACGGGGTTAAAAAGGGGTTGTAAGTTGATATAGATACCTACTTTTCTGTGACAGACTAGAAAGTTATAATTTGCAGATAGGCTACTTTGTACATATTTTGTCTACTTATTAAAAAATAAGAAAAGCAATTTCAGCGTGTTTTGATATTCATCCCTTAAGGGGGTTAAATAACGTTGACGATTTGTATGAAGAATATATGTATATGGCTTAAAAGTAAGTTGTATGATAATTATTATAAACAAAAAAAATATTCTAATACCAAACAACACATTTTATGAAGATGAAACTGTGTATGAGTAGGTAGCCGTATTATAAGTGGACGAAGTCGCGGGCGGAAAGCTAGTCTATCTTTAAATGCTTTTGTCCTGACTGACTCATAAATGCAAACACCGAAACCCAGTGGTTTCGGTGTTTGCATTGGTGCAGCTAAAGAGTTGAAAATGTTAGACCAGGTTACATGTATAATTTGTATGTACTAAGAGGTGATTTCGAATAAATCAATGGCTAAGGGTGTAAAAAGTGGGTTAAAAGTTTGTATGGGTAGGATTTTTTTTAATATAGAGACTTAAAAATTCGTACGGTCGCTGATGATTAAAAATAATAAAGAATATCAGTTTTTTTTATTAACGGGTAGGTGAATAAAACAAACCACATCACTGTTCACATATTTTATTAGAAAAAATAGAATTAAAAGTAATTTGGATAATTTGAAACAATAAAATTGATGGTTAGATAATATAGTTTACCTACCAGTAGTATTCAAGCATTTCTCCAGGAAGTTACATTGATTTTTGCACTTTCACCTACTTCATCTGTCAACATCAACACACTATGTCGGACATCAACTCAATCCAAGGATCAATTGCGGAGCTCACTAAAACCTTCAATGCCAGGATGGCTGAGATGCAGAGTAATTTGGACAAAGCGGGCTCAAGCAACCCTGGGAGCGGTATTGAGGCAGTAGCGGCGGACTTCACTAGCTTCAAAGCATTTGTTTTGAACTCTCTCAATATACTCCAGAAGCAGGTGGAGCTCATCGCTCAACAGGTCGATCAAATAGAAATGCGATCTCGACGCAAGATGCTGGTCATCCATGGTGTTCCGGAGGCTGACAAAGAGGACACAACGGCCCTTGTAGTTGAACAGCTCAAAGCTGTTAAGGCTGACGTGACTGCAAATGACATAAGGCGCAGCCACCGACTTGGCCGTCGCAGAGGCAGCAAACCCAGGGCTATTGTGGTGAAGTTCTGTGAGACTGCCGTCTGTGATAAAGTGTGGTTTGGTAAGGTGGCATTGAAAGGCTCCGGCGTAACGATAGCCGAGTTCTTGACCAAATCACGTCAGCAGACCTTCATGGCAGCTCGGGAGCGGTTTGGCGTCAGAAGATGTTGGACCTGGGACGGCGTTGTTCATGTCTTGGATGCGAGCGACGTGCGCAGGCGTGTGGTGAGCCTTGCAGAGCTTAAGGCGATCTCGGATGCGCCAGAGCAGCCTGTGACTCCGACCCCAAGCGTAGATGCTCCTCCCAAGGCAGATAATTGCAGCAAAGCCGAGAAACCGGAGAAACAGATAAAGCCCAGACGTGCGGCTGCCAAATTGAAGCCTTAGTATGTACATAGTGTAGCTTTCTTCTGTATTTGTTCGGGTTATACTGCTTGACGCTTTTCTATTTCGACGTGTAATCACTGTTATTTGTTGTATACCCTCTTTAATAGTCTCCCGTAAATATTATAAATTAATTCTAATAACTTCATTGCTAACTTTAAATGTCACTTTGCCAAGTTCCAACTGACATTGACAGTTGACATGTGTGCTGACGGATGGCAGGTATAGTGTTGCCAACTGTTAAATTGCGGTCCGCTTTACCAAGTTAAATATTTCCTTATTAAATTACGTTCCGTTTTTCTTAGTTAATTATTTCCTTAGTTTTGTGATATAACTTAATGCCTGTCGAATCTGAAGCCAACATGTATTTTTAAATTGAACTTCCGTTTCTTTATAAGTGTATTTCTTTCTTTATTTGCTGCTGGCGGGTAGATTGTGGAGTTTTTGTTTAGTTTTTACTGTATATATTTTTATATTTATTGAATATTAGTATACACTTATTATATACTTATTATATTTTTAACTTTATATATATTTTTCAGATGCCTTTCAGTGATAACAGTGATCAGTATTTATCTTTGTCCTCCTTAGATAGTGTAAGTGAAGACAGTTTCCATAGTTTGCCTCCTTCGCTTCACGACATTCTGGAATCTCAGTTTAATGATGTACCTAAAAAGTTTAGCGTTGTGCATTTAAATGCGCAAAGTATTCCTGCACATTACAGCGATATGTTACTCTCTTTTGACATTAAGAACATTCATGCTATTTTAATTTCCGAATCGTGGCTCAGACCAGCTTTGCCTTCAACGTCTTACTCTTTACCTGGTTTCAATTTAATTCGGCACGACCGCCTTGGAAGAGGTGGCGGTGGAGTTGCGATTTACCTTCGTTCTTACATCCCCTATTCAATTGTTAATGTATCTGCCAGCTCTTCTACTTCTGATGCCGCAGAGTATATGTTTCTCGACGTTTCCCTCTCTCATTCCAAACTTTTACTTGGCGTTTTTTATTCCCCCTCCCTTCACGTTAATTACTTTGATTCTCTTGAGAAACTTCTCGAGGACCTTATGCCTTCTTATAATCATCACATTCTTATGGGAGATCTAAATACGTGTCTTCTGAAGGATGACAGTCGATCCCGGCGCCTTAAATCCCTGGTAGATGCATGCAATCTAACTATTCTCCCTTCAGACGCCACACACTATTTTCCAAATTGCTCGCCTTCTCTTCTTGATTTAACTTTAGTTTCTTCGACTTCTCATGTGTCTAAATTTGGACAATACTCCGCGGATGCCTTCTCATATCATGATCTGCTCTATCTCTCTTACAAAATTCGTCCTCCCAAATCTAAATCAAAAATTCTTTTGCAGCGCAATTTTAGTGGATTAAATGTGGAAAAGCTTCGAGATGACGCTTTAACAATCGATTGGAGCAGTATCGCTCGAGCGGGTTCGGTAGACGATCAAGTTTCTCTCTTTAATTCGCTCCTCATACAACTTTATGACGCTCATGCTCCTGTTCGTGCAATAAAAGTCAAGCATCTCCCTGCTCCTTGGCTCACTGAGGATATTAAAGCCCTTATAGAGAGGAAGAATCAATCTAAATCTAAGTATAAGGCTAACAACTCTGAGAAAAATAAACTTAAATATCATACCCTGCGCAATCGCTGTAGCACTGTATGTCGAGATGCTCAGAGGCGTCATATTCACAGTTCTGTTGAAGATGGAAATCCAGCCAAAGTGTGGAAATTTTTGAAAGGTCTCGGAGTTGGCAAATCCCAACAGGCAACCAATTTAAACAATATTAGCGTTGACCAGCTTAACCAGCATTTTTCATCGTCCACCTGTTTCAGTGGTCCTAAGAAATCTAACTCACTTCATCATCTTTCATCACTTCCTGCCTTAGATTTCTCTTCTTTCTATTTTAGCCATTTCTGTGAGAGTGATGTTAGGAAGGGTATATTGAATATCACTTCTAACGCCGTTGGTGTTGACTGTGTTAGCCGAAATATGATACTCCCTCTCCTTGATTTGTTTGTTCCTATTATCACCGGTATTCTGAATTTTTCCATTTCGTCAAGTACTTTTCCCAGTCTGTGGAAGGATGCCAATATTATTCCTTTACCCAAAAAATCCAACCCCAGTTCCTTCTCTGACTATCGCCCCATCTCCATTCTTCCTTTCCTATCCAAAGTCCTCGAACGGCTAGTGCATCAGCAACTAACTTCCTTCCTGAATAGAAATGACCTCCTAAACCCATTTCAATCTGGTTTTCGTCCGGGCCATAGTACTACCTTGGCTCTTGTCAAGGTTACCGATGACATCCGTTTGGGTATGAATGACCAGAAGCTTACAGTTCTTGCACTTCTAGATTTCAGTAATGCCTTTAACACGGTCGATTTTGACATTTTGCTCGCGTTCTTACAGTCTCTTAACATATCGGCTGCAGCGATTGACTGGTTCTGCAGCTATTTGGTTGGTCGTCGGCAAAGAATAAAACTAGATTCTTCGTGTTCTTCCTGGTGCAGCACATCAGCTGGTGTTCCACAGGGTAGTGTGCTGTCTCCTCTTTTATTTTCTATCTTCATTAATTCGATAACTCTTGATCTCTCCTCTTCGTATCACCTCTATGCCGACGACCTTCAAATATATTCGCAGGGTATGCATAGCGATCTCAATTCAGTTATAGAAGCCACGAATCTTGATCTGCTCCGCATATCAAATTGGAGTCAAAATTACGGTTTAAAAGTAAACCCCCTAAAGTCACAGGTAATTGTGATGGGTAGCGCTAAACAAATCTCCAAAATTGACTTTCTCAGGCTCCCTCCGATAGTCTTCGATGGTATCCAAATTCCTTTTTCCAACCAAGTGAAAAATCTTGGCGTAATCATGGATCGTTGTCTATCATGGGTGCCTCAGGTGAGTGAAGTGAGCAGGAAGATGTTTGCTGCCATAGGGTCTCTCAGACGGCTCCGGAATTTCCTGCCAAATGCTACTAAAATTGCGCTTGCTCAGTCGTTACTTCTCCCCATTCTTGATTATGCAGATATCTCCTATTTAGACCTAACCGAGGAGCAACTTAATAAGCTTGAGCGTATTCAAAATGCCTGCATTCGGTTCATTTTCGGATTACGCAAATTCGACCATGTTTCTAGTTTTCGTTCTCAACTCAAATGGCTCCCTATCCGTCACCGCCGTAACTCTCACATACTTTCTTTACTCTTTTCTATACTTTTTAACCCTGCAACTCCCCGCTACCTCAAAGAGCGTTTCTCTTATCTTAATTCTATTAGATCCTCTCAAAAATTGCTCCTAAAAGTGCCATCTTCATCTTCCAAATTTTATAATTGCTCATTTACGTTCCAGGCCGTTCGTTTGTGGAATTCTCTCCCTCTCAACATTAAACGCGCGCAATCTATTGGTAGCTTTAAATCGCAACTTAAGGAATACTATTTATCTCTTCCTTAGGGTTTTAAGTTGACACTGTTGTTTCTTATTGTGTGTATTATATATGTATATATGTACGTATATGTATGTTTATTTTGTATTTATTTAAGTATGTATATTCATATGAATGTGCTGTGTTATCTATTTCGTCTCTTTTGTTTCTATGCACCACCTACTGCTTATTGTTTTTCTCTAGTCTCCACTACCCAAAGGTTGTCTGGAAGAAATCGCTCATTAGCGATAAGACCGCCTGTTGTTACCTCTACCTAAATTTATCTAATTGTAAAATTTGTGCTTGTAACTGTATGAGGTGTGCAATAAAGAGTATTTATTATTATTATTATTATTTTTTGAAATTCAACCCCTACAATGTTAAAAATGGGTTGAAAATCCTTAGTTTTTTTTCGTGACTTACTTAAATGTTCGTTTCTAGGCTAATCGCTTAAAAGTAAAAAAAAAGTAATTTTAGTGTTTCTCAAAATTCCACCCCAGAGGAGTTAAAACGGGGTTGAAAAGTTTGTATTAAAGCGAGGCCGTTACATCGGAAGCTAACAAGTGTAATTTGCGGGTGGGGTACATTTATAATATGTACAAGTAATAGGAAGCAATTTTGAAAAATTCAAAAAGGGGGTTCAAAATTAGTATGGGTAGAATTTAAAATTTTAAGTTAGAATCTTAAAACTTCGTACGTTTGCTGATCATTAAAAAATAATAAAAAAGATTTTAGCAGTTTTTGAAGTTCAAAAGAGGTTAAATGGGGTTAAAAAGAGGTTGAACACCATTGAAGTTAAAAGTTTGTATAGAGATTACAAGTTTTGAAAGACAGACTTGAAACTTCGTTTATTCTAGGAGTAGCCACTCTTTATAATCTGTACAAGTATTATGACGCGATTTTGAAAAATTCAACTCTCAAAGTAGGCCAAGCAAATAAGATCTATAAAAAGTGTTTTCAGGAATTAATTCCCAGCAGGCTGGAAATCGTTTTAATACCTTCATGTGGTCCTAAATGCATGTAATCCGAGTTTGGCCAATCCCAAGAGGTGTGCATAACCTTTTAGCGAAATTTTTGCTCCTTGTCAGGTTTTTGCTTGTAGCTCGAAAACAGTACGTTAACGAAAAATGTCATGTTTATCAATATTAAAGAGGGTTAAATTCTGTGTCGAATGAGTAACTTAACTTCTAATTTGGTTCAGCGGTACAGCAGAAATCAAAAGTTATAACTACTTTTAACGGCCTCCTAGCCTAGTCGGTAGTGACCCTGCCTATGAAGCAGGAGGTCCCTGGTTCGAATCCTGGTCAGGGCATTTATTTGTGTGTTTATCACGGATATTTGTTCCTGAGTTATGGATGTTTTCTATGTATTTGAGTATTTATATGTATATATCTATAACATATATCGTCGTCTAGTACCCACAACACAAGCCTTATTGAGCTTACTGTGGGACTAGGTTGATTTGTGTAAGATTGTCCCATAATATCATTTATTATTATTATTATTATTACTACTGAACCTATTTGACTTAACACATAAGTGCATCATTTTGTAGCGGGTTCTCAGAGTAAAAAAAAATTGAGTAAAATTAATTGTAGGTTTATACTAGAGATGCGCCGAATATTCGGTAATTATTCGGTATTCGGCATATTCGGCATGTTTTTCAATGTTCGGTATTCGGCCGAATTATTCGGTAAAACTGCCAAATATTTACCGAATAAACATATGATATTTATCTAATAATAAATAAATCATTCATACTATTTATCGTTCTTAAAAGTTAAGTTATATATTTATTGTTATTACTTATTTTATTAGGCATATAATAACACAAGAAAACTTGATTTTAGTAAGCTTAATTATTCAGTTCATCACCATATCAACGTCTGTCATCAATTCACCATCAATAACAATTGCAAATGTTGACATTGACAATGCCAAGGTCGCATACACATATTATTTTACTAGAAATAAGGGCGAGCTGGGAGGAGTCGAATTCGCGCTCAGCGAGCCGCGCGGACCTGCATAAACCTGTTTAGTTTTACCGAATATTCGGTTCGGTAAGACCTGAACCGAATGTTCGGCCGAATATTCGTATTCGGTAAAGTCTATATTCGGCGCATCACTAGTTTATACACAATTAGAAGGCATTAATAAAATATCGATTACCTCAGAACTGGAGCTAATTAGGACACAGGCGACTTTGAGAAATAAACCTAAGTTAAGCTCAGGAATATACCCTAGAAATTATCGGAAATAAAAAAAAACACGGTGTATAAATAGTTTTCTGATTGGGTGCGTTTTAGAAATTTGCACTTAAATGTTCTTAGTTGTAACAATGCCTTAAATGTACGCCTCACACCTCATATTTATGGAAAATATGCAACTTAGAAGGATTTAGAAAAAAAACGTCTTTGAATTCATGCCAAATATCGTGAAATTTTATGGTCTTCAACTTTTATTCTACAGGTTTTTCACCAGGAGTCATCTGTGTCAAAGATATGTGGTATGGAAGTCAAAATATAAGTTTTTCAAATAAATGAGACATTTTTACGATTTATAACTTTTGGTTTCGGCTGTACCGCTGAACTGAATTAGAAGTTATTATGCTCATTCGACGCAGAATTTAACCGTCTTTAATATTGATACACGTAACATTTTCCGTCTGACGTACCGTTTTCGAGCTAGAAGAAAAAAAACTGACAAAGAGCAAAAATTTCGCTAAAAAGTTATGCACACCTCCTGGGATTGGGCAAACTCAGATCACATGCATTTAGAACCACGTGAAGGTATTAGAATGATTTCCAGCCTGCTGGGAATTAATTCTTCAAAAAAATCTAATTTTCGTAGCCTAAAGGGGTAAAAAGACGGTTTAATATTTGTATCGGTAGATTTTTTTTTTAAGTTAGAGATTTAAAACTTCGTACGTTTGCTGATTATAAAAATGATTCTAACGCCTTTTAAAATTGTACCCCTAATGGAGTTAAAAAGGGGTGGAAGCTTTCTAACGCATTGATGTTAAAAGTTTATATAGAGATAACAAGTTTTGAAAGGAAGACTTGAATGTTCGTTTGTAAGCTACTCACTTAAAACCAAAAAAGTCATTTAAGGCGCTAGGCGCTGATTGTGGCCGAAAACTGTTACTTTCTAAGGGATATATCTCAATAACGGGTCATTCAAAAATTTTGAAAAAAATATAGTTATTAACCATTTCATGTACAACATTGTCAACGTTTGAATAACTCGTGTAACGTATAGTTTCTCGGTTATGTAAATGTAACAAAATGTCGTTTTACGGTTAAGTTTGCTTATATCTAATGAACGGCTCATTCTATTTAAAATATTGTTGAACTAAAAAATATGTACTACAGAACACTACAAACTCAACGTAGGATATTTAAATTGATTACATTTTCTTAAACAACTTGATCATAATTCCACATTTCGTGCGTTATTAGCTCGAAAACGGCGTTGCTGGCAGTCGTGAGCTAGCTTTGAGACGAGGAGGCTGTGTCGCTCGTCGCTCCGTGCTTCCCTTGTACTACATATACTTGTGTTTGGCCCGTGAGCAATAATATCGGACTTACTGTGCCTAAAGACTAAATAACTGCAGAGGGTTCATGCGGTTCGGATATAACGTGTCTTCCCGGAATCAATAATGTATAGACGTTTTATCTTTTAAGATAATGTACTCGTATGCATATTTATGTACGTTCGTATAAAAAGTGTATTTCATTTAGATTATAATACAAGTAAAAAACAAATGAAATAAAAATGGAGAAAAAAACAAAAATCATGAATCTCACATTGCTCTGAAAACAAATTTGGTCATGTAAGTAAACTAAAATTATTATAATTTAGTAGACGCATGCATCACGCAAAATAGGCATTAGTCGTCGAGTTGCGAAAATCTGCTAGTACTGCAATACAATAGACTAATAATGAATATAATAAAAAACTCCAAAGAACCGAATTTATTTAAACATATTTATTTAAGAATACCGTGTTCTAAACGAATGTAATGTAATGTAATATGCGTTTTATTTTAAGATTAAACACAATCTTTAATGTTATACTTTATACTAATTTCTCAAATCTAGAAATTGCGAAGTAAACTGCAAAGGATTGCAGATAAACCGGCTAAGAGAATATCGGGCTATGCTCAGTGTAGGGATCCGTAGTTGCCGGCCTGTTACAATACATCCATTCAAAAGGTAGTCTATGAAGAAATATTTTGTGGCACTTACGTTATTTTACTATAAGCATAACTCAAAAACGGCCCAACCGATTTTATTCCATATAGTTTTTATTGAAAATACGTGATAAGTATTTCAATGGCCTCACTTCCAGGAATTTTCCCAATTTTTTTGGACCCACGGTTCAAAAATCAAAGAGCATTTTAAATTTCGAAGCTATTATTTACGAAAGTATTCGTTTTATCCAAAAGTTGTTTAAGGCATATTCTTCTTGAAAGACCTATCCAACAATGGGTTTCAGATACTTATTGTTTTACCACTTTGTAGGCGTAATTAAAACACATACAGTTAGTTGCATAACTGAGTCAATATTAGTACCTTAGTAAAATGTAAATAATTTGATAACAATCACATTTACATAAAAGTTGTAAACGTAAAATATTAATCTTTGGGTACCGCTACAAAACTGCTTCATAAATTATTTTCTTCCGACTTATACATTTTTCTCAATTTCATACCGAAAACTGTAAAATTTCACCTAATTTATTTTTCCCATTATTTCATTTCTTCTTAGGCATTCCCAATTCAGTAACTCATTTAAAGTAAGGAATTCTACGACCATTATTTTAGTTATCAATCATTTAAATCAGGCTTATTTTTGTAATTATTTACTGGCGATGTATAGTCAAGTGCGAAACTGAGTCAAGGCAAATGGCCGAACAAATTTCTTGTTAGTTAATTTTTGTAGCGGACTTCATTCTGAGATAACCATAAAAATAGTGAGTGATATAAAAGTCATACACCTCATTTTAAAGAGCATATAATGTACTATTTCAATTAATTGTCTTACCTGGTTGTGTAAAAGAAAAATATAAATATTGGGGTTAAATAAAAAAAAGTAGTTTAACGGTTTTTGGTTCAAAATCATGGATGAATAAAAAAATCAAGATTGTAAATGCAATGAATCGAAATTGGCCTTTCATATGGATACATAGCTGACACCGAGACGAACAAATATAACCTGAAAGTTTTTATTTTTTCCGTAATTGATCAGACTTATCTTCATTTAACGATGTCGGTGCAAAACTGAGTTAGTACCAAATATTATATCATAGAGAAACTGATTATTTTTATCTACAATAACATAATAGGTCAGTAAGTTTATTAGCATTGTTACCAATTAATAATAAAATAGTAACTTAATAATTAGCCTCTTCTGAAATAATGAAAGAAGCATGTCAAAGTGATGCACATTGGTTCAGTTATGCAACTAACTGTAATTACTCATACCAAATTTCAGTCTACTAACTGTCACTGAACAAAGCCTGATTGAGAATCTAATAAAAAATTGCTGATATTTAAGAGTTCAATGTATGTAAGAATAAAGGAAAAAAAGCTTTTTTTTATACCACGACGCTGGCAAACAAGCATACGACCCGCCTGATTGAAAGCAGTTATAAAGCCTATGGACGCCTGCAACCCCAGAAGATTCACATGCGCGTTGACTACCCTAAAAAAACTTTACTATGTCGGTGAAATGCAAATAAATACAAATTTTATATTAATTATCAACACAAGTGAATAAATAAATTACTACTAAGGGTTAATACTACCTATCAAATATCTTTAAAAGACCGGCCAAGTTTGTATCGGACCATGTATAATGTAGGGTTTCGTAGAAAGTAGTTTCTTGGAGATAACTCAAAAACGGATGAACCGATAATATGTGAAATAGTTTTCGTAGAAAATTAAGTACTAAGCCTTCTTGGTATTTTTTCATATTTTTTAGACTTACGGATTAAAAGTTAGATGGGGGCTATTATATTTAGACTTTCGAAGCAATTATTTCTGAAAATATTGACTTAATAAAAAAGTTTTAAATTACTCTACATATACTGAAAAATAGATGTCATATACTTCAGAAAAAGTGACCAAACCCTCCGGTGCTCGGTGTTTTTTCAGTTTATATATAGTAGTGTAACTACTTAAAAATTGCAAATCAAAAAATATTGAACA
The DNA here is from genome assembly GCA_947086415.1 of Pammene aurita. NCBI lineage: Eukaryota > Metazoa > Arthropoda > Insecta > Lepidoptera > Tortricidae > Pammene > Pammene aurita. Next base: position 5,806,800 of record OX352314.1, on the reverse strand, counting down.
AAAATAATTTGATTTGCTTCAAGATTCATAGATGGCAACACCATCTCTCTCGCTATACCAGAATCACGTAAGAGATTCGGATAGGAGGTGCAAGCACGTACTGCGCATGCCCTTAGAGTATGGTCAACGGCGCCTAGCCGTTTCAAATTCAGAGATTGCATATACATGAGAAAATTTGTCAAGTTCCGCCGTGACCGGGTGGTCTAGTGGTCAGGACGTCAGCCGCGAAAGCTGAAGACGCCAGTTCAAATCTGGCCTCGGACACCGGAGGGTTTGGTCACTTTTTCTGAAGTATATGACATCTATTTTTCAGTTTATATATAGTAGTGTAACTACTTAAAAACTGCAAATCAAAAAATATTGAACAAAAATAATTTGATTTGCTTCAAGATTTGCTCTATATATATATATAAGATATTTTTAAAGCCGTATCGTACAACATGTTCATATTTACAAAAAAATATTTTTGACATTTAGTTTGGCATATGTATGTATGGAGTGCCTCACCTAAAAGATTTTTTTAGCAATTTAGCCAGAAAACTAAGTAGCGGCACATGAAACACACCTTTAGATAAAATTTCAGTAATATATGTTTTATAATAATAATGGCTGTGACATACGGACGGCCAGACGGACAGACGGACATGTTTCAAAAAACTTTTAAGGGTTCCGTTTTTACCATTTTGGCTATGGAACCCTAAGAAGTGTTTGCGCTGTGTTATATTTTAAAGATCTAAATTTAATGGGCTTACAGCTCTCATTTATATGACGATTTCGTGCACAAATACCGCTCTTTACATGTGCATTTTTACTATTCGCAACTCGCAACAGGCTTAGTTTTGTAAATTTATCGTAATTAAGTGAATTTTTATGGTTAATATTTAAAATCGCAATAAAAAAATAACCATCTATTAAGCTCACTTGCACAGCAAAAAAAATCCAAATTCACATGAAAACACCGCTTTGATGTGCATTTACTCCGCCGTAGACGGTCCCAAGCCCGGTTTGAGAAAGGAGGAGGGTTGGCTGTGAACAGCGTACACCTATAACATCAGGGATAATGACAGCTGTAAAATACGCCAACGCCGAGCTGTGGGCGGCGGTAAAATAACCCACCATCACAGGTATCGGGAACCTAAAGGCCTAAATACCCTTTGAAAGACCCGACGTAGAAGGCAATGGGAACCCACTACGATAAACCCTCCCAAGAAAACTCCATGCAAGTAAGCCTAACGAAGTCTGATTTGTCTGGTGATCCGGCTGACCCCCGGCGTTCGTCAATACCCGGGTTGACGAATGAGAAATATGCAACCAAAGACTCCTCGATGGTGTGTCATCAAGCCGTCGAGATAGTAAAAGCTATTGAAGACAAAAAAGGACCGTCCTTACGCCCAAAACATAGGATCGGAACCTGGAACGTCAGAGGGCTTTTAAAACCTGAAAAACTATCAGTTATCGAGAAGGAAATGAGCGGACATAAACTTGCGATCCTAGGGCTATGCGAAACACACATGAAAGGTGCAGGTCATTTTACAACGAGGAACGGCTACAAGATATTTTTTTCGGGCCACGAAACAGAGAGCAAAAATGGAGTAGGTTTCTTAATATCTCCTCAGATAGCACCGTTTACTACGGGATATAACACCGTTAACGATAGAATAATGTGTATTCGGATAAGCTGTAAGCCTTTGCCACTCAATGTCATACAGGTTTATGCACCAACTGCTCAATCAACACAAGAGGACATTGACAACTTTTATGGCACGCTTGAAAATACTATAGCGACAATTTCAAAACGAGAAATTCTGATCGTCCAAGGTGACTGGAACGCAAAGGTGGGACATACTTTGAATGACGACCACATCCGTCACATACTCGGAAGATACGGCCTAGGAATCCGAAACGAAAGAGGAGAGAGATTCATTGACTTCTGTGTTGGTCACAACTTGGCAGTTACCAACACTTGCTTTAAACACCACAAGCGCAGACTGTATACATGGATATCACCTGGTGACCGCTATCGTAACCAGATTGACTATATCACAGTAGCCGGTCGATGGAAGTCATCTGTGACAAATGCGAGAACCTTTCCTGGGGCAGACTGCGGTAGCGACCACCAGTTGTTAGTTGCAGACTTGCGTATAAGACTGAAATCATTTCGATCCAAGTCAAAAAGAACAAGAAGACTTACATCACAGGAATATGATTACTTTCAGGAACATCTCGAACCAAAACTCTTAGACAACGTCGAAGCTTCGGACCCTGGGGAACTGTGGATACATTTAAAATCAAAAATCAACGAAGTACTGGACTCCATGGTAAAAAATACTGATACGAGGAAGGATTGGATGTCAAATGAAGTTTGGGAAACCATACAAGGAAGAAAAGAGCTAAAGAGTGGTCCAAAGAGCGAACAATTTGAGGAGGAATACCGTGCGCTGACCAAATTAATTCGAAACCTGTGCAGAAGAGACAAAAACAAGTATTTGGAGGATATCTGCATAGAAATCGAAGTTCACGCTGACAGATACCAATCCGCCGACCTGTTCAAGAAGATCCGTCAAATTACAAATAAGTCTAAACCGGCCTCTTGGGTTATAGATGACAGAGACGGGAAACCAATACACGACCTCTGTCAAGTGGTAGAGAGATGGAGGAAGTATTGCGAGCAACTCTATCAGGATCGGCAGAACACATCTACACCTTGCCTCAAAGAGATAAGCGACCCAGAACCCGACATACTACATTCAGAAATTGAAGACTCGATCCGAAAGCTAAAAACAAATAAAGCCCCGGGACCAGATAACATCACAGCGGAAGTACTTAAAGCTTTGGGACCTAAAGGGGTCACCTGTCTGCATAACATCTGTAACGCAATTTGGAAAACCGGTGTGTGGCCATCTGACTGGATACACTCCTCTATACTTCCCCTACACAAAAAGGGATCAGTACGCGACTGCAACAACTATCGTACAATAGCATTAATTTCACATGCCAGTAAAATTCTCCTTCACGTCATTAATGCAAGGCTAAGATCATACCTCGACTGGCAAATTCCGCAAGAACAAGCGGGATTTGTTAAGGGGAAAGGGACTCGCGAGCAAATTTTAAACCTTCGGCTCATAATAGAAAAATGCTATGAATTCAACATCCCGATGTACATGTGCTTTGTCGACTATCAGAAGGCGTTCGACTGCGTAAGGTGGGAAAAACTGTAGGAGATATTAACTGAACTTGGGGTCCCACATCACCTGATATCATTACTCCAAGGCCTCTATTGTTCTGGTTATGGAACGGTGACAATTGGAGACGTCACGTCCGAGAGTTTCAATTTCCAGAAGGGTGTACGACAGGGATGCATCATATCTCCCATACTATTTAACATATATGGGGAGTACATAATGCGTCACACCCTTGAAAGCTGGGAGGGTGGTGTGAAAGTCGGAGGAGTACTTGTATCCAACCTTCGCTACGCAGACGACACTACCCTCCTTGCATCGTCCGAAATGGAGATGGCGGAGCTTTTGGAACGGCTTAAGATAACCAGCCGTAGAATGGGGCTCGAAATCAACGCAGGAAAGACAAAGCTGATGGTGGTGGACCGTTTTGGTGTTGAACAGCGTACAGATGCACTGAAAGATTTCGAGACCGTTGATCGTTTTCAGTACCTCGGCTCAGTCATCACCAATAAAGGGGCCTGTGAACCAGAGATACGCAGACGTATCGGCATGGCGAAAACGGCGATGACCCAACTTGAGAAAATATGGAGAGACAGGAACATCTCGAACCGGACCAAAACACATCTCGTCCGCACACTTGTCTTCTCCATTTTTCTCTATGGAGCCGAAACTTGGACGCTAAAAGCCGCCGACAGGCAGAGGATCGATGCTTTCGAAATGTGGTGCTGGCGTCGCATGCTGAGAATTCCTTGGACAGCCCACCGAACAAACGTCTCGGTCCTCAAAGAGCTAAGAATGGAGAACACCCAACGTCTGTCCTCGATTTGTCTGCACCGCGTTGTTGCCTACTTTGGCCATATTGCACGAAGGGGGGCCAATAACCTCGAAAAGCTGGTAGTGACGGGAAAGGTTGAAGGCAAAAGACCGAGAGGACGAAGTCCAAAGAGATGGTCGGATCAGATCTCCGAACAGCTGGAGCTCCCTGTCAGCACCGCCCTTCACCAAGCTACAGACAGAGATAGTTGGAGGCGATTTATAAGCAAAAGGAGTCACGATCCTCAGCAATGGGGGACCGACTAAGAAGAAGAGATGTGCATTCAGTTTTTTTTGCTGTACTAGTCAGTATTTTTTTGTTTTTTCTGATATGCGGAATATTTTTAACCATATTTCGTAAATTCATAAATATTTTGCCGCTCACTGTACTTCAAATTCAAAATCTAGGTTTTCATTTTTTACATAAAAATCGAGATCGTTATTACTTATCTTATTTAGTAGCATTCCTAAAAAATGTACCCGTAGTACTTAATCACAGTATTCAAATCACAAAACATCCACAAAAGGATTAGGTATGATTATTATAAATCTGCCCGCGCGCCTCTGAGTAAAGTCATATTCTTTGAACATTATTGCGGTGCATCGCGGCGGATTTACGCACGATCGCAATGAGAAGGGTACGCGGGTGGCGCGGGTAGAGAGCGCCCAAACGCTCAAGGACACTCCGGCGACAATCGTCTTAAGCGTTTTTAAAAATACCACTCGAGTTTAAACGGGGTTGAAAAGTTTGCATTAGAACGAGGCTAGAACAACGGAAGCTAGGAAGTTGTAATTTGCAGAGCGGGTTACATTTATAATCTGTACAAGTAATAAGAAGCGCGTTGAAAACTTGTTTGTGTGGTGTTTATAATTTTAAGTTCGAGAGTGCGTAAGTTTACTGCTAATTTAAAATAATAAAAGTGATTTTAGCGTTTCTTTTACTTCAACTCCTAACGGGGTTAAAAAAGGGTATGTATGGATATTTTGTGAAAGACTTAAAACGAAATTTGTGGAATTAAAAGAAAAAAACTATTAAGGGTGTTTTTTAAGAACTAGCCATATTGTACGAGGTGATTTGGTAGGCCATACTAAACAACTTTTACTATTGGGTCAACTCCGAAATCTAATTTTTTTTTGGCTGTTTTATACATTTCGGCCGTTTGCAGGCTACTAACTTAAAATCAAAAAAACTAATTTTAGCGTTTTTCTAAATTACAACCGAGAGGAGTTGAAACGGGGTTGAAAAGTATTAAGGCGAGGCCGTAACAACTCAAGCTAGAAAGTTGTAATTTGCAAGTCGGGCTACAATAATAAGAAGCGATTTTGAAAAATTCATCCCCTAAGGGGGTAAAAAGGGGGTTGAAAGTTTGTATGGATGGGGCTTAAAATTTAAGGTTAGAGGTTTGAAACTTTGTACGCTTCCTGATAATTAAGAAATAATAAAATGATTTCAGCGTTTTTTGAAATTCAACCTCTAACGGGGTAAATAAGGGGTTGAAAAGTTTGTATTAAAGCGGGGCCGTAACAACTGAAGCTAGAAAGTTACAATTTGCAGATCGGGTTACACTTATAACGTGTACAAATAATAAGAAGCGATTTTGAAAACTTCAACCCATATGGGAGTAAAAAGGGGGTTAAATATTTGTATGTATAGGATTTTAAATTTTAAGTTAGAGACTTGAAACTTCGTACGTTTTCTGATATTTATAAAAATATAAAAGTGGTTTCAGCGTTTTGGATCATTCCGCCCCTGAGGGGGGTAAATAGGGGTGCAAAGTTTGTATGCGGAAAACTTTTCTCTTTGAGCTAGAGACTTTCAACTTTGTAGGAGTATTACTTATTAGAAAACACAAAAAGTACTTTTAGCGTTTAGGATAATTTCACTCCTGAGGGGGTTAAAAAGGGATGTAAAGTTTGTATCGGGGAAATTAATTTTTTTGAGCTAGAAACTTTTAACTTTGTAGGAAGATTACTTATTTAAATACAATAAAAGATCTTATAGCGTTTTGGATAATTCCACCCCTGAGGAGGGGTTCAAAGTTTATATGGGGAAAATTAATTTTTTTGAGCTAGAGACTTTTAACTTAGTGGGAAGATAACTTATTAAAATACAATAAAAGTCCTTTCAGCGCTATAGAAAATTCTAACCCTGAGGGGGTTAAATCGGGGTGCGAAGTTGCTATCATACGCGGACGAAGTCGCGGGGCGGAAAGCTAGTAAATAAATAAGTGTATTCAATACGCATTATGAAGTTTCTCATGACGTGACCACTAAATACAGAGCTGAGAACGGCGTCACTCGCTTCTATCCTATACAAAATTAACAACAATCCATGTGAATGATTTAACTCATAAACTCGATTTTTGTTGATATTTTATTTGAGTATAGCAAATATATTCTCTTGGTGTATCGTCCTTTATACTGACCGACGTTTGTCCAATGCAAGCAGTGTGCTTCCCAGGTACGAAAATAACAGTTCGATTGCATCTATCTAACCATCGAACCTAAAACCCCAATATGATCTGTTCTGAAATGACTGACTGGGGCAAACATAATGACATTTTAATATCGGAAATCAGAAATATAGAAAAAAGTTTAAATAAAATATCCCTTTACCAAGCTGTAGTACTTGCGAGTCTTCTGATTTGCTCTATCTAATACAAGTAGGTAAGTAATCTGTGCTACGTAGTAACCTTACCGCGGAGGCGGGAGTTTTAAAATAAGAACCTAAAATTATAAGTTGTTTATTTCGATTGCTCGTAAAGCACTTAGTATATTTACGATATTTTTTTGATTATGTATGTTAAATAAATAGACAATTTAAGGAAAAAATATTCACAAGTGTAGGTTCGTATAAAGTGATCATATTCGCTAAAAAAACTAAAAGAAATTCATAATAAATAGATGTAAATATGTCACCGTGGTGAAAAATTACTGTAACACTTAGATCTGTATTACTACCATACTACCAAATTTTCGAATTGTGTTCGAATTTCTAAGTCACTTTTTTATAAATATAAAGAAAAAATGTCACTTAATGAAGCTTATAGACGAAAGCTCAGAGAAACAATTCGGGAAATCTTTAAGTAAGTCATCACTTATTTAAACAAATACAATAGTGCTAGATCTCCAGTGTAGGATTTAGTCAATGTAGTGTTCCAGACGTTGTCTAGAATGTTTTCGATTTCCTGAAATGCACAATCACGTCACTGGGGAAAAATGTGTAGAGGGAATCTGACTACCCTACTTAATAACTAGAAAAAGCTTCCAAAAGTGTAGGATTTAATGCAAGGTAAAAATTTTTGGCCACCGTCTATAAGAGGCTCGACTCCAACCACGGACTAGATGAATACTAATGGACGCGGTAATGGGTCGGGAGCGCGTTACATGGTTTATGATCAGATGCGCATAAACTTGTCGAAACCTCATGCCGCGCGGTTCAGTCGTCGTTCGACCACGTGTGACGAATTTAGTGCCAAAAAACATGTAAAAATGCCGTGTTGTACAATTTTGTCGTGTCGTATACAAAGCAACGAATTAAAAGAGGCTCCTGGAGTAGTTGCTTTCCACCGGTAAGTATAAAAACCGAGTATTTCACATTTTTTCCAAAAATTGTAGGCTTTTATTACGACATTCACCCATTATCTGATGGTACAACAGTATTCACATCAATTGCTCGCTGGCTATTGCTGGCGGTCGCAGGATTACGCGAGTGACGCGCAATGTATTTGGAAATACGAACGTCGCTCGTCAGTCTCGTCACACGATCGGCAGCCACGTTGCTGGGCAACATGGCTAACACGAGGCAATGGTAGTGCTTACGTATTTTCGAGTGTACGCACACATTAACACAGCGAGTGAGAGACTGACATTTCTTTGTGTGTATCACCTCGTGCGTACTTTAATGAGAATGTGTGCGTGTAAATGACGGCTACGCTGGTTTTGGAACAAACTACGACTGATACCGTCTCCATATACTCCGTGACTCCAACCAAATGCAACAAAGTTGTAGTTGGCGTCGAGACTCCTGTATTTTCGTCTTTTGAGGGCGTCAGCCGCCTCCGCCGCCGCGCCTACTTTGTGTGTGGTACCGTGGAGATGGGACGGCGCCAGCGTGTCCACGCAGGTAGTAATTATTTTGCATTTGTCATGCTAGTACCTACTATTTTGACTCATCATCCTCCTAGCGTTTATCCCAGCTTTTGCCACGGCTCAATTGAGCCGGCGGTCCGCTTGGCAACCTAATCCCATGGATTGACGTAGGCATTAGTTTTACGAAAGCGACTGCCATGTGACCTTTCGACCCAGAGAGGAAACTAGGCCTTATTAGGATTAGGTCCGGTTTCCTCACGATGTTTTCCTTCACCGAAAAGCGACTGGTAATTATGAAATGATATTTCGTTCATAAGTTCCGAAAAACTCAGTGGTACGAGCCGGGGTTTGAACCCGAGACCTTCGGATTGTAAGTCGGACCTATTTACTATTTGGACTAACTATCGTAATTTTAATACCATTAGAGAAATAGACAGGCACAAAATATGTCACTAATGGTGTCGGTAAAAAAGGCGCAAATCTGAAATAGTACCTGCTTGGTGTCATACTTAGAATTTTAAGATTTGTTATATTTTTATTTACCTACCTTCGTGTAAGTAGGGTCACTAGAATCAATCAAACTACTTAAGGATGATTCACGCTTTTCCGTTTCGCATCCTACACAACACGTCCGATACTCCATTTTGCATAGCGTCGCGTGATCCTCTCTATAAAAGATGAAGTGTCGGAAGTGTGGTGTAGGACGCGGCACGGAACAGCGTGCATCATCCTTTAATCGTGATAAATCAGGCATTCATCGCTTAATTATCAAAATTAACAACCCCCGATGTAATTATAACTGGAACATATCAAAGAACCATTGCATGTATCACCCAAATATTACCGAAAACTGTGAAAGACAAGCCGTTTCATCCAGGAACAAACAGGCCCCTCGTCGCTCTTCGATGAGGGGGAAAATAAATGAAACACAAGTCATTACCCTCACAAAGTTTCATTATTGGAGATTTTAGCAACCCTGTTATTAGTTATTATCTACACCAATATCATAAATCCTTCATCCCGCGTTCGGAAACCGTCTGTAATTACCATCATTATTGCAACCAGTAACGTAACATCAGTGCATTACCTGTGATAGTGTTGTAAAAACGTATGAATATTCATTACCTACGGTAACGAAGTGAAAATCTGCTCTCCTCTCCGACCGCCGGCACGCGCCCGCCCGACCGCCGGCACAATCGAGTTGGTCATGGCGGTGCAATGGCGGTCTTTCTAATGGTTTCCGAACACTTCATTTAGGATTTATAATATGTTTGTAGATAAAGCAGTGTAGTATACGTAATACAGTTGCATTGTACGTAATTAGGCCTTAAAACGTAACAGTTACATAAACTACCAACTTCGATCGCAGCATCAGAATAAAAGTCGACTTGCAGCACTCCAGTGACCAGCCTAGTAGACGGGATCCCGGCTACGTCCAGGACGGTATTCACGTCGTAGCTCCAGAAGTAGTGGCCATATCTACCATCGTAGTTAACCGCCACAAGCTAAATACAACTCCAATGCATTAACTTCGGAATACAGCTGGCGCCTAAACGTCTGAATCAGAAAAGTCAGAATTGTCTTGAAAATTATTCCTATGCAACTCCAATACAACTATAATATAGGTTGACTAGCTGTTCTGAGTTGAAGTTATGTTTGAGATAGATTATGTTTTTAATTTCGCAATTTCTGAAGTATGCCATACAAAATCCATTTAGTCAGTTTAGCGTGAAGAGAAAAACACATACAAATATCTAAACACACAATTTCGTATTTATAATATTAGTAGAAATAACATTTTGTACCAAACTGTATGGAATAAGACACAAAAATGAATTATCACTTAGTTACCTACTTGAAAATAAACACTAAAATATAAATAGGTATTTAAATATGAGTAGTAAGGTGTTGCTGATGCGTCATAATATTCTAATATGCAATTAATAAATTACTTATTATGAAAAAAAGTAAATGCAGTCAAAACACAACTTACCTACACGTTCTTATAAATGAGGACACGCGTGCTACACTCAAATGCATTGAAAATGTTTCACCTTGTACAAAAAAAAGGAAAGGTGACCTGTTTGCATTGTATGTTTTTTTTAGCAAGTAAGCGATGTTTGACGATGTTATTAATGTCAACGAAAGTCAGCTGGCAAAAAATAAAATGTGCATCTCTCAACATCATCCAACATAGTAGATCTAGATTACTTATATTATAAGAAACTTTATTTTAACGAACAAAGAACTTATTCATAGACATCTGTCAAATCTAAAATGTCTTTGATAATCGTATGTCTTTTACCCTCATTTAAAAAATTATGTTAGTTAAACGAAAAAAAACTGGAAGTTATTATAAAGATTAATGAGGCTAGTATAATTAGCGTGATGTCCCTATTAGTGATGCGCCGAATATAGACTTTACCGAATACGAATATTCGGCCGAACATTCGGTTCAGATCTTACCGAACCGAATATTCGGTAAAACTAAACAGGTTTATGCAGGTCCGCGCGGCTCGCTGAGCGCGAATTCGACTCCTCCCAGCTCACCCTTATTTCTAGTAAAATAATATGTGTATGCGACCTTGGCATTGTCAATGTCAACATTTGCAATTGTTATTGATGGTGAATTGATGACAGACGTTGATATGGTGATGAACTGAATAATTAAGCTTACTAAAATCAAGTTTTCTTGTGTTATTATATGCCTAATAAAATAATATTATAACAATAAATATATAACTTAACTTTTAAGAACGATAAATAGTATGAATGATTTATTTATTTTTAGATAAATATCATATGTTTATTCGGTAAATATTCGGCAGTTTTACCGAATAATTCGGCCGAATACCGAACATTGAAAAACATGCCGAATATGCCGAATACCGAATAATTACCGAATATTCGGCGCATCTCTAGTCCCTATGATGTCAACGAGTGTGTGATGTCATTGTTTTTGTCAAATTTTCTACGGGAGGAACTTTTATCATGTGGACTGGAGAGCATGTTTGTATAAAAAATAAACCAAATTGTAGTAAGTACGCACTTAAGACAGTAGCCTTGATGGGCTTGAGTTTCCTGTGAACCTGTGTCCAATCGTAACTCTGGTATAGGTCGCCCCAGGGTGTTGGGAGTGCAGGTATGCGTCCGTAGACCTCATCCCGAGGTACCTAGTAGCGAGTACCTAGAAACAGGTGAAACAGATGGATTGATTGAATGAATGATTGATTGGAGGATTTGTGATTCTTTTCTTGTCGTGTACCTCCTTGTATCTTATTAATATGTAATGTCTGGACCCTGTTATCTTTGAATAAATTATTTGAATTTGAATAAAAATAAAACTATATGAATTTTCTTTAAAACAAGAAGACATAATAAATAAGCCTTTTGCAAAATTATGAGCACTTTAATTTGAGTTAAAAACGGGGACGTCGAATCACAGAGAGGGGGTCTGACGCCCGCGCGGTTGCGTACAGATGCAAAGGTTGTCCATCGCCATTCAACGTGGTAACGCGGCCAGCGTGATGGGCACCTTTGCGTTGGGGGCAACTCGAGGGGGGCTTTATGACTAGACTTAAGCTAGTCTTAAGTTATTTTATTTATACCTACTGTATTTTGTTGACATATTGAATGAATAATTTATGTTTAAGAACTATCATTGGTATTTCCTATTAATCTCCAAAACGGCTAATGCGGTTTGAGTTCGGTCATTGGCAAAGAAAAAGAACCATCGATGGTTCTTAGACAGTTTTATCTCAATAGAAAGCATAATTATAATTTGATGAGGGATTTAGAAACCTTTAATTTAGCTAAAAAATATTTTTTCGAACGAGCGGAGCGTAAGCAAAGTGAAGTTCTTACAAACAACTTCGGCTACCTAGACGTCAGTGCATTTCGATGGCTTTTTGATTTTGAAAAGTTTTTCGCGATAACTTTAGTAACGTTTTTCTGATCTTTATGAAATTTGTTGGGTTTGTAGCAGAAATACATATTATTTGAGTCTGACCTTAAAATCCACATAAAGACAGGCTGTCATCAATTTTGTTGCTAATTCTTACATTACAGGTACTACAAGTAAGTGTTCCTAATATAATCAATTAAGTTCCTAATATAAGTAATCAATTTATTGAAAATGTATAGTAAAATGATACAAAATAACTATTTTCTGATTTATTTCTTGGCATGCCAAATTTGAACTTTCTAGGTCATCTGGAACAGGGTTAGAGTTTTGGTCTATACTTATACGTATTGACCACGTGGTAAAAATGACGATTTTTGGACGTTAACATCTAAATAACCGTTTGAGGTGTGTTTATGAAATTTGGAGAACATATGTATCTCGCAAGTTTCAATATATATGAGCCAAAATTGAGATGTTTATGTGAAATAGTTTTTGAGTCTTGAGGGGGTCAAAAGTGGCTTCAAATGGTTCATATAATATTACACACGGTGCTGCTCGCAAGTTCTGTTATACTTGAACTTGGCTTAACACGCTACCGCGAGTTTTTTGACCTTTTTGGGGAATAAGGAGCCTCAAGTTACGGATTTAGGCTTTACATACATATGACTGATAAGATGAGAAAGTACATATTAAACAACTGGATCTCATTCATTATGGTATAAACTTAGGAACTCACTTGTTTGTCTTTCTTTGAAATAAGAGTAAGGTAATAACGAAACTATAACATTATTATCGCTCGGCTGTAATTGTAGCCTGACTAAAAGAACCAAAATAATAGTAATTTATGTAACTGTTACGTAATAAGGGTGTTTTAAGGCCTAATTACGTACAGTTTCATACACTGCTTTATCTACACACATATTATAAATCCTAAATGAAGTGTTCGGAAACCATAACAATGACCGCCATTGCACCGCCATGACCAACTCGATTGTGCCAGCAGTCGGGCGGGCTCGTCCCGGCGGTCGGAGAGGAGGGCAGATTTGCATTACGTTACCGTTGGTAATGAATTTTTATACGTTTTTACCACACTGCCACAGATAATACACGGTAATTATATCACGGTTTCCGAACGCGGAATAGAGGATTTATGATATTGGTGTAGATAAAATGTTTTTTTTTACAATTAACTAGGATTTAAAAATAAAAACAGTTTCTTAGGGTGCCGTATTTCAGTAAATAACTGGTTCCATATTTATGATAGCCGAGATGCAAAATAAGCATCGCCATTATATTTATACGACTGACTTAGCTGATTCGACCTTTTCCACCCTAAATTATACCATTGTTAATTTATGAAGCAAATGTATACTATTAAAGTCTCTTCGTCGGCCAGCCAACGGGAACGGCTCATGAATAAGCTCCTCGTTATGGAGCAAAACATGTCGAGCAATATCAACTTCAAAAACGTAAGTTACCCATTCCTATTTATTTTATATGTTTCACTGTTCAAGGCCATAGGTATATTTTATAAATCCTCGCGTTTAACTTTTTTTTCTATTTGTGTTCTAAATAATGAGAAATAAATATGAAAACTTGTTAGAATTTGCTGTTTAGTTAAACTCGGAACCAAAAACATTATGGACGGTGTATACAAATAATAATTACTTTCGAAAAACATAATTTTCATGATATAAATTGTCCATTAGTAGACAGTGTTCAATTCATCCATTTCAGGTCAGCAATATCGCCGAGACTTACGTCAGTATTATTACCCGCGCCATGCAGTAACTATTATCCCATCAAAAGCATAAAGGCTGCCAAGTTCGATACTATGGGAATGCTTCGCCTATAAAAGAAGTGAGATCTGAATAAGTACCAAGTTCCATAAAAATACCTCAAATCATAAATAGTTATAGGAATGCACACTTGATTTCCAGCAGTTTTTAAGGTACATTTTGAATAAGTATCACGTTACATAGAAATACCTAAAATTATAATAGTCAGAGAAACGCACACCGGTTTTTTTAGCAGTTTCCTGATAACATTTATTATTTTCAGTACTTTTTAATGATGGATGTTACTTGGCAAGTTTTCACACACCACACACCTTTTCAATGCAATGAATCGACACCTTTGGACTGCAATGTGGCAAGTATATAATTTTCTATTAAAACTTGCCAAGTTACATCATTAAAAAGTACTGAAAATAATAAATGTTATCAGGAAACTGCTAAAAAAACCGGTGTGCGTTTCTCTGACTATTATAATTTTAGGTATTTCTATGTAACGTGATACTTATTCAAAATGTACCTTAAAAACTGCTGGAAATCAAGTGTGCATTCCTATAACTATTTATGATTTGAGGTATTTTTATGGAACTTGGTACTTATTCAGATCTCACTTCTTTTATAGGCGAAGCATTCCCATAGTATCGAACTTGGCAGCCTTTCACATTTATGTTTTTGATGGGATTTCATTTATTTTTGTTAGGTGTAGGTTCTTTATTATTTTTTTATCACTTTTGCTTTAGGAAATGTCTCATTCCACTTAGGTATGTACTTTATACTATAACCCTTTATACTAAGCGTCTAATTCTATTTTACTATTTATTTATAGGTGATTTTTACAAATAAACTGGCTCCCTACACCTATAAAATGTACCTACTTACATATAATTACATACATCAATAACGTACTTTATTCTGTTTGTAAGTACGCTACCTACATAGATAATTAATAACTTGGTAATACCTACCTACCAGTAGGTATTATAATTGGTGGCCTATTATGTAGCCCTAGAAGTGCACCATCCCATCTCATCCCGTGGCGTATCGGAGGGTGAGATGGGCAGTAGTATATATAATTCCATCTTAGAGTATATATGATTTCCATGTTCTTGAATCTGCGATTTTATTAGTTGTAAAATTAGAAATTATTTAGACTATGCGAGAAAAAATAGTCTTTTCATTTTTGTTTGACTGATTTAGCGCACCTAGTGTACCTAGTGACCTGCTTTGCACTTCGTAAATCGTGGGTTCGGTTCCCGCAACAGACACACACAGAGTGGTGAACAATTTTATTGTTCTTGTCTTTAAGACAAACATGTATTGTCTAAATTGGTATGTACCTAAATTTAAATAAGTCTTATCTCATTTCCACTCCATACCTATAGTCTAAACAATTTGAACTGAGCTCATCCACTTAGTGTCTTATCTTTTGTGTGTAAACCGCAGGCGCACGTGCCACTATGAAAAAAAGGGTTTGGCTACCTGTTAGCGTTTATTGAATATCTGCTATATGGACCACGGAATAAGATTCAATATCAACTAATACGAAAAAACCTCTAAGTTCTATACGGTTGCACCCAGTACAAGCGATTCAAATGCTCTAGAACCAGCGTAACTCGACACCGAGATCCGAAACAAAAGTGCGTAATTGGAGATCGCGCTTGCACTGGTATTCCGAGCGCACGGCTAGTTAGCGATTAGGAAGCAATTGTAATTTTCCCGAACGGGCAGGTAAAACAGGGTTGGATTCTGATTAAATCATTTAGGTGGATGTACGATTTACAAATATCTAATATATGAAATATATATACATATATAATAGATTTTAATAAATATTGGGTATGTTAAAATTATTATCAGACATGTAAATAATCAACTATTTTAAAATTGCTTTCTTAATTTTACAGCTTAGACTTACTTTTACCTATAGCAAATTATATACTGAGAATAACTCAATTCAAATATAAATAATATGAATCTACATTATAGTTCTGCTTGTTATCATAATTCGAATGTGTTGTAGAAAAATATAAAAATATATATATTTACAGTACATATTAGTCAACAAAAATAATCATATTAATCTTTTCATCATATTAATTTCATTTTTTTTTCTAGATTAATTAACGTGCCTACAACTATTCCTCGAATGAGGGTTTGTCATGTTTATTACATTTCTTATCAGATTTACAAACGTTTTAAAAGAAAATAAATAAATAACAGATTTTAATAAATATAGGCTGAGTATGTTACAATTATAATCAGTCCTTTAAATACTCAAAGTCAAAGTCAAAATTGTATTTATTCAAGTAGGCATAGCAACAAGCACTTTCGAATCGTCAGTAACGATTATTATCTTAAGCTATTATATAATTAATAGAAATATATTGATGCAATTATACAAAAAAAAATACGGGTCAAAATGTATCATAATAATTTCACAATAAAATCGACAAAACTTAAAAGATAAAAAAATGTATAATAAAATACTAGTTTAGAATGTTTCTAGAATAAAATGCAAATGTCAGAAGGAAAATTTAAATCATTATTTTTTAATAAATCTTCTATACTATACTATAGTAAAATAATCGTCTTCTATACTATAATAGGCTTTAGAAATTCATATTATTTATATTTGAATTGAGTTATTCTCAGTACATAATTTGCTATAGGTAAAAGTAAGTCTAAGCTGTAAAATTAAGAAAGCAATTTTAAAATAGTTAAGTATTTATATGCCTGATTATAATTTTAACATACCCAATATTTATTAAAATCTATTATATATGTATTTCATATATTAAATATTTGTAAATCGTACATCCACCCAAATGTTTTAATCAGAATCCAACCCTGTTTTACCTGCCCTTTCGCGAAAATTACAATTGCCTCCTAATCGCTAACTAGCCGTGCGCTCGGAATACCAGTGCAAGCGCGATCTCCAATTATGCACATTTGTTTCGGATCTCGGTGTCGAATTACGCTGGTTCTAGAGCATTTGAAGCGCTTGTACTGGATGCAACCGTATAGAACATAGAGCTTTTTTCGTATTAGTTCATATTGAATCTTATTGCGTGGTCCATATAGTAGAAATTCAGTAAACGCTAACATGTGGCCAAACCATTTTTTCCATAGTGGCACGCGCGCCTGCGGTTTACACACAAAAGATAAGACACTAAGTGGATGAGCTCAGTTCAAATTGTTTAGACTATACTTATAGTAGAACAAAATTACACATTCGTTGTTTTCGAAACTCACTCACACTTGGCCGTTTTCAGATTTTTACTTTATTTCGACCTAAAGACAAACCTTCGAGCCAAATTTCAGGTCGGTACGACCATTGGAAGATAGACCCATTTAGTTCATTATGACTTCATAGTAGAACAAAGTTACACCTTCGCTATTTTTAAAACTGACTCACACTTGGCCGTTTTCAGATTTTTCCCTTTACTTTGACCTTAAGACCTATCTCCATGCCAAATTTCAAGTCAGTACGACCATTGGAAGTGGTCTAGGTTTTTGATGAGTCAGTGAGTGAGTGTATAGTAAAAATAGCGATTTTCTGACGTCAATATCTCAAGAACTGCTATAGGTAGAAAAATGAAATTTTGTATTCTAGACAATTAAGGGGATGTCAACAGACACTCGAAATTTCATATGCGTAGATAAAATATGTTTTGAGTTATAGGGTGGTCGAAATCGGCCCGAAATGGTTCGTGTAATATAGCCCACGGCCGGTGTGTCGCTTTTTTTTGCTCGAACTTGGCGGACACACTGCCGTGTGTCTAGATTATAATATGTAACCTATGCTAGTGTTCCAGTCTGAGCGATGCTACGATAAGATTTTTTTCACGATTTGCAGTTTGCGCATGATGATGTCAGCTGGGCTATCAGCAAGTCTAGTAAAAAGATCTTTGTGACTAAGAAGAGATAGCTATGCTGCAGACATAATCCTAAGGAGCTCGGCAGACCTAGTCCCGATTTGCTGTTTCACTTTTTATGAGAACGGTAGAATTTACAACAAAACTGCCAATAAACAAAACATTCTCCATTAAATTCTCAACAAAATATTTATTTACAAAATATATTACTAAGCCTTATAGTTTTCAAATTTTGAGTCACGAAAATTTTGGTGAGATGTGTTTTCTGCCATATAATATAACACAGTACGAACCGTATGAGTTACGTAGGAGACACTTACTGCAGTCATTTTACTGTAGGGGAATTGGAAATAATTAATAATAGCTAATATTTTTAGTGTAACGGATATATCATGATACAAGTATTATTTACGCAATGAAATCCTACAAAATATCGTTATTCGCTAAGCGCCACAAATATGTACACACATATTACAAGCGTTTTTCTTGTAGGATTTTAATGAATATATCGTTTCTAAGTCATTTAAAGTGTGTAAGAACAAACTACCAATTATTACTATTTGTTTCTAACGAATTAGGATATATATCGCCCGCGCCGTACATTTTGTTATTTATGTGGTTTTACATGGAGTTGGACACGGTTTCTTGTTTTTCGCTTTAAACAGAAAGAAGACTTAAATATCGTAATATTTACAAATAAAAATAATTGATATTATTGTAAATAAAAATATACAAATTTCTTATATATTTTTTGTTACCTGTTTAACTACTTCCGGGTGAAAAGTTGGTAGGATTTTTGCTTATATTATCTATAAATATTCCATAAGAATAAATAATAAAAAAATCAGGCTATTATAAATTAATGTTTGACGCAACCGTATCTTTCCTGTACTAACTGGGAAATACAAAGTTGGTTTAGAAATAAAGTTAATGGGTAAAGACCAACGTTTGATGCTCTTTTATGAACATAGCCCGTCCATAGCCAATATTTAAACATTTAATGCCTTTCTTGCTAGGATGATGTTTTCCTAGTCGCCCATACTATTTTGTATAACGGTGTTACATTGCTCGTCTTAATTTGCACGTCACATAAATTGAAAAGTATAAGTGATAGCAATAACATAATTTAAAGACAGCTATTGTAGAAAATTTAATGCAGAATTTTGCATTAAATTTTCTACAATAGCTTCATTGAACGTTTTGTAGTAACTTTTGCCATTTTTATTAAAAATATAAAAGATTGCAAATTGGAACACAAAAGTAGGGGGTGGGGGGGAAACACCCACTGGACGACCTGTTCTATTTTTTTTTTATTATAAGTAAGTTTGCCAGAGAGCTGAACTGTTGACGAAGAGCGACCCTCTGAAATTAAAGGCGTCCATGGGCTACGATAGTTGTTTACCATCAGGTGGGCCGTATGGTAGTTTGCCACCAACTTAATATAAAAGAAAAAAAACAGTGGGACACTTAGGCTAAAAAAACATAACAATAGCATAGCAATGCATCGCATTGGATCTACTGGTTGGATGACCTAAGTCTTGACTGCAGTAAAGTTGTCATTGTCAGCGTTACGGTTTTAGTTACAAAACATGTGACAGCGGTTTTTTTGCAGACGTTAAATTCGCTCTTTTCTATAATGTAAATAGTAGTATAAATATCCCAAATCAATTCAAATGAGTATAGTTTAGGAAGTCAATTACACATTATCAGTTGTGTCTTGGCTTCATATTTATCTTTTAATTTAATTGTATATATATTAATATCCAGGATTTCATATGTAAGTATAATATTCTTCATTCTTTTACTTGTTGTTGACGTTTTTATTATTTGAACCTTTTAGTTTTTCTTGGATTAGAGTCCGTTCACGCTAACTTCCCAAGAGTTACATCATGGAAGAGCCCGCATAAAGGTTAAATTTCGATTAAATGTGACGTTTATGCTGGATGTTCCATATTTTGTTGCTACCAATGCAAAGTTAGCGCGGGCGGACTCTACAATGGTAATACAAATGTGATTTCTTTTATCTACAAATTTCCGCGATCGAGATTTTCATTAGATGGCAGCACCGTGGCGAGAGGTCTAGCTGTCATAATCCACCAATCATGTTTAATTTTTTTTTATTGGCGGATTTTGACAGCTGCTGTCAAAAAGATCTATCGCCACGGTGCTGCCATCTACTGCAAAACTCGATCGCGGAAACCTTCATTTTCATTAAATTAATTAATATTTATGATAGTATTCATCGAAAGGTCCCATTAGGCGCTTTTATTTGTAAGTCTTTAAATCGTACAACCAGAGACTATACATATATAGATAGCCACAGTCTAAGATCTTTTTGAGGATCCAAGTCTGAAGCGCCATCTGAACGAGACTAACCTAATGTTTCTGTAGTAGTACCATAATAATAGTAACGCTATCAATTACTAGATGGCGCTCAGTGGCAGAGAGTACTCTGCCCTACATTATACGGTAGCTTTGGTTAGTCTCGTTCAGACTTGGAGCCTCAAAAAGTTCTTACTGTGGCTGTCTAATGTATAGTCTCTGGTACAACGTAAGCGCCTTCCGCAAAATAGTACCTTTCAATGTAGATTTCCATATTTAGTCAAAATATTCATATTTTATGGGCTAATCACTCTTTGTGCGTTTTTATAAAGTAATCCATTTTTCTATATAATAATTTTTAGTATAAAGATTCCAAAACTACGTAGACACTGCGCGCATGTGACACCTCTGGAGTTGCAGGCGTCCATAGGCTACGGTAGCTGCTTACCATCAGGCGCGCCGTATGCTTGTTTGCCACCGTCGTGGTATAAAACAAAAACACTAAATTCATATAGATTTCCACGCTTATCTGTTTCACCTACTCACCTACACTACCTCCGTCCATTTCAGCTCTTACTTTACGTGTTAGACATATTTCTTAAATAATATTTTTGTTTACAGAGCCATGGCGTTCAGATTCCTCTTCCTAGTCCTGCCAGTGTTGGTGCACGCGCGCATCAATGTGGAACTCAGCGGAAAGTTCGAGAATGACAACTCCAAAATGGACGTCTACTACTTCGGGAAGCAGATGGACATCATCTCCGACCAGGAGCTCAGCAGCTTCAGCTTGGGAGACAACAACCTCAAGAACGCCGTCAACGCTTATTTCGGCAGACGACCCGATGACGCCTTCCTCCGAAGCCCTACTCCCTGGGGCGACCTTTTCAGGACTTACAACTGGAACCAGGTTGCAAGGACCTTAGTACCTAAGAGCGGGAAAGTTCTGAAGATCACCTCTCAGCCTTTGATCGTTATGCAACAAGTTTTTGAAAACAACAGCACGAAGCCAGCCACTTTCAACGTCGGGATCTCACACTCCGTTGAGAACAGAGTTTCGTCTCATTGGACCAAGAGCGGCGAGCTCTCTGTAGGACAAGAGATCAGCTACGGAATTGATATTGAGCTCGCTAACCTAGGTGGATCAACAAGCTTCAGCTACACGTCTGCCTGGGGCATTGGTGCTGAGAAATCTGAGGCCGTGACCATCGGAGCTACATCATCCATGGAAGTTCTTCTCGAGCCGGGGCAGTCAGTTACCACAGAACTACACGCTACCAAAGGCACTATCCAAATCGAGATGGAATACTTGGCCCGCCTTTCTGGAGCTGTGGCGGTAAACTACGATGAGGTTTATAAGGGTCACCATTATTGGGCACTGCCGGTGGAAGCTGTCATGTCCCATGGAGGTTTGAAGAATGAGATCATGTCTCGCGAAGTCATCGAGATCGGATTCTACTCCCAGTCGAAGGTTGTGGTCCGCGACAGGAAGAACCGCACCAAGGTTATGGAAGCTGAGTTCTAAATTGTTGATTATGACTATTATTATAAGTAATAAATTTTATACGTATTTTTATACTATTTTTGACTTACCTTTTCAACCCTTTTATTAGATTGAATAATCATGAAGATTCAAAATTCAAAAACAAAACAAAACTATTGAGGGACTCAGGCGGACATACAAATTAAGCGACTCTTGTTTTCCTTGAATAGGTATAGAAAGTGAACGGTAAAACCGTGGAAATTGTGGTAGTTACAAAAAATGTTCCCACAATAGTTTGGTTGTTCATTTGGTATCGGAGACGGGTATACAAGCTATTACAGCAACCCCTTTAAATATTTTAGTTTAACTGGGCATGACGTTCGGTATAAGTACATGTATAATTTTATTTTAGCCAATGAAAATTTTGATTGAATCAGTTTCTTTAATAGTGGGATATAGCGAATTGGGTTGTATTGAAAACCGGGGAAGGGGTTGAAGGGATAACAGTCAGGGGAATATCAGGACCATTTTTGGGAGCCATGTTTGTACTGAGGACGTCATCCACGTATTCTTACTTTCTTATAAACGCAATTAAAATTAAAATGGTTCGTATTAACGTAAATAAAAGCTTTAATAAAATTAACCGACTACAGAAAGGATAAAATAAATCATTATAGTATTTATACAGCCTGTAAATTTTATACGGGCGTATACTTTATCCACCTATAGTATCCAGCAATAGGACTCATATAATATAATCATTTTGTTAAATAGTGTTATTAATTATGCGTAACGATTTTTTAAAGTCCTACCGGGCACCAATGTACGCTATACAACTGATTTAAAACTGACATAACTGACATGACGCATCGGTAATTTAATTGTCATGGATGCAATATATTGCGGGCTGAATTATTATGTATGAAAAAAAATCCTTATTTTCATAAAAAATAAATGGAAATAGGTTCCCTAGCTCCAATACTAATCGCCAGTACAATATACGCCCGTATAAAATTTACACACTGTATATGCGTTACCAACTGATATGTTTGAAGTCGGTGCCAAGACAAATTTGGAACAGTTAATAAGAACGAGGCTATGTGTGAATTGTTCTTCATACTATATAACTAATCTAATACGGTATGGATTGCACGTAGGTATTTATTCGTTTCGACCATGCGTTAACTGTTAAGCAAGTACAGAAAGTATTATGCCTCTTACGTTTGTTAATAAACGTTTTTACTAGGTATCTGATTATCCATATCTCGATCAAAGCCTATACTTCGGTTTGAATTATTTATCTTCCTTCATCTAAGGTTTAATCCTGCTTCTGCATCGTAGGCAGTGTCACTAACTACCGACTGGGCTAGGAGGCCGTTAAAATCATAATCATGTACGTGACAAAACTTTGGGTGGTATTCAAGGAGTGAATAGTTATAAGCTGCTAAGAGGCCTCTTAGCCTAGTCGGTCGGTAGAGAACTTGCCTACGTAGCAGGAGGTCCCGGGTTCGAAGCCTGGTAAGGGTATTTATTTATATATATTATTATCATGGATAGGTATGAGTTCCTGAGTTATGCACTAGACGGTATTCTATGTAAATATAAAGTACTTCTATATCCATCTATATCCATTTATAATATATCTTTAACGGCCTCCTAGCCCAGTGGGTAGTGACCCTGCCTACGAAGCAGGAGGTCCCGCGGGTTCAAATCCTGGTAAGGGCATTTATTTGTGTGAATATTTGTTCCTGAGTTATGGGTGTTTTCTATGTATCTAAGTATATATTTATTATCTATATAAGTATGTATATCGTCGCCTAGTACCCATAGTACAAGCTTTGCTTAGTTTGGGACTAGGTTGATTTGTGTAAGATTGTCCCCATATATATATACAGTATGTAAATTTGCCAGAAACATTTATTCAAGCCCGGTCTTGTCTAGGCGACAAACAAGGGCGGGGCATGTAAATTATTTAACTACAGACACTTTTTATAACTTATGGTAAAAAAATCTAAAATAAAATTATATTAAATCATACTTCTATAACATCCTGTATTATTTGTTTACAATTTTATCTTATGTCAAATATTTGTCAAGTCAAGGTCAAGTTCAACACATGACATTTCACTTGAAATAAAGCTGTGTTCATAATTATTATTTAAATACGACGTAGCACAGCGTCCGTTTTTTCTTTATGCCCTATTCGCGTATTCTACTCGCCGTAAGAAATCATATTGGTTTAAAGCATGTATCTTAATCACAAAGAATGGGTGCTGTTGGTTCCGTTTTAAAATTGTATGGACAGCTGTATGACTAAATTGACTAATATCATACAACCTCCCTGCTTTCCTAACGCTGGTGCCAGGCTTTTCTGCAAATTGGTTTAAGATCCGTTCTTCAGTTCTGACGTCAATACAAGGACGTCGCCCACCAGTACTTACTGCATGGTAAGTCTATCATTATGTCGCAGTCTTGTTATGTAATCGCCTTTATAATTACACGCGAGTGAAGTACCTAGTGAAACTGTGAAGTACCTAGGCATAACTTTAGACGATAGGCTTAATTTTCGACCCCACATAGATGTGCTGTCTGGTAGAGTACGTAAACTAATATTCATCTTTAAGCACCTTAGACATGTTGCTAGCGTGAAAATAATAAAAATAGTTTATTTTTCTTTAGCACAATCATTGATGGGATACTGTATACCCTCGTGGGGAGGTGCTGCTAAGAGCCATCTTATCAAATTGGAGCGTGCCCAAAGAGCCCTGTTAAAGGTAGCATACTGTAAACCATTTCGCCACCCCACCGAAGACCTTTATAAAACGTGTGAAGTTCTTACTGTCCGACAATTATGTATAGTACATGTAGTACTAAAGAAACATTCTGAGTGTTTTTTCTCTACACTGACAAACATCCATCGAACTCATCGGGGCAGACGAAAAATAATGGTTCCACGAGATGCTACTTGTAAGACTGCTTTCAGTAAGAGATTTTATTGCTTTCTTGGTAGGTTCTTGTATAATAAGTTAAATTATATACTAAACATTTTTCACCTTGGTAAATATTCATGCAATGGTAAATATAAAATGGTTAACTAAGGAAAAATTATATTGAAACTGAAAATATTTTGCACCCTATATCTTAACCCTTATCATTTATAATAGTAGTGTACTTTAATACATACACACACATGCACACTCACGCTTACACACACTCGCACACACTCACACACACACACACTGGAGTTTTCATAATTTTATAGATTGTAGTAATATTCTCCCCTAACTTTTAGCTTAGTTCAATAGTTCAAAATGTCAAAACTTGCTCAGTATGTATAAGTAATACTTTTTGTATAAATATTAATGTCTAAAGCTTAGTGAAATGGAAGGTAGCTGGTACTTATAGCACAGGTTTATCCTATTTTAAGTATCAGCGAAAAATATTCGGACAACGCATCCTATATGTATTATAGTTAAGAAATTATGTATACATAGTTGTAATTCTTTCTGATCTAATAAACTTACTTACTATGTCAGTTCAGTCGGCTGACTCCTTTGTGGAAATCTCTCGGTAAACAGCCGAAGAGCTGCCGCGCACCATTATTCCTGCATTCCCCGTAGACGAAAATCATATCCACTATCTCTTCAGCACTAAAATTCAATGGCATTATGGATAATTTTATGTATTGTTTGAACGAGACACGTTGACATTGAAAATTATCTTGTCATTTGATTGCTAGCTAAACTTTTTTGTGGAACTTACTAATTATGAAAAATAATAATTTGACAATGAAGTGTCACCGAGCAAAGTAAAATGACGTGGATGGTATTGTTTACGTTTACGTGATAAATTGAACATAATTTGGCTACAACTTTCATTTATCAACTTGTAAAAAGGCCTAAAAACGGTTATTAAAGAAGTATTCGAAATAAATGCATGAAAATTGTGAATGTTCTAGTTAACAATGTCACAACTCACAACGTAAACATTACATAATCACAGGATGATACTTATAGGATTAACCGACTTAGAAAAAGGTAAGATTTTATAATTTCAAAACAACAATTACATTAAAAATAATCTACTAATACTAACAAAAAGCATGGTATATTACTATACTTGACGTGCAGATCAACTGGTTTAAATAAATGTTTCTACGGTACATATAAACACACAATATCGTCGTCTAGTACTCACAGCACAAGCCTTATTGAGTTGACTATGGGACAAGGTTGATTTGTGTAAGATTATCCCATAATAGTGTTTTTATTTATTTAAATAGGGAAAATTTAAAATCACAGTTTATCATTTTGCTACTTTATTTACTAGAATCGACTAGTTATTTATTGGTAAAGTATCTGTTGAAAAGAAATTGTTTTATTAGTATCTTCATATTTGTTAAAAACAATAATATTCTAACTAAGAAAAAATTTAATAACGTTTATAACAAGTCACTCATGTAAATTCAACCTGAAGTAGGATCCGTTTTAAATATTTACTGAATATGTCTGAATCTCTAGAGACTTTTATAGTTAAACATTTCGTTAAGAATAAAATACGGTAATGGTGGGCTTTATTCAATAGACATAATGGCCTAAATAAAATAAATTTTATTAGAAACAAGATCGATGAGACTGATAAAAAGTTAAAATTAAAATTGTTAATAAATAGAATAAGAACTCATAATTATTACCCAAACTGCTACGTTTCATCACTGTATATAAAAAATGAAAATAAAAACAATAAAATATAAGTCAATTTTGCTGCGAGAAAACAGCAGAATCGCATTTCCAGCAACAACACAGTTATGAAACAATTACGGATACGGCGCCGTTGAGACAAAACTGTAAATAGGCATGATGAATTGTTTTCATGTATGGTATCAATCGATTCATTTTGTTGTGAGGAACAAATGTCTATATGGAGCCAATTGCGTTAAAGCAACACAAAAGTCAGAAATGAGATTCAAAATCTGGCACTCGCTTTTGTTTCTCAAAACGCTCCTCACAAAATGATATGCAACAGTGACGTCACGATTGCAGTCACCCAGTTCAAAGTATGGAAAAATTATGAAATTGTTATTTACACAGTGAAATATTGCGTTCATGTATATGTTAGCAATACAATTTATTTTACAGTAATATATGGAAAAACTAATGGTCTCATTGTTTTTTTTATTTAGTACCTACTTTTTTTAAATAGTTAAATTTTGTAACTTTGAAACCTGATACCTTTGAACTATTTCGATAGATTTCTTTCATTTTCAATTTATTAGGATATATTGATCATTTTACATCCATTCAACTCAATTTTGTTATGTGTTATAATCCCTATTGATGATAAGCTAATTTTATCATATATTATGTCGCGAAACACGCACACCTTGGCCATTAAGCCCTGAGCCGAGCGTTGACTGGTTAGAGCCCGAAAAGTAAATGACTGTGCGTGCGAAACTGCCTATTATGGAACAAAAGTTTTGTATCAGTGGCGCGGTATCCGTAATAATTTCATAGATCCATGCTCGTAACGTTAATTTTACCCTCCTTTTAGGCTTATAATATAACATGCTTTTCGCATGTGTACAGTCACGTCTGAAAATATAGATACTTTTAATGTGACAAAAATAAGTAGCCACGACTCTATTACCAAGGCATAAAGTCTTGGATATATGTTATTGTCACATTAAATGTAGCCATATTATCAGACGTGACCGTACGTTACCGTCAAACGGAGTGACTTTAGTTTCCTAAGTTTATAAATTATAAGCTTACTTTTATGGATTTCAAACGGCCATAAAAGTAGCGTTATTTATAATTTACTTAATCTCCTTTGGTAAACGGCTAGAATCGTATAAACTCTTACTTATTGCCAAATGTCTGGAGGTGAAAAAATCTGTACTCAGCGAATGTCATCTCGCTCAAATCTGGAGCAGAGCCCGACTGGGGAAGTACCTCCTCCTTACAGAAAACTACAGCCAAATAGCACTAGACCCTACTCATCGTGTTGTGTTCCTGCTGGTGAGTAAGGTTGCTCAAAGAGGACCCAGTGTGTTGATGATGAGGGACCCTCTTGTTCCTTTAGCCGTCAAAACAGTGAATCCTCCTTTTTGTAAAGGGTCGACAACGCGCATGTGACACCTCTGGAGTTGCAGGCGTCCATAGGCTACGGTAGCTGCTTACCATCAGGCGGGCCGTATGCTTGATTACCACTGTCGTGGTATTAAAAAAAAAAAAACTTTGTCGCATAAATAGATTTTTCAAAGTCATCTCTTTATTTGTACGTTAAAGTTTACTCGCATTTATTTGGATAATGTTTTAGCAAAGCATTGCTAAGCAAACTAATTAGGTTTTTAAAATAAGATTTCGGTATTTTTACCAAAAAAAACTTAACACTCACCCCAGCTCCCTCTTCCGCAATTTTCTTTCCATCCTATAATTTCAGTGCAAATATGAATCGTTTGTCCCTTTCTGTCATTTTAACATTTTTGTTTTATAGAAACGGACAAAATTTTACAGAGGTTTGTTTAATTTTATAAAAAAAAGGTACATATAGGTTTGTCTATCCGTCTAGAGGTCTATTTTTAATTAGTTTGTTAGTATAGTCTTACCGCCTTATTCATAAACGTCTATACTAAAGTTAAGAGGCCTCTGATAATCGTTTGTCCCTTTCCGTCCAACTTATATGAGAAAAAATGGACAAACGATTATCAGCGATCTCTAACTTTAGTGGCCGTTTATGAATAAGGGGGTTAATTTTTAGAAGTCTAACTTTAGTTTTTTAGTGCATACATTATGTTACAGTACTACGTAACTAATATGTATGCGCTTCGATAATTAGAGTTGAACACAATAAGACGTGTTAAAATTAGTTCCAACAATTCAAGATATTTGTAATTTAAAGTTGGTTATAATTATTATAACTTATATAAACATTTTTAAATGGCTTAGAAAAGAAAAATTAAAAAAGAATTGTCATTGTTAATTTACCATGATTATGCCCAAAATATTAGCGATGATCTGAAATAATAAAAACAATACCTTTCGAGTCTATAAATTCCTTATAAATTCCAAATCGGTATGTATTTTCTGCATACCTAGCTCTACATAATAATAGTAAACATGTTTTAACAAAAATACTGGAGATCCGTTCCAGGTCATAAATGGTATCGTATTGCGAGTAACAAAATGTAGGAGACTACAAAAACACTAGAAAAAAAAATTTGTATGGGACACGACGTCCATTCAAAACCATGTTTTTTTCGCGTGTTTTTTTTTAAATTAATTACATACAAAATAGTATCATCATCATCATCATCATCATATCAGCCGAAAGACGTCCACTGCTGAACCTAGGCCTCCCCCAAAGAGTGCCACAATGACCGGTCCTGCGCCACCCGCATCCAGCGGACTCCCGCGACCTTTACCAGGTCATCAGTCCACCTTGTGGGGGGTCTACCGACGCTGCGCCTTCCGGTTCGTGGTCGCCACTCAAAAACCTTTCCGCCCCAACGGCCATCGGTTCTACGTGCAATGTGCAATGTGCAATGTGCAAAATAGTATATCAAATTAAAATCAAATAAAAACTAAATCGTAATATGGGTTAATGATAAATCATTAACCTAGTCGAAAAGCCCGCTCCGAGCCACCCCCGGCGGAAAGGTGCCCATCACGCTCGCCGCGTTGCCGCGCTGAATCGCGATGGACAGACGTTGCGCCAGGAATGACCCGGAACGGGGGTCATGACCCCTCTCCGCCAGACGACGCCCGATCTCCTTAACAAATTTTATGGCCTCCGAGCCCCAACAACCGGTCGTTTCTACCGCGACAAATTTTTAAATTAGTTTTTTATACTTACAATACGATCCCAAATATGCTCTTAAACGGATCCCCACCATTTTTATCAACTTTGTTTACAGATGTCTCATTACTATCATTAGCCATACAAATAGACCGTAAGCCAGAACACTACTAAAACTAAAACGATACTCGTTTTACGTACTTATGATCTATCTAGTAGTTTGGGGATCAAAGTTACTCTGCGTCCGTGGGATACATCTTAGAGAACCCTGCATGTGATCCCTGGGTGGTGCTAAAAGAGTAACAACCTTGGCAGCTGCACTGTCCCATCTGGACCTAGCAGCATTCACTGGATTTTTTTTATCATCTACTTTCCCACTACTACTACTACCCCAGGGAAGAAATGCCTATCTATATACAGTGTCATGTACTCGTAGTCATACGATAATATACCATTTCATAAGTTATCGCCTGGGACACGATTGGTCACGAAATTTGTTCCTGGCTTACGGTCCAAAAAGGTTGTCACAAAATAACGACCTTGTCCAGATAAAACTATAACTGATATACAAAATAGAAGAAAATTACCTCAGCCAAAGTAGTAAAAGAATTGAATATAGATAATTTTTGTTTAGCGCCGCGCGTTGTTGAAGCGCCGGTACCTATTGACTTCATGCTAGTCTGGAACAAGCATACAATTCACAATTATTTTTGCATGTTTTTAAAGTGGGGCATTCCACTCATACAACAATTTGTTATTAAATCAAATACAAACATTAAAAAATTATCTACCCAGCAGGACTTGAACCCGAATCGATACGCCTTACCAGGGCTCGATCGCTTTTACCAATTAAGTTATGGACCAAGTTACTAAGCTGACGAAATTGTTAATGTTGTCAGTCATATTTTTGCATTTATTTTGATCTATATTGGCTTGCCCATAGCTTAACTGGTAAAAGCGATCGAGCCCCGGCAAGGCGTATCGATGCAGGTTCAAGTCCTGCTGGGTTGATTATTTTTCAGTGCTTTCAATGTTTGTATTTGATTTAATTACAAATTAAAGCATACAATTTTAAGTCACGGTTATTTTATTCTATTCTATAACGAAATTTGGAAGGCAACAATGAAACAGTAAGCTAAGGAGTATACCTAATGCACGAATAAATATTTTAAACAAATAAAAAGAGCCGCCCTCACTTAAGAATTTTTTATTTTTTTCCATATTTTGTTCCATATATTTTTTTCCTTTCTTTAATTCCATAACTCTTGATCTCTCTTCTTCGTATCACCTCTATGCCGACGACCTTCAAATATATTCGCAGGGTATGCATAGCGATTTCAATTCAGTTATAGAAGCCACGAATCTTGATCTGCTCCGCATATCAAATTGGAGTCAAAATTACCGTTTAAAAGTAAACCCCCTAAAGTCACAGGTAATTGTCATGGGTAGCGCTAAACAAATCTCCAAAATTGACTTTCTCAGGCTCCCTCCGATAGTCTTCGATGGTATCCAAATTCCTTTTTCCAACCAAGTGAAAAATCTTGGCGTAATCATGGATCGTTGTCTATCATGGGTGCCTCAGGTGAGTGAAGTGAGCAGGAAGATGTTTGCTGCCATAGGGTCTCTCAGACGGCTCCGGAATTTCCTGCCAATTGCTACTAAAATTGCGCTTGCTCAGTCGTTACTTCTCCCCATTCTTGATTATGCAGATATCTCCTATTTAGACCTAACCGAGGAGCAACTTAATAAGCTTGAGCGTATTCAAAATGCCTGCATTCGGTTCATTTTCGGATTACGCAAATTCGACCATGTTTCTAGTTTTCGTTCTCAACTCAAATGGCTCCCTATCCGTCACCGCCGTAACTCTCACATACTTTCTTTACTCTTTTCTATACTTTTTAACCCTGCAACTCCCCGCTACCTCAAAGAGCGTTTCTCTTATCTTAATTCTATTAGATCCTCTCAAAAATTTCTCCTAAAAGTGCCATCTTCATCTTCCAAATTTTATAATTGCTCATTTACGTTCCAGGCCGTTCGTTTGTGGAATTCTCTCCCTCTCAACATAAAACGCGCGCAATCTATCGGTAGCTTTAAATCGCAACTTAAGGAATACTATTTATCTCTTCCTTAGGTTTTTAAGTTGACACTGTTGTTTCTTACTGTGTGTATTATATATGTATATATGTACGTATATGTATGTTTATTTTTGTATTTATTTAAGTATGTATATTCATATGAATGTGCTGTGTTATCTATTTCGTCTCTTTTGTGTCTATGCACCACCTACTGCTTATTGTTTTTCTCTAGTCTCCACTACCCAAAGGTTGTCTGGAAGAAATCGCTCATTAGTGATAAGACCGCCTGTTGTTACCTCTACCTAAATTTATCTAATTGTAAAATTTGTGCTTGTAACTGTATGAGGTGTGAAATAAAGAGTATTTATTATTATTTATTATTATTAAGCTCCCACACCTTTCCAAGAGCAAATACCCGAGCTACTGTAAAAATACTCAAATCACTATAGATGTGGCTAATAATATTTGAAAAGTTTACTCGACTTCTCCAGGATCCCATCATCAGATCATGACCTGATTACAATGGGACCAAATGTCAAGATACTATTTCAAACAAAAAAGAAATCGGTCCAGCCGTCATCCAATAGTCGCTTAACATACTTACTTATTGTTTTTAACAGTAACTACCATACTACGAGTTGCTACTTATATATCCGGAAACAAAAAAACAAACAAACGTACACGGCTGAAAATGGTTTTATTGTTTTTCAAAGTATTCCCCTTGATGATCTATGCACTTTTGCATTCGCGTGAACCAATTTTTAAAGCACTTCTGCCACTCCGCCTGAGGTACCTCCATTACGTGTTGTTTGAATGCGTCGACAGCATCTTCAGCGGTCGAAAATCGTTGACCGCGTAATTTATTCTTTATATTTGGAAATAAATAAAAATCGTTGGGTGCCAAGTCAGGGCTGTACGGCGGATGACCCGTTAATTCCTCATTTTGACCCTCCAAAAATAGAGTTGTTTCGCGTGACGTATGACAGCTGGCATTGTCATGATGAAGAATGATTCTTCGTCGCTGGTTAGTTTTACGAATTTGTTCAAATACTTCCGGTAAGCAAATGGTCGTGTACCACTCTGAATTAACCGTTCTACGGTTTTCTAGTGGCACTGTAGCTACATGGCCATTAATACCGAAGAAGCAGGCCACCATTTGTTTCAATGTACTTTTTGCACGAGTAACTTTCGTAGGGTTCGGCTCATTTTGAAACACCCATACCGTTGATTGTTGCTTCGTTTCGGGATCGTATGCATAGATCCTGGATTCGTCACCTATATAGATGTTATAAACGGCTTTTGAGTCACCACGGTTATATTTTTTTAACATTTTATTGCACCATTCGACGCGAGCATCTTTTTGCTCTTTTGTTAAGTTGTGGGGTATCCAACGCGAACAAATTTTTTTTACAGCCAAATAATTATGTAATATGCTATTAATGCTGGTCATAGAAATACCCAGAGTCGCCTCTATCTCGCGGTACGTAACATGTCGGTCGTCCATTATAAGTTTTCGCACAGCCTCGATATTTTGTTGTACAACGACCGATTTCGGGCGACCTGCCTTAACTTCGTCCGTAAGCATACTACGTCCACGATTGAACTCACTAAACCAGTGATACACAGTAGTTTTAGATGGGGCTTCATCACCAAAAGTTGAAGTTAGTTGATCTATGCACTGTTGTTGCGTTAAACCACGCCGAATATCATAATAAATCATAGCACGAATATTTTCACGAGTGAGTTCCATTCTTGCTGCGAGATGACATTTAGAACCCGTCAAAAACAAAACACGAGCGTTAATAAGAAAGAAAAAATATACCGGCCAGTACTTAAAAAAGTTCAAATTTTACCATGGAGGTCAAATATGCTATTTAAGAAGATTGTAATCCCGGTTTCCGGATATATAAATAGCAGCCCTTGTAGGATTAGGTTTTTAACTACATAGTACTTATACTAGGATGGTCAACGAGTAAAATTTGGATAAACGTTTAAATTAACTCAAGGATAATGTAAGCCGTCACCTTTTATGGCAGTAGACACAAAATGTCCCGTTAACAATATGCTGGAATAAATAACCTTTTAAACAGGAAACAGTTTGGCAGGGCACTGTATAAATGTATGTATCATATACAAGATATCTCTATACTCCGCTTAGCGTGTTATTTCTTTGAAACCTAAGCTGCCAAAATGAAGGGGTGCGGGTTGGGAACACGCAATGCTAGACAGGAAACACGCGATTCTTCCGTGGGGCGTAAGAGAGAGTCGGACATTAATGGTTGCCATGGAGACGTACTATGTTTACGGTCATTTCCAATATTAGTGTCTCACTATAGAGTGAAATGACTTCGAGCGTGGCAGCGGGGGTCGCCCGGCTATGCGGGGTCTTGGGCTAATTAGTCTATGGTATGTATACTTTTCGATTAATAAAGAAATCTATCTATCTATCTATCTACCTAAAATCTGTGTCAGGATTATTGTTCCTCATTTTTATACGTTTAACTTACTTGAAATCAGAATCTATCTGCTGCCGGTCAATCCTAATGCAGTGCAAAAGAGTTTTAAGAGCAAGTTTGGCCTGGCCAGCCACATAAGAAGATCTCATCAAAGGATAAATACTTCATTGTTGGGGTTGCCGTCATGGAAATTAATGTATCGAGAGACTCACCGAGGTGGTTTGATCTTCAAAAGCATGTACTAAAACAAGAAGACAGAGGAATAGTAGAGCACGCATCCCAATCTGCGCTTGCACATATCCTTCTCAAGTATAGTCTCAAACGATGATACAGAGATTTCGCAATAAACCAACCTTAACAATTAATTTTTCCACTTATAAGTTAGTTACGGTGTAACACCGTATAAGTAAATTAATCAAGCTAGTTCGGCTTGCAGTGATGGATTTTTTAATATCCTCACTGCCGCATACCTAATAGTCAAATTACAATAGAATTCCAAACATTTTGATACGGCAGCGTAACGTACAGACGTTTTCACTCATTATTTCCGTAAGAAAGATAGGGATGCAATCTACACACTTACTACTACAAAATATCAAAAGGAAGTTCTCAATTCGGCTGTATATTTATTTTTATTTGTATGATGTCGCTTGACGGTTCAAATCTTAGAGAATTCAACCAACCAGAGAGGCCGTCTATCATTTTCTAAACAAAAAAAGTCAACAGATTTTTGCGGGGCAGACGAACGTCAATGTATGGCTACTCGTACGTAAAGTACAAATAGCCACGTCAGATAAACGTCAGTCAATACAATTAATATGACCACTGATCATATGTTTTCGGCAGACTAGGGGAACTCCTGTCAATGGCCGCTCCGGTTGGTTGAATCTAATAATGAAACGCGACATTTTACATTCATGGTCGCTGTCAGCCTGCGACCTGGCTTTCCTGTGCGTCTGCAGGTCTGTCTGTGACCGTGAAAGTAATGACACTTTATACTATATCAATATTATGACAATCATATCGACCGTAAAACCAATATTTCTGATTGAGTCCGAAGACGCTAAATAGGTCGCCCGCCAAGTTTATAAATTATCACTGCAAGAAGTGCAAAATATATGCAACCTAGCGAGGTCGAACTCTACCTACTGTCGCTAAGTCATGACTCATGCATGAGGCATGAATCCGTTGTTTCTTTTCACTGTGAATCTTAGGTTCAATTACGGTAAGGAACAAAATACTACTTTTTAGACGAACCCATGAAGTTCTTCTAAATCAGTTTTTTTTTTGTAATCAATCTTTCTTGGATCCACTTTCTTAACTATATTCCTAAATGTGCAATTTCAAGTTATGTTGTAATTTTTTTTACCACGACGGTGGCAAACAAGCAAATAGACCACCTGATAGTATGCATATATGTTACCGTAGCTCCGAAAAAGACCTGTTATAAAGAAATTTGGTGGTTGCAATAACATGGTCAATTCACTCTTGCCTTAAAAAGATTGGTGTTTTTTGTAAAATTAAAAACTTTGTGATATTATTATACACTTTATTTTCATCGGAAGAATTGAAGAAAAAAGAGTATTATTCGGTGGGGACCTGTCAAAAAAAAACTTATTATAGTTTTATAGTGAAATATACTTGAAACGTGATATAGGAGATGGCTGACGCAAATTTTATATTTGATGCTATATTGCCCAAAATAAATTAAATAACAGGGTAGAAGAGGCCTCCTTTAGAAAAATATCAGTAATGTTTACATCAAGGATCATAACATAATTTTACTCTTAATATAAGTTCTTATACTAACATAATATGGATGTATATCGTGGTCCGAAATAAATGCTTTCATTTCATTTCATTTCATCATTATAAAGGGCGTCCCACGACATTGCCACATGGATGGGAAGTACTTTAAATACTGTAGATAGGACATTTTACTGATAGAAGACTTCATTTATATTTTTAAAACAATACAAACTGCATTCAAAGAATTTTCAATAATCGTCTGTATTTTCAATAATCGTTCTCAAGTATGGCCTCAAACGATGATACAG
Source organism: Pammene aurita (assembly GCA_947086415.1). Lineage (NCBI taxonomy): Eukaryota > Metazoa > Arthropoda > Insecta > Lepidoptera > Tortricidae > Pammene > Pammene aurita. The sequence goes on along the minus strand of OX352314.1, from coordinate 5,770,957 downwards.
ATATTTCGCAATAAACCAACTTAACATTTATTTTTTCCATTTATAAGTTAGTTACGGTATAACACGGTATAAAATCATGTATGTTGTATGGGAGCCCCCTTAAATATTTATTTTATTCTGTTTTTTTTTTGTGTATTTGTTGTTATAGCGGCAACAGAAATACATCATCACGGTTCATGAGATACAGCCTGGTGACAGACAGATACACGGACAGCGGAGTCTTCGGAACGGAACTCTAGTTATTTTCGCATTTAATAAAATCTTACCAGTGCCTACCATATTTAGGGGGTTCGATTCCAGGCTCAGACAGGCGATAATTTAAAATTCTTTAAATGCAGATCGTATTGTTTTAAAAATAAAAATGAAGCCTTCTTTCAGTAAAATTTCCTATCTACAGTATTTAAAGTACTTCCCCTCCATGTGGCAAAGTCGTGGGACGCCCGGTATAATACCAGGGCTACCATTTCTATATACAAAGTTGCGTTTCTGCCATTCAAGAAAACGCACTAGCGCCGTGTATCGCGTGACTAACGCAGTAGCTAGCCTACATGGTCGGATTTTTATCACCTGTCACCATAGCTGTCACGTTATAACAAGTATGTAAGTGTGAAAGTGATACACGACGTTATAGGCGATAAAATGACAACCATGATAGATCTCAGGTTCATATATTTTGTTGCGCTATTTAATGCTGTTAAACTAACTCAACTTCCTTCCTGAAGACGATTGAAAAAAAAGGAGGCAGGTAAGTCTGATTAGTGGATCATTGTGATTCTGTAAAGACATTGTCAGTCCAGGACTAACAGCCTCCTAGCCCAGTCGATAGTGATCCTGCCTATGAAGCAGGAGGCCCCGGGATGAATCATGGTCACGGCGTTTATTTGTGTGTCTATCACAGATATTTGTACCTGAGTTATGGATGTCTTCTATGTATTTAAGTATGTATCTATATCTATCTATTATATATATTGTCGTCTAGTACCCACGACGACACAAGCCTTATTAAGCTTACTGTGGGACTAGGTCGGTTTGTGTAAGATTGTCCCATAATATTTATATTTATTTATTATATTCACGTATTACGGTAGTTCTCCTGGTTGATCCAAAAATTTCTTCGATCCTGTGTACCTATTAATATAGCAAAGTAGGTACTAATTTTATTATAAAAGGTCTTACCAGAATGCACTCCATTTATTACTGTTAAAATAATGTATTGTTTACTAATTTGGACCTATTGTTAAAAAACATAGTAGTTTGAGTCTTTAGAATAAAACAAACTTATCAATCAAGTGCTTATCGCCTATTCGCTATGCGCACATCAGAATTACTTGGATCGTGGCATGAAGTTATATACTTTCCTATGACACAATATCATAAGTCATAATGTTCATTGCCTTCGCTTTTAGTTAACTCGCAACGTATTTTAATACGTAAAAAGCGGCATGAATATTCTGCTGGTATTAGGTATTCGGCCACTTCATCGAACATATTCGGTCTAGTATTGCTTACTGTTCGATCAAATACGAATACCTATTTATTACACCAGCTTAAAATGAAAGAATGTACTGTAAGCAATTATATTGCATTTTTTAAATGAAGAAACAATTGAATGAATTACAATATGAACAATTTCGTAATGATTTTTATCGAATGTACTTATACGTACCCCAACTCCCTCTTCGCTTATTTTCTTTCCACCCTGTAATAAGAAATATAGTAGGTTCGTTGTTGCCCTCGTTGTTGATTCAAATCTTGTACTTAAGTAAAATTAGACCATTTCCTGGGGGCTTAGCCAACGTGTCAATCGTAAACGCTCCGTGGCGTAGCATAGTCATATCTCTCTATCACACTTCCATATTAGTGTGACAGTGATAGTTGCGTTTTGTGCGCTACGGAGCGTAAACGATTGGCACGTTGGCTAGGCCTTCAGGAGTCTGCGGGCTTACCGCGAACATCGGAAATCAAAATTTCGTTATCTCCCTCTCTATCGCTCTTGCATATTCGAAAAACAGTGAGGCAAATAGACGATCAGACGAACTAAGTGGGTCGCGGCTATAGGTCTGATTGAGCTGAAAGGTATACTTCCGTATTTTACATGACAATTTACATGATACGTGTAGGTATCGCCAGGAAAGATGAGGTGAATGATTACGCACACAGCTACATAAGGTATACTGATTGCAAAAAAAGTAAATGGATGAAATGAATGAGTGAAGTGAATGTAAATATAATTAAAAGCACGATATATTTTAGAAAATATGGCAGAACAAACAGTATACTAATATCGAATCTTTATTTATCATTCAGACACCTCTACATTTAAATAAAACTAATTGAAACAGAAAAAAGTTGCGAATATCATTGCAAACATACAATTATTTGTTAAACTGTTTCAGCTGTCAGTAAATCACAGAATAAATAATAGTACCTATTTTATACAGAATGGCCACGCTCCGTCCGCTCGATTGGAATTATCTCACCCCGCGGTGGTCGATTGGTAGTGAACTAGTAGGCTAATCCGTCAGGTTGGCAGCGCATCGATAAAAAGCAAAATGGTGGTGTATTTTCAAACGTCATTTACGACAGTGGAAACCGCTCCCTAAGACGCACACACACATTGAAACGTATTCAGATGTGCCGTGCACACAAAGGCGCGTGACTGCCCTGTAACTAAGTAAATTACGAACAATGCCAAGTGGCTCAACGATCGCGGTTCGCAGATTTATACGCGCCTGACTCCTAAATAATTATATTATGTTGTATTGATTGTAAGAAATTTACCATGATAGTGACTAATATATTTTTAATGATCTGAAACATAAAATAAACTTATAAGTATCTTTATATGTCGGCTGATTTCATAATTATTAATTGTTATAGAAATAATAGAGCATGAATGTATGCTCTCGACTAATTTAGCACCGCCCACTTTGCCTGAAGGTTGATTGGTAGAGAATGGATGTAGGCATTAAGTTTGCCATTTGTACAATACAATTCTATTTATATACTAAAAATCATATAAATTTGGCATTCAACGAGGGAATACTGCCTTGGTTCGCTGCCGCGAGAGCCTTTTTAGATATGTTTTAGTTTAGACTTTAATAGTAGTTTTTAATTTATTATTATAGAGTAATTTTAATTTGATAATATTAAAGTGTATGTCTTTAATATGAAACCTAAAATGTCGTTAATAATAATTTTGTTCCCCTACTTATTTTAAGTATTAACATTTTGTGCTTAATAATATGAACCCAACCCTATTCTTATTTTTGTGAAATGTTTACCTGTAAAAAGTTTCGAATGGGTTTTAAATTAGCTATTTAATTAAGTTAGAAATATATAAGGTTTATAATATATAAGGTGCTAACAAATTAAGTTAACTTACACCGAAACAATTACTTAACTTTAATTTAGGGGATCAATGTTACTCTGCGTCCGTAGTAAACACCTTAGACAACCCTACACGTGATCCCTGGGTGGTGCTAAAAGAGTAACAAACTTGGCAGCTGCACTGTCCCATCTGGACCTCGCAGCACTCACTGGATTTTCTTTATCATCTGCTTTCCCGCTACTACTATCCCAGGGAAGAAATGCCTATACCAGTGACATGTAGCCATACGATAAATAAATAGATTAACTTTAAATAGAAATTAAGAAAACTTCTTATGTGATTTTTTCGCTTTAATGGTTCATGCTTAAATATACTCCAGGAGCCGAGTATTTTAGCTGTAAAAAATATTTGTACTTAATTTGTTAGTACCTAATATATAAATATACTTATGTAGTTCTACTTAGTAGTTAAGAATTATTATTAGTTTTAATGTTAATCCTTAAACTGTAATGTTATTTACCAATGCATGTTTGCTGGAGCAAATATTGTTAAATATGATTATGTAATTTACTTCATATTTTAATGTAATTTAAAAAATGTTTAAAAAAGGAGATCGTCAATTCTGGGCCACCTGATATAAACCGTATACCGTTTGTACTTCAATGTAAAATAAATACTCATTTTATTAATCTAAATTAAGTACTGTTGTATGCTAACGTAGACACTAAGACATGTAACTAACAATTCATATGGGCTCCCGGGCCTGAAATAAACGTATATTTAATTTAATTTCATTTAATTACTAAAGTTGACAAAATATTACAAAAAAATGAAACGGGAATTAGAAATACTAAATAAATAAACATTATGTTGATCTTTCCGCGATTAAAATACAGCAAGATAAGTCCTTAACGTCCTTATGGCATTGACATAAAGTTTAACTTCACCTGCTCTGAAATGGGTTTGTTTTTTGGTTTGACACTGTCAATGTCTACCGTTACATAATCTGTGTTTTGATACTGTTCGGTAAGTTAGAACATTGTAATATTAAAATAATATAAGCCAAGCTACCCTATAAGCTATAAGCAAGCCTACGAATACGGAAGTATAAATTAGAAATCGACTGTATTAAAACGCCTAAAGATTGAAAATGCGTATTTTTGCATTTTTGATCGGAGTTTGAATATTAAAAGTGGGTTTCATAATGGCATAATATCATGCTCCTTCGATAACGAAACGCATCTTTTTTTCAATTTTGCAATGTCAGATACTAATGGTATCGCACTTAACGGTGGTAAACCTTATCCTTTCACAATAGGTGTTAGGAATGTTCAGTTAATAGTATCGACGATGGTTTGACAGCCGTCTTTGTTTACTGAAATACAGGAACTATATATACGATCAAAATATGACTTTTTATTATTTCACCATAATTCCCGTTTTGTTTTTAAGTCCGCTTTTGTACATTTTCTTTAAAAAACCAGTACTTTTTTTACATTAATATATAAATCATAAACATGCACGCTTTCAAATATTGTCCTTGTCAGATTCAAGTTTTAAATGCATGATTTTTCAATTTTCCGATTAGATTTCGCAATTTTTTTGCCACGGTAAGAATTATTCCTAAACGGTCCTAAATAATCTGGGCCAGATCACCTAACAAAAATTGACGATCTCCTTTGTTTCATCTAAGTGAAATGTAAATATGTTTTTGAGATAATAAATTATTCTTTAACCCGAACCAAAGTATTACAGAAGTTTGTCAAACAGCCCGGCTGCGGACTGCAGAGAGTAAATTAATACTAAATAGATACCGAGGTATAATTTGTACGTCCAGCGCGGCAAGGCTGCAAGCGGTCTGGGCACCCTTCCGGTTGGCACTGATTTGGAGCCTATTTTTAATTTATAAGTTTTTATTTTCTACGTTTTAGTTTGGTACCTATTAGTTTATTTTAAGATTTGTTTTGTAGATGTAATGGTTAGTTTTGAATTTTATGCAATTATAGTGGTCATTTTTTAAGATGTCGGAATCTTACTAAGGAATTCTACCGACAATACCGACATCTTAAAAAATCGTACTATACTTAATAAAAACATTGAAATTTATTAAGTAAAAAAAAGGTAAAATTGTACGAACGTGAATATTAATGTAGGTAAAGCGTACCTACAATAATGTGTAACACAAACAAGCGGTAAAATTATTTAAATAAAACAAACGCTGACTCAGGATGATATTACAACATGATTTAAAAACCCATAGGCATGATGAATTGTTTTCATGTATGGTAAATATTAGTCGATTCGTTTTGTTGTGAGGATCAAATGGCTATATGGGGCGAATTACGTTAAAGAAACACAAAAGTCAGAGATGAGATTCAAAATCTGACACTCGCATTTGTTTCTCAAAACACTCCTAACAAAATAATATGCAACAAAACTGTTCAAAACATGGAAAAATTATGAAATTGTTATTTTGACAGTGAAATATTGCGTTTATGTTTATATTTGCTGTACAATTTATTTGACAGTAATATTTATTTTATTATGTACTTTATAAATATCGTTAATTTTGAAACTTTGAAGCCTGATCTTTGAACTATTTCGATAGATTTCTTTCATTTTCAATTTTTTGGATATATTGATCATTTTGCATCCATTTAACTAACTATTTTATTACAATATTCAACATGTGTCATCATCCCTATTGTCTTTTATTTTGGAGCCACACACAGGCTTACAGGCTTGTTTATGTTGTTTTGGATATCACATATCCGTTTGAGGTGTTTGGATGGATCTACTTGGGCCGCGATTCGAAAAATAAACATACACACTGGACAGACACAGCTCCAACCCAACTCAACTCAACGCTATAACGACATTGACATTTGCTATTCGAACAGATATTCATTCAACATTGGTATCACATTGGTCTCACATTGGTCACACATTGGTCGCACATTGTAGCAATGTTGTACCAGTCGCAGATTGAGTTGGGTTGGAGCTGTGTCTTTCCGGTGTGTGTGTTTATTTTTCGAATCGCGGCCTTGGAGTCAGGCACAGGATCCTCGAGGTCGGAAACTTAGGATACTCTTCCTAGTAAAGTATATTTAGAGGTAAGCAACCCGCTATAGCTTCTTTAAGTTCCGAATACTTACTTTCCTCCATTGTTTTCGACATAGCTGCTGGGTTTTATGTTAAAAGGTACATACCGAAGCTACGGAAAAAAATGCGTTGGCGATGGATAACTTTTTCACACCATGATACTTTGTTGCGCTAACGTGGCTAACGTCGTCCTGAAATAATCGTATAAATTCAACTGAAGAACAATTCAAATTATTTTTAATAAATATTTTAATTCGTTTATTTTTTAAGTAGACACACTACTATATAAATTATAAACTTATATAGATGTCTAGGCCTCTAGGCCTAGGTCACTTTCCTTTGTATATGACATCTATAAAAGTTTATAATTGTATAAATTCTTTAACATTTTCAATAATTTATTCTCAGAGGTTTCGCAAGCTTCCTTTTTTGTTAACCTCGGACCGACGCAAAAGAAGGGGTTGTTATATGGTTAACCGCTACGTGTGTCTATCTGTGGTGTCGTAGCGATAAAACGGTTGAATCGAATTAAATGCGATGTTTTTTTTACAAGCAGGTTTTCTAACGAGTAATCTTAGACGTGTTTTATCAAAATGTTCTGCCGTTTCGTTTTTTTCCACCCACGTGTTCACATAAAATTGTAAAACGTTAGTACATATATTTATGTCCCAATACAAGCTTCAGTTACTTACATATTATTGTGAGACTTGCTCCGATTAATATGACAGGTGATATGTACACATATTGTGCATTGGTAAGTCTGTTCAGATGCAACCTGTCTATGCTCATTTATTTTTGAAGCCTCGGATTTGCTCATCTATTTATGAACTCGACTGTACAGTCGCCATCAGATATATCGGAGCGGCCAAGGTGGTCAAAAATATCTGAACAACGCCTCTATTGTCAAGGCGATAAAGAGCATGTTCAGATATTTTTGAGTACCTTGGCTGCTCCGATATATTTGATGGCGACTGTACAACACAAACATAGGTACATACAAGATTTTTTACGAGAAAGTCAGAGAAATAATATATAATTTCCTGTTTTTTTTTTACATAAAAGTATAGGATCTGTTTCTTGCTTCAACTCACCACAGAGCTGGCTTGTCCTATGTGATAGGCTTGAATAGCAATGACGAGAATGCAGACACACAGCCGCACACGCATGCTGACCACAGGCCTATGTCTATAGCAACAAACACGACAAGTAATTGATTTTTAAAGACAATGGGGCAGAAAATCCTTCATTATCTTTTCATTTAGTAGTTTATCTATGCTTATGCACCAGAATATGTGCATTGGGTTTATAATAGCCTCCTTAGCCCAGTCGGTAGTGACCAGGACAAATCATGCATTAATTTGTGTGTTTATCGCAACTTTTCTTCCTAAATTATGTATGGTTATTTTATGTATTTAAGTATTTATACACATCTAACTTATTGTGTATACAAATGCATAGTATCGTTGCCTGGTACCTACAATACAAGCCTGATGAAGTGAAGAGCTTACTGTGGACGATCTATTTGTGTAAGATGGTTTCCTAATATATATTTGGTCAAAGTCTTAATCTGCAAAAAGAGACGGCAATTCTTCCAAAAATATATTAATCCAAATATAGGTATAATACTTATAAGTTACGGGTTTATTCACGTATATTATGTATGTACGTATTCACGGTTTTATTACGTGTAATACGTTTTGGGGAGCCTAGGACATATAGTAAATACCGAAGAGTAGGTACTATAACATACAGAAGGTTAGCTGGTTAATAAAGCCCCCGTTTAGGTAGGACTAGACCCTACTCATTTCTGCTATAGACTTTATGGATTTGACAAAATATCCTTAGCATACACAGCTTAGCGCAATATCCTCTTTACAAACTAAACGCCCGATGATTTTGATACAGGCAATTCCGTAAAAATGCATTGCAAGGCCTCTTTTTTGGAGTTTGTTAAAATAGCTCACTCTCGAAATCGGATCAGTTGTTTATTATTAATTTTTTTCACTTTACATATATTGCGAACCTTTAAAAAAATGTATGTTATTACGTAAAAAAATGTTAATAAACAAAACCACATGACTCGGTCTTCGGCCATTTGACTGATATAAGACACAACCATTGTATATCTATGGAATTAAGTCATGGGTCGAATGACCGACACGTGTTTTTGTGTTTACATTCCTTACGAAATTGCGCTGTGAGTTGGGTCTAGTGTTAATATGACTGGGTCGTTCTCTTTTGTGCTAGACAATTACTTTTTCCTTAATCCTGATATGGGTCCGGTTTTTAAATTTATAAAAATGTTTTTTATACGAAACAAGTGTCTAAAATCTATTTATCTCATAAATATAAACTGTCAGTCAATTCCGTTTGCTAGTATAAATTTAAAATAAACATTTGTTTTCAAAACACCGTGACATACTTAGTTAGTTAGTTAGTAAAACTTAACTCTGTCCTCGCTAAACAGGACCAACCTGTCACTATGTTTTCTCAAAAACCACTTCACAGAAAACCTTGTTACCTACGTGAAAATAAATATTTCTTAGTCCTTTTAAAAATCTATTGCAGTTTCTATTTAAATTTATCACCATTATCAGTACGAGTATACCTGTCATTTATTTTATTTTATTATAAGGAGATAGAGTCTGACTAGCCAAATATTGTTAACAGATATTTACTTGTTGTATCACCAATTGTCTATGATTTAAAAAAAAAGCTAAAACTCTGTGGTCAATTTATGTCATTCATTCAAATTGTTTACTATGGATGGTACAAGAAGGATATAAATCTCTATCCGTCAAAAGGCGATAAACTGATGGCGCCACAATGATATTAAATTTGATTAAATTAATTTTGAAATTAAAAAAAATTAAATCCAAAATAATTATTTGCGGAGATAAAAAACACTCTTAATATTAATTTTGTTTAGAAAGTCATATAAGTATTAAATATCGGTAATTCGTTTCAAATGCTGAACTATACCTAGCGCCACCCGGAGATATTTGGAACTATTGTTTAGTGCTACCCGCTGGAAACTTTTTCGACCGTTTTCCTATAAGAGAGTTCCATCCTTCCTATACCATCCATATTGTTTACGGTTTATAAGCGGTTTATTTTAAATAATTTTAAAAATTACTACACCGAGTGAGGTCCGCAAACTATTATTCAAGCACGTAAATAATTACGACAATGTGCAAAGTTAACGTGAAGCGTGTTGTATAAAGAAAAACTGCAATGTTTACAAGTCGTCAACAATTTTTGTAGGTTGGTGCACTATTAATATTTTGATACTTTAAGTACTAGTTCTAACATTTGCCTATAACTTTAATTAAGTACGTGAATTTATTAATACCTGCATCTCGTAAACAGGACAAGTGTGTAAATAATAATAATAATATATTTACTTTCAGACTTGCATCCATAGTTACAACATAAATAAAAATAAAATAAAAATAAAAATTGTACACATCACATTACAAAATAAAATTAATTAAAACAATAAAATTAATACTTAACTACTAACTTATCACTAGGACAGTGCAAATTCAGCCACCTTCTCATCAGCGGACTGTTCCACCTGTCAACAAACACGTCCAGGATGCTGTTTGTGGTCATACGCAGGCGGGTAAGCAGGGAAGCACTGCGCTTCCTCATAATAGCCTGGAAGTCGTCGATGCGCGCCGCGGCGAACATGCCTGACGTGCTGCAGCTCCATGGTAACCGAAACAGCACCCTGAACGCGTTGTTGTATTGTACGCGCAGTGCGCTGTACGCACGCTTCGTATAGCTGACTCATAGGCTGCACGTGTAGAAAGACTGACAGTAGGCTCGAAACAGTGTCAACTTAACCTCGTCGCTACAACGTGCAAACCTACGAGCCAACATATTGCAACGCACGGACAGCGCCCTGCGCTCCCTTTCCATGTCCATCACATCCATTAAGTCCTCAGAGACCCAGTGACCCAAATACTTAAAATGCTTAACCCGAGTCAAGGGAGTTTCGCACAAAGTCACCGGGGGCACGTCCTCGTAAGTTTTCTTGCCAGCCCTGAAAATTAAGAACTCGCTTTTCTTAGCATTGTATTTGAGTCCATGGGTCTCCGCATATGACTCACAAACACGCAGCAAGTCACGCAGCGTACTATAAGAGGGGCTTAACAAAACCATGTCGTCTGCATAGTTGATGTTGTTTATAAAAACACCATCAACCGAACAGCCGACCCTGGTATAAGTTAGCTTTTGGAGCAACCGGTTCACATACAGATTGAAAAGGCGAGGCGAGCTCAAACCCCCCTGTCTCACCCCGCACTCCAACCCGCATACATCCGAATGTGCTCCAGCCCACTTGACACTGTTTTTCTGCCCTCCATACCAGTACCTGAGTATTGCCATGATTTCGTACGGTAAATCAGTCTCGTTTTGTAATTTAGCCCATAGAATTTCATAAGATACCAGGTCAAATGCTTTTGACAGGTCCAAGAAACAGGCAAAGACAGGTGTTTCCCTAGCTGTGTAGTACTGAACAGTTTGCTTGTGGCAGAGAATCGCACTTTCGGTTGATAAGCTACGTCTGAAACCAAACTGAGAATCATGCAACTCAATGTGCTTATCTAACTGCTTATCAAGCAAACTATCCAGTACCTTAGCAATAACATTAGCAAGTGAAATAGGCCTGTAATTGGACATGTCAGAAGCATCCCCAGTCTTATTTTTGGCAATTGGGACGACCACTGTGTACATTAAACTGTCTGGCAGATAACAATGGCTCATACATAAGTTAAAAAACAGTGCAAAGACTTCGGGTAGGTGCTAACCAGCGTGCTTCAGATGTTCAATACTGAGGCCGTCACTTCCAGGAGACTTACCCCTTACCATTTTTTTAATTACTGACTCCACTTCGGCGGCCGAAAATCTGACAGTTATATTATTGGGGCAGCTCTCAGCATCTAACATCTGATGCGGTGGTAAAGACGATTGCACACTTAAATGTCGCCGGAAGGCATTTGCGACATCGGTTGGGTCGTGCAAACCAGCTACGCTCACAGGGATACTCGGCTTAGGACATAGCTTGTTTGTGGACTTCCAAAATTTGCCAAACTGTTTTTTAGAATGATGCTGGGCGATAGTGTCCATTTTTATCTTGTCAGCATTATTTTGGCAGTACTTTAGCTTAGATTTAAAATTACGCCTAGACTCGCACATCTTGACATAAATAGCACCACCCGATGGTTTTCCATGTGCTAACCAAGTATGATACCATAGCCGAGCCTCCCTGTGTGCCCCACTAACGTGTTTATTCCAGCCGGGTATTTGTTTACATTTTTTGCCCGCTATTTTGCGCTTATCACGACAGGTGGAACTTGATTTAGCAGCAGTTTATGGCCCTCACTATTACATCGCTTGTTAGCACATAACACGAAATCATTCCTTATTTGTATGTCTTTTAATTTTGATTTACAAAGGTCATGAAATAAAGAGATTTGTTCACTGTCGCGCTCGCCCCATATCACCTTATTACACACCGCACTGGGCGCTGCAATTTTAGACGTAATTTGGTTTAAGTTACATTCGTAAAGAAACGGATAAACCAGAAGTTCTGGAAAATATCAAAACATTGATTCCAATGTAAGGAGGTACTTTTTACTGAAAACCAATATATAGAAGACATCTGTGGAGTGACTGGTCAGTAGTAATTTGGTACAAAATATCTTGGCGAATCATGTCTATACAGTATGTAAACCAACCAAAACCATCCCTTAAAACTAGTGAATAGGGAACTCGAGTACAGTCGCCATCAGATATATAGGAGCGGCCGAGGTGGTCAGAAATATCTGAACAACGCCTCTATTGTATGTTCAAATATTTTTGAGTACCTTGGCCGCTCCGATATATTTGATGGCGACTGTACATAGTTATTAAATTGTTTTTACTTGCTTGCTTTGAGCATGTTTCGGGGAATTTAATTTCTGATTGAATTTATCTTGTTGCAGTCGGTTAATGATCTTTCTAACACCCTCACAGCTTGTGTACTTCTTTGACTTCTGACAGTTTACGCGGACTGCGCACTGTTGATATGTTACTAGGGGCACCTGGCGGCTGAACATAACATGCGTTGTCGCGTGCGCCTGCTTACATCGAGTCGCTCCTGAACCATGGAGAGTCGCGCGATAACGTAAGTCAATCTAGCAGGGCTGATCAACATTTACGTTGTTATGGCTAACGCTCGGTCGCGTCGAGTGTTGTTTCCTAGGTAACAATTTATATAATGGCGGAAATTTAAACTTCAACATGAACTATGACACCATTTTGTCTGGTGACACTTTAGCGTGATATCATGGCTGTCGTTATTAATATTGTAACCAAATAATACAAAGGTTAACAAAATATATTTTTTAAATTAAATATTTTTAGAGATCACGTAAAGAGTGCTCGAATTTAAATGAAATAATGTACGGTCCACCAATTTGGTTCCTAGGCTACTGTAGAACCTTGTCGCAATGACAGTTGCCCGAGTGCCCGTGGATACGTATAAACGTAACCTATTCGCTACCAAACTAGTTATTGTGACAAGGTTCTAGAGTGGCCTAGGAATCAAATTGGTTGACTGTACCATACTCATATTTATGATCTAAACATTGACGGTTTCATTAAATAGTTCAGGTACCTTACGTGTGCACAGAAAATCAAAAATATTTTCTAGTATCAAAACTATAATTCCTACTACACAAGGTGTAACCAGCCCAATTTTTTTTTAATTTCCCGCCAAAAAATTGTGTAATATTTCAATAGTCAGACTCTACAATGGAAGCATACAAGTGAAGAAGATTATAAATAGAAAATACGTAACTAGATTAAGATGTTCCCTTAGACATATCTCACTGAGAACATTGATGGTATTAGCTTAGAAGAATGGTAGTTATTAGAATATAAACCTAGCAACATACAAATAATGGTCTACACCTAATTTTGAACTAATCTTATCTTAAGTAAGTTAGATATTGAGTCATAACATTGCAAGTTAAAATTTCACCTACTTTCAGTGGTCGAATTGATCATTATTCCATTATCATTATAATTCTACAAGTGGAAACTTTTAATTGGCTCACTGTTTCTACATTACTGCCTATCTTGTTACCCTAGATGTAAGTTTTCCTATGAAATAAAACTAAAATAAATAAAATAATGATGTTTGAAAAACCTAGAATTACAACGAATCGTCGGAGGTAAATCAAACTCTTTGATGATTTCATTAATTATACTGTTATGTTTTATACGAATCTTATCTTCCACCTTCTTCTTCTACGTGTTCTTCCTTTCCTTTCATGTGTTCTTCCATTTCTAATTCTTCACTTGCTTCTTCATGGTGTGGTTGTATATCTTGTTTGGGTTTATTATTAAAACGATCCCATATCGTTGTTGACACCTTAAAAATTACAAATGTTTTTTTTTATTTGTAATAATTTTGACCCCCTTTTGAATATCTATGATAATATAAATGATAGAGAAGAAAAAAGATAAAGCAATACCCATAAACTCTGTGCCGTTAGTAAAACTGTTTCTCAACATTTTGACATTTATGTTTGTTTTTTAAGACTTAAGACAGATTTTATCGTAAATTTGATAGGTGAATTTTATGAATTAGAATTATTAGAGTTTGTCCGGAAAAAAGGGTCGTGGTTTATATAGGAGCTCATGCATTCTACGACACTATTCTTTCCGTACAGACTCTTCATGTTTTTTGACGAAGCATGTAGTGGTTATTACTTATTTATGGATTGCAACGACGAAACCTGCGCTGTGGATATGAGATATGTGACAGCTATTTAATTTGACCATGAACTTAACCTATGTTAACCTACCTAGTTTTTCTAGTTTTATTTTTTCTTTCTTAATCATTAGTTTTAATTCAAATACACACTGTTTTTGTTAAACATTGTCAGAAGTGCTTGCTTGTTGCGTTAGCTTAACAATTTTAGATAAGTTAACTATTTATGAGTTGTCTTATAAATGAAATTTCTGTTATTTCTTTAGACAATAAAGTTTCTTTAAACCGAACTTGTTCTCCAATTAATTATGGTTTTGAATTAGTCGGTAAGTATTTTTTTTAACGCTTTATCGAAACTATTAAGGCCGTTTACATGAACTGATGTTAAAATATTAAGAAACTTACATCAACGACTGATAAAACAGTAGAAAGATGCTGGAAACAAAAACAAAGGGTCTTGAAGCTAAAACACTGAAGTCACTTCTTCCAAGACAAGGAGGGAAAGCATCTGCGAACTTTTTACTCCTCGCGCCGCTCGTCGTCATACCTTAGTATACTTTTGAGATTGTTTGTCTTCATTCAAAGTTTAGTTACGTATAGAGTTTACACTTATGTTGTCAAATACCATCATCACCCTCCTAGCGTTTGTACCGGCTCAATTAAACTTGGGCTCCGATTTGCAACCTAATCACATGAATTCGCGTAAGCACTAATTTTTATGAAAGCTATAACTATCTTTCCATCCAACTAAGAGGGGGAACTAGGCCTTCCTTATTGAAATTAGGTCCGGCTTTGTCACGATAATTTTCATTCACCGGAAAGGGACTGGTAAATATCAAATGATATTTCGTACTCGAACATTGTGGTTTGAACTCGAGACCTCCAGATTTGAATTTACCATCTGCGTAACTAAAACAGCAGATCTCAGTTCTAATACCATAAACATTACTCAGTTCCATTTTGTTCCAATATTTTAATTTCCAAAAAAGTTAAATTCGATGTAGTAGATGGCGTTGTAGCACCAAATATCGAACACAGAGGATAACCTGTCTAGACCCCAGTCTAGATTAACCAGACAGAAAATGAGAATTGAATATTATACTTAGGTATAATTTTTAGGATATATTTAATAACATTAGAACTTGTAATTTTAATTATATGTAATTAAACAGTATACCAGTCCATACAATTTATATTACCTTTGAATATATTTTAAAATATGGCCTTACCGTAATCATTTTCATAGTCCCTGATAATAAGGAGCCGAGGAATAACTTCTTCGCTTGTTTCTGTTCTTGCTTCTTCTTGATATACTGAAAACACAGCATATAATTTAAAATCAATGAGAATGGAAACGGTCACTTCGTATTATTATATAAACTATGCAATGTGATCCGTTTTGATGACCCCCTTGAATGTAGGGAACTGAGGAAATGTGGCAAAGGAATGGGATCGCCTGAATACTTTTTTTAATTGAATGGATAATCCAAGGCTCTTAATCAAAAAATTGTAATGCCCATTCAGGTCTATGTACGATTATATGCTCATTCGCTCCACCGTTGACCAGAGAGCTGCCTCGTTCCACGCTCAGCGCATTGGTATTGCCATTCAGCGAGGTAACGCAGCCAGCTGTATGGGCCACTTACCAAATAGCAGTGACATAGGGGACATTTGTACATATAGTTTAAGCACCGTAGGTCGGGCTAATAGGTAGTATTAATTAGTGTAATTTTATATATACCAGTATATTGTTGTTTGTCCTTTTGTTTGTATTGTATATATGGATAACGATTGAATGATTATCCGTGTGTAACTAGTACTTTTTAGGGTTCCGTACCTCGAAAGGAAAAAACGGAACCCTTATAGGATCACTTTATTGTCCGTCCGTCCGTCCGTATGTCAAGACCCTTTTTCTCAGGAACGCGTAGAGGCATCAAGCTGAAATTTATATCAAATACTCAGGTCTACTGTCCCTTAGAGCTGTGAAAAAATCAAACTTCTAAGCCAACGGAATCAAAAGATACAGACGCAGATTTTCGAAACTCACAAGGGAATCAAAACCTACAGGGTACTTCCCGTGAATTCAGAATCTTGAAATTTGGTACGAAGCAACGTCTTATAGCACAGATAAAGGAAAAATTGCGAAAACCGTAAATTTTTTGATACATCATAATATAATAAAAATATTTTTAATAGTTACTACCCCTTTCCTCATGAACGCGTAGAGGTATTAAATTGAAATTCATATCAAATACTCAGGTCTGTACGGAACCCTCGGTACGAGTCCGACTCGCACTTGGCCGGTTTAAAAAAATAAACATAATATAAACTGGACTGTAATCGGATAAGGTTTCACTTGTCTTGTTTCTGTTCTATCATAAGTTATTTAAAATTACCTAGTACTGGGACACTAACAAGCATTTGGACATTTATGGTATTTAATGACAGTCACCGGCTCCACACTCATAAATTTTTTTTTACACGCAGCAAACAAGCAGATATATATTATATATAGTGGCAAACAAGCATACGGCCCGCCTGATGTAGCTACCGTAACCTACGGACGCCTGCAACTTCAAAGGAGTCACATGCGCGTTGCCGACCCTTTACAAAAAGGAGGATTCACTGTGTTGATGGCTAAAGGAACAAGAAGGTCCCTCATCGTCAACACACTGGGTCTTCTTTGAACTCTTTGGCAACCTTACTCACCAGCAGGAACACAACACTATGAGTAGGGATGAGATATTCTATACTCTTTAGAAATATATCTTACAACTGAATATACAAATCAATATTGACCGATAGAAAAATAGCAAACAGTCCCACTTCATTGTCGTTTTTCAAGAACGTCTATTAGGTTGAAAAAACCGTGGTTATATGTACGTACCTGGGTGCTGGCCTGATTGGATAAAGAATAATATTAAGGTATTTTATTATTTAATACAAATGTGGTTCTGTGACATAAACAAATAATACTTGTAGCTTACGTTTTTCAGCTGTTTCTGAAAAAAATAAACGAATGGTATCAAGCACAAAAAATCGTGTCATTGACGTCATTGTATACGAAGTAGGTAGCCCGTTTTAGTTGTCCTTGGATTTATACAGCCTGGAAGTCCACGATGGACCTTTGCAAAAATGGAAGGTAGTTTAGCCTTAGCACTATATTTCCCCCATAGAAACTATGTAAATATGTGTAACCGTATCCAACTTATAGCCTTAAAAACATTCACACGAAAAACTACTTTGTGCTAACCCTTAAACAGGTGACTGGGTCAATGAACTTACTTGTAAACAATATTTAGATGACAGGATATTATGTTGTCATTCATCCATTCTTAGATCCGCTTGCAATGCTGAAAAATAATTGCAGCATTTTCGGACGCGATTCTCTTTGTGGCTACACTTGTTCAATAAGTTCAATTTCGGGTAAAGTTTTTATGTTAATTCTTATTAAATGAATATTATTTCTAACCACAAAAAATATTTAATGGTGACATTGACAACCACTCAAAAGTAATCAGTCGTCAAGTCATCATAAACAAATAAAGATGATATCGTAAACTCATCATAAATATATCTGACTGATAAAAAGGTTTTAGCTCGTTAACACGTTTCACAATATCATTTTAGAATAAATTGAAATTTTGTCCTAGTTGAGCAGGTATATTTTTTATGCAATATGTTTTACCTGTTATTTATTAGATTTAAAACGTCTTTTTTTTTCGTTTAAAACTTCAAATACTTAGAGCCTTAGAGAAATCAACCAACCGGAGTCGCCATTAACAGGCATTCCCCTCTGCCGAAAACATATGATCAGTGGTCATACACATGTATGGACTGACGTTTGTCTGACATAGCTATTTGTACGTTACGTACTAGCAGCCATACATTTGACGTCCCCCTCCCCCGCAAGTATCGGCAGACTTTTTTTGTATGACAGACATGACTACACCATCCGGGTTGAATTCTCTAAGCTTAGAACCGAAACAATTTTAATAAATAGCGAACCTCTTTGCATAGTTGGAAATCAACAAGAAGTCTGATGTTTGAAATGAAATTGTAGCCTGTCCAATTGGACGAAAAGAAATGAAATTGTCATTAAACTTATTTAATTTAATATGTCATATTCTTAAAATAAATATGCTTTTCCTAGAAGCTCGTAATTATTTTAATTTGCTCTTTTTATAAATGAGATGCAACTACATTGCGGCTAAAAGTCTACGACGACAAAGATAAACATATCCACCACCGCATCCAACTGGGTATAGGAGAATTATATGTGCTTTTTATCGTGTCACCAAAAATTAGCCCATTGTACATCTAACAGCTCAAAATGACCAACGTGGAGGATCCGTTGTTCAACTTGCGATTAGAATAGAGAAAGAGTTCTGCAAGTTCGAGATCAGAGCGTCGATATTTCGGAATGAGTCACCACAGTACCTACTAAAAGTTCTTAAGCATGCGCCTTCACCCTCACAAAATACCTACAGAGGTTTAAAGTTTTACTGGCTCGAGATCGTCCTATCCGCGAAGCTATACTGCTAGTGATTGTTATAAAAGATGTTATGTTATTGTTTAAATGCGTTGCAAAAATGTTGAAGAGCAGACACTATCTCATGTGCATCGACATCGTGTATCGTGCACGGGCTGCATCAGCGTGCATTGTAAGACGCGGAGGAACATTAGAATGCCGTATGTGAAGATAGTGTAAGTTATGGCGATTAGTAATAAAGTTATTGATTAATATTTTCGCATTTGATTTATTTAACAGTTACGCGTCAATCATACATCAGTGCGATTACGTCAACGCTCGGTACTAAGCTTAAGGTCCGAGTTTTCCCGATGGCGATGACGTAATCTAGCCGTGAAATGCAGATGCAATAGGGTCATCACCACAGTGAAAAAGTAGTGAATTTGAATTTATTATTTTTTACTTAATTAATGATTCTAACCATTACAAATCTACTGTATATCACTCAAACGATGCTATATTTCCGGGAAGGTCCAGCGTGGCAAACCACCCTGTATGATTGAAAATAAAAATATAAAAAAGATTTCACCATTAACGAAAAGAAAATAAATTTTTTATAAAAAAAAACATAAATGCAGTATCTCATTGTCAAAATATCAATCAATATATCGCCCATAATATATTCAATATGTCTGAACTGAACAGGCAAGCGATGACGTAATCGGTTGCAGAAATTTACGACTTTCACTCTTATTTCTAGGCTCTACTATAGTTCTGACGCAGTTGATTCCGCGCAGTATGACGATGGTGGCGACGGATGGGAATCATTACAATGAAAAATAATATTCCCATCTATTCTGTTCCCGGCAGACTGACGGGAACTTACCGAAAAATATCACTTTTCATACCTAACTATAAAATTTACGGACCCATAAGTTTAGATCCTGGACAACATTATATGACTACACACCGACATACATATACGAGTATATCGTATACAATTGGCACGTTTGACGTACGGTTTTATTACGGAATAAACCTTCTGTACCTATTTTTTTTTTAATAGCCTATATTTTTTAATAATATGTTATGTCCCACTGCTGGGCAAAGACCTCCCCTCTCTTCCGCCACTCGTCACGGCCTGGTGCATGTTCCCGCCAGTCGCTACAAAAGGCATCCAGGTCGTCCCGCCATCTCTTTTTTTGTCTGCCTCTGCTCCGGCCATCCTGCGGGGCCCATTCAGTAGCCATTTTGGCCCACCGTTCCGGGTGCATTCGGCAGACGTGTCCAGCCCAGTCCCACTTGAGCTGTCTTGTCTGTACCTATGTAATACTATTATTTATCTGTGGCTAATGATCAGTACCGGGGTAAAAGCTAAGGTGGGAGAGAGGAAGAACTCCTTACCAGGCTATGACCATCTCGTGATACTACATAGTGCGCGTACACTCCAAAGGACAGACAAGCAAGGAGAAAAACTAATCGCATAATAGCCTGCAGGTACGAGTAAACTAGCTATACTAAAGTAATTAAAAATCAGAATCTGCTAATGACAATCTTCTTTTTCCGTTGATGTAGAATTACCTTTTATGTGTAACCTTGATTGTAGACCATTTTGGACTAAGAGCTGGCCACGTCAGATATGACACAATAATGAGAGCCCGGGCATCTGGCAGCTTTTTATGGGTGGAGGTCAGAGTGACAGACCAACAAAATTTTTCAGTTGGAAAAAAGTAATACCAAGATAGGTAAAAACTGCCGAAGTTGTGTCATTTATAGAGAACAGGGCCTATATTTTAAAATTAGAACAAAAAACATTATGTATCATTGCAGAAACAAAAACAGTAGGCAACTAACTATAAATTGCATTATACATCATTTGGCACTACTTTCCTCGAACAGAAACTTCTAGCTATGATATAATCTAATTAATTACATAATTTCGCATAATATTGAATCAAACCTAGAACTCTAAGATTTGTTTACTTCGAGTTATTTGCATTCTTTGACCTCCACTACTTCATAGCTGCCAGAGGTCCAGATCTAGAAATAAGCATAGTATAGCAAACTAACTAGAGGGGTTTCGTTGCTCTCATTATTGTGTCATATATGACGTGGCCAGCTCTCCGTCCATTTCGTGATTCGTCATACAAAGATCCAATCAATAACTGAATTCAAATTTGATTACAAATTGGAAAATATGACGATTACTTGATAATTCAAATTAAAACTTAGGTTTAACGTGATAAAAGCGGGTCGAAAACAGATCTTGCAATTATTATTATTAATAATAATTTTATTTATTCAGACAGATGTCCATACTAAAACTAACATATTTACCTACATGACAATACTTATAAATTCAATTACAAAATTACAATTAAAAACACATTATAAATTATTAATTTTAAATCTGGAGTCCATATGGATTTTATTCCAATGTCTTACAATTGGACACTCAAATCTGTCAACAACGCTGTTCAGGAGGCTGCTGGGATTGTCCCGAACACGTCGTGTTAGGGGGGCCACTCTTTGCGCATGATTGCGTGCAATACCTGGCTTTCCGGAGTTTCAGTATTGCTAATAAGTACAACAATATCGGTAATACCGGAAATGTATGTTAGCTTAGCTCAACTAACCGTACGGTTAAACCACTGAGCCGTGGAATAAGTTTATCCTTGGAACCCGCTGAACTAAAGACTACACTGACACTGCATTATAATCAGGGTAAATTTCCTAGCGGATATCAAAATGACATCAAAAAAATGTCATTAAAACATCGAGTACCCTCTTTCATGCAGCTGAGCAGTCATGTTTATCTGTCTGTTTGTCTCGAAAATGATGTAAAATGTATTTTTACTCGTCTGAAAATAAATACCACAAATAAAATCAGAACAGTGCTTAATATTATTGTCTATGATATTTTTATTCCAATATTAATCTACGGAGCACAGGCATGGGCTTTAAGTAACGAACTTATTTTTAAGATTCTTTTATTGTTTATCTTTGTTTTTTTCTGGAATTTAGATTTTTCTTTTTTTTCTAATATTGAATTCTCTTTGCTTAACCTATATTATTTAAATTAATGAATACAATTTTTTGTTTCAGTTCCGGATGAGATGTACTATGTTTAGTTGAGCCTGTTCATTACTAGAGCTGATTAAATAGTTTGAGTGTAATTTTTGTTTGCTTTTCCTGGATCGATTCCTCCTTATCTTTTCTCGTTTGCGTCTTATACGACTCAAGTCCCGATTGACAAAATAAATACTAAGAAAGATTACCAACAAGCTATAGTTTTTGCGAAAATGACTGTCATTTGGATACCTTTTTAAAGAATTTGGTTTCTGATTATGGTTTGACTGCATTACAAGATAAATAAATTTTACGCAAACCGATTCATTGCTACTTACAGTAAACTCAATAAGGCTTGTTAGACGGATGCTAGCCATATGAGCCACGTCAGATATGACACAATAATGAGAGCGACGAAACGGGGTCTCGTTAGTTTGCTATACTATGTTTATTTCTAGATACAGACCTCTGGCAGCTGTAAAGTGGTGGAGGTCAAAGAATGCAAAACACCTTAAGAATACAAATTCTAGAGTTCTGGTTTTGATGCAGTATTATGAGAAAGTATATAAATAATTAGATGATATGATTGCCAAAAATTTCTGATGGGGAAAAGTAGTTCAAAACGACGTATAATATAATTCTTAGTTTGTCGCCTACTGTTTCTGTTTCAGTGATAATACGCAAAGTTTTTTTGTTCTAATGTTTAAATATAGGCCCCATCCTCTATAAATAATGTAACATTGTCAGTTTTTACCTATTTTGGTATTACTTTTTTCAATCTGAATAATTTTGCTAGTCCGTTACTCTGACTGACCTCCACCCATTAAAAGCTGCCAGATGCTGATGAATAGTATTACAATCTTATTATACGGGTTTCGTTGCTCTCATTATTGTGTCATGTCTGACGTAGCCAACTCTTAGTCCATGCGTTGCGGATACTAGACGGCGCAGATACATATATAATAGACATATATATATATATATATATATATATATATATGTATATCGGAAACGGGCAGAGCGGAGGGCAGCGGCATGGCAACGGTAGTGCAGGTGGTTTTTTGGAAACTTAAAGACTGACACTATCAGGAATCAGGATAGCCTAACACTAAACCATTACCACAGAAGAGATAATAGTATTTCATACAGAATGGCCACGCTCCGCCCCGCCCCGATTCGAATTACCTCACTCCGCGGCGGCCGTTTGGTAGGCCGTAGGTAGGCCGTCAGCTGGTCGGCAGCGCGTCGAAGAAACAACGCAAAATGTCGCCGTACAAGTTGTATTGTCATATTAATGGGTGTTTAGAAAGTAATTACATACAATAAGGAAAGAAGTATATTTTCGGTCAAAATAACTATTGTACTGATTTAAACTTACACGATGTTCACTCATTATTATGATAAAAACGGGACTTAATCGCGTACAATACCTACGTGTGTTAAACTAACACCGCGCAAGGACATACCGTTTTCTGCAAGAATCCTAAGGGCTGCTAGTATCCGTCTATTGAAACAGCAAATAAAGAATGTTTACGCGGACCTGGACAGAGTGCAGTGCGAGTTATACGGGTTGCATAATATGTGTAGTGCAGTGTTATCTAGTGATGACTTCGACTTATTGGATCGGATTACCTTCGAACAAGCGGACCGTATTTATTATTATCGTACTGAGGTGCATAATAAGAAATACGAGAGGTTGCTATATCGACATGGAATAAACGAGACCAGGGGTAAGCAGCGCCATGATAAACCTACCTCCACGGTTAAAAATTTATCAAGCACCACTTTAGAAAAAGCGACCGTCGGTATACTTGAGAAAGGGTTGAATTTCGCTTTGACACCTAAGCGGATTCCATATGAGACCGTAATCTGTAGTGTTGAGGAGGCAATATTGTGTAACAAGGTGCCGCTTAGCGATGCGGAGGTGCTAAGACAAGATGTTGCGGTTATTTTGCGGAAGGCTACACTACCGAAGAGTAACGTTACTGCAGAAGAGCGATCAGCACTGAAGAACCTGAGAGCGAATGAGGATATCCTGGTTCTAAAGGCGGACAAGGGAAACGCCACTGTGGTCATGGACTCGTCGGATTACGACGCGAAAATTCGGCTTTTATTAAATAACACGAATGTGTACACCCATACCACAGTCATATGACCCTACTGCCAGAGTTACGCGCCGAATTAGGGCTGTCATTAGGGATTATAAGGAGTTATTTCAGGAGGACGTTTATGACCGCTTATACAAGCCTAAAATAGTTTAACCCCCGAAGTTGTATGGATTACCGAAGGTGCACAAGTCAAACGTGCCCTTGCGACCGATGTAAGTCAGATCGCCTCACCTACTTACGATCTGGCCAAGCACGTTGCATCGGTGTTGCAGCCGCTTGTGGGTAAGACAACGTCCTTTTTGAAGGATTCCCGTCACTTTATAGACATTCTTAAGAACATAACGCTGGAACCAGATGACATAATGGTGAGTTTTGATGTCGAGTCACTCTTTACCAATGTACCAGTAAGAGAATGTCTTGAGGTAGTTCGGGGAAGGCTTGCGAACAATGAGATACTGGGATCAGCCATGGTGTTATTAAGGAACTGTTTGGAAGGAAGCTACTTTTTGTATAGAGGAACGCATTACCTCCAGATCGACGGAGTTGCTATGGGTAGCCCTGTCGCCCCGGTTTTAACAAATATCTGGATGGAGCATTTTGAGGCCAGCTTAGATCTGCAACCATGGGCAGTGAAATTCTGGAAGCGATATGTCGATGATGTGTTTTGCATTATAAAGGGTGGCAAACAGGAAGTTGAACAGTTGCTCCAGTATCTTAATTCCATTCATCCCAAGGTAAAGTTAACTATGAATTGGAATCGGAACGTAGTTTGCCTTTTCTGGACGTGAAAGTGATAGGTCGAATGGATGGATCCCTGGCGCACACTGTCTACAGGAAGCCCACACACACAGACAGGTATCTTAACGCTCTGTCTCACCATCACCCTCGCCATCTACTGTCAGTAGTGAATTCCCTAAGGAACAGAGCACATGATCCATGTGACCCTGAATTTTTAGAGAGTGAGATGTCACATATTCAGGAGGTCCTTAGGAGGAATGGGTACAGGGTGGACAGTAGGCAACCCAGACGGAAACCGGGAAGGAAGCATCCGGATGTTGCAAGACGACCGGCATTTTTGCCTTATGTCAAAGGAGTGACGGACAAAGTAGGTACAGTACTAAGGAAGTACTCTATACAAACCGTATACATACCGTTATCCAGGGTGTCGGGGCATTTAAGGTCGGCTAAGGATGTTATCCCCTATCAAACACCGGGTGTTTATAAGATTGATTGTAGCTGTGGTAGTTCCTATATTGGGGAATAGCGGAAAGGGTCAGGGAACATATCACAGCAGTCAAAAATCGGCAAATAAACAAGTCTGCTGTGGCCGAACATTTGTTAGAATCTGGACCAAACCACTGGATTGAGCTCCATAATCCAAAAGTCCTCTCTACAGAACGTCTTCGTTATAGCAGGAAAATACGAGAGGCTATTGAAATTAGGAAGCAT
Organism: Pammene aurita; assembly: GCA_947086415.1. NCBI lineage: Eukaryota > Metazoa > Arthropoda > Insecta > Lepidoptera > Tortricidae > Pammene > Pammene aurita. The sequence goes on along the minus strand of OX352314.1, from coordinate 5,745,662 downwards.
AAGAATTTCAACCAGAACGAGGGACAGGGGATCTCGTCTTCGTGGAATCCAGTGATCAGCAAATGTAAGCGTGAAAATACTTGCATTTCCAAACCACCAGATGTCGTGAGTGTTGTGTGTAGGCAAAGTGACAACCCTAGCGTGAATGTGCATAATCGAGACCAAGTGCGGGTAGTTCGAAAAACCCGCGCAGCTAGGAGATGCTGATACAATTCCTCGCCAGTCTGCCTGCGACCACGAGCGTTACGGAACGCTCGAAACGTCAGGAAAATAATAAAAGTAAGTGTACGCGATTAAGTCCCGTTTTTATCAAAATAACTATTATGCTTTATCGTAAGTAGCACATGAATCCATGACGATATAATACATGATATGACGCATATTTTTGTTGTTCAAAGTAGAAAAGACGTGTCATTGATGAAATTGATGAAAAATTTTTGCAGTTATTTTTATTTATATTACTTATTTACCAAAAATATTATATTATGAAATTTATGAAACAAAATGTGCGGCGTTGCCACTGCTGCATTGTTTCCAGCTCGCGCGCGCGTCTCGGCCGCGAGCCGCGACCTTGTCAGGTTATAGAACGTAGACAAGAGGGTTTTACCGCGAAATTTAAAAATCAAAATTTCGTTATCTGCATATCGTTCGCTCGTATTTTGAGCAAGTGCGACAGAGAGGGAGGTAACTAAATTTCCATGTTCGCGGTGGGCCCGCAGTGGGGATCATTAGCTCTCGTCAAAACGTCCAATTATTGGAGTAGCCAGGCCTATAACCGCTAACCTCTTCTTTCGTTCGATCGTCTATTTGCATCACTCTCTTTCGAATAGGCAAGAAAGATAGAGACGGAGATGTAATGTGAAATAGATACTTATTTATTTTTAATAGGTATAACCTTAAACCATAGCTTAATTGGTAAAGCGATATCGAGCCCCGGTGCGAGCATCGATGTTGGTTCAAGTCCAACTGGGTTGATTATTTTTTCAATGTTTTCAATGTTTGTATTTGATTGAATAACATACTAATGTATGAGTGGAATACCCACTTTAAAAACATGTAAAATAATTATGAGGTATAACCTTACTTAAATTACAAAATAATTTATTCAAATATAAATCGTCAACAGCAACAGACAGAAAAAACAATAAACAAAACTCTTACATTATGACTAATATACTCAAAAAGTCCCCCACGAGTTGTCCCCGGTGCAAAAGTTCCCATCACGCTAGCCGCGTTACCACGTTGAATGGCTATGGACAACCTGGACTATGGACTACTTAAATTTATCAAATTTGATTCTTTTTTACGAATTACGAACAATGGCAAGTGGCTCAACAATCCAGGTTCGTGACTGTACATAACCGTTGTCATTTTACGCCTTTAGTCCACCTACGCATTCGCATGCGAAACAGTACCGACAAGGACACAACCAGTGTTGGCCGTTAATTTCAATTAGAATTGAAAATTGATCAATAAGATTGAAGATTAATTCCGTAACTAATCAATTACACTAACATCAATTGTTACTAACGTTAGTTCGCATTGATTTTGTGACGTCGTCAATTACACTAACCGTCAATTAGAATTAACCTATTAGTTACACTAACGTCTCGAAAATTTAATAAGAATTACAGTTAATTAGATTAACGTTAGTGTAACTAAATTAATCCTGTCTTACACTAATAATTAATTTTAAAACTGCATCTCGGGTTCGGAAGTCGGGACCAATATCACAAGATGGAGCTCATGCTGGACCCTAGGGCTACCTACTGGATCTCGGGTTTGGCGCATCATAGACTCATGCTGTTTGGGCTCATTCGACTTGTACTGATGAGCAGATGGTACCGGTATCAAAATCTGGAGCTCATGCTGGACCCTGGGGATCCCTACTGGATCTCCGGTTTGGCGCATCATAGACTCATGCTGTTTGGGCTCATTCGACTTGTACTGATGAGCAGATGGTACCGGTATCAAAATCTGGACCTCATGCTGGACCCTGGGGATCCCTACTGGATCTCGGGTTTGGGGCATCATAGACTCATGCTGTTTGGGCTCATTCGACTTCTACTGATGGTATGGTATGGAATAGTATGGTATGGTATGGTATGGTATGGTATGGTATGGTATGGTATGGTATGGTATGGTATGGTATGGTATGGTATGGTATGGTATGGTATGGTATGGTATGGTATGGTATGGTATGGTACGGTAAAGTATGGTATGGTAAAGTATGGTATGGTAAAGTATGGTATGGTAAAGTATGGTATGGTAAAGTATGGTATGGTAAAGTATGGTATGGTATGGTAAAGTATGGTATGGTAAGGTATGGTATGGTAAGGTATGGTAAGGTATGGTAAAGAATGGTATGGTAAAGTATGGTAAAGTATGGTATGGTATGGTATGGTATTGTAACGTATGGTATGGTAAAGTATGGTATGGTTAAAGTATGGTATGATAAGGTATGGTATGGTATGGTAAGGTATGGTATGGTAAAGTATGGTATGGTATGGTAAAGTATGGTATGGTAAAGTATGGTATGGTAAGGTATGGTATGGTAAGGTATGGTATGGTAAGGTATGGTATGGTATGGTAAGGTATGGTATGGTAAGGTATGGTAAGGTATTTATTTATTTATTTTATTTTATTTTATTATTCAAATAAGTTACACAGTATTACAGTAATAAAACCAATGCACTGCGAACTACAAAAATATACAGAAAAATATTTATAACTAGTTTATTTAGGCGACGTAACTGCGTGGCTCCGTTGCGCCGTCTGATCTGGTGTAGGATTCGGTAGAGTGCCCCGGAACTGCCGAAACACGACACCCTTCGGCCAGACGTTTGCATTCGCTATCGTGTCCTGCAACGGTCTCGGCACGCGTACCACAAACGAGCTGAAGTGCACGTAATGGCGGGACCGCAGCTGGTGCACCCTCAACGAGAAGCCAGTCTTCCGGCGGACGTACTCCACCACATCGTCGGCCACGGCGGAGTAATGCAAGCGCGACACGTAGAGCGCCTTACGCGGTGTCGCAATCCGAAGTCCAGAATTAGCCGGCTCGGCAGTGCCACACAGAGTCTTGCGGGGCGCCCTGCACGTCTTGCGTTTCCGTTCCACCAGTGTTTTTTTTTATTTTTTATTTATTCATTTATACCACGACGGTGGCAAACAAGCATACGGCCCGCCTGGTGGTAAGCAGTTACCGTAGCCTATGGACGCCTGCAACCCCAGAGGATTTACATGCGCGTTGCCTACCCTTTAGGAACCTATACACTCCTTTTTTGAAGAACCTCATACTGTAGCCCACTGGGAAAACCTCGGCAGGGAGTTCATTCCACAGCCGAAGCGTTCGTGGGAGGAAATTCCTCTTAAATCGTACTGTGCGCGACCCATTGGGCTCCAGGGTGTGGGGATGAACACCCTGCCGGCGGCGAGCGGTGCGGTGATAAAAAGCTGCCGTGGGCATCATATCAAACAGTTCTTCAGAGCACAACCCATTGTACAAGCGATAGAACACGCATAAGGAGGCAAAGTCCCTCCTAAGACTCAAAGGTTCAATATCGCTCGTGAGTTTGGGATCGTCGACGATCCGCACAGCGCGCCTTTGCACCGAGTCAAAGGGCCCAAGCTGGTATCCAGGTGCTCCCGCCCAAAGGTGACAACAGTACTCCATGTGGGGTCTGACTTGCGACTTGTATAGGAGCAGTCTCTGCCCCGGACTGAAGTATCGCCTCGCTCTATTGAGCACACCGAGCTTTTTGGATGCCAGCTTGGCCTTCGCTTCAAGGTGACTACGGAACACCGAGGATCCCAATACTCCCTGACATTGTAAGGGTTGTGCCTTGGAACTGAGGGGCCACAGTAAATGGGGTTTTCTTAGCGGTGAACGCGCAAACTTGTGTCTTTGTGGGGTTGAATCTGACTAAGTTGTCCTGACCCCACACCGAGACTCCAGAAAGAGTATTCTCGATATCGGACACAAGTTTTTCACGACTCTCTACCACAACGGATCGAGGGATATTGGCACGGCCCGTGTAACAAGCATCCCCAGTACTGTCGTCCGCATAACAATGAATGTCGCCGATAGACAACATATCATTGATATGCAGCAAAAACAGCGTTGGGGATAGCACGGAGCCTTGCGGGACACCAGCGTTAATGCCCATGCTTTCGGAGCAACTTCCGTCGACTACGGCTCGTATGCTCCTGCCGGACAAAAAGCTGGCAACCCATCTGCACAATCCCTCGGGCAGGCCGTAAGCTGGCAACTTCGACAGAAGACCTCGATGCCAGACCCGATCGAACGCCTTAGCTATATCAAGGCTGACTGCCAAGGCCTCTCCCTGACTCTCTATGGCAGAAGCCCAGCGGTGAGTGAGATACACTAGAAGGTCACCAGACGAGCGACCGTGGCGAAAGCCATACTGGCGATCACTGACCAGGTCGTGCTCTTCTAGGTATCCCAGGAGCTTTGCATTGATTATGCGCTCCATAACCTTAGAGAGAAGGGAGGTTATAGCGATAGGCCTGTAATTCGACGGGTCCGAACTGTCGCCCTTTTTAGGCACAGGGTGCACGAGGGCAGTCTTCCATGAAGACGGCACTTGCCGTTTGTGGTAAGAGAGTGTGAAAAGGCGCGTTAGCACGGGACACAACTCAGGAGCACACCGTTTGAGCACAACTGCTGGTATGCCGTCTGGCCCGCTCGACTTGTGAACGTTTAATGATAGCAGCTCCCGCCGGAGATCACTTTGCTTGATGGTAATTTCCGGCATCGAGGACGCGCACCATGGGATGGAAGGCGGTACGGTGCTGCCATAATCGTTCAGGGTCGAGTTTGAGGCGAAAAGAGTACCAAGCAGATCGGCTTTCTCTTTTGCACTATGGGCCAGATTACCATCAGCAGTTCGCAGTGGTGGTAAAGACGACCGACAAAAGTTTCCCTCGGCAGCTTTAGCGAGTGACCAGAAGGCACGACTCCCGGTGGGGTAGCCCGCTAGCTTCTCACCAATTCTGCCGACGAAATCGAATTTGGCTCTGGCAATGGTTGTTTTACTGGACCTCGAGGCAGCGTTTAATTTGCGTTTCACATCAGATACGTTGGGATCCTTATCAGTAACGGCCTTGGTCCAAGTCCAGTAAGCAGCCTGCTTGCGAATTGTAGCTTCTCTACAGGACCGATTAAACCAAGGTCGTTTCTTTGCTCCTGCAGCTATTACCGAGTTGGGAATGAAGCAATCCATTCCCACCAGTATAGTCTCGGTGACTTCGGCTGTACAGGAGTCAGGATCATCTGATGTGAAGCAGAGCTGCCTCCACGGGTATGACGCGTAGAATTCACGCAATCCATCCCAATCTGCTGACGTATACTGCCACACGCGTCGCGAGCTAGTTGGCCGCGGTGGATCAGGCCGCGCGCAAGGTGCCAGCGTCCGGACGAGGCAGTGATCGGACGAGCCGAGAGGTGCATTCACTGAGACGGAATATCCGTCCGGACGTGTGGTCAGCAGGAGGTCCAGTAAAGAGCTTGTATGGTCCTCGATGTCTGGTATTCTCGTGGGAGAACGTACCAATTGCGAGAGACCATAGGCCAGAGAAAATTCGTAAGCAGACCTCCCCGCATAATCGGTGGACCGAGAATCTAGCCACTCAATGTGGTGGGCATTAAAATCCCCCAAAATCACCAATTCAGCGGATGGGTACTGCTCGAGAACTCTGTCGGTCGTCACTTGTAGGTGCTCGAAGAGCCGTTTTGTGTCCGTGTCACCGCTGTGAGACCTGTAAAGGCACGCGTAGACGCGGGTGTGGCCGCCGAAGTCCACACGCACCCACATCACTGACAGGTCCCTGTCTTCATAAGCATGGAGGCGACGACAACAGACATCCTGCCGAGCGTACATACATACTCCGGCACGCCTCACAAACCCTCCATACCCAACCCTCAAGTGTGAATCCCTCCTTATCCACATTGGTGCGGGAGGAGTTTTCCTTATCGGGAACCCGTACTACCCACGCCTTAGAAGGCGAGGAGGCCCGGTAAGCTGCGACTGGCTGACCGGCAACGTCAGCATAAGCACGCTGACGTGATTTAGAAACAGTAGGCGGCCGCACGCGCGAGGGGCGTGCGGGCGGTGCAGCGGCGGGTGCGGTACATTTTACAGCGTTAGCAACACGCAAACTGACAGACTCCGCGTTTATAGTAGCGGGTCGGTCATCGCTCTTGAAATTTGATTCCGCCGACCGAGTTGGAGCATTTCGCAAACTATTGACTTCGTTGCGTAACTCGGCAATAGTGACTTGGGCCGCTTCAAATTTCAAAATAATTTCTGCTAAACTCGTTTTAAGGGCCACGATGTCCTTAAACAAGCAGCGAACGTCGATATTATCCGGAACATGGGTCGGCAGGATAGAGGCATCCGTCGCCACAAACTCCGGAATCCGCTCTTGATACTTATTCAGGATTTTCATAATATCCGCAAGGGTCTTCTTCCCGGTTAGGTATAGTAAAGTATGGTATGGTATGGTATGGTATGGTATGGTAAAGTATGGTATGGTAAAGTATGGTATGGGAAAGTATGGTATGGTAAAGTATGGTTTGGTATGGTAAAGTATGGTATGGTAAAGTATGGTATGGTAAAGTATGGTATGGTAAAGTATGGTATGGTAAAGTATGGTATGATAAGGTATGGTATGGTAAGGTATGGTAAAGTATGGTATGGTAAAGTATGGTATGGTAAAGTATGGTATGGTAAAGTATGGTATGGTAAAGTATGGTATGGTATGGTACGGTATGGTATGGTATGGTAAAGTATGGTATGGTAAAGTATGGTATGGGAAAGTATGGTATGGTTAAGTATGGTATGGTAAAGTATGGTATGGTAAAGTATGGTATGGTAAAGTATGGTATGATAAGGTATGGTATGGTATGGTAAGGTATGGAATGGTAAGGTATGGTAAAGTATGGTATGGTAAAGTATGGTATGGTAAAGTGTGGTATGGTATGGTAAAGTATGGTATGGTAAAGTATGGTATGGTAAGGTATGGTATGGTAAGGTATGGTATGGTAAGGTATGGTAAAGTATGGTATGGTAAAGTATGGTATGGAAAGGTATGGTATGGTAAGGTATGGTATGGTAAGGTATGGTAAAGTATGGTATGGTAAAGTATGGTATGGTATGGTATGGTAAAGTATGGTATGGTAAAGTATGGTATGATAAGGTATGGTATGGTATGGTAAAGTATGGTAAGGTATGGTAAATTATGGTATGGTAAGGTATGGTAAAGTATGGTATTGTAATGTATGGTACGGTATGGTATGGTATGGTAAAGTATGGTATGGTAAAGTATGGTATGGTAAAGTATGGTATGGTCAAGTATGGTATGGTATGGTAAAGTATGGTATGGTAAAGTATGGTATGGTAAAGTATGGTATGATAAGGTATGGTATGGTATGGTAAGGTATGGTAAGGTATGGTAAATGATGGTATGGTAAGGTATGGTAAAGTATGGTATGGTAAAGTATGGTATGGTAAAGTATGGTATGGTAAAGTATGGTATGGTAAAGTATGGTATGGTAAAGTATGGTATGGTAAAGTATGGTATGGTAAAGTATGGTATGGTAAAGTATGGTATGGTAAATTATGGTATGGTAAAGTATGTTATGGTAAAGTATGGTATGGTAAAGTATGGTATGGTAAAGTATGGTATGATAAGGTATGGTATGGTATGGTAAGGTATGGTAAGGTATGGTAAATTATGGTATGGTAAGATATGGTAAAGTATGGTATGGTAATGTATGGTACGGTATGGTATGGTCTGGTAAAGTATGGAATGGTAAAGTATGGTTTGGTAAAGTATGGTATGGTAAAGTATGGTATGGTAAAGTATGGTATGGTAAAGTATGGTATGGTAAAGTATGGTATGGTAAATTATGGTATGGTAAAGTATGTTATGGTAAAGTATGGTATGGTAAGGTATGGTATGGTAAGGTATGGTAAAGTATGGTATGGTATGGTAAGGTATGGTAAGGTATGGTAAAGTATGGTATGGTAAATTATGGTATGGTATGGTACGGTATGGTATGGTATGGTAAAGTATGATATGGTAAAGTATGGTATGGTAAAGTATGGTATGATAAGGTATGGTATGGTATGGTAAGGTAAGGTATGGTATGGTAAGGTATGGTAAAGTATGGTATGGTAAAGTACGGTATGGTAAAGTATGGTATGGTAAAGTATGGTATGGTAAAGTATGGTATGGTAAAGTATGGTATGGTAAAGTATGGTATGGTAAATTATGGTAGGGTAAAGTATGTAATGGTAAAGTATGGTATGGTATAGTATGGTATGGTAAAGTATGTAATGGTAAAGTATGGTATGGTATGGTATAGTATGGTATGGTATGGTAAAGTATGGTATGGTAAAGTATGGTATGGTAAAGTATGGTAAAGTATGGTATGGTATGGTATGGTAAGGTATGGTATGGTAAAGAATGGTATGGTAAAGTATGGTATGGTAAAGTATGGTATGGTAAAGAATGGTACGGTAAAGTATGGTATGGGAAAGTATGGCATGGTAAAGTATGGTATGGTATGGTATAGTAAAGTATGGTATGGTAAAGTATGGTATGGTATGGTAAAGTACGGTATGGTAAAGTATGCTATGATAAGGTATGGTATGGTAAGGTATGGTATGGTAAGGTATGGTAAAGTATGGTATGGTATGGTAAGGTATGCTATGGTAAGGTATGGTAAAGTATGGTATGGTATGGTAAGGTATGGTAAGTTATGGTAAGGTATGGTGAAGTATGGTATGGTAAAATATGGTAAAGTATGGTAAAGTATGGTATGGTATGGTAAGGTATGGTAAGGTATGGTGAAGTATGGTATGGTAAAATATGGTAAAGTATGGTATGGTATGGTAAAGTATGGTATGGCAAAGTATGGTATGGTAAAGTATGTAATGGTGAAGTATGGTATGGTAAAATATGGTAAAGTATGGTAAAGTATGGTATGGTATGGTAAAGTATGGTATGGTAAGGTATGGTATGGTAAGGTATGGTATGGTAAAGTATGGTATGGTATGGTAAAGTATGGTATGGTAAGGTATGGTATGGTAAGGTATGGTATGGTAAGGTATGGTATGGTAAGGTATGGTATGGTATGGTAAGGTATGGTATGGTAAGGTATGGTATGGTAAGGTATGGTAAGGTATGGTAAAGTATGGTATGGTATGGTAAGGTATGGTAAAGTATGGTATGATAAAGTATGGTATGGTATGGTAATGTATGGTATGGTAAAGTATGGTATGGTAAGGTATGGTAAAGTATGATATGGTAAAGTATGGTATGGTAAAGTATGGTACACCATACTTTACCATACCATACCTTACCATACCATACTTTACCATACCATACTTTACCGTACCATACTTTACCATACCATACCTTACCATACCTTACCATACCATACCATACCATACCTTACCATACCATACCTTACCATACCATACCATACCATACCTTACCATACCATACCTTACCATACCATACCATACCTTACCATACCATACTTTACCATACCAAACGTTACCAAACCATACTTTACCATACCATTCTTTACCATACCTTACTTTACCATACCATACTTTACCATACCATACCATACTTTACCATACCATACTTTACCATACCATACCATACAATACCATACCATACCATACCATACCATACCATACCATACTTTACCATACCATACCTTACCATACCATACCTTACCATACCATACCTTACCATACCATACCTTACCATACCATACCTTACCATACCATACCATACCATACCTTACCATACCATACCTTACCATACCATACCATACTTTACCATACCATACAATACCATACCATACCATACCATACCATACCATACCATACTTTACCATACCATACCTTACCATACCATACCTTACCATACCATACCTTACCATACCATACTTTACCATATCATTCTTTACCATACCATACCTTATCATACCTTACCATACCATACCATACCATACTTTACCATACCATACCATACCATACCATACCATGCCATACTTTACCATACTTTACCATACCTTACCATACCATACCTTACCATACCATACTTTACCATACCATACGTTACCATACCATACTTTACCATACCATTCTTTACCACACCATACTTTACCATACCATACTTTACCATACCATACTTTACCATACCATACCATACAATACCATATGCAGTAAAACACTTCTTAATTGCATTAACACGTTTAATTTTGACGACAAAGTAAAAATATTTAATATTAGCAAAAATAATCAATTATTTAAAATTTAGCATTTCACGTAAAAATCACAATAACGGCATCTAAATAAGGGTATTTCACATTCAATAAGTTCCCTAGTGGTCAGAATGCAATTAAATTACAATAACAAAAATATTTAAATTTAGCACTTCACTTAAAAATGAAGACAACTGTACCTATTTCACTTTCACATTCAACAACCTCCCTAGTGGCCAGAATGTAATTAAATTACAATAATTAAAAATATTTAATATTAGCACTTCACTTAAAAATGAAGACAACTGTACCTAAACAAGGACATTACACATTCAATAGTTAGCAAAACCGGTAAGTAAAAATAAAGACTCGGCTAGTAATAATTTGGCTGCAGGAAAATAATGGGTTAATGAGGCGGGTGATATGGATGGTGACAGATGATTCGCTGGCTGAACGTAGCCTAAATTAAAGAGCCAGGTCTTTATACGCCCGTCAAACGAGGCAATTGGAATTTGGGGAATTTAGCAAAACAACAAAAAAAACTATTATGGCACAAAAATACTGGATACAAAGAAAAGGAATCCGATTTATAACGTTTTTAACAAAAATGTAAATAATTTGATACTCTCGAAAGCAGGATGGCTAAAGCTGTTGCTTTAAATTAAAAAGAGTTCGTGGGCAAGTGTCCGCTTTGATTTAGGCGGACCCAATAGCTCGCTGAACTCCTTTTCTCACTTGGAGAGCCCGCTGGATGCGGACTCTAACTCTCCGATGATGTGGCGAAGAAACCCGCGGAAATCGCGGCAGCTGCAGACCGTCCCGCCGGCCCGGCACCCACAAGCGCCTTCCGGAATCCTTCCGGATCAGGCGGTTCCAGTGTATAGCACTTGCTATATAATTTATATGGCCCTTTTTGCCCGGCAATGGTTTTAGTTTTATTTTTGCTCCAATAATGTATTAATAGCACTTGCTATATAATGTTTGAAATAAATCGCACTTCACCACGATGCAACTAAGCAAATTATAGCAAAAACCCCAGACCAAATCCAGATTATCTCTTTTTCTTTCCAAAATCTCACGGCGCTCTGACAGACTCAATCAAAAATCAACTTTTTTCTTTTTTGACAATCTGGAATACCTCAAAAATTCACATTCAAAATTAGCGCGAGTATTATCTCAATTTTATAACTGCCAGACGTATTACAAAATACGGACTGATATAAGCGCCATCTACCTGTAATGCCGTGAATCACAATGTACGCTTTTTTTATATATCAACCGTGACCTAGCCTTAGACACAGAAGTTCAGAAGTTCTAAAGAAAGTCGACAGATGTCGTACGATACGTAGCGTCATGCTACAGCATCTCCCTACCAAACAAAGAAACAAACAAACAACAACACAAGAAAACACAAGAAAACTAACCCCAAGCAACAAAAAAACACAACTTAATTCTAAGGCTAAAAAAGGTACATCAAGAGAACCCTAAACGAATTACAAAAAAAACAAAAGCAACCAGTTATTAACATTACCCCTAAAGACTAATCTAATAGATTAAGAAGATGACAAAACGCCAACCAACGCGTCACGCGGTCCAAGACGTGACGGCCGGGATAGGACAGAAACTGCACCTGGCCACAGATCTTAATCCCTCACATCGAGTCATCAAATTATACAACCAGGCTATCATAGACCGGGAAAGATAAACGAAGCCTTAAGCAGCAACGGTAAAAAAAAGTCAAACCTGGAAAAAGGAGCAAGGAAACGCTCAAACGAAAACAAAAAACGATAAGAAACGAATCAAGCAAGGATTACCGATAAGGGAATGGCGGACTAAAGCGCATTTTAGAATTTTGAGAATACTGAACGGGCCGAAAGAAGAAACTATTTCAAGATATCTTTAATATGATAGGTACCGACGTGCTCGGAATCGGTATCAGCCAGTACATATACCTGTGGAGACACCCGTCTAACCACACGGCACCGAACGAAACGTGGAGCGAATTTACCGCCTCGAAAAGGATCAGCGGATCCACGCTGGAAATTCCGGCGCCAAACGATTTGGTCACCAACGATTCTTGGCGAAGAACGGTTCGTGTTGAACTTGGCGGCGTTACGATGAAAGGCTAAAGCCATCGAATCAGAAACTTTATCGTACACCTCACGAAGCGTCTGAAGATTCGAAGCGCGTTCCATCCGGCTGAGTCCCACATCTTGGTCCACAACCTGATTCTCAACACGTTCACGAATCATTGACAACTCGCGGCCGTACATCAAAAAATTCGGTGTATAAGCAGTAGCCAAATTTATACAAGAGTTTAAATAAAGAGCGACCCGATGTAAATGACCCGACCAACTGCGTTGGTCATTTTCAACTAAAATGCTCAAAGTAGTAATCACGACCTGGTTATATCTCTCCACAACATTCGCTTGTGGCGAATAATATGGGCTATAACACGGACCTGGAATATTATAGCTCGCCAGGAAATCCAGAAATTGACGACCATGAAAAACTGTAGCGTTGTCACAGAGAATGTTAGTAGGAACACCGTACCGCAAAATAACCTCCGACTCTAATGCCATCGATATTGACCTCGCATTCACCAACTTCAAAGGGACCAACCAAACAAATTTGGTAAAAACGTCAACCAAAGTCAAAATATAACGACACCCATTACGGCTAACCGGTAAAGGACCAATTAAGTCAATGGAAAGAAGATCCATTGGAGCCGCAACACGACGAGGAAATAAGCGAAGTCCACGAGGTTGTGAATTTGCAATTTTATAAGACTTGCAAATCTGACATTCGGAAAGGAACCTTGTAACATCACGGTACATATTCGGCCAAAAGTATAAGTCACGAGCTTTTAAATACGTTTTCATAACACCAGGATGAACGTTGGGAAATCCATTATGAATTTCAGCAACCGCCTCTCTAGTCCTTGAAGCAGGAAGAACTATACGCCATGGATTAGGTGCTAAAGGGTTTTCGATAGATACCCTGCGCATTAAGACACCATCCCGAAGAGCAAATGCAGTAAACATTTGAGGATTTTCCAAAATTCCCTGGTAAATTCGTTCATACCAAGGATCTCCAGAAGGATCCATGCCACGCGCGAATGAGATAAGCCCAACTTGAGCGCGGGACAAGGCGTCTGGAACAACATTAAGGACACCTTTTTTATGTTCAATCTCAAAGTTATATTGGGAAATCAAAGTTGCCCAACGAGCCAAGCGCCCGGTAGGATTATCAAGGGTGATCAACCATTTAAGAGCAATATGGTCAGTAATGATCTTAAAACTCATTCCATCGAGATATCCGCGGAAATACTTTATGGAATCAACAACGGCGAGAAGCTCATGTTCGGTTGTCCCGTATCCACGTTCAGCTTTAGTGAATAAACGAGAATAATAAGCAATTGGATGTTCAACGCCGTCAAACTCTTGAGCCAGGACCGAGCCTAAGCCAACCTGGCTAGCGTCACATTGAAGGATAAAAGGTTTCGAAAAATCCGGGCAAGCCATCAACGGAGCGCTCATCAAGGCATCCTTCAATTTAGAAAAAGCTTCACTAGCACTATCGTTCCAATCGATGGGATCACGTCCCTTTCTCTTACCGATAAGTGCCGTCAGAGGAGCAATAATCGAAGAAAAACCATCCACGAAACGGCGATAATACGAACACATACCAATGAAAGCACGTAGAGACTTGGCAGAAGAAGGGGTAGGGTAATCCCTAATAGCTTCTAATTTCTTTGGATCAGTTTGAAGACCACGCTCATTGACGATGTAGCCGAGATACTTCAATTCAGACTTACAAAACTCGCACTTATCTAAATTAACCGTAAGACCAGCTTCTTTCAACCTATCACGAACCTTACGAATAAGCCGCATATGACTGTCAAAATCACGAGACACCAAAATCAAATCATCAACATAGCCGAAGATAAAATCCTCAGACTCAGGGGTATATTCAAAATTGACAATCATGTCAGTAAGCCTCTGCATCTCGGACGCAGCGTTGGTTAAACCAAAAGGGAGACGAACGAACTCAAAGAGGCCCCTTTGGGGTACAATAAAGGCCGTTTTCTCACAACTGGCCTTATCAGCTAAGGGGATTTGCCAAAAGGCGCTCCTAAAATCCAACGAAGTTAGATATTTGGCACCTCGTAGGTTATCAAGGATGTCCTGGACGCGCGGGAGAGGGTATGAATCCCTGATGGTAACGCTGTTCAACTTCCTACTGTCCACGCAAAACCTGACACTACCATCTTTCTTGGTAACCATCACCACTGGGGAAGCCCAGGGTGATCGCGAGGGACGAATAACGCCTGACTCTAACATCTTGTCGATCTCTTCGTTGAGAATCTTGAGTTTGACTGGAGATAAGGGATAGTAACGTTGACGGATGGGCGAACCAACAGTCTCAATCTTATGGGAAGCCACGAAGTACAACCTAATCCAGCTTTATCAGAAGAAATCTCCTCAAACTCGTCAATAACACATTGGAGTTTTGATTCCTGCAGTGGTGCAAGCACCGTACGAGGGTGGACATAGCGAACCTCACCTACTCGTGGGACTGCGACAGGAACATGATGTGAAGCGACGTAAAGCTTACCTGACAAACCATCACGGAATGCCTTCTTTAAAATGTCAATGAGACCAACAGCATTCCAAAACTCGATTCCTAAAATAAATGCAGTAGGAAGATTACTGCTTACTAGACAGGGGTGCAGAACGCGAATGCCACTAAAAAGAATGGGGACGTCCAAACCGCCTAGAATTTCAATAGGAGAATTGTCGGCGGAGACAACATAAGGCCGGATATCCTCGTGATATGTTATACCGAGCTCCGATAAGAGGGATATATCAATTAGTGAAACCTGAGCACCAGAGTCTAAAAGAGCTCTTACCGAAGAGCCAGCAACTAAAACATCAATAAAAAGTCTATTATCCGGGGAATTATTCATATAAACGGGCGACACCGATGGACCTCTCAGTGCGCCACTTATTCGTTTTTTGACGGACCAGAATTACAACTAGGACAATCGCGTGTGATT